>CM071680.1:14387500-17275000 GCA_036553675.1 Solanum okadae
GATGCTATTCATGCTTTGTACTTGTATGCTTTTGATGTTACTTGAGAATGGTGTTATTATGGTATGGATGACCAAGGGTCAATTATGCTTATATGATTATGATTTGTCTATTATGCTTATGTCTTATGTTGACTAACCATTTTGATATGCTCTTATGATGTTGTGCTATCTTTCATACTTGGTACATTTTGTACTAACGCATATTGCCTACGTTCTAATCAAATGTAGGGTTGAGGAGATTGAGTTCCTTTGAAGTCTAGGTTTCAAAGGATCATGAAGAGTTGAAAAATTGGTGAGTCCTCATATCTTCGAGGACAAACCCATTATGTTCCTTTGTGTCATTTCTTTATGTTTTAGACTTTGTATGGGATGTGTCCCAAGAGTTTTATTCAAGTATTATGTCAGATGGTTTGAGACAAAGGTTTAGTAAAGACTTCCGCTTCTTTTGTTATGAAAATGACTTCGATTGTAAAAGTTTTAACTTTTCCTGTATTTCCTATTTATCGTATGTTATGATTATGCTAAAGGAGTGTATGACACCTCTTCGGAGTCAAGTACGCCATGTTACTTGTAGGGGGTAACCCCGGGTCGTGAAAATCTTGGTATTAGAGCATAAGGTTTTGGGATAAATTTTAGGATGTCTCAAACCACGTCTAGTAGAGTCTTGTTCATGGGTGTGAGTCGCGACACATTTTATGAATAGAAGGCTTTTGGATGCTTAGGAAAATTCTCACTTCTTCATTCTCTTAGTCATGCCATAGAGTTTGGCTTTAGTAGGCCCTTCTTCTAATCCGTGCTCATTGTTTTCTTTAGGGTATGATGAACACAAGGGCTAATGTTAGGGGTGAAGAGGAAGGCAATATGGAGAAAGAGGTTCCTCCCAAAGTTCCACCTCAAGCTCCTCCTCAAGCTCCAAATGACCCTCCAATTGGGAATGCCACTCTTGAAGAATTTAGGACTTCTATGCAACTATTGGCTCAAGCCTTGACAGCGCAACCCAATAGAGAGATGGTGGCTCCGGCAAACCCTATAAGGGGGATGGGTGCTTTTAGGGTAAGAGAGTTTTTGAGGATGAACAATCCGGAGTTTATTGGCTCCAAAGTGGAGGAAGATCCGAATGGGTTCATAGAGGAGGTTTATAAGGTGCTAGCAATCATGGGGGTGACTTCTATTGAGAAAGTGGAACTAGCCGCCTATCAATTGAAGGACATTGCCCAAATTCGGTATGAGCAATGGAAAGATAGTAGGCTGGTAGGAGCGGGCCCTATAGAGTGGGAGATGTTTAAGAAGGAATTTCTAGATACGTTCTTCCCTCCGAGAGTTGAGGGACGCCAAATTGGGAGAATCCATCAACCTCAAGCAAGGTAGTATGAGTGTTAAAGGAGTACTCTTTGAAATTCACCATTTTTTCTAAGTATTCTCCAAGCTTGGTATCTAATCCAAGGGATTTCATGAATAGGTTTATGATGAGGGTGCCTGATTTGGTAGAAGAAGAATGTCATATGGCAATTCTTGTTGATGATATGGATATCTCACGCCTCATAGAGAAGTTGTGTAGGCTTACTCCCAAGTGGGAGATAGTGTGCCTATCTAGTAGGGGTTATTGTGTGCCTTGTGTGTTGCCATGATTTCCTTATATGCATGTTAATGAAAATGCTTAGGTCTTGTTAGAAATGACTTATATGCGTTGTGTCCTCATGTTGTAGTGCATTTGAGTTAGATTTGCATATAGACTTCATGAGTTGAGTATAAGCATGCCTTAGTTTTGGAGTTGAAAGGTTCCTCCTTGAATAGATGCTTTTATGAAAAGTTGTATTTTAGACTCCATGAGTGTGTGTTGAGCATGTTTCAGCTATGATATGTTAGTTCCTCTTTAAAAATGAGTAGATATAGGATTTGATGCATTTTGGGTTGGTGGAAGTAGTTCCTACTCCCTTGTGTTGCATTGTATGTGTTTGGCTTAGAATTGAAGTTCTCTTGGTTTGCTGTGTACATTTAGATGAAGTGCATGCATAATGGGCTGCTAAGTTAGATTTTTGACTTTAAGAAGTGTTTAAAGTGTCATTGGAGGACGAATGTTCCCAAGTGGGGGATAATGTAACATCCCGGAATTTATAGAGTTGAACTAGTGAGTTCTAGAGTTTTTGGAAAGAGTTTTGAAGGGTCGTATGAGGGTTAAAACTTGTAAAAATGGTTCCCGTACTTAGAATAGGAGTTTTAGGGGTTAAACGTCTGGGTACGACTCCCCAAGGACCACCCAAGGGGGCCTTGAGGAAGACTCCAACACTGCCCAAAGAGCGGTCAAAACAACTTGATTCACGGTTGCAATTCACGGCCAGTAGGCTGGTCTACGCCCCGTAGATCATGGGCATAGGTCAAACCTGAGTGGCCTGAAACATGTAGGGTCTTTGACCCAAACCACGGACTCAGATCACGCCCAGTCAACCCATCCAAGGTCCGTGGATGAGGTCTCGTGAATGCTGCAAGTTTTAAAGTTTTAGTTTTAGTTAGGGGGTTTGGGAATTGATTAGTTATTTAATTAGGGGTTAATGTAGGTCAATTAAGTAGTTAAATAACCTCCTATAAATATTTAATAGGCCCCTAAACTAATCACTTTAACTCATTCATCTAAAGACCCCAAATCACTCTCCAAAAATCATCTCTCTAGAATAGAAGAAAAAGAAGAACAAGAAGAAGAGAAGATAAGAAGGAAGCAACTTAGGGCGATTTTCCCCATTGATTCAAGCTCTGTTTAGGGCTTTGATTGAAGGTACGTGAAGATTAATCATCCATGGGTTCTTCCACACATGGAGCCCCCCATAGTTTCCCCACTTGTGAAATCAGAACCCCATTCTAGCTATGGTTGTGCTTACATTGTGGGTAGGGTTTGGGTGTGATTCCAATCGAGTGGATATCACCCTATTATAATTGATTTCTCTTTGTTTAGTGATATTATGATGATTTCATGTGATTTATATGATGAACCCTAATCTAAATTGATGAATGTTATCATTGTGGGTATATGCCATTAGAGGCAAAGTTGAAGGTTCAAAAGTGATCTTCCTAAATCAATGTCTTGAATACTAATTGATTATAGGTAGGATAATCTAATCATGAATTGAACTAGACTTTATTGAATAGGAAGAATCTTGGCTTGTAAGTTAGAATTGAATCTTTATGAATCAATTATGACTAGAATCACTTAATAGTAAAGAATGTGATTGAATATCTTTTAATTTAGACATGATAGAATGAAGTTAAGCTTGAAATTAGGGCTTGTAGCCATCAATGTTAGGACTTTAGGGGTAAAGTCAATATGATGTGATCTTGATGTGTATTCTCTTTCTCCTACACACTTAGGCATGAATTCTAGGAGATCCAAGGGTTCTCTCACATAGAAGGATTCTAGGTTTGCTTAATAACCTAAAATAAATCAAAGCATGTTAGAGTATAATAGCTTGAATTTCTGATGTATGATACCTTCATGTATAGCTTGGCTTAGTAGGACAAGACAAAGGTTGATAGCTTGGGATGGAGGATCCATACTCTCCTAAGGTATAGCTTGACTTAGCATTGTAGAATGCATGTCATGGTACCATGAGTTAGGTGTAGTCATGGTAGCCTAGGATTGAGGATTTATACTCTCCTATGGATAGCTTGAACTAGAATTGTTGGGATGCATTCATGGTAGCTTGACTTGGTTTGTCCAAGACCATTTCATGGTAACTTTGGGATAGAGGACACTTATTCTCTCCTAAGGGTAGATTAGGATTGAGGATCCATACTCTACTAAGGATACCTTGACCTTTCATTGTAAGATGCATGTCAAGAGTAGCTTGAGTTAGGTTAGTCATGGTAGCTTGGGATTGAGGACTCATACTCTCCTAAGGATAGCTTATGGTTGAGAATCATACTCCCCTATGGATAGCTTAGACTTGCATGCTAGTGTGTCTTCCAAGTTGGTTAGCTTAGCTTAACCTAGTTAAATTAGTAAGATGATAGCATGGTCTGGCCTATTAGAGGGTTATTCCTTGGTTGCCTTGAATTGAGGTATATATAATAGAGGGATTAGTGCCCAACTAGTGAACATTCATGATAGTCTAAATGAATACTTAGTGTGGGTAGTAGTATGGGATGCTATCCATACATTGCACAAGTATGACTTAAGGAAAGGTGTGAAGGGTTCCCACACATAGTATGACTTAGATTGGTTGTTGCCATAGTTGCCCTCTAAGATATGATTGACTAAGGTGGTATTTCCCTTGTCTATATGAATTAAGCTTATAGTAAGACTGAAGTAGGGTGAATATGACTAAGATGACTTCAAGGTTATCCTTAGTGTGAAGGGTAGTATGGGATACCTTTCATGCATTGCACAAGTGTGTCTTGAGGTTACTTAGAAGTATCTGTTGTTATTGTAGAAAGACTTATGACTTAACCATGCACATAGACTATGATTAAGATGACTAAAAAGGGATATTTGTATTGGGTGGTATTATGGAATGCTATTCATGCTTTGCACTTGTATGCTTTTGAGGTTACTTGAGAATGGTGCTATTATGGTATGGATGACCAAGGGTCAATCATGCTTATATGATTATGACTTGTCTCTTATGCTTATGTCTTATGTTGACTAACCATTGTGAGATGCTCTTATGATGTTATGCTAGCTTTCATACTTGGTACATTTTGTACTAACGCATATTGCTTACATTCTAATCAAATGTAGGGTTTAGGAGATTGAGTTGCTTTGAAGGCTAGGTTTCAAAGGATCAAGAAGAGTTGAAGAATTGGTCAGTCCTCATAGCTTCGAGGACAAACCCATTATGTTCGTTTGTGCCATTTCTTTATGTTTTAGACTTTGCATGAGTTGCGTTCCAAGAGTTTTATTAAAGTATTATGTTAGATGTTTTGAGACAAAGGTTTAGTAAAGAATTCCCCTTCTTTTGTTATGAAAATGGCTTCGATTGTAAAAGTTTTAACTGTTCCCCTTTTTCCTATTTATCTTATGTTATGATTATGCTAAGGGCTTTTATGAAACCTCTTCGGGGTCAAGTACGCCATGTTACTTCTAGGGGGTAACCCCGAGTCGTGACATGTGGTGCCCTTGACGACTCGTGAAGGGGGTCATGACCCCTCGACATCCCACCTTAAATGAGGATTAAATGGGTCTTTTCCATTTTAAGTCCTATCAAAGTGAAGTCATTTTCTATTATTTTTATACAACTATATAATTCTTTTCAAGTAAAATTCACCCATTTACTCCATTAATTCCCAACACCCAAATCAAAATCACAAAGTTCATCTTCTACACAAAATTTCTCTCTCTAGAACTCATGGAAGAAGAAAAGTAGAATTTGAGCTAGGGCTTGAAGAAACAAGTCTTTTCCACTCAATTTCTTAGGAGAATCATAACTAAGGTATGTTAGTCCTTTATCCTTGGATAGTTTTTATCCATGGAGCCCCTCCAAACTCAATTTCTAAACTAGTGATTTCCCTAAAAGTTAGGGTTTGACTTCAATCTTATGGGATCTTTCCAAAAACTTTTTTAATGGTTGATTTAAGATGGATTATGATTGAATTGATGATTTATATATGATTAATTTTTTATTTATGATGAATTCCCCCAAGAACCTATGAAACCCCATATTCCCCAATTTATGCCTTTGTGATGTGGGTGAATTGATGAAGGAAGAATACTATGAGATTATGCTTATAGTAATTTAGTTAGTTGAATCGTGTTATTATCCATATTTAATGTAGTAAATCTAGATGTGTTGGATGGAATGTGATCCTTGACCCAAGAGGGGTGAACCATGAGAATTATACATGATTGTGGACTCATTGTATATGCTTTATGAACATCATTATAATCTAATTGTTGTGTTGATTGAAAGGTCATTATCATAAACACACAATGAACATGATGTGAAAGGTATTCTCACAATATGATGATTCTAAGGTTAAAAGTCCATTCTCACCTATTGAATCTATGAGCTATTTTATGAATTGTATTGGATAGAGTGTCAAGGCACTCTTTCATCCATGTAAACTTAATTTAAGACTAAACATGTAATTGTGGGAAGTAATGCTTAGAAGCGAGTGGATATTGACTATGAGATAGAGGCTCTCCCATTAATTAATGTTGGGGTTTCTAGTCACGATTTCTTATCCCATAACTATGTGCCCCCATAGGTTATTTAGCTTGTGGATCCACCTAAAAACTAATACATGTTAGTTCTACCTTAGGAAAGTAGGACACCTCTTTTCAGTGTGGGGCATGACACCGGATTCCATGTTAAGCTCACATGGTCTATGTCGGTTAAGGCTTATTCCCACTTTGACAAGAATATGAACAAGACATGAATTATGAATGAGGGTTACTCAATAAGCTTTACTTAGCTTGGGTAGGATTATGAGATCTTATTCAAGCATTGCACAAGTATGCTTAATGGTATGGTTCTCTTATGATGTGAGTAATTATGTCATGAACATGCTTATGACTTATTCTCCTCCATGATACTTCAAATGATGTTTAAACTTACAAATTGCATTCATTCAAATAAAATACCCCTTTTAGCATGTATTAAGGATTTTGTGCATGACTATCATACTTAGTGCAATTTTGTACTAACCCATATTTTCTACATTTTTTCCAAAGTGTAGGTTCCGGTTCTTAAGGCGGTTATGCTTTGATTTGAGCTTGGATTTGACTATTCTCCTTACTTGTGGTGAGTCCTTGTGATTCGAGGATTGGACTTTTCACTGTGAGTTTCTTTTGTTGTACTTTCTATTTTCGTATTATGTTGTTGGGGCTGTGACCCTATTTTGACTCATGAATTGTAATAGATGTCTAATTGAGAAAAGTTAGACTTCCGCTTTTCCTTTATAAAGATTTTTGGACTTAAATGTGTTTTGACTCATATAATTCTAATACTTTATGTTATGAGATGTTAAGGGCTTGTATGAGATTCCTTCGGGGTCAAGTACGTCGTGTTACGTCTAGGGGGTACCCTTGGGTCGTGACAAACTTGAAAATCAGAGCACAAGGTTTAGAATGATCTAGGATGATGTCTCATAAGCCACGTCTAGTAGAGTCTTGCTCATGAGTGTGAAGTGCGCCACATTTATGAATGAGAGGCAATAAGATGTTAGGAAAACTTTACTTCTTTCATTTCTCTTAAGTCATGCCTTAGAGTTTAACTCTATAAAAGTCCCTCTCCTAATCCTTCTTTTGTGTCTTCGGGAAATGAATACACAAAGGGATAACAAAAGAAGAATGGAGGGTGACAATGTGAATGAGGAAGCTCCTCAAGCTAATCAAGCACCGATTCATCCTCCAGCTATGACGGATGTGGAGGTTAGGTCAGCTTTTCTAACATTGGATCAAACCATGACGGCCTAAGCCAATAGAGATGTTAGGACTCATATGAACCCTAATATGAATTCCATGGCTTCTAGATTGAGGAATTTTGCAAGAATGAACCCTCCCGAGTTTCTTGGCTCCAAAGTGGAAGAGGATCCCCAAAGGTTTATCGATGAAGTTTGCAAGGTGCTTGATGCTATGGGGGTGTCTTCGGAGGAAAAGGCGGAGCTAGCCGCCCACAAACTATATGATGTGGCTCAAGTTTGGTATGAATAGTGGAATGGTGAGAGACCCATAGGAGCGGTCCCGATAGGATGGGAATCGTTTAAATCGGAGTTTCTTGATAAATTCTTTCACTTAGAGTTGAGGGAACGAAAAATGCAAGAGTTCATAAACCTTCTTCAAGGGGGTATGAGTGTGAAAGAGTATGGTCTAAAGTTCACCCAACTATCCAAGTATGCCCCAACCATAGTTGTGGATTCGAGGGCTAAGATCAATAAATTTCTGATGGGAGTGTCTGACTTGGTAGTCAATGAATGTCGTTCGGCAATGCTTATCCCAAGTATGAATATTTCGCATCTCATGGTCAATGGCAAACAAATTGAGGAGCAAAAACTCAAGAAAATGAATAGGGAGGTGAAAAGGGCTAGAACCGGTGATGGAAACTTCTCCAATTCTAGGTCCGATGGACAAGGTCGACAAAATTTCAAACAAAGGTTTTCCAACCAAGGTCCCTCAAGTGCTTCTCCAAGGGTCAACAAGGATAGGGTGCCTAACCCCAAACCTCAAGGAGGTAATAGTGGTGGTTCTTCTATGGCAAAGCCTACTTGTGCCAAATGTGGAAAGAGACATGATTGTAAGTGCCTAGCCAGCACGGGTGCCTATTATGGTTACGGTATGAGTGGTCATCAATTGAAGAATTTACCAACACTTACATCCAAGGGGAGAGAAGATAAGCAAACTCCTTCAAGTAGTTCAAACTCCAATGCCCAAAAGCAAAACCACTTTTATGCTCTTTAATCCCGAGGTGACCAAGAGAGCTCCCCGAATGTTGTGACCGGTATGTTAAAAGTCTTTTCTATTGATGTATATGCCTTGCTAGATCCCGGTGCTACTTTGTCCTTTGTGACGTCTTTTGTGGCCATGAAGTTTGAAATACTCCCGGAAGTGTTAGTAGAACCTTTTTTTGGTTTCTACCCCGATTAGTGACTTGGTAGTGGCTAAAAGAGTCTATAGAAGTTGTCCCATTTCTTTGTCTCATAAAGTTACTTTGGTGGACTTGGTAGAGTTGTACATGTTAGACTTAGATGTGATTTTTGGTATGGATTGGTGATTTCACGTATAAGGACACTACTTCCAGTTCAAGTGCCAACGATCGTGAGTAGTAATATAACCCAACTAGTCTGTTGGGGTCGAGTCCCAAGGGAGCGGTTCGTAATTGAGAATCAATAGAAAAACATAAATGTGTTCAAGTCAATTATAGCTATAAACATTTACGAAGAAAAACATGGTAAATTAAAGGGTGACACAAGTGTCAAGTATCAAAAGGGGGTTTTGTAATCCATTATTAACTAAAACGACAACTAAAACCGAAAATACAAATATGGAGACGGGATTCTTGGGATGTGATAGGATTAAGGGATAAGGTAAACAACCGGGTAATTGCTATTGATAGTAAATCACTGTAAATTGGTAACTAAGCTAGACTATAGTGGGGGTAAACTTTCCCTCGAACAATTTACCCCGAATCAAATCGGTTTCTCTTGAACACCAATAAGCGGCACTGAAGCACAACCTTCACCTTAGTCCATTCACTCTCTTGAGCTGAATGTTTGGGAGAGGGTTTAGGATTCACTCTCTTGAGTTGAACCCACGACAACCCAATAACCATAGACCATCGATTCAGTAGTTTTGGTTTTACGACCTCTCTCTCAAGCAACCCAAAAACACGAAGTTAAAATTATATTTGCAACTACAACCCCATTAAATTCAAACACAACAACTAAACGAAATCACCTTTAAACACTGAATAAACAATCAATTAGCAATATCCAACAATAAATTCAACCCAAATTCACATAATCCCACCCCAAGAATTGGGGTTTTAGCTAGACATAGTAAAGAGATAGAAATCAATACCGAAAAGTATTTCCATCAAATGGGTACGGTTGATATAGTCTTTACACACGTCTAGGATGAAGAATCTTCAATACCCACTTCCAGTTTCTTAGAAAATGGAAATCTTTGAATCTTCAAAGCTAAGGAAATATGTCTCCAAAAACCAAGTTCTAAAATTAAACTTCAAAAACTGAATAATAATATGATTCCCTACAAAATTTGATTCTAAGCTAGAGGTGGATTTCCCTCGATAGTCGGACCTTGCCGCGGGAGAGTCTTTCTCCAATGAGAATAAAGAAAGTTTTTGGGCAAGACAAGAAAGGAACTCGCCCTTTGACAAAATTTAAACAAGTATTTCTAGTTGTCAAAAAGTGTGTTGCGAAGGTTCAGTCGGCGCAGTTAGTCGGGATCATCGATCCACTCGGAGATCCCCCTTCGGTCATTTGTATTGCCTTTTTGCTTTTGCCTTCAGTATCCTTGAGTTTTGGTAAGTTTGGGCGATAAGGCACTGCGTCGCGGAACTGTTCGGTAACTCGCCGACTGCTCCTTTCTATTGCTGACTTGATTTTCTCCTTCAAGGCTTGGCACACTGGAACATTAGGTGAGACCAAGGCCATTTGGTGACTCGCCCAATGGTTTAGGTGATCCTCAGGACCTATTTTCTTCGTTCTTTCAGCTGCCTTGTTTCTTTTTGCTCAACAGTGTCCATGCTTCGTCCCTAAGTTCAAATACCTAAAATTCAAGGATTTATATCAGTTATTGAGACAAAATATGCATTCTAGGACACTAAATCTATTAAAATTAACCCCTAAATGAGTCTAAATCATGGTCTCATCAACACCCCAACTTAAACTTTTGCTTGTCCTCAAGTAAAACTCAAGTTCAACAGTTCAAAAAGATGTCTCAAACAGTGCTACACAAGACTCAATCATGAATGCACACAAGAAGACTCAACTTACTCGTGCAAGGATCAAATGTGACTCACCATTATCAAAGAATCTCAAACTTACAATACTTGCTTCAATTGAAAGTTCAAGCTCAACAAAGGAAATCAAATGCCGTCACACAAAGAATGATTCCATATTCACACACAGTGGTTCAACAATTTAAAGTTCCGAAATAAAATGCAATGCTCAAACTCACAAAGATGAACACAATGTATGATTTCACGCATAGGTTTCCCCGTATGTTCCAACCAACATTTGTTTCAGCCCACTCAAGATCGAAAAGGTCTTTTCAAGGCTTGTAACGGGACTGAATGTAAAGGTATGGTCATTTAGGCTCATTGGCTATAGTCCTCATGAAACGTGGTGTGATCAACACTTTCTTTCCTTTTCTTCATCATTTTTTATTTGTGCTTACAAGTCATCCCATTATTCACTTTCCATGGACTGCTGGTAACCCCAATTCTTTTTGTCTTTTCACAACTTTATTCCACAAATTTTTCATTCTTTTCTTCTCTCTTTTTGGTTTTTGTATGGAGAGGTTCCATTTTTCTCAAAACATAGGTAAAAGGGGACTTTCGTGCACGTCTTGATTTACCTTCTCTTTTCACCACATCCCCAACTTAGGCTTTTGGCCTAAGTTGGCTATTTAAACAAACCAAAAATCATGAGGATTATGCGTAATGGATCAATCAAAGGTCATAATGTTATCAAGTTTCTTCCAAGAAAAGGTCAAGGTTCGAAGGGTGCTCAAAAGGGGTTCACACACTAATAAGGTAGGCCACAAAAAGAGGTATAATGTCAAATTGTTTCACACTCTTTAAATTTGCATAATATCATATCAAGAGTTCACACCACTTAGTCAGCTGGACAAACGGGGCAAATTCTAGGTCCCATCACACATGGTTCACGGTAAACTTATCACACAAGGCATTGACACCAAAGTCAAACAAGACTCCACAATTTCGCTAGTGTGTAATGTTCATCACAAGAGACTAAATTCGATACTTGGCTAGTCACAACGAGATGCAGAGAGTTCACATATTGGCTATGCACCTTCATTTGGCCTCATCGTAGCCGCACATTCATTTTTGTTCGATTATGAGAACTATTCAAGTCATCGATATTGATCAAAACTGATACTCAAATTTGCACAAGAATAGCCACTTTCAATACAAACAAGAGGTGGCAAAAAAATTTCAGAAGGGTCAAAAATCATGTATAATTAAAAACACGGAGGCACAAGCTCAAACATCCACAAAGAGTAGTGTATAATCACAAATTTAGCTCAAAGCCCAAATATATAAACAAAACATCACTATTCACAAAATAATCACACAAAAGGTGCAAAAAGTGGGCCTCACCCCCCACAAATAAAAGCATTTGTCCTCAAATGCAAACAAGCTAATAATATCCCAAAATCAAAAGAAATAAAGACAGAGAGAGAGGTAAAGAGGGGATCTTGTCTACGCAGTCACTCCATCTGTCTAGGCATCAGTGCCCGGTGTATCAATCTGGTCTCGGGCCCTAGTACCCAGGGTCACCTCAGAAGGAACAACAGTGCCAGATCCACTAGGAGCGGCCATAGAAGTCTCGATCAGTGATGTCTGGATCACCGACTACATGATCGTCTCCTCAAGATCTGGCAAGTCTCCATATATGCTCTCCTCTTGTGTCCCTATTTGCTCCTCGTCGGTCTCAACATCTGACTCATCAACTGCTGCCTCATCCATGCATACATCTTCGATTGTAATCGGAGGAATCACTGAAGTCTCAGGACCGTCCCTGTCATCTGCTGCCTCCAGCAATGAAGTAAAGTCAGTAGACTTTAGATATTTTACGTCCTTCATCAAGTCAGCTTCCTCGGCTTTCAAAGCCATAACATTGGAGGTTCCCCTGCCTACTCTCACAAGTTGTGACTCTAGTAGCCAGATCATCCACAGAATCCCGAAGGGGGGTCAGTGCAACCAGAATAGCAGCCTCAATCATCAAAGGGGCAGATTTCTCTTACTGAGTTGCCCTCACATCAGCAAAATGGGCTAGATGCCCCATCTTCATGATCATCGCCTGAGTAATCTTGGTCTTCTAGGAGGAAGTAGAGGTGCATGGAGTTTGTGAAGACAAGGGAGGAGGGGTAGAAGTACCTGAAGACTCAGAGGTTGGAGTAGGCAAAGATGCCTCTGTAGGTATCGAATCAACGTCCACCTCCGGGGATGTATACACTGGAGCTTCCCTCCTCTTGTTAGCCTCCTTTCTAGTATACTCGGCCTCAATGTGCCGGATGTCAGTGAAGGAGGAAGGGGTAATAACAAAATCTCTAGCAACATCCTGGGACACCCCAGCACACTGGTACAACTCTGTGATCAGTACTGGGAAGGGCAAAAAGGTCTGTCGCTGCTTGACTCTGATGGCAATCTCTTGCTCTATGATAAGGCCCAAGTTGAGCCGCCTCTTCGATAAGATAGACCCCAGGCAAGATGCCTTTCGATGTCGGAGGATAGATTCATTCTGTGAAGGCATAAGTGAACTACTGATGATTCCGAACAAATAACAAGCAGCTATATTCAAATCTTTCTTTTCTATCTCGACTTCCGATTCAATCAACCTATGAGTGGTATCAGAAATAAGAGGGGCATGCCAACCCTTTAGATCCTCCAGAGTTTATGTCCCTGGAGTCCTATCTAATACAACATTAATTACTTCTCACTGCAGCTCACTTCTACACCTCGAACAGTGACCGACTTAACCGGTCTAAACTCACTAGCCCTCTTTTTACTCTTCAGCACCAGTTCACCATATGTTGTATAGAACTCATGGACCCATGAAGGAATATACAAACCTCGGGGCCAGGTGAAAATCTGGAACTGGTGCCATTGTAATAACTCCGCTACACTGGAGTACTTGCCCTTCAAACCCTCTGTAGATAGTAGTTTCTCCTCGAAGATAGTTTGCAAACCATCTGCTTTCAATCTGTTGAGGAGTCTAGGTGGAGGAATCACTGGTGGCAGAGGAGCCACAGGAGGTGCCGGAGGTCTCACTGATTTTGCAAGTGTGGACGCAGGAGAAACTCTGGTAGACGTGGGGTGAGATCTTGCCCGGAGCTCAAACCATCGGGACTATAGAGGTTGGTCATCATCCCCCTTCGTTGATTTTGATACCCTGTGTTCTTTTCCAGGGTGGCGTGTGTATATTTTTTAATGCCATAGCTGCAAAACATTGGGCAAAAGTTAGAAGAATTCAAATAAGATCATCGAAAAAAATTGCAGAAAAACTCGCCAAATCGGTCGGCGAATCGCCAAATCTCTTAGGCGAGCTAGATCGGGCTCGCCCAAAGGATAGGTTCTAAAATTTTAGACAAAATTGACATGTTGGCGATGGGAACGTGCTTCGGTGAATCACCGACAGCATTCGGCGAAAGGGGATCATCCCACCAAAAGTTACAGTGCAAAAAGGGTTTAGGGGTGCTGATAAAGGGCGATCAAGAAGACTTTCGGCGAGTCACCGAGTGCCCTCGGCGACCTCAGGCTTCTCGCCAAAAGTTACAGAACCCGACAATAGATAAGGCATGAAATTAAAGGCGAGATGGGGAGATTATGCGAACCACCAAGTGGTTCGGTGAGATCGACCCAGCTCGCCAAATGACCCAACGTGCCTATTTTCAACCTAACTTCTTGATTTCAACCCCGCAACCCCCGAAAACAAAATCAAAACATGCACAACTTAAATTTAAACAAGACCCATAACACCCATTACCCCGAGATACTCAGACTTTTCTCAGTTTTGCCAAATTTAGCCATTTGATGACATTTTCCCTTAAGAACGATGTTACCCACTCTATCATTAGGCAAATTACATCGTTTGGCACAAATACAGGCTACTCAGACTTCACCAAACTAAACCCAACGACATGCAAGCAGATCCCCACAAAATTTAACCAATTTCAAACCACAACAACACCGGGAATCGACAATATAAGCATTATGGGCAAGATTAATAATTCAAATCAAGCATTAAAACCAACTAATCTTATCAAAGAGGTCTAGCACACATCAACAACATAATATTGTTTGCATAAGAGTAGAAATTCAAAAAAAAAAAATTGGAGGTTCGGAAAACCAACCTTTTATGCCGATTAAAACAAGATTAAAATGCTAGGCGGCAAAGTAATCCAAATCCCAGCACCAATCAACAACTCCAATACAGTAATAAAGCAAGAAATATAAAAAAAATACTAAATAGGTGTGACTTTGTGAAGATTAGAAAGTGAGGGAAAGTGAAAGAATTTGAAACTTTCGAACATTTGGCCTTAAAACCATCTAGTTCTTGCCCAGTTAGTGACGCTATTCGTGATCGCCGAATCACTCGGTGACACATTGAGTGATCACTTACCTCGCCGAGTTTTATAGGACCTCTAGTTGAACTGGGGTCCGAACGGCGGACTAGATCGCGATTGCAAAGTAGGTAAGTGCCTCGCCGAAAATTTCCTAGGCTCGTCAAGTTTTACAGACTCCCCTTTGAAATTGTATTGAGTCCAACGACGGTCTAGGTCAGAGTCGCCGACCTTTTCGCTGATCCATCAACTAGACCTTTAGCTCGCCAATCTGCATTTTACAAACACTTTTCACACTTTGTTATGCGCATTCAACACACCATTATTTCTGAAACAAAAATAAAGCAATAAAACCTTGGGTTTCCTCCCAAGAAGCACCTTATTTAACGTCATGGCACGATGCAAGTCAACACTTACACCTAATTTTCAGTGTGGGCCATGGTGTCACTACGCGACCCCTCTTTATGTTGTGCGTAGAAACACGACAACACTTGGTTTATCTGGGCATCTTGTAGCTGAATAATCATGGAATGAGCGGTTGTCCTCTGATGAAGCATTTTGATATTCTCTTTTATCTCATTCAACACCCTATCTTGTTCTTAAATCTTGTATAAAATGAGTGAGAAGACTTCCTCATTTTGTCTACCTTCCTGCTTCTTCACCTTTTAATGCTCGCGAGGGGGAAAGTGCTTGTCCTTTTTCGTGGACAGTGCCTCTAATTCCATGACTCTTTTGGACAAGACATCCAACTGAGTCAGCAGTACGGCCCATTCTTTATCCTTCTCTCTCCTTGTTGGTCTTAATCATGCCATCAAGGAGTTGGGCTACCACTTCAAAGGGTTGTTGTGTCAAACAACCTGCAAAGAGTTATTCAAAAATGCTTCTATTGTCGAGACCAAGACCCCGTTAGAAGCATTGCAGCAATAATTTATCAAGCATTCCATAAGCTGGGCACTACTGTAGTAATGCCTTAAACCTAGGCCACATCTCATGGATAGTTTCACCACCCCCCCCACTTGCTTGAATGTATTGAGGTTGTCCCTAAGATTCAATAATTTCAAAAGGGGGTGATCCATTCGATGCCCATAGTTACCATTCACACTCATCTTTCATGTTGCAATACACAAACAAGCAAAACAAAACTAAAAGTAACTAAGTAGAACTATAACTAACAAGAAAAAAATTTGACTTAACTAGAAATTCTCAAATAACACCACTCCCCGGCAGTGGCGCCATTTTGGTTTCACGTATCAGGACACTACTTCCAGTTCAATTGACAACGATCGTGAGTAGTAATATAACCCAACTAGTGAGTTGGAGTCGAGTCCCAAGGGAATGGTTCGTAATTGAGAATCAATAGAAAAGCATAAATGTGTTCAAGTCAATTATTGCTATAAGCATTTATGAAGAAAAACATGATAATTTAAAGGGTGACACAAGTGTCAAGTATCAAAAGGGGGTTTTGTGATAAGATTTTGGGCTAAGGTAAACAATCGGGTAATTGTTATTGATAGTAAATCACTATAAATTGGTAACTAAGCTAGACTATAGTGGGGGTAAACTTTCTCTCGAGCTGAATGTGTGGGAGAGGGTTTAGGATTCACTCTCTCGAGCTGAACCCACAACAACCTAATAACGACAAACCATTGATTCAGTAGTTTTGGTTTTACGACCTCTCTCTCGAGCAAGCCAAAACACGAAGTTAAAATTGTATTTACAACTACAACCCCATTAAATTCAAACAAAACCACTTAACGAAATCACCTTTAAACAGCGAATAAACAATCAATTAGCAATACCCAGTAGTAAATTCAACCCATATTCACATAATCACACCCTAAGAATTGAGGTTTTAGCTAGACATAGTAAAGAGATACAAATCGATACTGAAAAGTGTTTCCATCAAGTGAGTATGATTGATATGGTCTTTACACACGTCTAAGATAAAGAATCTTCAATACCCACTTCCAATTTCTTAAAAAATGGAAATTTTTGAATCTTTAAAGTTAAGGAAAAATGTCTCCAAAAACCAAGTTCTAAAAGTAAACTTCAAAAACTGAATAATAATATGATTCCCTAAAAAATCTGATGCTAAGCTAAAATTTAAACAAGTATTTATAGTTGTCAAAAAATGTGTTGCGAAGGAGGTTCATTCGGCACAGTTAGTCGGGATCGGTGATTCACTCGGCAATACGCCCTTTGGTGATTTGTATCACCTTTTTGCTTTTTCCTTTAGCATCCTTGAGGTCCTGTAACTTTGGGCGATAAGGCACTGCATTGTAGAACTGTTCGGCAACTCACCGACTGCTCTTTTTTATTGCCGACTTGATTTTCTCCTTCAGGGCTTGGCACACTAGAACATTAGGCGAGATCAAGGTCATTTGTCGACTCGCCCAATGGTTTAGGATATCCTCAAGCCTTCTTTTCTTCATTCTTCATCCGAACAATTATCCCTCCATGGGTGCTCCGGTGTTGTTTGTTAGAAAGAAGGATGGGTCTCTTAAAATGTGCATTTATTATCAGCAATTGAACAAAGTGATCATTAAGAATAAATATATCCTTCTGAGAATTGATGATTTGCTTGATCAACTTCAAGGGGCTAGCTATTTCTCTAAAATTGATCTTCGTTCGAGTTATCACCAACTAAGGGTGAGAGGGGTGGATATTCCCAAGATGGCCTTTAGGACCTAGTATGATCACTATGAATTTGTGGTTATGTCAATTAACTTGACAAATGCCCATGTGGCATTTATGGATTTCATAAATAGGGTGTTTAGACAATACCTTGATATGTTTGTAATTGTGTTTATCGATGATATCTTGATCTATTCGAGGGGTGAGAATGAACATATGCACCATTTGTGAATTGTGTTGCAGGTTCTTAAGGACCAACAACCTTTTGCAAAATTTAGCAAGTGTGAGTTTGGGCTAGAGTCCATAGCTTTCCTTGGTCATGTTGTGTCAAGCAAGGGTATTGAGGTAGACCTTAAGAAGACGGATGCGGTTAAGAGTTGTCCTAGACCTCAAACTCCTTTCAACATTAGAAGCCTTTTGGGTTTGGTCGGTTACTATAGGAGGTTTGTTGAGGGTTTTTCCTCCATTACTTCTCGTTGACAACTTTGACTCAAAAGAAGGCTAAGTTTGAGAGGTCAGAGGCTTGCGAGAAAAGCTTCCAAGATTTGAAAAATAGACTTACTTCCGCTCCGGTATTGACCTTACCGGAGGGTACGGATGGTTTTGTTGTATATTATGACGCCTCTAGAGTGGGGTTGGGATGTGTCCTCATGCAAAATGATAAAGTAATTGCCTATGCTTCAAGGCAACTCAAAGTACATGAGAAAAATTATCCGACCCTTGATCTTGAATTAGCAGCAGTACTATTTACCTTGAAAATATGGAGACATTACTTGTATGGCTCCGTGTGGATGTTTTCACCGATCACAAAATTCTTCAATGTGTGTTTAGTCCAAAAGACTTGAATCTCCAGCAAAGAAGGTGGTTAGAATTTTGAAGGATTATGACAGGAGTGTCCTTTACCACCCCGTCAAAGCTAATGTTGTAGCGGATGCACTTAGTAGACTGTCAATGGGTAGTGTGGCTCATATAGAAGATGAAAAGAAAGAGTTAGTCTGTGATGTGCATAGGTTGGCTCGGCTAGGCGTTCAACTAGTGGATTCCACCAAGAGTGGTTTCATGGTTCATAATGGCTCCAAATCGTCCTTTGTGGTTGATGTGAAGTCTAACCAAGACCTTGATCCTATATTAGTGTACTCAAGAAGTCTGTTGAGGCTTTCTCCCAAGGGGGAGATGGGGTACTTAGGTACCAAGGTCGATTTGTGTTCCGGATGTTGATGGTTTGATGGAGCAAATTTTAGAGGAAGCTTATAGTTCTCGATATTCTATTTATCCGAGAGCCACCAAGAAGTACCGTTATCTACAGGAAGTCTATTGGTGGAACGGAATGAAAAGGGATATTGTGGCGTTTGTAGCCAAATGTCCTATTTGTCAACAAGTTAAGGTTGAGAATCAAAGGTCGGGAGGCTTGTCACAAAATATTCCCATTCCCACTTGGAAGTGGGAAGATGTGAATATGGACTTTATTATGGGTTTGCCTCGCAAGTGTAGGCAAAATGATTCTATTTGGATCATTATTAATAGGATGACAAAATCAGCCCACTTTATTCCCGTCAAAGCTTCTTATTCGGCGGAAGACTATGCTTAAGTGTTCATAAGAGAGATAGTGAAGTTACATGGAGTTCCTTTGTCCATAATTTCAGATCGGGGTACTCAATTTTCTTCACACTTTTGGAAGTCATTCCAAAATGGGCTTGGTACTAAAGTTAAGCTTAGCATGGCTTATCACCCTCAAACGGATGGTCAAGCGGAACACACCATTCAAACTTTAGGGGACATTTTGTGGGCATGTGTTTTAGATTTCAACGGTAATTGGGATGACCACTTGCCATTAATAGAGTTTGCCTACAAAAATAGTCACCACTCAAGTATCGGTATGGCTCCTTTTGAAGCCTTGTATGGTAGGAGATGTAGGTCTCCGGTTGGTTGGTTTGAGGTAGGTGATATTGCTCTTATTGGTCCCAAAACGGTTTATGAAGCTATTGAGAAAGTTCGGCTCATTATAGAGAGGTTGAGAATGGATTAAAGTAGACAAAACTCTTATGCCGATGTGAGGAGAAGGGACCTAGAATTTGAAGTTAACGATTGAGTCTATTTGAAAATCTCACCTATGAAGGGTGTGATGAGGTTTGTCAAGAAAGAGAAACTTAGTCCCCGGTATGTAGGCCCTTATCAAATTTTGAAAAGTATTGGGAAAGCTTCCTATGAGTTAGATTTGCCAAATGAGTTGGCTCCGGTTCATCCGGTATTTCATGTTTCTATGCTTAAAATTTTTATTGTAGATCCGGTATCCATTATTCCCCTAGAAGGGTTGGGAGTTGATGAAAGTCTTTCATATGAAGAGGTTTCAGTAGAAATCCTAGACCGGCAAGTCAAGAGATTGAGAAACAATGAAATAGCTTCCGTCAAGGTTTTATGGAGAAATCATTCAGTTGAGCGTGCTACTTGGCAGACAGAGGCTGATATGAAGTCCCTATACACTCATCTCTTTCCTTCTACTCCTATTCAAGCTTGAGGTAAGAAGTTCCTCTAGATTTTTCCTTGTTTTGGAGGTCATGTGTATTGTATGAGCTTTTCCATGATTTCCTTATGTTATGCATGATCTTGATAAAATTCATGTTTAGAATGAAAATGAGTTTTCATGATTTATATTCCTCATGTTGTTGTGCATGCAGTATGAGTTGCTTATTTATCTTCATGAGATGAGTTGATGAACAAGCTTTAGTATGCTTTTGAGCGTAATTGCATACTGGCTCCATGACATGGTGTTGAGCATCATTTTAGTTGGAGAAAGTAGTTCCTCCTATGAATCTCTGAAATATTATTCCTTGTATTGCATTGATTATGTTTTGAGATGGAGTTGATGTTTCCTCCTTTGAATTGTGCATTTATTTTAATGTTTCATGCATGATGGGCTGCTTCTCTTGAGTCTTTAATTCCTTAAGGTGTCTAGATCATCATTCAAGAACGAATGGTCCCAAGGGGGAGATATTGTAACACTCCGGAAACTAGTAGGCTAAACGTGAGGGTAACATCAAAAGTAGGATTGGGTGAGGGCCATGGCTAGGTGGCCAAGGCTGCCCAAAATGTGCGTAGCCACTAATAATGCTCCTTCCTTGAGAACTGAAGGCTCAGTTCATAAGCCTTCTATTAATCCTCCTCAAACTAATAGAGGTGCAAGACCTAAATACACCCAACCAACAGGTGCAAGTGGAGCTAATAAAGCTAGTGGACCAAGGGCTACTGCACGTGCTTATGCTATGAGGCAGAGAGATGATCAAGATGGACAAGACGTGGTTGTCGGTAAATTTGATTTATTTGGCCTATGTGTGTTTACACTGTTTTATCCTGGTTCTACGCATTCCTTTATTTTTTTCATCACTTGTTCTTTCTGAAAATGTGAAATCTATGAGACTTAATTATGATGTGATGGTTGAAAGTCCTTTGGGTTATCAAGTTGTGTGTAATCAAGTTTACCAAGATTATCCCTTCGTGATTCAAAATCTAGTCTTCCATGTTGATTTGATTGAAATGCCCTTCAAGGATTTTGATGTTATTATCGTGATGGATTGGCTTTATAAATACCATGCAGTGGTAGATTGTAGGTCTAAGCATGTGACTTTTAAAGATCCTACATTTTCACACATCATTTTACAAGGTGAAATATCATTGACATCTGGTATTATTTATGCGGCCTTGGCAAGAAAGTTGATTCATCAAGGTTATGGGGCATACCTTGTTCACATAGTTGATACACAGTTTAAGAGTCCTTGTATCAAGGACATACCTGTTGTATGTGATTTCCCCGAAGTCTTCCCCAAAAATCTTCCTGGGTTACCCCCGCAAAGAGAGGTTGAATTTCCAATCGAGCTTATTCCTGGATCTACCCCTATTTCTATCACTCCATATAGAATGGCTCCAACAGAATTAAGAGAATTGAAATCTCAATTGCAAGAACTTCTTGAGAAATGTTTTATTTGACCTAGTGTTTATCCTTGGGGATCCCCTATTTTATTCGTAAAGAAGAAAGATGGCACTCTTAGGCTCTGTATTGACTATAGACAATTGAACCGAATAACAATCAAGAACAAATATCCACTACCAAGGATCGATGATTTGTTTGACCAACTTAAGGGTGCTAAAGTATCCTCAAAGATTGATTTAAGGTCTAGATATCACTAACTGCGTGTTAGAGAGAAAGATGTCCCTAAAACTGCTTTTAGAACTTGGTATGGTCATTATGAATTTTTGGTGATGCCATTCGGATTGACAAATGCTCCTGCAGTATTCATGGATCTAATGAATTTAGTATTCAAGCCTTATCTTGATCAGTTTGTGGTTGTCTTTATAGATGATATTTTAATATTTTCCAGAAGTAGTGAAGGCCATGATAAACACCTTCGAATTGTTTTAAATATTCTGGGACATGTTGTATCAACCGAAGGCATGAAGGTGGATCCTAGTAAGATACAAGCAGTTATTGAATGGAGACCTCCCAAAACTCAAACTGAGGTAAGAAGTTTCTTGGGCTTAGCAAGAAACTACAGAATATTTGTGAAAGGCTTTTCCATTATCGCCTCCCCTTTGACTAAGCTCTTGCAGAAGGAAGTAAAGTTTATTTGGGATGACAAATGCCAAGAGAGCTTTGAAACTCTCAAATCCTTGTTGACTCAAGCGCCTATACTTACTCTACCAATTGAATGGAAAGAATATGTAGTATACAGTGATACTTCTCACAATGGTCTAGGATGCGTTTTGATGCAAGAAAGGAAGGCAATTTCTTATGTCTCTCGGAAATTAAAACCGTATGAATTGAATTATCCTACTCATGATCTTGAACTTGCTTCTATAGTGTTTTCTTTAAAAATATGGCGGCATTATTTGTATGGAGAGAAATGTCATATATTCACTTATCACAAGAGCTTAAAGTACTTGGGTACTCAGAAAGAGCTAAACCTAAGATAACGTACATGGCTTGAACTCATCAGGGATTATGACTGCACGATTGATTATCATCCAGGTAAAGCTAATGTGGTTGCAGATGCCTTAAGTCGAAAATCCTTCGCAAGCATTTCTTTGAGTCCTTTGCCCTTGCTCCTTGAGTTAAGAGCCATGAATGTTTGTTTTACACTTGATTCAAATGGTTCAGTTATTGCTAATTTTCAAGTAAAGCCAATATTACTTGAACAGGTGAAAGAAGCACAAAAGTTAGATGAGAAACTTGTAAAATTGACCAGAGAAGTTCAAAATGGGGAAAAGCTTGACTTTACAGTAACGGAGGATGGTGGCTTATTTTATCAAAACAGGTTATGAGTCCCTAATGATGATAAATTGAGGAGAGAAATATTAAATGAAGCACATACTACACCATATGCAATGCACCCTGGGGTACGAAGATGTACTAGACAATAAAAGAACATTATTGGTGGAATGGTATGAAGAGAGATATTGCGGAGTTCATTTCCAAATGTTTGGTTTGTCAACAAGTAAAGGTAGAGCATCAAGTCCCAGTTGGTTTACTACAACCCTTGTCAATGCCGGAATGGAAATTGGAGAGAATAACTATGGCCTTTGTTTCTGGACTTCCTCGCATTCAAAGGAATCATGGTGCAATATGAGTGATTGTGGATAGGCTAACCAAAAATGCTCACTTCTTAGCAGTCAAGATGGATTACTCACTTGAGCATTTAGCCGAATTGTACATCAATGAGATTATAAGACTACATGGGATACCTATGTCTATTGTATCTGATCGAGACCTAAGGTTTACATCTAGATATTGGGGCAGTTTGCAGGAAGCTTTGGGTACTAAGTTGAAATTTAGCACTTCGTTCCATCCTCAGACAGACGGCCGGTCGAAAAGAGTGATTCAAATTTCGGAGAATATGCTTTGAGCTTGGATTATGGATTTGATCGTAGTTGGGACAAACACTTGGCTTTGATAGAATTTGGTTACAATAACAGTTACCAATCGAGTATTGGAATGCCTCCCTATGAAGCCTTGTACGGAAGGAAATGTCGGAGCCCTCTTTTTTGGAGTGAAGTTGGTGAAAGAAAGCTTGTTGGTCCTGAAATTGTGCAACAAACAAAGGACAAGGTAAAAATTATCAAGGATCGTCTAAAAATGTAACAGCCCGGAAATTCTATGACTTAAGTTAGAGCCTCACCTTAGGAATAATGAATTAAAATTATTTAAAATGATGTTTATAAACCTAATCTAATGTAGTTGACTTGGTTTGGAAGAGTAAAAGTCTAAATGTCAAGAAACGACCATGACATCCGGAAACTAGAGAAGAGTGTGTTCTAGTGTGTCCTTAGGTTTTGGGCAGGTTTGGGAGTGTCGTATGATGGTATAATCTGGTGAAAAGGTTTAAAATAGGTAAATATATGTTCCTAGGGTCAAAACATTCAAATACGACACCCCGGGGCCACCCTAAGGGACCCCGAGAAGGACCCCAACCTTAGCCAAGCAAGCTGCCAAGGCAGCTTGTAGATTAAACTTGGAGGGAATAGCTGCGCGTCGCGCACTTGCTCCTTCAAGGAGAAAAAATCCAGTTCGAGATGCGGTCGTGTCGTGGACTCTACTATCTCAAAATTTAATTCCAAATATCTTCAGGGAATAGCTCCGCGTCGTGGACTTGTACCGCGATGAAAATGCAGAAATTTAGAAATCTATTTCACTTCATTAAAGAGTCCATTTAAGTGAGGGGTATTTAGGGTACTTTAGTGGACGTGTATATAATGATTTTTAAGTCAATTTACCTCACTTTTATCACTCAAACACAAAACCCCAAAGATCTAAACCTAAAGTTCCTACTTCTCTCTACTCTCTCTCTCTTCTCAAGAACTCCATTGAAGAAGATTGGAACTTCAAGAAGAAGACCAACTCTCCAAGGTTTGAACTCAGATTTTTGTGGTTAATTCATCTATAAGATATGGTTGCTTATCACTCTTGGGATTCCTTTCCCCAAGAGGCCCCTTCAAGATGAATTTTAAAATCTCCAATTTCTAGGTTTCAATCCAAAAACGTGGGTCTTCTTTCTAAAGTGAAATTGATGTTAAAAAATGACTTTGATTGATGTTATATGAACAATTATGGATGAATTTATGTTGTATTGGTGGTTTCTTGAAGAATTCCTCATGAGATTTCTCCTTCTTTTCCTAATTTTAACCCTAGTTTGTGTTGGATATTGATTGAAGGCTATGAATTGAATGTGATGTTATGTAATTCATGTTTGTATGATGATTCTACCCTAGGTTATGTATAATTTCTATGAAATTAGGGTTGAGCCTTTGAATGAAGCCTTGAAGGTTATGAAGGGAATATGTCAATTGCTTATATTGATGTTGACTATGTTATTACTTCATGAATTTCCTTATATTATGTATTGGTTATGAATTTCCTGGTAATTGAAGTATGGATGTCCCACGAAGGGCAAGAAGGTATGAAGGATGGTTCTTCTTTGAACTCAAGTATGACAGGTGAATTACTTAGATTGTAATGATGCTATACCTAATGTGTTATTGTGGTGTTGATGACCTAGTTTCCTCATCCTTAACCCTCTACACTTGAATTAGCTATGAAGTATGTATGTATATTATGGTATGATTGCTATATGATTGAAAGGTAGTTCTCATGATTGTAGTGTAATGTAAAGTGAAAGGTTTACTCACTTGCTAAGTGTCTCTAAAGTGAAAGGATTGTTACTCACTTATGAACACATATTAGCTATTATGGTAAGATGTCTACATAAGGGTCTATTAAAGGCTAATGTGAACTTATGTGATGACTAAAAGATGATTACAAAAGGGAATCAGATGCTTAGCACCGAAAGGGCATGTAAATGAGATGGGGGTCTCACGTTTAGTAAGTCTGGCTCCCCACATGGGTTTCCTCACGTTTATCAAGTCCAGATTACCTACGATATGTGTTGTCTCATGAGATGGAAACCCCCACGTTTAGTAAGTTAGGGTTTCTAGAAACAATCTCCTTGACCCTTAACTATGTGCCCACATAGGACTGTAGCTTAGTGGATCCACCTAGAAAGCTATGTATGAATGGTTACACCTTAGGCAAGTGTTAACCCTCTCTTTTTGGTGTGGGAGTAGAACACCGGATTCCATGTAGCTCTCATGGTCTATGTCGGTTATTGCAATATTTCCCTAATGTAAAAGTAAATGAAGGTATGAAAGGTGTGAACTCTTACTAGGGCTTTGTTAAGGGTTTCTACATAGTTTAAGGGAGGGTATGAGACTTCTCTTGCACATTGCACTTGTGGGATCCTAAGAGATGGTTGTAGTAGTGTTCTCTCATGATTATGATTATTATGACTTATGTATGTTGAAGCTATGTTATGTATGATCATTATGAATATGGTAAGTTATGATGAAATAAGATCTTATGAATGTATGCATGAAGTAGGTTGCTTAATGTGATACTTGGCTTTGAATAGGGTTATGGGGTTCAATTCTTTGCATTGCACTAGTATTGCTTGGGCTATCTACATGTTGGGATGATAGTATGTTGGTTTGGACTATGATACTTAATTGTGTGTATATTGGATTTACTTGGCAAAAAGCGTGTTTTGAATAAAATGTCCTTTTATGCATGTTTCAATGGTTTTTATGCATAGTAGCCATACTTAGTACGTGTTGTACTAACCCATCTTTTCTCCCTTTTCCCAAACATTTAGGTTCGGGCCGTTGAGGATTCAAGTTTACTTCTCAAGACACTTGGAGTTGCTTCCCTAAGTTGGTGAGTCCTCAAGTCCGAGGACAAGACCCTATGATCTAGCTTCTATGTTTAGTTCTTTGCTTATGTTGAAAGACATTGTTGTACTTCCTATTTTCAAGACTTCTTATTGATGTAAGGGCTAAGTCCCATTTTCGATACTTCTATGTCTAGATGGTGCATTGTGACGAAGTTAGATTTTATTTTTCATATATGAAGTGAAGTTGAACTTCCAAAGTAAAAGTTTTAAATTTTCCGTGATTTTATTCTTTGATACATGTTATGACGAATGCTAAGGGCTTGTATAAGACCTCTTCGAGGTCGAATACGTCGGTAACAACTAGGGGTTGCTCTCGGGTTGTTCCAAAAGATTTCTTCGAATAAACAAAAGTCATACGCTAATCTTAAAAGGTGTGACATTGAATATCAAGTTGGAGATAAAGTATTCTTAAGGTGTCTCCATGGAAAAAGACTACGATATTTGGCCAAAAAGGAAAACTTAGTCCCCGATTTATTGGACCTTATGAGATACTTTAAAGGGTTGGACCAGTTGCATATAAATTAGCTTTGCCACCAGGGTTAGAAAAGATCCACATTGTCTTCCATGTTTCTATGCTCAGAAGATATCGTTCTGATCCATCTCATGTTCTTCCAGTTGAATCTATTGAGGTTAATCCTGACTTGACGTATAATGAAGAACCTATCCTAATTCAAGCTCGAGAAGTAAAGGAACTTAGGAACAAGAGAATCCCCTTAGTAAAGGTACTTTGGAGGAACCATTCTGGAAAAGAAGCTACTTGGGAGAGAGAAGAAGACATGAGGACCCAGTATCCGCACTTATTTCGGGACTAGTGTAAGGTAAATTTTGAGACAAAATTTCTTTAAGGGGGAGAGAAATGTAACACCCCGAAATGCTCACCAAGAGTCGCTTGTCGATACACCATTGCTTAATTACTATAGTATGTTTTACTCTTATTTTGGGAACTTGAATGTTGTGATATTTGCAAACTTGCTTAACATAAATTATGATAGTAATTTAAGGTATTGTATTGAGGTATTTGTGTAATATTCTAGTTGGAATTATCTATAAGTTGAAAGGGAAGTGAGGTATATACATATTGGTATATATGTATACTTTTGGGCAACCAACCTTGGACTTTGGCTGTATCTAGTAAGTGATAAATATCACTTTTATAACATATAATTTCACACCTCCTCTATAAGAACTCATGTCCTTTAACTCTAAGAAACCTGTAGAACTTCCTCTAACCATATTACTCACAAAATTTCAAGAAAATCTTGGTCCTTTAGGCTGGAATTCGAGATACACACTTCTCTTTGGTGAGTAGTCGAAATCTGTTTTTAAGCTGAGTAGTGTTTATTACTTTTAGAATATCTCGTTCTCCAGAATCCTTTTTTGGTGAATCAATATGATTTGGAAATATAATTTGTATATGTACAACTCTTATGTTTATGTAAAACTCTAATTTAGATGTTATGGATTTGAAATATGGGCCGCAACATAGGACAAGTTCTGTCTAAATTTTGAAATTAGAAATCCTGTATGGACAACTGTTAGAGTTTTGAATATATCTTTTTGTACAAAATATATTTTGCGGTGATTCTTATTTATTTTCAATCTTAAGAGATGTACCTACATCTTTAATGAGGGTTATAAAGTCCAGTTTTTCCGTTTTCCTTTTAAAATATAAGTTGCGAAATGAGGTACTAGGCTGGCCAGAATCACTGTTTTGGGAGCATAGTCATATTTGTACAAGCTAAGCTTACTTGTGATGATAATCCTGTTTTAGTTTGACATTATTGAGAGACTAGGAATTAAAGAAGTTATTTAATTGTATTTTTAAGTTTGTATATACTCATGAACAAGTTGAGGACCTTGATACGATGGTTGGTCTACGGTTTGAACTCTTAAAGTTGTGTTGGACTGTTTCGAATCTAAGCACTGAGGTTTGTGTATAAACTTGTACTTGTACTCTTTTTACTTGCTGGTATATCTGAAATTTATCTTGGTACCTTGGCTACCTTTTTTCACTTTGCATTGTCATGTTGGTATCCTTTAAGACATTAAAGACACTTGTGTAACTAGCCCACTTGTACGGATTGCTTGATCACTTGGCACTCTTGTTGTGACCTTGTACTTCTTTTGGTTGAGACTTTGTCACTATTGGCATGCCTCTTGATTCGGATCATTTACCATCTTGACTCTGGATTTTTAATCCGTCTTAAGAATGGAAGTTGTCCATTTTAAGTACGAACTTGAAAGCCATTTTTAATATGGTTCTTGGTTCTCTTGATTATTGGGCTTTGACCCTTCTAGATACAGGGCGTCGTCCCTTCTTGATACCTGTTTGTGCTTGGTGTGACGACATGATGTATATATTGGGCGACCCTTGTTATTGAATCTCTTGGAAAATGGTTCTATGAGCGTTCTTGACATTTGGATCTTTAAATATCAAACTTGATACTCTTTATATATTGTTTACTTGATTTGTTTGTTTTTTTTCAATTGTGTTGCCTATGACTTGAGAAAGGTAGCTTGGTGAATCTGAGGGCTCCAAACCTATAGTTTTTACACCACTAAGCTATATGCTTAGCGATAGTTGTTTCTATCGTAGGGAATGATCGAGAGGAGGCATGAAGCTAGCCATTGGAGATGGATATTTTGAGAGCCTTAAGGAAGATCACATTTGCATATAGGCATCTATATTTTGTATAAACCTTGGGACTTGTACATGATCTTTGTGTTGTATATTTACATGAAATTTTGAGGGCTAATTTGATCATGTCACCATGGGTTGTAATATAAGTATGGCTATATGTTTTGTTCTTTTGGGTTTGTAAGCCCAAGTCTTGTAATATCTTAAATTTACCACTAGTTTTGAACGGTTGTGTGAAGCATGAACCACCTAATTTGGGTACTCGGAAGTTCGTAATATTATTTTTATATCATTTTTGTAGTGTGAGGAATATATGCACAAAAATCTCGTGAGTTATTGGCTTATATTATTTTGGAAGTGTTTTTCCACCAAAAGTTAAAATTCTGCGCAATATCAACTTGACATCAAATAAATGTTTATATGGGCAGGATGCACATCCTTAACTATTTCTTCTTCTTTTTTTATGAACCTAATCCCTCTACTAAATTATAATCAGTATGGCCATAGTTAATCTCTTTTAAATGTCGCAAGTATTTAATTAGATTTCTTGTTTAAGTGGTAGTATCCTTTCGAAAGGGTCGCTACAATCCACCTAAAAGCTAATACATGTTAGTTCTACCTTAGGCAAGTAGGACACCTCTTTTCGGTGTGGGGCATGAAACCGGATTCCATGTTATGCTCACATGGTCTATGTTAGTTAAGGCTTATTCCCACTATGACAAAAATATGAACAAGAACATGAATTATGAATGAGGGTTAGTCAATAAGCTTTATTTATCTTGGGTAGGATTATGAGATCTTATTCATGCATTGCACAAGTATGCTTTAAGGGTACAAATGGTATGGTTCTCTTATCATGTGAGTAATTATGTCAAAAACATGCTTATCACTTCTGGTTCTCCATGATACTTTCAATGATGTTTTAACTTACAAATTGCATGCATTCAAATAAAATGCCCCTTTTAGCATGTTTTAAGGATTTTGTGCATGACTATTCTACTTTCTTGTGGTGACTCCTCATGATTCGAGTACGGGACTTTTCACTTTGAGTTTCTTTTGTTGTACTTTCTATTTTTGGATTATGTTGTTGAGGCTGTGACCCTATTTTGACTCATGAATTATAATAGATGGCTAATTGAGACAAGTTAGACTTCCGCTCTTCCTTTATAAAGATTTTTGGACTTAAATGCATTTTTACACTTATTGTTCTAATACTTAATGTTATGTGATTCTAAGGGCTTGTATGAGACCCCTTCGGGGTCAAGTACGTCGTGTTACATCTAAGGGGTACTCTTGGGTCGTGTCAATGAGATTTTCAAATATACCCAATCATTAACTTCAAATTCTAGATCACTTCTCCTCACATTGGCATAAGACTTTTGTCTACTTTGAGCAATTCTCAACATCTCTCTAATGAGTCAAACTTTCTCAATAGCTTCATAAACCAATTCGGGACCAATAAGAGCAATATCACCTCCCTCAAACCAACCAACCGAAGACCTACATCTCCTACCATACAAAGCTTCAAAAGGAGCCATACCGATACTTGAGTGGTGACTATTACTGTAGGCAAACTCTATTAATGGCAAGTAGTCATCCCAATTACCCTTGAAATCTATACATGCCCTCAACATGTCCTCTAAAGTCTGAATGATGCGCTCCACTTGACCATCCATTTGAGGGTGAAAAGTTGTGCTAAGATTCACCTTAGTACCAAGCCTTTTTTGGAATGACTTCCAATTTTTGAAGTAAATTGAGTACCCTGATCCTAAATAATAGATAAAGGAACCCCATGCAACTTCACTATCTCATTTATATACGACTTGGTATAATCTTCCGCCGAATGAGAAACCTTAACGGGAATAAAGTGGGCTGATTTTGTCATATTATGACCCAAATCGAATCATGTTGCCTTTGAGTGCAAGGAAAACCCACAATAAAGTCCTTATTCACATTTTCCCACTTCCAACTGGGAATAGGAATATTTTTTGACAAGCCTCCCGGCCTTTGATGCTCAATCTTAACTTGTTGACAATTAGGACATTTGGCTACAAATCCCGCAATAAATCTCTTCATACAATTCCACCAATAGACTTCCCGTAGATCACGATACATCTTGGTGGCTCACAGATGAATAGAATATCGAGAACTATAAGCTTCCTCTAGAATTTTCTCCCTTAAACCATCAACATCCGTAACGCATAACCGACCTTGGTACCTAAGCACCCCATCTTCCCCTTGGGAGAAAGCCTCCACGAACTTCTTGAGGACCAACTTTTTCAACTCAACCAATATACGATCAAGGCCTTGCTTAGCCTTCACATCCATGATAAAGGACAATTCTGACACATTATAAACCATGTCACCATCCTTGGGGGAATCCACTAGTTGGACACCTACTCGGGCTAATCTATACGCCTCACGAACCAATTATTTCTTTTCATCCTCTACAAGAGCCACACTACCCATGGCTAATATACTAAGTGCATCTGCTACAATGTTAGCTTTGCCGGGGTGGTAGAGGACACTCATGTCATAATCCTTCAAAAGTTCTAACCACCTTCTGTAGCGACCCACAAAACGAATAAGTGAAACTAGAGACTAACTAGTGTGTCTTTGAGTTGATGTGGGCTTTCATGTTGTAAAATGTTGTCCTGAGCTTAGGTTGAGGGGTTTAAGGGTTAAACGTCAAGGTACGGCTCCCTAAGGACCACCCTAGGGGTCCTTGAGAAAGACCCTAAAGCCTAACCCCAAGACCCATTGAAACCAAAAAGCTGCCAAGAAGTTTGTGAACCACGGATGGGACCTACGCCCCATGGATGGCCTTCGTGGGTCAAGGCCCCAAAGTGAGAGTTGCAGCCACGAACCACACCCATGAAGGACGGTCCATGGATCCATCCACGGTCCGTGGATGGTGGTCAGTGGATCACACCTGTAAAGGCTGGTTTGGTTCGGCTAAGGGGAGAGTAGGTAAGTAAATTCCTCCCTTGGTCAGTTTAGTTCATTGACGGTTATTATTGGTTTATTAACATATTTTAAGGGATTTTAAAGTATTAAAACACATTTTCAACTCATTATTTCAAAATCACAAAATAGAACCCACCTCTCTTCTCAAAAGTTCTCTCTCTAGAAACCTCCATTGGAGGTGAAGGATTCAAGCTTCCAAGGTCAAATCTTCATGTTTTTCATGGGATTTTTGTGGATTTATTCCATTAAAGGTAGGGTAGTCTTCATCCTTGACCTATTTTACTTCAAGGAGCCAATTTCAAATCTCCAATGTTTCCCCTAAAACCCTAGTTTTCAATTTATGCATGGGTTCGATTCTAAAATTTTTCTACAGGCTTTATTGCATTGAATTGTTAATTTAAAGGTGAATTAAAATGATTTCTTCCTAGAATCCATGTTTTTCCCCAAATTCCTAAATTGTGATTAGTGAGTTGGAATTGATTGATTATGCAAGTATGTTGAATTGTTGATGTTTATATTGAATTTAGTGATTGAATCATGTCAATTTCCTATTCTATTGTAATAGTTTGGATTTATGGGTTGATGTTGGTTCATAGCCCTAAGGGGCAAATTCATGAAGGAGTATGTATGATTATGATGTGAAGTATATGTGTGTGATCTCAATGAAAGTGTTATGATCATGTTTAAAATGTAATTGTGTTATGATTAAATGTTATTTCTCTACTAGATCTCATGAATGATGATGGTAGAATGTGAAGAGTTTTTTCAATGTATTGTTGGATCTTGAATTGGTAGGCTTAAGGCATCCTTTTTCTTGTATAGATGAATGTATCTTTGATTTAATGAATATGAATCGATAGGCTTATGTCATTCTTTTCATAAATGATATAATGTAATGATGACTCTCAAATCGATAGGCTTATGGCATTCCCTTCCTAATGAGTCAATGAACTAATGTACCTTGAATTGATAGGCTTGTGGCATTCCTTTCATGTGTATACTAAACATAATGATGAACCATGAATCGATAGGCTTACGGTGTTCTTTTCATGAGGATTCAAATGAGCTACCCTAATAATGAACCACTAATAGATAGGCTTATGACATTCCTTTCATGTGTAATAATGTACTTTGGGTCGATAAGCTTATAGAATTCCTCTCAAGTACAATAATGTAATGTGAATGACATACTCTATGGGAATGGCTAAGCACCGAGTGGATATGGTAAGATGGAAACTCTCCCAACGTTAGGCTAGAGTTCCAATGAACATCTAACTATCCCATAACTATGTGCCCACATAGGACATTAGCTAGTTGATCCACCTAAGCTAAAATATATCTAGTCTACCTTAGGCAAGTAGATCACCTTTTTATGGTGTGGGGTCCTATGACACCGGATTCTGTAATCTATCTCTCATGGTCTAAGTCGGTTAAATGCTTATTCCCATCATTTGAGATGTGCATTATGGTTTCTTGAAGAGTTCTATGAAGTGTGAGTGGTAGTATGGGATGCCATCCATGCATTGCACGAGTAGGCTTTGAGAGGGTCATAGTGAGTTCTCTAAGTCTTAATGGCTAATGTATGAATGTGTCCTAAAAGAAGTTAATGAAGAATGTTGACTTATATGCTTAAAAGAGATGATGCATGCTATACTTGGATTGTATTATGAGTTACTTCCTTGTTATGACTTATTGTATATGAATGTGCCTTGTCTATGGTGGCTTCAAAGGAGTACTTAGTGTGAGTAGTAGTATGGGATGCTAGTTGCACATTGAACAAGTATGACTAAGGATTGCCTTAGGTGATGGTCCTTATCTGATGATATGACTTATGAAATGTTTATGTCTCTTATGTATGAGTATTGTATGAAGATGAAAATGTTGAATGGTATGTTCACTTTTGGAGACCTTAAGGTGGTACTTTAGTGTGGATGGTGGTATGGGACACTATCCATACATTACACAAGGTATAGCTTGAGGGTTACTTTAGGTGAAGGCTTAATGTGAAGGTAATGGTTTATATGGTTGATTATATTCTAATGTGGTGAAATGACTTGTATGTTGCTTGTGTTAGAATATTATGCCTCTTATGCTTATGTTCATGAAGTTTTATCAAAATGGCATAAAAGCATGACTTTCAAATAAAATGACCGTTTTAAGCATGGTTTTTGCATGGCTATCATACTTAGTACTTAATTGTGCTAACCCATATTTCTTCATGCTTTACTACAAGTGTAGGTTCCGGCAAGTAAGTTACTTTCTCTCTAGTTGAAGCTTGGATTTGAGATTCTTCCGAGGCAAAGTGTTATGTCCTCATAGATCGAGGACAAGTGTTTAGATGTTTCTTTTCTTTCATGTAAAAGACTATTGTTGGACTTTTCGATTGAAAAGAGTTGTGTCCCTACTTATGTTTTGGATGTTGTTTTTAGATGGCCATGTGAGACAATAGACTTTTGCTGTGTTTTTCAAGAGTTTTAAATGAGTATTTTAATTGAATGGTTTTAAATAAAGTTTTAATTCCGTACTATTTTCTATTTTCGAATGCAATGAAATGCTATGAGGCTTGTATGAGACCCCTTCGGGGTCAACTACGCCATGTCGCATCTAGGGGCTAGCCTTGGGTCGTGACAAACATGGTATCAGAGTATAAGATTTTGGAAATGGTTTTTATGATTGATGTCTCACAAGCCACGTCTAGTAGAGTCTTGTTCATTGGTGAGTCCCGACACATATATGAGCGAGAGGCTATAGGACATTAGGAAGTTACACTTCTTTCATTATTCTTGAAGTCGTTCCATAGATTTTGACTCCATAAGTTCTCTCTCTTATTCCTTATCCGGTGGTCTTGAAGAAGTGACTACTCAAAGGACTAATGCTACAAGGATTGAGGGAGAAAAAGGTGAGTGTTGATGTCAATTATTGCTATGTGACTTGTTAGATTTGAGGTGATAGATTGCGATGTTGTCTTTAGTATGAATGGGTTGCTTTATGGTTATGTGTGTTGATGGTAGAAAGTCATAATGAGTTTTGAGGTATGTTGATAGAGTTGATGAAATATGGTATTTTAGAAATGCCTAGGTGTGATGAGTGTGAAGGTTTAGTGATGTTTTGCTCCAACCTTAGAATGGAAAGAAGTGAAGTTTAAAAGAGCTTGTATAGGCTTACTCCCTAGTGGGGGAATAATGTGCTTAGATGGTAAGGCCTTTGAGTGACCTTGATGTTTATGAGTTAGGCTTGCTTGATGTTCTCACCTTACGAGGTGTAGTGAGTTTGAGGAGTTTAGACCCGATGTGGTAGACTCATATGAGACCTTGAGTGGTGTTAGTAAGGTTGTTTGTGAGCAAGAGTTGCTTAATGAGGACCTTCCTAGTTTAAAATCACCGGTATGATGGTGGTTTCTTATAAGTTGTGAATGTCTTGATTAAGGTTCCTATGTTGTTTTTCATGTTAGCCTTAGTTGGGTTTACTCCTAAGTGGGGTATAGTATGTTGAGTAGTAATGTTGTTGAGAGTTCCAATATCCTTATCTCTTTCCTTCTATTCTTATTCAAGCTTGAGACCAAGAGTTCCTTGTAGCTTGTTTCATGTTGTGGAGTCATGTGTGAAATGTGTTTCCATGGTCTCCTTATGTTATGCATGTTCTAGTTGAATTCTTGTTCATATGAGAAAATGAGTTTTCATGCAGTATGCTTCATGAGGTTAAAATGTTTAACATGCTTAAATGTGCTTTTATGAAGAAATTGCATAATGTGCTAAATGATGTTATGATGAGCATGATATGAGTTGGAGAAGGTAATTCCTCCAATGAAATGAGAAATGTTGAAGTTATGATGCATAATGAGTTTGTAGATATAGTTCCTACTTTGTTGAGTTGCATAGAGCTTTTTGATGTGGAGTTGATGTTTCCTCCTAGTTTTGTGCATGGTTTATAGTGTTGCATGCAAGATGGGCTGCTAGTATTGAGTCGTTAATCCCTTAATGTGTTTTAAGTGTCACTCGAGGATAAATGTTCATAAGTGGGGGATAATGTAGCGACCCGTAAAACGATTAAGTGAACCTAGAGCCTAACTATTGTGTCTTTGAGTTGATGTGAGGTTTCATGTTGTAAAATGTTGTTCCGAGCTTAGGTTGAGGGGTTTAGGGGTTAAACATCAAGGTACTACTCCCCAAGGACCACCCTAGGGATTCTTGAGGAGGCCTAAAGCCTAACCCCAAGACCCCTTAAAACCAAAAAGCTGCCAAGAAGTTTGTGAACCACGGATGGGACCTACGCCCCGTAGGTCCATCCACACCACGTGGATGGCCTTCGTGGGTCAATGTCCCAAAGTGGGAGTTGCAGCAATGAACCACGCCCATGCAGGACGGTCCGTGGACCCATCCATGGTCTGTGGATCACACCTGTAAAGGCTGGTTTGGTTGGGCTAAGGGGAGGGTAGGTTAGTAAATTCTTCCCTTGGTCAGTTTAGTTCATGGACGGTTATTATTGATTTATTAACATATTTTAAGGGTTTTTAAACTATTAAAACACATTTTCAACTCATTATTTCAAAATCACAAAATAGAACCCACCTCTTTACTCAAAAGTTCTCTCTCTAGAAACCTCCATTGGAGATGAAGGATTCAAGCTTCTAAGGTCAAATCTTCAAGTTTTTCAAGGGATTTTCGTGGATTTCTTCCATTAAAGGTATGGTAGTCTTCATCCTTGACTTAGTTTCTTCCAAGGAGCCAATTTCAACGTGATTTCAAATCTCCAATGTTTCCCCTAAAACACTAGTTTTCAATCTATGCATCGGTTAGATTCTAAACATTTTCTAAAGGCTTTATTGAATTGAATTGTGGATTTAAAGTGAATTAAGATTATTTCTTCCTAGGACCCATGTTGTTTCCCAAATTCCTAAATTGTGATTTGTGAGTGGGAATTGATTGATTATGCAAGTACGTTGAATTGTTGATGTTTATATTGAATAAAGTGATTGAATCATGTCAATTTCCTATTCTATTGTACTAGTTTGGATTTATGGTTTGATGTTGGTTCAAAACCCTAAGGAGCAATTTCATGAAGGATTATGTAGGATTATGATGTGAAGTATATGTGTGTGATGTCAATGAAAGTGTTATGATCATGTTTAGAATGTAATTGTGTTATGATTAAATGTTATTTCTCTACTAGATCTCATGAATGATGATGGTAGAATGTGAAGAGTTTTTTCAATGTATTGTTGGGTCTTGAATTGGTAGGCTTAAGGCATCCTTTTTCTTGTATAGCTGAATGTGTCTTTGACTTAATGAATATGAATTTATAGGCTTAAGTCATTTCTTTCATAAATGAGATAATGTAATGACAACTCTAGAATCGATAAGCTTATGGCATTTCTTTCCTAATGAGTCAATGAACTAAGGTACCTTGAATCGATAGGCTTATGGCATTCCTTTCATGTGTATACTAAACATAATGATGAACCATGAATCGATAGGCTTATGGCATTCTTTTCATGAGGATTCAAATGAGCTACCCTAATAATGAACCATGAATCCATAGGCCTATGATATTCCTATCATGTGTAATAATGTACTTTGGGTTTATAGGCTTATGGCATTCCTCTCAAGTACATTAATGTAATGTAATGAAATACTCTATGAGAATGTAGGCTAAGCACCGAGTGGATATGGTAAGATGGAAACACTCCCAACATTAGGCAAGAGTTCCAATGAACATCTTTCTAGCCCATAACTATGTGCCCACATAGGACATTAGCTAGTTGATCCAACTAAGCTAAAATGCTACCTAGTCTACCTTAGGCAAGTAGACCACCATTTTACGGAGTGGGGTCATATGACACCGGATTCCATGATATAGCTTTCATGGTCTATGTCGTTTAAACGCTTATTCCCATCATGTGAGTTGTGCATTATGGTTTCTTGAGGAGTTCTATGAAGTGTTGGTGGTAGTATGGGATGCAATCCATGCATTGCACGAGTAGGCTTCGAAAGGTTCATAGTGAGTTCTCTAAGTCTTAATGGCTAATATATGAATGTGTCCTAAAAGAAGTTAATGAAGAATGTTGACTTATATGCTTAGAAGAGATGATGCATGCTATACTTGGATTGTATTATGAGTTACTTCCTTGTTATGACTTATTGTATATGAATGTGCCTTGTGTATGGTGGCTTAAAAGGAATACTTAGTGTGAGTAGTAGTAAGGGATGCTACTTGTACATTGCGCAAGTATGACTTAGGGTTGCCTTAGGAGATGGTCCTTATGTGATGATATTACTTATGAAATGTTTATGTCTCTTATGTATGAGTATTGTATGAAGATTAAAAAGTTGAATGGTAAGTTCACTTTTGGAGACTTTAAGGTGGTACTTTAGTGTGGATGGTGGTATGGGACGCTATCCATACATTGCACAAGGTATAGCTTGAGGGTTACTTGAGCTGAAGGCTTAATGTGAAGGTAATGGTTTATGTGGTTGATTATATTCTAATGTGGTGAAATGACTTGTATGTTGGTTGTGTTTGAATATTATGCCTCTTATACTTATGTTCATGAAGTTTTATCAAAATGGCATAAAAGCATGACTTTTAAATAAAATGTCCGTTTTAAGCATGGTTTTTGCATGGCTATCATACTTAGTACTTAATTGTGCTAACCCATAGTTCTTCATGTTTTACTACAAGTGTAGGTTCCGGAAAGTGAGTTACTTTCTCTCTAGTTGAAGCCTGGATTTGAGATTCTTCCAAGGCAAAGTGGTATGTCCTCATAGATTGAGGACAAGTGTTTAAATGTTTCTTTTCTTTCATGTAAAAGAGTATTGTTAGACTTTTCGATTGTAAAGGACTGTCTCCCTACTTATGTTTCGGATGTTTTTTTTAGATGGCCATGTGAAACAATAGACTTCTGTTGTGTTTTTCAAGAGTTTTAAATTATTATTTTGATTGTATGGTTTTAAATAAATTTTTAATCCCATACTACTTTCTATTATCGAATGCAATGAAATGCTATGAGGCTTGTATGAGACCCATTCGGGGTCAAGTACACCGTGTCGCATCTAGGGGCTTGCCTTGGGTCGTAACACCTTCTTTGCGGAGATTCAAGACTTTTTTACTAAACACATATTGAAGACTCTTGTGATCGGTGAAAACATCCACATGGACCGCATACAAGTGATGTCTCCATATTTTCAAGGTAAATACTAATGCCGCTAATTCAAGATCATGGGTAGGATAATTCTTCTCATGTACTTTAAGTTGCCTTGAAGCATAGGCAATAACTTTCCCGTTTTTCATGAGGACACATCCCAACCCCACTCTAGGGGCATCATAATATGCAACAAAATCATTCGTACCCTCTGGTAAGGTCAACACCGGAACGGAAGTAAGTCTATCTTTCAACTCTTGAAAGCTTTTCACACAAGCCTCCGACCACTCAAACTTAGCCTTCTTTTGAGTCAAAGATGTTAATGGAGAAGCAATGTAGGAAAACTCATTAACAAACCTCCTATAGCAACCGGACAAACCCAAAAAGCTTCTAATGTCAGAAGTAGTTAGAGGTCTAGTCCAACTCTCGACAACATCCGTTTTCTTAGGATCTACCTCTATACCCTTGCTTGACACAATATGTCTAAGGAAAGCTACGGATCTTAACAAAAATTCACATTTGCTAAACTTTGCAAAGAGTTGTTGGTCCTTAAGAACTTGCAACACAATTTTCAAATGGTCCATATGTTCATTCTCACTCCTTGAATATATCAAAATACCATCGATAAACACAAAATATATCAAGGTATTGTCTAAACACCCTATTCATCAAATCCATTAATGCCACCGGGGCATTTGATAACCCAAATGACATAACCATAAATTCATAGTGACCATACTGGGTCCTAAAGACTGTCTTTGGAATATAAACCCCTCTCACCCTTAATTGGTGATATCTCAAACGAAGGTAAATTTTGAAGAAATAGCCAGCCCCCTGAAGTTGATCAAACAAGTCATCAATTCTCGGAATGGGATATTTATTCTTGATGTTCATTTTATTCAATTGACGATAATCAATGCACATTCTAAGGGACTATAACACCCCATAAATAAGTAGACAATCGAGGGTTAAATTGAGGGCTAGAGTCAGGACTTGAGGGCATGAACCAAGGCAAAGGGACAAGGGCCAAGGCAAGAGCCAAGGCTGCCCCATGCTTTCCATGGCACTGCCCATGACCCCGAGAGCCTAGATAGCTCGTGGTGGCCACCACAGATCGTGGTGCCACCCGTGGTTGGTGAGGCAGTGTGCCCCTCAAGACTACCTCAAATTGGCTCACCTTCACGAGCCACTTCGGCCAGTGGTGAAGACCACGGACCGTGGGAAGGCTCGTGAAGATGCCTTAGAATGAGGGAGGCCAACACACATTAGCCAAACCACTGCCCAAGGACAATGGGCAGGACCATGGATCGTGGTCTTGACCATGGCTCGTGAGCCTTGTCATGTTGCCTGGCACCATGGCTGCCTAGTGAAGGGTCGTTTAGTAATTCCTTTTTAGTTGGTTTTAAGTGGAGGTCATTTTGTATGGACTTTATTCACCTATATAATCTATTTAGAGTCATTAACCACCTTAACTAATTCATTAATTCCAAAACCCCAAAAGATCCCAAAGTTCTTCATCTAAAAAAAAATCCTCTCTCTAGAAAACCCAAGAAGAAGAAGAAGAAGAAGAGAGGGTCAAGCCAGGTCAACTTCCTCCTTTGTTTCAAGCATTGTGACGGATTTATAATCAAGGTATGTTAGGTTATTCATCTATGGATTCTTCCATTAATAGATCCCCCCATATTTCCCCAAATTGTGAAAATGAAATCCCCAATTCAAGTTAAGGTTCCTTCCAAATTGTGGGTGTAGTTGAGTATGATTCCAATTGAGTGGATAGTGCTTGTTTATAATTGTTTTAGTATTGAATCATGATATTATGATGATATTGTATGTTTCCCATGGCTAACCCTAGTTTAATTGATCAAATTGAAGAATGTGGGTTTATGCCTTATGAAGTGAAATTGATGATTCATCGATGTTCTTCTAGAATTGATGCTATGCATAATAATTTTTCAAGAATAGAAGCATGTAAACATGAATTGAATTATATTAAGGTACACATGATGGATCTTAACTTGTAATGAATGAGATTGAGCCTTTATGATGAATTAAGACTAGAATTGTTTAAAGATGAAGCTTATGACTAGATTATCTTGTAATGTGGATATGTATGATGATTGTAAGAACTAAAGCTTTGAGAGTAAGGCATGTAGTCATGAATGATGATCACTATGGATTTTAGCGTAAAGCTAATATGATGAACTATGGATGCTATGGCTAGGAGAGTAAAATCTATATGAGAATAGAAGGATAATGAATAGGATTGTGATGAAAGATCTTCACCTACCTAATCTACCTCATGAATGGTTGAATTTATAAAATGATAGAATCACATGAGTTAGGATGATATCCATGTATAGTGCATGAAACCTAGGTGTGATGATTAAGAGTAAGCTTTGGACCTCAAAGAGGTGAAGTATGAGATTATGTTTGTAGTAATTGAACTACTTGAACTATGCATGTATCCATGTCTAATGTAGTCATTCTAGATATGTTGATTTGATATGATTATGAATGTATCCATTTTTAATGTAGTCATTCTAGATGTGTTGATTTATTATGAGCTTTGACCCTAAAAAGGGAAAGATATGATATTACACATGCTTTATGAAGTTTAGTACATGCTTTAGAAACACTTTGAGAGTAAAGTGAATATGCTCATGATCTAGTTGTTGTATTTTAGAAAAGTTATCCTCATACACACACTTATGCATGAATATGATATGATGTGAAAGGTTTGTCACATGTAGTGATTCTAAGGTTGGAAGATTAGTCTCACCTATTGAATCTATGAGCTATAGTATGGGTTATGTTGGATTGAGTGTCAAGACATTCTTCCACAAATATGAACTTAAGTCAAGTCTTAATGTAAGCTCAATGGGACTTAACGCCTAGCACCGAGTAGATATTGAATATGAGATGGAAGCTTTTACCCTAGTTGAGTCCAGTTTCCCAATGAAAGCTTCTACACTAGTTGAGTCCGGCTTTCCAAATGGGTTCCTTTTACCTTAGTTGAGTCTGGGTTCCCAAAGTATGTATCTCATGAGATGGAAACCTTCTACCTTAATTTAGTTTGGGTTTCTAGTAGCAATTTCCTTATTCCATAAACTATGTGCCCTCATAGGTTACTTAGCTATTGAATCCACCTAAGCTAAGAGTATGGTTCTACCCTCGGCAAGTAGAACAGCCCATTTTCAATATGGGGTACACATCGGATTCCATGCTAAGATCGCATGGTCTATGTCGGTTAAGGCTTATGCCCCTAATTTGGTAGTAATATGAACAAGAATATGAATTATGAACTATGGGTACTTAAGAAGCTTTACTTAGTATGAGTGAAAATATGGGATCTTACTCATGCATTGCACAAGTATGCTTTGAAGGTATATATGGTGTGTTCCATTTATGTTATGATGATCTATGTATTGAATATGCTTATGGCTTATGCTTATGATGTATGTTTGATGGATTGTTGCCATAGTTGCCTTACATGATATGATTGACTAAAGGTGATAGATTCCCTTGGCTATGAGAAGTAAGCTAAAGGATAAGATCAAATATGATAAAGAGGTAGTATGGCCTAAAATTGATACTTATCCTAGATGGGATTATGGGGTCTCATCTATGCATTGCACAAGTATAACTTGAAGGTTACTTATGAAGTTTCTCCTATGTTAAAGTGGAATTGAGCATGGACTAAGTTTATGAATATGTGGTATTTCATATGTTGTTGAATTATGCCTTATGTTGACTTATGCTCATGTTATGCCTATGTTGGAGATTATGCTTATGATTATGTTATTGTCTCTTATGCATATGACTTATGTCTTAGATTGGCTAACACTTTTGTTATGCTCTTATGATGTTATGCTAGCTAACATATTTAGTAAATTTTGTACCAACACATACTCTTGCCTACATTCTTATCAAATGTAAGGTTTGGTGATCTTGAGTTCCATTCTTGAGGATAGGCTTCTAAGGATCAAGGAGTTGAAGAATTGGTGAGTCCTCATAGCTTCGAGGAAAAATCCACCATTTCCTTTATGTCTTTTATTTTCATGTTTTTAGACTATTGTATGGGTTGTTTCCCAAAGGTTTTATTCAAAGTTGAATTTAGATGGTTTGAGATAAAGTGTAGTACGACTTCCACTTGTTTTTATAAAAGATTTTGATTTTATAAAAAAAAATTAAATTTTCGTACTTTTCTATTATCTTATGTTATGATATGCTAAGGGCTTCTATGAGACCCCTTCGGGGTCAAGTACGCCATGTTACTTCTAGGGTGTACCCCTAGGTCGTGACAAACTTGGTAATTAGAGCAAAAAGGTTTAGAATGGTTCTAGGAATGTCTCAAACCACATCTAGTAGAGTCTTGTTCATAAGTGTGAAGTGTGCCACATTTACGAATAGGAAGCTATTAGATGAGTAGGAAACTTCACTTTTTCATTCTCTAAGTTGTGCAATAGAGTTTAACTCTATTAGGTCTTTCTCCTAATATGTGCCCTATGGTTTTCAGGTTATGGATGATACAAGGGCAAATGCTAGGAGGAATGAGGGAGGCAATGTGGAGCAAGAGGTTCTCCGAGCTCCTCCTCGAGCTCCTCCTCAAGCTCCAATTGATCCTTCGGATATGTCAAATGTGGAGTTTAGGTCTACTATCCAATTGTTGGCTCAAGCCTTGATGACACAAGACAATAGAGTGGTTGTAGCTCCGGCGAACCAATAAGGGGACTGGCTACTTCTAGAGTGAGGGAGTTTTTGAGGAGGTACCCTCCGGAGTTTTATGGCTCCAAGGTGGAAGAGAATCCTCAAGAGTTTGTAGAAGAGGTCTCTAAGGTGTTAGATTTTATGAGAGTGACTCCGCTAGAGAAGGCGGAGTTAGCTTCTTGTCACCTCAAAGGGGTTGCACAAATATGGTTTGATCAATGGAAAGAGACTAGACCAGTAAGATTGGGACCTATAGAGTGGGAAGAGTTCAAGAGTGATTTTCTAGATTGGTTCTTCCCTTTAGAGATGAGACAATTTTTGGTGCTTGAGTTCATCAACCATAGACAATGTGATATGAGTGTTAAGGAATATGCATAGAGGTTCACTCAATTGTCTAAGTATGTTCCAATTCTAGTTTCTGATCCTAAATTGGGAATGAGTAAGTTTGTGTCGGAATTGTCCAATTTAGTGGGGAAAAAATGTTGTATGGCCATGTTTGAGCATGATATGAATATCTCTCATATTATGGTTTATTCTCATCAAATTGAGGAAGATAAACTTGAAGAAAGGTCTAGGGAGAAAAAGAGGTTTATGATTGATGATAATAGCTCTTCTCTTGGAAGGTTCTCCGGACAAGGTCCTTCTAGGTTTCCCCTAAGATTTAGTAAAGAGAGGGTGTCCAACCCTAAGCCTCGGAGAGAGAGAGATAGTAAATCCTTGTTACCAAAACCTACTTATGCTAGGTGTGGAAAGTAACATGAGGGTAGATGTTTAGCCGGTACGGAGGGTTGTTATCATTGTGGTGAGAGTTGCCACAAGATGAGAGATTGCCCGGTGCTTAGGGCTAGGGGAAGAGTGTAACACCCGGAAAATTGATAGGTGAAACTAGAGCCTAACGTATGAACTTTATAAGTTTATGTATAAATTGGAGATATAAAAGGGTCCAAAAATTTGGCCAAGTATAAGTTTAAGGGAGGGTTCAAGGAAGGCGAAAGGATTCACCTTCCTTAGAAGCTTCCTTGAACCAATGCCTTAGCCAAATTTGACCAAGTATATTTTCAAGAGACGTTTGAAGGAAGGTAAAAGCCTTCACCACCCTTAGAAGCTTCCTTGAACCAATGCCTTAGTTTTTTTAAGGCAACCCACGTGATGGTTTAAGGACCAAGTGGGGGAACCACCATGCGTGGGGCTTCCTTAACACATGGGTAGTGAACGTGTGCAAGTGGGGTCCCACTGCCGTGTACTCCTTGTAGACTTATGCCTTAGCTTTAAAAAGCTAAAGGCAAGTCCAAGGGAGGGTTTAAGGAAGGTACATCAATTCAAAGGCCTTAAAAGCTCCCTTAGTAATTGCCTTAGTTTTATTTGGTCAATACAAGGGAGGCATAAAAAGGGGTAATTTTGTAATTTCCTTTTTAGTCCAAATTAAATGGGTATAGTCTATATTACTTTTAAATATATATATAAATATATATATATATATATATGGTATAAATATATATATATATATATATGGTATAAATAGGCCATTTGAATACTCCCATGGATATGCCTTAGCTTTAAAAAGCCAAAGGCAAAGTCCAAGGGAGGGTCCAAGGCTAGTGGACCACTTCAAGGACCTTAAATGCTTCCTTAAACATTTCCTTAGTTTTTTTGGCTAAGTCCATATGTGCAGGGGAGTTTTCGTAAATATTATTTTTAAGTTAAATTAGAAAGTGGGTATATTTTATATTATTTCTAAATAATTATACAAGGGATTTTATATTAAAATATCCCCAAAATTAATCACTTTCACAAACACCCACTTCAAAATAAAAATTTCATCTCCTCCAATATTTCTCTCTCTACAAGTTCTTCCATTGAACACCAATAGCTTCAAGATTAGGGTTCAAGCTCCAAGGTTTTCACTCCAATTTCTTGGCAAAGCTTCAATTAAGGGATGGGAACCTTCATTCATGGAATTTCTTTCTCCATGAAGCCCTTCAACACTAATTTTCGAAATTGGGAATTTGTTCAAAAACTAGGGTTTTGATTCTAGCCATGGGTTCTTCTTGAAAATGATTTCTTTATGTTAATTATCCTATATTATGATGAATTTTATGTTTATTGAGGGTTTTTATTGTGAAATTCCCTATGAACCCATGTGTTTCCCCATGACCCCAACTTTATGAAATTGAGATGGGCTTGTCCATGCAATGTGAATACTTAGAATGGTATCTATGTTAATTAGTCAATTAGTCTTGTTTGATTCATGCTTAAAGTAGTAATTCTAAGTGTGATTGCAAGATATGATCTATGACCCTTGAAGGGTAAATTATAAGTGTTGAATCTTGAAGTATAGCCTTGAAGGCAATGTATGAAGGTACTCTATGTTTAAGATTCTTATATATGAATGGATTGATCCACTTGAAAGGTGGACATGCTTACTTTTCATGTATTTATATGTGAAGTTATGTTCCACTTGAATGGTGAAGATCCAATGACTACTGTGTGAATTATGGTATTGTTGAAAGACCAGTTTCGTTTTACTACTACACATGATTATGAGTGAATTATCTTGGATGATTATATGTTGATTCTAAGGTGAAAGGTAGTTCTCACCATGTTGAATCAATGAGCTATGTTATGAGTTGGGTTGAATGAGGGGTAATGTACTCATTCACATATGAAATTGTAATTCACCTTAACTATGTATAAGTTGGAGAATAATGCTTAGGATCAAGCGGATATGGCAAATGAGGTAGAGACTCTCCCGCTATTTTTAGGCCGGGTCTTCTACATATGCTCTCATGAGATGGAAACTCTCCCGCTAGTAAAATAGGTCGGGTTTCTAGAAGCAATCTCCCTATCCCATAACTATGTGCCCGTATAGGTATTAGCTAGTGGATCCACATTATAGCTATATATATGTCTAGTTCTACCTTAAGCGAGTAAGACGCCTTTTTTCAGTGCGGGGTTTTATGACACCGGATTCCATGTAGCTCACATGGTATATGTCGATTAATGCACTTCTCCCTATGTAATAAGATAATGAATATGACTTGAACTATACTTGTGATTTCTTTATAAGTTTACTTAGTAGGAGTGGGGTATGAGACTTCACTTTTACATTGCACAAGTAAGCTTTGAAGTATTGTGGGTTGGTTCGTTATGATATGGTAAGACATGAAGGTATGATATATGTTGATTGGATTGTTGTTATGGTATGACTCTCCTTATGTATATGTAATGAGTATGATTATCCCTATATGATAAGAATATGAATTATGATAAGAACATGAGTTAGGTACTATGGTTCCTCCAGAAGTTCTACTTAGTATGGATGGGAGTATGGGACTTCATTCATGCATTGCACAAGTAGATTTTGAGAGTGGGCATGGTATGTCTCTCCTATGATATGATGATTATGAATGTATGCTTTATTATGAATATGAACATGGACTATTCTAATGACTTCCTAATGAGCTTTACTTAGCGTGAGTGGGGGTATGGGACTTCACTAGTACATTGCACAAGTAAACTTGTAAAGGGGTTATAGTGTGGTTTCCTTATGCTAAGAAGATATATGAATTATGTATGCATGATATGGATTGTTTCTATGAGTGACTCTATTTATTATAAGATATGAGCATGAATGTCTCCTTGTTTATGAATGTTGGATATGAATAAGGTCAAGGTATGTTATCCATGACCATGGTGGCCTAGAAGTAATACTTAGTGTAGATATGATTATGGGATCCTATCTATGCATTGCACAAGTAGAGCTCAACGTTACTTATGTGATGGTTTTATTATGATGATATGATCTTGGCATTGAATTATATATGTGAACTATGTCTTGTGAAGATTGGAGTATGCATTATATTGTGTTGGAGACTATACTTGTGACTGTGATGATATCCTCTATGTTATGATGAAGTGTGTATGGTTTGTCTTATGAGCTACATTCTCTAACTATTTCAAAGATGATGTTCAAAAATGGTATATAGCATGGTTTCATACAAAATGTCCCTTTTAAGCATGTTTTAAATGTTTTTATGCATGGCTACCATACTTGGTACATTTTGTGCTAACCCATATTTCTATGTTTTCTACAAATGTAGGGATTGGTCCTTGGTGGTGGTATTCTTGGTTCAAGCTTGGATTAGTTAGTTTCCCAAGCTTAGTTGGTGAGTCCTCAAGCTTTGAGGACAAGTAGTTTACTTTGAGTTTCTTTTAGTATTTTCATTTAGAAACTATTGTAAGGGCATTGTCCCTATTCGATTGTATTAGATGGTCAAATGAGACAATATCTAGACTCCCGTTTGTTTTATAAAACAACTTCAATTGTAAAGAAAACGTTTTAATTTTTCTGCATTATTCAATGTCTTTATATGATGATTATGCTAAGGGCTTGAGACCCCTTCGGGGATCAAGTACGCCGTGTTACTTCTAGGGGGTAACCCCGGGTTGTGACAAATAGAGAGGAAGTAAATGAGGTCCTATGCTCTACAAGCTAGAGGTGAACAAGAGAATCCTTCGAATGTTGCTCCCAGTATGTGTTTTATGCTTGATTAGATTTTGATGTTGTTTGGTCTCTTGTGACTTCATCTAATAGACTTTGAAGTTGTCTTTAGTATGAATAGTGCTTAGAAAGTCCATTTAGCCTTGCTCCCAAGGGGGAGATGGTGTGCCTTGATGGCAAGGTCATTGTGTGTTTATGTGTTGCCATCATTTCCTTATATGATGCATTTTCATGAAAGTTTGTGATTTAAGAGAAAAAGAGTTTACATGATTTATTTCCTCATGTTGTAGTGCATTAAATATGAGTTGTCTATTTGACTTCATCAGATATATATATAAGCATGCTTTAGTTTGAAGTTGAAAGATTCCTGCTTGATTAAAATGTTTTCCGAGAATAAATTGCATATGAGCTCCATGAGTGTATGTTGAGCATGTTTTAGCTAGGAGATGGTAGTTCCTCCTTAAATATGAGTAGATATAAAATTTCATGCATTTTGGGTTGATTAGATGTAGTTCCTACTCTATTGTGTCGCATTAAGTATGTTTAGTTTGGAATTGAAGTTTTCCTACTTTTTTTTATGTGTATTTAGATGAGTTGCATGCATGATGGGCTGCTAGTCTAGAGACCTTTCCTTTAAGAAGTGTTTGGAATCGTCATTCGAGGATGAATGATCCCAAGGGGGAGAAATTGTAACACCCCGAAAATTAGTAGACCATCTAGGGTTAAATTGAGGGCTAGGGTCAAGACTTGATGGCATGAACCAAGGCAAAGGGGCAAGGGACAAGGCAAGAGCCAAGGATGCCCCATGCTTGCCATGGAACTGCCCAAGACCAAGAGAGTCAAGATGGCTCGTGGTGGCCACCATGGATCGTGGTGCCACTCGTGGTTGGTGAGTCAGTGTCCCCCTCAAGGCTGCCTCAAATTGGCTCACCTTCATGAGCCACTTCACGACCAGTGGTGAAGACCATGGCCCGTGGGAAGGCTCGTGAAGATGCCTTAGAATGAGGCAGGCCAAGACATATTATCCAAGCCACTGCCCAAGGACCACGGGCAGGACCACGGCTCGTGGTCTTGACCGTGGCTCGTGAGCCCTGTCGTGGTGCCTGGCACCATGGCTGCCTTATAAGGGGTCGTTTAGTAAATTCCTTTTTAGTTGGTTTTAAGTAGGGGTCGTTTTGTATGGACTTTATTCACCTATATAAACTATTTCGAGTCATTAACCACCTTAACTAAGTCATTAATTCCAAAACCCCAAAAGATCCCAAAGTTCTTCATCTCAAAAAAATCCTCTCTCTAGAAAACGCAAGAAGAAGAAAAAGAGAAGGTCAAGCTAGGTCAACTTCCTCCACTGTTGCAAGAATTGTGAGGGCTTTATAATCAAGGTATGTTATCTTATTCATCTATGGATTCTTGAATACATAGATCCCCCTAGATTTCCCCCAATTGTGAAGGTGAAATCCCCAATTCAAGTTAAGGTTCCTTCGAAAATTGTGGGTTTAGTTGATTATGATAACAATTGAGTGGATAGTGCTTGTTTATGACTATTTTAGTATTGAATCATGATATTATGATGACATTTTATGTTTCCCATGGCTAACCCTAGTTTAATTGATGAAATTGAAGAATGTGAATTTACGCCTTGTGAAGTGAAATTGAGGATTCATAGATGTTCATCTAGAATTTATGCTATGTATAATAATTATTCAAGATTAGAATCATGTAAACACGAATTGAATTAGATTAAGGTACACCTGATGGATCTTGACTAGAAATGAATGAGATTGAGCCTTTTTGATGAATTAAGACTAGAATTGTTTAAAGATGAAGGTTGTGACAAGATTATCTTGTAATGTAGATATGTATGATAATTGTAAGAAGTAAAGCTTTGAGAGTAAGGCTTGTAGTCATGAATGATGAGCACTAGGGATTTTAGAGTAAATATAATATGATGAACTATGGATGCTATGGCTAGGAGAGTAAAATCTATATGAGAATAGAAGGATAATGAATAGGATTGTGATGAAAGATCTTTACCTACCTAATCTACCTCATGAATGGTTGAATTTATAAAATGATAGAATCACATGAGTTAGGATGATATCCATGTATAGTGCATGAAACCTAGGTGTGATGATTAAGAGTAAGCTTTGGACCTCAAAGAGGTGAAGTATGAAATTATGTTTGTAGTAATTGTACTACTTGAACTATGAATGTATTCATGTCTAATATAGTCATTCTAGATATGTTGATTTGATATGATTATGAATGTATCCATGTCTAATGTATTCATTCTAGATGTAATGATTTATTATGAGCTTTGACCCTAAAAGGGGAAAGATATGATATTATGCATTATTTATGAAGTTTAGTACATGCTTTAGAAACACTTTGAGAGTAACGTGAATATGTTTATGATCTAGTTGTTGTACGGTAGAAAGGTTATCGTCATACACACACTTATGCATGAATATGATATGATGTTAAAGGTTTGTCACATGTAGTGATTCTAAGGTTGGAAGACTAGTCTAACCTATTGAATCTACGAGCTATAGTATGGGTTATGTTGGATTGAGTGTCAAGACATTCTTCCACAAATATGAACTTAAGTCAAGGCTTAATGTAAATTCAATGGGGCTTAATGCATATCACCGAGTGGATATTGAATATGAGATGGAAGCTTTTACCTTAGTTGAGTTCGGTCTCCAAATGAAAGCTTCTATACTAGTTGAGTCCGGCTTTCCAAATGGGTCCCTTCTACCTTAGTTGATTCCGGCTTTCCAAATGGGTCCCTTTTACCTTAGTTGAGTCCAGGCTCCAAAAGTATGTATCTCATGAGATGGAAACCTTCTTCCTTAGTTCAGTTCGAGTTTCTAGTAGCAATCTCCTTATCCCATAAACTATTTTCCCTCATAGGTTACTTAGGTATTGGATCCACCTAAGATAAGAGTATGGTTCTGCCCTCGGCAAGTAGAACAACCCATTTTCGGTGTGGGGTAAACACTGAATTCCATGTTAAGCTTACAAGGTCTGTGTCAGTTAAAGCTTATGTCCCCAATATGGTAGTAAAATGAACAAGAATATGAATTATGAACTATGTGTACTTAAGAAGCTTTACTTAGTATGAGTGAGAGTATGGGATCTTACTCATGCATTGCACAAGTATGCTTTGAAGTTATCTATGGTGTGTTCCATTTATGTTGTGATGATCTATGTAATAAATATACTTATGGATTATGCTTATGATGTATGTTTGATGGATTGTTGCCATAGTTGCCTTCCATGATATGATTGACTACAGGTGATAGATACCCTTGTCTCTGAAATGTAATCTAAAGGATAAAATCGAATATGATAAAGAGGTAGTATGGCCTAAAAGTTATACTTAGCCTAGATGGGATTATAGGATCTCATCTATGTATTGCACAAGTATAACTTGAAGGTTACTTATGAAATTTCTCCTATGTTAAAGAGGAATGAGCATGGACCAAGCTTATGAATATGTTGACTTATGCTCATGTTATCCTTGTGTTTGAGATTATGCTTATGATTATGTTATTGTCTCTTATGCTTATGACTTATGTCTTAGATTGGCTAACACTTTTGTTATGCTCTTATGATGTTATGTTAGCTAACATATTTATTACACTTTGTACTAACACATACTCTTGCCTACATTCTTATCAAATGTAGGGTTCGATGATCTTGAGTTCCATTCTTGAGGATAGGTTTCTAAGGAGCAAGGAGTTGAAGAATTGGTGATTCCTCATAGGTTTGAGGACAAAGCCACCATTTCTTTATGTATTTTATTTTCATGTTCTGAGACTATTGTATGGGTTGTGTGCCAAAGGTTTTACTCAAAGTTGATTTTAGATGGTTTGAGACAAAGTGTGGTAAGACTTACGCTTGTTTTTACAAAAGACTTCGATAGTATGGAAAAGTTATAAAATTTCCATACTTTTCTATTATCTTATGTTATGATATGATAAGGGCTTGTATGAGACCCCTTCAGGGTCAAGTATGCCATATTACTTCTAGGGTGTACCCCTGGGTCGTGACAGGGACCCATCCTTCTTTTTAACAAACAACACCAGAGCACCCCATGGAGAGATACTCAGTCGGATAAAACCCTTATCTAGCAAATCCCTTAATTTCTCTTTCAACTCTTCCAACTCCGCTGGAGCCATTCTATAAGGAGGAATGGAGATAGAATGCGTATCAGGTAAAAGGTCAATACCAAAATCTATTTCTTGCTCGGGAGGAATACCATGCAAATCATCGGGGGAAACTTCCAGAAATTCATTCACCACCGGAACCGACTCTAGAGAAGGGGTTTCGGACTCCACATCCATCACCCTAACAAGATGGTCAATATACCCTTTAGAGATCATTTTCCTAGCTTTAAGACAAGAAACAAATTGACCTCTAGGGATAGAATTTCCCCCCTTCCACTTTAAAATAGGTTCATTTGGAAATTGGGATTTAACCACCCGAGTCCTACAATCTATAGAGGCATACATGCATGCAACCAATCCATACCTAAAATTACATCAAAATCTAATATGTCTAAATCCACCAAATCCACCAAAGTAACCCTATGGGACAAGGAAATGGGACAACTTCTATAAACTTTCTTAGCCACCACCGAGTCACCAACCGGGGTAGAGACCGAAAAAGGTTCTACTAACACTTCGGGGAGTATTTAAAACTTCATGGCCACAAATGGTGTCACAAAGGACAAAGTAGCATCGGGATCTAACAAGGCATATACATCAATAGAAAAGACTCTTAACATACCGGTCACAACATCTGGGGAGCTCTCTTGGTCATCTCAGGATCAAAGAGCGTAAAAGTGGTTTTGCTTTTGGGCATTGGAGTTTGAACAACTTGGAGGAGCTTGCTTGTCCTCTTTTCTCTTGCCTGAAAGTGTTGGGTAATTCCTCAATTGATAACCTCTCTTGCAATAACCATAACAAACATCCGAGCCAGCTAGACACTTGCCATAATGTTTCTTACCGCACTTGTCACAAGTAGGTCTAGCCATAGAAGATCCGCCACCATTGCCTCCTTAAGGGTTAGGGTTAGACACCCTATCCTTTTTATCCCTTGGAGAAGCATTTGAGGAACCTTGGTTGGAGAACCTTTGCTTGAACTTTTGTCGACATTGTCCAACGGAGCTAAACATTAGAGAAATTCCCATCATCGGTCCTTGCTCTTTTCCCCTCCCTATTCATTCTTTTGAGCTTTGGCTCCTAAATTTGTTGGGAATGCACCATGAGACGTGAAATATTCATACTAGGGATAAGCATTGTTGAACGGAATTCATTGACTACCATATCGGACACTCCCATCACAAATTTATTCATCTTAGCCCTCGAATCCGCAACTATGGTCGGAGCATACTTGGATAGTTGGGTGAACTTTAGAGCATACTCTTTCACACTCATACCCTTCTGTTGAAGGTTTATGAACTCTTGTATCTTTAGTTCCCTCAACCCTAGGGGAAAGAATCTATCAAGAAACTCTGATTTAAACGATTCCCATCCTACCGGGCTCGTTCCTACGGGTCTCTCACCATTCCACTGATCATACCAAACTTGAGCCACATATTTTAGTTGGTAGGTGGCTAGCTTCGCCTTCTCCTCCGAAGACATCCCCATTACACCAAGCACTTTGCAAACCTCGTTGATAAACCTTTGTGGATCCTCTTCCACTTTGGAACCATGAAATTCGTGAGGGTTCATCCTAGCAAAATCCCTAACCCTTGAAGCGGACGAATTCACACTAGGGTTCACATGAGTCCCAACATCTCTATTGTCTTGAGCCATCATGGCTTGGGCTTAAGTTATCACGGCTTGAGCTTGAGTTGTCACGGCTTGAGCTTGAGCCATCATGGCTTGGGTAAACATTTGGATAGTATACCTAAACTCTGTCTGGGTCACATTCTCAACCACGGGGTCAACCGGAGCTTGATTACCTTGAGGAGGAGCTCCTTAATTCACATTGTCACTCACCCTTCATTCTTCTTGCGTTAGCTCTTTGTGTATTCATTTCCTGAAGACACAAGAGAAGGATCAGGAGACTTTTATAGAGTTAAACTCTAAGGCACGACTTAAGAGTAATAAAAGAAGTGTAATTTCCTAAACATCTTATATCCTCTCATTCATAAATGTGGCGCGCTTCACACTCATGAACAAGACTCTACTAGACGTGGCTTATGAGATATCATCCTAGAATCATTCTAAACCTTGTGCTCTGATTACCAAGTTTGTCAAGACCCAGGGGTACACTCTAGACGTAACATACTATACCCTGAAAGGCCTAACACAAGCCACTTAGCATATTATAACATTAAGTAAATATAAGTGATGTGAAAATTTTAAAACTTTTCTTTACAATTGAAGTCTTTTATCAAAGCAAGCGGAAGTCTAGACTTGTCTCAATATAGCCATTTATTACAATCCTTGAATCAAAATAAGGACATAGCCCTTACAACATAGTCCAAAAATGAAATGCTAGAAGGGAACTACAAATGATTCATCCGTCCTCAAATCATGAGGACTCACCACAAACTAGGAGAATAGTCGATCCATACTTTGACCAAATGAAGATCACCTAAAATACTGGAACCTATACTTTTGGAAAAAATGTAGAAAAATATGGGTTACTACAAAAATGCACCAAGTATGATAGCCATGCATAAAATCATGAAAACATGCTAAAAAGGACATTTTAGTTGAAAAGCATGAACTTTACCAAATTTGAGAATCATCATGAACTTAAGTGTAAAAGCATAAGTCATAAGCATGTTCATTTCATAGATCATCATAGCATAGGGGAAACATACCATAAGTACTCTCAAATTCTACTTGTGCAATGCATGAATAAGATCCCATAATCCTACCCATGCTAATTAAAGCTTCTTGAGTAACCATAGTTCATAATTAATCTTCTTGTTCATAGTGGGAATAAGCCTTAACCGACATAGACCATGTGAGCTTAACATGGAATCCGATGTTACCCACACCGAAAAGGGTTGTCCTACTTGCCTAAGGTAAGACCATGGCTTGTTAGGTTTTAGGTGGATCCACTAGTTAAAGACCTATGGGGGCACATAGTTTATGGGATAAGGAGATTGCGGCACATAGTTTATGGGATAAGGAGATTGCTACTAGAAACCCGCCGTTTCTGATGAAGGACCTTCCATCTCAAGAGATTGCTTCTAGAAACCCGCCCTTTCTGACGGAGGAGCTTCCATCTCATAACAATATCCACTCGGTGCTAAGCATCTATAGCACGGAGTACTTGTTAAGTCATAACTTGTTTCATTAAGATAGCTCATTAGATTCAATTGGGTGAGAATTGTCTTTCAACCTTAGAATCATCATGGTGTGAGAAAACCTTTCACATTATATTCATTGTGTGTTCATGAGAATGGCCTTTCAATAAACACAACAACATAATCACAATCATGGACACTTTACTCTTAAAGTGTTCTTAAAGCATATACACAAATCTCATAATCATGCATAATACCACAATTCACCCTTCAAGGATCAAGGATCACATTCAATCATCACATCTAGAATTACTACATTAGATATGGATAATAACATAATTCAAGTAATCCAACTATCACAACCATAACCACATATCATCCTTCTATAATCATCAAATCCACATCACAAGATCATAATTGGGGAAATTAGGGATTTCATGGGTTATGATTCAGGTCTTCAGGTGCACACACTGGTCCATTAGGCAAGCTCGACTTTGCTCGCCAAAGTCCACTCGGCGACTGACCGAATTGTCACCCAGATCACCGAATTGCCCGAACTTTCGATCAACTTTTGCGAGCTAAACTTCAACTTTGGCGAAGAAAACATGGAATTTAGTGACCCAAACCTCATTTTATGCCACCAATCTCAGGTTCTAATTCCTTAGTTTTCTATTTCTTGATTCTCAATCGTTCTCACGATTCCTAAACTAATTTTGAACTAGTAATTGATCTACTTGTTGATTATTGGTTCTTGAGTTTTCTTCTTTGCTAGTGCTACTTCTTTTCGTGCTTTTATTAGTTTCACTTCGTAGTTAAATTTTTTATTCAAGTCTGTTTTGCTTTTATCGTCGTCCATCTTTTCTTGAAACAAGAATTTATTTCGACCAACAATAGGAATTGACACTTTTTCAACAACCGAGTATAAGAAATATTCAACCTTAGCCGAGCCAATTTGAGAGGCAATCAAAGTTGTGTAAACACGAGTGATTGTGAGTTCATTTTACTAACGTTAATGTTGTTTATTGTTTTTGGTTAGTTTCTTATTACTAGGTACCATGGAAACCGGAAATGAAGCCCAACCAACTATGGGAGGGGTTACTTTGGAATCTATTATGGAGACGATTACTATTATGAATTGGAGGATGGAGAATATAGAAGGAAAGATGTCCACCATGCAAGGTAGTGTGTCGATGATGGATGGTAGAATTATAAAAGGGGAGGGTCAACTTAACTCTACTAATTCCACCCCACAAGGTACCTATCGTGCTTCAACAAGTGGACACATCCACACTACTTCTCATACTATCACACCCGAAACCTTCCATCAAGCGTTCAACCCAACACCAATAAATTATGATCCCAATGTACAAAATACCATTCGACCACTACAACCTCAACTCAATCAAGAAGCTCCACCAAACAAAAATTGACCTTACCAAGCACCACTAAACCAAAATACACCCTACCAAATGCCACAAAACAAAAATCCACCCTACCAAGCCTCTCAAAACCAAAACCAACTAATCCAAATAGTAGATATGAGGGATGATGAGTATCAAGGAGGATATGAAGGTGAGGGTGAAGAAGCGCCATGGAAAGAAGCACACTAAAATAGACCAAGAGTTCAAATGGGGTATAGAGGGCGAGGAGGTAGGTTCATCCCAGTACCATATGGGAGAAGACATTAATATGGGAACCAACCTCAAGATGGAGAACCAAGGGAAGCTTATGCCAATCAAGAGTATGGTAAAGATTTGGGAGAAGAACATGGTAACCAATATCAAGAGGAAGTCCAAAGGGGTTACTATAACAATAACCAAGTAGGTGAGGTGTCGAGGAAACTATTATGGGGACCAAGGTGGAAATGGAGGCCAAGATATTGGAATCAACTCTATCAAGAATAATCTCCCGCCTTTCACAGGGGAATGCAATCCAGATGCTTATCTAGAATGGGAGTCACTTTGTGAAAGGATTTTCCAAGTCAATGATTTGACCAAGGTCAAGAAGTGTTGCTTCGCCATTGCTCAATTTGAAGGGTTTGCTATTACGTGGTGGGAATACATGAAAAAGTATTTATGTAATTCTCCCCATGAATTATAGATAGAAATGCAAAAATTAAAGACAAGAAATAAAGATAGAAGAAGATATACAAGAGAAGGAACAATTATCAACTATAAGTTGTATTAAATCGTAAAACCTCCAATTACAATTCCTAAACAAGCACCTAATCAAAATAAATAGATTGACACAAGAAAAGGGAATCAAAAGCAACCTAAAGGTATATTAAACCTAAAGCCCTCAATCGATTAATCCGAATCAAGCACCGAATCTCTTACGAAGACCTCAACGAAATTGAATCTCTAAGCAACCCCCGTTTCTAAACAAAGTTCAATAGAAGCTTCACCAAGCTCTCAAGTCTCTCAGAGGAGATCCAATTCATCAATCATTCATATTCAATAAAAAGTATACCTAAAAAGAAGACCCAAACTAGTTATTTATAGTTTTAGGCTATTATTACATAAGAGGCCCAAAAGTGGCCGAGAAAGGATAAAAAGGTGAGCTGGGTCATGCTCGCCTAAATGACTCGGTGAGTCGCCAGAGTGACCTCAAACTCAGTGAATGTAGCAACTTCTTTGTAGTTTCTCTGGAACTTTAGGCAAGCTTGGAGCCCTTGCCTAAGCTATTAGGAAAGTTGTCGAAGTGGCCTCCAGCTCACCGAATGAGACAGCTTCTTTGCTTACTATTTCTTGCTTCATTAGACCTCCCACGCTCCAAGTTATCATCCAAGCATGGTATTGCTCAATTGAGAGCTCTTTCCATGCGCGTATGATATTATTTAAGGCATGGAATCCCCTCTAAGAACCTCTATCTTTGTGAACAATCCTTCCATACTTAGAAGTTCCCAAACTTGGATTTGAGTGAATGGCCTTGAGGCAATCCGAATTGCATCATTCTTCCCTTCTTCAAAAGGGCTCGTACTCGAATCCAAACCTTGCAAAACCATAGGGAAAGCAAATAACAACAAGATCATCATGGCATAAGGGTTAGCGTTAGCAATAACTATTCTATCACCATGCCAAGGATGTACAAACTTAACATATAACCAAGAATCAAAATGATCAACAAAGGGTTTTTAACCCTTCAAAACAAGAGATACTTGGCTACTTAAGAGACTTTGACAAAGGGGTAAAGTGAAGGAACCATTACACTTAGGTAACCACACATGTAAACCCTCATTGGTTCCACATTTCAACAGTGAATCAAACTTCCGAAATGAACAAGGCAAACCAGTGAAAAAATCCATGTTGATCATGTCCCACTTCCAAATTGCAAGTTCTATACACTGCATATAACCTCCGAGATTTTGGTGCTCTACTTTTACTTGTTGACAATTTGGACATTGAGCCACAAATTCTGCAATGTTGATAACGTCCTTGTTAGCATAGATCACGTGAAAGATTTAGAGGAGCTTGATGGACACCAAATAAAGACATATAATGTGCTAAACGTCCATCAAAGTGAAGAGAAGGAAGAAAGTGTCCATGTGTACAAATGTCCATCTCATGAATTCAAGAATTCACAAAAGAAGACAACCAAATAAGGCCCTTACATCATTAAGGGTAAAATTTTCAAAGAAGTGTCTTATTTATATCCTTCATATAAATATTAGTGTTTTTCATTTTGGAAGATATGTTGAATGTTGAAATTGAATGCTCTCAAATTATAGTTGCTAATTTAGTGTTTGTTTAATTCCTTTAAGGAATTTAGTGAGTAATAAGTAGTTAACTCTTAGAACTGATAGTTAACTTCTTCAAGCTTAATTGATCATCGAGTTACCCTCTTTATGGATTCAATTCGGTTTTCTCATTTCGTTTGAGTTTGGGTTATTGTTGTTTGATCGGATTCAATTGAGAGGTGAAGGTATAAAGTCCTTCGTTGCTCATAAATTCGATTAGATTTCGAAAATTCCACATATGTTTTCTTATTTCTTTCAATTGCCTCTACCATCCTTTTCATTTGGTATCAATTCCGAGTTGATTTGAGTGTATTGGGATTTAGCGTGTGTTCTTGGTGTTCTAGATGTTCTTGATAATCTTTTAGTTGTTCTTGAAGAAGAAGAAGAAAGAAAGAAAGTACATTTGATCAATATATTCTCATGTCAATGTTGGTCAAAGTGTTTATTGGTCCACTTGTGGAAATTTGTAAAAAAATTGAATTTTAAAAAAAAATCCACATGGACTGCCTCGTCAGCAGTCAACTGCCAGTATAACAGCCACTTCAGCGCCAGCTCAGTGCCACAACAGCAACTGACTGCAAGGCCATCCCAGATGCGCCAAGTGGCACGTGTGGCTCAGATTCAGAGAGAAAAATGTGCAGGTTTTTGCTTAAGACCCCAAAAATATTCTAAGTATTGGAAATATTTTGGACCTAAAAAATTTTCTAAGTGTCCAAACTTCGTGATTCTTTTTCTACACTTTTTCCCTTCAATTCCTCAACTAATTTACATCTTTATTTACTTTTTTAAAAGTTTTAATCATTAAACTATCCAATCAAAGTCTAACAAGTGATGAACTTCTTTAAGGCTTAAAATTTCTTCTAAGTGTCCAAATTCAGTTTTCTTCTTCCACACTCTTTTTTCTTATATTTTTCAACTATTTATCAATTAATTAACATCTTTAATTACTTGTTAACTAGTTTTAGGGTGTATTTGGTATGAAGGAAAATGTTTTCCTTAAAAAAGGGTAGATTTTTTACTTATTTTCTCATGTCTGGTTGGTGAGTAGAAAACATTTTCCGGGAAATATTTTTAGTCTTTGATTTAGGAATGAAAAATGTTTTTGAGAAATATCTTTTATTTTTAATAGAGTAGAAAATAAATTTTTAAATTGAAAATATTTTTCAAAAACAAACTTAATTTTTTTTTTAGGGGGGTCGAGGATAGGGGTGAAAAAATAAAATTTTGAAGTTGAAAATATTTTTTAAAAATAAACTCAAATTTTTTTGAGGGGTGGGGGCTAGCCGGGGGAAGGGGGTCGAGGATCGAGGTGAAAAAATAAAATTTTGAAGTTGAAAATATTTTTTAAAAACAAACTTACATTGTTTTGAGGGGGTGGGGGTGGTAAGGGGTTGATGGGGGGGTAAAAAAATAAAAAATTAGACATATCTTTTAAAAACAACTTTTAATTTATTTATTTTTGGGGGGGGTGGTATGGGATGGGGGTAAGGGTGGTGGGGTAAAGGTTTAGCACTCTATAAATAGAGTTTTGTTCCTTCTAACTTTGTAGCATTCACAATGTAATCATATGGGCTTTGAGAGTTTTGTCTAGGGGGGATTTGTGTGACACAAGTGATACATTATCAGTTGTGTGAACCTCTTTGTATTCCGACTGAATAGGATAAGGTTATTTCTCTATATATTTTGTACTTTCATGTTTATATAGTGAATTGTTCATCTCCTTTGTGGACAATCCCTCTTCATGTGGCCACTCTTACCACAACTAAAACACCCATCCGTGCCAACAAGGCACTTGCCATCATGCCTCTTGCCACATTTTGCACAAATAGGTCTATCAACATAAGAGCCACCTCCACTACCACCTTGTGGCTTTGGAGTAGGCACCCTCTATTTGTTGACCTTAGGAGTGCTAGAAGTGCCTTGATTAGAAAACCTCTTCTTAAACCTTGGTTTGCCTTGAACCTCAAATCTACTCTTAGACGAATTACCATCATCAACTATTGCCCTTTTCATTTCTCTACCCACTTGCTTGAGCTTTTGTTCCTCAATTTGCTCGACATGAACCATAAGACGGGAGATGTTCATGGTTGGAATAAGCATTGCCGACCTACATTCATTCACCACAAGATCGGATATCCCCATAACAAATTTGTTCATTTTTGCCTTAGAGTCCGCCACCAAGGTTGGGGCATATTTAGACAATTGTGTGAACTTGAGGCTATATTCCTTCACACTCATACCTCTTTGGTGGAGGTTGATGAATTCTTGCATCTTCCTCTCCCTTAGCTCTAGGGGAAAAAACCTATCAAGGAAGGCCACCTTGAACACTCTCCAATCAATCGGGCCTGCTCTAATGGACCTCTCTTCCTTCCATTGCTCATGCCACACTTAAGCCACGTCCTTGAGTTGGTAAGCGGCTAGTTCCGCCTTCTGTCTTGGAGACACTCCCATTGCTTCAAGCACCTTAAACACCTCCTCAATAAACCCTTGTGGGTCTTCATCCAGTATGGAGCCATAGAATGTAGGGGGATTCATTCTTGTGAAATCCCTAATCCTTGAAGCGGTAGTACTTGCATTGGGGTTCACTTGGACCCTAGCATCTCTAGTGACTTGAGCCGTTAGAGCATGAGTTAAGGTTTGGAGAGTCGTCCTTATCTCCACATTAGTCATGGCACCCTCACCAATAGGATCTTGAGGATTTTGACTTGAGGACCTTGGGGATGAACTCCCTCATCATTAGCAATGTCGTCTTCCACTCTTCTTGCGGACGCTCTTCTTGCAGTCATATCCTATATGCACAAGAAAAGGGTTAGGAAAAAGGACTTCATAGAGTAAAAACTCTAAGGCACGACTAATGAATAATCAAAGAAGTGAAAAGTTCCTAAGCATCTTATAGCCTCTCATTCATAAGTGTGGCGCGCTTCACACTTATGAACAAGACTCTACTAGATGTGGATCATGAGACATCATCCTAGAATATTTCTAAACCTTAAGCTCTGATACCAAGTTTTTCACAACCCAAGAGTACCCCCTATGCGTGACACTGAGTAATTGACCCCGAAGGGGTCGCATACAAGCCCTTAGCATTCATCATCACATAAAGAAATAAAAAAATACAGAAAAATTAAGAACTTTTACAATAGAAGTCAACTTCTTTCATATAGGAAAATGGACCTAAACTTGTCTCAATCACCATCTAAACATAAGAGTACAAATAGGGTCAAAGCCCTTTACATCAATGAGTCTCAAAAAGTAGGAAATACAATATAGTCTAGAACATAGGAAGTAAACTAGTGACTAGAATCAATAGCAACTTGTCCTCGAACTTGAGGACTCACCAAGCCTAGGGAATAGTCGACCCCTGTTTCACCTTCAAGGAAGTAGTAAGTATCAACGACCGGAACCTACACTCCTAGTAAAGTAGAAAATATGGGTTAGCACAATTAATTGTACTAAGTTTGGATGCCATGCACAAAAATCCTTAAAACATGCATAAAAGGAACATTTAGTTGAAATCATGCCTTTGTCAAGTTTGAAACCCAATATGCACATTTATGAAGAAAACATAAGCCAACCCAAGCATACAAGCATCCCAAAGCAACACTAGTGCAATGCAAAGGTAAGATCCCATAACCCTACCAAATGCCAAGTGTCACCTTTAGGCCACCAACAATATACATACTTCATCTTACCATAGTCATAACCAACATACATAAAAGTGAAGACATTCATATTCATAGCATTCATACATACTTTGTCATACATAGTTCATAAGTCATCATATCATCATACCATAAGAGAACCTTACCACAACCCCTCTTAGTGTCTACTTGTGCAATGTATAAGTGAAATCCCATACCCCTACTCACACTAAGTTATACCCATTAAGAAGTTCTAGTTAAAGTCCATGTCCTTACCATAGTTCATATTCATATTATTTAGGGAAGACTTGCAATAACCGACATAGACCATGTGAGCTACATGGAATCCGGTGTTCTACCCCCACACAGAAAAAAGGTGTTCTACTTGCCTAAGATAGAACTAACATAATAGCTTCTAAGTGGATCCACTAGCTAGGACCTATGTGGGAAAATAGTTATGGGACAAAGAGATTGCTACTAGAAACCCAGACTTGCTAAACGTATAAGATTTCCATTTCATGAGATATCATACATTGGGAAGCCGGACTTGCTAAATGTAAAAGCCCCCATCTCACTTTCATGTCCTCTCGGTGCTACGCATTATTCCCTTTAAGAGTCATAATTTGCCTTTACTTAAGTTCATAACAACATTCATTACGCACTCATGCCAACATATCATCATAATATCGCATAGGTTCCTTAAGTGAGAATGCTCCTTTCACTTAGAAACACTAGCATGTGAGTAAACCTTTCACTTTATAATTGTATTGTGATCGTGAGAATGTCCTTTCAATCAACACAACAAGCCTATCATAAACATTCATACATACTTCATACATAACCAAGTGTATAGGGTATAGGGATGAAGGATCTTGTCATCAACGCCACAACAACACAATAGATATAGAATCATTACTATCTAAGTAATTCACCATCTCATACATAATTCCCATAAAGAGACATAACCTTCATACCTTTGCCGTTCAAGGGTCTTGGAACCATAATCAACCCAACTATACACAATTACTACATAATATAGGAGTAATTCATGATTCAATAGTTTAATCAACATAAACATAATCAATTGACACATGCACAATATCAATTCGAGATCTATCAACATGGATCTATGGGGAATTCTCATTATAAACATCAATTCTACATCAATATATTCATAATTCATCATAAACAACCGTAAACAATCATAATTAAGCAATGAAAACGTTTTGGAAAGAAGACCCATGTTATAGAATGAAAACCCTAGAAATTGGGGGATTTTGATATCTCGAAAACATATTTGAAGGGGGTCCTTGGGTGATAGATACAAAAGGATGAAAATCAACCATACCTAAACTAAGAAACTCCAAAAAATTTGGGGAAGACCCTTCAAACTCTAGCAACCCTAGCTCCAATTGTCTTCTTCTTCTTCTTGAGTTTAGAGAGAGAATTTTAGAGAGAAGTGAGAGGTTTTTTATTTCAATTGGGTGTTTGTGAAAAGTGACTAAGTCTTGTGAAATTTGACTTAAAAACAATACATATACTACCCCTAAAATACCGAAAACACCCCCACTTAATTTGGACTAAAAAGTAAAAGACATAAAAACCCTTCATTTAGGTGACCCCCATCCAAGTTCACGACTCACTCCACGAGCCATGGTCAGGACCACGACCCGTGGTCCTGCACATGGAGTTGAGGCAGTAGCCTCCTCATATGTGCCAACCTCCCTTGAGACCAAGGCATGACCACGAGACCTCCCACAGTCTGTGGTGATAACCAGAGGTCGTGGTGAAGGTTGTGGTCTTGAGGCCATGGCAAGACCCTCCATGCCTTGCCTCCACATGCTAAGGCATGTTCACGAGCTACCCTCCCCCTCGTCAAGTGCACCACGGCCCGTTATGGTGCTCGTGTTGCCTTTACGCATTAGCTCCTCTATGGTGTCCCAACTCCCTAAAAACTAAGGGAGTCTTATGCCCACCTTCACGAGTCATGATGTGGACCATGACTCGTGGTCCCTCTCATAGAGGTTGGGGCAGTTTCTAGGACAGTTGGAGCCTCCCCTCCTTTGGCCAAGGCAACTCCACGAAGCCTCCCCTCCTTTGGCCAAGGCAACCCCACGAAGCCTCCCACTGGCCGTGGTCATGACCACGAGCCGTGGTGATAGCCGTGGAGTTTGAGGCAGTAGCTCCAAGTTTGGGGCAGCCTTGTCCTTTGACCTTTGCTTGCCCCTTTTGCTTTGCAGTTCTCCCTTAGGCCTTGACTCTTAAAACCCTATATTAATCTTAGATGGTCTACTGACTTGGGGGAAATTATTTTATAGCTTTTGACCTTACGTTTAGGTTCTAGTTCAACCTACGAATTTTTTGGGTTGTTACAGGTAACATTTTAGATTAGGTGGATCCACTAGCTAATAACCTATGCGGGTACATAGTTATGGGATAAGAAAGATGTTCATTGAAACTCGGCCTAACGTAGGGAGAGCTTCCATCTTACCATATCCACTCGGTACTTAACCTCCATTCCCATAGAGTAGTTCATTCACATTGACATTATTGTGCTTGAGAGGGCCACCAACATTAGGTCTACTGACCCAAAGTACATTACACATGAAAGGGCCACCACCATTAGGTCTACCGATTCAAGGTACATTATGAGGATAGCTCATCGAATCCTCAAGAAAGGGCCACCACCATTAGGTCTACCGATTCAAGGTTCATCATTTCACACATGAAAGGGCCACCAACATTAGGTCTACCAATTCAAGGTTTATCATCACATTAGTTTCTAGACTCATCATGAAGGGCCACCACAATTAGGTCTACTGGTTCAAGACATAGCCTAGAATACTTCATCATTCATTTATAAAAGGGCTACCAACATTAGGTCTACCGATTCGAGGTTTATCATCACATTCATTTATACAAGAAAAGGATGCCTAAGCCTACCAATTCAAGATACATCAATCAACATTACTTTCATTTACACAAGAAGATGATGCCTAAGACTACCAATTCAAGATGTAACATCACATTATAGAAACCGTTCACATTCTATCATCATCATTCATAAGTGTTAAATTGAGAATAAGCTTTCAATAATAACACAATTGCATTCTAAACATGATCATAATACTTTCATTTTAACCACATGCATATACTTCACATCATAATCATACATATATCCTTCATACTTTTCCCTTCAAGGCTATGAATCAATCTAAACCCAAACATCTAGAATACTACATTAGATAAGGGAAATATCATGATTCAATTACTATTTCAATATAGACATAAACAATTCGACATGATCCCATAATCAATCAACCCAAATCACAAACTTCCAATTTAGTATTTTGGGGGAAGGATGGGTTCATAGGGTAATTCATCATAATTAACCATTAATTCACCAATTCATTCATAATTCATCACATATAAATCATTGAAAACGTTTTGGAATTGAACCTATCCTTAGATTGAAACCCTAGCTTTTTGGAAGATTTTGGAAACTTGAAATCATCTTTTGAGAGGGCTCCTTGAATGAAACTGAAATGACCCAAAAAAAAAAAGTTCCTAAAAATGTGCTTCGGAAGTTACCGGAAATTTGTTTTAGCTATACCTAAAAATCCGTTTCGTTTTTCAAAAATCCGACTTCATATTCTTGTTTAGGGGGTCAAATTGAGTGGGAAATGGGTCTAACCCAAATTTTAAAGCAACCGTATCAAAACCCGAAATTTCCAAGTGAAGCCTTTTTCGAGGGTCTACTTTGGAGGGTCATATCTCCTAGCACACAAATAATTGGGTAACCTATAACATATCCATGGAAATCCCTTTGAGTTAGCTACCCAACGCACTTCGTTTCACCTCATTCAGAGTTCGGACGAAGAAATTATGCCCATTTTCGTAAAATCTGTCCGGCAGGAAATGTAATTTCCAGTGAGCGTTTTTACTGTTCACCCGCCTCATTTTTTTTTCTAAGTGTTGGACCTTTTTTTTTTCCAAAGGGCATATGTTATTTCCTATATAGCATTAGTTCAATTCTTATTTCTAAAACATTTCCCAAAACACCTCCCCCATACTTAGACACATTTTCTCTCAAGTTCTCTCAAGAACCCTAATCCAAAACCCTCCTCAAGATTGAAGAGACTCTTGCTCCAATTTCCAAGCTTCCATTGAAGACACTCTCAAGACCTTCATAAAAACTCAAGGTATGTGGTGTTGAACTCATGGGTCCTTCCACCCATAGTGCCTAGACTCTAATCTACTCACTAATTCATGGTTTAAGTTAAGATTCATAAATTAGTCTTGTCCTTTGTAATAATTTCCTGCACATTGAATTTTAAACATGAAAAGTGAATGTTTTGAGCATGTTGTGACTCTAGAATATGAATCTAAATTTGGAATGGTTGTGGAGATTTTCATGTGGTCTTGTGGGTGTTAAAAGGTGTTGTTGTAGGTTGTTCACTGGTTTGGCTGCATAATTACTACCCTATTTTCCATGCTCTTTGATTCCATTACATGCCTTCAAGGTGTTTGACAAAATGTCCAACTATGGAGAATTGGTGAATTGATGCTTTAAAGCTTGAGTTATGAGATGTATGGCATTCCAGAGATGTGTTGATGACAAACTAAGCTTGTGTATATGTTCATTCCATACATGAGATTGCATTAGAGCCTAATGGGAATTTCCTATATAAAGTGTTGCATGACCATGCCCGGTCCGGGGGAAAAGAACCGGACAACCATGTGAGAGGTTTATATCTCACCACCTAGGATGCTTGGGGTGTGACCAACATCAACCATGTGAGGGGTTTATACCTTGCCACCAGGGTGTCCGGGTGTGAACGGCATCCCCCATCCTAAGTTGGGGTTATAGATTGGTTGGATCATGCATACACATATGATATCTACTATTAGTATAGATTTACTTAAACATGTTTTGACTTCACTTTGATCATGCATCCTCATATTGTTATTCATTATGCCTATGAAACTATTTCTTGCATTTCGATTGTGTCCTTGTCTATTGTTGTATTGCACCCCGCATACTTAGTACATTCCAAGTACTAACGCATATTTTGCCTACATGATGTCACCATGTAGGGACCGGAGCTACTCTTGATCCTTCTCTCCATTCACGTTGCTAGTACGGTGCTTATCCGAGTTTGTTGGTGAGTCCTCAATGATTCGAGGACTATGTTATGTTTCCTACTCCTATGTTTTGAGACTTTAGCTTGCAATTGTATTTTGACTATGAGGGGAGCCGGTAGTATGTCATGTCCCCCGTCCTATCTATGTATGTAGAGGTGTGCGTTGGACAAGTATTTTGTAAACGAGCTTGACTCTTGTTCTATGAAGTCATTTTGAAATGGTTTGCCCTTAGTCCCTATTTCCCGTTATTTAATGTTGAATGTACTTCCGCGACCGATGAAGTGTGATGACAAGTTTGAGAGGCTTGTTTGGGGTTCCTTATGGTTCCTCATTCGCCATGTCACGTCTAGGCCCTAGGCTTGGGTCGTGACAAACTTGGTATCAGAGCACTAGGTTGTTAAATCCTCGGAGTCCAACACACCGCGTTGAGTAGAGTCCTAATCATGGTTGTGAAGCGCGCCACGACTATGAATGGGAGGCTACAAAACGTTTTAGGAAAGGTTTCCCTTCTTCATGTTCTATGTCGTTCTTAGAGTGCAATAAGGTGATTCCTCCCTAACGCTTGTTCTTTGGATTGCTAGATCATCATGCCAAACATGAGGGGAAGTCGGGCCCGATCACCGGAAGAGCCACCCACCAATGGTGAGCTCCATGATGCACTCACCATGCTTGCACAAGTGGTAGCTAACCAAGTGCAACAAGGAGCCCAAGCTCCTCGAGCTACCACCCCGGGGGAAAGGGTGAGAGATTTCATGAGGATGAACCCTCCGGTTTTCCATGGTTCAAAGGTGGATGAGGACCCGCAAGAGTTCATCGATGAGGTATGCAAAATCTTGACCATTATGGATGTTGGTGCTTGTGAGAAGGCGGAATTGGCGGCCTACCAACTCAAGTGGGTTGCTCAAATTTGGTTTGATCAATGGAAGGGTGAGAAAGGTAATGGCTATGTGGTGTTGTGGGAGGAGTTTAAACTTGCTTTCCTTAATAGGTTCTTCCCTCTTGAGCTTAGGGAGGCAAAGTTGGTGGAGTTCATGAACTTGAACCAAGGAGCTATGAGTGTGAGGGAGTATGCCCTCAAATTTGTCCAACTCTCCAAGTATGCACCTCACTTGGTGACCGACTCTAGGTCGAGTATGAACAAATTTGTGATGGGTGTATCCGACTTGGTTAGTTAGGAGTGTCGGTCCGCTATGCTCATTGGAGATAAGGATCTGTCTCGGTTGATGACTTATGCCGAGCAAATGGAGGAGGAGAAGTTGAGGAAGAGAAGGGGGCACGAGGCCAAGAGGGCCCGATTGGAGAATAGGTTCCCTAAGGGTGCTAGATTTCATCAAGGTCGAGGAAACCCTCATGTCAACTGGGGATTTGCTATCAATGTTCCTAGACCTCAAGGGGGAGGTGAAGTGGGTTCTATGGATGTATGCCCTAAGTGTGGGAGGAAGCATGGTGGTCCTTGCATGAAGGGTTCGGGTGCTTGCTTTGAATGTGGAGAAGTGGGTCACAAGAGGTTTGAGTGTCCCAAGATCCGCCACAAGGTCCGAAGTGCTAACACTACTCCTTTGGGTAGAGGTGCTTCTCAAAGTGGTGCCCCAAGGGACAATCGATTTTATGCTTTGCATGGTAGACAAGGTGTTAATGAGACTCCGGATGTGGTGACCGATATGTTGCAAATCTTTGATCTTGATGTTTATACCTTGATTGATCCGGGTGCCACCCTTTCTTTTGTTACCCCCTTAGTTGCTAGAAAATTTCATGTCGAGTCGGAATTGTTGCATGAGTCATATGAAGTATCTACTCCCATTGGTGTCTCTATTGTTGCTATAAAAGTGTATAGAAATTGTCCGGTTTGCATATTGAATAAGTTGTTGCCTTGTGATCTTGTTGAGTTGAACATGGTGGATTTTGATGTTATTCTTGGGATGGATTGGTTGCATGCATACTATGCTTCTATTGATTGTAGGACTCGTAAAGTCAAGTTCCAATTTCCTAATGAACCCGTCCTTGAGTGGGAGAGCCGGGATGTTGTGGTGAAGGGGAAATTCATTTCTTGCATTAAAGCCCATAGGTTGATTTCCAAAGGGTGCTTGTACCATATTGTGAGAGTCAATGATGTGGAGTCTAAAGTCCCTCCTATTGAGTCTATTCCGGTTGTTAATTAGTTTCTAGATGTCTTCCCAGAAGACCTTCCCGGTGTCCCTCCCGAAAGGGAGATAGATCTTGGTATAGACCTCCTTCCCGATACTCAACCTATTTCTATCCCCCCTTACCGTATGGCTCTGGCGGAGTTGAAAGAGTTGAAAGAGCAATTAAAAGATTTGTTAGAGAATGGGTTTATTAGACCTAGTCATTCTCCCTGGGATGCTCCGGTTTTGTTTGTGAAGAAGAAAGATGGGTCTCTTAGAATGTGTATTGATTATCGACAACTTAATAGGGTCACCGTCAAGAATAGGTATCCTCTTCCAAGGATTGACGATTTATTTGACCAATTGCATGGGGCTAGTCACTTCTCTAAGATTGATCTTCGGTCAGGGTATCATCAAGTGAAGGTGAGGGAGTGTGATATTCTCAAGACGGCCTTTCGTACTAGGTATGGGCACTATGAGTTTGTGGTGATGTCTTTCGGGTTGACTAATGCTCCGGCTATCTTTATGGATTTGATGAATAGGGTTTTCAAACCCTACCTTGATTCTTTTGTGGTGGTGTTTATAGATGACATCTTGATCTATTCTCGGGGTGAGGAAGAGCACAAGGGTCACTTGAGGGTTGTACTCCAAAGATTGAGGGAAGAGAAGTTGTACGCTAAATATGAAAAGTGTGAGTTTTGGTTGAAGGAAGTTGCTTTCTTAGGCCATGTGGTGTCGGGGGATGGTATTAAGGTGGATCCTAAGAAGACCGATGTTATTAGGAATTGGCCTAGACCTTTGACCCCGTCGGATATAAGGAGTTTCTTGGGTTTAGCGGGTTATTATAGGAGATTTGTGGAAGGATTTTCTTCTCTTGCTTCTCCTATGACTAAGTTGACTCAAAAGAAGGCTAAATTTGTGTGGTCGGATGAGTGTGAGGAAAGCTTCCAAACTTTGAAACAAAGTCTTGTGTCCGCTCCTATTTTGTCACTTCCGGATGGGTTAGAAGGTTTTGTTGTTTATTGTGATGCTTCCCGTATTGGTTTGGGTTGTGTGTTGATGCAAAGTGGTAAGGTTATAGCCTATGCTTCTAGGCAACTTAAGGTTCATGAAAAAAATTACCCAACCCATGATCTTGAATTGGCCGCCGTGGTTTTTGCTTTAAAGAATTGGCGTCATTATTTGTATGGGGTGCATGTTGATATCTTCACCGACCATAAGAATCTCCAATATGTGTTCACGCAAAAAGATCTTAACTAGAGACAAAGGAGATGGTTAGAATTCCTTAAGGATTATGATATGAGTGTTCACTATCATCCGGGGAAAGCTAATGTGGTGGCGGATGCATTGAGTAGAGTGTCCATGGGTAGCTTGGCTCATGTGGAGGAAGGTAGTAAAGAGTTGTCTAAGGAGGTCCATCGTTTGGACAAATTGGGAGTTAGGTTAGAAGGGGTGGATAGTGGAGGAGTAGTTGTTGTTGATGGTTCAAGGTCTTCCTTGGTTGATGAGGTGATAGTCAAGCAAGATCTTGATCCTTCTTTGGTAGAATTAAAGGCTTGGGTGAGTAGTGGTAAGGTGGAAGTTTTCTCCCAAGGGGGAGATGGTGCCCTTAGGTACCAAGGTAGATTATGTGTTCCTTGTGTGGATGGTGTGAGGGAAAGAATCCTTGATGAGGCTCATAATTCTTTTTATTCTATTCATCCGGGGTCAACAAAGATGTATAGAGACTTGAGGGATGTGTATTGGTGGGGAAGTATGAAGAAGGACATTGCAAAATTTGTTTCGGGTTGCCATAGTTGTCAACAAGTCAAGGCCGAACATCAAAGGCCGGGTGGCCTAACTCAATACATTGTGATACCTACTTGGAAGTGGGAAGAAATCAACATGGATTTTGTAGTGGGCTTGCCCAAGACTAGAAGAGGCTTTGATTCGGTTTGGGTGGTGGTTGATCGGATGACAAAGTCGGCTTATTTCCTACCGGTTAAAACTACTTACGGGGCTGAAGAGTATGCCAAGTTGTACATTCATGAATTGGTAAGGTTGCATGGGATTCCCTTGTCTATCATCTCGGATCGTGGTGCCCAATTCACTTCTCACTTTTGGAAGTCATTCCAAAGGGGTCTTGGTACAAAGGTAAAGCTTAGCACGGCCTTCCACCCTCAAACGGATGGCCAAGCCGAAAGAACAATTCAAACCTTGGAGGATATGCTTAGAGCTTGTGTCTTGGAGTTGAAAGGTAGTTGGGATGATCATCTTCCTTTGATTGAATTTGCTTACAACAATAGTTATCATTCTAGCATCGGTATGGCTCCTTTTGAGGCACTTTATGGTAGACGGTGTAGGTCACCGGTTGGGTGGTTTGAAGTTGGAGAGGTGGCCTTGTTGGGTCCGGATCTGGTCATGGATGCTCTTGAGAAGGTAAGGATGATTAGGGAGAGGTTGAAAACAGCCCAAAGTCGTCAAAAGTCTTATGCCGATGTGAGGAGACAGGATCTTTAATTCAAAGTGGGTGATTGGGTTTATTTGAAAGTTTCTCCAATGAAAGGTGTGGTTCGTTTTGGTAAGAAGGGGAAATTAAGTCCTAGGTATGTCGGTCCTTATGAGATAATAAGAAGGGTTGGTAAAGTAGCCTATGAGTTGGGGTTCCCCAAGGAGATGGAATTAGTTCATCCGGTATTCCATGTATCGATGTTGAGGAAATGTGTTGGTGATCCTAACGTTATTGTACCTCTTGAGGTTGTGGGTGTTGTAGAAGATAACTTGACGTATGAAGAAGTCCCGGTTCAGATCTTAGATAGACAAGTTAAGAGGTTGAGGAACAAAGAAGTGGCGTCCGTTAAGGTGCTTTGGAGAAATCAACAAGTGGAGAGTGCTACTTGGGAGGCCGAAACGGACATGCAAAGGTGTTATCCTTATCTATTCAACTCCACTCAAGCCTAAGGTATTAAATCAAGTCCTTTGTACTCCATTGAGTCTTACATTTCAGCCCCTGAATCATTCATGTGCATATATGTTTAAATTGATGAGTAATGGATGCTTTACACTAAGGTTTGAAATCTTGAAGTGATGTTTAAATAAAAATTTTGCATTCATGTTGGGGCTGATATGTTCTTACTAAGTCTTGCCTTGTACGTCTCTTCCACATTCGGGGACGAATGTTCCCAAAGGGGAGATATAGAAATGACCCAAAAAGTTCTTAAAAATGTGCTTCGGAAGTTGCCGGAAACTTGTTTTAGCTATATCTAAAAATCCGTTTTGTTTTTCAAAAATCCGACTTCATATTCTTATTTAGGGGGCCAAATTGAGTGGGAAATGGGTCTAACCCAAATTTTAGAGCAACCGTATCAATATACGAAATTTCCAAGTGAATCTTTTTTCAAGGGTCTACTTTGGAGGGTCATATCTCCTACCACACAAATAATTGGATGGCCCATAAAATATCCATGGAAAGCCCTTTGATTTAGCTACCCAACGCACTTCGTTTCACCTCATTCGGAGTTCGAACGAAGAAGTTATGCCCATTTTCGTAAAATCTGTCCGGCAGGAAATGTAATTTCCAGTGAGCGTTTTTACTGTTCACCCGCCTCATTTTTTTTTCTAAGTGTTGGACCTTTTTTTTTTCCAAAGGGCATATGTTATTTCCTATATAGCATTAGTTCAATTCCCATCACTAAAACACTTCCCAAAACACCTCTCCCATACTTAGACACATTTTCTCTCAAGTTCTCTCAAGAACCCTAATCCAAAACCTTCCTCAAGATTGAAGAGACTCTTGCTCCAAGTTCCAAGCTTCCATTGAAGACACTCTCAAGATCTTCATAAAAACTCAAGGTATGTGGTGTTGAACTCATGGGTCCTTCCACCCATAGTGCCTAGACTCTATTCTACTCACTAATTCATGATTTAAGTTAAGATTCATAAATTAGTCTTGTTCCTTGTAATAATTTCCTGCACATTGAAGTTTAAACATGAAAAGTGAATGTTTTGAGCATGTTGTGACTCTAGAATTTGAATCTAAATTTGGAATGGATGTGGAGATTTTCATCTGGTCTTGTGGGTGTTAAAAGGTGTTGTTGTAGGTTGTTCACCGGTTTGGCTGCATAATTACTACCTTATTTTCCATGCTCTTTGATTCCATTACATGCCTTCAAGGTGTTTGACAAAATGTCCAACTATGGAGAATTGGAGAATTGGTGAATTGATGCTTTAAAGCTTGAGTTATGAGATGTATGGCATTCCAGAGATGTGTTGATGACAAACTAAGCTTGTGTATATGTTCATTCCATACATGAGATTGCATTAGAGCCTAATGGGAATTTCCTATATAAAGTGTTGCATGACCATGCCCGGTCCGGGGGAAAAGAACCGGACAACCATGTGAGAGGTTTATATCTCACCACCTAGGATGCTTGGTGTGTGACCAACATCAACCATGTGAGAGGTTTATATCTCACCACCTAGGATGCTTGGGGTGTGACCAACATCAACCATGTGAGGGGTTTATACCTTGCCACCAGGGTGTCCGGGTGTGAACGGCATCCCCCATCCTAAGTTGGGGTTATAGATTGGTTGGATCATGCATACACATATGATATCTACTATTAGTATAGATTTACTTAAACATGTTTTGACTTCACTTTGATCATGCATCCTCATATTGTTATTCATTATGCCTATGAAACTATTTCTTGCATTTCGATTGTGTCCTTGTCTATTGTTGTATTGCACCCCGCATACTTAGTACATTCCAAGTACTAACGCATATTTTGCCTACATGATGTCACCATGTAGGGACCGGAGCTACTCTTGATCCTTCTCTCCATTCACGTGGCTAGTACGGTGCTTATCCGAGTTTGTTGGTGAGTCCTCAATGATTCGAGGGCTATGTTATGTTTCCTACTCCTATGTTTTGAGACTTTAGCTTGCAATTGTATTTTGACTATGAGGGGAGCCGGTAGTATGTCATGGCCCCCGTCCTATCTATGTATGTAGAGGTGTGCGTTGGACAAGTATTTTGTAAACGAGCTTGACTCTTGTTCTATAAAGTCATTTTGAAATGGTTTGCCCTTAGTCCCTATTTCCCGTTATTTAATGTTGAATGTACTTTCGCGACCGATGAAGTGTGATGACAAGTTTGAGAGGCTTGTTTGGGGTTCCTTCGGGTTCCTCATTCGCCATGTCACGTCTAGGCCCTAGGCTTGGGTCGTGACAGAAACCTATTCAAGGATAAAGACTACCTTACCTTTATGGAAGAAACTCTATGAAAATTGGGTGAGAAATGTGAAATCTTGAGCTTGAAATCTTGACTCCTTCTTTTCCAATGGTGGTTTCTACAGTGAGAATATTTGGGGGGGAGGGCAGTTTCTATTTTGTGTTTAGGAAATAATGAATTGAAAAAGTAGTTTAATACTTTCAAAAGCCTTAAATAACTCTAATAAAACAATAATAACCGTCCCCAACCCATAACCAATTCATTAGGAATTTACCACATTGCCCTTACCTTGGCTGAATTTAGGCAGCTTCTACAGGTGGGACTCATGACCTAGACCCACAGACCATGAGTGGGGTGACACCCCGTACTGCACGTCCGTGGTTTGGGTCTGAGACTCCCCATTTGGGGTCTTGACCTACAGAGGTGTTCCAAGGGGCGTGGATGGACCTACGGGGCGTAGGTCCCATCCGTTAGCTCCTTGGATTTTTGGCAGTTGTGTTTTTGCTAATTGGGGCAGCCTTGGGGCTAGGCTCTATGGTCGCCCTCAAGGTCCCTTAGTTGGTCCTTGGGGGGTTGTACCCTGACGTTTAAACCCTAAACCCCTCAACCTATGCCTGGGAACTCATTTTACAACTTCAAACCCCATATCAAACTCAACAACACACTCGTTAGGCTCTAGTTTCACCTACTAGTTTTTCCGAGTCGTTACATTATCTCCCCCTTAGGAACATTCATCCTCGAATGACACCTTAAACACTTTAGGGAAATAATGACTCAAGACTATCAGCCCATCATGCATGCAACATCATAATCAATGCACAAAACTAGGAGGAAACATCAACTCCATCTCAAACATACTCCATGCAACACAAGAAAGTAGGAACTACATCTACAAACTCATTATGCATGAAAACTTCAACATTTCTCATTTCATTGGAGGAATTACCTTTTCCAACTCAAATCATGCTCATCATAACATCATTAAGCACATTATGCAATTTCTCTTAAAAGCATATTTAGGCATGTTCAACAATTCACCTCATGAAGCATATAGACAACTCATACTAAATGCACATCAACATGAGGAACATAATTCATAAAAACTCATTTTCTCCTTTAGACATAAATTCATCAAGGACATTCATAACATAAGGAGACCATGGAAACACATAATCACACATGACTCCAAAACATGAAACAAGTTACAAGAAACTCTTGGTCTCAAGCTTGAATAGGAATAGAAGGAAAGATGTAAGGATATTGGAACTCTCAACAACCTTACTATTCAACATACCATCTCCTCCCTTGGGAGTAAACCCATACTAAGGCTAACATGAAAACAACATAGGGACCTCAATAAAACATTCACAACCATACGAAACTATCACATACCGGTGCCTTCATCCAGAAGAGATCCTTTGTCCTTTCTAGCCGAAGTGCATAGAAATGACTATTATTTATAGCATAAGGATCCGAGACACTAAGAGAAGCTTATTTGGCCTCTCTTCCTTGGCCGTGAAAGTAGGGTAATTTTTCACTTGATGATTATTCTTTCTACAACCATAGTAACCATCTGCACCGGCTAGGCATTTCACGTGGTGTTTCTTTCCAAAATTGGTGCAAATAGGTTTAGGAAATGGAGACCCATTACCTTTGTCTTGGTTAGCCCTAGGAGTACTTGAAGAATCTTGGTTAGAAGCCCTCTTTCTGAACCTTGGTTGACCTTGCTCATCGGACCTAGTTCTCTTCATCTCCCTATTCATTCTCTTAAGTTTGGACTCCTCAATTGATTGAGCATATACCATAAGCCTAGAGATGTTCATGTCATTATGGAGCATTGTCGTATGGCACTCTTGCTCAACTAGGTCGGACACACCTGTCACATATCTACTCATCTCATCCCACAGGTTAGACACCAAAGAAAAAGCATACTTAGACAATAGGGTAAATTTCAAAGAATACTCTTGAACATTCATGCTACCTTGCCTAAGATTGATAAACTCCTCAACCTTAGCTTCCCTCTTCTCACGGGGAAAGAACCTACCAAGAAATGATTCCTTGAACACTTCCCAATCTATAGGCCCCGCTCCTACCGGCCTATTACTCTTCCATTGAGTGAACCAAACTTGGGCAACATCCTTCAATTGATAAGAGGCTAGCTCTGCTTTTTCTATAGAAGTCACCCCCATAGCATTAACTACCTTATACACCTCATCCACAAACTCTTGGGGATCCTCTCCCACCTTGGAACCTAGAAACACCGGAGGGTTCATCCTCACAAAGTCCCTCAACCTAGAAGCCATAATTCTCATAATAGGGTTCACATGAGTCTCAACACCCCTAGTGGCTTGGGCAGTCATAGCTTGGGCTTGAGTAGTTACAGCTTGAGCCATCATTAAAAGTGCCGACCTAACTTCTTCATTGGACATGGCTGGAGGATCAACCAGAACTTGATTGCCTTGAGGAACTTGGTTACCTTGAGGACCTTGGGGAGGAACTCCATCATTCACATTCTCCTCTTCCATCTTTCTTATGTTCACCCTTCTTGTATTCATATCCTATAAACACAAGAGAAGGGTTAGGAAAAGGACTTTTATAGAGCTAAACTCTATGGCACAACTTAAAGAGTAATGAAAGAAGTATAGTTTCCTAATGTCTTATAGCCTCTCATTCATAAATGTGTCACGATTCACACTCATGAACAAGACTCTACTCGACATGGCTTGTGAGACATCAATCCTAAAAAACCATCCCAAAATCTTGTGCTCTGATACCATGTTTGCCACAACCTGAGCCTACACCCCGGATGTGACACGGCGTACAAGACTCCGAAAAGTCTCATACAAGCCTCATAGCATGTCATCACATAAGATAATAGAAATAGTGCAGAATTTAAACCCTTTTAATCCATACAATCAAAAACATCATTTAAAACAGCGAAAGTAACTACAACAAATATGATATATAGCTACGACATAAAATTCGTCACTAATTATTTACTTTTAGTGACAAAAATTACTTTTTGTGCTTAAATATATGAGACATATACTTTTAGTGACGAAACATAAAAGTTTGTGGCAAAGTTTTGTCCACTAAAATTTTCCTATAAAAAAAGAATTAGCGCCATTTATTGAATATTGTCAGTCACGAATTTAAAGTTACCAGTGACACATTATTTCATCACAAATGATGTATCTAATTCGTAACAAATTATTTTTGTCTTAAAATTAATTTATTTTTGGACACAAAATAATTTCGTCTCAAAAAATATGTTGTTATAATAGCGACAAATAAGAGTTTGTAGTTAAATATTATAAGTTTTAGCTTAAAAATTTAGATTTAATTGTGACATTTATTTTCGTCACTAATAATATGAACAATTGGTGACAATAATTCTATTGTCTCTAATCAACCTATGATTTAGTGACAACAAAAAAATGTCACAAACTATGTAAGTGTTAAATAGCGACGACTTAGAATTTGTAGTTGAATAATTCAACTATTTGCTACAAAAAAATTCATAGTTATATACAAAATTTTCTTTGGCTATGATTGTTCATAATTAGAGAATTTCATAAATGGTCCCTGAACTATTGGAGTAGGTCTAAAATAGTCCCTTAACAATACATTTATCGGTCGATTTTGTAAAAATAAAAATATTCAATTCATCAATTTTTCTAAATTATGCAATTATAAAATGCATCATTTGAAAAATACAATCTAGATTATAAGTACCGTGAGTGGGTAGTATTCTACCACTACATCACAAATATTTGTTGGCTTAAGACATTTCATTTTTTATTTTATACACTTTCATCGATATAGAGTATAGAAAAAATAATTTCTCAAACCTTGATGCTTATTTTTGTGCGTGCCTATCGATTTTGTGGTGGGTAAACAATACAGACTAAGTCGATTGATTTGCTTCTGTCTAAAAATACATACATAATTAGTAGTGATTCAACGTACGTAGAGCAATTATATAGAGATAATATCGACTTAGACTTTGCAAAGATGTGAAATATTTCATGGATTCTATTAACCTTTTTCATCCACGTAAAAATTGATATAAACTAAAAAAATGAAAGCACAAATGAAAGAAATTAACCAACTAAGATTTTGAATATATTATGATAAAGCACTATAGTTGTGAGTGTCAATGTTTTTTTAAAAATTCATTAACTCATCAAATCGAACCAAGTATTAGATTTCTTATAGTAAAATGGAAAGTTTAATTTTATATAAATTTATAATTGTACTAAATAATTTTTTAATTTTATAATTGTACTGAATAATATGATATTGAAATCCTATATTTTCAAATATACATTGTTTTAGTTTTAACAGTAGAAAATAAATTGTTCTTAATAAATTATTTTAGACGTCTTCTCATGAAATCAAATGTTTTGAACCAAAACAAAAGCTTTAGCAAGGTTCTACCAAACATATTAAGAACTTTGAAAATCTTGATGTTTTACTTTTTCGTGATAAATATGATGTCATTTGATACTGATTTGGTTCGACTATTTTTAGTTTTTTATTAATATTATTATTTGGTTCATCTATTTATATTTATTTTTTATTATTATTATTATTACTATTATTATTATTATTATTGTTATTATTATTATTATTATTATTATTGTTATTATTATTATTATTGTTGTTGTTGTTATTAATTGGTTCGACTATTTGTTGTCGTTGTTGCTGTTGTTGTTGTTGTTAATATTAATAATGTTATTATTATTTTTATTATTATTCATGTTGTTATTTGTTGTTGTTGTTGCTGTTGATATTGCTGTTGTTGTTGCTACTGCTGCTGTGCTGTTGTTGTTGCTGTTACTGTTGCTGCTGTTGTTGTTGTTGTTGTTGTTGTTTATTACTCTTCTTCTTCTTCTTCTTCTTCTTCTTGTTATTCTTATTCTTATTATTATTATTATTATTATTATTATTATTATTATTACAACGATACAGGATCACTGACCTGGCGGTGGTCCGCCCAGTCATAGATCAACCAAGTCAATATCCTTAGAGGTAGTCCAACTACATCAGAATCAAAATACACAAGAATTTTAACATAGTTTCTCAGACTGCATGGTTTATTTATTTTACCCAAGCAAAGGGCCTATCAAGAAGCTAATACATACTTTTATTGAGCTCATGTGTCTGATAGTTCTAACCGGGTATCAGGCGCCCTACTTATCAAACACTTTTTCGGGCTAAAAACCACGACTGATCAGACAGAGTCACAAAGAGAAAGCCAATAAAAGTAGTACTAGATCCGACTGTACCTCAATCTCAGAACCAAGTCTAGAAGCCATACAAAAATTCTTCTATATTTAAATAAAGCTTAGATCTGTTCATGATTTATATAAAAGAGAAGTTAGTTATCCGACATAGATATAATTTTTTAGCCGGACAGAGTCACGGCATAACTCAGAGATAATAAGATAAAGCTGAAAATAAAAGGAAGTACCTTATATTAAACACCACTCTTTATTGCTCCGTCCAAAGTCCGGTAAGCTTACAATACTTGAAAATATTTTACAAGTGGGGAGAGAAAGTAGAAAGAAGGAGAGAGGGTTTCTAAAACCTACTCTCAATTAAAGAAAAACAAGCCTATTTATAGAAAAAAGAAAGCATCTTTGAAAAGGATACTGGGCCCCTATCTGGGTCCTAGTAAAAGTGTATCTACTGTTGGTGAACAGTGTTGCTACAATAGCGCGGGACCGCTACCGACGCGCATAAGCTTTACACTTTGTTTTTTATATCTTGTCCTTTAATTTTGCGAAAAAATCTTCGACCTTCTTCAGTGCATCCACTGGACTTTCTTCTTCATATGGTTGGGCTTCGTGCATATCTTCACTTGTTTCACTACGCATTGACGAATCTGATTTTGCGTAATGACTTATATTTAGAAGAATCTTCTTCTTTACTTCTTCTAGATAATTCCTAATCATTTCATTTTGTTCTCCTTCATCATGATTAGAAATATTTCTAGCCATATGTTTTACGGAGGTTGAGTCATCAGTCATAATTTCTTTATTAGGAATCAATTTATAATCGTGTATGGTTTTCGTTATTAGATCCAGCAGTTCTTGTCCGTATATAGACTTTGTTTGAGGATCTTTCTTCATCAACTTGTCCCAAAAATTATTACAATAAGTTCTTATAGGCAAGGGATTTGTTCCTCAATGAAATCTACTTCCGGAACCCATTTATGAATTCATGGAACAGAGAATTCTATAAAAAATTTGTTCAATCTGTTGAAAATAACAAATATATTCTTGATGATATAACTTATTGAGATCTGGGGAAACCTTGACCCATTCTTTGTATAACTTGAATGCCCACCAGTTTAAAAACCAATTTGGTATGCCCACCAGTTTAAAAACCAATTTGGTATAGGATTAGCAAATATCTTGGCACATACTTTTATAAACCAAGTATGTTTATGCCTCTCATTGTTATAATAGAGAACTTTATTAAATGCCTGAATATAATCCCAATAGGTAAAGCTTACCATGACTTTGTTTAGACTGAATTGTCTTTCAGTCATTGAGGAAATACCCCAATCTTCAATAAGAATGACATGTTTTATAATCATTTTAGAGAAGTTATAAACATTCTCACTTGTATTATATCCTGAAAAATGTTGAAATTCAACACCTGTGCTTATCAGCAAAGTCTCATAACATTTTTGAGTTTTGTATGACTCACCTGGGAAATAAAGCCCATTAACTAAATACCTTTGGAATATCTTCCAAGGTTCTTCTTTTCTCTGTATGTCATAGTTTTCTAAGAAAAATATCATTTCTCCTTTTTCTACCTTTTCATATGTTTTGATATCATCAACTTCTTCTTTGGCGATTGAAGCAAAAGAATCACCTTGCTTTTGAGTTAGAAACTCCTGTAATTTAGCATATAATGGATCACTTTCTGGAATATCTTCCAGATGTATTGATGAAGCTTTTTCTTGTGCTCTTGATATATCGTGAGTTTACGGTATTTCTAATACATTTCACTTACAAGTTGTATGTGTCTAGGGCCTTTTTATATTGGTTTTTATGTGTTTTTATCATGTTTTGCAGGAAAGGTGTTCAGGCGCGGAAGTATAGAGACAGCTGAAAGAAATGCAGAAACAAGGCATTCATAGAGGTGATCTACGGACCGTAGGTCCATTCACGGTCCGTAGGTGATGATCGTAGATCAGCAGGCATGGTATTGAGGACAAATCAGGGAAATCTGACCAAGTGTGGAACCACGGTGCCCATTGACGGTTCGTAGATTGATCTATGGACCGTACTATTGATCCGTAGAGTGATACTGCGAGGGTTCCAGTACCTGATTTTTGAAGATTCTAAGTGTGGAGCTACGGAGGGCATTGACGGACAGTAGATTGATCTACGGTCCGCACTGCTAGTCCGTCGTTTGCTTCAAAGAAGCTGATTTTTGGAGGTGGAAATATTTTCTAAGTCCTGGCTGACGGAAGGGACTTACGGACAATAGATCCATCGACAGTCCGTAAGTCAGTCTCGTGGATTGAAGACGCGTACCTGAACAAACTTTCCTTAATTTATTTCCCTTTTAATTTAGGATTTGTTTTCTATAAATAGGACATGTAAACCTCGTTTTAGGGGGTTAGACATTATTATTCTAGTTTTACTTTGTGACTTTGGAGATTAATTTGCAACTTTAGCAATTATTGATTTCCCAAGTTCGTTTTGAAGATTTTGGCTTTGCAATTCAAGTTAAATTTCTGGGTTTATCATTCTCTTTACGTAAGTTCATGATTTATTCATCTACAATTATGAATTGTGTTCTTGCTAATATGAGTAACTAAATCCACAACTAGGGTTATGGGAACCATGAGCGATTAACAAAGTATGAATAATAACTAAGTAATTCTTGAATAGTGTTGAAGCATGCATTGATAATTTTTTCATCTAGAAGTCTTTTTAATGGTGACCAATGTTAGAACTCGCCTTGTTGCTACTTGCCGGACCAAGGAGGTAATCAACAAGAAAAGAATTATCAACATAGATTTAGTGTGATACTATCTAATAGGCTAGTGTCGATTGGTGCGAAGTAATAACTAAGCCAAACATCCATTATGATGTCTAATATGAGGTAAAGGTAAGGGTTAGTAAATTATACACACGTAGCCGGACCAAGGTGCGGAGTGAAATTCTCTAGATGCCGGACCAAGGATTTAGAGATACCTAACTTATCTCTTTGCATGTAATACACTAGGAAAGGATTGTTCTTACTAGGATTACTGCGTTATGAGCTTGTGGGGAACACGTATACCCTAGTTATTTCTCTTATCTTGATAACAACCAAAGTTGAGTTTGATTACTGATTACTTATTAAGTTCTTACTATTTGTTTCACGCAAGCACAACCCCCCTTTTAATTACCTGTTTCTGGAAATAATTTGACTAATTGAATATAATTGTTGGTTAAATTAAAGTCTAAACCATTTTCCTCGTGGGATCGATCCCAACATACAAGTTGGGTTCTTTACTTGATAACGATCGCTTATACTTCTGTAAGGAGGAGTAATTTGAGCGTATCAAATTTTGGCGTCGCTGCCGGGGAAATTTGGCTTTTAGATTTAGTTTAACTACATTATTGAACTTTAGTCAAATATTTCCTAAATTTTACTTTTTCTCTTTGTTTTTTTTTCTGTCTCTCTCAGGTTTTGACTCTAGTGTATGCCAAGTACACGGAGCCAGGGTGAACCGCTTACTCCTTACGATCTAGAGCTGAACCGCACCTTACGAAGAATGAACAATCAAAGGGATCCAATTAATCCTATTGGAGGAAATCTTGATGATGCAGTTGAGGTACAACAGCAAAGGGTAGTTGGTGGGGACAACCAGGTTCCAGTTGAAAATCGATTGGGAGATGCGCTGAGGGCGCAGGATCCACTAGGCCCACGACCACATGACAACTATCGGGGCAACATGAATATAGAAAACTCTGATGGACCTATTGTCTTACCCCCTTTACCTCCAGGGCACACATTTGTGGTGACTAGCAGTTTGATGCAGATGCTTACAGCAAGAGGCTTATTCTCAGGATTGCCATCGGAGGATCCACATGCTCACCTAGCCAAGCTAAGGGTAGTTTGCAAAAGTTGTGTAGGTAGACCAGACCTGGATTTGGTTGTCATCGGATTACGAGTGTTTCCTCTATCACTGACAGGCGAGGATGCAGTATGGTTCACTGAGCTTCCTTATAACTCAATATATACATGGGACCAACTGGCGGACGTGTTCCGAGCAAAAGTACTACCCAGTGTCCAAGAAGCTCAATCACAAAGATAGGGTCAACAATTTTGTAGTATTACCTGGGGAGTCTGTGAGCAGCTCTTGGGACAGATTCACTACATTCGTAAGAGGTGTTCCAAATCACCGTATTGATGATGAGTCGCTGAAGGAATATTTCTATCGAGGACAGGATGATAACAATAAAGCAGTTCTTGACACTATTGCTGGAGGTTCATATGGTGATTGTACATATGCACAGATTGCTGAAAAATTAGAGAGGATCTCTCGCAACAATAAAGTGTGGAGCACTAGGAGGTCAGATACTAGGAGAAACACATTTGCCGTTCATAATGCAACTGTTAACTCTGCAGATGATATTCGTGAGGAGATGGCTCAGATAAGGACAGAGTTGGGGTTGGTATTGAAGCATGTGAGCGGAGGAGCAGAAAAGGTAAATGTTGTAAACTACTTAACTAGAACTCCACCACCAGTAGAGGAGTGTTACTATGAAGAGGACACTTATGCGGTGAATGATCAGACGGGGGGTTTCAGACCAAATGCCCAAGGATCCAACACGGAAAATTGGCGCCAAGGTCAAGGGAACCAAGGTCGGAACTATGGAAATTACAACCGAGAGGGTCACTATGTCCAAGATGGGAACTTAAATCGCGACAACAACTATAACAGGAACAACTATGGCAACAGAAACGATCGGGTTGGACCCTATGTTCCCCCTTAAAATTGAGAATCTGGTGCTAGGGAAGCTGGAGGTAATATGACGCGTATTGAAGATATGCTGCAAAAGATGATGAGAAGGTTTGATGCGACTGATGAGAATGTGAAGGAGATGAGAAACGACTTATCTGGTATTGGTCAAAAGATTGATGCCCATGCAGTGTCAATAAAGCATCTAGAGCAGCAGATGACGCAGTTGTCTACTACAGTGAACCCACGTCAACCTGGCACTCTTCCTAGTAACACCATCCAGAATCCAAAGAATGATGGTCATTGTATGGCAATTACTACTCGAGGGGGTAAGCAAACCATAGATCCACCTATGTCGTCTGTGGTGGATACTGAGATTAGAAAAGAAGATGATGTGGTGGAAGTTAGAGAGGAGTCTTAGTCTGCGACAGAACAAGAAGCGGAGATATTTCAGAAAGTGATTCCCATACCTAGACCTCCACCACCTTTTCCACAGAGGTTAGTGAAGAAGACTGAAGATGGTAAATATCGCAGGTTTATCACTATGTTGAAGCAGCTTTCTATCAATGTCCTTTTGATAGAAGCCTTGGAGCAAATGCCTGGGTATGCAAAGTTTATGAAAGATATGGTGACAAAGAAAAGGTCTGTGAGTTTTGAAGATGATGATAGATTGCAGCATTGTAGTGCTATTGCTACAAGATCTCTGGTGCAGAAGAAGGAAGACCCTGGTGCTTTCACGATCCCATGTACTATTGGGTTGTTACACTTTGCTAAGGCATTGTGTGATCTTGGTGCTAGCATCAACCTCATGCCTTTGTCTATTTACAAGAAGTTGGGTCTGGGGGACCCAAAGCCCACTGCAATGCGGTTACTAATGGCTGATCGGACTGTGAAGAGGCCCATAGGTGTGCTCCATGATGTGCTAGTGAAAGTAGAGTCTTTCATCTTTCCGGTGGATTTTATGATTCTTGACTTTGAGGTTGACTTTGAGGTCCTCATCATCCTTGGGAGACCATTTCTTGCCACAGGGCGTGCGTTGGTTGATATGGAAAAGGGACAGATAAAGTTTAGACTGAACAATGAAGAAGCAACTTTCAATATCTGTAGGTCCATGAGGCAGAATGGTGAGCTCCAAACAGTATCTGCTATAACTTACAGAGTGCAGAGTGGGTCAGAAGTGCAAATTGAAGAGCGACTAGGTGTTGAGGCACTAGCAGCAGTCATGATGAATTTCATTGTAATGGTATTGAAAAGTATGATGAGTTGGTAGCCGCACTTGATAAGTGTGAATACCGGTCCAAACCAAAGAAGTATGAGCTAGACATGAAGAATCGTGAGTCCCCACCCACAAGACCATCTATTGTGGAGGCACCGAAATTGGAGCTGAAAGCTCTACCACCGCATTTGAGGTATGTATACTTAGGCGAAGAGAATACTTTGCCGGTCATCATTGCAGCAGATTTGAATGCAAAGCAAGTAGAGTGCTTGGTGACTGTATTAAAGAGGTTCAAGCGAGCGATTAGGTGGACCATTGCAGATATTATTGGGATCCCCCCCGGTATCTGCTCTCACAAAATCCAACTCATACCAGATCATAAGCCCAGTGTTGAGCACCAGAGAAGATTAAATACACCTATGCAAGAAGTAGTTAAAAAGGAGATCATAAAGTGGCTGGATGCAGGAGTCATCTATCCCATCGCAGATAGTAGTTGGGTATGTCCTGTGCAGTGTGTGCCTAAAAAGGGAGGTATGACTGTGGTTCCAAATGAAAAAAAATGAGCTTGTTCCAATAAGGCCCGTTACTGGATGGAGAGTTTGTATGGATTACCCGAAGTTGAATGCGTGGACAGAAAAGGACCATTTTCCTATGCCATTCATGGACCAGATGTTGGATAGACTTGCAGGCAAGGGTTGGTATTGTTTTCTTAATGGGTATTCAGGCTACAATCAAATTTCTATAGCCCCAGAAGACCAAGAGAAGACAACCTTCACTTGCCCATATGGGACTTTTGCTTTCAAACGGATGCCATTCGGATTGTGCAATGCTCCAGCGACCTTCCAGAGGTGTATGATGTCGATATTTTCTGATATGGTGGAGGATACTATTGAAGTGTTCATGGATGATTTTTCAGTTGTAGGTGATTCGTTTGATCACTATCTAGAACATTTGACCGAGGTGCTTAAAAGATGTGAAGACTGCAACTTGGTGCTGAATTGGGAGAAGTGTCATTTCATGGTGAAAGAAGGTATAGTGTTGGGTCATCGAATTTCAAAGAAAGGTATTGAGGTTGATAGAGCTAAAGTTGAGGTAATAGAAAAGCTTCCACCACCCATCTCTGTAAAAGGTGTTAGAAGTTTTCTTGGGCATGCAGGTTTTTATAGAAGATTCATCAAAGATTTCTCCAAAATTGCACATCCGTTGTGCAAACTGCTTGAGAAGGAGTGTAAGTTCTATTTTGATGAAGACTGTCATAGAGCATTTGGAGAGTTGAAAAAAAAGTTGGTTACAGCACCAATTATTATTTCACCGGATTGGGGACAACCGTTTGAGGTAATGTGCGATGCGAGTGGATTGGCACTTGGTGTAATATTGGGACAAAGGTGAGAGAAAATTCTTCACCCTATTTACTATGCCAGCAAAGCTCTAAATGTGGCTCAGAAGAACTGTACGGTGACCGAACAAGAACTTCTTGCGGTTGTTTTTGCATTCGAGAAATTTCGATCCTACTTGCTTGGTACTAAGGTCATAGTGCATACTGACCATTCTGCATTGAGGTATTTGATGGCGAAAAAGGATGCAAAACCGAGATTGATTAAATGGGTATTGCTGCTGCAAGAGTTTGATATTGTAGTAAAATATAGAAAAGGGACCGAAAATCAAGTTGCCGATCACTTGTCCAGATTAGAGGAAGAGGGTATGCTAAAGCTTGGAGATAGGGCTGAAATTAATGATACTTTTCCAGATGAACAGGTATTGGTTGCTTCTCATGATTTGATTCCTTGGTTCGCCGACTTTGCTAATTATTTGGCAAGTGATATTGTGCCCCCCGATTTGTCTTTTCACCAAAGTAAAAAGTTTATGCATGATGTGAAGAGATTCTTTTGGGATGAACCTTACTTGTATCGTAATTGTGCTGATGGGATTATTCGTCGATGTGTGCCCGAGGTTGAGATGCTGAGTGTACTTGAAGCATGTCATTCATCACCTGTTGGTGGGCATCATTGTGGTATTCGGACTGCACATAAGATTTTGCAATGTGGGTACTACTGGACTACCATTCACCAAGATGCTCATGACTTCGCCAAGTCTTGTGATCGTTGCCAAAGAGAAGGAGGGATTTCAAAGAGGCAAGAGCTCCCAATGAATCCTATATTGGTGATAGAGTTGTTTGATGTATGGGGCATTGATTTTATGGGTCCATTTGTGAGTTCATATGGGATGAAGTATATTCTAGTTGCAGTTGATTATGTATCAAAGTGGGTGGAAGCAGTTGCACTCTCCAACAATGAAGGTAAAAGTGTCACCGCATTCTTGAAAAAGAATATCTTCTCCAGATTTGGTACACCGAGGGCCATTATTAGCGATGGAGGTTCTCACTTTTGTAATAAGCTGTTCAAAGTAGTACTTGAGAAATATGGTGTCCGTCATAATGTAGCCACTCATTACCATCCACAGACTAGTGGTCAAGTTAAAGTATCCAACATAGAGATCAAACAGATATTGGCAAAGACTGTGAATGCTAATAGATCGGATTGGTCAAGGAAGCTTGATGATGCTCTATGGGCATATCGCACTGCATACAAGACCCCCATAGGTATGTCTCCTTACCAACTTGTATATGGGAAGTCTTGTCATTTACCAGTAGAGCTAGAGCATAAGGCTATGTGGGCAATGAAGAAGTTAAATTTGGATTGGGACGCTGCATCTAATCAAAGGATGAATGACTTGAATATGCTTGATGAGTTTCTCCTAAAAGCTTATGAAAGTTCAGCCTTGTACAAAGAGAAGATGAAGAGGTATCATGATCAAAGAATTGAAAAGCGAGAATTTGTGGTTGGTGATCTTGTGCTGCTATTCAACTCTAGGTTGCGCCTATTTCCAGGCAAACTCAAGTCCAAGTGGACCGGGCCATTTTTGCTCACAAAAGTGCTCTCGCATGGAGCTGTTGAGCTTGAAAATAAGGATGGAACAAGGTTTGTGGTGAACGGGCAAAGGATCAAGATCTATCTGGGAAATGCTGAAACTGTGCAAGAAGAGATTGAGGCCCACAATCTTGATGAAGTCTGAGTAATCAAGACACCTGCGTCGTGCCGCGACGTTAAATCAAGCGCTACTTGGGAGGCAACCCAAGATGTACAATCTAGCCAACGATAGGGTTTTATTTTCCATTTAGTAGTTTAGCTTTCTTTGATTACTTGCGTCTTTGTATCAATATAGGTAGGTGCTTTAGTGTTTTAGTTCTTAGTGTTGGGTAGAATTAGTATAGGGTCCGTGTCTAAAATGTGTCCAGAAAATGTAAAAAAATAATAGCCTATTGGTGGCTTCATGTGCAGGTACACCACGCAATAAATCTGCAGAAAATGGTCTGGTGCAGAGGTCTACGGATCCCATCGACGATCCGTCGATTGATCCACGGACCGTCAATGGTATCCGTAGATCCCAGGTAAGCCCCTAAATTTTTCTAAGTATAATAGTGATCTACGGTCCTGATCTACGGACCGTAGATCGACTCACAGACCGTAGACGGGGTCTCGTGAGTCCAAACCCTAAGGTTGTCTGACCCGACCCAGACCCCCCTACTTAAAAGCCCCCATGTTTCAAACCATTTCCCTTCCCTCCATTCCTCCCAAAACCGTTTTCCCCATTCTTTAAACTCCCTAAATCACTCCATAACTACCACATAATATCCTCCCTTCCATAAATTCCCAAAATCCCTTCCATTTCAAATACAACCCATCCCATAATCTAACAAAAAGGGTCCGGTGTTTGGCCAGTAACGAAGAGGTGCCTCTTTGGTCTTGCTAATCTTATATCATCACGCAATCACCCTACTCCTTGTTACTTGTAAGGTAATAGACTTTCCCTTCACTTTGAATTTCAATTCATAGATTGAATATAGAAAGTCGGGAGTTGGGTCTTGACCTTGGGTAATTGTTAGATGAAATTGCATGATAAACTTAAAAATTACAATGCCCTTGGAACGATAGATAGTGATTGTGTAGCATTATTGTATGTGATTGTAGCACTATATGCTAGTTTCGACTTAGGGTTCCACATCTAGTCTAAATTGTTTGGTATAATAATCGATCGAAATCTTAAGAATGAAGAACGAGCATAATTTAATGTTGTAAATGCATGATGAGGTTGTGTTAATGTTGAAAACTAAGGACAAAAATGTATGATACCTGGCACAGATGGCTTCCACGATACCCCGTCTACGAAACGTAGATCCATTTACGGACCGTAGATGGGGTTCGTAAATAGATGCACATGAAAAATTTCACTACGTGTGAAACCACGGAGGTGGACTACGGTCCGTAGGTCCATCTACGGACCGTTCTGCACTTCCGTGGTTTCCATCTCCGACCTATATGTCAGGCCCCCTGATCCACGGAAGAGATCCACGGACCGTAGATCAGTCTACGGACCGTAGGTCTCCTCCGTGGATGACCACTGTAGCATCTGTCTGAATTTTTTTGTGGACTTAGTTGAAAGTCGTTACCTATTCTAAAAGTTTTTTTTGCTGCGTATGGTTAGTTTTGGCACTAATATCGTTCCCACAGGTACGATGGCACCCAAGAAGATGGTCACCTACTCAAAACGGAGCAAGTCCAAATCTATTGCCCCTAGTTTCCAGTTAATTAATGAGGACACAGACGCCGACACTGATCCAACATATGTGCCTCTCAACCCTAGGACTTCTCACGCTATACCCAGAAGCACCCCTCGGAAGGTGCTCCCCGACATAGTCACTGTCTCCCAGTCTGATGAGGCGCACACATTGATCGGGTCACCAACTGGGACTGCTTCCAGTTCAGAGGGGTCTATGTCCAGATCCGAGTCTGCCCATGCATCAAGCTCTGAGTCTGCCCACTCTTCACGATCCGAGTCTGCCCATGCTACAGGGTCCAATGCCAAATCATCCACAGGGTCTGGAGAAAATGACCAAGCAGCCTCGTCTGACGAGGCAACTAGCTCAGAGTCCACACCCGCACCATGGAATGATGACCCTACTCCTGTAGCCGGCGAGCTAAATAGGTGGTGTGTAGAGGGCCAATGGCAAATTTACCGGGATGCTAAGATGGTCAACGACAAACAGAAGATGGCCCGACTAATTACAGAAGAGCGCAGAGTCCTCACGGGGAGCTTGCATACTGTCCCAGATATTCACCAGCTTTTCAACCTTCACAAGTGTGACTGGATGGCTCGAGACCCAGGGACGTATAGCGAGGAGATTGTGCGTGAGTTCTATGCTTCCTATGCTGCCACTCTCCGCGGTTCCATTTCCAAGCGGTCAAAGCCCCTAGCTCAGGCTCCGCTCACTTCCACCTTGGTTCGAGGGTGCTCGGTGGACATATCCCTGCCACGATCAGACGCTTTCTCTATGGTCCTACCGTGGGTCACTCTTGGTCTCTCAACACAGCTGAGTTTGACTACAGATGGGACATCGTGTGGAGTGGCACTTTTCAGAGGAATACTGAGCAGCGAGAGGTTGTTATACTATGGCTGGCCAGGTACATTGCTGCAGATGGTGAGCGTGCGAAATGGGTCGCCGCTCCACGGTTGGGCATCCGAAAGGCCACGTTAAATTTTGTGGCCAAGTTCTTCTGGCTGCTGGTGCGTAACAGAGTGTCACCGACAAAAGCTGACAATCAAGTCACGTGGGACAGAGCAGTCATGGTTGCAGCATTGGTAGCAGGAGTGGAGATCGACTTTGCCCGCATGCTGCTAGCAGAGATTCACGAGAGGGCATTTAGGACCTCCACCACCTACCCCTTCCCCTGTCTAATTTTTCATTTGTGCAGGGACTCTGGAGTGCCAATCTGGCATTGCGACAAGTTAGTCCACCCTACAGGGGCATTGGACATCGGCCTTATTCGAGATGAGGCTAACGTGGCAGCACCTCGCAGAGAGCCTCAGGTTGAGGTACCTTTGTTGGGTGCCGCTCTTGCAGACACAGTGGGGCAGGCACATGGTGATGACCTTAGCATCCCCGATCACACCGACACTGTCCCGGGCTCCTCATCTCAGGCAGCTAGTATGTGTAACGACTCGGAAAATGATAGAGTGAAACTAGAGCCTCACATGTGAGTTTGGAGTCGAGAACTTAATGAAATGATTATATTTGAATTTGACCCAAAAGTTCTTAAAAATGTGATTCGGAAGTTACCGGAAACTTGTTTAGTTGTATATAAAAAGATCCGTTTCATTTTTCGAAAATCCGACTTCATTTTCTTGTTTAGTGGGTCAAATTGAGTGGGAAATGGGTCTAACCCAAATTTTAGAGCAACCGTATCAAAATCCGAAATTTCCAAGTGAAGCCTTTTTCAAGGGTCTACTTTGGAGGGTCATATCTCCTAGCACACAAATTATTTGGGTGGCCAATAATATATCCATGGAAAGCCCTTTGAGTTAGCTACCTAAATCACTTCGTTTCACCTCATTCGGAGTTCGGACGAAGAAGTTATGCCCATTTTCGTAAAGTCTGTCCGGCAGAAAATGCAAATTCCAGTAGCTGTTTTTACTGTTCACCCGCCTGTTTTTTTTTCTAAGTGTTGGACTTTTTTTTTAAAAGACTTATGTTATCCCTATATACCATTAGTTCATTCCCATCCCTAAAAACATTTTCCTCTCTACAATCCTCCATTTAAGAAAGTCAAGAACTTGGAGCTAGGGCTTGGTTTGAAGGTGGTGTCTTCATCAATTTTCGTGGGAGATCATAGCAAAGGTATGGTGATCCTTCATCTAGGGTTAGCTTTCACCCTAGAGTCCATTCAAAGTTAGTTTTCAAAGGTTTCAAGTTCTTCAAAACCTAGGGTTTTTATTCTAACTCATGGGTTCCTTCTTCAAACGTTTTCAAATGGTTATTAATGACTTATTATGATTGTATTAGTATTTAAATGACGATTTATGACGAAAATACTCCATGAACCCATGATTTCTCTCTATTCCTAGTTTATGCCTTTATAAAGTGGGTTGCTTGATAATGAATGTATATGAATCGAACTTGTTTAAATGTCTTTAGATTGTTGAAGTATGTCATTACTCATGCTTATTTTATGGTGTATTGTTGGTGTATTGGTATGAGAGGCTTATGGCCTTAAAGGCATAGTATGAGAAATTGAAGTGTTATCATGACATTGTATGAATGAGAGTTCAATGAAGATAATGTGATCATGTTATGAATGTAAAGGTGTTGTTGTAGGTTGTTCACTGGTTTGGTTGCATAATTACTACCCTATTTTCCATGCTCTTTGATTTCATTACATGTCTTCAAGGTGTTTGACAAAATGTCCAACTATGGAGAATTGATGAATCGATGTTTTAAAGCTTGAGTTATGAGATGTATGGAAATTCCATAGATGTGTTGATGACACTCGTGAATGTTGATGATAGAATATGAAGGATTCTTCAATGTAAAGTATACCTTGGATCGGTAGGCTAATGGCACCCTTCCATTAATGATAAGTAATGAACCTTGGATTCGGCAGGCCTATGGCACCCTTTCCATAAAGGTTAATGATGAGACTTGAATCGGCAGGCTTATGGCACCCTTTCAAGAGGAGTTAATGAGCTTTCCTAAATGTACCTTGAATCGGCAGGCTTATGGCACCCTTTCATGTGTTAAATAATGTACCTTGAATCGGCAGGCTTATGGCACCCTTTCATGTGTGATGATGTCAAAGTAATGAACTATTCTATGGGAATGTAGGCTAAGCACCGAGCGGATTTGGTTAGATGGAAACTCCCCCGACAGTTAGGCATGAGTTTCAATGATCGTCTACCTTATCCCATAAACTATGTGCCCGCATAGGAAGCTAGTGGATCCATTAAGCTATATATACCGGTCTTCCTTAGGCAAGTAGACCACCTCTTTTCGGTGTGGGGACTCATGACACCGGATTCCATGACAAGCTCTCATGGTCTATGTCGGTTAAATGCTTACTTCCCATCATGTGAGATTTCATTATGGTTTCTTGACAGGTTCTACAAAGTGTAGGTAGTAGTATGGGATGCTACCTATACATTGCACGAGTAGGCTTGGAGAGGGTCATAGTGAGTTTCTCGAAATCCTAATGACTGTGACATGAATGTACCCTAAATGAGGTTATTAAAGAATGTTGGCTCTTAAATGCTTAATATGTTATGCATGTTATACTTGGGTTATATTACGAGTTATTTTCCCTTGTCATGTCTTAATTAATGATATACCTCTTATGTATGAATATTGTGCAAAGGTGAAAGAAAGGAATGATAAGTTACTTTAAGTGACCTAAATGTGGTGCCTTAGTATGGATGGTGGTATGGGACGCCATCCATACATTGCACGAGGTATAGCATAAGGGTTTCTTGAGGTGAAGGTCCAAGGTAAAGGTTTTCATGTTGATATTGTTTAAAGGTGATATTATGACTTACTTGATGTTATGCTTGTCTTGTATGTCTTTTATGCTATTGTTCATGATATTTCAAAAAGGTGGCATAATGCATGGTTTCTAACTAAAATGTCCCTTTTTAAGTATGTTTTGCATGGTCATCATACTTAGTACATTTTTGTGTACTAACCCATATTCTTCATGTTTTTACTACAAGTGTAGGTTCCGGCAAGTGATCCCTCTTAGCTAGTTTGAAGTGTTGGATTGCTTTCCTCCAAGACTTGGTATGTCCTCATGGATTCGAGGATAAGACTTTTAAGTTATTTTGTTCATGTAATAGACTTCTTTTGATTGTAAAGGGCCGTGTCCCTACGTATGTTTTTGTCTGTGTCTAAGATGGCCATGTGAGACTTAGACTTCCGCTGTGTGTTTTTAAAGTTGTTTTAAGAAGTTTAAATGTGTGGATGTAAATAAGTTTTTTTTTATTCCGCACTATTTTCATTATTGAATGCAATGAATGACTATGTGGCTCGTATAAGACCCCTTCGGGGTCGAATACGCCATGTTACGACTAGGGGGTACTCTCGGGTCGTGACAAACATGGTATCAGAGCATAAGGTTTTGGGAATGGTTTTTAGGATCAAAGTCTCACAAGCCACGTCTAGTAGAGTCTTGTTCATCGGTGTGAGTCGCGACACATCTATGAGCGAGAGGCTATAGGACGGTAGAAGTTACACTTCTTTCATTATTCTTGAAGTCGTGCCTTAGAGTGTGGTTCTATAAGTGTTCTTATCCTTATCCTTCTCTTGTGTTTATAGGATATGAATACAAGAGGGAGACCCGCAAGGAGAGTAGGAGAAGAGGATGTGAATGAGGAAGTTCCTCCCCAAGTTGTGCAAAATGGTCAAGGTGTGCAATGCAATCAAGTTCCTATAGGTGAGCAAGAGAATGAGGTTCCGGTGGTTCCCCCGGATATGACCAATGAAGAGATTAGGTCGGCTTTCTTAATCTTGGCCCGAGCCATGGCGGCTCAAGCGACTAGAGATATGGGGCCTAGGGTGAATGCTAATGAGGGTACTATGGCTTCTAAGTTGAGAGACTTTGTGAGGATGAATCCTCCGGTGTTTCTAGGTTCTAAGGTGGGAGAGGATCCCCAAGAATTTTTGGATGAAGTGTATAAGGTAGTGAGTGCTATGGGGGTGACTTCAAGAGAAAAGGCGGAGCTTGCCTCCTATCAATTGAAAGATGTTGCCCAAATTTGGTTCACTCAATGGAAGGCTAATAGGCCGGTGGGAGCGGATCCTATAGAATGGGAGGAGTTTAAGGAAGCTTTCCTTGGTAGGTACTTTCCCCGTGAGATGAGGGAGTGTATGGTTGAGGAGTTTATCAATCTTCGGCAAGGTAATATGAGTGTGCAAGAGTATTCCTTGAGGTTTACCCAATTGTCTAAGTATGCCCCATCTTTGGTGTCAAACCCTAGGGATGAGATGAGTAGGTTTGTGACCGGCGTATCCGACCTAGTCAAGGAAGAGTGCCATACGGCAATGCTCCATAATGACATGAACATTTCTAGGCTCATAGTGTATGCTCAATCCATTGAGGAGTCCAAACTTAAGAGGATGAATAGGAATGTGAAGAGGGGTAGATCCGATGAGCAAAGTCAACCTAGGTTCAAGAAGAGGGCTCAAGATCAAGATTTTTCAAGTGCTCCTAAGGTTAACCAAGATAAAGGTGGTGGATCTCAATTTACTAAACCTACTTGCACCACTTGTGGCAAGAGGCACTATGGGAAGTGCCTAGCCGGTACTAATGGATGCTATGGTTGTGGGAAGAATGATCACAAGGTGAAAGATTGTCCTACTTTTACGGCTAGAGGAAGGGAGGCAAAGCAAGCTTCTAAAGATGGAACGGTTCCTATTCCTCCAAATTATGGTCGTTTCTATGCTCTCCAAGCTAGCAAGGACAAGGAAGCTAATCCGAATGAAGGCGCCGGTAAGTTTTAGTTCCTTATGGTCATGAATGTCTTGATGAGGTTTCTATGGTGTTGTTTTTCATGTTTGCCTTAATTGGGTTTTCTTCTAAGTGGGGGATGGTAGGTTGAATAGCAAGGTTGTTGAGAGTGTTGATATCCTTATCTCATTCCTTCTATTCTTATTCAAGCTTGAGACCAAGAGTTCCTAGTAGCTTGTTTTATGTTTTGGAGTCTTGGGTGAAAATGAGTTTCCATGGTCTCCTTATGTTATGCATGTCCTATTTGAATTCTTGTTAAATGATAAAATGAGTTTTCATAAACGTGTTCCTCGTGTTGATGTGCATTTAGTTGAGTTGTCTATATGCTTCATGAGGATAAATGTTGAACATGCTTAAATGTTGCATGAGTTGATTTATTAGGCATGCTTAAATGTGTTCTTGAGAATGTTGCATAATTGTACTTTTGTGAGAAAATTGCATAATGTGCCTAATAATTTTGGGATGAGTGTGATGTAAATTGGAGAAGGAAATTCATCCAATGAAATGAGAAATGGTAAAGCTTGATGCATAAGGAATTGGTAGATGTATTCCTAATTTCTTGAATTGCATGAAGTTGTTTGAGCCTCATTGATGTGGAGTTGATGTTTCCTCCGATATTTATGTACTTGTATTGATGTTGTATGCATGTTGATGGGCTGTATACTTGAGTTGTTACCCCTTATGTGTTTAAAGTGTCATTCGAGGACGAATGTTCCTAAGTGGGGGATAATGTAACGACTCGGAAAATGATAGAGTGAAACTAGAGCCTCACATGTGAGTTTGGAGTCGAGAACTTAATGAAATGATTATATTTGAATTTGACCCAAAAGTTCTTAAAAATGTGCTTCGGAAGTTACCGGAAACTTGTTTAGTTGTATATAAAAAGATCCGTTTCATTTTTCGAAAATCCGACTTCATTTTCTTGTTTAGGGGGTCAAATTGAGTGGGAAATGGGTCTAACCCAAATTTTAGAGCAACCGTATCAAAATCCGAAATTTCCAAGTGAAGCCTTTTTCAAGGGTCTACTTTGGAGGGTCATATCTCCTAGCACACAAATTATTTGGGTGGCCAATAATATATCCATGGAAAGCCCTTTGAGTTAGCTACCTAAATCACTTCGTTTCACCTCATTCGGAGTTCGGACGAAGAAGTTATGCCCATTTTCGTAAAGTCTGTCCGGCAGAAAATGCAAATTCCAGTAGCTGTTTTTACTGTTCACCCGCCTGTTTTTTTTTCTAAGTGTTGGACTTTTTTTTTAAAAGACTTATGTTATCCCTATATACCATTAGTTCATTCCCATCCCTAAAAACATTTTCCTCTCTACAATCCTCCATTTAAGAAAGTCAAGAACTTGGAGCTAGGGCTTGGTTTGAAGGTGGTGTCTTCATCAATTTTCGTGGGAGATCATAGCAAAGGTATGGTGATCCTTCATCTAGGGTTAGCTTTCACCCTAGAGTCCATTCAAAGTTAGTTTTCAAAGGTTTCAAGTTCTTCAAAACCTAGGGTTTTTATTCTAACTCATGGGTTCCTTCTTCAAACGTTTTCAAATGGTTATTAATGACTTATTATGATTGTATTAGTATTTAAATGATGATTTATGACGAAAATACTCCATGAACCCATGATTTCTCTCTATTTCTAGTTTATGCCTTTATAAAGTGGGTTGCTTGATAATGAATGTATATGAATCGAACTTGTTTAAATGTCTTTAGATTGTTGAAGTATGTCATTACTCATGCTTATTTTATGGTGTATTGTTGGTGTATTGGTATGAGAGGCTTATGGCCTTAAAGGCATAGTATGAGAAATTGAAGTGTTATCATGACATTGTATGAATGAGAGTTCAATGAAGATAATGTGATCATGTTATGAATGTAAAGGTGTTGTTGTAGGTTGTTCACTGGTTTGGTTGCATAATTACTACCCTATTTTCCATGCTCTTTGATTTCATTACATGCCTTCAAGGTGTTTGACAAAATGTCCAACTATGGAGAATTGATGAATCGATGTTTTAAAGCTTGAGTTATGAGATGTATGGAAATTCCATAGATGTGTTGATGACACTCGTGAATGTTGATGATAGAATATGAAGGATTCTTCAATGTAAAGTATACCTTGGATCGGTAGGCTAATGGCACCCTTCCATTAATGATAAGTAATGAACCTTGGATTCGGCAGGCCTATGGCACCCTTTCCATAAAGGTTAATGATGAGACTTGAATCGGCAGGCTTATGGCACCCTTTCAAGAGGAGTTAATGAGCTTTCCTAAATGTACCTTGAATCGGCAGGCTTATGGCACCCTTTCATGTGTTAAATAATGTACCTTGAATCGGCAGGCTTATGGCACCCTTTCATGTGTGATGATGTCAAAGTAATGAACTATTCTATGGGAATGTAGGCTAAGCACCGAGCGGATTTGGTTAGATGGAAACTCCCCCGTCAGTTAGGCATGAGTTTCAATGATCGTCTACCTTATCCCATAAACTATGTGCCCGCATAGGAAGCTAGTGGATCCATTAAGCTATATATACCGGTCTTCCTTAGGCAAGTAGACCACCTCTTTTCGGTGTGGGGACTCATGACACCGGATTCCATGACAAGCTCTCATGGTCTATGTCGGTTAAATGCTTACTTCCCATCATGTGAGATTTCATTATGGTTTCTTGACAGGTTCTACAAAGTGTATGTAGTAGTATGGGATGCTACCTATACATTGCACGAGTAGGCTTGGAGAGGGTCATAGTGAGTTTCTCGAAATCCTAATGACTGTGACATGAATGTACCCTAAATGAGGTTATTAAAGAATGTTGGCTCTTAAATGCTTAATATGTTATGCATGTTATACTTGGGTTATATTACGAGTTATTTTCCCTTGTCATGTCTTAATTAATGATATACCTCTTATGTATGAATATTGTGCAAAGGTGAAAGAAAGGAATGATAAGTTACTTTAAGTGACCTAAATGTGGTGCCTTAGTATGGATGGTGGTATGGGACGCCATCCATACATTGCACGAGGTATAGCATAAGGGTTTCTTGAGGTGAAGGTCCAAGGTAAAGGTTTTCATGTTGATATTGTTTAAAGGTGATATTATGACTTACTTGATGTTATGCTTGTCTTGTATGTCTTTTATGCTATTGTTCATGATATTTCAAAAAGGTGGCATAATGCATGGTTTCTAACTAAAATGTCCCTTTTTAAGTATGTTTTGCATGGTCATCATACTTAGTACATTTTTGTGTACTAACCCATATTCTTCATGTTTTTACTACAAGTGTAGGTTCCGGCAAGTGATCCCTCTTAGCTAGTTTGAAGTGTTGGATTGCTTTCCTCCAAGACTTGGTATGTCCTCATGGATTCGAGGATAAGACTTTTAAGTTATTTTGTTCATGTAATAGACTTCTTTTGATTGTAAAGGGCCGTGTCCCTACGTATGTTTTTGTCTGTGTCTAAGATGGCCATGTGAGACTTAGACTTCCGCTGTGTGTTTTTAAAGTTGTTTTAAGAAGTTTAAATGTGTGGATGTAAATAAGTTTTTTTTTATTCCGCACTATTTTCATTATTGAATGCAATGAATGACTATGTGGCTCGTATAAGACCCCTTCGGGGTCGAATACGCCATGTTACGACTAGGGGGTACTCTCGGGTCGTGACAGTATGGCTCCTAGCTCTTCCCGTTCCATACCGCAGTTAGGAGCTATTGTTGTCCTTTTGGCCAGAGTACAGAAATTAGAAGCTCAGATGGCCACCCTGCTGCATCATATCCAGCCGTGGATGCAAAAGTCAATCGCCGAGTTCGAGGCCAGAATAGAGCGCAGGATGGAGGGGATGATGGACCGTAAGGTCCAGGCTATTAATAAGCGTCTTGACGCCTTTGAGTTGCGAGTCCTCGAGCGATCAGCTCCGTCCATAGACCTATCTACTTTGCAGGCTGACGTAGCCAGCCTTCGGACTGACGTTGATGCCATTCTTGCTGCACCTTCAGTTGAGACTCAGGCTGCTCCTACTGCACTGGCTGATGATACAGTGATAGATGCTCTATTCAGTGGGACCGCCGAGGAAGGGCCTGCGTCAACACATGCCAAAGGCAAGCGGCACCGTTCTCATCGCACGGAGGAAGAGAAAGCTCACAAGAGACAGATTTGGCAGGAGATGGAGGCTAGGAGGGCTTCGATGGTAGACAAAGAGTTGCGTCAGCAGAGAGTGCGTGAGAAAGCTGCAGGGGCATCGAGTTCTGCCCCAGTTGTAGAGGTCCAGCCTGTTTTGGGGTACTTGGTGAGCACCACTGATGGTGCGGAGCGGTTGATAGAGAGCACTACTGAGGCTGCTATGATTGCTGAGGTGGGCACTGCTGAGGGTGCTCCCACTAGTGTTCCAGCGGGTTCCGGGAAACCGGACCCCCCTGCTTGTTGATGATTCGCCGGCACTTTGCGCCACAGGTTTGCTTCACCCAATCCATTTTCTTTTAATGTTTATGTATGCATTGGGGACAACTGCATCTATTTTTTGTTGGGGGTGGGGTAAATGGATTGTGAGTAATAGGGTGAAGTCTGAATAACCCAACTCATGAATCCTCTCTTGAGGTTTTCTTGCCTGTGTTCTTTTCCCCCAAGAGACTGTTTAATTTTTGTTTAACCGGCATGTCTTAGGATTGTATGTGTAGAAGCATGATGAAGAAAGAAGCATGATGACTTATGATACCCCCCCCAGATTTTGGGACTTATGTTAGAATTGGTAGGCTACGATTAGTTGAATGTGCTGGCTCTGAGTATGACATAATCATGAACCAACTTGATAGCATGACTTAAGCTGAAACTTGAACTGGGTAATCTAATAACCTGATGATGGAACTATGTGCGAAGAGTGTGTGAGAATCGTTAAGTGTTCAAACAGTTTTTGTGCAAAACTGGAACTTGCCCGGTTAGTCCTGCTAAGACAATTCAATCTAGAGGTTAGGAAGTGATCATAGGCCATTGTTCTGGAAAGTCTACAAATTGCCTAGAAGGATTCAACCAAATGAAATAATTGTTCCCTTTGATCCAACTTTGAGCCTAAAAATAAACCATTTCTTCCTAAAGCCCCGAACTCACCTTCCCATAATCTACTATGTTGGCCCCGGTCCCTCCTTGGACATGTGCACTTTGACTCAGGTTAAAAGTCTAAGTTGAGGGTGGCTAATGTAAAAAGTAATCTCAATCTTGGCCCTGACTTGACGTCGGGTATTGTGCACCTCAACTAACGGAAAATCCATAAGTTGAGGGTGTCTATGAAAGAGGAAACTGAAAGAAAAATGGGTATGAAAAGAGTGATGTGAAAAAAAAAAAAAAAAGGGAAAACGTGAGGAAAGGATGTGACTTGTTGAAAGCTAGAGGAAAAATAAAATAAAAGTAAAATGAGCTACAAAGTCTAAAGTCACATCCGTGGTTGAAGAAAATTAAGGGAAAGAAGGTAAAGCGATAGTATGACAAAAATAGGGCAAAAAGAGGTTAAAAGCCTAGTGTAATGTCAAGGAGGGCAGAAAGTCACTAAGCAGTACCCAAATGTACCACACCAGACCCTGAGCCTACGTTACAAGCCAATAAAGTCCTATAGTGATCCTAGAGTCTAGTTTGGAGAGTCTAAGCAGTGAAAATAAGGGCAAGCTTATGGCAGTGAGCACTAGATGTATTTGTAATTACTTCTGAGCGTGAGTGTTGAACAAATCCTTGTACCATGAATGACATTCAATTTTTGTGAAAAGGGGATCTCGTTTGGAGTAAGGGCACTAGTTACATCGTCGGAAAGTTGGTACCTGGGTGACAGTGAGAAGGTGTTTGTTGTGTGTCATTTGGTTGATCTGTGTCATGGTGTGATCCACATGAATTGGCTTGTCGAGTCTAAAAGAACGAATGTTCACCCGAACAATGAGGAGGGTAGAGAGCCATGTGATTGCTTGGGTTTGAAAATGCTTGCTTCTATACAAGTGTCGTTTAGCGTTGTAGTGCATCTCTTGAGGACAAACAACGAATTTAAGTTGATGGCGTTGATATACCGTGAGTTTACGGTATTTCTAATACATTTCACTTACAAGTTGTGTGTGTCAGGGCCTTTTTATATTGATTTTTATGTGTTTTTATCATGTTTTGCAAGAAAGGTGTTCAGGCGCGGAAGTATAGAGACAGCTGAAAGAAATGCAGAAATAGGGCATTCACGGAGGTGATCTACGAACCATAGGTCCATTCACGGTCCTTAGGTGATGACAGTAGATCAGCAGGCATGGTATTGAGGACAAATCAGGGAAATCTGACCAAGTATGGAACCACGGTGCCCATTGACGGTCCGTAGATTGATCTACGGACCGTACTGTTGATCCATAGAGTGATACTGCGAGGGTTCCAGTACCTGATTTTTGAAGATTCTAAGTGTGGGGCTACGGAGGGCATTGACGGACCGTAGATCGATCTACGGTCCGCACTGCTAGTCCGCCGTTTGCTTCAGAGAATCTGATTTTTGGAGGTGGAAATATTTTCTAAGTCCTGGTTGACGGAAGGGACTTACGGACAGTAGATCCATCGACAGTCCGTAAGTCAGTCTCGTGGATTGAAGACGCGTACCTGAACAAACTTTCCTTAATTTATTTCCCTTTTAATTTAGGATTTGTTTTCTATAAATAGGACATGTAAACCTCGTTTTAGGGGGTTAGACATTATTATTCTAGTTTTACTTTGTGACTTTGGAGATTAATTTGCAACTTTAGCAATTATTGATTTCCCAAGTTCGTTTTGAAGATTTTGGCTTTGCAATTCAAGTTAAATTTCTGGGTTTATCATTCTCTTTACGTAAGTTCATGATTTATTCATCTACAATTATGAATTGTGTTCTTGCTAATATGAGTAACTAAATCCAAAACTAGGGTTGTGGGAACCATGAGCGATTAACAAAGTATGAATAATAACTAAGTAATTCTTGAATAGTGTTGAAGCATGCATTGATAATTTTTTTGTCTAGAAGTCTTTTTAATGGTGACCAATGTTAGAACTCGCCTTGTTGCTACTTGCCGGACCAAGGAGGTAATCAACAAGAAAAGAATTATCAACATAGATTCAGTGTGATACTATCTAATAGGCTAGTGTCGATTGGTGCGAAGTAATAACTAAGCCAAACATCGATTATGATGTCTAATATGAGGTAAAGGTAAGGGTTAGTAAATTATACACACGTGGCCGGACCAAGGTGCGGGGTGAAATTCTTTAGATGCCGGACCAAGGATTTAGAGATACCTAACTTATCACTTTGCATGTAATACACTAGGAAAGGATTGTTGTTACTAGGATTACTGCATTATGAGCTTGTGGGGAACACGTATACCCTAGTTATTTCTCTTATCTTGATAACAACCAAAGTTGAGTTTGATTACTGATTACTTATTAAATTCTTACTATTTGTTTCACGCAAGCACAACCCCCCTTTTAATTACCTATTTCTGGAAATAATTTGACTAATTGAATATAATTGTTGGTTAAATTAAAGTCTAAACCATTTTCCTCGTGGGATCGATCCCAACCTACAAGTTGGGTTCTTTACTTGATAACGATCGCTTATACTTCTGTAAGGGGGTGTAATTTGAGCGTATCTGTCACGACCCGGGATCACCCCCTAGTCGTAATCGGCGTACTCGACCTCGAAGAGGTCTAATACAAGCCTCTTAGCATTCATTCATCGCATAGACACTAAAACCATAAGGAATTAAAAACTTTCTTTACCAAGAAAACATTTCATAAAAAAAAACAATAGCAAGCGGAAGACTTTCTAGACTTTATACATGATGTCTCAAAACCATCTAATACTTTAGAGTACAAAATTCGGGACTAATCCCATACACAACTTAAACAATACTAAAAAGACCTAAAAGAACATATGGGGTATTGTCCTCGAATATATGAGGACTCACCAAGTCTTCATCTTCAACACTTAGAAACCTATCAAATAGCCATGACATGTCATCATCTCCAAATCCCTACACTTTAGTCTAAAAAGGGAAAGAAAGGGGTTAGCACAATTAAGTACTAAGTATGGAGACCATGCAAAAACATGCCAAACAGGACATTTTCAAGGAAGTAAATGCTTTCATATCATTTGATAAAACATTTCCTTTACAAGTATAAGAGACATAATACAAGTCAACATTAACATATAAGACCATAGCCAACCATACATATACTCAACATATGTCCATATACAACCCATGCTTAACTTTAAAAGAACACATGTCATTTCATTACCATAGGACCTCTACCTAATATAATCTTAAGACACACTTGAGTGAGACAAGAAGTGACCGCCCATACAACCTCTTCAAGCACACTTAAGTGTTCCCCAAGATTACCTTAGATAAGGACATTTCCTTCACAACCTAACATCAATAGACCAACATTCTTTAAGAAACCGTTTTGGAGACATTCATGTATTTAGAGGACTTTCATACATTAGCCATTAAGGCTTAGGGAACTCACTTTAGCATCTTCAAAGCCTACTCGTGCCATGTGTAGATAGCATCCCATACTACTACCTACACGTTGTAGAACCTATCCAATAACTAGAGTGCACATCCCACATGATGGGAATAGGCATTAACCGACATAGACCATGCGAGCTAGACATGGAATCCGGTGTCATAAAACCCTACACCGTGGAAGGTGTTCTACTTGCCAAGGGTAGAACTAGGACACATCCCATGTAGGCACATGGTTTAGGGGATATCCAAAGATGTTCATTGTACTCTTGCCTCATACTCGGGAGAGCTACCATCTTAACCATATCCACTCGGTGCTTAGCCTTAGTTCCCATAAAGTAATTTCATTCACATGTATGTGCTAGAGAGGGCACCATCATTAGGTCTACCGACCCATAGCACATCTACCAAGAAGGGCACCACAAGGATCTACCGATCAAAGTTCATTAAGGATAGCTCATTAAATCCCCCTGGAAGGGTGCCTTAGGCCTACCGATTTTTTTCATTAAGGGTGCCTTAAGCCTACCGGTCCAAGGTTCATCATTTCACACATGAGAAGGGCTACCACCATTAGGTCTATCGATTTCATGGTTTTACATTTACTTAAGAAAGCTAGACTTATGAAAGGGCACCATTTCTTAGTTTTGCCGATTCAAGTCTTGGCCTAGAATTCCTCTTTTAGCATTTATAGAAAGGGGACCATTTCTTAGTTCTGCCCACTTCACACATTTATGCATTCAAGACTTTAAGTAACAAGGAGGGACGCTTTAGTCTACCAACCAAGTCACAACATTTTCATTTAAGGATACTTCATAATCCAACATCATTTCATATATACATCATGAGAAGTCATACTTTAACTCACAATGCTATCCACTTTACATAGGATCATCACAAGATCACATAAGACTCATTCACATCATACCTTCACATATAGCTTCACATAAAACTCATTCACATCATACCTTCACATACAGCTTCACATAAAACTCATTCTCATCATACCTTCACATATAGCTTCACATAAAACTCATTCACACCATAGCTTCACATATAGCTTCACATAAAACTCATTCACATCATACCTTCACATATAGCTTCACATAAAACTCTACATATAGCTTCATATAGGACTTTACATATAGCCTCATATGTGTATAATAATACAACGATATAATAGCATTTATATAATGCCCTTCATGGCGTCAATTCACAATAATACAACAAATAACCACCTCCACCAAAGGTGGATCAAACCAATAAATAACAATTATAACAATACTAAGAGATTAAGCCATCTTACCATTCTCCAAAGCCATAACCAACATTACTCAATTCCCTACTAATTCAACATTATTTATAAAGTAGGTCAACTTACCATCGTTTCCAAGCCACCTTCACCATTCTCATGATCAAACAATTCACAATAGAAAGCATAGGTAATCATGGTATTGAACTATACCATTTAAGCTAAGCATAAGCCCATAATCAACATGAAGACAAATTCACAATTTTTGCCCATTCAAGGCCAACATCCCACATCCTTCAATTCAATAAAGATTCTTAACAATTCACATATATAATACCATATATGAACAACCCATACCATACTAAACACATTTTTTATAATCATCTACTCAAAATCAATACACCCATTTTATGGTGAAATTTAGAGAATTTGAGAAAACATGGGTTCATGGGGATATCTTTCTAAAAACCATTAATAATCATTAATAACAATATAAATGATCATTTAAAACCCTTTTTATGCAAGAACCCATGCTAGAATCGAAATTAGGACTTTAGGATTTTTGAAGAACTTTGAAAATACTTTGAATTAGCTCTTTGATTGAAAAAGGAATCAAAGATAAAGAGTCCCCATACCTTAATATTGAGAAAGCCCACGAAAATCGATGAAAGAAGCCTCCAATTGAAACCTTAGTTCTTCACCCTTCTTCTTCCTTGAACTTGAAAGAAATATATGAAAGGAGATGGGTTTCTTTTTAATTCTAAGAGGAGTGACTTAAATGAAAGGAATTAAGTCATAAAAAGGTCTTATAGTTGCTAGGAAAAGAATAAAATAGCATAGGGTCAATTTTGGAAAAGGACTAAGGACCCATAAAGTCTTAACTTAAAAATTCTGCCCCTTCCCGTCTTAGTTCGCCCTTTTCTTCAGCCTGACAGTGCTTCAATATTTCGGGGATAACTTTTTACTCCAAGGTCGGAATTGGGCAAACTCGGTGGCGTTGGAAAGAGGACTCAAAGACCTTTAATTGGATTGGTAAAGGTCCACCTAATTCATTTTGAGCTAAAAGATATGACCATTTAAAGTTGACCCTTACAACTCACTAGTTCAAATGACTAGTTTCCGGACGTCACGGTCATTTCTCATCATTTCATCAAGTTCTCAACTCCAAACTCACATTGAGGCTCTAGTTTCACTAGTTCGTTTTTAGGGTCGTTACAGTATCAGCTCTAGAGTTTAAGTTATATAAACTCATTTCTCGCTTTTGTATAATTGGAGTACTGGATGATGAAGATCTGTATGATGATCTTGATGAACTTGGGGATGATCTTCCCCTTCCGCGAGTATAACTGCCTTTTCCTCTAGCCTTGGTTATCCAAGGAGGATCCATTCTGCAAACATAGCATTTAGTTTTAGTCATTCAAGAGGTTATATTTTTAATCATTCAAGAGGTTATAAACTTCATCACAATAAAATCTTTCATAAAGCTCTTGTTCAACATGTAATTATTGACGATATCTATCACCATTCCGTCTATCATTTTCCATAATATAAGTTCCTTTAAATCTCTATTAAGAGGAACTTGCCTTTAAAATCGTAACCAAATCTTTATCAGGAAAGAAGTCAAGAAAACCCATCAGAAGAAAGATATTCTCTTGATAAGAAGTCTGGGAGGGAATTATCGCTTCTCTTTTTATAATGAATTTCGAAATCAAAAGGGGCTAATTGTGCCTGCCACCTAGCAAAAATTAACTTAGACGCATCATGTTTAAAATCTTTATCAAACATATACTTAACTGACTGAGCATCAGTTTTTATCAATAATTTTTTATTATATATTATCTTGAAATTTTAAAACGCACTTAACGATAGTTAACATTTCATGAGCTACCGTTGCATATTTTTTCTGAGCATCACTCCATTTTCCTGAATGAAATCGAATAAGATATTCATTTTTGTCATGCGGATTAATTTGTTTCAATATACTTCCATACCCAATATTAGACGCATCCGTCTCTACAATCTTTGGCCAAGCAAGATTAGCAAGGGTTAAATAAGGCAAAGATTTAACTCTTTCTTTAATAGTCTTTACAAGATCTGTGAGACTATTAGTCCAAGGCTTTTTATGATTTTTTTTTAGCCTGTCATATAACGGAGCTAAATCTTGAGACAAATTCTTGTAGAATGGGGAAATGTAGTTTAAACTTCCCAGAAATCGCTGCAATTGCGTCTTATCAGTAATAATATCAGGGAATTTCGATGCGAATTCAATAGATCGCTGAATAGGAGTCATTTTACCTTGACAAATCAAATGACCCAAAAATCTAACTTCTATTTGAAAAAGACTCATTTTAGGTTTAGATATGACCAAACCATTTTGAATAACTATTTTCTTAAAAATGACTAGATGCTTAATATGCATTTCAAGAGTCTTTGAGTATACCAAAATATCATCAATATAAACTATGATGAAATCCAAATAAGGATTAAAAATATCATTCATAATCTTTTGAAATTCCGAGGGAGCATTTTTTAAACCAAAGGGCATTACATTCCATTCGTATTGTCCAAACGGAACATTAAATGTCGTTCTATAAGAATGGTCTTTAAATATTTGAATTTGCCAATATCCAGATTTTAAATCAAATTTTGAAAGGCTATTAGCATCATATAATCTTGATAATAAATCCCTTTTGTTTGGAATAGGATACCTAATCCATTTTAAAAACTTATTTAAAGGTTTATAATTTATAACTAACCTGGGAACACCTCGTTCTTTTTCTGCTGCGTTATTAACATAAAAAGCAGTACACGACCATGGTGATTTGGAAGGCTTTATCAAACCTTTTTGTAATAAATTATCAATTTCTTTTTTGCAGAATTCAACCAATTCGGTATTCATCTGACAAGGACGTGATTTGGTAGGGATATTTTCCTTAGAGAAATCATCTTCATATGGAAGAGTTACAATATGTTTTTTCCGATTCCAAAAGGCACTAGGATGATCAACACAAATATCAATGGCCATTCTTTCAGAAATGAGTTTAATCTTTTCCTGTACTTTAGCAGATTTTAAAGTATCGAATATATTCATACTAAATATCTCAAGTTGTAAATAATCAACATGCTTTTGTTTCATTTCAATTAGAGCATTAATATCTCTAGAAATAGGCTCGGTGATAAAAGTATAACTAATATCTTGATTTTTATCAGTAGCAGAAAATCCTTTAGCATTTATATTAGTAAAAGGATAAATTGCATTTATAAAAGGAGTTCCTAGAATAATAGGAGGGTATAACTGATTTTTTACTAAGAAAACGAAGTGAGGAATACAAACTTTATTCTGGCAAATACGAGTATTAGATAATTTATACTTTATATCTAAAGCATGACCAGATGCAGATTTAACCATATGAGTAGTTTTTTCAAAATATTTAGTAGGTACTAGACCTTCTTGAATGCAACTCACATTAGCGCCACTATCAATCATAGCAATGTTAGTTATAGAGAAAGTATTATCAATTAATATAGTACATACCATTTATGAGCTGTAACAATTTGCATCATTCCTAAAAACATATTTTGTTTCGGATCAATATTCAAAGTGTTGGCAAGAGTATTTTCTTCAGCAGTAGAATCATCAACCTTATTTTTTCCTTTGCTATTAGCAGACTCAATCTGACTAAGATGGTGATCACAAATAATATGATTTTGTTTAAGAAATTTAATTTCTTCCTTCAAATGTTCAATTTCTCCTTTTAAATCATCAAAAGAGGTATCGCGAATAATCATGGTTTGTTTAGAAGAGAGTCTATTATGAACTTCAGAAAAGGAGTAAGGAGCAGAATAATTAAACTCATCTTTAACCTTTTTATCATTAGGAATATTAGATGAAGAGCTACTTTTACCAGTAGCCAATTGAATGATCTTTTCACGAAGAGTATTATCGGTAACTTCTTTTAGAAGTTCTATCACATTGTCTGCAGTGATAGTGAACATATTCATGTCTTCGAACTGAGATTGTAGCTTGTAGAATTCATCATGTTCGCAGTGACAACTATCACCATGACATTTGCAAGCATCATTCGAATCTTGTTGAACCTTACTTGATGACTCAGGTTGCTCATCCTCTGTTGCATAATTTGCTTCAGAATCATCATAATCTGATTCGGAACCACAAGTATATAGAAAACTATAAATCTTCTCTTGAATATTATCATCAAGTTCTAGAGTCTTAAGCTTTTCTAGCTTACAATTTGGAGCTATATTCCCAAATTTTCCACATTTATAACACTTAATATTATCAAGATTTCGCCTTGACCTATTCCTAGTAAATCTATGAGATTTACGATGAGCCCTACGCTCATCTCTTTCTTCTTTAGTCCTTCTTCTAGATCTTCTTTTCTTATGATGAGATCTATGAGATTCTGATTTAAAAGTTTCCCGATTGGTGCTTTTTTAAGCATTCGGTAGATCGAATTGAGTACAAAAATCTCCTAATTGAGACTTTTCTCTAAGCTTATCCATTTTAAGCTGTCTTGAGAGTTTTAACTGATTGCTCAAATTTATGTCTTCTTGCGTACAAGCCCCAATAAGCTTTCCATAAGTAAAATCACTATAGGGAATAATTCCTTGTGGATTTCTAAGAGTCTTCTTTACTCTTTCTGCAAATAAAGAAGGTAAGTCATCAATAAATTTGGCTTTCCAGAATTCTAAACCATTTTCGGGAAGTTCCATTACCCGACTTAAATAAGTGTCTTTATACCATCTAAACTCACCTAAATGTCTACATCTAAGACCATTTAGTAGAGATCTAATGGTTTCATATTGATTGGTAATTCTACCACTAAAATGTCCAAGAATAGTCAAAATAAAAGTATACATAGCATCTTTTCTATTTTGAACAAGGGCAAAGCCTAAATTATCAACTCCTTCATTTACTGCCTTAGCATTAATTATTGCTGCTCTCGCATCCGAGGGCATATAATTATTCCACCATCCTCTTAGTTGACCGGTAAATCCTGCAATAATCATCTTGCAAATGTTCTTGTCAGTGTTCCTAACACTTTTGCAGATAGTAGCATACATAAGCATCCTATGAACCATAATCGTCAACTGCCTATCAGTTAGCCCATCGAGATTCCATTCATAAATCTCACTTCCACTATAAGAAGTGTTAGTTTGATTCCAATCTCTTTCCTCTATTAAAACATCTTGAGGAGTAGGCCTGGGATAGTAATATGTTTGCACGCTAGGTTTTCTAGCATAAGCAGTATTACCACTATTCTTCTTTGCATATCCATGAAGTTTATTAACTTCCATTTCCATTTGAGTTTCGAAATTAGAAGTGGCTTCCATCTCATCTGCAAAATCTTCAGCGAGACTTATCGATTTGGCACTTGCACCAAATTGAGAAAACTTTTTATCAAGAAGATTTTCAAGGTCATGCAAAGGTCTAAGAATAAAATTCTGAATCTCAGGAGGCCTTTGAATATGAACATCAGGCTGTTTTGACCAAGAAGCCTGTTCCGAAACTTGTTTCACAGATTTTAGCTTATTATCAATTTGAACAATCAGATTAGACAGACTATCTAATTTTTTGTCTAGAGAACAAATATGTTCACCAATAACTTTAACATATAGACCCAAATAATTATTTTGAGAAATAAGACGATTAATTTCATTTATACTTACTGCGGCGACTTCATTATCAATAAATTTATGAAAAGCAGTAAAAGTAATACCAGTATTATTTGGTAAAATAAACGGAGCTTGAGGAGGATAAATGGATTGAATAATATTACCTGATTCATCTTTGTAAGATCATTCAAGAACGTTGATGAATAAAGGCATATAAGTGGTTATAAACCAAGGCACAAAGAACATAATATGATTATGTAGTGCACAAGTTTCATAAAAATCTTGAGAAATATTATTTAAATCTTCTTTACTATAAGTGCCAAAAAACCAAGTTTTAAACCGGTTCCATTTTTCATTTAAAAATTCGTTTTGAATATATTTTCTTGCCAGTGAACCTGGACTAAAATTAATTTGATGTTCACTCATCATTAAGTATCATTAAGATTAAAATCCATCTCGGATACAGAAGGAATATCCTTATCAGAAACATCAGATGATTTATCATTCGTTTGAACAATGTTTAACCGAGGATCAATTTTAATTTTTTGTTTTTCTGCAGATATAACTGTTGATAAAGTATGTAATGAAGCAGCGCGATTTCTAGCTAGACCATAACAAGGTTCTATCGGAGAAATATGTTGAATAGCCAGTTTTCTATCAGAAGCAAAAGAATGTCTACTATAAGGAACACTTTTTTCATCAAACTGCATACAAATTTTTCCATCTGAATTTTGACTAATATGAGAATATTCAGAATTAGTGACAGCATCGGTCATTTGCTCAGGGGATATAACAGAATCTAAAATCCAAGTGGTAGAAAAATTAATTTCTTCCCATTTTATAGGTCTTCTAGCAGTGACCTTAGATCTGGCGAAATTAGTTTCTACCAAAATAGTTTGATCAGATGTATCATATAACTTACATCTAGGATTCAAAGTAGCAAGTAATTTATAATAGATTCTATACGACAAGCAAATTAATCCAGATCCAGGTGCATAGTTATAACCATGCGTTTTAACATTCAAAGTTAAAGCATCTAATATATTAGAATCAGTCAAAGATAACTGCAAATTGGGCTGAGCATTAAAATAAACTGGACCATAGGCCACCGTAGATTCTATCGAACCCATCAAGGATTGACGAAAATTTAAATTCCTCGCATCTCGTAGAGCAGCTAAAAAAGTCTTTGGTAATCCTTTAAGAGTTAAAGGTTTAAAAGCAATTTGAACCATGCCAATATGCAAAAATTTATACTGAGATTTATATAATTCAATATCACGCTTATTTAATAAACGAATAGTTTGTTCGGACGAGTTTAACGCCAAGGATTGTTCAGTTGTTTTAATCAACTGTTTATTGGAAATCTTATCAAACCAACCATAATCATAAATGGTTATTATATTAACTTTCAGAATAGTCCATTTGTTTAACAAATCAAGGTTTTGAGGTATATCTACCTCTTCTAGACGAGTGCTTTTAATATCTTCTTGATCCATAAAAGAGAGAATATATCTATGCCGAAATTCTTCACATCAATTATTATTATTATTATTATTATTATTATTATTATTATTATTATTATTATTATTATTATTATTGTTATTATTATTGTTATTATTATTGTTATTGTTATTGTTAGTATTGACATTATTATTATTATTGTTTGTTATAATTATTTTTTTATTATTTAGCACAATCCAACGTTCAGGAGCCTTTATTTTAACATAGATTAAACCTAGCAAGATTCATGAAAATCCTTACTATCTGGGTCTGCCCTCCACATGGGTAATCCAACGAATTTCTTCAGCGATCTTTCATAAACATGCCTGGATTATCTATATTTGACCTTTACATTGGATCATTCAAACTATTTTCAAAATAGTAATACACGCCACATATTATAGTAACTTAGTATGCTACAGTTCAACACAAACAGTTTAGCCCATCATTGGGCTCATGAACATAAAGAAGATAAAAAAATAAAAGAATAGTACCTTAAGATGAACGCCCAGAGTATTAACCAAATTGCAAATTTTTATTTAAACTTTAAAAACTGAGAAAATATTACAAATAGAGAGAGATATGGAGAGAGAGAGGGGGTTCTAAGACCTGCCTCTTTACTAAAACACACATCCCCTTATATAGAGGTTTAAAAGCTAAAAACGAATAAAAAAAGTGGCCCACAATTTTTACATTGGCCAATAAGGAAACGATAAGGCCGACCAACACTTATGGTCTTCACATGGCCTTCTTTATTCTTAGTTGGCCAACATTACTTTCAGCTATCATACTTTATAAAAGCATCTTTTTAGATATGACCGAATATTATCTTGTCGGTAGGGCTTTCACACTTTGTTTTTTCCCTTTCCAGCTGCTGTGCTAGTACTAGAAGATTCCTCTATTTGTCGTTGATAATTTTGGAGAATAGTTTCTGATCTATTTCTTCATCAACGTCTTGTCCTTCTCCAGCGGCACATGTATCATCATCTTCATTAGTATGGCTTGTTGAAGGCATAGAAATATCATATTTTATGTCGATGTCGAGATTTCTCATTAAATCATTTTTTACCTCCTCCATGTATAAGGCTATAGCTTCTGACTTGGAGATGAGTCCTTTCTTCATTTGAAGTTTTCTTTTAATCTTTTTAAATGGACTTAAATCCTCTATGACTTGCGGTTCCATAGTAGCAGTATCATAATACTTGCTAATCTTAACATTGATTAAATCAATAATTTCTTGGCCATGTATCTTGCCTTCAGGATTTTTCTGAAGTAATTTACTCCAGAACTTGGTATAAAAGGTCCTCTGTAGACAAGGAAATCCTTCAGAAGTAGTATTAACTTCTATCGACCATTTCATAATCCAAGGAATAGAGAATTCAATAAAGAAATACATTAAAGATATTCCTTCGAAGAATATATTTTCTTTCTGTAAACTTATCAATTTCGGGGAGATATCTACCCATTCTAGATATAGTTTTTTATATGATTCTGGTAAGATTTTTACCGAGGGACCGTATAAAGTTCACCATTTGCAAAACCAATTAGAGATATGTCTGTCAAATACATTAGAACATATCTTAATAAACCATGAATGCTTTTTATTAGCATTCTCATATAAAAGGACTTTATTAAATCCATCAATATAATCCTAGTAATTGTATTTAACTGCAATCTTTTGTTTTGGATGGATATAATTCAATTCCTTTAATGTGCTCATACCCCATTCTTCGGGTGCTAAAATCCTTTTTATAATTAGTTTGGAAAAGTTATAAACTTTTTTCGTATTAGCAGGGTAGAAATGTTGAAATTCACACCCTGTAGATGAGAGTATTATCTCATAGTGCATTCTGTATTTGTACACTGCAGTAGTATATGATATTGTGTCCAAATACCTAGCCATTATTTTTCATGGCTCATTTCTCCATTTGAGATCATTTTCCTCCAAAACAAGTCTAACTTCTTTTTTTCCATTCATATCAAATACCTCTGTGTTCTCATCATCAATCAGAATTGAAGAGTATGTAGGTGGATTATTATCCGACTCTTTTTTGGACTTCATAAAATCCATAAACTCTTTATACATCGGGTGGTTTATATCAATACCACTAGCTCCACTTGATGAAGCAACTGAAACATTACTATTAAATGTTGTTAGTATTTTATTGCCTTGTTGAGCGAGGATATGACCTCCTCTTCCTGCATTCGTTCTTCCTCCTCTTCCCCTTCTGGAGGGAGGGGGCCATACTAGTCTCATCCTAAAACGAAGAAATGGAATTTTATTAATTCAAATATTCTCTAGTGAGAAAATCAGGAAGACTATTATCTTCACCCTTTTTATATTGTATTTCAAAATCGAAAGGGGCTAAGAGAGCTTGCCATCGAGCAAACATTTGTTTAGAAACATCATGTTTACAATCTTTATTAAACATAAACCTAGCAGCTTGGTAATCAGTTTTTATTAAAAACTTTTGGTTATAAAGATCTCCTTGAAATTTAAGAACACATTTTACTATGGCCAAGATCTCTTTAGCTATAGTAGCATAATTCTTCTGGGCATCGTTCCATTTACCATAATAGAATTGTACAATGTAATGACGCTTGTTATCAGGACAATATTGGGTCAATACTCCACCATATCCTATGTCTAAAGCATCAGTCTCTACTATTTTTGCCCAATTTGGATTGGCTAAGGTCAAGGAAGGAAGGTTTTTAACCTTTTTTTTAATCCTTTTGACCGCTTCAGAATGATCATCTGACCAAGCTTTAGGATTATTTTTCAATCTGTCATATAAGATAGTTGTATCTTTTGCTAAATCCTTTATAAAAGGAGCAACATAATTAAGACTTCCAAGAAATCTCTGTAGCTGAGTCTTATTAGTAACAATGTCAGGAAATTTAGAAGCAAATTCAATACTTCTATGAATAGGACTAATATTACCTCTTTCAATATAATGACCAAGGAATCTGACATTTGTTTTAAACAAAGCCATTTAAGGTTGTGATAAAACCAAGCCATTTTGCATAATAATTTTCTTAAATAATTCAAGGTGTTTAAAATGAGTTTCCACATTTTTGGAAAACACTAAGATATCATCTATATAAACTATTATAAAATTACTATAAGGCATGAAGAGATCATTCATAATTTTCTGAAATTCAGATGGAGCATTTTTTAATCCAAATGGCATGACATTCCATTTGAATTGTCCCATTGGCACATTAAAAGTGGTTTTAAATCTATCTGACTCGGCTATCTGAATCTGCCAATAACCTGATTTCAGATCAAATTTAGAGAATATGATAGCATCATATACTCTATCTAATAAATCTTTCTTATTCGGAATGGGATACCTGATCTAACGTAACGCTTTATTAAGTGGTTTATAGTTTATTACCAATCTAGGAGCTCCTATTTCCTGCTCTGCATGTTTATTAACATAAAATGTTGTACATGACCAAGGTGACTTGGATTGCTTTATTAAGTCTTTTTGTAGTAAAGAACTAATTTCCTTTTTGCATAACTCCAAATATTCTGAGTTCATCTGACAAGGTCTGGCCTTGGTAGGAATATTATTCTCATCAAAATCATCTTCATATGGAAGATTAGCAACATGCTTGTTCCTGTTCCAGAAAGCATTACGATGATCTCCACATATATCAAGAGAGAATTGATTTGCTAAGATAGCAATCTTTTCCTGTAATTTAGGATTTTGTAAAATATGATCAACTTCAATGCTATTAATTTCTTGTTTTAAAAAGTTGACCTGATTATTTTTCGAAATTAATTTTTCAGTTAGATTATTTATCATTCTAGTAAAAGGTTTTGTAACAAACTATAAAAGGCTTGTTATTCCAAGTACCCACAATTTTGTTATTATCCCAATAAGTAAGTGGAAAAATATCATTTATTAAAGGGACACCTAAAATAATTTGATTGGTGATGTTTTTTACTAAAACAAAGCTTTGAGGAACACAATTTTTTCCTTTGCAAATAAAAGCTTTTGGTAATTTAAATTCAATATTCATTTTTCTACCATTAGCAGAACGAAGACTATGAATAGGTTTATGAAAATATCTTAAAGGTATTAGTCCTTCCTGAATACAATTTAAATCAGCCGCACTATCAATAAGAGCAATAAATTCTTTTTTATAATTATAATCTATTAAGGGAGTAATTTTTGTATAAAACTTTTGTGAAGTAAAATCTTTTAAAACTATATAAAAAATAAGTTTTATCATTTTTTAAATAAAGATTTTTCATGAAATCAAAACTATTATTTTCTCCTTCAAGAAAAGAGGAAGACTCAGACACATTTTCTAAATCTTAACGAGTTTGAATGGCATCTAGTCTCACTTCTATTACCACATTCTTTTCTTTCAACCGTATGATGTCTTCCTTGAGGATCTTAACCTCTTCCTTTAGGTCATTAATCGTAGTAGGAGACCTTATCATCTTTCTCCTTTCGAGCAAAAGATTTTTAACTTCTGCCATGGTATATGAACCTTCTTTAGTAGGGATTTCTTCAGGATTATGATCCTTTTCCTTACTAGGAGGATTATTACTGATTTTATCAATAATTTGAGCTATTATTTCCGGATCTTTAATATTTTGTAGAAGCTCCAATACTTTGTCATTATCAATGACATTAAGACTCAATTCTATAAATTGATCATAGATCTTATAAAGATCATCTTCATCATCTTCATCATCTTCCTTTTCACATGCCATTCCTTGTTGGCAAGGTGAACACTCATCCTCAGAAGTTATATAAACTTCTTGTTGCAGGGCTTTAAGATCCTCACTAGTTGAGGATCCTTCATCACTATTACTTCCTGATCCTGTTTTTTCTGAATCAGAGTTAAGCATGATCTTATAAAGAGAATCCTTAATATCATCTCCTATATCAAGACTTTTAATTTTTTCCTTGACTCGACAATTCTTGGCATAATGACCAAATCTTCCACATTTGTAGCAAGTATTTGATCGATACTTTTTTCTTTCTCTTAGAAGAATCTCCTTTTCCTTCTTCAGCTCTTCTATGCTTCTTTTCAATCCTCTTTTTCTTCCATTTCTCATAATCTTTTTTGGACGATTTTTTCTTCTTGGGAGTATATTCCTTTTCTTTAGATTTTTGTTTAGGAATATCAAATGCGAATTGTTCGCAAAATTCTCCTAATTTGTTTTCTCTCATTTAAGCGATGTCGCTTAATCTGTTGATTCAACTTAATCTCATTGCACAATGCTAATCCTTCCTGGACACAAGCGCTTATAAGTTTCCCATAGGTATACTCATCATAATTAATACTATGATTTTCTCCCCTGATAGCCTTTCTAACCCTTTCAGCAAAAAGAGTAGGTAATCTATCTATAAATTTGAATTTCCAATGAGTGCTATTACATTCTGGCAATTCCATAACTCTGCATAGAAACACATCCTTATAATACCTAAATGATGTCAGAGTTTTACATCGAAGATTTTGAAGCAAGGTTCTAATGGTCTCGCTATTATCTGACCATCTTCCTAAGAAATGCTCAATAATATTAGAACTAGTGTATAAACTGCATTCTGAGTATATTGCTCTCCTTCTAACTTAACTGCTTGTAGGACTTTATCTCTTTGCTCCTGATTGAGATAATTATCCCACCAACCTTTCAATTGGCCAGTAAAACCTGCAGTTATCATATCTGCAATGGTCTTATCACTATTTTTATTGGTTTTACAGATAGTATTGTACATAAGCATACGATGAATAGTTGTATAAATCTGTCTATCAGTATAACCATCAATGTTCCATTCATAGATTTCCTTTCCATTATAACTATTAGTTATAATATGTTCATGTTCCTCTAATAGAACATCTTGAGGAGTGGGTCTAGGATAGTAGTACATCCTTTGAACTGGTTTCCTCGCATATCTTTCTGAGATTTAATTAATCTCATCAGAAAATTCTATATTATTACTAGATTCTCCTTGTAAGAAATTCTCTGTATTAATAGGCTAAACTCCACCTCCCTTAAATTTCTTTTCTAAAAAATTCTCCAGATCTGAATAATCTTTAAACTTGAAATTATCAATTTCAAGCGGAGGTTGTAAGCTACTATGAGCAACTTTTTCTTTACCTTTTACCTTAGTAGGTAATAAAGAAATAATTTTATCAACTTTATCATGCAAAGAGACAATATGCTCACCTAAAATACCCATATAAATATTTGCATAATTATTTTGTTTAATTATAGCATTGACTTGACTAATAGTCACTAAAGCAGTATCATTTTCAAACAAATTTGAAAAAGCATTAAAATTTGCAATTTTATCATTTTTATTGATTTGGAAAGATTGTTGTGGAGGGAAAACTGATTTAGTAATTTCTCCATTGCTTAGAGTGAAATCTTTCTCTAGCATAGAAACATAGTTATGAACATGTTTACACATAAACCAACGAACAAAAGCAACCAATCTATTTATTCCTGCATTTATAATATCTTTATAAAATTTCTCTTGAAATCCATATTGTTCTTCTTTATTAAAGTTTTTGAATAACCATTTTCTACAAAGTTTCCATTTTTTTCGCTAAAAATCTTTAGCGATTTTTGCTCTTGATGGTGATCCCGGACTAAAATCAATATGTTTGTCGGACATCATAAAACAAATATCAAGTAGTCAATCCATCTGGAAAATTCATTTCAGATTCAGTTATATCTAAATCTGAGCTAGGCCTGGGGACAGGTCTTACAATATTATCATTATCAATTTTTATATTATCACATTTATAAGTTTCCCTAATTTGAGAAGTAGATGCTCTGGAAGGGACCTGAACAATATAATCAACAGGAGATATATAAGACGAATTAGATCTAGTCATTCTAGAAGACACGCTACGATTTTCAATAAGCATGTTAGTTGGTTCTGAAAATCTAATTTTAACAGTTCCATCATTTAACTGCTCAATTTCAGAAACATCTGTATTAATATTATTTCGAGGTTGGGTAGCATTCTCAATGATCCATTCTTGTGGAAAATCAATTTCTTCCCACTTAATAGGTCTTCTAGTAACAACTTTTGATTTATCAAAATTAGTTTCTATCAAAATGGTTTCATTTTTGAAATCAATGACTTTACACATAGGATTCAAAGTATGCAAGAGTTTATAATGTATTCTATAACAGATACAGACAACTTCAATGCTAGGCATATAATCATAACCATGAAGTTTAACATTCAACATAAGAGGACTTAATGAGTTCTCATCCTGCAAGGAAATCTGCAAGTTAGGATAAGCATTAAAATAAAATGGTCTATATGCTAGACTAGTTTGAATAGTCCCTATAAGAGACTTCTTCCAATTATGATTTCTACCATCACGTAAAGCTGTTATAAAACTTTTTGGTAAACCACGTAAAGTAAGGGGCTTAAAAGCTACCTGTACTAGACCAATATGCATAAAATGATAAATATCCCTATAAGGGGCTAAATTATTTTCAGATAATAATCTAAAAGTCTAATTATCACTGTCAATAGTGATAGTCTCTTCTGTGGTTTTAACCACTTGTTTGAGACCAAGTTTCTCAAAAGTACCCATCTGATATATGATTCTAGGCGATATTTTCGGAATAGCCCACTTATTAAGTAGATCTAGGTGTTGAGGTATATCATATTCTTCTTTTCTACTATTTTTAACAGTAGACTTCTTCTTTATGATATTCATTTTAAAAACTATGTTGAACAGTAACACCTATGGTTACTATAAGTCCATGGCTCTGATACCAATTTCAAAACGGATCGCACAATCCAACGTTAAGGGGCCTTTATTTTAACATATATTAAACCTTGCAAGATTCATGAAAATCCTTATTATCCGGGTTCACACGGGTCCACCCTCCACATGGGTAATCCAACAGATTTCTTCAGCGGTCTTTCATAAACATGCCTGGATTATCTATATTTGACCTTTACATTTATTATTATTATTATTATTATTATTATTATTATTGTTATTATTATTAATATTATTAGTATTAGTATTATTATTATTATTATTATTATTATGATTATTATTATTATTATTATTATTATTATTGTTATTATTGTTATTATTATTATTATTGATTATTGTTATTATTGTTATTATTATTATTATTATTATTATTATTATTATTATTATTATTATTATTATTATTACTATTGTTACTGTTATTGTTATTGTTATTGTTATTGTTATTGTTATTGTTATTGTTATTGTTATTGTTATTGTTATTGTTATTGTTATTGTTATTGTTATTGTTATTGTTATTATTATTATTATTATTACTGATTATTATTATTATTATTGATTATTGATTTATTTTTATAGGTATTTACAACTAATATTACCTTTATCTTTTGTCAAAGATGTAGACACGCAAATTTTGACTGAATTTAAAGTTTTATATCATTTTAAGTACTTATATATTTTTTAAAATTTAAATTAAATATGTTTGGATGTATCTTAGTTTAGTAAATTTATTTAAAAATATTTGAAAATGAAAAAAACCTATGCGGTAACATTTTAGCTTAGTTGGATCCACTAGCTAATAACCTATGCGGGCACATAGTTATGGGATAAGAAAGATGTTCATTGAAATCTGGACTAACGTAGGGAGAGCTTCCATCTTACCATATCCACTCGGTACTTAGCCTTCATTCCCATAGAGTAGTTAATTCACATTGACATTATTGTACTTGAGAGGGCCACCAACATTAGGTCTACCGACCCAAAGTACATTACACATGAAAGGGCCACCACCATTAGGTCTACCGATTCAAGGTACATTATGAGGATAGCTCATTGATCCTCAAGAAAGGGCCACCACCATTAGGTCTACCAATTCAAGGTTCATCATTTCACACATGAAAAGGCTACCAACATTAGGTCTACCGATTCAAGGTTTATCATCACATTAGTTTCTAGACTCATCATGAAGGGCCACCACTATTAGGTCTACCGGTTCAAGACAAAGCCTAGAATATTTCATCATTCATTTATGAAAGGGATACCAACATTAGGTCTACGATTCAAGATTTATCATTACATTCATTTATACAAGAAGAGGATACCTAAGCCTACCAATTCAAGATACATCAATTAACATTACTTTCATGTACACAAGAAGAGGATGCCTAAGCCTACCAATTCAAGATGTAACATCACATTATAGAAACCCTTCACATTCTATCATCATCATTCATAAGTTTTAAATTGAGAATAATCTTTCAATAATAACACAATTGCATTCTAAACATGATCATAATACTTTCATTTTAACCACATGTGTATACTTCACATCATAATCATACATATATCCTTCATACTTTTCCCTTCAAGGCTATGAATCAATCTAAACCCAAACATATAGAATACTACATTAGATAAGGAAAATATCATGATTCAATAACTAATTCAATATAGACATAAACAATTCAACATGATCCCATAATCAATCAACCCAAATCACAAACTTCCAATTTAGTATTTTGGGGGAAACATGGGTTCATAGGGGAGTTCATCATAATTCACCATTAATTCACCAATTCATTCATAATTCGTCACATATAAACCTTTGAAAATGTTTTGGAATTGAACCCATGCTTAGATTGAAACCCTAGCTTTTTGGGGGATTTTGGAAACTTGAAATCATCTTTAGAGAGGGCTCCTTGAATGAAAATTAATCAAGGATGAAGACTACCATACCTTTATGTAAGAAAATCCACAAAAATTGGATGAGAAAGGTGAAATCTTGAGCTTGAAACCTTGACTCCTTCTTCTCCAATGGTGGTTTCTAGAGAGAGAATATTTGGGGAGGAGGGTAGTTTCTATTTTGTGTATAGGAAATAATGAATTGAAAAAGGATTTTAATACATTTAAAATCCTTAAATAACTCTAATAAAACAATAATAACCGTCCCCAACTGACAACCAATTCATTAGGAATTTACCACATTGCCCTTACCTTGGCCGAATTTAGGCAGCTTCTACAGGTGGGACTCACAACCTGTAGTGGAGTGGGGTGACGCCCCGTACTACACGTCCCCATTTGGGGTCTTGACCTATGGAGGTGTTCCAAGGGGCGTGGATGGACCTACGGAGTGTAGGTCCCATCCGTACTTCCTTGGATTTTTGGCATATTTATTTTTTGCTAAATGGGGCAGCCTTGGGGTTAGGCTTTAGGGTCCCCCTCAAGGGCCCTTAGTTTGTCCTTGGGGTTCGTACCTTGACGTTTAACCCCTAAACCCCTCAACCTAAGCCCGGGACCTCATTTTACAACTTCAAACCACATATCAAACTCAACAAAACACTCGTTAGGCTCTAGTTTCACGTACTAGTTTTTCCGAGTCGTTACAAGTCTCCATTCTTCTAAGATTTGTGGGCTTTGTAATCAAGGTATTATGGATAATTCATCCATGGAATACTTCCATCCATAGATTCCCCTAGAATTCCACAATTTGAAGAAGAATTCCCTAATTATAGTTAAGGTTTCTTCCAATGTTGTAGGATCTGATGAATGTTGATCCAATCAAGTAGATTATGGTTGTTTATGATTTTTTAAGATAAATTTCATGCTTTTAGTATTAATTTACATGTACCCATGCCTAACCCTTATTTCTAACCTAGAATTGATGAAATTAGGTTTTATGCCATGAAAGGGGAAATTGAGAATTTAGATGTAATCTGCTAGGTTTGATGAAATACTTGATAGATTGCTTGAGATTGAAGCATATAAATAGGAATTTCTGTGGATTAAAGCATATAGACATGAATTGATTAGATTAAAGCTTATATGATGAATCATAATTAGTAGTGCTTGAGATTGAGCCTATATGATGATATATGATTAGAATTGCTTAAGAATGAAGCATGTGATTAGAATGTCTTGAGACTAAGGTATGTAAGATTAATGATGATTGTTAGGGCATATATAATAGAAGCTAAGGTGATGAGTTATGACTAGTAGGGCTTTGAGAGTAAAGCTTAAGTAAGTTGGCTTGTATATAGTATTGTTGTGGAAGGATTTACCCACATGACCTATATTATGAATGTATGAGATTATGCATGTCTTATAGAATCTATGTAAATGCTTTAAGAACACTTTGAGAGTAAAGTGTCAATGATTATGATATTGATGTTGTGTTGCTTGAAAGGACATTCTCATGAATACATATCAACATTAATGTGAAAGGTTTTCTCAAATAGAATGATTCTAGGTTGAAAGGCTTGCTCACCTAAAATGAATCAAAGAATGTATGAACTAAGATAGCTTGAAGTAATGTAATATCCCTTCATGAATAGCTTGACTTGGTAAGACAAGACCATGCATGGTAGCTTGAGATAGTAGAACTCATGGATAGCCTTAAATTGAGAAATCGTACCCTTTCAATGTAGCTTGAACTAGCATGAGAGGATGCTTGCATGATATCTTGACTTGGTGAGGCCACACCATTTCATGAAAGCTTGGATTGAGCAATAGCACCCTTCCTTGAGTACCATGGACTTGCATGAGAGTATGCTTTCCATGATAGCTTTTTTTAGCATGATGAGGTGATTTTCTTTGGTAGCCTTGAATTGGTAAATCATAACCATTCATGAGTAATGATTGTCTTGGACCTGTAAAGAAGTACTTATCCATGAATAGTATGAATATAAGGGACTAGTCCCTAATCAAGGTAGCATAGTTATAATGAAACAAGATTACTTCAAGGAAGTATTGTAAGTATGTTTTGATATGAGCTTGATTGAATGATGATAGCTTAGCTTGGATTGTTAATTGAGTTGCTTTCCTTGACATGTATGAATAGAGGTGGATGACCTATGTATTGAGTAAGAATAAGTTTAGGTTACTTGAGAAGTGTTCCTTCTATGATATGATGATTTATGTGCGTTGAATATGCTTATTACTTATGTTGTTATCTCTTATACTTATGGTATATGTCTTATGTTGACTAATGAATATGTTATGCTTATGTTGATGATTTATGCTAGCCATCATATTTAGTACTTTTTTGTACTAACGCATACTCTTGCCTACATTCTTAACAAATGTAGGGTCCGGCGATATTAACTTCCATCCCCGTGGCTAGGTTCACAGTAGAGCAAGGAGTGAAGATTTGGTGAGTCCTCATAGCATCGAGGATTTGACCACCTTTCCTTTATGTCTTTCTTTTATGTTTAGAACTATTGTATGGGCTATGTTCATAAGACTATTCAAGTATTAGATGGTTTGAGAAAAGTGTTAAAGACTTCCGCTTCATTTTATGAAAGACTTTTATATTGTTGAAAATGTTTAAAATTTTTGCGCCATTTTCTATTATCTTATTCTATGAAAGCTAATTTGTTTGTATGAGGCCTCTCGGGGTCTTGTACGCCTTGTTACATCTAGGGGGTACCCCTGAGTCGTGACAAACTTGGTAATCAGAGCACAAGGTTTAGAATGGTTCTAGGATGTCTCAAACCACGTCTAGTAGAGTCTTGTACATAAATGTGAAGCGCGCCACATTTATGAATGAGAGGCTACGAGATGCTTAGGAAACTTCACTTCTTCATTTCTCTAAGTCGTTCCATAGAGTTTAACTCTATTAGGTCTTTCTCTTAATCTGTACCCGATGGTCTACAGGATATAGCTACTACAAGGGCTAATGCTAGAAGGAATGAGAAAGATAATGAGGATCAAGAAGTTCCTCCCCAAGCTCTTCCACAAGCTCTGATTGACCCTTTGGTTGAGGATGTGACTAATACAGAGTTTAGGTCCACTTTTCAAGTGTTGGCTCAAGCCGTGACGGCCCAAGCCAATAGGTACATAGTAGTTCCCGTGAACCAAATGTGGGTACGGCGGCTTCAAGAGCGAAGGATTTTATGAGGATGAAACCTCCGGAGTTTTATGAGTTAAAGCTTGAGGAAGATCCTCAAGAGTTTATAGATGAGGTCTATAAGGTGGTAGACATTATGGGAGTTACTTCAGCAGAGAAGGCGGAATTGGCCGCTTACCAACTCAAGGGGGTCGCTTAGGTTTGGTTTAATCAATGGAAAGAAGCTAGACCGGTAGGAATGGGTCCCATAGAGTGGGAAAGGTTCAAAACCGCTTTTCTAGAAAGGTTCTTCCCTCTAGAGATAAGAGAGGCTTTGGTTCTTGAGTTCATTAACCTTAGACAAGGTAATATCAGTGTTAAGGAATATGCGTTGAGGTTTACTCTATTTTTTAAGTATGATCCATCCTTAGTGTCCGACTCTAGGTCAAGAAGGAGTAAGTTTGTGTCGGAAGTGTCCAATTTAGTAGTGAAAAAATGTTGTACCGCCATGCTCATTGGTAACATGGATATTGCTTGTCTTATGACTCATTCCCAACAGATTGAAGAGGAGAAACTAAAAGGGAGAGCTAGGGAGAAAAAGAGGTCTAGAAATGATGATGGAAATTCTTCTCATGAAAGGTTTGATGGACAAGGTCGTCCTAAGTATCGACAAAAGTTTTGCGGGCATGATTCCTCCAATGCTCCTAAGTATAGTGAAGATAGGGTGTCTAACCCTAAACCACAAGGATTTAGTACTGAATCCCTATGGCCTACTTGTGCTAGATGTGGAAATAGACATGAGGGTAGGTGTTTGGTCGGCATGAAGGGTTAGTTTCGTTGTGGTGAAAGTTATCACAAGATGAGAAATTTCCCAAAGATGAAGGCTAAGGGAAGAGAGGGTAAGCAAGTTCATCCTAGTGGTTCGGATGGTAATGCTCCAAGGAAAAATAGGTTTTATGCTCTCCAAGCTAGAGGTGATAAAGGTCTTCACGACTTGTGGTGTCCACCACACCCCGTGGTGCCACCCATGGAAGGCTAGGCAGTTGCCTCCCCAAAATCTGCCCAAAATGAGACCCTCCCCCACAAGCCAATTGACGGCTCGTGAAGGCCACCAAGGTTCGTGGGAGTGGTCGTGGCCTTCACTTAGCCTCAAGGGTGCCAAGTCATGAAGACCTAGCCACTGCCTCAAGTCCCACGAGAGGGACCACAACTCGTGGCCTTGACCACGGCTTGTGGAGCCCCTCGTGAGATTGCCTTGGGCTTGTGACCTAAAGGAACAATTTTCCTATCTATTTCCCCAAGACCACGGATGGGACCACGGCTCGTGGTCATGACCACGGCTCGTGGTCATGACCACGGCTCATGGAGCCCCACATGGTCCCTGGTAGCTCTCTTTAAGTGAGGTGTGTTGTGTTTTGGGAAATTCCGGGTTAAGTCCAATCAAAGTGAAGTCGTTTTGGGTAAGTTTAGGGTCACTATATAAGTCATTTTTAAGTCAAATTCACCTAAACTAAGTCAAGTTTTCACAACACCCAAATAATTCCCAAAGTTCATCTCCTCTCCAAAAATTCTCTCTCTAGAACTTCAAGGAAGATGAAGAAGGAAGAAGGTGGAGCTAGGGTTCAAGAAACAAGTTCTTCTCATCAAATTCTTTGGGCTTAATTTTTAAGTTATGGTAGTCCTTCATCCATGGAGTCCCTTCAAAACCCCAATTTCAAAGACAGAAATCCCCCAAAAGTTAGGGTTTGTCTCCAAATCATGGGTTCCTTTCAAAAAATGATTCTAATGTTTGATTTAGTTTATATTATGATTGAATTGATGATTTATTATGGTTTTTATGTTGAAATCCCCAAGAACCCATGAAACCCCCATATTACTCAATTATGATCTTGTGATGTGGGTTTGTTGATTATAGAAGAATATTATGAGATTATGCTTATGATAGTTGGGTTACTTGAATTATGTTATTATCCATGTCTAATGTAGTAATTCTAGATGTGTTGATGGAAATATGATCTTTGATCCTTGAAGAACAAAGTATGAGAATTATGCATGATTTATGAAGTTTAGTATATGCTTTAAGAACACTTTGAGAGTAAAGTGGTTATGATTATGATCTAGTTGTTGTGTTGTTGGAAGGTTATCCTCAAATACACACCTATGTATGAATAGGTTATGATGTAAAAGGTTTTCTCACAATATGATGATTCTAAGATTGGAAAGTTATTCTCACAATATGAATCTATGAGCTATAGTATGAGTTATGTTGGATTGAGTGTCAAGACATTCTTCCATGAATATGAACTTTAAGTCCAGACTTAATATGTAATCCATGGGAATTAATGCTTAGCACCGAGTGGATATGAATATGAGATGGAAGCTTATACAATAGTTGAGTCTGGCTTCCCAATGAAAACTTTTACACTAGTTGAGTCCGGCTTTCCAAATGGTTTCCTTCTACCTTAGTTGATTTCGGGTTCCCAAAATATGTATCTCATGAAATGGAAACCTTCTACCTTAGTTGAGTTCGGGTTTCTAGTAGCAATCTCCCTATCCATAAACTATGTGCCCACATAGGTAGTTAGCTAGTGGATCCACCTAAGCTAAGAGTATGGCTCTACCTTAGGCAAGTAGGACAACCCCTTTTCGGTGTGGGGTAGACACCGGATTCCATGGTAAGCTCACATGGTCTATGTCGCTTAAGGCTTATTCCCCATTATGATAATAGTATGAACAAAAGTATGAATGATGAGTTATAGTTACTCAAGAGACTATACGTAGTATGGGTGAGATTATGGGATCTTATTCATGCATTACACAAGTATGCTTTGAGGGTATTTATGATATGTTCCTCTTATGATATGATGATCTATGAGTTAAGTATGCTTATGACTTATGCTTTCCATTATCTTCAAAATGATGCTTTAACTTAGTAAAGTGCATGCATTCAACTAAAATGTCTCTTTTAGCATGTTTTCATGATTTTATGCATGGCTATCATACGTAGTGCATTTTTGTACTAATCCATATTTTCCTACATTTTCCCCAAGTGTAGGGTCCGGTTCTCAAGGTGGTCCTCATTGTGGCTAAAGATTGGAATTGCTCATTTCTCCTTGCTTATTGGTGAATCCTCGTGATTCAAGGACGGATATCTTTATTTAGTAGTTTCATTCGTGTTTTTGACTTTTAGATTGTGTTGTATGGGTTGTGACCTTATTTGATTCAAGTATTGTAATAGATGGCTAATTGAAACAAGTCTAGACTTCCGCTTTCCTTTATGAAAACTTTGGACTTTAAATGTGTTTTTACTCTTATTATTCTATTGCTTTATGTTATGATATGCTAAGTTGCTTACATGGGGCCTTTGGGGGTTCTATGTGCCTTGTTACATCTAGGGTTCCCTTGGGTCGTGACAAATATTGTCATTATGAGTTTTCGGTATGTTGAAAGGATTTGATGAATAAGGTGTTTAGATAATACCTAGAGATGTTCAAATTAGTAAACTCCTATAGATGGTAGTAATATAGTTCACCATGGCCTAGAATCATCTTGTATGATGAATGTGGAGGCTTAGTGATAACTTTATCCGACCTTAGAATTGAGAGAAGGAGTGTTTAGAAAGTTCGTTTAGGCTTTCTTCCAAGGGGGAGTTGGTGTGCTTAGATAGCAAGGTCGTTGAGTGTTCCTAATGTTCATGATTTGGGGTTTACTTGAAATTTCCCACCTTTGAAAGGTGTAATGCGTTTGGAAAGTTTAGTCCCTATTTTGTAGGCCCATATGAGATCTTAGATCGGCAAGTTAAGAAATAGAAGAACAAGGAAGTTGCTTCCGTGAAAGTGTTAGGAAGGGATCATTTAGTTGAGGGTGTTACTTGGGAGGCCGAGGCCAATAAGAGTTTTGCATGTTCATGAAAAACTTGTGTTTAGAAAGAAAATGAGTTTGCATGATTGATTTTCCTCATGTTGTAGTGCATTGAGTATGAGTTTCCTATAGACTTCATGAGATGAGTTGTGAAACATGCAGTAGCTTGGAGTTGAGAGATTCCTCGTTGGATGAATGTTATGAGTATAGATTGCATATAAGCTCTATGAGATTGTGTTGAGCATGCTTATAGCTTGGAGATTGTAAGTTCCTCCTTGAACATGGGAAATGTTAGAATTTCATGCATTTTGGGTTGTTAGAAGTAGTTCCTACCTTCCATGTGATGTATTGAGCATGTTTAGCTTGGAGTTGATGATTCCTCCTTGGTTGTGTGCATTTAGATGAGTTGCATGCATGATGGGTTTCTAGACTTGAGTTGTTTCCCTTAAGAAGCGCCTAGAACGTCATTCGAGGACGAATGATCCCAAGGAGGAGATAATGTAACACCCTGTACTCAAAATAGAGGATAGCATTTTAGTACTTCAAGGTGGCAACCCACAAGAACCAATTGTGGGCCCATGAAGAGGCCCCAAGGAAACTACCTAAACCAGTGAACCACGGCCAGGACCCACGCCCCGTGGATGGGACCACAACCCATGGATAGAGGTCTCGGGGATGGCCAATATTATGTGTTAAGACCACGCCCTACCAGGACGGGCCGTAGGTCCATCCACGGTCCGTCAGCGGGGTCTCGTGGGTGGGCAGTTGAGGCGGTTATTTTGAGGACACAAGGGTCCTTTCGGGTTTAATTAGACTTAAGTAGTGTCATTTTACCCTAGTATAAACCACATATATAAGTACTTTAGACCCCTAAATGAAGTCATTTAATTCATTCTCTCAAACTCACCAAAAGAATCGGGTTCCTCTCTCAAATAATTCTCTCTCTAGAAAGTTGAAGAAGGAGAAGAGGGTTCAAGCTAGGTCAAGTCAAGTCTCCATTCTTCCAAGCTTTGTGGGCTTTGAAATCAATGTGTGATGGTTTATTCATCCATGGAGTCCCCTATAATTCCACAATTTGAAGAAGAATCCCCAATTATAGTTATTATTTCTTCCAATGTTATTGGATGTGATGAATGTTGATCCAATTGAGTGGATTATGGTGGTTTATGATTGTTTATGATGGAATTGCAGGTTTTTAGTATGAATTTACATGTACCCATGCCTAACCCTTATTTCTAACCTAGAATTAGAATTCCACAATTTGAAGAAGAATCCCTCAATTATAGTTATTATTTCTTCCAATGTTATCGGATGTGATGAATGTTGATCCAATTGAGTGGATTATGGTTGTTTATGATTGTTTATGATGGAATTGCAAGTTTTTAGTATGAATTTACATGTACCCATGCCTAACCCTTATTTCTAACCTAGAATTGATGGAATTGGGTTTTATGCCATGAAAGGGAAAATTGAAGATTTAGATGTAATCTTCTAGAATTCATGAAATACTTGATAGATTGATTGAGACTGAAGCATACAAACATGAATTGCTTAGGAGAAAAGCATATAGACATGAATTGATTAGATTAAAGCTTATATGATGAATCATGATTAGTAGTGCTTGAGATTTAGCCTATATGATGATATATGATTAGAATTGCTTCAGAATGAAGCATGTGAATAGAATGTCTTGAGACTAAGGCATGTAGGATGAATGATTATTGTTAGGGCATATATAATAGAAGCTAAGGTGATGAGTTATGACTAGTAGGGCTTTGAGAGTAAAGCTTAAGTATGTTGACTTGTATATAGTATTGTTGTGGAAGGATTTACCCACATGACCTATATTATGAATGTATGAGATTATGCATGTCTTATAGAATCTATGTAAATGCTTTAAGAACACTTTGAGAGTAAAGTGTCAATGATTATGATATTGATGTTGTGTTGCTTGAAAGGACATTCTCATGAATACATATCAACATTAATGTGAAAGGTTTTCTCAAATAGAATGATTCTAGGTTGAAAGGCTTGCTCACCTAAAATGAATCAAAGAATGTATGAACTAAGATAGCTTGAAGTAATGTAATATCCCTTCATGAATAGCTTGACTTGGTAAGACAAGACCATGCATGGTAGCTTGAGATAGTAGAACTCATGGATAGCCTAGGATTGAGAAATATTACCCTTCCAATGTAGCTTGAACTAGCATGAGAGGATGCTTGCATGATAGCTTGACTTGGTGCAGCCACACCATTTCATGATATCTTGGATTGAGCAATAGCACCCTTCCTTGAGTACCTTGGACTTGCATGAGAGTATGCTTTTCATGATAGCTTGGTTTAGCATGATGAGGTGCTTTTACTTGGTAGCCTTGAATTGGTAAATCATAACCATTCATGAGTAATGATTGTCTTTGACTAGTAAAGAAGTACTTATCCACGAATAGTATGAATATAAGGGACTAGTCCCTAATCAAGGTAGCATAGTTATAATGAAACAAGATTACTTCAAGGAAGTATTGTAAGTATGTTTTGATATGAGCTTGATTGAATGATGATAGCTTAGCTTGGATTGTTAATTGAGTTGCTTTCCTTGACATGTATGAATAGAGGTGTATGACCTATGTATTGAGTAAGAATAAGTTGAGGTTACTTGAGAAGTGTTACTCCTATGATATGATGATTTATGTGCATTGAATATGCTTATGACTTATGTTGTTATCTCTTATGCTTATGGTATATGTCTTATGTTGACTAATGCCTACGTTATGCTTATGTTGATGATTTATGTTAGCCATCATATTTAGTACATTCTTGTACTAACGCATACTCTTGCCAACATTCTTATCAAATGTAGGGTCCAGCGATATTGACTTCCATCCCCGTGGCTAGGTTTATAGTAAAGCAAAAATTAAAGATTTGGTGAGTCCTCATAGCATCGAGGATTTGACCACCTTTCCTTTACGTCTTTCTTTTATGTTTAGAACTATTGTATGGGCTATGTCCCTAAGACTATTCAAGTATTAGATGGTTTCAGACAAGTGTTAAAGACTTCCGCTTCGTTTTATGAAAGACTTTTATATTGTTAAAAATGTTTTAAATTTCCGCATCATTTTCTATTATCTTATGTTATGAAAGTTAAATGGCTTGTATGAGGCCTCTCGGGGTCTCGTACACCTTGTTACATCTAGGGGGTACCCCTGTGTCATGACAACAATAGAAGTAAAACAATAGTCCAAGTCCAATAGGTTTTTATAAAAGAAAAGTGTAAGTCTAAAACATTTGTCTCAGTAGCCATCTAACACAATCGAATGAAATTGGGCCTAGCCCATACATCATGTCCAAAACTGAAAATAATAAAGAAAACTGAACAATGAAAATCTTTCCTCGAAGCATGAGGACTCACCAAAGCTCGGGAACCTCGAAATCAACCCCTAGCCATGAATTTGAGAAACCTGGCTGTCAGACCCTACATTTGGGGAAATGTAGGCAAGAGTATGCGTTAGTACAAAACAATGTACCAAGTATGATAGCTATGCATAAAACATTTAAATCATGCTAAAAGGGATATTTCATAACATGCAATTGACCAAGCTAAAACATTATATAAAAGAGTTAGAAAACATAAGTCATAAAACATGTTCAATGTAAGATAACATCCTTTGAAACATTTGAACATATATGAGATACTTCTTGAAGTAACCTTAGTTCATTATTAATATGGGGATTATTCTTAACCGACATAGAGAACATGTGAGCTATAAAATGATCCCTAGTGTCTTCCACACTGAAAAGGGTTGTCCTACTTGCCAAGGTAAGGACCATAAATCTGAGCTAAAGGGGATCCACTATCTAATGTCTAACTAGATAATCATCCTATGGGGGCACATAGGTAAGGGATAAGAATATTGCTACTAGAAACCCGGCCTCTCCTAACGTGAGATATTCCATCTCAATATCCTCTCGGTGCTAAGCATAAATCCTATGGAATAGTCATTTCTTACTTGTTCTTATTATCCATGGAAGGGCACATCATCTTGCCAATTCAAGCTAAGTCATCATCCATGAAAAGGTATCTTTCAATTATCAATCCAATCTAGGTTCATTAGGATAGCTCTTAATCTTTGATTCAATTAGGTGAGAAGACCTTTTAACCTTAGAACCCTTTATTATGTGATAAAACATTTCACATCATCATTGATACTTTACTCTCAAAACACCCTTAAAACATTTGCATAGATTTCATAAGAACATGCATAATTCCATAATTTACCTTTAAAGGTTCAAAACCCACTTTCAATCATCAAAATTTAAAAAACATGGGTTAGATATGGATTTCATCATAAATTCATGTAATTCTATGAATACATGCTTAGTTTCATAAAACCCTTCCTTCATAATCAAAATCCCACATCATATGAACATTAGTTGAAAAACATGGAGATTACTTGGTCTCAAGGGGAAATCATCATAAAATCATAGTATTTCATCAATTCATGCATAAGAGATCATAATTCAATTATTTAAATCAATAATCAAGAGAACCCATAACAATTGAAGAAAACACTAACTCAATTGGGGATTTCTATCTTTGAAAATAGAGAAATTTGAGAACTCCATGAATGGAAGGAATCCATGGATGAAAACTATCATACCTTGAAGTCAATTGCTAATCTTCAATGGAGGAATTTATACTTGACTTAAAATCCTAGGTTGAATCCTTCTTCTTCAAGCTTTCTAGAGAGAGAAATATTAGAGAGTTCTTCTTTTTTGGTGAATTTGGAGAGAATGAAGTGAATGAACTAATTTGGGGGTTGAATTCACTTATATAGGGGTCTTAGTGAAGGGTAAAAAGACATAGTATAAGAATAAAATAATTAGGAAAAGACCCAACTTCCCCTAACAATAACTGTCAGATCATGACCTACGGCCACCAGTCGACAGACCGTGGACTGACCGACGATTCATCCTGCACGGCTGTCGATAGTTGTTAGAAAGTGACTTTTGGCCATCGAACCACGAGACTCCAACCACGGACCGTGGCCTAACCGACGGTCCGTTGGTCAGGCCATGGTTCTAGGCCTTCAAGATTTGTTTTGGAGAGCCATCCACGGACCACACCTACTGTCCATGGTCCCATCCACGGGTCGTGGGTGGCCCTCATGGGTTGGCACCTACATCTCCTTAAAAGTGTTATTTACCCTCTTTCGGTTCCGGGGTATTACAGGAAGATTAGATAGTTATGAATAATTTATTGATATAATTAAGAGTACCATTTATAAATATATAGAGGTTTGAGTTATAAAGATGATAATTTTAAATAAATTAATTCTGAAAAATTAGAATACAAAATCAAAAAAGGAGAAACAAGAGATAAATATAACTTTGCTTATATTTGATACTATTTACTTTTGTATATATAAATAACAAATACATTTTGTAATATTTTAATTACAATTATATTTGTAAATGTTATCTTAGCTTATTTTTTGAAATTTTTAAAAGCAGAATTATTTTGAAAAAAAATACGGAAAATAAAGAAGGAAAAATAAGAATCTTAGAAAGATATAAATAGTGTAGTAATAATGAGGAAAGAAGAAAATTAAGTGTATCTATTTTTTTGATTTTTTATGAAGAACAAATTAAGGGAAAATCCAAAAAAAATGACATAATAGATAAATGGCAATCCTGGCCAAACAAAGGTGTATGTCAGACTTTATTATTCTACTGGGAAAAAGGTCTGAATTATATCAAATCTTTGACCAAAATTGATGTAATAATCCCAAACTTTGGACATGACCTATTACCCCTTGTACTATTTAATAGTGTATTTCAAAAGATATATAATTGTCTAGTTGGACAAGTTACTATTTATAATGATGTAATATTTATGATGTTCATGTGTCATATATATCCTTAAAATACACTATTAACTAGTGCAGGGGTAATAGGGTTTGCCCAAAGTTTAAAATCATTACAATAATTTCGATCAAATTTCGAATATATTTTGAACATTTTCTCTTATACATATAAAGATGGGAAAGTTTATTAGATAAAAACACATATAAATAAGCGTAATTACAATAAATATGCATCATTACATCATCGCATTAGATGAATTGTTACTATTAAAAAAATACATTGATAATTATGTTGGAGCATTTCCCAAGCACAACTAAAGTAAAATGGTTGGTTCATGTATGCATAGTTTGATACTGAAAGATATATTATTTTATTTTTTTTGGTTCAACTACTACTTTAGAAAAGACTTGTTTGAACAAGTATGCTTCATGTCTTTTAATTTAAATTTTAAGGTATTTTGGTCTTTTGAGTGCATCATTATAGTTTACGTGTCTTCCAGAGGTATCTTCAATGGACACATCATTAGCTTCATCTTTCAACTTTCTCCCTTCACCACTCTCTACTTTGGTCGCTAAAATCTCCTTTTGTTTCTCCCATTCATCTCAGGTAAGGCTGATTCAAATTGTTTCTTTGATTTTTACTAATATTTTGATTTTTCCCCAAAACTATGGTGACGGTTTATTCCTTCTTGTAGCTATAATCGTTATTCTCTGCTTTTTCCCTCATTTCAGATTTTCCTTTTAGTTGAAATCCTAACTCATATTGTCATGATTTATTTTTACTGTTGTTTTGTTCTGAATCTCCATTTTTTGGTTGAATATAAAATCAAGTTACAAGCTTTTTATCTTTTGTTGATGAACTTTGATCTCGGCATCTTCATTTTTTTTTAATAGTTATTTGAATTTGTTGTTAATGTTCAAGTTTGCTTTTTCTTAGGAGACCATAATGAATAGAAGCTTCGATTTTTGCTGTTTCATCTTTTCATTCGCACATTTTCCATTTCAAAGCTTTTTTTGCCACACACAATAATTACTTTGGTTTTATTCAAAGCTTTTTTGCCACATGCAATAATTACTTTGGTCTTTTGTTTGTTCATATGAGTTTTTGATGTAATTAAATGGAAGAAAAATTTATTAAAGATTTGATTCCAAGTTAATCAACTTTGTGGGGTTGTCAATTTTCGTCTTCCGCTGTTGTAGGTTTAGCTTAGAGTTTTTTTGCCTCACTGCACTGACGTTTGAATTTATTTTCCCTTGCAGTGTGAAGTTAAGGATTTGCAGCTATCTGTATCAGAATTTCAGCTACATGTATGTCTGTCGAACCGTGCATTAGTTTTATCTATTTTTATTGAGCTCGATAAAGAATGATTTGATTAATTAAAGTGTCAATACAAATTTATTCTATTATGTACATTGAATAAGCGACAAACAATTTCTCCTGTCTTAGAGATGTTTTTGTCAAGCAACAAGTGGGATCACAGAAAAGGAAAAGAAGAAAAGATATCAATACTGCATATTTAGACATTTAGCATTCTATACTGTGATGTGCTGTAGCTAATTTCCATCTTGTTAGTAATTATTTCAATAGCCCTGCTAGATATTATTGCAGCACTAATCTTGTGTAACCATATAAAGAGCTTAACAACACGAAAATCAATTTGATTTTGCTTCTTATACAAAATGGGAATGTGAATTGATGCATTGGCTGAGGGGGATAGATTATACAAACATATTGTCACGCCCTGAGCATACACTCTGGACGTGGCCGGCACTCGAGAACCATTGATGGGCTCAAGCGAACCCTTGGCCTGGCTCAACTCTCAGCGGAAGACTTACTCAACATAAAACAAACTCAACAGATAAACTTTACTTAACTGTCTCAAAAGTAAACTCAAAATATTTTAGAAATAAAACATTCACTGGTCAAAAGAAGCAACTCAAGTCTAAAACATTAACAACCGAAAATGAAAAGACTCGTGAACTACTGTCTATCTATCTATGAAGCCTCTAATACTATGAGGGATGTCGGGACAAGACCCCTGATCATCCTAACAAACTGAAATAACTGAAGATAAATAAGGGATCCTCCAGAAGCAAAGAAGCTCACCAAACAACTCTAGAACTCAAACAACTCTGGAACTCAACTAGATCAACAAAGCGTTGGTTAATGATCCTGGTTACCTGTATCTGCATCATGAAAGATGCAGGCTAAATGGCGTCAACACATGAAATGTACGAGCATGCAAGGGGAAATTTAAAACATGACATAAGCTTGAATTGAAACTGAAGAAACAACTTACCTCGTCTCAACTCAACCTCAACTCAATCTCAACTCATTTCAATATAAAAGCAGTAACAATAATGCGATATGAAGAAACACTTTTAAAATAGTAGATAATAACTCAATGTATTGGAAAATACAATATAACTCATTTAGTATGTAAAAATATAAAATAAACTCTATTTGGGAGATTCTCTAACTGACAACCATCACTATGAGTTATGTGATGATACAACGTCTCGCCCACGCTGCCAGAACTTTCATATACCTTGTCGGGGTATAGAACTCCTCAACTAAACTAAGTGGATCCACTAAGCTATACTTAAAAAGCAATAATGAATCACCTAAAAAGTATGACAATTTCTACCCACATTGGCTACATTGTTTATGGGGGTTGTGAGTTGTTTGAACTCTCCCCCATATCGGTGCTAAATAATATTCCCAAACTATAACTTAGCTCATATATTTTTTTTAAAACATTTCCACATCCTCAACTTTGAGATTATTACTCAAAATATTCTCTTAAAAGAGATAGTACTCAAAACTCCAGATGAACTCTTTTGGAAATCGGTGTTTTCTCTCTTCTTAAATATAAAAGCATTTACTCTTGGGATACTTAGTTTCCATATATCATTTTTTTTAAAACGATCTCTGCTCTCCTCATCCTCGAACTCAAGTACTCAAGTCTTAAAACACATTTTAAAAGATTGTAAAAGACTTCTCAAAATGACTCGAAAGAACTCTCAAGACTTAACTCTTAACTCTACCTTGAATTTGAATTATGAATTCAAGGTTATGATTCATGTTATGAATGATATCTCGATGTTTAGATGTAGTTTAGAGTAGTTAGAATCAATAGGAATTAAAGGTACACTTTAAAAGGACTTAGACGCAGCAAACGATGGAAAAAAGGGTGGGGGCAGGCGACACTGGCGCACTGCTGGCGCGGGGCACCAGCCCCTGAACTTCAGAGGCTGCTTTCTGGTGCACTGCTGGGGCGCACGGCCCCAGCCCTCCCCCAGAACAATCCGATGAATTTTTTTCTCATTTTCTGACCCTAAATCGTCTAGAATCGACTTCTTTTCTCAAATATTTCTTAGATTCAATTACCAAATACAAGTACACGAGAATCTACTCAAAAACAACTCTCAAACTCAATACATTTATCTCAAGAACTCACCAAACCCATCATAATTCAAGAACGAAAGCAGTACTTCAAGAACACACATCAAAAACTTAAATCTTTCAATCTTTATGGATGAATTCGAATATGTAAATCATGATTGGCGTGTGGTGAACGAACCCAACACTATGAAAACTTACACTCGATTTGTGAAAACCTTGTTCGTTCTTCCTTTTCTCCTCTTTTCCTCTTCTTGAACTCTCTTCTAAAACCTTAAGCGTAGTTTATGATTTGTAAAACTGAACCAAATTAGATTTGACCTCATAATATTACTAAAAATGTTTTAATCTAATTCGGTAAGGCAAAGACTAAAACACCCCTCACATTTTCGGGTAACTTTTCTTAATTAGATATTCTGACTTCAAACGGGCATATATCCCTCATTCGAACACAAAACTTAGAAAACTTGGTGGCGTTGAAAAGAGGATACAAAGACCTTTCATTTGATATCTTATGGGCCACCTAATTCATCCTATACTGAAAGTTATAGTCGTTTGAAGTTGATCCAAAACTCACAACTCAAGCATAACTTGTAAAATTTCAGATTTGGCTCTTTCCAAATTAGTTCTTTCTAACTTTAGTTCTTTTTAAGGCGGGATGTTGCACATAGCTCATTGGAGAGATAACCACTGTACTTAAAGAAACCAAGGCTTGTTGCATCAATCTTTATTTCACAGCTATTTAGATCATTAGTGGAGCCACTTAGTAAAAGAAGGCAAATCATCGATTATCAAACTCTTTAATGAAGAGACCGAAATCACAACTTGCTTCAAGTTCATCCACTCACAATCTAATATAATATAGCCAACTCCCGAAAAGAAGAGGAGCAAAATGTCATTTCTATTTGTGCCTTATTGGTAGCCGACTCTCGGAAGCTGCAAGTACTACCTTCAGTTTCATTTTAGCTAATTCTGATCATTTGGGTAAAAAGTGAAAGTTATCTTACTCTTGCATGAAGATGTAAAAAATTAAAAACAATAACCTCAAAGACTAGTGTTGTGCCTTGGATTCTGCTGTCAATACGGCTTCAACCTCCAGCTTTTGTGACTGAGTCGTAGTTTCAGTTGTTTTGGGTCTATTTGGCAGCTATCGGATCACTCTTATGAAGTCATTAAACTTGGTTTCATTTATTTTTCTTCCGATCATCTTTTCCTCAACTTTGAGATTCCTGCAAGAGGAATATTGATCTTTATGGGAAGTGCCAAATGTTGAATTCAATTTATGTTTAAAATGGAATGCAAGAATATTTATAGTAAAGAATAGTGGCGCCAGAAAGCAACATAGTTTCTATTAGTTGTAAAATGGACATACAATGAACTTATGCATATTTGGTTATGAGGAGAAATGGAATAGGATAGAAGGTAATTCTTTATTACTCTCCATTAGAGAGCTTGTAGATATAAATTAGATTTCAAGAAGTAGTTTTTCTTTAATATTTGGTCTTGGCGACGTGCGTTACGAATGATTATTCAACAACTAGCTTGTTCAGAAAACTGTGTATGAAGTAACAGAGTTTTCTTAATTTGAATTTATATTTTTTAAAATTAGTGAGATGGAAATAGATGGTAAGTTGTCAAAGGATTAAGATGCCTCCCTTTACTTGGAGTCCGTTTGGAACTTCCTGTCGTTTGCTTGAATACACTGTTTGTTATTAGTGTTGCAGATGTTCGTGAAATTTGCTGCAATTAGTTTTATTTTATTTTTTCAATAGTCTTAGTTTCTCTACTTCTATCTGTTTTGGGGTTAAAAAGTGAAGAAGAGGAAAGTGTTGAATTTGCAGATGAAGTTTGACTTGATTTTCTGGGGACGAAACATTCAAGTCCAACTCCTAACTTAAACTTTAAGTGAGAGTGAAACACAATTTACGTTAACCTCAGTTTGATCTCTTGTCTGAGGTAAGAATATTGTTATCAATAGATGAGCATAATTTACCAACATGTCTAGAAAATAGGCTTTGAACTTATGTAAAATGTGTTGTATAGATTTGGTTGCCGTAAATATTTAAGTTATGCAAATATGTTTCATTTTTTCATGGGACAAAACCTTTTAAACCAAAAATGTCCACCTGCTTTGGGATAAACATGTCTGCACCAGTATATTACTTTCTCTTCACTCATCTCTTTCTGAACTTCTTATATGTGTTGCCTCCGTTTTAATTTGTTTGTCTTAGTTTGACTTGACACTGAACTTTTAAATCTTGTAGTCATAAACTAAAGATGTGTATAATGCAACAATATATCTTTTGAATCTTGTAATTTGAAATATGTCTAGTAGAATGTTTGACATAAGAATTGCTAAATAGAAAAAGTGACATTATTTTTTAAGACAAACTAAAAAGAAAATAAGACAAATAAATTGAAATGAAAGTACAAAATTCTAGTTATACATAATAAATAGGATAAGCAGGGGATATATTTAAATACATATCTCATGTGTGAATCCTTTGTTATGTAGAGCTTCACTGATCCTTTATAACTTTGGTATATTTTGATAGTATGAATTATTTTCCTCTATAGCACTAACCAAAAGAGCTTTATTTTTTATTTATCATATGATTTTTCCATGTTAATCATTATCATTTTTCATCAGATTTTGCTATATTGAGTGTTAATTTCACTTGTAATAGTAAAGGGTGCCTTCTGTTGTTTTGTCTGCATACTGTATGGATGGTTGGTATATATTGTTTTGTAATATATTGTATTGTATTTTTATGGATTATATTATATTATTTTAATAAATATGATTATATGCCAATAGATCATATCATTTTTTGTCATTATGACTTTGCAAGCATGATTTCAGCATACTGGTTGATTTACTATAAGCCACACTATCAAACCATATATATAAAGCTAACACACAGGTTATTATTTTGATGTGTACAAAGGACATTGATATCTAGGATATGAAAATAATTTCCCTTCAATATTTAGTACATATGGTGCACTATGTTAGGTGATCCTAGAATGTGTATGACTGAACAAATTAAAGATTCTGGATAGACGAAGACCCATGTTTCAAGCACTGAATTGACCATCACCTGACAACATTTTGCTTATGTTAAGTGTGTCTACTTTAGTACTTACAGCTTTCCCACGCTTTTCCCGTTTCCTATCTTTGTTTCTATTTTATCATATCACATTTTGTTTTGCGAGATTAGAAAATTCCTATCAATACTCTTGATTGACTGATAAGCACTAGGTAAGAGAGTTCTTAATACTACTGCAGCCGCCTGGGTAAAACTCTTATTACAACAACAACGTATGGAATCTTGCCAGCAATTCAATAAGCCCATCAGCTCCGTCCTTTCAAAATTATTGCAGTTTTTGTCAAGAATGTTGGACAAAATGATAATCACTCTCACGATAATGTTCAAAACTAAATAGCAATAGGCAGAGAGTAACAACGACACCAAATATTAAAATGGGGTAAATATGATACCCAAATAAGTAATACAATAATATTGATGAAAAACTTTATAGTGTCAAAAGACTACTACTTAACACTCTTTTATTTCTTACAACTCACAATAATATTATTTCCACACTATTTTCTCACAAATTAAGAAATAGCTTGTGGATTACTCTCTATTGTTTCTCTATTTTGGTGTGTCCTTACAAATGAGCATAAGTGCTTTATTTATAAGAAAAATTCTGCTCATTTGATGTCACTGATGACATCAATGGAAAATAATAATTCAAACTTGTAGGTAAACAACTTTTAAACTTTTTGACATTATTGCAATTTTGCAGTAATGGAAGACTAATGTTGTTGGCCTAATGCAGCAAATGAGGACTTCAAATATATATATATATATATATATATATATATATATATATATATATATATATATATATATATATATATATCGACCCCACAAATCTCTCCCTTAATTTTGATTTGTCTTCTTTACTCCAAGGCTTGATCTCAATCTCTGAAAATCTTCAAACTTGAGAGGCTTTGTAAAGATATCGCAACTTGATCATGAGATTTCACATACTTGAGCTCTACCTGCTTTCTTGGCAATGCATTTTAGGATAAAGTGATACCTTGTGTCTATGTGCTTGCTCCAATCATAATATATACACTGAATTCTTTGCTAGTGCTTGCGTAGATTTGTTATCAACACAAATCATTGTGGCTTCAATTTGCGGCAAATTAAGTTCCTTCAACAATCGCCTCAACCAAATAGCATGACACATACATGATGTCGTTGCCACGTATTCAGCTTCACAAGTCGAGAGAGTAACAATTGATTGTTTCTTTGAACTCCAACGAATAACACAATCACGCAAGAAAAATACAAAACCACATGTGCTTTTTATATCATCAATATCTCCCGCATAATCACTATCACAATATCCCACAAGATTAAAATCATCAGAAAAGAATAAAATAGTCCAAGGTCGATCGTACCTTTTAGGTAACGTAGAATTCTTCTAGCGACCTTCAAGTGAGTGGAGGTGGGCGCTTCCATGAAGCGACTTACTACTCTAACCGCAAAGAGTATATCTGGTATCGTACATGTCAAGTACCTTAGACTTTCTACAAGACTTTTGAACAGAGTGAAGTCTACCTTTTCTCCATCATCAAACTTTGACAATTTTGTTCAATCTTCCATTGGGGTGTTCACAGGTTGCAATCAAACATGTTGAACTTCTTCAAAAATCTCTTTTGTATAGCTTTCTTAAGATATGAAGATGCCTTCCTCCATTTCCAAATAAATATGGGATGTTACCCGTTCGAATGAGATCATTAACATAAAGCCAAACAAGCAGAATATCTCCATTAGTATGAACTTTAATGAAAAGAACATATTCATGGAGACAACGAGTAAACTCATTGTCTTGAAAGTATTTGTCAATGCGACTATTCCAAGCTCGTGGAGCTTACTTCAACCCATATAAGGCTTTCTTCAACCTCAACGTATCTTCATGATTTCTTACTACAACGCCCAATGGTTGTTCAACATAGACTTTTTCTTCAAGATATCCATTCAAGAATGCCGATTTGACATATAGTTGATGGATCTTCCACTTCATTTGTGTCGCTAAAGAGATCAATAGACGAATCGTCTCCATCCGGGCAACAGGCACATAGACATCATTATAGTCGATGTCATGCCTTTGTTTGTAGTCTTTAGCCAAAAGTCTTGCCTTGTATCTATCTACATCTCCGTATCTACATCTCCGTAAGCATTTTTCTTCGCCTTGTATACCCATTTAATTCTGATTGCTCAATGATCCTTAAGAAGAGTTGTTAACTCCCAAGTGTTGTTCTTCTCTATTGACTAGATCTCCTCCTCCCTGGCTTGTCTCCACCTATTGTCAGTAACAGCTTCATCAAAATTCATTGGTTCACTATTAGCAAAGAGACAACACAAAAAATCAAAATTAGTAATTTCTTCTATTTCATCATAGAGTTCTTGGATGCTCCTCATCCTATGTGGTCTTTCACTTGAACTCTCTTGAGTAGACGGAGATGCAACATTTGCTGGTGAAGGAGGCGGGGTTGCATCCTGTGCAGGTACTATGTCGGAACGTGATACCTAATCCAATAATACCATGTCGGAACATGACACCCGATCCAATAATATTGTATCGAAACGTGACACCCCGATCCAATAATACCGTGTCGAAACGTGACACCCGATCCAATAATATCATGTCGGAACGTGACACCCTATCCAATAATACCGTGTCGAAACGTGACACCCTGATCCAATAATACCGTGTCGGATTGTGACACCCCGATCCAATAATACCGTGTCGAAACGTGACACCCGATCTAATAATATTATTAATTTATCATTTATTATCACCACTTTTCACTTCATTAACAATATTTCATCAAGCCTTCTTTATTTAAGGCAATCACTTCGATAGAGAAAGTTCAAGATTATAAATTTCACGGTCTCAGGATTTCAGACCAATCGCAAACCACATAACCAAGTCACACAATAGAGTACATAGATAACTTCACAATATCACTCAATGCATATCAATCACTATTAAGAGTCTATCTATCAAATAGAATAAACCATAACCCACCTCCACTGAAGAACCGACGTCAAGCAAGCTACTTCTCCAATACTTTTCCTTTCCTGAATGCCTCCGAACGTTTTCAATCTATCAAGTATGCATAATTTGTAAGTTAATGAGTCTATAGACACCACTATTACTATATGTCTAGCCTAGACCCAAAAATTCACCCAATTCTATAATCAATTTTCCTAAAGTTCAAGCCTAAGGGTAAATCTTAATTCCTCCAATTAACATACTTTAATAGTATTCAATTAATATAATGCACCTAATATTTAATTACCTATCTCAACAAGTTAAACTTAAATCATAATGCGATAATTAAATAATTATCTAATTCTGAATATTAGAGGTGTACCATAAATAATTAACCGACTAACTATTTCTAATGTTCACTGTAGCTATTATTCCAGTCCCTTATTAGCCTAAAATCATTGGCCAATGATAGGGAAATCATTGCCCCATGATTGGCATGAGAGCCATCCAAAGTTTGCCCAGGTTCAGAACGTAACATACAAATTCCAATTTTTTTCAATTTACTCAGCAATCACTTCTCCTCCTTTTCAATATAATTCAATTTCTCCACCAACACTTGTTCCCAAATTCTTTCAACTAGCATGTTATACTCTTACGATTCTTATTTAACTATGAAATATTTTAATATAATCTAAACCCCTACATATTAACTAACCAATAGAAACCCCTGAATAATTCACAAGTTACAAATAGTGACCTGAAACGGAAAACAAATCAACCAACACTATCATCTATCCACACCCAAAAACTATATTATATAAACTGCTAATAGATCACCCTTAATCATTAATTAATATCCATGTATACAAACATAAAAAAGTTAAGAACTTCTCTGTGTACCTGAACGCCTTTTCTTGCCGATGCCGCAACAAGGTTTGTTCCATAAAACTTTCTTTCTTTACACATGAGTCAGGTGGTAGGGTATTAAATAAATTATGGACTTGCCCCATTAACTACCAATTAATAAAAATTAATTATTTAATAAATACCCGTCAACTAATTTAATTATTAAAATTATCCCATTAATTATATAATTGTAGTTACGAATAGTCCAAAATACCCATTTAGAATCTATCGAAAGAGTCTTTTATGAAATAAAAAACTCTAGTACTCAAAACGACGTTACATATTATCACCTGAATAATTTAAAATGAAAGTTTATTGAATGATACTTGTTCAAATTTTACAGCACTGTCGATAGATATAAAGCTCAATTTTGAAGTTTCTAGCACTCTCTGGAGTTTTCGTGTATATTTGACAAGGATAACCATATGTTTTTATGACATATTCAAATCTTATAAAGATAGCAACCTAAATTGATCACTTGAATTTCATAAGGATATATGAGTTTTGTACAATTGGTAACATTTGTTGATTTCTTGGTTTTCTTATGGGTGAGTTTGGACACATGATAGCTTCCGAACTTCTTATTCACCCTAATAAAAGGACACCTCATATAGATTTTCGTGATCCTTTATCCTTGAATCTTGATAGCCTTTGTAATAGCACTTTTTCTTTTTGTTGGTAATGAGAAGAAATAGGGTGATTTTCAACTGTTTTCTTTATTAAGATGCATAGATAGTTGACCTTTTGTTCCAGCTTCTTTATCAATAGGTTTGTGAGTATGCCTACATTATATTATAGATATTTTTTTACTAGAAGACTATAATTTTTTGGCTTGACATTTTGTTGTATCTTGAAATTAGCTCACATACAATATAACACGAGACAAAATGTTTTCATACTCACTTTTAAGATGATAAGCTAAATTGTTGCTAAAATAATTGGTTGTTTATGGAGTTGATGATGACTAATCATATTGAAAAAATGTTGTTAAATAATGGTTTTACAGGAAAAAGTACGCTTAGTGATAATCAGTAAGACTTAATTCAGGTTGGTAAGAGGATAAGTTTCAATAGATCTGATTTCTTTTGGTCGACTTAAGGGTGATGCAACTTCTCATTCGAAAAACTAGAAGTTTAATTTGGTTACTTCAGGTATTAGAGAAAGAGTTGTATGTTGTGTTTTCCTAATGCACTTTATTCAGTTACCTTGTGAAATGAGATTTGATATATTAGTCTGTTTTTAAGTTATAATCAATGAGATTCATGATCTTGAATCTCATGAAGTTTTAAGGCTTCTCAAATGTGCCACTGAATCTCCTCAGAGCGGTTAAGATTATTGACCCAACAGTCTAGGGGTGTCAGTGGTACGGTTCGATCAGTTATTTTTTTTAAATTATGGTATCCCAATTTTTTGATTATTTTATAATATATAACAAAAATTAGATTTTTTTAAACCATCATATTGGTATCAGTATGGTTCGGTTAATTTTCATTTTTTTTTACTTTTAAAATATCACCTGAAAATATACTACTATTAAAATATCTCTTTCGCAAATATGTTCTTGAAAAAACACTTTAATTCTTCATCAAGAAGACAAATAGGTAGAACCTTGTTGCCGTATTATTTGATCTTAAACATTTAATAAGAGTGTTTGCATAAATTTTGTTGTATTGTTTGATAGAGTATTTATTACATTATATTTTAATTGTAAATTTAATTAAGTAAAGGTTAATTAAAGAGCAAAGACCCAAAGTTGTCTAGTTACTAGAAGTGGACCTAGGTTATGTTTATATTTAAAAATTATTATAAAATATATTTATATATTAAATTTAACTATTGTAATATATAAAATATATTTACATACATGTAAGGTTACTTGGTTCGATTTGGAAATTTTTTGGTTTTTTTCATAAATTAAAAAGACCATCTCAATTATTCGGTACGGTTATACACTTGAATAAAAATCCACAATTTTATTAAAAACATAACATAAATGGATTTTGCATATTGTTTTGATAGCCCTCAACAGTCAGAAAAGAAAGCCTAAAATGACGATGATCAAGCTTTTATTAGCCACGCCTCTAATGACTGTAAGGATGGTAGACAGAAATGAATGTGGATATATGGAGTAAATTAACATTGTATAAAGGTCTTGATCAAAAAAGATGTTGAAGGAGTAGGAGAGGCACTTTCCACATGTTTTTATTGATTTTTGAGAATTTTAGAAATGCTAAGAAGATGAAGATAATAGTGTGGTGTAATATCTTTACGTCCATTAATGCCTCTAAGACAATTCGTTGAAGGATAAAATTTGTGGTGTCACTAGCCAACCAAATACATTAGGCAAACTCTTTAAATACTTAAGTGAGGTATCTTCAATTTATGAAAGTAGTGGTCAGTGGCAGAGCTAAAGGTTTTACTAAAGGGTTCGACTTATAAAATGTGAAGGAAAATAGTTCAATATCTACTATATATACATTAAAAAAAAAAAAACGTCAACCATGTATAATTAAATGGTATAATTTCCTGTTGAAGGGGTTCAAATAAACCCCGTGGACCCTTTCTAGCTCCGCCTGGTTACTCTTGATAAGCAAATTTTGTATGTATGAACCTGTATTTTAGTTTTTTGAATGTGCCAATCTATGCTTTAGTTATAAAACTCACTGGTTCGTTAGTATTACACTAACCTTCAAATGAGTGATTTATTTAATAGTATTTTACAACAGAGTTTTAGCTTTGAAGTTAGTAGGCCTAATTATATTTAGGAGACCGATTCTTTTTAATTTTATTGTATATTGGAATACTTTTTCGTTCTTCAAACACATTTCAGATTCGAAAAAAGTTGGAAATAGTTTTGATGTTGCTTTTGTGAAAATAAGGCTAGAATGGGTGGATTCTTCAAGGAGAGATTAGTTTGCTAATTGTATTTTTTTTTAATTAATGTCTTCTTTTGCTTGCATGTGTTGTCATTTTTTCTTCATAGATTATTAAACATCTTCTGAGATGTAAGAATGATTCCGGAATAAATCTTTGCTTAAGTATATATGTCTAGGCAGAAACATCATCAAAAGTAATAGATAGATAAGTGACTTTTTCTCAAGTGAAATCAAGGAAATTGAAATCAATTAAAGTATAGATGTGATTGGGTACTCTACTCTTTCTCTCCATTTATTTCAAATATTAAATGGACCAAACAATTAAAAGATGATGAGTGAAGTAATGTATGTAAAGTCTCTATTTCCATGAAAATCAAGGAAACTTTTTGGGTTTAACAGCTTCTTATGTCCCTAATTACTCGTCCATTTTTTCTTTTCTAATTGTCCCTAATTGCTTGTCCATTTTGATAAATCAAGAAAGGACAAAAAAATTTTATCTATTATACCCTCAACTAATTATTTTGAAAAATGTAGAACTTTTTTAAAATATAAGTTTTTAATTTATCTACTTCATAATTAATAGGGGTAAAATGGTAAACTCACTATGTCAATAATTGTTTTCTTAATAGGTGTGTCAATTCAAAAGTGAACAAGTAATTAAACACACGTATTACTTTAAGGATGGAATATGAAACAAAATTGACGTTCTGCAATCAATCTCAAAAGACGCCTATTATTACAACATCAAAATCTGACAGAATATGTACTACTGTTATGTGCTGCTTTCACTTATCAATTTCTGTCTTTCCTTATTCAACTTATACGTTTATATTAAGGATAAATTTTAGGAATCACATAGTTTTAATATGAAATTACAATCTATCCCTCTTTAGTTTGTAATTACATTAATCCCTTAAAAAGTAACACAAACCGGATACATAATATGTAGCTCGAATACATTATAACACAAATCGGATACATAATATGTAGCTCGGATACATTATAAAATAAATCGAATACATAATATATAGCTCAAATACATTAAATACTGGCTCGGATACATTAATATGTAACTCGGATACATTAAAGAAATAAGGGATTTTAGAGGTTTTTAGAAATAGAAGGGGATATTGGAAATAAGGGAAACATAAGACGTGTATTTCAATAATTTTTTCAATGTATGTAGTTGTCGCTTCATGTTTTCCTTTCTATAAATTTACCACAAAGCATCCACTACATTAAAATGTAAAATGTTGGGCCCGTGCCATTTCTCTCTGCAAAGGTTAATTTTATCTTTTTATCTTCCATCTTTTAATATAATACTACTCCACATTAATAAAATCAATTAGGAATTATAAAAATTGAAGGTAGATAAATACATGAATATATATATATATATCGAATAAACAAGAAAATTATAGTGAGAAGTGAAAAGTCGATTGAATTGAATATATATTTTTTAAATTATAAAAAATAAAATAAGTAAATAATTTTTCTCTCATCTTTGAATGTATGCAAAATTAAATAATGAAACTTATAAATATGGAAGATTAGATAGTTATGAGTATTTTGTTAATATAATTAAGAGTATCATTTGCAAATATGTAGAGGTGTGAATTATAAAAATGAGATTTTAAATAAACTAATTGTGAAATATAACAAATAATGAAGGCAAAATAAGGAATCTTGGAAAGATATAAATGGTACGGAAAAGGGCTCAAAATACCTCTGAACTGTCACGATCTAACCCACCGGGTCGTGCGGGCTCCTACTCTACCACCTAAGTAGGGGAACCCTCATATCCCAACGTTTTTAAATATGCGAAAAATTTGGAAAACTGACGAATAAAAAGGACTCATGTAATTTATAAATAAGAGTTTTTAAATACAATTCCGATTAAGACTTGTAAAGTAATTAACTCCCCAGGGATCTAGTCTAAACAAGTACAAGAGCTACTAAGAATACAATGTGAAACATGATAACGAAAAGACACAGCTTTCACCATGCGGAAGGAAAGATAGAAGTTGTTGGAGATTTGTCGTCGTCTTCGCCTATGAAACATCACTGACCCTACAACCATGACTATGCCCAAAAAGGCATAGCAAGAGTAGTATTAGTACAACCACACGTACTGGTAGGCATCATCGGTCAACCCGAATACCCACCGCATAATATAAGAAATCAACTGGCGAAACATGCAATAAGACTAATCGCTCATCCACCATTATATTTTGATTGCCCTTACCCTTCCGGATATTAACAACACTAGTTCATGACTTGCCTCTAACCCATTACTTACTTCGTTCGTGATTTCACCCCATCAATCAATATCTTAAGGAAGTTCCGGATATACCACTACCAACCCGGACAACCACTCACGATACACCCTTACATTTTCCTCATCTCTACTCAACTTATGACCCCACACTACGACTATCGAGGCTTATTATCCGTTTCATGAAACTATCCCTTAACCTCAACAATAATACCCATGATCTCATTCTAAGCAACAAAGATAGCATTGGGTCCCTTAGTTCCCCTTTACCATACTACAACCAGATTGAGACACTACCATCCACAATTTATTACACAACCAGGTATCTCCAATTAACTTACAACATCGCAACCCCCACCTATATGAACATAATGTACAATTCACCAATTATTCAAGAAACATGCCCAATTCCATATTATCAATAATACAAGCAATTACACATATAATGCAAGTCAATGGTCCTCTCATGAAACCCACTCCCGAATTGTTAGTGTATTGGAACTTAATTATAGGTGGACCAATAAAAATAATGTCATTTAATTAAATAATTTATTTATGCCACATTAACTTCTATTAAAAGGAAGGGTAACTTTAGACTTAAATTTAACCTTAGGGGCATTTTTTATCCAATAGATAAAAGAAGGACATTTTTGAGCCATTTCAAATACGTTAAGGGCATTTTTGACCCTTTTTCCTTTTTTTATTAATTAAAAAATTCAATCATATTTACTATTCTAATTATATCTAATAAGATACAAAAAAAAAACCTCCATCTATTTGCATTCCCTACTTAAATAACATGTCTCTTCAAATTCTTTCTCACTATTCTTCTGACTTACATAATTTATAAATAACAATTATCTATGGAGATGTTGAATGTTCATTTTCATTTTCTCATTCTTTCTTTTTATTAGTATAGTTTTTTCCTCTTTTTTAAACTTTGTTTTCTTCATCTTTTTCATCAATCATGTACTTAATAATATCACAATATTGTCTTCATTTTGATAAAGATCATAGATATATTTATTAAAAATTCATCATAGAGATCATAGATATATTCTTCAAGATTCATCACATATATGTTCACATTAGTTTGGTACAAGTTCATCAAAATGAATAAGGAAACTTAATGACCTTGAAAGATTTCATCAAGAGATGGTCATATTAGTATAAAAGTTTGAATGCTTTCCAAATATTTTGAAGATTCATTCATGTATTATTTTGATTTCAATTAATATTATTCCTTTTTTTATTATTATTAGATATATAATTTCCTTTTATTCAGCAAAAATGAAATTATGAAACTCTACTAACCAACATATAAGAAAGCTCAATTAGCATTTTTTACTCATTTAATTTCTCCTCCTCCTCCTCTTCTTCTTCTTATGTGAATGAATGACGATGAAAAGTTATACAATTTTATTTTTTTGGACATATATTTATCAATTCCTAATTAATATTTTAAATTTCTGTCACAGTTGAAAGATATAATATTATCCATCATGATACATTTCTTATAGCTATTACATATTGTTGCCCTTAAAATATATATATTATGGTTTATCATATTAAAAAACAATCATAGAATAAATAAATAAATCAATAATCTTTTCAGTATTTTTTAAAACTTTTAATTAATAGACAAATTATCTAATGAAAAGAATGAAGAAAAAATTATCAGTTTCATATTATAAAAGCTCAAAAGTCAAATTGTTTCCCCTCTTTATCACATTAATTATATTAAAACTAAAAAAAATACTACTTCTTAACTTCTCTTAATTATTATTTAAAAAAACTTTAAATTCCTTCATTTAATTCTCCCAATAACATATCTATTAGTATGATCAGATATATAAAATATTTTTCTTTATGATATTATAAATAAGATGTATATATATATAAAAGATTATATAGTTTTACTATAATAAATGTGCATATGTGAATAATGTGTATTTAACTTATAATTATTTAAAGCAAAAATAATTTATCTTAAATTTTCCACATTTAAGAAGGAGTTATCTTTTAAATAGTTATATTATTATCATACATTAATTTTTTTTAGTGATGACTACAATACTTATTAGCTTATAAACTCTTCCATTGCTCCACATCTGTTAGGGACAAATATTGATTCAACTCTTGGTATGCTTTTCTATAACTTGACACTTAATGTATTCTTGAAAATTTAATATTTTGTCACTCTATGATAATCTTTATATAATCGAAAAGATAAGTAACACAACAAATTACTAATGACATATGATTTCTTATAAATATACATTTTATTTTTTATGTTATGTTTTTAAATTCTTTTATTTTCTTTGCAAAGTATGATCTCCGATATAATGTTATATAATCAACTTAATTTATTTTTCTTAAGATGTTGGACTTAAGATATTTATTTTCTAATGTATACTTATGTTGAAACATAATTCAAGTATTTTTCTTACTTTTATGCATCACAAATATATTTTAAATTATTTGTATTACAGATTAAGTGATTTATACATACACAAAGTCATGTAATTTATAATGAATCAAACTAATTAATGTTACTTTTGTTGAACTAATAATATTGTTATAAAATTCATTGAATTTAATAAGAAACTACGATAATCAATTTACTGAAATTTTTCAGATTAACATTTTATGTTATTTTTATCAACAATATTAAGTGAAAATTACAGTATGAAAATATCTTTCTAGCAATTTTTTGAACAAACAACATTAAGACTGTGACTCGATTTGTATTTTTGTTTATACACTTTTTTTAAAAAAAATAGTCAATCAAGATTTCAATTATCCAAAAAATATATTTAATTATGCGCGAAGCGCGGATGAGTATACTAGTTCTAAATAATTGACAAAAATGATAAATGGCAATTTTGACAAAGAGAGGTGTCATGTCATTCTTTTATTATTCTGCTTTATATCTATAAATATGAGAAATCTTATTATATAAACACATATAAGTAAGCATGATTAAGATAAATATTCATCAATACATCATCTCATTTGATGAACTACTACTATTAAAAAAATTAAAATGCATTGATAATTTTGTAAGAGCATTTCCCAAGAACACCTAAACTAAAATGATTGATTCATATATGCATAGTTTGATTGTGAAAGATATATATAGGTTAATTTTTATAAAATTGATTGAATTGAATAAATATTTTTTAGTTATAAAAAAAAAAAAAAGTAATTAAATTTGTCTCCATCTTTTAACATATGCAAAATTAAATAATGAAAGTTATAAATATTGAAGATTAGATAGTTATGAGTATTTTATTAATATAATTAAGAATATTATTTATAAATATGTAGAGGTGTGAGTTATAAAGATGAGATTTTTAAATAAATTAATGGAGAAAAATTAGAAAAGAAGATTAAAAAAGGAGCAAGAAGAGATAAATATAACCTTGCCTATATCTATACTACCTCCGTTTCACAAAGAGTGACCTGGTTTGACTTGGCACGAAGTTTTAGAAAATAAAGAAGGCTTTTGAATCTTGTGGTCCTAAATTAAAGTTATGTCAAATGTACTAAATTGTCCTTCAATCTTGTGGCTTTAAACATGCCACGTGGAAATGTGAAATTAAAATGTTACCAAAAAGGAAAGAGGTCATTCTTTTTTAAACAAACTAAAAAGGAAAGGAGATCATTCTTTTTTAAACGGATGGAGTACTATTTTTTTTTGTATATATAAATAACAAATAAATTTATAATATTTTAATCACAGTTATATTTGTAAATGTTTTAAATTAAGTAAAGAAGACAAAAGAAGGAATTCTTGAAAAGATATAAATAGTACTAATATTAATGAGGAAAGAGAAAAGGTTAGTGTAGGTATTTTTTGAAAGTACAATATTAATGAGGAAAGAGGAAATTTAAGTGTAGGTATTTTCTGAAATTTTTTAAAGCACAATTATTTTGGTAATAATATATGAAAAATAAAGAAGTAAAAAGAGGAAAGATAGGAAGATATAAATAGTGAGGTAATAATTAGGAAAGAGAAAATTTAAGTGTACCTATTTTCTGATTTTTTTTAAAAAGAACAAATTAAAGTAAAAGTCCAAAAAAATGACAAAAACAATTCTGGACAAAACAAAGGTGCCATGTCGGACTTTTATTATTCAACTTTATATATATATCTGATTCCGGGTTAAAAGAGTAGTCAAATGTAGATGTTGCAAGGGCAAGGCGTAGCGTGCGTAACGTAGACACACATTTAAGGGGACACCTCTCTTTTCCCATTTTTACGATTAAGCAAATTCACATCACTTCACTTGTTCCTGTTTTATGTAAAACTAAATTTCATTTTTTTTTCCACATTACCATTTCCAACATAAAAAAAGGGTCAGACTTTCTGCTATTTTATATTAAATTATACTTGGTGCTAAGACAAGAAGGAAGGTGATGGGGGTATTTTTTGACAAAATGATTGATCATTGAAAATTATAAAATATAATTTGATAATGGAAGTGTCTAATTTTTTCGTTGTCTAGTTAGATAAGTGGGAAGTTGAAATTTCTAAGGTTAATTAATTATGTGTACTTTTTAGGTATTTGATTAGATGATGCAAATGTTTGATTGGTCTTCCTTATTAATCTTAGGTTCCCACTTCCCAGCAGAATGCAGTGTTGTGTGAATCTCCCTTGTTGATTTTGGATCAGTACTAAGAAAATTGTTTTCTTCCTCTTTCTGTGCCAATTTTCACAATCACTCAAAATTCCGGTATCCATATATTCTACTTTGTTTGATTTGATTTGACATTGAATCATGTGGTCTAGTATGTAGAATGTACTAAAATGTCTTTTAATCTTAAATATGTCATGTTAGAATCAAAATGAAAAGTAAGACAAATAAATTGAATTTGTGGTGTCATATATATGGAAGTGATGCAATATCTCATCCACTATTTTGTTTACTAAAGCTATATGATAATGTTACAGTATTAGTCTAAATTTCCTCTTTCTCCAATTCTAGAAAATGTAATTGAACTTTTTCCTATTGCAGAATTTAGAAAAAAGGAAAATGATTAAGATTTGTTGTATAGGAGCTGGATATGTAGGTGGTCCCACCATGGCTGTCATAGCACTGAAATGCCACTCTGTTGAAGTAGTTGTTGTAGATATTTCAGTGCCTCGCATCACCGCCTGGAACAGTGACCATCTCCCTATCTTCACCAGGCCTTTGGGATATAGTGAAGGAATGCCGAGGCATGAATCTCTTCTTTAGCACAGATGTGGAGAAACATGTGTGTGAAGTTGATATAGTTTTTGTTTCTGTTAACACTCCTACAAAGACTAGAGGCCTCGGAGCAGGCAAGGCTGCTGATCTCACTTACTGGGAGAGTGCAGCTCGCATGATTGCTGATGTCTCAAAATCTGACAAAATTGTGATTGAGAAATCAACTGTTCCAGTCAAAACTGCTGAGGCAATTGAAAGGATTTTGACCCACAACAGCAACAACGGAATTAACTTCCAAATCCTCTCAAACCCTGTGTTTCTTGCAGAGGGGACTGCAATTGAAGACCTTTTTAAACCTGACAGAGCCTTAATTGGAGGACGCGAAACTCCAGGAGGCCAGAAGGCTATCCAAGCATTGAAGATGTTTATACCTAATGGGTTCCTGAAGATTGCATCATCACAACCAATTTGTGGTCTGCTGAGCTCTCAAAACTGGCTGCCAATGCATTCTTGGCCCAAATAATCTCTTCTGTGAATGGCATGTCAGCTCTCTGCGAGGCTACTGGAGCAAATGTTTCAGAGGTATCATATGTTGTTGGTAAGGACTCCAGGATTCGTCCCAAGTTTCTTAATGCTAGTGTTGGATTCGGTGGCTCTTGCTTCCAGAAGGATATTCTGAATCTGGTTTACATATGCGAATGCAATGGTCTTCCAGAGGTGGTTGAATATTGGAAACAGGTAATCAAGATCAATGACTATCAGAAGATTCGTTTTGTCAATCGTGTTGTTGCCTCCATGTTCAACACAGTATCAGGCAAGAAAGTGGCCATTCTAGGTTTTGCTTTCAAGAAGGATACTGGTGATACTCGAGAGACCACTGCAATTGATGTTTGCAAGGGACTATTGGGAGACAAGGCTAAGCTGAGCATATATGACCCTTAGGTTAACGAGGACCAAATCCAAAGGGACCTTGCAATGAAAATTTTTGATTGGGATCATCCCCTTCACCTCCAGCCATTGAGTCCGACTGGTGTGAAACAAGTTTCAGTCGTGTGGGATGCCTACACCACGACAAAGGATGCTCATGATGTTTGCATTCTTACAGAATGGGATGGATTCAAGAGTCTTGATTACAAGAAGATATACGATAACATGTAGAAACCTGCTTTCATATTTGATGGTAGGAATGTTGTTGACGCGGACAAGCTTAGAGAGATTGGATTTATTGTCTATGCAATTGGTAAGCCCCTGGATGCCTGGCTAAAGGACTTGCATGCTGTTGTTTGAAACCCCTACTTTTCTTACTAGTAATCAGATAGTCAGCTTAGCTGAGATCCATTCTTTACTATTTGTTTTGTCCCTTGTAGACACAGAACAGAGTCATTCTCTACTATTTGTTGTTATACTTTTTGGTATTTGAATATTTACCAGAAAAATTACAAAATCAAATAGCCTCGCACTTACTCTTTTATGTTAAAAGAAAAAGGAATTTTTTTGAGCAAAATCCTACCTATAATGATGGGTGCTTAGCACAGTAACAGATAAAATATTGGATCAACTTAAATGGCTCGTATGCATCTCACAAGCTAAATTCAGTTAATACAACTATTCTCATGTGCTTTAAATATAGAAGATATTAAAAGTGTTTTAACTGTTGTGAATAATTTGGTGGTTAAACTGATGACCATAACTCCTAGGTTAATTTCCGTAGTAGTGTTGTTGATAGTGGTCAAATGGATAACCATAACTCTAAGGTTGATATTGGTAGTAATGTTGTTGATAATATGATCAAATGGATGACCATAACTCCTAGGGTTTATTTCCTCGTATTTTCAAGGTTTAACATCATGTTTATGACATCCTTAATGTAATCCTATAAATAGTAGTATTGAGAATGATATTGAATACACTTGAAAGAAAGAAAGTTAATTTATATTCTTGTTATTTTCATCTTTATTGCTCTTTTGTTTTTAAGTTTTTTACAAATGACAAAAATTGTTCATAATTTCATTTGAAGTTTATTTTACTTGAATTTGGCTCGTGATAGCAAGTTTAATGTAGGTTGTCCATATGTTATGGGAAATAATATGGATGGATCCATATTTGATCCAACATAAATAAATTAATTAATTATCCAATCCGTCTATGGTTGGACGATTCTATCGGCACTATGCCACAAATGTTTGTACTGCTTTCTTTTCCCCTCCAATTTTAGGAATCATCCATTTTGATGGATGAGGCAGTATAAGTCTTGTTTCATGATATAATTTAATGTCACCAAAACATTAAATCAAGGAGAAGCAGAAAATGAGACTCTTCATCTCTTATTATGTGGTAATAACATCATCCTCTTACACATACATTATATACCTTCATCACATGACAAAAAGAGAAACTACATACTGTGCCTTTGTTATTTTTCATTCACTTCCCCCTCTTATGCTATTTCCACAGCTTCAATGTTCCAAATGTCTTTGGCATATTCATGGATTGTTCTGTCACTGCTGAACTTGTACGATCCCGCTGTATTCAAGATTGACATCTTTGTCCACCTCTGACCAAGTGATAAACACAAGTCATTTTTTACAAATATTTTAATGATCAAAGTCAATAGCATACACAAAACATGAGAAACCAAACAAAATATCCACAACGAATTGCAACAAACTGGACTTACTTTCTGGTCGCGATATGCTTCATCAACTTTCTCTTGGCATTCTATGTAACTGGGGAAGTCCTTGCCCACAAGGAAATAGTCAGCACGGCCAAAACCTTCATTTCCTTCCAACGATCCAATTAGGTCATCATAGTTATAAGAGCCAAAAGCACCGCTTCTAACAAATTCCTTCACCTCTTCAAAACGTTCATCAGGTACAAACTACAAAAGAGAGGAAATAAGATTTTCGTTCAATAACTGAGCAAGGTGACCATTCAAATGCATCTAAGAAGAAACTTTAGGGGTGGTTACTGGTAAGGAAATAAAAGACGAAATTTGACCAATCAACCAAGAAAAAAGAACATTGATCAACATGTCACTCAAAAGAGGGGTGAGCTTTACCTTTCCGTCAGCTCTTTCTTTTCTAAGCCCTGCAATTTCATGAGCTTGAGCACCAAAGAGAAAGAAGTTTTCTTCTCCAACCTCTTCCCTTATTTCAACATTAGCGCCATCCAATGTACCAATTTGGATACAACCATTCATTGCAAACTTCATATTACTGGTTCCACTGGCCTCCATTCCAGCCGTACTGGGGATAGGAAGAAAGAGAGTCAAATATACATATAAATCTCTACATAAAGCTAAAAACATACACCAACAAGATTAATGGAAATATTAGATTTTTATGTGCAGTTATCACATTACTGAGAAATGAATTGGCTTGGATAAACATTTTCCACTAGTAGTTGCCCCCTTTAAGTATCATTAAGTGACAACATAAAATCATCCTCTTTTTTTTTTCTAAAAAGGAACATTAAATCTTCAATTTTCATGAACCATTAGTTGGCTATTACCAAAGTTTTCCCAATGAAATAGACTAGCCACTGCCCAGTAGTTCCCTTTAAGTTTTATTTTGATACGTAAAATTGATGTTACTAGGCCATATAAGTATTGATCTGTTTGTGTCAAAAATTGGGGAAAAGCGTTAACCGCCATCAATAAAAGAGGAGCATGAAGATCCAAAAGTGCTACCCCTATTCCCGGCCTTCGATGTATAAACAGGATTCAGCTGAAATTTTCACATCATATGCATTCGCCACTGCAGACATGTTAGGAAAACTGATGTCGTCCACACGAAGGCAGGACACATTAGAGAGACTATAACTGCATAAGGACAGGAATCTTAATGGTGCCCAAATTACTATATTATCACATATAGTAGGATCATTTTGTAACAATTGAAATTCCAAATAGAACATACACAGTTTACTGCCAGGACAATCAAATAAAATGGTGCTGCATTGTGTGTGTGAATGAATGAGATGATCACTGTCATGTCACACCACTTCACTATGCATTCGATTTGATACATATATAAACTATGCATGTGATGAATATTACAATAATAACAGTATTATAGCATGATATCACTCTCAACACCCGAGTTATACTAGTAATGAGAAACTAAGCAGCTAATCGTTCAGTTATGTTCGCACAAAGCCACAAACAAATTTAACATGGTATAGAGTTGTTGGATCAATTGTTACCAGTGGCAGCACAATTGAAAAGAAAGATGGGAGTCAGTTAATTACCTGATATGTTCTGATAGATCGCTAGCAGGAATTAGCAATTCAGCAACACTGACATTGTAATCTGGCACAAAGACTACCTACAAGAGATAAAGGTGAGGACTCTTCAGGTTAAAAGTGCAAAAAGTAATCACATGATGAAACAGATGCAGAAATATCACACATTAAAAAAAAAAAAGTGACCTCTTACTGCTAGAAAAGAATAGCTTGTATCAAAATCAAAGAAAAAAACTTTCAAGAGAAATAATCATGTTAATACCTTCAACAGATCACCGATTTCTGGATCATGATTTATAGTAGCACCAACATCTGTGATAAATTTTACAATCCTCTTGGCTTGCACATATGTGGCAAAAGCTTTTCCCCCAAATATGCATACTCGAGGAACGAAGTTAGTCTTTCTTTCTGCAGCTGTCATTTCTTTCATCTTCTTATACCGATAAACGATGCCGAAGATATTTAACAGTTGTCGCTTGTACTCGTGAATGCGTTTTACCTGAGAATTGGTTTTTTAATTGAAAAGTGCATGATACTTCGTCCAAGAACAAGAATGATTCATATAACTAAGATAAAGCTAATTAATCACATGGCCAGAACTGAAAAACGGAGAATAACACACCTGAATATCAAACATTGCATCTGGGACAACAAAATACCCTGTCTTTTCTTTGAGAAAGGAGACAACTTTAATCTTGTTGCTCCTTTTTGCTTCCCTCCACTCATTTTGAAGATCTTCATTATCAGCAAACTGTGTGTGGTACCCATAGTTCAGATAGAACATAAGTCTAACCTTTTTGGGAAAATACACTCAGTTCGAAATTGGAACTGCTTTGTAAATAGCGATGATGAGTATACGTAATATTTTTTAACTTCACTATCAAATGGACAAAAGTGCAGGTTCAAGGTGTGATTTAGCTTCTATTCTTCAGTTGTTCTCCCGAAATTATGTAATTTAAAACCCCCAATTATAATTTAGTTTAACTTTAGTTATTGCACTTGTGCAAATCTTGATATTTGTTGTGGACAGCTTTGACCAGAATTTTGAAATCAATTGAAATAGGAGGGTAAACTGCGACCTATGCACGGGTTTAGGGATGCCTAACACCTGTTCTTTAAACAAAGGAATTTCCTTGCCTAATTTCTATTTTTCACAACCATTTGGAGTAAAAAACTTCAAATGGTTTTCTTTCAAAATCAACTTCAAGTTTTGAAAAGAATTTCAAGGGATTGGTCAAGTGACTTGCACACTTAACAATACGATCTGTTTCCTTAGTTGGTGACTCCAAATTTTCAAATCCCTTTGGATTTAATCTTCGCGAACACAACCTTCACATGTTTTTCGAAAATCAAAAACACTACGTGTCATAAATTTGGTGAATCTTTGGAAGGTGCCACAGAGAATGCATTTTCAACTATCTAACAACAAACAACAAAATTTCCACCTCATATTCTTAAACATGCCAAGTCAGAAAAGGCAAATGAAATACCTTCTGCAATTCTGCCAATTTTTCAGTTTTCAGGACCCAATCCTCTGTACCAGTCCACTTAGTTATGATGGCACTAAGAGGAGGATTGCAGAAACGAATCCATCTTCTTGGAGTCACTCCATTTGTTTTGTTTTGGAACTTTTCCGGCCAGAGCTGTAAATGTTAAGAGTAAGATAATACATGAATTAAAACTCAGTTTGACAAAAATCACTGATCTGATACATATCAAAAGATTCATACTAATGATGCTTACCTCATAGAAGTCATTGAAAACCTCCTCCTTCACAATTTCACTATGGATCTCAGCAACTCCATTAACAGCATGGCCGCCCACAACACACAGGTTGGCCATGCGTACCTTCTTAGGTGGTATAACAGCTGGTTCCGGACTCACGGGAGTTTTCTTGTCAATGTCTTTTTCTGCAGCTGCTTCTATCTTCACACTAGTTTTCTTACCAGTGTCATCTTCATCATTAGTCACAACTTTATCGGAAGCTTCAACTTTGTCATGGACTTCTACTGTTTCAGTATCATCATCAACTGAGATTTCAGGCTTAATAAATAATTCAGCAACAGAACTGGGAAGATCAAAATTTTCTAAGATTCTCATTGTAGTCAACTTTTCCTCCAATTTGTTCAGATCCATTGAACCATATTTTAATACAATTTCATGTACCAGCTGTTAGGATAGCACACTGCAGAAATTAGTCAAAATAGTTTAACTTGCATAACCAAATAAATTTGTTAAATTTGTAGCTCCATCACCTCCTCGTCAATCGACTCAATGATTTCGACATGTCTGGGAAGCAGTTTCTGCATCAATTCATAACTCCATTTCTCCAGTGCCTCGGGCAAAACAGTATGGTTTGTGTAGGCCACAGTTCTGGTAAGTTTCCAGCATTAAGGATTTCAGTGTTTCTAATAAGAAAATAAAATTGGAGGTATTGTTTTATGTTTAAAAGTAAAAGTGTGTTATCTCCTGCCATTTTGATGTTCGAAGACCAATTCAGATGATGTGGAACTTAAAGTTTAGTAATAAGATCTCATACTACAGTATCACTTGCGTCATGTATTTAAACAAATTCAGATGATGCTTCCGTACAGTATATTCAGCACAAACCTCAATTTCCCACATGCAAAGCTTGTAACTTTCAGTACCTTTGAGTAATATTCCAAGCTTCATTCCAATTCAAGCCCTTCAGATCTATCAATATTCTCATCAGCTCAGGGATACAAAGTGTAGGGTGAGTGTCATTCATCTGCACAGCAACTTTTTCAGGAAACTCTTCCCACTTAATACGATCACCTGATCTCCTCTCAAATCGAGAAATAATATCTTGGAGAGAAGCCGAGCATAAGGTATATTGTTGCTTCAACCGAAGGATCTTTCCCTCCTCTGATTCATCCCCAGGGTAGAGTATGTAACATATCTGATGTTAGAGAAGAACTAGCTTAGACCAGTGTTTTTGAGAGCGAGAAGCGCTAAAAAGCGACAAGGACCCGCTTTGCTTAAAGCAGAAGTGAAACACAGTTCTAAAAGAGTACCAAAATAAACCTCGCACAAATAAGTAAAATAACTAAATAAAAAAGAGCTCAACAAAAATGACACATAAGCAAATCTTTCAATTTAAAAACTAAAAAGTAGACAGCCAAAAATCCTCCATTGGGCATGCAAAATAAAAACCAAAACATAAATGGATCAACATCCGATTCTTCTTAAAGATTGTCAAAACCTCTTTTATCAACATCATTATATTGCTCACCATCTTCTCTTTCACTATAACCTCAAAAGGCGACGTACCTATGTGCCGCTGCAGTCCATCACTTAAAGCGTATAAGAGATCCCTTCTAATAACACTAGCTTAGCCATCTAAACTAATGCTATGCTAAGTATGTTACTATGTCCCTAATGTATATGAAGAGACAGAAAAGAAGAGTAGGTTAAAATGTGCCTAGGACAGTAGGAATATGAATATGAAATCTGTAATGGAGTTAGTTAATCTAGGAGATGGAACTCGAAGAAGATGATTGCCGATTCAGGGTTATAACCGAGAATTGAGGCTTAATTGAATGTAGAAGAGGGAGAATCAGATATTATTTCATGAATGAATCCAATTACACATAATGGCTATATTTATAGAAATGAAACTAGGAACTGAAATCTGGAAATCTAACTGCTACAGTCTAACAACTTCAACTACTTCTAACTAATTCCCACGTCACCTAACTAACTTGCCAACTCAGCTAGTTCACAGTTAAACTTGTATCACTGACATTTTCAACAAAAAGAGTATTATCAAAACAAACTTGAAAGGGAAAAAGAAAAGAAGAGTAGGTTAATATATGCCTATAGGAACATGGATATCAGGTCTCTTGACATTTTCTACAAAAACTTAGTCATCAGTCTCTTGCCCCTCATTAAAAAAAAAAAGGCAAGAAGAAAACTAAGAGCATATTCAAAAAAGAAAAGAAATAAGAGTAGGTTAAAATGTGCCTAGGACACATAGAAATACAGATATCAGGTCTCCTGACATCTTCCACAAAAAAAAATAGTCTGTTGAATGAGTAGGCAGATTTAGTCATAATCTGCAGACCATTGAGCTGCCAGATTTGATTATAATTTGCTCCACAAATAAAGCTGGCAGATTTGATTAGAATCTGCTCCTGTAAATATGGGATTAGAATATATTATTCTAGGAAAATAGTTTAGAGGAAATCCCTTAATTCAAGGATTTCCTAAGAATTAGGGATTGATTAGTTTATTTGGTCTTTACTTGTTCTCTTATAAATACCGTACAAACACTATGAATAAAATATACTTTTGCAGTATCTAAACTTTCATGGTATCAGGGAGGGACTTTTTCCCCTAATATCACATGGATAAAACAGCCTTTCACAGAGAGCATCTTTCTCTTTCTGAAACATCAACAGGAGCCTCCTGCAGAAAATCTGATGACACAAGGAGGCAATGCTTCTCACATGCCCTTCCAGTTAACTTCTCATCGATTAAATGGGAAGAACTATCTGGAATGGGCACAGTCCGTAAAGCTTGCAATCGATGGCCGTGGAAAGCTGGGACATCTGACCGGAGAGACAAAAAAGCCGGGAGTTGGAGACCCAAAGATGAACTCCTGGAGATCAGAGAATTCACTCGTGATTACTTGGTTAATAAATTCTATGGAAGCAGTCATAGGTAAATCTTATCTCTTTTTGCCCACTGCTAAGGATGTGTGGGGAGCCGTTAGGGAGACATATTCTGATTTAGAAAATGCCTCTCAAATTTTTGAGTTAAAAATTAAACTATGGCAAGCTAAGCACAGTGAGAATGAAGTCACTACTTATTATAATGAAATGGTGTCCTTGTGGCAGGAGTTAGACCAGTGTTACAATGATGAATGGGAGTGTTCTATGGATAGTTTGAAAGCCAAAAAAAAGGAAGAAAATGAGTTTACCTTTTTTTAGCAGGATTAAACCGAGAGTTTGACGAGGTCAGGTCGCGAATCCTAGGAAAAAAATCCTCTACCCTCACTTCGTGAAACTTTTTCTGAAATTAGGAGAGAAGAAACTGGGAGGAAAGTTATGTTAAAACCTGATTTAAATGTTGAACTAAAACCTGTTATAGACTCTTCAGCTCTTGTAACAGTGAAGAATGAAGAGGACAAAAAGAAAAAGCCATCGTGTGATCATTGCAAAAAATATTGGCACACCCGTGAAACGTGTTGGAAGATTCATGGGAAACCACTAAACTGGAAGAACAAGGGAGTTGATGATCATGGCTTTCAATCTCAAAATGGTCAGGCCCTCCAAACAACTTATTTTGATCAGGGGCAGCAACCTTCTCCAGAAACGTCTCTATTTACAAGGGAACAATTGGAAATTCTGCACAAACTCCTTCAATCTCCACAATTTCGTGCAAATGCACCAAAATCTTCTAATCCTTCTTGTTCTTTTGCTGAAACTGTATCATCTGTATCGTCTGCTTTTCTTAGTGTCAATTCCAACCAAATAGATTCTTGGATCATAGATTCAAGAGCTAGTGACCACATGACTGGGAGTTGCCGTTTTTTCTCTACTTACACTCCTTGTGCAGGGAACAGTAAAATCAAGATAGCTAATGATTCCTTCTCAGCAATTGCTGGAAAAGGAACTTAAATTAACCCGTTCTCTTAATTGTCGTGCTATTTTTTATTCCGATTTGTGTGAATTTCAGGAAAAGGTCTCGGGGAAGATGATTGGCAGTGCTAGAGAATCAGGAGGTCTTTATTTTCTTGACAACGGGAACAACTCACTACAGCTAAATCCTATTTTTTTAAACTCTACTTTTGTTTTGAATAAAGTCATGCTTTGGCACTATGGGCTTGGACATCCAAGTTTTTATTATTTAAAACATTTGTTACCTCAGTTATTTAGAAATAAAAATTCATCCTTATTCCAATGTGAATTTTGTGAAAGGGCTAAGCATCATTGATCTTCTTTTCCTTCTCAAAGATATCATGCTTCAAAACCTTTTACAATGATTCATAGTGATGTTTGGGGACTGTCTAGAATTTCAACAATGTTTGGAAAACGGTGGTTTGTAACTTTTATTGACGATCATACTAGATTGAGTTGGGTTTTTTTATTGAAGGACAAATCTGAGGTTAAAAATGTGTTTGAGACTTTCCATGTCATGGTGGAAACACAGTTCAATGAGAAAATCAAGATTTTTCGGAGTGACAATGGCCGTGATTTTTTTAATGAACAATTAGGAAGTTTTTTCAGAAAAACTGGGGTAGTACACCAAAGCTCTTGTCCAGATACACCTCAACAAAATGGTATCGCCGAAAGAAAGAATAGACACCTTTTAGAGGTAACGAGAGCTTTAATGTTTACTAGTAAAGTTCCACAACACCTTTGGGGAGAGGCTCTTTTGACTGCCACTTACCTTATTTATAGAATGCCATCTCGCCCTCTTGAATTTAAGACACCTTTTAAAGTTTTCAGAGAAAGTTTTCCTAGTTCTAGGTTAACTACAGATCTACCTCTGAGAGTTTTTGGTTGTACAACATTTGTTCATGTTCATAATCGTAGTAAACTTGAACCGCGGGCTAAGAGGTGTATTTTTGTAGGATATGCCCCAAGTCAAAAGGGATACAAGTGTTATGATCCACATGCTAGGAAGATAATTGTCACAATGGACCTAACTTTCTTTGAGTCGCAACTCTATTTTACTACTCATCTTCAGGGGGAGTATCATGTAGGTGAAGATTTGTTTTTTGTGATATTGAGGAAACTAGATATCAAGCAAATGAGGAGCCTAATATTATAATAAATACTGATGTGAGAGATGTAGGGGAAGATATAAATAAGTGTGATCCAAGAGATGATAAGGACCAAAGTGACTTAAATGATAAATACTCAGAAATTGAACCTGAACCTGTAGCGCCTTCAAATGACAAAAATAAAAATGGGAATAGAGAACAAAAAACAGAAATGCAGGTGTATTCGAGAAGGAACCGAACTCAAGAAAAAAGGACCGAAGATTCTCAACACTGCCAAAAATCAGTCCCACAAGACCTTACTGTAATTCAAGGTACTCTTCCAACTGATTCTATTTCTAATTCCTTAGATCTAGATCTACCTATTGTGAAACGCAAAGGTGTTAGAAATACTTCTAAATATCCTATTCCTATGTTAGTGTCCTACAAAAAGTTGTCTCCTAGTTATTCAGCCTTTACTTCACAACTCTCTAGTGTGGAGATTCCAACAAATGTGCAGGATGCTCTACAAGTTCCCGAGTGGAAGGAGGCTATTTTGGAGGAATTGCGAGCTCTTGAAAAAAAATGAGACATGGGAGTTAGTGGATTTACCCGAGGGAAAGAAACCAGTGTGTTGTAAATGGGTGTTCACCACCAAATTCAAATCAGATGGATCCTTGGAAAGGTATAAGGCCCACCTAGTAGTTAAGGGATTCACACAGACATACGGCAATGGCATTGACTATCTCGAGACGTTTGCTCCAGTAGCTAAGCTAAACTCAATTAGAGTTCTGTTGACAATCGCAGTAAATCTCGACTGGTCTCTTTCGCAGTTGGATATGAAGAATGCTTTCTTGAACGGGCACCTAGAGGAAGAAGTCTATATGGATCCCCCACCAGGTTTTGAAGGGAAGTACAAGTCAAAAATATGCAGGCTTAGAAGATCTCTTTATGGTCTAAAACAATCTCCAAGCGCTTGGTTCGAAAGGTTTACTCAATTTGTGAAAAGGCAAGGGTATGTGCAAGGACAAGCAGATCACACAATGTTTACTCGACATTCACTAGAAGGAAAAACAACAGTTCTTATAGTGTATGTTGACGATATCATCCTCACAGGAGATGATGTGGTTGAGATAAAAAATCTAAAGGAACGTCTTGCCTCAGAATTTGAGATAAAGGACTTAGGCCCGCTAAAGTACTTTCTTGGCATGGAGGTTGCACGATCGAAGAAAGGAATTATAGTGTCACAAAGGAAGTATGTTCTTGATCTGTTAAAAGAAACAGGAATGAGTGGTTGTAGACCAACTGAAACTCCAATTGATCCAAATCTGAAGTTTGTAAAGGAAGGAAAATTGATTGATAAGGGTCAATATCAGAGATTGGTAGGCAAGTTGATTTACTTGTCACATACTAGACCTGATATTTCCTTTGCTGTGAGCCTAGTCATTCAGTTCATGCATTATCCACGAGAAGAACACCAAGAAGTTGTGTATCGAATCCTAAGGTATCTAAAGAGTTCACCTGGGAAAGGGTTGTTCTTCAAGAAGAATGAGCAAAGAAGTCTTGAGGCTTATACGGATGCAGACTGGGCTGGTTCATCTATTGATAGGAGGTCTACATCTGGATATTGTACATTTGTTTGGGGAAATTTGGTGACATGGAGAAGTAAGAAGCAAAATGTGGTGGCTCGAAGTAGTGCCGAGGCTGAGTATCGATCCATGGCACACGGAATTTGTGAAATATTGTGGCTCAAGAGATTTTTGGAAGAACTAAGAAGACCTGTGAGTTTTCCAATGAAGTTGTATTGTGACAATAAGGCTGCCATAAGCATTGCTCATAATCCAGTTCAACATGATAGAACAAAGCATGTTGAAGTGGACAGACACTTCATTAAAAAGAAGATTGAAGATGGAAGTGTGTGCATTCCTTTTGTTCCAACAACAGAACAAGTTGCAAATATTTTCACAAAAGGTCTTTTCAGAACTACTTTTGAGTCCTTTGTTAGCAAGTTTGGCATGTTTGATATTTACATGCCGACTTGAGGGGGAGTGTTGAATGAGTAGGCAGATTTAGTCATAATCTGCTCCACCATTGAGCTGGCAGATTTGATTATAATTTGCTCCACAAATAATGCTGGCAGATTTGAGAATCTGCCCTGTAAATATGGGATTAGAATATATTATTCTAGGAAAATAGTTTAGACGAAATCCCTTAATTCAAGGATTTCCTAAGAATTAGGGATTGATTAGTTTATTTGGTCTTTACTTGTTCTCTTATAAATATTGTACAAACACTACGAATAAAATATACTTTTGCAGTATCTAAACTTTCATAGTCATTGGTCTCTCATTGGATCAGTGTTCTGATCATCCAGTGTATAATAGTGAAGTACTACTTCTGGTCAATTTAGGAAACAGATAAATGCATCTCTATAAAGTTCACTAGCTATGATGCAACCAGGAATCATGTCCTACAACTGTTGTTGGTCCGAAGATGCGGAAGTGTTGAGACTGAAAACTGGGAAGGCTCATACTGAAGCCCAAATTCACATTAAGAAAAGGCAAATAGATTATAAAACTGTAATACAAATTAATAGATTAAGTATACCTTCTCAGCGTTTGCTTGGGCTTCACATGCTTTGGTGTGCTCTCCAGCATTGAAAGCAGATAAATCAAAATCCGCTGATGGAACCTGTGTAGACCACAGTCGAAGGCTGATTGTGGTTCTGGTTTTATACCCTGGTATGGGAACATCATACGCAACTGCCTTTATATCCTCTCCACCAATCCAATACCTCTTTCCATCTGATCCTGTAGAGACTTTTCCATAGAATTTGATAGGATATGAAACATCATTCCTCACAACTTCCCATGGACTGCCAATCTGCATGGACAACCAACAATAATGAACATCCACATTGCATGAACTGAGTAAGAGTAAATAAGTCATAAAGAAAGAGAAAAAAGGAATATCAGAAGCTCTAAAAACAAGAGGAGAACAGTAAGCGACAAGGATATAAGCTATCTAAGGACGTAAACACATGTGAAATCAAGAACTGAATAAGTAATAAGCATACTTCAAGCCAATCTTCAGCCACCTCCTCCTGACCATCTTTTGTAATCCGTTGCTTAAATAAACCATACTTGTACCTAAGTCCATAGCCCCATGCTGGGTAGTTTAGTGTTGCCAAAGAGTCCAGAAAACAGGAAGCAAGCCGTCCCAAACCCCCATTTCCAAGAGCAGCATCTGGCTCCTGTCAATAATTATTCAAAAATTAACAAGTAGTCAACTCCAAATAAAAACATAAAGACACAACAAGTATGGCATGTATGGCTTCTGAATATTATAACAGTCGATGCACAAAGTCACAAATGAATACACATAGTCCAACTGTTGTTGAGTAAAACACAGAAGAACTTGGAAAACTAGGTTTTTTCTGATGCGTGAAATAAAAGTCACACTGACCTGAGAAGCCACATTTTCTAGATTGTGGCCAAGGTTTTTCAAAGCTTCCGCAAATGCACCAGTAAGCTCCAGATTACCAATTGCATTTAACAATGCTCTACCCTAAACAGTAGATAGGGCATAAATTAAACTCAGCTCGCAAAGAGTTGTTTGTGCATAAATTTCAGAAACTCTCATGTGTAACAGTAAATATACAGTATAATTTGTCAGCAATATCAAACGGATTAATTTCTTACTAGATATGATTTAAGGTCACTCTGCACAGTCATACAAAAGAGCAAAAGAGAAAGTAAGAATAATGAGATACCTGCAGAAATTCCATGGATAGATAGTACGCTTGCTTCATGTTCAGCTTTTCATAAATATCATACGTAGCATTCCAATTAATAAGGAGCGAATCACGAACACTTTGAGCTGTTGCAAAGAATGCCTTAGGGAGCTCAAACCTTTCAGGAGAGAATACAGGTGTGAACTCTGCATGGTATTTGATACTTGAGGTAATCGATGCGGCATCAGGAGCAAAAGAACTCAGGTCGCTCTCACCACCTATATATATGTCAAGCAATGGAATAAACATAAATCATGTAAGTAATAAATTGGAAGGAACTAATGGAAATACAATCGTGTACAACAAGTTCAATGGAATAAACATAAATCATGTAAGTAATTCCTAAGATCCATACATCAAGTTTCTGATGCTTCATTATTATATACTCCCTCCATACATCTTTTATACCTTTTTGAAGTGTCGGGTCTCTTTTTTATACTCCCTCCGTCCCATTTCATGTGAGGTAGTTTGACTCGACACGGAGTTTAAGAAAGTAAGGAAGACTTTTAAAACATGTGGTCCAAAATGAATGATAGAAATTTGTGTGGCTGTAAATTATTTTATTAAGGGTAAAATAGACATTTTATAGTTAAATTGTTACTTAATATAGAAATGTGTTATTCTTTTTTGGACCGACTAAAAAGAAAAGTAAGTCACATAAATTGAGACAGAGGGAATACTATTTAGTAAGTCTTCCAATTTCAATATCCTACCTGGCAAGTCTAAGACCAGAAATTTTCAAAAACTACACACTTGTTTAATTTAACATCACAAGATTCAAAATTCTCCATTAATATCATAAACTGTCAAACTAAGACACTTAAATTGGGAGTACAAAATGAATAAGAAGTCACCGAATACTGCAAGAGTGCTTTAAACAAACATAAAATTTGATCAATAACAAGATTGGGAGGTCCAAACAAACTTTTTTTTTTCTAACCCACGAAATGTAGAGGCAGATGGATCTAATGGTTTCAACACACGAGTCCATGTATTGAAAAAAGTTTATGTATAAAATGTTGGTTCATCTACCCTACTTGGAGTGCACATTTTGAATATTGAAATAGTATATTTAATGATATGGATTCGATACCAAATTTTGATATTGAAACAAATTGCAGAATAGTAAATTAATACATGAAAATAAGAGTGAGACCTTGTTCAGTAATGGGATGGTGAATTTTCTCACTCAAGGTATTGTTGACATGGAAACAGCGTTTGGGTCTCCGAAAATGGGAGGTTTTGGTAAGGAACAATTTGGAGCTTGTGTTTCTAGAAGTGAAATGGATGAATCTGGAATTGGAGCTGTAATGGTTGAACAAGTGTGCTCCATTTGCAGTCGCCATTTTGTGCTCTCTATGCAAATCTAGCTTTTCGAATGAGAGTGATAAGAGAGTGAGGATTGTGAATTATTTTATTGATGAAGATTGGAGAAGTCAATTATTGATTCACACACAGGAATTAAGTGTGTTGTGTTGCGTCCTCTTGTGGAATGTCACCCTTTTTTCATTTATCAATGAAATCACGAAAATCTCCTGCACTCTCTTATATTTGTCCATTTCCCACAAATCCCTAACTTAATTACTTACCCAGGGTCGTTTGGTAGAGTGTATAAGAACAATGTAAAATATTGTGCATTAGTAATGCTTGCATTAGTAGTGCGTGCATTAGTTATACAAGTATTATTTCTTATATATTGTTTGGTTTAATGTATTAGAAATAACAAATCTTGCATAATTACTATTAAATAATATATGTTTACAAAAATACTCTTCACACTTTATTTATTCGTACACTTCCTTTGCAAGAAAGTTCTTTGCTAAAACATCAAAAAAAAAAAAACTTTGTTAAAACATCATTAACTCTTCATCTTTTTAAATAAATAAATAGTATTAAATAGTTATACTATTGCATCAAAATATTTTTGTGAAAGTTGGCAAATAATTTTTTTTATCAAATTTATTGTCACAATAGTAAAAAAAATTATTAAATTAAATTGAAATTAGATTTTTTTTCAAAAAGATACTTAAAAGGCCATAAAGTCTATTAAGACACCAACAAATTAAAAGATACCGAAAAGCAAATAAAAATAAAAATAAAAACTTATGACAACAAAGAAAATGAAAAGGCTTTAAGGGTAGTTTTGTAATTATTTGATCTAATGCAAGTGTTAAAATGCTATGTATTACTAATACCTAGAATTCCTTGGTATTAGTAATACACAACTTAATACACAATAGAGTGTATAACTAATGCATGCATTAGTTATACATGGCATGAAAAAGTGTACCAAACAAGGTACTACTAATACACACACCTAATACATGCATTATATTTCTTAATACACTCTACCAAACAACCCCTAATAGTCAAGTATTTTACCACATATATAGGGTCAACTATTACATATAATTTGTTCTATATACATTGTATCTAAGTAAGATTTATATATATTTTGAAATACATAACAAATCTTCTCGCATCTCTTTCATCTCGCTTGCCGCTGCGATACATACATAAAGGCAATGTGTACGCATAAATTTTTACAAATCGTGTCACCACTGCAAATGTATCATTCTTTTTTAGGCAAACTAAAATAACGTGAATTATATAAATTGAAACAGAAAGATTGATACATTTATTATATCTTCTTTCGAATATAATAAATTTAATATTTTAAAAAATATACTTGAAATAATTACTATAGTTAATAACAACAATAAATTAAACTTCATAATAATATATTAGTTTCTAATTTTTTAAATAAATATTTTTTTTAATATATGGGCCAAATAAAAATTGACGGAGAAAAGGTTAGTGATGTGGATCTTACTCTACCTAGTGCATTGGGTAATGATCTCATGAGATCCGCAACTTGTGCGGTTCTTTCGTTTTTGAGAAGAAGAAAAAACGAGCAAATCATTTTATAATTTCATCCTATTCCTTAGTATAATATTTGGTCCAAAAATTGCTATTTTCCCTTTTTGTGTAAATAATAATAATGTTTGGTCAATTTAAGTTATTTCCATTATTTCATAAGATATATACTGCAATTTCAATGTCTCATTTAAACAATAATTCTATTTCTAAAATTTAAAAAATTGATTATGTTTTTTTATTTAATTTTGTTAAAATTTGAACTCTTATTTATCAAATTTTTCATCACATTTCGTTCATCGTCTAATTGCATGTTGGCATGTTGGATATTGGAGAAGGGAAGAAAAAAGAGTTGAGTGTCAGTTTAGATGAAAGAAGATCCCAGTCAAGTACTATTTTCTCATGTAATGTTCAATGACTCTTAAATCAACGTCATGTGGACAATAAAATAAATTATGATTGAGATTCATTTCAAATCTTAACAGAAAAGTCAAAAATAATAAAAGTAAAGCTAATAGTATCCATTAAAAATATTTGTGATCATCGACTCTTGAAAAGATTAGTCGACAAAATGTAAATAAATTTAAACTCAACGATAAAATATTTATATTTTTTAAAAAAAATCATCTAATTAAGATGAACCTAATCATAAGGAATTAAACTATCTAATTCCAAAAACTTCATACAAGTATAAGAAATATGATCTATTTCTTTCACATTAACAACATGCTCTCAAGCATGCCTATATTTGTTAATGTTGTGTAGGATGGATAGATTATTATTTTTATGTTCATCCACTTTAATTAACAAAATATATATCAAATTTTAGGAGTTGAATTAGAAAAATAATATTGAGTAGTGTTTTTTCGATAAGTATCTGATGCATTTTAATGAATACCATTAGCTTCACTTTTATCATTTTTGGCTTCTTCTGTTAAGTGTAAGATTTGAAATGAGTTTCAACCATAAATTATTTTATTTATGATCCACTCTAAGAGGTCATTAACATTACTTGAGAGAATATTACTTGACTGGATCTTTTACCAGTTTAGATAGGCTTATTGTTTTTGACTTATTTTTATCCTTTTAGCTTTAAAATAAGCATTTTGAATCTTTTTTTTTAAAAGTATATTCAAACACTTCAAAATTATTTTAATATTATTTTAGCTTTAAAATACTTGAAATAAATCAATCCAAACAAAACGGTATCAAATCGCTACCACTTGATGTGAGATTTTTGAGAAAAGCAGATGGGCGAAAATATGGTGATCGTTAATTGCTTTGTGGGCCGAGGCAGGAGAGTGACCGTTCATTTGGTCTTCACAAAGATATTAAAATCATAGAAATTGTACTATTATCTTGTCTTCTTACTATATACTATAAACTTATTATGATTTCACAAGGGTCATTATCAGAAAACCAATACCAACATGATGGGACAAGTGAAGGGGCCACCAATCACCATGGCATTTGCTTCAATTTTTAGAGGAACAGTTTTCAATCAATAATGTTTATAGAGAAGTTGTAAAAGGAGTACTCATTAACCAATATGAAAAACTTTTAAAGGATCGTTTGGTTTGTATACTATTCTTGATTTAGTAATACAAAAAAAAATCATAGTGCATGAATTAATAATACAAGATCAATTTCTATACTATGAGTTTGTTTATCCATCCATTGTTTACCTACAATCTAATATTATATCACAAAGAGAAAAAATGTTTTATGTCTTGTTTTAAATATATTTACGCGACGTAGCTTATACTTTGTGTATAAATACATGATTTAACTCACATTTGTGTATAAACACTTGTTATACACTATTATACAGTTTATTTTATACAAGATTGATACATTACAAATAATAATTTTTTCTTGGATATAATATTATATATTAAGCTAGGTGAAGTAATATTTTCAAAAGTGGTATGAAGATTTCCTTAAAAGACAATAATAGATGCTCGTTTAACTTATACATGTAATTTATTTATGAGAAAAGATAAAATGATAACCAAGCAAGGGATGAATTATATAGGTGAGGAAAATGATAATCAACTGAATTTTATGGGGATAAATAATTAAGTAGGTGTTTGGACATGATTTACTACAAATTTGGAAAAAGAAATTTAAGTTGAAGTTGAAAAGGTTATTAAATGAGTATATCAAATATTTGGGTTGTAAGTTCTAACAAAGAAATTGGTCAGTGTTTACCCATAAAACAGTATAGTTGAATTTTTCATAGCAATTTAAGGACACATGAGTAGATTGATCTTGCGAATGAAATAATAATGAAATAACTGGAAGATAAATGGCACGCCCCAAACTAAAGGGGTGCAACTGGCACCAAATGCCAAAACTTAGGCTTGAGCCGACCTTGCTAAACCACTTGCTACTAGCGCATGACAGCCACATATAGTCGAAAAAACAAAGAAGTATATCTCGACTTAAAAATAATCCCTTAACCGACATGACCCTTGTTAACTGCTCTACAAATAAAACAACTACTCCCAACAATTTATATAACGTAAGAAACAAGTAGTATAGAAGCCTATTTGGGCCGTCGAGGACACCATGGTATCTAAGAAAGTATAAACGTTATGGAACGTCAAAGCCACCATGATCTCTATACATGAACTAAAAACATGTATGTAACTAACAAATATGTCAAGCAACTATCAAACATTAGTCAACTAGAAATCAAGGCCAACATGATCAGTAACGTGACTATACTAACCAACACACTAGGCTGCAAGCCTCTATGAATTAACGCTTGGACATGACAGAGCCTCGACCAGATGGGCGGCTGTGCTACTAGGCATGTTTGTCTGGTCGTCACTCAAGAAGGCATGGATGCAGTGTCCCCCGACAAGGGAAAACAATACAAAATAATATACCGAGCATGTAAGGCAAACTGAAGTAAGAAGGGCTGTAAAAATAAGATTACATCAACCAAAATGTCTGAAATAATACAATTACAATTCTACCTTCTTGAAGCAGCAACAACCAAATCCTAAATCGACAAGAAAATTATACCACAACGGTGAGCTCGCAACGTAGAGCAACTTCCATTGAACATCCGAGTTGAGAATCTAAGTATCCAGGGAGTATTGGAAGGTGGGTTTACCATTTTTCAGTCCCACTGATTCTTTGAAAAAACAAAAGACGAAGATGGTGGTCTCTTAAAAAGACCACCGACTTAGAGTTAGGGGGGGCGCTTAGAGCTACCTACTTGTGCAGCCTCACAGAAACATGCATAACTCTCTACTCTAATGTCTTATGGACTAGTGATTTAGTGTGTTGGATACTAGACTCGTATACCGTCGATTTTTATAGTTAATGGGCCTTCTAACTACTCTTATACTAGGAGAAAATTGCAGAAACATTTGACCAAAATTTTAGAGAAATTCTTTAACAACATTTACAATAACCTTTCCCGACTTTTATTTAGCAACTTTCTTGACTTCAATACCTAACATAAAAACTTTCCGTAATTAAAAATAACTCATAAACCATACTTCCTTACGTGTTAATAAGTGTTACTCTTATTACAAAAGTACATGTTAATTCCAACATTCAAATGGACGGGGTGTCATATCCTCCCCCCTTAGGGACATTCGTCCTCGAATGATGATAGTATTTTCTACATCAAAGGAAACAATAAAAGAACTCATATATTACATAAATAACATGCTGATCTACTTATTTGAAGGAACCAACAGGTGGGGATAATTGGACTTCATGTCCTCCTCAACTTCCCACGTGATCTCCTCAACATTACGACTCTGCCACAACACTTTTACTAAGATATATCCTTATTTTGCAACCTTCTAATTTGTCAATCTACTATGGAAACAAGGACTTTTTCATAAGATAGCTTCTCGACACTATACGTGTTTGATCTCCAATACACTTCTGTAACATAGAAACACGAAAAATTGGGTGTACTTCTTCTAACTCTTGAGGTAACTCTGCCTCATAGGCAACTCGGCCTATGCGTCACATTATGCGATAAGGCCCAATGTACCTAGAGCTCAACTTGCCCTTTTTTCTGAATATCATAACCCATATGCAATCAAATTTTCTTGCTCAAGAACCATATCTGAATGAAATGACTGCAATAGATATAAATATATGCTCAACTGAATGTAAAGAAATAAAGGAGTGAAATCATTAAAACTTTACAAAATACTTACCCATTCCTGAACTCAACATATTAAGTGATACAATAAAAATATACTTTTAACTCTATTTGGGAGATACTCTAATCGACAATCATCAATATGAGCTACGTGATGATACTAATCGAAGATTCAAAAAGATTAGGGTTATGTAGCAATACGGTAAATATGAACATGATACATTGCATAACAATGAAATATACTGTAGCAGTGATGTATCAGATCAATGATAACACTAACAAAGGCTAATTTCATGTATCATAAAATTGAAACGAAGGCATTATACGTAAATTATGAATCAAAATCAACTAGATACATTAAAAACTGAACTTTGAGTAGAGAAGGGTGTTTAACAACATGTTCTACCCCCCCCCCCCCCCCGTATCAGAAAAAGTTGAACAACAAAAGATAAAAAAAAATCAACAACTTGATGGGCTGAAATAAAAAAAAAATTGTGAAGAAACCTTGTACACTTTCTCCTTTGCTCTAGATCAACTCCCATAACTTTTTTTTCACTTGTACAAATATAGAGGACATCGAATCTCATTATACGAGCATGTGATCCAACTGATAACTATTTAAGTAGTTAGTATATGCATAGTTTGATTGTGAAAGATATATATAGGTTAATTTTTATCTTTTCATCTCTCATCTTTTAGTATATTATTACTCCACACTAATAAAATTAATTAAGAATTATATAAACTAAAGGTGGATGAATACATAAATATATATTAAAATCTTTAATAAAGAAGGCAATTATAGTGGGTAGTGAAAAATTAGAAAAGAAAATTAAAAAAGGAGAAAAAAGAGATAAATATAACTTTGCCTATCTCTGATACTATTTATTTTTGTATATATAAATAAGGGAAAATGGTCTGAAAAATATCCCAACTTTGTTTGGATTTGCTGTTGTGATACTAAATTTTCATGAGGACCTATTACCTCCCTAGACTATTTAATATCGTATTTTAAACACATATATTTGCCCACGTGGACATAAAAAATAATGCAAAATTATAAATAGTAATGTGTCCACGTGGGCACATATATATCTTTAAAATACACTATTAAATAGTTCAGGGGGTAAAAAATACGGTATTAAATAGTCTAGGGAGGTAATAGATCCTCATGAAAGTTTAGTATCGCAATAACAAATCCGACCAAAGTTGAGATATTTTTCAGACCCTTATCCCTATAAATAACAAATAAATTTGTAATATTTTAATCACAGTTATATCTGTAAATGTTTTAAATTAAGTAAAGAAGACAAAAGAAGGAATTCTTGAAAAGATATAAATAGTACTAATATTAATGAGGAAAGAGGAAATTTAAGTGTAGGTATTTTTTGAAAGTACAATATTAATGAGGAAAGAGGAAATTTAAGTGTAGGTATTTTCTGAAATTTTTTAAAGCACAATTATTTTGGTAATAATATATGAAAAATAAAGAAGTAAAAAGAGGAAAGATAGGAAGATATAAATAGTGTAGTAATAATTAGGAAAGAGAAAATTTAAGTGTACCTATTTTCTGATTTTTAAAAAAAAGAATAAATTAAAGTAAAAGTCCAAAGAAATGACAAAAACAATTCTGGACAAAAAAAAGGTGCCATGTCGGACTTTTATTATTCAACTTTATATATATATCTGATTCCGGGTTAAAAGAGTAGTCAAATGTAGATGTTGCAAGGGCAAGGCGTAGCGTGCGTAACGTAGACACACATTTAAGGGGACACCTCTCTTTTCCCATTTTTACGATTAAGCAAATTCACATCACTTCACTTGTTCCTGTTTTATGTAAAACTAAATATCATTTTTTTTCCACATTACCATTTCCAACATAAAAAAAGGGTCAGACTTTCTGCTATTTTATATTAAATTATACTTGGTGCTAAGACAAGAAGGAAGGTGATGGGGGTATTTTTTGACAAAATGATTGATCATTGAAAATTATAAAATATAATTTGATAATGGAAGTGTCTAATTTTTTCATTGTCTAGTTAGATAAGTGGGAAGTTGAAATTTCTAAGGTTAATTAATTATGTGTACTTTTTAGGTATTTGATTAGATGATGTAAATGTCTGATTGGTCTTCCTTATTAATCTTAGGTTCCCACTTCCCAGCAGAATGCAGTGTTGTGTGAATCTCCCTTGTTGATTTTGGATCAGTACTAAGAAAATTGTTTTCTTCCTCTTTCTGTGCCAATTTTCACAATCACTCAAAATTCCGGTATCCATATATTCTACTTTGTTTGATTTGATTTGACATTGAATCATGTGGTCTAGTATGTAGAATGTACTAAAATGTCTTTTAATCTTAAATATGTCATGTTAGAATCAAAATGAAAAATAAGACAAATAAATTGAATTTGTGGTGTCATATATATGCAAGTGATGCAATATCTCATCCATTATTTTGTTTACTGAAGCTATATGATAATGTTACAGTATTAGTCAAAATTTCCTCTTTCTCCAATTCTAGAAAATGTAATTGACCTTTTTCCTATTGCAGAATTTAGAAAAAAGGAAAATGATTAAGATTTGTTGTATAGGAGCTGGATATGTAGGTGGTCCCACTATGGCTGTCATAGCACTGAAATGCCACTCTGTTGAAGTAGTTGTTGTAGATATTTCAGTGCCTCGCATCACCGCCTGGAACAGTGACCATCTCCCTATCTATGAGCCAGGCCTTTGGGATATAGTGAAGGAATGCCGAGGCATGAATCTCTTCTTTAGCACAGATGTGGAGAAACATGTGTGTGAAGTTGATATAGTTTTTGTTTCTGTTAACACTCCTACAAAGACTAGAGGCCTCGGAGCAGGCAAGGCTGCTGATCTCACTTACTGGGAGAGTGCAGCTCGCATGATTGCTGATGTCTCAAAATCTGACAAAATTGTGATTGAGAATTCAACTGTTCCAGTCAAAACTGCTGAGGCAATTGAAAGGATTTTGACCCACAACAGCAACAACGGAATTAACTTCCAAATCCTCTCAAACCCTGTGTTTCTTGCAGAGGGGACTGCAATTGAAGACCTTTTTAAACCTGACAGAGCCTTAATTGGAGGACGCGAAACTCCAGGAGGCCAGAAGGCTATCCAAGCATTGAAGATGTTTATACCTAATGGGTTCCTGAAGATTGCATCATCACAACCAATTTGTGGTCTGCTGAGCTCTCAAAACTGGCTGCCAATGCATTCTTGGCCCAAATAATCTCTTCTGTGAATGGCATGTCAGCTCTCTGCGAGGCTACTGGAGCAAATGTTTCAGAGGTATCATATGTTGTTGGTAAGGACTCCAGGATTCGTCCTAAGTTTCTTAATGCTAGTGTTGGATTCGGTGGCTCTTGTTTCCAGAAGGATATTCTGAATCTGGTTTACATATGCGAATGCAATGGTCTTCCAGAGGTGGTTGAATATTGGAAACAGGTAATCAAGATCAATGACTATCAAAAGATTCGTTTTGTCAATCGTGTTGTTGCCTCCATGTTCAACACAGTATCAGGCAAGAAAGTGGCCATTCTAGGTTTTGCTTTCAAGAAGGATACTGGTGATACTCGAGAGACCACTGCAATTGATGTTTGCAAGGGACTATTGGGAGACAAGGCTAAGCTGAGCATATATGACCCTTAGGTTAACGAGGACCAAATCCAAAGGGACCTTGCAATGAAAATTTTTGATTGGGATCATCCCCTTCACCTCCAGCCATTGAGTCCGACTGGTGTGAAACAAGTTTCAGTCGTGTGGGATGCCTACACCACGACAAAGGATGCTCATGATGTTTGCATTCTTACAGAATGGGATGGATTCAAGAGTCTTGATTACAAGAAGATATACGATAACATGTAGAAACCTGCTTTCATATTTGATGGTAGGAATGTTGTTGACGCGGACAAGCTTAGAGAGATTGGATTTATTGTCTATGCAATTGGTAAGCCCCTGGATGCCTGGCTAAAGGACTTGCATGCTGTTGTTTGAAACCCCTACTTTTCTTACTAGTAATCAGATAGTCAGCTTAGCTGAGATCCATTCTTTACTATTTGTTTTGTCCCTTGTAGACACAGAACAGAGTCATTCTCTACTATTTGTTGTTATACTTTTTGGTATTTGAATATTTACCAGAAAAATTACAAAATCAAATAGCCTCGCACTTACTCTTTTATGTTAAAAGAAAAAGGAATTTTTTTGAGCAAAATCCTACCTATAATGATGGGTGCTTAGCACAGTAACAGATAAAATATTGGATCAACTTAAATGGCTCGTATGCATCTCACAAGCTAAATTCAGTTAATACAACTATTCTCATGTGCTTTAAATATAGAAGATATTAAAAGTGTTTTAACTGTTGTGAATAATTTGGTGGTTAAACTGATGACCATAACTCCTAGGTTAATTTCCGTAGTAGTGTTGTTGATAGTGGTCAAATGGATAACCATAACTCTAAGGTTGATATTGGTAGTAATGTTGTTGATAATATGATCAAATGGATGACCATAACTCCTAGGGTTTATTTCCTCGTATTTTCAAGGTTTAACATCATGTTTATGACATCCTTAATGTAATCCTATAAATAGTAGTATTGAGAATGATATTGAATACACTTGAAAGAAAGAAAGTTAATTTATATTCTTGTTATTTTCATCTTTATTGCTCTTTTGTTTTTAAGTTTTTTACAAATGACAAAAATTGTTCATAATTTCATTTGAAGTTTATTTTACTTGAATTTGGCTCGTGATAGCAAGTTTAATGTAGGTTGTCCATATGTTATGGGAAATAATATGGATGGATCCATATTTGATCCAACATAAATAAATTAATTAATTATCCAATCCGTCTATGGTTGGACGATTCTATCGGCACTATGCCACAAATGTTTGTACTGCTTTCTTTTCCCCTCCAATTTTAGGAATCATCCATTTTGATGGATGAGGCAGTATAAGTCTTGTTTCATGATATAATTTAATGTCACCAAAACATTAAATCAAGGAGAAGCAGAAAATGAGACTCTTCATCTCTTATTATGTGGTAATAACATCATCCTCTTACACATACATTATATACCTTCATCACATGACAAAAAGAGAAACTACATACTGTGCCTTTGTTATTTTTCATTCACTTCCCCCTCTTATGCTATTTCCACAGCTTCAATGTTCCAAATGTCTTTGGCATATTCATGGATTGTTCTGTCACTGCTGAACTTGTACGATCCCGCTGTATTCAAGATTGACATCTTTGTCCACCTCTGACCAAGTGATAAACACAAGTCATTTTTTACAAATATTTTAATGATCAAAGTCAATAGCATACACAAAACATGAGAAACCAAACAAAATATCCACAACGAATTGCAACAAACTGGACTTACTTTCTGGTCGCGATATGCTTCATCAACTTTCTCTTGGCATTCTATGTAACTGGGGAAGTCCTTGCCCACAAGGAAATAGTCAGCACGGCCAAAACCTTCATTTCCTTCCAACGATCCAATTAGGTCATCATAGTTATAAGAGCCAAAAGCACCGCTTCTAACAAATTCCTTCACCTCTTCAAAACGTTCATCAGGTACAAACTACAAAAGAGAGGAAATAAGATTTTCGTTCAATAACTGAGCAAGGTGACCATTCAAATGCATCTAAGAAGAAACTTTAGGGGTGGTTACTGGTAAGGAAATAAAAGACGAAATTTGACCAATCAACCAAGAAAAAAGAACATTGATCAACATGTCACTCAAAAGAGGGGTGAGCTTTACCTTTCCGTCAGCTCTTTCTTTTCTAAGCCCTGCAATTTCATGAGCTTGAGCACCAAAGAGAAAGAAGTTTTCTTCTCCAACCTCTTCCCTTATTTCAACATTAGCGCCATCCAATGTACCAATTTGGATACAACCATTCATTGCAAACTTCATATTACTGGTTCCACTGGCCTCCATTCCAGCCGTACTGGGGATAGGAAGAAAGAGAGTCAAATATACATATAAATCTCTACATAAAGCTAAAAACATACACCAACAAGATTAATGGAAATATTAGATTTTTATGTGCAGTTATCACATTACTGAGAAATGAATTGGCTTGGATAAACATTTTCCACTAGTAGTTGCCCCCTTTAAGTATCATTAAGTGACAACATAAAATCATCCTCTTTTTTTTTTCTAAAAAGGAACATTAAATCTTCAATTTTCATGAACCATTAGTTGGCTATTACCAAAGTTTTCCCAATGAAATAGACTAGCCACTGCCCAGTAGTTCCCTTTAAGTTTTATTTTGATACGTAAAATTGATGTTACTAGGCCATATAAGTATTGATCTGTTTGTGTCAAAAATTGGGGAAAAGCGTTAACCGCCATCAATAAAAGAGGAGCATGAAGATCCAAAAGTGCTACCCCTATTCCCGGCCTTCGATGTATAAACAGGATTCAGCTGAAATTTTCACATCATATGCATTCGCCACTGCAGACATGTTAGGAAAACTGATGTCGTCCACACGAAGGCAGGACACATTAGAGAGACTATAACTGCATAAGGACAGGAATCTTAATGGTGCCCAAATTACTATATTATCACATATAGTAGGATCATTTTGTAACAATTGAAATTCCAAATAGAACATACACAGTTTACTGCCAGGACAATCAAATAAAATGGTGCTGCATTGTGTGTGTGAATGAATGAGATGATCACTGTCATGTCACACCACTTCACTATGCATTCGATTTGATACATATATAAACTATGCATGTGATGAATATTACAATAATAACAGTATTATAGCATGATATCACTCTCAACACCCGAGTTATACTAGTAATGAGAAACTAAGCAGCTAATCGTTCAGTTATGTTCGCACAAAGCCACAAACAAATTTAACATGGTATAGAGTTGTTGGATCAATTGTTACCAGTGGCAGCACAATTGAAAAGAAAGATGGGAGTCAGTTAATTACCTGATATGTTCTGATAGATCGCTAGCAGGAATTAGCAATTCAGCAACACTGACATTGTAATCTGGCACAAAGACTACCTACAAGAGATAAAGGTGAGGACTCTTCAGGTTAAAAGTGCAAAAAGTAATCACATGATGAAACAGATGCAGAAATATCACACATTAAAAAAAAAAAAGTGACCTCTTACTGCTAGAAAAGAATAGCTTGTATCAAAATCAAAGAAAAAAACTTTCAAGAGAAATAATCATGTTAATACCTTCAACAGATCACCGATTTCTGGATCATGATTTATAGTAGCACCAACATCTGTGATAAATTTTACAATCCTCTTGGCTTGCACATATGTGGCAAAAGCTTTTCCCCCAAATATGCATACTCGAGGAACGAAGTTAGTCTTTCTTTCTGCAGCTGTCATTTCTTTCATCTTCTTATACCGATAAACGATGCCGAAGATATTTAACAGTTGTCGCTTGTACTCGTGAATGCGTTTTACCTGAGAATTGGTTTTTTAATTGAAAAGTGCATGATACTTCGTCCAAGAACAAGAATGATTCATATAACTAAGATAAAGCTAATTAATCACATGGCCAGAACTGAAAAACGGAGAATAACACACCTGAATATCAAACATTGCATCTGGGACAACAAAATACCCTGTCTTTTCTTTGAGAAAGGAGACAACTTTAATCTTGTTGCTCCTTTTTGCTTCCCTCCACTCATTTTGAAGATCTTCATTATCAGCAAACTGTGTGTGGTACCCATAGTTCAGATAGAACATAAGTCTAACCTTTTTGGGAAAATACACTCAGTTCGAAATTGGAACTGCTTTGTAAATAGCGATGATGAGTATACGTAATATTTTTTAACTTCACTATCAAATGGACAAAAGTGCAGGTTCAAGGTGTGATTTAGCTTCTATTCTTCAGTTGTTCTCCCGAAATTATGTAATTTAAAACCCCCAATTATAATTTAGTTTAACTTTAGTTATTGCACTTGTGCAAATCTTGATATTTGTTGTGGACAGCTTTGACCAGAATTTTGAAATCAATTGAAATAGGAGGGTAAACTGCGACCTATGCACGGGTTTAGGGATGCCTAACACCTGTTCTTTAAACAAAGGAATTTCCTTGCCTAATTTCTATTTTTCACAACCATTTGGAGTAAAAAACTTCAAATGGTTTTCTTTCAAAATCAACTTCAAGTTTTGAAAAGAATTTCAAGGGATTGGTCAAGTGACTTGCACACTTAACAATACGATCTGTTTCCTTAGTTGGTGACTCCAAATTTTCAAATCCCTTTGGATTTAATCTTCGCGAACACAACCTTCACATGTTTTTCGAAAATCAAAAACACTACGTGTCATAAATTTGGTGAATCTTTGGAAGGTGCCACAGAGAATGCATTTTCAACTATCTAACAACAAACAACAAAATTTCCACCTCATATTCTTAAACATGCCAAGTCAGAAAAGGCAAATGAAATACCTTCTGCAATTCTGCCAATTTTTCAGTTTTCAGGACCCAATCCTCTGTACCAGTCCACTTAGTTATGATGGCACTAAGAGGAGGATTGCAGAAACGAATCCATCTTCTTGGAGTCACTCCATTTGTTTTGTTTTGGAACTTTTCCGGCCAGAGCTGTAAATGTTAAGAGTAAGATAATACATGAATTAAAACTCAGTTTGACAAAAATCACTGATCTGATACATATCAAAAGATTCATACTAATGATGCTTACCTCATAGAAGTCATTGAAAACCTCCTCCTTCACAATTTCACTATGGATCTCAGCAACTCCATTAACAGCATGGCCGCCCACAACACACAGGTTGGCCATGCGTACCTTCTTAGGTGGTATAACAGCTGGTTCCGGACTCACGGGAGTTTTCTTGTCAATGTCTTTTTCTGCAGCTGCTTCTATCTTCACACTAGTTTTCTTACCAGTGTCATCTTCATCATTAGTCACAACTTTATCGGAAGCTTCAACTTTGTCATGGACTTCTACTGTTTCAGTATCATCATCAACTGAGATTTCAGGCTTAATAAATAATTCAGCAACAGAACTGGGAAGATCAAAATTTTCTAAGATTCTCATTGTAGTCAACTTTTCCTCCAATTTGTTCAGATCCATTGAACCATATTTTAATACAATTTCATGTACCAGCTGTTAGGATAGCACACTGCAGAAATTAGTCAAAATAGTTTAACTTGCATAACCAAATAAATTTGTTAAATTTGTAGCTCCATCACCTCCTCGTCAATCGACTCAATGATTTCGACATGTCTGGGAAGCAGTTTCTGCATCAATTCATAACTCCATTTCTCCAGTGCCTCGGGCAAAACAGTATGGTTTGTGTAGGCCACAGTTCTGGTAAGTTTCCAGCATTAAGGATTTCAGTGTTTCTAATAAGAAAATAAAATTGGAGGTATTGTTTTATGTTTAAAAGTAAAAGTGTGTTATCTCCTGCCATTTTGATGTTCGAAGACCAATTCAGATGATGTGGAACTTAAAGTTTAGTAATAAGATCTCATACTACAGTATCACTTGCGTCATGTATTTAAACAAATTCAGATGATGCTTCCGTACAGTATATTCAGCACAAACCTCAATTTCCCACATGCAAAGCTTGTAACTTTCAGTACCTTTGAGTAATATTCCAAGCTTCATTCCAATTCAAGCCCTTCAGATCTATCAATATTCTCATCAGCTCAGGGATACAAAGTGTAGGGTGAGTGTCATTCATCTGCACAGCAACTTTTTCAGGAAACTCTTCCCACTTAATACGATCACCTGATCTCCTCTCAAATCGAGAAATAATATCTTGGAGAGAAGCCGAGCATAAGGTATATTGTTGCTTCAACCGAAGGATCTTTCCCTCCTCTGATTCATCCCCAGGGTAGAGTATGTAACATATCTGATGTTAGAGAAGAACTAGCTTAGACCAGTGTTTTTGAGAGCGAGAAGCGCTAAAAAGCGACAAGGACCCGCTTTGCTTAAAGCAGAAGTGAAACACAGTTCTAAAAGAGTACCAAAATAAACCTCGCACAAATAAGTAAAATAACTAAATAAAAAAGAGCTCAACAAAAATGACACATAAGCAAATCTTTCAATTTAAAAACTAAAAAGTAGACAGCCAAAAATCCTCCATTGGGCATGCAAAATAAAAACCAAAACATAAATGGATCAACATCCGATTCTTCTTAAAGATTGTCAAAACCTCTTTTATCAACATCATTATATTGCTCACCATCTTCTCTTTCACTATAACCTCAAAAGGCGACGTACCTATGTGCCGCTGCAGTCCATCACTTAAAGCGTATAAGAGATCCCTTCTAATAACACTAGCTTAGCCATCTAAACTAATGCTATGCTAAGTATGTTACTATGTCCCTAATGTATATGAAGAGACAGAAAAGAAGAGTAGGTTAAAATGTGCCTAGGACAGTAGGAATATGAATATGAAATCTGTAATGGAGTTAGTTAATCTAGGAGATGGAACTCGAAGAAGATGATTGCCGATTCAGGGTTATAACCGAGAATTGAGGCTTAATTGAATGTAGAAGAGGGAGAATCAGATATTATTTCATGAATGAATCCAATTACACATAATGGCTATATTTATAGAAATGAAACTAGGAACTGAAATCTGGAAATCTAACTGCTACAGTCTAACAACTTCAACTACTTCTAACTAATTCCCACGTCACCTAACTAACTTGCCAACTCAGCTAGTTCACAGTTAAACTTGTATCACTGACATTTTCAACAAAAAGAGTATTATCAAAACAAACTTGAAAGGGAAAAAGAAAAGAAGAGTAGGTTAATATATGCCTATAGGAACATGGATATCAGGTCTCTTGACATTTTCTACAAAAACTTAGTCATCAGTCTCTTGCCCCTCATTAAAAAAAAAAAGGCAAGAAGAAAACTAAGAGCATATTCAAAAAAGAAAAGAAATAAGAGTAGGTTAAAATGTGCCTAGGACACATAGAAATACAGATATCAGGTCTCCTGACATCTTCCACAAAAAAAAATAGTCTGTTGAATGAGTAGGCAGATTTAGTCATAATCTGCAGACCATTGAGCTGCCAGATTTGATTATAATTTGCTCCACAAATAAAGCTGGCAGATTTGATTAGAATCTGCTCCTGTAAATATGGGATTAGAATATATTATTCTAGGAAAATAGTTTAGAGGAAATCCCTTAATTCAAGGATTTCCTAAGAATTAGGGATTGATTAGTTTATTTGGTCTTTACTTGTTCTCTTATAAATACCGTACAAACACTATGAATAAAATATACTTTTGCAGTATCTAAACTTTCATGGTATCAGGGAGGGACTTTTTCCCCTAATATCACATGGATAAAACAGCCTTTCACAGAGAGCATCTTTCTCTTTCTGAAACATCAACAGGAGCCTCCTGCAGAAAATCTGATGACACAAGGAGGCAATGCTTCTCACATGCCCTTCCAGTTAACTTCTCATCGATTAAATGGGAAGAACTATCTGGAATGGGCACAGTCCGTAAAGCTTGCAATCGATGGCCGTGGAAAGCTGGGACATCTGACCGGAGAGACAAAAAAGCCGGGAGTTGGAGACCCAAAGATGAACTCCTGGAGATCAGAGAATTCACTCGTGATTACTTGGTTAATAAATTCTATGGAAGCAGTCATAGGTAAATCTTATCTCTTTTTGCCCACTGCTAAGGATGTGTGGGGAGCCGTTAGGGAGACATATTCTGATTTAGAAAATGCCTCTCAAATTTTTGAGTTAAAAATTAAACTATGGCAAGCTAAGCACAGTGAGAATGAAGTCACTACTTATTATAATGAAATGGTGTCCTTGTGGCAGGAGTTAGACCAGTGTTACAATGATGAATGGGAGTGTTCTATGGATAGTTTGAAAGCCAAAAAAAAGGAAGAAAATGAGTTTACCTTTTTTTAGCAGGATTAAACCGAGAGTTTGACGAGGTCAGGTCGCGAATCCTAGGAAAAAAATCCTCTACCCTCACTTCGTGAAACTTTTTCTGAAATTAGGAGAGAAGAAACTGGGAGGAAAGTTATGTTAAAACCTGATTTAAATGTTGAACTAAAACCTGTTATAGACTCTTCAGCTCTTGTAACAGTGAAGAATGAAGAGGACAAAAAGAAAAAGCCATCGTGTGATCATTGCAAAAAATATTGGCACACCCGTGAAACGTGTTGGAAGATTCATGGGAAACCACTAAACTGGAAGAACAAGGGAGTTGATGATCATGGCTTTCAATCTCAAAATGGTCAGGCCCTCCAAACAACTTATTTTGATCAGGGGCAGCAACCTTCTCCAGAAACGTCTCTATTTACAAGGGAACAATTGGAAATTCTGCACAAACTCCTTCAATCTCCACAATTTCGTGCAAATGCACCAAAATCTTCTAATCCTTCTTGTTCTTTTGCTGAAACTGTATCATCTGTATCGTCTGCTTTTCTTAGTGTCAATTCCAACCAAATAGATTCTTGGATCATAGATTCAAGAGCTAGTGACCACATGACTGGGAGTTGCCGTTTTTTCTCTACTTACACTCCTTGTGCAGGGAACAGTAAAATCAAGATAGCTAATGATTCCTTCTCAGCAATTGCTGGAAAAGGAACTTAAATTAACCCGTTCTCTTAATTGTCGTGCTATTTTTTATTCCGATTTGTGTGAATTTCAGGAAAAGGTCTCGGGGAAGATGATTGGCAGTGCTAGAGAATCAGGAGGTCTTTATTTTCTTGACAACGGGAACAACTCACTACAGCTAAATCCTATTTTTTTAAACTCTACTTTTGTTTTGAATAAAGTCATGCTTTGGCACTATGGGCTTGGACATCCAAGTTTTTATTATTTAAAACATTTGTTACCTCAGTTATTTAGAAATAAAAATTCATCCTTATTCCAATGTGAATTTTGTGAAAGGGCTAAGCATCATTGATCTTCTTTTCCTTCTCAAAGATATCATGCTTCAAAACCTTTTACAATGATTCATAGTGATGTTTGGGGACTGTCTAGAATTTCAACAATGTTTGGAAAACGGTGGTTTGTAACTTTTATTGACGATCATACTAGATTGAGTTGGGTTTTTTTATTGAAGGACAAATCTGAGGTTAAAAATGTGTTTGAGACTTTCCATGTCATGGTGGAAACACAGTTCAATGAGAAAATCAAGATTTTTCGGAGTGACAATGGCCGTGATTTTTTTAATGAACAATTAGGAAGTTTTTTCAGAAAAACTGGGGTAGTACACCAAAGCTCTTGTCCAGATACACCTCAACAAAATGGTATCGCCGAAAGAAAGAATAGACACCTTTTAGAGGTAACGAGAGCTTTAATGTTTACTAGTAAAGTTCCACAACACCTTTGGGGAGAGGCTCTTTTGACTGCCACTTACCTTATTTATAGAATGCCATCTCGCCCTCTTGAATTTAAGACACCTTTTAAAGTTTTCAGAGAAAGTTTTCCTAGTTCTAGGTTAACTACAGATCTACCTCTGAGAGTTTTTGGTTGTACAACATTTGTTCATGTTCATAATCGTAGTAAACTTGAACCGCGGGCTAAGAGGTGTATTTTTGTAGGATATGCCCCAAGTCAAAAGGGATACAAGTGTTATGATCCACATGCTAGGAAGATAATTGTCACAATGGACCTAACTTTCTTTGAGTCGCAACTCTATTTTACTACTCATCTTCAGGGGGAGTATCATGTAGGTGAAGATTTGTTTTTTGTGATATTGAGGAAACTAGATATCAAGCAAATGAGGAGCCTAATATTATAATAAATACTGATGTGAGAGATGTAGGGGAAGATATAAATAAGTGTGATCCAAGAGATGATAAGGACCAAAGTGACTTAAATGATAAATACTCAGAAATTGAACCTGAACCTGTAGCGCCTTCAAATGACAAAAATAAAAATGGGAATAGAGAACAAAAAACAGAAATGCAGGTGTATTCGAGAAGGAACCGAACTCAAGAAAAAAGGACCGAAGATTCTCAACACTGCCAAAAATCAGTCCCACAAGACCTTACTGTAATTCAAGGTACTCTTCCAACTGATTCTATTTCTAATTCCTTAGATCTAGATCTACCTATTGTGAAACGCAAAGGTGTTAGAAATACTTCTAAATATCCTATTCCTATGTTAGTGTCCTACAAAAAGTTGTCTCCTAGTTATTCAGCCTTTACTTCACAACTCTCTAGTGTGGAGATTCCAACAAATGTGCAGGATGCTCTACAAGTTCCCGAGTGGAAGGAGGCTATTTTGGAGGAATTGCGAGCTCTTGAAAAAAAATGAGACATGGGAGTTAGTGGATTTACCCGAGGGAAAGAAACCAGTGTGTTGTAAATGGGTGTTCACCACCAAATTCAAATCAGATGGATCCTTGGAAAGGTATAAGGCCCACCTAGTAGTTAAGGGATTCACACAGACATACGGCAATGGCATTGACTATCTCGAGACGTTTGCTCCAGTAGCTAAGCTAAACTCAATTAGAGTTCTGTTGACAATCGCAGTAAATCTCGACTGGTCTCTTTCGCAGTTGGATATGAAGAATGCTTTCTTGAACGGGCACCTAGAGGAAGAAGTCTATATGGATCCCCCACCAGGTTTTGAAGGGAAGTACAAGTCAAAAATATGCAGGCTTAGAAGATCTCTTTATGGTCTAAAACAATCTCCAAGCGCTTGGTTCGAAAGGTTTACTCAATTTGTGAAAAGGCAAGGGTATGTGCAAGGACAAGCAGATCACACAATGTTTACTCGACATTCACTAGAAGGAAAAACAACAGTTCTTATAGTGTATGTTGACGATATCATCCTCACAGGAGATGATGTGGTTGAGATAAAAAATCTAAAGGAACGTCTTGCCTCAGAATTTGAGATAAAGGACTTAGGCCCGCTAAAGTACTTTCTTGGCATGGAGGTTGCACGATCGAAGAAAGGAATTATAGTGTCACAAAGGAAGTATGTTCTTGATCTGTTAAAAGAAACAGGAATGAGTGGTTGTAGACCAACTGAAACTCCAATTGATCCAAATCTGAAGTTTGTAAAGGAAGGAAAATTGATTGATAAGGGTCAATATCAGAGATTGGTAGGCAAGTTGATTTACTTGTCACATACTAGACCTGATATTTCCTTTGCTGTGAGCCTAGTCATTCAGTTCATGCATTATCCACGAGAAGAACACCAAGAAGTTGTGTATCGAATCCTAAGGTATCTAAAGAGTTCACCTGGGAAAGGGTTGTTCTTCAAGAAGAATGAGCAAAGAAGTCTTGAGGCTTATACGGATGCAGACTGGGCTGGTTCATCTATTGATAGGAGGTCTACATCTGGATATTGTACATTTGTTTGGGGAAATTTGGTGACATGGAGAAGTAAGAAGCAAAATGTGGTGGCTCGAAGTAGTGCCGAGGCTGAGTATCGATCCATGGCACACGGAATTTGTGAAATATTGTGGCTCAAGAGATTTTTGGAAGAACTAAGAAGACCTGTGAGTTTTCCAATGAAGTTGTATTGTGACAATAAGGCTGCCATAAGCATTGCTCATAATCCAGTTCAACATGATAGAACAAAGCATGTTGAAGTGGACAGACACTTCATTAAAAAGAAGATTGAAGATGGAAGTGTGTGCATTCCTTTTGTTCCAACAACAGAACAAGTTGCAAATATTTTCACAAAAGGTCTTTTCAGAACTACTTTTGAGTCCTTTGTTAGCAAGTTTGGCATGTTTGATATTTACATGCCGACTTGAGGGGGAGTGTTGAATGAGTAGGCAGATTTAGTCATAATCTGCTCCACCATTGAGCTGGCAGATTTGATTATAATTTGCTCCACAAATAATGCTGGCAGATTTGAGAATCTGCCCTGTAAATATGGGATTAGAATATATTATTCTAGGAAAATAGTTTAGACGAAATCCCTTAATTCAAGGATTTCCTAAGAATTAGGGATTGATTAGTTTATTTGGTCTTTACTTGTTCTCTTATAAATATTGTACAAACACTACGAATAAAATATACTTTTGCAGTATCTAAACTTTCATAGTCATTGGTCTCTCATTGGATCAGTGTTCTGATCATCCAGTGTATAATAGTGAAGTACTACTTCTGGTCAATTTAGGAAACAGATAAATGCATCTCTATAAAGTTCACTAGCTATGATGCAACCAGGAATCATGTCCTACAACTGTTGTTGGTCCGAAGATGCGGAAGTGTTGAGACTGAAAACTGGGAAGGCTCATACTGAAGCCCAAATTCACATTAAGAAAAGGCAAATAGATTATAAAACTGTAATACAAATTAATAGATTAAGTATACCTTCTCAGCGTTTGCTTGGGCTTCACATGCTTTGGTGTGCTCTCCAGCATTGAAAGCAGATAAATCAAAATCCGCTGATGGAACCTGTGTAGACCACAGTCGAAGGCTGATTGTGGTTCTGGTTTTATACCCTGGTATGGGAACATCATACGCAACTGCCTTTATATCCTCTCCACCAATCCAATACCTCTTTCCATCTGATCCTGTAGAGACTTTTCCATAGAATTTGATAGGATATGAAACATCATTCCTCACAACTTCCCATGGACTGCCAATCTGCATGGACAACCAACAATAATGAACATCCACATTGCATGAACTGAGTAAGAGTAAATAAGTCATAAAGAAAGAGAAAAAAGGAATATCAGAAGCTCTAAAAACAAGAGGAGAACAGTAAGCGACAAGGATATAAGCTATCTAAGGACGTAAACACATGTGAAATCAAGAACTGAATAAGTAATAAGCATACTTCAAGCCAATCTTCAGCCACCTCCTCCTGACCATCTTTTGTAATCCGTTGCTTAAATAAACCATACTTGTACCTAAGTCCATAGCCCCATGCTGGGTAGTTTAGTGTTGCCAAAGAGTCCAGAAAACAGGAAGCAAGCCGTCCCAAACCCCCATTTCCAAGAGCAGCATCTGGCTCCTGTCAATAATTATTCAAAAATTAACAAGTAGTCAACTCCAAATAAAAACATAAAGACACAACAAGTATGGCATGTATGGCTTCTGAATATTATAACAGTCGATGCACAAAGTCACAAATGAATACACATAGTCCAACTGTTGTTGAGTAAAACACAGAAGAACTTGGAAAACTAGGTTTTTTCTGATGCGTGAAATAAAAGTCACACTGACCTGAGAAGCCACATTTTCTAGATTGTGGCCAAGGTTTTTCAAAGCTTCCGCAAATGCACCAGTAAGCTCCAGATTACCAATTGCATTTAACAATGCTCTACCCTAAACAGTAGATAGGGCATAAATTAAACTCAGCTCGCAAAGAGTTGTTTGTGCATAAATTTCAGAAACTCTCATGTGTAACAGTAAATATACAGTATAATTTGTCAGCAATATCAAACGGATTAATTTCTTACTAGATATGATTTAAGGTCACTCTGCACAGTCATACAAAAGAGCAAAAGAGAAAGTAAGAATAATGAGATACCTGCAGAAATTCCATGGATAGATAGTACGCTTGCTTCATGTTCAGCTTTTCATAAATATCATACGTAGCATTCCAATTAATAAGGAGCGAATCACGAACACTTTGAGCTGTTGCAAAGAATGCCTTAGGGAGCTCAAACCTTTCAGGAGAGAATACAGGTGTGAACTCTGCATGGTATTTGATACTTGAGGTAATCGATGCGGCATCAGGAGCAAAAGAACTCAGGTCGCTCTCACCACCTATATATATGTCAAGCAATGGAATAAACATAAATCATGTAAGTAATAAATTGGAAGGAACTAATGGAAATACAATCGTGTACAACAAGTTCAATGGAATAAACATAAATCATGTAAGTAATTCCTAAGATCCATACATCAAGTTTCTGATGCTTCATTATTATATACTCCCTCCATACATCTTTTATACCTTTTTGAAGTGTCGGGTCTCTTTTTTATACTCCCTCCGTCCCATTTCATGTGAGGTAGTTTGACTCGACACGGAGTTTAAGAAAGTAAGGAAGACTTTTAAAACATGTGGTCCAAAATGAATGATAGAAATTTGTGTGGCTGTAAATTATTTTATTAAGGGTAAAATAGACATTTTATAGTTAAATTGTTACTTAATATAGAAATGTGTTATTCTTTTTTGGACCGACTAAAAAGAAAAGTAAGTCACATAAATTGAGACAGAGGGAATACTATTTAGTAAGTCTTCCAATTTCAATATCCTACCTGGCAAGTCTAAGACCAGAAATTTTCAAAAACTACACACTTGTTTAATTTAACATCACAAGATTCAAAATTCTCCATTAATATCATAAACTGTCAAACTAAGACACTTAAATTGGGAGTACAAAATGAATAAGAAGTCACCGAATACTGCAAGAGTGCTTTAAACAAACATAAAATTTGATCAATAACAAGATTGGGAGGTCCAAACAAACTTTTTTTTTTCTAACCCACGAAATGTAGAGGCAGATGGATCTAATGGTTTCAACACACGAGTCCATGTATTGAAAAAAGTTTATGTATAAAATGTTGGTTCATCTACCCTACTTGGAGTGCACATTTTGAATATTGAAATAGTATATTTAATGATATGGATTCGATACCAAATTTTGATATTGAAACAAATTGCAGAATAGTAAATTAATACATGAAAATAAGAGTGAGACCTTGTTCAGTAATGGGATGGTGAATTTTCTCACTCAAGGTATTGTTGACATGGAAACAGCGTTTGGGTCTCCGAAAATGGGAGGTTTTGGTAAGGAACAATTTGGAGCTTGTGTTTCTAGAAGTGAAATGGATGAATCTGGAATTGGAGCTGTAATGGTTGAACAAGTGTGCTCCATTTGCAGTCGCCATTTTGTGCTCTCTATGCAAATCTAGCTTTTCGAATGAGAGTGATAAGAGAGTGAGGATTGTGAATTATTTTATTGATGAAGATTGGAGAAGTCAATTATTGATTCACACACAGGAATTAAGTGTGTTGTGTTGCGTCCTCTTGTGGAATGTCACCCTTTTTTCATTTATCAATGAAATCACGAAAATCTCCTGCACTCTCTTATATTTGTCCATTTCCCACAAATCCCTAACTTAATTACTTACCCAGGGTCGTTTGGTAGAGTGTATAAGAACAATGTAAAATATTGTGCATTAGTAATGCTTGCATTAGTAGTGCGTGCATTAGTTATACAAGTATTATTTCTTATATATTGTTTGGTTTAATGTATTAGAAATAACAAATCTTGCATAATTACTATTAAATAATATATGTTTACAAAAATACTCTTCACACTTTATTTATTCGTACACTTCCTTTGCAAGAAAGTTCTTTGCTAAAACATCAAAAAAAAAAAAACTTTGTTAAAACATCATTAACTCTTCATCTTTTTAAATAAATAAATAGTATTAAATAGTTATACTATTGCATCAAAATATTTTTGTGAAAGTTGGCAAATAATTTTTTTTATCAAATTTATTGTCACAATAGTAAAAAAAATTATTAAATTAAATTGAAATTAGATTTTTTTTCAAAAAGATACTTAAAAGGCCATAAAGTCTATTAAGACACCAACAAATTAAAAGATACCGAAAAGCAAATAAAAATAAAAATAAAAACTTATGACAACAAAGAAAATGAAAAGGCTTTAAGGGTAGTTTTGTAATTATTTGATCTAATGCAAGTGTTAAAATGCTATGTATTACTAATACCTAGAATTCCTTGGTATTAGTAATACACAACTTAATACACAATAGAGTGTATAACTAATGCATGCATTAGTTATACATGGCATGAAAAAGTGTACCAAACAAGGTACTACTAATACACACACCTAATACATGCATTATATTTCTTAATACACTCTACCAAACAACCCCTAATAGTCAAGTATTTTACCACATATATAGGGTCAACTATTACATATAATTTGTTCTATATACATTGTATCTAAGTAAGATTTATATATATTTTGAAATACATAACAAATCTTCTCGCATCTCTTTCATCTCGCTTGCCGCTGCGATACATACATAAAGGCAATGTGTACGCATAAATTTTTACAAATCGTGTCACCACTGCAAATGTATCATTCTTTTTTAGGCAAACTAAAATAACGTGAATTATATAAATTGAAACAGAAAGATTGATACATTTATTATATCTTCTTTCGAATATAATAAATTTAATATTTTAAAAAATATACTTGAAATAATTACTATAGTTAATAACAACAATAAATTAAACTTCATAATAATATATTAGTTTCTAATTTTTTAAATAAATATTTTTTTTAATATATGGGCCAAATAAAAATTGACGGAGAAAAGGTTAGTGATGTGGATCTTACTCTACCTAGTGCATTGGGTAATGATCTCATGAGATCCGCAACTTGTGCGGTTCTTTCGTTTTTGAGAAGAAGAAAAAACGAGCAAATCATTTTATAATTTCATCCTATTCCTTAGTATAATATTTGGTCCAAAAATTGCTATTTTCCCTTTTTGTGTAAATAATAATAATGTTTGGTCAATTTAAGTTATTTCCATTATTTCATAAGATATATACTGCAATTTCAATGTCTCATTTAAACAATAATTCTATTTCTAAAATTTAAAAAATTGATTATGTTTTTTTATTTAATTTTGTTAAAATTTGAACTCTTATTTATCAAATTTTTCATCACATTTCGTTCATCGTCTAATTGCATGTTGGCATGTTGGATATTGGAGAAGGGAAGAAAAAAGAGTTGAGTGTCAGTTTAGATGAAAGAAGATCCCAGTCAAGTACTATTTTCTCATGTAATGTTCAATGACTCTTAAATCAACGTCATGTGGACAATAAAATAAATTATGATTGAGATTCATTTCAAATCTTAACAGAAAAGTCAAAAATAATAAAAGTAAAGCTAATAGTATCCATTAAAAATATTTGTGATCATCGACTCTTGAAAAGATTAGTCGACAAAATGTAAATAAATTTAAACTCAACGATAAAATATTTATATTTTTTTAAAAAAATCATCTAATTAAGATGAACCTAATCATAAGGAATTAAACTATCTAATTCCAAAAACTTCATACAAGTATAAGAAATATGATCTATTTCTTTCACATTAACAACATGCTCTCAAGCATGCCTATATTTGTTAATGTTGTGTAGGATGGATAGATTATTATTTTTATGTTCATCCACTTTAATTAACAAAATATATATCAAATTTTAGGAGTTGAATTAGAAAAATAATATTGAGTAGTGTTTTTTCGATAAGTATCTGATGCATTTTAATGAATACCATTAGCTTCACTTTTATCATTTTTGGCTTCTTCTGTTAAGTGTAAGATTTGAAATGAGTTTCAACCATAAATTATTTTATTTATGATCCACTCTAAGAGGTCATTAACATTACTTGAGAGAATATTACTTGACTGGATCTTTTACCAGTTTAGATAGGCTTATTGTTTTTGACTTATTTTTATCCTTTTAGCTTTAAAATAAGCATTTTGAATCTTTTTTTTTAAAAGTATATTCAAACACTTCAAAATTATTTTAATATTATTTTAGCTTTAAAATACTTGAAATAAATCAATCCAAACAAAACGGTATCAAATCGCTACCACTTGATGTGAGATTTTTGAGAAAAGCAGATGGGCGAAAATATGGTGATCGTTAATTGCTTTGTGGGCCGAGGCAGGAGAGTGACCGTTCATTTGGTCTTCACAAAGATATTAAAATCATAGAAATTGTACTATTATCTTGTCTTCTTACTATATACTATAAACTTATTATGATTTCACAAGGGTCATTATCAGAAAACCAATACCAACATGATGGGACAAGTGAAGGGGCCACCAATCACCATGGCATTTGCTTCAATTTTTAGAGGAACAGTTTTCAATCAATAATGTTTATAGAGAAGTTGTAAAAGGAGTACTCATTAACCAATATGAAAAACTTTTAAAGGATCGTTTGGTTTGTATACTATTCTTGATTTAGTAATACAAAAAAAAATCATAGTGCATGAATTAATAATACAAGATCAATTTCTATACTATGAGTTTGTTTATCCATCCATTGTTTACCTACAATCTAATATTATATCACAAAGAGAAAAAATGTTTTATGTCTTGTTTTAAATATATTTACGCGACGTAGCTTATACTTTGTGTATAAATACATGATTTAACTCACATTTGTGTATAAACACTTGTTATACACTATTATACAGTTTATTTTATACAAGATTGATACATTACAAATAATAATTTTTTCTTGGATATAATATTATATATTAAGCTAGGTGAAGTAATATTTTCAAAAGTGGTATGAAGATTTCCTTAAAAGACAATAATAGATGCTCGTTTAACTTATACATGTAATTTATTTATGAGAAAAGATAAAATGATAACCAAGCAAGGGATGAATTATATAGGTGAGGAAAATGATAATCAACTGAATTTTATGGGGATAAATAATTAAGTAGGTGTTTGGACATGATTTACTACAAATTTGGAAAAAGAAATTTAAGTTGAAGTTGAAAAGGTTATTAAATGAGTATATCAAATATTTGGGTTGTAAGTTCTAACAAAGAAATTGGTCAGTGTTTACCCATAAAACAGTATAGTTGAATTTTTCATAGCAATTTAAGGACACATGAGTAGATTGATCTTGCGAATGAAATAATAATGAAATAACTGGAAGATAAATGGCACGCCCCAAACTAAAGGGGTGCAACTGGCACCAAATGCCAAAACTTAGGCTTGAGCCGACCTTGCTAAACCACTTGCTACTAGCGCATGACAGCCACATATAGTCGAAAAAACAAAGAAGTATATCTCGACTTAAAAATAATCCCTTAACCGACATGACCCTTGTTAACTGCTCTACAAATAAAACAACTACTCCCAACAATTTATATAACGTAAGAAACAAGTAGTATAGAAGCCTATTTGGGCCGTCGAGGACACCATGGTATCTAAGAAAGTATAAACGTTATGGAACGTCAAAGCCACCATGATCTCTATACATGAACTAAAAACATGTATGTAACTAACAAATATGTCAAGCAACTATCAAACATTAGTCAACTAGAAATCAAGGCCAACATGATCAGTAACGTGACTATACTAACCAACACACTAGGCTGCAAGCCTCTATGAATTAACGCTTGGACATGACAGAGCCTCGACCAGATGGGCGGCTGTGCTACTAGGCATGTTTGTCTGGTCGTCACTCAAGAAGGCATGGATGCAGTGTCCCCCGACAAGGGAAAACAATACAAAATAATGTACCGAGCATGTAAGGCAAATTGAAGTAAGAAGGGTTGTAAAAATAAGATTACATCAACCAAAATGTCTGAAATAATACAATTACAATTCTACCTTCTTGAAGCAGCAACAACCAAATCCTAAATCGACAAGAAAATTATACCACAACGGTGAGCTCGCAACGTAGAGCAACTTCCATTGAACATCCGAGTTGAGAATCTAAGTATCCAGGGAGTATTGGAAGGTGGGTTTACCATTTTTCAGTCCCACTGATTCTTTGAAAAAACAAAAGACGAAGATGGTGGTCTCTTAAAAAGACCACCGACTTAGAGTTAGGGGGGGCGCTTAGAGTTACCTACTTGTGCAGCCTCACAGAAACATGCATAACTCTCTACTCTAAAGTTTTATGGACTAGTGATTTAGTGTGTTGGATACAAGACTCGTATACCTTCGATTTTATAGGTAATGGGCTTCTAACTACTCTTATACTAGGAGAAAATTGCAGAAACATTTGACCAAAATTTCAGAGAAATTCTTTAACGACATTTACAATAACCTTTCCCGACTTTTATTTAGCAACTTTATTGACTTCAATACTTAACATAAAAACTTTTCGTAATTAAAAATAACTCATAAATCATATTTCCTTATGTGTTAATAAGTTTTACTCTTATTACAAAAGTACATGTTAATTCCAACATTCAAATGGACGGGGTGTCATATCCTCCCCCTTAGGGACATTCGTCCTCGTTTTCTACATCATAGGAAACATTAAAAGAACCCATATATTACATAAGTAACATGCTGGTCTACTCATTTGAAGGAACCAACAGGTGGGGATAATTGGACTTCATGTCCTCCTCAACTTCCCACGTGAGCTCCTCAACATTGTGCTACGAACTCATCAATATCTTTTTTCTTCCCAGGCCACTCATAGATCTTTTTAATATCATGATATATCTTCGTAGAACCTGGGTAAATTGAATATCGATAATAGTGTGCTTCTACCATAATCTGTTGTCAAAGACCTGCAACTTATAGAGCACACAATCAATGTCCATATCTAAGGATTCCATCTTTTGCTGTATTCATGGATAATGACTCTTTCTATTGAGCTTTTTCCAGAGCTACTCGAAGATGGGTTCTTCGTGTTGTCGTGACTATACTTTGGTGACAAGACATAATACAGATGTGTCCCGACTTGTGACTATTTTATTTAAAAACTAAAAAGGAGATGAATTTTAGAGCCGCCACTTAATTTTTAAAGAAAAATTAAGAAAACTACTTTTTTTTGCAAAAGATTAAAATAGAAAATCTAATGAAAACATTAAGGGGGTTCGGAGTTCACATTAGCATTTCGGAAAGGGTTTGAAAGAACCCGAAATACCCGCTAACATGCGATTATTTGGTAATTAAGATATTTGGCTAACTAATTTAAAAGAAAAACATGCTTGATTAAACAGAGGAAATAAACAACTTTCAAACTCATTAGGGGGAGGGAAATAAGAATATTACTTAAGTAGAAAATACTAGATGTTTTAAAGTTAAATAAAATAAAATATATTTATTTGATTTTAACAGTTATGGTTAAATCATCTTTTGGGAAATTGAATTAAGGAAAAATAATAGAATTAACTAGCAAGTAAACAATTAAACAAATACGAAAATAGATAAAACAAAGAGAGAGAGTGGGCGTTGGGCCCAAGTCTGATTTTCTGTTCGCCTGGACTAGCACTTGGGCCTAATTTCATTTTGGGCCTTTGGGCCATTTAAATCATTGGTACCTGTCCTAGTCTAACATAAGATAAATATTTTTCTTTTGGGCCTTAGGCCCAATTCTTCCACATGTCCTAAGAACTAATCAAGATAATAATTAAAATAAAAGGGCTTAGGCCCAACAACAAAATACAAAACTGAATTTTGAGGCCTTTAGGCCTATTTTCCCATTTTCGTATACACTAGGTGTATACTAGCATATACAATTCCGCATATCAGCCCCAGACACCTGTACATCGATTCCAAGGACATGCTCTTCGATTCTTTATGGTTGTCCGACTCAATAAAGGTAAAATTGGGCCTCCGTGGCCCAATAAGAAGATGCAAGGATAGGAGACAAGTCCACGAGGACTCGAGCAGATTTCACATGCATAAAAAAATATAAGCAAACTTATGAGTAACAACTCACATGATTTAATATAGGAAAATAAAGAAAATGGAATCATTGCTACAGTCTAAGCATCACAGAGAGGACGGAACACTTAATTATGACCAGAATCAAGTAAATAGGTATGAAGAAATAACACTCATAAAGATACAATTATAAGCCAAAGACAATAGGCAGTAGCAGCCAAACATCAACACTAACTAAGCTTAAAATCCCCATGTAACCCTTTGACAACTTTCTACATAATTTGACCAACTAAAACCAATTACAGGGCAAAGAGAAGCGAGCACGTGACCAAATCATGCTAAGCAGTTAGAGAACCTTGAACAATTTACGAACTAACAGATGGTGCAACAACGAAACTTAGAACAGATCACAACAAACTAAATGCTCCAATCAACAAAGTGAACATATTATGTAAAATTTTTAAGTTGGATAGCTTTACATAACATTAAGGAGATCCAACAAGAAGAGTTAAAAGTAATCAAATAAAGAAAAGATACACATCATTCTTCTGAAACTCTTAAAGAAATATTAACTATAACCGAAAATGATTAGGTCTAACAGGGGAAGCAAAATTCAATGCAATGACAGACATAAGGATACTTTGAACCCAATTGCAAAGAGACGGAAAAGAATCACAATATGTACTGAGCTATTCTATAGGCAATCAAATCTTTTATACTATTCCGAAAGTAGATAATGAAGGGACTAAAGGGGATAAAGAGAATGAAATAAAAAATTTGAGCTAATGACAGCATTCGAACCCCATATTGGTTGGCATCAAAATTTTGCCAAATACTTATGAAATAACAACATACACAAGAACACATTTTATGCTTCAAGCTATTAAGAACACTAACTCAAACCCAATTGCTCGGCTATCATGCGTAAACATGAACCGAAGAGCAACAAGGCATTCAAGAAAGGAAGAAAATAGACCAACAGATAATTTCAGTTCACACAAAACGGAACATCAAATAGAAGAGTTGGAATCGCAAATAAGTTTACCTTTTTTGGTGCAACGAGCCGAGACAACGAGCTTGAAACCACGAGATTTCACACCAAAATACGACCTTGTATTCTCAAAACAGGGAGCGAAACCAGGAAACTTGAGCGAAGATATTGAACAAACGTCCCCTGAAACTCAAACTTTACCGGAAAAAGCTTGAATGAAAAGCTTTCTCAGTAAAACCTTACAGAGCTCGCACCAAAAAGGATTCTAGATTATCTAAATCGATTTCTTTATAAGCTTATAACTCTCTGTTCTATTCTATCTCTTTTCCCCAACTGGTTTTTGCCAACATTTTTTCCCAACCCCCAACATTGAAGAAAATGGGTAGGCTGAAAATGAGGGGGGGAAACGGAAATAATTGGATGAAATTTTCAAATTCAAAATTCGAATTTCTCCTTGGATAGGCTTGCCAGCCAGCTCGAATTTGTACAATTCTCAACGGATTTAAAGAGGGAGCCGTCCAATTCTAGGAGCAAGGACAAACGAGAAAAGAGACGGGGACACGCAAACGATTCGAGAATATTCTCGTACCAATGGATAAGGAAAAGGACGAGGGTTATGCGATTTGGTGGGCTGTCGGGTCGCGTCTGCACTGCTGGACTATTCTAGGTTTCACATCTGGTTCTCGCGAAGAAGAAGAGTAACATGGGTCGGTCGGTTTTGGGTTATTTTGGAATGGGAAAATTAGTAAAGTAGTCAAAATTCCTAACATAATTAGCTAAAACATCTACATTATAAAATAATTATTAAAAATGTCTTATGTCATTATTTTAGCAAATATAATGTATCCTAACATAATTAATTTACTATCCTTTTATTTCTCAAATCAGTTACCTAGTTTGACTCTACTATCAATTACTAATTTACTATCCTTTTATTTCTCAAATCAGTTACCTAGTTTGACTCTACTACCAATTAAAAGTAAAAAAAAAACAACCCACATTTTAATATTCTCTAGGTTTTTACCCAAATCTCTCCACTCTCTCTATTGTTTCCACCATTGTTATCTCCTATACTTGTTTAAGAAATTTCTTCGACTTATACGATTTCAACATCTAGCAATTCTTCGTGCAAATTGGGGTATAATATCTGATTGCTCTCTTCTACATCTGATCAGGAGTCAGACTTGCTCCACAACTTCTTTGCTTATTGGGCTTGGGCGGTTTTCCTGTCGGGTTCTAGATCTCCACTGCCGCCCTATGGATGGTTCCGAAAAGACTCTTCTTGAATCCATGGAACTTGATGAATCAATTGTCGGATCGAAATTCTTAATTTTCCATCATTCTCAATTCTAAATAACCAAAATACAGTTTATTTACGTATACATCCTAATTGCATATGTAAAACAAACTTTTTATTTTATTTTGCTTATGTTGTATTTACAATATCACTTTGTATACCAAATAGTTTGTATTTAGATTTGATTTCGTATATGTCCTAATGGTATTACCATCAAGTTCTGTATTTATACTTGATTTTGTATTCATTCTCAATTCTAAATAAACAAAATACAGTTTATTTATGTTATATGTATATTCATCCTAATTGCATCAGTAAAACAAATTTTGTATTTTATTTTGCACATTTTGTATTTCCAATATCACTTTGTACACTAGATAGTTTGTATTTAGATTTGATTTTGTATTCATTTTCAATTCCGAATAACCAAAATACAGTTTATTTACATATTCATTAGATAAGTATTCATACTAATTGCATTAGTAAAATAGATTTTGTATTTTATTTGGCTCATATTGTATTTCAATATCAATTTGTATACCAGCTAGTTTGTATTTAGATTTGAATTTGTATTCGTCCTAAGGGTATACAATCAGGTTTTGAATCGTATGGTCTAACTTTTCAATTGAAATGAGTATATATCGTGCTCAGTTTGTAAAAAGAAGTTCATCCAAAATTTCGAATACACAAAATTATATGTAAAGAAGTTCATCCGAATACACAAAATCATATCTAAAGAAGTGCATCCGAATACACAAAATCATATTTAAAGAAGTTCATCCGAATACTTTTCAGATAAAATTATATTTAAAAAAGTTCAAACAAGTAAGGATCAAAAACTAAGTGAAATATTTTTACCTTTTTTGAAATATTTTCTCCCATTATTCTCTCCATTATGTTATTAAAAGTTTGTATTCTTTCAAATTAAATAAATACAGTCAACATTATAACAAAACAAAATATTAATATTTTAGATAACTATTAAAAGTGTTGACAATGGGCCCTATTAGATGCTAAAATATTGATGTTTTAAAAATTTTTCCTTTTGGAATTACCGATTCGTAAAGCATCACAATACACCACATAGCCTTTTGGACGCTCTAGCAAGGTCAAAACTGAGGCTGAAGTCAATCTATCTTTTAGCTCTTGAAAGCTCTATTCGCATATTGCAGTCCACTGGAACATAGCTGCTTTCTGAGTTAGCTTAGTCAATGGTGCTGAAAGTTGTCACGACCCAAGAGCACCCCCTAGTCGTAACACGTCGTACTCGTCCCCAAAAGGTGTCTCATACAAGCCTCATAGCTCATTCATTGTATAAGATACTTGAAAATAGAGAAAAAATAAAAACTTTCCTTTACAATTGAAGACATTTTATTAAAAAGCAAGCAGAAGACTTTCTAGACTTTGTACACTATGTCTCAAACCATCTAATACTTTGAATACAACACTGGGACTTAGCCCATATGAAAGCTTAAACAAAAACTAACAAACATAAAAGGAACATAATGGGTTTTGTCCTCGAAACTATGAGGACTCACCAAGTCTTCATCTTCAAGTACCTTAGAAACCTATCCATCAAGCATAGAACACCAATATCTCCAAGCCTACACTTTGGTAAAAAGGGAAAATAATGGGGTTAGCAAATTAGATGTACTAAATATGATGACCATGCAAAAATATGCGTATAAAGGGACATTTGATTGAAAGCCATGCTTTATGCCATTTTTGTAAAACTTCATGAACATTGATACAAGAGGCATAATATAAGTCACAACAAACATACAAAGTCACATAATCCACATTTAGTCAAAGTCACATATATAATCCTTTACCTTCACCTTAAGCCTCCACCTCAAGTAACCCTCGAGCTATACCTTGTTTAATGTATGGGTAGCGTCCCATACCACCACCCACACTAAGGCACCACCTTAAGGTGACCAAAAGTGAACTTACCATTCATCATTACCACCTTTACACAACAAAGCATATAAAAGACATAAAAAATACATGAATCACATCATCACATTAAAACCAACATCTAAGACAACTCTAAGTCATACTTGTGCAATGTGCAAGTAGCATCCCATACTACTACTCACACTAAGTACTCCCTTGAAGTCACCATAGACAATGGCACATTCATATACAATAAATCATGATAAGGAAGTAACTCATAATACAATCCAAGTATAGCATGCATCTTTCCATTTAAGCATATAAAAGTCAATCATTTCTCAAAAACATCAATTAGAGGACTTTCAAGAAATAGTCATTAAGACTTAGAGAACTCACTATAGCCCTACTGAAGCCTACTCGTGCCATGTATGGATAGCATCCCATACTACTACCCACACTTCATAGAGCTCCTCAAGAAACTATAATGCACATCTCACATGATGGGAATAAGCGTTTAACCGATATAGACCATGAGAGCTAGATCATGGAATCCGATGTATTGTCCCACATCGTAAGGGTTGGTCTACTTGCTTAAGGTAAAGCGGTATATAGCTTAAGTGGATCCACTAGCTAGTTCTATGTGGGCACATAGTTAAGGGACATAGAGATTGCTACTAGATACCCCGCCTCAACTCACGTGAGAACATCCATCTCAAGAGATTGCTACTAGAAACCCCGCCTCAACTCACGTGAGAGCTTCCATCTCATTCAATATCCTCTCCGTGCTTAGCCTACATTCCCATAGAGTATTTTACCATTCGTCACATTAAGGGATAATAGATTGTTACTAGACACCCTGCCTCAACTCACGTGAGGGTATCCATCTCAATCCACCATTCATTCATTGGATAGCTCATAGATTCAAAGATGAGAATAGCTTTTCATCTAAGAACCCCATTATCGTTCATTAGTGCAAGATCGAGAATATCCTTTCAATCAACACATCATTAGCATTCAATAGAGTACAATTCAGAATAGCCTTTCAATAGACTCTACATTCATTAACATTATCATTAAACTCATTCATTCATTCATGAAAAGGCTACCAACATTAGATCTACCAATTCAAGACATTAAGACATCAAGTCAAGATATACTCATCATATAAGAAAAGGATCCTAAGCCTACCAATTCAAGAGATCTCATTCAACATTACATTATAGAATCCTTCACATTCCATCATCAACATTCATGAGTGTTAATAGAGAGATAACATTCAATACTAACACAATTAGCTTCTAGACAAGATCATAATTCATTCATTGAGATCACACACATGCTTCACATCACATTCATATATATAAAATCATGATAATACTTCAATTCCTCACACTATACCTTCAAGGCCATGATCACAATGTACATAGTAATGTAAACACCTCCACCTTTCAAGTGGATCAACAATTCAAGACAATTCTACTTTAACATGAAATTAGGTCAAACTTGCCCTTTCAAGGCTATGATCACAAATCCTCAATTCATCAACAATTCACCATAATTAGGCATAGATAATGATACAAATCAATAATCTAAATCAATCTACACATAAATCCATCATCATTCATTCATAATCAACAAACCCACTTCATAAGGCCAAATTTAGGAATTGAGAGAAATCATAGGTTCATGGAGTAAAATCATCTTAAATCATCAATTAAACAAAAAATATAATCATTGTTTATCATTTGATGCAAGAACCCATGAGATTGAGAGAAAGTTAGGGTTTTTGTGTAACTTGTAAACCTTGAAAACTTCTTTTAAATTGACTCTAGGGTTAAAGCTAACCCTAGATGAAGGATCACCATACTTTATACTTGAAGAATCCCACGAGATTGAAGAAGAAAAACCTTGAAATCCCCAACCCTAGCTTGACTTTGACCTTGATCTCCAATGGAGTTTCTAGAAGGAACTTTTTAGGAGGGAAGGGTTTTGATTTAAGAGATGAAATCTAAATGAGGGTTTCAATGTTTTAATACTCTTAAAATACCTTAAAACACTTAAAATAATCGTCCATATATTAATTAGGACTTGGGGTGAATTTACCAATTCACCCCTAGCTTGGTAAAGACTGCACTAGAAAAATAGTGCCCATTCACGCCCTGGACTCACGAATAGTGATTCCATTCACGGATCGTACTGTTGGTCCGTGGTCTGGGGCTGCAAGTTTGTTTTAGGCCTCTTGACCTACGGAGGCCATCCACGGGGCGTGGATGGACCTACGGGATGTGAACCCCATCCGTAGGTCACCAAGTTTTGGCCAACTTGATGGTTTCCTTGGGGTCTTGTGGTTTAGACTTAGGGTCCTCCTCAAGGACCCTTTGGATGGTCCTTGGGGAGTTGTACCTTGACATCTAACCCCTAAACACCTCAACCATGGCTCGGGACAACATTAAACCACATCAAAACTCATGACGAACACAAACGCACACACGTTAGACTCTAGTTTCACTAGTTAATTTTTAGGGTCGTGACATTATCCCCACTTAGGAACATTCGTCCTCGAATGACACTTTAAACACATTAAGAAGTAACGACTCAAGACTAGCAGCCCACAATCATGCATGCAACACCATAATACAATGCACAAACTAGGAGGAAACATCAACTCCACATCAACAAACTCAATGCAATACAAGTTAGTACGAACTACATCCACAAACTCATTATGCATCAAAACTTCAATTCTTCATTTCATTGGAGGAACTTCCTTCTACAAATCACATCATGCTCATCACAACATCATTAAGCACATTTAAGCAATTTTTCTAAAAAAAAAACACAATATGCAACTTCTTTCAAGAACACCTTTAAACAACTCTTCAATAAAGCACATTTATGCAATTTCTCTCATAAAAGCACATTATGCAACTTCTTCATAGAAACACATTTAGGCATGTTCATCATTTAACCTCGTGAAGCATATAGATAACTCAAACTAAATGCACATCAACATAAGGAATAATAAATCATGAAAACTCATTTTTCATCCAAACAAGAATTCATCAAGAACATGCATAATATAAGGAGAACATGGAAACACAATGTCACACATGACTCCAAAAACATGAAACAAACCAAAAAGGAACTCTTTGTCTTAGGATTGAATAGGTACATAAAGGAAGAGGTAAGGATATCAGGACTCTCAACAACCTTACTACTCAATAAACTATCCCCCACGTAGGAGTAAACCCAACTAAGGTCAACATGAACATCGCAAGGGAACCTTAATCAAGACATCCACAACTTACAAGAAACCATCAACATACCAGAGCTTTTAAACTAGGAAGGTCCTCATTAAGCACTCTTGCTCACAATCAACCTTACCACATCACTCAAGGTCTCATATGAGTCTACCACACCGGGTCTAAACTCCTCAAACTCACTACACCTCTTAAGGTGAGAACATTAATCAAGCCTAACTCACGAACATCAAGGACACTCTAAGGCCTTATCATCTAAACACATTATCCCCCCCCCCCCCTTAGGAGAAAGCCTATACCAACGCTTCTAAGCTTCACTTCTTTCAATTCTAAGGTCGGAGCAAAACATCACTAAACCTTCATATTCATCACACCTAGACATTTCTAAAACACCACATTTCATCAACTCTTTCAACATACGTCAAAACTCATCATAATCTTCTACCAACAACACACATAGCCATAAAGCAACCCATTCACACTAAAGTCAATATCACAATCTTCCATCTCACATCTAACAAGTCACATAGCCATAGTTGGCATCACAACCAACCTTTTCTATCCCTCAACCCTTCTAGCATACTCCTTTCAAGTAATGACACTCAAAAGACCCTCACATAAGGAACATGAGAGAGACATTATAGATCTAAACTCTATGGCACGATTGAAGAATGAAGAAGTAAAACTTTCTTAACACCCAATAGCCTCCTATTCATAATGTGGCGCGCTTCACATTATGAACAAGACTCTACTAGATGTGGTTTGAGACATCCTAAGACCATTCCAAAATCTTGTGCTTTGATACCATGTTTGTAACAACACGAGAACACCCCCTAGTCGTAACACGGCGTACACGACCCCAAAAAGGGTCTCATACAAGCCTCATAGCTCATTCATTGCATAAGATACTTGAAAATAGAGAAGAATTAAAAACTTTCCTTTACAATAGAAGACATTTTATTAAAAAGCAAGCAGAAGACTTTCTAGACTTTGTACACTATGTCTCAAACCATCTAATACTTTGAATACAACATTGGGACTTAGCACATATTCAAGCTTAAACAAAAACTAACAGACATAAAATGAACATAATGGGTTTTGTCCTCGAAACTATGATGACTCACCAAGTCTTCATCTTCAAGCACTTTAGAAACCTATCCATCAAGCATAGAACACCAATATCTCCAAGCCTACACTTTGGTAAAAAGGGAAAAGAATGGGGTTAGACCATTAGATTTACTAAGTATGATGACCATGCAAAAACATGCTTAAAAAGGGACATTTGATTGAAAGACATTCTTTATGCCATTTTTGTAAATCTTCATGAACATTGATACAAGAGGCATAATATAAGTCACAACCAACATACAAAGTCACATAATTCACATTTAGTCAAAATCACATATATAATCCTTTACCTTCACCTTGAGCCTCCACCTCAAGTAACCCTCAAGCTATACCTTGTGTAATGTATGGGTAGCGTCCTATACCACCACCCACACTAAGGCACCACCTTAAGTTGACCAAAAGTGAACTTACCATTCATCATTACCACCATTACACAACAAAGCATATAAAGGACAAAAACAATACATGAATCACATCATCACATTAAGACCAACATCTAAGACAACTCTAAGTCATACTTGTGTAATGTGCAAGTAGTATCCCATACTACTACTCAAACGAAGTACTCCCTTGAAGTCACCATAGACAAGGCACATTCATATACAATAAGTCATGATAAGGAAGTAACTCATAATACAATCCAAGTATAGCATGCATCTTTACATTTAAGCATATAAAAGTCAATCATTTCTCAATAACATCATTTAGAGGACTTTCAAACAATAGTCATTAAGACTTAGAGAACTCACTATAGCCCTCTTGAAGCCTACTCGTGCCATGTATGGATATCATTCCATGCTACTACCCACACTTCATAGAGCTCCTCAAGAAACTATAATGCACATCTCACATGATGGGAATAAGCATTTAACCGACATAGACCATGAGAGCTAGATCATGGAATCCGATGTATTGTCCCACATCGTAAGGGTTGGTCTACTTGCTTAAGGTAAAGCGGTATATAGCTTAAATGGATCCACTAGCTAGTCCTATGTGGGAACATAGTTAAGGGACGTGGAGATTGCTACTAGATACACCGCCTCAACTCACGTGAGGACATCCATCTTAAGAGATTGCTACTAGAAACCCCTCCTCAACTCACGTGAGAGCTTCTATCCCATTCAATATCCTCTCGGTGCTTAGCCTACATTCCCATAGAGTATTTTACCATTCATCACATTAAGTGATAAAAGATTGTTACTAGACATCCCGCCCCAACTCACGTGAGGGCATCCATCTCAACCCAACATTCATTTATTGGATAGCACATAGATTCAAAGATGAGAATAGCCTTTCATCTAAGAAACCCATTATCGTTCATTAGTGCAAAATTGAGAATATCCTTTCAATAAACATATCATTAGCATTCAATAGAGTACAATTCAGAATAGCCTATCAATAGACTCTACATTTATTAACATTTTCATTAAACTCATTCATTCATTCATTCATGAAAATGCTACCAACATTAGATCTACCAATTCAAGACATTAAGACATCAAGTCAAGATATACTCATCATATAAGAAAAGGATGCCTAAGCCTACCAATTCAAGAGATCTCATTCAACATTACATTATAGATCCCTTCACATTCCATCATCAACATTCATGAGTGTTAAAATAAAGATAATATTCAATTCTAACACAATTAGCTTCTAGACAAGATCATAATTCATTCATTGAGATCACACACATGCTTCACATTACAATCATATATACAAAATCATGATAATACTTCAATTCCTCACACTATGCCTTCAAGGCCATGATCACAATGTACATATTAATGTAAATACCTCCACCTTTCAAGTGGATCAACAGTTCAAGATAATTATACTTTAACATGAAATTAGGTCAAACTTGCCCTTTCAATGCTATGATCATAAATCCTCAAATCATCAAAAATTCACCATAATTAGCCATATATAATGACACAAATCAATAATCTAAATCAATCTACACATTAATCCATGATCATTCATTCATAATCAACAAACCACTTCAAACGGCCAAATTTAGGAATTGAGAGAAATCATGGGTTCATGGAGTTAAATCATCTTAAATCATCAATTAATCATCAATATAATTGTATTTTATCATTTGAAAACGTTTGATGCAAGAACCCATGAGATTGAGTGAAACTTAGGATTTTTGTGTAACTTGAAAACCTTGAAAACTTCTTTGAAATTCACTCTAGGGTGAAACCTAACCCTAGATGAAGGATCACCATACCATATACTTGAAGAATCCCCCGAAATTGAAGAATAAACACCTTTAAATCCCCAACCCTAGCTTGAACTTGACCTTGATCTCCAATGAAGTTTCTAGAGAGAACTTTGAGGAAAGGGTTTTGTTTAAGAGATGAAATCTAAATGAGGGTTTCAAAGTTTTAATACTCTTAAAATACCTTAAAACACTTAAAATAATCGTCCATATATTAATTAGGACTTTGGGTGAATTGGGGTCGTGGGTCTAGGCCAAGTCTTCACTACCTCAATTTTCTTCAAGTCAACTTATATACCAATATCTTATACAATATGGCCCAAGAAGGCCAACTAATGCAACCAGAACTCACATTTTGAAATCTTTACATACAGTTTCTAACCTTAGTGTATCCCAAGGACCGTTCGAAGTGGGCTTTATGCTGTGACTCTAATCGTGAATATACAAGAATATCATCAATAGACACAATCACGAACATGTCTAAAATGGCCTAAATATGTTGTTCATCAAGTTTATAAATATTTTTGGGGCATTTTTCAATCTTAAATACATCACAAGAAACTCAAAATGGCCATATCGGGTCCTGAAGGCTGTCTTTGGAATATCACTCTCTCAAACTATACCTGATGACACCGTAAACGTAAATCAATCTTTGAGAAACATTGGGCACCTTGTAGTTGGTCAAACAAGTCATCGATCTTTGGCAGTGGGTATTTAGTCCGTATAATAACTTTATTGAGTTGTCGGTAATTTATACACATGCGCAATGTCCCATCTTTCTTTTGTACAAACAATACAGGTGTGCCCCACGGCGACACACTCAACCTGATGAAGCCCTTATCTAACAAGTCTTTTAGTTTCTCCTTCAATTCCTTTAATTCTGCTGGTGCCATTTTATATGGAGGAATTGATATTGGCTGGATATCTGGTAATGTATCAATAGCAAAATTAATTTCCCATTCTGGAGGAATAACTAGAGAGATCTTCTGGAAAGACATTAGGAAATTCATTAATCACCGCGATAGACTTTAAGGTCAGCGACTCTAGGTGAACATCCTGCACCCTAACAATATGATAAATTCAACCTTTTGCAATCAATTTCCTCACTTGATCATATGAAATAAATATACCCATTTGGCTTCGGTGAATTACCCTTCCACTCTCAAACTACCTCTCCTAGAAAGTGGAGTCTAACAATCTTTGCTCGACAGTAGAAAATGGCATAACAAGTTACATGCCAATCCATGCCCATAATAATATCAAAGTCTAGCATCTCTAGCTCAATCAGGTCTAGAGAGGTCTGATGACCAACAATATCTACTATACAACCTCGATAAACCTTCTTGGTAATGATAGAGTTGCCAACTCGGGCAGATACAACAAAAGGTTATTGCAATGACTCTAGTACTATTGAAAACTTCTCAGCAATAAATGGAGTAACATACAACAATGTGGAGCCTCAATCTATCAAGGCATAAATAGAGTGAGGACAATCAATTAGTATACCTGTCACAACATCTGGAGAAGACTCAGAGTCCTATTGACCCATCAATGAATAAGTACGATTCTCGCCACTACTAGAACTAGGTACTTCCCCTCTACCTCGACCTCTTCCTGATGAATACTGGAACTCTCTTTTAAGAATGTACTGATTTAGATGACCCTACTATTGACTCGACCCTCTTTCCTGGACTCTGCTGGTCCTTGAATAGGAAATATCTTTGTATATGACCCTCTTGGCCATAAGAATAACAAGCAGTAGAGTCCCGACGACATCCCCCAAAATGTGATCTACCACAAGTATCACAATACGGTGCAACTGATCTATATTGCTCGGGTCGGCGGTACTGCTGCAAGATTGATATTTGTGAACTCTCCCCTTGACTTGACTGTCCTCGACGATCATATATGCTACCTTAAGACTATTGTGGTGGAGGCCTAGGTGGTTTACTAGAATACTTCGGTCTGGGACCCCATGAAAATCTCCAGAAAGTCAGAAGGTGTGGTCTGCCTCTGTTGCCCCCTCTTAGCTTTCTTTGTCCCAAACTGCCGATGTCTAAACTCTTCCAGATTTTGAGCAACCACCTTAATACGAGAGATTTGAATATCCTTATTTTGTGCTGCTATGGTGTATGCCTCCACATACTCCCGAGCCATCCTTCCTATAAATCTGCGTATCCTAGCATCCATCATATCTACAATCATCAATGCATACATGGCTAGGGAAGAAAATCGCAACCCATATTCCCTCACACTCATACTGCCTTGGCAAAGTGTTAAAATCTGGTCAACTCAGGCATCTTGGAACTTTCAAGGTAGATAGTGATCTAAAAAAAAGCCTCAATGCAGTGATCCCAAGTGGCTGGGGTTCATTGGTCCCTCTAGACCTCTCCCAACCATTTTACCATAAAACTGCCTTGTCTCTAAGCCTGAATTGTGCTAATTCAACAGACTTTGTAGGTGAAGTATGCATAACCTTGAAAATCCTATGTAGCTATTCAATAAAGTGGTTAGGATCCTCTCTATGGTATGTCCCTGTATACTAGGGAGGACTTAAGGCAGGGAGCTCTCAAACCCTTGAACTCCTTGCCCAATTAGAAGGTCTGGCTACATCTGTCACCAATATCGGTCGCTGAGTGGCTGTTAACTGAGCCAACATATAAACTGCACTCCTGAATTCTTGATCTATAGGACTAGGAGGAGCTGAAGGTGCTGGTGGAGGTCATGTGAGTCCTCGGGACTCCTGATGTGAAGGTGGTGCTGGGGAGGGATTCTTAGATGTCTCCACTACCTCCTCTAGATGAACTGTCCTTGAAGGTGGTATTAGACTAGTAACTTCCCTTGTGGGTGCATATGACCTCTGACCAACTATTGTTTGATGAATCACTAGAATTTCTTTCTCTATACAAAATACAACTTAATCGTAAGACAAAGATCTCAACCCTTATGACTCAACTCTAGAGCATGATTTGAGAAGAAAAAAGGGTAAATTCCTGACTAATGTCTATTGCTTCTTACTTATAGAATGTGGTGCACAACACATTTAAAAACAAGATTCTTCTAGATACGGCTTGCAGATTTCCTATGATACGACATTGCTCTCATACCAAGTTTTTCACGGCCCAAACTTAAGGGGTGCAAATGGCACCTAATGCTAAAACTTAGGCCTGAGACGACCTTGCTAAACCACTTGCTACTGGCGCATCGAAGCCACACACAGTTGAGAAAACAAATAAGTATATCTTGGCTTAAAAATAAGCCCTCAGCCCGCAAGTCCCCTGTTAAGTGCTCTAAAAATAAAACAACTACTCCCAACACTTTATATAAAGCAGGAAAAAAGTAGCATATGAGCCTATTTGGGCTGTTGAGGCCACCATGGTATCTAAGAAATTATAAATGCTATGTGGGCCGTCAAAGCTACCATGATCTCTATACATGAACTGAAAAAAGGTACGTAACTAACAAATATGTCAAGAAACTATCAAACATTAGTCAACTAGAAAGAAGGCCAACATGACCAATAACGTGGCATACAATCCAACACACTAGTTTGCAAGCCTCTATGAATATAGTGCTTGGACGGGACAAAGCCTTGGCCAGATGGGGGGTTGTGCTACTCGGCATGTCTGTCTGGTCGTCGCTTAAGACCTGTAGGCATGAATGAAGTCCCCCCCGGCAAGGGGAATCAATAAAAAAATAATGTACCGAGCATGTAAGGTAAATTGAAAGGTGAAACTGAAGTAAGGAGGGTTGTAAAAATAAGATTACCTCAACCAAAATGTCTGAAATAATACAATTAAAATTCTACCTTCTTGCAGCAGCAACAATCGGATCCTAAATCGATAAGAAAATTATACCAGAACGATGAGCTCACAACGTATAGTGACTTCCACTGAACATTCGAGTTGAGAATCTAAGCATCCATGGAGTATTAGAAGGTGGGTTTACCTTTTTTCTAGGACTTCTTCTAAATTTTTTGAAAAAAAAGACGAAGTTGTGCTACTCGACAGGTCAGATTAGCATGCATGAATGTAGTACCCCCCGACAAGGGGCGTATGTACAAAATAATGTATCGAGCTTGTAAGGTAAACTAAAAAGTGAAACTGAAGTATAAATATTGGATGAAAAGAGCAGGGGTGAAACACAAGTAAAATACCTTATCTTCCTAAAATTAGAGAATATATACACATAAAAAGCAATAACCTAACTAGGCCCATAAGGTAAAAATAACAAACAATCATTATAAGTCCTAACGAACACAAACAATTGATAATTCCCCATGTTAGCCTCTTTACCAGGATCCAAATGATAATTTGAGCTGAACTGTCCAAATGTACATGTGCCATGAATCAACACAAGTTTGAGGCTCAGTGATACAATACATATATGATGCCCCGTAGTTACAACCTACCCAGCTCGTAGGCTCGGTCTACCCGATCCATAGGCTCGGTCTACCCGATCCATAGGCTTGGTCTACCCGATCCATAGGCTCGGTCTACCTGACCCATAGACTTGATATAACAATCCATCTATGTCCTCAAGAACCCTGTAGTGTCACTGTCTACTGAAGCCAAAACAAGCTAATAGGCGGGAGAGAAGTAAAAGCGATCACTGTCTAATAAATAACCTAACTTTAGGTTAGGGTCAATCCCACGATAAATATCGTCTAGACATAGGCTAATTTATGGTTATTTACTTTTAGTCAAATTACTTCCGTAAAAAGGGGGAATTTGTAAATAAAGTAATAGTTGATTGTTTTGTATTATCAAGTAATCACAATTCATAGTTTGTAAAATCAATATGAGATGAAAACTAGGGTACATGTGTTCCCCACAAGTTCTTAATGCAGTAATCCCAATAATAGTGACTCTATCCTAGTGTTAACATGCAAGGTTTGTAAGTTATGTATCTCTAAGTGATTGGTCCTCCAAATAGGAAATTTCACCACCCAACTTGGTTCGTCTACAAGTGTATGCTTTACTAACCCTTACCCTTAACCCCAAATTAGCCTTCACGGTAGGTGGGCCAGGCTATTAAATAACGGATTATTACGTCTAAATCCCTGTTTACAATCCCTTTCTCATTCATTACTTCCTTTGTCCGGCAAGTAGGAATGAAGTGAGTTCTAACACTGGCCACCGTTAAAAAGCATTCAAAATGAAGGGATTAACAATACATGCATAAACACTATTCAAGAATTACTTCATTATTGGTTTTATGTTATTAATTCTCATGGTTCCCACAACCCTAGTTGTGGATTTAGCTATTCATGCTTAAATAATCACAATTCATATTAGGGTTTGAAATATAAATAATAAACTTACAATTAGAATATATGAAATCTGAAATCTACAATTGAAGAACAAACACAAATTACATAAACCAACTTTAAGTATTAAATTCCAGAAGTATTTGCAAAATAATTCTCAAAGCCTAAACAAAGTACAACAAAAGGTCTAACCACCCCAAAACAAAAAAATACAACCAATATTTATAGAAACTAAATCCTAAACCAAGTAGGAAAAGGAGGTTTCAGAAATTTCGGTTTGGGCAGCATTGTCGATGGCTGGTCACCTACGGTCCGTCAAAGGAGTGACGACCTATGGTCTTTCACTGTTGCTCCACAGTTGGCCAAAATTATGTGGTCTTCAATCGACAGTCATGACCCACGACCCATAGGTCTAAGCACAGTGCATCTTGTACACTCGTGGTTCAAGTACTGGAACTCATCTTTCTGAAGTCATCGACACCCCATCAACAACGGTCCATCAATGGACTCACGACCCGTCAGTGGCTTCCATGGTTTCACACTTAGTCAGAATTCCTTGAAAAATCCATCCACACCTCCACCTATGGTTCGTCAACTAAATGATGGCTCATGGGTGGGCTTGTCAGTGGCCATTTTCTGCTGCTTCAACTACTTTCAACTCTAATCGCTCCAAACCTATGTCATACAAAATTTAATCAAAATACTATCACATCTATTAACAAAATGCCTAAGACTCATGCAAACCTCCAAGTTTAATGCATCAGAAATACCGTAAACTCATGGTACATCAACACCCTCAATTTAAAATCATTGCTTGTCCTCAAGCGACACAACAAACTCTAAACGACACTCATGTAGAGCAACACACAAACTCAAGCAATCACATGTCATTTTCTATCAATTACCCTCTTCAACTATTTTCAGCATAATGCAAATCTTCTTAATTAGACTCAACAGGCTAACTCATGTGGATCTAAACATGACATAGACACACCAACATTTATCATCACATACACAAACAACAATCACCAAGATTCTAACTTCTCAATGATGTAACTTATGCCCTCACCACAAAGAAATCCCATTTTCACACAAAATTTGATGTTTTAGCTAGGGATTCAGTATACTCTCACACTCACAATTGAATTCAAATATAGTTAGTGCTCAATATAATAGGTTTACCCTTATTTTCTCTTCTTTGACTTTTCAAACTAGTTAATTAGGATCACTGTAAAACTTTCTTAGCTTGTAACATAGGCTCACGGTCAGGTGTGGTAGATTTGGATATTTAGTGACTTTTCTGCCCTCATTGACATTACATTGGCTATTTTACCTCTTTCACAACTAGTTTTTGATATCTTCTTGTTTTATGCTCTTTTCCCATGACTTGTTTAAGCGTAGGTGAGACTTTGACTTTCATTCTGGCTTGTTTCATCTTTGTATTCAAGCATTATTATTCTTTTGGTTTTTTTGATTCAGTCACACCATTCAGTATATTTTTTGCTCATATATTTCTTTTTCTACAAATAACTCTTTCCATACCCTTTTGTAGTTTTCCTTCACCATAGCCACCCTCAACTCATGTATTTTGCATAAGTTGAGATGCACAATGTCCCCAAGAGGACCACGGACAAGATTACAGTAACTTCTGAAATAACCATGCTCAAGTTAGGCATTTAGCCTGAGTTGAGGTGCACAATGTCCAAAGAGGGACCACGGCCAAAACAATTTTTTTAGGGGAGGTGAGTTAGATGTATTGAAAAAAATGGTATTCGTTAGGCTCAAACATTTGTATCAAAGGGAGCATTTATTTCTTTTGGTTGGTTTCTTTTAGGCTTGAGTGGACTTTATTAGCAACAGCGACCTATGATCATTTCCCATTTTCTAGTCTAAATCATCTTAGCGAGACTAACGGGGCATTGACACACACTATAGGATTATGCAAACAACCTCACACACACATGACACATTGTTTCACTACCAAATCATTAATGCATCTGGTTCAAATATATAACTTAAGTCATGCTATCATATTGGTTTTTATCATGTCATATAAAGATCCAACACATTCTACTTATCAAGCCCACATATATAACACATAATCAAAATTTGCAGGGGTATCAATTTTAATGCTCTTATGCCATCATGCTTTCATTTTAGTCTACTACTACACTTATACTATCCTAAACATGCCAGTTCAATAGAAATTTAAAACATTTCCTTGGGCAAAAAGAAGGCAAGAAAACCCCAAGGAAGGATTGTGAGTTGGGTTACTCAGACTTCACCCTAACACTCACAATCCATTCACCCCACCCCCACAAAAATATGGTGCGATTGAGCTCAATGCACAAAGAAATGTAAAACATACAGTAAGACAAACCTGTGTATGCGCCGAAGACCCATCAAGAAGCAGTTGAGTCTGGTTTCCCGGAACCCACTGGATCATCACGAATGATGCCCTTAGTAACACCCTCAATAGTAGTGGGAGCACCATCAATAATGCTCCTCAATGCAGATACACCCACAACCCTCTCCCTCACTCTTTACTACAGCAGGTCCTTATCAAGAACAGAGCATCGCTTGGCTGTCTCCAACTGCTACCCCTCCCTCTCTTGGTTTGTCTCGATTCCTTTGGATAAAAAATGGGTTCAGAAGAATATGTGTGCTTTCCAGCTGCACGGTAGGCTCAAGGGAAGGTGTATCCTTTCCAAATAGTGCACTCAGCACCACATCATCAACATCAACCTCAGGTGTAGGCTCTGGGAAGCCTCGGCTGTGGCAACAAGAGCATTAAAATTAGATCGGATTTTGGGTAACTCCTTTTGGAAAGTTGTTAGATCAACACTGGCCCTGGTTGATGCCTCTCCATCACCCTGAGCTGAAATGCATCTATCCTTCAATGCACTGCCTGAATCTTCCTATCGACTGCTTGCTCCATCTTTGCTTCTGAATCCTCAAAAGACTTCTTCATCCAAGGCCGCATATGTTGTAGAAAAGTGTGTGCTAGCATGACTAGATGACATGGAAGGGGGAGGCTGCTGCACAGAGGGAACTACGGTGGTGGAATGAATAGTCTCATCATCTGCCCGGTCGACCCGAACCTTCTCAAAATCAACAATAGTATCATCACCCATGGGAGGTAAGTCAATATATATACCTTTTCTCAGAGCTACTGGGTCTGCATCTTCCTTAATGAGGTCGACATCAATAGTCTTAGTCGCCTCTGTCTGCCTGTCACAATGCCACACCGGCACCAAAGCCTCTCTACATAGATGAAAAATAAGTCAAGGAAAGGGCATGATGGTCGTCCTTCGGAACACCCTCTCATGTATCTCTGTGATAAGAATACAAGAGAAATCAATCTCCAAACTTGCCATAATAGCTGCCAACATTACCGCTTGATCCCAAGTCACCACTTTGTCCACCTGTGTAGGGGAAATCGTAGTCTGTATGATGGACAAGAAATTTTTTGCTGCAAAGCTCAGGTATGCCTTTCAGATGAGCAATGACATATCATGCACCCATTCGATGCCTTCTCCATCATCAGCAATATGGCTGGCCATCCAACTTAGTAAGGACTCTCAGTGCTCGGTGTCTTTCATAAAGGCCCTGCTTGTACAATCCCATCATGTAGTCATACTCGGCTGTATTAATCGGCAGAGTGTTAGTCTAACCATAGGCGGGTGGTAGTGTTTGAAATGTCAATGAGGAAACCTCGCACCAATGTAGTCTATAAACGAGGCTGGGCTAATGGCTTAGCTCGTGGTTGCATGTAAGTCTCCACCATCGCTGCATAGGAAGCATAGAACTCCCTAACAATCTATGAGCTATACTGTCCTAGATTTGTCCCCATCCTGTCACACTTGTGCCGGGTGAATAACCCAAGAATATGTGGCTGCTAGTAAGTACACGTCTCTCCTCGCTAATGGTCAGGGCAAACTTCTGGTGCTCACTAACATAAAGCCCATCCATGTATATATGGAACTGCCCCTCAACGCACCACCGATTTAGCTCTGTGGACAATAAAACTGACTCAATCCTGATACTTCGAGGGTCATGGGCCTCACCAGTACTAGTGGTGTCAAAAGCTGAGGAGGAAACTGAATGAGAGCTGGAATTCTTGCCGGAGCTGGAGCTAGACATTGACTCCCTGTTCTCTGTATTGGAAGGCTTGCCCCTCCCTAAACTGGGGGCGAAATCATGTTTGGGTGGCTCCTTATTATCGTACAACACAACTTGTTGAGAGTGCTGCCTAGTAGTCCATGGTGCAATGCGGGAGGTTCAGAGATTCTTGGGTTCATACTCTGACCCATTAGAATCCTCTATCATTTAGTGTGAAGGGGCCACAAACTTTGACTTTCCTTGTCGTTTGTAAGTTTTCACCTTCTTGAGTGCTATTTCACCTATAGGAGACTTATTAGTTACCAAAGTACCCAAAACAAACCAATTAAAATGTAAAACAAAAAAATTTGAACTAAATTTTTTTTGAGGCAGTAGTTATTTTTGGGACCTACAGTAGGTACTGACGGGCTGTTGAATGAACGACGGACCGTCGATGCCCACCATTGGTCAGGAAGCTAAATTTTAGGTGTTTGTATCTGGAACGATGGTTCACCAGAGCGGTCCATTGATGGAACGATAGACCGTAAGCCAAACCGTGGTTCATAACTTAAGCTACTGTGTTGTGTAGCTGATCAACGGGACCAGACCTATGGTTCGTAGGTTGCCCCATGGCTCGTGGGTCGTGGTTGTCGACCAGTACTTGTAACAGATAACAAAATTTACAATTTCAACAAAACACATACGTTACGATTGCAACTACCAAAATACTTCTAGAACATGCATTTCAACATATTGTTAGGTTATTCTATCATCCCTACGGTTTCAAACATGCAATTAATCATATACAAACAAGACTAAATCAAAACCCTAAGTCAAGAACTCAACTAGAAGTAACAATCATAAATTTAAATCAAATTAAAAAACAACACTCACTAAACCACCATTCAAAGGGTTCATTAGAACTATATCAATTAATTGTCACAAGTAATTTCATACCTAAGGTCAAGTACAACTTTGTGATTTCAGCTATGAATTTAATAGTTCAAGTTCAAAATCAAATACCTTACAAGTAGTGCAAAGTTGTGTAAGTGTGCCTTTATGTTCTTTAGACCCCAAGCAAGTGTTGACACCAAACTCGAACCCTTTTTATTGTTCTTTTGGTAGAGGAATAAAATGGAATTTGGGAAAGCGGAAGAATGGAAAATAGGGAATGAAATGGGGAAAATGGGTTTATATATGTGTAGTGGGGGAGATTAATGGGTGTAAATGGATGTGAAGGGGGTGGGCATTTGTAGAGAATAACCGTTTGTAATGGTTCTGAGAATAGAGGAATGTGGGGATGTTTTAAAAAATGAAAGCTTTTATTAATTTTGGGGTCCGGGTCAGGTCGACTGTCTAACCCTAACTTGGACCCATGAAAGCCCATCGACAGTCCTTTGGTGAAATGACGGTTTGTGGATGGGTCCTTGGTTCTTTCAACACTTAATGAATTTTTAGAAAACATACTTGGGATCTACGGATGCCATCCACAGTCCGTCGGCTGAACAACGGACCGTCGATGGGAATCGTAGACCCTTGCACCATAAACTTTCTACATATTCTCCTTTTCTTTCCTACACACATAGCAAACATCAGGAGTTCCTTTTTATATTTTCATGACTCTTTTTGGACACGAACCCTATTCAACCATAATCTAGACAACACTAAGATTCAAAAACAATAAAATTCAATAGAAAATAGTAAAAATTCATAAAAATCAACAAAAACTCCCAAAATTGGCTAGACTTTACATCTTGGGTTGCCTCCCAAATAGCGCATGATTTATCATCGCGGCACGATGCAGACACCTTGATTACTCACACTTCACCAAGGTTCCATTTTTCTATCATCTCATTGACTACCTGAGATTTCACCAAGTAGATATTTATTCATTTCTCATTCACCTTGAACCTCGTTTCTTCATTATTCTCGAGTTTAACGGCTCCATGTGGAAATAATTTTATCACTTTGAATGGACGTAAGCTTGCCAGAAAATAAGCACAACCTTGAGTTGAATAAGAGCACCAAATCACCAGGAATAAATTCATTCTTTTCGATATTTTGATCATGGTACCTCTTCATCTTCTCCTTGTAAAAGGATGAACTTTCATATGCTTTTAGGAAAAACTCCTCAAGCTCATTCATCTCATTCAATCTTTGACTTGATGCAACACCCCAATCATAATTCAACTTCTTGAGTGCCCATATTGGTTTGTGCTCTAACTCTACAAGCAAGTGGAAAGACTTCCCATACACAAGTTAGTAGGGGTACATATCTATGGGAGTCTTGAATGCAGTGTAATAGGCCCATAGAACATCATCAAGCCTTCTTGACCAATCAGTTCTGTATGCATTCAGTCTTTGCAATGATTTTCTTAATCTCTCTATTCAACACTTCAACTTGCCCACTAGAGTGCGGATGATAATGTGTTGCTATGTTGTGACGAACACCATACTTCTCAAGCAACGCTTGAATAACTTATTTCAAAAGTGAGAACCTCCATCGCTAATAATCGTCCTTGGTGTACTAATCTAGAGAAAATATTCTTTTTCAGAAACATGGTGATGCTCCTCCCTTTATTGTTTGGAAGCGTAACAACTTCCACCCATTTAGGAATATGGTCAACCGCTACAAGAGTATACTTAATCCCATTTGAGATCACAAACGGACCCATGAAGTCAAGACCCCAAACATCAAACAACTCAATCACCAGTATCAGTTTCATTTGGAGTTCTTACTTCCTCGAAATACCTCTTTCTCTTTGATAATGATCACAAGATTGGGCAAAGTCATGAGCATGTTGGTGGATAGTAGGTCAGTAATACCTACACTACAAGATTTTATGAGCAGTCCAGATACCACTATGGTGTCCACAAATAGGAGATAAATGACACGCCTCTAATATACTCATCATCTCAATCTCGAGCACACACAGATGAATAATCCCATCAGCACAAATATGAAATAAGTAAGGCTCTTCCCATAAAAATTTCTTCACATAAGACATGAATTTTCTTCTTTGGTTAAATGACAGATCCGAAGGCACCAAATCACTTGCCAAATAATTGGCAAAATTTGCGAACCAAGGAATAAGGTCAAAAGAAGCAGCCAATACTTGTTCATCGGGGAACGCATCATTTATCTCAACTCCATCCTCTAGCTTTATCATAGCCTCTTCTTCTAATCTGGACAAGTGATCAACTACTTGGTTTTTTGTTCCCTTTCTATCCTTCACTTCAAAGTCAAATTCTTGTAGTAATAATACCCATCTAATCAGTTTTTGGTTTTGCATCCTTATTTTCCATAAGATACCTCAATTCTGAATGATCAGCATGCACAATAACTTTAATGCCAAGGAAATAGGATCTAAACTTCTCAAATGCAAAGAATACATCAACAAATTCTTTTTCAGTAATAGTATAGTTCTTTTGAGAACCATTTAATGATTTGCTCGCATAGTATATAGGATGAATAATCTTCTCTCTCCTCTGCCTCAATACTATGCCAAGTGCCACCCCACTCGCATCACACATCACTTCAAATGGTTGTCCCTAATCTTGTGAAATAATGATTGGTATGGAAGTCAAATTCTCTTTCAGCCCCTCAAATGCTCTTAGACAAGCATCATCAAACACAAACATAGACTGTAACACCTCGAATTCAGAGAACTGTAACACCTCGAATTCAGAGAAGGGAGAATATTCACTTCTTAGTCGACTTGGTGATCCGTCGAGTCGACTTGGTGGTCTGCCGAGTAGACCGCCTCGCCTTTTGGCTTGATCTCTGATGTCTAGTGTTTTGGAACTTTAGGCGAGCTAAGTTGAGCTCGTCGTTCTGTTTGGCGTGTTGCCAAGGTCGACTCCACATTGCCTAAGCTGACTTAGCCCCCAAGTCGACTTATTGTAAATTTCAGCTAGCTAAAGGCTCACTTGGCGAGTCGCCGAGTGGCCTTTAGCCAGCTCCAACATGCCTTGTTTTCAGTTTTTAAGTCAAGGTCTTAAAATTCTTTTCAGATTATTTTAATTCGATACTACGTCCTTTTACCCTTCATATAAATACCTATATAAGAGGTCTCCCCCAAATTTCCCCAATTTAAGACCCATTCTCTCAATAATCTAAAAGAAGATCAAATCTCCTCTCCAAAATATTTCTCTCTCTAGAACTTGAAGAAGAAGAAGGGTTCAACCTAGGGTTTCAAGTCAAGTCTCAATTCCTTCATTGAAGATAAGAATTTGGCTTTGAGGTGTGATAGTTTTCATCCATGGATTCATTCCATTCACGGAGTTCCCAAATTTCTCTATTTCTAAATGTAGAATTCCCTAATTGAGTTAGGGTTTTCTTCAATTATCATGGGTTCTTTTCATTATTGATTTAAATGGTTGAATTATGATCTCTTAAGCATGAATTGATGAAGTGCTATGATTTTATGATGATTTCTCCCATGAACCCATGTAATCCCCATGTTTTCAAGTTATGAATCATATGATGTGGGATTTTGATCTTAAAGGAAGAGTTTTATGAAATTAAGAATGTATTGCTAGCTTTACATGAATCTATGATGAAATCCATATATAACCCTTGTTCTCTAAAGGTTGATGATTGAAAGTGGGTTTTGACCTTGAAAGGTAAATTATGGATTTATGCATTTTCTTATGAAATCTATGCAAATGTTTTAAGAATGCTTTGAGAGTGAGGTATCAATGATGATGATGATGATGTGTTATTGAATGGATTTTCTCATATACATATAAGAGTAAGATGTGAAAGGTTTTCTCACATAATAAGGATTCAAAGGTTGAAAGGCTTTCTCACCTAATTGAATAAAAGATTATGAGCTATCCTTATGAACCTAGCTTTGATTGGTTAGGAATGATACCTTTCCATGGATGATGACTTAGCTTGGATTGGCAAGATGACGTGCCTTTCCATGGATTATAAGAATGAGAAGAAATGACTATTCCGTTGGATTTATGCTTAGCACCGAGAGGATATTGTGATGGAAGCTCTCCTGTGAGTAGAGGCTGAGTTTCTAAAAGCAATCTCCTTATCCCTTACCTATGTGCCCCCATAGGATGATTCTCCAGATAGAAATTAGGTAGTGGATCCACTTAAGTGAACTGTTCATAGTTTTACCTTGGCAAGTAGGACAACCCTTTTCCGTGTGGGAGACACCAGGGGGATCATGTTATAGCTCACATGGTCTCTATGTCGGTTAAGGCTAATACCCCACATTAATAATGAATTAAGTTTACTTCAAGAAGTATATCATATGTTTTGAAAGGCTTTAAAGATGATTAGCTTGTTTTGACCATGGTTTTATGACTTATGTTTCCTAACTCTCTTATATCATGTTTTAGCTTGGTAGTTGCATGACATGAAATGAAATGTCCCTTTTAGCATGATTTAAATGTTTTATGCATAGTTATTATAATTGGTAAATTGTTTTGTACTAACGCATACTCTTGCCTACATTTCTCCAAATGTAGGGTCCGATTGTCAGAGTCATCAGTTTTTTGGCTAATGGTTGATTTTTGAGATTCTCAAGCTTTTGAGTCCCTATGCTTTGAGGACGAACTTTCATTGTTTAGTTCCTTTTCTTGTGTTTCACTTTTTGATATGATGTATGGGCTAGGCCAAATTTTATTCTATTGTACTAGATGGCTATATTGAGACAAGTGTTTTAGACTTCCACTTTCCTGTTATAAAAACTATTGGACTTGGACTATTGTTTTACTTGTATTGTTCTATTTCTTATATTTTGAGAGCTAAGTGACTTGTATGGGGTCCTTCTGGGCTCCATCCTCCATGTTACATCTAGGGGGTACTCTTGGGTCGTGACAAACCTGGTACTCAGAGGACAAGGTTTAGAATGGTCCTATCATATGCCTCGTTTAGTAGAGTCTTGTTCATAAGTGTGAAGCGCACCACATTTACGAATGAGAGGCTACAAGATTATTAGGAAACTTCACTTCTTTCATTACTCTAAAGTCGTGCGATAGAGTTTAACTCTATAAAGCCTCTTTCCTAATCCTTATCCTATGTCCTTCAATATAGGGCTACCCGGAGAGCTTATTCTAGAGGGGATATGAGGGAAAATGAGGAACAAGAAGCTCCTCCCCAAGCTCCTTAAGTTCCGAACAATCCTTTGGCTGAGCAAGTGACTAATGCGGAGTTTAGGGATGCTTTTCAAGTGTTGGATCAAGCCGTGATGGCCCAAGCCAATATAGAGGTTGTGGTTCCCATTAACCCAAATGTGGGAACGCCGACATCTAGAGTGAGGGACTTTACTAGGATGAATCCTCTGGAGTTTCATTGTTCTAAGGTTGAGGAACATCCTCAAGATTTTATTGATGAGGTCTATGAGGTTTTGATGATCATGGGAGTTACGCCAGTGGAAAAGATGGAATTGGCCGTTTATAAACTTAAAGGTGTGGCTCAAATTTGGTTCAACCAATGGAAGGAAAAGAGACCTGAAGATGCAGATCCTCTTGATTGGGTGAAGTTTAAGGTTCGCGTTTCTTGATAGGTTCTTTACCCTTAAGATGAGGGAAGCCAAGGTGCTCGAGTTCATTAACCTTCGACAAGGAAGTATGCGAGTGAGGGAATATGCTCTAAAGTTCACACAATTTCCAAGTATGCTCCAACAATGGTTGACCATTCAAGGGCTAGGATGAGTAAATTCAATTTAGGTGTGTCTGAAATGGTGGTTAAAGAGTGCCGTACCGTGATTGAATAACGTTATCAAAGATACTTTATCTAATTCTAAGCGTCAATGATCGTTAATCAGTATATAACCCAACTAAATGAGTTGGGGTCGAATCCCACAGGGAGCAATATGTAACACCCCTAAAATACTAGAGCAACTCTTGCATGTCGGTGCATCATTTCTTAATTACTACAATATGTTTTACTCTTATTTTGGGAACTTGAAATTTTGTGATATTTGCAACCTTGCTTAAAATAAATTATGCTCGTAATTTAAGGTATTGTATGGGGGTATTTACGTAATTTTTCTAATTAAAATTTCATATGGATTGAAAGTGTTGGTATCAATTATATACATATAGGTGTATATGTATACATTTTGGGCAGCACACAATAATTTGGGGCAGCACCTTTTAGTGACAGTTGTATATGTGACTAAGCATCACTCTTAAGACTATACTATCACACCTCCTGTTGTGATTTTCGTTTGGAACTGAAGTCTAAGAACCTAAGAACATTTTCTAACCTGTTGTTCATCAAAATCACAAGAGAAAACCTTGGTCCTTCTAGCTGGAAGTCGACACATCCTACATTTTGGTGAGTAATCAAAACTTGTTTTTTTAGCTGAGTAGTGTTTAGTACTTTTAGAATTTCTCATTTTGTATAACTCCTTTTTTGGTGAATAAATATGATTTGGAAAGCTGATTCCTATACCTACAACTCTTCTGTTTATGGTAAGCAGTAATTTAGCTTTTATGACTACGACATAAGGGACGCAACATATGACATGCTCTGTCCAGATTCTGGAATTTGAAATCCTGTATGTTCAACTGTTAGTATTTTGATTATATCTTTTTGTACAAAGAGTCTTTTGCGGTGATTCTTGATTATTTGCAAGCTTAAGAGATGTACCTACATCTTTTATGAAGGATATAAATTCCATTTTGGCCATTTTCTGTTTCAAATCTAAGTTGTGACATGGAGTGCTTTTATTGGGCAGAATTTCTGTTTTTGGAGTATAGTCGTATTTGTACAGGCTAGGCTTACTTGTGATGATAACCCTTTGTTACGCCATCATTATTGAGTTGCTAGAAATTAAATAAGTTATTGAATTCATTTTTTAAGGTAGTATATCCTCGTGTATGAGTTGAAGACTTTGATACGCTGGTTGGTCTACGATTTGAACTCGTGAAGTTGTGTTGGACCGTTTTTGTGCTAAAGAATTGAGGTTTGTGTATAAACTTATACTTGTACTCTTTTTACCTGCTGGTATAGCTGAAAGTTTACTTTAGTACCTTGGTTACCTCTTGTCACGTTGCATTGTCGTATTGGTATTCTTTAATACATTAAAGACGCTTGTGTAACTCGCCCACTTGTACGGATTGTTTGATCACTTGGCACTCTTTTTGGGATCTTGTCCTTCTTGTGGCTGTGACTTTGTCACTCTTGGCATGCCTCTTGATTCAGATCATTTACCATCGTGACTCTGGATTTTTATTCCTTCTAAAGAATGGAAGTTGTCCATTTTAAGTACGAACTAGAAAGCCATTTTTAATATGGTTCTTGGTTCTCTTGATTATTGGGTTTTGACCCTTCTTGATACCTGCTTGTGCTTGGTGTGATGACATGATGTATATATTGGGCGAGCCTTGTTGTTGAATCTCTTGGAAAACTGTGCTATGAGCGTTCTTGACATTTGGATGTTTAAATATAAAACTTGATACTCTTTATATATTGTTTACTTGATTTATTTATTATGTTCAATTATGCTGCCCTTGACTTGAGAATGATAACTTGCTAAATTTGAGGGCTCCAAACCTTTAGTTTTTACACCACTAAGCTATATGCTTAGCGATAGTTGTTTCTATCGTAGGGGCTGTTCGAGATGATGCTTGAAGCTGGCCATTGGAGATGGATGTTTTGAGAGCCTTAAGGAAGATCACATTTGCATATAGGCATCTATATTTTGTATAAACCTTGGGACTTGTACATATTCTATGTGTTGTTTATTTACATGGGATTTTGAGGGCTGATTTGATCACGTCACCATGAGTTGTAATATAAATATGGCTATATGTTTTGTTCTTTTTGGGGTGTGTAAACCCAAGTCTTGTGATATCCTAAATCTACTATTACTTTCGAATGTTTGTGTGAAGCATGAGCAGGCTGATTTCGGTACTCGAAAGCTTGTAATATTCTTGTTATTTCATCCTTGAGTGTGAGGATAATATATTTACATGAAAAGCTCGTCGGTTATTTGCTTAGATTACTTTTCGGAGGTCATTATGCATCTAATCCCTCTACAATATGCCCTCGTTAATCACTTTTGAGTGTCACAAGTATAAGTTAAGTTTCTTTAAAAAGGGTCGCTTCACAGTACGTGTTTCAAATTCAATTGGAAAATATGAACATGGTCAAATCAGTCATAGGAATAAAAATTATCGAATAAAGACGTCATTCAAATTAGGGGGTGACACGAATGTCAAATGAGGGATTTTGATTTTGATTAGCAGCTACAAACAGTCACAAATAACACAAATTAACAATAATGAGACGGGTTCTTGGGATGTGATCAATTATAGGCAAATATAGATAAATGGGTAATTGCAACTATTAGTAAATAGCTAGCTATTAGTGAGCAGGCTAGGCTAAAGTGGAGGTAAACTTTCTCTCGAACAATTTACCCCAAATCAAGTGATTTCTCTCGAACAATTTACCCCGAATCAAATGATTTCTCTTAAATATCAACAAGCATGCAAAATAAGAGCAGCTGACACCCTAATCCATTCACTCTCTCTAGCTGACTGTGTGGGGTTGGGTTTAGGATTCACTCTCTCGAGCTGAACCCAGGTCAACCTAATACCCACAAACCATCAATCACTAATTTTAGTTCTAAAACCTCTCTCTCAAGCAAGCCAAGAACACAAGCATAGAACTGCATTTGCAACTACAATTCTTAAATTAAACCACAATTAATGATTAAACTCACTTCTAAATAGCATTTAAACTAACAATTAGCAATATCGATAAACTAAATTAGTCCATAATCACATGATCACACCCCAATAAATGAGGTTTTAGCTAGACATTATAAAAAGTTAAAAATAGTTACCAAATTGATTATCCATCAACTGGGTAAGAGTAATTTCGTCTCTACAATGCTCCAATTTGAAGAATCCCAAAGATCCACTTCGAATTTCTCAAAAGTGAATTTCTTCAATTCTTCAAAGCTAAAGAAAACTAGAGAAAACTGTCTCTAAAATGTTCCAAAAATCTCTCCAAATAGAGTGTTCTCCAGAGTAATATGATAAGTGATACTTGATGAGTCCACGATTTGGACTCATTTAGGGCTTTATTTTAATAGATTTAGTGTCCTCAAATGCTTATTTTGTGCTAATAACTGATGTAAATTCTGATTTCCAGGTATTTGGATTGAGGAACAAAGCATGGACACTAATGAACAAAAAGGAACAAGGTAGCTGAAAGAACGAAGAAAAGAAGGCCTAGTGATCACCTAACCCATTTGGCAAGTCGTTGAATGACTATGATCTCGCCTAAAGTTTCAGTGTGCCAAGTCCTGAAGGAGAAAATCAAGTCGGCGATAGAAAGGATCAGTCGGCGTGTCGCCGAACGGTTTCGTGATGTAGTACTAGATCACCCAAAGTTATAGAACTTAAAGATGTTGAAGGCCAAAGTGAAAAGGCGATGGAATTGACCAAAGGACGGATCACCGAGTGGATCGGCGATCCTGACTTACTGCACCGAATGGTCCTTCGCAACATATTTTTGGTGACTATAAAATACATTTTTGAATATTTAGTTTAGTATCTAATTTTTATTATCAATCAGTTTTTGAAGTTTTGAGAGTTTTGAACTGAGAGTATTGAGACAATATTTTCTTTAGCTTTGAAGAATTGAAGAGACATTGGAAGTGGGTCTTTGAGATTCTTCAACCTTGACCTTTGTAAAGACGAAATTAATCTTACCAAGTTGATGGAAACACAGTTTGGTAACGATTTTTATCTTTTTATGATGTCTAGATAAAACCGCAATTCTTGGGGTGTAATTATGGGTTGATTTAGCTGTTGGGTATTGTTAATTGATAATTTAAATGCTGTTTAAAAGTTATTTCAATCAGTAATTATGGTTTAATTTAAAGGCTTGTAGTGGCAAATGCAACTCTACCTTCGTGCTTTGGCTTGCTCGAGAATGAGAGGTTTTAAAACCAAGATTACTGATCTGATGGTCTGTTGGTATTGGGTTGTCATAGGTTCAGCTCGAGAGAGTGAATCCTAAACCCTTTTCCACACATTTAGCTCGAGAGAGTGAATGGACTAAAGCGTAGGCAGTTCTTAATTGCTGCTTATTGGTGTTCGAGAGAAACCAATTTGATTCGGGGTAAATTATTCGAGAGAAATTTTATCCCCACTAAAGTCTAGCTTATTCACTGATTTACAACTATTTACTATCAGTTGCAATTACCCATTTGTCTACCTTAGCCTATAATCCAATCACATCCCAAGAATCCATCTCATTACTTGTTAATTCGTTTTATTTGCTGCTGCTGTAGTTGATAGTTACAATCAAGCCCCCCATATTTGACACTTGTGTCACCTTTAATTTGAACTGTGTTTTTATTCGTAAAGGTTTTTACATATGGTTGACTTGAACATCTTTGTACTTGGCTCTTGAATCTTAAGCACGTACCACTCCCCAAGGGATTCGACCCCAACTCACTTAGTTGGGTTATATTACTGACTAACGATCGTTGGCACTTAGTATTGGATGAAGTGTCCTGATACATGAAATCAAAATGGCGCCACTGCCGGGGAGTGGTGTTGTTTAAGATTCTTTAGTTAAGTTAAATTTTGTTCTTGTTAGTCATAGTTGAACTTACTTAATTTTTAGTTTTGGTTTATCTGTTGTTGTTTTGAGCAGAGAATTTGAGCATATCTGGTAGCAATAGTGACCCAATGGATCACTCTCCTTTGAGATTGATGATTTTTAGGGATAACATCCTAAATTTCAAGCAATTAGAGGGTGAAGCCATTTATGAGTTGTGGCAAAGGTTTAAGACTCTATTGCAGCAATGCCCAACTCATGAGAATCCAAATAAAATGCTTCTGGAATGCTTCTACTGGGGTCTTGGCCCCGAAAATAGAATAGTGGCTGACAAAATCTCTCCAGGTGGTCTCATCCAACTACCTTATGCTAAAGCAGCCCAACTCCTTGATAATATGGCCAAGACCAGCAAAGAGAAAGTAAAAGACCAAGAATTGGCCACATTATTAACCCAGTTGGATGTCTTGGCCAAGAAAGTCATGGAATTAGAGGTAGTGTCCAAGAGGAAGGACAAGTACATCCCCTCTCACAAGCGTCAAAAGATGAAGAAATAAGAGGGTGGGCAAATTGAAGAGGTCTTCTTACTCATTCTACACAAAGTCTAAAATCGCGACAGAGTGTTGGAGGAGTTAAGAGAGAATGTCTTGATACTGAACCATATGACAACCTCTCATTCCATGCTCATTCAGCTACTAGGGTCCGAAATGGACCAAGTACTGTCTCACCTCTATCCAGAGCCAGAAGAGGGGTTGCTTTATGAAAATGAGGCAAACCCTACTAATGGAACTTAAGTGGGGACTTGCGTTGTGCCATGACGTTAACTAAGGCACTTCTTCGGAGGCAACCCAAGTGTTTTCATTTGTTTTTTTTGAGTTGAAATAATGGTGTGTTGATTGTGCAGGACAAAGTGTGAAAGGTGTTTGAAAAGTGCAGGTTGACGAGCTGATAGTCCAGTCGGTGATTCGCCGAAGAGATCGGTGAGCCTGACTTGGACCGTCGTTGGACTCAAGACATTTTTAAATTGGAGTCTGTAAAACTCGGAGATCCCAGGAGCAACTTGGCGAATCGCCGACTAGGTTGGCGATGACGATCTACTTCACCGTTTAGACCCCCACATTAACTGGAGGTCCTGTAAAAACTCGGTGAGGTAAGTGCCCACTCGGCTTGTCACCGAGTGGGTCGGCGAGCTAAACTAATGTCGCCGAATGGGTGAGAACTGGATGATTTTTAAAGGACAAAGGCTTAAACTTCCAACTCTTTCACTTTCCCTCACTTTGAACTTCCCAAACTCACACCCGCACTTTAATACTCTATATTTTTGCATTTTTATCGCATTTTAGTCGTCGTATTTTGTGTTTGGAGTTGGGTTACTTTGCCGCCTAGCATTTTAAATCTTGATTATTCGACATCTAAGGTTGGTTTTCCAAACCCCGAATCCTAATTTAGAAATTTGTACTCATTTGCAATAATTTGTCTTAGTGCTGTGTGCTGGGCCTCTCTGATCATAATTGTGTTGTCGTGTGCCTTTGTTAATTTGATTACTGTCCCTTAAATGTCTTTATTGTTAAATTCCCAAGTTTTGGTGCCTTAAAATTGGTTAAAAATTGTGGAGTTGTGCTTGCATGTTTTTGGGTCTAGTCGGGTGATGTCTAAGTAGCCTGCATTTGTGCCAAATGACGTATTTTTCCCAATGATGGAGCGATTGACGTCATTCTTAAGGGCAAAAGTCATGAAATGGTCAAATTTTGCCAAACTGGGAGAAGTCTGAGTATCCCGAGGGTATGGGAGTAATGGGTTTTAGTTTAATTTGATGGGTGCATGTTTTAATTTTGTTTTTGGGGTTTGCGGGGTTGAGTTTGGGAAGATGGGTTGAAAGTAGGCACCTTGGGTCATTTAGCGAGATGGGTCGAGTTCGCCGAACCACTCGGCGGTTCACCGAAGTTCCCCATCTCGCCTTTAATTTCATGCTAAAATTGAAGTTTGGTTCTATAACTTTTGGCGAGAAGCCTGAGTTCGCCGAGTGCACTCGACGACTTACCGAAGGTCTTTCTTTATCGCCCTTTGTCTGCGCCCCTGACCCTAAATTGCACTATAACTTTCGGCGGGCTAGTTCTTGCTCATTGAAAGGCCTTTCTATCCTCGACATTCCAAAATTTCTGAGCCAATCCTTTCGGTGAGCCCGATCTAGCTCGCCAAAAAGATTCGATGACTCACCGAGCAGTTCGGCGAGTCTGTCTACAACTATTTTTCTGTGCTTTTGATTGAATTGTTTCTAACTTTTCCTGATGTTTTGCAAATATGGCAAGGACAAACCTCGACATGCCACCCCGCAAAAGAACACGGGGTATTGTGATAAATGAATGGGGAGCAAACCTTCCCAAAAAGGGAAGGTAAGAGCCTCCAGTGGGGAGTCAGAGCAAAGGCAAGAGGCCCACAGCCGAAAAAGTGGCTGCTGATCCCCGGGCTGCTTTATCTGAGCCTGAGGATGATCAGCCCTTATAGTCCCGACGGGATGAGATTCGTGCTAGATCTCACCCTGACTCAGCTAGAGTCCCCTCAGCTTCCACCCCAACAGGTTCAGTGCCAACTTCGGCACCTGCTGTGGCTCTAGTGCCACTAGTAATTCCTCCTCCTAGGCTTCTCAACAGGTTAAAACGTGATGGATTGAGAACGATTCTTGAGGAGAAACTGCTTTCCACAGAAGGCTTAGAGGGAAGATACTCTAGAGTGAGGGCGACACTCCAATACCATCGTTTCTAGAAATTCACCAGGCCCCGAGGCCCCTACATTCCTAGATGGGTTCGGGAGTTCTACTCTGCATATGGTGACCTGGTCCCTAAAAGTAGAAAGAAGGCCAGTGAATTCAGATCGGTGGGGTCCATTGTGGTACGGGGGACAGTGGTGCAGTGTAGCAATGATCATATCAACGCGGTACTTGACAGGGGGTCAGACTTTGACTATCCCAACTTGGCTACCACTACAACATCATTGGATGAGCTCAAGGGCAGGTTGACACCTCTCATTTCAGACACCACCCCAAGGTGGATAGAGGAATGTGTCCCGATTAAGAAGAGGGACTTGAGTGTAGCTGCACGTTATTGGTTTGGATTCATCAACAACTCTATTATACCCTCCCAGAATGAGTCTGTTCTCCGTCACCCTAAGGCGGTCTGCCTTGGGTCGATTATTGATGACTCCACAAATTGGACTCGTTTAGGGCTTTATTTTAATAGAAATAGTGTCCTTGAATGATTGTTTTATCTCAATATCTGATTAAAATACTGAAGTTTTAGTGGAAGCATGGACACTTAGGCGCAAAACGGAGCAAATAAGGCTGAAAAGAACAAGAATTGGAATCTTGCGGATCGCCGAGTTCAACTTGGCGAGTCGCCGAAATGACATGAACCGCCCTTCGTTCCAGTACGCGAAGCCTTGAAGGATGTGGATCAAAAGGCGAGGAAAGGAGCAGTTGGCGAGTCACCGATCAGCTCCGCAAAGCAATACTATACCGCCCAATGATCCAGAATGCGAGGATGCTAAAGACAAGACACTGAAGGTGATGAGCTGACCAAAAGGTGGATCGCCGAGTTCATCGGCGATCTCGACTAATGTCGTCGAACAATCCTCCGCAACACGATCTGTTAAAACTATAAATACTAGTTAGAATTGTTGTCTTAGTGTGGATCAATTATTATTATTATTTTCACTTTAGAACATACTTTAGCTGATTTTTTTTCTCTCAAGTTTGGAGAGGGTTTTGTGGAGACTTGAAGAAAGGAGTTCTTCTTCCCCAAGTTGGAAGTGGGTTTTCTCTATTCATTTTCCTTTGCTTAATTTAAGGTTTAATTCTTATACGCAGTTGATTTCACTATCATGTTAGGCATAATTTCTTATTTCTTGATGTGTGGCTAAAAACCCCCATTCTTGGGATGTGATTTAGCAAATATGGGTTGATATTCCTGTTAGGTCTTGCTTGCTGATAGGTTAGATGTATTTTAATGGTTATTTCACCTAGTGGTTGTGGTTTAATCTAAAGGGTTTGTAGTTGCAAATACAAAGCCACCCATGTGTTTTCGGCTTGCCCGAGAGGGAGGTCGCGAAACCAAAATCACTAGACTGATGGCCTAAGGAGTGGGCCGACATGAGGTTCAGCCCGAGAGGGTGAGCCCTAGTCCCATATCCTAACACTCAGCTCGAGAGAGTGAGTGGGGTAAGGCGTAAGCTGGTCTTCATGCGGCAAATGGGTGTCCGAGAGGAACGCGTTTGAAACGGGGTAAGTTGCCCGAGAGGGAGCGTATTTCCACTTAAAGTTTAACCTAGTCACTATTATTTTGCAAATTTCCTATCGAAAGCATGTACCCAACAATTTATCTCAACTTATATTGCGGTCACATCCCAAGAACCTTTCCCCATACTTGATTTTCTTATTTATTTTGCTGATTTAATACTTGTTACAAAACGCCCTTTGATATTTGATACTTTTGTGTTGCCCCTTTTAATTTACAATGTCTTTTATCGCAAATGTCTTTAGCTACGACTAGTTAGAATGTAAATTCTATTTTTCTATCAATTCTCAAAACCGCTCCCTTGGGACACGACCCCAACCCTTGGTTGGGTTACTATATTATCGATGATTGTAGACACTCATACTGTAGGATAGTGTCATTGGTCACGATAAACATCAAATTGGCTCCGTTGCCGGGGAGTGGTGTTATTTGAAATTTTTTTATATTAGTAGAATTTTTTGTTCTTCTTAGTTGTAGTTTACTAACTTAACTTGTAGTTTTGTTTTCTTGTCTTTATGTAAGTAGAGGAAGTGAGTATGTCGAGCAGAACTCGGGAGCTAATGGAGTTTCTTCCATTAGAGGTAATGATATTTCGGGAGCGTATCCTTACCTTCAAGCAATTGGAGGGTGAACGGATCCACAAGTCATGGGCAAGGTTTAATGAACTGATCAATCAATGCCCAAATCATGACATTCCCGACATAGCTCTTCTTGACTGTTTTTACATAAGTCTTGGTCCTGGAAACAAGAGGTTGGTCGACCAACTCATTTCGGGAGGCATTGCGAAACAACCATATGTGATAGCAGCTCAACTGCTTAATCAAATGGTTGAAACGAACCAAGAAGTGGAAAAGGACTTCATGGTGGCCGCCCTAATGGCTCAGATGGATGAGTTGGCTAAAAAGATGGCGAAGATTGAAATCCAGTGTAAAAGGCAGGATAAGTACATCCCTCCTCATGAGAGAAGAAGTCTCAAGGACAATGAGGTTAAAAGCCTTGAGGGAATGCTCTCAATCATTCTCCACAAGGTGACTGAGCAAGATAGAGAGCTGAAAGGAATGAAGGAAGACATTGAAGGAATGAAGCGGATGATTTGGTATCATTCCAGAGTTGTCCAGCTGCTCGAGAACCTCATGGGCAATGCGTCGCACAATCTCCACCTGCAACAAAATAGGGGGTTGCTTAGTAATACCATGGCTAACTCCAAAAATTAAGTTTGAGTGCTGACTTGCGTCGTTCCACAACGTTAACTAAGGCGCTGTTTGGGAGGCAACCCAAAACCTTTACGAGCTTTAGTTTTATTCTAGAAATAATGGTATATTAATTTCGTAGGAGAAAATGTGGAGAATGAATGAAAAAGGTGGATTGGTTATTGATAGTCCCATTCGGTGAGTAACCAAACTATTCGGCGACTTCGATCTAGACCGCCGACAGACTCAAGATCCAAACTACAGTCTGTAACAATCGGCGGTGAGGGCAATCACTTGGCTTAGCGCTGAATCATTCAGTGGTACAAACTAATATCGCCGAATGAGCAACAACTAGACAATTTTTAAACGCCAATAGTTTCAAAAATGGAAAAATGTTCATTTTTGAGTCAATTTCTACTGTCGAAAAACCGCACCTAGTAAGTAATTTTCATTATCTCTACACTCCTGGTATTTTAGTTGTTGATTAGTGCTAAAGCGTGAAATTACATTGCTTCCTAGCATTTCAACACAGTTCAAGCATCTTAAAAGGTTGGTTTCTCCGAAATCCCGAAACAACTAAAATTTTGTTCTCTTATTAAATTAAAACTGGTTGGGTTGATATGTGCTAGGTCTCTCTCTGATAAACCCATCTTGTCTAAATGCCAGATTCGATCTGAGAATTGGGCCTAATTGATATCGATTTTTGGAATCCCTCTTTGCCTGTGCATGAAATGATTTAAGATTTAGGTGGATGAATGTCATGGGTGTTAATTTAATTTCACTATTGCAACTGTTAATTGTATTTTGGGAATTTGTGAGGTCAAATTCGAATTGAAGGAAGGTACGTTAGGTTGTTTAGCGAACTGGGTCAAGTTTGTCAAACAACTAGGCGGCTCGCCTAAAGTGGCTTCGATCGCCCTCTGTTTGCATTCCTAAATCTTCATTGCACTGTAACTTTCAGTGAGCGAACCTTTGATCGCCGATTGTAGTCGGCGATTCGCGAATGGAGCTCTCTGATCGCCGACTAGTGAAAGCTATTAGGGCAAAATCGTAGGCGAGCTCGACCCGACTCGCCAAAGAGATTTGGCGATTCCCCGACGAGTTCGGCGCATCTGCCTGCCACTAAAGGTCTGCATCACTGATTTACTTATTTCTAACTTACTCCTTATTGACTGCAGACATGGCCAGACCCAAAGTTATAAGAAGCAACAAACCAAATCAAAGTAAGAAAAAAGGGATAACCATCTACGAGGATGCAGTTGCATCCAAAAGCAAGGTTGCACAACGTTTTAACACTGGCAGAAAAAGGCAAGGGCAAGGACAAAACCATTGAGCTATCAGATGCAAGCTCCGATAGCGCTGGTTTTTACACCAACGACCTAACAACATATGATAGTGAGAGTATGAGTTCAGGCGAAGATGAATTGAGAGAAGCACAGTGGAATGAGTTACGATCCAAACAGATTAATAACCTATTGCGGATCAGAAATCCTTGATCCACCGCTCAAACTCCTCTAGCTACAGAACATGCAATGGTACTGGCACCTCCAGTACAAGGCCCCCCCACCTAGATAATTGAATAGATTAAAGTCTGATGGATCAAGAATGATCATTGAAGAGAAACGACTGTCCATAAATGGACTGATTGATAGGTATCCCGAGATAATGAAGTGCCTGAAATATCACAAATTTCAAGTTTTCACAAAACCACGTGGCTCTTATATACCAAGCTGGGTCAGAGAGTTTTATAGTGCATACAGTGCATTGGTACCTCAGAGAAAGAGACTAGTCGCATCTTTCAAAGCAGTTGACTACGTGGTTATCAGAGGAAGGAAAGTAGTGTGTGACAGCAAGGCTATCAACATAGCCTTGGGCATGTCTACTAAGATTGATGATCACTGTTAGCACCTGATCAGAACAAAGCAACTGGATGCGATGAAATAGTGCTTGGCCCCATTAATCTCATATGATAACACTCCGAAATGGCTAGCAGAAGGAACCCCAATTGAAAAGAAATATCTGAACGTAGTTGCAAGATATTGGTTTGGGTTTATCAATAGTTCTGTCATGCGGTCACAGAACGAATCAATCCTCCGCCTCGCTAAAGCAGGCTGTATTGGATGCATCATAGAGAAAACCATGATAAATTTGGGAACTATCATTGCTTCTGAAATCCATATGCGTGCAAAGCAAAGCCAAATATCTCTCCCTTTTCCGGTATAATCACTGTATTGTGCAGAAATGCCCGAGTACCTCTGAATTGCAAGGAGGATGTAGAAGTGATGCCCACAGCCTCTACTAACATCCGAAAGATCGAAGCCGAATATCTCAAGGACCAAGCAGACAAAAAGCAGAAGGAAGCGGTGACCACTGGATCTACACCTGCAGAGGCACTGGCGCTTAGTCCAGCTCCTGGACATTCAGATATATACATTGCCACTACTACTCTAACTGACGCTACAAGCTCTTCTACCGCTGTTTCTAGGCCTCCACTCACCCATACTTCCCTAATCCGGATGGGACAAATGGCACTGTCTGCTGAGCGCCGGGCTGCTTGTTTAGAAGCATCTATTATAGGCATGATCCAAAAGGCTCTAACTGATGCTGTGACACCCCTGAACACTACCATTGATGCCCTAGTGGCTAGAATAGTGGTGTGTGAGCACAATCAAGGGCCCACTAGTGAGATAATAGCTCTAAAAGCGGCCATTAATGAACTGCAAAAAGATGTGAACCACTTGGAGGCCACCGATGTGTCCATGGTCTTGGGAACAGTGGAAATTCTAGCAATGCCTGAGAGGCCTCAGACTACTATTAGATATGGGGATAGAGCAGAGCAGACAGAAGATCCCGAAGCAGAGACTAATGAAGAGATGTTCAAAGGAGCTACATCAGACGACATAACAGAGATTGAGGAAATCATGATAGATGCTACTGTGCAGGCTTCCTTGGCCAAATCTCCTGCCACTAGATTCAGTGGCACCGGTCCTTCTAGAGGTTACCCCCAGCATTGGAATCCAGACATATGAGTCGATCAAGTAGCCAAGATCACCTCTTCATCTCCCTCTCTGTCTTTCTTTACTCTACCTTTCGAATTCGTTGTTATTTCCATTTGAGGACAAATGCTTTTATTTGTGGTGGGGTGAGGCCCACCTTTGTGTGTTATTTGGATATTTGGGCTGTCTATTTTAATTTGTGTTTTAAATACTGCCTTTTTGTGGATGATTGAGCTTATGGCTCCTGTTGTTTTAATTGCAAAATAAATTTGATCCTTTCAAAAAAAATTTGCCACCTCTTGTGTTGAAAGTGGCTGTTCTTTTGCAAAAGATTAAGTCTCGATTTCGATCAATATCGATGACTTGAATAGTGCTCTCAATTGAACAAACATGAATGCACATCTACGATGAGGCCAAATGAAGTTACATACACAATATGTGCACTTTTTGAATCTCGTTGTGACTGGCCATTTAATAAATTGATTCTCTTGTGATGACTGTTGCACACTAGCAAACGTGTGTAGTCTTGCTTGACTGAAGTATTGATGCCTTGTGTGTTTAGCTTACTTTGAACCTTGCATGAATAAACCTAGAATTTGCTCTGTTAGTCTGATTAATTTAGAAAGGTATACTCTTGAGATGATCTTTGGCAATTTTAAAGAGTGTGAGCCAATTTGACATATACCTCTTTTTGTGACCTACTTGTGAGCGTGTGAAACTCTTCTGAACACCTTTGAGCCTTACCTTTCTTTGGAAGAACCTTGATAAACCCTAGACCTTACTTGATCCACTACCTATAATCCTCTTGATTTGTGGTTTAGTGAATAGTCAACTTAGGACAAAAAGTCTAAGTTGGGGGTGTGGTGAAAAGGAAAAGGAGAAGTCAAGAAGTGCTATAAGAAGTCCTTCTTTACCTATGTTGTAGAACAATGGAGCCCTCCAAAAAAATAAAATTAAATTTGTGGAATAAAGTACAAAGGATATTGGGGTTCCAAGCAACTCATGGGGAGTGAATAAAAGGATGACTTTAAAGCACTAGAAAAAGAAGTGATAAAGGAAAAGAAGAGAATGCTTTGAGAATACCACATCTGACGAGGAAAAAGTCACTAAGCCAAAATGACCATACCTTTGCACTCAGCCCTATTACAAGCCTTAGAAAGACCTTTTTGATCTTGAGTAAGCTGGATAGAAAGTCAATTGGAAAATAAGGGCTAACCTATGGGTGAAAACATGCATTGTGTTCCTTTTTTTGAGTGTGAGCGTTGTATCTGATTCCTGATCTTATATTGACTCATATCTGTGTGTGAATATGGAATCATTCTTTGTGTGAGAGCATTTATATACTTTTGTTGAGCTTGAACTTGCACAAGTAGCAAGTATTGCGAGCATGAGAATCTCTGGTAATGGTGAGTCACAATTTGAATCTTTGAGTACACAAGTGATCCTTGCATAAGTAAATTGAGTCTTGTTGTGTCCATTCATGATTTAGTCTTGTGTAGCACTGTTTGAGGCACCCTTTTTGAACGGCTGAACTTGAGTTTGCTTGAGGACAAGCAAACGTTTAAGTTGGGGGTGTTGATGAGTCCACAAATTAGACTCATTTAGGGCTTTATTTTAATAGAAATAGTGTCCTTGAATGCTTGTTTTATCCCAATACCTGATTAAAATGCTGACGTTTTAGTGGAAGCATGGACACTTAGGCGCAAAATGGAGCAAATAAGGCTGAAAAGAACAAAGAATGGAATCCTGTGGATCATCGAGTTTAACTTGGCGAGTCGTCGAAACGACATGAACCGCCCTTCGTTCCAGTACGCGAAGCCTTGAATGATGTGGATCAAAAGGCGAGGAAAGGAGCAGTCAGCATGTTGCCGATTAGTTCCACGAAGCAGTACTGTACCGCCTAATGATCCAGAATGTGAGGATGCTAAAGGCTAGACACTGAAGGCGATGAGCTGACAAAAAGGCGGATCGCCGAGTTCATCGGTGATCTCGACTAATCTCGTCGAACAATCCTCCACAGCACAATCTGTGAAAACTATAAATACTAGTTAGAATTGTAGTCTTAGTGTGGAACAATTATTATTATTATTTTCACTTTAGAACATACTTTAGCTGATTTTTTTCTCTCTCAAGTTTGGAGAGGGTTTTGTGGAGACTTGAAGAAAGGAGTTCTTCTTCCCCAAGTTGGAAGTGGGTCTTCTCTATTCATTTTCCTTTGCTTAATTTAAGGTTTAATTTCTTATACCCAGTTGATTTTATTATCATGTTAGGCATAATTTCTTATTTCTTGATATGTGGATAAAAACCCCCATTCTTTGGGTGTGATTTAGCAAATATGGGTTGATATTCTTGTTGGGTCTTGCTTGCTGATAGGTTAGATGTATTTTAATGGTGATTTCACCTAGTGGTTGTGGCTTAATCTAAAGGGGTTGTAGTTGCAAATACAAAACCACCTATGTGTTTTCGGGTTGCCCGAGAGGGAGGTCGCGAAACCAAAACCACTAGATTGATGGCCTAAGGAGTGGGTCGACATGAGGTTCAGCCCGAGAGGGTGAGCCCTAGTTCCATATCCTAACACTCAGCTCGAGAGAGTGAGTGGCGTAAGGCGTAGGCTGGTCTTCATGCGGCAAATGGGTGTCCGAGAGGAACAGATTTGAAACGGGGTAATTTTCCCGAGAGGGAACGTATTTCCATTTAAAGCTTAGCCTAGTCACTATTATTTTGCAAATTTCCTATCGAAAGCATGTACCCAACAATTTATCTCAACTTATATTGCGGTCACATCCCAAGAACCTTTCCCCATACTTGATTTTCTTGTTTATTTTGCTGTTTTAGTACTTGTTACAAAACCCCTTTGATATTTGACACTTTTGTGTCGCCCTCTTTAATTTACAATGTCTTTTATCGCAAATCTCTTTAGCTACAACTAGTTAGAATGTAAATTCTATTTTTCTATCAATTCTCAAAACCGCTCCCTAGGGACCTGACCCCAACCCTTGGTTGGGTTACTATATTATTGACGATCGTAGACACTCATACCGTAGGATAGTGTCATTGGTCACGATAAGCATCAATTATTTCAAAGAAGAGCATTAAAATGAGGCTTATTATTTAGCAAGAGATGGCCATGAGAGCCAAGCATAGAAAGACCTCACTTCCATTCCCAGTGCTGATCACAGAGTTATGTCGGCGTGCTGGAGTCCCCCTGGATGTTGTGAGACATATTGAGGTTACCCCTTCTTCGTCCATTGACATTCGGCATACTAAGACCGAGTACACACGAGAAGAGGCTAATAGGAGTAGAGCAGCTTCGATTGATACTTCTCTAGAGGTGGATGTCGATTCTATACCTACAGAGGCATCTTTGCCTAGTCCGACCTCTGAGCCTTTAGGTTCATCTACTCCGACCTCTTCTTTATAGGCTCCGAGTGCCTGTTCCTCTGCCCAGCCCACCAGGATCACTCAGGCTATGATCTTGAAAATAGGGCACCTGGCCCATTCAGCTGATGTGAGGGCCACCCGAATTAAGAGATCCATCCCATGGATGATTGAGAGTGCCATCCTTGTTACATTGACCCCCCTCCAGATGTCCATTGGCACTCACACTACGAGAGTTGAGGCTTGCGAGAGAAGACAAAGGGAGACCTTCGAGGTTACGGCTTTGAAAGCCAAAGTAGCAGACCTGAGGAAGGATGTAGACTATCTAAAGTCTACTGACTTCACTTTACTACTTGAGGCTGCGGATGATGTGGACGTCCCTGAGACTTCAGATATCTCTCCGGCTACCACCGGAGAGGTACATAGGGATGGCGCAGCAGCTGATGAGTCAGAGGCAGAGATCGACGAGGAGAAGATCAATGTGTTTGATGCTGAGGTTTATGATTATCTAGCTAACCTTAAGGATGCCATGTTTGAGACTGCGTGCCAGACATCTTTGAGAGACACCACCATGGGTGGGTCTAGTGGAGCTGGTCCTTCTGAGGTGATTCCGAGCATTGATGCCCAGACAGATGGAGCGACTGAGTAGACATGATCCCTTTTTAACTCTCCCTTTGTCTTACTTTTTGACTTTTGGATATTTTATTTCTTTCATTTGAGGACAAACAACTTTTGTTTGTGGTTGGGTGAGGCCCACCTTTTGTGATTATTACTTTGTTCGTACATTGGGTTTTTCTGGTATATATTATGTTTAACACTATTTTTGTGGATGATTGAGCTTGTGGCTCTTTGTGTTAATTGCAAATGATTTTTAGACCCTTCCAAATTTTTTTGAGCCACCTCTTGTTTGTGTTTGAATGTGGTTGTTCTCTTGCAAATTTGAGTATCGGTCTTGATCAATACCGATGACATGCATAGTGCTAATAATCAAACAAAAATGAATATGTAGCTACGATGAGGCCAAATGAAGTTGCATAGACAATATGTGAACTTTTTGCATCTCGTTGTGACTAGCCAAGTATCGAATTGAGTCTCTTGTAATGAACATTGCACACTAGCGAAAGTGTGGAGTCTTATTTGACATTGATGTCAATTCCTTGTGTGTGATGAGCTTACCGTGAACCATGGGTGATAACACCTAGAATTTGCCCCGTTGGTTCGGTTCACTAAGTGATGCAATCTCTTGAAATGATCTTAGGCAACTTTGAAGAGTGTGAAAAAATTTGACATTATACCTCTTTTTGTGGCCTACCTTGTGAGTGTGTGAACGTCACTTGAACACCTTTTGAGACTTACCCTTTTCTTGGAAGAAACTTGATGAAATTGTGACCTTTCTTGATCCATTATCCTTAATCTTCATGATTTTTGGTTTGTGTGAATAGCCAACTTAGGCCAAAAGCCTAAGTTAGGGGTATGGTGAAAAGAGATGGTAAATAAAGAAGTGCAAGGAAGTCTCCTTTGACCCATGGTTTTGAGAAAGATGGAACCCCTCCATGTAAAAAAAGAGAGAAAAAGAAGAAAAGAATGAAAAACAAAAAGAATGAAAAAGTTGTGAAAATGCAAAAAGAAATGGGGTGTCCAACAGTCCATGGAAGATGAATAATGGGGTGATTTGTGAGCACAAATGAGAATTATGAAGAATAGGAAAGAAAGTGTTGTTCACACCACATTTCATGAGGATTACAGTCATTGAGCCTAAATGACCATACTTTTTCACTCAGCCCCGTTACAAGGTTTGAAAGACCTTTTTGATTTTGAGTGAGCTGAAACAATTGTTGGTTGGAAAATAAGTGCAAACCTATGGGTGAAGTAATGCATTGTGTTCATCTTTGTGAGTGTGAGTGTTGCATTTGATTCCGGAGCTTTAAATTGTTGAACCATTGTGTGTGAATATGGAATCATTCTTTATGTGAGGGAATTTGAGTACCTTTGTTGGGCTTGAACTTGCATTTGAAACAAGTATTGTGAACTTGAGAATCTTTGATAATGGTGAGTCACAACTTGAATCTTTGAGTGCACAATTGATCCTTTCATGAGTAAGTTGAGTCTTTTTGTGTACATTTATGATTGAGTCTTGTGTAGCACTATTTGAGACATCCTTTTTGAACTGCTGAACTTGAGTTTTACTTGAGGACAAACAAAAGTTTAAGTTGCGGGTGCTGATGAGTCGATGATTTGGACTCATTTAGGGCATTATTTTAATAGATTTAATGTCCTCAAATGCTTATTTGTGCCAATAACTGATGTAAATCCTTGATTTCCAGGTATTTGGATTGAGGAACAAAGCATGGACACTAATGAACAAAAAGGAACAAGGCAGCTAAAAGAACGAAGAAAAGAAGGACTGGTGATTGCCTAACCCATTTGGTGAGTCGCCGAATGGCTATGATCTCACCTAAAGTTCCAGTGTGCCAATCCCTGAAGGAGAAAAGCAAGTTAGCGATAGAAAGAATCAATCGGTGTGTCGCCAAATGGTTTCACGATGCAGTACTAAATCGCCCAAAGTTACAGAACTTAAAGATGCTGAAGGCCAAAGTGAAAAGGCGATGGAATTGACCAAAGGGCGGATCGCCGAGTGGATCGGCGATCCCGACTTATTGCGCCGAATGGTCTTTCGCAGCATATTTTTGGCGACTATAAATACATTTTTGAATATTTAGTTTAGTATATAATTTTTATTATCAATCAGTTTTTGAAGTTTTGAGAGTTTTGAATTGAGAGTATGGAGACAATATTTTCCTTAGCTTTGAAGAATTGAATTTTCCATTTTTGAGAAATTGGAAGTGGGTCTGTGAGATTCTTCAACCTTGACCTTTGTAAAGACAAAATTTATCTTACCTAGTTGATGGAAACACAATTTGGTAATGATTTTTTATCTTTTTATGATGTCTAACTGATCCCCCAATTCTTGAGGTGTGATTATGGGTTGATTTAGCTGCTGGGTATTGTTAATTGATAGTTTAAATGCTGTTTAAAAGTGATTTCAATCAGTAATTGTGGTTTAATTTAAAGGGTTGTAGTTGCAAATGCAACTCTACCTTCGTGTTTTTGGCTTTCTCGAGAGAGAGGTTTTAAAACCAAAATTACTGATTTGATGGTCTGTTGGTAATGGGGTGTCATGGGTTCATCTCGAGAGAGTGAATCCTAAACCCTTTTCCACACATTAAGCTCTAGAAAGTGAATGGACTAAAGCGTAGGATGTTCTTAATTACTGCTTATTGGTGTTCGAGAGAAACCAATTTGATTCGGGGTAAAGTGTTTGAGAGAAAGTTTATCCCCACTAAAGTCTAGCTTATTCACTGATATACCGTGAGTTTATGGTATTTTTAATACATTTCACTTAAGAGTTGTGTGTGTCTAAGGTTTTTTTGTATTGGTTTTTATGTGTTTTTATCATGTTTTGCGGGAAAGATGTTTAGGCACAGACGTAAAGAGACAGCTGAAAGAAATGCAGAATAGGCATCTATGGAGGTGGTCTACGGACCGTAGGTCCATTGACGCTCCGTAGATGGTGAGCGTAGATTAGCAGGCAAGGCATGGAAGACAAATCAGGGAAATCTGGCAAAATGTGGAACCACGGTGGCCATTGACGGTCCGTAGATTGATATACGAACCGTACTGCTGATCCGTAGAATGATACTGTGAGGGTTCCAGTACCTGATGTTCAAAGATTCTAAGTGTGGAGCTAAGGAGAGGGATTGACGGACCGTAGATCGATCTACGGTCCGTACTGCAGTTCTGTCGTGGGTTTATTAATCTTCTTACGTAAGTTCATAATTCTTTAATCTAAAACAATGAATTGTGTTCATATGATTATGGGTAACTAAACTCCACAACTAGGGTTGTGGGAACCATGAGCGATTAACAAAGTATGAATAATAACTAAGCAATTCTTGAATAGTGTTGTTGCATGCATTGATAATTCTTTCGTTTAAAAGTCTTTTTAACGAGTGCATGCGTTAGAACTCGCCTTGTTGCTACTTGCCAGACCAAGAAGGTAATCAACAAGAAAAGAATTATCAACATAGATTTAGTGTGATACTATCTAATAGGCTAGTGTCGATTGGTACAAAGTAATAACTAAGCCAAATATCGATGTGATGTCTAATATGAGGTAAATGTAAGGGTTAGTAAGTTATACACACGTAGCCGAACCAAGGTGCGGGGTAAAATTCTCTAGATGCCGGACCAAGGATTTAGAGATACCTAACTTATCACTTCGCATGTAGTACACTAGTAAAGGATTGCTATTACTAGGATTACTGCGTTATGAGCTTGTGGGGAACACGTATACCCTAGTTAATTCTCTCATCTTGATAACAACCGAAATTGACTTTTGTTTACTGATTACTTACTGAATTCTTACAATTTGTTCCTCAAACCCCCCCCCCCCTTTAATTACTTGTTTCTGGAAGTAATTTGACTAAATGAATATAATTGTTGGTTAAAGTTAAGTCTAAACCATTTTCCTCATGGAATCGACCACAACCTACAAGTTGGGTTCTTTACTTGATAACAATTGCTTATGCTTCTTTAGGGAGGTGTAATTTGAGCGTATCAAATTTTGGCGCCGCTGCCGGGGAATTTGGCTTTTAGATTAATTTTAACTACATTATTGAAGTTTGGTAAAATATTTCCTAATTTTACTTTTTCTTTTTCTTTTTGTCTCTCTCAGGTTCTGACTCCAGTGTATGCCAAGTACACAGAGCCAAGGTGAACCACTTACTCCTTATGATCCAGAGTTGAACCGAACTTTGCAAAGAATGAACAATCAAGGAGTTCAAGTTAATCCTATCGGAGGCAACCTACGTGATGAAGTTGAGTTGCAACCTCCGAGGGCAGTTGCTGGAGACAACCAGGTTCTAGCTGAAAATCAATTGGGAGATGCAGTAGGGTGCATGGCTCACCAGGCCCACGATTGCATGACAACTATACGGGCAACGTAAACATTACTGACTCAGATGGACCTCTTGTCCTACCCCCCTTTGCCTCCGGGGCACACATTTGTAGTGACCAGTAGCTTGATACAAATGCTTACAACGAGGGGCTTGTTCTCGGGATCGCCATCGGAGGACCCACATGCTCACATAGCCAAACTAAGGGTAGTTTGCAAAAGCTGTGTAGGTCGATCAGACTTGGATATGGATGTTATCGGGTTGCGAGTGTTCCCTCTATCACTGACAGGCGATGCTGCTGTATGGTTCACTGAGCTCCCTTATAACTCAATCTATACATGGGATCAACTGAAGGATGTGTTCTTAACAAGATATTATCCAGTGTCCAAGAAGCTCAATCACAAAGATAAGGTCAACAATTTTGTGGCATTACCTGGAGAGTCTGCGAGTAGCTCTTGGGACAGATTCACTACGTTTGTAAGAGGTGTTTCGAATCACCATATTGATGATGAGTCGTTGAACGAATATTTTTATCGAGGGAAAGATGACAACAATAAAGTAGTGCTTGATACTATAGCTGGAGGATCATATAGTGAGTGCACATACGCTCAAATTGCAGAAAAACTGGAGAAGATCTCTTGCAACAATAAAGTATGGAGCACTAGATGGTCAGATACTGGAAGAAACACATTTTCTGTTCATACTACAAACAACCAGTCTGCATATGAGATTCGTGAGGAGATGGCTCAGATGAGAACCGAGTTAGGGTTGGTATTGAAGCATGTGAGTGGAAGTGTGGAAATGGTAAATGCTGTGAATTACTTGACTAGAACGCCACCACCAGTTGAAGAATGTTATTATGAAGAGGATGCTTATGCGGTGAATGATCAGACGGGGGGTTTCCGACCAAATTCCCAAGGATCCAACACGGATAATTGGCCCCAAGGTCAAGGAAACCAAGGTCGGAACTATGGTAATTACAATCAAGAGGGTCAATATGTCCGAGATGGGAACTTCAATCGCGACAATAACTACAACCGAAACAACTATGGAAATAGAAATGATCGGGTTGGACCTTATGTCCCCCATCAAAATTGGGAATCTGGTACTAGGGAAGCTAGAGGCAGTATGGCGCGTATTGTAGATATGCTGCAGAAGATGATGAGAAGGTTTGATGCAACTGATGAGAATGTAAAGGAGATGAGAAACGACTTGTCTGGTATTGGTCAAAAAGTTGATGCCCATGCAGTGTCAATAAAGCATCTAGAGTAGCAGATGACTCAGTTGTCTACTATAGTGAACCCACGTCATCCTGACACTCTTCCTAGCATCACCATCCAAAATCCAAATAATGATGGTCATTGTATGACAGTTACTACTCGAGGGGGTAAGCAAACCATTGTTCCACCTATGCCGTCAGTGGTGGATATTGTGATTAGAAAAGAAGATGATGTGGTAGAGGTTAGAGAAGAGTCTAAGAATGCGACAGAGAAAGAAGTAGATATATCTCAAAAAGTGGTCCCCATACCTAGACCTCCACCACCTTTTCCACAGAGGTTAATGAAGAAGACTGAAGATGGTAAATATCGCAGGATTATTACTATGTTGAAGCAGCTTTCCATCAACGTTCCTTTGATAGAGGCTTTGGAGCAAATGCCTGGGTTTGCGAAGTATATGAAAGATCTAGTGACAAAGAAAAAGTTTGTGAGTTTTGAAGATGATGATAGACTGCAACATTGTAGCACTATTGCTACAAGGTCTCTTGTGCAGAAAAAGGAAGACCCTAGTGCTTTCACGATCCCATGTACTATATGGTTGTTACACTTTACTAAGGCATTGTGTGATCTTGGTGCTAGCATCAACCTCATACCATTGTCTATTTATAAGAAGTTGGGTCTAGGGGATCCAAAGCCTACTACGATGAGGTTACTTATGGCCGATCGAACCGTGAAAAGGCCCATTGGTGTACTCCATGATGTGCTAGTGAAAGTGGAGTCGTTCATCTTTTCGGCGGATTTTGTGATTCTTGACTGTGAGGTTAATTTTGAGGTTCCCATCATCCTTGGGAGACCATTCCTTGCCACAGGGCGTGCATTGGTTGATATGGGGAAGGGGCAAATGAAGTTCAAACTGAACAATGAAGAAACACCTTTCAATATCTGTAGGTCCATGAAGCATAGTAATGAACTCCAAACGGTATCTGCTATAACTTACAGAGTTGAGAGTGGAACAGAAGTGCAAATTGAAGAGTGACTCGGTGTTGAGGCACTAGCAACAGTTATGATCAATTTCGATAGTGATGGAATTGGAGAGTACGATGAGTTGGTAGCTGCACTCGATAGGTGGAAATATAAGTCAAAACCAAAGAAGTACGAGTTAGACATGAAGAATCGCGAGTCTCCACCTGCGAGACCATCTGTTGTGGAGGCACCAAAATTGGATCTTAAGGCTCTACCACCGCATTTGAGGTATGTATTCTTGGGTAGAGATAATATCTTGCCGGTCATCATTGTGGCAGATTTAAATGCTAGAAAGTAGAGTGCTTGGTGACTGTGTTAAAGAGGTTCAAGAGAGCTATTGGGTGGACTATTACGGATATTATTGGGATTCCTCCCGGTATTTGTTCCCACAAAATCCAACTCATGCCAGATCACAAACCTAGTATTGAGCACCAAAGAAGATTAAATCCGCTTATGCAAGAGGTAGTTAAAAAGGAGATCATCAAGTGGTTGGATGCTGGAGTTATCTATCCGATTGCATATAGTAGTTGGGTATGTCCTGTTCAATGTGTGCCCAAGAAAGGTGGGATTATTGTGGTTCTTAATGAGAGAAACAAGCTTGTTCCGATGCAGCACGTGACTGGATGGAAAGTCTGCATGGACTACCATAAGCTAAATGCATGGACAGAAAAGGGCCATTTCCCTATGCCATTCATGGATCAGATGTTGGATAGACTTGCTGGTAAGGGTTGGTATTATTTTCTTGATGGTTAATCGGGTTACAATCAGATTTCTATAGCTCCGGAGGACCAAGAGAAGACCACCTTCACTTGCCCTTATGGGACTTTCGCCTTTAAACGGATGCCCTTTGGGTTGTGCAATGCTCTAGCAACCTTCCAGCGTTGTATGATGACGATATTTTCTGATATGGTGGAGGACACTATTGAACTGTTCATGGATGATTTATCTGTGGTAGGTGACTCTTTTGACCGATGTCTGGATCATCTGGCTGAGGTGCTTAAAATGTGTGAAGACTGCAATCTGGTGCTAAATTGGGAGAAGTGCCACTTTATGGTGAAAGAAGGGATAGTTCTGGGTCATCGGATTTCTGAGAAGAGCATTGAGGTTGATAGAGCAAAGGTCTAGGTAATTGAAAAGCTTCCACCACCTATCTTTGTAACAGGTGTTTGAAGTTTTCTTGGGCATGCAGGTTTCTGTGGGAGGTTCATCAAAGATTTCTCTAAAATTGCACATCCATTGTGCAAACTGCTCGAAAAAGAGTATAAGTTTTATTTTGATGATGCTTGTCTGAGAGCATTTGGAGAGTTGAAGGAGAAGTTGGTTACTGCACCTATCATTATTTCACCGGATTGGAGACAACCGTTTGAGGTAATGTGCGGTGCGAGTGGAGTGGCGCTTGGTGTAGTATTGGGACAGAGGCGGGAGAAAATTCTCCATCCTATTTACTATGCTAGCAAAGCTCTAAATGTGGCCCAAAAGAATTATACTGTGACTGAACAAGAGCTTATTGCGATGGTTTTCGCTTTCGAAAATTTTTGATCCTACTTGCTTGGTACTAAGGTCATAGTGCATACTAACCATTCTGCATTGAGGTATTTGATGGCGAAGAAGGATGCAAAACCGAGGCTGATCAAATGGGTGTTGTTGCTACAAGAGTTTGATTTTGTGGTAAAAGATAGAAAGGGGACCGAAAATCAAGTTGCCGATCAGTTGTCCAAATTAGAGGAAGAGGCTATGGATAAGCTTGGTGATAGGGCTGAAATTAATGATTCTTTTCCAGATGAACAGGTATTGGCTGCTTCTCATGATCTGATTCCTTGGTTCGTAGATTTTGCTAATTATTTGGCAAGCGATTTGGTTCCCCTGGACTTGTCTTTTCACCAAAGGAAAATATTTATGCATGATGTGAAGAAATTCTTTTGGGATGAGCCTTACTTGTATCGTAGTTGTGCTGATGAGATTATTCGTCACTGTGTGCCCGAGATTGAGATGTTGAGTGTACTTGAAGAATGCCATTCATCGTCTGTTGGTGGGCAACATAGTGGTATTTGGACTGCGCATAAGATTTTGCAGTGTGGGTACTACTGGCCTACCATCCACCAAGATGCTCATAATTTCGCCAAGTCTTGTGATCGTTGCCAAAGAAAAGGAGGGGTTTCAAAGAGGCAAGAGCTTCCTATGAATCCTATATTAGTGATAGAGTTGTTTGATGTATGGGGCATTGATTTTATGGGTCCATTTGTGAATTCACATGGGATGAAGTATATTCTTGTTGCGGTTGATTATGTATCGAAGTGGGTGGAAGAAGTTGTGCTCCCCAACAATGAAGGTAAAAGTGTCACCGCATTCTTGAAAAAGAATATCTTCTCCAGATTTGGTACACCGAGGATGATTATCAGTGATGGAGGCTCTCAATTTTGTAATAAGTTGTTCAAGGAACTACTTGAGAAGTATGGTGTCTGCCACAATGTAGCCACTCCTTACCATCCACAGACTAGCGGGCAAGTTGAAGTGTCCAACAGAGAGATCAAACAGATTTTGGCGAAGACTGTGAATGCTAATAGAACGGATTGGTCAAGGAGGCTTGATGATGCTCTATGGGCCTATCACACTGCATACAAGACCCCCATAGGTATGTCTCTATACCAACTTGTATATGGGAAATCTTGCCATTTATCGGTAGAGCTAGATCATAAGGCTTTGTGGGCGATGAAAAAGCTAAATTTGGATTGGGGCGCGACATCTAATCAAAGAATGAATGACTTGAATATGCTTGATGAATTTCGCCTAAAATCTTATGACAGTTTAGCCTTGTACAAGAAGAAGATGAAGAGGTATCATGATCAAAGAATTGAAAAGCGAGAATTTGTTGTGGGTGATCTTGTGCTTCTATTCAACTCTAGGCTGCGCTTGTTTTCGGGCAAACTCAAATCCAAATGGACCGGGCCATGTTTGCTCACAAAAGTGCTTCCCCATGGAGCGGTTGAGCTTGAGAATAGTGAAGGAACAAGGTTCATGGTTAACGAGCAAAGGATCAAGATTTATCTGAGAAACACAGAAACTGTGCAAGAAGTTGTTGAAGCCTATCATCTTGATGAAGTCTGAGTAATCAAGAGGCCTGCGTCGTGCCACAACGTTAAATCAAGCGTTGCTTGGGAGGCAACCCAAGATGTAAAATCTAGCCAACTATTGTTTTTGTTTTCCATTTAGTAATTTTCTTTGTTTAGTTGCTTCTCTGTACTCATTTTGATAGTTGTTTTACTTTTGTTTTAGTGTTGGCTAGACATAGCATAGGGTTCGTGTCTAAAAAGTGTCCAAAAAATGTAAAAAGAACGTACTAATGGTTGCTACATGTGCAGGGGTGAAAAACAGAATCTACAAGAAAAAGGTCTGGTGCAGCGGTCTACGGACCCCATTGACGGCCCGTGGTTCAGTCCACGGATCGTCAATAGTGTCCGTAGATCCCATGTAAGTTCTGATATTTTCCAAGTTAGAATATCATCTACGGTCCCAATCTACGGATCGTAGATTGATCCATGGACCGTAGACGGGGTCTCATGGATCCAAACCCTAGTTCTGTCTGACCCGACCCGGACCCCCATTTAAAATTCCCCTAATTTGAAATGATTTCCACTTCCCTCCATTCACTCTCCAACCTTTTCAAACACTTCAACTCCCCTAAATCACTCCATAACTCCCCCATAAAATCATCCCTTCCATTCCCCCATAATTCCCACGATTCCTTTCCATTCCGAATACTACTCATTCCATATTCCACAAAAGGGTCCGGTGTTTGGGTAGTAACAAGAGGTGGTTTTTGGTCTTGAAAGCATCTGTCATCACAGAATCACCCCATTCCCGTTGCTATAAGGTAATAGACTTTCTCCTCACTTTGAATTTCAATTCATTGATAGATTATAGAAAGTCAGGGATTGGGTCTTGACCTTGGGTTATTGTTAGATGAAATTGCATGCAAATATTGGAAGTTTCAATACCCTTGGAACGATAGATAGTGATTGTGTTGCCTTGTTGTATGAGATTATAAGTCTAATTGTAAGTTTCGACTTAGGGTTCCAAAGTTTGTCTTAAATACTTGTTAAAATGATTAAACGGAATCCTGAGAATGACAAACTAGCATGATTAAGTGTTGAAATGCATGATTAGACTAAGACCCTGTTGAAAATGGTCAAACATGTGAGATTGAAAGTACAATATGTCTAAAACCTGGCATAGATCCCATCCACGAGTCCCTGTCCACGGACCGTAGATCAATCTATGGACCGTAGATAAGGTCCGTAGATGGAAGCACTTGAAGAGTACACCAGGTGTCAAACCATGGATGTGGACTACGGTCCGTAGATCAATCTACGAACCATTTTGTATAGCCATGGTTTCCCTTTGCGACCAATATTGTTGGTTCTCTAATCCACGGAAGGGATCCACGGACCGTAGATCAGTCTACGAACCGTAGATCTCAATCGTAGATGACCACTGTAGCCACTTTCTGAATTTTTTTTAGTCTTTGTTGGTGTTCGTTTGAAGTTCTAAAATTATTTCGAGTGTGTTGTTAGTTAGTCTTTGTACTAACAACTCTTCCACAGGTTCGATGGCACCCACGAAGCTAGTCACCTACACACAAATGGGCAAGTCAAAATCTGTTGCCCCTAGCTTTATGTTAATTGACGAAGATAATGATGTGGAGACGGATCCAACATACGTTCCTCCTAACACAAAGACCTCGCACACTGCACCCCGAGTCACGAGAGGCACCCCCCGAAAGGTGATTCCCGACGTAGTCACTGTCTCCAGTCTGATGAGGAGCACACACTGATCGGGTCACCAACTGAGGCTGGTTCCAGTTCAGAGAATGGGTCTACGTTCGGCTCTGAGTCTAGCCATGCTTTAGGGTCCGAGTCTGCCCAGGCTTCAGGTTCCATTGCTAAATCGGCCACAGGTTCTGGCGATAATGAACAAGCAGCCTCGTCTGATGTGGCCACGAGCTCAGAATCAGTACATGTACCACGGAATGATGACCCTACTCCAGTGGCCGGTGAGCCAAATAGATGGTATGTTGAGGGCCAATGGAAAATTTATCGGGATGCCAAGATGAAGAATGACAAAGAGAAGATGGCCCAACTTATTACAGAGGAGCGCAGAGTCCTCAAGGGGAGCTTGCACACTGTCCCCGACATGCACCTGCTTTTTAAACTTCACAAGTGTGACTGGATGGCTTGAGACCTTGGGACTTATAGTGAGGATATTGTGCGGGAGTTTTATGCCTCCTATGCTGCCACTCTCCAGGTTCGATTGACAAGAGGTCTAAGCCCACAGCCCAGGACCCTATCACTTCTACTATGGTCCGAGGTTTTCCAGTAGACATCTCACATAACACCATCAGCCGATTTCTCTATGACCTTGGTCCTGATCACACTTGGGCCCTCAACACGACCGAATTTGATTATAGATGGGATATTGTAAGGAGTGGAGCCTTCACGCGTAATGCCGAGCAGAGAAAGGCTGTCTTACTGTGGTTGGCAAGGCACATAGCTACAAATGGAGAGCATGTAGAGTGGGTTAGTTCGCCACGTTTGGGTATTCGGAAGGCCACCTTGACTTTGGTGGCCACGTTCTTTTGGTTGTTGGTGTGGAACATGGTGTCGCCTACAAAAGCTGACAACTAACTCACATGGGACATAGCCGTCACGGTTGCAGCATTAGTAGAAGGATTGCAGATCGACTTTGCCTGCATGCTGCTGGCAGAAATTCACGAGAAGGCGTTCAAGACCTCGACTACTTACCGCTTTCCATGTTTGATTTTTCAATTGTGTAGGGACTCTGGAGTGCCGCTCTGGCATTGTGATAGGTTGATCCACCCTACGGGGACCTTAAATATCGATCTGATTCGGGATGAGGCAATGTGGCTGCTCCTCGCAGAGGGCCACAGATTGATGTGCCATTGGGTACTGATTTAGTAGATGCGGTGGAGCAGATGCATGGTGACGAGCCTATCCCTCCAGCCCACACTGATGATGCCCCCGCCTCCTCTTCCCAGGCCGCTAGTCAGGCCCCCAGCTCATCTAGAACCACCCCGCCGTTGGGAGCCAATGTTATTCCATTAGCCTGAGTCCAGAAGTTAGAGGCCCAAATAGCCACTTTGCTGCACCACATTAAGCCCTGGATGCGGAAGTTGATTGGTGAGTCCGAAGAGAGAGTAGAAACACAGATGGAGGCAAAAATGGACCAAAAGGTCCAAGCAGTTCATAAGCGGCTCGATGCTTTTGAGTTGAGAGTTCTAGAGAGGCCAGCTCCTACTACTGATATGTCCTCTTTTCGGACCGAGCTAGCTAGTCTCCGGGCTGATGTTGACGCCATCCTGGCCATACCAGTTGTTGGGCCACAGGCTGCACCCTCTGCATTAGGCGACGATGCAGTCTTGGGTGCACTATTCAGTGAAGATGATGCGGATGTGCAACCCGAGCCTGCACGTGCCCGCGGTAAGAAGCATTCTAGTCACAAAACTGAGCTCACGGAGGAGGAAAAGGCTAGCAAAAGGCAGTGCAGGCAGGAGAAGAAGGCACGGAAAGCCTCCATAATAGATGAGCAGCTGAGGCAGCAGAGGGCCCGTGAGATGGTTGCTGGGGCGTCAAGTTCTATGCTTGTGTCTGAGGTTCTGCCTACTGTGGTGATTGATGTGAGCACCACTGATAGTGCAGTTAGAGTCGTAGATAGCACTACTGATGGTGCTGTCCTTGTTGATGCGGGCACTACTGAGGGTGACCCGAGTGTTGATTTAGCGGGAACCAGGAAACCGGACCCACCCGCTTGTTGATGGTTCATTGGCGCTATGCGCCTCAGGTTTGCTTCACCCACATCCATTACTTTTTACTGTTTTTCTGTGCATTGGGGACAATTGCACCATTCTTTGTTAGGGGTGAGGTAAATAGATTGTGAGTGATAGGGTGGAATCTGAGTAACCCAACTCATAATCCTCTCTTGGGGTTTTCTTACCTGTGTTCTTTTTCCCCAAGAGACTGTTTAATTTCTGTTGAACTGGCATGTGTTAGGATCGTATGTGTAGAAGCATGAAAAATAATGAAGTATGATGGCTTATGAAAAACGATACCCGTCCAAATTTTGTGATGTGTGCTAGAATTTGAATGCTAAGATAAGTTGAATGTGTTGGCTCTGAGTATGACACGATAATGAATCAACTTGATGGCATGCCTTAAGCTAAAACTTGAACTAGGTAATCTGATAATCTGATAATGAAACTATGTGCCAAGAGTGTGTGAGAATAGTTGATTGTTCAAACAGTTTTGTGCCAATCTAGGACTGGCCCGATTAGTCCTGCTAAGACAATCTACTCTAGAGGCTAGGAAGTGATCATAGGCCCTTGTTCTTCTGATAAGTTCACAAATTGCCTAAAAGAGAATCCAACAAAATGAACTAAATACGCCATTTGATCCAAATGCTTTGAGCCTAAATTAGACCATTTCTTTTTAAACCTCTAACTCATCTTCCCATAATCTACTATGTTGTCCCCGGTCCCTCCTTGGACATGTGCGCCTCGACTTAGGCCAAAAGCCTAAGTTGAGGGTGGCTAATGTAAAATGTAACTTCAATCTTGGCCTTGATCCGACATCGGGTATTGTGCAGCTCAACCAATGGAAAACCCATAAGTTGAGGGTGGCTGTGAAAGAGAGAAACCGAAAGAAAAATGAGTATGAAAAGAGTTTGATGTTGAAAAAGAGAAAAGAGAAAAAGAAAAGAGAGGAAAGGATGTGACTTGTTGAAAGCAAAAGAAAAGAATAAAATGCAAGAAAAAGATGAAAGTGAAAAATAAAGAGTGACAAAGTTTAAAGTTACATCCATGGTTGAAGAAAATCAAAGGAAAGAAGGTAAAACAGTTAGATGTCAAAAATAGGGCAAAAAGAGGTAGAAAGCCTAGTGTAATGTCAAGGAGGACATAAAGTCACTAAGAAGACCCAAATGTACAACACTTGGCCCTGAGCGTACGTTACAAGCCAAGAAAGTCCTATAGTGATCCTAGAATCTAGTTTGGAGAGTCTAAGCAGTGAAAATAAGGGAAAGCCTATGGTATTGAGCACTAACTGTACTTGAAGTTACTTCTGAGTGTGAGTATTGAATGAATCCCTGTACTCAAATTCATATTCATGGTGTGAAAAAGGGATTTCATTTGAAGTAAAGGCACTCGTTACATTGTCGAAAAGTGGTCACAAAATGAGGGATTGCCCGATGCTTAGGCCAAAAGAAGAGAGGGCAAGCAGGCTCTTACTAGTGGTTCGGGACCCAATGCTCCTAAGCAAAGCTGATTCTATGCATTTCATATTCGTGGTGAACAAGAGGGTTCTACCTATGTAGTTACTGGTATGTTAAAAGTTTTCCAACTTGATGTTTATGCTATACTTGATCCTGGTGCTACCTTGTCTTTTGTGAAGCCATATGTCGATATGAGATTTGATGTGCTCTATGATGTGTTGTTAGATCCTTTTTCTGTCTATACTCCTGTTGGTGATTCTATTGTGGCTAAGAGGGTCTATAGAAAGTGTCCCATTTCCTTGTACCATAGAGTTTGTCTTGTTGACTTGGTAGAGCTTGATATGCTAGAGTTTTATGTTATCTTTGGTATCGATTGTCTGCACTCATATTATGCTTCTATTGATTGTAGAACTAGTGTAGTCAAGTTTCAGTTCCTGAATGAGCCTGTCCTATAGTGGAAGAGGGAAATTCTATGCGTAAGGGTCCGTTTGTCTCTTATCTTATAACTAGAAAGATGATTTCTAAGGGTTGAATTTACCATCTAGTTAGGCGAGGGATGTAGATTCCGAAACCCCTACTCTCTAGTCGGTCCCCATTGTTAATGAGTTCCCGAAAGTGTTCCTAGATGATTTACCTGGTATTCCTCTGAGTGGGAAATAGACTTCGGTATTGACCTTATCCGAGATACTCAACCTATTTCTATCCCTCCTTACCAAATGGCTGAGACTGAACTTAAGAAGTTGAAAGAACAATTGAAGGATTTGTTGGATAAGGATTTTATCCGATCGAGTCTCTCTCAATAGGGTGCTCCAGTTTTGTTTGTTAGAAAGAAAGATGGTTCTCTTTGTATGTGTATTGACTACCGTCAGTTGAATAAGGTGACCATTATGAATAAGTATCCTCTCCCAACGATAGATGATTTGTTTGACCAACTTCAAGGAGTAAGTTATTTCTCTAAGTTTGATCTTCGATCAGGTTATCACCAATTGAGGGTGAAGGAAGATGTTATTCCAAAGACGACTTTTCAAACTAGGTACTGTCATTATGAGTATTTGATAATGTTATTTGGGCTGACAAAGGCTCCTGTGGTGTTTATGGATTTGATGAATAGGGTGTTTAGACAATACCTTGACATGTTTGTAATTGTGTTCATTGATGGTATATTGATCTATTCGAGAAGTGAGATGCGCATATTGATATTTTGAGGATCGTGTTGCACGTTCTAAAGGACCAACAACTCTTTGCAAAGTTTAGCAAATGTGAATTTTGGTTAAGTTCCGTAGCTTTCCTTGGCCATACTGTTTTAAGTAAGGGTATTGAGGTAGATCCTAAGAAGACGGATGCGGTTAAGAGTTGGCCTAGACCTCTAACCCCTACAGATATTAGAAGTTTCTTGGGTTTAGCCGGTTACTATAGAAGGTTTGTTGAGGGATTTTCTTCAATTGCCTCTTCTTTGATGACTTTGACTCAGAAGAAAGCTAAGTTCATTTGGTCCGAAGCGTGTGAGAAAAGTTTCCAAGAGTTGAAGGATAGACTTACTTCTACTCTGGTGTTGACCTTATCGGAAGGAATGGATGGCTTTGTCATTTAGTGTGATGCCTTGAGAATTGGGCTAGGATGTGTACTCATGCAAAATGGGAAAGTTATTGCCTATGCTTCAAGACAACTTAAGATTCATGAGACAAATTACCCTACCCACGACCTCGAATTAGCGACGGTTGTCTTTGCCTTAAAGATTTAAAGGAACTATTTGTATAGAGTTCATGTAAATGTGTTTACCGATCACAAAAGTTTGCAATATGTGTTTAATCAGAAATATCTAAATCTTCGCCAAAGAAGGTGGCTTGAGTTATTGAAAGATTATGATATGATTGTTGAGTGTTCTCTATCACCCTTGAAAGGCAAATATGGTTGCATCTACTCTTAGTCGGTTATCTATGAGTAGTGTTGCTCATATTGAAGAGGAAAGGAAAGAGTTGGTTCGAGATGTTCATAGATTTGCACAATTGGGTGGTCAGTTAGTGGACTCTCCAAGGGTGGTGTTGTGGTTCACAATGGACCCGAATCGTCTGTTATGGCAAATATGAAAGCCAAGCAAGGTCATGATCCAATTTGGTAGAATTGAAAGAAACGGTGATTAAGAAATCCGTTGAGGCTTTCTCCCAAGGGGGAGATGGTGTACTTAGGTATCAAGGTCGTTTATGTGTTCAGAATGTCTATGACTTGAGGGAACAAATCTTGTCTGAAGCCCATAGTACGCGGTATTCTATTCACCCGGGAGCCACCAAGATGTACCATGATTTGCGGGAGGTCTATTGGTGGAATGGGATGAAGAAAGATATTGCAAAATTTGTGACTAAGTGTCCTAATTGCCAACAACTGAAAGTTGAACATAAGAAACCAGGAGGTTTGTCCCAAGATATTAGCATTCCTACTTGTATGTGAGAAGATTTGAACATGGGCTTTATTGTTGGTTTGCCTCGCACCCGGCGACAACATGACTCGATTTGGGTTATAGTAGATCGAATGACGTAATCGTATCATTTCCTTCCCATCAAAGTTTCCTATTCGGTGGAGGACTATGCCAAGTTATATTTGAGAGAAATGGTAAAGTTGCATTGAGTGCCTTTGTCCTTTATTTCCGATCGTGGTACCCAATTCACTTCTCAATTTCAGAAATCTTTCCAAAAGGGTCTTGGTACTCGGATTAAGCTTAGTACGACCTTTCATCCCCAAACTGATGGGCAAGAGGAGCGTAATATCTAGACTTTGTAAGATATGTTAAGGACTTTTGTGATTGATTTTAAGGGTAATTGGGATGACCATTTGCCATTGATTGAATTTTCTTATAACAATAGCTATCACTGGAGTATTGATATGGCTCCATTTGAGGCCTTATATGGTAGGAGGTGTAGATCTCCCATAGGTTGGTTTGAGGTGTGTGAAGTTACCCTAATAGGTCCCGAGTTGGTACATGAGGCCATAAACAAAGTTTGACTTAAAAGAGAAAAGTTGAATACGGCACAAAGTTGGTAAAAATCATATGCCGATGTGAGAAGAAGGGATCTTGAGTTTGATATTCATTATTGGGTTTAGTTGAAAATCTCACCCATGAAGGGTGTAATGGGATTTGGTAAGAAAGGGAAGCTTAGTACCCGATATGTAGGCCAATATCAAATTTTGAGACGTCTTGGTAAGGTTGCTTATGAGCTAGAATTGCCAAATGAGTTGGCATCGGTGAATCCGATTTTCCATGTCTCTATTCTTAAGAAGTGTGTTGGAGATCCTACATCTATAGTTCCCTTAGAAGGGTTGGGATTTGATGAAAGTCTTTCTTATGAGGAAGTTCCGGTTGAGATTTTAGACCGGCAAGTTAAGAAGTTGAGAAACAAGGAAGTTGCTTCCCTGAAAGTATTGTGGAGAAATCATTTAGTTGAGGGTGCTACTTGGGAGGCCGAGGCTGATATGAAGTCCTGATATCCTCATTTTTTTTCCTTCTACTCCTACTCTAGCTTGAGGTAATGAGTTCCTCATGGTTTGTTCTTTATTTTGGAGTAATGTGTCTTATGTGTATCCATGATTTCCTTACTATTCATAATTTATGAAAAGTTCAAGTTTTGAGAAAATGATTCAACTTGATTGATTTCTACATGTTTATGTGCACATGAGTATGAATTGCATGTAGACTACTTGATATGATGTTATGAGCATGACTTTAGCTTGGAGTTGATGTTTCCTCCTTGGATATAGCTTGGAGTTGATTTTTCCCCCTTGGATATGTGCATTGCATGCATGACGGGCTGCTAGATTTATTTTCATCCCTCTTAAGATGTTTTGATAACATCCTAGCATGGAGTCAACAGTTCCTCATTGGTTATGTGCCTTTAGATGAAGTTGCATTGATGGTTTGGTTGTTTGTTTCTCTCCTACTCTTTTTGGTAATAGATTGAATCTAATTCGAGGAAGAATGATTCCAAGGGGGATATAATGTAACACCTCGAATTTAGAGAAGGGAAAATATTCACTTCTTAGTTGACTTGGCGATCCGCCGAGTCGACTTGGAGGTCCGCCGAGTAGACCTACCTTGCCTTTTGGCTAGATCTATGATGTCGAGTTTTCTAGACTTTTGGTGAGCTAAGTCAAGCTCGCCATTCCATTCAGCGTGTCACCAAAGTCGACTCCCCATCGCCTAAGTTGATTTACTGTAAATTTCGGTGAGCTAAAGGCTCACTTGGCGAGTCGCTGAGTGGCCTTTGGCGAGCTCTAGCATGCCTTGTTTTCAGTTTTTAAGTCAGGGCCTTAAAAGTCTTTTTAGATTATTTTAATTTGATACTACGTCATTTTACCCTTCATCTAAAGACCTATATAAGAGTTCTCTCTCAAATTTCCCCAATTTAAGACCCAATTTCTTAAGAATCTAAAAGAAGATCAAATCTCCTGTCCAAAATATTTCTCTCTAGAACATGAAGAAGAAGAAGGGTTCAACTTAGGGTTTCAACTCAAGTCTTAATTCCTCCATTGAAGATAAGCATTTTGCTTTGATGTATGATAGTTTTCATCCAAGGATTCCTTTCATTCATGGAGTTTCCAAATTTTTCTATTTCTAAAGGTAGAATACTCCAATTGAGTTAGGGTTTTATTCAATTATCATGGGTTCTTTTCCTTATTGATTTAAATGGTTGAATTATGATATCTTATGCATGAATTGATGAAGTTCTATGATGTTATGATGATTTCCCCCATGAACCCATGTAATCTCCATGTTTTGAAGTTATGAATCATATGATGTGAATTTTGATCTTAAAGGAAGACTTTTATGAAATCACGCATGTATTGCTATACATGAATCTATGATGAAATACACATCTAACCCTTGTTCTCTAAATGTTGATGATTGAAAGTGGGTTTTGAACTTGGAAGGTAAATTATGGATTTATGCGTTTTCTTATATAATCTATGCAAATGTTTTAAGGATGCTTTGAGAGTAAAGTATCAATGTGATGATGTTTGTGTTATTGAAAGGATTTTCTCATATACACATAAGAGTAAGATTTGAAAGGTTTTCTCACATAATAATGATTCTAAGGTTGAAAGGCTTTCTCACCTAATTGAATCAAAGATTTAGAGCTATCCTAATGAACCCAGCTTGGATTGGTTATGAATGCTACCTTTCCATTTTTGATGAATTAACTTAGATTGGAAAAATGATGTGCCTTTCCATGGATAATAAAAATGAAGAAATGACTATTCCGTGGGATTTATGCTTAGCACAGGGAGGATTTTGAGAGGGAAACTCTCCCGTGAGTGGAGGTCAGGTTTCTAGAAGCAGTCTCCTTACCCCTTACGTATGAGGCCCCTTAGGATGATTGTCTAGATAGACAATAGCTAGTGGATCCACTTAAGCTAGAAGTTTATGGTTCTCCCTTGGAAAGTAGGACAACCCTTTTCGGTGTGGGAGACACCGGGGATCATGTTATAGCTCACATGGTCTCTATGTCGGTTAAGGCTGATCCCCCACATTAATAATGAACTAAGGTTACTTCAAGACATATCTCATATGTGTTCAAAGGCTTTAAAAATGATTAGCTTGAATTGACCTTGGTTTTATGACTTATGTTTTCTAACTTTCTTATATCATGTTTTAGCTTGGTCAATTGCATGTCATGAAATGAAATGTTCCTTTTTAGCACAATTTAAATATTTTATGCATTGCTATCATACTTGGTACATTATTTTGTACTAACACATACTCTTTCCTACATTTCCCTAAATGTAAGGTCCGACAGTCAGGGTCACCAGTTTCGCTGCTAGTGGTTGAGTTTTGAGATTCTTGAGCTTTAGTGAGTCCTTATGCTTCGAGGACAGACTTTCATTTTTTAGTTCCTTTTCTTGTATTTCACTTTTGGATATGATATATGGGCTAGGCCCAATTTTATTATATTGTACTAGATGGCTATATTGAGACAAGTGTTTTAGACTTCCGCTTTTCTTTTATAAAAACTATTGGACTTGGACTATTATTTTACTCGTATTATTCTATATCTTATGTTATGAGAGCTAAGTGGTATGTATGGAGTCCTTAGGGGTTTCATATGTCATATAGATCTAGGGGGTACCCCTAGGTCGTGATATAGACCCCTTTTCAAGTAGTTTTCACAATGGGTGCAATTTTTGAGAAATCCTTTTTGAACCTCATATAGAAACCTGCATGCCCTAGAGAACTTCTAACACCTTTTACAGAGATAGGTGGTGGTAGCTTTTCTATTACTTTAATTTTTTCCCTATGAACTTTAATTATTTTCTATGAAATTCGATGGCCCAGAACTATACCTTCTTTCACCATAAAGTGACATTTCTCCCAATTGAGCACAATATTGCACTATTCACACCGTTTCAACACTTCACTTAAATGAACCAAGCAATCATCAAACGAGTCACCAACTACAGAGAAATCATCCATAAATACTTCAATTGTGTCCTCCACCATATCAGAAAATATTGACCTCATGCAACGCTGAAATGTCGCCGGCGCATTACACAATCCAAATGACATCCTCTTGAAAGTAAAAGTCCCATAAGGACATCTGAAAGTGGTCTTTTCTAGGTATTTTGGAGCTATAGAGATCTGATTGTAGCCCTAATACCCATCTAGAAAACAATACCAACCCTTTCCAGCAAGAGGATATAGCATTTGATCCATGAACGACATTGGGAAGAGATCTTTTTCAGTCCACGCATCAACTTAGGATAGTCCATACAAACTCTCCAAGAAGTGACCGACCTCATTGGAACGAGCTCATTGTTTGCATTAGGAACCACAATGATTCCTCTTGTCTTTGGCACACATTGCACTGGACTCACCCAACTACTATCAACAATAGGATATACAACTCCAACATCCAACCACTTAATGATTTCTTTCTTCACAACGTCTTGCATGAGTGGATTCAATATTCGTTGGTGCTTAATACTTGGCTTTCTATCCGGCATAAGTTGAATTTTGTTTTTTTTTGTGAGAACGGATACCCTGTGGGATACCAAGAATGCAACAATAGTCCATCCGATAGCCCTTTTGAATCACTTCAAGACTGATATCGATGACTCTACTTGCCCTTCATTCAAGTCAACATCAATAATAACAGGCGAAGTATTATTTTGGCCCAAACACACATACCACTAATGAGATGGAAGAGCCTTAAAGTCCAACTTTGGAGGCTCCTCAACAGATGGTCTCCAGGCAAAGTTTCTCGATTCTTTAAATCAAGATCAAGCTTCTTTGGTTGACCATGAGAAAAATTTACCCCATCAAGTGCAACTACTATCTCATCATATTCATCAATACCATCTCTATCAAAATTCATAATCACAACCGCTAACGCCTCAACACCAAGTCTTTCCTTAATAGACACCTCCAGCACTACCTCAACAATATGATTCACTATAGACACCGCCCTAAGATCACTAGCATGCTTCATGGATATGCAACTATTAAAAATTATCTCTTCATTGTTCAAACAAAACTTCATCTACCCCTTTTCCATATCAACCAAAGCATGCCAGTAGAAAGAAATGGTCTCCCTAAGATAATGGGGACCTCAAAATCCACAATCTAGTATAACAAAATCCACTATAGATATGAATGTCTCAACTTTCACAAGGACATCTTGAAGCACCCCAATTGGTCTCTTCACAATATGGTTAGCCATGAGTATCCGGATTACAATCGGTATGGAGGCTCCCAAGCCCAACTTTTTTTATATAGACAACGACATCAGATTAATGCTAGCACCCAAAGCCACATAGAACCTTGGAGAAATTCAACACACTAATAGTACATGGAATAGTAAATGCTCCAGGATCCTCCTTATTTTGCACTAATGATCTAGTAGCAATAGCACTACAATGTTGCAACTCTTCATAATCTTCACAATTGACAACCCTCTTCTCAGTCACCAAATCCTTCATGCAATTTGCATAACCCAACATTTGCTCAAGTGCCTCAATAAAAGGAACATTTATGGACAACTGCTTCAAAATAGATATAAACCTGCGATACTGTCCTTCTTACGCTTTCTTTACGAACCTTTGACAGAAGAGAGGTGGAGGTCTCAGCATAGGGATGACCTTTTGCGTCACCTCAGCCTCCTTCTCATTCTAAACTTTCGGCTCCTCAAGTACCTCAACTTCATCCTCTTCATGCTCTTTTGCACTTTCCACTCCATTCGGCATATGAGGGTCTATATTCTGTGTTCCTCCTCTAGTAGTGATTGTTATGCAGTGATCGTCATTCTTTGGATTCTGGATGGTATTTCTAGGAAGTGTTCTAGGAAAACATGGATTTACCCTTGCGGTCAATTGGCTCAACTTCTGCTCAATTTGCTTAATCGATACTACATGGGACTCAACTTTTTGACCAATACCAGATAAATCATTTCACATTTATTTCACATTGTTGTCTTTTGAATCAAATATTTTCATCATCTTGTGCATCATATCTTCAATGCGATTCATATTAGATCCAGTATCTCTATTCCCAAGTGGAACATAGAGTCCACCCTTCTCATTCCCGTTGCCACTCCCATTCTAGTTATAATTGTTTTCACGATTAAAGTGCCCATCACAATTATAGTTACCATAGTTTTGACCTTGATTTCCTTGACCTTAGCTCCAATTATCAAAATTGGATGCTTGGGCGTTGGTCCAAAAACCCCGGTCTGATCATTCACAAGATTCGTATCCTACTCATATATGTACTCATCATCAGGTGGTGCTCTAGGTTGATAGTTCACAACATTCACTTTCTCAGCACTCTCTCTCACATGTTTCTACACCAAGACAATTTCTGTTCTCAATTGGGTCATTTCCTCACGAATATCATAATTAGACTAATTTGGTGTGGCTCGTACAACAAATGTGTTCTTTCTGGTATTTGACTTTCGAGTCCTACATTCCTTGTTGTTCTTAGGGATCCTATCAAGTTTTCGACAATCTCTTGAAACCTGCATGCTCCATAAGATCCTCCAACAAATAGTATCTAGCACAGCCTTCTCATTATCATCTTCCCTCTGTAAAAATACCCTTTCAATGACTCATCATCTATGCGGTGGTTAGGCACACCTCTCATAAAACCAGTGAATCTATCCAAGCTACTCACCAACTCCCTATGCAATGCCAAAATGTTATTGAGTTTATCTTTGAGATTCAACTTCTTGGACAATGGAAAATACTTCTTCAAGAATACCCTATGTAACCCATCCCATGTTGTGATTGAATTATATGGAGATTCATACTGTAGCATCACCTGTCAACGAAAGTGGAAACACCCTTAAGCTGATCACATCCATATCTAAATATGGTTGCCCCATACTACTCATACATACACTCTTAACTTTGATCATGTGAGCAGATGAATCCTTCGAAGGTAACCTATTAAATAACCCTCTAGATGTAAGCATTTGTATCAAACTGCTGGTCACCAGAAACGTATGTCCTGGAGGTAGTGAAGGGACAACTATAGCACTGGTCGATCCCACCGCATTATAATCAGCCCTGTAGTTTTTGCAGACATCTGGTAACGACTCATTTTGCATTCCCTCAACATTTTAAACTTGTGGATTACATTGAACATATCTAGGCTCGTCCAAAAGCTTTAGGAGGTTGCAAACCAGCTGTAACCCCTTGACCCGCTCCGATTGGATCATTCTGCACCTTGAGATTTAGACCTCTTCCAACCAGTCTTCTTAGAGTTTGTCTCAGTTCAGGAACGTAAGGAATCAGAGGATTACCTTGACTCCATGTACTTGGCATACACTAGGGATAAGACTTGTAGAAAACAAAAACAAAACAAAATGTAAATCAGGAAATACGTGACTAAAATTCAATAACAAAATTAGTCTCATCTAAAAGCTTTATTCCCCGGCAGTGGCGTCAAAATTTGGTACACCCAAAGTATACCTTTAAAGAAGTATAAGCAGTCGTTGTCAAATAAATAACCTAAGTTTAGGTTAGGGTCGATCCTACGAGGAATATGATCTAGACTTAGGCTAATTTATGGTTATTTACTTTTAGTCAAACTACTTCCCTGAAAAGGGTGAAGTTGTAAATAAAGTAATAGTTGATTGTTTTGTAGTAAAAGGTAACAAGTAATCACAATTTGCAGTTTATAAAATTTATATGAGATGAAAACTAGGGTACATGTGTTCCCCACAAGTTCTTAACGCAGTGATTCCAATAATAGTAACTCTATTCTAGTATTAACATTCAAGGTTGGTAAGTTATGTATTTCCTAAGTGATTGGTCCTCCAAATAGGGAATTTCACCATGCAACTTAGTCCGTCTATGGGTGTATGCTTTACTAAACCTTAATCTTAACCCTGATTAGCCTTCATGGTAGGTGGGTCAGGCTATTAGATAGCGAATTACAACGTCCAAATCTCAGTTGTTCAATCCATTTCTCATTCATTACTTCCTTGGTCCGACTAGTAGGAATGAGGCGAGTTCTAACGTTGGAAACCATTAAAAACATTCAGAATGAACGGATTAAGAATACATGCATAAACACTATTCAAGAATTACTTAATTATTGATTTTACATTGTTAATTTCTTATGGTTCCCACAACCCTAACTGTGGATTTATCTATTCAGGCTTGAATAATCACAATTCATATTAGGGTTTAAAATATAAATTATAAACTTACAATTAGAATAGATGAAATCCAAAATCTTGAATTCAAGAACAAACACAAATTCCATAAACCAACTTTAAGAATTAAATGCCAAAAATGTTTGCAAAATAATTCTCAAAGCCAAAACAAAGTATCACAAAAGGTCTAATCACCCAAAAATGAAAAATACAACAAATATTTATAAAAACGAAATCCTAAACCAAGTAGGAAAAGAAAGTTTAGGAAATTTTGGTTTGGGTAGCTTCTGCTCGTCACCTATGGTTCGTTGAAGGAATGACAGCCTGTGGTCTCCACCATTTCTCTGTAGTTGGAAAAAATTATGTGGTCTTCGATCAATGGTCACGATCCATGGCCGGTAGGTCTAAGCATAGTCTGTCCTGTACACTCGTGGTTCAAGTACTAGAACTCATCTTTTGGAAGTCATCGATGCCCCACCAACGACGGTACGTCAATGGACTCACACGGCCCATCAGTGGCTTTCGTGGTTCCACACTTTGTCTTACTTACTTGAACACTCCATCCACTCTTCCATCTAATGCTCATCAACTGAACGATGGCTCGTGGGTGGGCTCGTTTGTGGCCATTTTCTGCCGTTACTTTCAACTCTAACTGCTCCAAATATATTTCCTGCAAAATTTAATCAAAATACTATCACATCTAATAACAAAATCCCTAAGACTCATGTAAAAATCCAAGTTTAATGCATCAAAAATACCATAAACTCACGGTACATCAACATCCTTATGATAAAACATCACAACAAGAACAAGTAATCATAATTCATCAAACACAATTATAATATGCTTTTTCAGGCCACTAAGCAAGGAGTAGAGTGTCGTCGATAGACGTTATATCATATGGTCGTAGACAACTCAACATGATAGGGATACAAGTTAAATAAGGATAATACACTGACCATAATAAGCTTAGGCCATTAGGATCATGCCATAAGAAAAATAATAGCATTAACATACCTTCCAGCCAAAGCCCAAAAAGTGTCTTTATGAAGCTTTCCCAACAAAAAGTAATGCAACAATGTTGAAATAAGCGAGGTTGGAAGAACAAGCCATGACTAATCAATGAGACGCTATTGCCACACTCGTGACCAGCCAAGTCCAACTCAGAAAATGAGGCAAATAACAAAAATAATATGCAGCTAACTCCATTGAAGATAGTCCATCAACATCTCAAAGGACCGACAAGCTCGTGAGGTAACATAGCTAGGTGTTCTTCACGCCGTTCAATCAATGACCATCGTTCACGACTCTAATTAAAATCACACCAAATCCCCACTTACCTCCAACATTTTACCACTATCACTAAACCGTAATTGCAGCCAATTAAAAAAGACAAAGGGGTTGCCCACAACCACAATATGAAAAACAACTTCACGAGGCTAAAAAAATCAATAAAAATGATACTAGGATATGGAATTACGAAAGAGGGTTGTAAAAATAAAATTACCTCAACCAAAATGTCTGAAATAATACTATTAAAATTCTTCCTTCTTGCATAATAAACAACTGGAGCCTAAACCGACAAGAAAATTATACCACAACGTGAGCTCGCAACGTAGAGCAACTTCCGTTAAACATCTAAGTCGAGAATCTAAGTATCCAAGGAGTACTGAAAGGTGGGTTTACCATTTTTGTGGGTTTATGCTGATTTTATGAAAAAAAGATGAAGATGGTGATCTTTTAAAAAGACCACTGACTTAGAGTTAGGGGCCCGCTTAGAGTTGCTTGCTTGCACACTCACGGAAATGTGCATAACTCTCTATTCTTTACTCTTATGGATGAGAGGCTTAGTGCGTTGGAAACAAGACTCATATACCTTAGATTTTATTGGTAATAGGCCTTCTAATTCTTTATATACTAGGAGAAAATTGTAGAAACATTTGACCAAAATTTCAGAGAAATTCCTTAACAACATTTACAATAATCTTTCTCGGCTTTTAATTAACAACTTTCTTGACTTCAACACTTCACATAATTTTTTTGAAATTAAAAAGAAGTCATAAAACATCCTTCCTTATGTATTTATAGGTCTTATTCTTACTCCAAAAGTACAAGTTAATTCAAAAATTCAAACGGATGGGGTGTCACAATTAATGAATATAGGAATAGAAAATAGTCGAGTTTTTTATTAGATCCTGAAAATCGGGGTTTGATGGCCTTTGTATAGTGTGTCCGAAATATCTTAAGAACCGAGGAACAAAGAGTTTTTAGTTTAAAGAGATAGTATTTGTATACAATGTGTTAATCAAGATTCTCGATCCCATAATACAAATCTCCCGTGGGTTATTTATAGGAAAAACCTAGGGAACAATGAGCCCTTTCCCTAGTCTTCTACTTGGTCACTAACTTTGCGATTGCATACTGATCGTGAGAATCTTATATGGGATTTATGTGTTGGCAAACATATTATTTTGTATTTTCCAACTAATGTTTTTGTGCCCAAAATTACACCTCCAGGTATAAGTCGGGTTGTGTTGGTGAGGTGTTGGTCTTGATGACATTGATTTTGTAGTCCTTCTAGTCTAATCATTCCGTTGTTTAATTCTTGAGGACATTTGTTCAAAAATTCTTAAGTGGTCCCTCTTGAACAAATTCATTTGCCACATGTTGATGTACCATTTTCCCACTTATTTAGGACCATGTTTGCCCCATACACATAGTTCCCCCCTCCACTTTTTAGTTTCTCAAGCATGAGAGAATCGGAAAGTAGACATAGGGATGGCAACGGGGCAGCGCGGGGCGGGTTGAGCTTTACTCACAATTTTTTTAATCTGCCCTATCCCGCCCCACCCCACCCTGCATTACAATTTTTTATTGTTAACCCGTCTTACCCTGTCTTTGATAGACCCGCCCCGCATGAACTCTCCTCACATAATTTTTTAAATATTTTATTTTTCTAGCTAAGCTGGACAATAAAAATAAAATTCATAAAAATAAATTCCTTTTTTTACATTAAGTTGCATTAATTTATTAGAAAATGACTTAAAATTTTATTTTGTAGAGGTCAATTGGAAAACATGTAAAAATTATATTATTTTTTATTGAACCATTTTCATTCACTATGTTGAATAGTTTAGTAGCTTTAAAGAAGTTATCTTAGTAAATAATGTTCTATCACTCTTATAACATGTAAAAAGTGAAAATTACATATGAAGCCACATAAAATCACATATACCCACAACCCGCCCCACCCCACATTAGTTTTAAAAACCCACTTCAACCTGCCCCGCAACCCACCCGCCGCGCACAACGTTAAACCCGCCCCACCCCAGATATCCTTAAACCCACCCTCCCCTCCCCATTGCCATCCCTAAGTAGAGTTCCTTTTAAATTCTTGGAAGGAAAGTAAGTGAAGTGTCCCTCTAGCATATGATGTGCGCATGCCTCATTGCATTAAGTGTACCGTCATGTGTCCTGTTGCGTTTAACTCGGAGCCATGACCAATCCTAGGATTCACATCTTAGCCTGTTCTATATGAGTTGTAGATCATCTTCTCTTCTTCTTTCCACACTTTTATCATCTTTTCATTCAAGCTCCAGAACTTTCTTACTTTCTTAGTTTTCTCACTTGAGTTACATAATAAAACTTCACTTTCCATTCCTGTAAGTATTTTCTCGCTAAAATGTTTCCCTTATGCTTTTCTTCCCTTTTTTTATCTGACAACCACAAGTTTATTATGTATCGTCCTCCTAAAGTCACACCAAAAGACTAAACATGTTGGCTTGTGTCTAGGGGATTCTGAACAACACCCAGAGAAACAAACATATCTTGAAAGAGATCTCCAATGACCCGAAAGCCAAACCCATACTAATTGTTTGTATATTAAGGTGTTGGGTTTTACTATTTTGGTTACAAACTTGTGTTCTATAACAAGTTTTCTGAAAGTCTTTTCCCTTAACCTAGACATTAGGGATTCAACCCAAATGGTCTTGGCCATGTCGGTATCAATTGCGGCGATATTGGCCAAACCAGTGTCAACTTACATAGTGGAAACCACTGCTTGTTGGAGGAAATTCCTGAAAGGAAAAGGCTTTGTGTAGAAGCCGTTATTGATGGTATAGTTAAACTCTCCAAGATCCCAACCTGCAAATAAAAGGGCAATCATGTTGCTCATGATGGAGAGGGAGACAACAAGTACCTCTAAAGCCTTGGATCTGCCATTCTCACCCTGATCCTCGTTGGTGATGGGGGTGATAATAATGTTGATGATACTTCTCTATGACCTAGGGATTCAAGTGGTAGGAAAATATTATCCCATGAATCTTATAAACTTTTTGTGGAGTCTATATTATGGAGAAATTGACTTGGTTCACCGATCATCATTTATTTCACTAGAGTCATGGAAGCCCTACCTAGGGGACACCCATATTGATTCTTTATCATCTACCTCCATTAAGGCTACTCCATCCTGGCCACTTGCTTTTGAGGATCTGGTGTGACTCTTTGGGACCATTCGCTCAAACAATCTGGTCAACACATACATTGCGTCAATCGATTATCCTTCCTAGAAGAATAATGTCACGACCCAGGGGTATCCCCTAGATGTAAGATGACATATAGAAACCTGAAGGACCCCATACACGCCACTTATCTTTCATGACATAAGAAATAGAACAATAAGAGTAAAAAATAGTCCAAGTCTAATAGTTTTTTATGAAGAAAAGCGGAAGTCTAAAACACTTGTCTCAATAGCCATCTAGTACAATAGAATGACATTGGGCCTAGCCCATACATCATGCCCAAAAATGAAATACAATAAGAAAACTAGAAATAATTAAAATCCCTCCTCGAAGCAAGAGGACTCACTGAAGCTCGGAAATCTCGAGATCAATCACTAGCCACAAAATAGAGAAACCTGACTGTCGGACCCTACATTTGAAGAAATGTAGGCAAGAGTATGTGTTTGTACAAAACAATGTAACAAGTATGATATCTATTCATAAAACATTTAAATCATGCTAAAAGGGACAATTCATTTCATGACATGCAATTGACCAAGCTAAAACATGATATAAGAGAGTTAAAAAACACAAGTCATAAAACCATGGTCAATGCAAGCTAACATCATTAAAGTCTTTGAACACATATGAGATACTTCTTAAAGTAACCTTAGTTCATTATTAATGTGGGGGATTAGCCTTAATCGGAATAGAGACCATGCGAGCTACAACATGATCCCCCGGTGTCTCCCACACAGAAAAGGGTTGTCCTACTTCCCAAGGTAAGGACCATAAATCTGAGCTAAAGTGGATCCACTAGCTAATGTCTATATAGACAATCATCCTATGGGGGCACATAGGTAAGGGATAAGGAGATTGCTACTAGAAACCCAACCTCTACTAACGGGAGAGCTTCCTTCTCAATATCCTCTCAGTTCTAAGCAAGGAATGGTAAATTCTTACTTGTTCTTATTATCTATGGAAAGGCATTTCATCTTTCCAATCCAAGCTAATTCATCATCCATGGAAATGCATCTTTTAATAACCAATCCAAGATAGGTTAATTAGGACAATTCTTAATCTTTGATTCAATTAGGTGAGAAAACCTTTCAACCTTAGAATCCTTTATTATGAGAGGAAACCTTTCACATCTTGTTTATGAGAATATCCTTTCAACAACACAACACCATCATCATAATTAATACTTTACTCTCAAAGTATCTTTAAAATATTTGCATAGATTTCATAAGAAAATGCATAACTTTATCATTTAACTTTAAAGGTCAAAACCCACTTACAATCATCCACATTTAGAAAACAAGGGATAGATATGGATTTCATCATTCTTTCATGTAAAGCAAGAAATACATGTTTAATTTCATAAAACTATTCTTTTATAATAAAAATCCCACATAATATGATCATAACTTGAAAACATGTGGATTACATGGGTTCATGGGGGAAATCATCATAAAATCATAGTATTTCATCAATTCATGCATAAGATATCATAATTCAACCATTTAAATCAATAATGAAAAGAATTCATGATAATTAAAGAAAACCCTAACTCAATTGGGGAATTCTACCTTTAGAAATAGAGGAATTTGGGAACTCCATGAATGGAAGAATTTCATGGATAAAAACTATCATACCTTGAAGCCAAATGCAAATCTTCAATGGAGGAATTGAGAGTTGACTTGAAACCCTTGGTTGAATCCTTCTTCTTCTTCTTCTTCAAGTTTCTAGAGAGAGAATTATTTTGGAGAGAAGAATTGATCTTCTTTTGTGATTTTGGAAGAATGACTTGAATGGGCTAATTTGGGGGGTTGAAAACACTTATAGAGGGGTCTTAGTGAAGGGTAAAACGACGTAGTATATGAGTTAATTAATTAGGAATAGACCCAACTACCCCTGAAACTTAACTCCCAGCTGAGACCCATAGCCATTACCGATGGACCGTGGTCAGGAGGATGGACCGTCCTGCATGGTCGTCGATGGTGGTCAGAAACTCCCAATTAAGGGTCTTGGACAATGGGCCTCAGCCACGAACCGTGGTTCCACCAATGGTCCGTTGGTCTGGCCATTATTCTGACCCTTCTGGGCAGTGCCAATGTGGTCAACCACGGATCACACATGCGGTTTGTTGTCCCATCTACGGGCCATAGGTGGCCAGCGTAGGTTGACACCTGCAACTTCCGAAAATGGGTAAATTTCCTTTTTTCGGATACGGGGTGTTATAATATCTCTCCCTTGGGATCATTCGTCCTTGAATGTGATTCAGGCTGATACGAAAAGAGTAGGAGAGAAACTAACAACCCAACCTACAATGCAACATCATCTAAATGCATACGACCAAGGAGGAACTATCGACTCCAAGATAGGACGATATTAAAACATCATGAGAGGGGAGAAACTAGATCTAATAGCCCATCATGCATGCAATGCACATATCCAAGGAGGAAACATCAGCTCCAAGCTAACAACATACTCAAATGCATATATCCAAGGAGGAAACTTCACTCCAAGCTAAAAACATGCTCATATCATCATATCAAGTAGTCTACATGCAATTCATACTCATTTGCACATAAACATGTATAAATCTATCTAATTGACTGATTTTCTCAAAACTTGAACTTTTCATAAATCATGCATAACAAGGAAATCGTGGAAACACATAAAACACATGACTGCAAAACAAAGAACAAACCATGAGGAACTCATTACTTCAAGCTAGAGTAGGAGTAGAAGGAAAGTGATGAGGATATCGGGACATCATATCGGACTCGGCCTCCAAAGTAGCACCCTCAACTAACTGATTCCTCCACAACACATTCACGAAAGCTACTTCTTTATTTCTCGAATTCTTAACTTGCTGATCTAAAATATCTACCGGGACTTGCTCATAAGAAAGATTATCCTTAACTCCCAAACCTTATAAGGAAACTATGGATGTCGGATCACCAGCACATTTCTTCAACATAGAGACATGGAAAACTGGATGCACCGATGCCAACTCATTTGGCAAATTTAGCTCATAAGAAACCTTACCAACACACCTCAAAATCTGATATAGGCCCATATATCGGAGACTAAGCTTCCCATTCTTACCAAACCTCATACACCCTTCATAAGTAAGATTTTTAAGTAAACCCAATCGTGAACATCAAACTCAAGATCTCTTCATCTCACATCGCCATATGATTTTTGCTGACTTTGAGCTATTTTCAACCTTTCTCAAATAATTCAAACTTTCTCTATGGCCTCAAGTACCAATTCGGAACCTATTAGGGTGACTTAACCCACCTCAAACAAACCTATAGGAGATCTACACCTCCTACCATATAATTCCTCAAATGGAGTCATATCAATACTCGAGTGATAGCTATTGTTATAAGAAAACTCAATCAATGGAAAATGGTCATCCTAATTACCGTTAATATCAATCACACAAGCTCTTAACATATCTTCAAAAGTTTGGATAGTACACTCCGCTTGTCCATGTGTTTGGGGATGAAAGGCCATACTAAGCTTAACTCGAGTACCAAGACCCTTTTGGAAAGACTTTCAAAATAATGGACAAGGGCACTCCATGCAACTTTACCATTTCTCTCAAGTATAACTTGGCATAGTCCTACGCTGAATAGGAAACCTTGAAAGGAAGGAAATGAGCCGAATTCATCATCTGATCTACTACAACCCAAATTGAGTCATATTGTCACCGGGTGTGAGGCAAACCAACAATAAAGTCCATGTTCAAATCTTCCCACTTCCAAGTAGGGATGCTAATATTTTGTGACAAACTTCCCAGTTTCTGATGCTCAACTTTCACTTGTTGGCAATTCAGACACTTAGCCACAAATCCCGCAATATCCTTTTTCATCCCATTCCATCAATATACTTCCTATAAATCACGGTACATCTTGGTGGCTCTCGGGTGAATGGAATACCGCAAAATATGGGCTTCTAACAAGATTTGTTTCCTAAATTCATCAACATTTGGAACACATGAACGATCTTGATATCTAAGCGCACCATCTCTTTCTTGGGAGAAAGCCTCAATGGATTTCTTAAGCACCGCTTATTTTTATTCAACTAAAATTGGATCAAGGCCTTGCTTGGCTTTCACATCCGCCACAAAAGACAATTCGAAACCATTTTGAACCATAACATCACCTTTGGTGGAATCCAGTAACTGAACACCCAATCGGGCCAATCTATGAACACGCCGAACCAACTTGATGAGTTTAAGATTTTGACTCATTTAGGGCTTTGTTTATATAGGTTTAATGTCCTCAAATGCTAAATTTATGCCATGAACTGATTAAAAATCCTTGATTTTCAGGTATATGGGTTGAGGAACAAATTTAGGACATTAATTGGCAAAAAGGACAACACAAGCTGAAAAAGAGAGAGAAAAACAAGCCTGACGATTGCCAAGAGAACTCATCGAATCACCAAGTCACTCCTGGATCACCTAAATTTTCAGAACTATGAACCTGAAATAGGAAGAACTTAGGCAAACTGCATGCCCTATCGACAATTTGCCAACTACATCAGCGAAGGATGACCATGTCGCCGAAAGTTCTGATTGAGATCAAGGTGAATACAAATTGAGGAGATAAAAGACTAAAGGGCGCATCACGGAAAAGATCGGTGATCCCGATCTGGATTGCCTAAAATTACAATGTTTGAACGAGAAAAATGTGAAGAAAGAAGGGGAGAGGAAAGGACGATCGGTGAGTCGATGAATGATCGGCGAAGCCCTACTTTCCTCGCCGATTGGCCCCAAAAAGCCACACCTCAGATTAGTATAAATTGATTTTTGGAAGAGAGAGAAAACATTCAGTCATTGTGAGGAACAAAATAGAGAGAGCAAAAACACTACTCTTGTTGATTTTAAGGAATTTTGGGAATAGATTTCAATTGGGTATTGTAATCGAAAAGATATTATTCATCTTAGAATTTTGATTTTGAAATACCCAGCCATGGAGCATGTGGTAGGTATTGAATTTCTTTCTCTTACAATGATTGACTAAAACCCCAATCTTGGGGGTTTGATAATGTAACCAATTTCTACGTTTGACTGAATGGGTGTTAGTTTTATCGATTTTGGTGTTAATTTAAAGTGACTTTGAGTTATTGTTGTGGGATAATCTCTATATTTTATGTTTATTTCAATATAATTTAGGGTTTTATGCTTTCTTGAGAGAGAGGTGTAGAGATAAGGTGATAACTTAGCACTCATAGCTAGTGGGTCATGAAGATTTCAACTTGAGAAAGTGAAACCCAAGATTCATCCTATGTGTCTAGCTCGAGAGAGTGGATGTGGTGAGATTGTGGGCTGGTCTATTTATGGAGTGCTTAAGGTTCAACAGAACTCAGTGTAAACAAGGTAATTGTTCGAGAGAAAAGTTCCTTACTTAAAGTCCATTCTACCCATGAAGAATTAGCTTTTTTGGTTAATGATTTGCACTCGTTGAGTTGAACTTGGCAATTGGTTAGTCAAACCCCCAAGTGTCTTTTCCTTATCTTGTTGTTGCTAGTTAATTGTTGGAGTTGTTCACAAGTTTAAAACCACTCCCTTTGAAATTGTGATTACTCTTCTAATTGGGTCCATAGTTTCCAAAAACTTTTATTCCTCTGCTGTAAAAGTCACCGCTATAACTTCACATTTGAATTCAAAATAGAACTACTCTCTGTGGGATAGACTGTTGCATTTTTACTGCTTAACCACCGTCTACACCTAGTATCGGATGACGTATGGTTGATACGTTATATCAAAATGGCACTGTTGCCGGGGAGTAGCATTGTTTAGAGTTCCTTTATCGAAGTTTATCTTGTGAATTTGTTGGCTGTAATTGAATTGATTCAGATTGTATTGAGTTTGTATTGGTTGTGCTGAGTAGAAGAGAGAATGAGTTAGACAAAGATGAATGGTAGCCAAGCAAGTCACCGAGATGATATTGATGATGTTAATAGTGTGCACAACCCAATCCAATTGGGTGGAATTGGTGCAGTTTGCCTACCGTCAACCGAAAAGGATGCTATATTTGATGTCACAATCACAACTCGTCATCTCCTCCAAATGAAGGAACTCTATGGAGGATTGAATCATGAAGAGCCACATGAGCATTTGAGGAATTTTATAGCTGTTTGCAACCCATTTTCATTCAAGAACGTGTCGCAAGAATCAATCCGACTCAGGTTATTTCCACTATCTCTAAAGGGGGAAGCTAGCAAATGGTTGGCTGAGTTACCAAAGAATTCTATCACATCGTGGGATGAGATTACCATGACATTCAATGCAAGGTTCTTTCCCCTGTCGAGGATGATGAAACTCAGAGATAACATTCTAGGTTTCAAGCGATTGGAGGGTGAACCCATCCATAAAATGTGGCTGAGGTTTAAGAAACTCGTACTTCAATGCCTGACTCACGGACTACCAAACAATTTGCTGCTCCGATACTTCTACTGGAGTCTTGATTCGGTAAATAAAGGAGTGGCTGATCAATTATTTTGAGGGGGAATAATGTTCCAATCGTTTGAGGTTGTAAATCAAGCTTGGTACACTCAAGAAGATCAAGTTTTGCCTTTTTGCTACAGAATGACTCAAGAGCAACTTGGTAAGGAAATAGAAAGGGATGAGAACATCAAAAAGATGCTATCCCAAATGGAGCTCCTCCAAACAAAAACGTTAGAGAATGCAAAAAGGCCCAAAGGAACAGGGGGAGTGTTTATGTAACGACCCAGAAAACTAGTAGGTGGGACTAGAGCCTTACATGAGAGTGTGTAAGTTTTGTGGGAGGTTAAGAAGTGTAAAATGAGTTCCTGAGCTTAGGTTGAGGTGTTTAGTGGTTAGACGTCAAGGTATGACCCCCCCAAGGATCAACCAAGGGTCCTTGAGGAGGACCCTATAGCTTAACCCCCAAGACCCCAAAGAACTCAAAAACTGCCCAAAAGAGGGGCCACCTACAGATGGCACCTACGGCCAGTAGGTGGACCCATGCCCCGTAGGTAGGGGGTGTGGGTCAAACCCTCAAAAACAAGCCTAAGACCTGACCTAGGGACAAGAAGCACGGCCCGTAGGTCCAATCATGATCTGTGAGTGGTGGGCGTGAGTGAGGCCTGCATTTCTGTCAAAGTCTCGGCTAACACGTGGGTTGACTTAGGTAATTCATTTATAATTAGTTTTAACTAAGGGGTGTTTAATATAGTATTTATACATATATATATAAAGTATTTTAAGTCATTAAAACACCCTATTAACTCATTATATATCAAGACCCCAAAATTGTAACCACCCTTCCTCTCCAATATTTCTCTCGCTAAGACTCCACTGAAGAACAAAGAAAGAGATCAAGTTAGAGCTTGAATAAGGGAGCTTTCCAATACTAATTTGGTTGTATTCTACACCTAAGGAATGGGATTTTTCATCCTGGATTAAGTTTCATTCAAAGAGCCCTTTCAAAAGATGTTTTCAAGTTTCCAAATTCCCCAAACCTAGGGTTTTCAATCTATGACATGGGTCTACTTCCAAAACGTTTTCAATTGATTAATTATGTTTTTTTATGGTTGATTATGATGAATTAATATTGTATTGATGGAGTATTGTTGTTTTATGATGAAAACTCCCCTTGGACCCATGATTTCCCCCACTTTACTAAATTAACTTCATGATGTGGGAATTGTTGAATATTGGCCCAATTATGTGATTAATGGTTGTTATTGGTGTAATTACATGATTTTAGTATAATCAAACATGTATCCTTGATTAACCTAAGGGTCTATGGTGAAATTGATATAATCTAGTGTCATGTCTTGAAAGAGGCAAATTGAGGGTTATATGTGATCTTCCAAGAATGATGAACTTCTTTATGAATTTCCTTAGACTAGATGAACTAGATATGAATTTATTAAAGGTAATTCTTCAAGACATGAATTGATTTGATTAGGGCTTATATGAGGGATCATGGTTGTGTAGTATTGAGATTGAGTTTATATGTTTCCTATATGACTATAATTGATCAAGAATGAGGCATGTGGTTAGGTTACCTTGAGAACTAGGTATACATTATGATCATGTGAGGCATTGCTTGAGAGTAAGGCTTGTAACATGAAGATGACCCCTATGGCTTTAAGGGTAAAAGCTAAAATGAGTAAACTAAGGATGTTAAGGCTTTAAGAAAGAAGCCATTATGTATGTTGAGTTGTATATGACATTATTGTGAAAAGACTTCACCCACATGACCTATGATATGACCACATGAGTTTATGCATGAAATGAATGTCTTACTTGATTCATGATTCTATCCATGCCTAATATAGTGAATGCTATATGTGTTGACTTAACATGATCAATGATCCTTGAATGCAAGATATGAAGAGTATGTATGATTATGATATTATGTGCATGTTTATGAATACTTTGAGAGTAAAGTGTCTATGATGATAATGTTGTTGTTGTTGTGTCATTGGAAAGACAATCACACACACACACCCATGCATAAACATGACTAAGATATGACTAAGATGTTAATTGTATTATTGAATCTTGATGTTACCCTTATCTAATGTGCTAAATCTAGATGTTTGGGTTGAGTTGATTCATTGCCCTTGAAGGGCAAATTATAAAGGTTTGTATATGTTGACAAGAATTGTGTATGAACTCATGATTCACTTAGAAAGTGAAGATCCTATGATTATTGTGTAATTGTGGTAGTTATTGAAAGGTCATTCTCACCTTACCCTTACACATGACTATGCATGAATTGTCTAGGACTATGATAATGTTGTTGTGTTGATGGAAAGGCTATTCTCATTAAAACTATGGACATGATGTGGAAGGTTTACTCACATAGTAATGATTCTAAGGTTGAAATGATATTCTCACCTATTGAATCTATGAGCTATATCATGATGTTGGATTGGATTGAGTGTTAAGTCACCTTTCCATAAGCATGAACATAAGTCAAGACTTAACATGAACTTAAATGGAATTATGCTTAGCACCGAGTGGATATAAAAATAAGATGGAAGCTTGTACGCTAGTCAGTCCGACTTCCCAATGTGTTCCTTTTACGCCAGTTAGTCTGGGTTCCCAAAACATGTTATCTCATGAGATGGAAACCTTCTACGTCAGTCAGTCCGGGTTTATAGTAGCAATCTCCTTATCCCATAACTATGTGCCCACATAGGTTCTTAGCTAGTGGATCCACCTAAAATCTAAACATGTTAGTTCTACCTTAGGTAAGTAGGACACCTCATTTTGCTGTGGGGCATCACACCGGATTCCATGTAGCTTACATTGTTTATGTCGGTTAAGGTTATTTCCCTACATGACAAGAACATGAACCATGACTTAAACAAGTAACATGAACAAGAACAAGAACAAGAACAAGAACATGGGTTATTTACTATGGTTCCTCAAGAGGTTCTACTTAGTATGAATGTGGGTATGAGACTTCATTCATGCATTACACAAGTAGGCTTTGAGAGTGGGCATGGTAGGTTTCCTTTATGACATGATGACTATGAGTTAATGCATGCTTTATTATGAATTATGAATATGAACATGGACTATACTTATGACTTCTTAATGAGCTTTACTTAGTGTGAGTGGGGGCATGTGACTTCACTTATACATTGCACAAGTAGACTTATAATGGGGTTATGGTGTGGTTTCCTTATGCTATGAAGATATATTAACTTATGTATGGATGATATGGATTGTTGCTATGAGTGACTTTACTTATTACAAGATATGAACATGAATGTCTCATTGCCTATGAGTATTGGCTATGGATAAGGTCAAGGTATGTTATGCTTGATCATGGTGGCCTAGAAGTGATACTTAGTGTAGATAGGATTATGAGATACTATCTATGCATTGCACAAGTATAGCTTAGGGTTGCTTTTGTGATAGTTCTATTATGATGATATGTTCTTGGTATGTAACTATGTATGTGAACTATGCCTTATAAAGATTTGAGTATACATTATGTTTTGTTGGAGACTATGCTTGTAATTATGGTGATATCCTTTATGGTATGATTAAATGTGCATGGTTTATCTTATGATCTACATTCTCCAACTATTTTAAATATGATGTTCAAAAGTTGCATATAGCATGGTTTCAAATAAAATGTCCCTTTTATGCATGCTTTAAGGATTTTTATGCATGGGTTCCATACTTAGTACATTTTGTGCTAACCCCATCTTTCTACATTTTCTGTAAGTGTAGGGTTTGGAGATATTGGATTCAATCCTCGTGGCTAGGACCATAGTAGATCAAGAAAAAGAATATTGGTGAGTCCTCATAGTATTTGAGGGCTTGACCATATGTCCTTTATGTCTTTCTTTATGTTTTATACTTATGTAAGGGCTATGTCCCTAAAGATCGTATTCAAGAGTTTTAATCCAACTATTAGAGATGGTTTGAGACATGGTGTTATAGATTCTCTCTCATTTCATAGAAGGCTTTGATTGTAAAGAAATTTTTTAAATTCCACACTATTTTCCTATGCTCTTATGTTCAAGATATGCTATGAGGCTTGTATGAGACTTTTTAGAGTCTTATACGCCGTGTCACATCTAGAGGGTAGCGATCATGACAAATATGGTATCAGAGCACACGATTTTGGGATGACTTTAGGATGTCTCAAACCACGTCTAGTGGAGTCTTGTTCATAAATGTGAAGCGCACCACATTTATGAATAGGAGGCTATCGTATGTTAGGAAAACTTCACTTCTTCATTCTCTAAGTCGTGCCCTAGAGTTTAGTTTTATTAGGTCTTTCCCCTAATGTGTGCCCTATGGTTTTCAGGATATGACTACTTCAAGGGCACATGTTGAAAGAAATGAGGAAGACAATGTGGAGCAAGAGGTTCCCCTCCAAGCTCCTCCCCAAGCTCCAAGTATCCCTATAGAGGAGTATGTGTCTAATGAGAGGATTAGGTATGATTTTCAATTGTTGACTCAAGTTGGGATAGAGATTCTGGAATTTTATGGGTCTAAGATAGAGGAAGATCCTCTAGAGTTTATAGATGAGGTCTCTAGGGTGTTGAACCTTAGTGGAGTAACTTTGGTAGAGAAGGCGGAATGGGCTGCTTACCAATTGAAGGATGTTGCTCTAATGTGGTTTAGTCAATGGAAAGGAGCGAGGTCGGTAGAAGCGGGACACATGGAATGGGAAAAATTTAAGAATGGGTTCATTGATAGGTTTTGCCCTTTAGAAATGAGAGAGGCTAAGATACTTGAGTTTAATAACCTTTGCCAAGGTAGGTTGAGTGTTAAAGAGTATGCTCGGGTGTTAACTAAGTTGTTAAGGTATGCTCCATCCATAGTGGCCAACCCTAGGATGAAGATGAGTAAGTTTGTGTCGGGTATATCCAACTTGATAGCAGAAGAATGTAGTATGGTTATGCTTAAGAATGTTATGACTATTGATTGTCTTGTGATCCATGTTCAATGATTTGAAAGGGAGAAAATTGAAGAGAGGTCTAGAGGAACAAAAAGGTATATAGTTGATAATGATAACTCCTCTCAAGAAAGATCTTATAGTCATAGCTCTTCCAAGATTCCCCCTAAGTTTAACCAAAAGAGGGTGTCTACCCCAAAATCTCAAGGAGTGAGTAGTAGTGGATCTTATGTGATTAGGCCTACTTGTGCTAGGTGTGGAAGCATGATGGTAAGTGTCTAGCCAGCACAAAGGGTTGTTATGGTTGTGGTGGAAGTGACCACAATATGAGAAATTGCCCAATACTCATGGCTAGGGGAAGAGAGAAGAAGAAATCTTGGTTTGATGCTCTTCAAGCTAGAGTTGAACAAGAGTGTCCTCCTAATGTTACTCCTGGTATGTGTTTCATGCTTACTTCTATTCCGGTAGTACTTGTCTTTTGTTACTTGTTAAATTGGACATGATGAGCTTTTATGTTGTCTTTAGTATGCATGGGTTTAATTGTGGCTATATGAGTTTGTTGGTAGAACCCAACTTAGCCATTTTGAGTTTTATGATGTGTTGGAGGATTTGACGAATAGTGGTGTTTAAGTGATGCCTAGAGATGTTGAATGAGTAGACTCCTTTGAAAGAGGAAAGAAGTGTAATTCTCCATGGTTTAGAATTCCCTTGTGCGATGGATATGAAAAGTTGAGTATTTTAGATGTCCATGATTTGGATTGGCTTAAAATTCTCACATTAAGAGGTGTAGTGAGCTTGAAAGGTTTAGTCCCGGTTTGGTAGTCTCATATGAGACCTTGAGTGGTGTTGATAAGGTGTCTTGCGAGAAAGAGTTTCATGAGAACCTCTCTAATTTAGAAGTACCAATTGGGATATTACACCGGCAAGTTATGAAATAGAAGAGTAAGAAAGTTCTTAATTGGGATGCCAAGGGCCAATGAGATGTCCCAATATCCTTATGTTCCCTTTTATTTTTCCTCTAGCTCAAGATGATAAGTTCTCCTTAGCTCGTTTCATGATTGTGGAGTCTTGGAGGTTATATGTGTCCTATGATTCCCTTGTCCCATAGAGATACTCTTATTAACCTTGGTAGGGTTTGGATGCATGGTCATTAGACCTCTATTGTTTTTAGAACCCGGTAAGGTTATAATGAGCATTGGTAATGCTTTGAGTTTGTTTGAAAGGAGTAGTATTTGAGGTTTTAGTAAAAAGGGGCATACTCCTAAGGGGGAGATCATGTGCTTAGATAGAAAAATTGATTGATAGTCCCGATATCCTCATCCTTTTCTTCTATTCCTATTCTAGCTTGAGACCAAGAGTTCCTTTTTGGGCTTGTTTATGTCTAGGAGTCATGAGTGTTTTAGAAATTCCATGATCTCCTTATGTTATGCATGTTTTGAAAGATTCTTATTTTGTAAAAAAATGGGGTTTTCATAATTTACATGTTCCTCATGTTGTTGTGCATATTAGTATGGTGATGTCATATTTGACTTCATGAGATGATTTGATGAACATGCTTTGTTATGCTTTTGATAAAATGGCATATTGGCTCCATATTGTTGTGTTGAGCTTACTTTTAGTTGGAAAAAGATAATTCCGCCTATGATTATGTGATTGATGATGGTTAGAAGTGTTTGTATAGGCTCATTCCCAAAGAGGAGATGGTGTGCCTAGCTAACATTGTTGTTATGTGCTTATGTGTTGCCATGACTTCTTTGAATAATGCATGTTCATGAAAACTTGTGTTTTGAAAGAAAATAAGTTCAAGTGAACTGTTTTCCTCATATTGTAGTGCTTTGAATAAGAGTTACCTATTGTACTTCATGAGAAGAATATATGAGCATGCTTTAATTAGGAGTTGAGAAATTCCTCCTTGAATAAAATGCTTTGTTTTGAGAAGTATTTTCTTATGAGCTCCATGAGAGTATGTTGAGCATATTATGACTAGGAGATGGAAAATTCCTCCTTGAACATGACAAGTTATGAGAATCTCATGCATAATTGGGTTGTTAGATGTGGTTCATACTTCCTTGTGTTGCATTGAGTATGTTGAGATGGAGTGATGTTTCCTCTTTGAGTATGTGCATTTTGATGTTTCATGCATGATGGGCTGCTAGTCTTGAGTCTTTAGTTCCATAAAAGTGTTTAAAGTGTCATTTGAGAAAGAATGTTCCTAAGGGGGAGATAATGTAATGACCCGGAAAATTAGTAGGTTGAACTAGAGCCTTACGTGAGAGTGTGTGAGTTTGGTGGGAGGTTTAGAAGTGTAAAATGAGTTCCCAAGCTTAGGTTGAGGTGTTTAGGGGTTAGACGTCAAGGTACAACCCCCCAAGGACCAACCAAGGGTCCTAGAGGAGGACCCTAAATCCTAACCCCCAACACCCCAAAGAGCGTAAAAACTGCCCAAAAGAGGGCCACCTACGGATGGCACCTACAATGAGTAGGTGGACCCACACCCCGTAGGTAGTTAGGTAATTCAATTTTAATTAGTTTTAAGTAGGGGTTGTTTAATATAGTATTTATACATATATATAAAGTATTTTAAGTCATTAAAACATCCTATTAACTCATTATATCTCAAGACCCCCAAATTGTAACCACCCCTCATCTCCAATATTTATCTCTCTAAGACTCCATTGAAGAACAAAGAACGAGATCAAGTTAGAGCTTGAAGAAGGGAGATTTTCAATACAAATTTGGTTCGATTCTACACCTAAGGTATGGGAGTTTTCATCCTTGATTAAGTTTCATTCAAATAGCCCTTTCAAAAGATGTTTTCAAGTTTCCAATTTCCCCAAACCTAGGGTTTTCAGTCTATTACATGGGTCTCCTTCCAAAACGTTTTCAATTGATTAATTATGGTTTATAATGGTTGATTATGATGAATTAAGATTGGTTTGATGGAGTATTTGTCACGACCCGGGAGCACCCCCTAGTCGTAACATGGCGTATTCGACCCCAAAGGGGTCTTATACGAGCCACATAGCCATTCATTGCATTCAATACTGAAAATAGTGCGGAATAATAAAAAAAAAAACTTATTTACATCCACACATTTAAACTTCATTAAAACAACTTTAAAAACACACAGCGGAAGTCTAAGTCTCACATGGCCATCTTAGACACAGTCGCAAAACATAAGTAGGGACACGGCCCTTTACAATCAAAAGAAGTCTATTACATGAACAAAAGAACTTAAAAGTCTTATCCTCGAATCCATGAGGACATACCAAGTCTTGGAGGAAAGCAATCCAACACTTCAAACTAGCTAGGAGGGATCACTTGCCGGAACCTACACTTATAGTAAAAATATGAAGAATATGGGTTAGTACACAAAATGTACTAAGTATGATGACCATGCAAAACGTACTTAAAAAGGGACATTTTAGTTAGAAACCATGCATTATGCCAACTTTTGAAATATCATGAACAATAGCATAAAAGACATACAAGACAAGCATAACATCAAGTAAGTCATAATATCACCTTTAAACAATATCAACATGAAAACCTTTACCTTGGACCTTCACCTCAAGAAACCCTTATGCTATACCTCGTGCAATGTATGGATGGCGTCCCATACCACCATCCATACTAAGGCACCACATTTAGGTCACTTAAAGTAACTTATCATTCCTTTCTTTCACCTTTGCACAATATTCATACATAAGAGGTATATCATTAATTAAGACATGACAAGGGAAAATAACTCGTAATATAACCCAAGTATAACATGCATAACATATTAAGCATTTAAGAGCCAACATTCTTTAATAACCTCATTTAGGGTACATTCATGTCACAGTCATTAGGATTTAGAGAAGCTCACTATGACCCTCTCCAAGCCTACTCGTGCAATGTATAGGTAGCATCCCATACTACTACCTACACTTTGTAGAACCTGTCAAGAAACCATAATGAAATCTCACATGATGGGAAGTAAGCGTTTAACCGACATAGACCATGAGAGCTTGTCATGGAATCCGGTGTCATGAGTCCCCACACCGAAAAGAGGTGGTCTACTTGCCTAAGGAAGACCGGTATATATAGCTTAATGGATCCACTAGCTTCCTATGCGGGCACATAGTTTATGGGATAAGGTAGACGATCATTGAAACTCATGCCTAACTGTCGGGGGAGTTTCCATCTAACCAAATCCGCTCGGTGCTTAGCCTACATTCCCATAGAATAGTTCATTACTTTGACATCATCACACATGAAAGGGTGCCATAAGCCTACCGATTCAAGGTACATTATTTAACACATGAAAGGGTGCCATAAGCCTACCGATTCAAGGTACATTTAGGAAAGCTCATTAACTCCTCTTGAAAGGGTGCCATGGGCCTACCGATTCAAGTCTCATCATTAACCTTTATGGAAAGGTGCCATAGGCCTACCGAATCCAAGGTTCATTACTTATCATTAATGGAAGGGTGCCATAAGCCTACCGATCCAAGGATTCAACAATCAACAATATAATCATTTATACAAGAAAAGGATGCATAAGCCCTACCAATTCAAGGTACACTTTATATTGAAGAATCCTTCATATTATATCATCAACATTCATGAGTGTCATCAACACATCTCATAACCCAAACTTTAAAGCATCGATTCATCAATTCTCCATAGTTGGACATTTTGTCAAACACCTTGAAGGCATGTAATGAAATCAAAGAGCATGAAAAATAGGGTAGTAATTATGCAACCAAATCAGTGAACAACCTACAACAACACCTTTACATTCATAACATGATCACATTATCTTCATTGAATTCTCATTCGTATAATGTCATGATAACACTCCAATTTCTCATACTATGCCTTTAAGGCCATAAACCTCACATACCAATACACCAACAATACACCATAAAATAAGCATGGGTAATGACATACTTCAACAATCTAAAGACCTTTAAACAAGTTTGATTCATATACATTCATTATCTAACAACCCACTTTATAAAGGCATAAACTAGGAATAGAGAGAAATCATGGGTTCATGGAGTATTTTCATCTTAAATCGTCAATACAACAACAATATAATCATAAAGTGCCATTAGAAACCTTTTAAAACCATTTGGTGGAAGAACCCATGAGATTGAGTGAAAACCTAGATTTTTCATACTTTGAAGTAACTTGGATTTGGCTCCTTGAATGGAAAATTAGACAAGGATCAAGACCACCATACCTTTGCTATGATCTCCCACGAAAATTGATAAAGACACCACCTTCAAACCAAGCCCTAGCTCCAAGTTCTTGACTTTCTTAAATGGAGGATTGTAGAGAGGGAAATGTTTTTAGGGATGGGAATGAACTAATGGTATATAGGAATAACATAAGTCTTTTAAAAAAAATGGTCCAACACTTAGAAAAATTTTCAGGCGGGTGAACAGTAATGAACAGTAAAATTAGCTACTGGAATTTGCGTTTTCTGCCGGACAGACTTTACGAAAATGGGCATAACTTCTTCGTCCGAACTCCGAATGAGATGAAACGAAGTGCGTTAGGTAGCTAACTCAAAGGGCTTTCCATGGATATATAATTTTCCACCTAAATAATTTGTGTGCTAGGAGATATGACCCTCCAAAGTAGACCCTCGAAAAAGGCTTCACTTTGAATTTTCGGATTTTGATACGGTTGCTCTAAAATTTGGGTTAGACCCATTTCCCACTCAATTTGACCCCCTAAACAAGAATATGAAGTCGGATTTTCGAAAAACGAAACGGATCTTTTTATATAGAGCTAAACACGTTTCCGGTAACTTCCGAAGCACATTTTTAAGAACTTTTTGGGTCAAATTCAAATATAATCATTTCATTAAGTTCTCGACTCCAAACTCACCTGTGAGGCTCTAGTTTCACTCTATCATTTTCCGAGTCGTTACAGTATTGTTGTTTCATGGTGAAAACTACCCTTGGACCCATGATTTCCCCCACTTTACTAAATTGACTTCGTGATGTGGGAATTTTGAATATTGGCCCAATTATGTGATTAATGGTTGATCTTGGTGTAATTACATGATTCTAGTACAATCAAACATATATCCTTGATTAACGTAAGGGTCTATGGTGAAATTAATGTAATCTAGTGTCGTGTCTTGAAAGAGGCAAATTAAGGGTTAGATGTGATCTTCCAAGAATGATGAACTTATTTATGAATTTCCTTAGACTTGATTACCTAAATATGAATTTCTTAAGGATAAATCTTGATGCTTATCATGACCAACGACACTAACCTACAGTACGAGTGTTTACGATCGTCGATAATATAGTAAACCAACTAAGGGTTGGGGGTCGTGTCCCAAGGGAGTGGTTTTGAGAATTAGTAGAAAAATAAATTTAAGTTCGAACTAGTCGTAGCTAAAGACATTAACGATTAACAACATTGTAAATTAAAAGGGGTGACACAAAGGTGTCAAATATCAAATGGTGGTTCTGTCACAAGTAGTAAAAAACAACAAAAATAATAAGAAGATCAATTATGGGGACAAGTTCCTGGGGTTTGACCACAATACAAGTGGAGATAAATTGTTGGGTACATGCTTTCGATAGGAAATTTGCAAGATAATAGTGACTAGGCTAAGCTTTAGATGGAAATAAGTTGCCTCTCGAGCAACTTACCCCGTTTCAAATGCGTTCCTCTCGAACACCCATTTGCTGCATGAAGGCCAGCCTACGCCTTACCCCATTCACTCTCTCAAGCTGAGTATTAGGATATGGGACTAGGGCTCACCCTCTCGGGCTGAACGTCATGTCGACCCACTCCTTAGGCCATTAGTCTAGCGGTCTTAGTTTCGCGACTTCCCTCTCGGGCAAGCTGAAAACACATGGATGGTTTTGTATTTGAAACAACAAACCCATTAAATTAAACCACAACCACTAGTTGAAATCACCATTAAAATACATCTATCCTATCATCAAGCAAGACCCAACAAAAATATCAACACATATTTGCTAAATCACACCCCAAGAATAGGGTTTTTAGCCACACATCAAGAAGTAACAAAATACACCTAAAATGATACTAAAATAAAATGGGTATAAGGAATTAAACATTGATTTAAGAAAAGGAAGAAGAATGCAGAAGACCCACTTCCAACTTGGGGAAGATGAAATCCTTCTTTCTTCAAGTTTCCCAAAAACCCTCTCCAAACTTGAGAGAAAATATCCTAAAAAGTACTATTATATTCTGGAAATTAAAATAAATGTTCCACTCTTAAAAATTAATAACAAGTTTAGTGTTTATAGACTTCAGAAAATAGTGTTGGCGGATCTTTCAGCGAGGTTAGTCAGAATCACCGATTAACTCGTTGATTCACCCTTTGGTGTAGTTCGTCGCCGTCTTGCACTAGACTTCAGCATCGTCGTGCTCTGTGTCATTGGGAGACATAGTACTGCTTTGCGGAATTATTAGGTGAAATGCTGACTGCTCCTTTCATCACCTTTTTGATCCTGCTCCTTCAAGGCTTCGCGCACTGGAACAATGGGCAGAGTGCGTCCCTTCGGCGATTCGCTAAGCGTGCTTGGTGATGCGTAAGCTTCAGCTTCTTCGTTCTTTTCAGCCTTATTGTTACTTTTTGCGCCTAAGTGTCCATGCTTCCACTAAATCTTCAAATACCTGAAACTTAGGAGTTTTCATTAGATACTGAGACAAAATAAGCATTTGAGGACACTATTCCTTTTAAAATAAAGCCTTAAATGAGTTCATTTTGTGGAATCATCAACACCCCCAACTTAAACATTTGGTTGTCCTCAAGCAAACTCAATTTCAGCTGTTCAACAAGGTGTCTCAAATAGTGCTACACAAGACTAAATCATGAATGCACACAACCAGACTCAAATTTACTTAAGCAAGGATAAATTGTGTACTCAAAGATTCAAGTTGTGACACACCATTATCAAAGATTCTCATGCTCGCGATACTTGCTACTTGTGCAATCAAGCTCAATAAGAAGTATGTAAAGGCCCTCACATAAAGAATGATTCCATATTCACACACAGAGGTTAATCAATTTATGATCAGGAATCAGATGCAACAGTCACACTCAAAAAGAGGAACACAATGCATGTTTTTACCCTTAGGTTTGCCCTTATTTTCCAATCGACTTTTGATTCGGCTTACTCAAGATAAAAAAGGTCTTTCTAAGGCTTGTAATGGGGATGAGTGCAAAGATATGGTCGTTTAGGCTCATTGAATTTTTCCTCGTGAGATGTGGTATTCTCAAGGCATTCCCTTCTTTTCCTTTATCAATTCTTTTTCTAGTGCTTCTAAGTCATCTTTTTATTCACCTCCACGATTGCTTGGAAAACCGATTTCCTTGGTACTCTATTCCACAATTTTTTTTCCTAAAGGTTTCCATTGTTCTGCAACACCAGGGGTTAAGTGAGACTTTTCTTGCACTTCTTGACTTCTCCTTTTACTTTTTAACACACCCCCAACTTAGGCTTCTGGCCTAAGTTGGCTATTCGCTAAACCACAAATCAAGAAGATTATAGGTAGTGGGTCAAGTAATGTCTAGGGTTCATCAAGATTCTTTCAAAGAAAGGTAAGGCTCAAACGGTGTTCAAAAGAGTTTCACACGCTCACGGGTAGGCCACAAAAGAGGTATATGTCAAATTTGGATCACATTCTTTAAAGTTGCCTAAGATCATTTCAAGAGCACACCTTTCTAAATCAATTAGACTAACATGGCAAATTCTAGGTTTATTCATGCAAGGTTCAAGGCAAGCTAATCATACAAGGCATCGACACTTAAGTCAAACAAGACCACACACTTTTACTAGTGTGCAATGGTCATTACAAGAGAATCAATTCGATAAATGGCTAATCACAATGAGATGCAAAGAGTTCACATATTATCTATGCAACTTCATTTGGCCTTATCGTTGCCGTACATTCATGTTTGTTCAATTGTAAGCACTACTGAAGTCATCGGTAGTGATCGAAACCGAGACTCAAATTTTTGCAAAAGAACAGCCACATTCAACACAAGTTGTGGCGAATTTTTTTGAAAAATAATAATAATTTTTTGGAAGGGTCAAAATTTGCAATAAAAAAAATAAGCGGAGCCACAAGCTCAAACAATCGCAAATCAATTTTAAATACACAATTAAAAACAGACGACCCAAATAGTTACAAAACACGAATCACAAATAGCACACACAAGTGGGCCTCACCCCACCACAAATAAAAATCATTTGTCCTCAAATGAAAATAAAATTAACCAAGATTTTGAAGATAGCAAAGGTTAGAGAGGGAAGTAAAGAGAGGATCCTGACTAATGGGTCGCTTCATCTGTGTGGGCATCAGTACCCGGAGTGACTCCCTGAAGTGAAACAATGGTCCCCGGAGTATTGTCATTTTGGTCCTCATTGTTTGCCTCTGCCTTGGCCTCTGCAGCAAGATTAGCTACAATCATCTGATCTATCTCATGAGTTGCTTCGAAGGCTTGTATTGCATTAACTGGACTTCGAGCCTATGGAGGCACATTAGGGTCGATGGGAATTTGTATCTTTGCCCTGACTTCCTTGGTATATTTCCTTTGTCTAGCTAGCTCTGCTTTCTTTTCAACTCTTTTAAACTCTCATGCTCTTACATGTTGGGGTGGCATGTCCCTTCCCGCAACTTTTGGTCTAGCCATTTCTGAAAAAGACTTCGAGGAAAGTTAGACAATATTTTAAGCAGGGGTAGGGGAGTTTTGGGTGTAGAATAGCTTCACCAAATCAGTTGGCGAAGTACTAATCCATTTAGGCCATTCGCTGAAAATGATGCACAGAAGGTGCAATGGTGCAGGCAAAGGGCGAACAAGGAGACTTTTGGCGAGTCGCTGAGTGTGCTTAGCGGCATTAGGCTAATTGCTGAAAGTTACAGATCGATTAATGCATGTAGCATTCAGTTAAAGGCGGAATGGAGGCATTAGGCGAACCGCCGAGCAATTCGGCGAGTTTGTTCATCTCGCTGAGCAGCAAATGTGTTTATTTTCAACCCATTTCTTTCAAATTTCACTCCACAATCCAGATAATGCAATTTAAGATCAAATGACACAATTTCAACGATAACCCATAGAATTTTCACCTTTTCACCCACGTAAAAACAAAATTCAACTCAAAGCACAGTTGAATGGGAGTCCCTCAAATCACGAGAAAGCTACTCAATCATAACCCATAATACATTTTCCCAGCAACTCAATGACTCAACACATATTTTATACTATCAATCACCATGGAAATGAGTACAAATTTTGATAAAATAACTGAGGGGTTCAATTACCAACCTTGGTGCTGAATTAGATTGTACTGACGTGTAAGGTAGCAATGCGATCCAAATCTGTGCACAATTTGACACTTAAAATACTTTTAAAATGCAAGAAATAAAAGGCTAGAGTGCGAGTGTGAGGTTGATAGGACGAAGCAGGGAGAGAAAGTGAATGAAATAGAACTTTTAAACTTGTTGTTTGTAAAAACCGTCCAATTCCCGCTCATTCGGCGATGTTTGTCAAGTTCGCCCATTCACTCGGTGAACCGCCAAGTGTCTAGTTTCTTCGCCAACTGTAATAGGCTTTGCAGCTCATGTGAGGATTCAAATCGATGATTTTCTTCGAGATCGTTGACATGGTCGGTGATGCGCCACTGATTTTCTTCAGACTGCTGAGTTTTACAGGATCCAAGCTGACAATGCCTTGGGTCAGACGGCGGAAAGAATCGTGTTCACCGATATTGTTGGCGAGCCACCAACTGGACCTATTGCTTGCATCCATATACTATTTCAATCACCTCCCTTACTTTAATCTGTACAAATAGCACACCATTAATCTACTAGTAATTAGGAAATACTTAAATGGTTTTGGGTTGCCTCCTAAACAACGCCTTATTTAATGTCGTGGCACGACGCAAGTCCACATATAGACCTCACTCTTGGGGTTAGCCATAGTATCACTAGGTAAACCCCTTTGTTGTTTTGGATTGAGATGTTACGAGATGTGACCCATTTGGGTCTCTAACTGCTTGATTGAAACTGAATGAGAGGTGCAAGTCTAGCTGAGGGTAGACACGTCTTCTTTCATGCCTTTCAACATTTTGTCTGACCCTTCAACTTTGTTTAGGATACGCCATAACATATCCTCGGACCTACCACCTTCCGAATCCTTGGGCTTCTGACGCTTGTGGGAGGGGGGCACATATCTATCCTTCTCCCCATCTTTCCAATTTGGATTACGGTCCCTCCATTCACTATATCGATCCTTCCAGCCTTCGTCTCTAACCCATCCTTGATTACCACCTTGCCTTGGGTAGTTTGAACGATAGCCCTCGCCTTGGTTAGCTAGAAAATTTACTTCCTCATCATACATGGGTTCAAACTTCATCTCCTCAGGATTCACACCCCCGACTCCCACAACATTGACACCGCGGGTACCAGCCCCCATGACATTTTTGGATAAAATGTCAAGCTGCTTCATGATCTTGGCCATGTTTTGGTCTCTCTCATTATCTTTCTCAACCTACTCCTTGGATAGCTGGAATGTAACCGGTGAGACCTGGTCTTCGTGGGTGTACCACACCTTATTGATGGTTGTTATTCCATTGAGAAGTTGAGCTGCTATTGTGTATGGTTTCTGCATTAATCCTCCGGGCGAGAGTTGGTCAACTACACTTTTGTTTACCGAGTCTAGACTCTGGTAAAAGTATTGAAAGAGCACATTATCAAGTAGACCATGGGTTGGGCATTGTAGCACCAATTTCTTAAACCAGAGCCAAGTTTCGTGCAGAGGCTCTCCATTCAGACGCTTAAAGCTTTGGATGCTATTCCGAATAGTCATCATCTTCGAGGGAGGGAATAATTGCACATTAAATGCGGTGACCAACTCCTCCCACCGAAGTGATCGAGTTACGTGACAACTCAGCTAGCCACTTGCACGCTTCCCTATTAATGTGAAAGGGAATAGTCTTAGTCGAATTGATTCCTAAGAGATGTTCTTGAACGAGAAACGTCCACACACATCTACGAAGTTTTGAAGATGCTCATGTGGGTCCTCATGAGCTAATCCACTGAAAAGTCCCTTTAGTTGCAAAAGTTGCAACATGGTGCTTGTTATGTGGAACACCGCATTTCCCTCTGATGGAGTTAGACGGATGGCTCCAACACCTCCCATGAGATGTGGATCATTGATGTTGGGCTCTTTGACATCGTTGAGGTTGCCAATGTCGTCCTCATGGCCCACTTGGCTCCCGTTACTACCGTTAACACCCATGCTTTCTGAAATGATTAAACAATCAATAGAACAAAGCTAAAAATTAAATTAGTAAACTACCACTAATAAGAACAGAAACTCTATTAAACAAAAAATTTTCAAACAACACCACTCCCCGGCAGTGGCACCATTTTGAAGCTTACTGTGACCAACGACACTAACCTACGATATGAGTGTCTACGATCGTCGATAATATAGTAATCCAACCAAGGGTTGGGGTCATGTCCCAAGGGAGTGGTTTTGAGAATTAGTAGAAAAATAAAATTAAGTTCAAACTAGTCGTAGCTAAATACATTAACGATTAAAAACATTGTAAATTAAAAGGGGTAACACAAAGGTGTCAAATATCAAATGGGGGTTTTGTCACAAGTAGTAAAAAACAACAAAAATAATAAGATGATCAAGTATGGGGACAAGTTCTTGGGGTGTAATCACAATACAAGTTGAGATAAATTGTTGGGTACATTCTTTCGATAGGAAATTTGCAAGATAATAGTGACTAGGATAAGCTTTAGATGGAAATAAGTTCCCTCTCGGGCAACTTCACCCGTTTCAAATGGGTTCCTCTCGGACACCCATTTGCCGCATGAAGGATAGCCTATGCCTTACCCACTCACTCTCTCAATCTGAGTGTTAGGATATGGGACTAGGGTTCGCCCTCTAGGGCTGAACCTCATGTCGACCCACTCCTTTGGCCATCCGTCTAGCGGTCTTGGTTTTGCGACCTCCCTCTCGAGCATGCTGAAAATACATGGGTGATTTTGTATTTGCAACTACAAACCCATTAAATTAAACCACAACCACTAGGTGAAATCACCAACAACAATATCAACACATATTTGCGAAATCACACCCCAAGAATGGGGTTTTTAGCCACACATCAAGAAATAACAAAATACACCTAAAATTATACTAAAATCAAATGGGTATACGAAATTAAACCTTGATTTAAGAAAAGGAAGAAGAATGGAGAAATCCCACTTCCAACTTGGGGAAGATGAAATCCTTCTTTCTTCAAGTCTCCCAAAAACCCTATCCAAACTTGAGAGAAAATATCCCAAAGAGTACTACTCTATTCTGGAAATTTAAATAAATGTTCCACTCATAAAAATTAATAACAAGTTTAGTATTTATAGACTTCAGAAAATAGTGATGGTGGATCTTTCGGCGAGGTTAGTCGGAATCACTGATTCACTCGGCGATTCGCCCTTTGATGTAGTTCATCGCCGTCTTGCACTAGCCTTCAGCATTGTCGTGCTCTTTGTCATTGGTCGACCTAGTATTGCTTCGCAGAATTATTCGGCCAAACACCGACTTCTCCTTTCTTCGCCTTTTTGATCCTGCTTCTTCAAGGCTTTGCGTACTGGAACAAAGGGTGGAGTGCGTCCCTTCGGCAAATCACCAAGCTTGCTTGGTGATGCGCAGGCTTCAGCTCTTCGTTCTTTTCAGCATTTTTGTTCCTCTTTGCGCTTTAGTGTCCATGCTTCCACTAAAACTTCAAATACCTAAAACGTAGGAGTTTTCATCAGATATTGAGACAAAATAAGCATTTGAGGACACTATTCCTATCAAAATAAAGCCCTAAATGAGTCCAATTTGTGGACTCATCAAAGCTTCAAAACATGAATTGATTTGATTAGGGCTTATATGAGGGGTCATGGTTGTGTAGTATTGAGATTGAGTTTATATGTCTCCTATATGACTATAATTGATCAAGAATGAGGCATGTGGTTAGGTTACCTTGAGAAGTAGGTATACATTATGAACATGTGAGGCATTGCTTGAGAGTAAGGCTTGTAACATGAAGATGACCCCTAGGGCTTTAAGGGTAAAAGCTAAAATGAATAAACTAAGGATGTTAAGGCTTTAAGAAAGGAGCCATTATGTATGTTGAGTTGTAAATGGCATTATTGTGAAAAGACTTCACCCACATGACCTATGATATGACCATATGAGTTTATGCATGAAATGAATGTCTTACTTGATTCATGATTCTATCCATGTCTAATAAAGTGAATGCTAGATGTGTTGACTTAACATGATCAATGATCCTTGAATGCAAGATATGAAGAGTTTGTATGATTATGATATTATGTGCATGTTTATGAATACTTTGAGAGTAAAGTGTCTATGATGATAATGTTGTTGTTGTGTCATTGAAAGGACAATCTCACACACACACCCATGTATGAACATGACTAAGATATGACTAAGATGTTAATTGTATTATTTAATCTTGATATTCCCCTTATTTATTGTGATAATTCTAGATATTTGGGTTGAGTTGATTCATAGCCCTTGAAGGGCAAATTATGAAGGTTTGTACATGTTGATAGGAATTGTGTATGAACTAATGATTCACTTAGAAAGTGAAGATCCTATGACTATTGTGTAATTTTGGTAGTTGTTGAAAGGTCATTCTCCCCTTACCCTTTCACATGACTAAGCATGAATTGTCTAGGACTATGATAATGTTGTTGTGTTGATTGAAAGGCTATTCTCATTAACACTATGAACATGGCGTGAAGGGTTTACTCACATATTAATGATTCTAAGGTTGAAAGACTATTCTCACCTAATGAATCTATGAGCTATATCATGATGTTGTATTGGATTGAGTGGTAAGTCACCTTTCCATAAGCATGAACTTAAGTCAAAACTTAACATGAACTCAAAGGGAATTATGCTTAGCACCGAGTGCATATGAAAATGAGATGGAAACTTTTACACTAGTTATTCCGGCTTCCCAATGGGTTCCTTTTACGCCAGTTAGTTTGGGTTCCCAAAACATGTTATCTCATGAGATGGAAACCTTCTACGTCAGTCAGTCCAGGTTTCTATTAGCAATCTCCTTATCCTATAATTATGTTCCCACATAGGTTCTTAGCTAGTGGATCAACCTAAAATCTAAACATGTTAGTTCTACCTTAGGCAAGTAGGACACTTCTTTTCGATGTGGGGGCATGACACCGGATTCCATGTAGCTCACATGGTCTATGTCGGTTAAGGGTATTTCCTTACATGAGAAGAACATGAGCCATGACATGAAAAAGTAACATGAACAAGAACAAGAACATGGGTTATTTACAATGGTTCTTCAAGAGGTTCTACTTAGTATGAATGGGGGTATGAGAGTTCATTCATGCATTGCACAAGTAGGCTTTAAGAGTGGGCATGGTAGGATTCCCTTATGACATGATGACTATGAGTTAATGCATGCTTTATTATGAATTATGAACATGAACATGAATATGAACATGGACTATACTTATGATTTCTTAATGAGCTTTACTTAGTGTGAGTGGGGGTATGGGACTTTACTTATACATTGCACAAGTAGACTTATAAGGGGGTTGTGATGTGGTTTTCTTATGCTATGAAGATATATGAAGTTATGTATGCATGATATGGATTGTTGATATGAGTGACTTTACTTATTACAAGATATGAACATGAATGTATCATTGCCTATGAGTATTGGCTATGGATAAGATCAAGGTATGTTATGCATGATCATGGTGGCGTAGAAGTGATACTTAGTGTAGATAGGATTATGGGATCCTATCTATACATTGCACAAGCATGGGTTAGGGTTGCTTTTGTGATAGTTCTATTATGATGATATGATCTCGGTATGTAACTTTGTATGTGAACTATGCCTTGGGAAGATTTGAGTATGCATTATATTTTGTTGAAGACTATGCTTGTGATTATAATGATATCCTTTATGCTATGATGATTTGAGACATAGCGTTATAGTTTCTCTCTCATTTTATAAAAGACTTCGATTGTAAATAAAAGTTTTAAACTTTGCACTATTTTCCTATGCTCTTATGTTCAAGATATGCTATGAGGCTTGTATGAGACTTTTCAGAGTCTTATACGCTGTGTCACATCTAGGGGGTAGCCTTGGGTTGTGACAATTTAGAGTTGAGGAGGGTTCTTCCTCGGGCTATTCAAAGATGGGGGAGAATCAAGGTTGGAATTCCAATAGATATGAGGAGGGTGTCCACCCACGCTATTTACAGCGGGGTGGTAATCAAGGTTTGAACTCTCACAAAGAAGAAGAGCAAAGAAGATACTATCAAGAATGGGTTGAGCAAAGTGATTATTGGATAAGAGAGGATGATCATGAAGAAGACCACACTCAATTGAGTGAGATCCCAAAGTCGAAAGGGAGTGCAAGAAGTCCCCGAGTGGACGATTTGTTGTCTCGTATCCTTGACAAAGTTCAGAGTTCGGATGTGTGACAACCCGAAACACTAGTAGGTGGAACTAGAGCCTTACAAGTGTGTTGTTGAATTTGATGTGCGGTTTAGAAGTGTAAAATGGATTCCTGTACCTAGGACAAGGTGTTTAGGGGTTAAACATCAAGGTACGACTCCCCAAGGACCAACCAAGGGGTTCTCGAGGAGGACCCTAAAGCCTAACTCCAAAACTGCCAAGCTGCCAAATTTTTGGTGACCTACGGATAGGACCTACTGGACGTTGCCTTGAAAAGGAGCTGCAGGTCATGAACCATGAACTTGCAGCATGCCCCGTGGAACCACTCACGGTCCGCGGGGGCAGGTCGCAGGACATGCCTACAAATGTTACCTCCAATTCGGCCAAAGGGAAATGTTTTCAAATAATTGCTAATTTAATTATTTTAAGTAGGGGTCATTTAATATAGTCTTTATACATATATATAAACTATTTTAAGTCATTAAACACCCTATGAACTCATTATATCTCAAGACCCCAAATCATAACCAACTCCCCTCTCCAAATATTCTCTCTCTAAAACTCCATTGAAGAACAAGAAGAAGGTCAAGTCTAGGGGTCAAGGAGCAGCCTTTTATCTTCAATTTTGTGTGAAAATATTCATAAGGTATGGTGTCTTTTCATCTATGGGTAGCCTTCACCCATAGAGTCCTTCAAAACTTGGTTTCAAAGCTTCCAATTTCCCCCAAAAGCTAGGGTTTCAATCTAAGTCATGGGTTCTCTTTCAAAACATTTTCATTGATTGATTTATGATGAATTACGATTGAATTGATGTTTAATGGTTGATTTATGATGAAAGCCCCCCCAAGAACCCATTAATCCCCCACTTTACTAAATTGACTTCATGATGTGGGTATTGTTGTATATTGTCCCAATTAAGTGAATAATTGTTGTTCATGGTGTAATTACATGACTTTAGTATGATAAAGCATGCATCCTTGATAAACCTAAGATGCTATGGTGAAATTGATATATTCTAGTGTCATGTCATGAAAGAGGCAAATTGAGAGTTAGATGTGACTTTCTAAGGATGATGAACTTCTTTATGAATTTCCTTAGACTAGATGACCTAGATATGAATTGCTTAAAAGCAAAGCTTCTTGACATGAATTGATTAGATTAGGACTTATATGATGGATCATGGTTGAGTAGTTTTGAGATTGAGTTTATATGATACTATGTGACTATAATTGATCAAGAATGAGGCATGTGGTTAGATTACCTTGAGAATTATGTTTACGTAATGATCATGGGAGGCATTGCTTTAGAGTAAGGCTTGTAACATGAAGATGACTCCTAGGGCTTTAAGGGTAAAAGCTAATGTGAATAAGCTAAGGATGTTAATGCTTTAAGAAAGAAGCTATTATGTATGTTGATTTGTATATGGTATGATTGTGAAAGGACTTCACCCACATGACCTATAATATGATCATATGAGTTTATGCATGAAAGGAATGTTTTACTTGAGTCATAATTCTATCCATGTTAATATAGTGAATCCTAGATGTGTTGACTTAACATGATCTATGATTCTTGAATGCAAGATATGAGGGGTATGTATGATTATGATATTATGTGCATGTTTTATGAACACGTTGAGAGTGAAGTGTCTATGATGATAATGTTGTTGTTGTGTAATTGAGAGGACAATCACACACACACACCCCATGCATAGACATGACGATGATGTGACTAAGGTGTTGATTGAGTATTGAATCATGATATTTTCCTTATCTAATGTTGTAATTCTAGATATTTGGGCTGAGTTGATTCATAGCCCTTTAAGGTCAACCTATGAGGGTTTGTACATGTTGATAAGAATTGTGTATGAACTCATGATGCACTTAGAAAGTGAAGATCCTATGACTATTGTGTAATTGTGGTATTGTTGAAAGATCATTCTCCCCTTACCCTTATACATGACTATATATGAAATGTCTATGACTATGATAGTATTGTTGTGTTGAATGAAAGGATATTCTCATAAACACACTACAAATATGATGTGAAAGGTTTACTCACATATTGATGATTCTAAGGTTGAAAGGACATTCTCACATAATGAGTCTATGGGCTATTATGATGCTATGTTGGTTTGACTGCCTAGTGCACTCTTTCATGAACATGAACTTAAGCAAAGACTTAATATGAATTTAAAGGGAATTATGCTTATCATCGAGTGGATATGTGTATGAGATGGGTTTTTTCATGCTAGTAGTCTGGGTTCCCAATATAGTTATCTCATGAGATGGAAACCTCCACGTTAGTAGTCTGGGTTTCTGGTAGCAATCTCCCTATCCCATAACTATGTGCCCACATAGGTCTTTAGCTAGTGGATCCACCTAAAAGCTAATATGTTAGTCCTACCTTAGGCAAGTAGGACACCTCTTTATGGTGTGGGGATAAGACACCAGATTCCATGTAGGTCACATGGTCTATGTCGATTAAGGCTATATTTCCCTATATGATAAGAATATGAATTATGACAAGAACATGAATTATGTACTATGGTTCCTCAAGGGGTTCTACTTAGTATGAATGGGGGTATGTGACTTCATTCATGCATTGCACAAGTAGGCTTTGAGAGTGGGTGTGGTATGTTTCTCTTATGACATGATGATTATGAGTTAAGGTGTGCTTTATGTGAATTATGAACATGAACTATACTTATGACTTCTTAATGAGTCTTACTTAGTGTGAGTGGGGGTATGGGACTTCACTTATACATTGCACTAGTAAACTTATAAAGGGGATATGGTGTGGTTTCCTTATGCTATGAAGATATATGAATTTATGTATGCATGATATGGATTGTTGCTATGAGTGACTTTACTTATTACAAGTTATGAACATGAATATCTGCTTGTCTATGAGTGTTGGCTATGGATAAGGTCAAGGTATGCTATGCATGATTATGGTGGCCTAAAAGTGATACTTAGTGTAGATAGGATTATGAGATCCTATCTACGCATTGCAAAAGTATAGCTTAGGGTTGCTTATGTGATAGTTCTATTATGATGAGATGATCTTGGTATGTAATTATGTATGTGAACTATGCCTTGTGAAGATTGGAGTTTGCATTATGTTTATGTTGGAGACTATGCTTGTGATTTTGATGATATCCTTTATGCTATGATGAATTGTATGATTTGTCTTATGAACTACATTCTCCAACTATTTTCAAATATGATATTCAAAAGATGCATATAGCATGGTTTCAACTGAAATGTTCCATTTTGCATGTTTTAAGGATTTTTTTGCATGGCTTCCATACTTAGTACATTTTTGTGCTAACCCATATTTCTACATTTCTATAAGTGTAGGGTTTGGAGATATCTGATTCTACGCTCGTGGCTAGGACCATAGTAGATCAAGAAGAAGAAGATTGGTGAGTCCTCATAGTATTCGAGGGCTTGACCATATGACCTTTATGTCTTTATTTTATGTTTTAGACTTATATAAGGGCAATGCCCCTGAGATTGTATTCAAGAGTTTTAATCCAAGTATTATAGATGGTTTGAGACATGGTGTTATATACTCTTTCATTTTATAAAAGACTTCGATTGTAAAGAAATTTTTAAAATTTTCCACATTTTCCCTTATGTTCTTATGTCATGATATGCTATGAGGCTTCTGTGAGACTTTTCGAAGTCTTGTACGCTGTGTCACATCTAAGGGGTAGCCTTGGGTTGTGACAAGATGATTTGCTAAAAGGGATGAAAACCTATTTCTCGTCATTAAATAATAGTGTGAACTCTCATGCTGATGCAATCAAGCTACTTGAAGGTCAATTAAGTTTACTTTCAGCACAATTGGAACCAAAAATGATAGGGGAAAATGGTGATACAGGTTTGGCTTTGGTTACGCGTAGTGGAAAAGTAATGGTAGGTGATATGAAGGGTCATGATAAAGAGCAAGATCATGAAGAAGACAAGGGTGTTGAGGAAAAAGAGACACCTATCCAACAAAGTGTTGCCAAAGAGTTACAAATATATGCAACAAAAAGCCCCCCAATGTCGAAAGTGGTGCAACCTCTTCCCAAAATAACTCCTCCATTTCCACAACGTCTCAAGAAGAAAAATGAGGATGAAAAGTTCAAGAAGTCCTTATCAGTGTTTAAGACATTATCGATTAATCTCCCTCTAGTGGAGGCAGTGTTGGAGATGCCGGGTTATGCCAAGTTTATGAAGGAATTAGTCACAAATAAAAGAAGCTTGGACTTTGAAACAATTGAAGAAAGATCCCGGAGCCTTCACCATTCCTTGTACTATTGGTATGATCCAATTCGCCAAGGCCCTATGTGATTTGGGAGCAAGTATAAACCTAATGCCATATGCAATCTATAAGCAACTTGGATTGGGTGAACCGAAGTCCACAACAATGAGGCTTTTGATGGCGGATCAATCTATCAAGCACCCTGTGGGAATACTCTATGATATCTTGGTAGAAGTTGACCGATTCATTTTTTCGGCCGACTTTGTCATCCTTGATTGCGAGATTGATGTGGAAATTCCCATTATTTTAGGAAGGCCTTTCTTAGCAACTAGAAGAGCGTTAATGGATGTTGAAAGTGGAGAGTTGAAGTTCTGAGTGAATAAAGATGAAGTAACCTTTAATGCGAGCAAATCTATGAAGCACCCTAGTGATATTCGTGTGGTTTCGACTATTGATGTAATTGATGAAGCTGTGGCTAGTGTTAGCCATTTGATGTGCATGAAGTCAGCCACTTGAAGTGGTACTTGCAAACTATGATCAGTCGAAAGTCCAAGGTTACGATGAGGTAGTAGATTAAAAGACTCCATTAAAGCTGGATATTGATCTGAAACATTGGGAAAATCCTCCTGGAAAGCCATCAACGGAGGAACCACCAAAGTTTGAGTACAAAGTGCTCCCCTCCCATATTTGATATGCATTCTTGGGGGGCGAATAACACCTTACCCATATTTATTGCTGCCGACTTGCTTGAATGGCAAGTAAAGTTACTCCTTGAAGTATTGAGAAAATACATCAAAGCCATTACATGGACAATCGTTGACATTCAAGGCATTCCACTCGGCATTTGCACTCATAAAATTTAGCTTGATAGTGAATGTAAGCTGAGTGTTGAGCATCAAAGGATATTGAACCTACCAATGCAAGAAGTGGTGAAAAAGGAGATAATAAAGTGGTTGGATGCAACAGTGATTTACCCTATTGGGGATAGTAAGTGGGTGAGTCCAGTCCAATGTGTACCAAAAAAATGAAGGCATCACGGTAGTCCCAAATTACAAGGGAGAGCTTATTTCTATGAGACCGGTGATCAGATGGCTTGTGTGCATGGATTACCAGAAATTGAACTCGTGGACCAAAAAAGATCACTTTCCCATGCCCTTTATGGATGAAATGTTTGATCGGATTTCAAAAAGAGGATGGTATTGCTTTTTGGATGGGTACTCCGGATATAATCAAATCTCTATTGCTCCAGAAGACCAAGAGAAAACCACTTTCACGTGTCCGTACGAAACTTTTTCCTTCAAATGAATGCCATTTGGGTTTTGTAATGCTCCAACAACATTTCAGCGTTGTATGCTATCTATTTTCGCTGATATGGTAGATGATTCAATGGAAGTCTCCATGGATGACTTCTCGGTTGTGGGTGATACTTTCAAAGCATGTTTGGCACTCTTGGGGCAGGTCCTTCAGAGATGTGTTGAGACAAATTTGGTTCTCAATTGGGAGAAGTGCACTTCATGGTTAGGGAAGGTATAGTACTTGGTCACAAAATGTCCCAGCAAGGGCCGGAAGTTGATAAAGCAAAAATTGAAGTCATTGAGAAGTTACCACCACCAATCTCGATGAAGGGCATTCAGAGTTTTTAGGGCATGCTAGTTTTTACCGGAGGTTCATCAAAGACTTTTCAAAAATTGCACATCCTTTGTGCAAACTTTTGGAGAAGGAAGTAAAATTCAATTTTGATGATACTTGTATGATAGCCTTTAAGTGCTTGAAAGAGAAATTGATTTCCACTCCGGTCATCATTAGTACAGATTGGTCAACACCCTTCGAGGTGATGTGTGATGCAAGCGGTACAACACTAGGTTTTGTGTTGGGGAAAAAAGCAATAAGCTATTCCACCCTACTTACTACGCAAGCAAAACTCTAAATGGTGCTCAGCGTAACTATACAGTTACAGAGCAAGAATTACTTGCAGTGGTATATGCATTTGAAAATTTTTGTTCATACTTGCAAGGTACCAAAGTGGTTATTCATACCGACTATGCTGCTCTTCAGTATCTGGTGGCAAAGAAAGATGCCAAGCCAAGATTAATAAGGAAGGTGCTGCTATTGCAAGAATTTGACTTTGAAGTCAAAACAGAAGAGGTTGTGAAAACCAGGTGGCTAACCACCTATCAAGGTTAGAAGGCAAGGAAAATGACAAGATCGAGGTAGATATCAATGATGCCTTTCCCGATGAACAAGTATTTACGGTAACTCTTCAACAAACTACTTGGTATGCTGATTTTGCTAACTATGTAGTGTGTGGATTGATGTCGGAGGAATTGGACTTCTATCTATCAACAAAAGTGGTTTTTGTTCAATGTCAACAAAAAACTTTTGGGATGAACTATAATTATTCATTGAGTGTGTAGACCATATCATCAGGAGATGTGTCTCGGAGGAGGAATGCAACGAAATTCTCCGTGCTTTTCATGCTTCACCGGTTGGTGGTAATCATGGTGGGGTGCGCACGACTACTAAAATTCTTCAAAGTGGTTATTATTGGCCATCCCTTTACAAAGATGCTCAAGAGTTTGTTAAGAAGTGCACTCAATGTCAAAAACAAGGTGGAGTGTCCAGAAGACATGAGTTGCCTTCTCACGCCTATTCTGGAGGTTGAGTTAGTTGATGTTTGGGGAATAGATTTCATGAGTCCATTTGTGAGCTCGTTTGGTAATAAGTACATTTTGGTGGCAGAAGATTATGTTTCTAAATGGGTAGAGGCTGGCACACTACCAAACAATGAAGGGAGAAGTGTTGTTCAGTTCCTAAAATGCTACATCTTTGCCAGGTTCGGCACTCCTTGGGCTATTATTAGTGATGGGGGGATCCCATTTTTGCAATAGGCTTTTTGGTCCGCATTGAGCAAATATGGGTGAGACATAAAGTAGCAACTCCGTATCATCCTCAAACTAGTGGCCAAGTGTAAGTTTCAAATCGGGTGATCAAGAGTATCTTGGCGAAGACCGTAAATGCAAATAGGATTGATTGGTCTTGAAAGATAGATGATGCTCTGTGGGAATATCGCACCGCCTACAAGACACCAACCGATATGTCCCCGTATCAGCTAGTATTTGGGAAATCTTGCCATTTATTGGTTGAATTGGAACACAAAGCATTATGGGCATTAAAGGCTCTAAATCTGGAATGGGAAAAGACTTCAAAAGTAAAAGTAGATCAACTCAATGAATTGGATGAATTCAGGTTCAAGGCTTATGAAAGTTCAGTTCTCTACAAAGAAAAGATGAAGAAGTGGCATGATTCTAGAATCCTTAAGAGGGAATTCCAAGTTGGAGATTGGGTGTTGCTGTATAATTCTCGACCAAGACTTTTTCTGGGAAAGCTCAAATCCAAATGGTCAGGTCAATTTAGAGTAACACGGGTGTTCACAAATGGTGGCATTGAAGTCAAAGGTAAAGAAGGCAATGCCTTTAAGGTGGCTTGAAGTTATATTTTGGAGAATGCCAGGAAATTTCTGCGATTGAAGTGGTGTTTATGGAAGATGCTTGAGAGCCTTTCCATGTCGTTCTATAACGTTAAATAAGGCGCTTCTTGGGAGGAAACCCAAGTGTTAGTATTTTGAATAATGTGTGCTGAATGTGCAGGTGTAGGCGATTTTGGAAGGTTAAGATTTCATCGGAGGATCACCAAGTCGTGTCGGTGATCACAAAGTTGATAGCCTAATTGGCATCAATAGTGGGCTGAGAGGCTGGAATATTAGGCGGGGTACCTACACCACTCGGTGACACGCCGAAGTGATTGGGTAACCTGACTTTCACCGCCTTTTTGCATTAGCCTTGATAGCTCAGAGTCTTGGAGTAGTCGGTGAGGTCTCAGATCCATTAGGCGATGCGCATAAGCCATTTGGCATACTCTGTCTTGTCCGCCTTTCTGCCCAAAATGGACTGGCTGCATACTGGAAAATTCAGCGAGCGTCAGAACATTTGGCGAGTCGCCAAATAGTTTGGTGACTCCAACAAGCTTTCACCGAATGGGCACCTACTGAAGTTTCCTTGTCACCCTACTCTGTTTGTTTAAGTGCAGTAGTTTAATTTTACCTTTGTTATTGTTTGTTCTCTATTCACATTGAGGACTATGTTGGATGCTTTTTTTGGGGGTGGTAGGAGTATGGTTATTAAGTCTTTTGTTCTCTAGTGAGTGATTCGAGTATTGGTCGTGATCAATGCTGATGGCTCGAATAGTGCTCTTAATCCAACAAATTAAATGCGCGGCTATGATGAGGCCAAATTAAGTTGCACAGACAATATGTGGATATTTTTACATCTCGTTGTGACTAGATGCTTATTGAATGGAGTCTCTTGTAATGAACATTGCACAGTAGCTCAAATGAGTCTCGTTTGATATTGGTGCCAATGCCTTGTGTGATGAGCTTACCTTGAACATTATGTGTGATGACACCTAGAATTTACCCCGTTGGTCCGGTTGAATAAGTGATGCAAGCTCTTGAAATGGTCTTAGGGAACAATTTTGATGAGTGAAACAATTTGACATTATACCCCTTTTTGTGGACAAACTTGTGAGATGTGTGAACCTTGATTGAACCCCTTTGAGCCTTATCCTTTTCTTGGAAGAAACTTGTACAATTGTGTGGTTTGTTTGAATTGGCAACTTGGGCCAAAAGCCTAAGTTGGGGGTGTGGTGAATAGAGAAGGCAGGTCAAGAAGTGTGAAAAATTCCCATTTGAACAATGGCCTTGAAAAAGATGGAACCCATCCACTGTAAAAAAAAAAAAAAACAAAAGAAAGCAAAAGAAAAAGAAGGAAAAAGTTGTGAAAGTGCAAAAGAAATGGGGTGTCCGGTAGTCCATTGGAAGTTGAATAATGAGGTGAATTATGAGTATAAGTAAAATGTTGAAGAAAGTGATGTTCAAACAACATTTCATGAGGGTAGCAGCCACTAAGCCTAAATGATTATACCTTTACACTCAGCCCCGTTACAAGCCTTGAAAAGACCTTTTTGATCTTGAGTGAGCTGAAATGAATGTGATTGGAAAATAAGGGAACACCTATGGGTAAAGTCATGCATGTATTCATCATTGTGAGTGTGAGAATCGTATATGATTCCGAAACTTAGAATTGTTGAAGAACTTCGTGTGATTAAGGAATCATCTTCATTGTGAGGCAATTGAGTACCTTTATTGAGCTTGAACTTGCATTTGAAGCGAGTATTGTGAGCTTGAGCATCTTTGGTAATGGTGAAGTCACAACTTGAATCTTTGAGTGCACAATTGATCATTGCATGAGTAGTTGAGTCTTGTTGTGTGCATTCATGTTGAGTCTTTTGTAGCACTGTTTGAGACACCCTTTTTGAACTGCTGAACTTGAGTTTTACTTGAGGACAAGCAAAAGTTTAAGTTGGGGGTGTTGATGAGTCCAAGATTCGGACTCATTTAGGTCTTTTTTTATATAGGTTTAGTGTCCTCAAATGCTAAACTTATGCCATGAACTGATGAAAAATCCTTGATTTCCAGGTATATGGGTTGAGGAACAAAGCTAGGACATTAATAGGCAGGAAGGACAACACAAGTTGAAAAAGAGAGAAAAACAAGCCTGATGATTGCAAAGAGAACTCGGCAAATCACAAAGTCACTCCTGGATCGCCTAAATTTACAGAACATTGAGCTTGAAACAAGAAGAACTTAGGCGAACTAAATTCCCTATTGGCAATTCGTCGACTGCATCGGCAAAGGACGACCATGTCACCGAAAGTACTGATTGAGATGAAGGTGAATTCAGACTGGTGAGCTAAAAGAATAAAAGGCGCAAACAGAAAAGATCGGTGATCCCGATCTGGATCGCCTAAAATTACAGTCTTTGAACGAGGAAAATGTGAAGACAGAAGGCGAGAGGAAAGGACGATCGGCGAGTCAGCGAATGGTCGGCGAAGCCCGACTTTCCTCGCCAATTGTCCCCAAGGAGCCACACCCCAGATTAGTATAAATTGATTTTTTGAAGAGATAGAAAGCATTCAGTTAATATGAGGAATGAAATAGAGAGAGCAAAAACACTACTTTTGTTGATTTTACAGAATTTTGGCAATAGATTTCAATTGGGTATTGTAATAGAAAATATATTATTCATCTTAGAATTCCGATTTTCAATAACCCAGCCATGGAGCATGTGGTAGGTATTGAATTTCTTTCTTTTACAATGATTGGATAAAACCCCAATCTTGGGGGTTTGATAATGTAACCAATTTCTACGTTTGACTTAATGGGTGTTAGTTATTATCGATTTTGGTGTTAATTTGAAGTGGGTATGACTTATTGCTGTATATTGTATGTTTATTTCAATATAGTTCAGGGTTTTCTGCTTTCTTGAGAGAGAGGTGTAGAGCTAAGGTGATAACTTATCACTCATAGCTAGTGGGTCATGACAGTTTCAGCTTGAGAAAGTGAAACCCAAGATTCATCCTATATGTCCAGCTCGAGAGAGTGGATGTGGTGAGATTGTGGGCTGGTCTGTTTATGGAGTGCATTAAGGTTCGACAGAAATTAGTGGAAACAAGGTAATTGTTTGAGAGAAAAGTTACTTACTTAAAGTCCATTCTACCCATGAAGAATTAACATTTTTGTTTAATGATTTGCACCCATTGAGTTGAACTTGGCAATTGGATAGTCAATCCCCCAAGCATCTTTTCCTTATTTGGTTGTTCCTAGTTAATTGTTGGAGTTCTTCACGAGTTTAAAATCGTTCACTTTAAAATTGTGATTACTCTTCTAACTGGGTCCATACTTTTCGAAAACTTTTATTCCTTCAGCTACAAAAGTCACCGCTATAACTTCACATTTGAATTCAAAAAAGAACTACTCTCTATGGGATCGACTCCAACTCTTTTGTTGGGCTTTTACTTCTTAACGACCATCTACACCTAGTATCGGATGAGGTGTGGTTGATACGTTAAATCACAACTCTTACTTTTATTTTTTATTATGAGCAACAGCACCCATAGATAACTAACTTAGTGCATCCACCACTACATTAGCTTTACCGGGGTGATAGAGAACACTCAGGTCATAATCTTTCAATTGTTCAATCCACCTTCGTTGGCAAAGATAATAGCGAACAGTCAAATCATAATCTTTCAATTGTTCAAGCCACCTTCGTTGGAAAAGATTTATATATTTCTGATTGAACACATATTTCAAGCTCTTATGGTCGGTAAACTCATCTACATGAACACCATACAAATAATGCCTCCAGATCTTTAAGGCAAAAATAACCACTACTAATTCAAGGTCGTGAGTAGAATAATTCTTCTCATGAATTTTAAGTTTCCTTGAGGCATAGGCAATAACTTTCCCATTTTGCATAAGCACACATCCTAGCCCAATTATTGAGGCACCACAATAAACAACAAATCCATCCATCCCTTCTGGTAAAGTCAACACCGGAGCGGAAGTAAGTCTATCTTCCAGCCTTCTTTTGAATCAAAGTCGTCAAAGGAGAGACAACCGAAGAGAATCCACCAACAAACCTTCTATAGTAACTGGCTAAACCAAAGAAACTTCTAATATCAAAAGGAGTTAGAGGTCTAGGTGTAACATGCCAGAAACTAGTAGGCTTAACTAGAGCTTGTCGTAGGTGTTAAGAGTCATAAAACTTGTTTCTTGAACTTAGAATGAAGTGGTTGAGGGTTAAATGTCAAGGTACGAGTCCCCAAGGACCAACCAAGAGTCCTTGAGGAGGACCCTAAGCCTAACCCCAAAACGGCCCAAAGCAAGTGAACCACGGATTGGACCTACGGGGCGTAGGTCCATCTACACCTCATGGGTCAAGGACAATTTTTATGCTGCATAACCCCAACCCACAGACCTGCAGGACGCCATATGAGTCCACTCACGGACCGTGGTTCCTAGGTCGTGGGTCGTGCCTGCAAATCTATCCAAGTCGGCCAAATGTAGGGGTCTTTAAGTAAATTCGTAATTAAGTTAGTTTGATGTGAGGTAATTTTATATTGTTTTAATAGACTTATATAAGGATTTTTAAGTCATTAACCACCTCATACACCTGATAAATCCCAAGACCCCAAACCCATAACCAACTTTCCCCCAAAATAAACTCTCTCTAGAATTCCAAGGAAGAAGAAGAAGAAAGGTGAATATAGGGTTGAATAATCATGATTTTCTCCTCAATTTCATGGTGAATCTTCAATAAGTTATGCTAGGTTTTGATATTTGGGTAGCCTTCACCCATAGAGCCCCTCCAAAAACCCCCAATTTCAAAACTAGAAAACCCAAAAGTTTGCATTCTGCTTAAATCTCATGGATTCCTTTAAAATTTGTTTTAATTGATTGAATTATATTTGGTTATAGATATTTTGATGATTTTTATATGATTTTAAGTTGAATTCCTCAAGAATCCATGAACTACCCCAATTTCTCAAGTTGGATCTTAAAGTGTGGGTATTGATTGATAGTAGTAAAAAGTTATAGAATTATGAATATTATGAATTTATTACTTGAATTATGTCATCATACATGTCTAAGGTAGTTATTCTAGATGTGTTGGTGAATTATGATCCATGGTCCTTGAAGGGCGAATTAGGAGAATTTTGTATGATCATGATAGTTATGGACATGCTTTATGAATACTTTGAGAATAATGTGATTATAACTAAGATGTAATTGTGGTGCTGTTGAAAGGCTACTCTCAATTATACACCTAGGATTGATGATGACATTTGGTGAAAGGTTTCCCCATATAATAATATACCTTGAATTGGTAAGCTAAGGGAATCCTCTTCATGTGTAATTAAAAGTTATCTTGATGGATACACCTTGAATTCGTAGGCTAAGGGCATCCTCTTCATTTGTAATTAAAAGTTATCTTAATTTATATACCGTGAATCGGTAGGCCAATGGCATCCCTTTCATTAATGACTAATGAAGTATTCTAAAGCTTGTCTTGAATCGGTAGACCAATGATACCCCTTACATGAGGAGTCAATGAACTATTGTAATGATGAACCTTGAATCGGTAGACCAAGGGTACCCCTTTCTTGAGGATTCAATTAGCTATTATAATGATGTACCTTGAACCGGTAGGCCAATTGCACCCATTTCATGTGTAATGATGTTAAAAGAGAATTAACTACTCCATGGAAATTTAATGCTTAAGTGCATGATAATTTTCAAACTTGGTAAATGCATGCTTTTCAACTAAAATGTACTTTTAGCATGTTTTAAAGCTTTTTATGCATGGATATCATACTTAGTGCAATTTTTTTACTAACCCATATTTTCTACATTTTTCAAAAAGTGTAGGTTCCGATTCTGAAGGCGATCTCCTAGCTTGTGGTGAGTCCTCAAGATTCGAGGACGTATTAGTCATTACTAGTTTCTTTCTAGTCATTTTATGTTTTGGATTATGTTGAAAGGGCTGTGACCCTATTTTTTATTCAAAGATTATATTAGAAGGCTAATTGAGACAAGTTGTTAGACTTCCGCTTGTTTTTATGAAAGATTTCGATTGTATGGATAAAGTTTTAAAATTTCTGCATCATTTCTTTTATCTTATGTGATGATATGCTAAGGACTTGTATGAGACCCCTTTGGGTTCAACTACGCCATGTTACATCTAGGGTGTACCCCTGGGATGTGACAAACTTGGTATCAAAGCACAAGGTTAAGAATGATTCTAGGATGATGTCTCATAAACCACGTCTAGTAGAGTCTTATTCATAGTGTGAAGCGCACCATATTTATGAATGAGAGGCTATTAGATGATAGGAAGCTACACTTCTTTCATTACTCTTAAGTCGTGCCATAGAGTATAATAGCTCTATAAAGTCCCTCTCCTAACGCTTCTCTTTTATCTTCAGGAAATGAATACACGAAGGGCTAACACAAGAATGGAGGGTGACAATGTGAATGAAGAAGCTCCTCGAGGTAATCAAGCTCCTCAAGTTAACCAACCTCCGGTTGATCCCGTAGTTAAGAATGTGACCCATGCAGAGTTTAGGTCTACCATCCAAATGTTGGCCCAAGCCATGACAACGCAAGCCCAAGCTATGACGGCTCAAGCCAATGGAGAAGTGGTAGCTCCGATCAACCCTAATATGAATTCCACGGCTTCTAGATTGAGGGATTTTGTTAGAATGAACCCTCCGTGTTTCTTGGTTCCAAAGTGGGAGAGGATCCTGAAGAATTAATGGAAGAGATCTATAAAATACTTGATGCCATAGGTGTGACTTTGGTAGAAAAAGCGGAGCTAGCCACTTATCAATTGAAAGAGGTTTCTCAAGTTTGGTATACTCAATGGAAGAAAAATAGGCCGGTAGGAGTGGGTCCTATAGATTTGGAGGTGTTTAAGAAAGCATTTCTTGATAGGTTCTTTCCTCGAGAGTTAAGGGAAGCTAAGGTAGAAGAATTCATAAAACTTAGGCAAGGTAGCATGAGTGCTAACGAGTATGCCTTGAAATTTGCCCAACTATCCAAGTATGCTCCATCTATGGTAGCTGATCTGAGGGATGAGATGAATAGGTTTGTGACGGGTGTGTCCAACTTAGTTGAAGAAGAATGACGTACGACAATTCTCTATCATGACATGAATATCTCTAGGCTTATGGTGTATGCCCAACAAATGGAGGAGTCAAAACTCAAGAAAAAGAATAGAGAGGCAAAAAGAGCTAGAACCGGTGATGGGAATTTCTCTAATGATAAGTTCGATGGGCCAGGTAGACCTAAGTTTAAACAAAGATATTCCGATCAAGATCCTTCCAACACCCCTAGGTTTAACCAAGAGAAAGGTAGTGGGTCTCCATTACCTAAGCTTACTTGAACCAAATGTAGAAAGAAGCACCATGGTAAGTACCTAGCCGGTACGGACGGTTGTTGTCGTTATGGAAAGAGTGATCATCAAGTGAAACATTGCCCTACACTCACAGCAAATGAAAGAGAGGCCAAGCAAGATTCTCTTAATAGTTCGGTTCCCATTCCACCAAATCATGGTCGCTTCTATGCACTCCGGTCTAGAGAAGACAAAAGAGCCCTTCCGGATGAAGGCACCAGTATGTTGATAGTTCCTTATAGATGTAAATGTTTTATTAAGATCCCTATGCTATTTGTTAGACTTTGATGTTAGCCTTAGTAGGGATTTACTCCCAAGGGGGAGATGGTATGTTTAGATAACAAGATTGTTGAGAGTTCCGATATCTTCATCTCTTCTTCTATTCCTATTATCGCTTGAGACAAAGAGTTCCTTGTGACTTGTTTCATGATTTGGAGTCATGTGTGATTTATGTGTTTCCATGATCTCCTTATGTTATGCATGTTCTTGATGAAATTCATGTTTAGTAAGAAAATGAGTTTTCATGATTTATGTCTCTCATGTTGATGTGCATTTAGTATGAGTTGCCTATATGCTTCATGACATGAATTCTCGAACATGCTTTAGTATACTTTTTAGAGTAATTGTATAATTGGTTTCATGATATTATGTTGACCATGCTTTGAGTTGGAGAAGGTAGTTCCTCCAATCAATTTGTGAAATGTTGAAGTTTTCATGCATAATGGGTTGTTAGATGTAGTTCCTACTTCCTTGTGTTGCATTGAGATGGAGTCGAGATGTAGTTCCTACTTCCTTTGAATTGTGAATTATTTGATGTTTCATGCATGATGGGATGCTAGTCTTGAGTCTTTAATTCCGTAAGGTGTCTAGATCGTCATTCTAGGATGAATGTTCCTAAAGGGGAGATAATGTAACACCCCAAAAACTAGTAGGATTAACTAGAGCTTGTTGTAGGTGTTAGAGTAGTAAAAATTACTTCTCGAACATAGAATGAAGGTTTTGGGGGTTAAACGTCAAGGTACGACTACCCAAGGACCAACCAAGGGTCCTTTAGGAGGACCCTAAAGCCTAACCCCAAAACTGCCTAAAGCTGCCCAAAGCAAGTGAACCACGGATGGGACCTATGGGGTGTAGGTCAATAGATACCTTGTGGGAGAGGCTATTGGGTCAAGGCCAATTTTCAGGCTGCAGAGTCCCAACCCACAGACCTTCAGGACGCCACTTGAGTCCACTAACGGACCGTGGGTCCTAGATCGTGGGTCGTGCCTGCAAATCTGTCCAAGTCAGCCAAGTGTAAGGGTCTTTAGGTAAATTCCTAATTAAGTTAGTTTGATGTGAGGTCATTTTATATTGTTTTAATAAACTTATATAAGACTTTTTAAGTCATTAACCACCTCATACACCTCATAAATCCCAAGACCCCAAACCCATAACCAACTTTTCCCCAAAATAAACTCTCTCTAGAATTCCAAGGAAGAAGAAGAAGAAATGTGAAGATAGGGTTTAAGAATAAAGATTTTCTCCTCAATTTCATGGTGAATCTTCAATAAGGTATGGTAGCTTTTAATCTATGGGTATCCTTCACCCATAGAGCCCCTCCAAACCCCCAATTTCAAAACTAGAAAACCCAAAAGTTAGGGTTCTACTTCAATCTCATGGATTCCTTTCAAATTCATTTTAATTGATTGAATTATGTTTTTTTATGTATATATTGATGATTTTATATGATTTTAAGCTGAATTCGTCAAGAATCCATAAATTACCCTAATTTCTCAAGTTGGATCTTCAAGTGTGGATATTGATTGATACTGGTAGAAAGTTATAGAATTATGAATATTATGAATTGATTACTTGAATTATGTCATCATCCATGTCTAAGGTAGTGATTTTAGATGCGTTGGTGAATTATCATCCCTGGTCCTTGAAGGGAAAAATTTGTATGATCATGATAGTTATGTACATGCTTTATGAATCCTTTGAGAATAATGTAATTATAACTAAGATGTAATTGTCGTATTGTTGAAAGGCTACTCTTAATTATACACCTAGGATGGATGATGACATGTGGTAAAAGGTTTCATCATATAATAATATACCTTGAATTAGTAGGCTAAGGGCATCGTCTTCATGTTTAATTAAAAGTTATCTTGATGGATACACCTTGAATTGGTAGACTAAGGGAATCCTCTTCATGTGTAATTTAAAGTTATCTTGATTTTTATACCTTGAATTGGTAGGCCAATGGCATCCCTTTCATGAATGAGTAATGAAGTATTCTAAGGCTTTGTCTTGAATCGGTAGATAATTGGTACCCCTTCCATGAGGAGTCAATGAATTAATGTAATGATGAACCTTGAATTGGTAGACCAAGGGTACCCCTTTCATGAAAATTTAGTCAGCTATTCTAATGATGTACCTTGGACCGGTAGGCCAATGGCATCCCTTTCGTGTGTAATGATGTTAAAAGAGAATTAAATACTCCATGGAAATTTAATGCTTAGCACCAAGTGGATATTGTGAGGTGGAAGCTCTCCCTATGTATGGTCAGGTTCCTAGTAACAACCTCCTTATCCAATAACTATGTGCCCACATAGGTTATTAGCTAGTGGATCCACCTAAGCTAAAATGTTACCAGTTCTACCTTGGGCAAGTAGACCAACTCTTTTCGGTGTGCGACATGATATCGGATTCCATGATTTGCTCACATGGTCTATGTCGGTTAAGGCTTATTCCCACCATGAACAAGAATGTGAGTTATGTACTATGTTTACTCAAGAAGTTCTATGAAGTGTGCGTGGGGGTATGGGACTTCATCCATGCATTGCACAAGTAGGCTTTGAGAGTAGTTATGGTGTGTTTCTCAAATGTTATAAATGACTTATGAAATGATTATGTTTATGATGATGTTACTAAGTATGTTGATATGAAGGCTAATTGGGATGATGAATGTTTAATGTGGATTGTTGCTATGAGTTTCTTTCCTTGATATGACTTAGTAAATGTGAAGGTTTCCTTGTTTATGAGTATTAACTAAAAATGAGAATAAAGAATGGTAAGTATGATTATGGTGGTCTAAAAGTGGTACTTAGTGTAGATGGGATTATGAGATCTTTATCTATACATTGCACAAGTATAACTTAGGGTTACTTATAAAATGATTCTATTATGCTATGATGACTTATATGTTGAATATGCATGTGGCTTATGCTTTTTATACTTAAGTGCATGATGATTCTCAAACTTGGTAAATGCATGCTTTTCAACTAAAATATCCTTTTTAGCATGTTTTAAAGGTTTTTATGCCTGGCTATCATACTTAGTGCAGTTTTTGTACCAACCCATATTTTCTAAATTTTTCACAAAGTGTAGGTTCCGGTTCTTAAGGCGATCTTCTATTGGTTCAAGCTTGGATCGACTATTCTCCTAGCTTGTGGTGAGTCCTCAAGATTTGAGGACGTATAAGTCATTAGTAGTTTCTTTCTAGTCATTTTATGTTTTGTATAATGTTGAAAGGGTCGTGACACTATTTTTGATTCAAAGATTGTATTAGATGGAAAATTGAGACAAGTTAAACTTCCGCTTGCTTTTATGAAAGATTTCGATTGTATGGATAAAGTTTTAAAATTTCCGCATCATTTCTTTTATCTTATGTGATGATATTCTAAGGGATTGTATGAAACCCCTTTGGGGTCAAGTACACCATGTTACATCTAGGGTGTAGCCCTGGGTCGTGACACTAGGACAACTCATGACCGCATCCGTCTTCTTAGGATCTACCTCTTACTTGAAACAATGTGACCTAGAAAAGCTACAAACCTTAATCAAAATTCACATTTACTTAACTTTGCAAAAATTTGTTGGTCCCTAAGAATTTGCAACACGATCCTCAAATGATCAATATGCTCATTCTCACTTCTTGAATAGATTAATATATCATCAATGAATACAAGCACAAACATGTCAAGGTATTGTCTAAACACCCTATTCATCAAATCCATAAATGCCGCCGGAACATTCGTCAACCCAAACGACATTACCAAAAACTCATAATGACCATATCGAGTTTGTAAAGCCATCTTCGAAATGTCATCTTCTTTCACCCTCAATTGGTGGTAACCCGATCGAAGATCAAACTCTAAGAAATAACTTTCTCATTAAAGTTGGTCAAGTAAATTGTAACGACCCTAAAAATGAACTAGTGAAACTAGAGCCTCACATGTGAGTTTGGAGTTGAGAACTTGATGAAATGATGAGAAATGAACGTGACGTCCGGAAACTAGTCATTTGAACTAGTGAGTTGTAAGGGTCAACTTTAAATGGTCATATCTTTTAGATGAAAATGAATTAGGTGGAACTTCACCTATCCAATTAAAGGTCTTTGAGTCCTCTTTCCAACGCCACCGAGTTTGCCCAATTCCGACTTTGGAGTAAAAAATTATCCCCGAAATAGTGAAGCACTGTCCAAAAGGACGAGTTTAGACGGGTTTAGTGAACATTTTTAAGTCAAGACTTTGTGGGTCCAACTAAGTGAGGGGTAGTTTGGGCATTTATTTATTTTTAGTTGTTTTTATTATTTTAGGTATATTAGACCATTTAAATGAGGGTTATAACTTCATTCTCCTCTTAGAATTTCCAAATCATTCCCTCTCTCAAATATTTCTCTCTAACTCAAGGAAGAAGAGGAGTTGGAGCTAGGGTTGAAGATTTCGAGTGCTTCTTCTTCAATTTTCGTGGGTTTTCAACTTAGAGGTATGGGGATCCTTATCCTTGATTACTCTTTCTTTCAAGGAACCAAATCAAAAGGTTTTCAAGATTTTTCAAATACACACAAAAACCTATTTCGATTCTAGCATGGGTTCTTGCATAAAAAGGTTTTAAATGATGATTTATATGGTTATTAATGATTTTTAGAAAGAAATCCCCATGAACCCATGTCTTCTCAAATTCTCTAAATTTGGCCTAAAGTGGGTGTATTGATTTTGTGTAATTGATGGACGATTATTGTGTAGATTGTTGTGGACTGTTCATATATGTATTTATCTATGTGTAATTGTTAAGAATTGTTAGTGAATTGAAGGATGTGGGATGTTAGCCTTGAATGGACAAAATTGTGAATTGGTCTTCATGTTGATTATTGACTTATGCTTAGCTTAGCTTGTATAGTTGAATGTTGTTATTATCATTGTTATTGTATTGTTAATTGTTGGAATATGAGGATGATGAAGATAGCCATGGAAAGAGGGTAAGTTGATCAAACTTGATAAATATTGTATATTTGGCATGGAATTGAGTATTGTGGCTTATGGCCTTTGAAAAGGGTGGTAAGATGGCTTGATCTCTTAGTATTAATATAATTGTTATTGGTTGGTTTGATCCACCTTTGGTGGAGGTGGTTATTTGTTGTATTATTGTGAATTGAGGCCATGAAGGGCATTATGTGAATGTTATTATATTGTTGTATTATTATACACATATGAGGCTATATGTAAAGTCCTATATGAAGCTATATGTAAAGTTTTATGTGAAACTATATGTGAAGGTATGATGTGAATGAGTTTTATGTGAAGCTATATGTGAAGGTATGATGTGAATGAGTTTTATGTGATCTTGTGATGATCCTATGTAAAGTGGATAGCATTGTGAGTTAAAGTATGATTTCTCATGATGTATATATGAAATGATGTTGGATTATGAAGTATCCTTAAATGAAAATGTTGTGACTTGGTTGGTAGACTAAAGTGTCCCTCCTTGATACTTAAAGTCTTGAATGCATGAATGTGTGAAATGGGCAGAACTAAGAAATGGTGCCCTTTCTATAAATGCTAAAAGAGGAATTCTAGGCCAAGACTTGAATCGGCAGAACTAAGAAATGGTGCCCTTTCTATAAATGCTAAAAGAGGAATTCTAGGCCAAGACTTGAATCGGCAGAACTAAGAAATGGTGCCCTTGCATAAGTCTAGCTTTCCTATGTAAATGTATAACCTTGAAGGATGGGCCTTTGGGCGAAGTTCCCTTCTTGAGTGAGATGATAGACTTAGAGATGGATGGAGCCGGAACGGTATCATAATCCTTATCTAAGAAAGTCAAATGAGCTATCCTTATGAACCTTGATTGGCCATGACTAAGAAATGGGGCCTTTCTTGGGAAGAGGTACTATGAGTTGGTTGAACTAGAAAAGGAACCTTCTCTAAGTACATATGTGATTAAATACTCTATGGGAAACAAGGCTAGCACCAAGTGGATGTGGTTAGGAAGGTGGCCTAGTTGAGTATGAGATTAGGCACAATGAACTTCCTTGGACATCCCCTAAACCATGTGCCTACATGGGTTGCTTACTAGTTCTACCTTTGGCAAGTAGAACAACCTCCACGGAGTAGGATAGACTCCGGATTCCATACCTAGCTAGTATGGTCTATGTCGGTTATGCCTATTCCCATCATGTGGGATGTGCACTCTAGTTATTGGATAGGTTCTACAACGTGTAGGTAGTAGTATGAGATGTTATCTACACATGGCACGAGTAGGCTTTGAAGATACTAAAGTGAGTTCCCTAAGTCTAACGACTATTATGTGAAAGTCTCCTTATGTGCTTGAATGTCTCCAAAATGGTTTCTTAAAGAATGTTGGCCTATTGATGTTATGTTGTAAAGGAAATGTCCTTATCTAAGGTAATCTTGAGGAACACTTAAGTGTGCTTGAAGAGGTTGTATGGGCGGTCACTTCTTGTCTCACTCAAGTGTGTCTTAAGGTTATATTAGGTAGAGGTCCTATGGTAATGAAATGACATGTGTTCTTTTAAAGTTAAGCATGGATTGTATATGGACATATGTTTAGTATATGTATGGTTGGCTATGGTCTTATATGTTACTGTTGACTTGTATTATGTCTCTTATACTTGTGAAGTGAAGGTTTTATCAAAATGATATGAAAGCATACATTTCTTGTAAATGTCCGTTGTGCATATTTTCTTGCATGGTCTCCATACTTAGTACTTAATTGTGCTAACCCCTTTCTTAACCTTTTTGGACTAAAGTGTAGGGATTTGGAGATGGTGACATGTCATGGCTACTTGATAGGTTTCTAAGTGTTGAAGATGAAGACGTGGTGAGTCCTCATAGATTCGAGGACAATACCCTACATGTCCTCCTTTTTTTATGTCTTTCTAGTAATTGCTTAAGTTTTGTATGGGCTTAATCCCAATGTTGTATTCAAAGTATTAGATGGTTTGAGACATCATGTATAATGTCTAGAAAGTCTTCCGCTTGCTATTATTTTTTTTATGAAATGTTTTCTTGGTAAAGAAAATTTTTAATTCCTTATGGTTTTTGTGTCTATGCGATGAATGAATGCTAAGAGGCTTGTATTAGACCTCTTCGAGGTCGAGTACGCCGGTTACGACTAGGGGGTGCTCCCGGGTCGTGACATAAATCATCTATCCTTGAGAGAGTATACTTGTTCTTAATGGTCATCTTGATCAACTGAGGATATTCAATACACATACGAAGAGAACCATCGTTCTTTCTAACAAACAAAATTGGAGCACCCTATGGAGCGATACTTGGTCAGATGAAACCCTTATCCAACAAATCCTTCAATTGTTATTTCAAATCCCTAAGTTCTTCCAGAGCCATACGGTAAGGAGGAATAGAAATAGGTTGTGTATATGGGAGAAGGTCAATACCGAAGTCTATTTTCCTTTTGGGAGGAAAACTGGGTAAATCATCTCGGAACACTTTCGGAAACTCATTAACAACGGGGACTGACTCGAGAGTAGGGGTTTCAGAATATGCATCCATCATCCTAACTAGATGGTAAATCCAACCCTTAGAAATCATTTTCCTAGATTTAAGATAAGAGACAAACTGACCCTTAGGCATATAAATTCCTCCTTTCCACTCTAGGACGGGTTCATTTGGGAATTGAAACTTGACTACACGAGTTCTACAATCAATAGAAGCATAACATGAGTGTAACCAATCCATACCAACAATAACACCAAAATCTAGCATATCAAGCTCTATTAGGTCAACAAGAGTAGCTCTATGGGATAAGGAAATGAGACACTTTAAATAGAGCCTCTTTGCCACAATATAATCTCCAACAGGAGTAGAGATAGAAAAAGGTTCTAACAATACATCCGGAAGAACATCAAACCTCATAGCCACATATGGTGTCACAAAAAACAAGGTAGCACCGGGACCAAGTAAAGAATAAACATCAAGTTGGAAAACTTTCAACATACCGATAACCACATCGTGAGAACCCTCTTGTTCACCACGAGTTTGAAGTGTATAGAATCGATTTTGCTTTGGAGTATTAGGACCCGAACAACTAGGAGTAGCTTGCTTACCCTCTCTTTCTTTAGTCGCAAGCATTGAGAAATCTCTCATTTTGTGACCAGTTTTACCAGAACTAAAGCAACCATCCATGCTGGCTAGGCACTTACCCTTGTGCTTTCTTCCACACCTAGTACAAGTAGACATGGGCAATGAAGATCCACTACTATTAACTACTTGAGGCTTAGGGTTAGTCACCCTATATTTGTTGAACTTAGGAGAAGCATGGGAGGAACCTTGATAGGAAAACCTTTGTCGAAATCTAGGACAACCATGTCCATCGGACCTTGCATGAGGGAAATTACCATCACCGGTCTTAGCCCTTTTTGCCTCCCTAGACTTTTCCTTAAGTTTCTCCTTCTCAATCTGTTGTGCATGAACCATGATATGAGAGATGTCCATGTCACTAATGAGCATCTTAGTTCGACACTCTTTAACCACAATTTTGAACATACCCGAAACAAACTTACTCATCCTAGCCCTTGAATCGGCAACCATCTTTGGAGCTTACTTAGACAATTGTGTGAATTTTAGAGCATATTCCCTCACACTCATACTTCCTTGTCGGAGGTTGATGAACTCAAGCACCTCAACATTCCTCATCTCAAGGGGAAATAACCTATGAAGAAAAACTACTTTAAATTTCTCCCAATCAATAGGACTTGCATCTTCCGGTCTCCTTTATTTCCATTGGTTATACCAAATTTGAGCCACACCTTTTATTTGATAAGCGGCCAACTCTACCTTTTCCATTGACATCACTCCCATGATCATAAAAACCTTATAGACATCATCAATTAACTCTTGAGGATCTTCTTCAACTTTAGAACCATGAAACTCCGGAGGATTCATCCTAGTGAAGTCCCTCACTCTAGAAGCCGCCGTGCCCACATTTAGGTTCACGGGAACTGCAACCTCCCTATTTTCTTGGGCTGTCAGGGCTTGAGCAAACACTTGAAAAGCAGCCCTAAACTCCGCATTACTCAATTGATCAGCTAAAGGATCGACTGGAACTTGAGGAGCTTGGGGAGGAACTTCTTGTTCCGAATTCTCCCTCGCATTCCTTTGATTATAAGCTCTTTGTGTAGCCATATCCCGAAGAACATACGATAAGGATTAGGAGAGAGACATTATAGACTTAAACTCTATCGTACAACTTTAGAGTAATAAAAGAAGTGGAGTTTCCTAATCATCTTGTACCATTCTAAACCTTGTGCTCGACGTGGCTTATGAGACATCCTAGGACCATTGTAAACCTTATGTTCTAATACAAAGTTTGTCATGACCCAGGGTACCCCCTAGATGTAACATGGAATATAGAACCCCAGATAACCCCATACAAGCCACTTAGCTTTCATATCATGAGAAATAAACAATAAGAGTAAAACAATAGTCCAAGTCCAATAAAAAATTTTATAAAGAAAAGATGAAGTCTAAAACACTTGTCTCAATAGCCATCTAGTACAATAGAATGAAATTGGGCCTAACCCATACATCATATCCAAAACTGAAATACAATAAGGAAACTAGAAACAATGAAAATCTATCCTCGAAGCATGAGGACTCACCAAAGTTCAGAAATCTTGAGATCAATCATTAGCCACGAAACTGATTAACTTGATTGTCGGACACTACATATAGGGAAATGTAGGCAAGATTATGTGTTAGTACAAAACAATGTACCAAGTATGATAGCTATGCATAAAACATTTAAATCATGCTAAAAGGGACAATTCATTTCATGAAATGCAATTGACCAAGCTAAAACATGATATAAGAGAGTTAAAAAACATAAGTCATAAAACCATGATCAATGCAACCTAACATCATTTAAGTCTTTGAACACATATGATATACTTTTATTAAGTAACCTTAGTTCATTATTAATGTGGGAGATTAGCCTTAACCGACACAGAGACCATGTGAGCTATAAAATGATCCCCCGATTTCTCCCACACCGAAAAATGATTGTCCTACTTACCAAGGTAAGGACCATGAATCTTAGTTAAAGTCGATTGATACGCTCAAATTACACCTCCCTAAAGAAGTATAAACGATCATTGTCAGATAAAGAACCCAACTTGTAGGTTGGGGTCGATCCACGAGGAATACGGTTCAGACTTAATTAACTTAACTCACAATTATATTCATTTAGCCAAGCTATTTCCGAAACAAGTAATTAAAAGGGGGGGCGGCGGATTTTTGAAACAAATAATTAATTGTTTAAGTAACAAGTGAGCATGATTCAAACTTTGTTGTTATCACTAGAGAGAGAAACTGGGGTGTATGTGTTCCCCATAAACTCTTAATATGGTAATCCTAATAATTATAATCATTTCCTAGTGTATCACATGCAAAGTTGGTAGGTTAGGTATCCCTAAGTGAGTGGTCCTCCAAATAGGAAATTTCACTCCGCACCTTGGTTCGGCTACGTGTGTATAATTTACTAACCCTTACCCTTACCCTTACCTCAGCTTAGACATCACATCAATGTATGGCTTAGTTTTCACCCTCGCACCAATTGGCATTAGACTATTAGATAGTATCACACTAAATATCTGTTGATAATTCTTTTCTCATTAACTACCTCCTTCGTTCGGTATGTAGTAACAAGGCGAGTTCTAACGCTTTGCACTCGTTAAGAAGTCTTCTAAGCGAAAGAATTACAAATGCATGCATCAACACTATTCAATAATTACTTAGTTATTATTCATACGTTGTTAATCACTCATGGTTCACACAACCCTAGTTGTGGATTTAGCTACTAGTGATTGAAAGAACACAATTGATGTTTTGAGAAGAAGAATTCATGAACTTACGTTTAGAGTAGAAGAAACCCGTCATCTCGAACTGAATTTCAAAGAAAAAATCTTATAAACCAAAATCCAGAAATCAAATTGCTAAAGTTTGCAAGTTAATTCCCAAGAAAATATCAAGAACTAAATGTAAACAATAATGTCTAACCCCCAAAAAATGCAGTTTACATACCATATTTATAGGAAAACATGTTCTAAACAAAAAGAAATAAAATAAGGAAATAAAATTTCTGGATGCGAATTTGATCGAGAACTCGACCTACGGACCGTGGGTCGATCTACGGTCCGTAGGTCCCCTCCGTTGGTGCACACTTAGATTTTTTTTGCATAGACTGGAACCTTCAACTCCCAGTTCATCACTGACAGACGTGTAGGATGGACCACACGTTGACCTGCGGTCCATGGGTCCTCTTCCGTGGCTCCACACTTAGGATTTTCATCAGGTACTGTAATTTAAACTCTCTGAACACCTTCTAGGGATGTGCAGGACGGCCCATAGGTCGACCTACGGTCCTTAGGTTGCTTCGTGGTTCTACACTTGGTCAGACTTCCCCGATGCTCCCTTCTACGCCCACCATCGACGGACCGTCATAGGGCCTACGGTCCATAGGTCCCTTCGTGGGTGGCTACTTCTGCAGATTTTTTAGCTTTTATCTCACTCAATCGCGTCATAGCCTATTTCCTGCAAACATGACACAAAACATTATTTCCAACACAAAGGGCCCTAGACACACACAACTCTTAAGTGAAATGTATCAAAAATATCGTAAACTCTCGGTATATTAACACCCTCAACTTAAACATGTTGTTTGTCCTCAAGCGACACACTAATACTCTAAACGACACTTGTATAGAAGCAAATATACAAACTCAACAATCACATGGCTATTTCAACCCATTCCATCTTCTTAGTGCGAATCCTTTTTATTATACTGAAAAAGCTAACTCATGCGAATCAAGATATGACAAAGATCGACCAATAGACACTAGAACATACACTTTTCACAATTACCAAGGCACCAACTTTCCGACAATGTAACTTGTGCCCTCACTTCAAACAAAATACTTTTCACACAGAATATATGAATTTTGAGTTTTAGGATTTATTCAACACTCATGCTCAGAAGTAACTTCAAGTACAGTTAGTGCTCAATACCATAGGCTTGCCCTTATTTTCAATGCTTTAGACTCTCCAAACTAGTTGCTAGGATCACTACATGACTTTCTTTAGCTTGTAACGTAGTCTCAGGGGTCAGGTGTGGTACATTTGGGTACTTCTTAGTGACTTTTTACCCTCCTTGACATTACATTGGATTTTACCTATTTTCTCAACCTATTTTTGACATCCTTTCATTTTACTTTCTTTCCCTTGACTCTTTTCAACGTGGATGTGACTTTTGACTTTGCGGCTTTTTTTTACATTCTTCTTTTTCTTTCACTTTATTTTTGTTTATTTTTCAGCACTTTTATTTATCATCTTTTTGCTTCTTTTGCACAAAGTCACATCCTCTTTTATCTTTTATTTTTCTCTTTTCAACACAAAACTCTTTCCATACCCTTTTTCTTCCGGTTTTGTCTTTCATAGCCACCCTCAACTTATGAATATTGCATTAGTTAAGGTGCACAATATAAGATGTCGGACCAGGGACAAGATCAAGGTAACTTTTGAATTAGCCACCTTCAACTTAGTCTTTTATCCTAAGTCAAGGTGCACATGTCCAAGGAGGGAACGGGGACAAGATAATTAATTTAGGGAAGGTGAGTTAGGTGTATCAAAAGCAATGGTCTATTCAAGGCTCAAACTTTCGGATCAAAGGGAACATTGATTTCATTTGGTTGGATCTTTTTAGGCTTAAGTGGACTAATTTGAACAAGGGCCTATGATCACTTCCCAACTTCTAGCCTAGATCATCTTAGCAGGACCAACGGGGCTAGTTCTAGATTGGCACAAACTGTTTGAACATTTAACTTTTATCACACACTCTTGGCACATTGTTTCATTATTAGATTATCAGATTACCCAGTTCAAGTTTTAGCTTAAGTCATGAGGTCAAATCGGTTGCTTATCATGTCACATTGGGATCCAACACATTCAACTCATCAAGACTATCGAATTAGCACATTTCAAATTTTTGGACAGGGATCAATTTTTTTCATGCTTTTTTTATGTCATCATGCTTTCATTTTTCTACTTACTCCTACACATACATTCCTAAACATGCCAGTTCAACATAAATTAAACAATCTCTCGAGGGAAAAGAACACAGGTAAGAAAACCCCAAGAGAGGATTATGAGTTGGGTTTACTCAAACTTCACCCTATCGCTCACATTTCGTTTACCCCACCCCCAACAAAATAAAGTTCAATTGTCCCTAATGCACAAAAATTAAAAGTTAAAGGATCGAGTGAAGCAAACCTGTGGCGCATATGCGCCGAAAACCACTCAAACAGCGAGTGGATCCAGTTTCCCGGAGCCCGCTGGATAAACACGTGGAACGCCATTGGTAGCGCTCCCATCTACCATCTCAGCACCCTCAGTAGTGCTTTCATCAACTCTCACTGCACCATCAGTAATGCTCACACTGCTAGAGGCTCTAACACCTATCTCCCTAGCCCGCTGCTGTCTCATCTCCTCATCAACTATAGATGACCTCCGGGCCACCTCAGTCTGCTGGGGCTCCCTCTTGCTCGCTCTCCCAGTCTTAGTGTCATCAGAAGTACCACCGGAGCTGTAACAACCTAGAAAACTAGTAGGTAAACTAGAGCCTAACGAGTTTGTTTTTGAGTGTGTTGTGGGGTTTGAGGTTGTAAAATGATGTCTCGAGCATAGTTTGAGGGGTTTAAGCGTTAAACGTCAAGGTACGAATCCCCAAGGACTAACCAAGGGGTCTTTGAGGAGGTCCCTAAAGCCTAACCCTCAAGAACCCAAGAAACTAAAAATCTACAAATTTAGTGTGACCTACGGATTGCCAGCTAAATCCAGTAGATGGACCCACGACCCGTAGGTGGGGTTGTGGGTCAGTCCCCAAAAAGTCATGTTCCAGCCCCAAACCATGGACCAGTAGGATGGGGCATCTCCCTACCTACGGTCCATAGGTCTAGGGCCGTAGGCCATGACTGGTGTGCTGTTTAATTTCGGCCAAGGTGGTAAATTCCTTTTTAAGTTAGATGAGTTAAGGGATGGTTGTTATTGAGTTATTAATGTATTCTAAGGGTTTTAAAAGTATTAAAATCCTTTTTAGACTTCATTATTTACAAATACTCAAAATTAGAACCCATCTCTCCTTTCAAAAGTTCTCTCTCTAGAAACCTCCATTGGAGGTGAAGAATTCAACCTTTCAAGATTAATACCTCACCATTCTCACTCAAGTTTTGTGGAATTCTTCCCTAAAAGGTATGGTAGTCTTCATCCTTGACCTAGTTTCTTTCAAGGAGTCAATTTCAAAGATGAATTGAAGTCTCCAAAATCCCCCAAAAACCTTTGGTTTTCAGTCTATGCATGGGTTCAATTCCAAACGTTTTCAAAAGGAATTTAAATGATGAATCATGGTTTAATTTATGCTATAATGGTGAATTAAGATGGGTTTCCTCTATGAACCCATATTTACCCTAAAATCCTAATTTGTGAATTAAGATTGAGAATTGATTGATCATGAAAGTATGTTGAACTGTTTATGTTTATATTGAATTAGTTATTGAATCATGTTAATTCCCTTATCTATTGTAGTATCTTAGATGTTTGGGTTGTGATTGATGTATAGCCTTGGAATGCAATTTCATGAAGGATCTATGTATGAACATGATGTGAAGTATATGTGTGTGATGTCAATGAAGGCATAATGATCATGTTTGGAATGTTATTGTGTTATGATTGAAAGCATATTCTCACTCATGAATGATGATGACAGAATGTGAAGGGTTTCTATAATGTTATGTTGTATCTTGAATTGGTAGTCTTAGGCATCCTATTCTTGTACAAATGAAAGTAATGAGGAATGATGTATCTTGAATTGGTAGGCTTAAGGCATCCTTTTCTTGTATTGATGAATGTGATCATGAATGAAGTATCTTGAGTAGGTAGGCTTAGGCATCCTCTCTTGTGTAATGAATGTGTATTGACCTAATGATCATGGAATCGGTAGACCTAATGTTGATAGCCCTTTCATAAATGACTAATGAATGTAATGATAACCTAGAATCGGTAGACCTAATGTTGGTAGCCCTTTCCTAAATGAGTGATGAAGTATTCTAGTCTATGTCTTGAACCGGTAGGCCTAATGTTGGTAGACCTTCATGATGAGTCTAGAAACTAATGTGATGATAAACCTTGAATCGGTAGACCTAATGTTGGTGGCCCTTTCTTGTGTGAAATGATGAACCTTGAAGTGGTAGACCTAATGGTGGTGGACCTTTCTTGGAAAGTCAATGATTTATCCTTATAAAGTACCTTGAATCGGTAGACCTAATGGTGGTGGCACTTTTATGTTTAATGTACCTTGGATCGGTAGGCCTAATGTTGGTGGCCCTCTCAAGTACAATAATGTAATGTAAATGAACTACTCTGTGGGAATGGAGGCTAAGTAACGAGTGGATATAATAAGATGAAAGTTCTCCCTACGTTCGGCCAGATTTTAATGAACATCTTTTTTATCACATAACTATGTGCCCACAGAGGTCCTAGCTAGTGGATCCACCTAAGCTAGATGTTACCGGTCTTACCTTAGGAAAGTAGACCACCAAAACTACTAGATGGAATCACCATTAAATTACATTTAAACTATCAACAAGCAAGTCCCAACAATTATCTTAACCCATATTCGCTAAATCACACCCCAAGAATTGGGGTTTTTAGCCACACATCAAGAGATAGAAATTTATACCTAAATGAACTTGCATTCAAATGGGTATGAAGATATAAGTCTTGTTACAGGCCAAGAATTAAGAATCCAAGAGACCCAAGTCCAAATCTTTGGAGATGAAACCCTCTTTTTCTTCAAGTCTTCAAAACCCTCTTAAACTTAGAACAAAAATATAAAAATAAGTACTATTCTATATGAAAATTATATTAATTGTTCGACCTTTAAAACTACAACTCTAACTAGTATTTATAGCTCCCACAGATTTGTGCTGTAGCGGATCATTCAACGTCGTTAGTCAGAATCGCCGATCAACTCGGCTATTCGCCCTTTGGTATAGTTCATCTTCGTCTTGCACCAGCCTTCAGCATCGTAATGCTCTGGATCATTGGGCAACATGGTACTACTTCACGGAACTATTTGGCGATGCATCGACTGCTTTCTTTTTCCGCCGACTTGATCCTTTCCTTCAGGGCTCAGCACACTGGAACAAAAGGCGAAGTAAGACCCTTCGGTGACTCGCCAAGTGGACTCAGCGATCGTCAGTCCTTCATTTCTTCGTTCTTTTAAGCTTTTTCATTCCTTTTTGCAACGTAGTGTCTATGCTTTCCTTCAAACATCAAATAACTGAAACTTAAGGGTTTTAATCAGATATTGAAATAAAATAAGCATTTGAGGACATAATTTCTATTAAATTATAGCCCTAAATGAGTCCAATTTGTGGTGGACTCATGAACACCCCAAACTTAAACTTTTTCTTGTCCTCGAGCAAGCTCAAGTTCAACCGTTCAAAAAGGGTGTCTCGAACAATGCTACACAAGACTCAATCATGAATGCACACATCAAGACTGAATTTACTTATGCAAAGATCAAATGTGCACTCAAAGATTCAAGTTGTGACTCACCAATATCGGCGAATCTCATGCTCACAATACTTGCTTCAAAGGCAAGTTCAAGCTCAACTATAGTGTCCAAATGCCCTCACACAAAGAATGATTCCATATTCACAAAAAAGGTTTCATAGTTTAAAGCTTTGGAATCAGATGCAACGCTCACACTCACAAAGAAGAACATAATGCATGATTTCACCCATAGGTTTGCCCGTATTTTCCAATCAACATTTGTTTCAGCTCACTCAAGATTAAAAAGGTCTTTTCAAGGCTTGTAATGGGATGTGGTGCTCACAACATTTCCTTCCCTTTCCCTTCATCATTTTCTTTCGTGCTCATGAGTCTTCCTATAATTTGCCTCCCATGAATTGTTAGGAACCCCCTTTCATTTTTCAACTTTATTCCACAACTTTTCTTTTTCATTCTTTTTCTTTTCTGTCTTTTTTTTTTTTTTAAATTTATATGGAGGGGTTCCATTTTTCTCAAAATCATGTGTAAGAGGAGACTTCCCTTGCACTTCTTGACTTTCCCCTATCTTTTCAACACACCCCCAACTTAGGCTTTTGGCCTAAGTTGGCTATTGAACTAACCACAACTTCATGAAGATTATGGGTGATGGTTTAAGAAATGTCTAGTTTTCATCAAGTTTCTTCCAAACAAAGGTAAGGCTCAATGGGTGTTCAAGAGAGAATCACACACTCACAAGGTAGGTCACAAAAGAGGTATATGTCCAATTGGTTAACACTATTCGAAGTTGCCTAAGATCATATCAAGATATAGCATCACTTAATTGACTGGACCAACGGGGAAAATTCTAGGATCTATCATGCATAGTTCACAGGTAAGCTCATCACATTAAGTGTAACGACCCGAGAGCACCCCCTAGTCTTTACCGGCATATTAATCCTCGAAGAGGTCTTATACAAGCCCTTAGCATTCAACATAGCATGTATCATAGAATAAAAACACAGAAAATTTAAAACTTTTACTTTGGAAGTTCAACTTCATTTCATATATGAAAAATAGAATCTAACTTTGTCACAATGTACCATCTAGACATAGAATTATCGACAATGGGACTTAGCCCTTACATCAATAAGAAGTCTAGAAATAGGATAGTAATACAATGTCTTTCAACATAAGCAATGAACTAAGCATAGAAGCTAGATCATAGGGTCTTGTCCTCGGACTTGAGGACTCACCAACTTGGGGAAGCAACTCCAAGTGTCTTGAAAAGTAAGCTTGAATCCTCAACCGCTCGAACCTAAATGTTTGGGGAAAAAGGAGACAATATGGGTTAGTACAACACACGTACTAAGTATGGCTACTATGCATAAAAACCACTGAAACATGCATAAAAGGTCATTTTAGTCAAAACATGCTTTTTACCAAGTAAATCCAATATGCACACAAAGTAAGCATCATAGTACAAACTTACATAATATCATCCCAACACATAGACAACTCAAGTAATACTAGTGCACTGCAAGGAATAGAATCTCATAACCCTATTCAAAGCCAAGTATCACATTCAGCAACCTACTTCATGCATACATACATAAGATCATACTTCATCATAACTTACCATATTCATAATGATCATACATAACATAGCTTCAACATACATAAGTCATAATCATCATAATCATAAGAGAACACTGCTACAACCATTTCTTAGGATCCCACAAGTGAAATGTGCAAGAGAAGTCCCATACCCTCCCTTACACAATGTAGAAACCCTTAAGAAAGCCCTAGTAAGAGTTCACACCTTTCATACCTTCATTTAGTTTTACATTAGGGAGATATTTCCATAACCGACATAGACCATGAGAGCTACATGGAATCCGGTGTTCTACTCCCATACCGAAAAGAGAGGGTTAACACTTGCCTAAGGTGTAACCATTCGTACATAGCTATCTAGGTGGATCCAGTAAGCTAAAGTCCCATGTGGGCACATAGTTAAGAGTCAAGGAGATTGCTCCTAGAAATCCTAACTTACTAAACGTGGGGATTTCCATCTCATGAGATAACACATACCGTGGGTAATCCGGACTTGCTAAACGTGAGGAAACCCATGTGGGGAGCCAGACTTACTAAACGTGAGACCCCCATCTCATTTACATGTCCTTTCGGTGCTTAACATTTAATTCCCTTTTGTAATCATCTTTAGTCATCACATAAGTTCACATTAGCCTTTACTAGACTCTTATGTAAACATCTTACCATAATAGCATATACATGTTCGTAAGTGAGCAACAATCCTTTCACTTTAGAAACACTTAGTAAGTGAGTAACCCTTTCACTTTACATTACACTATAATCATGAGAACTACCTTTCAATCATATAGCAATCATACCATAACATGCATACATATTTCATAGCTAAATCAAGTGTAGAGGGTTAAGGATGAGGAAACTAGGTCATCAACACCACAACAACACATTAGGTATAACATCAGTACAATCCAAGTAATTCTACTTTCATACTTGAGTTCAAAGAAGAACCCACCTTCATACCTTCTTTCCCTTTATAAGACATTCATACTTCCGTCGCCAATCAGTTCATAACCAATACATAATGCAAGGTAATTCATGAAGTAATGCATAATCAACATTAATATAAGCAATTGACATACTCCCTTCGTAGCCTTCAAGGCTTCATTCAAGGACTCAACCCTAATTTCATAGAAATTATACATAACCTAGGGTAGAATCATCGTACAAACACGAATTACATAACATCACATTCGATTCATAGCCTTCACTCAATATCCAACACAAACTAGGGTAAGAATTAGGACAAGAAGGAGAAACATGGGTATCATGGGGAATTCTTCAAGAAACCACAAATACAACATAAATTCATTCATAATTGTTCATATAACATCAATCAAATTCAGTTTATAACATCAATTTCACTTTAGAAAGAAGACCCACGTTTTTGGATTGAAAACCTAGAAATTGGAGATTTTAAAATTCATCTTGAAGGGACCTCTTGGGGAAAGGAATTCCAAGAGTGATAAGCAACCATACCTTAGTTGATTCCTTGAGAATCAATGGAGAAACTCCAATAAATTTGGGAAAAAACCTTGAAACCCTAGCTCCAATGTATTCTTCTTCTTCAAAGGTTTTTAGAGAGAGAGTTTAGAGAGAACTAGGAGAGTTTTGATTTTAATTGGGTGTTGTGTATAATGACCAAAACTTGTGAATTTAGACTTAAAAACCAATATATAATTAACCCCTAAAAATACCCAAAACACCCCATTTAAATAGGACTTACAAGGGAAAGTCCCAAAATTCCTCATTTAAATGTTCCCCGTCAGGGACCACGGCCAACATTCACGGACCGTGAAAGTGCACCACGGGCCGTGGTACTGCCCGTGGTGTTGGAGGCAGTGGCTCCCCTTTCGTGCATAAGCCAACACTTGGCCAAGGCCTGACCACAGAGCCTCCCACGATCCGTGGTCATGACCACGGTCCGTGGTGATGGTCTTGGTCATGACTTGGCCTTGTGGAGGCAAGGCCATCAAGCCTTGGTGCCAAGTTATTTTCACGAGACATCCCTCTCCCTCATCAAGTGCACCACGACCCGTAGTGGTTCCCGTGGTGCCTTGGGCATTAGCTACCCTAACAACCCCCAACTGCCTAAAAGCTAAGAGAACTCCACGCCCACCTTCACGAGCCGTGAAGTGGACCACGACTCGTGGTCCCTCTCATGAAGGGTGAGACAGTGTCTGGGACACTTTGAGGTCCTTCTCCCTCGACCAAGAAAACTCCCAGAAGCCTCCCACGGTCCGTGGTCATGACCCCGAGCTGTGGTGATGGCTGTGGAGTTTGAGGCAGTCGCTCCAATTTTGGTGCAGCCTTGGCCTTAGGCCTTGGCTTGCCCCTTTTGTTTAGCACTCCTTCGTTAGGCCTTAACTCATAGAGCACCGTAGCACACCTAGATGGTCTACTAACTTAGGGGAATTCATTTTATACCTCATTGACACTACGTTTAGGCTCTAGTTCAACCTACGAAATATCCAGGGTGTTACAATATCCCTCCCTTAGGAATATTTGTCCCCGAATGTCACTAGGACTTCTTTCTAGGGAGACAATGACTCGGACTAGCAACACAACAACCAGTCACATCAACATCATCATATCATCATATCATATAGGAATTTAATCCACAACATCACTATGCTCAAAATTCTTTACTTCACATAAGTATAGGAGGAACTACCTTCTCCATATTCAATGAGCATCAACATATATTTTCAGCAATCAACAAGACATTTTGTTAACAAGACAACATCAAGCATGCTCATTACAACTCTCATGAAGACAACATCACACAACAACTATGGGTTCAATTTCAATCATGAGAAACAAAATTCATGAAAATTCAACATATAACTTAAACATGAATTTTCACAAAAATATGCACATACTAGGAAATGATGTCATAATCATCAACATACATGATTTTCAATTTATACCAAATTAAGAGAGACTACTAACCTCAACTATGGCTAGGAGTAGGAGGAAAAAGATGAGGGTAGCGGGACTTCATGTCGGCCTCGGCCTCCCATGTTGCACCCTCAACTAGGTGGTTTCTCCATAGGACTTTTACGGAGGCAACTTCTTAACTTGACGATCTAAGATTTCGACCGGAACCTCTTCATAAGAAAGGTTCTCATCCACACCTAAACCTTCTAGAGGGAGGATGGACACCGAGTCACCTATACACTTCTTTAACATAGAAATATGGAACACCGGGTGAATCGGGGCCAATTCAATGGGCAATTTCCACTCATAAGAAAACTTTCCGACACGCTTCAAGATCTCATAAGGCCCAACATACCAGGGGCTAAGTTTCCCCTTATTACCAAACCTCATCACCCCTTTCATGGGTGAGATCTTCAAGTAGACCCAATCACCTATTTCAAATTCAAGATCTCTCTTTCTATTATCGGCATAAGACTTTTGCCGATTATGAGCCATTTTCAACCTATCCCTTATAAGTTAAACTTTCTCCGTGGCCTCATAGACTACCTCGAGACCCAGAAGAGCAAATTCACCAACTTCAAACCACCCAACCGGAGATCGACACCTTCTACCATAAAGTGCTTCAAAGAATGCCATAGCAATACTTGAGTGGTAGCTATTGTTTTAGGAAAATTCTATCAAAGGTAGGTGGTCATCCCAATTACCTTTGAACTCAATGGCACATGCTCTCAACATGTCCTCTAGGGTTTGGATGGTGCGTTCCGCTTGACCATCCGTTTAAGGGTGAAATGCGGTACTAAGATTCACTTGAGTACCAAGCCCACTTTGGAAAGACCTCCAAAAATGGGAAGTAAATTGGGCACCTCTATCCGAAATAATCGACAATGGGCCCCATGCACCTTCACAATCTCTTTAATGTACAACTTAACATAATCTTCCGCCGAATAAGAAACCTTGACGGGAACAAAATGGGCTGATTTAGTAAATCTATCCACAATGACCCAAATGGAGTCATGTTGCCTACGAGTTTGAGGCAAACCTACCACGAAGTCCATATTGACCTCTTCCGACTTCCAAGTGGGATATCGATATCTTGAGTTAGACCTCCCGGTCCTTGGTGCTTGGCTTTGACTTGTTGGCAATTTGAGCATCTAGCCACAAATTTTGCTATGTCTCTTTCATTCCGTTCCACCAATAAATCAAACGTAAGTCGCGATACATCTTGGTGGCTACTGGATGGATGGAGTATCGGGACCCATGGGCCTCCTCTAATATTGTCTCTCTTAGGCCATCCACATCTGGCACACATAACCTCCCTTGGTGCCTAAGCACCCCATCTTCTCCTTGAGAGAAAGTTTCTATTGCTTTGTTGAGAACCGACTCTTTTAGTTCTATCAAAATAGGGTCAAGATGTTACTTAAACTTCACGTCAACAACAATCGATGACTCGGAATTATGACGGACCATGACACCTCCTTTTGGGGAATCTTCAAGTCGAACACCCAACCAGGCTAGCCTATGTACATCACGGGCTAACTCCTTTTTCCCTTCTTCCACATGAGACCCACTACCCATAGATACACGACTCAAAGCATCCGCAACTACATTAGCTATTCCGGGCTGGTAAAGGAAACTCATATCGTAATCTTTCAAGAGTTCCAACCACCTCCTTTGTCGGAGATTCAATTCTTTTTGGGTAGAAACATATTGAAGGCTTTTGTGGTCGGTAAACACATCCACATGTACCCCATAGAGATAGTGTCTCCAAATCTTTAAGGCAAAGACTACGGCCGCTAGCTCAAGGTCATGAGTTGAATAATTCTTCTCATGCACCTTGAGTTGTCCTGAGGCATAAGCTATAACCTTACGATGCTGCATGAGGACACAACCTAAACCCACTCGGGAAGCGTCACAATATACTACAAACCCTTCGGTGCCCTCCGATAAGGTCAGAACCGGAGCGGAGGTAAGCTTGTCTTTTAACAATTGGAAGCTCTTTTCACAAGATTCCGACCATTCGAACTTGAACTTCTTTTGAGTTAAGGCCGTTAATGGAGATGCAATAGATAAAAATCCCTCAACAAACCTTCGTTAATCTGATTCCATTGGCTATTTACAAGAAGTAGGGTTTAGGGGATCCAAAACCGACTACGATACGATTGCTCATGGCCCATTGGTTTACTCCAAGATTTACTAGTGAATGTGGAGTCTTTTATCTTTTCAGCGGAATTTGTGATACTTGGTTGTGAGGTTAATTTTGAGGTTTTCATTTTCCTTAAGAGACCATTCCTTGCCACTGGGCACACCTTGGTCGATATGGAGAAAGGGCAGATGAAGTTCCGATTGAATAATGAAGACGTAACTTTCAATATCCATAGATCCATGAAGCAAAGTAGTGAGCTCATGTCGGTATCAGTGGTGAATCATATTGTAGAGAGTTGTTCTGAGGTGTCTATTGAAGAGAGGTTGGGTGTTGATACACTAGCAGCGGTAATGATGAATTTTGAGGGTGATGGTATTGAAGATTATGATGAATTGGTCACTACACTTGATAGGTTCAAATTTCATTCAAAACTAAAGTGATTGGAGTTAGACAAGAAGAATCGAGACTCTCCACCCGCATGATCGTCTATTGAAGAGGCTCCGAAATTGGAGCTTAAGGCTCTACCATCACATTTGAGGTATGTATTCTTGGGGAGAGATGGTACTTTACCGGTCATCATTGCGCAGATTTGAATGTGACACAAGTTGAGGTATTGGTTTCCGTTTTGAAGAGGTTCAAGCGGGCTATTAGGTGGACTATTGCAGACATTACTGGGATCCCTCGTGACATTTGTTCTCATAAAATCCAACTCATTCCAGATCACAGGCCTAGTATCGAGCACCAGATAAGCCTAAATCCATCTATGTAGGAGGTAGTGAAAAAGGAAATCATCAAGTGGTTGGATGCTCTATTTATCACATTGGAGATAGTAGTTGGGTTTGTCCTATTCAGTGTGTACCCAACAAAGGTGGGAAGACTGAGGTTCCGAATGTGAAAAATAAGCTTGTTTCGATGCGGCCCGTGACTGGATGGAGAGTCTGCATGGACTATTGGAAATTAAATACTTGGACAGAAAAGGACCACTTCCCTATGACGTTCATAGAGTTGGACCAACTTGTTGATAAGGGTTGGTATTGTTTTCTTGATGGTTATTCGGGTTACAATCAGATTTCCATACCTCCGAAAGACCAAGAGAAGACCACCTTCACTTGCCTTTATAGGACTTTCGCCTTCAAACAGATTCCATTTGGGTTGTGTAATGCTCCAGTAAAACTTGCCTTAATGGGACTTTCAATTTCAAATGAATGCCATTTGGGTTGTGTAATGCTTCAGCAACCTTCCAACATTGTATGATGTCGATATTTTTTGATATGGTGGAGGACACTACTGAGGTATTTATTGATGATTTCTTTGTGGTAGGTGACTCTTTTATCGTTGTTTAGACTATTTGGACGAAGTACTTAAATGGTGTGAAGTGTGAATCTTGTGCTCAATTAGGAAAAGTGCCACTTCATGGTGAAAGAGGGGAGAGTTCTAGGTCATCGAATTTCTGAGAAGTGTATTGAGGTTGATAGAGGGAAAGTAGAGGTAATAGAAAAGCTTCCACCACCTATTTTTGCTAAAGGTGGTAGAAGGTTTCTTGGGCATGCAAGTTTCTATAGGAGGTTCATCAAGGATTTCTCCAGAATTGCACATCGATTGTTCAAATTTCTCGAAAAGCTGTGTAGGTTTGATTTTGAGGATGCTTGTCTGAGAGCATTTAGAGAGTTGAAGGAAAAGCTAGTTTCCGCACATATCATTGTTTTGCCGGATTAGGAGCAACCGTTTGAGGTAATGTGTGATGCGAGTGGAGTGGCGCTTGGTGTTGTATTGGGACAGAGGCAAGAGTAGATTCTTCATCCTATTTACTATGCCAGCTAAGCTCTAAATGTGGCTCAAAAGAACTATACAGTGACTGAACAAGAACTTCTTGCGGTGGTTTTCGCCTTCAAAAAAATTTGATCCTGCTTGATTGGTACAAAGGTCATAGTGTATACTGACCATTCTGCATTGAGGTATTTGCTGGCTAACAAGGATGCAAAACCGAGGTTGACTAGATGGGTGTTATTTTTGCAAGAGTTTGACTTTGAGGTGAAAGATAGAAAGGGGACAGAAAATTTGGTTGCCGATCACTTGTCCAGATTGGAGGAAGAAGCTATGCTCAAGATAGGGCTGAAATTAATGATGCTTTTCCAGATGAACATGTATTGGTTGCTTCTCATGATCTGATTCATTGCTTTGCAGACTTTGCTAAGTACTTGGCAAGTGATCTGGTGCCATCGGATTTGTTGTTCCACCAAAGGAAAAAGTTTATGCATGATCTCAAGAAGTTCTTTTGGGATCTGCCTTACTTGTACTATAGTTGTGCTGATGGGATTATTTGTCGATGTGTGCCCGAGGTTGAGATGTTGAGTATACTAGAGGCGTGTCACTAATCGCCTATTGGTGGGCAACATAGTGGTATTCGGGAAGCACATAAAATTTTGCAGTATGGGTAATACTAGCCTACCATCCACCAAGATGCTCATGATTTCGCCAAGTCTTGTGAGCATTGAAAAAGAAAAGGAGGAATTTCAAAGAGGCAAGAGCTTCCTATGAATTCGATATTGGTGATAAAGTTATTTGATATATAGGGTATTGATTTTATGGGTCCATTTGTGATTACACATGGGATGAAGTATATTCTTGTTGCGGTTCATTATGTGTCGAAGTGGGTGGAAGCAATTGCGCTTTCAAACATTGAAGGTAAAGATGTCACCGGATTTGTGAAAAATAATATCTTCTCCAGATTTGGTACACCTAGTGCGATTATCAGAGATGGAGGTTCCCACTTCTGTTATAAACTTCAAGGCTCTACTTGAGAAATATGGTGTCCGCCACAATGTAACCACTCCTTACGGATGCAGTCTAAAGGGCCAGTTGAAGTGTCCAACAGAGAGATCAAGCAGATTCTGGCTAAGACTGTGAATGCGAATAGAATCGATTGGTCAAGGAAGCTTGATGATGCTCTATGGACCTATCGCACCATATTCAAGACTCCCACAGGTATGTCCCCCTACCAAATTGTTTATGGGAAGTCTTACCTTTAGCCAGTAGAGCTAGAGCATAAGGCTATGTGAGTGCTACACAAGCTGAATTTAGCGCACTATTTAAGAGGCACCGGTGCGAGTGGATAACCCATAGCCAAGGTTCATGTAGTTAGGGGATCGTGAGGGAGTTCTATGCTTCCTATGCAGCCACCCTCCGAGGTTTGATTGAAAAATGGGCGCCTCCTGCCCAGCCTCCACTAATGGCTACTCAAGTTCATGGCTTCTCGGTTGATATATTTGAGGCTGTGATTCACAGATTCTTCTACGGCCTGGGTCATACTCTAGTAATCAATATGACCGAGTTTGATTATCGTTGGGACAGAATGAGGAGCAGGGCATTCCAGAGGAATGCAGAGTAGAGGGAAACTTTATTGCGTTGGTTGGCCCGTCACCTGGCTACAGACGGAGAGCGCGTCGAGTGGGTCACCACCCCGAGTGTAGGCATCAGGAAGGCAACTTTGACTTTTGTGGCCAAATTCTTCTAGTTATTGGTGCGAAATAGGGTGCCTCCTGTGCATGCAGACAATGTTCTTAGTTGGGACCGTGCACTCATGTTGGCAGCCCTAGTTTCTGGTTTTGAGATGGATTTTACCCGCATGATCATTGTGGAGATTCACTAGAGGACCTTTAAGGCCACCAGCACTTACCCCTTTTCATGCCTCATCTTTCAGTTTTGAAGGGATTTTGGAGTACCGGTCTGGCATTGTGATAAGTTGATCCAGGTGACTAAGACCCTGGATATAGGCCTGATTAGAGACTAGGCAAATGTGGCGGCACCATGCAGAGAGCCGCAGGTCGGGATGCCTCCACTGGGAGCAGACTTAGTGATTGATGTGGAGTAGATACAGGTTGATGATCCTACCCCTCCAACCCCTACTGAGGATGCCCCGAATTCTCATTCTCCGGCCACCAGTCAGGCCCCGAGCGCCTCCAGAGCCACTCACTCTTCAAGGTCTGTTGCTGTGCCCTTAGCTTGAGTCCAAAAGTTCGTGACACAGATGGCTGCCCTGTTGCAGCTTATGCGACCATGGATGACGCATGCTATAGCTGAGTTCGAGGCTAAGATGGAGCAGTGGACGACGCACATGATGGATCAGAAGGTCCACACTGTTAATAACCGCCTGGTGGCTTTTGAGTTGAAAGTCCTTGAGAGGCCGACCTTGACCGATGATTTGACCACCCTCCAAAAGTAGGTATAGAGCCTTCGTACTGATCTTACTGGACTTCTTGTTCCTCGAGAGAGCGATCCCGAGTCCGCCCCCACGACACCGGTTGATAGTACAATGGTGGATGCACTATTCAGATATGAGATGCTGCTTCCTGTTTCTTTCCACTATGCTGGGAAGCGCCCCCACTCTAGTCAGACTTTCGATGACACTGAGGCGTGGAGAGTTTGCAAGAGGGAGCACCACAATATTGAGGCAACCTGGATGGCATCCATAGTTGATGAGGAGACACGCAAGCAGCCTAGGGAGGTAGGAGTTGGTGCCTCTAGTAGTATGACCACTACAGATGATGCGGCGAGGGTTGATGTGCGCACTACTGATGGTGTGGTGAGGGAGGTTGATGGCACAACTAAAGGTTTTGTGATTGTTGATATGGGCACTACTGACGGTGACCCAAGTGTTCATCCAACGGGATCCGGGAAATCAAACCCACCCGCTTGTTGATAGGTCTTCGGCGCTATGCACCACATGTTTGTTTTACCCAATCCTTTATTCATTACTTTTTGTGCATTGGGGACAATCGTACTATAATTTTTTAGTGGTCGGGTAAATGGATTGTGATAGGGTGAAGTTTGAGTAACCCAACTCATAATCCTCTCTTGGGGTTTTCTTGCCTATGTTCTTTTCCCCTTAGAGACTTTTTTAATTTTTGTTGAACCGGTATGTGTTAGGATTGCATGTGTAGAAGCATCAGAAAGAAGGAAACATGATGGCATAATCAAGAATGAAAAATGATACCCGTCCAAAATGTGTGATAGGTGCTAAAATATGTAGGCTTGAATGAGTTGAATGTGTTGGCTTTGAGTATGACATGATAAAGAACCAATTTGATCTCATGACTTAAGCTAAAACTCTAACTGGGTAATCTGATAATCTGATAATGAAACAAGGTGCCAAAAGTGTGTGAGGATAGTTTAATGTTTAGACAATTTTGTGCCAATCTAGAACTTGCCCCGTTGGTCCTACTAGGATAATCTTGGCTAGAAGTTGGGAAGTGAAAATAGGCCATTGTTCAAATTAGTCCACTTAAGCCTAAAATGATCTAACCAAATGGTAGCATTATTCCCTTTTGATCCAAATATTTGAGCCTAAAATTGACCATTTCGTTTGATTCACATAACTCAACTTCCCTTAAAGTATTGTCTTGGCCCCGGTCCCTCCTTGGACATGTGCACCATAACTTAGGCCAAAAGCCTAAGTTGATGGTGACTAAGTCAAAAGCAATGTTGATCTTGGCCCTGGTCCGACATTGGATATTGTGCACCTCAACTAATTTAAATTGCATAAGTTTAGGGTGGCTATGAAAGTGGAAACCAAATGAAAAAAAGGGTATCAAAAGAGTTTTGTGATTAAAAAAGAAAAAGAAAGAGGATGTGATTTTGTCCAAAAAGAAGCAAAAAGAAAAACTGTTAAAAGAAACAAAAGAAAAATGAAGTAAATGAAAAAGAAGAAAGTGAGAAATTAGAGTCATAAAGTCAAAAGTCACATCCGTGTTGTAAAGAGGAAGGGAAAGAAAGTGAAATGAAAAGATGCCAAAAATAGGTCAAGAAATAGGTAAATAAGCCAATGTAATGTCAAGGAGGACAGAAAGTCACTAAAAAGTAACCAAATGTACGACACCTGACCCTGAGCCTACGTTACAAGCTAAGAAAGTCCTATAGTGATCCTAGCAACTAGTTTGGAGAGTCACAGCAATGAAAGTAAGGGCAGCCTATGTTATTGAGCACTAACTGTGTAATGACCCGAGAGCACCCCCTAGTCATTACTGGCGTATTTGACCTCGAAGAGGTCTTATACAAGCCCTTAGCATTCGTCATAACATCTATCAAAGAATAAAATCATGGAAAATTTGAAACTTTTACTTTGGAAGTTCAACTTCATTTCATATGTGAAAATAGAATCTAACTTCGTCACAATGCACCATCTAGACATATAAGTATTGAAAATGGGACTTAGCCCTTACATCAATAAGAAGTCTTGCAGATAGGAAGTACAACAATGTGTTTCAACATAAGCAAATAACTAAACATAGAAGCTAGATCATAGGGTCTTGTCCTCGGACTTGAGGACTCACCCACTTAGGGAAGCAACTCCAAGTGTCTTGAGAAGTAAGCTTCAATCCTCAATGGCCCGAACCTAAATGACTGGGTAAAGGGAGAAAATATGGGTTAGTACAACACACGTACTAAGTATGGCTACTATGCATAAAAACCATTGAAACATGCATAAAAGGACATTTTATTCTAAAATGCGTTTTGCCAAGTAAATCGAATATGCACACAAATTAAGTATCATAGTCCAAATCAACATAATATCATCCCAACATGTAGACAGCCCAAGCAATACTAGTGCAATGCAAAGAATAGAACCCCATAACCCTATTCAAAGCCAAGTATCACATTAGGTAACCTACTTCATGCATACATTCATAAGATCATATTTCATCATAACTTACCATATTCATAATGATCATACATAACATAGCTTCAACATACATAAGTTATAATAATCCTAATCATAAGAGAACACTACTACAACCATCTCTTAGGATCCCACAAGTGCAATGTACAAGAGAAGTCCCAAACCCTTAAGAAAGCCCTAGCAAGAGTTCACACCTTTCATACCTTCATTTACTTTTCCATTAGGGAAAAATTGCAATAACCGACATAGACTATGAGAGGTACATGGAATCCAATGTTCTACTCCCACACCGAAAAGAGACGGTTAACACTTGCCTAAGGTGTAACCATTCGTACATAGCTATCTAGGTGGATCCACTAAGCTAGAGTCCTATGTGGGAACATAGTTAAGGGTCAAGGAGATTGCTTCTAGAAACCCTAACTTACTAAACGTGGGGATTTCCATCTCATGAGACAACACATACCATAGGTAATCCGGACTTGCTAAACGTGAGGAAACCCATGTGGGGAACCAGACTTACTAAACATGAGACCCCCCATCTAATTTACATGCCCTTTCGGTGCTAAGCATTTGATTCTCTTTTGTAATCATCTTTAGTAATCACATAAGTTCACATTGGCCTTTAATAGACCCTTATGTAGACATCTTACAATAATAGCTCATATGTGTTCAGAAGTGAGTAACAATCCATTCACTTTAGAGACACTTAGCAAGTGAGTAAACCTTTCACTTTACATTACACTAAAATCATGAGAACTACCTTTCAATCATATAGCAATCATACCGTAATATGCATACATACTTCATAGCTAATTTAAGTGTAGAGGGTTAAGGATAAGAAAAATAGGTCATCAACACCACAATAACACATTAGGTATAGCATTATTATAAACTAAGTAATTCACCTTTTATACTTGATTTCAAAGAAGAACCAACCTTCATACCTTCATGCCCTTCGTGGGACATCCACACTTCAATTACCAATCAATTCGTAACCAATACATAATACAAGGTAATTCATGAAGTAATAACATAATCAACATCAATATAAGCAATTGACATATTCCCTTCATAGCCTTCAAGGCTTCATTCAAAGGCTCAACCCTAATTTCATAGAAATTGTACATAACCTAGGGTAGAATCATCATACAAAAATTAATTACATAACATCACATTCAATTGATAGCCTTCAATCAGTATCCCACACAAACTAGGGTGAGAATTACGAAAAGAAGGAGAAACATGGGTCTCATGGGGAATTCTTCAATAAACCACCAATACAACATAAATTCATCCATAATTGTTCATATAACGTTAATCAAACTCACTTTATAACATCAATTTCACTTTAGAAAGAAGACCTACGTTTTTGGATTGAAACGTAGAAATTGGAGATTTTGAAATTCATCTTGAAAGGGCCTCTTAGGGAAAGGAATCCCAAGAGTGATAAGCAACCATACCTTATTGCCGAATTAACCACGAAAATACAAGTTGAAACCTTGGAGAGTTGGTCTTCTTCTTGAAGTTCCAATCTTCTTCAATGGAGTTCTTGAGAATAGAGAGAGAGTAGAGAGAAGGAGGAACTTTAGGTTTAGATCTTTGGGGTTTTGTGGTTGAGTGATAAAAGTGAGGTAAATTGACTTTAAAATCATTATATACACGTCCCCTAAATTACCCAAAATACCCCTCACTTAAATGGACACTTTAATGAAGTAAAAATAGATTTCTCAATTTTTGCATTTTTATCGCGGAACAAGTCCGCGACGCGGAGTTGTTCCCTGAAAATATTTGAAATTAAATTTTGAGACAGTAGAGTCCGTGACATGACCGCATCGCGAACTGAAATTTTTCTGCTTGGGGGAGCAAGTGCGCGACGTGCCCTCATTCCCTCTATCCACAACCTGCAATCTGCCTTGGCAGCTTGCTTGGCCAAGGTTGGGGTCCTCCTCGGGGCCCCTTAGTGTTGTCCCGGGGAGTCGTATTCGAACGTTTTGACCTTAAGAACATATATTTACATATTCTAAATGCTTTTCAGAAGATTATACCATCATACGACACTCCCAAACCTGTCCAAAACCTAAGGACACACTATCACACATTCTTCTCTAGTTTCTGGACGTCGTAGTCATTTCTTGACGTTTAGACTTCTACTCTTCCAAACCAAGTCAATTGCATTACTTAAGGTCTAGAAACATCATTTTAACTATTTTTAAGTCATTATTCTTAAGGTGAGGCTCTAACTTAAGTTAGAAAATTTCTGGGGTGTTACAATATCCCCCGCTTAGGAACATTTGTCCCCGAATGTCACTTGGACTTTTTTCTAGGGAGACAAACACTCAAACTAGCAGCACAACAACCAGTCACATCAACAACATCATATCATCATATCATATAGGAATTTAATCCACAACATCACTATGCTTAAAACTATTTACTTCACATAAGTATAGGAGGAACTACCTTCTCCATATTCAATGAGCATCAACATATATATTAAGCAATCAACAAGACATTTCTTTAGCAAGACAACATCAAGCATGCTCATTACAACTCTCATGAAGACAGCATCACACAACATCTATGGGTGCAATTTCAATCATGAGAAACAAAATTCATGAAAACTTAAAATACAACTTTAAGCATAAATTTTCACAAAAATATGCACATACAAGGAAATCATGTCATAATCATCAACACAGATGATTTTCAATTTATACCTAATTAAGAGAGAGTACTAACCTCAACTTTGGCTAGGAGTAGGAGGAAAAAGATGAGGGTAGCGGGACTTCATGTCGGCCTCGGCCTCCCATGTTGCACCCTCAACTAGGTGGTTTCTCCATAGGACTTTTATGGAGGCAACCTCTTTATTCCTTAACTTCTAAACTTGAAAATCTAAGATTTCGACCGGAACCTCTTCATAAGAAAGGTTCTCATTCACCCCTAAACCTTCTAGAGGGAGAATGGACATCGGGTCACCTATACACTTCTTTAACATAGAAATATGGAACACCGGGTGAACCAGGGCCAATTCGATGAGCAATTTCAACGCATAAGCGACCTTTCCGACATGCTTCAAGATCTCATAAGGCCCAACATTCCGGGGGCTAAGTTTCCCCTTCTTACCAAACCTCATCACCCCTTTCATAGGTGAGATTTTTAAGTAGACCCAATCACCTACTTCAAATTCAAGATCTCTCTTTCTATTATCGGCATAAGACTTTCGCCGACTATGCACCGTTTTCAACCTATCCCTTATAAGTCGAACTTTTTCCGTATCCTCATAAATTACGTCAGGACCAAGAAGAGCAAATTCACCTACTTCAAACCACCCGACCGGAGATCGACACCTTCTACCATAAAGTGCTTCAAAGGGTGCCATAGCAATATTAGAGTGGTAGCTATTGTTGTAGGAAAAATCTATTAAAGGTAGGTGGTCATCCCAATTACCTTTGAAGTCAATGACACATGATCTCAACATGTCCTCTAGGGTTTGGATGGAGCTTTCCGCTTGACCATCCGTTTGAGGGTGAAATGTGGTACTAAGTTTCACTTGAGTACCAAGACCACTTTGGAAAGACCTCCAAAAATGGGAAGTAAATTGGGCACCTCTATCCGTAATAATTGACAACGGGGTCCCATGAAATATCACAATCTCCTTACTGTACAACTTAGCATAATCTTCCGTTGAATAAGAAACCTTGACGGGAAGAAAATGGGATGATTTAGTCAATCTATCCACAATGACCCAAATGGAATCATGTTGCCTAGGGGTTCGAGGCAAACCTACCACGAAGTCCATATTGATCTCTTCCCACTTCTAAGTGGGGGTATTTATATCTTGAGTTAGACCTCTCGGTTCTTGGTGCTCGGCTTTGACTTTTTGGCAATTCTAGCACCTAGCCACAAAATCTTCTATGTCTCTTTTCATTTCGTTCCACCAACAAATCTTACGTAAGTCCCGATACATTTTGGTGGCTCCCGAATGTATGGAGTATCGAGACCCATGGGCCTCCTCTAAGATTGTCTCTCTTAGGCCATCCAAATCTAGCACACATAATCTTCCATGGTGCCTAAGCACCCCATCTTCTCTTTGAGAGAAAGTTTCTATTGCTTTGTTGACAATCGACTCTTTTAGTTCCATCAAATAGGGTCAAGATGTTGCTTAGACTTCACGTCAACAACAACTGATGACTCGGAATTATGACAGACCATGACACCTCCTTTTGGGGAATCTTCATGTCGCACAGCCAACCGGGCTAGCCTATGTACATCACGGGCTAACTCCCTTTTCTCTTCTTCCACATGTGACACACTACCCATAGATATACGACTCAAAGCATCTGCAACCACATTTACTTTTTCGGGGTGGTAAAGGACACTAATATCATAATCTTTTAAGAGTTCCAACCACCTCATTTGTTGGAGATTCAATTCTTTTTGGCTAAAAACATATTGAAGACTCTTGTGGCCGGTAAACACATCCACATGTACCCCATAGAGATAGTGTCTCCAAATCTTTAAAGCAAAGACTACGGCCGCTAGGTCAAGGTCATGAGTTGGATAATTCTTCTCATGTACCTTGAGTTGTCTTGAGGCATAAGTTATAAGCTTACCATGCTGCATGATGAAACAACCCAAACCCACTCGGGAAGCGTCACCATATACCACAAACCCTTCGGTGACCTCCGGTAAGGTCAAAACCGGAGCGGAGGTGAGCTTATCTTTCAACAATTGGAAGCTCTTTTCACAAGATTCCGACCATTCGAAATTAGACTTTTTTTTAGTTAAGGCCATCAATGAAGATGCAATAGATGGATTTCCCTCAACAAACCTCGGGTAGTAACCGGCCAAACCGAAAAAGCTTCGGATGTCAGAAGGATTCAAAGGTCTAGGCCAACTTTTGACCGCATTGGTTTTCTTTGGATAAACTTCTATACACTCACTAGAAACAATGTGACCAAGGAAATGAACTGATCTTAGCCAAAACTTGCACTTGCTAAACTTAGCATAGAGTTGGTGATCTTTGAGGGCTTCCAATACTATCCTCAAATGATTCATGTGATCATCCTCACTTTTATAGTATATCAAGATGTCATCAATAAAGATAATAACAAATGAGTCTAGAAAATTTCTAAACACACGATTCATAAGGTCCATGAAAGCCGATGGGGCATTTGTAAGACCAAAGGACATCACTAAGAACTCAAAATGACCATATCTTGTTCGGAAGGTTGTTTTCGGAACAACAACACCTCTCACCCTAAGTTGGTGATAACCCGACCTCAAATCAATTTTTGAAAAGTAACTTGCTCCTTGAAGTTGATCAAATAAGTCATCAATCCTAGGGAGTGGATACTTGTTCTTAATGGTCACCTTATTTAACTGTCGGTAATCAATACACATACGAAGAGATCCATCCTTCTTCTTCACAAACAACACCGGTGAACCCTAAGGAGATATACTAGATTGGATGAAACCCTTATCCAACAAATCTTTGAGTTGAGCTTTTAATTCTTTGAACTCCGTCGGGGCCATCCGGTAAGGATGGATTGAAATGGGTTGTGTATCCGGCATTAAATCTATGCCGAAATATATTTCCTGCTCGGGAGGAATCCAGGGGAAGTCATCAGGAAAGGCTTCTGGAAAATCCTTCACTACAAGGACCAACTCCAAAGGAGGAATCTCGGACTCAAGATCCTTGACCCTCACAATATGATAGAGACAACCCTTAGAAATCAACTTACAAGCTTTTAGACATGAAATGATCCTTCCCCTAGGAACGGAATTTCCTCCCTTCCATTCTAAAATGGGTTCATTAGGAAATTGAAACTTCACAATTCGGGTCCTACAATCTATGGACTCAAAGCAAGCATGAAGCCAATCAATCCCCAATATAACATCAAAGTCTAACATATCAAGTTCCACCAAATCAACCAAAGTGACTCTATTGGGCAAAGATATGGGACAACCCTTATAGACTCTTTTAGCAACTATGGAATCACCCACCGGGGTAGAAATCGAAAAGGGTTTATCTAAGACATCGGGAAGCATATCAAACTTTATAGCCACTAAAAGAGTTACAAAAGACAAATTGACACCGGGATCCAACAATGCATAAACATTTATTGAAAATACTTGCAACATACCGGTCATAACATCCGGAGAGCTCTCTTGATCACCTCGGGATTGGAGAGCATAGAAGCGATTCTTCTTAGGAGCATCGGGATTTGGGCCACTTGCTTGTGCTTGAGCATTTTCCCTTCCTTGAGCCTTTAGCATAGGGCAGTCCCTCCTCATGTGGCCGCTCTTACCACAACGATAGCAATTACCCGTGCCAACTAGGCACTTGCCTTCATGTTTTCGACCACACTTTGTACAAATAGGATTCTCAACATAAGGACCACCACCTCTTGCTTCTTGAGGCTTGGGGGTAGACACTTTAACTTTGTTGACCCTTGGAGTGTTAGGAGGACCTTGGTTGGAAAACCTCTTTTTGAACTTTTGTTTATCTTGGATTTCAAACCTAACCTTATAAGAATTTCCATCATCGGCCCTTGACCTCTTCAATTTTGTACCAACTCGCTTAAGATTTTTCTCCTCAATTTCTCGGCATGAACCATAAGGCAAGAAAAGTCCATACTTAGGATTAGCATAGCCGACCTACATTCATTCACCACAAGATCGGATACACCCATAACAAATTTGTTCATTGTAGCTCTAGAGTCCGACTCCAAAGTAGTAGCATGCTTGGACAATTGAGTGAACTTGAGGCCATACTCCTTCACACTCATACCCCCTTGACAGAGGTTGATGAATTCTTGCATTTTCCTCTCACTTAGTTCCAATGGGAATAACCTATCAAGAAAAGCCATCTTGAATTTAGCCCAACTTATCGGACCCTCTCTAATAGGTCTCCCCTCCTTCCATTGCTCATACCACACTTGTGCCACATCTTTGAGTTGATAGGCGGCAAACTCCACCTTTTCTTGAGAAGACACACCCATAGCCTCTAGAACCTTAAACACTTCATCAATGAACCCTTGTGGATCTTCTTCCACTTTGGAGCCAAAGAAAGTAGGGGGATCGATCCTTGTGAAATCCCTTATCCTAGAAGCGGTAGTGCTAGCATTGGGGTTCACTTGCACACTAGCATCCCTTGCAACTTGAGTGGCCAACACCTGAGTCAAATTATGAATAGCCAGCCTTATCTCAACATTAGACATAGCCCCTTCTTCAATAGGAACTTGAGGGTTTTGAGGAGATTGAGGGGGAACCACCTCATTCACATTATCCTAACCAGCCCTTCTAGCGTTGTTCCTTCTTGTATTCATTGCCTAAAAGCACAAGAGAAGGATTAGAAGAAAAGGACTAAATAGAGTTAAGACTCTTAGGCACGACTATGGAATAACAAAAGAGTGAAAGTTCCTAAGCATCTCGGAGCCTCTTATTCATAAGTGTGGCACGCTTCACACCCATGAACAAAACTCTACTCGATGTGGTATCTTGTGACATGAATCCTACATTAGTCTCAACCTTATGCTCTGATACCAAGTTTGTAACGATCCGAGAGAACACCCCTAGTCGTTACCAGCGTACTTAACCTCGAAGAGGTCTTATACAAGCCCTTAGCATTCGTCATAACATGTATCATAGAATCAAATCACAAAAAATTTAAAACCTTTACTTTGGAAGTTCAACTTCACTTCATATGTGAAAATAGAATCTAACTTCGTCACAATGCACCAACTAGACATAGAAGTATCGAAAATGGGACTTAGCCCTTACATCAATAAGAAATCTTGCAAATAGGAAGTACAACAATGTCTTTCAACATAGGCAAAGAACTAAACATAGATGCTAGATCATAGGGTCTTGTCCTCGGACATGAGGACTCACCAACTTGGGGAAGCAACTCCAAGTGTTTTGAGAAGTAGGCATTAATCCTTAACGCCCTGAACCTAAATGATTGGGAAAAGGGAGAAAATATGGGTTAGTACAACACACGTACTAAGTATGGCGAATATGCATAAAAATGATTGAAACATGCAAAAAAAAACATTTTATTCAAAACATGCTTTTTACTAAGTAAATCGAATATGCACACAAATTAAGTATCATAGTCCAAACAAACATAATATCATCCCAACATGTAGATAGCCCAAGCAATACTAGTGCAATGCAAAGAATAGAACCCCATAACCTTATTCAAAGCGAAGTTTCACATTAAGCAACCTATTACATGCATACATTCATAAGATCATATTTCATCATAACTTACCATATTCATAATGATCATACATAACATAGCTTCAACATACATAAGCCATAATAATCCTAATCATAAGAGAACACTACTACAACCAACTCTTAGGATCCCACAAGAGCAATGTGCAAGAGAAGTCCCACCCTCCCTTACACTATGTAGAAACCCCTAAGAAAGCCCTAGTAAGAGTACACACCTTTCATACCTTCATTTACTTTTCCATTAGGGAAATATTGCAATAACCGACATAGACCATGAGAGCTACATGGAATCCGGTGTTCTACACCCACACCGAAAACACTTGCCTAAGGCGTAACCATTCGTACATAGCTATCTAGGTGGATCCACTAAGCTAGATTCCTATGTTGGCACATAGTTAAGGGTCAAAGAGATTGCTTCTAGAAACCCTAACTTACTAAACGTGGGGTTTTCCATCTCATGAGACAACACATGCCGTAGGTAATCTGGACTTGCTAAACGTAAGGAAACCCATATGGGGAGCCAGACTTACTAAACGTGAGACCCCCAACTCATTTACATGCCCTTTCGGTGCTAAGCATCTGATTCCCTTTTGTAATGATTATCTTTAGGCATCACATAAGTTCACAATAGCCTTTAATATACCCTTATGTAGACATCTTACCATAATAGCTCATATGTGTTCTTAACTGAGTAACAATCCTTTAACTTTAGAGACACTTAGCAAGTGAGTAAACCTTTCACTTTACATTACACTACCATCATGAGAACTACCTTTCAATCATATAGAAATCATACCATAATATGCATACATACTTCATAGCTTATTCAAGTGTAGAGGGTTAAGGATGAGGAAGATAGGTCATCAACACCATAATAACACATTATGTATAGCATCATTACAATATAAGTAATTCACCTTTCATACTTGAGTTCAAAGAAGACCCAACCTTCATACCTTCTTGCCCTTTGTGGGACATCCATATTTCAATTACCAAGAAACTCATAACCAATACATAATACAAGGTAATTCATGAAGTAATAACATAATCAACATCAATATAAGCACTTGGCATATTCCCTTCTTAGCCTTCAAGGCTTCATTCAAAGGCTCAACCCTAATTTCATTGAAATTATACATAACCTAGGGGAGAATCATCATACAAACATGAATTTCATAACATCACATTCAATTCTTAGCCTTCAATCAATATCCAACACAAACTAGGTTAGAATTAGGAAAAGAAGGAGAAAATGGGTCTCATGGAGAATAATTCAAGAAACCACCAATACCACATAAATTCATCCATAATTGTTCATATAACATCAGTCAAAGTCAGTTTATAACATAAATTTCACTTTAGAAAGAAGACCCATGGTTTTGGATTGAAACCTAGAAATTGGAGATTTTGAAATTCATCTTGAAGGGGCCTCTTGGGGAAAGGAATCCCAAGACTGATAAGCAACCATACCTTATTGACGAATTAACCATGAAAATCCGAGTTGAAACCTTGGAGAGTTGGTCCTCTTCTTGAAGTTCCAATCATCTTCAATGGAGTTCTTGAGAACAGAGAGAGAATAGAGAGTAGAGAGAAGGAGGAACTTTAGGTTTAGATCTTTGGGGTTTTGTGGTTGAGTGATAAAAGTGAGGTAAATTGACTTAAAAATCATTATATACACGTCCCCTAAATTACCCAAAATACCCCTCACTTAAATGGACACTTTAATGAAGTAAAAATAGATTTCTCAATTTTTGCATTTTTATCGCGGAACAAGTCCGCGACGCGGAGTTGTTCCCTGAAAATATTTGAAATTAAATTTTGAGACAGTAGAGTCCGTGACATGACCGCATCGCGAACTGAAATTTTTCTGCTTGGGGGAGCAAGTGCGCGACGTGCCCTCATTCCCTCTATGCACAACTTGCAAGCTGTCTTGGCATCTTGCTTGGCCAAGGTTGGGGTCCTCCTCGGGGCCCCTTAGTGTGGTCCCGGGGAGTCATATTAGAACCTTTTGACCTTAGGAACATATATTTACCTATTTTAAACCCTTTTCACCAGATTATACCGTCATACGACACTCCCAAACCTGCCCAAAACCCAAGGACACACTATAACACATTTTTCTCTAGTTTCTGGACGTCGTGGTTGTTTCTTGTTGTTTAGACTTATACTCTTTCAAACCAAGTCTATTTCATTACTTAAGGTTTAGAAACATCATTTTAACTATTTTTAAGTCATTATTCATGAGGTGAGGCTCTAACTTAAGTCATAGAATTTTTGGCGTGTTACAAATTGTACCTGAAGTTACTTCTGAGTGTGAGTGTTGAATGAATCCTTGTACTCAAAATCATATTCGTTATGTGAAAAAGGGATTTTGTTTGAGGTAAGGACACTACTTACATTGTCGGATAGTTGGTACCTTGGTGATAGTGAAACAGTGTATGTTGTGTGTCGATTGGTCGATCTATGTCATATCTTTATGCACATGAATTAGCTTATTGAGTCTAAGAGAAAAGGTTTGCACTCATAAATGGAGTCGGGATAGAAAGCCATATGATTGCTTATGCTTGAATGATTGCTTCTACACAAGTGTCGTTTAGAGTCTTAGTGCATTGCTTAAGGACAAACAACAAATTTAGGTTGAGGGTGTTGAGATACCTTGAGTTTATGGTATTTCTAATACATTTAATTTAAGAGTTGTGTGTGTCTAGAGCCATTCTGTATTAGAACTAATAATTTTTGTTCTATATTTGCAGGAAATAAACTTGGACGAGGTTGAGAGAGACAACAACTGAATTTCTGCAGAAGGAGCTATCTACGGAGGTCAGCTACGAATCGTAGGTCCTGTCACGCTACGTAGGTTGATGTCGTAGATAGAGCATCAGGGAAATCTTGACCAATTGTGGAACCACGGAAGCCATTAACGGACGGTAGGTCGACCTATGGTCCATCCTGCACGTCTGTCATTTGTATCAGAAAGTTTGTGTTCCAGTACCTGATGAAAGATTCTAAGTGTGGAGAGACGAAAAGGGACCCACGAATTGTAGGTCGACCTACGGTCCGTTCTGTAGGTCTGTCGTTTGCATCTGGAAGTTGAAGGTTCCAAGCTTCTGAGAATTTGTCTATGTCCTGAGCTACGGAAGGGACCTATGGACCGTCGGTCGATCCACGGTCTATAGGTTAGTCTCGTCTATTGAAGCAGTGTCCAGTAGTTTATTTCATTATTTCTTTTCCTTTTAGTTTAGAACTATGTTTTCTATAAACAGGGTATGTAAACCTCGTTTTTGGGGGTTAGCCACTATTGTTTAATTCTAGTTCTTGGTGTGTTCTTGGGAATTAACTTGCAAACATTAGCAATTTAATTTCCTAATTTTGGTCTATAAAGATTCTTGCTTTGAATTTCAATTGGAGATTATGACTTTCCTCTATTTATTACGTAAGTTCGTGAATTCTTCTTATAACAATATGAATTGTGTTCTTGTTAGTATGGGTAACTAAATCCACAACTAGGGTTCTGGGAACCATGAGCAATTAACAAAGTATGAATAGTAACTATGTAATTCTTGAATAGTGTTGTTGCATGCTTTGATAATGCATTTATTTAGAAGTCTTTTTAACGGTTGCAACGTTAGAACTCGCCTTGTTAATACTTGCTGGACCAAAAAGGTTGTTAATAAGAAAAGATTTATCAACATAGATTTAATGTGATACTATCTAATAGTCTAATGTCAATTGGTGCGGGGGTGAAAATTAAGCCATACATTGATGTGATGTCTAATATGAGGTAAAGGCAAGTGTTAGTAAATTAAACACACGTAGCCGGACAAAGGTGCAGGGTGAAATTCTCTATTTTCTGGACCAAGGATTTAGGGATACATAACTTACCACTTGGCATGTAATACACTAGGAAATGATTGCGATTACTAGGATTACCGCGTTATGAGCTTATGGGCAATACATACACCCTAGTTACTTTTTCTCATTAATAAGAACTAAAGTTCGAATCTTTCTCACTTTCTCTGTAACCAACAATTAGTTATTTGTTACACACCCCCCATTTTCTTACTTGTCTCGAAAATATGTTGACTAAACTAATATAATCGTAAGTTAAAGTTAAGTCTAAATCATATTCCTCGTGGGATTGACCCCAACCTACAAGTTGGGTTCTTTACTTGATAACGATCGCTTATACTTCTTTAGGGCGGTGTAATTTGAGCGTATCAGTGGGGGTAGACATCAAATTCCGTGATAAGCTCATATGGTCTATATCGGTTAATGCTAATTCCTACAATAAGAATATGATTTATGAACTATAGTTACTTAAAAAGATTTACTTAGTGTGAGTGAGAGTATGGTATCTTATTCAAAAATTGCACAAGTTTTCTTTGAGGGTATTCATGGTATGTTCCTTTTATGTTATGATGATTTATGTAATGATTATGCTTATGAACTATGCTTACGATGTATGCTTAGTTGGATTGAAGCTTGAAAAGCCTTTCCAATGCCTGGGTAACTAAAGGTGAGTATTCCCTTGTCTTTGATAAGTAAGCTAAGGGTGAGATTAAAAGATAGTAAGTATGAATGAGAATCTAAAGTGACGTGCTTAGCATGGATTGGATTATGGGATCTTATCCATGTATTGCACAAGCTTGCCTTGAGGTGACTTATGTAGAGTTTCTCTTATGTCATGTTAAACTAGCTGCATTAATTATGCCTATGTCTATGTTGTTATCTCTTATGCTTAAAAATCCTATGTCTTATGATGATGTCTCTTATGTTCATGACTTATGATGTTATCTCTTATTATTATGGCAGATGTCTTATGTTGACTATTAGCTCTTATATACTCTTATGATGTTATGCTAGCTATCATATTTAGTACATTTGTACTAACGCATACTCTTGCTTACATTCTCATCAACTGTAGGGTTCAGTAATTTTGAGTTCCATTCTTGAAGATCGGTTTCTAGAAGTGCAAGGAGTTGAAGACTTGGTGAGTCCTGAACGCATCGAGGATAAGGCCACCATTTCCTTTATGTCTTTCTTTTATTTATTAGACTATTTTATGGGCTGTGTACCAAAGAGTTATTCAATTTGTATTAGATGGTTTGAGACAAAGTGTTATAGACTTCCGCTTGATTTTATAAAAGACATCGATTATATGGAAAAAGTTTTAAAATTTCCGCATCATTTCTATTTACTTTATGTTATGATATTGCTAAGTGGCTTGTGTTAGGCCTTTCAGGTCTAGTACTCCATGTTACATCTAGGGTGTACCCCTGGGTCGTGACATTAGTAGCAATCAATGACTTTTTCTTCTTTTACTTCAGATAGATTTTTGTTTCCTTTATGGCTGGAAGTTCTCCAAAAGTATGAAAAGTTGGAGGATTGTGTACCATCCATTTCGGTGTGGTTAGATTCTGTTCAGTAGTCCAAGGACTTAGAGCACATCTTTTGTTCTTTCCACTTCTTGAAGTGATTGTTACGACCACGAAGACATGACTAATCCCAGGCCATTTTTTATATGGAACTTTCATATGAGTTTGTTCTTTATTTTAATCTACTATAAAGGTTCTAAATTGGCTACTAAATATTAAGGATAATTACATTCTTGGCTGTTGGCAGCTCTATGCAAAAAGAGATCGTATCACGAACAAACTCAGCATCAAACCCTGATCAACTATATAGCTTGCAATCCATTGCAATAAGTCAACTTTGCCACCCTCCATTCTTCTAGTGGTAGCCCTTCATGTGTTCATATCCTTAAGACACTAGAGAAGGATTAGGAGAGGGACTTTAATAGAGTTAAACTCTAAGGCACGACTCAAGAGTAATGAAAGAAGTGACATTTCCTAAACATCTTATTGCCTCTCATACATAAGTGTGGCTCGCTTCACACTAATGAACAAGAATCTACTAGACGTGGCTTATGAGACATCATCCTAGAATCATTCTAAACCTTGTGCTCTTATTACCAAGTTTATCACGACCCAAGGGTACCCCCTAGACGTAACAAGGCACATAGAATCCTTAAAGGCCCCATGTAAGCCACTTATCATACCATAACATAAAGTATTAAAGCAATAATAGCAAAACCACATTTGAATGCAAAAAACATCATAAAGGGAAACGGAAGTCTACACTCGTCTTAATTAGCCATCTATTACAATATTTCAAATGAAAAAGGACGTTGCCCATACAACATAGTTCCTAAATGAATTACTAGAAATGAAACTCAAAGTAAATATCCCATCCTCGATTCATGAGGATTCACCACAAGCGAGGAGAATAGTCAATCCAATATTGAACCAATTGATAACTGCCTTAGGAACCGGACCCTACACTTTGGGAAAAATATAGAAAATATGGGTTAGTACAAAAATGCACTAAGTATGATAGTCATGCACAAAATCATGAAAACATGCTAAAAGTACATTTTAGTTGAATGTATGTCATTTTCTAGTTTAAAACATCATTTTGAAGATAATGGAAGAACATAAGTCATATGCATATTCATTACATAAATACTCACATCATAAGAGAACCATACCATTTGTACCATCAAAGCATACTTGTGCTATGCATGAATAAAATCACATAATCCTACCCAAGATAAGTAAATCTTATTAAGTAACCATCCTTCATAATTCATGTTCTTGTTCATATTCTTGTCATAGTTGGAATAAGCCTTAACCAACATAGACCATGTGAGCTAACAATAAAATTAGGTGTTACCCACACCAAAAAAGGTTGTCCTACTTGCCTAAGTTAATACCATGACTTGTTAGCTTATAGGTGGATCCACTAGCTAAATAACGTATGGGGGCACATAGTTTATGGGATAAGGAGATTGTTACAAGAAACCCCAACCTTGCTTAACGGGGGAGCTTCCATCTCATGAAATTACTTCTAGAAACCCAACCTTACTTAACGGGAGAGTCTCTATCTCATAGTCAATATCCACTCGGTGCTAAGCATTTATCCCATGGAGTACTTATTAAGTCATCACTTGTTTCATTAGGATAGCTAATTAGAACATACGTGAGAATAGTCTTTCACCGTCCATGTCTACATATAACTTTAGATTCATTTAGGTGAGAATTGACTATCAACCTAGAATCTCCATCATATGAGCAAACCTTTCACATTATTATCATTCTCTGTTCATGAGAATAGTCTTTCAATCAACACAATAACATCATTATAATTATAGACACCTCACTATCAAAGTGTTCTTAAAGTGTATTGAAATGACCCAAAAAGTTCCTAAAAATGTGCTTCGGAAGTTGTCGGAAACTTATTTTAGCTATATCTAAAAATCTGTTTCATTTTTCGAAAATCTGACTTCATATTCTTGTTTAGAGGGTCAAATTGAGTGGGAAATGGGTCTAACCCAAATTTTAGAGCAACCGTATCAAAATCCGAAATTTCCAAGTGAAGATTTTTTCGAGGGTCAACTTTGGAGGGTCATATCTCCTAGCACACAAATAATTGGGTGGCACATAACATATCCATGGAAATCCCTTTGAATTAGCTACCCAACGCACTTCGTTTCACCTCATTCGGAGTTCGGACGAAGAAGATATGCCCATTTTCGTAAAATCTGTCCGGCAGGAAATGCAATTTCCAGTGAGCGTTTTTACTGTTCACCCGCCTCATTTTTTTTTAAGTGTTGGACCTTTTTTTTTTTCCAAAGGGCATATGTTATTTCCTATATAGCATTAGTTCAATTTCCATCTCTAAAACATTTCCCAAAACACCTCTCCCATACTTAGACACATTTTCTCTCAACTTCTCTCAAGAACCCTAATCCAAAACCTTCCTCAAGATTGAAGAGACTCTTGCTCCAAGTTCCAAGCTTCCATTGAAGACACTCTCAAGACCTTCATAAAAACTCAAGGTATGTGGTGTTGAACTCATGGGTCCTTCCACCCATAGTGCCTAGACTCTATTCTACTCACTAATTCATGGTTTAAGTTAAGATTCATAAATTAGTTTTGTTCTTTGTAATAATTTCCTGCACATTGAAATTTAAACATGAAAAGTGAATGTTTTGAGCATGTTGTGACTCTAGAACTTGAATCTAAATTTGGAATGGATGTGGAGATTTTCATGTGGTCTTGTGGGTGTTAAAAGGTGTTGTTGTAGGTTGTTCACTGGTTTGGCTGCATAATTACTACCCTATTTTCCATGCTCTTTGATTCCATTACATGCCTTCAAGGTGTTTGACAAAATGTCCAACTATGGAGAATTGGTGAATTGATGCTTTAAAGCTTGAGTTATGAGATGTATGGCATTCCAGAGATGTGTTGATGACAAACTAAGCTTGTGTATATGTTCATTCCATACATGAGATTGCATTAGAGCCAAATGGGAATTTCCTATATAAAGTGTTGCATGACCATGCCCGGTCCGGGGGAAAAGAACTGGACAACCATGTGAGAGGTTTATATCTCACCACCTAGGATGCTTGGGGTGTGACCAACATCAACCATGTGAGAGGTTTATATCTCACCACCTAGGATGCTTGGGGTGTGACCAACATCAACCATGTGAGAGGTTTATATCTCACCACCTAGGATGCTTGGGGTGTGACCAACATCAACCATGTGAGGGGTTTATACCTTGCCACCAGGGTGTCCGGGTGTGAACGGCATCCCCCATCCTAAGTTGGGGTTATAGATTGGTTGGATCATGCATACACATATGATATCTACTATTAGTATAGATTTACTTAAACATGTTTTGACTTCACTTTGATCATGCATCCTCATATTGTTATTCATTATGCCTATGAAACTATTTCTTGCATTTCGGTTGTGTCCTTGTCTATTGTTGTATTGCACCCCGCATACTTAGTACATTCCAAGTACTAACGCATATTTTGCCTACATGATGTCACCATGTAGGGACCGGGGCTACTCTTAATCCTTCTCTCCATTCACGGGGCTAGTACGGTGCTTATCCGAGTTTGTTGGTGAGTCCTCAATGATTCGAGGGCTATGTTATGTTTCCTACTCCTATGTTTTGAGACTTTAGCTTGCAATTGTATTTTGACTATGAGGGGAGCCGGTAGTATGTCATGGCCCCCGTCCTATCTATGTATGTAGAGGTGTGCGTTGGACAAGTATTTTGTAAATGAGCTTGACTCTTGTTCTATGATGTCATTTTGAAATGGTTTGCCCTTAGTCCCTATTTCCCGTTATTTAATGTTGAATGTACTTCCGCGACCGATGAAGTGTGATGACAAGTTTGAAAGGCTTGTTTGGGGTTCCTTCAGGTTCCTCATTCGCCATGTCACGTCTAGGCCCTAGGCTTGGGTCGTGACAAACTTGGTATCAGAGCACTAGGTTGTTAAATCCTCGGAGTCCAACACACCGCGTTGAGTAGTGTCCTAATCATGGTTGTGAAGCGCGCCACAACTATGAATGGGAGGCTACAAAACGTTTTAGGAAAGGTTTCCCTTCTTCATGTTCTATGTCGTGCTTAGAGTGCAATAAGGTGATTCCTCCCTAACGCTTGTTCTTTGGATTGCTAGATCATCATGCCAAATATGAGGGGAAGACGGGCCCGATCACCGGAAGAGCCACCCACCAATGGTGAGCTCCGTGATGCACTCACCATGCTTGCACAAGTGGTAACTAACCAAGTGCAACAAGGAGCCCAAGCTCCTCGAGCTACCACCCCGGGGGAAAGGGTGAGAGATTTCATGAGGATGAACCCTCCGGTCTTCCATGGTTCAAAGGTGGATGAGGACCCGCAAGAGTTCATCGATGAGGTATGCAAAATCTTGACCATTATGGATGTTGGTACTTGTGAGAAGGCGAAATTGGCGGCCTACCAACTCAAGGGGGTTGCTCAAATTTGGTTTGATCAATGGAAGGGTGAGAAAGGTAATGGCTATGTGGTGTTGTGGGAGGAGTTTAAACTTGCTTTCCTTAATAGGTTCTTCCCTCTTGAGCTTAGGGAGGCAAAGTTGGTGGAGTTCATTAACTTGAAGCAAGGAGCTATGAGTGTGAGGGAGTATGCCCTCAAATTTGTCCAACTCTCCAAGTATGCACCTCACTTGGTGGCCGACTCTAGGTCGAGTATGAACAAATTTGTGATGGGTGTATCCGACTTGGTTAGTGAGGAGTGTCAGTCCGCTATGCTCATTGGAGATATGGATTTGTCTCGGTTGATGACTTATGCCGAGCAAATGGAGGAGGAGAAGTTGAGGAAGAGAAGGGGGCACGAGGCCAAGAGGGCCCGATTGGAGAATAGGCTCCTTAAGGGTGCTAGATTTCATCAAGGCCGAGGAAACCCTCATGTCAACCGGGATTTGCTATCAATGTTCCTAGACCTCAAGGGGGAGGTGAAGTGGGTTCTATGGATGTATGCCCTAAGTGTGGGAGGAAGCATGGTGGTCCTTGCATGAAGGGTTCGGGTGCTTGTTTTGAATGTGGAGAAGTGGGTCAGAAGAGGTTTGAGTGTCCCAAGATCCGCCACAAGGTCCGAAGTGCTAACACTACTCCTTTGGGTAGAGGTGCTTCTCAAAGTGGTGCCCCAAGGGACAATCGATTTTATGCTTTGCATGGTAGACAAGGTGTTAATGAGACTCTGGATGTGGTGACCGGTATGTTGCAAATCTTTGATCTTGATGTTTATACTTTGATTGATCCGGGTGCCACCCTTTCTTTTGTTACCCCCTTAGTTGCTAGGAAATTTCATGTCGAGTCGGAATTGTTGCATGAGTCATATGAAGTATCTACTCCCATTGGTGTCTCTATTGTTGCTAGAAAAGTGTATAGAAATTGTCCGGTTTGCATATTGAATAAGTTGTTGCCTTGTGATCTTGTTGAGTTGAACATGGTGGATTTTGATGTTATTCTTGGGATGGATTGGTTGCATGCATATTATGCTTCTATTGATTGTAGGACTCGTAAAGTCAAGTTCCGATTTCCTAATGAACCCGTCCTTGAGTTGGAGAGCCGGGATGTTGTGGTGAAGGGGAAATTCATTTCTTGCATTAAAGCCCATAGGTTGATTTCCAAAGGGTGCTTGTACCATATTGTGAGAGTCAATGATGTAGAGTCTAAAGTCTCTCCTATTGAGTCTATTCCGGTTGTTAATGAGTTTCTAGATGTCTTCCCAAAAGACCTTCCCGGTGTCCCTCCCGAAAGGGAGATAGATCTTGGTATAGACCTCCTTCCCGATACTCAACCTATTTCTATCCCCCCTTACCGTATGGCCCCGACGGAGTTGAAAGAGCAATTAAAAGATTTGTTAGAGAAGGGGTTTATTAGACCTAGTCATTCTCCCTGGGGTGCTCCGATTTTGTTTGTGAAGAAGAAAGATGGGTCTCTTAGAATGTGTATTGATTATCGACAACTTAATAGGGTCACCGTCAAGAATAGGTATCCTCTTCCAAGGATTGACCATTTATTTGACGAATTGCATGGGGCTAGTCACTTCTCTAAGATTGATCTTCGGTCAGGGTATCATCAAGTGAAGGTGAGGGAGTGTGATATTCTCAAGACGGCCTTTCGTACTAGGTATGGGCACTATGAGTTTGTGGTGATGTCTTTCGGGTTGACTAATGCTCCGGCTATCTTTATGGATTTGATGAATAGGGTTTTCAAACCCTACCTTGATTCTTTTGTGGTGGTGTTTATAGATGACATCTTGATCTATTCTCGGGGTGAGGAAGAGCACAAGGGTCACTTGAGGGTTGTACTCCAAAGATTGAGGGAAGAGAAGTTGTACGCTAAATATGAAAAGTGTGAGTTTTGGTTGAAGGAAGTTGCTTTCTTAGGCCATGTGGTGTCGGGGGATGGTATTAAGGTGGATCCTAAGAAGACCGATGTTATTAGGAATTGGCCTAGACCTTTGACCCCGTCGGATATAAGGAGTTTCTTGGGTTTAGCGGGTTATTATAGAAGATTTGTGGAAGGGTTTTCTTCTCTTCCTTCTCCTATGACTAAGTTGACTCAAAAGAAGGCTAAATTTGTGTGGTGGGATGAGTGTGAGGAAAGCTTCCAAACTTTGAAAGAAAGGCTTGTGTCCGCTCTTATTTTGTCACTTCTGGATGGGTTAGAAGGTTTTGTTGTTTATTGTGATGCTTCCCGTATTGGTTTGGGTTGTGTGTTGATGCAAAGTGGTAAGGTTATAGCCTATGCTTCTAGGCAACTTAAGGTTCATGAAAAAAATTACCCAACCCATGATCTTGAATTGGCCGCCGTGGTTTTTGCTTTAAAGATTTGGCGTCATTATTTGTATGGGGTGCATGTTGATATCTTCACCGACCATAAGAATCTCCAATATGTGTTCACGCAAAAAGATCTTAACTTGAGACAAAGGAGGTGGTTAGAATTCCTTAAGGATTATGATATGAGTGTTCACTATCATCCGGGGAAAGCTAATGTGGTGGCGGATGCATTGAGTAGAGTGTCCATGGGTAGCTTGGCTCATGTGGAGGAAGGTAGTAAAGAGTTGGCTAAGGAGGTCCATCGGTTGGCCAAATTGGGAGTTAGGTTAGAAGGGGTGGATATTGGAGGAGTAGTTGTTGTTGATGGTTCAAGGTCTTCCTTGGTTGATGAGGTGATAGTCAAGCAAGATCTTGATCCTTCTTTGGTAGAATTAAAGGCTTCGGTGAGTAGTGGTAAGGTGGAGGTTTTCTCCCAAGGGGGAGATGGTGCCCTTAGGTACCAAGGTAGATTATGTGTTCCTTGTGTGGATGGTCTGAGGGAAAGAATCCTTGATGAGGCTCATAATTCTTTTTATTCTATTCATCCGGGGTCAACAAAGATGTATAGAGACTTGAGGGATGTGTATTGGTGGGGCGGTATGAAGAAGGACATTGCAAAATTTGTTTCGGGTTGCCATAGTTTTCAACAAGTCAAGGCCGAACATCAAAGGCCGGGTGGCCTAACTCAAGACATTAAGATACCTACTTGGAAGTGGGAAGAAATCAACATGGATTTTGTAGTGGGCTTGCCCAAGACTAGAAGAGGCTTTGATTCGGTTTGGGTGGTGGTTGATCGGATGACAAAGTCGGCTCATTTCTTACCGGTTAAAACTACTTACGGGGCTGAAGAGTATGCCAAGTTGTACATTCATGAATTGGTAAGGTTGCATGGGATTCCCTTGTCTATCATCTCGGATCGTGGTGCCCAATTCACTTCTCACTTTTGGAAGTCATTCCAAAGGGGTCTTGGTACAAAGGTAAAGCTTAGCACGGCCTTCCACCCTCAAACGGATGGCCAAGCCGAAAGAACAATTCAAACCTTGGAGGATATGCTTAGAGCTTGTGTCTTGGAGTTGAAAGGTAGTTGGGATGATCATCTTCCTTTCATTGAATTTGCATACAACAATAGTTATCATTCTAGTATCGGTATGGCTCCTTTTGAGGCACTTTATGGTAGACGGTGTAGGTCACCGGTTGGGTGGTTTGAAGTTGGAGAGGTGGCCTTGTTGGGTCCGGATCTGGTCATGGATGCTCTTGAGAATGTAAGGATGATTAGGGAGAGGTTGAAAACAACCCAAAGTCGTCAAAAGTCTTATGCCGATGTGAGGAGACGAGATCTTGAATTCAGAGTGGGTGATTGGGTTTATTTTAAAGTTTCTCCAATGAAAGGTGTGGTTTGTTTTGGGAAGAAGGGGAAATTAAGTCCTAGGTATGTCGGTCCTTATAAGATAATAAGAAGGGTTGGTAAAGTAGCCTATGAGTTGGGGTTGCCCAAGGAGATGGAATTAGTTCATCCGGTATTCCATGTATCGATGTTGAGGAAATGTGTTGGTGATCCTAACGCTATTGTACCTCTTGAGGTTGTGGATGTTGTAGAAGATAATTTGACGTATGAAGAAGTCCCGGTTCAGATCTTAGATAGACAAGTTAAGAGGTTGAGGAACAAGGAAGTGGTGTCCGTTAAGGTGCTTTGGAGAAATCAACAAGTGGAGAGTGCTACTTGGGAGGCCGAAGCGGACATGCAAAGGCGTTATCCTTATCTATTCAACTCCACTCAAGCCTAAGGTATTAAATCAAGTCCTTTGTACTCCATTGAGTCTTACATTTCAGCCCCTGAATCATTCATGTGCATATATGTTTAAATTGATGAGTTATGGATGCTTTACACTAAGTTTTGAAATCTTGAAGTGATGTTTAAATAAAATTTTGCATTCATGTTGGGGCTGATATGTTCTTACTAAGTCTTGCCTTGTACGTCTCTTCCACATTCGGGGACGAATGTTCCCAAAGGGGAGATATTGAAATGACCCAAAAAGTTCCTAAAAATGTGCTTCGAAAGTTGTCGGAAACTTGTTTTAGCTATATCTAAAAATCCGTTTCGTTTTTCGAAAATACGACTTCATATTCTTGTTTAGGGGGTAAAATTGAGTGGGAAATGGGTCTAACCCAAATTTTAGAGCAACCGAATCAAAATCCGAAATTTCCAAGTGAAACCTTTTCGAGGGTCTACTTTGGAGGGTCATATCTCCTACCACACAAATAATTGGGTGGCCCATAACATATACATGGAAAGCCCTTTGAGTTAGCTACCCAACACACTTTGTTTAACCTCATTCGGAGTTCGGACAAAGAAGTGATGCCCATTTTCATAAAATCTATCCGGCAGGAAATGCAATTTCCAGTGAGCGTTTTTACTGTTCACCCGCCTCATTTTTTTTTAAGTGTTGGACCTTTTTTTTTCCAAAGGGCATATGTTATTTCCTATATAGAATTAGTTCAATTCCCATCTCTAAAACATTTCCCAAAACACCTCTCCCATACTTAGACACATTTTCTCTCAACTTCTCTCAAGAACCCTAATCCAAAACCTTCCTCAAGATTGAAGAGACTCTTGCTCCAAGTTCCAAGCTTCCATTGAAGACACTCTCAAGACCTTCATAAAAACTCAAGGTATGTGGTGTTGAACTCATGGGTCCTTCCACCCATAGTGCATAGACTCTATTCTACTCACTAATTCATGGTTTAAGTTAAGATTCATAAATTAGTCTTGTTCTTTGTAATAATTTCCTGCACATTGAAATTTAAACATGAAAAGTGAATGTTTTGAGCATGTTGTGACTCTAGAACTTGAACCTAAATTTGGAATGGATGTGGAGATTTTCATGTGGTCTTGTGGGTGTTAAAAGGTGTTGTTGTAGGTTGTTCACTGGTTTGGCTGCATAATTACTACCCTATTTTCCATGCTCTTTGATTCCATTACATGCCTTCAAGGTGTTTGACAAAATGTCCAACTATGGAGAATTGGTGAATTGATGCTTTAAAGCTTGAGTTATGAGATGTATGGCATTCCAGAGATGTGTTGATGACAAACTAAGCTTGTGTATATGTTCATTCCATACATGAGATTGCATTAGAGCCAAATGGGAATTTCCTATATAAAGTGTTGCATGACCATGCCCGGTCCGGGGGAAAAGAACTGGACAACCATGTGAGAGGTTTATATCTCACCACCTAGGATGCTTGGGGTGTGACCAACATCAACCATGTGAGAGGTTTATATCTCACCACCTAGGATGCTTGGGGTGTGACCAACATCAACCATGTGAGGGGTTTATACCTTGCCACCAGGGTGTCCGGGTGTGAACGGCATCCCCCATCCTAAGTTGGGGTTATAGATTGGTTGGATCATGCATACACATATGATATCTACTATTAGTATAGATTTACTTAAACATGTTTTGACTTCACTTTGATCATGCATCCTCATATTGTTATTCATTATGCCTATGAAACTATTTCTTGCATTTCGGTTGTGTCCTTGTCTATTGTTGTATTCCACCCCGCATACTTAGTACATTCCAAGTACTAACGCATATTTTGCCTACATGATGTCACCATGTAGGGACCGGGGCTACTCTTGATCCTTCTCTCCATTCACGGGGCTAGTACGGTGCTTATCCGAGTTTGTTGGTGAGTCCTCAATGATTCGAGGGCTATGTTATGTTTCCTACTCCTATGTTTTGAGACTTTAGCTTGCAATTGTATTTTGACTATGAGGGGAGCCGGTAGTATGTCATGGCCCCCGTCCTATCTATGTATGTAGAGGTGTGCGTTGGACAAGTATTTTGTAAATGAGCTTGACTCTTGTTCTATGATGTCATTTTGAAATGGTTTGCCCTTAGTCCCTATTTCCCGTTATTTAATGTTGAATGTACTTCCGCGACCGATGAAGTGTGATGACAAGTTTGAGAGGCTTGTTTGGGGTTCCTTCGGGTTCCTCATTCGCCATGTCACGTCTAGGCCCTACGCTTGGGTCGTGACATGTATACCAATATCTCATAATCATGCATAATTCTCATACCTTTCCCTTTAAGGATCATAAATCACATTCAATCAAAACATCAAGAATTACCACTTTAGACATGGATAATAACATGATTCAATTAACTAAATTAGTATAAGCATAATTTCATAAATTGGGGAATGGGTAATATCATAGATTTATGGGAGATTTTATCATAAAACCACAATAAACAACAATTCAATCATAGTTTAAAGTAATTAGATCATTCAAAGTGTTCTTGAGAAGAATCCATTACTTAGAGTAAGAGCCTGTTTGGATGGGCTTTTAAGCTGGTTAAACCGACTTAAAAGTCAATTTTTGACTTATTAGAGTGTTTGGCAATTATCAAAGAGACTTATTTTAAGTCAGAAATGACTTATTTTAAGCCAAAAGCTAAAAGCTAGGTGAGGGGAGGTTTTTTTAAAAAAAAAACTTAAAATCCCTTTTATGTTGAGTATATTACCTTTTTGCCCTTAATTCTTATATACAATTCCCAAATTGCCCATATTGAATTAACCTTAACATCTATTATTATTATTATTATTATTATAATTCTTATAATTATTATTATAATTCTTATTATTATTATTATTATTATTATTACTATTATTATTATTATTATTATTATTATTCTTTTTATTAATATTATTATTATTATTATTATTGTTATTATTATTCTTTTTGTTATTATTATTCTATTTATTCTTATTATTATTATTATTATTATTATTATTATAATTCTTATTATTATTATTATTATTATTATTGTTATTGTTATTGTTATTGTTATTGTAATTGTTATTATTATTGTTATTATTATTATTATTGTTATTATTATTATTATTATTATTATTATTATTAATATTATTATTATTAATATTGTTATTGTTATTGCTATTGTTATTGTTATTGTTATTATTATTGTTGTTGTTGTTGTTATTATTATTATTATTACTATTATTATTATTATTATTATTATTATTGTTATTATTATTATTGTTATAATTATTATTATTATTATTATTGTTATTATTCTTATTGTTATTATTATTTTTATAATAATAATTATTATTGTTATTATTATTAATATTGTTATTATTATTATTATTGTTATTATTAGTATTATTATTGTTATTGTAATTGTTATTATTATTGTTAATATTATTATTCTTATTGTTATTATTATTATTCTTATTATTATTATTATTATTGTTATTATTACTATTGGTATTTTTATTATTGTTATTATTATTTTTATTATTATTATTATTATTATTATTTATTATTATTATTATTATTATTATTATTATTTTTATTATTTTTATTATTATTATTAATATTATTATTCCTCTTATAAATAATTTGTGGTGGTAAAGAAATATTTGAATGATAGGAAAACATTATTACTTATGGCTGTAAAATATAAATTTATTTTGTTTTAATTTTTTTTAAGTATAAAAACCTTAAATTAATCAACTTTTTATCATGGTAACAACTTAAAGGGTATTTCAGATATTTTGATTAAAAAAAGTGTTTACCAGCACTTATTTTCCAAACACATCAACAATCTATTTTTCAACTGCAGAACTTTTATCCAAACACATAGCTACTTATTTTTAAAATAAGTTACAGCACTTTAAAAAGTTACTTTTTAGAAGTTACTTTTTTTTTAGTCAATCCAAACGGGATCTAAAACCCTAGCTTTTTGTGGAAAATTCTATCTTTGAAATTGAGTTTGGAGGGACTTCATGGATGAAAACTCTCCATATATGAAGGACTACCATACATTAGTTACTATTCTCCAAATAAATTCGGTGTAAAGGAATTCTTCTAAAAACCCTAACTTGATTTTCTTCTTCTTCTTCCTTGGGGTTCTAGAGAGAAGATTTTAGGGGGAAAATTGATTTTCATTTGGGATTTAGAAATTATGATTTAGATGAGTTAGTTTAGGGACTTAAAACCTAATATAGTTAGTTTAGGGACTTAAAACCTAATATAGTTATTTTAATTTAGTGAAAACCGACGTCACTTAACATTTAATTAAAAAGGAAAACCCCAAAACACCCCTAAGTTTAACTGCCAAATGGTAGTTCCGAGGCACAATCCACACCCACCACTGATAGACCCTGGGAAGACCCACGACCCATGCTAGCAAGTCGTGGTAGGGTTTATGAGGCTTGGTTCCTGGGGCCTTGACCAACGACACTCATCCATGAGGCGCGGATCCACCTACTAGCTGTGGTTCCCCCTCGTGGGTGGACTGCCCAGGCACCATTTTTCACCTTCTGAAGGGTCCTCCTCAAGGACCCATAGTTAGTCCTTGGGGGGTCTTACCTTGACATTTTAACCCAAAAACATATATATTGAGTATCGGGAGTTATTTATGACCCTAACCCTCACGACAATCACTAGTTTAACCTACTAGTTTTTGAAATGTTACACGATATCCCTCATAGTATTAGAGGCTTCACAGATATACAATAGGAGTTCATGAATCTTTTTCATTTTCATTATTAATGTTTGAGACTCGAGTTTCCTTCTTATGGCTAGTTGAATGTTCTTATACATTTTTGAGTTTATTTATTTGTGATATTTTAGTTAAAGTTTCTACTTTTCAGTTTATCTATTATGAGTAAGTCTTCCGCTGAAGTTGAGAAGGGTCAAGGGTTCGCTTGGGGCCAGCAATGCTCCTCGAGTGCCGACCATGTCCAAGCTGTAGGCTCGGGGCATGACAATCTTGTTATCAGAGCACAGAGTTCAAAATTCTTAGGGTGTGAATGAAGTCGGTTCTCTAGAGTCTTCGTTATCGGTGTGAAGCGCACCACATCTATAATTAGAAAGCTGCGACATTTAGAGAAAATGGTCAAAATCCCCCCTAACCTATAGTCGGATTCTCAACTACACACTCATACTTTAGGGTGATCCTATTACCCACTTAGACTATTTTAAAATGTAGTTATTTGCTCCCTATGTGCTGAGGTGGCAAATAATGCGTAGTTCACCTCTCTTTTAGAGAGTAAGAGCAAAAACAAATAATAAAACTTTAACTTTATAAGTGTTTCTTTTATTTCATTTTTTTTTTATGTTTCCTTATATTTTATTTACTTTACTTTTAATGTTCTTTTTCGTTTTTCTCTTTAACAAGAAACACCAACAACATTTTCTTCTTTCTCTTTAACAAGAAACATCAGTAACAACAACATGGGCTGCAGCGGTGGCGGCACCATGTGAACTTCACTCATCCACCACCAATTCTTCGTCTTCATCGACGTTCCACTATGTGAGAACAAACCCATCAACCATCAATTTTGTTGTGAACCTCCATTGCCACTTCCTTTATAGCTTCAAGATTTTTAATGTAGGAGATGCAGATTCAATCATAAACACAATTTAAAAAGTTAGGTATTGCATCTACCTTTCGTATTTCAGATCTGATAAGGCTTTGACTATCAAATCTACAATAAATATCGATTAGTACAAAAATCTTACAATATCTTCATTTTAAAGATTTCTACCCAACTAAACTAAATTAATTGCATCTAAAAATTTAATCCCTAAAATTGAAAGACTTTTTGAAGCATTAAATTGTTAATGATTTTGAGTGAAATTTCATCAATATCGAGAGAAAAAATAGGAAATGGTGTAGAAATTGAGATTTTGAAGGGTAATTATGCGATTATTGAAAAAAAGTGGGGATTTTTGAAGGTTGAATCGAGAGAATTTTAGATGAAAATGGATGAAAAATCTCGGGCCGGTGGCTGATGGGCCTAGAGATGAAAGAAAATAAAATAATTAATTTTTATACATTAAAAAAAATATTATGTGGCGGGCGCGTGTCCAACACTACTTAATACTAATCTGGGTGAGTTATTAAGGGGTTATATATTCTACTTTTAAAATGTTCAGGGGGTAATAGGACCCCCGTAAAGTATGAGTGTGTAGTTGAAAATCCGACAATAGGTTGAGGGGGCGTTTGACCATTTTCTCGCGATATTTAGGAACTAACTTATTTCTTTCATACTCCTTTTGTGCGATAGATTTTAGCTCTATCCCGTTTCTTTCTAATTTGCGCTTGCCCATATCTTTCATATCATGCCTCCACGAAGAGCTGTTCGAGGTCGTCTTGCTAGGAGGAATGTTGATCCTCAGGATCAAGGGTACCCAATGCACTAGGAGTGCAACCACAAGAAGAGGTTGCTAATGTTGAGTTTAGGGATGCTATCTAGATGTTGGGTTAAGTTCTGACCAACCAAGCTAGGAAATAATTACGGAATCGATAGGATGTGGCTGATACATCCAGGATCCTTGAGTTCTCAAGAATGAATTCTCCAGACTTCACCGATTCAAGTGTCACTGATGATCTGGAAAGATTTGTTGAAGAGTTGCAAAAAGTGTTTGAGGTAATGCATGTTACAGATGTTGAGCATGTGGAGCTAACTACATACCAACTGAAGGGTGTTTTTATGGTATGATATGACCAATGAAAGTACAGTAGAGCTAAGGGTGCATAAATTGTGAGATTTGTTGTGTTCGAAGATGACTTAATGAGGCCTTCTTCCCTTGTGAACTGAGAGAGGAAAAGGTAAAAAAATTCCTCACTCTTAAGAATGAATTCATGATTGTGCATGACTACAGCCTCAAGTTCACTCAATTGTTTCGTTATGCTCTTGAGATGGTTGTTGAGATGAGGAGCAGTATGAGCTTATTTGTGTCTGGGCTGTCTTAGTTGTCAAGTAAGGAGGGCAAGGAAGCTATGTTGATATGAGACATGGACATAGAAAGTCTTATGATTCATGTGCAATAGGTTGAGAAGGATAAGCCGAGGGATAGAGAAGAGTTCCGAAATAAGAATGTTAAGACAACAAGAAATGAGTCAGGGCAGAAGAAGAGCAATGCAAATTGGTCATCTTTTTAGCTAAAGCCAATTGGACATGGTCCATTGTCTGCTAATTAACCTACACAATAGAACAGAGGTGAGTTCAAGAATCAAGATTATCAAAACTTCAGAGCTAGACCTGCACAAACTCAAGGTAGTGTGGCACATGAAGGTAATTTGACTCTTGCATATGCCAAGTGTTGTAGGAACTACCCAGGAGCGTGTCGCGATTGCTCCACTGTTTCCTTCAAGTGTGGTCAGAATGGTCACTTCATGAGAGAGTGCCCTAAGCACATGCAGAGTACTTGTAATGGGGTCAATAGAGCCCAATATTTATTAGTGGCTCTACCAGACAGAGCTACACCTAGAAGAGCTATTTTAGGGACAGGCGGAGGAGCAAACCATCTGTATGCTATTACCAGTCTCCAAGAGCAACAAAATTTACCTAATGTTGTCATTCCAGATGATCTTCACGGAGTCCCTCTTGAGAGAGAAATAGACTTTGATACATATATTCTTCCTCATACTCGTCTTATCTCTATTCCACCATATAGAATGGCTCCCGCTTAGTTGGTAAAGTTAAGAGAGCATTTGAACGACCTTCTTGATAAAGGTTTCATTCGACCAAGTGTCTCACCTTAGGGCGCTCTAGTCTTATTTGTGAGGAAGAAGGATGGTTCACTTAGGATGTGTATTGCTAACCACCAATTGAACAGGTTTACTATCAAGAATAAGTATCCGCTTTGGAGAATTGCTGATGTTTTCGATCGACTTCAGGGTTTTACTTGTTTTTCATAGGTAGACCTCAGATCTGGCTATCATCAGTTGAGAGTAAGTGAAATTGATATTCCAAAGACTGCATTCAGCACCCGTTATGGTCATTATGAGTTTCTAGTCTTGTCTTTTGGTTTAACTAATGCTCTTGCAGCGTTCATGGATCTTATGAACATAATGTTTATTATCTATATATCTTTTTATCGTATTCATTGATGACATTCTAATTTATTCAAGGAATGAGGAGGATCATGCTAGTCATCTCAAAGTAGTTCTCTAATTTCTGAAGGATAAGGAGCTGCATGTTAAATTTTTCAAGTACAAATTTTTGCTTGAGTTTGTGGCCTTCTTATTCCATATTGTTTTTGGTGATGGGATATGAGTTGACCCTCAACAAATTGAGGCAGTGCAGAACTGGCCTAGACCCACATATCTATCTGATATTATGGTTTCTTGGGATTGGTTGGTTATTATATGAGGTTTGTCGATGGGGTTTCATCTATGTCATCCCTGTTGACTAAGTTGACTCACAAGAAAAAAAAGTTTCAATGGCGTGAAGCTTCTGCGAATAGCTTACAGGAATTGAAAACTAGATTGACTACTGCCCCAAGTGTTGACCTTACCAGAGGGTACATGGAATACCCCGCATTCAAAAGAGGTAAATTGGAAGATTTTGGAGAAGTTCCAGATGTCTCCCATGAGTGTAAACTATGCCCCATGGTTTGACCCACAGATTGTAGGTGGGCTTCGTGGATGGGGCACCATGGAAGCTACCTAAGACAGAACAACGACAAGAACCCACGCCTCGTGAATGGGTCCACGGCCCGTGGTTGGGCGAGCTATCGTTTTGCCAAATTCTCTAACATGGAACCATGATTGACCAGGACGGACCGTAGGTCAGTCGACGGTCCATCGGTTGAGATTCCATGAGTCGAGAGTTGGTAGTTATTTTAGGGGAACATGGATCTTTTGCAGTTTTATTAAATTTAAGTGGTGTCGTTTTGCCTAAACCTAGACAACCTACATAAGGAATTTAGACCACAAAACTCACTCAATTAAGTCATTCTCTCAATTCCCAAAAGAAAACCCAAATCCCCTATCAAATATTTTAGAGAATTCTCTCAATTCCCAAAAGTAAACCCAAATCCCCTCTCAAATATTCTGTCTCTAGAAGTTTGAAGAAGAAGTAAGAAATTGGAGCTGGGTCAAGATTAAGTCTCCCAATTTTCAAGCTTTTGAGGGGATTGTGACTAAGGTATAATGGCTTTTCATCCATGGGATCCTTCCTCCCATGAAGTCCCCTAGAGTTCCACAATTTGAAAAAGAATTCCCCCAATTCTAGTTAGGGTTTCTTCCAATGTTGTGGCTTATGAGGAATGTAGATCCAATTGAGTGGATTATAATTTTTTTATGATTGAATTGATAATATTGCATGCATTTTGGATGAAATTACATGTACCCATGCCTATCTTATGATTGTAGGACTGAATTGATATAGTTAGGTTTGATGCCACGTGAGGGAAACTCTATGTGTTAGATTTATCCTTATAGGATTAATGAATTATGATTAGAATTGCTTGATATTGAAGCATATATGATGAATATGATGTTAATTGCTTCACATCAAAGCATAGATGATACTAATGAGATATAGTGCTTTGAGAATAAAGCCTATACTATGAATTGTTGATTGTTGATATTGTAGTATCGAAAGGATACTTCGTATAATGAATTGATAAGCATGATTACATGAATGTGAAAGCTTTACTCACAGGAATTATTCTAGGTTGAACGTATTGCTCACATAAAATGAATCTAGACTAACATGCTTAATGAATGATAAGGCTAGAGGCGATTACCCTTGACCTCCATATGCAAGGATATGAGTTGATTCCCATACTCCTTAGAATTGAACAAGAGGTGAGTCCCCACATTCCTACTATGATGAATGGACATGGAGGCGAGTACCCATGCTCCTCATGAAATAATGTAGAGGCGAGTACCCGTGTCATATGATGAGTTTGTGGAGGCGAGTACCCACAATCTAAAAGTAAGTAAAGCAAGAGGCGAATACCCATTAGGCTTTATAAGCTAGGCATTGAGGAAAATCCCTATGTCTTTAAAAGTAACTATGACTAATGTGATTATGTTATTAATTTGATTTGTTTGGATTGTTTCTAGATATGCCTTCCATGATGTAAGCTTGACTAGAGGCGGATAACGTACGTCTTGGCTAAGGATAAATGAGGTTACTTAAGGAAGTATTCCTTTTTCATTATGATTCTTATTATGTCTTGATTATGAGTATGCCTTATGTCTTATGTTGACTAATGCGTATGTTGTATTTTTTATGCTAGCCGTCATATTTAGTACCTGATTGTACTAACACATACTCTTGACTACATTCTTAATCAAATTTAGGGTCCGTCGACATTGACTCTCACACTCTTGGCTAGATTCATTAATGTTGATCAAAGGAAGTGAAGTTTTGGTGAGTCCTCATTGTACTCGAGGATGTGATCCCCACTTTCTTTTATGCTTTTCCTTTATTTATTGGACTATTGTATGGGCTGTAACCCAAGAATTATTTCATATTTTTTAGATAGTTTGAGACAATGTCATTAGACTTCCGCTCATTTTTATAAAAGACCTTGATTGTATTAAAAAGTTTTAAATTCCCGCTCATTTCTATTACCTTATGTTATGATATGATAAGGGGCTTGTATGGGGCCTCTCGGGGTCTCATACACCTTGTTACATCTAGGGGGTATCCCTAGGTAGTCCCATGAACCCAAATATGAATACGGTGGTACCAAGGGTGAGGGATTTCACAACTATGAACCCTCCCAAATTTTATAGCTCCAAAGTTGAGGAAGACCCTCAAGAGTTTATTGACGAGGTCTATAAGGTACTTGATATTATGGGTGTGATACTGGTAGAGAAGGCGGAACTAGCTGCTTACCAACTCAAAGGGGTTTCTCAGATTTGGTTTAATAAGTGGAAAGAGGAAAGGATGGTTGAAGCGGGTCCCATAGAATGGGTGTCACGACCCGGGAGTATCCCCAAGTCGTAACATGCGTATTCAACCTCTCGGAGGCCTCATACAAGCCCTTAGCATTCATCACATTAGATATGAAAAATAGTGCGGAATTAAAACTCTTTAAATAAAATCCCATAAGACTCAAAGGTCACTTTTAAAAACATCATTCAAAAGTACACAAGCGGAATACTAAGTCTCTTAGCCATCTTAGACATAAACGTGAAAACATACTAGGGACACGGCCCTTTACAATAAAAAAAAGTCTATTAAGTCTATTACAAGAATCTTATCATAAAACTAGAATAGAAAAGTCTTGCCCTCGACATATGAGGACGTACCACAAAATCTAGGAAGAACTTCAAATCCCAAGTTTACTACAAAACCCGCTCACTTGCCGGAACCTACACTTGTAGAAAATAGAGAAAATATGGAATTAGCACAATTAAGTACTAAGTATGATGACCATGCAAAAGCATGCTAAAAAAGGACATTTATTTGAAATATGTGCTTTCATGCCATTTTTGATAAAACCTTCATATCACAATTATAAGAGACACATTTCAAGTCATCATCCACATATAAGACAATACCCACATAATAGACATACTCAACTAGTACCAATGTACAATACATGAATATAATTGACAAGTAAGCCACACTTAAGTGAAACATGAAGTGACCGCCCATACAATCTCTTTATATACACCTAAGTGTTCCTAAGGGTTACCATAGATAAGGAATGTACCATGACAATATAACATGCTAAGTCAAAATTCTTTAATGAACCACTTTAGGAGACATTTAAGCACATAAGGGGACTTTCACATAATAGTCGTTAGACTTAGGGAACTCACTTTAGTATCTTCAAAGCCTACTCGTGCCATGTGTAGATAGCATCCCATACTACTACCTACACGTTGTAGAACCTATCCAATAACTAGAGTGCACATCCCACATGATGGGAATAGGCATAACCGACATAGACCATACTAGCTAGGTATGGAATCCGGAGTCTATCCTACTCCGTGGAGGTTGTTCTACTTGCCAAAGGTAGAACTAGTAAGCAACCCATGTAGGCACATGGTTTAGGGGATGTCCAAGGAAGTTAATTGTGCCTAATCTCATACTCAACTAGGCCACCTTCCTAACCACATCCACTCGGTGCTAGCCTTGTTTCCCATAGAGTATTCAATCACATATGTACTTAGAGAGGGTTCCTTTTCTAGTTCAACCAACTCATAGTACCTCTTCCCAATAAAGGCCCCATTTCTTAGTCATGGCCAATCAAGGTTCATACGGATAGCTCATTTGACTTTCTTAGATAAGGATTTTCATGCCGTTTCGGCTCCATCTATCTCTAAGTCTATCATCTCACTCAAGAAGGGAACTTCGCCCTAAGGCCCATCCTTCAAGGTTATACATTTACTTAGGAAAGCTAGACTTATGAAAGGGCACCATTTCTTAGTTTTGCCGATTCAAGTCTTGGCCTAGAATTCCTCTTTTAGCATTTATAGAAAGGGCACCATTTCTTAGTTCTAGCCCACTTCACACATTTATGCATTCAAGACTTTAAGTAACAAGGAGGGACACTTTAGTCTACCAACCAAGTCACAACATTATCATCTAAGGATACTTCATAATCCAACATCATTTCATATATATACATCATGAGAAAAATCATACTTTAAATCACAATGCTATCCACTTTACATAGGATCATCACAAGATCACATAAACTCATTCACATCATACCTTCACACATAAAGCTTCACATAAAACTTTACATATAGCTTCATATAGGACTTTACATATAGCCTCATTTATATATATAATATACAATACAATAATACTTTGTACAAGATCACCTTCACATAGTACTATAACACTTCATAACTTGATAACACTTTAATTCAATAGATAATGCCTTCAAGTCCATGTTCATAATACATTCCATAATTAAACACCTCCACCATAAGTGGATCAAACTAAGCAAGAACAATTTTATCCATAATAAGAGATTAAGCCCACTTACCATCCTCCAAAGCCATAATCAACAACACTCAAGTCCCAACCATTTTACTTACCACAAGAGAATTCATCATAACTTGCCCATAAGGCCACAACTTTCGATTCATCCATACATCATCAATTCATCATAGATAGATGTAGAAAATCATAAGAGTCACTAATACAATCCAATCCAAACACAATCTCATAAACTTTGAATCATAAGCAAAAGACCCACTTCATAAGCAAATTTAGGAATTTAGGGAAAACATGGATTCTTCAAGGAATTCCATATGAAACCATATTAAAAACATTAATCAAACATTAATTCATCAATATAATGGCTTAGAAAACGTTTTGCCAATGAACCCAAGCTTAGATTAGAATTTGAGATTTTGTTCTTTGAAACACTTTTGATTGGACTCCTTGAAAGAATGATTGATCAAGGATCAAGGGTCACCATACCTCTAAGTTGAAACCCACTAAAAATTGAAGAAGAAAGCACTCAAAACCTTCAACCCTAGCTCCAACTTCACCTTGGCCTTCAATGGTGTTCCAGAGAGAACCCTTCCTTACTCTTTTAAAATGGAACAAAATGATCCACAATCAGCCTAACACAATAATATAACCTCAAAAGAAAATATTTGTGAAAAGACCAAAATGCCCTTAAATTTCCGGACGGACTCCTTGCCAACTGCCCAACTTTCAAAGGGCATAACTCGCTCATACGAACTCGGAATCGAGCAAACTCGGTGGCGTTGGAAAGATTGTTCCAAGGGCTTTCCAAACATAACTGGAAATACTCCTGGATCATCCTGAGCTAGTAGTTATGACTGCTCAAAGTTGGCCAAAAACTCACTGATTTCCACACTTGGCAGAATTTCCAGATTTTGAACTTAGCCAATTTCCAGATTCTGAACTGTTTTTTTTTTTCCAAAAGTGACTACTTCCAATTTATGCTTAAACTTTAAAAATTCATACGTTAGGCTCTAGTTTCACCTATCTATTTTTAGGGTCGCTACAATGGGAAAGGTTCAAAAGTGCTTTTCTTGACAGATTCTTTCCTCTAGAGATGAGAAAGACCAAGGTACTTGAGTTCATCAACCTTAGAAAAGGAAATATTAATGTAAGGGAATATGCTTTAAGGTTCATTCAACTATCCAAGTACGCTCGTTCCATTGTGGCTGATCGTAGGGCCAATATGAGTAAGTTTGTGTCGGGAGTGTCCGACATGGTAGTTAAAGAGTACCGCACGGCTATTCTTGTCTATGACATGGATATTTCTCTCCTTATGGTGCTTGCCCAACAAATTGAGGAAGAAAATATCAAGGAAAGATCTAGAGTGGCAAAGAGAGGAAGGGTGAAATATGGTAATTATTCACATGCTAGGTCTGGTGGTCAAGGTCGTTCAAGGTTTCAGAAAAAGTTCTCTGGGAAAGGTTCGTCTAGTGCTCCTCTGAAGTCTAATAATGAGAGTGTGTCTAACCCAAAACCTCAAGGAGATGGTAATAGGCTTCTATGCCTACTTGTGCTAAATGTGTGAGAAATCATGTAGGGAAGTGTCTAGCGGGTTCTAATGCTTTCTTTGGGTGGGGAAAGACGGATCACAAAATAAGGAATTGTCCTTTAGTTGCTAAGAATGAGTGAGATGTTCATCGTAGGGTTCTACTGTACCCTTCATCCGGTTTGAGTGGTTCGGGTGGGAATGGTCCTAAGCAAAACCATTTCTATAATCTCCAAACTAGATGTGATCAACAGAGTTTCCCAAATGTTGTGACTGGTATGTTAAAACTTATTCATATAGATGTGTATGATTTACTTGATCCGGGTGCGACTTTGTCATTTGTGACTCCTTATGTAGCTATGATATTTTATATACTTCCCGATGTGTTGTTAGAACCTTTTTCTGTCTGTACCCCTGCTGGTGATTCTGTGGTGGCTAAGAGGGTTTATAGAAGATGTCCCATTTCCTTGTCCCATAGAGTTACCTTGGTTGATTTCATTGAGATTGACATGATGGATTTTGACGATATCTTTGGTATGGATTGGTTCTATTCCTTTTAGTCCTCAATTGTATGTAGGACTAGAGTGGTCAAATTTGAGTTTCCAAATGAGCTTATCCTTGAGTGGAAGAGGGAAAATTATATGCCTAGAGATCAATTTGTTTCTTACCTGAAATATAAGAAAATTATTTCTAAGGGTTGTATTTACCATATAGTGAGGGTGAGAGATGTGGAGTCTGTAACACCTATTCTTGAGTTGGTCCCTATTGTAAAAGTGTTTCCAGAGGTTTTCCCCGATGATCTACCTGGTTTTCCTCCCAAAAGAGAAATATACTTTGGGATTGGCCTTTTCCCCGATACCCACCCTATCTCTATTCCTCCTTATAGAATGGCTCTAGTGGAACTTAAAGAGTTGAAAGAACAGTTAAAGGACTTATTGGATAAGGGTTTTATTCTATCGAGTATCTGTCCTTGGGGTGCTCCTGTGTTGTTTGTTAAGAAGAAAGATGGTTCACTCCATATGTGTATTAATTACTGCCAATTGAACAAAGTAAACATCAAGAACAAGTATCCTCTTCCAAGAGTAGATGACTTATTTGACAAACTTCAAGGGGTAAGTTATTTCTCCAAAATTGATCTCCGACCGAGTTATCACCAATTGAGGGGGAAAGAGAAAGATCTTCCGAAAATGGCTTTTAGAACCCGATATGATCATTATGAGTTTTTAGTAATGTCCTTTGATTTGACTAATTCCCCATCGACATTTATGTTCTTGATGAATAGAGTAATTAGACAATACCTTGATATGTTCGTAATTGTGTTCATAGATGATATTTTGATCTATTCGAGAAGCAAAAATTAGCATATTGGTCATTTGAGGATTGTATTGCAAATTCTCAAGGACCAACAACTCTATGCGAAGTTGAGTAAATATGATTTTTGGTTAAGGTCCCTAGCTCTTCTTGGCCATATAGTTTCACGCAAGGGTATTGAGGTAGATCGAAAGAAGACAGATGCGGTCAAGAGTTTGCTTAGACCTCTATTGCCGACAGATATTATAAGCTTCTTGGGTTTGGCCGGTTATTATAGAAGATTTGTTGAGGGGTTTTCCTCTATTTATTCTCCTTTGACGGCTTTGACTCAAAACAAGGCCACGTTTATATGGTCTGAAGCATGTGAGAAAAGTTTCCAAGAGTTGAAAAATAGACTTACTTCTGCTCCGGTGTTGACCTTATCGGAAGGTACAAATGGATTTTTGGTATATTGTTATGCCTCTAGAGTTGTATTGGGATGTGTTCTTATGCAAAATGGTAAGGTGATTGCCTATGCTTCAAGACAACTAAAGATTCATGAGAAGAACTATCCTACCCACGATCTCGAATTAGCAGCAGTTGTATTTCCCTTAAAGATTTGGAGGAATTATTTCTATGGGGTCCATGTTGATATTTTCACCGATCACAAAAGTTTAGAATATGTGATTACCCAAAAAGATCTAAATCTTTGCCAAAGAAGGTGGCTTGAGTTATTGAAAGATTATGATATGAGTGTTCTCTATCACCCCGGTAAAGCAAATGTGGTGGCGGATGCCCTTAGTCAGTTTTCCATGGGTATTGTTGCACATGTTGATGATGAGAGAAAATATTTGGTTCGAGATGTTCATACATTGGACCAATTGGGAGTTGAACTAGTGGATTCCACCAAGGGTGGTATTATGGTCCTTTATGGTTCATAATCATCTTTCGTGGCGGATGTTAAAGCAAAGAAATTTCATGATCCTACCTTCGCTGAATTGAAAGAGGCAGTTCTAAAGAAGTCTGTAGAGGCTTTATCCCAAGGGGGAGGTGGTTTCCTAAGGTACCAAGGTTGTTTGTGTGTTCTGAATGTCGATGACTTGAGGGAATAGATCTTGTTAGAACCCCATAGTTATCTGTATTCTGTTTAGCCGGGAGACACTATATGTACCGTGAATTGAGTGAGATCTATTTGTGAAATTGGATGAATAAGTATATTGCGGGATTTATGGCCTAGTGTCCTAATTTCTAACAAGTGAAAGTTGAGCGTCAGAGACTGGGAGGTTTATCCCAAGATATTAGCATTCCTACTTGGAAGTGGGAAGATTTGAATATGGACTTCATAGTGGGATTGCCCCGTACTCGGTATCAATATGATTTTATTTGGGTTATAGTAGACCGAATGACGAATTCAGCCCATTTCATTCCCATCAAGGTTTCCTATACTATGGAAGATTATTTAAGTTGTACTTGAGTGAGATGGTAAGGTTGCATGGAGTGCCCTTGTCCATTATCTTCGATAGAGGTACTCAGTTTACTTCACAGTTTTGGAAGTTTTTCAAAAAGGTTTTGGCACTAAAGTTAAGCTTAGCACAACATTTCAATCCCAAACCTATGGGAAGACATGTTGAGGGCTTGGGTGATAGATTTCAAGAGAAATTTGGATGAACATTTTTCTTTGATAGAGTTTGCCTATAATATTAGCTACCATTCGAGTATTGGTATGGCTCCGTTTGAGGCTCTTTATGGTAGTAGGTGTGAATCTCCTATAGGATGGTTTGAGGTGGGTGAGGTTGCTTTGATAAGACCCGAGTTAGTTCATGAGGCTATTGAGAAGGTTTGACTCATTAGAGGGAGGTTGAGAATGGCCCAAAGTTGACAAAAGTCTTATGCGGATGTTAGTAGGAAAGACCTTGAATTTGATGAGCATGATTGGGTTTACTTAAAAATCCCACCCATGAAGGGTGTAATAAGGTTTGGTAAAAAAGGGAAACTTAGTCCCTGTTTTGTAGGCCCATATCAAATTTTGAGACGTGTTGGTAAGGTTTCATATCAGCTTGATTTGCCAAATGAGTTGGCATCGCTGCATGTGATTTTCCATGTCTCTATTTTGAAAAAGTGTGTTGGAGACCTGACATCAATAATTCCCCTAGAAAGGCTAGAAGTGAAAGAGAACCTTTCTTATGAAGAAGTTTCGGTTGAGATATTAAACCGACAAGTTAAGAGGTTTAGGAATAAAGAGGTTGCTTCTGTCAAGGTGTTATCAAGAAACCATCTAGGGTAGGGTGCTACTTGGGAGAATGAGTTCCTCTCGGTTTGTTTATGTTTGAAGTCATGTGTGTTTTATGTGTTTCCATGATTTCCTTAGATTTGCATGTTCATGAAAAAGCTCAAGTTTTGAAAGAAAATGACTTCTATGAATTATTTTCCTCATGTTGTTGAGTATGAGTATTAGTTTCTTATAAACTTCATGAGATGAGTTGTAGAACATCCCTCGACTTAAAGTGGAGATCCGCTCCTTGAATTTGTGCTTTTGAGATTGAATGGCATATGAGCTCCATGAGATTGTGTAGAGCATTTCTTTGGAGTTGGAGATGATAGTTCCTCCTTGAACATGAGAAATGATAAGATTTCATGCATATTCGGTTATTAGTTGTAGTTCCTACTACCTTATGGTGCATTGAGTATGTTGAGCTTGGAGATGATGTTTCCTTCTTAGTTATGTGCATTTTGATGTGTTACATACATGATGGGCTGCTAGTCTAGAGTTTTCGTCTATAAACGTGCTTAGAATCTCATTCGAGGACGAATGATCCCAAGAGGGGGAGATAATGTAACACCCCGGATTCAAAAGAGGTAAAATGGCAGTTTTTGGAGATGTTTCGGGTGTCACCCACGAGGGCCAACCACACCCTGTGGTTGGACCCACGCCCCATAGGTGGGCTTCGTGGATATGGAACCATGGGTCCATGACCCATGGTAGGGGGACCCGTCGTTTGGCCAAACTCTCTTACAAGGAACCACGGCTGACCAGGACAGACCGTATGTCAGTTGACAGTCTGCCGGTCAGGGTTCCGTGGGTCGAGAGCTAGCAGTTATTTTTTGGTCACATGGGTCTTTTCCGATTTTAAATAAATTGAAGTGGTGTCATTTTTCCTAAACCTAGACCACCTATTTAATGATTTTAGACCACTAAACTCACTCAATGAAGTCATTCTGTCAGTTCACAAAAGAAAACCAAAATCCCCTCCCAAATTTTCTCTCTCTAGAAGTTAGAAAACGAAGGAAGAAATTAGAGTGAGGTCAAAATCAAGTTTCCCAATCTGTAAGCTTTTGAGAGCCTTGTGACTAAGGTATGATGGCTTTTCATCAATGGGATCCTTCCTCCCATGGAGTCCTCTTGAATTCCACAATTTGAAGATGAATTTCCCCAATTCTAGTTAGGGTTTGTTCCAATTTTGTGGATTATGATGAATGTTGATCTAATTGAGTGAATTATGATTGTTTATGATTTTATTGATATTATTTCATGTATTTAGGATGAAGTTACATGTACCCATGCCTATCCTATGATTTTAGGATTGAATTGATATAGTTGGGTTTGATGCCATGTGAGGGAAACTCTATGGGTTAGATATATCTTTATATGATTGATGAATTATGATTAGAATTGCTTGAGATCGAAGCATATATGCTGAATATAATGTTAAGTGTTTGAGAGTAAAGCATAGATAATGATCATGAGATGTAGTGCATTGAGAGTAAAGCTTAGACTGTGCATTGTTGATTGTTGATGTTGTAGTATCTAGGAGATACTTCCTATAATGAATTGATAAGAATGATTGCATTAATGTGAAAGGTTTACTCACACGAATAATTCTAGGTTGAAAGGATTGGTCATCTAAAATGAATGAAGAATAACATGGTTAATGAATGATGAGGTTAGAGGCGATTACCCTTGACCTCCATATACAATGTAATACCTCGGAAACTAGTAAGCTTAACTAGAGAGTTCTAGAGACTTGCATGAGATTTTAGATTTAGAAATGAGGGTTAAGCTCATAAAATGACTTCCCGTACATAAAATGAGGGTTTTACGGTTAGGACCTCAAGGTACGAACACCCAAGGACCACCCAAGGGGTCCTTGAGGAGGATCCCAAAACAGCCCAAAAGCTGTTAAAAAAGGCAGCCTCCCACGAAAGGCATCTACGGCCAGTAGATGGACCCACGGCCCGTTGGTTGGGGTCGTGGGTCAATGCTGAACCTTCACTGGAAGGTAAGACCCAGAACCCCTAGTTACGAAGTACAACAGGATCGGTACACCCACCCACGGTCTGTGAGTGGGAGTCTCGTGAGTGGGGAAGATTTTAAGTGAATTAGTTTTAAGTTAGGGGATTAGGGGTTAATTGGAAATTAGTTAGGGGTTAAGTGAGGTCGGTTAGTTATTTATTAAACCACCTATAAAAGACTAATAAAACCCTAAACTAAAAGAACTAATTCATTCTTCCAAGACCCCAAATTCTTCCTAAATAATTCTCTCTCTAGAAGTGAAGAAGAAGAAGAAGAAGAAGAAGAAGAAGAAGAGAATTAAGTAGGGAAGATTTACTCCATTGTTTTAGGATTGTGTGAGGGCTTTGAATTAAGGTATGTTAGCTTATTCATCTATGGTTCTTCCACCCATAGAGCCCCCTAGGTTTTCCTCACAATTTTGAAGTCAAAAACCCAATTCTAGCTAGTGTTTCCTCCTACATTGTGGGTAGTGTTTAAGTATGATTCTAATCTACTGAATAATACTTAATTCTGATTGAATTAGCATTGAATTATGATTATATGATGAATTGATGTGATTTCTATGGTTAACCCTAGTCTAATTGATGAATTTGATATTGTGTGGGTTTATGACATGAAAGGTGAAATTGAAGAATTAGAATTGATCTTCTAAAATCAATGTCTTGCGTAGTTTTTGTTCAAGGTTAGGAACATATAGACATGAATTGAACTAGAATTTATTGAATATGAAGGATTATAACTAGTAAAGTTGAAATTGAACCTTTATGATCAATTATGACTATAATCACCTACTAATGAAGAATGTGATTAGAATACCTTGAAATCTAGGAATAATGATGATAGTAAGAATTAAAGCTTGAGAATAAGGCTTGTAGTCATCAATATTAGGGATTTTGGGTAAAGCTAATATGATGTGATCTTGTTGTGTATTGTTAAAAGCATATTCTCATGTACTCACTTAGGCATAAAATATGCTAGGAGATCCAAGGTTCTCTCACATATAATGATTCTAGGTTGGCTTAATAACATAAAATGAATCAAAGCTTGTTAGTCTAGAATAACTTGAAGTTGTGACATATGTTCCCTTATTGTATAGCTTGACTTGGTAAGACAAGACCAAGATTGGTAGCTTAGGATTGAGGATCTACACTCTCCTAAGGGTCGCTTGACTTAACATTGTAAGATGCATGTCGAGGGTTGCATGAGTGAGGGATAGTCATGGTAGCCTAGGATTGATGATCTATACTCTCCTAAGGGTAGCTTGAACTAGAATTATTAAGCTACCTTCATGATAGCATGACTTGGTTTGGCAAAGACCATTTCATGGTAGCTTAGGATTGAGGACTTATACACTTATAAGGGTAGCCTAGGATTGGAGGAATCATAATCTCCTAAGGGTAGCTTAGGATTGAGGACACATACTCTCCTAACGGTGGCTTGCATTAGCATCATAGTTTGTTTGTAAGGGTAGCATGAGTTAGTTGGTCTAGGACTATTTCATGGTAGCTAGGATGGAACACTTGTACCCTTCCTAGAGTAGCTTGGACTTGCATGATAGTGTGCCTTCCAAGGTAGTTAGTTTAGCATAATATAGTTATGTTAGAAAGATGATAGCATGGTCTAGCCTATTAGGGTGTTATTCCTTAGTAGCCTTGAATTGAGAAATAGAATTCATTCATGTGTTGTGACTTGCTTTGTACTAAATAGAGAAGTACCTTAAATGACTAATGGCAAATAGTAAAGAGGTACTAGTTTCCAACTAGTGAGTATGTATGATAGCCAAAAGTGGTACTTATTGTGGATAGTAGTATGGGATGCTATTCATACATTGCACAAGTATGACTTGAAGTTACTTATGAAGTGTTCTCTTATATAGTGTAGATTTAGCTTGGGTTGTTACTATAGAATCCTTCCATGAGATGATTGACTAAAGGTGATAGTTCCATTGTCGATAGGAAGTAAGTTAATAATCAGACCAAAGGAGGGTATGTATCACTGGGATGACTTCAAGAGTATGCTTAGTGTGAAAGGTAGTATGGGATGCCTTACATACATTGCACAAGAGTGCTTTGAGGTTACTTAGGAGTATGGTGCCCTTATGGTAGAAAAGCTTAAAAAATTGGCCATGTATATAAACTATGCTTAAGATGACCAAAAAGGGATACTTAGCTTGGGTGGTTGTCACGACCTAGGGGTATACCCTGGAAGTAACACGACATACTTGACCCCGAAGGGGTCTCATACAAGCCCTTAGCATATCATAAATATAGGTAATAGGAAAATACGGGAAGATTTAAAATTTTACAATCGAAGTCATTTTTATAAAAGCAAGCGGATGTCTTTCTATACTTTGTCTCATATCATCTAATACAACTTTTAAAAATAAACTCTTGGGACACAGCCCATACAATAGTCTCAACATGAAAATAAAAGACATAGAGGAAATGCGGGTGTTTTCCTCGAAGCTATGAGGGCTCACCAAGATCTTCAACTCCTTAGCTCCTTAAGAAACCCCGCTTCAAGATAGCACTCAAGTCTCCAAACCCTACATTTGATTAGAATGTAGGAAAAGTATGTGTTAGTACAAAATATATTAAGTATGATAGCTAGCATAATATCATAAGAGCATCTCAAAATGGTTAGTCAACATAAGACATAAACATAAGAGATAATAACATAGTCATAGCACAATCTCCAACATAAGAATCATATAATCATAAGTGGACATAAGACATAGTTAATGAGCATAGGACATAAGTCATAATCATAATAAGCATAATTGCCTCTTAGTCATCCATACCATAATAGAACTATTTTGAAGTAACCTCAAAAGCATACAAGTGCAATGAATTAATAACATCCCATAATACCACCCAACCCAAATATCCCTTTTTGGACATCTTAATCATAGCCTATATACATAGTCAAGTCGTGAGCCTTTCTACCATAAGGGAACCATACTCCTAAGTAACCTCAAAGCACACTTGTGCAATATAGAAAAGGCATCCCGTACTACCCTGCATACTAAGCATAACATTGAAGTCATCATAGTCATATTTACCGTACTTTGGTATCATTATTAGCTTACTTCATATAGACAAGGGAACTATCACCCTTAGTCAATCATATCATCTTAAGGAAGGCAACTATAGAACAATCCTATCTAAGCATAACTGATGTAAGACAACACTCAGAAGGCAAACTTAAGTCATACTTGTGCAATGCATGAGTGGCATCTCATACCACTACTCATACTAAGTACTTCTTTAGGTCATCATACTCTTGTTCCTTAATTTGGGACTAGCCCCCTTTTGAAAGCATAGGAACACTATGAGACCTTTTTTCTACTTCTATCCTAGTTCCTCATTGTTTTGAACCCTAAGAGACACTATACTAGGTACATCGTAGTTCATCATGTTGGAACTCTAGGAGATGCTACATTAAGCATGATCTTAGTTCACCTTTAGGTCCTCATTCTAATGATTCTTGGGTTGGAACCTAGTTCCTCTCTTTAGACCTTAAAACACTATGAGGTACTACCTTAAGCACATCTAAGTTCATTATTGGAGTGAACCCTATGAGATACTTCTTTTAGCATGTCTAGGTTCATTATTAACATGGACCTTATGAGATACTACCTTAAGTATGTCTAAGTCCATTTATACATAGGAACTCTATGAGGTACTTCACTAAGCCTATCTTAGTTCCTTATTACTTTGAACCCTAGGAGATACTACATTAAGTACATCTTGGTTCATCCTGTTGAACTCTAGGAAACGCTACTTAAAGCATAATCTTAATTCATTAAGTTGATCCGTAGGAGATGCTCCTTCAAGCACAATCTTAGACGATTACTTGCATTGGACTCTCTAGGAGATGCTACATTATGCATAATCTTAGCCCATGATGTTTTAAATGTAGGAAATGCTACATTGAGCGCAATCTTAGTTCATTACTAATTTTGTTTAATTGGGATATTCCCTTAACCGACATAATAACATATTAACTATCACATGATCTCTTCAAGGTGTTACCCACACCATCAAGGGTTGGTCCACTTGCCTAAGGTAGAACCTGTTTGTTAACTTAGCCCACTAGCTAACTTTCCTACGAGGCACGTAGTTATGGGATACAGAGATTGCTACTAGAAACCCAAAACTCCTTTTGGTGAAGGCTTCCATCTAATGAGACACACTTTGGGAATACAGACTCTTCTAGGTGACATATCCCCTGTTGGAAGCCCAAACTCAACTTGGTGGGAACCTCCATAGCAGCCCAAACTCAACTAGGTGGGAACATCCATCTCATTTCAATATCCAGTCGGTGCCAGGCCTAAAACCCACAAGATAGTCATTAAGTCTCTACTTTCACTAAAGTTTATGGAAAAATGTCCTTGACAACTAATCCATGTTAATACCTCTTTTAGACCATGTGTGAGCAACTATCACCATCAATGACCTAGGTATAAAGGCTCTATAGCCTTAGGTTAAATTAGGTAAGAGATGCCCTTCAACCCTAGAACCATTATTATGTGATAAGTCTTTCATGTTAAGTTTATCTTCATGCCTAACATCATGTCTAGAATTCTACATTAGACAAGGATATCATCGTGACTTAAGTGATTCTATCACTTCCTACCATCTATGATTCATAAGGTGAATTAGGTAGGTAAAGATCTTTCATCAAAATTCTATTTATTCGCCTTGAATTAATATGTAAATTTTACTTTCAAAGCCTTAGCATCTATAGTTAATCATATTAGCTTCAGTCTAAAGCCCTAGTGATCAACATTCACAACTATGACTCTTCATTCTCAATAACTCTTCATCATAGAAACATATTATGAACCTAGATTACAAGGCATTAAATCACTTACTTCATTACTAGATGATTCTAGCAATAATTCATCCTAAATGGTCAATTCCAACTTTACAAGTCAATATCAATCATGTAGTATAGAGTCTAGTTCAATTCATGTCTAGGTATTCCTAAACTTGAACAATTACTACACATGACATTGGTTTAAGAAGATCACCTATAAACCTTTAACTTCACCTCTAATAGCATAAACCCACAAAATATCACATTCATAAAATAGACTAGGGTTTACCATAGAAATCACATGAATACATCATAAAATCATAAATCAATGACAATACAACCATATTAAGGTATTATCCACTAGATTGGAATCATACCTAAACCCTACACACAATGTAGAAGGAAACCCTAGCTATATTAGGATTTTGACTTCACAATTGGGGAAAAACCTAGGGGGCTCTATGGGTGGAAGAACCCATGGATTATTAAGCTAACATACCTCCTTTCAAAGACCTAACAAATAATGAATCAATGGAGTAAATTGACTTAGGTTGCTTCCCTCTTCTCTTTTCTTCTTTTTCTTCTTCTTGTTCTTCACTTCTAGAGAAAGAATTTCTTGAGAGGAAGTGGGTTCTTAGATGACTGAACTAATGAGTTAGTTTAGGGTCTTATTAGGTATTTATAAGTTTTTTAATAACTAATTAACCGACCTCCCTAACCACTAACTAATTACTTTATTAATTCCCTAAACCCCTAACTAAAACTAAAATCTTAAAAACTGCTTGCACCTACGGAACCCCTACCCACACACCGTGGGTGGGTTGATGGGCCATACTATTGGCTCGTTGTTCTTTAATGGAACAAGGGAGATCAGGGGAGTTCAAAACTCAACCCATGACCCCCACCTACTGGGTGTGGGTCCACCCACGGCTCGTGGGTGCCCATCCATGCACCAAACTATTTTTGACAACTTTTGGGCTATTTCAAGGGTTCTCCACAAGGATCCCTTGGATGGTCCTTGGGGGATCGTACCTTGACGCCCTATCCCTAAAACCCCTATTCTAAGTACGGGAGTCATGTTTATGAGTCTTAATCCTCCTACCACACTCCAAAACTCTTACGAAAAGCTCTAGAACTCTCTAGTTCAACTTACTAGTTTCCAGTTACATTATCTCCCCCTTGGGATCATTCGTCCTCGAATGACGATTCTAAATGTAAAACTCCTCGAAATGAAGTAGGATAAATTAGAGCCTCACATGGGTTTTATGTATTAATAACTTGTTAAAATAATGATGAATAGCCTTTTTAGTCAGTTTAAAGAGTTTGGAAGTTAAACGTCAAGGGACGACCAAGACGTTCGGAAACTAGTATTTTACGTGATGGTGCGTTCTAGTATGTTGTTCATGTTTTTATGTGTTATTTGGAGTCTAAAATTAGTGGAGGTAACCCTAGTGTCTTAATGAATGTTTTTAGAGTCAAAAGGTTCAGATGCAACGCCCCGGGGGCCACCCTAAACGTCCCCGAGGAGGACCCCAACCTTGGCCAAGCAAGCTGCCAAGACAGCTTGACATTGTGCTTGGAGGGAGCATGTCCGCGTCGCAGACTAGCACAACCAAGAGCCAAATATTTGGTCCATGTCGCGGACTCTTCTGTTTCAAAATTTAATTTGCAGAAACTTTTGGGAACACCTCCGCATCGCGGACTTGTTTCCCAACGAACTCTGCAAAAATAAAACTCAAGTTAGACTTGTCTAAAAAGGTCCAACTAAGTGAGGGGTAGTTTGGGTAATATGTGGGTTATTGTTTTAAGTGTTTTTAAGTATTTTAAAGGTATTGAAACTTGTATATTGTATTTTAGAATTCATTCATCCAAATCAAACCCCTTCTCTCCCCAAAAGTTCTGTCTAGAACTCCATTAGAGGCTAGGTCAAGTTAAAGCTAGGGTTGAAGGTTTCAAGTGTTTTCTTCTCAAATTTTGTGGGATTCATGAAGGTTAAGGTATGGGGATCCTTTATCCTTGATTTTTTTTTTTTCAAGGAGCCCAATCAAAAGGTTTCCAAGGTTTTTCAAATACACAAAACCCTATTTTGAATTCTAAGCATGGGTTCTTGCATTAAATGATTTTAAATGATGTTTCATGTTGTTATTAATGATTATTTAGGTTTTTAAGAAAGAAATCTTTGTGAACCCACGTCATCTCAAATTCTTTAAATTTGGCCTAAAGCGGGTCTATTGATTTTGAGTAATTGATGAAGGATTATTGAGTGGTTTGATGTGGGTTGTTCTTATATGATCTTATTTATGTTGAATTGCTGGAAATTGTTATTGAATGGTATAATGTGAGGTAGTAGTCTTGAATGGTCATAATTTGGGATTTAGCCCTGATGTTGGTTATTGGATATTGTATAGCTTAGCTTGTATAGTTGAATGTTGTTAATATCATTGTTATTGTATTGTTAATTGTTGGAATATGAGGATGATGAAGATAGCTATGGAAAGAGGGTAAGTTCACCTAACTTGATGAATAATGTATAATTGACATGGAATTGAGTATTGTGGCATATGGCCTTTGAAATGTGGTAAGATGGCTTGATCTATTGATATTGCTATAATTGTTTCTTAGGTTGGATCCACCTTTGGTGGAAGTGTTGCTTGTTGCTTTTGAATTATGATTGTGGCCATGAAAGGCATTACAGGAGTATTGTTGTATTGTTGTGTTATTATATATAAATGAAGCTATATGTAAAGTTCTATATGAGGCTATATGTAAAGTCCTATATGAAACTATATGTAAAGTTTTATGTGAAGCTATATGTGAAGATATGATGTGAATGAGTTTATGTGATCTTGAGGTGATCCTATGTAAAGTGGATAGCATTGTGATTTAAAGTATGATTTCTCATGATGTATATATGTGATGATGTTGGATTATGAAGTGTCCTCAAATGATAATGTTGTGACTTGATTAGTAGACTAAAGTGTCTCTTCTTGTTACTTAAAGTTTTGAATGCATGAATGTGTGAAGTGGGCTAGAACTAAGAAATGGTGCCCTTTCTATAAATGCTAAAAGAGGAATTCTAGGCCCAGACTTGAATCGGCAGAATTAAGATATGGTGCCCTTTCATAAGTCTAGTTTTCCTAAGTAAATGTATAACCTTGAAGGATGGGCCTTAGGGCTATGTTCCCTTCTTGAGTGAAATGATAAACTTATAGATGGATGGAGCTGGAACAGCATGCGAATCCTTATCTAAGAAATTTAAATGAGCTATCCTTATGGACCTTGATTGGCTTTGACTAAGAAATGGGGCCTTTCTTGGGAAGAGGTACTATGAGTTGGTTGAATATTCTATGTGAAACAAGGCTAGTACCGACTGGATGTGGTTAGTAAGGTGGCCTAGTTGAGTATGAGATTAGGCACAATGAACTTCCTTGGACATCCCCCAAACCATGTGCCTACATGGGTTGCTTACTAGTTCTACCCTTGGTAAGTAGAACAACCTCCACGGAGTAGGATAGACTCCGGATTCCATGCCTAGCTAGTATGGTCTATGTCGGTTATGTCTATTCCCATCATGTGGGATGTGCACTATAGTTATTGGATAGGTTCTACAATGTGTAGGTAGTAGTATGGGATGTTATCTACACATGGCACGAGTAGGCTTTGAAGATACTAAAATGAGTTCCCTAAGTCTAACGACTATTATGTGAAAGTCCCCTTATGTGCTTGAAGGTCTCCTAAGTGGTTTCTTAAAGAATATTGGTCGATTGATGTTATGTTGTAAAGGAAATGTCCTTATCTAAGATAATCTTGAGGAACACTTAAGTGTTCTTGAAGAGGTTGTATGGGCGGCCACTTCTTGTCTCACTCAAGCGTGTCTTAAGGTTATATTAGGTAGAGGTCCTATGGTAATGAAATGGCATGTGTTCTTCTAAAGTTAAGCATGGGTTGGATATGGATATGTTGAGTATGTGTATGGTTGACTATGGTCTTATATGCAAATGTTGACTTGTATTATATCTCTTATACTTGTGAAGTGAAGGTTTTATCAAAAATGATATGAAAGCACATATTCCTTGTAAATGTCTGTTGACGCATGTTTTTGCATGGTCTCCATACTTAGTAATTAATTGTGCTAACCCCTTTCTTTCCCTTTTTGACTAAAGTGTAGGGATTGGGAGATGGTGACATGTCATGGCTACTTGATAGGTTTCTAAGTGTTGATGATGAATACTTGGTGAGTCCTCACAGATTCGAGAACAACACCCTACATGTTCCTTTTGATGTAATTCTAGTGTTGTGTTTAAGTCTTGTATGGGCTTAGTCCCATCGTTCTATTCAAGTATTAGATGGTTTTGAGACATCATGTATAAAGTCTAGAATGTCTTCCGCTTGCTATTTTTAATGAAATGTCTTCTTTGTAAGGAATGTTTTTAAATTCTTAGTGACTTTTATGATCTGTGCGATGAATGAATGCTAAGGCTTGTATGAGACCTCCGAGAGGTTGAATACGCATGTAACGGCTAGGGGGTGCTCCCGGGTCGTTACACTAAACACTACTCAAAGTCACAACTCTAAACTAGTAGCCAATCATGCATCCACTACATCTAAATGCACAAAATCAAGGAAGAAAACTTCAATTCCAAACTAAACATATTCAATGCAACACAAGGGAGTAGGAACTACATCTACCAACCCAAAATGCATGAAATTATTTATTTACCTATTCACAAGGAGGAACTAACATGATCCTAACTAAAACATGTTCAATATACACTCATGGAGCCTAAATCCAATTTACTCTCAAAAACCATTTATTTAAGGGGGAATCTTTCAACTCCCAAAACTAAGGCATGCTCATAATTCATCTCATGAAGTCTATATGCAAATCTACTCAAATGCACTACAACATGAGGAAAATAATGCATATAAGTCATTTCTAACAAGACCTAAGTATTTTCATGAACATGCACATAAAGAAATCATGGCAACTCATAAACACACAATAACCCTACAAGATAGGCACAATATCTCCCCTTTGGGAGTAAGCCTACACATATTCTTCTAAACATCATTCATACTAAAGACAACTTCAAGGTCTAGCATCTCAAGCCACAAAGGAACAAATAATATCGGAATCAAATAAAGTTTAAAAACATACCCGTAGCCACATAAGAAGGTTACTCTTGATCACCACTAGTTTGGAGAACATAAAGCCTAGGTTTACATGGGAGAGTTGTACTTGTCCTCCCTCCATTTAGCCCTAAGGATTGGACAATCTCTCTTCTTGTGACCCTAATTACCACAACCATATCACCCTTTTTTTCGGCTAGATACTCACCATAATGCTTTCTTCCACACTTGGAGCAAGTAGGCTTAAGTAAAACAGATTTAATAGTACTCCCTATATGGGGATTAGGTTTAGACACCCTCTCTTGGTTGGAATGTTTTTGTTGGGTTCTGGGTTGACCATATCCATCAGATCTAGAATTGGAGATATCCCCATTATCGGTCCTAGATCTCTTCACTTCCGTATTCTTGTCTTGGAGTTTCTCATCCACCATTTGTTGAGCATACACCATAAGACAGGATAAATCCATGTTATCTTGAAGAATTGTCAAACGGCGTTCTTTCCTTACCAAACTAGACACACCCGTCACAAACTTATTCATCACATCCCTAGAATCCGCCACCAAAGACGGAGCATACTTGGACAACTTAGTGAATTTTAGAGAATATTCTTGAACACTCATACCTCCTTGATGAAGATTGATAAATTCTTCTACCTTAACTTCCCTTATCTCTCGGGGTAAGAACCAATTAAGAAATTCTTTCTTGAACAACTGCCAATCTATGGGACTCGCCTCTACCTGCCTATTCCTCTTCTATTTAGTATACTTGGGCTACATCCTTCAATTGATAGGTGGCTAGCTCAGCTTTTTCTATAGAAGTCACCCCCACGGTAGCTATTATTTTGTAAACCTCCCCCACAAAGTCTTGAGGATCTTCACCTACTTTTGAACCAAAGAACATAGGAGGGTTCATTCTTGTGAAATCTCTCAACCTTGATGTCATAGTGCTCACATTAGGGTTCATACGAGGCTCAACTTCCCTATTGGCTTGAGCCTTCATATCTTGTGCTTGAGCTGTCACGGCTTGACCTTGAGCCGTCATGGCTTGAGTCTGTTAGAAAAACCGATCTAATTTCCACATTTGTCATAGACCCCGCATCAATAGGATATTGAGGGACTTGAGCATCTTTAGGAACTTAGGAAGGAGCCTCATGCTCCTCATTGCCTTCCTCACCTCTCCTAGCATTTTCCCTTGTATTAGCCATACCCTGAAAAATAACGGGCACAGATAGAAGAAGGGCCTACTAAAGACAAACTCTATGGCACGACTAAGAGAATAAAGAAGTGAGATTTCCTAAACATCTAATAGCCTCCTATTCATAAATGTGGCGTGCTTCACATTTATGAACAAGACTCTACATGATGGGCTTTGAGACAATCCTAGAACCATTCTAAACCTTGTGCTCTGATTACCAAGTTTGTCACGACCCAGGGGTATAACCTAGAAGTAACATGGAGTACTTGACCCCGAAGGAGTCTCATATAAACCCTTAGCATATCAGAAACTTAGGTAATAGGAACATACAGAAAAATTTAAAACTTTTACAATCAAAGTCATTTTCTTCAAAGAAAGCGGAAGTCTTTCTATACTTTGTCTCAAATGATATAGTACAACTTTTTAGAATAAACTCTTGGGACAAAGCCCATACAATAGTATCAACATGAAAATAAAAGACAAAGGAAATGCGGGTGTTGTCGTCGAAGCTATGAGGACTCACCAAGTTCTTTAACTCCTTAGCTCCTTAACAAACCTAGCTTCAAAATAGCACTAAAGTCTCCAAACCCTACATTTGAATAGAATATAGGTAAAGTATGCTTTAGTACAAAATGTACCAAGTATGATAGCTAGCATAACATCATACGAGCATCTTAAAATGGTTAGTCAACATATGACATAAGCATAAGAGATAATAACATTGTCATAGCATAATCTCTAACATAAGCATCATATAATCATAAGTCAACATATGACATAGTTAATGAGCATAGGAGATGTCTTAATCATAATAAGCATAATTGACTTTTAGTCATCCATACCATAATAGAACCATTCTCAAGCAACCTCAAAAGCATACAAGTGCAAAGCATGAATAGCTTCCCAAAATACCACCCAAGCCAAGTATACCTTTTTGATCATCTTAATCATAGTTTATATACATAGTCAAGTATTAAGCCTTTCTACCATAAGGGAACCATACTCCTAAGTAACCTCAAAGCACACTTGTGCAATATATAAAAGGCATCACATACTACCCTTCATACTAAGCATAACCTTGAAGTCATCATAGTAATATTTACCCTACTTTGGTCTCATTATTAGCTTACTTCATATAGACAAGGGAACTATCACCCTTAGTCAATCATATCATATCAAGGAAGGAAACTATAGCACAATATTATCTAAGTATAACACATGTAAGACAACACTCATAAGGTAACCTTATGTCATACTTGTGCAACGCATGACTGGCATCCCATACTACTACTCATACTAAGTACTTCTTTAGGTCATCATACTCATGTTACTTAATTTGGGACTAGCCCCCTTTTGAAAGGATAGGAACACTAGGAGACCTTTTTCTACGTCTATCTTAGTTCCTCATTGTTTTAAACCCTAAGAGATACTATACTAGGTACATCTTAGTTCATAATGTTGGAACTCTAGAAGATTCTATATTAAGAATGATCTTAGTTTACCTTTAGGTCCTCATTCTAATGCTTCTTGGGTTGGAACCTAGTTCCTCTCTTTAGACCTTAAAACACTATGAGGTACTACCTTAAGTACATCTAAGTTCATTTTAGATTGAACCCTATGAGATACTTCTTTTAGCATGTCTAGGTTCATTATTAACATGGACCTTATGAGATACTACCTGAAGTATGTCTAAGTCCATTTATACTTTGGAACATTATGAGTTCACAAATTGGACTTATTTAGGGCTTTATTTTGATACAATTAGTGTCCTCAAATGTTTATTTTGTCACAATATCTGATGAAACTTCTTAAGTTTCAGGTATTTGAAGTTTTAGTGGAAGCATGGACACTTAGGCGCAAAAAAGGAACAAAAGGGCTGAAAAGAACGAAGAAGCTGAATCCTGAGCATTGCCAAGCACACTTGGGGATTGTCCGAAGGGATGCAGTCCGACCTTTGTTCCAGTATGCGAAGCCTTGAAGGAGCAGGATCAAAAAGGCTATGAAAGGAGCAATCAACATTTCACTGAATAATTCCGTGAAACAGTACTATCTCACCGTATGACACAAAGCACAACCATGATGAAGGCTAGTGCAAGACGGTGACGAACTACACCAAAGGGCGAATCACCGAGTTAATCGGCGATTCCGACTAACCTTGCCAAAAGATGTGCCAGCATTATTATCTGAAGTCTATAAATACTAAACATGTTGTTAATTTTGCGAAAGTCGAACATTTATTTTAATTTTCACAATAGAATAGTACTTTTTGGGAAATTTTCTCTCAAGTTTTGAGATGGTTTTTGGAAAACTTGAAGAAAGAAGGATTTCATCTTCCCCAAGTTGGAAGTGGGTCTTCTCCATTCTTCTTCATTTGCTTAAATCAAGGTTTAATTCCTTATGCCCATTTGATTTTAGGTGCATTTTTTTATTTCTTGATGTGCGGCTAAAAACCCCATTCTTGGGGTGGGATTTAGCAAATATGTGTTGATATTTTTGTTGGGTCTTGCTTACTAATAGGTTAGATGTATTTTAATGGTGATTTCACCTAGTGATTGTGGTTTAATTTAATGGTTTTGTAGTTGCAAATACAAAACCACTCATGTGTTTTCGGCTTACCCGAGAGGAAGGTTACGAAACTAAGACCGTTAGACTGATGGCCTAAGGAATGGGTCGACATGAGGTTCTTCCTGAGAGGGTGGGCCATAGTCCAATATCCTAACACTCAGCTCGAGAGATTCACTAATTTAATTCTTAGTTCTGTTTTGTGATTTTTCTGAATATAAACAGAGGCAGCAAGCATGGCAAGAAATATTATGTTACCAATGGAGTTTCCTCCATTAGAGGTAATGATGTATTGGGATCATATCCTAACCTTCAAGCAAGTGGAGGATGAATGGATCCATGAGACATGGGAAAGATTCAATGAACTGCTAGCTATATTCCCAACTCATGGAATTCCCGGTATGATCCTCCTTGATTTCTTCTACCAAAGTCTTGGCCTCAGAAACAAGATGTTAGTCAACCAAGTCCTTCCTAGCGGGACATTAAAGCAGCCATATAAAATAGCAGTACAACTGCTTGACAATATTGCTAAAATGAGCTAAGAGGTTGAAAAGGATTTCTTGATGACCGCATTAATGACTCAAATGGATGAGTTGAAAAGAAATATGGTAAAGGTCAAAGCTCATTGCAAAAGGTAGGAAGGATAAATACATTCCCCTTCATAATAGAAGAAATAATGAGAACAAGGAGATCAAAAGAATCGAGGGAATGCTCTCAACGATTCTCCGCAAGGATACCGAGCAAGACCTTTAGCTGGAGGGATTGAAAGAAGACATCGAAGGAATGAAATGAATTATTGGGTCTCATTCTAAAGCTGTCCAACTGCTCGAGGACCTGATGAGTCTTGCGTTGCCTCAACTCCATCCGCAGAGAAACAGGGGTGGCCTTATGAAGACATGGCAAACCACAACAACAAAACTTGAAGATCGACTTTCGTCGTGCCACAACGTAAAATACGGTGCTTCTTGGGAGGCAACCCAATGTCGTAAATGACTAGATTTTTGCTTTTATGAATAATGGTGCGTTGATGATGTAGGTTAAAGTAAAGGAATTGCAGAAAAGTGAAGATTGGGGAGCAGAAGTCCATTCCGCAAACCGCCAAGTAGGTCGGCAACCCCGACTGGATTCGCTATTTGGCTCAATGCAAGTGCTATACAGAGCTTGTAAAACTCGGCGAACTCAAAAAGTAGTCAGCAGATCGCCAACCTGTCTAACGATTTTAACTCAGCCCGCCAACCTGATCCCCAAAGAAACTGATGCTTTACAGAAATGGAGGGATAAATGACCACTCAGTGAATCGCTAAGTAGGTTGGCGAGTGCGACTAACGTCGCCAAATGGACAAAAATTGAACTTCGTATATTGCCAACAGTCACACTTCTTCATTCTTTCTCACTTTCAAACATCATAACTTCACACCAAGGTAGTAATTTACATTTTCTCACCTTAAATTAGTACTTTAGTCACGGACTAGCATTTGGAACTTGGATTTTCGTTGCTGCCTAGCATTACAATTTTGTTTACTCAATAAAAAGGTTAGTTTCTGAAAAACCCCCATTTGCTTTCGAAGAGTTCAACCTTATGTGCAGTCTAGATGTTATTGATGCCCAGACAGATGAAGTGACTTATTAGCCAGGATCCCCTCTTTACCTCCCTCTCTTTTCTTTGTTATCTTTAAAAGCTTGGCTAATTTTATTTGCATTTGAGGACAAATCACTTTTATGTGTGGTGGGGTGAGGCCCACCTTTTGTGTGGTATTTGAAGCTCATATTTTGTGCTAATATTTGGGTTTTCTGTTATTTAATTGTGTTTTTAAAACTGTTTTTGCGATTGTTTAAGCTTATGGCTTCTTCCAGATTTTAATTAATTGCAAATTTTAACCCTTTCGAAAAATTATAAAAATTGTTATAATATTTCAAAAAAATTTGCCACCGCTTGGGTTGAAAGTGACTGCTCTCGTAAAAATTTAAGTCTCAGTTTTGATCAATATTTTTGACTTGAATAGTGCAATCAATCGAACGAACATGAATGCGCTGCTACGACAAGACCAAATGAAGTTACATAGACAATATGTGATGATCGTTGCACACTAGCGAAAGTGTGTAGTCTTGTTTGACTTTAGTATCGATGCCTTGTGTGAGGAGCTTACTTTGAACCATGCATGAATAAACCTAGAAATTTTCCCTGTTAGTCTGATTGATGTAGAAAGGTGTGCGCTAGAAATGATCTTAGGAAACTTGAAAGAGTGTGAGCCAATTTGAAATATACCACTTTTGTGGCGTACTCGTGAGCATGTGAAACTCTCTTGAACACCCTCTGAGCCTTACCCATCTTTGGAATAAAACTTGTGAAAACCTAGACCTTTATTGAACCACCTCCTATAATCCTCATGACTTTTGATTTAATGAATAGCCAACTTAAGACAAAAGCTTAAGTTGGGGGTGTGGTGAAAGGAAAAGGAGAAGTCAAGAAGTGCAAGAAAAGTCTCCTCAACTCATGATCTTGCGAATTTTTTTTGGAAAACCTCCATTTAAAAAAAATACAAAAAGAAAAAAAAAGAATGAAAAAGAAGATTGTGGAATAAAAGTCCAAAAGAAATGGGGTTTCCAAGCAATTCAGGGAGTGAAGAATAGGATGACTTAGAAGCACTAGAAAAAAAATTGATAGAAGAAGGTGAAGAAAAAGAAGTTTTGAAAGATCCACAAGTCACGAGGATCGTTAGTCACTAAGCCTAAATGACCATACTTTTGCACTCATCCCCATTACAGGCCTTAGAAAGACCTTTTTTATCTTGAGCAAGCCAAATCGAAGGTTGATTGGAAAATAAGGGCAAACCTATGGGTGAAAAAATGCATTGTGTTCCTCTTTTGAGTGTGAGTGTTGCATCTGATTCCCGATCTTAAATTGATTTACCCTTGTGCGTTAATATGGAATCATTCTTTGTGTGAGGGCATTCAGATACTGTTGTTGAGCTTGAACTTGCATTAGTAGCAAGTATTGTGAGAATGAGAAATCTTTGGTAATGGTGTGTCACAATTTTAATATTTGAGTATACAATGGATTCCTGCATAAGTAAATTGAGTCTTGTTGTGTGCATTCATGATTGAGTCTTGTGTAGCACTGTTTGAGAAATCCTATTTGAACTGATGAACTTGAGTTTTACTTGAGGGCAAGCAAAAGTTTAAGTTGGTGGTGTTGATGAGTCCACATATTGGATTCATTTAGGGCTTTATTTAGATAGAAATAGTGTTCTCAAATGTTTATTTTGTTTCAATATCTGATGAAAACTCTTAAGTTTCAGGTATTTGATGTTTTAGTGGAAGCATAGACACTTAGGCACAAAAAAGGAACAAGAAGGCTGAAAGAATGAAGAAGCTGAAGCTTGAGCATCGCCAAGCACATTTGGCGATTCGCCGAAGGGACGCACTCCACCCTTTGGTCCAGTACGCGTATCCCTGAAGGAGCAGGATCAAAAAGGCGATGAAAGGAGCTGTCGGCGTTTCGCCGAATAATTTCGCAAAACAGTAATATCTAGGCCAATGACACAGAGCACGACCATGTTGAAGGCTAGTGCAAAACGACGACGAACTACACCAAAGGGCGAATCGCCGAGTCAATCGGCGATTCCGACTAACCTAGATGAAAGATCCGCTAGTACTATTTTTTGAAGTCTATAAATAGTAAACTTGTTGTTAATTTTGAGAGAGTGGAACATTTATTTTAATTTTCACAATAGAATAGTACTTTTTGGAATATTTTCTCTCAAGTTTGGAGACCCTTTTTGGGAGACTTGAAGAAAGAAGGATTTCATCTTCCCCAAGATGGAAGTGGGTCTTCTCCATTCTTCTTCCTTTCGTTAAATCAAGGTTTAATTCCTTATACCAATTTGATTTTAGTATCATTTTAGGTATATTTTGTTATTTCTTGATATGTGGCTAAAAACCCCCATTATTGGGGTATAATTTAGCAAATCTGTGTTGATAATATTGTTGGGTCTTGCTTGTTGATATGTTAGATGTATTTTAATGGTGATTTCAACTAGTGGTTGTGGTTTAATTTAATGGGTTTGTAGTTGCAAATGAAAAACCACCCATGTGTTTTCGGCTTACCCAAGAGGGAGGTCACGAAACCAAAACTGTTAGACTGATGGCCTAAGGAGTGGGTCGACATTAGGTTCATCCCGAGTTGGTGAGCCGTAGTCCCATATCCTAATACTCATCTCGAGAGAGTGAGTGGGGTAAGGCGTAGGCTGGCCTTCATGCGGCAAATGGGTCTTCGAGATGAACGCTTGTGAAACGGGGTAAGTTTCCCGAGAGGGAACTTATTTCCATCGAAAGCTTAGCCTAGTCACTATTATCTTACAAATTTCATGTCGAAAGCATGTACCCAGCGATTTAACTCAAATTGTATTGCGATCACACCCTAAGCACTTGTCCCCATACTTTATTTTCTTGTTATTTTTGTTGTTTTTACTACTTGTGACAAAACCCCCATTTGATATTTGACACCTTTGTGTCACCCCTTTTAATCTACTATGTTTTTAATCGTTAATGTCTTTAGCTATGACTAGTTAGAACTTAATTTTATGTTTTTACAAATTCTCAAAACCACTCCCTTGGGACACGACCCCAACCCTAGGTTGGGTTACTATATTATCGACGATTATAGACACTCGTACCGTAGGTTAGTGTAGTTGGTCATGATAAGCATCAGAACACTATGAGGTGCTTCACTAAGCCTATCTTAGTTCCTTATTACTTTGAACCCTAGGAGATAATACATTAAGTAGATCTTAGAGCATCATGTTGAATTCTAGGAAATGCTACTTAAAGCATAATCTTAGTTTATTAAGTCTATGTCTAGGAGATTCTCCTTCAAGCACAATCATAGACCATTACTTGCATTGGACTCTAGGAAATACTACATTATGCATAATCTTAGCCCTTGAGGTTTGAACTCTATGAGATGCTACATTGAGCACAATCATAGTTCATTACTAGTCGTGTTTAATTGGAATGTGGCCTAAACCGACATGAGAACATATTAGCTATCACACGATATCTTCAAGGTGTTACCCAAACCATCAAGGGTTGGTCCACTTTCCTACGGTAGAACCGATTTGTTAGCTTAGTTGGATGCACTAGCTAAATTACCTACGGGGCACAATGTTATGGGATACGGAGATTAGTACTAGAAACCCAAAACTCTATGTGAAGGCTTCCATCTCATGACACACACTTTGGGAAATTCGGACTCTTCTAGGTAAGAGATCCCATGTTGTAAGCCCAAATTCAACTAGGAGGAAGCCTCCATAGAAGACTAATGAGTCCACAAATTGGACTCATTTAGGGCTTTATTTTATTAGAAATAGTGTCCTCGAATGCTTGTTTTATCTCAATACCTGATTAAAATACCTAAGTTTCAGGTATTTGAAGTTTTACTGGAAGCATAGACACTTAGGTGCAAAACGGAGCAAAAAGGGCTGAAAACAACAAGAAATGAAAGTCTTCGGATCGCCAAATCCAACTTTGTGAGTTGCCGAATTGACATGCACCGCCCTTTGTTCTAGTACCCGAAGTCTTGAAGGAAGGGGATCGAAAGGCGAGGAAAGGAGTAGTCGGTGAGTCGCCGATTATTTCCGCAAAGCATTACTGTACCGCCCAATATTCCAGAATATGAGGATGCTGAAGGCAAGACACTGAAGGCGATGAGCTAATTAAAGGTCGGATCGCCGAGTTCATCGGCGATCTCGACTAATATCGCTGAAGGATCCTCCGCAGCACAATCTATGAGAACTATAAATACTAGTTAGAGTAGTCTTGTGGGGAACAATTTTAGAGTAAAAAAATATTATTAGTCTATAGTATATTTCTCTCAAGTTTGGAGAGGGTTTTGTGGAGACTTAGAGAAAGGTGTTCATCTTCCCCAAGTTGGAAGTGGGTCTTCTTTATTCTTCTTCCGTAGCTTAATTCAAGGTTTAATTTCATATACCCAGTTGATATCTTTATCATGTTAGGTTTAATTTCTTATTTCTTGATGGGTGGCTAAAAAACCCCCCATTCTTGCAGTGTGATTTAGCAAATATGGGTTGATATTCTTGTTGGGTGTTGCTTGATGCTAGGTTAGATGTAGTTTAATGATGATTTCACCTAGTGATTGTGGTTTAGTCTAAAGGTTTTGTAGTTGCAAATACAAAGTTACCCATGTGTTTTAGGCTTGCCCGAGAGGGAAGTCGCGAAACCAAAACCACTAGACTGATGGCCTGAGGAGTAGGTCGACATGAGGTTCAGCCCAAGAGGTTGAACCCTAGTCCCATATCCTACCACTCAGCCCGAGAGAGTCAGTGGGGCAAGGCGTAGGCTGGTCTTGATGCAGCAAATGGGTGTCCGAGAGGAACGCATTTGAAACGGGGTAACTTGCCCGAGAGCGAACTTATTTCCATTTAAAGCTTACCCTAGTCACTATTGTCTTGCGAATTTCCTATTGAAAGCATGTACCCAACGATTTATCTCAACTTGTATTGATGTCACTTCCCAAGAACCTTCCCCATACTTGATTTTCTTGTTTATTTTGCTGTTTTATCACTTGTTACAAAACCCTTTTGATATTTGACACTTCTGTGTCACCCCCTTTTAATTTACAATGTATTTTATCGCAAATGTTTTTAGCTACGACTAATTCAAACAAAATTCTAATTGGCTACTGATTCTCAAAGCCGCTCCTTTGGGACACGATCCCAACCCTTGGTTGGGTTACTATATTATTGATGTTCGTAGACACTCATACTGTAGGATGGTTTTGTTGGTCACGATAAGGATCAAAATGGCGCCGCTGCCGGGGAGTCGTGTTAATTAATAATTTTTAGTTCACTAGAATTTATGTCTTATTAATCGTAGATTATTAATTTTACTCTTAGTTTTGTTTTTCTTTAAGTTTTTGATTGTATGTAATCCCAAGGATCATTAGCAAGAGTTTATGTTTTCTTTAGTTTTAACTTTACTAATATTTGTTGTAGTTTTGCTTTGCTTGTTTGAACATCAAACAAACGATGGATGATCATTATGTATACCACACGAATCATCCCCTACTGAAACTATTGAGTCTTAGGGACAACATCTTCACATTTAAATAGGTAGCGGATGAAACAATTCAAGACATGTGGCTGAAGTTTCAAGCAGTGTTGCCCATCTCATGGGATGACGAATAAGGCACTACTGTAGTGCTTCTATAGGGATCTTAAACCCAAGAATAAAAGCATAGCCGATCAGCATTGTGAGGGAGGCATGCTATACCAGCCCTATGAAGTCGTCGAAAAACTCCTTGATGGCATGGTAGCAACCAGCAAAAAACCCAAAAAGAAGCAGGAGTGGTAGGCACTAATTACCCAGTTGGATGATCTATCCAACCGAGTCATAAAATTGGAAATACAAACCATGGGTAAAGAAAAGCACCCCTCCCTCCGTGAGTGTAGTCATGGGAAGAAGCACGGAGATGTGCAAGGATATGAAGCTCATTCACTCATTCAAAAGAAAATGGAAGCACAAGAGGAGATGTTGAATGAGATAAAGGAAAATATCGCAATGCTAAATGAAGCATCAACCTCTCACTCCATGACCCTCCAGTTGCAGGATGCTCAAATCCGCCATTTGATATTAGGACATTACCCACCGTTCACCGAAGACTCACATAATGACAACATGGGCCACTCCAAAGGTGAAGAATAGTTGTTGATTTATGTCGTGCCACGACGTTAACTAAGGCGCTCTTTAGGAGGCAACCCAAAGCCAATTACTTGCTTTTTTATTTTCTTGATAAAATAATAGTGTTTTGTTTAAACAGGTTGAATCTACAGAAGTGCCTGAAAAGATGTATGAAAGCGAGAAACAGGTTCAATTGGTTGGTCGCTGACAATTTTGGCAAACTAAATTTCTTCCGCGTTCTGATCGAAGGAATCCTCAGATGGGCTTCTATAAAGCTCAGTGGTCTAGAAAAATTACTGGCACCAACCATGTTGGCGATATGGACAGAGACCGCCGTTGGGATCCCTACATAAACTAAAGGTCCTGCTAACTTCGGCGAGGAAATTAGACATTTGGCGTGTCGTTAATGAATAGGCAAACTTGACACACCTCGCTGAACGGGCGGGAACTGGACGGTTTTTGTAGGCCACAGGTTTAAAAGTCCTATTTCACTCACTTTCTTTCATTTCTTCATCCTACCAAACTCACAGCTGCACCCTAGTTTTATATTTCTTGCCCTTTTGGAATATTGTGGTTCATTAATTTGTGCGCGGATTTGGATTGCATTGCTACCTGGCACTTCGTTAGTATCTATTCAGCATCTAAGGTTGGTAGTCTGAACCTCGCATTTAAAAATATTATAATTGTACTCATTTGTATAATATTGAAAGTGCTAAACCTCTGCTGAGTCTTTGAGTTACTCGAATTACATATATTTACGATCATAATGTGCCATCTACTGCTTATTCGAGGATTTCCCACTTAGCTATGCTTTGAGTTGGATTGTTACTGATGGGAATAGAAGTTTCTATGTGTCTTTGTTTAAATTGATTTATGTGCGCGCAAACTATCTGGTCTGGGGTTGGTAGGTGAGATTCGAAATGCTGAGTTGATAATGGACACGTCGAGCTGATAAGCGAGGTGACCAAATTACGCCGAACTTCTCAGTGGTTCGCCTACCAGCTCCATTTCGCTCTTAATTGCGCATTTTATGTACTGATTGACCTGCGACTCTCAGCGGTCAGTTTGGTTCGCACAATACACTCGCCGACGCGCCGAGAGAGCATTTGTTCGCATTTTTCCTACCCCTTTGTATCATTTGTACATCAATTTAGCCTGACAGCTTACCTGAGAAATTCCACACTTAGAAACACCATTTTTGCTCCTATGTCAATCTATATTTAACTTAGCCTCAAAGTTTTTGCAGAAATGGCTAGATAAAAAATAACAGGGAGAGATAATCCACTAAGGCACATAAGAGCACGAGAATTTAGAAAAGATGAAAAGAGAGCAGAGCTAGTTAGACAAAGGAAGTACACCAAGGACGCTAGGGAAAAAAGACTAATTCCTTTTGACCTTAATGTGCACCCATGTGATTGAAGTTTAGTTAATGCAATACATGCCTTCAGCGCAGCTCAGGAAAAATATCAGATGATTGTAGTAAATCTTGCTACAAAGGCTAAGGCAAAAGGAAAATATGGAGACCAAAATAACAAGGATCCAAGGGCTATTGTTTTACATCAGGAAGATGCACCGGGCACTGATGCCCCAGCAGATAGAGAAACGGCGTAGATATGACCTTTCGCTACCCTTCTCTCTTAATTACTAGCATCTACTTTTGGATACTTATTACTTGCATTTGAGGAGAACTACTTTTATTTGTGGTGGGGTGAGGCCCATACCTTTTGTGTTGACATTCATGTTTTGTCCTCTACATATTTGGGTTGTCTGCTTTAATTTGTGTTTTAAATACTGTGTTTCTGTGGATGTTTGAGCTCGTTGCTCTTGTTGTTCTAATTGAAAATAATTTTGATCCTTTCGAAAAAGATTTGTCACCTCCTGTGTTGAAAGTTGCTATTCTTTTGCAAAAAAATTGAGTCTCGGTTTCGATCTATACCGATGACTTGAATAGTGCTCCAATTGGACAAACATGAATGCATGGCTACGACGACCCCAAATGAAGTTACGTAGACAATATGTGCACTCTTTGCTTCTCGTTGTGACTAGCCATTTATCAAATTGATTTTTTTATTAGGACTGTTGCACACTAGCGAACGTGTCTAGTCTTGTTTGATTGAAGCATCGATGCCTTCTGTGATTAGCTAACTTTGAACCATGCATGAATAAACCTAGAATTTACCCCATTTGTCTGATTGATTTAGAAAGGTGTCCTCTTGATATGATCTTAGTCAACTTTAAAAAGTGTGAGCCAAATTTGACATATACCTCTTTTCTGGCATACACGTGGGCGTGTGAAACTCTTTTGAACACCCTTTGAGCCTTACCTTTCTTTGGAAGAACCTTGTGAACCCTAGACCTTACTTGAACCACTACCTAAAATCTTCTTGAGTTGTGGTTTAGCGAATAGCCTAAGTAGCCTAAGTTGCCTAAGTTGGAGGTGTGGTGAAAGGGAAAATGGGAGGTCAAGAAGTGCAAGAAAAGTCCTCCTTAACCCATGGTATTGCATAAAAATGGAACCCCATCAATTCAATTAATAAAAATGAAATGTGGAATAAAGTACGAAGGGAATCGAATTTCAAGTAATCCATGGAGGAGAATAAAAAAAGGTGACTTAGAAGCACTAGAAAAAGAATTGATAAAGGAAAAAAAGAGAATGCCTTGAGAATACCACAACTCATGAGGAAAAATTCACTGGGTTACGGAGATTGCTGCTAGAAACCCAAAACTCCTGTAGGTGAAGGCTTCCATCTCATGAGACACACTTTGGGAAATTTGGACTCTTCTAAGTGAGAGATCCCATGTTGGAAGCCCAAATTCAACTAGGTGGGAACCTCCATATAAGCCTGATGAGTCCACAAATTCGACTCATTTAGGGGTTGATTTAAATAGAAGTAGTGCCCTCGAATGCTTGTTTTATCTCAATACCTGATTATAATGCTTAAGTTTCAGGTATTTCAAGTTTTACTGGAAGCATGGATACTTAGGCGCAAAATGGAGCAGAAAAGGCTGAAAAGAACAAGAAATGAAAGTCTTCGTATCGCCGAGTCCAACTTGGCGAGTTATCGAATTAACATGCACCGCCCTTTGTTCCAGTACGCGAAGCCTTGAAGGAAGTGGATCAAAAGGCGAGAAAAGGAGCAGTCGGCGAGTCGCCGATTAGTTCCGCGAAGCAGTACTGTACCACCCAATGATCCAGAATAAGAGGATGCTGAAGGCAAGACACTGAAGGCGATGAGCTGATTAAAGGGAGGATCGCCGAGTTCATCGGTGATCTCGACTAATATCGCCGAAGGATCCTCCACAGCTCAATCTGTGAGAACTATATATACTAGTTAGAGTTGTAGTCTTGTGGGGAACAATTTTAGAGTAAAAAACTATTATTAGTTTGTAGTATTTTTCTGTATTTTTTTCTCATGTTTGGAGAGGATTTTGTGGAGATTTGAAGAAAGAAGTTCATCTTCCCCAATTTGGAAGTGGGTCTTCTTTATTCTTCTTCCGTATCTTAATTCAAGGTTTAATTTCTTATACCCAATGTTAGGCTAAAAAAACCTCATTCTTGGGGTGTGCTTTAGCAAATATGGGTTGATATTCTTGTTGGGTCTTGCTTGATGATAGGTTAGATGTATTTTAATGGTGATTTCACCTAGTGGTTCTGGTTTAATCTAAAAGGTTTGTAGTTACAAATACAAAACCACCCATGTATTTTCGGCTTGCCCAAAAGGGAGGTCGCGAAACCAAAACCACTAGACTAATGGCCTAAGGAGTGGGTCGACATGAGGTTCAGCTCGAGAGGGTGAGCCCTAGTCCCATATCCTAACACACAGCTCGAGAGAGTCAGTGGGGTAACTCGTAGGCTGGTCTTCATGCGGTAAATAGGTGTCCGAGAGGAACGCATTTGAAACGGGGTAAGTTGCCCGAGAGGGAACTTATTTCCATTTAAATCTTAGCCTAGTCACTATTGTCTTGCAAATTTCCTATTGAAAGCATGTACTTAACGATTTATCTCAACTTGTATTGTGGTCACATCCTAAGAACCTTTCCCATACTTGATTTTCTTGTTTATTTTGTTGTTTTATCACTTGTTACAAAACCCCTTTTAATATTGGACACTTTTGTGTCACCCCCTTTAATTTTCAATGTAGTTTATTGCAAATGTTTTTAGCTACGACTAATTCAAACGAAATTCTAATTGGCTACTGATTCTGAAAACCTCTCCTTTAGGACACGACCCCAACCCTTGGTTGGGTTGCTTTATTATCGACGATCGTAGACACTTATACCGTAGGATAGTGTCGTTGGTCACGATAAGCATCAGTGCCCAAATTCAACTAGGTGGGAAGTTCCATCCCATTTTAATATCCACTCGGTGCTAGACCTTAATCCCACAAGATAATCATTAAGTCTCTACTTTGACTCAAGTTTATACAAAAGATGTCCTTGACAACCAATCCTTGCTAATACCTCTTTTAGACCATTTGTGAGCAACTATCACCATCCATGACCTAGGTATATAAGCTCTATAGCCTTATGTTCAATTAGGTAAGAGAAGCCCTTCAACTCTAGAACCATAACTATGTGAGAAGTCTTTCATGTTAAGTTCATCTTTATGCCTAACATCATGTTTAGAATTCTACATTAGACCAGGATATCATCATGACTTAAGTGATTCTATAACTTCCTACCATTTATGATTCATAAGGTGAATTAGGTAGGTAAAGATCTTTCATCATAATTCTATTCATTGGCCTTGAATTCATATGGAGATTTTACTCTCAAAGCCTTTGCATCTACAGTTAATCATATTATCTTCACTCTAAAGCCCTAGTGATCAACATTCACAACTATGAGTCTTCATTCTCAATAACTCTTCATCCTAGAAACATATTATGAACCTAGATTACAAGGCATTCAATCACTTTCTTCATTACTAGGTGAATCTAGCCATAATTCATCCTAAAGGTTCAATTCCAACATTACAAGTCAAGATCAATCATGTAGTATATAGTCTAGTTCAATTCATGTCCGGGTATTCCTAATCTTGAACAATTACTACACATGACATTGGTTTAGGAAGATCACATATGAACTTTCAACTTCACCTCTAATGCCATAAACACGCAAAATATCACATTCATAAAATAGACTAGGGTTTACCATAGAAATCACATGAATTAATCATAACATCATAAATCAATGCTACACTCATAATTAGGTATTATCCACTAGATTGGAATCATACCTAAACCCTACCCACAATGTGGAAGGGAACCCTAGCTAGATTGGGTTTTGACTACAATTGGGCAAAAACCTAGGGGGGTCTATGGGTGGAAGTAGCCATAGATGATTAAGCTAGCATACCCCTTTACAAAAACCTAATCAAGCTTGAATCAATGGAGGAAATCAACCTAGGTTGCTGCTCACTTCTCTTCTCTTCTTCTTCACTTCTGGAGAGAGAATTTCTTGAGAGGAAGTGGATTCTTAGATGAATGAATTAATGAGTTAGTTTAGGGTCTTATTAAGTATTTATAGGCTGTTTAATAACTGATAAACCGACCTCCCTAACCCCTAACGAATTACCTAATTACTTCCCTAAACACCTAACTAAAACTAAAATCTTAAAAACTGCTTGCACCTACAGAACCCCCACCCACGGACCATGGGTGGGTTGATGGGCCGTACTATTGTCTCATGGTTCCTTATTAGAACTACAGAGATCAGGGGAGGTCAATCCCTGACCCATGACCCCCACCTACGGGGCGTGGGTACACCCACGGCTCGTGGGTGCCTATCCGTGGACCAAACAGTTTTTGACAACTTTTGGGTTGTTTCAAGGGTCCTCCTCAAAGACCCCTTGGGTGGTCCTTGGGGGGTCGTACCTTGACAATCTAACCCTAAAACCCCTATTATAAGTACGGGAGTCACTTTTATGAGTCTTACAAAAAACTCTAAAACTCTCTAGTACAACTTACTAGTTTCCGGGATGTTATAGTTGTAATATGGGATGTTATTCATACATTGCACAAGTATTCTTTTAGGTTACTTTAGAGTAGTTTTATTAAGGTATAGATGACTAAAGAGTTGAATAAATGCTAGTATGACGCTTATGTTGGAGACTTTGCTTATGATTATGATATTGTCTCTTATGCAAGTGTCTACGATCGTACAATAGTTTAGCAACCCAACAAAGGGTTAGGGTCGAGTCCCAAGGGAGTGGGCGTGAGAATTAGTGGTTAAGGGTGAAAGTGCTAAAGCTAATCTTAGCGAAAGACGTTAGCAAATAAAAACATAACAGATTAAAAAGGGTGACGCAAGCCTCTAGTATCAAATGGGGGTTTGTAACCAAGAAACAACTGAAGCACTGAAAATAAGGTAAAGTACAAGTATGGAGACGGGATAGGAATACAGGATAGACTAAATTATTGGGTACATGCTTTTGATTGTAAACTCAATGAGTATTCGTGACTAGGCCAGACTTTAATGGGGATAAGCTCTCTCTCGAGTAACTTACCCCGTTTCAAATGCGTTCCTCTCGAACACCCATTTGCCGCATGAAGAACAGCCTTCGCCTTAATCCACTCACTCTCTCGAGCTGAGTGTGTGGACATAGGACTAGGGTTCACTCTCTCGAGCTGAACCTCATGTCGACCCACTCACACTAGCCATCAATTTAGTGGCCTTAGTTTTACGACCTCTCTCTCGAGCAAGCCAAAAACAGATATATGAGATTATATTTGCAACTACAACCTCATTAAGTTCATCCACAACCACTAAACAAAATCACATTTAAACTACAAATAGATTATCAGCAAGCAAGACCCAACAACTAATCTAACCCATATTCACAAAATCACACCCCAAGAATTGGGGTTTTAGCTACGCATGTAAAAGAGATAAAGACGTATACCAATCTCAGTTTCCATCAATGGGTATGCAAGGTTAAGTTTTAAAACAAGCCAAAGATGAAGAATCCAAAACACCCAAGTCGAATTCATTGAATTTGAAAACTCCAAGTTATTCAAAACCTTCTCCAAAACTTAGAGAGAATATCTCCAAAAATCTGTCTCAAAATTAAGTCTAAAAACTAGATAAAATAAGGTAAAATTCTCTCTAAGAATAAAAACTGAACTAGTATTTATAATTATCAAAAAATGTGCTCCGAAGGATCTTTCGGAGAAGTTAGTGGGAATTGCCGATGCATTCGGCAATCCGCCCTTTGATCCACTTCGTCGCCTTTCATCAGTTGCCTTCACCATCTTTGTGTCTTGGGTAATTGGCTGATGTAGCACTGCTTTGCAGAGTCGCTCGGCGATACGCCGACTGCTCCTTTTCACTGCTGATTTGCACCTTTCTTTCAGGGCTTAGCACACTAGAACAAAAGGCGAATATGCGATCTATTGGCGATTCGCCGAATGGGTTTGGCAATTCGCAGATCTTCATTTCTTTGTTCTTTTAGCTTCTTTTGCTCCTTTTTGCTCGATAGTGTCCATCCTTTCCCTCAAACATCAAATACCTAAGACTTGAAAGTTTTCATCAGATAAAACATGCATTTGAGGACACTAAGTTTACCAAAATTTATCCCTAATAAGTACATATCGTGGACTCATCAACACCCCAACTTAAAGTTTTGCTTGTCTTCAAGCAAACTCAAGTTCAGTCGTTCAAAAAGTGTGTCTCGAACAGTACTACACAAGACTCGATCATGAATGCACACAACAAGACTCAATTTACTTATTCAAAGGTCAATTGTGTTCTCAAAGATTCAAGTTATGCTCACCAATATCAACTAATCTCATGCTTACAATACTTGCTTCAAATGCAAGTTCAAGATCAACTATAGTGTTCAAATTCCCTCACACAAAGAATGATTCCATATTCACACAATGGTTTCACAGTTTAAACCTTCGGAATCAGATGCAACGCTCATACGCACAACGAAGAACATAATGCATAATTTCACCAATAGGTTTGCCTGTATTTTCTAATCAACATTTGTTTCAGCTTACTCAATATCAAAAACGGTCTTTTCAAGGCTTGTAATGGGTCTGAGTATAAATGTATGGTTATTTAGGCTCAGTGGCTTTCATCCTAATCAGATATGGTGATCTAAACACTTTCTTTCCTTTTTCCTTCATCATTTTTCATTAGTGCTTATATGTCATCCTATTATTTAGTTTCCATGGATTGTGTGGGAACCCCATCTCTTTGGTACTCTATTCCAGAACTTTTTTTTTCATTCCTTTTCTGTTTCTTTCTCTTCTCTTTTTTTTATATGGATGGGTTCCATTTTTCTAAACACCATGGGTTAAAGGAGACTTCCTTGCACTTCTTGACTTTACCTTTTTCTTTTTGACCACACCCCCAACTTAGACTTTTGGCCTAAGTTCGCTATTCAATTAACCACAATTCAAGAGGATTATAAGTAATGGATTAAGAAAGGTCTAGTTTTCATCAAGTTTCTTCCAAAAAGGGTAAGGCTCAAAGGGTGTTCAAGAGCGGTTCACACACTCACAGGGTAAGTCACAAAAGAGGTATATGTCAAATTGGCTCACACTCATAGAAGTTACCTAAGATGATTATCAAGAGATAGCATCACTCAGTTGACAAGACCAACATGGCAAACTCTAGGATCTACAATGCATAGTTCACAAGTAAGGTTATCAAACTAAGCATCGACACTAAAGTCAAACAAGACTCCACACTTTTGCTAATGTGCAACGGTCATTAAAAGATACTCGATTCGATATTAGTCTAGTCAAAATGAGATGCAAAGAGTTCACATATTGTCTATGCAACTTTATTTGGCCTCATCGTAGCCGCGCAATCATGTTTGTTGGATTGAGAGTACTATTCAAGTCATCGGGATTGATTGAAACGGAGACTCAAATTTTGCACAAGAACAGCTATATTCACACACAAGAGGTGGCAAAATTTTTCGAACGGGTTAAAATCATTTTGCAATAACATAAATAAAAGGAGTCATAAGCTCAATCATCCATAAAAACAAATAAAACACAATTTTAAAACAACACAACCCAAATATATACAAAAAACACAACTATCAACACAAAAGGTGTGTCCTCACCCCACCACAATTAAAAATTATTTGTCCTGAAATGCAACTAAAAGTACCCAAAAGTAAAAATATAATAAGACAAAGAGGGAGGTAAAAAAGGCTCTGTCTATACAGTCTTTTTCTCTGTCGGGGTCTCGGTGGCTGGTGTAGCAGTCTGTATATGGGCATCAGTGCCCGGAGTAGCCTCAGACGGAATAGCAATACCAGATAAACTAGGACCTGTTGTGGACGTCTCAGTCGGTGATGTCTGGATCACCGGCTGCACAACTGTCTCTAAAAGATCTGGCAAGTCTCTGAATATTCCCTCATCTTTTCTCTCCTCAGCATGTACTCATATCAACTACTCATCAGTCTCTACATCCGACTCTGCATGTGTTGTGCCTTCCCCTTGCACATCTCCTGTAGTAGACGGAGGAATCCTCGAGGTCTCAGGAGCATCCTCATCATCTGCATCCCGTATCAGTAAAGTGAAGTACGTAGCCTTCAAATAGTCTACATCCATCCTCAAACTAGCAACCTCGACTTTTAAATTCGTCACCTTAGAGGCCTCGCCCTGTCTGCTCTCACAAGCAACGACTCTCAATGTCAAGGCATCCACAGAAGTCTGAAAGGGGGAAAGTGCTGCAAGTATAACACTGTCAATTATCCCCAGGATGGATCTCTCAAATTGGGTAGGTCTCACATCAACTGAATACGCCAACTACCCCATCTTAAGGATCATGGCCTAAGTAATCCTGGCATGCTGGGAGGATGAGGAACCACCAGGAGCCTGTGACGAAGAGGAAGAAAGAGTGGGTATACTTGACGGATCATAGGTAGGAGTAGACGAAGGTGCCTCTACTGGTAATAAGTCAATATTGACCTCTGGAGAAGTGTCTGTAGGAGCTGCTCTCCTCTTTTCACTCTCCTATTGAGTGAACTCAGCCTCAATTCACTGGATGTCCATGGAGGATGAAGAGAGGACCTCTATATCATTCGCCGGATCCCGATGTACTCCGGCACACCGGCATAACTCAGTGATCAAAACTAGGAATGGCAAAGAGGTAAGTCTCTGCTTTGCTCTCATGCCCATCTCCTGCGAAGTTAGAGTCCTAGGTCGATCCAACTCATGGCCATGATAGAACCAAGGCAAGCCATCTTAGGATGGTGCAGAATACACTCATTCTGGGATGGCATGATAGTGCTGCTGATGAAGCCAAACCAGAATTTGGAGGCGATGTCCATGTCCCTCTTCTCAATGGGAGCTCCCGCATCTATCCACCTCGGGGTGGTGTCATAAATCATCGGAGCTAACCAACCCTTCAAATCATCCAGGGACTGAACATTATGCAGCCCCTGGTAAAGAAGCACAGAGTGCAGCAGGCTATCCAATACAATGTTAATATGCTCGTTGTGGCACTCAACCTCCTTGCCTCTAACGATGACTGACTTCACCGGTCTAAACTCACTGTCCTTCTTGTTCTTAGGCACCAACTCCCCATAATCAGTGTAAAACTTTGTTCCCTAGGAGGGAATGTAGGGGTCTCGGGGCCATGTGAACTGCTTGAATCCATGGTATCAGAGAGTTTCAAGCGCACCAGGATGTTTGCCTTCCAAACCCTCCATAGATAGCAGCTTCTCCTCTATGATAGTTCGGACTCCTTCACCTTTTAGTTTTTTCAGCAATCTAGGTAGGGGAGCAATAGGCAGTGCAGGAGTTACTGAGGGTGCCTGAGCTGGCACTGTATCTTATTCAGGAGGAGCTGCAGCTGAAAAAACTCTGATGGGTGTGGGTTGAAGTCTATCTCGGAGCCTATTATGTCGGTGAATCAAAGGTTGATCAACTTTAGGCTCAGACTACTCAGCTTGGGTGTCAATAACTACTCCTTTCTTTGCTATATGTTTTTCCTCTTGCCTTTGTCTCCCGATGGGAGATATTGCTTTTGTTTCTATGAATGATGTGATCCTCCTTTATTTATCGTAATGTCATTTGCTTTTTTATGAGAATGCTCGGTTAGATTGGTGCGTACCATATCTGTAAAAGATCGAGAAGAAACTCAAATGCAAGCACAAAAAAGTTAATGTAGACAGACTCGCCGATCCAGTCGACGAGTCACCGAACCTCTTTGATGAGCTAAATCGAGCTCGCCAAAGGGATTGGCACAACAATTAAAACAAGTCGGCGATAGGGAAGGTCTTTCGGCCAATTGCCGACTACTTTCGATGAGCAAGCCTTGTCCCCTAAAAGTTACAGTGCACAAGTGTTCCAGGGATGCAGATAAAGAGCAATAAGAATACTTTCGGTGAGTAACCGAGTGCTTTCGGCGCCCACAGACTTCTTGCCAAAAGTTACAGTATCAAATATCAATCAAGACGCTAAATTATCAGCTAGATGGGGCATTAGGCGTTACCGCTAATCGACCCAACGTTTCTATTTTCAACCCATCTTCTTGAATTCAATCCCCCATCCCCCAAAAATAAAATCAAAGCATGCACTCATGGAATTCAAACAAGACCCATACTACCCATCACGTCGGGATACTTAGATTTCTCCCAAATTTGCTACATTTGGTAATTTGATGATATTTTCCCTTAAGAGCGGTATCACCTGCTCTATCATTGAGCAAATTTTAAACATTTAGTATACACGTGGGCTACTCAGTTTTCACCCAAATCAATCTAACAACATGCAATAACGACCCAACTCATTAAAAAGCACAGAAATTACGGGCATTTGATACTCAAACCATACGGGCAAAATTTTTCAAATCGGAATAGGAAATTAAGGATTATATTCCTACCAGAGAGGCCCATCACACATCAATAAGAGACAATTATTGCAAATAAGTAAAAAAAATTCCAATGTAAATTTGGAGTTTGGAAACTAACCTTTGAGGTCGATTAAATTGCGATTGAAAATCTAGGCGGCAAAGTATTCCAACTCCGAACACAAATCAACAAACTAAAATGGTAGTAAAATGCTAAAAATGAAGAAAACACAACCTTAGTGTGAGTTTAGGGGATTGAAGAGTAAGGGAAAGTGAAGAGTTTCAAATTTGAAGTCTCTTGGCCTTTATAAACCATCCAATTCGGCGACGTTAGTGGCACTCGCGGATTCACTCGGCGATTCGCTGAGTGATCACTTGGCCCTCTGATTGCTAAAGTTCTTTTAGTTTCTTGGGGGTCAAGATGGTGATCTGCATCGAGGTCGCCAACCTGGTCGGTGACACACCAAACTGCTTCGTAAGTCCGCCGAGTTTTACAGGCTCTGACTTAACCTTGAATTGAGCCAAATTGCAAGTCAAGTCGGATTCGCCGATTGACCATTTTCTCACCAATGTGAATTTTTCACCACTTTCTTCATTCAAACTTGCACCACTAACACACCATTATTTATAAAAGCAAAATAAAGTATTTAAAACCTTGGGTTTCCTCCGAAGAAGTGCCTTTTTTAACGTCGTGGCATGATGCGAGTCCACACTCACTCCCCATTTATTGGGTTGGCCCGAGTGTTACTAAGTAACCCCAATAGTTCGTTTGGGTAAAGAGGAGGCACCGCATAATTCAGGAGTGTCCTGATCTGCTGGATCGATCTAGAGTGAGAGCCAACCATTTGATTCAACACTTTAATACTCTCTTTCATCTCTTCCAGCATTCGATCTTGTTCGGTGATCATTTGGAGAATGATGTGGAATGTGTCCTCGACTCGATTGTTCTCCCTGTCTCTAGACTGCTTCCTCTCATGAGAAAGTTTGTACCTCCCTTGACTCTTGCACTAGTTTTCCACCTTTGTTATTTTGGTGGGTAACTCGCTCAGCTGAGTTACCAGTGTGGTTAAATCGAAGTCCCTCTTGACATCTTGGCTCATCTCAGCCGAGTTATCCCCATTTCCCCAGCCATGCTTAGGATTCCTACCTACATCAACAAATTTAAAGGAAAACAAAACTAAAATTAAGTCAGTAAAACTACAATTACCAAAAGCAAAATTCGTCTTATTCCAAAAACTTTCACGTAACACTACTCCCCGATAACGGCACCACTTTCATGTTTGCGTAATCAAGACACAACTTCCGATGCAAGTGTCAACGATCGTACAATAGTTTAGTAACCCAACCAAGGGTTGGGGTCGAGTCCCAAGGGAGTGGGCGTGAGAATTAGTGGTTAAGGGAGAAAGTGCTAAAGCTAATCGTAGCTAAAGACTTTGGCGAATAAGAACATAACAAATAAAAAATGGTGATGCAAGCATCAATTATCAAATGTGGGTTTGTAAGCAAGAAACAACTAAAGTAGTGAAAATAAGGAAAAGTATAAGTATGGAGACATGATTCTTGGGATGTGATAGGAATACGGGATAGACTAAATTATTGAGTACATGCTTTTGATAGTAAACTCATTGACTATTTGTGTCTAGGCTAGACTATATGGGGGATAAGATCTCTCTCGAGTAACCTACTACATTTCGAATGTGTTCCTCTCGGACACCCACTTGCCGCATGAAGAACAACCTCCACTTTAACCCACTCAATCTCTTGAGATGACTGTGTGGACATGGGACTAGGGTTCACTCTCTCGAGCTGGACCTCATGTCGACCTACTCATACTGGCCATCAATTTAGTGATCTTAGTTTTACGACACCTCTCTCGTGCAAGCCGAAAACACATATATGAGATTATATTTGCAACTACAACCTCATTAGGTTCATCCATAACCACTAAACTGAATCACATTTAAACTATGAATAGACTATCAGCAAGAAACACCCACCAACTAATCTAACCCATATTCACAAAATAACACCCCAAGAATTGGGCTTTTAGCTACGCATGTAAAAGAGAAAAAGACGTATACCAATCTCAGTTTCCATCAATGGGTATGCAAGATTAAGTTTCAAAACAAGCCAAAGATGAAGAATCCAAAAGACCCAAGTCCAATTCCTTGAATTTGAAACCCTTAGAAAACTCCTTGTTCTTCAAAACCTTCTCCACAAGTTAGAGAGAATATCTCCAAAACTCTGTCTCAAACTCAATGGCCTAAAAACTAGATAAAATAAGGTAAAATTTACTCTAATAATAAAAACTGAACTAGTATTTATAGTTATTAGAAAATGTGTTCCAAAGGATCTTTCGGCGATATTAGTGGGAATCGCCGATGAATTCTGCTATCCGCCCTTTTATCTACTTCGTTGCCTTGCATCAGTTGCCTTCAGCATCTTTGTATCTTGGGTAATTGGTCAATGTAGTACTGCTTCACGGAGTCACTTGACGATACGCCGACTGCTCCTTTTCACCACCGATTTGCTCATTTCCTTTAGGGCTCAGCAAACTAGAACAAAAGGCGAATATGCGATATATTGGCTATTCGCTATTGGGTTCGGCAATTCGCAGATCTTCATTTCTTTGTTCTTTTAGTTTCTTTTGCTTCTTCTTGCTCAATAATGTCCATGCTTTCTCTCAAGCTTCAAATACATGAAACTTAAAAGTTTTCATCAGATGTCGAGATAAAACATGCATTTGAAGACATTAATTTCATCAAAATATAGCCCTAAATGAGTCCAAATCATGGACTCATCAGTACTCTTTAAGTTGAAATGTTGAAATATGATTATTGCTTGTGGGGTGTTTGAGTTGGGTGAAGATATTTCCACCATTATTTCTATTTCGATTAATCTAATTTGAGGGAGAATGTTCTCAAAGGGGAGTCATTGTAACACCTCGTCCTTAGGAAAAGCGAAAATTATAAAAAAAACTAATCGGGAAGAGCCAAATTGACAATTTTGCATGTTATGCTACATTTGTGAGTGTTGGGTCAACTCCAAACGACCATAATATTCAGTAAAAGATTATTTAGGTGGCACATAAGATATCAAATTAATGGTCTTGGAATCCTCTTTGCAACACCACCGAATTTGCTAAGTTTCTAGTTCGGATGAGGGAGATATGCCTTATTGAAATCAGCCAGTCCATTTATGGAAAGTTACCCGAATTAATAAGGGGCATTTTGGTCTTTTCCTTACCCCTGAAGCTTAAAAGTTTTTAGTAAGTTTTTAGGGGTATAAAATGATTTGGGTAAGTTTTCATAATCCTAAATTATGCTTAGGGTTTTAGAAGAGAGTTAAAGAAGAGAAACGCGGAGAAAATGAGGAAAGATCAAGATTTCTTGCGAATCGACGAATTCTTTCGTCACATCAAGGTTTGTAAGTTTTTATAGTGTTTTGTTTGTTCACCCACATGACAATCATGTAAATTCCATCCGTATTTTCATTCTTCAGGTTGAATTATTTGAATTCTTGATGGATGTTCTTGAGGTTTTGTTCTTCATGCTTTGTTTAGGGAGTTTGATAAGTTTTGAGGAAGGTTATTGAAGGAAAATGAATAGATTCTTGTGTACTTGTATTGGGTAATTGAATCTAAGGAAAATTTGAGGAAAACAATCAATTATAGGTGAGTTAGGTTCAGAAAAAAAGAAGAAAAAATTGTCGGGATTATCTGGGTAAGGGATGGCGCGCCACACCAGTAGTGTGCCAGAACTGCGCCTCAAAAGTTCATGGGCTAGCGCCCCGCACCAGTCAGTGCGCCAGGGTCGCCTTCCCCAACCTATTTCATTCGTTTGCTCTGTCTAAGTTCTTTTAAAGTGTAGCGATACTCCTTTATGATTCTAACAACTCTAAACTACATGTAAAAATTGAGAGATCCTTCATAACATGAATTATAACCCTTGAATTCATAATTCAAATTCAAGGTAGAGTTACGAGTAAAGTATTGAGAGTTCTTTGGAGTAGTTTGAGAAGTCTTTTACAAGCTTTTAAATCTTGTTTTAAGACTTGAGTAGTTGAGTACTTGAGTATGAGGATGAGTAGAGTTGAGTTTAATTTTTCAAAATGAATATATGGGAACTAAGTATTCCAAAGAGTAAATTATTTTGTACATTTAAAATGAGGGGAAACATCGATTTCCAAATAAGTTCTTGAGAAGTTTTGAGTACTATCTCTCTTAAGAGAAATCTTTTGAGTAATAATCTCCAAGTTTGAGGATGAGTATATGTTTGTAAGAATATGAGGTGGGTTATATTTTTGGAGTAGTATTGACAACCGATATGGGGACAAGTTCAAATAACTCAAAGTCCTCATAATCCATGTAGCCAACGTGGGTAGAAAGGTTATACATCTTAGATGATTCCTTATTTCTTTTTAAGCATAGCTTAGTTGATCCAATTAGTTGAGGATGTCTTATACTCTGGCAAGGTACAAGACAGTTCAGGCAGCATGGGCGAGACGGTGTATTATCACATAGCTCATAGTGATAGTTGTCTGTTAAAGAATTTCCCAAATAAAGTTATTTTTATTTTTACATATAAACTGAGTTATTTTATTGTATTTTTAAATACATTGAGTTATAAATTAGTGTTTTAACAACTTTCTTTTATACTGCATCTTATTATTGCTTTAATATTGATCTGAGTTGAGTATTTTCTAAGTTTTAGTATCTTTGAGTTGGGATGAGATGAGTATGTTTCTTCAGTTCCAGTTGAAGATTTTGTCATGTTTTAAATTTCCCCTTACATGCTTTTACATTCAATGTACTGAGGTCAGTTGGCCTGCATCATTTCATGATGTAGATACGGCAGATCAGGGTCCTCAACAGGTGATTTGTTGATACTATTTGCGGTTTCAGAGTTGTTTGGTGAGCCTCCTTTCTTCCGGATTATCCTTTATTTATTTCTAGTATTTCAATTTTTTAGGATGAACGGGGTCCTTTTCCTAACATCCCTCATAGTATTAGTGGCTTCATAGATATACAGTAGTAGTTCATGAGTCTTTTTCATTTCCATTGTTAATGTTTGTGAATCGAGTTGCCTTCTTTTGGCCTGCTGAATGTTCTTAGACATTTCTGAGTCTATTTACTTGAGGTTTTTGAGTTAAAGTTTTTACTTTTGAATTTATCTATTATGAGCAAGTTTTCCGCTGAGAGTTGAGCCAGTACAAGGGTTCATTTGCGGCCAGCAATGTTTCTCGAGTGCCGGCCACGTCTAGGGTGTAGGCTCGGGGCATGACACCTCCAACCATTTTGGGTCTATTTTTTCATTAAATCCTAATGAAACTAAATTCTTGACTCATACTTTCTCTAAACGTAGCCCACACCCTAATATGTCTTCACTATTACAATCCAAAAATTTCAAGGTATGATGACACCTACAACATCCCACCAGTGGGTAATGATCTATCAGGGAAAATAGACAATTGAAAAATCAAATAACAAATATATAAAGTAAAGGAGCAAAGGAGAAGCAAGATATACTTAAAATATCTCCAAGACATGGTATCAGTCGCTACTTGAGCTACTAATCATAAAAAAAAATACTTCATTAGTGCAAATATACAGAACCATTTTTGAATACAAATAAAGACTAGGATAGCCAAAACAGAAGTAGAATGACAACTATGAAAGCCAAGAGCACGCCGAAAGTCTCCGATGCAAAGATGCTTTGCATGAGGTTTACATTAACAACGAAAGCTCCTGCTATATTTTAGATGGTGCAAAATGGTAGTATGAGTACGAAATATGTGTTACTCAACAGACATAGAGCGATTGAGCTTCAAAGATAAAGTAAGCATAAAAATCAGATAGAAAAAGAATATACACTAAAACCAACTATAGAAGATAGGTAAAGTTTTTATAAGGGTATCCAAGGACAAGAGGATATATGATATAAGATACAGGTAGCAAAAGTGAAGGAATATACCTAGAGAAACTATGTTGATAACCTAACCACAACAAGTTTCTACACGAAATTAACTAAATGAAGGTATACTAAAGGCATCCACCATGAAACATAATAGTAGCCAAGAATAATAATATGCCACACTACTAATTGCTATGCAGAATTTCATTTTTCAAAATAACTATCATAGAGGCTTATGCAAGTTACAAAAACCCAAAAACGATCAAGAGGGTCATTACGATCACTCACCCCCTATACTCTTTTACTCAATTTGTAGACGTGTGCAATACACACTATAGAATAACAACAAAAATAAAATGTAGATCTTCAAGGTTGTATGAACCCAAGCCTTCAAATGATAATGCCTCACCCGGTTTCTCTCTCAAAGCATACATCATCAACATGCTTAATATGAGGCTCACACAACGAAGGTACCAAAAGATATCATATTTGTTTCTAAAAATGATATTTATGATATTCTTTCTTTATTTTTATTTTCTTCATTTTCCTTTACTTAGCTAGGTTTTGGACATTTTAACGTGTCCTCAGCCTAATAGTTGTGAAAATTATTAACTTCTAAGGACTTGCTTTTCTTTGTTATTTTTGCGTTGAAGCTCGGAGGTGGAATTGTTTATGGCTTTCTCAATAATCTTTTTATGTTCAAAATAATTTTTTATTTAAATAGATGAGCTTAAACCAAGTTTCTGGCTCCTAAGATCATGTAATAATTTCCTATTCTACTTTAATTTGGTCTTTTGTCTTAAACATTGTTTTGAGACTTGAATATGTTAAGATTTATGATTAGTTTAGTTTGATTTCACTATCGACTTGCTTCAAGAATAAAAAAGAAACGTTTTTAATCCTTGCTCTCTCATTTAATTTATTCCCTTATGTTTTAATTCAAGTTTCATATAATTTCATGTGTTGTATGTGAAAAATATCTACATTCAATTCTTAGTCTTTACCTTCTTACGTAATAATTTTACTGGAGCATGACTCATTTATATATCTTAAATAAACATGCCTCATTTGAATTAGTTAATTTATATCTCACTACGAATAGAAAATATTGTTGATAATGTAGAGTGGAAGAATAAATTATCTATGTTATTGTAGAAACTTGATTCATGGCTCTAGAATTTTGGGTTGTACACTTTATTATTTATGCATTCTGTTTTGATCTTTGAATGTTTGAATTTGAGACTCTACTTACACTTCTTAATTACTTATGTTTTGTATTTTTTCTTTAAATAAATAATCATTTGGATACGAGATTATCTTACCTATTGGTGGAATCAAAATATATGTGTGTCATATTATGATCTCTATTTTTGGGTTGTGACAAATACCTAGAGGGAGACAAAGTCGGGGAACATGCTCTTGTTGTGTTGGATTGCAATGTGAATAGTGATTACAACGTTGAATAATATATGAATTCAAAAGATAGTAGTGAAACAATAAAGGGTATAGAATACTTGGAGCGAAATCCAGTTGGGGATCACAACTTGCTTCGTTAGAAGATATTTATCTTGATGTTATAGACTTCGTGTTCTAAAATTTATCATTTACATTGTAGAAGAAAATAATGAAATAATATCTAATGATCATTATATACGAGTTTTTGTCACAAATGATGATTATCGGGATAATGTTGAATACCTAGAGGGACATGAAATCATAGACCATATTACTTGCTTTGATGGATTATTATGTAGAAGATTGTTGTCGATCAAGATGATTATGAATTTTTAGTTTTATCAAGATAAATTTGTTTTATTTTTTCCCAGCCTATATCAATCAATATATTATAATAGTTTCTTATATTTCAGATACATTTGTAAGTAGCTAGTGATTGATATGTGATACACGTAAATATGGTGGTTATTAGTTTATCAATCAATGTGAATGTATTTCATACTTGGATGAATAATAAAATGGATTCAATAATGTATACTATTGTATGACATATAAAATCAATGTCAATGTATTTCATTTTTGGGTTATTGTGTAAGTCAATTCAATCTATCATTACTCGATTAGACATACAATATGTCAAGCATGAAATACTATGACATTGATTCCATGATTCATACAGTAATGTAGTAGTTTGAGTCAACTTCATGATCCACTCAAGGAATGCATTAACATTAATTATATGTATCATCTAGAAATGTAATGGGATGAGTCCACATCATGATCCACCCAATCACGAGGTGAATTAAAATTGATTTGACTTACCAGTAATGTAATAGTCTACGTCCTCTTTATGAATAACTCAATCATAAAATATATTGACATTAATACCTTTATATAACTAATAATATAAGGATAAGACACAAGTACCCCCTAGAGTATGACTGAAACCTCAAAGACACACCTTAATTAAATGAAGGTTCTACTATCTCCCAAACTCATTTTTTTGTGATTTTGTACACCTTTTGGTTTACGTGGAACGCTCTATAACTCTACATAGTTGAGGCGCGTCATGAGTCCATAGTTTGGACTCATTTAGGGCTTAATTTTTATAGATTTAGTGTCCTTGAATGCATATTTTGTCTCAATAACTGATATAAATCCTTGAATTTCAGGTATTTGAACTTAGCGACAAAGCATGGACACTATTGAGAAAAAAGGAACAAGGAAGGTGAAAGAACAAAGAAAAAAAGGCCTGAGGAGGGCCTAAATCATTGGGCGAGTCGCCGAATGGACTTGGTCTCGCCTAATGTTCCAGTGGGCCAAGCCTTGAAGGAGAAAATCAAGTCGGTGAGTCACTGAACAGTTCCGCGATACAGTGCCTTATATCCCAAACTTACAGAACCTCAAGGATGCTGAAGGCAAAAGCAAAAAGGCAATACAAATGACCAAAGGGCGGATCACCAAGTCTATCTATGATCCTGACTAACTGCGTCGACTGAACCTTCGTAGCACACTTTTCGATAACTACAAATACTTGTTTAATTTTTTAGCTTAGAATTGGTTTATGCAACCAGTTTATAAAATTTTAAAATTACTCAGTTTTAGAACTTGATTTTTTGGAGACATTTTTACTTAGCTTCAGATATTTTGAAAATCACCATTTTGAAGAAATTGGAAGTGGGTATTGAAGATTCTTTATTTTAGACGTTTGTAAAGACCATATCAATCGTACCCAATTGATGGAAATACATTTCGGTGTCAATTTCTATCTTTTTCCTATGCCTAGCTAAAACCTCAATTCTTGGGGTGTGATTATATGATTGTGGGTTGAATTAACTGTTAGGTATTGCTAATTGATTATTTATTCACTATTTAAAAGTGATTTCATTCAGTAATTGTCATTGAATTTAATGGGTTGTAGTTGCAAATATAATCTTAACTTCGTGTTTTTGGCTTGCTCGAGAGAGAGGTCGTACAACCAAAATTATTGAATCGATGGTCTGTGGGCATTGGGTTGGCATGGGTTCAGCTCGAGAGAGTGAATCCTAAACCCTTTCCCACACATTCAGCTTGAGAGAGTGAATGGACTGAAGCGAAGGTTGTGCTTCATTACGGCTTATTGGTGTTCGATAGAAACCAATTCGATTTGGGATAAATGGTTCGAGGGAAAGTTTACCCCCACTAAAGTCTAGCTTATTCACAGATTTATAGTGGTTTACTATTATTTGCAATTACCCGGTTGTTTACCTTAGCTCATAATCCTATCACATCGCAGGAATCCCGTGTCCATATTCGTATTTTCATGTTACTTGTTGTTTTTAGTTGCTAGTTTACTACAAACCCCCCATTTTTTGATACTTGACGCTTGTGTCACCCTTTAATTTATCATGTTTTTCTTCGTAAATATTTATAGCTTTTATTGACTTGAACACATTTATGCTTTTCTATTGATTCTCAATTAGAAACCGCTCCTTTGGGACTCGACCCCAACTCACTAGTTGGGTTATATTACTACTCACGATCATTGGCACTTGAACTTGAAGTATTGTCCTGATTTGTGAAATCAAAATGGCGCCGCTGCCGGGGAGTGTTGTTAGTTAAGAATATTTAGTTAAGTTAAATTTTGTTCTTGTTAGTTATAGTGAAACTTAATTTTTATTTTTGTTTTTTTGCTTGTTTGTGTAATAAAACAGGAAGTATAAGTGTGAATGGCAACAATGGCAGCCAAGTAGGCCATCAAGATCCCATCGGAAATCTCAACGATGTCAACGAGCCTCATGCTAATGAGCCCCATCTCATGGGAGGTATTGGTACCATTTGCTTGCCTCCGGCTGAAGGGAATGTGGTGTTCCACATCACGAGTACTATGTTGCAACTCTTGCAACTAAAAGGGCTTTTCAGTGGTTTCGCTAATGAGGATCCCTATGAGCACATTACAAACTTCGTGGATGTATGCGGACCATTCTCCTTCAAGAATATCTCCCAAGAATCGGTCCGGTTGCGGTTATTTCCATTCTCTTTTATGGGAGAAACGTGCAGGTGGCTGGCTAAATTATCACGTGATTCAATCACTTTGTGGGAGGAATTTGTTACCGCATTTCATGTGCGATTTTTCCCTCCCTCGGAGATAATGACTCTTTGGGACAACATTCAGAGCTTCAAATGTCTAGAAGGCGAGCCAATTCATGAAACTTGGCTGCGATTCAAAAAGTTGATGCTTCAATGCCCAATCGATGGCTTGCGTGATAACGTGTTGCTGCAGTATTTTTACCAGAGTCTTGAGTCGATAAATAAGGGTGTTGCTAACCAACTTTCTTCGGGAGGTTTGATGCAGCAACCTTATGTGATAGTGGCTCAGCTCTTTGATTGCATGACTACAATAAACAGGGCGTGGTATACCCGTGAAGTCCAGGACTCCCCTGTCACGTTCAAGTTGACTAAGGAAAAGATGGAGAGCGACGAAGAGAGGGATCAGAACATGGACAAGATCATGGCACAACTTGATAGGAGTTGGTGCTCAAAGTGTCTATGTCATGGGTGTCCGATGTGCTAATCCGGATGAGTCAAAGTTCGAGGCCTTGTATAATGAAGAGGTAGATTTCCTAGACAACCAAGGTGGTGGTTATCGTTCAAACTACCTGAGGCAGGGTGGTAACCAAGGTTGGAGTAGGGATGAAGGTTGGCAAGATCGAGATTGTGAATGGAGGGACCATAATCCAAATTGGAAGGATGGGGAGAAGGATAGGTATGTGCCTCCCCATGAGCTCCAAAACCCAAAGGATTCGGAAGGTGGTCGGTCCTAGGATATGCTTTCTCGTATCCTCAACAAAGTTGAGGGGTCGGATAAGATCTTGAAAGAGGCTAAAGAAGACGCGTCGACCCTTAGCCAGACCATTACCTCCCATTCAGTATTGATCAAATAGTTGGAGACCCAAAGAGTTCATATCTCATCTCATTTAAACCTGAGACAACAACGGGGTTTGCCTAGTGATACTATGGCTAACCCAAAGAATGAGGTTGAAGTTTGGACTTGCGTTGTGCCATGACGTGAACTAAGGCGCTGCTTGGGAGGCAACCCAAGACCCTTTGTTGCTTTCGTTTTTGTTTTGGTGAATATTGGTGTCTTGAATGTGCAAGACAAAGTGTGGGAAGTTTGGAAAAAATGCAGAGTGGTGAGCTAAAGGTCAAGTCGGTGTATCGCCGAAGAGTTCGGCGACCTCGATCTAGACCGCCGTCAGAGTCAATAAAATTTTACATTGGAATATGTAAAATTCAGCGAGGCCAGGTAATTATTGGCGAGTTGCCAACCACATCGGCGATTGCGATCTATATCGCCATTTGGACCCCCAAATCAACTGAGGGCCCTGTAAAACTCGGCAAGGTAAGTGACCATTTGGCATTTCGTTGAGTGGGTCAGCGAGCATGACTAAAGTCACCGAATGGGCAAGAACTGGACGGTTTTTATAAGACCTAAGGCTTAATTTACAAACTCTTCACTTTCCCTCACTTTAAATCTTCACAAACTCACACCTGCACCTTAGTTTATATATTGTTGCATTTCAAAAAGTATTTTATCTGTTGATTGGTTCTCGGATTTGGATTACATTGTCGCCTAACATATCAGTCTTATCTTAATCAACATAAAAAGGTTGGCTTTTCAAACCTCGAGTTCATTTTTATCAAATTGTACTCATTTGCAATATTATTATCTTAATTGTCGTGTGCTGGGACTCTCTGATAGGGTTTGAATGTTTAAATGCTTGTTTTAAATTTGATAATCATGCCCGTAGTGTTTTGAATGTTGAAATCCCATATTTTTATATTTTTAAATGAATTAATTCGTGTGGGCTTGTACTTGAATGTTGTTTAGTTTGGTTGGGTGAAGTCTGAGCAGCCTGTATTTGTGCCAAACGACGTAATTTTCCCACTGATAGAATGGATGACAACATTCTTAAGGGGAAAAGTCATCAATTGGCCAAATTTGGCAAAATCGGGAGAAGTATTACTATCCTGGGGTAATGGGTACTATGGGTATAGTTTTAATTTGAGTATTGCATGTTTTGATTTTGTTTGCCGAGGTTGCTAGGTTAAATTCGAGAAGTTGAGTTGAAAGTAGGCACCTTGGGTCGTTTGGTGAGCTGGGTCAACCTCGCCAAACCACTCAGCGGTTCGCCAAGTTCCCCATCACGCCTTTAATTTCTTGCTAAATGTATTGTTGGGCTCTATAACTTTCAGTGAGAAGCCCGAGGTCACCGAAGGTACGCGGTGACTCACTGAAAGACTTCTTGATCGCCTTTTGTCTGCTCTCCTGAAACTCTTTTTGCTTTGTAACTTTCAGTGATTTGACCCTTGCTCACTATACAAATTCGATGAGTCTGTCTGTAATTCATTTTCTGTGTTTTCGTTTGAATATTTTCTAACATTTTCTCAATGATTTGCAAACTTGGCCAGATCTAAAGTTGCAGGCAGAAACATGCCACCCTGAAATATAAAAGCACAGAATTTCAACATAAATGAAGGGAGGTCAAATCCTCCCAAGAAGGGAAGACAAGAACCTCCACCTAGAGACAAAGGCAAGGGAAAGAAGCCCATTTGTGATAGGAAGGCTACTCCCTGAGGCCCCTCTATTCCTTCATGGACCTTGGGAGTCTATGCAGCTGTGCGGATCTTTTTCACGGATACACTTGTGGCAGCTCTTGCTGGATATGGTACTGCTGATCCCCAGAGGTGACCCCAAGCACTGATACTCAGATAGATGAAGCAAATGCTTAGACAGGACTTTTCTTTACTTCCCTCTCTGTCTTACTTTTATTTTGACTTTTGGATATTCTTGTTTGCATTTGAGGAAAAATTCTTTTATTTTTTGTGGGGTGAGGCTCACAGCCCACCTTTTGTATGATTTTTTGTAGGTATTCTTGTTTTGCTTATATATTTGGGCTTTGAGCTAAATTTGTGTTATACACTGCTTTTTGTGGATGTTTGAGCTTGTGGCTCCTTGTTTTTAACTATACATTATTTTTTACCGTTCCAAAATATTTTGCCACCTCTTGTTTGTGCTGAATGTGGTTGTTCTTTTGCAAATTTGAATATCGGTCTTGATCAATACCGATGACTTGAATAGTGCTCATAATCAAACACAAATAAATGTGCGGCTATGATGAGGCCAAATGAAGTTATATAGCCAATATGTCAACTCTTTCCATCTCGTTGTGACTAGCCAAGTATCGAATTAAGTTTGTTGTGATGAACATCGCATACTAGCGAAAGTGTGGAGTCATGTTTTAATTTGGTGTCAATAGCTTGTGTGATGAGCTTACCGTGAACCATGTGTGATGGCACCTAGAATTTTCCCCGTTGGTCTGACTAACTAAGTGATGTGAACTCTTGATATGATCTTAGGCAACTTTAAAGAGTTTGAAACAATTTGACATTATACCTCTTTTTGTGGCCTACCTTGTGAGTGTGTGAACCCCTTTTGAGCACCCTTTGAACCTTGACCTTTTCTTGGAAGAAATTTCATATCATTGTGACCTTTGATTGATCCATTACCAATAATCCTCATGATTTGTGGTTTTTTTAAATAACCAACTTAGGCCAAAAGCCTAAGTTGGGGGTGTGGTGAAAAGAGAAGGTAAATCAAGATGTGCAAGAAAGTCCCCTTTTACCCATGTTTTGAGAAAAATGGAACAACTCCATACAAAAAAAAAAAATGAAAAAGAAGAAGAATGAAAAATTTGTGGAATAAAGTTGTGAAAATACAAAAACAAATAGGGTTTCCAGCAGTCCATGGTAAGTGAAAAATGGAATGACTTGTAAGCACGAATGAAAAATGATGAAGAAAAGGAAAGAAATTCTTTTTCACACCACGTTTCATGAGGACTATAGCCAATGAGCCTAAATGATCATACCTTTGCACAGCCCCATTACAAGCCTTGAAAAGACATTTTTTTTTATCTAGAGTGAGCTGGAAGAAATGTTGGTTGGAAAATATGGGCAAATCTATGGGTGAAATCTTACATTGTGTTCATCTTTGTGAGTGTGAGTGTGGCATTTGATTCTGAAACTTTAAATTGGTGAACCATTGTGTGTAAATATAGAATCATTATTTCTGTGAGGGCATTTGATTTCCTTTGTTGAGTTTGAACATGTATTTGAAGAAATTATTGTGAGATTGAGATTCTTTGATAATGGTGAGTCACAATTGGAAACTTTGCGTGTAAATTTGATCCTTGCTTGAGTAAGTTGAGTCTTTTTGTGTGCATTCCTGATTGAGTCTTGTGTAGCACTGTTTGAGACATCATTTTTGAACTATTTAACTTGAGGACAAGCAAAAGTTTAAGTTGGGGGTGTTGATGAGTCCACGATCTGGATTTATTTAGTGCTTAATTTTAATAGATTTAGTGTCCTCGAATGCATATTTTGACTCAATACCTGATATAAATCCTTCAATTTCAGGTATTTGAACTTAGGGACAAATCATGGACACTATTGAGCAAAAAGGAACAAGGCAGTTGAAAGAACGAATAAAAGAAGCTCTGAGCATCGCCTAAACCATTGGGTGAGTCATCGAATGGCCTTGATGTCGCCTAATGATCCAGTCTGCCAAGCCCTGAAGGAAAAAATCAAGTCGGCGATAGAAAGGAGCAGTCGGTGAGTCAACAAACAGTTCCGCGATGCAATGACTTATCGACAAAGTTACAAAACATCAAGGATATTGAAGGCAAAAATAAAAAGGTAATACAAAAGACCAAAGGGCGGATTGTCGAGTGGATCGGCGATCCCGACTAACTGCGCCGACTGAACCTTCGCAGCACACTTTTTGACAACTATAAATAATTGTTTTAATATTTAGCTTAGAATCAGTTTAGGCAACCAATTTATAAAATTTAGAATTACCCAGTTTTAGAACTTGGTTTTTGGGAGACATTCTCCCTTAGCTTTGGACATTTTGAAAATCCCCATTTTGAAGAAATTGGAAGTGGGTAATAAAGATTCTTTATCTTAGGCTTTTGTAAAGACCATATCAATCGTACCGAATTGATGGAAACACATTTCAGTATCGACTTCTATCTTTTTACTATTTCTAGCTAAAACCTCAATTCTTGGATGTGATTATGGGTTCAATTAATGGTTGGGTATTGCTATTTGATTGTTTATTCGCTATATAAAAGTGTTTTCATTCAGTAAATTTGGTTGAATTTAATGGGTTGTAGTTGCAAATACAATCTTAACTTCGTTTTTTTCGCTTGCTCGAGTGACAGGTGCTATAACCAAAATTATTGAATCAATGGTCTGTCGGCATTAGGTTGGCATGGGTTAAGCTCGAGAGAGTGAATCCAAAACCCTTTCCCACACATTCAACTAGAGAGAGTGAATGGACTAAAGCGAAGGTTGTGCTTCATTGCGGCTTATTGGTGTTTGAGAGAAACCAATTCGATTCGGGGTAAATTGTTTGAGAGAAAGTTTACCCCAACTAAAGTCTAGCTTATTCATTGATTTATAACAGTTTACTATTAATGGCAATTACCCGGTTGTTTACCTTAGCTCTAAATCCTATCACATCCCAAGAATCTCGTCTCCATATTCGTATTTTTGTGTTAATTGCTGTTTTTAGTTGCTAGTTGACTACAAACCCCCCCCCCCTTTTTGATACTTGACACTTGTGTCACCCTTTAATTTATCATGTTTTTCTTCATAAATGTTTATAGCTATAATTGACTTGAACACATTTATGCTTTTCTATTGATTCCCAATTACAAACCGCTCCCTTGGGACTCGACCCCAACTCACTAGTTAGGTTATATTACTACTCACGATCGTTGGCACTTGAACTGGAAGTAGTGTCCTGATACGTGAAATCAGTGCGTAGGAGATGTTTGTATGCCACATAAGCCAAAAGTGTACAGAATTAAAAAAAATGGGTTGAGAGGGGCGGGGGGGAGGGGGGACGTGAAATAGGTCCTTAGTATAGTTAAGATGTGTCTCTAGGATTTAGGTCATAGTCTAGGAGGATAATTGTGCCTTATCTCAATAATATAGTAGAGTCAGCCCACTGCAAGATCTGTCCGACCATGTAATACATTGAAAATTACCTGTGTTAACTAGTATTGTTGTCATGCCCCCGAGCCTACACTTTGGACGTGGCCAGCACTCGAGAACTATTTATGGGCCAAAGAAAACCCTGACTCAACTCTCACTAGAAGAGTTACTCAACTGTCTCAAATAAATATTTAGAATATTTTAGAAATAACATATTCACTTGCAAAAACAAGCAACCCAAGTTCAGAACATTAACAATTGAAGATGAAATAGACTTCTCAACTACCACTATCTATTTATGAAGCCTCTAAATGACAAGGATAGAAGTTGGGACAAGACCCGCGATATCCTAACAAGGGTGAAAAGTAAATGGAATTCTCTGGAAGCAAGTAGGCTCACCAAAGCTAACTCGAACTACTGTGGTATCAACGAAGCACCTGTTGATGACCCTGGTTACCTATATCTACATCATGAAATGATGCAGGCCAAATGGAATCAGTACATCCAATGTACGAGCATGTAAGTGGAATACATAACATAACATAAAAGGTTGAACTTGGAAAGAATGAAACATACTCACCTCAACTCTACTTAACTCAACCTCAACTCATGGATACTCAACTCGATAAAATATAAAAACAACAATAAAGATGTAGTTTATATAAAATAATTAAAACAGTAGATAAAAAATTATATTTTAAAATAAAAGAACAACTCCTACTTGTATGAAAAGATAAAAAATACTCAATTTGTGAAATTCTCTAACTGACAATCATCACTATGAGCTATGTGATGGTACATCATCTCGCGTACGCTGCCAAAACTGTCCTATACCTTGCCAAAGTATAAGACATCCTCTACTATGTGAATCCACGAAGCTATGCTTTAAAATCAATAAGGAATCAACTAAAAAGTATTACCCTTTCTACCCATGTTGGTTACATGATTTATGAGGACTTTGAGTTATTTGAACTCGTCCCCATATCGATGCTCAATACTAGTCCAAAAATATAGCTTAGCTCATATGTTTAAAAACATTTCATCATCCTCAAACTTTGAGATTATTAGTCAAAAGGTTTCTCTAAAATGAGATAGTACTCAGAACTCCTCATGAAATCATTTGGAAATCGACGTTTCCTCTCATTTTAAATGTAAATACATTTACTCTTTGGATTACTTAGTCCTCATATATTCATTTTGAAAAATTCAAATATCCTCATCCTCATACTCAAGTACTCAAGTCTTAAAACAAGTTTTAGAAGATTGTAGAAGACTTCTCAAAATGACTAGAGAACTCTCAACAATTTACTCTTAACTTTACCTTGAAGTTGAATTATGAATTCAAGGGTTATGATTCATGTTATGAATGATCTATCGATATTTAGATGTAGTTTCGAGTAGTTAGAATAAAAAAAGAGTAAAGTTATACTTTAAAGGAACTCAGACGGAGTAAAGGATGAAAAAGAGGAAGGGACAGGCAACCTGGCATGCTGAGTGGCGCAGAGCGCCAACCCCTGAACTTCAAAGGCGGAATTCTGGCACACTGCTGGCGTGGCGCACTTTCCTTTTCCTAGAAAACACTTATGAATTTTGTTTCTCATTTTCTGACCCTAATTCACCTAGAATTGAATGGTTTCTTACAAACCCTCTTAAATTCTACCAAACTTAATTACATGAAAATATACTCGAAAACCATTAAGAACAAAGCTTATTAACAAGATCCTTGCCTCAAGAACTCAAAAAACCATTATAATTCAAGAATGAAGAACAACACTTGAAGAACATTCGTCAAAAACTTAAATATACTCAATCTCATAAATGAATTTCAAAGTGAAAATGGATGATTGGCGGGTGGGTGAACGAACCCAACACTATGAAAGCTTACATACCTCTTATGGATCAAACCCTTGGCGAAATTCCTCGACAAATCTCAAGAATGTTGACGAACACCTTAAACCTCTCATCTTTTTTCCTCTTGAACTTCTCTCAAAAACCCTAAGTGAAATTTAGGATTGTGAAAAATGATCCAAATCAATTTAGACCCCTAAAATATTAATAAAACATTTAAAGCTGATGGGGTAAGGAAAAGACCAAAATAACCCTTATTAATTTGTGTAAATTTCTTAACTAAACAGGGTGACTTCAAACGATCATATCTCCCTCATCTGAACTCAAAATTCAGCAAACTTGTTTGTGTTGTAAAGAGGATTCAAACACATTTCATTTGATATCTTATGGGCTACCTAACTCATTTTGTCGTCAAATTTATGGTCGGTTGAAGTTGACCAAAAATTCACAACTTAAGCATAACTTGAAAAATTCTCAATTTGTCTTTGTCCAGTTTAGTGCTTTCTAAATTTTGGTCTTTCTAAGGCGGGATGTTACAATATAACCCCCTTGGGAACATTCTTCCTCGAATGAGATTGCTCTAAGTAGACTAAGGGTGGCAACCTCTAACACCCAGCTCAAACACGCAACATGCAAATTAACACAACATAGCATATCAATTAAAGGAGTGTTTTACGAAAAGTCATTACCTTGGTCTGTAATTTATCCGGACTAAAAGAGATGTTGGTATCTCTTCTTCATATCCTCCTCAATAAATCGATTCCTCCGTAAGAATTTGACTGATGCTACTGTAACGAACCGAGAGCACCCCCTAGTCGTAACATGACGTACTAGACCTCTCGGAGGTCTTATACAAGCCCTTAGCATATCATGAACATTAAAGCATACGAAAATAGCGGAAAATTTAAAACTTTTCTTTACAATCGAAGTCTTCATAAAATAAGAGAGAGTCTATGACACTACGTCTCAAACCATCTATAACATTTAGAATAACAACTCTTTCATAACAACTTAGGGACACGACCCTTAGATAATAATTACTAGAGGCACGGCCCTTTCACAAGTCTAAAGACATAAAACATAAAGACATAATGACATAAGTGTACGGGGTAGGTTCATCCTCGAAACTATGAGCACTCCCCAATTCTTCATTCCCAAGCTCCTTAGAAACCCAACTTCCATGCATAAGACATCACATCACCAAACCCTACACTTTGTAAAAATGTAGAAGAAATATGGGTTAGTATAACACTTGTACTAAGTATGGAAGCCATGCATAAAAACCCTTAAAACATGCTTAAAAAGGACATTTAGTTGAAACCATGCTTTATGCACATTTTGAACATCATCTTGAAAGAGTTGGATAATCAAAAGTTACAAGCAATACACATATAGTTCATCAAAGCACAAAGGATAATAGCATCACCATAACCATAGTCTCTAAACATAATCTTAATACAATATTACTCATTACAAGACATACTACTCATGCATATTCAATCATTAAGATCATTACATCATAATATAATAACAACATAAGTAACCCTAGGTTCTACTTGTGCAATGCATAGGTACGGTCCATAGTCCTACCTACACTAAGTATTAACTTTGAATCACCATGCTCATACTTATCATACATTAATCTTATCCAAAGGTCATACACATAGTAAGGTGACATTCACAAACATTAGTTCATATCAAGAAAAGTCAATCATTAACATAATACAATTAAAGCATGCATTATTCATAATAATCATAATAAGATAGAACAACACCATTAAGTCATAGTCCATACAACATGTTCATATCATACAACTTAGTCATAATTCAAATAGTCCATACCATAGGTAAACCATCTTCATAATGATCATAGATAACATAGCTTCAACATACATAAGTCATAATCATCATAATCATAAGAGAAACACTACTACCACCATCCCTTAGGATCCCATAAGTGCAATGTGCAAGAGAAGTCCCACACCCTCTCTTACACTATCTAGAAACCCTTAAGAAAGCCCTAGTAAGAGTTCACACCTTTCATACCTTCATTTACTTTAACATTAGGGAAATATTGCAATAACTGACATAGACCATGAGAGCTACATGGAATCCTGTGTTCTACTCCCACACCGAAAAGGGAGGGTTAACACTTGTCTAAGGTGTAACCATTCGTACATAGCTATCTAGGTGGATCCACTAAGCTAGAGTCCTATGTGGGCACATAGTTAAGGGTCAAGGAGATTGCTTCTAGAAACCCTAACTTACTAAACGTGGGGGTTTCCATCTCATGAGATAACATATACCGTAGGTAATCCGGACTTGCTAAACGTGAGACCCCCATCTCATTTACATGCCCTTTCGGTGCTAAGCATCTAATTCCCTTTTGTAATCATCTTTAGTAATCACATAAGTTCACATTAGCCTTTACTAGACTCTTATGTAGACATCTTACCATAATAGCTCATATGTGTTCATAAGTGAGTAACAATCCTTTCACCTTAGAAACACTTAGCAAGTGAGTAAACCTTTCACTTTACATTATACTATAATCATGAGAACTACCTTTCATTCATATAGCAATCATACCATAACATACATACATCCTATCATACATAGTCATATCTTCATGGTCATGTATATTTCATGCATAATAGTATGTAATGGTGAATATGAGAATTAGCCTTTCAATTGACACCATAGACATATCATATTCATATTTATGCATGGAGTGTGTTTGTGCATGATTGTTCTCACAATGGCACAACAACAACAACATTAACATCATAAACACCTCCCTTGTCAAGGGGGGGGGGGTCATAACATATACATAATATCCCAACTCATGCACAATTCAAATATATTGCTTTTAAGGACCATAGATCATGTAAGTCACATATCTAATATTCATCATTCAAGTACATCATTCATGGCATGTATCATTTGGGGATTATGTGGGTAGGGTCCTTCCACAAGATAACCTCATAAAATTCAACATATAGACCATATCATGTTCCTAACATCTCATTCATATTCATAATGTATCATACTTAATCATAGCTAGGGTTGTAGGGAAGAGGGACCTTGTCTCAACACTACAATTCGTACTAACAAGTAAGCACCTCCACCATAAGTGGATCAAACCATTCATTCAAAGGATATATAATAAATAAATATCTCCCCCACAAGTGGATCAACAATTCAATATAAGGCTACTTACCAATTGAAAACCTTCATTCATCGCCATCAAGGCTTTCTTGAAGATTCAACCCTATTTTCTTGATATTCATACATCATATAGGATAAACTCATAATACAATAATGAATTTCATAATTACATACTAGATTCTCATCCTTCAATCATCATTCAACACAAGCTAGGTTTAAAATTTGAGAAAGAAAAGGGAAATCATGGGTCTTGTGGGGAATTGTTCAAAAACCATAAGTATTACATGAATTCATCCACAAACATTCATATATAATCATAAATAACCATTATAGATGAATGGAATAAATTTTAGAAAGAGACCCACGAATTTGATTGAAAACCTAGAAATTAGGGATCATTGAAAACTTAGTTGAAAGGGCTTCTTGGTGATAGCTAACGAAGAATAAAGGACTCCCATACCTTAGCGTTAGAATCCCACAAATTTCGTGATGAAAGCCTTCCATCTCCTAGCCCTAGCTGATCTCCTTCTATGTTCTTCAATAGAGGTTTTTGAGAGAGAAGATTTTTGGGAGGGAAAAGGAGTTGGGAGCTTTTATTTGGGTTTTGGAATAATTGATTTAATTGGGTGAGTTTTGGGGTTAAAATGACTTAAATAGGGGTCCTAGGCTTGAGAAAAATGAGATATGCTTGATTTAAAGCAATTGGGAAAAGACCCAATAAGTTACTTGCTTGTCACGCCCCGAGCTACCCCCGAGACGCGGACACGGGACCTAGGACCACAAGTGATCCCAAGCTAACCCTGCTGGCATGATCATGAGCATACTAAAGATAATAAACTGATGCGGAAGCTAATTCATAAATAAATTTGAAAAGATGAGGAATATCCATATACTATAACTGAATATATCAAATCTGAGAGTTTAATACAAAAGAAATATCAAACTCAAATACTAAGCTGAATCTAACTATGTCTGAAATAAGTCTCTAAACTGACTAGAAATGTTGGGACATGCCCCAACTAGATCTAGCAAAACTGAAACTAAAGACTAAAAGCGATAAAGATAAACATGTCACTAGTCCTCAAAGAATGAGGACTCACCACTGATGCTGCTGAACTGAAGATCAGGAATCGATCTAAGCGTGATCTGGATGCTGAGAACCTGAACCTACATCATGAGAAGATGTAGCGCACGTATGCGTCAGTACTTGAGAGGTACTGAGCATGCAGGATAGAGTAAAGCTGAAATAACATATAACTAAACAAAGCGTACTGAGCAATGAAATAATCTGAACATGATATAGATACTGAATATACTTAATACTGAGCTAACTGATGCAATGACCAATTTATAACATGCTGAGACTGAATACTGAATATACTGATAAATGGTCAATGCAATAGAGTCTGACTGAACTGTGGGAGCTACTAATAACCGACATAAAACCACATGAGCTAAATGTGGAGTCCGATGTATACGCCCCATCGAGAGGACCCAATATACCCTACCAGAGGTATAGAGGCATGCTGGCGTGATCACTAAACTGATGTTGCCCACAGAGGGGACTTACACCTCCGTGGCTCGTAGTTCTGGTACTATATGGGTACGCTGAACCCTAGTCCAACTCGGTATTATGCTACTCCCAATGAATTAAGTGGTTAACTGGTTATGACTGAATTTCTGTAAATACTGGATAGCTCAAAACTGAACATGCAAACTGAGAATGCAACAATTACTCTGATAATGATGCATTCATAAACTGAGGCATGTAAAACTGAATACTGAAATATCTGACCTAGCATGTGTAATTCAAGAACTAAAGATATACATAGCTAGGGTTCTGAAATTCATGCGATAAACTGAGCAATAACATGATAATCTGATTTGGAACATTTAAATAACAAATTCATGATGATCTGCTGTAATTCTATAAACCCTAGGTTTGTTCATAATCATGGAATCAAGAATCTGACTGAATTCTAGGGACCTAATGGGCGAAAGGAACCCACTAGTGAAATCCCACATACCTGGTGACGAATTCCACGGAGAAATCTTTCGATTTCGGGGCTGGAACTGAAGGAACCTTGCTGCATTCTTGAACTAGGGTTCTTGACCTCTCTTCTCCTTGTAGCGTTCTAATTTTGTAAGTTTGATTAATGATTTTGACTAAGGTAAGTTCTAGTTATGTTTCTAGGCTTAAACTGATTAAAACCTCATGATTTAGGGTCTAAATGACGTCTCTTAGGGGTTAAACGAAATAGGAAAAGACCAAAAGACCCCTGAATTAATTGATGTTGGAGTGCTCGACGGAATGGACTGACGGGCCGTCATTCAATCGACGGTCCGTCGATTGGATCCGTAAGTCGAGTCTGATCGACTGGCTTTCACTAAAACGAGCATAACTTTTTACTCGGGTGTCGGATTTTAGCAAACTCGGTGGAGTTGGAAAGATAATTCAATTATCTATCTAACCAGAGGTTATGTGACACACAATACTTTTTGTACTAAAAGTTATGACCATCTGAAGTTGACCTATCAACAATTTTTCAGCTAACTAGTTGCTGACCTTCATCTACGGTCAGACCTACGGACCGTGGATCGAATGACGGTCCGTGCTGGTCGACAGTAGTTCGTGTCAGAGGCTGGGTAAAGGAGGTCTCAATCCACGGACACAGACCACGGACCGTGGTCTGATCTACGGACCGTGGGTCTGTCCGTGAGTCGGGACTTAGCCAAATTTCTAAGCTGGGTCTGGGAGGGGTTGCAGTGGTGAACCACGGACCACCAGCACGGTCCGTGGTCTGACCTACGGTCCGTGGATGGTAACCGTGGATTGCACCTTTAACTTCTCAAAATCTGCATTTTTGGTCCGTTTCGGATACGGGGTGTTACATTGCTGGAAACCGCCGAAATGGCATCACTGAAGCCTTCACAGACCATGATCATCACCACGGACCGTGAAACGTGTCGTGAAGATTTTCATCCTGGCATTGCTTCACTATTTCAGGCATAACTTTTTACTCCGAGATCGGAATTGGGCAAACTCGGTGGTGTTGAAAAGAGGACTCAGAGAACTTTAATTCTATAGGTTATGACACAAATAATTCGTTTTGAACTAAGAGATATGACCATTTGAAGTTGACCCTATACTCTAAGTCTAATGGAGAGCCCTTCACGTGAAACTCCACGAGCCGTGGTACCTCTCGTGGTCATGATACAGTATCGTTGAAACCTTCCCCTTAAGCCATAAATATCTAAGGAACCACCACGATCCTTCCCATGAGCCGTGAAGTGGCTCGTGTGGAAGGGCTGTTTTTGGGCAGCCTTTGTTTAGCCACTGCCTAGCTTACCACGAGTCACACTACCAGCCGTGGTGGTGGTCGTGCAAGGTGAGGCATTGTCCATGAAAGAGTGGACTGCCCTATTCCTCTTCCTTGGCTATAACCCTCAAACTTAGGCCTCGCTTAGTCTACTAGTTTTCGGACGTCATGGTCGTTTCTTGACGTCTGACCTCTAAAGTCACCAAACTAACTTCAATAGACATTTTTAATCATTTAAACATGTTTCCAACCATAAATTAATATGTGAGGCTCTAGGTCAACCTACTATATTTAGTCAAGGCTTAGCTAGGTCTTACTAGTTTCGTACGGGGCGTTACAGCTACCTCATTGGTCCTCAACTGGCGAACCTGACAATCAAGTATCTCGACAAGAATCTTCTCATAAGATAGATTGTCCTTAATAAAAATATTTTCAGTAGGTACAATTAGTGAAGGATTTCTCATACACTTCTTATACATTGAAATGTGGAATACTAGACGGACAACTGCTAACTCTGGCGGTAGCTCCAACTCATATGCTACATTTCCAATTCTCTCGAATATATATCGGGGACTAAGCTTCCCCTTATTGCCAAACCTCATAAGACCCTTCATGGGTGAAACCTTCAAATAGACCCAATTGTCAACCTCAAACTCTAAGTCTCTTCTTCTAACATCAGTATAGGATTTATGATGGCTCTGCGTTGTTTTCAACCTTCCTTGAATGATCTTCAGTTTATCCATAGCTTGATGAACCAAGTCTGGTCCTATCAACCTAGCTTTACAAACTTCAAACCATCCAATATGATATCTACATCTTCTCCCATATAGAGACTCATAAAGAGTCATCTGGATGCTAAAGTGATAATTGTTGTTGTAAGAAAACGCTATTAGAGGTAAGTGAACATCCCAACTACCCTTGAAATCGATCACACACACCCTCAACATATCTTCTAAGTTCTTAATTGTACGCTCTACTTGACCATCAATCTAAGGATGAACAAAAGTACTCAAATTTACCTTGGAACCCAAATCTTTCTGGAAAGACTTCCAGAATTGTGCAGTGACTTGCGCATCTGTATCTGAAATAATAGAAATGGAACTCCATGAAGTCTAAGTACCTTTTGAATATATAATCTGGCATAATCTTCTGCTGAAAAGTAGTCTTTACCGGTAAGAAATTGGCTGATTTAGCCATTTGATCTAAAATCACCCAAATCGATTCATGTTGCCTGCGAGATCGCTGTAAACCAGTAATAAAATCCAGATTGATCATCTCCAACTTCCATTCCCGAAGATCTATGCTCTCAGTCATACCGCTGGGCCTGGTGCTCTACGTTGCCTTGTTGGCAATTCAGGCACTTAGCAACTATCTCTTCCATACACCTCTTCATACTACTCCACCAATAGATTTCTCTCAAGTCATGATACATCTTTGTGGAACCCGGAAGGATAATGTATCCGGAGCTATGAGTTTCCTCCATGATCCTCTCTTGGAGTTTATCCACCTCTAGTACACATACTCCTTTCATACCTCAATACACCATCTGTCCCTTGTTCAAAAGTCATCACTTTCTACTTATGAACATTTTCCTTCAATTCAAGAAAAACAGAATCTTGGTGTTGTTTCTCTTTCACTTCGGACACTAGTGATGGTTCAGCCCCATTCATCACCACCACTCCTCCTTTATTGGAATACATTAATCGGACTCCCAATTGTGCATGTATGTGCTCATCTTTGGCTAACTCTTTCTTTATTTCTGCAATATCAGAAGTACTCCCTATAGACAATCTGCTAAACACATCAGTAATAGCATTAGCCTTACCTGGGTGATATAAAATACTCATGTCATAATCCTTGAGTAACTCCGACCACCTTCTATGTCTGAGATTAAGATTTTTCTTATTGAATATTTACTGACAACTCTTGTGATTGGTGAACACATCAACATGAACACCATAGTGATAGTGACACAATATTTTCAATGCAAACACTACAGAAGCCAACTCTATACCATGGGTTGGGTAAATACTCTCGTGAATCTTAAGTTGTCTAGAGGCGTAAGCTATAACCTAGTCATTCTACATTAATACACAACCCAATCCAACTCTGGACGCATCACAATACACAACAAAGCCTTGTGTACCCTCTAGTATGCTCAACACTAGGTTGTAGTCAACCTAGTTTGCCTTTCTTTAAAGCTTTTCTTACAAGGCTCAGACCATTGAAACATTGTTGTCTTCTACGTCAACTTAGTCAACGGGGATGAAATAGATGAGAACCCATCGAAAATCCTTCTATAATAACCAGCCAATCCCAAGAAACTCCTTATATCAATTGGAGATATGGGTCTAGGCCAGTTCTGCACTGCTTCAATTTTCTGAGTGTCAACTCAAATCCCATCACCTGAAACAATATGGCCTAAGAATGCCACAGACTGAAGCCAAAAAATAGGAACTTGGAAAATTTAGCATACAACTACTTATCCTTTAGAGTTTGGAGAACTACTCTGGGATGACACGCATGATCCTACTCATTCCTAGAATAACTTAGAATGTCATCAATGAATATGATAACAAGCATATCATGATAAGGCTTAAACACTTTGTTCATAAGATCCATGAACGCTGCAGAAGCATTAGTCAAACCAAAATACATGGCTAGAAACAGGTCCGTAATGCAGTCTTTAGAATATCACATTCTCTTACTCTCAACTGATGATAAACAGATCTGAGGTCTATCTTAGAAAAACAAGTGGCACTTTGAGATTGATAAAAAAAATAATCAATTCTTGGAAAGAGATACTTATTCTCTACAGTAACCTTGTTCAATTGGCGGTTATGAATAAACATCCTAAGTTAACCATCATTCATCCTCTGAAATATGACCGAAGCATTCCAAGGTGAGAAACTTGGTTGAATGAAACCTTTATCAAGAACTGCTCTCATAATTCTTTCAACTCAGCGAGATCCATTCTGTATGGTGTAATAGAGATAAGATGAGTATTAGGAATAAAATCTATACCAAAGTTTATTTCTCTATCAGGAGAGACTGCGGGAAGATCATCTAGAAAGACCTGTGGAAACTCACTCACAAATTAAATTGACTGAATAGGTGGCGTCTCAACACTTGAGTGATAAAATCGGACTATGTGATAGATGCACCCCTTGGAAACTAACTTTATGTCCTTGTGGTACAAAATAAAAAGACCCTTAGGCATTGCTGAACTACTCTTCCACTCAATAACTAGTTCATTAGGAAACTGGAACTTAACTACTCGAGTTCTACAATCCAATAAGGCATAACAAGCATGAATCCAGTCCATACATAGAATAACATCAAAGTCCACCAGATCTAACTCGACTATTTAAGCCGCGGTGTCCTTGTGATTGACAAAAATTGTACATTCACGATAAACTATCTCAACTAGAATAGACTCACCAATAGGTGTGGGAACACTGAAGGTCTCAAGAAGTTTCTCACGAAGAATATAAAAATTCATAGCTAGTTATGGAGTCACAAAATATAGACTCGCACCTGGATCAAGGAATGCATATACATCGAACGTAAAAACTTTGATCATACCAGCAATAAGACCAGGTGAATTCTCTTGCTCTTGGGGACTGGTAATAACATACAGACGGTTTTCTCCCCTGTCTGTCTCTGAAGTAGCTCCTCTAGGTGTACCTCTATCTGGCCGAGACACTGAATAAGATTGGGATGTATTTCCCCATTACCACTACTGTGCATGTGCTTACGACACTCTCTCATGAAGTGACCATTCTGACCACACTTGAAGAAACCAGTGGAGCAATCATGATACGCTCATGGGTGGTTCCTACCATACTTCGCACATGCACTAGTCCAATTACCTCCTTATGCCATACCACCTTGAAATTGTGTAGGTCTAGCTCTGAAGTTCTAAGAATGTTGATTTTTGAACTCACCTCTATTTTTTGGTGCAAGTTCACTAGCAGATGATGGTGTAGGTCCATTTAGCTTTTGCAGAAAAGTTGATCGGCTTGCATTGCTCTTCTGCTTCCTGTACTCATTTTCTATTGTCTTAGCCTTCTTATTTAGAACTCTTCGCTATATCTCAACTTATGCTCCTCAACCTTTTGCATATAAATCATAAGCCTTACTATGTCAATGTCTCCTATCAGCATATCTCTATTGCCCTGGTAAATTCACAAGCGAGACATCCCAGACAGAAACAATCTCATCCTTCTCCTTATATCAGCAACCATCTCTGGAGCGTAACAAGATAGTTAAGTGAACTTGAAGTTGTACTTACGCACATTCATAGATTCCTTCATAAGAGTGAGAAATTATCTTACCTTTGCCTCTTTCACTTCTTGGGAAAGAAACGCCCCATGATGGCCTCTTCAAACATAACCCAACTCACAATTGGTGCACCCTCAGCTCTACTCTTTTTCTGTTGGTCATACCGTACTCTAGCAACACCCTTCAGTTGATATGCATCTAGTTCCACACACTAAGCATCTGCTACATGCATCACCTCAAACACTTTCTACAACTCTTTCACAAAGTTTTCCGGATCCTCAGTGACACTTGAACGGGTGAAGTCTGGAGGATTCATCCTTAAGAAATCATGGATTCCCGATGTATCAGCTACATCCTGTCGATTTCCTCTTTGTTGCCTATCTTGGTTGGTCACAACTTGACTAAACATCCGGATAGGATCCTGGAACTCAACATCAGTGCCCTTTCCTTGGGTTTGCACTTCTAGTGCATTGGATACCCCCTGATTCTGAGGATCAGCATTCCTCCTAGCAGGACGACCTCGAAAAACTCTTTGTGGAGGCATGATCTGAAAGATATGCGCAAGCACGAATTAGAAAGAAATGTAGGAGCCTCCTAATTATTGATGTGGCGCGTTTCACAATGATAACTAAGACTCTACAGACACAGATTCATAGACACCCTAGAACTCTTGAACTCCGTGCACTAATCCCAAGTTTGTCACACCCCGAGCCTACACCTTGAACATGGCTGGCACTTAATAAACTCTCAACTGCACGTCATCCAATACTAGGTGTAGGCGATCGTAATCTAGTATATAACCCAACTGGGGTTGAACCCCCAAGGAGCGGTACTGTATCAAATTCATTTAGGAAGTAAAGCTTATGGTTTAGTTGTTTGAAGAAGTAGACATTATCAAAATCAAACAAACTAAGTTAAGGATTTAGATATGAATGTCAGATGGGGGGTTCAACATATCAATTAAAAACTACGATAAGTATGAAAACAAGGGAGGTAATCAAATAGATTCAAGTTCTTGGGGATGTGATCGATTATAGGCTAATTTAGCTCTATGGGTAATCGTATATTACAAACAATTTGCTAAATCTTTGTGGGTAGGCTAGGCTTTAGATGCACTAGCTTTCTCTCGAACAACTATTACGATTCAGGCGAGTTCTCTCGAACCTCGATAAGCTTAACAATACAAACAACCCAAAACCTTAATTTATCTACTCTCTCGAGCTAGATACGTAGGAATGACCTAAGACTCACTCTCTCGAGCTGAACCCACCGCAACCCAAACACTACAATCATCAATCGATAACTTTTGTTTTAAAATCTCTCTCTCGAGCAAGACAAAAACACTAAATTAGAACTGCATTTGCAACTACAATTCATAAATTAACACTCAGCTAACAATTAAACCCACTTTAAAACAACGTATATTTTAGTAAACAACATTACCCATAAGATAATTAAGAAAATAATCACATGATCGCACCACAAGAATTAGAGTTTTAGCTACTCATAACAAAAGGGAAGAAATCAATACCAATTATTTCCTCCATAATTTAGGTATTGCAATCCAAGACATTATAATGATTCAAAAACCTCAAAATAAAAAACCCTCTATTCGAACTCTAAATATTCCGGACCCTTTGAACTCTTTTAAAATTCCATTTATAGTTTCCCAAATTTTTGCTGCAGGGACAATTCCGCAAGATAAGACGAGCATCGTTGATCAGGTCGACGACACGTTAATCTCTCCTTTTTATTAGTGGTCTACTTTGGCTTTTTATCCTCAAGGATCTATACCTTTAGGCGATCCATAATGTTTCGCCGATCCAGCGGTTCAAAATCCATCTCCAAGTTGGCTTCTCCCCAAGGCTGGCAGTCTGGAACTTTAGGGGAGTTGAAGTACCACTCGGCAAGTCGTCTAGTGGCTTTGGCGATTCTCAACATTTTGCTATCTTCAGTCTTTTTCATCTTTTTTGCTCCTTTTCGTCCGGTAGTGTCCTTGCCTTGCTCATATTTCCTTCTTTGCTGCAAATAAACATTTTAACATCAGTTCGGAGAATAAATTAGGTATTAATTCGAGGACAGTAAACTATCAAAACGATGCCCTAAATGAGTCAAAATCTCAGACTCATCAACACCCCGAACTTAAACTTTTGGTTGTCCTCAAGTAAAACTTAAGATCAATCAGTTCAATAAGGATGTCTACAAACACTGCTACTCAAGACTCAACGTGAATGTACACAAGAGGATCAAAATATCCATGCAATGTTCAATTCTGCTCTCCAAGTGTCAAATTTTGGCTAACCATCATCAAATGAACTCAAACTCACAATGCTTGCTTAAAATACAAGTTCAAACTTAACAAAAGAATTTTCATTTCCTCACACAAAAACAATCGATTATATGCTCACACAAAGCTCATCAACTTTAAGAATTTGGAATAAGAAACAACTCTCACTCTCTCAAAAACTAACACATGTATGATCCTTTCCCATAGGCTTTCCCGTATTTTCCAATCAACAAGATAATAAGCACATTCAAGATCACAAAGGTCTTTCAAGGCTTGTAACGGGGCTGAGGAAAATTGTAGTATCATTTTTGCTTAGTGGTTTCTACCTTCAAGAAAAATGGCCTGCATTTTATTCTTTTACCTTCTCTCACAACACCTTTTTTATTCACAAAATATCACACCCCATTATTTTAAGCACAACTTATTGGATACCCCATTTCTTTTGCTCATTTTACACACTTTATTTCAACAACATTTCCTTTTATTTCAATCATTTTCATCTTTCTTTCTTCTTCTCTCGTTTTCTCTTCTTCTTTTTGTATGGAGGGGTTCCATCTTTTCCAACAAGATCTTTCAAAGAGGGGAATTTCCCAAACCTCTTGATATACCTCATTTTTCATCGCACCTCCAACTTAGGATTTTGGCCTAAGTTGGCTATTTATAACAACCAACGCCACATGAAGATTATAGGTGGGAAAGAAAAGAGGTCACATGTGGTCATGGTTCTTCCCAAGAAAAGGATAGGCTCAAATGGTGCCAAGCTAGGTTCACACTCTCACAAGGTGGTCACAAAGAGGTATAATGACAACATTGGCTCACTCTCTCAAATTGCCTAAGATCATCTCTGTCATTCAGTCACATTAGCCAATCAGACAAACGGGTAAATATCTAGGTATAACCAAGCATGCATTACAAGTCAATGTTACCACACATGGCATACAACACTATTACCGAAACAAGACATAACCAGTTTTGCGAACGTGCAATGGTCATTATAAGAGTTCCACTCAACAAATCGCATAGTCACAATAAGATACTATGAGTTCACATATGACTTATACAACTCGATTCACCTAATTGGATTTTCACACACATGTCGTTCAAACAACAACACTATTCAAGTCATCGTTATTGACCAAAACCGACACTCAAAATTGCAAGATAACAACCACATTTGCACAACAAGAGGTGGCAACTTTTTAAAATTGGTTCAAAACCATTTGCAATTGAAAAATATGGACCAACATGAATCAGAAACCAAGATATAAACCAAACATCAGATACAATATTCACCAAACCTAAGAAGAACAATATTCACCAAATGAAAACACCCCAATAGAGATGGGTATGTAAGTACCTCACCCCGCAAACAAAAATAGTAGTTGTCCTCAAAAGCAAAGATATAATAAAAATAATCGAAAAATAACAAAAAAATAGTCAAAGAGTCATCCTTCCAGACTACGCTTGGGTGAAGTCTGCATGTCAATCTCTCTCTATGTTGGGGCATCAGTGCCCGACTCCATAGCATCTTTGGCTCCACTAGAGTCCACCATAAACGTCTCTCTATGTGATGCCTGCATAATAGTCTCAACCATGGCATTTTCAAAATCTGCTAAGTCATTATGAACAACATCATCACGGACACAAAGTTGCTTCTCATCTGTCTCACCCTCGGACTCAGCATCTGCCTCATCAGCTCTAGCATCATCTTCAGTCATAGGAATCGGAGGAACCTCAAAACGAGCTGGAATGTCAGTATTCAGCATGTTGGGGACCTCCACTGTCCTAAATAGCATCATCATATCCATGGATTTTAGCTGGTCCACATCCTTCCTCAACCCAACAATATCGGCCTTCAAGGCCATCACAACACCAACAACACCCTAACTCTGCTCACAGGCCTCAACTCTGACTGTGAGGGGATCCAATGCAAACTTGTGGCCCTCAATAAACTCTCGGTACTCCCTAAACTCAGCCTTAATCGGAGCAAAGGTAGGAGTGATCGCCATTTCTATCAACCTAGGAATAGCAGCCCTAAACCCCGGATGGACGTATACCGACAGAATGAGCCAGATGGCCCATCTTGTAAAGCATGGCCTGAGTGAAAGGGATCAAGAAACAGCAGCAGCATCAGAAGACTAAAGGGATGGGTGAAGTACAAGTACTAGGAGTCTCAAAAATAGAAAGGCCAGATTTTACGAAACAAGGGTACCCCTTAGATGTCACAAGGCGTACAAGACCTTGAAAGGCCTCATTCAAGCCAAAGAGCATATCATGACATAAGATAATAGAAATGAGCAAACATTTAAAACATTATTCATAACATCAAAGTTTAATAAAACGAAGAGGAACTCTGTTACACTTGTCTCAAATCATCAAAAATATGAATATCTTTTGGACACAGCCCATACAATATTTTTCAACATAAAAAGAAAGACATAAGAACATGGGGGTCAAGCCCTCGAATGTTATGAGGACTTACTAAAACTTCTCTTCTTGCTCAACTATGAACCTAGCCAGGAGGATGGAAGTCAATATCACCGGACCCTACATTTGATAAGAATGTAGGAAAAAGTATGTGTTAGTACAAACATGTACTAAATATGATGACTTCCATGAAACATCAACATAGGCATAACATAAGTATTATTCGAAATAAGGTATAGGCTAATGCATAAAGATAACATCATAAAATATAAGCATAGTCATGTACATAAGTCCTCATAATATAAGGAATACTCCATAAAGTAACCTTTAAGGCCCACTTAGCCAAGACATGCATAACCTTTAACGAATCTTACTCATCAATGTAGGCAACCTTAGGCCATCACTCAAACCCAACACCAATCAGTATCATCTTTATCTTACCTTTTTATTGACATTGAGATTCACCTCTAGTCACACATCTCATGGACGGCTATTCTAGCTACAATCCAAACATTTCATTCATCATGACATAATTCAGATTACTCTTGCTTTACTTTCAAGACATGGGCTTCTATTTCTATGATAAAGGCTAATGGGTATTCACCACTTGCCATACTTGCATAGGTATTTACATCCATGACCATTTTAGTGAATCAGAGGTATTCGCCTCCATGCCCCACCATTAGAGATATAGGTATTTGACTCTACATAATTTTACAAGGATCATAGGTATTCGCCTCTATGTCCAACATTATATGATATAAGTATTCGCCTCCACATCATTTTATAAGTATCATAGGTATTCTCCTCCATGTTCAACATTAAAGGCTAATGGGTAATCTTCTCTTGCCTTGCTTTAGAAGTTATATATTAAGGGTAGTCAGCTCACACTACTCATCATATAACATGGGTAATCACATCGTGTTTATAATCTCTTGTTTATAAACTTAGGAATATAGGAACTCACCTCACATCCTTCTCATATGAAGATCTTGGGGAATCACATCAAGCCTCATGTCATTTTATAGTCCCTTTAGTTACTCATGCAAGGGTGCCATTGGCCTACAGATTTTAGGTACATCATTAACTTAACTCTATAGACCATGCATGAGTAATTATCACCATTCATGATCTATTTACGATGGATCTTTTGCCTTTAATCAAATTAGGTAAAAAAAGCCTTTCAACCTAGCATCATTCTAGGTGAGAAAACCTTTCACATCAAGTTCCATATGTGTTCATGATAATAGCCTTTCAATCAACACAACAAGAATAATAAGTTAATCATTAATACTTCACTCTTAAAGTGTTCTTAAAGCATTTACATATATTCTATAAGAACATGCATAATCCCATACATTCATAATATAGGTTAATGTTGTTGACTCCTTCCACAACAATCCTAACAACAAACCAACATTCATCATATGAGCTCTACTCTTAAAGACCTAGTCATCATAATTCATCATATATACTTGATTTCATTCAATAAAAATTCATATACTTTACTTTTAAGCAAGTTCATGTCTATATGCTTCAATCTCAAGCAATCGAATCATATTTAATCATGTAGCATCTAACTGAAGCACTACAAATCATGATTCATCATACAGACCTTAATCTCAATCAATGCATGTCTATATGCTTAATTCTTAAGAGACCTACCATGTATTTCATCAATTCTAGAAGATTACATCTAAATCTTAAATTTCACCTTACAAGCATAAAACCCAACTATATCATTTTTTTCTTTCTAGACATGGGTTAGGCATGGGTACATGTAAAATCATACTAAAACATGCAATTCCATCATCAACATACATAAATAACCATAATTCACCCTATTGGATCATAACCCATAACATTAAAAGAAACCCTAATTTTGACTTGTGGAAATCTTCTTCTAATTTGGGGAAATCATTGGGGCTCCATGGATGAAAGGATTCCATGGATGAGTAAGACATCATACCTTGATTACATAGCCCACAAATTCTTGAGGAATGGACACTTGATCTTTACCCTAGCTCAAACTTTTTGTTCTTCTTCAAGTTCTAGAGAGAGAAATATTTGAGAGGATGAACTTTGGGATTCTTTTGGGTTTTCGAAATAATGTATTGAATGGTGAGTTTAAAGGGTTAAAATCACTTATATATGTGTACTAGGACCATACAAAATGACCTCATCTTATTCAAACTAAAACCAAAATTTCCTAAAATAGCCTTCACATGGAAGCCTATTGCCGGGCCACACGAGAGGCACCACGAGCCGTGATCCTCATCATTGGATGTGGTCCTGCTCGTGGTCCTTTGACAAGTAGCTAGGCCACCTTGAATTGGCCTCCAAGAAATGAAGGCATCACCACGAGCCTTCCCATGAGCTGTGGTCTTCACCACTGGCCTTGAAGTGGCTTGTGAAGGTGAGCCAACATTGGGCAGCACTTGGGAAGCTACCGCCTATCCACCACGGACCACACAACGGGCCGTGGTGGTGGTCGTGAAGATGGAGGTAGTGCCTGGGTAAGGTTGGGCAGCCTTGGCCCCTTTCCCTCTTGTTCTTGGTTTGAACCCTCACACTAAACTGTAGTTTAGTCTACTAGTTTATGGGGTGTTACATTATCTCCCCTGGGAACATTGGTCCTCGAATGATGTTCTAGGCACCTCTTAAAGGAAACGACTCTAGATTAGCAGCCCATTATGCATGCCACACATCTAAATGCACACAACTAAGGAGGAAACATCAACGCCAAACTCACACATGTTCAATGCATCTATAGGAAGGTAGGAACTACATCTAACGAACCATTATGCATGAAATTTCAACATTTCTCATGTACAAGGAGGAATTACCTTCTCCATACTAAAAACATGTTCAACATAATCTCATGGAGTCTATATGCAATTTATACTAAAAGCATACTTCTAGGGGGAATTCTCTGAACTCCAAGTTACGACATGCTCATCAATACATCTCATGAAGTCTATAAGCAACTTGTACTCAATGCACTACAACATGAGGAAAAAATCATATAAACTCATTTTCTTCCAAAACACAAGTTTTTCATGAACATGCTCAACATAAAGAATTCATGGGAACACGTAATCACATATGCCTCCAAAACATAAGAAAAACCAAGAGGAACTTATCATCTCAAGCTAAAGGAGGAGTAGAAGCACACGATAAGGATAGTAGGACATCTTATTGGCCACGAACTCCCAAGTGACACTCTCAACTAGCACCCTCAACTAAAAGATCCCTCCATAACATTTTCACGGGAGCAACTTCCTTGTCCCTTAACTTCTTAACTAGCCGTTCTATGATCTCATATAGTACTTCTCCTTAACTCCCAACTCTTTTAAGGGAACTTATTGATGTTGGATCAAAAAATGTCCCAACCATGGAGACATAAAAACGGAATGCACCGATGGCAACTTATTAGGCAACTCTAGCCTATAAACAACCTTACCAATATATCTCAAGATCTCATATGGGCCTATAAAGAGGGGACTCAACTTCCCAAACTCATCACACCTTACAAGGGTGAGAAATTCAAGTAAACCCAAATCATGAACATCAAGAACACTTAACAACCTTCTTATCTAAGCACATTATCTCCTCCTTGGGAGTAAGCCTGTACAGACTTTCTAAGCACCATTTCATTTATTTCTACTAAGGTCGGATCAAGATATCACTAATCTTTCACATCCATCACCCAAGATGATTCTAAACCATGGAACTTACCCAAAACTGATAATGACCATATCAGGTTCCACCATCAATAAGCATAACACTAATACAACCCATTAATACTAAAGACAACATCAAAGTCTATCAAGCCATATAATACAAAGCTACAACACAATCTAATAAAGCATAAAACACATATAAGTAGCCACATTCGAAGGACACACTTGTTCACCTCTAGTTGGAGGGCATAGAACATATTTTGCTTTAAAGTATTTGCACCCGAACCAATTGGAACGGATGAAGGGTAGGGTTGAGACCTATGACGACTATATCCTTCATTTCTAGAAACTGTAGGGCAATGACTTATTTTGTGGCCCAGCTTACCACAGCAAATACAAAACATTATATCCCGATAGGCATTCACCCGTATGTATTCTAGCATACTTACTACACCCTGGCAATAGAACCCCACTACCATCTCCTTCAGGCATAGGGTTAGACACTATTTCTTAGTTGAACAAAGGAGTATTTGAGGGCCCTTGTCCGAGGAACTTTTTTCTATACTTAGGACGACCATGTCCATCAGACTTTGTTTGAGGGGAAATTTCATCCTCAACTCTAGACCTCTTTCTCTCCCTACCATTCTCTTTAAGTTTCTCCTCCTCAATTTGTTGGGCATGATTCACAAGATGAGAAATATCCATGTCATTAATAAGCATAGTCGTACAACATTCTTTCACCACTAGATTGGAAGTGAGGTGTGTAGCGTAGACCCCCTCACTAGCGGAGCTTTCCTCCATTGTTGTCATCTTAACGGGAACCTTGACCTTGCCTTTACCCTCTTTTGGAGAAAGTTTTGTAGCTTTAGCCCGAGAAGCAGCCGCTTCCTCAATGATTATATTTCCACGTGCCCGCTTTCGGGGTTGTATGTCTCTACCAGCGACTTTGGGTCTAGCCATACCTGTAAAACAATATAGAAACTGATAGATAAAGTTATGAAAATTAAAGAAAACTAATTGTATGAAGACTCACCGAACAAATCGGCGAGTCATCGAACCACTTTGGCGAGCCAGGTCCAGCTCGCCGAGTGTTCCAGAATAAAAATGTTCAATAGTCAAAGTTGGTCGCCGATGTCCAGGATCATTCGATGGATTATCAACACCTTTCGATGAATTAGAAGTAGCTTGCCGAGAGTTACAAAACAATTTCATGAATTTAGGGCGTAGAAGGGCGATTAGGAAGTACTTTCGGCGAGTTGCCAAGTAAACTCGGTGAACCCAGGCGTATTGCTAAAATTTACTGAACTCAAACTAAAAATTTAGTGAATTAAAAAGTGATCTAGGGGACATTGGGCGAACCATCGAACAACTCGGTGAGGTCTACCAGCTCGCCAAATAGCATGACGTGCTAGATTGTTGCCCCGTACTTCAAAATCAAGCATGCACCCCACGAAAACAAAATTAAACACTCACATTATGCAATTCAAGCAAGACCCAAGCCCACAGGGTAGTCAGACTTCCCCTGATTTGACCAAAATTAACCAATTGACATCTTTTATTCTTAAGAATGATTACAAACGCTCTATCATCAAGAAAAATTCGACAATTAGCACAACCTAGGGTTACTCAGACTTCACCCAGCTAGACCCACAACAATTTCAATTGAACTCAATGAATTTATCAGTTAATGACACGGGAATTAACCATTTATGACCAATTAATTACGATTTCAATCAAATAAAGGCAAACAAACTACCACACCATGCACAAACAACATGAAGCGCGCATAACAACCACAAAAACTCACATGCATTCGCTTCCAATTACTTAATAAAAAATGGGGTTCGGAAAACCAACATTTAATGCCAAGATTTCACAAAGCCAGGAAGCATAGGTAATCCCCAAAGTCTACCCCAGAAAAAGAACCCAAGCAAGACGAGAACAAAAGCACTAGAATGCGAAAAATATAGTATCGGATTAGAAAGTACGGAAGTTTAAAAGTAAGAAAATGAAGAGATTTTGAATTTAAAACGGTTGGCCTTATAAAATCACTCCAGTTGCACGCTAGTCGGCGAAGTAAGTCGTTGTTGCCAACCTACTCGACGATGCACCGAGTGGTACTTTAGCTCGCCAAGTTTAATAGAACTCCTAGTAAATAAGGTGGTTCCAATGGCGGTTAAATTTGGTCTAGCCACCTGTTCTGCCACTCGCCGACATGACCTTTGTCTCGCTGAGTTTTATAGATTCTCAAACCAAAATAGGTTGTTCCAATGGTGGTCCAATATGGGATCGCCGATCTATTCGGCGAGCTGCCGACTGGACTTTTGGCTCGCCTACAGCTCCATATTCTACACTTTTTACTTTCCATCCTGCACAATTGAAACGTGTTATTCAAAAGCAATAACGAAAACACCAAAAGCATGGGTTGCCTCCCAAGAAGCACCTTATTTAACGTCGTGGCACAACAAAGATACCCATTCAAGCATCATTTTTGGGGTTGACCATTGTGTCACTCGGCAACCCTCCTTTTGGTGTCAGATTTAAATGAGTCGAGATTTGACCCATTTGTGTCTCCAGTTGTTTAATAGGCACGGAGTGAGAAGTCACCATTTGGTCAAGAGTTGAGACGTCTTCTTTCATTTCGTTCAAAACTTTGTCTGACCCCTCCACTTTGGTGAGAATGCGTGAAAGCATATTTTATGTACAGAAGCTCTCAAGGTCGACTCTTTGATCTTTTAGTTTTAGATGCTCATTGGGAGGCATATACCTATCATTGTCCCCATCTCTTTTTTTCCAGTTGTTTCCATGGTCACGCCGCTCCCGGTCACTATCTCTACAACCATCATCACGATATTTGTTCCAACCTTGGTTCCCACTTAGCCTTGGATATCTCGGACAGAAACCTCCATCTTGAGTTGCAAGGAAGATCATTTCCTTATTGTATAATGCATCAAAATACGCATCCTCGGGGTTCACCCTACTAACACCAACAACATTCACCACTCTAGTACCACTACCCATCACATTCTTTGACAAATGATCTAATTGGGTCATCATATTAGTCATATTTTTGTCCCTCTCTTAAACTATTTTGATCTGTTTTTTTTTCATCCTAAATGTCCAGGGAGACACCTGATCCTCTATTGTATACCAGGCTCGGTTGATTTTTGTTCATGTTATCAAGCAACATAGAAGCAATCTCAAACTACTAATACATGATACCTCATTTAACCAGTTGATCTGCCACTCCTTTATTCACTGAATCTAGAATCCAGTATAAACACTTAACAGACGTTACTTGAAAGTCCATGAGTCGGGCATTGAAGCAGAAATTTCTTAAACCAGAGCCAAGTCTCGTGGATTGTCTCTTCGTCCAAGCGTTTGAAACCTTGGATATTATCAGTCAAAGACATAATCCTCGAAGGAGGAAAGAACCTTGTTGAGAATGCTTCAGCCAATCCATCCGAAGTCGTGACTGAGTCCCTTGGGAGATCGGCTGACCATTTGGTAGCCTCTCCCATCAGTGAGAATGGGAACAACCTAAGTCTAATCGAATCATGGAATATATTTCTATATGAGAAAGGCCCACAAATGTCCACGAAGTTCCTTATGTGGTCATGGGGGGTCTACATGTGCTAAACCACTAAATAACTCCTTCATTTGCAGGAGTTGCAGGTTGGTGCTCGTTACATGGAACACTGCATTTCCCATGACTGGTGGTAGCATGATCGCTCCAACACCACCCAAGTGTATGTCATTCACATTGGCCTCGTTCACATCATTGAGATTTCCAATATCATCATTATGTCCCAGCTAGCTGGCATTAGTACTATTTATGCTCATTTCGTCACCTATTCAAAGGTAACAAGCAACAACTAATAGTAAGTGGGTTCAACTATAACACAATAAAATCACAAACTAACTTCAATAAAAGAATTCAATAACACCACTCCCCGGCAACGGTGCTATTTTTGAGAAACACTCAACTACATTTCATCCAATACTAGGTGTAGGCAATTATAATATAGTATATAACCCAACGAAAGGTTGGGGTAGAACCCATAGGGAGCGGTACCGTATCAAATCTTATGGTTTAGTTGATTATAGAAGTAGAAATTGTCAAAATCAAAAAAAAAAGTTAAGGATTTGACAACGAATTTCAGATGGGAGTTCAAAGATGTCAATTAACAACTACGATAAGCATGAAAATAGAGAGGTAATTAAGATTCTAGTTCTTGGGGATGTGATCGATTGTAGGATAATTTTTCTATATGGGTAATTGTATATTACTAAAAATATGCTAAATTTCAGTGGGTAGTCTAGGCTTTAGATGCAATAGATTTCTCTCGAACAACTATTACGATTTAAACGAGTTTTTTCGAACCTCGACAAGCTTAACACTATAAAAAAACCCAAAACCTTAATTTATCTACTCTTTCGAGCTATATATGTAGGAATGAGCTAAGATTCACTCTCTCGAACTGAACCCACAACAACCCAAACACTACAATCATCAATTGATAACTTTGGTTTTAGAATCTCTCTCGAGCAAGCCCAAAACACTAGAATAGAACTGCATATGCAACTACAATTCACAAATTAACACTTTGCTAACAATTAATTCCACTTTTAAACAACATATAAATTAGTAAACAACAATACCCATAAGCTAATTAAGCAAATAATCACATGATCATACCCCATGAATTGGGGTTTTAGCTACTTATCATAAAAGGGAAGAAATCAAAACAAATTATGCCCTCCATAATCTGGGTATTGCAATCCAAGACTTTATAATGATTCAAAAAGCTCAAAATAAAAAACCCACCAAAAAATCTACTTGAAAACTCCTTCAACAAGGTTCTACCATAGAGAAAAATACTCAGAAGAATATTGGAACTCCCAACTGTTTGAACTTTAAAAATTTCAAACCCTTAGAACTCTTTCAAAATTTAATTTATACTTTCCCGAATATTGGTTGCATGGACAATTAGGTGAGATAAGTCAACCGTCACTGATCAAGTTGGCGATGCACAAATCGCTCCTTTCCATCTCTAGTTTTCTTTGGCTTTTTATCCTCAAGGCTCTGTAACTTTAGGCGATCCAAAATTTGTCGTCAATCCAATCACTGGTTTGCTGAAGGTCCAAATCCATAGCCAAGTTGGATTTTCCCCAAGGCTGGCACTCTGGAACTTTAGGCGAGCTGAAGTACCAGTCGGTGAGTCACCGAGTAGATTTGGCTTTTGCTATCTTCAAACCTTTTCATCTTTTTAGCTCCTTTTCACCGGGTAGTGTCCTCGTTTTTCTCTTTTTTCTTTCTTTGCAGAAAATAAACATTTTGACATCATTTTGGAGCATACATTTTGCATTTGAGGACAATAAACTATCAAAATAAAGCCCTAAATTACTCAAAGTCTCAGACTGATCATCACTCGAGAACCATTGCTGGCCCCAAGCGAACCCTTGGCATGGCTCAACTCTCAGCGAAAGACTTACTTAACATAAGATGAACTAAAATAGTAAAATTTACTCAACTGTTTCAAATAAATAATTAGAATATTTTAGAAATAAAATATTCATTGGCTAAAAAAGGAATCCCAAGTCTAGAACATTAACAACTAAAAAATGAAACTGACTTTTCAACTACTACAATTTATCTATGAAGCCTCCCAACAAAGCTTAAAAGTAAATGGAATCCTCCAGAAGCAACGAGGCTCACAAAAGCTAGCTCAAAATGTTGTGGTATCAACGAACCTCCTATTGATGACCCTAGTTACCAGTATTTGCATCATGAAATGATGCATCCTTAATGGCATCATTACATTGAATGTACGAGCATGTAAGGGTAACACTGAACATAACATAAAATCTTGAACTTGGAAAGAATGAAACATACTCACCTTGACTCTACTAAACTCAACCTCAACTTATGGATACTTAACTCAATACAATATTAGAAAAACAAGAAACAATCAGTTTTTATAAAACATTTTAAAAAGTAGATAACAACTCAATGTATTTAAAAATACAATAATAACTCTTATTTGTGTGTGAAGATACAAAATACTCAATTTGGGAGATTCTCTAATCGAAAACCATCGTTATGACCTATGTGATGAAACAACCTCTTTCCCACGCTGCTAGAACTGTCCTATACATTACCGGAGTATAAGTCCTCCTCAACTAATTGGATCCACTAAGCTCTGCTTAAAAAGAAATAAGCAATCTACTAAAAAGTATGACCCTTTCTACCCACGTTGGCTACATGATTTATGAGGACTTTTAGTCAGTTGAACTTATCCCCATATCGTTACTCAATACTACTCCCAAAATATAGCTCAGCTCATATGTTTAAAATAATTTCCTCATACTCAAACATTGAGATTATTGCTCAAAAGATTTCTCTTAAAAGAGATAGTACTCGAAACTCGTCATGTACTCTTTTGGAAATTGATGTTTCCCCTCATTTTAAAGGTAAAAACATATTCCCTTGGGAAAACTTAGCTCCCATATATTCATTTTGAAAAATGAAACTCGACTCTTCTCATCCTTATACTCAAGTACTCAAGTCTTAAACCAAGTTTTAGAAGATTGTTAAAGACCTCTCAAAATGACTCGAAAGAACTCTCAAGACTTTAATCTTAAATCTACCTATAATTTGACTTATGAATTCAAGGGTTATGATTCATGTTATGAAGGATCTCTCGATGTTTAGATGTAGTTTAGAGTAGTTAGAATTAGAAAGGAGTGGCAACCCTGGCGCACTGATTGGCGCGGGGTGTTCAAAAGGATTATAGGTAGCGGGTCAAGTAAAGTCTAGGGTTCATCAAGGTTCTTCCAAAGAAAGGTAAGGCTCAAAGGGTGTTCAAAAGAGTTTCTCACGCTCATGGGTAGGCCACAAAAGAGGTACATGTTAAATTTGGCTCACACTCTTTAAAATTGCCTACGATCATATTAAGAGGACACCTTTCTAAATCAATCAGACTAACAGGGGCAAATTCTAAGTTTATTCATGCATGGTTCAAAGCAAGGTAATCACACAAGGCATCGAAACTTAGGTCAAACAAGACTACACACTTTCACTAGTGTGTAACGGTCATTACAAGAGAATCAATTCGATAAATGGCTAATCACAACGAGATGCAACGAGTTCACATATTGTCTATGCAACTTCATTTGGCCTCATCGTAGCCGTATATTTATGTTTGTTCAATTGAGAGCACTATTCAAGTCATCGGTATTGATCAAAACCGAGAATTAATTTTTTACGAAAGAACAGCCACAATTAGCTAGCAAAGGATGGCAAAAATGTATGAAAAATTCAAAAAAATTCGAAAGGGTCAAAATCAATTGCAATAAAAACAAAAGAGATCCATGAGCTCAAACATCCATGAAAAGCAGTGGAAACACAATTTTAAACAAAACAGCCCAAATATAAACAAAACACGAATCACAAATAGCACACAAAAGGTGAGCCTCACCCCATCACAAATAAAAGCATTTTTCCTCAAATGCAAATAATACAGAATCCAAAAGTAGATGTAAGAAAGGTAGAGATGAGGGTGAAGAAAGGTCTTGGCTACGCAGTCTCTCTATCTGTTGGGGCATCAGTGCTCGGAGTAGTCTAAGATGGAAAGGCAGTGCCAGATCCACTAGGGGGTGCTGTGGACGTAACTGTCTCTACTAGATCTGGCAGATATCTGAATATGCTCGCATCTTGGCTCACTCTTATCTCCTCAACCTGTGTTGCTATCAACTCCTCGTCGGTTTCTGCTTCCGACTCTACCTGTGCTGCACTATACCCTTGCACATCTTCGGTGGTCTCAGGAACATCCTTATCATATGTTCTCTCTATGAGTGAAGTGAAGTCGGTTGACTTAAGGTAATCTACGTCCTTCCTCAAACTTGCAATCTCGGCTTTTAGGGCTGTCACCTTAGAGGTTTCCCACTGTTTGCTCTCACAAGCCATTACTCTTACTGTCAAGGCATCACCAGAAGTCTGAATGGGAGTAAGTGCTGCTAGTATGGCCCTGTCAATCATCTCTGGAATAGACTTTTCCAGTCTGGTAGCTCTCACATCAGCTGAATAGGCCAACTGCCCCATATTCAGGATCATGGTCTGAGTAATTCTGGCAGGCTGGAAGGATGAGGAAGCACCTGGAGCCTATTTGGAAGAAGAAGAAGGAGTTGGTATACCTGAGGGCTTAGAGGTCAGATTAGATGAGGGTGCCTCTGCTGGCAATGAGTCAACATCGACCTCTAGGGAAGTATCTGTTGGTGTTGTTCTCCTCCTGTCAACCTCCTCTCGTGTTAACTCGGCCTCTATACATCGAACATCGGTGGAAGAAGACGGGGTGACCTCTATATCACTGGAAGGGTCCAGGGGTACTCTGGCACGCCGACATAACTCGGTGATCAGAACAGGAAAATGTAGAGATGTCTGTGTTTATTTGACTGTCATAGCCATCTCCTGAGAAACCAACAGTCCCAGGTCGATCCGCCTTTTGGCCATGATAGAACCAAGGCAAGCTGCCTTAGGATGACGCAGAATGGACTCATTCTAGGATGGCATGATAGTTCTGCTGATGAAGCCAAACTAGTATCTGGAGGTGATGTTCATATCCCTCTTCTCAATCAGAGCTCCCATACCCAAACACCTCGGGGTGATATCTGAAATTATCGGGGCTAACCAACCCTTCAAATCATCGAGGGATGGAGCGATGGGCAAACCCTGGTAGGGTAGTACCGAATGTAGCGGTCGACTTAATACAACATCAATATGCTTATTGTGACACTCCACCTCCTTGCCTCTAACCATTTTCTAATTTTTCAGGACCAACTCTTCATATGCTAAGTAGAATTCCCAGACCCAGGAAGGAATGTAAGAACCCCGCAGCTTGGTGAACTGTTCGAACTCATGATATCTGAGTGTGTCAAGCACCTCAACATGCTTACCTTCCAAACCCTCTACAGATAGTAACTTTTCTTCTAGAATGGTTCGTAAACCATCGCCTTTTAGTCTGTTCAGCAACTTGGGTGGAGGTGGAGCTACAGAGAGTGTAGGAGTCGCTAGAGGTGGTGCTGGAGTTGGCACTGATTCGGTAGTTGGGGGAGTGGCAGCTGAAGGGGTTTCGGTAGCTGTGGCCTGATTTCTAACCCTAAGTTCCTCCCTTCAATTGATCAAAGATTGCTCATCCTTCGGCTCCGAAATAGCTGGTTCAACATTTGTGCCCTTCCTAGCGATGTGCTTTTTTCATTTGACTTTATATCCCGATGGGAGATCTTGCTTTCTTTTTTGTGAAGGTCATGATCCTCCTTCATTGATTGTAATTCCGGTTGCCTTTTTCTATGGTGGTGCATTTAGATTTGTGCTTACCATATCTGCAAAAGATTATGATTAGTCAGAAGAACAATCACACTAAAACATTGAAAATCTAAAACAGAAGGGTTCGCCGATCAGTCGGCGAATCGCCAAATCTCTTTAGCGAGCTAGGTCAAACTCGTCGAATGGATTACTTTGAAATATAGGTAAATAAGAGATGAAAAATTCTATATGGCGAGACGCCGACTACCTTCGGCGACCACGGATGTGTAAGCAGAAAGTTACAGATCTCTCAGCACTATGGACATGAATGAAGGGTGATCTAAGGTCAGTAGGCGAACCATTGAATCGTTTGGCGAGCATGACCCAGCTCGCCAAATGATTCACTGTGCCTATTTTTCAACCCACTTCTTAGAATCGACCTTACAAGCACTGAAAACGAAATTAAAGCATGCAGACATGAAATTCACACAAGACACATACTTCCCATCATTTTGGAATACTCAGACTTCTTCCGGTCTTGCCAAATTTTAGCCATTTAACTACGATCACCCTTAAGAATGTCGTCACCCATTCCTTCAAAGAGAAACTTTTCTTATTTATCACAAATGTGGGCTCTTTAGGTGTTACTCAAATAATACAATGACAATTAACTGGGACCCACTTCCATCCCAATCAAATTAAAGCACAAACAACAAGGCATTCGACAATTAAAATATTTTAGGAAACTAAGTACGGATTACACATAGCATATCAACTTATTTCTATTAGAGATTCCCAACATACGTCATCCTGATACTACAATTGCAAAAGAGTGCAAAAACTTTTAAGATAAATTCGGGGTCTTATGGGCTAACCTTTAATGCCGATCAAATTGATTTTTGAAACACTAGGCATCAAAGAGATCCAAAGCACTATTTACCAATTGAAATAGTAATGGAAAGGTAAAAATCTAAGAAAAAGTACCTTTGGTGGGATTTTCAGGAGTTTGAGATGAGGGAAAGTGAGAGATTTAAACATTTTGACTTTCTGCCTTTATATAACCGTTTAGTTCTCTGTCATTCAGCTACGTAAGTCTTATCGCCCATAAAATTGGTGACGCGCCGAACGCATACTTTCCTCACCGAGTTTTATAGGACATCCCTTATTTTGGGGTCCCAACAGCGGATTAAGTAGGAGTCGCCGATAGATTTATTGACTCGCCCACTGGGTCCTTGGGTGGCCAACTTGCACTTCTTAACAACTTTCTCATTTTACCCTACAAAATCAGCAAACCATTATTCGAACAAAATAATTAAAAGCAGTAAAACCTTGGGTTGCCTCCGAAGAAGTGCCTTATTTTACATCACGGCACGACGTAGGTTTTGTCTCACTCTCCATTATTGGGGTTAGCCCCAGTGTCAATAGGTGACCCCAATATGCCATTTGGGTGGAGATGACGTACTGCAAAACTCAGGAATGACTTGATCAGCTGGATTGATCTAGAGTGAGATCTAATCCCTTGATTCAACACTTCGACATTCTCCTTCATTTCTTCCAACACCCGATCTTGATCGGTGATCTTTTGGAGAATGATTTGAAGTGTGTCCTCGACACTATTTTTCTCCCTATTTCTAGACTTCCTCCGCTCATGAGGGGGTGTGTACCTCTCCCTGCTATTGCTTGAACTTCGACCTCTGAGATTTTGGTGGCCAAGTCGTTTAGGTGAAATGCCAATTCGGTCAGCATGAGGTCCTTTTGGACTCCTTGGTTTATTTCAACCAATTTTCCACTACTCTGCTCAGCCAGGCTCACTTAAATGGACAACTCAACAAAAAACAAAACTAAACGTAAAGTTTGTAAATTACAACTAGGAAGAACAAAAATTCTACTAATCTAAAAATTCTCAAATAACACCACTCCCCGGCAGCAGCGCCATTTTTTTATGCTTATCTTGACCAACGACACTAACCTACGGTATGAGTGTCTACGATCGTTGATAATATAGTAACCCAACTAAAGGTTGGGGTCGTGTCCCAAGGGAGGGTTTTGAGAATTGATAGAAAAATATAATTAAGCTTTAACTAGTCGTAGCTAAAGACATTAACGATTAAAAACATTGTAAATTAAAAGGGGTGCACAAAAGTGTCAAATATCGATTTGCGGGTTTTGTCACAATTAGTAAAAATAGCAAAAATTAACAAGAAAATCAACTATGGGGAAATGTTCTTGGGGTGTGACCGCAATACAAGTTGAGATAAATCGTTGGGTATTTTCTTTCAATAGAAAATTTGCAAGATAATAGTGACTAGGCTAAGCTTCTGATGGAAATAAGTTCCCTCTCGGTCAACTTACCCCGTTTCAATTGGGATCCTCTCGAACACCCATTTGCCGCATAAAGACCAGCCTACGCCTTACCCCACTCACTCTCTCGAGCTTAGTGTTAGGATATGGGAATAGGACTCACCCTCTCGGGCTTAACCTCATGTTGACCAACTCCTTAGGCCATCAGTCTAGTGGTCTTGGTTTCGCGACCTCCCTCTCGGGCAAGCTGAAAACACATGGGTTGTTTTGCATTTGCAACTACAAACCCATTAAATTAAACCACAACCACTAGGTGAAATCACCATTAAAATACATCTATCCTATCAGCAAGCACGACACAACAACAATTTCAACACGTATTTGCTAAATCACACTCAAAGAATGGGGTTTTTAGCCACACATCAAGAAATAAAAAAACACACCTAAAATGAAACTAAAATCAAATGGGTATAAGAAATTAAACCTTGATTTAAGCAAAGGAAGAATAATGGAGAAGACCCACTTCCAACTTGGAGAAGATGAAATCCTTCTCTCTTCAAGTCTCCCACAAAAACCCTCTCCAAACTTGAGAGAAAAATATCTAAAAACGTAATATTCTATTATGAAAATAATAATAATGGTTCGGAACTTATAAAATTAATAACAACTTTAGTATTTATAGCTATCAGAAATTAGTGCAGGTGGATAGTTCGGCGAAGGTAGTCGAGTCAGCCGAATGACTCGGTGACTCGCCATTCTTCTGTCTCATCGTTGTTGAGTGCTTTCCTATAACATCTTCACATTCTGGACCATTGGGCGATATAGTACTGCTTCGCGGAACTATTCGGCAAAGCGCTAACTGCTCCTTTCATCGCCTTTTTGATCCTCTTCCTTCAGGGTTTCACACACTACAACAAAGGGCGGAGTCTGTCCTTTTGGCGAATCGTGAAAGGTTCTTGGTGATGCTCATGCTTCAGCTTCTTTGTTCTTTCCATCCTCTTTGTTCCTTTTTGTGCCTAAGTGTCAATGCTTCCATTAAAAATTCAAATACCTGAAACTTAAGAGTTTTCATAAGATATTGAGACAAAATAAGCATTTGAGAACACTATTTCTATCAGAATAAAGCCCTAAATGAATCCAATTTGTGGACTTATCATAGTTGCATAGACAATGTGTGAACTTTTATCATCTCGTTGTGACTAACCGGTTGTTGAATGAGTCTTTTGTGATGAACATTGCACACTAGCTAGAAAGTGTGGAGTCTTGTTTGATATTGGTGACAATGTTTTGTACGATGAGATTACTTTGAATAGTGTGTGTGATAACACCTAGAATTTGCCATGTTGGTCCCGTTGACTGAGTGATGTAACTACTTGAAATGATCTTAGGCAACAATTTTGAAGAGTGAAACAATTTGACGATATACCTCTTTTGTGGCCAACCTTGTGAGATGGGTGAACCTTGCTTCAGCCCTCTTGAGCCTTACCCTTTTCTTGGAAGAAACATGAGCAATTATGACCTCTCTTTATCCATCCACCCATAACTTTCATGTAGTATGGTTTGTTTGAATAGCCAAAAGCCTAAGTTGGGGGGTGTGGTGAAAAGCGAAGGAAAGTCAAGAAGTGTGAGAAATCATTCTTTAATGATGGTCTAGAAAGACATGGAACCCCTCCATGTAAAAAAAAAGATAAAAATGAAAAAGAAGAAAGAAAAGAAAAAGGTTGAGAAAGTTGTGAAATAAAGCAAAAGAAATAGGGTATCCGGTAGTTCATATGAAATAGACTAATGGGGTGGATTGTGAGCATGTTTGAACTGTTAAAGAAAAGGGAAGAAAGTGTTGTTCAGACCATAATTCATGAAGTTAGAAGCCACTAAGCCTAAATGACCATACATTTACACTCAGCCCCATTACAAGGCTTGAAAAGACCTTTGTGATCTTGAGTGAGCTGAAATGAATGTTGATTGGAAAATAAGGGCAAACCTATGGGTGAAGTCATGCATGTGTTCTTTTTTATGAGTATGACAGTTGTATGTCATTCCAGAACTCTAAAATGTTGAAGAACTTTGTGTGAAAAGGGAATCATCATTGTTGTGAGGGCATTTGAGTACCTTTGTTGAGCTTGAACTTGCATTTGAAGCAAGTATTGTGAACCTGAGGATCTTAGATAATGGTGAGTCACAATTTGAATCTTTGAGTGCACAACTGATCATTGCATAAGTAAGGTGAACCTTGTTGTGTACATTCATGTTGACTCTTATGCAGCACTGTTTGAGACAATCCTTTTCGAACTGTTCGGGGTGTTGATGAGTCCAAGATTTGGACTCATTTAAGGCTTTGTTTAGATAAATTTAGTGTCCTCAAATGCCTAAATTATGCTATAAACTGATATTTAAGCCTCAATTTTCAGGTATGTTGATTGAGGAGTAAAGCAAGGACACTAACAGGCAAAAAGGACCAAAACAAACTATAGAAGTTGAGAAAGGCGAGCCTGATGATCGCCAAGAGCACTTGGCAAATAGTCGAGTTGATATTCAATATGCATAAAGTTCCAGCATGCCAGCCTTGACGGAAGAAATCAAGTCGGCGATAGGAAAGGGCAGTCGGCAAGTCGCCGATCAGCTCCGCAACGACAGGATTGATCGCCCAAAGTTATAGGACTTGAGGATGCTGAGAGGCAATGCAAAGAGGCGATAGAAAGAGCAAAGGGAGGTTCGCCCAACCACTCGGGGAACCTGACATACCTCGCCTAATAGCCCTTTGCGGCTTATTTTTTGGTGACTGTAAATTGGATTTTGAACTGATAATTGAGGAGTTCTCTTTCAGTCTAGAGTTTTTCTTTTGAGTTTGAAATTTTTCTTAGTAGACTTGAAGTCTTTTTGAGACTCAATTCGGAGATTTTGCAAGTGGGTTACTAATTTGCTAAAATTTGAAACATTGTAAAGGGTTGAATACTCTTACCCAGTTGATGGCTAATCGATTTGGTAACCATTTTTACGTTTTTATGATGCTTGGATAAATCCCCAATTCTTGGGGTGTGATCCTGTGATTATGGGTTGAATTAGTTTATGGGTATTGTTTATTACTAGTTTAAATGTTATATTTAAGTGGGTTTAATCATTAGTTGTGGTTTAATTTATGAATTGTATTTGCAAATGCATTTCTAATTTCGTGTTCTTAGCTTGCTATTTAGGACTAGTTTCAATTGCCCATATAGAAAAAGTTGCCTATAATCAATCACATTCCGAGAATTCCCCTCCGTATTGTTATTTCAATTGTGTGTGACTGCATTATAGTTGATAATTGCAAACAAAAACCCCCCATCTGACATTCGTGTCATTCCTTTTGACTTGTTTCATGTCTTTTTCTATAATTTCTATTCCTATAGCTAGTTAGATCACATTCATACTTCTTAAGTGAATATGAACACGTACTGCTCCATGTGGGATTCGACCCCGACTCATTTGTTGGGTTTTATACTATTTAACAATCCTTTGCACCTACAATTGGATGAGGTGTGTTTGAAACGTTAATCAGCCATAGCATCTGACTACTCACTACTAGAATCTCCAATCCTCAACGCATATAGCTCAGGAGATGTACATGTGGGAAATGGAGAGGGAGATGGAGTACCATCTGATGACCTACATACCGATAAGGGTTATGATCGATGAATATCTTGTAAAGCTAGGTCCTCGTAGAACCGTGGAAGCAATGATTGTGAAGTAGAGAAATCACCGGCTGGTCGACGGTAATTGGGATAATATGCCCGAGGATCCGTCGTACTAAACGGAACACCCAATAAATGTGTATCATGGGTAATGCGCTCCGGGGCAGAAGAAATAAATATTGGAATATCCTCAGCATCTATGGGTCTCCTAGACTTCTTCTTTTTAGTCTTATTAGGCTCGCTAACTCCAAGATGCTCGCGAGATCTATCACCCTTACCCCTTGATGACATCTGTATGCAAATTTACATGGATAGTATATAAAAATCATTAATTAAATAAAATTAGTGTTAGAAAAATAAATAACTTACATACTCGCTATATAGTCTATCATTCTACTGATCATTCCTCCTCACGTGTTTCATTTCCATCATTCTCTTCTTCCTCCTCAGTTGTTTCATTTTCATTGTAATGCTCTCCTTCATCAAATGAATCATTTTCCTTATCCTCATTTATGTCTTCCTCAACATTTATCATTATCTCATCATCAGATACTTCTTCTAATATGTGTTGAGGATGTTCTAGTGTGGTTTCCAATTCAACTTCACCTTGTTGCTGACAATTGCAACCTCATTTTGGTACGCCGCATCTAAGACATTGTCAATTTCAGTTCTTCACAGGTTTATTTTTTGTAACAACCCACCAATCAACGTTGTCTCTACGCAATGGATATGGAGCGTAATACACTTATTTAGCATTTTGTGCAATAATGGAAGGATCATAACTTCTTTATTTTCTGGTGTGTTTAAATTCAAATATATTACGTTATTGGCCCACTTTTCTGCCTCTGTGTGATGGTTCAAACCACTTACACCGCAATAATACGATCTTCTTTTTAGGCCAACTAGAATACCTTACTTTAATAATCTCATGAATGATACCATAAAATATTCAATAGTTTGGCCAGTACCATGAACATCACCTTTTATGAAGACATCGCTATTATATGTTTTCTTATACCTAGAAACTTCTTCAGTTTGAAACTTAACACCATTGATACAGTATTTATTCATTGTCTAAATTTGAGATTCTGGTCCAAGTGGAACTTCTTTCACTAGTTGCAAATATTCGACATTTGAGTATTCATCTTAAACCTATATATTGTTGTTTAAAATAATATAATTTAATATAACATGAATACACTATTAAATACTTATTATTTCAATGTGAGCTTGCACACTTACATAATCTTTTATGCATTTGGAAAATTTCATATAGATGGCTTCATTACCCTATGTGTTTATGAATAAGCTGATCATTTTACATTAAGATATTTCGTTAGTTAATGAACACTTATTAAAATATAATTTGATGACATATTTTTAGAACTTACTTGAGATATGGTTGAATCTTTGGACAATTAAAAAAATTATGTGTCACGGTGATTGCATTTTCATACTAGTGAAGGTTCGTTTTCCAAGCTTTTTATATCCTCGACCATTTTGATTAAAAATTGATATCGGTGGATATAAATGATCAATATCACCTTCATCATTGTGATTCAGCCTATTTATCCTACATGGAACATCAATCCCAAACTAATAATAATAGCAATCACCAATTTCTCTATCAATATGACCTTGAACAACTGATCCTTCGATCTTTCCCCTTTGCTTAATTGTTTGCTTGGAACTGCCAATTTTTCTGCATGTATATATCTATATATGTTAAAAAATGGAAAAAAAAACTTTGTGATTATATATAACTTAGTGAATATTTCAAAGTTACCTCTCAAATGGATACATCCATCTTGTTTGAACTAGACCTACGAGGCGGGCCACTTGTACAAGCTGAATTGGAAGATGCTCCCTCACATCAATGAAACCACATGAAAAGATCTTCTCCATCTTAGTAGTACTAACAAGAATATTTTCTTCCATCATGTCTAAACTACTCTCAAAAAAAAAATCCAGAACAAAACTCTCTAAAAAAAAGACTTATCTCTGTGATTGGTTTCCATATCCTTTCGGGTAGATGGCTAAAAGTTATAGGAATTAAAGTTTCCATGAATACATGAAAATCAAGACTTTTCATACCTATCAATTTTCCTTCATTCATATCTGCCCGCTTTCCTAAATTCAAAGGATAGCCGTCATGGCTAAAAGCTATAGGAATTAAAGTTTCCATGAATACATGAAAATCATGACTTTTCATACCTATCAATTTTCCTTCATTCATATCTGCCCGCTTTCCTAAATTCAAAGGATAGCCCTCTGGCATCCTCAAATTTTTAACCCACTCACAAATTTAATGTTTCTCATCCAATGTGAATGAAAAACTGGCTTTAGGCTTAACTATAACTCTCTTCTCCTACAATATTCCTTTATGTCCATTCTAGCTTTTGGATTGTCTTTTGACTTGCCCTTAACATCCATCACTATGTTAAACAAATTGTCAAAATAGGTTTTTTTACAATGTGCATCACATCAAGATTATGTCGTAGCAGATTTTCCTTCCAATACGGAAACTCCCAAAATATGCTTTGTTTGGTCCAATTATGTTCAACACCATATCCAGGAAGTCTAGAATGTGAAGCTTCTATAACTCTAGGTAACTGAGAAACTCTCACCAAAATTTGATGCCATGTGAGTGATGGAAGTGGGGCTCACTTTCAATCTTATTTTTCCTGAATGCATTTTTCATCTTTCTAAACTCATGGTCCATTAGCATGAACTGACGATGACAATCAAACCATGTATTTTTTCTGCCATGATTTAAAGTGAATGCCTTACTATTTTCCATGCAATAAGGACATGCTAGCTTTCTAGCTATCATCCAACCAGACAACATCCCATATGCAAGAAAGTCAATAATAGTCCACATTAAAGAAACATGCATAAACAAATTCTACTTAGTTGATATATCATAAGTGAAAACGCCTTCAAACCACAATTGTTTGAGCTTATCTATCAATGGTTGCAGATAGACATCAATCAAACTTTTTGGATTACGGGGACTTGGAATAACACAACTTAGAAAGATGTAAGGACTTGTCATGCACATTTCAGGAGAAAGATTATACGGGGTAAGAAATAACGGCCAACAAGAATAAGGCGAAGCAGCATAAGAGAATGGTGTGAATCCAGATGCACACAACCCCAATCTAACATTTCTTGGTTCACTAGCAAAATTAGGATATACATTTTCAAAAATGCTTCCATGCTTCACCATCAGATGGATGAGTCAAGACACCCGGCGGACTTCTATATTCACGATGCCATCTCAATCCTAAAACAACATTCAACCATTAACACATTAATGAATTCTATCATAAGTCAATCCTAACTTTGAAACCAAATGATTTGCCTGATTGAAGCTTTTAGGTATGTTAAACTACAGATTAACTATTTCACCCAAAAGATCAAATATTGAGTCCCTAGCCATATTAGGAACATTCCTATCTAATTTAATATTCATTAACCTAACTGCAACTGACAAGGCAGAATGCAGACTCCCTTCACATAGTTGATGACTATACTCTTATAATTGATCATAGAAGCGTCTTTCTTATTCATTAAGAGCTTCATAAAAATATTGTTCAGTTTTCATCCCATCTTGAACCCCGAAAGCATCATTGATCATTTCATGAACTAGATCATCATGTTCAACCCTAATTTGATCATGTGGTGCAAGAATATTATATTCATCCACAGGCATCAAATTGTAAAACATACCATTCAATTCATCTATTTCTCCATGATCAATCCATACAAAATATCAAGTGTCATGACTGTATCTGGTTAAAAATAATTTAAGCACCTACATGCACTACAAGGACACCTAACAAATCCATTATTCTTACAAATATCAACTTTCATAGTATGTTTAATAAAATCTCTTACACCGTTAATAAACTCAGGTTTCAAACCACCACCAGTTTCATTATGCATATTATACATCTACAAATGATCATCCATCCACAAAAATATAGATATTCAATTGTATTATAATTTAAATTTAATAATAATTTTACTACATTAAACTAATTTATATAGTAAATATAAATACTACATTTCAAGATCTATAAAGTTAAAGCTTAATTAATTAATGAATACTAATTAATTAAGTTCAAATTAATTAATTAGTACTACTTAATTTCAAAATTATGTTTATATTCCTAATAAACTTTACATGTTATTAAAAAATATGTTCTAATTAATTAAGGTCAACAAGATTTATAGTTCATATTCCTCATTAAGTTCAACTTATAGTAAATTCAAGTTTTAATTAATTATAAGTTCTAATTAAGTTGTAATTCAAATCCCTAAATTCCCAAAGTCAAACTAGCTATTCCTAAAATCCCAAATTCAAAGTATTAGTCCTAAAATCTCAAATATAATTTAAACAAGTTCTAAATTTCAAATTTAAACTAGTCTTAAAATCACAAATTCAAACTAGTCCTAAATTACCAAAATCAAACTAGTGCTAAAATCCCAAATTCAAACTAGCTAGTCCTAAAATCCCAAATTCAAACTATTAGTCCTAAAATATCAAATATAATTCAAACTAGTCCTAAACTCCAAATTCAAACTAGTCTCAAAATCACAAATTCAAACTAGTGCTAAAATCCCAAAATCAAACTAGTGCTAAAATTCAAAATTCCAACTAGCTAGTCCTAAGACCCCAAATTCAAACTATTATTCCTAAAATCTAAAATTTAATTCAAACATGTCCTAAATTCCAAATTCAAACTATTATTAAAATCACAAATTCAAACTACTCCTAAAATGCAAAAATAAAACCAGTGCTAAAATCCCAAATTCAAACTACCTAGTCCTAATCCCAATTAAAACTATTAGTACTAAACTCTAAAATATAATTCAAAATAGTCCTTAATTCCAAATTCAAACTAGTCTTAATGAAACTAACTCAAGAAATACTAAAATTAAAACAAGTCCTTAAATACCTTGATTCAAACAAGTCCTAATATCCTAGAATCAAAATAATTAACTCAAGAAATACCCAAATTCAAACAAATCCTAAGATACCCTAATTCAAACTAACCCTAACATTAAAAATCTCAATTCACTCACTAACTAATAATCCCTAATTCGAACTAGCAATCAATAAACACAAATTCAATAAACTAATTACAAGTAAATACCTAACAAAATCAAATATAGGTAAAATTGAATATTTTTGATAAATTAAACCCTAACTGTAACGACCTATTTCCAACATTATGGAAAAGCCAATGGGGAAGGAATTTTGTCCAGAAAACTTCTGAGTAGTAACTTGGAAATTTCTAGCCTATGCCAGACTTGGACAAAATCTGAGTCAGGTGAGGTCTAGAAAAATCTTGTAATGAATGGGGGATATAATTATGAATTTGATCACATGAGTGGATAGCCAAGACGTTAAGGAGCATGTACGGCTTTACAAAATCAATTTGCGTGTAGAACTCCCGAAACTTATCTTGGCATGAAAGGTAGTTTTAGAACGTCCTGTGTTGAAGGTGTGTTGTGAAATGCGAGCTTGGAACTCAGATTAAGAGCTTTTGTCTCCATGCAAGCCACTGGGGGGGTGGGGGTTATTTCTGCCAGGGTAGGGCCTCAGTGGCAGGTTGGGTCCCGCTGTGGCGGGACAGTCGTGACATAAATCAGGGAAAACCCCCAATTTCGTTATTTTCTACAAAACATCATTCTTAAGAGCTAAGGGACGACCCAGGGAAACTTCTTGAGGGTTTTCCACAATTTCTAGCGCTAAAGGTAAGGAAATTACTCCCCTAATCCGTATTTCAATTCCTAGAATGTAGAATCTTGGGTAATTATCGTTAGGGGAGAGTTTTTGCTTGAAGTTAATTGTGGGAAAAGCCCTAACTGAGCATTAGGATCATGTGTTTGGTCTTGGGTGCTTAAATTTTTTATAATCAAGGTAAATTATACCTTGTTTATTGATCCTTGCGTTAATTACTTGCTTATAGACCAAGAACAAGCTGAAACACTTCGAAAAGGGAAGACTGAAGTGTTTTATGAGTATTCAGGCTTTGTATCAAGGTAGGTGATGGTTTGATTTCCTATTTGTGTGATATATGTAAGTTAATTTCTTCATTGTATTCATGTTTGTATGTTAATAGTGAAATGTGAATCGAATTTAATGAAATGATTATGTGTGAACAACTATATGCCATGAACTGTTACTTGACCATATGACTATATGTATTATTCATTATTGTGTGGTTATGATTGTGATTGTGCTAATTGGATCTGGCGTACGTTCGGACACATATATTGGATAGGGTGTCACATAACGACAAATATATTTGGATAGGGTGTCACATTCTGACACATATATGGGACCGGGTGTCTCGTTCCAATACATACATTGGATCAGGAGTCACATTCCTACACAACAATAGTTTGGGTATGTGTTCCATGAGAGGACCACTTATGATTAATTACGTTCATATCTAATTTCCATTGATATTGGGAAATTGTATGTTGTTCCTAAAATGATAACTAAATTGTGCATTCGGTATATGTGTGTTTACTGTTCTGGAATTATTTGTGTATATTGTGTTTACTTGAGTAGCTGCGTGATCCTACCAGTACACTGTGGTTGTGTACTAATTATGCACTTGCTCATTCTTCGTTGAGTATAGGGAATCTTCAGGAGGCTACTGACAAACCTCAGTTAGGATATTACTGATCGAGACCAGATTCAAGGTTGAGCCAGTTCTTCCAGGCTGCCATGTATCCTCTATTATTTAGTCCATTCTTTTCGGACTCAAACTCTATAGTTAGATTTATTCATACGTTTAGTTTTGGGGTTTGACCCTCATTTCATAGACTTGGTTATTAGTAAAGTTTTGGTACAATGACCATCAAGTTCTAGGGGTTGACTTCCATAATAGTTTGTTTAATTGTTTATTTAAAACCTTTAGATTTTATGGGAACTACATTTTTATCCATCATTTAAACCTTCTTTTGTATCATTAAATGTTTAGTTTTCTTAAAATTGCTTAGTTGGGTTGTAGTAATGGTTCTCCCATCGTAGGGTTAGTGTGGGTGTCAATCACGGCAGTTTGGGTCGTGACAAAGTTGGTACCAGAGCCCTACGTTCGTTGATCTCATTGTACCAAAATGAGTCTAGTAAAGTCTTGCAGAACGGTACGGAGATATCTGTACTTTTCATCGGGAGGCTACAGGACTTTAGGAAATCTCTTTGTCTTCTTCTCCATTTTGTGATATGACTTGATTCCAATTGGTATCTAATCTCTTTCATTATTCTGACCGTTGATGTTGAATACGCGATACAATGGTATCAAGTTCATAGCCCCCATCAATGAGCCAGATGAAGAACTCCTAGCAGAGGCCGAGGAAGGGTAGCACCCACCAGGGGTGCAACCCCACTTGAGAATGTTCCCAAGGAAGAGGCCCCTCCTTCATCCCAAGAAAAGGTGGAAGAGAATGTGGAGATCGAAGTCGAGGAGAATTTTGGACTACAGTGAGGATGCATATGAGTTCATTATTGATTGTTATGATAGGCTTCACAAGTTAGGCATTGTACACCAACATGGGGTAAAGTCTGTGACGTTCCAGCTTGATGGTGAGGCTAACAGTTGTGGTGGGCATATGTAGAATGCAGATCACCAGTCTTTCCCCCACTCACTTGGATGGATTTCCATGCTTTGTTTCTGGAGAATTATGTGCCTAGGACTTTGAGGGATTGCAAGAAGGATGAGTTCATAACCCTGTAGTAGGGTGGTATGAGTCTAGATACATAAGAGGCTAAGTTTCATGCTTTGTCCAAATATGCTACACAGGTTTTGACTAAAGAGGAGGAGATGATTTATCTAATCATCAAGGGATTGAACCTCGAGTTACAGGTATTGTTTGTTCACATGACCTCTACAGTTAAATTTTTTAATGAAGTGACAGACTTTGTGACGAAAGTGGAAGGATTTCGACGTGATGGGCAGGCCAAGGCTTTGTCTAAGAAGCCCAAGAGCACATGTAACTTTCATTGTTCCTACTCCAAAGTTTTAGGTAGGCTGACATTTACAATCCAACCAATTCAGTCCGCCATGCCCTCATATACTATTGATTTCTCGAGAACTTCACAACCAAATCTTATTCAAGATGGTCAGGGAGTCGCACATGCGTCTGGTAGTAGGCCCTCTTTTGACCGCAGTAGTTATAATTATGGAGAACCTAGACATATGAGGAGAGATTGCCCACATCTGTGCATGTCTGACCCTGTGCAGCAGCAGACCAGAGCAGTGGTACCAGCGGGCAGCGGTAGTAATGAAAGTGGACAACCACAAGGTGGGCGAGAAGGAAATCAACGAGGTTGTGGAGGCCGTGGAAAGGGTAATACAGGTAGAGAAGCAGTGTAACCAAGCAATTAGGTTGCCCATCCATATGACATGGCTCAGTTTTATGCCTTTTCGGGTAAGACTGAGGCTGAGGTGTCTGATATAGTGATCACAAGTACTATTCTTGTCTATGACCGAATAACTACTATTTTATTTTATCCGGGTTCTACTTATTCATAAGTGTCAGTTAAGTTTGCCTAGGGATTTTATGCGGTTTATGATATACTTGATAACCCCATCAATGTTTCTACCCTATTTGGAGTGTCTGTCATAATCACCCATGTATATCATGTTTGTCCTATTTTGTTTATAGGTTTTCAGATTTGGGTTGAATTGGTTATTATGGATATGACTAATTTTGATATAATCTTAGGCATGACTTGGTTGTCCCCCTATTATGTTGTGCTTAATTGTAATGCTAAGCCTGTGACTCTAGAGATCCCGGGTAGGCAAAAATTAGAGTGGGAAGGGTGTACAATCCTAAGTAAGCTAAGGTCATATCTTTTGTTTGGCTAGGAAACTGGCAGGTGATGTGAGGCTAAAATTATATATATTTAATCATTATTTGTCTCATATATAATCTTATATTTGTCCTTTCTAAGCATTAATTTTATGAATTGTGCTAAATAGTATATTTTATTTGTAGGATTAAATTGGTGGGAAAATGAAGAAGTTTGGAGCTAAAACAAATTAAAGATGGAAGGTTAAAGAAGTAAAACAAGCAGACAACTTCATGGATTAAATTTAAGAAAATAATATATTTGTATATATGAGGAAAAAGGCTGCGAACAAATTGCAATTGAAATAATTACGTACTACTGCTGCCACGTGTAAGCAACTGTAGGGCTCATATTATTATGAAAGGTGGCGAGCAATGTGAAATTTCAGAAATCACGCGTGCACTGGCAAACCCAATTTAATTGGGTTTTGTTTTCCTAATTTGTCTTGAACACAATTATTTTACTTACGGTTTCACTATCTATAAATTGGGGATGAAATTTTTTTGGTGAAGGGAGCCAAGAACCAAGAAACATAACACAATATAAATTTTCTTCTAGCTTAGGAACTTTGGAAGAGCCTCCGTGGAGGACGGAGAATTGTGGTTTATTCTTTATACTCTTTTATTATTTATTTTTATTCGTGATTAATAAAAGATAGTTTAGCTATTGTTCTTAACTTTTTATGATTAACACAAACATATTTATTTTAATAGATTTTGATTGTGTTTTTGAGATAATGAGTAGCTAAATTTCATAACTAGGGTTGTGGGAACCATAAGCGATTAACAAAGTATGAATAGTAACTAAGCAATTCTTGAATAGTGTTGTTGCATGCATTGATAATTCTTTCGTTTAGAAGTCTTTTTAACAGTGGCCAACATTAGAACTCGCCTTGTTGCTACTTGCCGGACCAAGGAGGTAGATAATAAGAAAAGAATTATCAACATAGATTTAGTCTGATACTATCTAATTGTCTAATGTCAATTGGTGCGAGAGTGAAACTAAGTCATACATTGATGTGCTGTCTAATATGAGGTAAAGGTAAGGGTTAGTAAATTATACACGGTAGCCGGACCAAGGTACGGGGTGAAATTCTCTAGATGTCGGATCAAGGATTTAGAGATACCTAACTTATCACTTTGCATGTAATACACTAGGAAATGATTGTTATTACTAGGATTACCTCATTATGAGCTTTTGGGGAACACATTTCTAGTTATTTCTAATAATGTGAATATAAATAAATACTTAGTTCAAAGCTATTTTTATTTTTTTATTCTATTTCAATTTAAATACCCCCATTTTTATACAACGCCTATCGAGTTAAATATTTTCTATTAACTATATTCTTACATATTCTCTGTGGGATCCACCCCGACTCATAGTTGGGTAAATGTATTGCAAATGATCGTTTATATTTCTTTTGAAGAAGTATATTTGAACGTTATCAAGAATGGCGCCGCTGCCGGGGAATGTGGCTTAAAAATTGTCTTTAGTGTTTATTTTGACTTGTAGTCTTTTCTTTTTTTTGTTACTTAGGACTAGTTTTAAATTATTTTTTATCTTATTATTATCATATTTCTTTTACTCTTCTTGAGATGTCATCTGAAAAAGTATGTAGTGATAAGTGTTCTTGCAATTCTTGCCCTTCTGATTTTATGAGCTCTTATAGGTTAATTTTTTCTCAACAAGATAAGTTGTATGGGGACATGGAAGATTTGTTAATACTTTGCTATAAATCAATATGTAAGCGCAGTAGTGAATATGCCTTTGAATTTTATCTCTAATATTTAGATTTTGAGTTGAGTGCAAAGATTAAATCATATGACACCCAACAATTTAGTAATAATATGTGTAAGCAAGAAAAAATACTTATAAGTCAACTTGAAGAGCTAAAAGTTGAGGGCCAATTGCTTGATCATACTTTTTTTGACTTTGTCATTGTTGAGAAGAGTACACTAGAGTTATGTAATGAAGTACATAATATTATCTTTCAAAACTCTAGTATCTGTAAATATAAGGGTGTAAATAATAATACAATTCATAAGTTAGGGAGCACTGGACCTCATTTCAATCATTTTTCCACATTATATTTAGATGATGAAATATTAATTGAGTCATCTAGGTCTATAGAAGAGTCTATGGGGGAGGAACAACGTGTCAATATTCTTGAATTTATTGTTCCAATATCGGAGAATTACATTCCTCACTTAGGATCCAAAAAGTACATAATGTGATATTTATTGCTTGGGACCTTTTATTTTTGTACCACCAGCCCTTGAGCGTAATAGAAAAATTGATTCAAAATTGGGGGTGCAATTCAAATGTTCAAAGTGGAAGAAAAAATAGTAAAATTGATGGTGTCGTGCCGCGACGTTAAATTAAGCGCTTATTGGGATGCAACCCAAATTAGTAGTGTAACTTCCTATTTCATTTTACTTTTTATTTTATTTTATTAGTATCACTTTTTTTTTTTTTTTTTTTGCAGATTAGGGGAAGTCTGAGTACCCAAAAAAAAAATTGAAGCGAAGGAGCATGTTTGAGCTTAAATGTGGGGTGATGACCCTTAATGAAAATTAAGAGAACATGCTACTAGCTAGGCCTAAAGGCCTCAGGGAGTTTTCCTAACCCTTGTTTGAATTTTATTTAATGTTTTGAGGACATAGCATCTTTTTAAGTGTGGGGTGGAGGAATAAATTCCTAGTTTTTACCATTTTATTGAGTTTTTCCTTTTTTAGGATGGGTTCCTTGGCTTTTGTTTCCGGTTCTTTTCCTGAGGATAGTCCCTTTGAACCGAGTGTCTTTTATTTATTTATTTTAGGAAAAACTTTTGTTTTAAATTTTTTTTTTGGAGAGAGAAAGAAAAGACCCTTTTGAGTTATGTGATACTTACTATTTGGGCCTAATTTTGAGTAGCACTTTCTTGTGAATGCTTGATTGCTAGTGAAATTGCAAACTTTTTGACATCTAGGTTCACGGTTGTGACTTTGTATATAGCTTATTTTATTTTGTAGTTTGTTATGATCCTGTCTCTCTTACAACTGGAATTGATCCATCTTGATTTGACATTTGTGCCATGTGTGGTGAAATTTTGTTTATTCCATGTTTTTCATCTTAGTCTAGAACTTGCCCTATATGTTATTGAAGCGAAATAAAAAGTGATGCTTTGTTTAGGAGATGGCAATAGGCTTTCTTTGATTTGTCTGATAAATTTTAGCCTTTTCAGTTATTGTATCATTAATTAGCCCTTTTAAGCCTGTAGCCTTTTGTTGGTAGCCATATTTTGCTTTAAACTATTTTGTTGAATCCCTAGTGTTTGTACCTTGCTTCCTTGAGCATTATAGCATTAACTTATTCTATATGCTAATTCTAAAGAAAAAGGGACGGTTGAGTGAAAGTGTATTCAATGATAGCTACAAAGTGCTTAAAAAGCCCTATTTGAAAGAATGTGATGAAAAAAAAAGAGATGAACAAAAGAAGTTACCTTGATGATGGCCCTGTTCCTTCCAAGGACACCATGCACCTTAACGCATGTAAAATACGTAAGTTGAGGGTGGCTATTATGAAGGAAAACTCAAAAAAAAATGATTGAAACATTCTTGAGATGATGAGAATTACTTGTGAAATAATTGTTGAAGAGAGGGCTGAAAATAAAAAGAAGAAAATAATGGGTGAGGAAGTCTAAAATTTCTAAGTGCTTAAGGAAGTGTAAGTCACTATTATATAGTTTTCCTACCCGTCCCATAGCCTACTTTACAACCCGTTAAATTCCTATTTGATTCTATTCAAGCATGGGTAATTAGTGGAGATGTACCTAATGGAGGATATGATTCTTTGTGCATACATGCGAATTTTATTTGTGAGTGTGAGAGTGTTCTTTGATGCCAAGTCCTTAATTTATATTCAATCATTTGATTTGAGTGTGTGACTATTTCTTCTTGTGAGGGTACTTGTTTCATGATAGATATGTGATTTTATTAACTTTCTTTGATGAGAGTAGGTGAGCAAGCTTAAATTTGATGAGTTCAAAGTCCTTTCTTGAGGTTAGGAGGTGAGAGGTTTGTTGTTTATTTGGTTGTCTTGCATAATGATTGAGAAGTCTACTTGATGTTTTGAAATTGGTCTATGACCTAATTGTTTGTATTAACCAAAGTAATGACATTGGTAGTATTATTTTTTTTAAAGATGAGTTTTAATGTTTGCTCGAGGACGAACAAAAGTTTAAGTGTGGGGTGTTGATGTTAGGCTAAAATTATATATATTTAATCATTATTTGCCTCATATTTAATCTTATATTTGTCCTTTTTGAGCATGAATTTTATGAATTGTGCTAAAAGGTATATTTTATTTGTAGAATTAAATTGGTGGAAAAATGAAAAAGTTTGGAGCTAAAATGTATTAAAAATAGAAGGTTGAAGAAGTAAAACAAACAAACAACTTAATGGATTAAATTTAAGAAAATAATATATTTGTATATATGAGGAAAAAGGTTGCGAACAAATTACAATTGCAATTGCGTACTACAGTTGCCACGTGTCAGCAGCTGGAGGGCTCATATTATTATCAAAGGCGGCGAGCAATGTGAAATTCCAGAAATCACGCATACAGTGGAAAACCCAATTTAATTGGATTTTGTTTTCCTAATTTGTGTTGAACGCAATTATTTTATTTAGGATTTTTCTATCTATAAATAGGGGATGAAAAATTATTCTTGAAGGGAACCAAGAACCAAGAAACAAAACACAATATAAATTTTCTTCTAACTTCGGAACTTTTGAAGAGCCGCCGTGGAGGCCGAAGAATTATGGTTTATTCTTTCTTCTCCTTTATTATTTATTTGTATTTGTGATTAATACAAGATAGTTTAGCTATTGTTCTTAACTTTTTATGATTAACACAAGCATATTTATTTCAATAGATTTTGATTGTGTTTTTGAGATAATATGTAGCTAAATTTCATAACTAGGGTTGTAGGAACCATAAGCAATTAACATAGTATGCATAGTAACTAAGCAATTCTTGAATAGTGTTGTTGCATGCATTGATAATTCTTTCGTTTAGAAGTCTTTTTAACGCTAGCCAACGTTAAAACTCGCCTTGTTGCTACTTGCCAGACCAAGGAGGTAGTTAATAAGAATAAAAATATCAACATAGATTTAGTGTGATACTATCTAATAGTCTAATGTCAATTGGTGCGAGGGTGAAAACTAAGCCATACATTGATGTGATGTCTAATATGAGGTAAAGGTAAGGCTTAGTAAATTATACACACGTAGCCGGACCAACGTTAGGGGTGAAATTCTGTAGATGCCGGACCAAGGATTTAGAGATACCTAACTTATCACTTTGCATGTAATACACTAGGAAAATATTGTTATTACTAGGATTACCGCTTTATAAGATTATGGGGAACACATTCCTAGTTATTTCTAATAATGTGAATATAAATAAATACTTAGTTCAAAGCTATTTTTATTTTTTTATTTTATTTCTATTTAAATCCCCCCATTTTTATATAACGACTACCGAGTTAAATATTTTCTATTGACAATATTCTTCCATATTCTCTGTGGGATCGACCCCGACTCATAGTTGGGTAAATATATTGCATATGATCGTTTATATTTCTTTTTAAGAAGTATATTTGAACGTTATCAGTAGGGCAGGGATGTTTGGTATATTTGGCTCATATTCGGGATGTTGATGTCGAGTCTCCATGTATTGAGTATATTCCAGTAGTGTCTGAATTTGATAAAGTGTTTCCTACCAATTTGTCTGGTATTCCTCCGGATAGTGATATAGATTTTTGCATTGACTTGGAACAGGGAGCTCGTCCCATTGCCATTCCTCCTTATTGCATGGCTCTGACAGAATTAAGATAGCTTAAAGCTCAAATCCAGGAAATTCTTGATAAATGTTTTATCCGTCCTAGTGTTTCCCCGTGGGGTGCTCATGTCTTGTTGGTTAAGAAAAAGGATGGTAGTATGAGGATGTTCATAGATTATCAATAATTGAATAGGTTCACCATCCGTAATAAGTATCCATTTCCTCAGATAGATGATCTTTTTGACTAGTTGCAGGGTTCATCGGTTTTCTCTATGACTGACCTAAGGTTTGTCGACCATCAGTTAAAGATTAGGCTTGAGGATGTACCAAAAATGGCATTCAGGACCTGCTATGGGAACTATGAGTTTCTAGTGATGTCGTTGCGCATGCGACCTTTATGAGTTTGATGAATGGTGTGTTTAACCCATTCCTGGATACTTTTTTTATCGTCTTTATTGATGACATTTTATTTTTTTTGAAGAGTAAGGAAGAGCATACCGATCATCTTCGTATTGTTTTAGGTATCCTTGGAAAACGGATGTTGTATGCAAAATTTTCCAAGTGTGTGTTCTAGTTGACTTCACTTGCCTTTTTTAGGCTTGTGGTTTCAAAGGAAGGAGTAATGATAGATCCTTAGAAGATAGAAGCGGTCAAGAACTAGGTCCGACCTAACTCTGTGATGGAATTTATGAGTTTCGTGGGAATCGCCAGCTACTATCGTTGGTTTGTGAAAAAAAAATCTATTGCCATGCATTTAACAAAGCTAACCCAAAAGAAGGTGCCTTTCGAGTGGACAGAAAAGTGTGAGGAGAGCTTCCAAATTCTTAAGACCCTTCTGACCACATGACCTATTTTGGCTCTACCAGTGTATGGTAAAGATTTCATTTTTTATTGTGATGCTTCACATTCGGATTTTGGTGCTGTGTTAATAGAGGAAACAAATGTCATAACATATGCATTGCTAAAACTGAAGGTGCATAAGAGAAATTACCTGACACATGACTTGGAGTTGGCAGTGGTAGTGTTTGCTTTCAAGATCTGGTGCCATTACCTTTATGGTGTCAAGTCTGAAGTGTTTACTGATCATCGTAGCCTACATTATGTATTCACTCAAAAGGACCTGAATCTGAGGCAGAGAAGGTTGATGGAGTTACTCAAGGATTATGATGTTACCATCCAATATCATCTGGGTAAGGCTAATGTGCTGGCAGACACACTAAGCCAGAAGACGGTAAGTATGGGTAGTCGAGCTTGCTTGGGTGTGTCCAAGCGACCTTTGGCCAAGGATATTCAGACTTTGGAGTCTACGTTCATGCAGTTGGACATCTTAGAGAAAGATAGGGTGTTAGCTAGCATATATATTAGGCTCATATTCATTGAGAAGATCAAGACCAAGCAATTTGAGGATGAGAGTCTGAACGAGCTCCGAAAGAAAATAGTGTCTGGTAAAGCACAAGATATGGTTCTTGATGCGGGAGGTGTGCTCAGTTGGAAGGGAAGAACTTGTGTTCCTAGAGTGGATGGCTTGATTAAGAAGATGTTGTCGGAATCCTATGGTTCGAAGTAGTTCATTCATCTGGGAGTGACAAAGATGTACTGAGATTTGAAACGGCTTTATAAGTGGTCTGGCATAAAGAAGACATAGCTGAGTTTGTGGCTAACTGCCAAAATTGTCAGCAAGTAAAGTATGAGCACCAAAGGCCTGCAGATTTGCTTCAGCAAATACCAATTCCAGAATGGAAGTGGGATAGGATAGCTATGGATTTCGTGGTTGGTCTTCTCAAGACCTTGGTAAAGTTTGACTCCATTTGGGTGGTGGTTGACAGACTGACTAAGTCAACCTACGTCATTCAATTCAGAGTAGACTATAATGCTCAACAGTTGGCTAAGGTTTATGTGAAAGATATAGTAAGGCTGCATGGGGTGCCCCTTTCTATCATCTCAGACCGTAGAGCGCAATTCATATCCACGTTTTGGGGAAGATTGCATGAGGAGTTGGGCACTCAAATCAGGTTCTAGGGGTTGACTTTTGCAATAGTGTGTTTAATTGTTTATTTAAAACCTTTGGGTTTATTGGAAGTCCCTTTTTATCCATCATTTAAACAAGCTTCAATATCTTTAAATGCTTTACTTTTCTTGAAATTGCTTAGTTGGGTTGTAGTTGTGGTTCTTCCACAGGAGGGTCAGTGTGGGTGCCAATCACGATGGTCTGGGTCATGACACTAACCTTAAAGGAGAAGGAGAGAATGAAGAAAGAGGGGAAGGAGGCGGCGGCGCCGATCCACCAGCAGCTACTACTCGCGAGCACCGGCGAAGAGAGGATGGACGGCAGGAGGGTAGGATGGTAGGCGCCGGAGTGGAAAGAAGGAAGAGAGAATGAGTTTTTTTGAAATGGGAAATTGGGGAAATGGGGGAAAATTCTCGTCTACATTTCAGATATAAAATAAAAAGTGACGAGGAACGTCTTTATGCCCATCACCTTTTTTAAAAATAGTTGACCACCATTTTGACTAAAAAGTGACGGACTAAGAGACACTCTTCATCATTTTTTAAAAATAATTAACCATATATTTTAACCAAGAAGCGACAGACTTAAAGATGTCGTCCGTCGCTTTTAAAAAATAAATAAATAAAAAGCGATGGAAAGCATGGCTATTTTTTAATTTGTATATAATTATTTTTAATAAAAGCTATAGATGGCGTCGCTATATATATTAAATAAATTCTTATTAATTATATATATATTTGGCGCAAAAATCCGCGGAAAAAAGGGATGGACTATAAGATGTCGTCCGTCGCTTTTTGTAAAATAATTATTTTTATTAAAAAGCTAGGGCAATGTGGCAAATGGCGTCGCTTTTTGGATCAACACCGTCCGCCACTTTTTTATCCATCGGTTTTGGCAGTTTTATAGTAGTGTTCATGCTCAAATATAGACATGAACAAATCAACTAAAGAATGTTAATGCATAACATATAGCAATTCAATAATCAGGAATAGAATTTCAAAAAGAATGTGGAAGTAAAGAACTCAAAATCAACTCATCTCAAGAATACTCAAATCTAGGGATAAAATCCTAGATTACTCTTTTACTTATTTGAAAGTAGATGTAGGGTGTGAGGACAAACTAGTCCAACACTATGATAGCCTTACGTACCCGGAAGAACAAAGTTCTTGAAAAATCTTGAAGAAGAACTTTAATAGAAGTTTAGAAACCCTAGCTTGAAGGAGAAAAATCCAGAAAACCTTTCTTGAGATTCTTGAATGAGTTTCTTGAAATATCTATGGCGAAGAATCATTAGTGATTCATAATTGTATGTAAGAATTTGAGTTGGAAAGAATGGAATTCCTGGAGAAAGACTTACCTTGAAGAAGAATGTTGAAAAAGATTGAAAGGATCTTGGATGGAGTTTTCTACTTTGATTTTTCCTTAGGGTTTTGCCTTACGGTTTGAGAAAGAAGAGAATGATGTGAGATGAAAATCTGATTGTTTTGGGTCTTTAATTAATCAAGGAATTCGTTTGGGTTTTTCTTAGAAGTAAAAAGACAAAAAAGACCCTTTTTAATGTTTTCGGGTCGGCTAATTCGTCACTGCCCTATATCATGTTACTAAGATGCTCATAACTTTTTACTCAAAACTTGAATTCTTGCGAAATTGGTGGAGTTGCAAAGAAGAATTAAAATACCGTTAATTTGAGAGGATATGGGCCACGTAATTCTTTATAATGTAAGAGATATCGTTTTTGAAGTTGACCCAAGTAGAATCTTACATCAAAAACTTAATCGGTAAGGAAACTTTTAACTCAACTTTGTTCTAGTAGATTCTTGTGACCTTAATTGACATCCAAATTCATTCCAATACTAAAGAATTTACCTTTACACATATGGTAAATTTAAGAATCACCTAGTATGATCTTATTCACAAATAAAGTATGGTTCGAGTCTTAACATACAAATTTTTGGGTGTTAGAATTTTGACCAATACAACGCTAACGAGATTGGGGCTAAGTTACAATGGGTGAGATGTCAACTTTTTGGTTTTTTTAGGGTTGAGCAATAATTCTTCGTTACTCTTAAGATGCTTCCTTTCCTTTCAGTGCTATTTTCTAACATCCGGTCTGATGTTGGTGGTTCTAGTCTTGTTGATGTCTCCCTCGTTAGCCATTCCATTATTACCATTTTGGCTTTGATACCACTTTGCCATAGACTCAGACTTAAACTAATGCTTTATGCTACACTTGACAACTTCCTAATAACTTTTTTACAATCTTGTAACCTCAATTAAGCATTTCCAAACATAGATCACTACGAGAATGAAGAATGAAAAAAGAGAGTTTGTAATAAGGCTTTTTCTATTGCTTGGAGAATGCTTTACACTTGCTTGGTTGAGTTTTAAATGAGATCCCTTCTATTTATATTATTCTCATAAGGGATAAAATATAAAGAATAATTATTATACAAGACCCTACATATTTCCAATCTAGTACCTCTTCTAGAATTTTGTACAAGCCTAGAGAATTCTAAAGCCTTCCAAGAATTCTTCTTGAGTATTCCAGAGTCTTCAACAAACCTTTCCAAGACTTTAGCTCCTTTTCCCTTAGGCTAGCTCACTTATGGTCTAATTTTATACCTAAGTGGGATGACAAAGTGGCGGGTCATGACAATTACCTAATACTTCATTAACGTTTGTGACAACTTCCTATGTGTTATGTTTATGTTGCACCTTTTTATTGAAGCCAAAGCCCAACAAAAATGAGAAAAAATAAAAAGAGTAATAAAATCAAACAGAGAAACAAAACAAGAAACACAAACCTAAAATTGAAGTCAGAGAGGAACTAGATGCTTCTAGAGAAAACTTTGACAATCAAAGCATCAAAGAAGTAATCGGAGATATCAGAGAGTTTAAATCTTCCACGATGAAGCCATCAGACCAAACCAATAAATCTTGGCCACTACACTTGTTGAACAAAAAAAGATGCTTGTTCACTATGTAAAATTAACCCCCCCCCCATGTAATTTTATCATCAATAACTAGTTTTCCTTTATTGGATCTATCATTTAATGAGTTGTATCTCACAAGATTGATTAATTCCACAATCCATGTTTAAATCCTTAAAATTCTAATTCATCGTTCTTTTACGGGAGGTGATTTGAGAAAATCTAGATCTAAACCCATAAAGAGCCTAAAAACTCATTATTTGTTTAATCTAGTAAGTATAACTCAATATCTACATTGTTGTATCATATTGGCTTACTTGGATTGTTGTTGATGGAAAATTGTTGAGATTGTCTGAAATCTAAGTAAACTTATCGATCTGTACTTCTTTCTAGACATTACACATTTTCGATTCCAACAAACACTAAATTAGATGACAGGAACTGTACTTTTTCAATAGCTTACCCTTGATAAAAAAAAGCTTCAAAAAATCTTATTGTAATGATCTGTCCTATTGTTATGAGTAAAAAGGTAAAACAAATGATTTGGGCCGCTATAGCGGAATCGGGGGTCCTATTTGAACGTTATGTAGTAAAACCCCTAAAATCACCCATAATCACCCAAGAACATTTTTGGAGACCAAAAGAGTGACATAGGGAAATTTTCAGTAGTTTTTCGTGAGGAATCTTTGTAAAGGTTGACAATATAATTCCCTACTTTTGTAGTTTGATTATTAGGACATAGACAAAATATTTGTGGCCCTATAGAAGGGTTTGAATTCATTCTATGATGAAGAAAATCTAGGTTTATGAGGATTTTAGGGTGTAAGACCTTTGGTTATTCTTAATAGACGTAGTTCTTGATTTTATTTATCATAATGCACTAGTGTAATCATGAGATCTGTAATCCTTAATAAATTAATAGTGGGGAAATCATGAGATTAGCCTAGATTTTTAGATTATAATATAATTTGGAAATCGTTAGGCCATTTTTGATTGATTTGGTATTGTATTATTATTTTAGACCAAGAACAAGCAAAATGCCTCATAAAAGGAGTCAAAGTTCGTGATCAGACTTCTGCAGCAGCTGCTTGGTGCTCAGGTAGGCTCTGTTTTCTTAATTGAATAGTTAGCGTTGTATTCTATTTCATAATATTATTGTAGATGGAAGAGAGATTCCATGCATAGGCCTTTGGGCATGGAGTCTGGAAGGGTAAATGTTATTATTATTGTTGTTAACGTGGGGAAAGATAGTGAATAAAGGTTGGGTTTTCTTCTTGATTGTTAACCATAATTTTCTTTTTGGGGTGGTTTGGTGGTTATTGTAAGGTTAAGTGTTATGAAATTTTTGAGTTATTGCCATTTCTGGGACTTGTGGTAATCACTGGGAACTAAATGAATGGGAAGAGTGTTAATTGATGGGACTTGAGAAGTAATTTTTCCTGTTAATCAATGAGTATAATAATGGTATCCAGTATCTGTCTATTGATATATGGGTGTATATATGTATGTTTGTGTTCATATTAACTGTTCCATGTGAAATGTTTTTGTATTGCATGTTCAGAAAATAAAGGATGAATGTAAAATAATTCCATGTTGATAATCTCATGCAATGAACCTGTTTAATTTACTCATGGCTTCATGTGTGGTTGTTCATCGTGATTTTGTAATTGCATGTTGTTTATGATTGATGGTTGGCTCGGGTACCACGCCAATATATAATACTAATGGTTGGCTCAGGTACCACACTAATAAAAAATACTAATCGTTGGCTTGGATACCACGCCTGATATGTACTAACAATGGTTTACTTGGATACCTTGTCGATATACCAACAATTTGTGTATAGGTCTCATGCGAGAACTTGGTTTTTTTATTGTGTTATATATGTCACATGTTGGTCTCTGAATGGTTGTGTTTGTGTTTAAATGCTGGGATGGTTGTTATATAGATCATATTTTCATGTCAAAACTGCAAAAATTATGTTTTATGAACTCTTGAGTGGTCCTGGTTACTGGAAACGTGAGTTAGACTCATACATGGATTTATGTGTGATTTTATGTGACGTTAAGTTTGGAGTTGACGATTCTCCTATCTAGGTGTTAGAGTAGGTGTCTGTATGATAGGTGGGTTGGATTGTGACACCTTTGTATTAGAGCCCAAATTATCGGTCTCCCAGTACAAGAGTAAATGTTGAATAGAGTCCTGATGATTGGTGTATTGTGATTAACATTTCAAGCACGCCTCATCCAATTCTAGGTGTAACCGATCATTAACTTGTACAAAACCCAATGAAAGGTTGGGGTCAAACCCACCGGGAGCGGTACATGTTCAAATTCAATTATGAAGTACAAATGTTGTCTATTTAGTTATAGGAATAGAAATTATCGAAAAAGACGTGTAAACAAGTCTAGGGGGTGACAACATATGTCAGATGGGAGGGGGGTTTAAATTGTCAATTATCAGCTACAAACACTTAATCACGGGGGAAAAAACAGTATAGAGAGGAATTCTCTAGATGTGATCAATTATAAGCAAATTTCACCATATGGGTAATTAAAACTACTCATAAATAACTAAATATCAGTGGGAAGGCTAGGCTATTAGTGAAATAGCTTTCTCTCGAATCAAGTGATTTCTTTCGAACATCAACTAGCGTAGCTAATAACAATAGCCCACACCTTAATTCATCTACTCTCTCAATCTAAATAAGTAGAATCGAGGTTAGGAATTACTCTTTCGAGCTAAACCCATATCACCGTAATTACTATAATCATCAATTGAAATCTTTGATCCTGAAACCTCTTTTTAAAGCAAGCCCATAATTCTAAGTTCGAATTGCATTTGCCACTACAATTCTTAGTTTAAAACACAACAATCAAATAAAACCCACTTCAATTAAGCCATTTTGCATTGGTCCTCAGTGTCACGACCCAAGCCTAGGGCCTAGACGTGACATGGCGAATGAGGAACCTGAAGGAACCCCAAACAAGCCTCTCAAACTTGTCATCACAATTCATCGGTCGCGGAAGTACATTCAACATTAAATAACGGGAAATAGGGACTAAGGGCAAACCATTTCAAAATGACATCATAGAACAAGAGTCAAGCTCATTTACAAAATACTTGTCCAACGCACACCTTTACACACATAGATAGGACGGGGGCCATGACATACTACCGGCTCCCCTCATAGTCAAAATACAATTGCAAGCTAAAGTCTCAAAACATAGGAGTAGGAAACATAACATAGCCCTCGAATCATTGAGGGCTCACCAACAAACTCGGATAAGCACCGTACTAGCCACGTAAATGGAGAGAAGGATCAAGAGTAGCTCCGGTCCCTACATGGTGACATCATGTAGGCAAAATATGCGTTAGTACTTGGAATGTACTAAGTATGCGGTGTGCAATACAACAATAGACAAGGACACAATCGAAATGCAAGAAATAGTTTCATAGGCATAATGAATAACAATATGAGGATGCATGATCAAAGTGAAGTCAAAACATGTTTAAGTAAATCTATACTAATAGTAGATATCATATGTGTATGCATGATCCAACCAATCTATAACCCCAACTTAGGATGGGGGATGCCGTTCACACCCGGACACCCTGGTGGCAAGGTATAAACCCCTCACATGGTTGATGTTGGTCACACCCCAAGCATCCTAGGTGGTGAGATATAAACCTCTCACATGGTTAATGTTGGTCACACCCCAAGCATCCTAGGTGGTGAGATATAAACCTCTCACATGGTTGTCCAGTTCTTTTCCCCCGGACCGGGCCTGGTCATGCAACACTTTATATAGGAAATTCCCATTAGGCTCCAATGCAATCTCATGTATGGAATGAACATATACACAAGCTTAGTTTGTCATCAACCCATCTCTGGAATGCCATACATCTCATAACTCAAACTTTAAAGCATCAATTCACCAATTCTCCATAGTTGGACATTTTGTCAAACACCTTAAAGGCATGTAATGGAATCAAAGAGCATGGAAAATAGGGTAGTAATTATGCAGCCAAACCAGTGAACAACCTACAACAACACCTTTTAACACCCACAAGACCACATGAAAATCTCCACATCCATTCCAAATTTAGATTCAAGTTCTACAGTCACAACATGCTCAAAACATTCACTTTTCATGTTTAAAATTCAATGTGCAGGAAATTATTACAAAGAACAAGACTAATTTATGAATCTTAACTTAAACCATGAATTAGTGAGTAGAATAGAGTCTAGGCACTATGGGTGGAAGGACCCATGAGTTCAACACCACATACCTTGAGTTTTTATGAAGGTCTTGAGAGTGTCTTCAATGGAAGCTTAGAACTTGGAGCAAGAGTCTCTTCAATCTTGAGGAAGGTTTTGGATTAGGGTTCTTGAGAGAACTTGAGAGAAAATGTGTCTAAGTATGGGAGAGGTGTTTTTGGGAAATGTTTTAGAGATGGGAATTGAACTAATGCTATATAGGAAATAACATATGCCCTTTGGAAAAAAAAAAAAGGTCCAACACTTAGAAAAAAAAATGAGGCTGGTGAAACATTAAAACGCTGACTGGAAATTGCATTTCCTGCCGGACAGATTTTACGAAAATGGGCATAACTTCTTCGTCCTAACTCCGAATGAGGTGAAACGAAGTGCTTTGGGTAGCTAACTCAAAGGGCTTTCCATGAATATGTTATGGGCCATCCAATTATTTGTGTGCTAGGAGATATGACCCTCCAAAGTAGACCCTCGAAAAAACGCTTCACTTGGAAATTTCGGATTTTGATACGGTTGCTCTAAAATTTGGGTTAGACCCATTTCCCACTCAATTTGACCCCATAAACAAGAATATGAAGTCGGATTTTCGAAAAACGAAACGGATTTTTAGATATAGCTAAAACAAGTTTCCGGCAACTTCCGAAGCACATTTTTAGGAACTTTTTTTGGGTCATTTCAATATCTCCCCCTTAGAAACATTCGTCCCCGAATGTGAAAGAGACGTACAAGGCAAGACTTAGTAAGAACTTATCAGCCCCAACATGAATGCAAAAATTTTATTTAAACATCACTTCAAGATTTCGAAACTTAGTATAAAGCATCCATAATTCATCAATTTAATCATATATGCATATGAATGATTCAGGGGCTGAAATGTAAGACTCAATGGAGTACAAATGACTTGATTTAATACCTTAGGCTTGAGTGGAGTTGAATCGATAAGGATAACGCCTTTGCATGTCCGCTTCGGCCTCCCAAGTAGCACTCTCCACTTGTTGATTTCTCCAAAGCACCTTAACGGACGCCACTTCTTTGTTCCTCAACCTCTTAACTTGTCTATCTAAGATCTGAACCGGGACTTCTTCATACGTCAAGTTATCTTCTACAACACCCACAACCTCAAGAGGTACAATAGCGTTAGGATCACCAACACATTTCCTCAACATCGATACATGGAATACCGAATGAACTAATTCCATCTCCTTGGGGAACCCCAACTCATAGGCTACTTTACCAACCCTTCTTATTATCTCATAAGGACCGACATACCTAGGACTTAATTTCCCCTTCTTACCAAAACGAACCACACCTTTCATTGGAGAAACTTTCAAATAAACCCAATCACCCACTTTGAATTCAAGATCCCGTCTCCTCACATCGGCATAAAACTTTTGACGACTTTGGGTTGTTTTCAACCTCTCCCTAATCATCCTTACCTTTTCAAGAGCATCCATGACCAGATCCGGACCCAACAAGGCCACCTCTCCAACTTCAAACCACCCAACCGGTGACCTACACCGTCTACCATAAAGTGCCTCAAAAGGAGCCATACCGATACTAGAATGATAACTATTGTTGTATGCAAATTCAATCAAAGGAAGATGATCATCCCAATTACCTTTCAACTCCAAGACACAAGCTCTAAGCATATCCTCCAAGGTTTGAATTGTTCTTTCGGCTTGGCCATCCGTTTGAGGGTGGAAGGCCGTGCTAAGCTTTACCTTTGTACCAAGACCCCTTTGGAATGACTTCAAAAAGTGAGAAGTGAATTAGGCACCACGATCCGAGATGATAGACAAGGGAATCCCATGCAACCTTACCAATTCATGAATGTACAACTTGGCATACTCTTCATCCCCGTAAGTAGTTTTAACCGGTAGGAAATAAGGCGACTTTGTCATCCGATCAACCACCACCCAAACCGAATCAAAGCCTCTTCTAGTCTTGGGCAAGCCCACTACAAAATCCATGTTGATTTCTTCCCACTTCCAAGTAGGTAAGATCAATGTCTTGAGTTAGGCCACCCGGCTTTTGATGTTCGGCCTTGACTTGTTGACAACTATGGCAACCCGAAACAAATTTTGCAATGTCCTTCTTCATACCGCCCTACCAATATACATCCCTCAAGTCTCTATACATCTTTGTTGACCCCGGATGAATAGAATAAAAAGAATTATGAGCCTCATCAAGGATTCTTTCCCTCACACCATCCACAAAAGGAACACATAATCTACCTTGGTACCTAAGGGCACCATCTCCCCCTTGGGAGAAAACCTCCACCTTACCACTACTCACCGAAGCCTTTAATTCTTCCAAAGAAGGATCAAGATCTTGCTTGACTATCACCTCATCAACCAAGGAAGACCTTGAACCATCAACAACAACTACTCCTCCACTATCCACCCCTTCTAACCTAACTCCCAATTTGGCCAACCGATGGACCTCCTTAGCCAACTCTTTACTACCTTCCTCCACATGAGCCAAGCTACCCATGGACACTCTACTCAATGCATCCGCCACCACATTAGCTTTCCCCGGATGATAGTGAACACTCATATCATAATCCTTAAGGAATTCTAACCACCTCCTTTGTCTCAAGTTAAGATCTTTTTGCGTGAACACATATTGGAGATTCTTATGGTCGGTGAAGATATCAACATGCACCCCATACAAATAATGACGCCAAATCTTTAAAGCAAAAACCACGGCGGCCAATTCAAGATCATGGGTTGGGTAATTTTTTTCATGAACCTTAAGTTGCCTAGAAGCATAGGCTATAACCTTACCACTTTGCATCAACACACAACCCAAACCAATACGGGAAGCATCACAATAAACAACAAAACCTTCTAACCCATCCAGAAGTGACAAAATAGGAGCGGACACAAGCCTTTCTTTCAAAGTTTGGAAGCTTTCCTCACACTCATCCGACCACACAAATTTAGCCTTCTTTTGAGTCAACTTAGTCATAGGAGAAGCAAGAGAAGAAAACCCTTCCACAAATCTCCTATAATAACCCGCTAAACCCAAGAAACTCCTTATATCCAACGGGGTCAAAGGTCTAGGCCAATTCCTAATAACATCGGTCTTCTTAGGATCCACCTTAATACCATCCCCCGACACCACATGGCCTAGGAAAGCAACTTCCTTCAACCAAAACTCACACTTTTCATATTTAGCGTACAACTTCTCTTCCCTCAATCTTTGGAGTACAACCCTCAAGTGACCCTTGTGCTCTTCCTCACCCCGAGAATAGATCAAGATGTCATCTATAAACACCATCACAAAAGAATCAAGGTAGGGTTTGAAAACCCTATTCATCAAATCCATAAAGATAGCCGGAGCATTAGTCAACCCAAAAGACATCACCACAAACTCATAGTGCCCATACCTAGTACGAAAGGCCGTCTTGAGAATATCACACTCCCTCACCTTCACTTGATGATACCCTGACCAAAGATCAATCTTCGAGAAGTGACTAGCCCCATGCAATTGGTCAAATAAATCGTCAATCCTTGGAAGAGCATACCTATTCTTGACGGTGACCCTATTAAGTTGTCGATAATCAATACACATTCTAAGAGACCCATCTTTCTTCTTCACAAACAAAACCGGAGCACCCCAGGGAAAATGACTAGGTCTAATAAACCCCTTCTCTAACAAATCTTTTAATTGCTCTTTAAACTCCGCCGGGGCCATACGATAAGGGGGGATAGAAATAGGTTGAGTATCGGGAAGGAGGTCTGTACCAAGATCTATCTCCTTTTCGGGAGGGACACCGGGAAGGTCTTCTGGGAAGACATCTAGAAACTCATTAACAACCGGAATAGACTCAATAGGAGGGACTTTAGACTCCACATCATTGACTCTCACAATATGGTACAAGAACCCTTTCGAAATCAACCTATGGGCTTTAATGCAAGAAATGAATTTCCCCTTCACCACAGCGTCCCGGCTCTCCCACTCAAGGACGGGTTCATTAGGAAATCGGAACTTGACTTTACGAGTCCTACAATCAATAGAAGCATAGTATGCATGCAACAAATCCATCCCAAGAATAACATCAAAATCCACCATGTTCAACTCAACAAGATCACAAGGCAACAACTTATTCAATATGCAAACCGGACAATTTCTATACACTTTCTAGCAACAATAGAGACACCAATGGGAGTAGATACTTCATATGACTCATGCAACAATTCCGACTCGACATGAAATTTTCTAGCAACTAAGGGGGTAACAAAAGAAAGGGTGGCACCCGGATCAATCAAAGTATAAACATCAAGATCAAAGATTTGCAACATACCGGTCACCACATCCGGAGTCTCATTAACACCTTGTCTACCATGCACAGCATAAAATCGATTGTCCCTTAGGGCACCACTTTGAGAAGCACTTCTACCCAAAGGAGTAGTGTTAGCACTTCGGACCTTGTTGCGGGTCTTGGGACACTCAAACCTCTTGTGACCCACTTCCCCACATTCAAAGCAAGCACCCGAACCCTTCATGCAAGGACCACCATGCTTCCTCCCACACTTAGGGCATACATCCATAGAACCCACTTCACCTCCCCCTTGAGGTCTAGGAACATTGATAGCAAATCCCCGGTTGACATGAGGGTTTCCTCGACCTTGATGAAATCTAGCACCCTTAGGGAACCTATTCTCCAATCGGGCCCTCTTGGCCTCGTACCCCCTTCTCTTCCTCAACTTCTCCTCCTCCATTTGCTCGGCATAAACCATCAACCGAGACAAATCCATATCTCCAATGAGCATAGCGGACCGACACTCCTCACTAACCAAGTCGGATACACCCATCACAAATTTGTTCATCCTCGACCTAGTGTCGGCCACCAAGTGAGGTGCATACTTGGAGAGTTGGACAAATTTGAGGGCATACTCCCTCACACTCATAGCTCCTTGCTTCAAGTTCATGAACTCCACCAACTTTGCCTCCCTAAGCTCAAGAGGGAAGAACCTATTAAGGAAAGCAAGTTTAAACTCCTCCCACAACACCACATAGCCATTACCTTTCTCACCCTTCCATTGATCAAACCAAATTTGAGCAACCCCCTTGAGTTGGTAAGCCGCCAATTCCGCCTTCTTACAAGCACCAACATCCATAATGGTCAAGATTTTGCATACCTCATCGATGAACTCTTGCGGGTCCTCATCCACCTTTGAACCATGGAAGACCGGAGGGTTCATCCTCATGAAATCTCTCACCCTTTCCCCCGGGGTGGTAGCTCGAGGAGCTTGGGCTCCTTATTGCACTTGGTTAGTTACCACTTGTGCAAGCATGGTGAGTGCATCACGGAGCTCACCATTGGTGGGTGGCTCTTCCGGTGATCGGGCCCGTCTTCCCCTCATGTTTGGCATGATGATCTAGCAATCCAAAGAACAAGCGTTAGGGAGGAATCACCTTATCGCACTCTAAGCACGACATAGAACATGAAGAAGGGAAACCTTTCCTAAAACGTTTTGTAGCCTCCCATTCATAGTCGTGGCGCTCTTCACAACCATGATTAGGACTCTACTCAATGCGGTGTATTGGACTCCGAGGATTTAACAACCTAGTGCTCTGATACCAAGTTTATCACGACTCAAGCCTAGGGCCTAGACGTGACATGGCGAATGAGGAACCCGAAGGAACCCCAAACAAGCCTCTCAAACTTGTCATCACACTTCATCGGTCGCGGAAGTACATTCAACATTAAATAACGGGAAATAGGGACTAAGGGCAAACCATTTCAAAATGACATCATAGAACAAGAGTCAAGCTCGTTTACAAAATACATGTCCAACGCACACCTTTACATACATAGATAGGACGGGGGCCATGACATACTACCGGCTCCCCTCATAGTCAAAATACAATTGCAAGCTAAAGTCTCAAAACATAGGAGTAGGAAACATAACATAGCCCTCGAATCATTGAGGACTCACCAACAAACTCGGATAAGCACCGTACTAGCCCCGTGAATGGAGAGAAGGATCAAGAGTAGCTCCGGTCCCTTCATGGTGACATCATGTAGGCAAAATATGCATTAGTACTTGGAATGTACTAAGTATGCGGTGTGCAATACAACAATAGACAATGACACAATCGAAATGAAAGAAATAGTTTCATAGGCATAATGAATAACAATATGAGGATGCATGATCAAAGTGAAGTCAAAACATGTTTAAGTAAATCTATACTAATAGTAGATATCATATGTGTATGCATGATCCAACCAATGTATAACCCCAACTTAGGATGGGGGATGCCGTTCACACCCGGACACCCTGGTGGCAAGGTATAAACCCCTCACATGGTTGATGTTGGTCACACCCCAAGCATCCTAGGTGGTAAGATATAAACCTCTCACATGGTTGATGTTGGTCACACCCCAAGCATCCTAGGTGGTGAGATATAAACCTCTCACATGGTTGTCCGGTTCTTTTCCCCCGGACCGGGCATGGTCATGCAACACTTTATATTGGAAATTCCCATTAGGCTCTAATGCAATCTCATGTATGGAATGAGCATATACACAAGCTTAGTTTGTCATCAACACATCTCTGGAATGCCATACATCTCATAACTCAAGCTTTAAAGCATCAATTCACCAATTCTCCATAGTTGGACATTTTGTCAAACACCTTGAAGACATGTAATGGAATCAAAGAGCATGAAAAATAGGGTAGTAATTATGCTGCCAAACCAGTGAACAACCTACAACAACACCTTTTCACACCCTCAAGACCACATGAAAATCTCCACATCCATTCCAAATTTAGATTCAAGTTCTAGAGTCACAACATGCTCAAAACATTCACTTTTCATGTTTAAAAGTCAATGTGCAGGAAATTATTACAAAGAACAAGACTAATTTATGAATCTTAACTTAAACCATGAATTAGTGAGTAGAATAGAGTCTAGGCACTATGGGTGGAAGGACCCATGAGTTCAACACCACATACCTTGAGTTTTTATGAAGGTCTTGAGAGTGTCTTCAATGGAATCTTGGAACTTGGAGCAAGAGTCTCTTCAATCTTGAGGAAGGTTTTGGATTAGGGTTCTTGAGAGAACTTGAGAGAAAATGTGTCTAAGTATGGGAGAGGTGTTTTTGGGAAATGTTTTAGAGATGGGAATTGAACTAATGCTATATAGGAAATAATATATGCCCTTTGAAAAAAAAAAAAGGTCCAACACTTGGAAAAGAAAATGAGGCGGGTGAACAGTAAAAACGCTCACTGGAAATTGCATTTCCTGCCGGACAGACTTTACGAAAATGGGCATAACTTATTTGTTCTAACTCTGAATGAGGTGAAACAAAGTTCGTTGGGTAGCTAACTCAAAGGGCTTTCCATGGATATGTTATGGGCCACCCAATTATTTGTGTGCTAGGAGATATGACCCTCCAAAGTAGACCCTCGAAAAAAAGCTTCACTTGGAAATTTCGGATTTTGATACGGTTGCTCTAAAATTTGGGTTAGACCCATTTCCCACTCAATTTGACCCCCTAAACAAGAATATGAAGTCGGATTTTTGAAAAACGAAACGGAATTTTAGATATAGCTAAAACAAGTTTCCGGCAACTTCCGGAGCACATTTTTAGGAACTTTTTTTGGGTCATTTCACTCAGCATCCCAAGTCCTGTAACTTTGGTTGATCCAGTGTGTTGTCGCGGAACCGATCTGCGATTTTCCGACTACCTATTTCTATCACTGACTTGATTTTTCCTCAAGGATGGCACGCTGGAACTTTGGGAGAGCTAAAGTTTCTCTAGGCGGTGCACCGAGCGGTCTTGGCGATCACAAGGATAGCTTTTCTTCACTTATTCAGTTCTTTAGTTCCTTTTTGTCCGGTAATGTCCTTGCCTTGCTCCTTAGACTACATAGCTACAAATCAACATTTAAACATCAGTTTAGAGTATAAAATAGGCATTTGAGGACACTTATACTATCAAAACTAAACCTTAAATGAGTCGAAATCTCACACTCATCAACACCCCCAACTTAAACTTTTGTTTGTCCTCAAGTAAAACTCAAGATCAATAGTTCAATAAGGATATCTACAAATAGTGCTGCATAAGACTCAACATATTTGCACACAATAAGGTTCAAACTACTCATACACTAATTAATTGTGCACTCAAAGTTTCAACTTTTGACTCATCATCAAGTATGCTCAAGCTAACAATGATTGCTTCAAATGCAAGTTCAAGTTAAAAAATATATTCAAATGCCCTCTCAACCAAGATGATTCCATATTCACACAAAGTTTCTCAACAATTTAAAGTACTGGAATCACACACAACTCTCACACTCACAAAGATGAACACATGCCAGACTTAACCCATAAGTTTTCCCTATTTTCCAATCAACTTTTGTTTCAGCTCACTCAAGATCACAAAGGTCTTTTGAAGGCTTGTAACATGGCTGAGTGTAAAGGTATGGTCATTTAGGATTAGTGGATTCTACCTTCATGAATTATGGCCTGAACATCACTTTCCTTCTTTTCTTTAGAATTTCAAACATGCCCATAATCCACCCCATTATTCAACTTCATATGAACCGCCGGACACCCCATTTAATTTGCAATTTTAACTAATTTATTTCACAACTTTTTCTTTTTTTCAATTGTTTTCTTTTCTTTCATTTCCTTTTTCCCTCTTTTTTCCATGGAGGGGTTCCATCTTTTTCAAAACAACTGATCAAAGGGGGAATTATTGACACTTCTTAACTTTCCTACTTTTTCACCACACCCCCCAACTTAGGCTTTTGGCCTAAGTTGACTATTCAAACATATCAATACTTTATGAAGGATATAGGTGATGGGATAAAAGGGTCAAAGTTGTTCAAGTTTCTTCCAAAATAATGATAGGCTCAAAAGGTCCCAAGCAAGGTTCACACATCTTAGAAGGCTGGCCACAAAAGAGGTATATTGTCAAATTAGTTCACTCTTCAAAATTCTCGCCTAAGATCATTTCAATTGTTTTCTTCACTTGAATCAATCCGACCAACGAGGTAAATTCTAGGCATTATGAAATACAATGTTCAAGACGGCCTCACCACACAAGGCATTGATACAATCATCAGACAAGACTCCACACTTTCTAGCTAGCGTGCAATATTCATCAAAAGAGACGTCATTGACAATCGGCTAGTCACAACAAGATGCTCAAAGTTCACATATAGCCTATGTAATATCGTTTAACTCATCGTAGCCACATATTCATTTTGTTCAATTAAGACCACTATTTAAGTCATCAGTATTGACCATAATCAACCCTCAAATATGTACAATAACATCCATAATCACGCACACAAGAGGTGGCAATATTTTTAAAAATTGGTTAAAAACAGCTTTCACATCAAAACATTGGGCCACAAGCTATGAACATTCGCAATATCACAACCAAAATATATATAAAACAATAGGCTCAATATTCACAAAAACATCATCAATATCAATATACCAAAAACAGCCCACAAAAAGAGGTAGGTATGGAAATACTTCACCCCACCTAAAAAAATATGTAGTTCGCATAAAATTCAACTAAAACAAAATAATATAAAAAGTAACAGAGAGGGAGGGGAAAGATCATCCTGCAAGGCTATTCTTATGGTGATGTCTACATTTAAGTCACTCCATCTGTCGAGGCAACAGTGCCTAGTATCACATCCTTAGCTCCACTGAAGCCCACCATGGACACATCTCTCAAAAAGGCCTGAACAACTGAATCTACCATGGCACCCTCAAGGTCTACCAAATCATCAAAGACAACATCCTAATTACCGTAAAGCTGCTCCTCATCAGTCTCTGCCTCAGTCTCAGCAGGAGCAACATCAGCTCCAATCTCATCTCAGGTGGTAGCCAGAGGCACATCTGAACAAGATAGAAAATCTACACTCGGGTCATCACAGATCTCCACTGTCCCAAATAATGAGGTATAATTTGTGAACTTTAGATGCTCCACATCCTCCTCAACTTAGAAACTTCGGCTTTCAAGGCCGTCACCGCCTTAGTAGCACCTTGTGCACTCTCACAAACCTCTACTCTCACCGTGAGGGAATATATCAGAGCCTTGAGAGGTGTCAATCAGCAGCAATGGCTCTCTCAATCATCCCAAGAAAAATGGCCACTAATCGAGAGGCACGCACATTGGCAGATTGGACCAAATTACCCATTTTGTACAACATTGCTTGGGTGATCGGAGGCCTAGAAGTAGAGGTACCAGCAACAGATCTAGAGGGCGGGGGAGCAGCAGAAGTAGCAGTCTCAGAAAAGGGAGGTACATATATACCTGAGGTCCCATTGGTCTTATTAGGCATGACTGCCTCTGTCTGTATCATATCAACATCAACCTCTGGGGATGTGTTCATTCGGGTTGCCTTCCTCCTATCAGCAACATCATGTAGGTAATCGGCCTAAATGCACCGAATGTTAGTAGAGAAGGTGGGAGTCACCTGCACATACGTCTTCTCATCTCGAGGAACACAGGCCCGTCTGCACAACTTGGTGATCAACACCAGAAATTAGAGTGAAGTTTGTCTCTTCTTGGCCCTTATGGCCAAATCTTGCTCAATCAATAGACATAAATTCAGTGACTGGCGATAAATAATGGCCCCTAGACAGGCTACCTTTGGGTGTCTGAGAATGGACTCATTCTGGTATGGCATGATAGAGCTTCTAATTAACCCGAACCAGTATCTGGCATCAATATTTAGGTCTATCTTCTATATAGGTGCACCAGCCTCTATCCACCTTGGGGTTTCATCAGATATAAGGGGTGCCAACCAACCTTTCAGATCTTTCGAGGTTTTTCTTTGAATTAAATCGATGTATGGATGCATGAAATTGTAAGTGCACTCCAAAACAACATATATGTCTGTACTTTCGCACGTCACCTTCTTTCCCCTGACTATCACATAATCAACCAATTTGAAGACTCTGTCCTTCCTCTTCTCTTTCGGCACCAGATCTCCGTAAGCCAAATAGAACTGTTGGACCCAATTAGGAATGTAGGGGCCCGAGGGTATAGTGAAGATCTTGAACTTATGATGTTTGAGAGTGCTCCATATCTTCGGAAACCTATCCACTACTCCATCTGTGGACAATCTTTTCTCCTCTAGAATAGTCCTCAATCCCTCGACCTTTTATGTGTTGAGAGACCAGGGAGGAGGACCCTAAACTAGTGGTGTTGGGACCACAGTCTGTGCTTGAGCTGCAGCTGGGGGAGTCTAAGGCATGCGGATCTTAGACGGATCATTCATTGCCTTGGAGTGAAGCTTCTCTCTTTGTGTCTGTAGCAACTGGTCATCCTTAGGCTCTGAGATGGAAGCATGAGAATTCTGCGATTCCCTCTCGCTGTCTGATGATGTTAGGTGAGTCTCATAGATTCGCTCACTGTCGGAGCTGGCCTGCGTTGTCTCAACTATGGGTGCCTTGCCCTTGTCTTTTCCTCCCTTTGTTGGAAGGTTGGCTGCCTTTGCTCAATTGTACCCTCATTTATAGCTATTGCATGTGCCCGCTTGCGGGGCAGCATGTTTCTTCCGGACACTTTGGATCTAGCCATTTCTGCAAACCACATAGAAAAACGTTAGAAAAAGTTCCAGAACAGGTGCAAAAAATATGTAGCAGAAATACTCGCTGAACCATTCGGCGAGTCGCCGAGTTACTTTGGCGAGCTAGATCCTGCTTACCGAAAGTTACAAAGAATTTTTTTCAAAAATTCAAGATAGGTGAACGATGTCTAGGGCCATTCGACTAATCGCCAACACCAATTGGCGAGCTAGAAGTAGCTCGCCAAAAGTTATAGTGTATTTTAAAGATTATGGTGCAAAAGGGCAATCAAGAAGGACTTTGGAGAGTCGTCTAGTGAACTCGGTGAGCTTAGGCATATCGCTGAAAGTTACAGACTCAAACTCACCAATTCAGGGAGATTAAAGGTGATCTAGGGGGACTTTGGCGAACCGCCAAACCACTCGGCGATCTTGACTTAGCTCGCCAAACGGCCCAACGTGCCAATTTTCACCCCACTTTTTCAAAATTCAACCCGCAACCCCCAAAAATAAAATTAAACACCTACACTATGCAATTAAATCAAAACCCATACTAACCATGCCCTTAGGGACTCAGACTTCCCCTAATTTGGTCAAAATTGGCCATTTGACATCTTTTGATCTTAAGAATGACGTCACACGCTCCATCATTGGGCAAAATACATCATTTAGTACAATCCAAGGTTACTCAGACTTCACCCCGCTAGACCCGTAACATTCTTATCGCAACCCAATGATTTAGACTTGATTTTAAACATGCACGACACGGGATTCACAATTAAAAGCGAATTAAAATTTGTTTCAATTAAAATTAGGCAAACAAACATACAAACGATGATTAACCAAAAACAATCAATAACACATTAACATTTGCATTCGATTTCAACCACATATTTAATTACGGGTTCGGAAAACCAACCTTTATGCCGAAAATTATATTGTAAAGCTAGGCGACAAAGTATCCAAAATCAATCTGTAGCATAGATCCCAAAGAGTACGAGAATAGAATCACAAAAAATTTTAAGAACTACAGTCGGCTGAGAGGATACGGGAGTTAAAAATTTAAGAAGATAGAGGATTTTGAAATTTTAATTTAAACAGTTTGGCCTTTAAAACCGTTCAATTCGCGTTCCATTCAGCAGTATAAGTCGTGACTGCCGAACCACTCGATGATGTGCTAGTGGTATTTTTACTCCCAGCAATTTGAGGGTTCAAATGGCGGACAAAGTCTTGCTCGCCGACCTGTTCGGTGAATCACCGACAGAACCTTTAGTTAGCCAAGTTTTACAAAGTTCCCTATCATGCTAGGTGGTTCCAACGGCAACCAAGTTGATCTTCACCAACCTGTTCGGTGTTTTTTCGACTGGACTTTGGCTCGCTAAATTACCCATTTTCTAACACCTTTCACTTTTGAACCTGCAAAATCAACACCCGTTATTCAAAATCAAAAACTTGGGTTGCCTCCCAAGAAATGCGTTATTTAACACTGTGGCATGACGTGGATACACTCTTAAGGATCATTCTTCGGGTTTGCCAAGGTATCCCTTGGTAGGCCCCATTTTTGCATTGGGTTCAATTGAGAAGAAAGTTGACCCATTTGCATTCCAATTGCTTGATTGACACTGAATGGGATGTGACCGTCTGATTATGTGTAGATACATCTTCTTTCATTTCTTTCAAAACCTTGTCCGACCCTTCTACCTTAATGAGAATGTGTGAGAGCATATCTTCCATACAGACATTTTTTGACTCCTTAGGCTTTTGATGCTCATGGGGTGGGACATACTTGTTTTTTTCACCCTCTCTTTCCTTCCAAGAAGTGTTACAATCACACCAATCTATATCACGGTCTTTCCATCCCTCATCTCTATTCCAACCCGCATTTGCACCCGGCCTTGCATAGTTTTCATGAAAACATCCTTCTTGGTTTGCACGGCAGTTCACTTCTTCATTGTACAACGCCTTAAATTGCACTTCATCGGGGTTCACTCCACCAACACCCATAGCATTTACACTCTTCAAGCTACTACCCATCACATTTTTTGCAAAGATATCCAGTTGGGTTATCATTTTGTCCATGTTGTGTTATCTCTCTTGATTCTTCTTGATCTATTATTTTGTCATCCAAAAAGTGAGAGGAGACACTTGGTCCTCATGAGTATACCATGCTCTATTTATCTTGGTCATGCCATCAAGGAGTTGAGAAGCTACTTCATAGGGTTGTTGCATTATACCTCTGGGAACAAGTTTATTAGCAACTCCTTTATTCACCGAATCAAGAATCCTATAAAAGTATTGTTGCAGTATATGATTTGGCAATCCATGAGTTGGACATTGAAGTACTAACTTCTTAAACCTCAGCCATCTCTCATGAATAGGTGCACCTTCCAAGAATTTAAAACCTTGGATGCTATCTCTGAGAGTCATCATCTTTGAGGGGGGAAAGAATCTCACATAGAACCCTACTGTAAATTCATCCCAATAGTGATGGAATCCCTCGGTAACTCAGTTAGCCATTTAGTGGCTTCACCCATCAAAGTGAATGGGAACAACCTGAGACAAATTGATTTTTGTGATACGCTCATGAATGAGTGATCAGTCCAAGATTTGGACTCATTTAGGGCTTTATTTGGATAGATTTAGTGTCCTCAAATGATTATATTGTGCCAATAACTGATGAAAAACCCTTGATTTCAAGGTATATGGATTGAAGAACAAAGTATGGATACTAATTTACAAAATGGAACGAAGCGAGCTGAAAGAAGGAAGAAAAGAGAGCCTGGTGATCACCAAGTCCATTTGGCGAGTCGCAGAGTGGCCATTTGACTGCCTAAAGTTCCAGTGTGCCAAACCCTGAAGGAGAAAATCAAGTTGGCGAGAGAAAGGAGCAGTCAACGGATCATCGAGCGGTTCCGCAATGAAGTGTTGGATCACCAAAGTTACAGAACTTGAGGAAGTTGAAGGCCAAGCCAAAAAGGTGAGGACATTGACCAAATGGCAGATCGCCAAGCTGATCGCCGAGCCCGACTTATTACCCCAAATGGTCTTTCGCAACATATTTTTGGCGACTATAAACAGGTTTTGAACGTTTAGTTTATAGGTTATTTTACATCAAATTATTTATTTGAGTAATGTTTCAGTTTGAACTCTGAGTATTGAGACTAGTTTTCCTTAGCTTTAAATAATTGAAGTTTTTCCCTTTTGAGAAATTGGAAGTGGGTCTTTGAGATTATTCAATGTTGACCATTTTAAAGATGAAATCAATCGTACCCCGTTGATGGAAACATAATTTGGTAACGATTTTTATCTTTTTAAGATGTCTAGAAAAAACCCTTATTCTTGGGGTGTGATTATGTGATTATGGGCTGATTTAGTTTATAAGTATTGCTAATTGTTAATCTAAATGTTGTTTAGATGTGATATCAATCAGTAATTGTATTTTAATTGAAAGAATTGTACTTGCAAATGCAGTTGTTCCTTTGTGTTTTTGGCTTGTTCGAGAGACGGGTTTTAAAACCAACATTATTGATTAATAGTCTGTGGGTATTGGGTTGTCGTGGGTTTAGCTCTAGAGAGTAAATCCTAAACCCTTTTCCACACATTCAGCTCAAGAGAGCGAATGGACTAAAGTGTAGGTTGTTCCTTTTTTTGTATGCTTGTCCATGTTCGAGATAAATTGACTTGATTCAGGGTAAATTATTCGAGAGAAAGTTTATCTCCTCTATAGTCTAGCTTATTCACTAATTTACAGTTATTTCCTAACAGTTGCAATTACCCATTCCTCTACATTAGCCTATAATCGAATCACATCCCAAGAACCCGTCTCATTATTGTTATTTTTGTGTTATTTGTTGCTGCTGTAGGTGATAAATCAAACCAAAACCCCCTGTTATTTGACATTCGTGTCACCCCTGAATTTGAATTATATTTTTATTCGTAGATGTCTATTCCTATGGCTGATGTGAGAATATTCACACTTGACTATTGAATCTTAAACACGTACCACTCCTTGTCGGATTCGACCCCAACTCATTTAGTTGGGTTATTATACTGACTAACGATCAATGACGCTTAGAACTGGATTAAGTTTCCTTGAAACATTAAATCAAAATGGTGCCGCTGCAGGCGAGTGGTGTTGGTTAAGATTCTTTGGTTAAGTTGAATTTTGTTCCATTTAGTAATAGTTTAATCTACTTAATTTTAGGTTTGGTTTGTGTATTGCGCATTTGAACCGAGGTAATGAGTGTGAATAAAAGCAATGGTAGCCAAGTGGGCCACCAAGATGACATCGGCAACCTCAAAGATGTCAATGAGCCTAATGTTAATGACTCTCATCTAATGGGTTGACTTGGTGCCATTTGCTTGCATCTGGCTGAAGGGAACACTGTTTTCCATATTACAAGTACTATGTTGTAGCCCTTGTAATTAAAAGGGTTGTTTGGTGGGCTGGCTCATGAGGATCCCCATGAGCGTATTAGAAACTTTGTTGCTGTTTGCGGGCCGTTCTCCTTCAAGAACATATCCCAAGAGTTGGTCCGGCTGAGGTTGTTGCCATTCTCTTTAATGGGAGAAGCATGTATGTGGCTGGTTGAATTACCATGAGAATCAATCACCTTGAGGGAAGAGTTTGTCACCGCATTTCAAGTGCGATTTTTCCTTCCATCGAAGATGATGTCTCTTCAAGACAACATCCAAAGCTTCAAGCATTTGGAGGGTGAGCCAATTCATGAGACTTGGTTGCGATTCAAGAAGTTGGTGCTGCAATGCCCAACTCATGGTTTACCCGACAATGTTTTGTTGCAATATTTTTACCGATGCCTTGATTCAGTGAACAACGGTGTAGCTGACCAAATTTCTCCCAGAGGTTTGATGCAACAACTTTACATTATAGTGTCCCAACTTTTGGATGGTATGACCACAATTAACGGGCTTGGTACACCCGCGAAGATCAGGACTCTCCTATCACGTTTAAATTGACCAAGGAGCAACTTGAAAAGTCCAAGAGAGGGATCCGAACATGGCAAAGATCATGAAACAAATTGACATTATACCTCTTTTGTGACCTACCTTGTGAGTGTGTGAACTTTGCTTGAACACCCTTTGGGCCTTACCCTTTTCTTGGAAAAAACTTGAGCAAATGAAACCTCTATTTATCCCGTCAACCATAATCCTCATGATATGTGGTTTGTTCGAATAGCCAACTTAGGCCAAAACCCTAAGTTGGGGGTGTGCTGAAAAAAGAAAGTAAATCAAGATGTGCAAAGATGGCCCCCTTTGACCCATGGTTTTTAGAAAGATGAAACCCCTCCATACAAAAAAAAAAGAGAAAAAGAAAAGAGGAATGAAAAAGAAAAAGAACAAATATTTTTTGAAATAAAGTTGTGAAAGTGCAAAAGAAATGGGGTGATCGGTATTCCATGGATAGTGAATAATGGGCTGACTTTTGAGCATAAATGAAAATGTTAAAGAAAAGAGAAGAAAGTGTTATTCATGCCACATATCATGAGGACAGCAGCCACTGAGCCTAAATGACCATACCTTTACACTCAGCCCCGTTACAAGCCTTGAAAATACCTTTTTAATCTTGAGTGAGCTGCAACAAGTGTTGGTTGAAAAATAAGGGAAAACCTATGGGTGAAGTCATGCATGTGTTTATTTTTGTAAGTGTGAGAGTTGTTTTTTATTTTGAAACTATAAATTGTTCAACCATTGTGTGCGAATATGGAACCATTCTTTGTGCGAGGGAATTTGGGTACCTTTGTTGAGCTGGAACCTGAATTTGAAGCAAGTATTGTCAGCTTGAGAATCTTTGATAATAGTGAGTCACAACTTGAGTCTTTAAGTTCTAAATTGATCCTTGCATGAGTAAGTTGAGTCTTCTCGTGTGCATTCGTGATTTAGTCTTGTGTAGCACTGTTTGAGACATCCTTTTTGAACTATTGAACTTGAGTTTTACTTGAGGACAAGCAAACGTTTATGTTGGGGGTCTTGATGAGTCCAAGATTTGGACTCATTTAGGGCTTTATTTGGATAGATTTAGTGTCCTCAAATGCTTATTCAGTGCCAATAACTGATGAAAAACCCTTGATTTCCATGTATATGGATTGAGGAACAAAGCATGGACACTAATTTGCAAAAAGGAATGAAGCGAGCTGAAAAAAGGAAGAAAAGAGAGCCTGGTGATCGCCAAGTCCATTTGGCGGGTCGCCGAGTGGCCATTTGACTGCCTAAAGTTCCAATGTGCCAAGCCTTGAAGGAAAAAATCAAGTTGGCGAGAGAATGAAGCAGTCGGTGGATTGCTGAGTGGTCCACGATGCAGTGTTAGATCGCCCAAAGTTACAAAACTTGAGGAAGCTGAAGGCCAAGGCAAAAAGGCGAGAGCATTGACCAAAGGGCGGATCGCCGAGATGATTAGAGAGCCCGACTTACTGCACTGAATGGTCTTTCGCAGCATATTTTGGGCGACTATAAATACGTTTTTGAACATTTAGTTTATAAGTTTTTTTACATCATATTATTCATTAGAGTAATTTTTCAGTTTGAACTCTGAGTATTGAGACAAGTTTTCCTTAGCTTTGAAGAATTGAAGCTTTTCACTTTTGAGAAATTGGAAGTGGGTCTTTCAGATTCTTCAATCTTGATCATTGAAAACACGAAATCAGTTTTACCCAGTTGATGGAAACATAATTTGGTAACGATTTTTATCTTTTTATGATGTCTAGCTAAAACCCAAATTCTTGGGGTGTTATTATGTGATTATGGGCAAATTTATTTTATGGGTATTGTTAATTGTTAGTCTAAATATTGTTTAGAAGTGATTTCAATCAGTTATTGTAGTTTAGTTTAAAGAATTGTAGTTGCAAATGCAGTTTTACCTTTGTGTTTTTGGCTTACTCGGGAGAGGTTTTAAGACCAAGATTAGTGATTGATGGTCTGTGGGTATTGGGTTATCATGGGTTTAGCTCGAGAGACTGAATCTTAAACCCTTTTCCACACATTCAGCTCGAGAGAGTGAATGGACTAAAGCGTAGGATGTTCTTATTTTGTATGCCTGTCGATGTACGAGAGAAATTGACTCGATTCTGGTAAATTTTCTACAAAAAGTTTACTTCCTTTATAGTCTAGCTTATTCACTAATTTACAGTTACTTCCAAATAGTTGCAATAACTCATTCGTCTACATTAGGCTATAATCGAATAACTTCCCAAGATCATGTCGCATTATTGTTATTTTGGTATTATTTGCTCCTACTGTAGTTTATAATTCAAACCAAAATCCCTGTTATTTGACATTCGTGTCACCCCTTAATTTGAATTATGTTTTTATTCGTAAATGTCTAATCCTATGGCTGATTTGAGCATATTCACACTTGACTTCTGTATCTTAAACACGTACCACTCCCTGTGGGATTCGACCCCAACTTATTTAGTTGGGTTATTATACTAACTAACGATCGTTGATGCTTAGAACTAGATTAAGTGTCCTTGAAACGTTAATCAATGAGAAAGGCCCACAAACGTCCATGAAGTCCCGGCTATGCTCATCGGGGTCTTCGTGAGCTAATCCTCCATATAGACCTTTCATTTGGAGGAGTTGTAGCACTGTGCTAGTAACATGGAAGACAACATTCCCTTCGATTGGAAGTAGACGTATTGCACCAACATCACCCCAATCAGATTGGTTCATTCATATCATTAGTATTCCCAATATAGGCTGGGTGGCCCACTTGGTTACCATTACTCTCGTTTACGCTCATCTTTTCCTCTGTTCAACACAAGAAACACAAAACAAAAACTAAAGTAAGTCGATTCAACTACAACCAAAGAGATCCCAATTCAATTTCAATAAAAGAATTTTAAACAACACCAATTCCCGACAGCGGCGCCATTTCGATCAACTTTTCAAGCACACCTCATCCAATTCTAGGGGCAAACGATCGTTAACTTGTTTAAAACCCAACAAAAGTTTGGGGTCAAAACCACAGGGAGTGGTACGTGCTAAAATTCAATTATGAAGTACAAATGTGGTCTAATTATTTATAGGAGTAGAAATTATCGAAAAAGACATGTGAATAAGTCGAAGGGGGTGACAACGGATGTCAGATGGGGGGTTTTAATTGTGAATTATCAGCTACAACATAATCAAACACGGAGAAAATAACAATATAGAGAGGAATTCTCGGGATGTGATCAATTATAGAAAAATTTCACTATATGGTTAATTGAAACTACTAAAAAATAGCTAAATATAAGTGGGTAGGCTAGACTATATGTGAAATAGCTTTCCCTCGAACAATTATCTCGAATCAAGTGATTTATTTCGAACATCACTAAGTTTAGCAAATAAGAATAGTCCACACCTTCATTCATCTATACTCTCGAGCTAGATATGTAGAATTGATGTTAGGATTTACTCTTTCCAGCTAAACCCATATCACCCAAATAACTAAAATCATCAATTGAAAGCTTTGATTCTAAAACCTTTTTTTAATGCATGCCAAGAATTCTAAGTTCGAATTGCATTTGCAACTACAATTCTTAGTTTAACACACAACTATCAATTAAAAATCACCTCAATTATGCATTTAAATCACTAATTAACAATACCCGTAATCTACTTCAACCCATAATCACATGATCACACCCTAAGAATTGAGGTTTTAGCCACACATCATAAAAATAGAGAAACGATTACCATATACATTCGCCATGATCTGGGTAAAGGTTCCCAAGTCTTTACAATGGTCCAAAATGGTTAAGTAACCCAAGTAAAAATTTGCAAAGTCTACCCAAGTAAAAATTTGCAAAGTCTACAGTAAGAATTCAAAAACTTAGAGAGAAACTCAAACTCTAAAATGGGAACTGTAATATCAGGGATAGAATTCTAATATCTGCGTGTGAGAACTCCTCAAATTTCCTTTTAAAAATCCATTTATAGTTTCCCACTTTTTGGGTAAAAAGTCCACTCGACGGGATAAGTCCCGCCTCAGCGAATGTTCATAGATCCGTCGTTTCCTCTCTTCCATCGCCATTTTACATTGGTCCTCAGCATCCCAATCCTCTAACTTTGGGCGATCAAGTGTGTTGTTGCGGAACCAATCGGAGATTCACCGACTGTCCATTTTTGTCACCGACTTGGATTTTCTCCAGGGCTCACACTGGAACTTTGGTCGAGCTAAAGTGCCACTAGGCAGTGGGCCGAGTGGTCTTGGCGATTACCAGGATCACTTTTCTTCACTTCTTCAGCTCTTTAGTTCTTTTTTGCCTAGTCATGTCCTTACCTTGCTCCTTAGACTCCATAGCTCTAAATCAACATTTAAACATCAGTTTAGAGCATAAAATAGGGATTTGAGGACACTTATACTATCAAAATTAAGCCCTAAATGTGTTGAAATCTGAGACTGATCATGTTGACATCCACAATTAACCTTCAGAAGCCTATAATATTTTTTAGAAATTTGTGTCACTTCTTCACTCCTTTTGTGTGGTGTATCTCTTGTCATATGAGTTGAGTCCAATTGTCTCTATGGATTCCTATAGGTATGTTGATGAGGTAAACTAGATGTCGTTGTTCCGGCGGAAGGGACTTAAGGAAGGAAAGATTAGAACTAGGAAGGTTCCAGTTTGTATCTAGCTTTAAGAGTCATTGAATGCATGGATTATTAGTTTGCGGTCATTCATGATATGAATAAAAGGTAATGAACGTCACTTTCCATAACAATATACCTTAATGATTGTTACTTTATTGATTGTATTGCCTGAATGTCTACATGTGCATGAAGTATAATTGCTTGTATTTCTATGATATTATGGACATGAAGAGTACTTAAATTGATTATGTGTGATTATTTAATGATAAATTTCTATGTGATTTACTGAACATGTTTTGGTGTAGTACAGTTCTATAATTTAATGGTTATGTTATTTATTAGAAGTGTCATGTCTTGGGGTTTTCTTGCCTGTGCTCTTTTCCCCAAGAGAATGTTTTAATTTCTGCTGAACCGGCATGTTTAAAAATGTATGTGTACAAGTAACTTGAAAAACAGAAGCATGATGGCATAAAAAAACATAAAAAAATGATCTCCGTCCAAAAATGGTTAAATGTGCCAGATCTGTAGGCTTGATAAGTTGAATGTGCTGGATCTCAATGTGATATGATAAGGAACCGATTTGACCTCATGACTTAAGCTAAGACTTGAATTGGGTAATCGAGTAATCTGATAATGAAATAATGTGCTGAGTGTGTGTGAGGAAAGCTTGAATGTTAATATAGTGTTTGCCAATCTAGAACTTGCCTCGTTGGTGCTGCTTAGATAATCTAGGCTAGAAGTTAGTAAATGATCATAGGCCCTTGTTCAAATAAGTCCACACAAGCATAAAATGATCCATCCAAATGACATTACTTTTCCCTTTGATCCAAATGTTTGAGCCTAATATAAACCACTTCTTTCAATTCACCTAACTCACCTTCCCTAAAAAAAATTGTTTTGGCCCCGGTCCCTCCTTGGACATGTGCACCATCACTTAGGTCAAAAGCCTAAGTTGAGGGTGGCTAATTCAAAAGTTACATTGATCTTGGCCCTGGTCCAACATCGAATATTGTGCACCTCAACTCATGCAAAACACATCAGTTGAGGGTGGCTATGAAAAAGCAAACCGAAAGAAAAAAGGTATCGAAAGAGTTTTGTGTTGAAGAGAGAAACAGAAAATAAAAAGATGTGACTATGTGCAAAAGAAGCAAAAAGATGAAAAGACAAAAGTGCTAAAAACAAAAAAAATAAAGAAATATAAAGTGAAAGAATAAAAGAAGAAGGTGAAAAATAAGAGCAATTAAGCCAAAAGTCACATATGTGCTGAAAGAGTTAAGGGAAAGAAAATACAATGAAAGGATGTCAAAAATAGGTTGAGAAAAGAGGTAAAAGGACGACGTAATGTCAAGGAGGGCAGAAAGTCACTAAAAAGTACCCAAATGTACCATACCTGACCCTGAGCCTACGTTACACGCTAATAAAGTCCTATCGTGATCCTAGCAACTAGTTTGGAGAGTCTAAGCATTGAAATAAGGGCAAGCCTATGGTATTAAGCACTAACTGTACTTGAAGTCACTTCTGAGTGTGAGTGTTGAATGAATCCTCAAAACTTGAAAGGCATATCTATTGTGTGTGAAAAAGGATTTCTTTTGAAGTGAGGGAACTAGTTACATTGTTGGAGAATTGATACCTTTGTGATTGTAAAAGGTGTATGTTGTGATGTTTGTTGGTCGATCTATGTCATATTTTGATCCGTATGAGTTAGCTTGTTGAGTCTAAATGAAGACATTTTCACTAAGAAAATAGGATGGATTGAAAAGGCCATGTGATTGCTTGAGTTTGTATGTGTAGGTCTTCACAAGTGTCGTTTAGCGTTTTAGTGTGTCGCATGAGGATGAACAACATGTTTAAGTTGAGGGTGTTGATATGCCATAAGTTTACGGTATTTTTGATGCAATTCACTTAGAAGTTGTGTGTGTCTAGAGCCATATTGTATTAGAAATAATGTGTTTTGTGTTGTGTTTGTAGGAAATACGCTTGGAATGCAGTTGATGGAGATGACAGCTGAAATAATGCAGAAGTAGCCACCCACGGAGTGACCCACAGACTATAGGTCTTGTGACGGGTCATCGTTAGGCAGGCGTGGATGGATCATCAAGGAATTCTGACCAAGTGTGGAACTACGAAGCAATCCACAGACCGTAGGTTGACCTACGGCTCATCCTGCACATCCGTCGATAGATTCAGAGAGTTGAAGTTCTAGTACTTTATGAAAAATCCTAAGTATGGAGCCACGGAAGAGGACCCACGGACCGTAGGTCGACCCACGGTCTTTCCTGCACGTTCGTCGTTGATGATCTGAGAGTGAAGGTTCGAGTACCTGCTAAAAAATTGCCAAGTGTTAACCAACGAAGGGTGACCTACACACCGTACGTCGACCCACGTCCGTAGGTTTTATCATCGACAGAAACCGCGTCCAGACTGCTTATTTCCTTATTTGTTTACTTTTTGTTTAGGACATATTTTTCTATAAATAGGGTATGTAAACCTCGTTTTTGGGGGTTAGACATTATTGTTTACTTTTAGTTCTTGGTATTTTGTTGAATTAACTTGCAACTTTAGCAATTTGATTTCCAGATTTCATTTTAGAAGATTTTGACTTTGAAATTCAATTAGAGATTTCGGGTTTCTTCTACTCTAATCATAAGTTCATGAATTGTCTTCTTTCAAGCATGAGTAGCTAAATCCACAACTAGGGTTGTAGGAACCATGAGGAATTAATAATGTATGAATAATAATTAAGCAATTCTTGAATAGTGTTTACGCATGTCTTGTTAATTCTTTCGCTTAGAAGTATTTTTAATGAGTGAAAGCGTTAGAACTCGCCTCGTTGCTACCTGTCGGACCAAGGAAATAGATAATGAGAAAAGAATTAACAACAGAGAATTAGTGGATGCTATCTAATAGTCTTATATCAATTGGTGCTAGGATGAAAACTAAGCCATACATTGATGTGATGTCTAATCTGTGGTAATGGTAAGGGTTAGTAAAGTATACACTCATAGCGGGACAAAGGTGCGTATTGAAATTGCCTATTTGGAGGACCAATCACTTAGGGATACCTATCTTACCAACATTGCATGTAATACACTAGGAAAAAATTACTAATATTAGGATTACCATGTTAAAAGCTTATGGGGAACACATACACCCTAGTTCCTCTCTCATATTGATAATCAAAAGTTTTAATCCTGCTTACTTGTTACTTGATCAACAATAGGTTATTGTCTTGCACAAAACCCCCCCTTTTAATTACTTGTTTCGGAAATAGTTTGACTAAACGGATATAATAGTGAGCTAAGCTTAAGTCTGAACCATATACCTCATAGGATCGACCCCAACTTACAAGTTGGGTTCTTTATTTGACGACGACCGCTTATACTTCTTTAGGGAATTATAGCTTGAGTGTATCTGATATGAAGTCCCAATATCCTAAGCTTTTTCCTTCCTCTCCTATTCCGACTTGAGGTAATGAGTTCCTCTTGAGTTTATGGTTTAAAAGTCATGTGTGATTTAGGTGTTTCCATGAATTCCTTGTGTTTATGAATCTTCATGAAAAAGCATATGTTTAGAAAGAAAATGAGTTTGAATGATTTATGTCCCTCATGTTTTTGTGCATTGTGTATGAGTTGCCTATGTGACTTCATGAGATGAATTGATGAACATGCTTTGATATGCTTTTTGAGAATAAATTGCATATAGCTTCCATGAGATGTTGCTTAGCATGCTTTAAAGCTTGGAGAAGGTAGTTCCTCCTAGAACATGAGAAATGTTGAAAGTTCCATGCGTAATAGGTTGTTAGATGTAGTCCCTACTTCCTTGTGTTGAATTTGAGTATGTTGAGTTTGGAGTTGACGTTTCCTCTTTATTTATGTGCATTGTATGCATATTGGGATGATAAAGTTAGTTCACCCCTCTTGTGATGTTTTGAGAACGTTCTAACTTAGAGGCGATAGTTCCTCCTCGGTTGTATGAATTGCATTGATTAGGTTTGGTAGTTAGTTTCTCTCCTACTCTTTTAGAACCAGTTTAAGATCTCATTAGAGGATGAAGGGTCCCAAGGGAGGATATTGTAACACCCTGTATCCGAAAGAGGGAAATAAACCAGACTGTGGGAAGTTGCAGGAGGCCAACCACGGCCCATGGGTTGAACCACGGACCATATGTGTGGTCCATGGGTTGAAACTTAGCCATAAGTCAGGAACCCAAAAATCATGGCCTCTGATGACCAAATGACGGTTCACCAGGATGGACCGTGGGTCAGACCATGGCCCGTCGACTAGGTTCGTCGGTGGGTCACTTGGGAAAGGTCCAAGCATGGACCACGGATGGACCTACGGACCATCGTCCGTGAACTAGCCACCCTTCGATTGGAAAAAATCTCTGACCACAAAAGACGATGACCAGAACGGACACTAGGTCCATCCACGCTCCCTCGATCGTGGTCTTATGGATAATGGCTGGCAGTTATTTTTAGGGGTTTAAGGGTCTTTTTTATCTTAATTAAATTAAAGTGGTGTTATTTTGCCCTAATTTTGAACCCCTATATAACTAGGTCCGTCGATCGTGGTCTTATAGATCATGGCTGACAGTTATTTTTAGGGGCTTAAGGGTCTTTTCCGGTTTTAATTAAATTAAAATGGTGTCATTTTGCCCTAATTTAGAACCCCTATATAAACCCTTTTAACCCCAAATTCACCCCCATTTAGTTCATTCTCCCTAAATCCCAAAAGAAAATCAAAACCTCCTCTCAAATATTCTCTCTCTAGAACTTGAAGTAGAAGATGATTCAACTAGGGTTTGAAGCTAAGGATCCAAATTCTCCATTGAATATTGGCAATTGGATTTGAGGTATTTCATCTATGGTTTCCTTTAACCCATGGAGTCCCCAAATTCCACTATTTCAAATAGTAGAATTCCCCAATTAGCCAGGATTTTCTTCATTCACCATGGGTTCTTTTGATTACTGATTTCAATGGTTTAATTATCTCTAAATATGCATGAATTGATGATTTACAATACTTTTATGATGTTATCCCTATGGACCTATGAAAACCCCAATGTTTTTCCAATTTGTAATCTCATAATGTGGGTTGTTGAGTATGAAAGAGGAGTTTTATGATCTAAAGCATGATGTAATAGAATTATAAGAAGTTTATGATGAATTCCCTATCTAATGCTTGAATTCTATATTTCGTGATTGAAAGTAACTTTGAACCTTGGAAGGGCAAAGTGTGAGTTTATGCATGATCTTAAGAGACATATGTAAATTCTTTAAGGGTGCTTTCAGAGAAAAGTGCCAATGTTGATTGTGTAGTTGTGTCGTTGAAAGATTATTCTCATGAAACACTTACAACCATGATGTGATAGGTGTTTTATTTAAAAATATATTTTGGACTGATTTAGAGTCGCCACTTAATTTTTAAGAAAAAATCAAGAAAACCGATTTTCAATAGATTAAAACAGGAATCTAGTGAAAATCTTAAAGGGGGTTCGGGGGTTCCTATTAATGTTCTAAGAAGGATTTTAAAGCATTTAGAACATCCGCTAATGCAGTTATCCGACAATTAATTACTTGGCTAAAATAATTTAACTTAGTTTAACTTGCAAAATTGAACTATTTGTTAGTTAGGACCATTTTAAATAAAATGCAGAAATATTCATCTAAGCGAAATATTTTGTAAACTTATTCTTAAGTTTTGTAAGAGATGATCGGTTTAGTTAAATTGTTAAATCAAATTGAACGTCTCTCGGGGATTTGAATTTTTCGACCTTAAGGTTAGCGGCAAATATTAACAAGTACACAAATACAATAAAATAAAGAGGGAAAGGGAGTTGGACCCAAATCTGGTTTCTGTTCGCCTGGACCAGTATTTGGGCCTATTTCGTTTTAGGCCAAAGGCCCATTTGAGTGACACCTGTCCAAAATTAAAAGAAATAATTTTCTTTGGGCCTTTGGCCCATCCTTCACCTGTCCTAGGAACTAACGAGTATAGCAAATAAGTGGGCTTAAGCCCAAAATAATAAATAGACAATTTTTGAATTAAGAGTGGGCCTTTGGCCCAATCTTTTCAATTTCTCGATTTTGCTACTTCTTTCAATTTCGAGACCTGTTCGTCAATTTTTGTAGATGGCCGACTCGAAAAAGAGGGAATTTGTGCCTTTACAGCTGGAGGTTGAGTCCATGAGAACTCGAGGAGAGATTCCACATGCAACACAAGTGAACAGAATATGTATATAAGTAATAAATCATTGATTTAAATATGGGAAAATAATGATATAAAATGCCTATAACACTAATCAGGGAGAAAAGAAATGTACTGGCTAAACATTACTTGGATCAAAATGCATGAATATGCTGGAATACGTGTCAGACCATTATTTTAACAAAAATAAGCAAAGCATAAACAGAGAGGATATGACTGAAATCTCTTTTACATGGATAAGAACTGACCAAGCACTACAAGAAGACAAACAAAACCGATCAAGATAAACCCATATGCAATCAAACCCATCTTATGCTATATAAAATTGACATCAATGAACAAATAATTTTAAGTATAGTAAACCTCAAAAATGGAAAAAAGGTGACATCTTAAAATAACCCGAAACTGTAGAACGTAAGACCCAATTACCGCATTTCTTAATAGTCCTAAAATGACTAACTGGACTTCAAGCTAATTGAATATGCCCTACAAGTAACTCTGACTGATAACTAAGCTAAGGAAAATATGACATTATGCTTGAATCAATACTATTCTCGAAAATCCACGAAAGGAAATAACCAAACAAATCAAACATCTCATTTTATTTGAAGAACAAATCAGCCTATGATACACTTAGTCGTGAAACAAGGAGAGGGGAAGGGAAGTTTGAACAAGAACAAACAATGGAACCTCATATACGGAAGAACACCCAATCTCGGAAGAACGATAAAGCGAAATAAGCTACGTACCAAGTGACACTTGAGTAAATGAACTCGAGACGAAAGATTAGCCTTAAAATAAATGCAAAGAAACAGTGAAGCCAAATATAAGACAAATAGCAGCATCACATGTAGATTAGAGATTTCATTTGAACGAAATGGACCCTTTAACGTGGTAACTAACTCGAAAGAGAAATATCAAGACTCACACGAACAACAATATTTACAAGAGCAACTTTTATATCTCCAATGATCAAGACCCAACCACGCATCAAGAGCTCGGCTCCCACGTGAGCAATGAACGGAGAAGAACAAAGGCAACCGAGAAGAAAAATAAATCAACCAATAGCTTCATCTTGTCAACAAACAATACATCGAACTAAAGAGTAGAAACTGAAGCGGAATTTACCTTTTTTTGGTGCAACGAGCTGGGACGAACGAGCAGCGAACTGATCACGGTCTTCCTACCACGACGACGAACAAGACCTGGACAGAATTCAGACTCAAGCGATGACTACTCCTCTCGGAAAACTCTCTGTTTTCTTTTAGTATATGTCTTAATTATTTCTGCTTAAGCTATTAGGTGTATATTTGTTCTAAGAAATTCCCAACCAGATAAAATCTTTTCCCTTGCCTTAGTAGAGAATTTCCAACTCCAAAAGAAAAAATCCTCAAAAAAAATCCCATGTTTCCAACTCTCTGTCCCCTCCTCCAACTAAATGCCAAGATAAAATTTTATACCAGAAAAATCGGGTAGAAAGGGGGGGAAATTTCGGGTAAAAATTCTGGACAAAAAAAAGGGGCAATTTCAAAATTCAAACTTCCCAAAACCTTTCACCATTCAAGCTAGACAACCTTTTCTTGAAATTTCATCCTATTCCCGAAGAGGAAAAAATGGGCATAGCCGCGTGCCTGCTGCGACATTAATAAGGACAGGGACGCTTGGAGAAGAAAACAAAATTGCAACGTACTGCCCTCTGTGGCTACTTTTCCGTGTGTTGTTCCGTCTATTGGAATTGTTTGGTTGCTTTCCGTTTGTTCTTGTTCTGTCTAAGAACGTTTGGAGCTGGAATTATCTTCTAGGTTCTATTTTGTGAAGGGAAAGGGGAGTGGGCCGGGTCAGGTTTAAGAGTAATGGGTTGGGTCGTGGGAATTGGGATTAGAATGGGAATTTCTGGTGGGCTGGAACGTATGTATGGAAATGGGTATTGTACATTGTTGTTATTATTATTCTTTGTGAGTTTGGGGAATTAAAAGGGTGTGGGCTGATAATTGATTTAAATTGGGGGGCAAAAATGGGGCCACAAATGTAATTGCAAAGATGACCGCATGAATCGCAAATTTGGCCATGTGAATTAAGAGTTTTTACCAAAATTGAATTTAGTCGGTGAATTCGGCTAAATATTAAATAAGACGAATTAATATTAATTAATTAATGAGCTTCTTAATCTTAACGGAATAAAATAATTAACTCAATCAAACTAATTAATTCAACAACATACCTATAATTCAAACTAAATTAAATTAGTAAAGTGTTTAACGTTAAAAATAAAAATGAAATATTTTCAAGATAGTTTTAAAGTATTTGTAAAATATATTGGTTACATACATAACAATATAGAACATATTTATTGTTTAAAATACTTAAAATATTACAAAAGTGAATAAGATTCTTAAAATATCTCAAAATATATTTTGAATTTTTATAAAGTCAATTATTTCAAATCGTTTGAAATTTGAGAAGCTCGATGATTAATTTATATCGTGGAGGTCCAAAATTGGGTGTCAACAACTGTCCCTCATTTGACTTGGATTGATGAAAGAAATCCGAGGCAAATGAAATTGACATATCCAATTTTGACCGACCACATTTCATCTTTCAGAAAAGAGCTTTTTGTATGGACTTTAGGAATCATGGCCGAACCCCAGAAATGGATTTCCTACATATCTCATGCTCTATGAGAACTCAGGCCATTTGTAGCTCGATACGCTTGATTTGACGCACGATTTGAAAGAATTCAAAAGTCATCCTGATATCGGATTATGAAGAGACCGGAATGCTCGGGAATAATTTTTTAGGGTGAATGTTGGAATACAGCCGAGGTTTCAACATTGATCACGCCTACATATCCCCCAACTTAGGGAATCAGGTTGCTTGTAGTTCGACTATATTGGTTGAAAAGAAAATCTATTATGTCAGATAACCTTTGGTTCAGGAAGAGTGACAAAATAACTTGAGTATTAAAAGGAGGCTTGTAACCTCTTAGTCATGAATGTCCCATAATTAAGAATTTACACTGACATAATTTCCAAAGCTCTTGGCGCGTTGCCACTCGGGTTGGAAAGCTGCTTCCGGTGAAGACCAAGAATTTCCGGATGTGAAACTAAAACCAAGAAACCTAAAGAAAAAACCCACATGCCTGCTATAGGGGTGTGGTTTGATTGTGGTGGAAGTCGTTCCTCTGCTCGTGTCCTAAGAGTTTGACACTCCTCTTTGGACTATGTCCCAGTTCGCTGCTAAGAAAAAGTTCCACGTTGTGCTGCATCCTTATTGATGTCGTCCGCACCTGTGGTTGAGAATTCATCTTTTCGGATGCTCTCGACAAAGACTGAAATAAACTTGTTAGTAGAAACTGTAACTGGAAAAAGTGGTAGCATCTCTTACGATGTTTTTCAGTTACTCTTGCTGTGAAAGATGTCACATAAGTATGTTCAGTTATGTCTGCACACTCAAAGTAAATAATTAGTAGACATAGTGCCGCTCTAGCTAGCGGTTTGAGTCAAAAATAAAGAAAGATCATGCATATAACAAATGAGTATATATTTACGAATAAGCATAAACATTTTTTCAACTAGATGAGAAAATAAAGAAGTATTGAGAGTAAAATATAATGGATACTATTTTCGAACACAGTATGTCCATTACAACTCATGATTTCTTACGGATTTGGAGATGTCATTGCTTGTTTTCTATATGTCAAACTCCGATAATCTCTGCAATGAGCTACATGGCTCAATGATTATCCAACTGTAACGAGGTGGATTACTCGATAATAGTCCAACTGTAACAAGGTGCATGACTCGATGATATTCATTTCTCAGATCGCGCTAAGAAAAAATTCCACATTGTGCTGCATCTTTTCTGATGTTGTCTGCATCTGTGGTTTGATTTGAGAATTCATCCTCTTGGATGTTCTCGACAAAGAATGAAATAAACTTGTTAGCATAAACTATAATTCAAATAGAGAAGTGATACGTTTTACCGTAATCAACAAATGTTCCTTTCTATAAATGTTTTGACGTCAGCCTCCAACGGTTTTGACGCAGTAGATGATGACTTGCTATGATATGGATGACGATGCTTCATTGATAACATGATGATGATCCATTGGTAGGATAATGTTGCTACGTGATAGGATGATGACGTCGATGCTCCCTTGATAGGATAATGATTGATGATCCATCGGCCGGATGATGTTGATGCTCCATTGATAGGATGATGATGCTTCGTTGATGATCCATTGGTAGGATGATATTGATCCATTGGCAGGAAGATGTTGATCCATTGATAGGATGATGATGCTTCGTTGATGATCCATTGGTAGGATGATGTTGATCCATTGGTAGGATGATGATCCATTGGTGGGATCATGATGCTTCGTTGATGATCCATTGGTAGGATGATGTTGATCCATTGGTAGGATGATGATCCATTGGTGGGATCATGTCGACATTCCATCGATAGAATGACGATGATGTCCCTCTCGTGGGTGGTATTATCTCTTTTGATAATACTGTAGAAATGTCCCTTTGGGGTTTTCACATTACCGCATCTGATATCGACGCGATTTGTGAATATTCTTCAAATATTCTCGATACTGAAAATGTATTTGATGTCATTGCAGACGCTTGTACATGTTGAGAGTGATTCTTTCACTTGTTCATATGTGAACATTTGTACTCATTGTGACTCATGCTTTGCTGAAAATTTGACCGAGGTGTTGTTGTTTGCGTTCTGAATTGTTTCCTTTTTCTTTCTTTTGACTTTTTCATATTCATTGAATGGAGGAATATGATGATCTTGAGGCAAACTTATAAACCTGCATCCACAGAAAAATTGTTAGTTTTTTTTTTAAAACAACCGATCTGTGTTGAGTTCTTCTATCACTTGCTCTTTGTCTTGCTATCTTCGATTGATCACTCCGATCTCTTGCTTCTCGATAGACATAAGATGAAATTATGCAAAATATTTAACATATCAAAAGCCTAAAAGGGGATTTTCAAAATCACTGACAAATGTCATGTCATGCGTAGCTTAAATGAACGTCTTTGGTTTGAAACTTCGGTGTATCCGATAGCTTGTTCTGGAGAATTCAAAAATCCTTAAATCTTGGGAAATATCTGACACGGTCGTCTCGAAATCTGCTATAAATGAAAGGTTTTGCAGTTGACTCTAAGATCCAAAGGTGTCGGAGATTGTTGTAGTTGACTATGAACTTTAGCGATGCCTAAGATATTTGAAGTTAGCTTTAAACTTATAATATGCTTGAAATATTCAAAATTTACTACACACTTCTAGTGATGCTTGAAGAAATTTTTGAGGCCATCATCAAAAATTTCTGTCCCAGTTAGATGTCTTGGGATATTTCGAACTGTTGATATATGACTTGTAGAATTTTTGAGATCCTCTCAAAAAGTTTGTCCCAGTTGTGATTCTAAATGTATTTTCAATCTTGACTTGTTGTAGGGATCCTCTTCTTGAGAATTTTTGAGTCCCTCTCAAAAATTTGTCCCAGTTTCTATTATAAAGAAAAATAGAAATCTTACGGGAGATATGACCGAGCCGTTGTGGCGCCTACGTATCCCGTTGAGGCAGGAATCAGGTCAAACGTAGTTCCCCTCTTGAGGATTAACGAAAAGAAAATTTGATAAGGAAATGACCGAGGCCGATGCAGGCCGCCTACGTATCTCATTCTCGAGAATTCAGGTCAGACGTAGTTCATTACAATATATAATTTTCTAACTATAGAACATAAGACGATTACAGATAAAAGATGCAATTACAAGGGAAGATGTAAAAGAAACTCTGAATCTTCAAATATCATAACTCTTGATAGTATCTGCGTTGATTGGAAACTTGAGATGAACGTCTACGACATGTGATCCAACAAATGCATCGATGTATTTTCCAAGTGAACTATTGAGTTCTCTTTTCGGATCTTCTCTCAAATGGACCTAATTCCGACTTATTTGACACAGTCATCCTTTTCCCGATTTGCAGTTTATGTCTCATTCAGATTCAACTTATTCAGATTCTCGAACTGCTTCAAGTCTTTGACAAGGTATTCGAATATCATGATCTCCTCGTCATGCTCTTCAAACTCATCTTCATCTACCTCATTTTGTTCATTCAGCTTGTGACATGACATGATATTGACAAGTTTAAATTTTTTTTTACTGAAACTAAAAACAAAGACTGTTTGATAGAAAAATAAAGCAAGCAAAATAATTTTTGCAATATAAGAGGCTTTCATTGAAAACAAGGAAATACGAACTTTGGCTATGACCATGAGCCATTTCGCCTTTTTCAAAACATTACGAGGGAAATTAAAATATAATTAGGTAAAATAACACAAAATGTGGGTTCTGGGCCTCATCCGGACTACCCCCGATTTTAAAAATAGCATAAGATTCATCTTTGTCTATCAAGATGAACGAGGAATCAAGAGTGGAGTGAAAGTCCAATTAAGGACTTGCTCCATTGGCTCGGCATCTCGTATGCTTGGTGTCTCGATCCTCTTCTTGGGCGCATCGTCACCTTCTTCAAAAAGATCCTCAATTCCTTCTCCAAAACCTTCATCATTGGCATATTCCTCCACCATAGAGGACTGGCATAAATAAGGCAAAGATTTTGGTGGAGCATGATTAATCCCTTTCTCGTTCTGACCATCTCTTGCCACAGAAGCAAAAGCTTGATGGGGTGTCATGCTCGTAAAATTGAGTTTCTCACTTATGCACGGAGAAGTTACAATTTTCTCAAGGTAGTCAGGACCAGCCGTAAATATTGCCTTTACCGTGCACCACTCATCCTCTGTCTCTATCATATTGATAGTGGCGCCTCCATGGTTTGGCAAAGGGATACTGTTGATGTTGGGTGTAGTGGTACTGACCACTTTCTGGTCGATCAAATCCTGGATCTTGTGCTTCAAATTAATACAGTCTTCAGTATCATGCCCGACACTATTGGAATGATACGCACATCTTCGATCAGCTCGGTAAAATCTTGAGCTAGTATCGACTGGCTTAGGCTTGACTGGATGAATAATACCTACCGCACTCAATTGTTCAAACAACTTCGTCCGACTTTCAATAAGAGGAGTAAACTTTCGCGCAGGTTTCTTCTCAAGACGTGGACAAAGAGGATCATATTGGCCTTGCTGAGGGAAAGGCATTTGACGATGATATGGGGCGTTTTGATGAGGAGGTGCTTGAGACTTTGGGTCAATCATGTTAACAGCGAATCCTCCACGATTCCACAGTGAATCACCACTGGCATTGGAAGCGACAGTTTGAAGAGTGACAATTCTTTGATCAATCAAGTCTTGAATTTTATGCTTCAAGTTGATGCAATCCTCAGTGGTATGTCCTGCACCTCCTGAATGGTAAGCACAATGAAGATCGGATCGGTAAAGTCTGGAATTGACATTGACATTTTTTGGATCAATTGTTTGTATTAGACCAGCCACTTTCAATCTCTCAAAGAGTTGGGTTCGACTTTCAACCAAAGGAGTAAAGACTCGAGAAGGTTTTTTCAAATACTCATGAGAAGAAAGATTGTAATTATTTCGTGAAGATGGAGGTACTTGGCGGTAACTGGGAGGATTTTGGCGAGTAGGTGCTGGTGTTTGGAAATTTTGGTATTGTGGAGCTTGGTAGCTATGAGGGGAATTTGGGTAATTTGGCAATGCAGCTTGGTAACTTGATTGAGCATTCGGGTAATTTGGCAATGGAGCTTGGCAATTTGGATAATATGGTGGTGGAGCTTGGTAATCTGGTTGGGTGGAGTGAGGATTTTGTGGAGCTGAAGGATAGGTTTTGGATGGTAAAGGCTTTCGACCATTGAGACCAGTATGCCTCTTTGATTTTTGGCTTGATTCAAATGAGATAGAGGAAACATCTTCCCTTTTCCTCCTCAATGGTCCCGAGGATTCGTCTTGATGAGTCATTCGGATGATTTTTCCGGTCTCGAGACCGTCTTCAATAGCTTCACCAACTTTAACTATCTCACTGAACTTCCCTCCTAAAATGAGCAACATCCTATTGTAGTACTCCGGCTCTTGAATGCGCACAAATACTTCAATAATCTCTTTCTCGGTCATGGGAGGCCTGACCCTTGCAACCTCTCTTCTCCAACGATAGGCATATTCTCGATAGTTTTCGGTAGAATTCTGTTTGATTCTCTCTAAAGAGTATCGATCGGGAACGAATTCTACATTGTAACCGAACCTTTCAATGAAGTCCTTAGCCAAAGCGTTCCAACTTGGCCACTGCTTGATTTCTTTAGAAATAAACCATTCCAAAGCTTCTCCTTTTAGACTTCGACTAAAGAGTCGTATTAGCAAAGCTTCATCTTTCCCTACTCCAATAAGTTGATCACAATAAGCCCTCAAATGAGTCAAAGGATTTTCCACTCCACTAAAAGTATCAAACTTCGGTACTTTAAAACCTTCTGGAAGCTCCAAATGTGGATGAACGCACAAATCTTCATAATTTAACCCCACAATGTCTGTGGTGTATCGAAAGTCCTTCATTGCATTCATAACTTCCTCTCTGATGCTCTTGCACTCCTTCTCCTTCTTCTCATAATGACCGGGTTCAAAATGTGGGGTAAAGGGAGGGTACAATTCAGGCAATATTGAAAGATGAAATGCAGTTTTTAAAGGTATGGGTTGAGTGGTAGGTGGGTTTTGGACAATTTGAGTAGGGATTTTATGGATCGGAGGAAAATTCTGGAAAACGTTGGTATTTGGATTTTGAGGCGTAGGTGACTTTTGGTGTGAAGAGCTAGCATGGTGTGGATTAGGGGTGGTTAAGTCGATGATGGGAGGTTTTGGAATGGTAGAGGGGGATGAATTGTTTGAAAAATCCTCGAGTGTTGGATCCGAAGTAGGAAAATGGAGTGGAGGTCTTCCGTTGTCTAGAGTAGGAGTGTTGGCCATGATAGCTAGATTCGTCAAATTTCGTGTCTTATCCATTTCCGCCCTCATTTCAGCAATCTGTTGGAACAATTGTGCAATCAACTTGTTCTGTTCGACAATGATGGGGTCATTCACAGTAATTTCGGTCAAATTTGTATTCTCAACATTTTCAACCACTTTTTCTTTGCCTTTTGACAAACATTGGTCAGAGAAGGAATCTTTGGGGTCTTTGGACCTTGTGAAGTACGGATGTTCAGCCATTTTTCTCAACACAGATCAGTTTTGAGTACCTGACAAAGAAAAACAACTCAAAGGCAAATGTGTTAGTTTGTGTCGATGATAAATAATACAAAATATCACACACATTATTGTAAACACATAAAAGTTGCTTCATTTGAAGATAAACTAGCCCACATAAATAAATGACTAAATAGACGAAAATTTGACTATTTGATTTTTGAGCTTAATGGACCAGAATGTCGACTTGAGTCAGGACAAAGTCTATTGTATATTTCATTGTCATACTTTGCTTTTCGATTGAGATGTAACTCTAATTTCTTTGTAAGAGTTGGAAATATAGAATTTCTCAAAAATGGGAACGAACCTTGTAAGCCTGCTTACGTAAAATATAGAATTTCTCAAAAATGGGGACCGAACCTTGAAAGGCTGCCTACGTATCTCACAAAAGAGAATTCAGGTCCTACGTAGTTCGACCTTCCTTTTTGACTTGAATAAATCGACCTTTTCTGAGATAGGAGAGTAAGAGTTTGAAGGTGAAGTTCGAATTTATTGGGAAACTAAAGACTCCAAGAGTATTTGGACACACTATTGATAGTGACTTGATATTTGTGCTTAGGGGTTTCTAGAAAGTTTTCAAGAGGGGGTGAGCTAGAAAAATCTTCAAATAAAGCAACATATTCACATAAACAGTTATAACACATAAACAGTTATTGCGCGTTCTAAACATATATGTGACCCTTTTATGCCAAGGGTAGGCCTAACGATTTGAAGGATGTATACATCAATTGAAACGTTGCATTGCCCCAAAACCCAAATTTATACAAGTCTTATGAATAAACTGAATGGGATACATAATAGGGGGAAAGGGATACAAAAAATTAGTTCCACGCAGGGGTACAATCCTAAACTATGCTTCTATGGAAGATCCTTCATCCTTGATTTCTTATTGTCTCGGGATGTCCGCACTTTGGATGTAATAGTAGCTTGTACAACTCCTTCTTTGACTAGAACAAACTATTAGAATCCCAACCCCCAAGGAACAATGATTTTTCCAACAACGTATACGTCCTTCAAATTTAAACACATAAGTATGATCGTCCGTTTATGCCGTGGGCCGTTTTGGACTCAAGGTGGTCTCTCTAATGGGCCCAACACGCCTTGGGTGTTAGGTCATCTTAGTTCAATGCGCTAAAAAGGATTTGGTTTCGCTCTATCCTAGTTGACTAAGAGTTGGTTTTTGAAAGACCGGGAACCCGAGTTGGACAAACTACAGGGTGAAGTATAATAAACGACGTTGGATGACCACAAGCCAACTATTCGTTTATCACTTCAAAAGAATTCAAAGGTGTTTTTCTGAAGGACAGTCGTGGAAAGCCACGTAACCGCCTTTTTTCCTAATGCAAACTATTTGCCATTTGGCGGAATCGGATGCCATGAATGTAACAATTTTATATATACGATAAATTTAAGTAAACAGTTAAAACACATAGCCAAATAAATTAATTTTAAGGTTAGAACCATTCGAATCCCCAGCGGAGTCGCCATTCTGTTTTATTTAAAAATATATTTTGGACTGATTTAGAGTCGCCACTTAATTTTTAAGAAAAAATCAAGAAAATCGATTTTCAATAGATTAAAACAGGAATCTAGTGAAAATCTTAAAGGGGGTTCGGGGGTTCCTATTAATGTTCTAAGAAGGATTTTAAAGCATTTAGAACATCCGCTAATGCGGTTATCCGACAATTAATTACTTGGCTAAAATAATTTAACTTAGTTTAACTTGCAAAATTGAACTATTTGTTAGTTAGGACCATTTTAAATAAAATGCAGAAATATTCATCTAAGCGAAATATTTTGTAAACTTATTCTTAAGTTTTGTAAGAGATGATCGGTTTAGTTAAATTGTTAAATCAAATTGAACGTCTCTCGGGGATTTGAATTTTTCGACCTTAAGGTTAGCGGCAAATATTAACAAGTACACAAATACAATAAAATAAAGAGGGAAAGGGAGTTGGACCCAAATCTGGTTTCTGTTCGCCTGGACCAGTATTTGGGCCTATTTCGTTTTAGGCCAAAGGCCCATTTGAGTGACACCTGTCCAAAATTAAAAGAAATAATTTTCTTTGGGCCTTTGGCCCATCCTTCACCTGTCCTAGGAACTAACGAGTATAGCAAATAAGTGGGCTTAAGCCCAAAATAATAAATAGACAATTTTTGAATTAAGAGTGGGCCTTTGGCCCAATCTTTTCAATTTCTCGATTTTGCTACTTCTTTCAATTTCGAGACCTGTTCGTCAATTTTTGTAGATGGCCGACTCGAAAAAGAGGGAATTTGTGCCTTTACAGCTGGAGGTTGAGTCCATGAGAACTCGAGGAGAGATTCCACATGCAACACAAGTGAACAGAATATGTATATAAGTAATAAATCATTGATTTAAATATGGGAAAATAATGATATAAAATGCCTATAACACTAATCAGGGAGAAAAGAAATGTACTGGCTAAACATTACTTGGATCAAAATGCATGAATATGCTGGAATACGTGTCAGACCATTATTTTAACAAAAATAAGCAAAGCATAAACAGAGAGGATATGACTGAAATCTCTTTTACATGGATAAGAACTGACCAAGCACTACAAGAAGACAAACAAAACCGATCAAGATAAACCCATATGCAATCAAACCCATCTTATGCTATATAAAATTGACATCAATGAACAAATAATTTTAAGTATAGTAAACCTCAAAAATGGAAAAAAGGTGACATCTTAAAATAACCCGAAACTGTAGAACGTAAGACCCAATTACCGCATTTCTTAATAGTCCTAAAATGACTAACTGGACTTCAAGCTAATTGAATATGCCCTACAAGTAACTCTGACTGATAACTAAGCTAAGGAAAATATGACATTATGCTTGAATCAATACTATTCTCGAAAATCCACGAAAGGAAATAACCAAACAAATCAAACATCTCATTTTATTTGAAGAACAAATCAGCCTATGATACACTTAGTCGTGAAACAAGGAGAGGGGAAGGGAAGTTTGAACAAGAACAAACAATGGAACCTCATATACGGAAGAACACCCAATCTCGGAAGAACGATAAAGCGAAATAAGCTACGTACCAAGTGACACTTGAGTAAATGAACTCGAGACGAAAGATTAGCCTTAAAATAAATGCAAAGAAACAGTGAAGCCAAATATAAGACAAATAGCAGCATCACATGTAGATTAGAGATTTCATTTGAACGAAATGGACCCTTTAACGTGGTAACTAACTCGAAAGAGAAATATCAAGACTCACACGAACAACAATATTTACAAGAGCAACTTTTATATCTCCAATGATCAAGACCCAACCACGCATCAAGAGCTCGGCTCCCACGTGAGCAATGAACGGAGAAGAACAAAGGCAACCGAGAAGAAAAATAAATCAACCAATAGCTTCATCTTGTCAACAAACAATACATCGAACTAAAGAGTAGAAACTGAAGCGGAATTTACCTTTTTTTGGTGCAACGAGCTGGGACGAACGAGCAGCGAACTGATCACGGTCTTCCTACCACGACGACGAACAAGACCTGGACAGAATTCAGACTCAAGCGATGACTACTCCTCTCGGAAAACTCTCTGTTTTCTTTTAGTATATGTCTTAATTATTTCTGCTTAAGCTATTAGGTGTATATTTGTTCTAAGAAATTCCCAACCAGATAAAATCTTTTCCCTTGCCTTAGTAGAGAATTTCCAACTCCAAAAGAAAAAATCCTCAAAAAAAATCACCTGTTTCCAACTCTCTGTCCCCTCCTCCAACTAAATGCCAAGATAAAATTTTATACCAGAAAATTCGGGTAGAAAGGGGGGGAAATTTCGGGTAAAAATTCTGGACAAAAAAAAGGGGCAATTTCAAAATTCAAACTTCCCAAAACCTTTCACCATTCAAGCTAGACAACCTTTTCTTGAAATTTCATCCTATTCCCGAAGAGGAAAAAATGGGCATAGCCGCGTGCCTGCTGCGACATTAATAAGGACAGGGACGCTTGGAGAAGAAAACAAAATTGCAACGTACTGCCCTCTGTGGCTACTTTTCCGTGTGTTGTTCCGTCTATTGGAATTGTTTGGTTGCTTTCCGTTTGTTCTTGTTCTGTCTAAGAACGTTTGGAGCTGGAATTATCTTCTAGGTTCTATTTTGTGAAGGGAAAGGGGAGTGGGCCGGGTCAGGTTTAAGAGTAATGGGTTGGGTCGTGGGAATTGGGATTAGAATGGGAATTTCTGGTGGGCTGGAACGTATGTATGGAAATGGGTATTGTACATTGTTGTTATTATTATTCTTTGTGAGTTTGGGGAATTAAAAGGGTGTGGGCTGATAATTGATTTAAATTGGGGGGCAAAAATGGGGCCACAAATGTAATTGCAAAGATGACCGCATGAATCGCAAATTTGGCCATGTGAATTAAGAGTTTTTACCAAAATTGAATTTAGTCGGTGAATTCGGCTAAATATTAAATAAGACGAATTAATATTAATTAATTAATGAGCTTCTTAATCTTAACGGAATAAAATAATTAACTCAATCAAACTAATTAATTCAACAACATACCTATAATTCAAACTAAATTAAATTAGTAAAGTGTTTAACGTTAAAAATAAAAATGAAATATTTTCAAGATAGTTTTAAAGTATTTGTAAAATATATTGGTTACATACGTAACAATATAGAACATATTTATTGTTTAAAATACTTAAAATATTACAAAAGTGAATAAGATTCTTAAAATATCTCAAAATATATTTTGAATTTTTATAAAGTCAATTATTTCAAATCGTTTGAAATTTGAGAAGCTCGATGATTAATTTATATCGTGGAGGTCCAAAATTGGGTGTCAACAATAGGTTTTCACACATAGAAAGGATTCTTAGGTTGAAAGGTTATCCTCACCTAATTGAATCGGTGAATAAGAGCTATCCTAATGAACTAACTTGGATTGGTTGTCAAGGACATCCTTATATGAGACATGAGTTAATTAAGATTTAATAAGTATTCTGTGGTAATTATGCTTAGCACCGAGTGAATGTTGGCAATGAGATTGAATCTCTCCCGTTAGTTGAGGATGGTTTTCTTGAATAGGTCTCATGAGATGGAAGCTCTCCCGTAAGTAGAGGTCCGGTTTGTAGTTGTAATCTCCGTATCGCATAAACTACGTGCCCCCATAGGTTATCTAGCTAGTGGATCCACCTAAGCTAAGAGTTCATGGTTCTACCTTAGGCAAGTATAACAACCCTTTTCGGTGTGGGAGACACCTAGTGATCATGTTTTAGCTCACATGGTCTCTATGTTGCTTAAGGTTATTCTTCCCACAATAAGAACATGATTAATGAACTATGGTTACTCAAGAAGCTTTGTATATTAGTTCAAAGGATTTAAAGATGATGTTGACTTATTTTATCCATGATTAAGACTTATGATTTCTAATTTCTTATATGATGTTTAGACTTGGCAAATTGCATGCTTTGAAGTGAAATGGCCCTTTTAGCATGTTTTAAATGTTTTTATGCATAGTTATCATACTTAGTGCATTTTTGTACTAACACATACTTTTGCCTACATTGTTTCCCAATGTATGGTCTGACAAACAAGGTTTCCATTCTAGTAGCTAGAGCTTGGACTTGATATCTTCCCAAGCTTGGTGAGTCCTCATGGTTTGAGGATGAACTTGTCGTTTCTAGTTTCCACATCTTGTACTTTTGTTTTTGGACATGATATTATAGGTTAGGCCCAATTTCATTCAATTATTGTAATAGATGTCTATATCGAGACAAGTCTAGACTTTCGCTTTCCTTTATGAATAAATTTAAGACTTGAAATATGTTTTACTATTATTGTTCTATTTCTTATGTTATAAAAGCTAAGTGGCTTGTATGGAGTCCTTTCCGAGTTCTATACGCCATCTTACATCTGGGGGTACCCCTGGGTCGTGACATTATTACATCTAGGGGGGTACCCTTGGGTCGTGACATGGAGATGTTGTGCTTAGATATCAAGGTCATTTGTCTGTTCCTAATGTGATGACTTGAGGGAGCAAATCTTGTCAGAAGCCATTAGTTCTCGGTATTCCATTCACCCGAGAGCCACCAAGATGACCGTGATTTATGGGAGGTCTATTGGTGGAATGGGATGAAGAAGGATATTGCGGGATTTGTGGCTAAGTGTCCTTATTGCTAACAAGTGAAGGTTGAGCATCAGAAATCGAGAGGTTTGTCCCAAGACATTGGTATTCTTGGACTTCATAGTAGGATGGCCATGTACTCGACAACAACATGATTCGATTTGGGTTATAGTAGATCAAATGAGTAAATCGGATCATTATATTTCCCATCAAGGTTTCCTATTCGGCGGAAGATTATGCTAAGTTATATTTGAGGGAAATGGTAAAGTTGCATGGAGTGCCTTTATCCTTTATCTCCTATCGTTGTACCTAATTCACTTCTCAGATTTGGAAGTCTTTACAAAAGGGCCTGGTACTCATGTTAAGCCTAGTACGGCCTTTCATTCCCAAACTGATGGGCAAGCGGACCGTACTATCCAAACTTTGGAAGATATGTTTAGAGCTTGTGCGATTGATTTTAAAGGTAATTGGAATGACCATTTGCCATTGATTAAGTTTGCTTATAATAATAGCCATCACTCGAGTATTGATATGGCTCCATTTGAGGCTTTGTATGGTAAGAGGTGTAGATCTCCTATAGGATGGTTTGAGGTGGGTGAAGTAATCCTAATATGTTCCGAATTGGTACATGAGGCTATAGATAAATTTTGACTTATTAGAGAAAAGTTGAAAATGGCTCAAAGTCGACAAAAGTCATATGCCGATGTTAGAAGAAAAGAACTTAAGTTTTATGTTCATGATTGGGTTTACTTAAAAATTTCACCCATGAAGGGTGTAATGAGGTTTGGTAAGAAAGGGAAGCTTACTCCCCGTTATGTAGGCCCATATCAGATTTTAAGGCGTGTTGGTAAGGTTACTTATGAACTTGATTTGCCAAATGAGTTGGCATCCGTGCACCCGCTCTTCTATGTCTGTATGTTGAAGAAATGTGTTGGTGATCCTACATCCATAGTTCCCTTAGATGGTTTGGGAGTTAAGGAGAATTTTTCTTATGAAGAGGTTCCGATTGAGATTTTAGACTAGCAAGTCAAGAAGTTGAGAAATAAAGAAGTTACTTCTGTGAAAGTGTTATGGAGGAGTCATTTAGTTGAGGGAGATACTTAGGAGGCTAAGGCCAATATGATGTCTCTATATCCTCATCTCTTTCCTTCTACTCCTATTCTAGCTTCAGTTAACGAGTTCCTCATGGTTTGTTCTTTGTATTGGAGTCATGTGTGTTTTAAGTGTTTCCATGATTCCTTATTTATGCTTGTTCATGAAAAGTTATGTTTTTGAGAAAAATGAGCCAATTTGTTTGATTTTCCTCATGTTGTTGTGCATTGAGTATGAGTTGCCTATAAGCTTCATGAGATGATTTGTTGAGCATGTATTAGCTATGCTATTGAGTATGAATTGTATAAAGGCTCCATGAGAGGATGTTGAGCGTGCTTTAGCTTGGAGAAGTCAGTTCCTCCTTCAATATGAGAAATCTAAAATTTCATGCATGTTGGTTTGCTAGGTCTAGTTCCTACCTTCCTTATGATGAATTCAGTATGTTTAGCTTGGGGTTGATGTTTCCTCCTTGGTTATGTGCATTTTGATGAGATTGCATGAATGATGGGATGCTAGTACTTGAGTCTTTCTTTTAAACAAGGCCTAGAATCTCATTCGAGGACGAATGATCCCGAGGAGGATATATTGTAACACCCCAGATTCAAACGAGGGAAACATAGTAGATTTTCATATATTACAGGTGCCAACCACGGAGGCCAACCACAGCCCGTTGGTAGAACCACAGATCGTAGGTCTGGTCCATGGTCTGGGCACCCAAATCTATCTAGAGGTCTAGGAACCACGTCCTGACTAACGGACGGTCAGACTACAGTCTGTGGTCCAAGATCCTAAATTCCAACTCCTAGACTATGAATGACAGTCGTGCAGGACTGACTGTTGGTCAGTCCACGGTCCGTCGGCCATGGTCCATTGGTCGTTGCCTGACAATGATTTTTAGGGGCAGTTGGGTCTTTTCCTAATTAGTTTATTCCTATACTACTTTGTTTTGCCTATATCTAAAATACCTATATAAGCATTTTTACCCCAAAATTTCCCAATAGAAATCATTCTCTCCAAACTCACAAAAAGAACTCTCAAATAATTCTTTCTCTAGAACTTGAAGAAGAAGAAGAAGAAGAAGAAGGATCCATCTAGGGTTTCAAGGCAAGCTTTCAATTCCTCCATTGAACATTCACAATTGGCTTCAAGGTATGATAGTTTTCATCCATGAATTTCTTCAATTAATATGGGTTCTCTTCAAAGTTGATTTAAATGATTGGATTATGTTCTTTTATGCATGAATTAATCAACTATATGATTTTGATTATGTTTCCCCATGAACCCATGTAAGTCCCATGTTTTCCAATTATGATGATGTAATGTTGGTTTTGAATCATGAAGAAGATGATCATGAAGTTAAGCATGTTTTCATGAGAATTATGTAAATGTTTTAAGGATGCTTTGAGAGTAAAGTATCAATGATGATGATTATTGTTGTTTGATGAAAGAGTTTCTCATAAACACACTCATGGTAAGGATTCTAATGTTGTAAGGTTTTCTCACATAAATAAATGAAAGATAAGGATCTATTCAAATGAAACCTAGCTTAGATTGGATACTTAATTGTACCTTTCCATGGATGTCTTATCACTTAGCTTCGATTGGATACTTAACTGTACCTTTCCATGGATTTCTTATGACTTAGCTTGGATTGGCAAGATGACATGCCCTTCCATGGATAATAAGAACAAGTAAGAAATTACTATTCCGTACGGATCATGCATAGCACCAAGTGGATATTGAGATGGAGGCTCTCCATTAGTGCAGGACGGATTTCTAGTAGCAATCACTTTATTCCTTACCTATGTGCCCCCATAGGATGATTGTCTAGATAGACATTAGCTAGTGGATCCACTGAATCTAGAAGTTCATGGTCCTTACCTTGCAAGTAGGACAACACTTTTCGGTGTGAGAGACACCAGGGGATCATGTTATAGCTTACATGTTCTCTATGTCGGTTAAGGCTCATTCCAACAACAACATGAATAATGAACTAAGGTTACTTCCAGAAGAATCTCATATGTGTTCAAAGGTTTGAAAGATGTTAGCTTGCATTGGACATGTTTTATAAATTATGTTTTCTAACCTTCTTATATCATGTTTTAGCTTGGTCAATTGCATGTTCGTGAAATGTCCTGTTTTAGCATGATCTAAATATTTTATGCATCGCTATCATACTTGGTACATTGTTTTGTACTAACTCATACTTTTGACTACATTTTCCCCAAATGTAGGGTCTTACATTTAGGGTTCTCACTGTCGTGGGTAGAGGTTGGCTTGGTTGATTTCTCGAGCTTTGGTTTTCACTTTATGTCATACTTTTCAGTTTTAGACATGATGTATGGGCTAGGCCCAATTTCATTCTATTGTATTAGATGGCTTAAGAGACAAAGTGTCTAGACTTCCGCTTTTATTTTATAAAATGTTTAGACTTGAAATATTATTTCTACTTCTTATGTTCTATTTCTTATGTTATGAATGCTAAGTGGCTTGTATGGGGCCTCTTGGGGTCTTATACACCGTGTTACATATAGGGTGTACCCCTGGGTCGTGACAGGAGAAAGAGGAGAAAGGGTTTAAAGTGGGTAGATATAGGACTTAATTATAAATGTCCTAGGATAGAGGCCAAAACGACATAGTATAGGCCTAAAAAAATTAGGAAAAGGCCCAAAATTCCCTATGAAATATCTGTCGACTGGTCTACGGTATTTACCTACAGTGGTCAACCATAGACCAAATACTGGCACCTTAAAATTACCCATATTTTGACGGGACCCTTCTACAATCCGTAGGACTTCTTACGGTCTGTAGATCCTACTCGTAGAACTCAACCTTAACCCCAAAAATTTCACTAAGTCTGGATTGCTTTGATGAAACACACCTACGACCAGTAGACCATACGACGGATCGGCCTTGTCGACCGTAAGATAAGGTACTAGAACTTGATTTTAAAAATTATTTTCCACCTTTCTAGGAAACTAGTATGTGACCCGTAGAAAGTAATACGAGTTGTAGACTGGTCTCGTAGACCTAAACAAGTAGACAAAATACATTCAACCGATTCCCTTTTTGAAATTCGGGGTGGTACAATAAAATTATTTTCCAAATGTTTATAAACATAGAAATTATATAATTCTTGCCTTGCAATGATTTTAAAAATATTTTAAATTTTGTAACAATGATTACAATATTGTTTTAAATTGAAGAGGCTCAAAGAATTAATTAGAATATGGAAGGTCGAAATTGGTTGTCAACAAGCATGTGTAGCTTTTCTTTTAAAAATTTACATCACTAAAAATTTGAAGTTGTTGTAGCATATGCTACTGCTTTTTTAAAGTTCGTAACAACTTTCTATGCGATGTGGTCAAGTTGCACCTTATTTTATATTAAAAGACCCATTGGGTCAAAATCTTTATTAGCAAAGCAAACAACTATACAAAGGACCTGCCCAAAGTCTAAAGCCCAACAAAAAATAAAAACTAAAGAACAATAAAATAAAATAACAAAACAAAATAAGAAACAAAAACCTAAAATGGATGTCCGAGAGATACTGGATGCTTCTAGGGAAAACTCTGACAGTCAAAGCATCGGATAAACTAAAGGAGATGCCGGAGAGTTTTAATCTTCCATGATGAAGCTATCATACCAAATCAATAAAGCTTTCCTTCTACTCTTGTTGAAAAGAAATTGATGTTTGTTCATCATGTCAAATTAACACTCTGAGGTAATTTTATCATCAATAACTAGTTTTCCTTTCTTGGATCTATCCTTTAATGGGTTGAATCTCACAAGACAAATTAATACAATAATGTAAGTTTAAATCTTTAAAAGGTTAATTAATCTGATTTTGTCAGGAGGTGATGTGAGGAAATTTAGATCTACACCCGTCTAGAGCCTAATAACTCATTATCTTGGTAATATGGTAAGTATAACTCCAATACCTCTATTGTTGTATCATATCAGCTTACCCGAATTGTTGTCGATGAAAATTTGTTGAGATTGTATGAATGCTATATCATATTGTAAATTTGTGTTTCTATCTAGACAATCACACATTTTTTATTCCAAAAAGCAATATATTAGATGATATAAAACTAAACTTTTTCTATGGTTTACCCCTTATCAACAATGCTTCAAAACGCTAATAACAATAAATTTTATGTCACGAACACAAAACTCGAGTCATGATGACACTTGCCATCACCCACGAGTAGGTAAGTCAATCCATATCTCGAAATGATAAGTAATAAGCATATTGGACAGACTCAACAACGAATGAGAAATTATTAACAACATAAAGGAAAGGAAAGCGGAAATGAGAAACGACATCAATATACACACACAAGAGTATACAATCCTTTCTCACGACCTAGTTGATGAAAGTACAAAGCTACTACAAGAGTATGAATCTCAAAAGTAGACCAACAAGTAAAAAATTGTCTCGAATACAAACAACTAGTCAAGACTAAATTAAGATGGATGGATATAAGTCAAACAAGGACAGCATCAACCTACCCTTAATCTACGAAGATCTCCACAAATGACTGAATCACGATGTTAGATAGCGTTCAAATCTGGATCAAGAAACAGGTGTAGAGTCTATTATGAGTACCAAAACAACATGAACAAGTAGGCATCATATGCCGACTAAGCTTGGAAAGTAAATACAGTATGAAAAGCGGGGAAATAAACGGTGACTAGAGGTCATATAAACGAAGCAATAACTGGCAGTCTAACTATACAGTTCACAATCTATAAAGGATGAACCGGTAAAGTAAATAAGGTATTTATTGCATAACTGACCCTATAAAACCAGAAGGTACACTCTTGCGCAATATGAAGGTAAATAACCCATGGGAACCCATAAGCCCGATGAGTAGACAAAAGAGCTAACGATAATACTACTAAGTCAAAAAGTATTTTAGAACTGAAATGGCCGACCCTAGACTCATACTGCATCGAAGGAACTTTAAAGAACCCAAATGAACCACTCTTTTTAGGAATGAACCGCACTAACAAAATTACACCCAGACTTAAACCACGGTTAATAGAGATACACTAGGGCCCCGAACTGTGGCTAAAAGATATGTGTCAGGGCCTTGAGAGTCGCTAAAGAGATAAGCCAGGGCCTTGAATCGTGGCTAAATGAAATATATCAAGGCCTCAAGCACAATTAAAAGACTCCAAATGTCTTGAAATTGTGTACCTCTCTTCATGCTGGAACATACCATAGAGCAATACAACCTTTAGAGTCACTAGGGACCCACTCCAACTCAAAACCCAAGACCCAATCTAATATACCATCAAAGTCTGAAATCACAAAAGAACACCATGGCCGAAACATAAAGGAAGTTATGGATGAACGGTTACAAAATTTCAGTTGGTTAGGATACATTCTATCATATCCAAGTCTCATATATCAATTTGCATGGAGCTAAGTCGCCCAAAGTGATGTCGAAGAATTTCTAAGACATAATGGCTCTAACTCACAAGCCTAAAGCACTAACTAGCCTAGACTTAGGAAGAGGCCAAGAACAAGCCACCAAAACAAATATAACAAGGCATGATACAACAACTCAACAAGATATGTATGCTTAATTTCCTGAATATTACCCAATAAGAAGGCTAAGGCATGAATTATATCCACTAAACATGATACACGCTAGGAACCCCTCCCAGAGCAAGCTAAAGTGGTTGTTATGGCCACTTCTATAGCCCCGGTAAAGTGGCACACTTACCTCTTAAGAGGCTAGGCCCAGCTGGCTGCTTCACTAAAGCGGTTTCCTGGCAGCTAAATTGGTTACCGCTTAGCTAGGCATTTTATTTTTTCCTATTTTGACTTCTATGAATTTTATTTCTTTGCAATAGCTGGTGCCAGGGCTATTTGAGCTGCTGCATCAGCACAGTACACCAACCAAATGAGCTAAGTCCCAACGACCTTCGCTCGGGAGTTGAGGATTGGTTCGGAAAACCCATGCATGCAATAGAACTATGTTACCCCCCCCCCAAAGTAAATATATCAAACTCAACATAGATGTTAAAACTTCCAACAGAGGTCGTGTCAACAAAAAGTGGGTTCCACACCCAATCTAAATTTTAAGCAAAACTCTATAAAATAGCAAAAAATGAGCCAGAATCCTCGAGGCTATTGCCAAAGGTCCTTCTAGAAAAAAATCTATGTTCCAGAGCTAATAGAATCATCAAAATGCATTATAACGCCATTTACATGAAGTTTTGACTTATGTCGACCATTTAAGTTTCCAAAGCTCCAAAACACAAAAAGTAGAATAAAAAACAAATGAACAACAAGGCGACTAAACTATCAGTCCCAGTAAATTATAAATGACTTGGGGTTACTATAAGAAAATCTAAATGTAGAAAATATAATAATAAAAAGTAAATGACCTACAGGATCATTACATCATCCACTACTAAAAGGATTTTTGTCCTTAAAAGTAAAGAGTCGAGAAGAACCTGAAGGCTCAAATAGGTGGGGAAACTGAACTCACATCTTGTGCTAGATGTCCCGGGTATCCTTTTTGATTGGACGGTGCCTCTACCAAGCTTTAACAACAAGAATATCTCTTGAACTCAATCGCTTCACATCTCTGGAAAAATAGCAAATGCTACTCCACAAAGGTCAAATGGTCATCCAACTGAATCAAGTCATGCCGCACCACATGGAACTCATCATAAATATACTAGTTAATTATAGAAACATGCAAAATCCCATGAATAGCTGAAAATGCAGAAGGTAAGGCTAACTCATAAACAACATCACAAATAGTCTAGATAATTTCAGATAGCCCATATACCTAGGGCTAATCTTGCCCCACCTCTAAAATCTCATCATGCCTTCATGGCAGATACTTGAAGGAATTCCCGGTCACTAACTCTGAATCTCAAAGGCTAACGCCTATGTTCAGCACAACTTTTATGTCTGCTCCATGATGACCTCAACCTATCCTAAATAACCTTAACTCTATCCAAACCCTCTTCAAGAAAATGAGTACCACACAACCTAGGCTTTGAAACCTCAAACCAACTAATTGGAGAGCGAAAATGCCTACCATAAAAGGCCTCAAATGGGGCAATCAAAATACTCAAGTGGTAGTTGTTATTATACCCAAACCCGTTAAGGCTAAGAACGTGTCCTATTGACCCTCAAAGTCTAATACGCAAGCCGGCAACATATCTTCCAAAACCTAAATTCTACACTCCGACTGATTATTGGTTTGTGAGTGAAAGGTTGTGCTAAAGGTACCCAACTCCTCACGAAAAGTACCTAAAAATCTAGTAGCAAACTGAAAACCCCCACCAGATATAATAAATAGAGGCACCCCATGAAGACAAATTACCTCCCAAATATAAACATGAGCCAACCTTTTGGCACTAAAAGAAGAATGCTGATATACCGTGAGTTTACGGTATTTCTAATACATTTCACTTACAAGTTGTGTGTGTCTAGGGCCTTTTTATATTGGTTTTTATGTGTTTTTATCATGTTTTACAGGAAAGGTGTTCAGGCGCGAAAGTATAGAGACAGCTGAAAGAAATGCAGAAATAGGGCATTCACGGAGGAGATCTACGAACCGTAGGTCCATTCACGGTCCGTAGGTGATGACGGTAGATCAGCAGGCCCAGTATTGAGGACAAATCAGGGAAATCTGACCAAGTGTGGAACCACGGTGCCCATTGACGGTCCGTAGATTGATCTACGGACCGTACTGTTGATCCGTAGAGTGATACTGCGAGGGTTCCAGTACCTGATTTTTGAAGATTCTAAGTATGGAGCTACGGAGGGGATTGACGGACCGTAGATCAATCTACGGTCCGTACTATTAGTCCGTCGTTTGCTTCAGAGAATCTGATTTTGGGAGGTGGAAATATTTTTTAAATCCTGGCTGACAGAAGGGACTTACGGACCATAGATCCATCGACGGTCCGTAAGTCAGTCTCGTGGATTGAAGACGCATACCTGAACAAACTTTCCTTAATTTGTTTCCCTTTTTATTTAGGATTTGTTTTTCTATATATAGGGCTTGTAAACCTCATTTTTGGGGGTTAGAGATTATTATTGTAGTTTTACTTTGTGACTTGGAAGATTAATTTGCAACTTTAGCAATTATTGATTTTCCAAGTTCGTTTTGAAGATTTTGGCTTTGCAATTCAAGTTAAATTTCTGGGTTTATCATTCTCTTTACGTAAGTTCATGATTTCTTCATCTACAATTATGAATTGTGTTCTTGCTAATATGAGTAACTAAATCCACAACTAGGGTTGTGGGAACCATGAGCGATTAACAAAGTATGAATAATAACTAAGTAATTCTTGAATAGTGTTAAAGCATGCATTGATAATTCTTTCGTCTAGAAGTCTTTTTAACGGTGGCCAACGTTAGAACTCACCTTGTTGCTACTTGCCGGACCAAGGAGGTAATCAACAAGAAAAGAATTATCAACATAGATTTAGTGTGATACTATCTAATAGGCTAGTGTCGATTGGTGCGAAGTAATAACTAAGCCAAACATCGATTATGATGTCTAATATGAGGTAAAGGTAAGGGTTAGTAAATTATACACACGTAGCCGGACCAAGGTGCGGGGTGAAATTCTCTAGATGCCGGACCAAGGATTTAGAGATACCTAACTTATCACTTTGCATGTAATACACTAGGAAGGGATTGCTGTTATTAGGATTACTGCGTTATGAGCTTGTGGGGAACACGTATACCCTAGTTATTTCTCTTATCTTGATAACAACCAAAGTTGAGTTTGATTACTGATTACCTATTAAGTTCTTACTATTTGTTTCACGCAAGCACAACCCCCCTTTTAATTACCTGTTTCTGGAAATAATTTGACTAATTGAATATAATTGTTGGTTAAATTAAAGTCTAAACCATTTTCCTCGTGGGATCGATTCCAACCTACAAGTTGGGTTCTTTACTTGATAACGATCGTTTATACTTCTGTAAGGAGGTGTAATTTGAGCGTATCAAATTTTGGCGCCGCTACCGGGGAAATTTGGCTTTTAGATTTAGTTTAACTACGTTATTGAACTTTAGTCAAATATTTCCTAATTTTACTTTTTTCTCTTTGTTTTTTTCTCTCTCAGGTTCTGACTCTAGTGTATGCCAAGTACACGGAGCCAGGGTGAACCGCTTACTCCTTACGATCCAGAGCTGAACTGCACCTTACGAAGAATGAACAATCAAAGGGATCCAATTAATCCCATCGGAGGAAATCTTGATGATGCAGATGAGATACAATAACAAAGGGTAGTTGGTGGGGACAATCAGGTTCCAGTTGAAAATCGATTGGGAGATGCGCTGAGGGCGCAAGATCCACTAGGCCCACGACCACATGACAACTATCGGGGTAACATGAATATAGAAAACTCTTATTGACCTATTGTCTTACCCCCTTTACCTCCAGTGCACACATTTGTGGTGACTAGCAGTTTGATGTAGATGCTTACAGCAAGAGGCCTATTCTCAGGATTGCCATCGGAGGATCCACATGCTCACCTAGCCTAGCTGAGGGTAGTTTGCAAAAGTTGTGTAGGAAGACTAGACCTGGATTTGGATGTCATCGGATTACGAGTGTTTCCTCTATCACTAACAGGCGATGCTGCAGTATGGTTCACTGAGCTTCCTTATAACTCAATATATACATGGGACCAACTGGCGGATGTGTTCCGAGCAAAGTACTACCCAGTGTCCAAGAAGCTCAATCACAAAGATAGGGTCAACAATTTTGTAGCATTACCTGGGGAGTCTGTGAGCAGCTCTTGGGACAGATTCACTGCATTCGTAAGAGGTGTTCCAAATCACCGTATTAATGATGAGTCGCTGAAGGAATATTTCTATCGAGGACAGGATGATAACAATAAAGCAGTTCTTGACACTATTGCTGGAGGTTCATATGGTGATTGTACATATGCACAGATTGCTGAAAAATTGGAGAGGATCTCTCGCAAAAATAAAGCATGAGGCACTAGGAGGTCAGATACTGGGAGAAACACATTTGCCATTCATAATGCAACTGCTAACTCTGCAGATGATATTCGTAAGGAGATGGCTCAGATAAGGACAGAGTTGGGGTTGGTATTGAAGCATGTGAGCGGAGGAGCAGAAAAGGTAAATGATCTAAACTACTTAACTAGAACTCCACCACCAGTTGAGGAGTGTTACTATGAAGAGGACACTTATGCGGTGAATGATCACACGGGGGGATTCCGACCAAATGGCCAAGGATCCAACACGGAAAATTGGCGCCAAGGTCAAGGGAACCAAGGTCGGAACTATGGAAATTACAACCGAGAGGGTCACTATGTCAGAGATGGGAACTCCAATCGCGACAACAACTATAACAGGAACAACTATGGCAACAGAAATGATCGGGTTGGACCCTATGTTCCCCCTCAAAATCGGGAATCTGGTACTAGGTAAGCTGGAGGTAATATGACGCGTATTGAAGATATGCTGCAAAAGATGATGAGAAGGTTTGATGTGACTGATGAGAATGTGAAAGAGATGAGAAACGACTTATCTGGTATTGGTCAAAAGGTTGATGCCCATGCTGTATCAATAAAGCATCTAGAGCAGCAGATGACGCAGTTGTCTACTACAGTGAACCCACGTCAACCTGGCACTCTTCCTAGCAACACCATCCAGAATCCAAAGAATGATGGTCATTGTATGGAAATTACTACTCGAGGGGGCAAGCAAACCATAGATCCGCCTATGCCGTCTGTGGTGGATACTGAGATTAGAAAAGAAGATGATGTGGTGGAAGTTAGAGAGGAGTCTGAGACTGGACAGAATAAAAAGAGGAGATATCTCAGAAAGTGGTTCCCATACCTAGACCTCCACCACCTTTTCCACAGAGGTTAGTGAAGAAGACTGAAGATGGTAAATATCGCAGGTTTATCACTATGTTGAAGCAGCTTTCTATCAATGTCCCTTTGATAGAAGCCTTGGAGCAAATGCATGGGTATGCAAAGTTTATGAAAGATATGGTGACAAAGAAAAGGTCTATGAGTTTTGAAGATGATGATAGATTGCAGCATTGTAGTGCTATTGCTACAAGATATCTGGTGCAGAAGAAGGAAGACCCTGGCTCTTTCACGATCCCATGTACTATAGGGTTGTTACACTTTGCTAAGGCATTGTGTGATCTTGGTGCTAGCATCAACCTCATGGCTTTGTCTATTTACAAGAAGTTGGGTCTGGGGGACCCAAAGCCCACTACAATGCGGTTACTAATGGCTGATCGGACTGTGAAGAGGCCCATAGGTGTGCTCCATGATGTGCTAGTGAAAGTAGAGTCTTTCATCTTTCCGGCGGATTTTGTGATTCTTGACTGTGAGGTTGATTTTGAGGTACCCATCATCCTTGGGAGACCATTTCTTGCCACAGGGCGTGCGTTGGTTGATATGGAAAAGGGACAGATGAAGTTCAGACTGAACAATGAAGAAGCAACTTTCAATATCTGTAGGTCCATGAAGCAGAATAGTGAGCTCCAAACAGTATCTGCTATAACTTACAGAGTGGAGAGTGGGTCAGAAGTGCAAATTGAAGAGCGACTAGGTGTTGAGGCACTAGCAGCAGTCATGATGAATTTCGATAGTGATGGTATTGAAAAGTATGATGAGTTGGTAGCCGCACTTGATAAGTGTGAATACCGGTCCAAACCAAAGAAGTATGAGCTAGACATGAAGAATCGCGAGTCCCCACCCACAAAACCATCTATTGTGGAGGCACCGAAATTGGAGCTTAAAGCTCTACCACCACACTTGAGGTATGTATACTTAGGCGAAGAGAATACTTTGTCGGTCATCATTGCAGCAGATTTGAATGCAAGGCAAGTAGAGTGTTTGGTGAATGTATTAAAGAGGTTCAAGCGAGCGATTGGGTGGACTATTGCAGATATTATTGGGATCCCCCCCGGTATCTGCTCTCAAAAAATCCAACTTATACCAGATCATAAGCCCAGTGTTGAGCACCAGAGAAGATTAAATCCACTTATGCAAGAGGTAGTTAAAAAGGAGATCATAAAGTGGCTGGATGCAGGAGTCATCTATCCCATCGCAGATAGTAGTTGGGTATGTCCTGTGCAGTGTGTGCCTAAAAAGGGAGGTATGACTGTGGTTCCAAATGAAAAAAATGAGCTTGTTCCAATAAGGCCCGTTACTGGATAGAGAGTTTGTATGGATTACCGGAAGTTGAATGCGTGGACAGAAAAGGACCACTTTCCTATGCCATTCATGCACCAGATGTTGTATAGACTTGCAGGCAAGGGTTGGTATTGTTTTCTTGATGGGTATTCGGGCTACAATCAAATTTCTATATCCCCAGAAGACCAAGAGAAGACCACCTTCACTTGCCCATATGGGACTTTTGCTTTCAAAAGGATGCCATTCGGATTGTGCAATGCTCCACTGACCTTCCAAAGGTGTATGATGTCGATATTTTCTGATATGGTGGAGGATACTATTGAAGTGTTCATGGATGATTTTTCAGTTGTAGGTGATTCGTTTGATCATTGTCTAGAACATCTGGTTGAGGTGCTTAAAAGATGTGAAGACTGCAACTTGGTGCTGAATTGGGAGAAGTGTCATTTCATGGTGAAAGAAGGTATAGTGTTGGGTCATCAAATTTCAGAGAAAGGTATTGAGGTTGATAGAGCTAAAGTTGAGGTAATAGAAAAGCTTCCACCACCCATCTCTGTAAAAGGGGTTAGAAGTTTTCTTGGGCATGCAGGTTTTTATAGAAGATTCATCAAAGATTTCTCCAAAATTGCACATTCGTTGTGCAAACTGCTCGAGAAGGAGTGTAAGTTCTATTTTGATGAAGACTATCATAAAGCATTTGGAGAGTTGAAGAAAAGGTTGGTTACAGCACCAATCATTATTTCACCGGATTGGGGACAACCGTTTGAGGTAATATGCGATGCGAGTGGATTAGCACTTGGTGTAGTGTTGGGACAAAGGCGAGAGAAAATTCTTCACCCTATTTACTATGCCAGCAAAGCTCTAAATGTGGCTCAGAAGAACTATACGATAACCGAACAAGAACTTCTTGCGGTGGTTTTTGCATTCGAGAAATTTCGATCCTACTTGCTTGGTACTAAGGTCATAGTGCATACTGACCATTCTGCATTGAGGTATTTGATGGCGAAAAAAGATGCAAAACCGAGATTGATTAGATGGGTATTGCTGCTGCAAGAGTTTGATTTTGTAGTAAAAGATAGAAAGGGGACCGAAAATCAAGTTGCCGATCACTTGTCCAGATTAGAGGAAGAGGCTATGCTAAAGCTTGGAGATAGGGCTGAAATTAATGAGGCATTTCCAGATGAATAGGTATTGGCTGCTTCTCATGACTTGATTCCTTGGTTTGTCGACTTTGCTAATTATTTGGCAAGCGATATTGTGCCCCCCGATTTGTCTTTTCACCAAAGGAAAAAGTTTATGCATGATGTGAAGAGATTCTTTTGGGATGAACCGTACTTGTATCGTAGTTGTGCTGATGGGATTATTCGTCGATGTGTGCCTGAGGTTGAGATGTTGAGTGTACTTAAAGCATGCCATTCATCACCTATTGGTGGGCATCATAGTGGTATTCGAACTGCACAAAAGATTTTGCAATGTGGTTATTACTGGCCTACCATTCACCAAGATGCTCATGACTTCGCCAAGTCTTGTGATCGTTGCCAAAGAGAAGGAGGGATTTCAAAGAGGCAACAGCTCCCAATGAATCCTATATTAGTGATAGAGTTGTTTGATGTATGGGGCATTGATTTTATGGGTCCATTTGTGAGTTCATATGGGATGAAGTATATTCTAGTTGCAGTTGATTATGTATCCAAGTGGGTGGAAGCAGTTGCACTCTCCAACAATGAAGGTAAAAATGTCACTGCATTCTGGAAAAAGAATATCTTCTCCAGATTTGGTACACCGAGGGCCATTATTAGCGATGGAGGTTCTCACTTTTGTAATAAGCTGTTCAAAGTACTACTTGAGAAATATGGTGTCCGTCATAATGTAGCCACTCCTTACCATCCACAGACTAGCGGTCAAGTTGAAGTATCCAACAGAGAGATCAAACAGATATTGGCAAAGACGGTGAATGCTAATAGAACGGATTGGTCAAGGAAGCTTGATGATGCTCTATGGGCATATCGCACTGCATACAAGACCCCCATAGGTATGTCTCCTTACCAACTTGTATATGGGAAGTCTTGTCATTTACCAGTAGAGCTAGAGCATAAGGCTATGTGGGCAATGAAGAAGTTAAATTTGGATTGGGGCGCTGCATCTAATCAAAAGATGAATGACTTGAGTATGCTTGATGAGTTTCGCCTAAAAGCTTATGAAAGTTCAGCCTTGTACAAAGAGAAGATGAAGAGGTATCATTATCAAAGAATTGAAAAGCGAGAATTTGTGGTTGGTGATCTTGTGCTGCTATTCAACTCTAGGTTGCGCCTATTTCCAGGCAAACTCAAGTCCAAGTGGACCGGGCCATTTTTGCTCAAAAAAGTGCTCTCGCATGGAGCTGTTGAGCTTGAAAATAAGAATGGAACAAGGTTTGTGATGAACGGGCAAAGGATCAAGATCTATCTGGGAAATGCTGAAACTGTGCAAGAAGTGATTGAGGCCTACAGTCTTGATGAAGTCTGAGTAATCAAGACACCTGCGTCGTTCCGCGACGTTAAATCAAGCGTTGCTTGGGAGGCAACCCAAGATGTACAATCTAGCCAACGATAGGGTTCGGTTTTCCATTTAGTAGTTTAGCTTTCTTTGATTACTCGCGTCTTTGTATCAATGTGGGTAGGTGTTTCAGTGTTTTAGTTCATAGTGTTGGCTAGAATTAGTATAGGGTCCGTGTGCAAAAAGTGTCCAGAAAATGTAAAAAAATAATAGACTATTGGTTGCTACATGTGCAGGTACACCACACAATACATCTGCAGAAAATGGTCTGGTGCAAAGGTCTACAGATCCCATCGACAGTCCGTCGATTGATCCACGGACCGTCAATGGTATCTGTAGATCCCAGGTAAGCCCCTAAATTTTTCTAAGTATAATAGTAATCTACAGTCCTGATCTATGGACCGTAGATCGACTCACGGACCGTAGATGGGGTCTCGTGAGTCCAAACCCTAAGGTTATCTGACCCGACCCGGACCCCCCTACTTAAAAGCCCCCATGTTTCAAACCATTCCCCTTCCCTCCATTACTCCCAAAACCGTTTCCCCCACCCTTTAAACTCCCTAAATCACTCCATAACTACCACATAATATCCTCCCTTCCATAAATTCCCAAAATCCCTTCCATCTCAAATACAACCCATCCCATAATCTAACAAAAAGGGTTCGGTGTTTGGTCAGTAACGAAGAGGTGACTCATTGGTCTTGCTAAGCTTAGTATCATCACGCAATCACCCCACTCCTTGTTCCTTGAAAGGTAATAGACTTTCCCTTCACTTTGAATTTCGATTCATAGATTGAATATAGAAAGTCGGGAGTTGGGTCTTGACCTTGGGTAATTGTTAGATGAAATTGCATGATAAACTTGAAAATTACAATGCCCTTGGAACGATATATAGTGATTGTGTAGCATTATTGTATGTGATCGTAAAAACTATATGCTAGTTTCGACTTAGGGTTCCACATCTAGTCTAACTTGTTTGGTATAATAATCGGTCGGAATCTTACGAATGAAGAACTAGCATAATTTACTGTTATAAATGCATGATGAGGTTGTGTTAATGTTGAAAAATAAGACCCAAAAATGTATGATACCTGGCAAAGATGGCTTCCACGATACCCCGTCTACGGAACGTAGATCCATCTAAGGACAGTAGATGGGGTTCGTAAATGGATGCACATGAAAAATTTCACCAAGTGTGAAACCACGGAAGTGGACTACGGTCCGTAGGTCCATCAACGGACCGTTCTGCACTTCCGTGGTTTCCATCTGCGACCTATATGACAGGCCCCCTGATCCACGAAAAAGATCCACGGGCCGTAGTTCAGTCTACGGACCGTAGGTCTCCTCCGTGAATGACCACTGTAGCATCTGTCTAAATTTTTTCTGTGAACTTAGTTGAAAGTCGTTACCTATTCTAAACGTTTTTTTCTGCTGCGTATGGTTAGTTGCGGCACTAATATCGTTCTCACAGGTACGATGGCACCCAAGAGATGGTCACCTACTCAAAAAGGGGCAAGTCCAAATCTATTGCCCCTAGTTTCCGATTAAGTGATGAGGACACAGACGCTGACACTGATCCAACATATGTGCCTCTCAACCCTAGGACTTCTCGCGCTGTACCTAGTCTGATGAGAAGCACACACTGATTGGGTCACCAACTAAGGCTGCTTCCAGTTCAGAGGGGTCTATGTCCAGGTCCGAGTCTGCCCATGCATCAGGCTCTGAGTCCGCCCACTCTTCACGATCCGAGTCTGCCCAGGCTACAGGGTCCAATGCCAAATCATCCACAGGGTCTGGTGAGAATGACCAAGCAGCCTCGTCTAACGAGGCCACTAGCTCAGAGCCCATACCCGCACCAGGGAATGATGAACCTACTTCTGTAGCCGGCGAGCTAAATAGGTGGTGTGTAGAGGGCCAATGGCAAATTTACCAGGATGCTAAAATGGTCAACGACAAACAGAAGATGGCCCGACTAATTACGGAAGAGTGCAGAGTCCTCACGGGGAGCTTGCATACTGTTCCAGATATTCACCGGCTGTTCAACCTTCACAAGTGTGACTGGATGGCTCGAGACCCAGGGACGTATAGCGAGGAGATTGTGCGGGAGTTATATGGTTCCTATCCTGCCACTCTCCGCGGTTCCATTTCCAAGCGGTCAAAGCCCCTAGCACAGGATCCGCTCACTTCCACTTTGGTTCGAGGGTGTCCGGTGGATATCTCACCTGCCATGATCAGACGCTTTTTCTATGGTCCTACCGCGGGTCACTCTTGGTCTCTCAACACAACTGAGTTTGACTACAAATGGGATATCGTGCAGAGTGGCACTTTTCAGAGGAATGCAGAGCAGCGAGAGGCTGTTATACTATGGCTGTCCAGGTACATTGCTGCAGATGGCGAGCGTGCGGAATGGGTCGCCGCTCCACGGTTGGGCATCCGGAAGGCCACATTGAATTTTGTGGCCAAGTTCTTCTGACTGCTGGTGCGTAACAGAGTGTCGCCGACAAAAGCTGGCAATCAAGTCACGTGGGACAGAGCAGTCATGGTTGCAGCATTGGTAGCAGGAGTGGAGATCGAATTTGCCCGCATGCTACTAGCAGAGATTCACGAGAGGGCATTTAGGACCTCCGCCACCTACCCCTTCCCCTGTCTAATTTTTCATTTGTGCAGGGACTCTGGAGTGCCGATCTGGCATTACGACAAGTTAGTCCACCCTACAGGGGCATTGGACATCGGCCTTATTCGAGATGAGGCTAATATGGCAGCACCTCGCAGAGAGCCTCAGGTTGAGGTACCTACGTTGGGTGCCGATCTTGTAGACACAGTGGAGCAGGCACAGGGTGATGACCTTAGCATCCCCGATCACACCGACACTGTCCCAGGCTCCCCATCTCAGGCAGCTAGTATGGCTCCTAGCTCTTCCCGGTCCACACCGCAGTTAGAAGCTACTGTTGTCCCTTTGGCCAGAGTACTGAAACTACAAGCTCAGATGGCCACCCTGCTGCATCATATCCAGCCGTGGATGCAAAAGTCAATCACCGAGTCCGAGGCCAGAATGGAGCGCAGGATGGAGGGGATAATGGACCGTAAGGTCTAGGCTGTTAATAAACATCTTGACGCCTTTGAGTTGCGAGTCCTCGAGCGATCAGCTCTGGCCATAGACCTATCTGCTTTGTAGGCTGACGTAGCCAGCCTCCGGACTGACGTTGATGCCATTCTTGTTGCACCTTCAGTTGAGACTCAGGCTGCTCCTATTGCACTGGCTGATGATACAGTGCTAGATGCTCTATTCAGTGGGACCACCGAGGAAGGGCCTGCACCGATACATGCCAAAGGCAAGCGGCACCGTTCTCATCGCACGGAGGAAGAGAAAGCTCACAAGAGACAGTGTCGGCAGGAGAAGGAGGCTAGGAGGGCTTCGATTGTAGACGAAGAGTTGCGCCAGCAGAGAGTGCGTGAGAGAGTTGCAGGGGCATCGAGTTCTGCCCCAGTTGTAGAGGTTCAGCCTGTTTTGGGGGACTTGGTGAGCACTACTAATGGTGCGGAGCGGTTGATAGAGAGCACTACTGAGGGTGCTATGATTGCTGAGGTTGGCACTGCTGAGGGTGCCCCCACTAGTGTTGCAGCGGGTTCCGGGAAATCGGACCCCCCTGCTTGCTGATGATTCGTCGGCGCTTTGCGCCACAGGTTTGCTTCACCTAATCCATTTTCTTTTAATGTTTATGTATGCATTGGGGAAAACTGCATCTATTTTTTTTGGGGGTGGGGTAAATGGATTGTGAGTAATAGGGTGAAGTCTGAATTACCCAACTCATGAGTCCTCTCTTGGGGTTTTCTTGCCTGTGTTTTTTTCCCCCAAGAGACTGTTTAAATTTTTGTTGAACCGGCATGTTTTAGGATTGTATGTGTAGAAGCATGATGAAGAAAGAAGCATGATGGCTTATGATACCCCCCAGATTTTAGGATGTATGTTAGAATTGGGAGGCTACGATTAGTTGAATGTGTTGGCTCTGAGTATGACATAATCATGAACCAACTTGATAGCATGACTTAAGCTGAAACTTGAACTGGGTAATCTAATAACCTGATGATGGAACTATGTGCCAAGAGTGTGTGAGAATCGTTGAGTGTTCAAACAGTTTTTGTGCAAAAACTAGAACTTGCCCGTTTAGTCCTGCTAAGTCAATTCAATCTAGAGGTTAGGAAGTGATCATAGGCCATTGTTCTCGAAAGTCTGCAAATTGCCTAGAAGGATTCAACCAAATGAAATAACTATTCCCTTTGATCCAACTTTGAGCCTAAAAATAAACCATTTCTTTCTAAAACCCCGAACTCACATTCCCATAATCTACTATGTTGGCCCTGGTCCCTCCTTGGACATGTGCACTTTGACTCAGGCTAAAAGCCTAAGTTGAGGGTGGCTAATGTAAAAAAGTAATCTCAATCTTGGCCCTGACCCGACATCGGGTATTGTGCACCTCAACTAACGGAAAATCCATAAGTTGAGGGTGGCTATGAAAGAGGAAACTGAAAGAAAATGGGTATGAAAAGAGTGAAGTAAAATAAATAAAAAAAAAAAAAAAAAGGGGAAAACGTGAGGAAAGGATGTGACTTGTTGAAAGCTAGAGGAAAAATTAAAGTAAAATGAGCTACAAAGTCTAAAGTCACATCCGTGGTTGAAGAAAATTAAGGGAAAGAAGGTAAAGCGACAGTATGACAAAAATAGGGCAAAAAGAGGTTAAAAGCCTAGTGCAATGTCAAGGAGGGCAGAAAGTCACTAAGCAGTACCCAAATGTACCACACCTAACCCTGAGCCTACGTTACAAGCCAATAAAGTCCTATAGTGATCCTAGAGTCTAGTTTGGAGAGTCTAAGCAGTGAAAATAAGGGCAAGCTTATGGCAGTAAGCACTAACTGTATTTGAAATTACTTTTGAGCGTGAGTGTTGAATAAATCATTGTACCATGAATGACATTCAATTTTTCCGAAAAGGGGATTTCGTTTGGAATAAGGGCACTAGTTACATCGTCGGAAAGTTGGTACCTGGGTGACAGTGAGAAGGTGTTTGTTGTGTGTCAGTTGGTTGATCTGTGTCGTGGTGTGATCCGCATGAATTAGCTTGTCGAGCCTAAGAGAACGAATGTGCACCCGAACAATGAGGAGGGTAGAGAGCCATGTGATTGCTTGGGTTTGAAAATGCTTGCTTCTGTACAAGTGTCGTTTAGAGTTGTAGTGCGTCGCTTGAGGACAAACAACGAATTTAAGTTGAGGGTGTTGATATATAGTGAGTTTACGGTATTTCTAATACATTTCACTTACAAGTTGTGTGTGTCTAGGGCCTTTTTATATTGGTTTTTATGTGTTTTTATCATGTTTTGCAGGAAAGGTGTTTAGGCGCGAAAGTATAGAGACAGCTGAAAGAAATGCACAAATAGGGCATTCACGGAGGTGATCTACGGACCATAGGTCCATTCACGGTCCGTAGGTGATGACCGTAAATCAGCAGGCATGCTATTGAGGACAAATCAGGGAAATATGACCAAGTGTGGAACCACGGTGCCCATTGACGATCCGTAGATTGATCTACGGACCGTACTGTTGATCCGTAGAGTGATACTGCGAGGGTTCCAGTACCTGATTTTTGAAGATTCTAAGTATGGAGCTACGGAGGGGATTGACGGACCGTAGATCGATCTACGGTCCGTACTATTAGTCCGTCGTTTGCTTCAGAGAAGCTGATTTTTGGAGGTGGAAATATTTTCTAAGTCCTGGCTGACGGAAGGGACTTACGGACCGTAGATCCATCGACGGTCCGTAAGTCAGTCTCGTGGATTGAAGACGCGTACCTGAACAAACTTTCCTTAATTTGTTTCCCTTTTTATTTAGGATTTGTTTTTCTATAAATAGGGCTTGTAATCCTCATTTTTGGGGGTTAGACATTATTATTCTAGTTTTACTTTGTGACTTGGAAGATTAATTTGCAACTTTAGCAATTATTGATTTTCCAAGTTCGTTTTGAAGATTTTGGCTTCGCAATTCAAGTTAAATTTCTGGGTTTATCATTCTCTTTATGTAAGTTCATCTACAATTATGAATTGTGTTCTTGCTAATATGAGTAACTAAATCCACAACTAGGGTTGTGGGAACCATGAGCGATTAACAAAGTATGAATAATAACTAAGTAATTCTAGAATAGTGTTGAAGCATGCATTGATAATTCTTTCGTCTAGAAGTCTTTTTAACGGTGGCCAACGTTAGAACTCGCCTTGTTGCTACTTGCCGGACCAAGGAGGCAATCAACAAGAAAAGAATTATCAACATAGATTTAGTGTGATATTATCTAATAGGCTAGTGTCGATTGGTGCGAAGTAATAACTAAGCCAAACATCGATTATGATGTCTAATATGAGGTAAAGGTAAGGGTTAGTAAATTATACTCACGTAGCCGGACCAAGGTGCGGGGTGAAATTCTCTAGATGTCGGACCAAGGATTTAGAGATACCTAACTTATCACTTTGCATGTAATACACTAGGAAGGGATTGCTGTTATTAGGATTACTGCGTTATGAGCTTGTGGGGAACACGTATACCCTAGTTATTTCTCTTATCTTGATAACAACCAAAGTTGAGTTTGATTACTGATTACCTATTAAGTTCTTACTATTTGTTTCACGCAAGCACAACCCCCCTTTTAATTACCTGTTTCTGGAAATAATTTGACTAATTGAATATAATTGTTGGTTAAATTAAAGTCTAAACCATTTTCCTCGTGGGATCGATTCCAACCTACAAGTTGGGTTCTTTACTTGATAACGATCGCTTATACTTCTATAAGGAGGTGTAATTTGAGCGTATCAAATGCATGAGAAGGAAGTATGATGACTACCACCTCCAACTCCAAATTATTAGTGTGGTAGTTCTACTCGTGCACCTTAAGTTGTCTTGATGCATAAGAAATCGCATGATTGTGATACATCAAGATGAAACTTAAATCAATGTTGGATGTGTACCAATACACTTTGAAGCGATCTCCCTTAATTGAAAACTGAGAACAAGAGCAGTAACCAACTTCTTGAGCGTCTAAAATCTCAACTCACATTAATCGTACCACCCAAAAGATACATCAAGATGAGTCAACGTAGTTAGTGGTGCATCAATCTATGATTTCTTCTATGAACCCATGTTTCCCCCCAAAATCCTTAAGTTGTTATTTGTGATTAGGAATAGGTTGATTATGAAAGTATGTTGAATTGTTTATGTTTATATTGAATTATTTATTGAATCATGTTAATTCCCTTATATATTGTAGTATCTTAGATGTTTGGGTTGTGATTGATGTATGGCCTTGAAGGGCAATTTTATGAAGTATTATGTATGATTTATATGTGAAGTATATGTGTGTGATCTCAATGGAAGTATTATGATCATGTTTAGAATGTAATTGTGTTATGATTGAAAGTATTTTCTCATTAACACCTATGAATGATGATGATAGAATGTGAAGGGTTTCTTCAATGTAATGTTGTATCTTTAATTGGTAGACTTAGGTTTCCTTTTCTTGTATAAATGAAAGTAATGTGATTGTGATCCTAATATAATGGTGTGGTTGTTTGTTGAAAGGTTATTCTCACACACAGACACTTATGAATGAAGAATGAATAAATGATTTTTCTATGATTATGTTAATAATGATGTGTTGATTGAAAGGCTATTCTGAATTGTACACTAATGAATGATAATGAAATATTGTGAAAAGACTTTCTCACAATATGGGGATTCTTAGTTGAAAGGCTATTCTCATCTTTTAATCTTTGAGCTATCCAATGAATGAATGTTGGGTTTGAGATGGATGCCCTCACGTGAGTTGAGGTGAGGTATCTAGTAACAATCTCTTATCCCATAACAGTGAATGAAAGTAATGAATGTTATGTACTTACTGGGTAATAATTCCAAGCATCGAGTGGATATGAATGAGATGGAAGCCGTCACGTGAGTTGAGGCGGGGTTTCTAGTAGCAATCTATTGAGATGGATTCCCTCACGTGAATTGAGGCGGGGTATCTAGTAACAATATCCCTATCCCATAACTATGTGCCCACATAGGATTTTATCTAGTGGATCCACCTAAACTAAAATGTAATATTCCTACCTTAGGCAAGTAGGAATCCCTTATCCGGTGAGGGTGACACCGGGATTCCATGATTTAGCTCTCGTGGTCTATGTCGATTAAGGCTTACCCCCATAAAGAATGTTAATGAACTATGGCTTCTCAAGAATAAACTACTTAGTATGGGTGGTAGTATGGGATGTCATCCATGCATTGCACAAGTAGGCTTTGAGAGAGGTTATGGTGTGTTCCTCTATAATGTTAAATGAAATGAATGGGCTCTTATGATGATGTAATGAGAATGTTGCTCTAATGTCTAATGAATGAAGGTGCTCTAAATGAAGCTAATGAAAAATGTTGACTTATATGCTTAAATGTAATGATGCATGCTATACTTGGATTGTATTATGAGTTACTTCATTGTCATGACTTATTGAGTATGAATGTGCCTTGTCTATGGTTGCTTCAAAGGAGTACTTAGTGTGAGTAGTAGTATGGGATGCTACTCATACATTGCATAAGTATGACTTAGGGTTGTCCTAGATGTTGGTCCTAATGTGATGTTATGACTTATGAAATGTTTATGTCTCTTATGTATGAGTATTGTTTAAGGATGGAAATGATGAATGGTAAGTTCACTTTTGGTGACCTTAATGTGGTACCTAGTGTGGATGGTGGTATGGGACGCTATTCATACATTGCACAAGGTATAGCTTGGGGTTACTTATGGTGAAAGATTAATGTGATGAAATAGGTTATAGGTGATTATGGTCTAATGTGATGAAATGGGTTATATGGTTGATTATGTTCTAATGTGATGTAATTACTTGTATGTTGGTTGTGTTTGTATATTATGCTTCTTATACTTATGTTCATGAAGTTTTCTCAAAATTGGCATAATGCATGACTTACAAATAAAATATTCGTTTTAAGCATGGATTTTGCATGGCAATCATACTTAGAACTCTATGTGCTAACCCATATTTCTTCCATTTTTCTTCAAAGTGTACGGTTTGGAGATTTGATGTTCTATACTTGAATATCCTTCTATTATTATACTTTCAAAGATAATAATAGAAGGATATTACAACAGATATTATACACCAATGAAAGATATGGGAGCAGAAGCTAATATATGTAAATACAACTGTTTACCAGAAGATAAGTGGAAAAATTAAAAACACCGATAGTAGTAATAGGATTTAATAATGAAGGAAGCATGATCACATATAAGGCAAAAAATATAAAAATACAAATATGGGATAAGATATTAACTATAGAGGAAATATATAACTTTGAATTGACTACAAAAGATATGTTATTAGGGATGCCATTTTTAGAAAAATTATACCCACATATAATAACAAAAACACACTGGTGGTTTACAACACCATGTAAACAAAAAATAGGAGCAAAAAGAGTAAATAATAAAAAACGAAAAACAACAGAATGGATAAAAGGATTTTATTTTAGGGTCTTCTTCTTTTATATTTTCTAATTTTTGTGTAATTTTTTCACTTCCTTTTATCCATTCTGTTGTTTTTCGTTTTTTATTATTTACTCTTTTTGCACCTATTTTTTGTTTACATGGTGTTGTAAACCACCAGTGTGTTTTTGTTATTATATGTGGGTATAATTTTTCTAAAAATGGCATCCCTAATAACGTATCTTTTGTAGTCAATTTAAAGTTATATATTTCCTCTATAGTTAATATCTTATCCCATATTTTTTTTTATCATTTCATCATGAACGTATGTAGTCATGTTCTTTATTATGCAGGTTTTTCATTTCAAATTATTCCTTCCTATCATATTCATAATTGATTAAATTCATATTAGATCATTATGAACTAGATTATCTTTATCATATTTTCCTGTCACTACTAGCATCGTACTTTAGCGGATACTTCCTTCTTATCAGCGCCTCAACTTTGTTTACTCCCCTAAATGGCTTTCTCGCCTACCGGTTTCAACATTAGGATGGCATAGTATAGAAGTTTTCTCCCTGTTTCCAGTGTGCTAATAAACTAGAAATCATGATTCAAATAATTCTAATACATAATAACTAACATAAATTTATTTGATCATATATATGATATTCAGGAATATATGAAATTAGTTCTGCATATTTATTGAACAATATACCTTTGCCTCTTGCTTATCCATGCTATCTGAAATATCTGATTGGATTTCAGATTTATCCATTATCTTTTAAGTATTTTTATATCTTAGTGGAGAGAGTGTTTTTAAGATAGTTTTTATTACGTTAGGCATTGCCTAGAATATATGATAAATAATATTAGTGAAATACTCAAATTAAAACAACTATCGGAAGAATATTACAATAAATATTATCACATTTTACCATGAATTTCGCAACCCCAAAAAATAATATTAATTACTCACCTACCACTCTACCACCTACTACACTACCACTTCCATGAATTCACCAACTACCAGTTCTGCACCAAAAAATGGTATCAGAGCTATGGATAATAAGAAACATAGTAAGAAACATACTAGTAGAAATATATGAAATGAAACAAAAAGAAAAAGAACAAAAAACAAAATTAACAAATGAGATAATTAAATTTAAAGAAAAATTGCAACTAGAAGATGAATTAGAAGAAAAACAAGAAAATAACCAAGATAATCTACCCGAAATAAGAGTTGATGAAATAAACGACGATGATCTAGAACAACATTCGAAAACAAGCGAAACATATACGAAACTTTTAGCAAACATAGATAATACAAAGAATTTAGAAATAAATACAGGAGACATAGACATGGATGAAAAACCTAGCACATCAGGAGTAAAAAACCCAAAAAATTTTAATCCAAAATATTATAATGAAAACTATGGACAATATAATAAAGAAAAAACTATATGGGATAAAAGATTAAATAAAAAATGGACACCTAAACCAATAACTTATCTACATGATTTTTTAGATTTAGACTGTGTAGCAGGTATAAATAAAACAATCTAATTATGGATGGGATATATATCAAAACAATTAATAGATAACAAAATAACAATGACAGAAACGCCCGGATATATAGAAAGAACACTTATAGGAACAGTAAAATTATGGCTACAAAATTTATCAGATGAAACTTTACAAACTCTAACAAGTAATAAAAAATTTGATGGTGGAATAGCTACTACAACTATGGAAATACTATATAAATACGAAATAGCGATAAGAAATGAATTTAGTAGTATGACAACAGAGGTAGAAGAACAAAATAAAGAAAAAATCATAAATCGAAATCTAATGATAAATATGTAATATGTGTTACATAGATGAATATACATGTGCATTTAGAGAATACTATTATAAAGGAACATATAACACAGAAGAAAGTAAAGAAATAAGAAAATTATATTTTACAAAATTACCAGAACCTTTTAGTTCAAAAATAATAAAAAGTTGGAATGAAGCAGAATTAACAGACATCTTAGGAGCTAGAATGAAATTCTTGCAACGATGGTTTATGGAACTATGTGAAAACCATAAAGAAGAAATAAAAATGGAAAAAATATTAATAAAAAACTTGGCATGTTGCAAAAATAAAACAGCAACTCAATTCGATTGTACGGATAGGTATTATAAAAATAGAAAGAAATATAATAAAAAATACAGATCAAAATATAAATATAAAAAGCCAAGAAGAAGATACTATGTAAAAAACTACAAAACCAAAAGACTATATAGACCAAAAAGAAAACTAACGGAATGTACTTGTTATAATTGTGGAAAATTATGACATATAGCTAGAGATTGTAAATTACCTAATAATCCGAAGAAAAAACATATATCACAAATAATAATAGACGATGAAAAAAATACACAAATAGAGTACGTAGATTATGAATTAGAAAGCAATGATAGTATATATGAATTATCGGAAAATGAAATGGAAAATAATCCAGTAATAGAATCAGATAATGAATACGATATCAATGACTGAAAAAGATATACAAATAATAACTAAAGAAAAATATCAAGATGAAGAATCGGCAGAACAAAAAATAATATTTGATAATAATATATTTGAACAAATAAAAGGAAAAGAATTAGATCTAAGCGTAGCAAAAATATTCGAAATACCAACAATAAGAAACTGGTTTAAACAACAAAAAGAAGAATATTATGTAGTAAGTCAAAGAGAACACATCATAGATTGCAAATACACCAAAGGAAAGGCTAAAATACCAATAATAAACAAACGAATAATAAATAAAGAAATACAAGATATTAAGGCTAAAAATCCAATTAAATATTTACATTTAGGAGGAACGAAAATATTAATAAAAGCATGTTTTAGAGAAGGAATAGATACACCCATAGAAATATACTTAGCAGATGATAGGATCATACAACCTATAGAAAAAAGTATAATAAGCGCAGTAAAAGGTAACCTCATATACCAAAAATTTAAATTTATAATAAGTGCTAACTACTCAGTAAAATTATTATGTAAAAACTTACCTAAACTATATTTTTCGGATGAAAACAAAAAATTTACTTATATAGTAGAATCAGATGCGAGTGAAAAAAGTTATGGAGGAATATTAAAATACAGTTATGATGGCAATACGATAGAACATCATTGTAGGTATTATTCAGGAACATTTAATAATACAGAAATAAAATGGGAAATAAATAGAAAAGAATTATATTCAGTATATAAATGTTTATTATCATTCGAACCATATATTATATATAACGAATTTATTATAAGAACAGATAATACACAAGTAAAATGGTGGCTAACAAGAAAAATACAAGATTCGGTAACAACAAAAGAAATAAGGAGATTGGTATTAAATATATTAAATTTCTCATTTACAATTGAAGTAATAAAAACTGATAAGAATGTTCTTGCAGATTACTTATCAAGACAAAGCTACTCCGACTGAGAACGAAAATACAATGGAAGAGATACTCAAAGCCATAACTACACTTTGTATAAAAGTGGACAGTATGGACAACAAGATACAAAAGCTAAAGACTAATGAAGATAATCTGAAGTCTAAAGCTAGTCAGCAACATGACTATAAAAATGCGGAGCTACGTCGATCGGAAGACGGAAAAAACCCAGAGCTAAAAGGAGACGATGGGAAACTCCTTAAAACCCATAACATTTGTTTAAATATAGCTGCAGGTACAAGCAAACAAGTTAGTGATAAACAACATAAAAATGCTAACTTAAACCAGCTATTCGAAAAATCATTTACTCAAAGGACACTTAGACATATGCCCATAGAACCACAAACATCTACATACGCAGGTAGTTTGCAAAACCAAATTGAGAAAAAGACATATAACTATATCACACGAACCTATATTGAAAATATCCACAAAATCCAAACCAATTTAAACCGTAACCCCAGGTCAACTACAAAAGAACCAAACCAGGATTATTTGACACAAAAATTACAAGGATATACCAAGTTAATTGCACAACCGAAAACTAACGCTAATTTAGTAAGGACATGTTACAACTACGGATTGTTAAATACCGTATACACATACGACGAAGAAGAAGTTAATGGAATACCAGAACTACACAGAGCATTCGTCACATACAAAAGAGTTACGAAAGGAAATTTATTTTATATAAAATTCTATACAGCACCAACGGAAATATTATATGAGGAAATAAAACCTCCAATACAGGTTATCAAGATAGGATTAACTAAAGATATGATTATACCCGATGATATCGGACAACAACAAGAGATATGAAAAATAGAGATACCGAGTTTTTATGCCAACAAAAGGATAATTGGTATATCAACGATTATACAAGAGCTAGCAAATAACTATTTAAACTGAAACGCTATATGGAGCTACTATGCAAGAGACCAGCTAATGATTTATTCCAATTCAAGGGAGCTAAGGAAATCAGATATGGATGAAGTCCAAAGATGAATTTTATCACTACTTAAGCCAGAAGAACGACCTATGACACGAGCACTAAAAGAAGGATTTATTTCGACAGAATTATTAACCAGATATTGCAAGTTAATTAGTCACAAATACCCTGACCATATATGTTCAAAATGTAACGGAGAATATAATATAATCTCAGACGTCCAGTTGGAATAAAGAGATATAGACGGAAGTAGATGATAAGAAGATAAGATGATAAAGATGAGATGCGGACAAAATAAAAAGATGTCACACCCCAAATCCGGATGTGATAGCACGTATCCATATCCCACCGAACACGTCAGCCTAACCCAACCACAATGATAGAGAAGTAGAAATACGAGAATAAAAGATAATAAATAAGCGGAAGACTTTAATTAAAACTCAAGACTACCCAGAATTTGGTTGTCACATGTACAAACCTCTAAATACAGAATTCGAATAAAAATATTCAAGTCTCAGAGTATAGTTCTCGAATAGAACAAAACTGAAAGTAAAGAAAACTCAAGGGCACATTTGGAATGAGCCGCTACCTCTCGAGTATGTCTCGAAGCTCAATCTGCTAAAGAAAATACTAAGCCGAATCTGAGAGAGAGCTATCAACCTACACAATTGTGTAGAAGCAAGGGTGAGTACCGAAAACCACAGGTACTCGCAAGTAACTCTAAACTAAACAAAACTAGCAGTTACAAACAACTCCTTTCAATCCCAACCGAACCACCGAAACATCAATCTAACAGCAAACCAACCAACCTATACTAAACAGATCATACTCAACAGCCAGAACCAACAGTATATCCTCATCAACCTCAGATCAACAAATAAGAGCAAGTAGATCAAATTCCACATAAGAAGGGTTAACTGATACAATCCACACATCACAGACAAAGATAAGGCAAATGCGATGCAAAATGCAATAATGATGTCATGTAGTCGTTATGCATGTCTGTCCTACGATACACATCTGTTGACGTAATCAGTCCGCGCTGAATACTCAAATCAGAACCCATGGGGGCCACACATGGACCATTTATCACCGCCGGAACCAGATCCCATCGGCATCCAACTCGCTAGCCGGAGCTAGTCCATCTCATATATCTCTAGCCGGAGCTAGTCTCAACTGTGTCTCATATCCATCCATCCTCATATCAGTGTCTCAGAACTCATGCAACAGATAGTTCACACATGGGATGAATAATGAATATGCACATGTCATCAATCACAATCATATCACGATCACATCATAGTATTACACATCATCTGGCTCAATCACAACCATATCACGACCACATCATCTGTCTCAATCACAACCATATCACGACCACATCATAGTGTTACACATCACATGTCTCAATCACAACCATATCACGATCACATCATAGTATTACACATCATCTGTCTCAACATCAATGTCTGTATCAATCATAGCCTACTCATGCTCTTCTATCCCCTCAATATCAGTTATCACATGACTTATTCAACAAATTCAAGTCACATATAACACATTTATCTCGTTTTATTCCCCATCTTTCATTTACAACAATTTCAATCAACAAATAAAACTCATCCTCAATCCCCATTACTCCCCAACACAATTAGGAAAGTAGTCATGCGTAGTCTAAGAGTTTTACAAAGTTTGGAAGCCACTTGCCTTAAAACGAACTCCAAAAGTTACTTGACTTGAGCCTTTCCTTTCCGAGTATAATCCGGATCACGATAATCTATTCAAACAATTATTCACAATCACAATTCGAGTCCAATGACACCAAAATCAAGAAATTTAGGGGAAAAGGGCAAAACGGTCCAAAAGTCTCATACCGGAAAATGATACCCAAATCTGGAAATTTTTTATGTAAAATGATCCTTAAAGTATTTGGAAGCTAATGGTGAAAGCCAATTTGAAAACGGAGTTGAAATCAATTCACAAACTCAATTTAAAGGAAAATCCATGTTCTTGAAGAAGCCTAAAATATTCGGATCCGAAACCCCGACTCGAAAATGAAATATTTCTTGAAAAACATCTTACCCATGCTTAGATAAGTTCAAATATGAAATTTCATCAAAAACAGAGTTAAGATCGACCTTGAAATTCACAATTTATCAAACTTTAACTTTACCGGGAAAGTCCAAATTGTACGCGGTTAATATGATGAAAATAATCAATGAATCAATAATTTTAAGTTAAAATCAGTTTACCCATAAACATAAGGATCGTAAATATACCTTTTTCATCAAAAAGGGAGTCCAATTCGATAAAACCCCAATTTTTCCCAAGAAATTTACGGATAGGGAAAAAAAAACTGGATAAATAAATTATGAGAAAATGTCGAATTGAAGATTGAATACTAACCCTCATATTAATTCAAGAATAAACCCATAAGAATCACTCTATTCCGATCTCTAGAACTCCCGATATGCTCAAAATACCAAATGAACACAGTCTGAGATTTTTATAACAGTACATGGCTGTTATGCACCAGAAAAACAGCAGTTAATCTTGCACTAAAAAGGCCGTAATTTCCTCATATGATATTGAAATGACCCGATTCTTTTTTGTAAATGTCTTAAATAATGATACGGACCTGCTCGTTCAATCGGAGCTCAATTTCATGCTCGTTTGCCCAGTCAAATATCATTTTTACTCGGTAAACAATTATTTCTTATTTGCGATAAAAGTCCAATCTCGGGTTAGCGAAAATGCACCAAAGTTTGCATATAAGTCTTATAATTCATGTTCAAAATTTCAGAACCTTCGGAATAATTTTTCGACCTTTAAAACTAATAATGAACCCTTTAGTTGTCACAATTTGCTGAAATAGTGTCAAAGCATCCAAGAAGCTTAAAAGTTCACCCAAAACTCATTTGGCACTTCCCGAACACAAACCAAATATGCTACTAGCTTGAAAATGACATTTCGAACTCAATGAAATCGTCGGAATTTGAATTCGAGGTCTCCTTGACCCGGTATCCGATAAGGTGTCAAGAAACTAACTTTAGGCTCAAAAACTCGAAACGCACTCGGGGCTTCTAAAAATTCAACCAAGACTAATTCTACACTTAGAATCACCCCCTGAATCCAACGGTGCCCTCGAAATTCCATTTCGAGCACCGAAACCTTGTTTGTTGACCAAATTCAACTCTTGATCAAAATTTCACAATTTTAGCAACTTAGGACCTCAAATCTTCGTTTTAACTCCAAATTTGACTCCATAAATTCTCATAGACTCGTTTCGACATTCTAAAACTACTGGAATCGACGGAAATCCGATTCGAGTCTCGAAACTCCAAATGACTCGAAATAGCACTTTTAACCAAACTTTAACTCTTAAAAACTCAACTTTCCAAAAACTCAACTTTTCATCAATTTTCCTTCAAACCAACTTCGAAAATACAATAATTAGGACTCGGGGCAACTATCGGGAGGAGTAAAACGGTCATTTTGTGAAATTTTAAAAAAAATGACCTTTAGGGTCATTACAAAAGATGAGATAAGACTAAAATTATTTGTCTTGTAAAATAGTCAATAAAGTATGGTGTGATTAGTAGTGTGTCATAACGTTAAGTAGTGAGTCATAATGTGTGTCATAATAAGGATGGGCATGTGTAAGGGATGGTAGGGGGTGTAATTTATTAAGTGGACAAGTGTATGATGTGTCATAAGTAGTAGGTATGGTGTGTCATACTATTATACTATATAGGTACATTATTGTAAGTAGTGTAGTAAGGAAGAATTCTTCTCTATATAAGGGAGGATATATGTAAATGAAAGGCAGGCAATGCCTAACGTAATAAAAACTTTCTTGGAAACACTCTCTCCACTAAGATATAAAAATACTTAAAAGATAATGGATAAATCTGAAATCCAATCAGATATTTCAAATAGCATGGCTAAGCAAGAGGCAAAGGTATATTGTTCAATAAATATGCAGAACTAATTTCATAAATTCCTGAATATCATATATATGATCGAATAAATTTATGTTAGTTATTATGTATTAGAATTATTTGAATCATGATTTCTAGTTTATTAGCACACTGGAAACAGGGAGAAAACTTCTATACTATGCCATCCTAATGTTGAAACCGGTGGGCGAGGAAGCCATTTAGGGGAGTAAACAAAGTTGAGGCGCTGATAAGAAGGAAGTATCCGCTAAAGTACGATGCTAGTAGTGACAGGAAAACATGATAAAGATAATCTAGTTCATAATAATCTAATATGAATTTAATCAATTATGAATATGATAGGAAGGAATAATTTGAAATTAAAAACCTGCATAATAAAGAACATGACTACATACGTTCATGATGAAATGATAAAAAAATATGAAACTTTAATCTTATATATACTTAAAGATATAAAAATAATTGAATTAAGAAGAATCATATGGGAAAAAATATTTAATGAAAACGAATCAGAAGATATATTAAACCAACAATGGTATGAAATAGACCTACATAATCTAGACTACGAAAGAATAGAATGGTACGATTTAGAAATAAATTCAGATTAAAATGAACTATGAATATTTATAATATTGGATAGAATCTATGGAAGATATAAAACTATTAGAACAATTAATGAAGGAAAATTTATATATGTACCAAGAAACCCAAGATATGTTATATCTAGAATATATGATAAATAATATTAGTGAAATACTCAAATTAAAATAACTATCGGAAGAATATTACAATAAATATTATCACATTTTACCATGAATTCCGCAACCCCAAAAAATAATATTAATTACTCACCTACCACTCTACCACCTACTAAACTACCACTTCCATGAATTCACCAACTACCAGTTCCGCACCGAAAAATGGATTTGTGACAAATTCCTGCAAATATATTACTGTTAAGTCTACTTTGCCTATGTGTTAATTCTTGTCTTTTTGCTATAATTATTTCATTAAGTTTTTGTCTATATTCGTTATTCTCGTTATTCATTGTAATTTTAAATATTGAATATATTTATATTCTATTTTAGATATATTATCTATTAAATGATTTAATTTTTCGTTATCAGTTTTTGTGATATTAAGTTGTTTATATTCCGGATATAATTTATTTAATTTTCTTCTTATTTTTCTTAATTTTCTACTAGTATGTTTCTTACTCTGTTTCTTATTATCCATAGCTCTGATACCATAATGACACAAGGTTTTACCGTTTCTTTTTCTAACATTAAACTTATATTGTCACCTATTTTCTTATATCTTCTTCCTAGATTAGAAAATATTATCTTTATTTTTAATCCGTCATAGTTTTCATATGATTTTTCATCTATTGCGTATTCTTCTTTATTCATTTATAGATTGTGCTGAAATTTATATTCTAAGTTATTTATTTGTATTTCTAGATATAAAATAGTCTTTCTTTGTGCTATTATAGATTTGTGACAAATTCCTGCAAATATCACTACAAGAAATTGGGCTTTTTGCAGCGACGAAAGTCGCCACAAAAGCCCACAAAATCGCCACTGTAAGTGTTTAGTGGCGACATTGGAGTTGTGGCAAGTACTTCCATAACTAAATGTTATTTGTGACGACTTTTTGAGTTGCCACTAAATATAAGTATTAACGGTGACTTTGTCGTCACAAAACATTAACCAATATGCCACAAAAAAGGTTTAACAAAATGGATCTTATGAAGGTCGCCACAAAACAAAATGCCTTTTGTGGCGACTCTTGGTAGGTCGCCTCAACAAATATTAACTTTTAGTGGCGACTCTAGATTGGTTGTTACAAAAGAATTTCCTTTAGTGGCGATTTGTGTCGCCACTAAAGCTCATTTTTCTTTTAAAAAAAATAGGCAGGATTTTACACTAATTTCCCTACATTACATTATTGACATCGCTACAAAATATACTGAAGCAAAATAACATAAGAACATTTTTTTACCAACCAAATAGACTGTACAACAAAGTATACAATATATTATTAGCAATTTCATAAGTCATCGATTCTAGATACCGTTTATGTCCAAATAAGAAAAGAAACAATAAATTTTCAAATACATAATAAGTTAATCAAATCACTAGTTCTCTTGTTTCCTTCGGGCTTTTTACTTGTTCTTCGAATTAAGTCTTCTTCAAGCACTTTACGAGCAAATGTTGCACATCAAGGAGTTCTCTTAACATCTTCATACTTAGTCCCTTCCCCCAAATAACATAATCTTTTATATACACAATATGAGCGACATCTGCAATAAGTTGTTAACGACATAACATCATGATGTATTATGAAAAATAAAGACCCCAATTAATCGAAAGTGTGTATCTCAAGAAAATGCAGCATATCTTAGTGTAGAAACTATGAGGTAAAGATTGTAACTTAGTAATCTCACAGAAATTTGCAACTAACTGAAGTACAAGTGCAACAAGTGCATTAAATCAAGCAGTAATATAAAGGGTTGAACCATTAATGAACTTGTCATTTTTCTTGCAGAAATAGTTTTGTTCACACAGATGATATAAGGAAAAAAAATGAAAGATACTCATTCCAATGATAAGTGTATATGCCATATATTAACCACTAGCCTGATTGCAATAATCTTGATGACAAAATTTCATGTTAATAATAAGAATTTAGTGGTCTATATGAGTAATTTCGTACAGAGGATCAACATATATTCTAATCAAGAATCGGCCAAAATGTCAAACATTAAGTGTTAAAAGTTCAATTGATAAAATAACCATGAGCTTACATACCTCTTTATTCTAGTCAAAAGTCTATAGAGTACAAATGATGGTAGCAAAATTTATACAACAAGTCCAGCTATCATTCCTCCCATTGTTCCTACAAGAGCAAAATTTGGACAAATTAAGTTTTCATTAAGGCAAGAGATACAAAATCAATTTAGTGTATTTTTATTCATTACAAATAGAAATTTTCAAGAACAGAACACGCTAACATCTAGGAAACTAAGTGACTAATGAATAAAAGTAATTCAAGAGACGCTATGGCAAATACACTGATAAATGCAGAATTATCAAGTTACAGTCGATGGAAGAAACTTCCGACATCTAACTTTCTTAGCATCTTCAAGAATATATGTATGTGACTATTAGACTGGCTTATGCATAAGAGCCTATAAAAGGTATAACAGTCTGTTACAGCATATTGACGAAGGCCGAAGTAATCTGAGACACAATTTAACGTTTGATTGACTATATAAAAAGATTAGAAACTCGTATACTTTGAGGCAACACAGAGAACATATGTGTATTAGAATAACAAAGTTTTTTTCGGTAGATGTTTTGGCAAAAAGAATTGAAAATGTAACTGATGTAGATCATTTTAGAATCCCTCAGCTCCCATAATAGTTGTACACAAAAGCTAAGCTTAGATCCCTTTTTGTACAAACCAAAGCTACCTAAGTGTTGTTACTACATTAATGAAAATAGATGGTAGAAAAAAAGTGAGATGTTAGACCTCTCATAACAATAAGGTAAACAACTTTAATATTCAAGAATACTACCTGTTCACTTGAGAATCCTAGCTGCATTGATAGTTCACAAATTGATAAACAACAACTGCTATTCTAGCATAACATTATACCTATTAATTGTCAACATGAACCAACTTGTTAATTTGAAGTGGCAGGACAAGAAAGTATAAACCTTAATTCAAAAAAGGTAAAAATATTGAAGAAAGAAGAGTTGTTGTCACTACACTCTGAAGGATATTTAACTGTGAGATATATCCATGCTTATCAGTTTACTCTTCTAGGGAAGTACTTCTAACTATATACAACTTTATGCAAATAAGTTAGATGTTCAAAAGAACCAATTGAAAAGGATAAAAAGCAAACATTTGTTACAGCAAAACTAACCTGCTCATCATAATATATTCAATATTGCCTAGAGAATAAAATAAACTCTTTGATATAATGTTGTTTAGCGCCCAAAATCTCTCACTTGCACAGTTTCAACCTATCATAGCAAGCAAGTGAACAATAAAAAAAGATAACACGATTTGATAACAAAAGGCTTAGTTTTTCTATCACGACAACAAACTCAGATGGCAAAGTAATTCCAAACAGTAACAACTAGTCGCATAATTACTCATGTCCCCAAATGCCCACTAGCATTTCATATATGAGCAAGAGAATTTGTAAAGAAAAAGCCGAATACTAAAATTGGCATATATCACGAACGACTGAATGACGCTTCTGATTTCTAACAAAAATACTCGAATCCATTAGAAAAGATCCAAAGATAAAAGCAAAGACAAATAAAATTTACAGATTGAACTACAAAGCATATATAATCCTTTCAAAATTACAAGCCACCAGAGAAAGGAAGTACATAAAAGAAAGTTTTCTCACCCTTTTACAATCTCGACCGACCGCAGAAAGGGTTGGAGAGAGGAGGCGGAGACTTGGGGGGAAAATAGAAGTTGGAGCGTTTTGGGTCTTGTAAATGAAAAGGGGAATATCATTAGGGTTTCTATTTAATCAATTTTGGGTTTCTTTTACATTTTGTCTATTTATTTAATATTTGAAATTATCTAAATTAAGAAATTAAAAATGACATTTCTATAAACTAAAAACAATTAGAACAAAATAAGTATCTCAGAAACTAATTATTTTAATAGTATGCAAAGAGTTTCAATTTTTGAGTACTGATTTAATAATAATCAAAACTCTGATATTTATTTATCAATATAAAAATAACAATAATAATATCTTTTAAAATATATTTCAATGATATATAAAAATAACTAATAAAATAAAGGTATATTTTATAACAAATTTCACATAAATCATTTATTTATTTTGATGGATGTATATGATTTTTACCTTATTAAAAGTTTATATATTTAGCTTATTTGGAATTACTATCAACTATTATTTACTACTCCTAAAAATAAAGGACCAAACACAGGTTAATTATTTCTTTACATCTATAAAGAAAATTTTGGCTTTTGTATAGAAAATTATAAATAATAAATAATAAAGGATTTTGTGGCAACTATAAAGAATGCCACAATAGCTCCCACCTTTAGTGGCGACAAGGTCGCTACAAAGATGTTTTTTGTGGCAACTTCTTAAAAGTCGCCACAAAATATTTTTCATTGAGATTATATTAGAAAATCTAATTCATATTTGTGGCGACTAATGAATTATCGCCACTAAAAATGCCACATTTAAAGGCGACCTTTGGGATCGCCACTAATACTACCACCTTCTGCAGCAACCATTTGAAGTTGCCACAAAAGCTCCTTTTTTGTGACACCTATATTTGTCGCTACTAAAAGTCGTCGCAAAAAATGACATTTCTTGTAGTGTATATTACTGTTAAGTCTACTTTGCCTATGTGCTAATTCTTGTCTTTTTGCTATAATTATTTCATTAAGTTTTTGTCTATATTCGTTATTCTCGTTATTCATTGTAATTTTAAATATTGAATATATTTATATTCTATTTTAGATATATTATCAATTAATTGATTTAATTTTTCGTTATCAGTTTTTGTGATATTAAGTTGTTTATATTCCGGATATAATTTATTTAATTTTCTTCTTATTTTTCTTAATTTTCTACTAGTATGTTTCTTACTATGTTTCTTATTATCCATAGCTCTGATACCATTTTTCGGTGCGGAACTGGTAGTTGGTGAATTCATGGAAGTGGTAGTGTAGTAGGTGGTAGAGTGGTAGGTGAGTAATTAATATTATTTTTTGGGGTTGCGGAATTCATGGTAAAATGTGATAATATTTATTGTAAGATTCTTTCGATAGTTGTTTTAATTTGAGTATTTCACTAATAATATTTATCATATATTCTAGATATAACATATCTTGGGTTTCTTGGTACATATATAAATTTTCCTTCATTAATTGTTCTAATAGTTTTATATCTTCCATAGATTCTATTCAATATTTTAAATATTCATAGTTCATTTTAATCTGAATTTACTTCAATTTGATTGTAAATCAGGATTTTATCACTTAAAACTAGAAGAAGAATCTAAAAAACTAACAACATTCACTGTACCACAAGGATTTTATGAATGGAATGTATTACCATTTGGATATAAAAACGCACCAGGTAGATACCAACACTTTATGGATAATTACTTTAAACAAATAGAAAATTGTGTAGTATACATTGATGATATATTATTATATTCCAAAACACAAGATCAACATATAAGATTATTAGAAAAATTTATACACATCATAGAATATTCAGGTATAAGTCTAAGTAAAAAGAAGGCAGATATAATGAAAAATCAAATAGAATTCTTAGGAATACAAATTGATAAAACCGGAATAAAAATGCAAACACATAAGTACAAAAAATAATTAACTCAAATAAACAACTAGACACAAAAAAGAAATTACAATCATTCTTAAGACTAGTAAACCAAGTAAGAGAATACATACCAAAATTAGCAGAGAATTTAAAACCATTACAACAAAAATTAAAGAAAGATATAGAATACCAATTTGATAAAAAAGACCAAATACAAATACAAAAGATAAAATTATTATGTAAAAACTTACCTAAACTATATTTTCCGGATGAAAACAAAAAATTTACTTATATAGTAGAATCAGATGCGAGTGAAAAAAGTTATGGAGGAATATTAAAATACAGATATGATGGCAATACGATAGAACATCATTGTAGGTATTATTTAGGAACATTTAATAATACAGAAATAAAATGGGAACTAAATAGAAAAGAATTATATTCAGTATATAAATATTTATTATCATTCGAACCATATATTGTATATAACGAATTTATTATAAGAACAGATAATACACAAGTAAAATAGTGGCTAACAAGAAAAATACAAAATTCGGTAACAACAAAAGAAATAAGGAGATTGGTATTAAATATATTAAATTTCACATTTACAATTGAAGTAATAAAAACTGATAAGAATGTTCTTGCAGATTACTTATCAAGACAAAGCTACTCAGACAGAGAATGAAAATACAATGGAAGAGATACTCAAAGCCATAACTACACTTTGTATAAAAGTGGACAGTATGGACAACAAGATACAAAAGCTAAAGACTAATGAAGATATTCTGAAGTCTAAAGCTAGTCAGCAACATGACTATAAAAATGCGGAGCTACGTCGATCGAAAGACGAAAAAAACCCAGAGCTAAAAGGAGACGATGGGAAACTCCTTAAAACCAATAACATTTGTTTAAATATAGCTGCAGGTACAAGCAAACAAGTTAGTGATAAACAACATAAAAATGCTAACTTAAACCAGCTATTCGAAAAATCATTTACCCAAAGAACACCTAGACATATGTCCATAGAACCACAAACATCTACATACGCAGATAGTTTGCGAAACCAAAATGAGAAAAAGACATATAACTATATCACACGAACCTATATTGAAAATATCCACAAAATCCAAACCTATTTAAATCGTAACCCCAGGTCAACTACAAAAGAACCAAACCAGGATTATTTGACACAAAAATTACAAGGATATAACAAGTTAATTGCACAACCGAAAACTAACGCTAATTTAGTAAGGACATGTTACAAGTACGGATTGTTAAATACCGTATACACATACGACGGAGAAGAAGTTAGTGGAATACCAGAACTACACAAAGCATTCGTCACATACAAAAGAGTTACGAAAGAAAATTTATTTTATATAATATTCTATACAGCACCAGCGGAAATATTATACGAGGAAATAAAACCTCCAATACAGGTTATCAAGATAGGATTAACTAAAGATATGATTATACCCGAGGATATCGGACAACAAGAAGAGATATGCAAAATAGAAATACCGAGTTTTTATCCCAACAAAAGGATAATTGGTATATCAACGATTATACAAGAGCTAGCAAATAACTATTTAAACGGAAACACTATATGGAGCTACTATGCAAGAGACCAACTAATGATTTATTCCAATTCAAGGGAGCTAAGGAAATCAGATATGGATGAAGTCCAAAGATGGATTTTATCACTACTTAAGCCAGAAGAACGACCTACGACACGAGCACTAAAAAAGGGATTTATTTCGGCAGAATTATTAACCAGATATTGCAAGCTAATTGGTCACAAATACCCTGACCATATATGTTCAAAATGTAACGGAGAAGATAATATAATCTCAGACATCCAGCTGGAATAAAGAGATAAAGACGGAAGTAGATGATAAGAAGATAACATGATGAAGATGAGATGCGGACAAAATAAAAAGATGAGATGAGAGTAAAATTATTTATCTTGTAAATAGTCAATAAAGTTTGGTGTGAATAGTAGTGTGTCATAATGTTAAGTAGTGAGTCATAATGTGTGTCATAATAAGGATGGGCATGTGTAAGGGATGGTAGGGGGTGTAATTTATTAAGTGGACAAGTGTATGGTGTGTCATAAGTAGTAGGTATGGTGTGTCATACTATTATACTATATAGGTACATTATTGTAAGTAGTGTAGTAAGGAAGAATTCTTCTCTATATAAGGGAGGATATATGTAAATGAAAGGCAGGCAATGCCTAACGTAATAAAAACTTTCTTGGAAACACTCTCTCCACTAAGATATAAAAATACTTAAAAGATAATGGATAAATCTGAAATCCAATTAGATATTTCAGATAGCATGGATAAGCAAGAGGCAAAGGTATATTTTTCAATAAATATGCAGAACTACTTTCATATATTCCTGAATATCATATATATGATCGAATAAATTTATGTTAGCTATTATGTATTAGAATTATTTGAATCATGATTTCTAGTTTATTAGCACACTGGAAACAGGGAGAAAACTTCTATACTATGCCATCCTAATGTTGAAACCGGTAGGCGAGGAAGCCATTTAGGGGAGAAAACAAAGTTGAGGCGCTGATAAGAAGGAAGTATCCGCTAAAGTATGATGCTAGTAGTGACAATAAAACATGATAAAGATAATCTAGTTTATAATAATCTAATATGAATTTAATCAATTATGAATATGATAGGAAGCAATATCTCTTTTTTGTTCACTATGTTTATTTACGATAAATGCCGGGATTGTGTGCTTACTATTGCTTTCTTGTATATATCCTTTTTCTAGTAATTCATCTATATGTATCTTAAATTCGGTTAAATCATTAAAATTATACTTTAATGGTTTTTGGGTTATTATACTATTATTATCAATTAGCTCAATTTTTATTTTTGTTTTATGTTTTTCCCATCCTTGTAAAGGATCTTCACTATATAATAATTCTAACTTATCTTGGATTATTTTTACTTTATCTATAGAGAATATAATTAATTCTATTTTAGTTTCTTCTTCTTTTATATTTTCTAATTTTTGTGTAATTTTTTCACTTCCTTTTATCCATTCTGTTGTTTTTCGTTTTTTATTATTTACTCTTTTTGCTCCTATTTTTTGTTTACATGGTGTTGTAAACCACCAGTGTGTTTTTGTTATTATATGTGGGTATAATTTTTCTAAAAATGGCATCCCTAATAACATATCTTTTGTAGTCAATTCAAAGTTATATATTTCCTCTATAGTTAATATCTTATCCATATTTGTATTTTTATATTTTTTGCCTTATATGTGATCATGCTTCCTTTATTATTAAATCATGTTACTACTATCGGTGTTTTTAATTTTTCCACTTATCTTCTGGTAAACAATTGTATTTACATATTTTAGCTTCTGCTCCCGTATCTATCATTGGTGTATAATATCTGTTGTAATATCCTTCTATTATTATCTTTGCAAGTATATATATTTTCATATTTTTATCATACTAAAGTCCTTTTTATTATTACTTTTTTATTTTCATAATTTATTATTAATTGTTTGTCTTCTAGATTATATGGTTTTACTTGTTCTAGCCATTTTATTCCTAAAGTGATATTTTCATCTCCTTGATATATTTTAAACTTTATTATTATTGGTATTCCTCCAATGATTATTTCCTTTTCCGTAGTTTCTTCGATATATGTTAATACTCTTGGTAGTTCGGGGCATGATTGTTCAATAGTTATTATTTGATCTTCCGTTACTAATTCTCTTGTAATTTAATTTTCTTCTAGTCCTGTATTTATTAATATTAAATATTTTCGTTGTTCCATTATTCCAGCTATGTAGTAATGATGTGGTTTTCTTTCTTCTTCTATTGATTTTTGTGGAGATTTATCTATTCTTCTTGAGGTACTCATTTTTGATGATATTTGTGGTATTTCACAGTTTATTCTTTTCGATGTATTTAGTCTTTCTTTTACTATTTCTAAATCTTCTTCTATATCAATTTCATTATAGCTATAATCATTATTATCTATGACTGTAACTATCCTTTCAAAGGGATCTTCTATTTTTATTTTATCTATTTTATTTTTTGCTGTTATTTTAGGTTTTGTTGTTAGAACATATAAGTTTTTACATCTAGCTATAAATATTTTACTTCCCGGGGCTTGTCTTATTCCTGACATTTTCCAATATAATACTAATGACTTAACTATATTTCTGTCATTTACTGCTACTGAGTAGTTAACACTTATTATAAATTTAAATTTTTGGTATATGAGGTTACCTTTTACTGCGCTTATTATACTTTTTTCTATAGGTTGTATGATCCTATCATCTGCTAAGTATATTTCTATGGGTGTATCTATTCCTTCTCTAAAATATGCTTTTATTAATATTTCCGTTCCTCCTAAATGTACATATTTAATTGGATTTTTAGCCTTAATATCTTGTATTTCTTTATTTATTATTCGTTTGTTTATTATTGGTATTTTAGCCTTTCCTTTGGTGTATTTGCAATCTATGATGTGTTCTCTTTGACTTACTACATAATATTCTTCTTTTTGTCGTTTAAACCAGTTTCTTATTGTTGGTATTTCGAATATTTTTGCTACGCTTAGATCTAATCTTTTCCTTTTATTTGTTCAAATATATTATTATCAAATATTATTTTTTGTTCTGCCGATTCTTCATTTTGATATTTTTCTTTAGTTATTATTTGTATATCTTTTTCAGTTATTGATATCGTATTCATTATCTTATTCTATTACTTGATTATTTTCCATTTCATTTTCCGATAATTCATATATACTATCATTGCTTTCTAATTCATAATCTACGTACTCTATTTGTGTATATTTTTCATCATCTATTATTATTTGTGATATTTGTTTTTTCTTCGGATTCTTAGGTAATTTACAATCTCTAGCTATATGTCCTAATTTTCCACAATTATAACAAGTACATTCTGTTAGTTTTCTTTTTAGTCTATATGGTCTTTTGGTTTTGTAGTTTTTTACATAGTATCTTCTTCTTGGTTTTTTATACTTATATTTTGATCTGTATTTTTTATTATATTTCTTTCTATTTTTATAATACCTATCCGTACAACCGAATTGAGGTGCTGTTTTATTTTTGCAACATGCCAAGTTTTTTATTAATATTTTTTCCATTTTTATTTCTTCTTTATGTTTTTTACATAGTTCCATAAACCATCGTTGCAAGAATTTCATTCTAGCTCCTAAGGTGTCTGTTAATTCTGCTTCATTCCAACTTTTTATTATTTTTGAACTAAAAGGTTCTGGTAATTTTGTAAAATATAATTTTCTTATTTCTTTACTTTCTTCTGTGTTATATGTTCCTTTATAATAGTATTCTCTAAATGCACATGTATATTCATCTATGTAACACATATTACATATTGCTAATTTTGTCATTAGATTCCGATTTATGATTTTTTCTTTATTTTGTTCTTCTACCTTTGCTGTCATACTACTAAATTCATTTCTTATAGCTATTTCGTATTTATATAGTATTTCCATAGTTGTAGTAGCTATTCCACCATCAAATTTTTTATTACTTGTTAGAGTTTGTAAACTTTCATCTGCTAAATTTTGTAGCCATAATTTTACTGTTCCTATAAGTGTTCTTTCTATATATCCGGGCGTTTCTGTCATTGTTATTTTGTTATCTATTAATTGTTTTGATATATATCCCATCCATAATTAGATTGTTTTATTTATATCTGCTACACAGTCTAAATCTAAAAAATCATGTAGATAAGTTATTGGTTTAGGTGTCCATTTTTTATTTAATCTTTTATCCCATATAGTTTTTTCTTTATTATATTGTCCATAGTTTTCATTATAATATTTTGGATTAAAATTTTTTGGGTTTTTTACTCCTGATGTGCTAGGTTTTTCATCCATGTCTATGTCTCCTGTATTTATTTCTAAACTCTTTGTATTATCTATGTTTGCTAAAAGTTCCGTATATGTTTCGCTTGTTTCCGAATGTTGTTCTAGATCATCGTCGTTTATTTCATCAACTCTTATTTCGGATAGATTATCTTGGTTTATTTCTTCTTTTTCTTGTAATTCATCTTCTAGTTGCAATTTTTCTTTAAATTTAATTATCTCATTTGTTAATTTTGTTTTTGGTTCTTTTTCTTTTTGTTTCATTTCATATATTTCTTTTAATATTGCTAGCTCTTTTTTTAGCTCTATTATTTTGGTAGTTTTTACTTCTTCTAATTGTTGTACTTCCTTTTTTGCTTGTTGTTTTATTTTTTCAATTTCCGTTTTTCTATCTATTTCTTCATTTTCTTTTGTTATTCTTATCATAGCAGTTAAACTATCTTCTAGTTTTACCGTTTCTTTTTCTAACATTAAACTTATATTGTCACCTATTTTCTTATATCTTCTTCCTAGATTAGAAAATATTATCTTTATTTTTAATTCGTCATAATTTTCATATGATATTTCATCTATTGCGTATTCTTCTTTATTCATTTATAGATTGTGTTGAAATTTATATTCTAAGTTATTTATTTGTATTTCTAGATAGAAAATAGTCTTTCTTTGTGCTATTATAGATTTGTGACAAATTCCTGCAAATATATTACTGTTAAGTCTACTTTGCATATGTGCTAATTCTTGTCTTTTTGCTATAATTATTTCATTAAGTTTTTGTCTATATTCGTTATTCTCGTTATTCATTGTAATTTTAAATATTGAATATATTTATATTCTATTTTAGATATATTATCTATTAATTGATTTAATTTTTCGTTATCAGTTTTTGTGATATTAAGTTGTTTATATTCCGGATATAATTTATTTAATTTTCTTCTTATTTTTCTTAATTTTTTACTAGTATGTTTCTTACTAAGTTTCTTATTATTCATAGCTCTGATATCATTTTTCGGTGCGGAACTGGTAGTTGGTGAATTCATGGAAGTGGTAGTGTAGTAGGTGGTAGAGTGGTAGGTGAGTAATTAATATTATTTTTTGGGGTTGCGAAATTCATGGTAAAATGTGATAATATTTATTGTAATATTCTTCCGATAGTTATTTTAATTTGAGTATTTCACTAATATTATTTATCATATATTCTAGATATAACATATCTTGGGTTTCTTGGTACATATATAAATTTTCCTTCATTAATTGTTCTAATAGTTTTATATCTTCCATAGATTCTATCCAATATTGTAAATATTCATAGTTCATTTTAATATGAATTTATTTCTAAATCGTACCATTCTTTCATTTTAATATGAATTTATTTCTAAATCGTACCATTCTATTCTTTCGTAGTCTAGATTATGTAGGTCTATTTCATACCATTGTTGGTTTAATATATCTTCTGATTCGTTTTCATTAAATATTTTTTCCCATATGATTCTTCTTAATTCAATTATTTTTATATCTTTAAGTATATATAAGATTAAAGTTTCATATTTTTTTATCATTTCATCATGAACGTATGTAGTCATGTACTTTATTATGCAGGTTTTTCATTTCAAATTATTCCTTCCTATCATATTCATAATTGATTAAATTCATATTAGATTATTATGAACTAGATTATCTTTATCATGTTTTCTTGTCACTACTAGCATCGTACTTTAGCGGATACTTCCTTCTTATCAGCGCCTCAACTTTGTTTACTCCCCTAAATGGCTTCCTCGCCTACCAGTTTCAACATTAGGATGACGTAGTATAGAAGTTTTCTCCCTGTTTCCAATGTGCTAATAACTAGAAATCATGATTCAAATAATTCTAATACATAATAACTTCGAAATCTAATGACAAAATTAGCAATATGTAATATGTGTTACATAGATGAATATACATGTGCATTTAAAGAATACAATTATAAAGGAACATATAACACAGAAGAACGTAAAGAAATAAGAAAATTATATTTTACAAAATTACCAGAACCTTTTAGTTCAAAAATAATAAAAAGTTGGAATGAAGCAGAATTAACAGACACTTTAGGAGCTAGAATGAAATTCTTGCAACGATGGTTTATGGTACTATGTGAAAAACATAAAGAAGAAATAAAAATGAAAAAAATATTAATAAAAAACTTGACATGTTGCAAAAATAAAACAGCACCTCAATTTGGTTGTACGGATAGGTATTATAAAAATAGAAAGAAATATAATAAAAATACAGATCAAAATATAAATATAAAAAGCCAAGAAGAAGATACTATGTAAAAAACTACAAAACCAAAAGATCATATAGACCAAAAAGAAAACTAACGGAATGTACTTGTTATAATTGTGGATCCTAGGATTGGGATAGGGTTTCTTCCCTTGGTGCATTCGCATTCTGAGCTCCACCTTTGGTGCATGTTTCCCTTCCTCTTTCCTTGCCCATATCTCTTCCCTTGCCTCTCCCTCTACCATTCCTTCTCATTGCTGTCTCAATTTTTTGCTCCGTCGTTGGAGCTACAAACTTTGTGTCATTATGTCTAGTTCTAATCATTAGTTGACAGAAGCGTGCAAAACTTAGATACCAAGTTGGATCATCAGATTCCAATTGTGATTAAGCCATAGCATGAACAATGAAAGAAAAATAATTTCCTACAGTCTTGTAGCCTGTTGTAGAAAAGTGCATACATCTCTGCACCACTACGCATGATTCTACTAGACTCATTTTTGTAAGATGAGATGAACAAGCTTAGGGCTCTAATAACAAGTTTGTCACAACCCCGACCATCATGAGTGCCACCCAAAACTAATTAACCACTTGGTGGGAGAACCAAAAACTAATCTAAATTACCAAATACAATATAAATAACATCAAGTTTAGCTTAAAATAAAGAAAACAATTTGGTTAACAAGAGAATTGAGTCCCCATAAACTCAACTCAATAGCCAAAAACATTTAACGTGGAAATTTCCCTAGGAAATGAAAATCATCATACCAGAACTCTAAAACTATCAAATAGTGTATGCAATCCCGAAACTAACATAAACTAAATTCTATAAGTCTATGTCCGAACAAAGGGACAAGAAGGTGCAGAAGAATCCATTGTAGCCTGAATGACAAAGCTCACCGTGGGATTTTGAATCAGGCATCCCTCAACTAAGGTCCTTGATCAACCGCTAGACGATGTCCTATACTCAACAAAGAAAATAATAGGCGCAGTTGACAAATCATAGTGAATTGATAGGATCACGGGTCTATCCAAGATATCAATCTAAAAAGACACTATAATACAATAATGCAGAAAAATATGTAATAGAACAACAATCATCAACCACATAGACTCTCAATCATATGTCATGTAACAAAAGTATTTGGGTCAACCAATGCATAAGTACATGTCCCACATGATCACAATGCAAATATTTGGTCCTCTAATCGAATCACAATCACATACTTGGTCCTCTCACATAATTGAAACCCAAGTTTGTAGTGTACCGGTGTGGTACCCCGAGCCAACCAAAAATCACAAACAATCATGTAAAATCACATAGCACAATGAACAAGACCACTTGAAAACCGTATATGACAATTATAAGTTCATTGCATGACGGTACCTACATGATGTCGTTACATATATTTCATATCTTGCATTGCGCAAATGATACTACACAGTAGTAGACATGCATACATATAAAAATTGGAAACATACAACCATCACCTACTTTGAATCAAGCCTCTTTGACAGTAAACATTGCCCGAGTTTCCCCCTTGCGAATTGCCTCAACTTGTTCTTATCTAAAACAAACAATATAAATAACAATCAATCACTAGTGACCAATAATTTACCTAGATCATCAACAAATCCTAATCGTAGGCCAAAATATAATCATCTCCCCCAACTTAGGGCTTTTTCCCACCATGTAATCATGTAAAACCCTTCCCCCAATTGCAATAACCTAGATTCTAAGGCTTATGAATCAATACATAAGGTTGGTGAGTCGGATTCTTACATTTATGGATGAAATTTGTGGTAAAACATGTGCTTACGAACTCAAAGTGCAAAAAAAAGAAGTTTTGGGTTGTTTTCTGCACTAAATCCCGATTCGTCCCCCTATAGCGGTCTGCTCACTCCGATATAGCAGGATGCCTCCCACTATAGCAGCCTCTACGAAACTTTAGAATCTCAAACTCTGAAAATAAAACCATTTTTATAACACAAACTCTTCCCTTGACATCCTGACACTTAGCTTTCATGCCAAGCTCAATTTCAGGAGTTCCACTTATCCAAATTGGATGATGAAAGGCCTTATGGACTGCTTATTGTATTGGCTAAAGTAATATATTAACCAAACCTCTAAATCATACCCCACCAATTCCCGGATGGCCCTAGACTTCAACTAGCTCAGAATCCATATGAGATTGACTCGAATATTTTTAAGTTAGTAGCTAGAGAGTTTTCTGGTACAAATTCATTTACCATTGGCTTACTCATACTTAGTGGGTTAGGTCGTTACAATCTTTTATTGTGGGGTATTCAACCTTCAATCCTTCATTGAGATGATGACGAAGAAAAATGATAGCATTTTCTTTGTCCTGACTGAAAATAGCACTACCCTCGATAACAATGACATCAAAATCTTTAGCGTCTAGGTGAATTACAACATTGAGTATCTATGATAAGCAACTTCTTTTTAGAAAAAATAGCATGTCATGAACTCAAACTTTGAAAAATTTAACATGTCAAATTTATCATAAAAAGTAATTAAGTTCCAAATAAAAAATAACATGATCACAAAAGAACAATTTTATTTTCACAAAATACTAACCTCTTCTATTTTATTTTTATTCACAACTCAGTATCTTTAAGCTCGTTGATACTAACTCTAATACTGACTACAGTAAGGAAGGCACAAAGTACGAAGCAAATACTTACATCAAAGTGTCACTTTCTAACAACTTGTTGATCTAAGGAACTGAAATTGAAGTCGGTGAAAATTAGCACCGTGTTGATATCATAGTATGAAGTAACATTTGTGTATCAAAATCATCAAGAGTAGAGAATGACAAATTGTAATAAGAATATGAATTATTTTGGGAAAAATACCTAAACACATAATTTATTTTATTATATCTCTAGAATTTTCTAACATTTGAAAAAAATAAATAAAATTCCTACTCTCTTCTGTTTCTGGATACATCACCTTAAGCGATGTATAGATCGGATACATCACTTTACGTGATGTATCGAGATGCTGAGTGACGTATCCTAAATCGAGATGCGATGTACCAAGATGTTCAAAGATGTATCTGAAATTGGGACGTGATGTATAAGGACGTAATTATAAAATAGCTCAGAGAATACACACCAGATTCGAACAAGCAATTCATTCAAACAAAAATATAAGATCACACATAATAGAGGGAGATGAAAACTGACCCGGATGCTTCCCTTTATTTATTAATACCCCAATTTGGACTTAAGATAGCTAAGATGATGCAGAACAAAAATTAAACATGTATAAAGGATACTAACCAGTTAGGCAGTAAAAGAAATCAACAATGAAAATCCACACTTAAACCAATAACCGACCCGAACACATCAAAATATCAAGTAGAAGGGAGTTTTTTGTTTACCGGAAAACTTAATTATTTTAAAGAGTAGAGAGCGATATTTTTTAGTATTTTCTAGTGTAAGCCAATGTCTGGATGTCTAAACAATGAAAGGGAGCCTTGTTTATATACTAAGTGAGAGGGGCACGTTAATAAGGGAAGAATTAATCAAGGAGCCCATTATAACATGCTTTCCTTAAACAAAAGAAGTATAAAATCAGTCCCATATTTATTTATTCTTTTTACCAAATATAAACAAGTAAGAAATCTGTCAACTTTTAATTGAGGTAAAAGGAGTCAATTAACAAACAATAATATGCAAAAAATCAGGTAAGACGTGTAATAATTAATACAAGAAGGGTGATAATTACAGCTCAAAAATATATCAATATACCTTTACCATAGCCGGACATTATTTCACCAAAATAAACAAATGCATCTTACTAATTAAATTAATTAAGGTAGAAAAATCAAGTAACACAAGTCACAAATTAATAAAAATGACAGAAAATCCATCAAAGCACATAATTTAAAGGAAAGGAATAAAATTTGTCCAAACAAATTACCTCGTTGGAATTGCTTACTATAATTAAAACAAGTAAAACACAGAGACATTTCCATAATTAAATACACTATCCAAAAGTCAAGTACCAATACACATTCCAAGGTTGATTTCCAGCAATTATACAAACATATATGACCTAGCGGATCCTAATTAAAGCTAAAAAAGGAAGAAAAAATTAATTAATGGCAATCAACAGATCAATATGAGATCAGCAGTCAATTATTGAGCTAAGAAAAATTATTACCGGAGAGTTGCTTGAATTAATCCTTAATAAATTTTTTTTGGCAAATCAGCCCATTTACAGGATATCTTACTAAATTAGTTTAGTAATCTACAACGGTAACTACACACATATCTTAAATTACAATAGAATATAATGACATTTTAACGAAGCTAAAATATACATGCTTCCGATGTTCAGAAAATGACTAAGAAATAGTTCATAGGAACAGAAAATTACTAAGGAATCGCATCAACCTCACCAGCATAAAATCATCATTTTAATAATCAAGCGAAAATAACTTAAGTAATGAATTGAACAAGAAAACGAACCCGAATGGATCTAAAATGATCCATTTTTTCAAAGAGTGGAAGACTCTAACTTAACCGGGGTTCTCCCCGCCTTCGCCGATCGAAGATGGTTGCTCGCCGGAGCTGGAGATTGCTCTCGTTTGCAGCTGCTGGCCGGAGGTGCTGGTTGTTGTTGGTGTTCTCGCCAGTGGCTACCGTTGTTTTGCTCGCTGGAGCTCACCCTCGCCTGGGTCTCACCGGGGAGAAGAGATGGGAGGAGAAATGTGGAAAGAGAACGGTGCCGGGGGTGCTGGTCCTCGCTACTGCTGCTGCTTTGGTGCTTCTCGTCAAGAAAGAAATGGAGATAGAGAGAGAGAGGCGGCTGATTTAAAGAGTAAGAGAATGAACAAACTTTAAGGGTTCTTGGTCTTTTAGTGTTAAAATAGGAAAGATGGAAACTTGATCTCATCCGTTGATCTTATAAGAGATGGAGGGCTAGGATTTGATCTTGGAATAAGGACGACCAAGATTAAAAGATGAATTCTAAAAAATCAGATTGAATTGGATTTACAATGGCCAACATTGAAATAAATTCGCTAGAATTGAAATGAAAGGACGACCATAATTGAAATACTATTGGAATTGGAATGGCTAGAATTAGAATATAATAGACAAGATTTAAATGATTTTGGGGAAAATTAAAGAAATACTATTCAATTAAATACTACAAATATTATAATATTTTTTATATAATTAAAATCATTTAAATTTAAAACAGTTGAGTACAATAATTATTTCTAGTCTAAATATCAATAAAAATAATTTAAGAGAATAAATTAATAATATTTACAATAATATTTATAAAGCATGCATACTAAAATTATAATTTTATACAAAATCGGTTACAATTCTAACCTGGAATGTATTTTAAAGATACATATTTAATCAAATAGCATTTTTGAAATAGTTAAAGGTCGGTCAAAATTGGGTGTCAACAGCTGCCCCTTGGTTGCTTGGAAATGAAGGATGAATTGTCGGGCAACCAACGTTGACTTAGAAGCCGATTTTGTCTGACCGATGAGAGATGTCAGTGGGATCAGTTGAAACGATATATAGTTGGAAAGGGGTATGATCGAGATTTTGGTATTAAGCCGCCTACATATTCTGGTTATACGAGAATCAGGTCGTGTGTAGTTCTAGATTTAGGAGCAAACAAAAATCCTAAAGATGAAAGAGCGGTGTGATATTCGAACGGGAACGATATCGGCTTGAATTGATAAGATTTAATGAAGGGAAAGGAGCATGACATTGAGGTTTCCAGCTTTAAGCAAGGTTCGGATGAAAACGACGAATATTAGTTGCAAAGAATTGGTAGGGCCTTCGTTGCGATAGTAAGTAAGGCAATCGTACCTGAGAGGGCAATTGATCTCGCTTGCAAAATGTTAGCTCTGCAAATCTGTAGCTTGTAATTAGAGCAAATATATCAAACAAATGATAAAGGTAAACATGATGCAATTTCCAATATCGATCATGATATTTGCCTTAAGACTATAAAAAATGATGTCTTAGGCTATGATGTCTAGGGTCATGATATGCAAAATTAATTCCCCTGGTCATGCAAATGTTGTCTGTGGGCCATGAATAAATGATGCCCCTAGACTATGACACTTTCAGATCATGATAAGCAGAAAGTAATTCCTTAGGCCATGATATGATGTCCGCAGGCCGTGAAAGAATAATACCTTTAGACCATGATGCCTTAGGAATATAAAGTAATGAGTAAAGAAAGTGTATCTGTAATTCGGGCATCTGTTGATACTTGTGACTTGATTTGAATTTATTCGGGCATATGCAATCTTTGGGCACAATGCAATCTCGGGCATATGCAATTTGGGCATAATGCAATCTTCAGGCATAATGCAATATCGGGCACATACAGTCTTCGGGCACAATGCAGTCTCGGGCACATGCAATAATGTAATCCTCGGGCACATGCGACCTTCGGGCATAAATGCAATTCGGACACATTCAATCTTCGGGCACAAATGCAATCTTGAGTACAATGCAATCTCGGGCACATGCAATATCGGGCACAATGCAATCTTTGAGCATAGTGCAAATCTTTGGGCACAATGCAAATCTTAGGGCACAGTGCAATCTCGGGCTCAATGCAGTCTTTGGGCACATTCAGTCATCGGGAACAATATAGTTCTCGGGATCATGAAATCTCGGGTACATGCAATCTTCGAGCATAATGCAATCTCGGGCACATGTAATAATGCAATTCTCGGGCACATGTAATATCGGGTACAATGCAATTGGGGCACATGCAATTCTCAGGCACAATGCAATTTTCGGGCACATGTAGTCTTTGGGAACAATATAGTTCTCGGGATCACGGAATAGTTGATTGAGGGCATAGACCTTCACCTTATTGGAAGGATTTAGTGTCATTGGTTGATAGATTTTGAGTTCTGAGTATTGTGGATTGACCCTCCGTCCTATAGTAAGGAGAGATTGCCGTTGAATGGTGATTGTTCGGGATTGATATAACGTAGCTTGATCCTTTCGTCTAATTGGAAAGACGGGGAGCCATTGATTAGCTATTTGTTGGGTTCAATATACTGGTACGTTGTTGAAGTTGCTTCTCGTATATGTACCTGTCTTTCCTATATTGAAAGAAAAATTGTGAGTTTAAAAATGGGGGCGGTTGATCTGCTCCGACCAGTCTGCTCCTTTGGCATGCCATCCAGACCTTTTTGGGCATTTGCTTTGAAAAAAAATGTAAAATAGAAGGAGAGAGTTTTTTAAAAAAGCCTTTGAAAATATTAATTTGTAAAAAGTAATGTTGAATCTTTGACCATGGCATAGTTTGAGACTTTATAATATCTGACTCAGTAGCAATTCTGTTATTCTGTTTTTTGCTTAAGATTGTAGCTTGATTGCTGTGAATTTTCGAGACCCTCTTATAAAATTCTGCCCAAGTCTTGATTTGTGCAGAAAATTCTCGTTTGAAAGAATTCTTGTGACCATCTCAAAAATTATGCCCAGTGACTGATTTGTGAGAAGAAATGCTTTTGATAGAATTTTTTAGCTCTTCTAAAAAATTCTGCCCCAGTATCGAGATTCGCAAAGAGAATACTTTGATGTAAATTTTGAGACCCTCTCAAAAATTTTGCCCCAGTTACACAATGAAATGGGGGAATATGAAAATTTTATTAAGACAAAGACCGAACTCCATAAGAGCGTCTACGTATCCCCTCTTAAATGGGAATCAGATCTGACGTAGTTCCAAATATAGAGTAAAAAGCATGAAACAAACTTAGATGTAATATCTCTTCACAACATCTGAGTTGATAGGTTTGGGCCAAACTTCTCCATCCATTTCTGCAAGTATGAGGGATCTGCCTATCAATACCCGAGAGACTATGTATGGACCTTGCTAGTTTGGTGAGAATTTACCCTTTGCTTCATCTTGATTTGGGAAAATCCGCTTCAAAACTAGTTGCCCAGGTGATAAATGTCTGAGTCTAACCTTCTTGTTGAAAGCTTTAGCCATTCTATTTTGATAGAGTTGGCCATGACAAACAATGATAATCCTTCTTCCATCTATTAATGCCAGATTCTCCAACTGCACTTCTATCTATTTAGCATCACTCAACTCTGCTTCCTGAATAATCCTTAGAGATGGTATATCTACCTCAACAGGTATCATATCTTCATTACCATGTACCAGAAAACAAGGTGTGGCCCCAGTAGAAGTTCTGATAGTAGTACAATATCTCAATAATGCAAATGGTAGGTTCTCATGCCAGTGTCTGTGATTGCCGATCATCTTGCGTAGTATCCTTTTGATGTTCTTGTTTGAAGCCTCAACCGCTCCATTCATTTGTGGTCTATATATTGTAGAATTTCGATCATTGATCTTGAACTTCTCACAGAATGATCTCATCAAATTACTATTTAGGTTGGTTCCATTATCAGTGATGATTAACTCAGGAATCCCGAACCTACAAATAATATTATTTTTGACAAAGTCATCCATAACCTTCTCTGTCACTGATTTGTGAGAAGCGGCTTCTACCCATTTGGTTAAGTAGTCTATTGCAACCAAAATGAATCTATGTCTATTGGATGCTGCTGCCTCGATTGGACCAATGACGTTCATGCCCCAAGATGCAAAGGGCCAAGGTGAACTAGTAACAAGGAGTTTGTTGGGAGGAACTCGGATCATATCTGCATGAGTCTGACATTGGTGACATTTTTGAACATAGCGAATACAGTCTGTCTCCATAGTTAGCCGGAAATATCCCGATCTCAAGATCTTCCTTGCCAATGTAAAACCGTTCATGTGAGGACCACATGTTCCTGCATATATCTCTTTAATCAACCTGCTGGTTTCTCCAGCTTAAACGCACCTTAGCAACCCCAAGTCGGGAGTTCTCCTATAAAGGATTTCTCAACTTAGGAAGAATTGACTCGCTAACCTCCGAATGGTACGCTTTTGTACACTTATTGCATCTTCTGTATACTCTCCGCTCTTCAAATATCCTCGAATGTCATTGTACGAAGGCTTTCCATCAGGCTCTTCCTCAACATGAAAACAGTATGTTGGGTTCTCATATATGTGGATGTGAAGAGGATCAATGTAGTTATGATCAAGATGTGGGATCTGGGACTTCATTCTGGATCCTTGGCACATGTTTGAATTCTGCTTTGATGAACCTTTTGCACAACCTATGCACGCACTCCAAGTGTGGTAACAACTTTCGATTCTTGGTAGCCCATTCGTCTCGAACCTGATGAATCAATAGGTCTGAATCTCCTATTATCAACATTTCCTGGACATACAAGTCGATAGCACGTCGGAGCCCCAATATGCCAGCTTCATATTCAGCCATATTATTTGAGCAAAGGATTCTGAGTTTCACTGATATCGGATAATGTTGCCCAGTTGGCAAGATCAAAACAGCTCCGATGCCGGATCCCTGCATATTCTTAGCTCCATCAAAGAACATCCTCCAACCATCATATTCTTCAGAGATGTCCTCCCCCACAAAAGCTACTTCCTCGTCCGAGAAGTAAGTTTTCAATGGTCTATAATCGTCATCTACATGGTTTTCCGCCTTATGATCTGCTAATGCATGTGCCTCACTGCTCTTTGTGTAACATACACTATGTCAAACTCGCTTAATAGTATTTTCCATTTAGGTAGTTTACCTGTGGGCATGAGCTTTTGAAAGATATACTTCAGAGAATCCATCATTAAAATGAGATAAGTAGTGTGCGAGGAGAGGTAGTGTCGCAGCTTGTGGGAAACTCAAGTAAAAACACAATAGGTACTCTCTAATAGAGAGTATCGAGCTTCATATATTGTAAACTTCTTGCTCATGTAATATATCGCCTGCTCCTTCTTTCTTGTTTCATCATGCTGCCCCAAAATGCAGCTGAAAGCATTATCCAACACTAATATGTATAACAACAGTGGTGTACCAGATTCCAGTGGAACCAACACAAGAGGATTGGACAAGTAATCTTTGATCTTGACAAATTCTTGTTGACATTCGTCTATCCATTTCACTGCAACATCCTTCATCAACAACTTGAAAATAGGCTCGCAAATAACAGTAGATTGGGCTATGAAATGACTGATGTAATTGAGTTGTCCCAAGTAACTCATTACCTCCATCTTACTTTTCGGCAGAGGTAGATCACGAATGGCTTTGATTTTCGATGGATCCAATTCTATACCCCGGTAGCTGACAATGAAATCCAGAAGCTTTCCAGTAGGAACCCCAAAGACACACTTTGCAGGATTCAACTTCAAGTTATACTTGCGTAGTCTGGCAAAGAACTTTCACAGATCATCCAAATGATTTGAACCGTTCTTTGATTTGATGATGACATTATCCACAAAAACTTTAATTTCCTTGTGGATCATGTCGTGAAACAGGGTGGTCATTGCCCTCATGTATGTAGCCCCATCATTCTTTAACCCGAAAGGTATTACCTTCTAGTTGTAGACACCCCACGGTGTGATGAAAGTGGTGTTCTCAACATCGTCCTTGTGCATATCAATTTGATGATAGCCGGCAAAGCAATCCACGAATGATTGTGTTTCATGCTTAGCACAGTTGTTAATCAAGATGCGTATATTGGGCAATGAAAAATTATCTTTGGGACTAGCCTTGTTAATATTCCGATAGTCCACACAAACTCTAACCTTTCCGTCTTTCTTGGGCACTGGAACGACATTTGCAAGCCAGGTTGGATGCTCCATCACTTGAAGAATTCCGGCCTCTAATTGCTTTGATATTTCCTCCTTGATCTTCAAACTCAACTCAGGCTTGTATTTCTGGAGCTTTTGCTTCACTGGAGGGCAGACTGGATCAGTGGGTAACCGGTGAGCTACTATTGAAGTGCTTAGCCTTGTAATGTCTGCTTAGGACCAGGCGATATATCCTTATTCTCCATGAGATACTCGGTATACTCTTTCTTGTCATCTTTCGTCATATGGATGCTTACTTGGGTCTCTTGTGTCACTTCTGAATTTCCTAGATTTACCACTTCTATTTCCACTAAGTTTGGATTGGGCTTCTCCTCCAATTCCTCAACCTTTCTGATTAACTCTTCGGGGACTTCAGTTTCCTCGACCTCTTCTAAATCATTAATGTTAAATTGTGCAGTCTCATTATATGACACAGTCTCAGATTCAACATTCTTATAACAGATTTTGCAAGAAGAAAGATTAACGCACAAATAAATATAACATATTAAATGGATCGGAAAAGAACTTTATTGATTAAAAACTCAAGAGTTGCATAATATTATCATTTGAAAACAATAACAGAGAATTGGAATTTAAAACTGTTTATTGAAAACTTTTTAAAACATGATAGGAAAACATCTTCGAAAGCTACCCAGATGCTCGACGAGGTCTGGATGGAGTTGAGGTCCAAATGCTTATGTTGATCTTTTCTTGATTGCTTCTTCTAAAGTCCCCTTTCTCCTCCTCGTTGATCACGACATTGCAAACCTTTCCTTCCTCCTTCATTAGAGACAAACCTTTCATATTTTCTAGAAGCTCATCAGTGATAGCCCCCATGAATTTGGCCGATCGAAATGACTGGTACAACGGTGGTATGGGTTTCTTCAATGGATAGTAGTACCCATCTCTAGTTGGTTACCAATCAAGCCACTCCTCAGTAGTATATTTATATCCCAGGACAAAAGTGGTTGAATGACAAACAGGTTGTATGTGTTCGACTATCCCTTGTAATCTAGCTGCCAAACCTTTCCCAAGCTCGAAACCAAACCAGGCCATCATATCTATGATCTTCTAGCTAAACCAAGTTTGCAATTCAATGTTGCAGAAAAGCTCCACTATGTGGTACATGAAGGTGTCCTTTTTCCCCATGGACTACAACTTCTTCATGATCCCATTCAAACTTGAAGCATTGATGAAGAGTAGAGGGAACCACTCCATCTATATGAATCCAAGGGTGACCTAACAATAGGTTATATGAGGAGGGAATGTTCATGACCTGGAAAGCTATTGGGAAGGTAGCAGGACCAATGAGCATGTCCAAGGTTATTTCCCCAATAGTACCCCTCTAAGAGCCATCAAAAGCTCTCACATTCATCTTCCAGGTTTGGATCTTTGCACTATCCACACCTAGCCTTGTCAACGTGCTCAGAGGGAAGATATTCAAACCAGATTCTGTATAAACCAAGTCCTTGGTGATTATCTTGTCCTGATAATGAGCTGAAATGTACGAAGCCTTATTGTGGGTTGTTCCTTCAAGTGGCAACTCATCTTTGTGAAAAGATATTTTGTATGCCTCAAAAACCTCCCTAAACATTTGGGCTACCTCTCCATCAGTGATTCTAGATAGGACATAGGCTTCACCCAAGACCTTCAAAAGAGTGTTCCGATGAGTTTTAGAATATTGCAGCAATGACATGATTGATATTTGGGATGGGGTTTTAATCATTTGCTCAACAATAGAGTACTCTTTAGTTTGCACCTTATTCCAGATACCTTGATCTTCAAGTTCTACAATTGGTGCCTTGGATTTGTTGGAGCTACCCTGAACTAAATTTTTGGAAGTGTAAATTCTTCCGGATCTAGTCACTCCTGCTGCAGTTTCTGTTTCTTCCACTTTTGCTTTTTCTTTTCTGTAGCCCCATGGGACAGCATGGGTATCAGATTGGATAGGGGAAGGCGCCCTACAAATGGTGAATGGGGACTTGGGCATGGCGACCTTAAACTCAAAAGGAATACGCCTTTGCACTACAACTGGCATTTGGGTGGTAACAGTCATTGCTTCTTCTGGCTCAAGTACCCAAATGGATTTTTCCCAATCAAAGGTATCATCAACTTCTACCATGTAGACCTGATGGTTAGGCATAGGGTTGATTGCAACATTTGGTGCCGGATCCTTGAGCAGGATGGCCTTTGTATCAATCAACATTTGAACCTTATCTTTCAGAGCTCTGCAAACTTCGGTAGTGTGACCCTTCATCCCAGAATGGTAGGAAGAAACCTTATTATGGTAATACCAGTTTGCGTAGACATCCACAGGTAATGCAGGAATTGGGGTGACATAGCCAGCGTCTTTCAGCCTCTCATAAAGTTGGGCTATGGGCTCAGCCAGAGGGGTATAGTTTTTTGTAGGTCTTCTTTCATATGGAGGTCTATTTCGGTAGTTTAGTGTTTGAGTGGGTGGTGGAGTTTGGAAGTATGTTGGCTGGGCATTATAGATAGGATATGAAGCGTACTGATATTGAGGAGGAGCATTTTGGTAATATATTGGCATGGGATGGGGAGATATAAGTGGTGGAGCTGAAAGATATGTAGTTTGAGGATATGGAGATGGAGGGTATAGAGATGGAGGTGGGGTTGTTGCTCGGTACTTATAAAGGGTTTTAGCTCCTTGAGCCATCATGGCCGAACCTGTTTTCTTCCAGTTTTCTGCCATTCCACCAGATTGCAGAGCTTTGTTGGTGGCTTGAAGGGCCTCTAGGTTGATGATAGTCCCATTTTTTATGCCTTCTTCAATTCTTTCGCCTAATTTGATAATTTCAGTGAAACTCTTCTCAGTTCAATATGTAGGGTCCGGCGATATCGACTCTCATCCCCGTGGGTAGGATCTTTGTAGAAGCAAGGACTGAAGATTGGTGAGTCCTCAAAATATTTAAGGATTTAACCACCATTTCTCATGTCTTTCAATTTATGTTTAGAACTATAGTATGGGTTGTATCCCAATATATTCATGTTTTAGATGGTTTGAGACAAAGTGTAATAAACTTTTGCTTCGTTTTATAAAAACTTTTATTATTATTGAAAAATGTTTTAAATTCCCTCTCATTTCTATTACTATATGTTATGATATGCTAAGTGTCTTGTCGGAGGCCCATTGAGGTCTTGTACGCCTTGTTCATCTAGGGGTACCCCTGGACCATGACACAAAACTGCACCACGGGACCTCTTCCAGATACCCTAGGGACCAACTCCACAACTCTATGTGAAACTTCTGGATAAGCCCAAATAAATCACATACATGCCGAGTCGATCATGAGGATAATCCATGGGTGAAAAGGGAATTATAAACTTAGTGATCAACTATTGTATGTCTCATAATATCAGACCCAAGCCCTCTATATCACTCTATAATATAAAATGTTGTTAGAGAGATTATAAGGCTTATCAGCTCCAAAATATGCAAGTCTAAGGAAATACTAGTGTACACCTAGAGTAAGGCCAAACATGATTCAATACCAACAATGAACACATACAAGTTCACACCAAAAGGTAAAGATGATCAACATACGAGAAAACAACACGTGAAAGAGGCTCGAAAACAAAAATTAAGCCTAAAACAAGATATCTAACTAACAAAGCATGATATACTAGATATTCACATTTAAATCACTCAATTCAACATAAATTTAAAATCACAAACTCAATCTAAGGATCGAGAAGCGATAGCCAACCTAAAAACAGACCGAGCGCATTGTAAACCTTTAATTTTAAAGCTATCCCTTTGTGTATGATGAGTCTGAGATTGGGACTCATTTATGGCTTATTTTGATAGCGTTATTGTCCTCAGATTCCTAATTTATGCTATAAACTGATGTTAAAGCATTGATTTTCATGTATAAGAGCTAAGGATGAAGGAAACGATGCTACTACGGCAAAACGACCAAAACAAGATGAAAAAGTTGAACAAAGGAGATCGTGGTGATCGCCAAGACCACTCAGCGAACCATCGAGTGCCTCTTTAGCTCGCCTAATGTTCCTGTGTGCCAGCCCTAGGGAAGAAACCAAGTCGGTGATTAAAGTGAGTATTCGGCCAATCGTCAATCGATTCCGTGACAACACACTGGATCACCCAAAAGTTATTGAACTTGGGATGTTGAGAACCAATGCAAAAGGGTGACGGAAGAGAGAAAAGGGCGGATCGCCGAACCACTCAGCGAGCCCAACTTACTCAGGCTAAATTTTGGGAAACTATAAATTGGATTTTTAAAGGGATTTTGAACAGTTCTGACGCTGATATTGCAGTTCTCAATTTTAGAGTTGAAATTTTTTCTTAGTTTTGTAGTTCTTATTGTAGTCATTGAGGATTTGGAAGCTCAATTTTGAAGATTTGCAAGTGGATTTCTAAATTTCTTCAATTTGCACCATTGTAAAGACTTGGGAACATTTACCCAGATCATGGCGAATGTATTTCGTAACCGTTTCCCTATTTTTAGGATGTGGCTAAAACCCCAATTCTTGGGGTGTGATTATGTGATTATGGGTTGAATTAGCTTATGGTTATCATTAATTACTAATTTAAATTCTATATTGAAGTTGGTTTAATCATTAGCTGTGTTTTAATTTATGAATTGTAGTTGCAAATGCCGTTCTAACCTTGAGTTCTAGCTTGCTTGAGAGAGGTGTTTGAACCAATTTTTTTTAATGGTTTGTAGGTATTGGTTTGCATTGGGTTAAGCTCGAGAAAGTAAATCCTAAACCTAATCCTACCAATCTTACTCGATAAAGAGGGTGCATTAAGGTTATGGAATGTTCTTATTTATTAAGCTTGTTGATGTTCTAGAGAAATACCTTGAAACGTGATAATTGTTCGAGAGAAAATTATTTCAATCATAATCCAGCCTACCCACTGATATTTAACTATCTATTAGTAGTTTCAATTACCCATATAGCGAAATTTACGTATAATCAATAACATCCCGAGAATTCCTCTTTATATTGTTATTTTCTCTTGTTTGATTGCGTTGGAGCTGATAATTGCAAACCAACCCCCCCATCTGACATTCGTGTAATCCCCTTTAACTTGTTTACTTGTTACTTTCGACAATATCTATTCATATAACTATTTAGACCACATTTGTACTTTATAACTGAACTTGAACATGTATCGCTCCCTGTGGGTTCGCCCCCAACACGTCATTGGGTTTTATACTGCTTAACGATCGTTTGCACCTACAATTGGATGAGGTGTGCTTGCATTGTTAATCAAAATGGCAGCGCTGCCAGGGAGTGGTGTTGTTTAAAATTATTTTATTAAAGTTGAATTGTGATCTTTTTGGTTGTAGTTGAATTGAATTACTGTAGTTTTTGTTTTGTGTTGCTTTTGTTGAACATAGGAAGATATTAGCCTAAACGGGCATAATAGTAGCCAAGTGGGTCACCAAGACGATAATTGGGAATCTTAATGATGTGAATGACTCAATCCAATTAGGTGGTGTTGGTGCAATACGTCTACCTCCAATTGAAGGGAATGTCATCTTCCATGTCACTAACACAATGCTACAGCTCATCCAAATGAAGGGATTGTATAGAGGATTGGCTCACGAAGACCCTGATGAGCATATTAGAAACATCGTGGACGTTTGTGGTACGTTTTCATTCAAGAACGTATCACAAGAATCAGTCTGTCTTAGGTTGTTTCTTTTTTCTTTGATGGGTGAAGCTAGCAAATGGTTAGCTGAGTAGTCGAGAGATTCCATCACCTCTTGGGATGAGCTTACCGCAACATTATATGTGAGATTTTTTCCCCGTCAAAGATGATGAAACTTAGTGATAGTATCCAAGGTTACAAACACTTCGAAGGTGAACCTATCCATGAGACATCGTTGAGGTTTAAGAAGTTCATACTTCAATGTCCAACCCACGAGCTTCCAAATCATATATTGCAGGAGTACTTCTATAGGAGCCTTGACTCGGTGAACAAAGGAGTTGTTGATCAACTTTTTCCTGGAGGTATAATGCAACAACCCTATGAAGTAGCGTCTAAACTTCGTGATGGCATGACCAAGATAAATAGAGCATGGTATACTCGTGAGGACCAAGTGTCCCCTCTCACTTTTAGAATGACAAAAGAGCATATCGAAAATGACCAAGAGAGGGACCAAAACATGGCAAAAATGATAACTCAGCTAGACATATGGGTGAAAAATGTGATGGGTACTGGTATAAAAAGTGTTAATGCTATGGGTATTGGTGGGGAAAACCCCAAAGAAGCTTAGTTTGAAGATCTTTACAATACGGAATTGAACTTCCCAGCTAACCAAGGAGGTGGATATCAAGCAAACTATCCAAGGACGGGTGAAAACCCAGGTTGGAATAGAGATGAGGGATGGAGAGACAGTGACAGAGAATGGCGTGATTGTAAAGGCACTTGGAAGGAAAGAAAGGGTGACAAAGACAGGTATGTCCCACCCCGTGAGTGTCAAAAGCCCAAGGAGTCTGAAAATGTCCATACGAAAGACATGTTCTCACGTATTCCCAATAAATTTGAAGGGTCAGACAAAATGTTGAAAGAGATGAAGGAGGATGTCTCTACATTTAATCAGTCTGTTACCTCCCATTCCTTGTCAATCAAGCAGTTGGAGACCCAAATGGGTAAAATATCTTCTCATTTGAATCCAAGGCCAAAAGGGTGCCTATCAAGTGATACCTTGGCAAACCTGAAGAATGGGCCGTAAATTGGTATTTTCTTTGTGCCACGATGGTAACTAAGTCCCTTCTTGGGAAGCAACCCATGTTTTGAATCTTTAGTTTTGATTTTGAATAACGGGTGTTGATTATGCAGGTTGAAAGGTGAAAAGTGTTGGAAAATAGGTAGTTTGGCGAGCCAAAGTCCAGTAGGTAACATGCCAAACAGGTCGGCGATCCCCTACTCGGACCGCCGCTGGAACCACCAAGCTTGGAGGCGAACTCTATAAAACTCGGCGGGCGAAATGCTCACTCGGCGAATCGCCGAACAGGTCAGTGAGCCTGATTTTGTCTGCCGTTTAAACCCCTAAATTGTTGAGAGTCCTGTAAAACTCGTCGAGGTAAAATATCACGCGGTACATCACCGAGTTGTTTAGCGAGCACGACTTACTCTGTCGAAAGGAGCACAAACTGAAAGGTTTTAAAGGCCAAACGTTTAAGTTGTGGCATAGGGAACTTTCTAGAATTAATTAATTATTAAGTGTTGTCATTTTATTAGTAAATAGACCACATATATAAAGCTATTAGACCCTTAATGAAGTGATTCCAAATCATTATTTCAATTCACCCAAAAGAACCCAATTCTCTCCAACAAATGCTCTCTCTAGAAAGTAAAGAAGAAGAGTTCAAGCTAGGTCAATACTCCATTGTTGCAAGCTTTGTGAGGGCTTTGTATCCAAGGTATGATAGCTTATTCATCTATGGATTCTTCCATCCATGGAGGCCTCTAAAATTCCCCCAATTGTGAAGTTGAACCCCAATTCTAGCTAGGGTTTCTTCCTATATTGTCGGTAGTGTTGTATGTTGATCCAATTGAGTGGAAAATGATCAATTATGATTGATTTATTAATGAATCGTGTTATTATGGTGATATTATATGTTTTCCATGGTTAACCCTAGTTTAATTGATGAAACTGAAGTAATATTGGTTTATGCCTTGAGAAGGGAAATTGAGGATTTATAGATTATCTTCTAGAATTGGTGATATGTATAGTAATAGTTCAAGAATAAAAGGAAGTAAACATGAATTGAACTAGATTATAGTATATGTGATGGTTCATGACTAGTAAGGCTTGAAGTTGACCCTTTATGATTATTTATGACTAGAATCCCTAATAATAAATCATGTGATTAGAATGCCTTGAAATCTAGGTATGTTTGGTGATTGTAAGAAGTAAAGCTTGGAGAGTAAGGCTTGTAGTGAGACATGTTGATTCCTAGGGCTTTGAGAGTAAAACTAATATGTTGAATTCTATATGCTTAAGAACACTTTATGAGTGAAGTGTCTATGATCATGATATGTTGTTGTATTGTTGACAGTCCATTCTCACACACACACCTAAGTATGAATATGATAATATGTGAAAGGTTTTCTCACATAAAATGATTCTAGGTTGAAAGGCTTGCTCACCTAAAATGAAATAAAACATGTTTAGTTATGTTAGCTTGTGGTTTGTGTTATGGAACTGCCTTCTTGTATAGCTTGACTTTGTAAGACAAGACCATCTCATGGTAGCCTAGGATTGAGAAACCATACTCTCCTAAGGGTAGCTTGCATTAGCATCATAGAATGCTTTCATGGTAGCATGAGTGTAAGACCTCATGGTAGCCTAGGATTGAGGAACCACACTCTCCTAAGGGTAGCTTGCACTAGTATCATAGAATGCTTGGATGGTAGCATGACTTGGGTTAAGACAAACCATTTCATTGGTAGCTAGGAAGGTGGAATAATACCCTTCCTTGTATAGCTTGGACTTGCATGATTGTATGTATTTCCTTGGTAGCTTGGTCTAATCCAATATGGTGACTATTCCTTGGTAGGTTTGTCTAATAGGGTGCTATTCTTTGGTAGTTTAGAATGATAAATATAATTCATTGATGTATGATAGCCTAAAGTAGTACTTAGAATGGGTAGGATTATGGGGTCTTATTCATGCATGGCACAAGTATAACATGAAGCTACTTATGAAGTATGTCTCTTATGTGTTGCATGCTTAGCTTGGATTGAGTAATAGTATTTTTCCTTGGTAGCCTTGAATAGGTGAATTATGACCATTCATGAGTAATGACTTGTCTTGGACTAGTAAAGAAGTACTCTTCCATGACTATTATGAATATAAGGGACAAGTCCCTAATCTAATTAGCATGTGTTTGATGAAAATAGATTACTTCAAGGAAGTAGTGTAAGCGTGTTCTAATATGAGAATGCCTATATGATATATGTTAGCTTGGATTGTTGCCATAATTGCCATCCTTGATATATTAACTAAAGGTGAAGGTTCCATAGTCTATGAGGAGTATGCTAAGGATGAGATCCTAAGAGGGTAAGTATGATTACGATGACTTAAAAGTTGTACTTAATGTGGATGGGATTATGGGGTATCATTCATGCATTGCACAAGTATGCTTTGAGATTACTTGAGAAATAGTTCTTTTATGATACGAAAGACTAAGATTTGACTAATGCTTATATTATACATATGTTGGAGATTATGCCTATGACTATGATATTGTCTCTTATGTTTATAGTTTATGCTTCATGAAGTATTTCTTTTTATTATGGCATATGGCTTATATTGACTAACCCTTATTTTATGCTCTTATGATGTTATGCTAGGTATCATATTTAGCATTCCAAGAGTTATTCAAAATTTATTTTAGATGGTTTGAGACAAGTGTAGTAAGACTTCCGCTTTACTTTTATAAAGACTTTGATTGTATGGAAAATGTTTTAAATTTTCAGCACTTTTTTATTATCGTATGTTATGATATGCTAAGGGCTTGTATGAGACCGCTTTGGGGTCAAGTATGCCATTTTACATCTAGGGTGTACCCCTGGGTCGTGACCAAAAAGGAGCAAAACAAGCTGAAGAAAAGGAAGAAAGGAGATCATGGTTATCGCCAAGACCGCTCGGCGAACCACCGAGTGACTCTTCAGCTCGGTTAATGTTTCAGTGTGCCAGCCCTGGCAAAGAAACTAAGTCAGCGAAAAAAGTGAGCATTCGGTGAATCGCTGATCGATTCCGCGACAACACACTGGATCGCCAAAAGTTACAGAGCTTGGGATGCTGAGAACCAATTTAAAAGGGCAATGGAAGAGAGCAAAGGGCGGATCGCCGAACCACTCGGCGAGCCCGACTTACCTCACCTAATGTCTTTTCACGCTAAATTTTGGGAAACTATAAATTGGATTTTAAAAGTGAATTTGAGCAGTTCTGAACCAATATTGCAGTTCCCAATTTTAGAGTTATAGTTTTCTCTTAGTTTTGTAGTTCTTATTGTAGTCTTTGAGGATTTTGAAGCTCAATTTTTAGGATTTGCAAGTGGGTTTCTAAATTTCTTCAATTTGGGCCATTGTAAAGACTTGGGAACTTTTACCCAGATCAAGGCGAATGTATTTGTTAATCGTTTCCCTAATTTTATGGGTTGAATTAGCTTATGGGTATTGTTAATTACTAATTTAAATGCTATATTGAAGTGGGTTTAATCATTAGTTATGTTTTAATTTATGAATTGTAGTTGCAAATGCAGTTCTAACTTTGAGTTTTTAGCTTGCTTGAGAAAGAGGTTTTTGAACCAAATCTTTTGATTAATGGTTTGTAGGTATTGGGTTGCTATGGGTTCAGCTCGAGAGAGTGAATTGTAAACCTAATCCTACCCATCTTGCTGGATAGACAGGGTGTATTAATGTTGTGGGTTGTTCTTATTTGTTAAGCTTGTTGATGTTCAAGAGAAATCAGTTGAAATGTGATAGTTGTTCGAGAGAGAACTATTTCAATCATAGTCCAGCTTACCCACTGATATTTAGCTGTCCATTAGTAGTTTCAATTACCCATATAACGAAATTTGCCTATGATCAATAACATCCTGAGAATTCCTCTTTATATTGTTATTTTCTCTTGTTTGATTGCGTAGTAGTTATAATTGCAAACCAAAACCCCCCATCTCACATTCGTGTCATCTCTTTGACTTTTTTACTTGTTATTTTCAACAATTTCTATTCCTATAACTTTTTGGACCACCTTTGTACTTAATAACTGAATTTGAACATGTACTGCTCCCTGTGGGTTTGACCTTAACTCTTCATTGGGCTTTCTACTGCTTAACGATCGTTTGGACGTAGAATTGGATGAGGTGTGCTTGAATCATTAATCAACGTACATGGTCAAAATGATGCCACACTATCCAAAACAGAATCACAACATCAAGATTGTTGTTTAGACATCTAAAACACAATAATTAGAGATTCGAGTCAAAATAGGAAAAATGGTACCCCGTATTGGAAATTCTTGAATTGACACCTTCAAGAGGTCCATTGCTCCCCAAACTTGTATCCTAAAATGGGATGAAATTCAAGGCTTAGAAAAGCCCACAAAAAAGACATGCATAAAAGCAAAATAAAAATAAATAAAGAGAGCTACGCAGCCCCCTCGGGAATGAATTTACCTCAAATGACGCACCGCTGCATTTTCCCGAATACTCTAACACATAGCCATGAACTCTCCCATCACGCTAGACTTCAAGTCACCCAAATCGTAGCTCTAAACCATGAAATATCACCCAATGAAATATGAGAGAGGAGGTGAAATACTTCCGGTCTTTATTAAAAAGACCAGAGAAATTCTTCATTGCGAGCGCGGCCCAAGAGGGCCCACGAATGTGGAGGCCAACCGAATCAGACCTTCACGAATGTAGAGCCACACATATGATTATGCAACGAAACTAGATTTACATTCACAAACGTGGAAATGCGCCCACAAATGGGAAGTAGAGAGATGGGCCTGCCCTTCACACCTCCGTGAATGCGGCCCCAGGCTCACAAACATGGAGGCCAATCTTATTGGCTATAGAAAGAACCTAGATCAACCCTAGACCTTACTTGACCCACTACCTATAATCATCTTGACTGGTGGTTTAGCGAACAACCAACTTAGGCCAAAAGTCTAAGTTGGGGGTGTGGTAAAAAAGGAAAAGGGGAAGTCAAGAACTGTAAGAAAAGTCCTCCTTAAACCCTGGTGTTGCAGAACAATGGAAACCCTTCAAAAAAAACATATTTGTGGAATAAAGTACCAAAATAATCGGGTTTCCAAGTAATCCATGGAGGTGAACAAAAAGATGACTTAGAAGCACTAGAAAAAGAATTGATAAAGAAAAAGAAAGGAATGCCTTGAGAACACCACATCTCACGAGGATGAAAAGTTACTGAGCCTAAATGACCATACCTTTACACTCAGCCCCATTACAAGCATTAGAAAGACCTTTTTGATCTTGAGTGAGCCGAACCGAAGATTAATTGTAAAATAAGAATAAGCCTATGGGTGAAAACATGCATTGTGTTCCTCTTTTTGAGTGTGAGCGTTGCATCTGATTCCTGATCTTGAATTGATTAGCCTCTGTGCGTGAATATGGAATCATTCTTTATGTGAGGGCATTTGGATACTTTTTGTTGAGCTTGAACTTGCACAAGTAGCAAGTATTGCGAGTATGAGAATCTTCGGTAATGGTGTGTCACAACTTAAATCTTTGAGTACACAGTTGATCTTTGCATGAGTAATTTGAGTCTTGTTCTGTGCATTCATGATTGAGTCTTGTGTAGCACTGTTTGAGACATCCCTTTTGAACGACTGAACTTATGCTTGCTTGAGGACAACCAAAAGGTTAAGTTGGGGGTGTTGATGAGTCCACAAATTGGACTCATTTAGGGCTTTATTTTGATAGAAACAGTGTCCTTGTTTATTTTGTCTCAATATCTGATAAAATTCTTAAGTTTTAGGTATTTAAAGTATTAGTGGAAGCATGGACACTTAGGCGCAAAAATGAACAAAAAGGCTGAAAAGAACGAAGAAGCTGAAGACTGAGCATCGCCAATCAAACTTGGCGATTCGCCGAAAGGACGCACTCCGCCCTTTGTTCCAGTACGCGAAGCCCTGAAGGAGCAGGATAAAAAAGGCGATGAAAGGAACAGTCGGTGTTTCGCTAAATAATTCCGTGAAGCAGTACTATCTCGCCCTATGACACAGAGCACGACCATACTGAAGGCTAGTGCAAGACGGCGACGAACTACACCAAAGTGCGAATCGCCGAGTTAATCGGCGATTCCGACTAACCTCACCGAAAGATTTTCCAGCACTACTTTTTGAAGTCTATAAATACTATACTTGTTAATTTTTAAAGAGTCGAACATTTATTTTAATTTTCACAATAGAATAGTATTCTTTGGGATATTTTCTCTCAAGTTTTGAGAGTGTTTTTGGGAGACTTGAAGAAAGAAGGATTTCATCTTCCCCAAGTTGGAAGTGGGTCTTCTCGATTCTTCTTCCTTTGCTTAAATCAAGATTTAATTCCTTATACCCATGTGATTTTAGTATCATTTTAGGTGTATTTTGTTATTTCTGGATGTGTGGCTAAAAACCCTATTCTTGGGGTGTGATTTAGCAAATATGTGTTGATATTATTGTTGGGTCTTGCTTGCTGATAGGTTAGATATATTTTAATAGTGATTTCACCTAGTGGTTGTGGTTTAATCTAATAGGTTTGTAGTTGCAAATACAAAACCACCCATTTGTTTTCGGCTTGCCCGAGAGGGAGGTCGCGAAACCAAGACCGCTAGATTGATGGCCTAAAGAGTGGGTCAACATGAGGTTCAGCCCGAGAGGGTGAGCCCTAGTCCCATATCCTAACACTCAACTCAAGAGAGTGAGTGGGGTACGACGTAGGTTGGCCTTCATGCGGCAAATGGGTATCCTAGGGGAACGATTTTGAAACGGGGTAAGTTGTCCGAGAGGGAACTTATTTCCATCTAAAGCTTAGCCTAGTCACTATTATCTTGCAAATTTCCTATTGAAAGCATGTACCCAACGATTTATCTCAACTTGTATTGCGGTCACACCCCAAGAACTTGTCCCCATACTTGATTATCTTGTTATTTTTGTTGTTTTTTTTCTACCTGTGACAAAACCCCCAATTAATATTTGACACTTTTGTGTCACCCCCTTTAATTTACTATGTTTTTACTCGTTAATGTCTTTAGCTACGACTAGTTAGAACTTAATTTTATTTTTTTGCTAATTCTCAAAGCCACTCCCTTGGGACACGACCCTAACCTTTAGTTGGGTCACTATATTATCGACGATCGTAGACACTCGTATCGTAGGTTAGTGTCGTTGGTCACCATAAGCATCAGCCCTCAACATGTCTTCTAATACTTGAATAGTCCTCTCCGATTGCCCGTCCATCTGTCGATGGAAAGCGGTACTAAATGTAAGTTTTATGCCCAATTCATCTTGCAATTTCCTCCAAAACATGGATGTGAATTGGGTACCACAGTCTAAGATGATAGAGAGGGGCTCCCCATGAAACCTCACTATCTCTTTCACATACACCTTAGCCAATTGTTCAGCATTATAATATATTCTTATCGGAATAAAGTGGGCTGACTTAGTCAATCTATCAACCACTACCCAAATAGAATCAAACTTCCCCAAAGTCTTGGGAAGACCAACCATGAAATCCATGGCTATCCTCTCCCACTTCCATTCCTGAATTGACATTCTTTGAAGAAAACCTACAGGCCTTTGGTGTTCATATTTCACTTGTTGGCAATTTTGACACTTAGCCACAAACTCCACTATATCCTTCTTCATGCTCGGCCACCAATAAATCCCCTTCAAATCTCGATACATCTTCGTCACACCCGAATGAATAGAATATCGCAACCATGAGATTCTGCCAATAATTTCTGAATCAAGTCATCAACTCGAGGAACACAAATTCTTCCTGTAAAACTGAGCACACCTTCTGCATCAAGAGTGGTATCTTGTGCCTTACAAATCACAGTCTTCTTTCTAAGCTCCTCCAAATTTTCATCTTTAAGTTGTTTAGCCTTGATCTCATCAATTAATATGGCCCTCACTTCAATGCTCGCTAACACCCCACCTCTTTTGAGATGCCCAACTGCATGAACTTAGACTCTAAGGTCAGAATTTCCTTAGCCAAAGGTCGCTTGGCTACACTCAAGCAAGCTAAACTACCCATACTCACCGTTTTTCGACTCAAAGTGTCTGCCACCACATTAGCCTTGCACAGATGGTATTGAATAGTCACATCATAATCCTTGAGTAACTCCATCCACCTTCTCTGTCTCAAATTCAGATCCTTTTGAGTGAACACATGCTGCAAATTGCGATTATCAGTAAATACCTCACACTTAACACCATAAAGGTAATGCTGCCAAATCTTAAGAGCAAACACTACTGCTGCCAACTCCAAATCATGTGTTGGGTAATTCCTCTCATGCACTTTCAATTGACGTGAGGCATAAGCTATAACATTCTTATCCTGCACCAACATAGCACCCAAACTAGAATGTGAAGCATCACAATAAATAATAAAATCTTTGCTTTCAACCGGTAATGCTCTAAAGGCGCGGTGGTCAAGAGAGACTTGAGCCTTTGGAGGCTCTCCTCACATTTTTCAATCTATTCAAATGGTATCTCCTTTTTGGTCAAATTGGTCAAGTGAGTGGCAATAGAAGCAAAGTTCTTCATAAATCGACGATAATAGCTAGCGAGCCCAACAAAACTGCTAACTTCCGTCACAGATCTAGGCCAAACCTAATTATTAACGGCCTTAATCTTTTGAGGATCTACCATTACCCCTTCTTTTGAAACTACATACCCCAAAAATGCAACCGAAGTCAACCAAAATTCACACTTAGAAAATTTAGCATACAACCTTTGTTTCCCAAGAACACCCAAAACAATACGAAGATGGTCAACATGCTCTTCCTCACTTTTCAAATAGACCAAAATATCATCAATAAATACTATGACAAAAGAATCAAGAAATGGCTTTCCATTCATTAAACTCATGAAAGCTGCAGGCGCATTGGTCAAACCAAAAACTCATAGTGCCCATAGTGAGTTCTAAACGCTGTTTTGGGCACATCCTTTGGCCTAATTTTCAACTGATGGTAGCCAGACCTTAGATCGATCTTGGAGAAAACTGATGCACCTTGCAATTGGTCAAAAAGATCATCTATTCGAGGCAAAAGATACTTGTTTCGAATAGTGACCCTATTCAATTGCCGGTAATCTATACACATTCTCATACTACCATTCTTTTTCTTAACAAACAAAAATGGAGCATCCCATGGGGAAGCACTAGGACGAATAAATTCCTTATCAAGAAGCTCTTGGATTTGAGCCTTAAGCTCTCTTAATTCTGCTGGAGCCATGCGATATGGAGGGATAGAAATGGGACGAGTACCAGGTTCTAAATCAATGCAGAAGTTTATATCTCTATCCGAAGGCATACCAGGCAAGTCATTAGGAAACACTTCTCCAAATTCTGACACCACAAGAATAGACTCAATGGATGGAGCCTCAATCTCAGCATCCCTAATATTAACCAAATAAGCCAAACAACCCCGCCCTATCAATTTCCTAGCCCGAATGGAGGATATGATCTTGGCTTGCTTAGGCTGGTACACCCCTTCCCACTCTAATTTTTCCCTTCCCAAAATTTCTAGAGTTACAGACTTAGTATTACAGTTAAGCACAACATAATAGGGGGACGACCAAGTCATGCCTAAGATTATATCAAAATCATTCATATCCAAAATCACCAAATCTGCCCAAGTCTGAAAACCTATAAACAAAATAGGACAGGCACGATAGACATGCGTGACTATGACTGACTCTCCAACTGGGGTAGCAACTTGGATAAGGACATCAAGTATATCATAAATCATATCAAACCTTGAGGCAAATCACATAGATACATAAGAATAAGTCGAACTCGGATCAAATAACATATTAGCCATCTGGTCATAGACAAGAACAGTACCTGTGATCACTATGTCAGATGCCTCTGCCTCATTCTTGCCCGAAAATGCATAACATTGAGCCCTATCATCTTGACGAGCCACTTTCCTGCTTGGTTGGACGTTACCCCTGCTTGCATTACCATTTCCTCTACCTCCATGGCCTCACTGATTACCTCCTCGCCCACCTTGTGGATGCCCTCGACCATTATTACCATTCCCCGCGGGTACCACTGCTCTAGACTGCTGTAGTGTGGAATCTAACACACGTGGGTGGGGACAATCTCTCCTCATATGCCCAGGATCACAACAATTGTAACTTGTACGATCAAAAAAGGGCTTGCTACCCGTTGAAAGTGCGACTCCCTGGCTATCATGAATCAAATTATGAGGTGGAGTTCCCGAGTAATTGCCTGTAGAGGCGGGCATAGTGGACTGAATTGGCTTGGCTGCAAACGTTGGCCTCCCTGAACCTCTGGAATAAGAACCTTGAAAGTTTCCTAAATTCTTGGCCCTTTTTGCCAATGCCTTAGCATGACCGTCTCGCCTCACCCCCTCCACTTTCTTAACATAGTCTGTTACCTCATTAAAGCTCCTCCCTGCAGAAGTCATATGAACAAATAATACTTGCAACTCAAAATTTAGTCCCCTAATAAATAACCGGATTCTCTCTTCCTCAGTAGTCACCAATTGAGTAGCATATCTAGACAAAACATGAAACTTGGCCTCATAAGCAGCCACAATCATACCACCTTGCTCCAAAGCCATGAACTCATCCTTCTTGCTATCCCTCAAAGTCCTAGGAACATATTTCTCCAAAAACAGAACATGAAATTGGGTCCAAGTAACTGGAGGTAAAGTAGAAGATCTGCATTCCATATAAGCACTTCACCACTGCTTAGCCTCACCTTGAAGTTGAAAGGACACAAACTCAACCCCATTCTGATGGACAATTCCAAACTTATGAAGCCTCTCATAGCAATATAAGATGAACTTATAAGCATCCTCATTCTCAGAACCAAAAAACATAGGAGTCTTTAGCTTCAAAAACATAGTCAACATTTCATGCTCATTACTAGCCATAACAGAACCCAACAAAGGATGGAAGAAGGCATCATTACCTCCTGTTCCACCCGTCATGGGCGCAGTGCTAGCAATAGGGGGTTAGCTGGAACTTGAGTTGCTTGAACAGAAGGAAGTACTCCATGACCAACCAACTCTTTCAAGAATGAAATGATTTGCCGAGCTAACACTGGGTCTATGGGAGGAACGTCGGTAGTCTCAGCCTGCACCTCTTCCTATTGTCCCACATCCTTAACATTCTCAATATCAACATTCTCCTCTATCTCTTCATGATGCGCATGAGGGTTCTTACTCACAAGAGTATTCTCAACAGGAGCTCTATTCCCAACAGGCACTACTCTTCCACGGCCTCTAGCCCTAGCTCTTTCTCTACCCCTGCCTCAACCGTGACCTCTCACTGCAGATTCCTTAGCTGGAGCATTAACGGGAGCTACGGGCCTAACGATGTTGAATCTAGTATTAACCATCTGCGGACAGAAGAGTGAAGGAGGTTAGATACCAATTTGAATCGCCAGATACCAATTGGAATCAAGTAACAACAAGAGAGGAGACAATAGAAAATAGAGGGATTTCCTAAAGTCTTATAGCCTCTCGAAGAAAAGTAAAGGCGTCCCCGTACCGTTCCATAAGACTCTACTAGACTTTTTTGGTATATCGAGATCAACAAACCTAGGCTTTGATACCAATTTTGTCACGACCAAGACCGTCGTGATTGACACCCACACTAATCCTCCGGTGGGAGAACCACTACTACAACCCAAAGCAAACAACTAAAGCAAAAACTAAGGCATTTAAGGATACCAAAGCAAGTTAAATACTAAAGAAAGAAATAGGGAGTTCCCATAAACTCCAACAAAAGTCTAACAATAAACTAAACAATGTGGAAGAAATAACCTAGAACCTGAAAATCAATGTACCAAAACATCTATAGTTCAACAAGTCTAAACAAGAAGGGATACAACCCCAAACTAATGCACTAATAACTAACTAGAAAAGTCTAAGTCCGAAATGGTGGACATAGATGAAAGAGAACCCATGGCAGCCCGAAAGCATTAGCTCACCCTTGAGTTCGAACGATCACTGGTCTTCTAAGCGAAGTCTATCAATAGCCGCCGGAAAATGCCATGTACTCAACAAAAATAAGAGCAAGTGTAGTATCAATACATAACCATAGTGTACTGGTAGGATCACGCGGCTATCCCAGGAAGTGTAACATAAGCAAGTCAATACAACATTATAAACATGCAAAATACCAAACATATACAATATCGATTATCACATGCTCAATAATATACACAATTATGACAAGTCATTGGTCCTCTCATGGAACCCAAACACAAACAATTAGCATACCGAAACGTGACCCAATCCAATGTTTATGCCAGAACGTGGCAACCGATCCCAATTAGTTATGCCGGAATGTGGCAACCGAACCATTCAACACACCACAATCACAATCACAATCACAAGTATCTTCTCAAGTTCATACAAATAAGTCATGATTCATGGCATTCATCATTCATCTATCTCATTTACAACAAGTGTGATCAAGAATGCAATATTAGCATACATGCAAGTATCATAATGAAGCAAGAACAAACATACATCACACAATCATAACATTACAACTATCACCTACCTCGAAAGAAGCTTGAAACCCTAAGGAACTTGATCCTTCCCTTTCTGGATTCGTTCCGCTTGTTCTTGGTCTACAAATAATCATAATAACACGAGAATCAATAAACAATAACTAATTACCCAAATTGTTAACAAATCTATGAACCCTAGATTATACCCATGATCCCAAGTATCCAAAATATGGTTGTTTCCACCATAGAATCTATATCAGAACCCTCCTTCATCGATAATTATCCATTCTATTATATTTTACGGATCAAAAAATGGATTCGGCGAATAAAAATCTTACCTTTAGCCTCAAAAATGGTGTTCGTTCCTTAGCTATAAAAATTGAAAAGTGCAAAATAAGGTCGTTTAGAGGTTTATTTATGACCTTAAGTCGCGTTTGGCCCGCCATAGCAACCCTCACCTAGCTACAACAGCCCCGCCAGAGCAACAAAACCCAACACCAAAGCAGCTTGCACGAAACAGTGAGTTATTTCAATAATTCCATGTAACTACCCATAAAATAAATAGGTCAAACTAGATCCTAACGTGTGGGTTAACGTCAAAGGTTAAGGGGTTTAGTGGTTAAACATCCAAGTAAGTGCTAGACCTGGTAGTTTAGAATACCTTCTAAGGTTTGGTTGAGGTTGCAAGGTCAAAAGCTAAGACAAAAGGGGGCAACCCTATACCAAAGGCCAAGGCTGCCCCAAGCATGGCCAACACTGCCTAACAACCACGACCACTTTCACGAATAGTGGTCTTGACCACGATCCGTGAAAGCACTCATGAAGGTCCATTAGACATGCGTTAGACCTAGCCACTGCCTAGGAACCACGACTCGTGGTCTTGACCACGAATCGTGGGATGCTCGTGGTCTTGTCATGGCATTGTGGAGACCAAGGTTGCATAAAACTCCATCTAGCCACTGCCTAGCATCACCACGAGGGTCTTCACGACCCATGGTGGCCACCACGAGTCGCGATGCCCACCACGAGTCATGGTGCCACCCGTGGTTGGCAAGACAGCGTGCTCACAAGGCTGCCCAAGGAAGGCTCTCCTTCATGAGCCACAGACCGTGGGAAGGCTCGTGGGATTGCCTTCACCACTTGGGGGCCTTGACAAGTTGAGGGAGCTACTGGTCAAGGGACCACGGGCACCACCACAGGACGTGGTCCACTTGACGGATTGTCTAGGTGGGCGTGGTCCCTAATGGGGGCTGTCCAAAGTACGGGTGAGTAGGTAATTTCCTTTTAATTAATTATGGTGTTGGTTTGTTTTGAATTAGCTTACATCATATATATAAATAGTTTTAAGCATTAAAACACTTCATTATTCATTTATTCTCCAATACCCTAATCAAATCAAAAAGTTCTTCTCCCTCTCAAATATCTTCTCTCTAGAAACCTCCTTTGAAGAACATAGAAGAAGGTCAAGATAAAGGTTCAAGCTCCAAGCTTTTAACTCCAATTTTGTGGGGAAAAATCAACTAAGGTATGGGAGTTCTTCATCCTTGGGAAGCCATCACCCAAGGAGCCCTTTCAAAAGCTTTTATCTCAATTCTAGAAAACTCAATTAGCTAGGATTTCAACTCAACTCCATGGATTCCTTTTAAAGTTTCTTTTAAAGGTTGAATTAGGTTTGTTTATGGATATATGACTGATTTATTTTATGATTTTAACTCAACACCTTCAAGAATCCATGAGACCCCCAATCCTAGCTATGGTTCTTCTTTACAGTATGTGATGGTTTTGCAAGTTAGTCCAATTAATTGGATGTGAGTTAATTATGATGTAATTGCATGATCTAAGTATTATTTTACATGTATACTAGATTAACCTAGGATTTCTAAGGTGAATTGATATAGTCTAGGGTTATGCCATGAAATAGGCTAGTTGAAGGTTTAAATGTGATCCTCCAAGAATGATAAATTTCTTCATGTAATGCCTTAGATTAGATCACCTATACTGGAATTGGTTTAGGGTAATGCTTATAAACATGAATTGACTTGATCATCATACTATATGCATGTTTATGAATATTTGGAGTATAAAGTGCTTATCATGATGTGATTAAGGTATTGATGAGTTGTTGGATCATGGTATTCCCTGATCTAATGTGTTATTTCTGTATGTGTGGGATGAGTTGGTCCATAGCCCTTGAAGGGCATATTATGAAGGTTTGTGCATGTTGACAAGATTGAGTGTGAACTTATGATTTATTTAGAAAATGAAGGTCCTATGTCTATTGTGTATATTGTGGTATTGTTAAAAGGCCATTATTCCCTTACCCTTACACTTGATTATGAATGAATTCTCTAGGATGATGATAATGTTGTGGTTGTGTCATTGCAAGGACAATTAAACACACACACACTCCATGCATAAACATGATTATGATGTATCAATGGTGTTAATTAAAAGTATAGTTCTCATATGAACCTTTACACATTATAATGCATGAAGTGTACATGACCATGATGATCTTATTGTGTTGATTGAAATTCCATTCTTTTGAGAACACATGATCTTGGTGTGACAGTTATTCTCACATACTAATGTTGATTCTAAGGTTGGAAGTACATTCTCACCTTTAATGAATCTATGAGATATTTTATGAATTGTATTGAATGAAGGGTAGGGCACTCCTTCACACATGTAAATACAATACAAGACTAATGACATATAATTTGGGATATAATGCTTAGCATCGAGTGGATATGGAAAATGAGGAAAAGGTCCTTCCGTTAATGCAATATGTTGGTTCACCTAAAGTGACCTCATGAAATGGAAGCCCCTCCGCCAATGCAATAGGGCAAGTTTCTAGAAGCAATCTCCCTATCCTTTAAATATGTGCCCACATAGGTCTTTAGCTAGTGGATCCACTTAAAAGCTAACACATTTAGTTCTACCTTAGGCAAGTAGGACACCTTCTTTCGGTGTGGGGTTACATGACATCAGATTCCATATAGCTCACATGGTCTATGTTGGTTATGGCTACTTTTCCCTATATAATAAAGATAACGAATGAGACATGAACTATCCTATGACTTCTTAATGAGTTTTACTTAGTAGGAGTGGGGGTATGGGACTTCACTTTTACATTGCACAAGTAGACTTAGTAGGATGTCATGGGATGGTTCCTTTGTGTTATGATGATATTTGAATGCATGCATGTGTGTTGAGTAGATATTTGTTATGAATGACCTTCCTTATAATACAAGTAATGTACATGACTATTTCCTTATTTAGGGATATTGCTTATAATGAGGTCTAAGAATGAAGTGCATAACTAAGGTAGCTTCAAAGGAGTACTTAGTAGGTTTGGTATTATGGGATGCCAACCATACATTGCACTAGTGTTTCTTAGGGGTTGCTTATGTGATGATTACTTTGTGATGAGATGATCTTGGTATTTGACTTTGTATTATTTTATGATTGGAGGCTATGTATTGGTAAGATTTGGGAAATGTATTATGTTGATGTTGGAGACTATGCTTATTATTATAATGATATCTCTCATGTTATAATGAAATGTATGTGAGTTGCCTTATTGGTTGCATTCTCCAACTATTTCAAAGATAATGTTAAAAAATGGCATATAGCATGATTTCAAATGAAATGTCCCTTTTTATGCATGTTTTAATGGTTTTGTGCATGGATTCCATACTTAGTACTTTTTGTGCTAACCCCATCTTTCTACATTTTCTATAAGTGTAGGCTTTGGAGATATTGGATTCCATCCTCGTGGCTAGAACTCTAGTAGATCAAGAAGAAAAAGATTGGTGAGTCCTTATTGTATTCGAGGGCTCAACCATACGTCCCTTATGTCTTTATTTTGATGTTTTAGACTTATGTAAGGGTTATGTCCCTAAGATTGTATTTCAAGAGGTTTGTTCCAAGCATAATAGATGGTTTGAGATATAGTATCATAGATTCTCTTGTATTTTATAAGAGACTTTGATTGTAAAGAAAAGTTTAAATTTTGCTCTATTTTCCTATGCTTTTATGTTCATGTATGCTATGACGCTGGTATACAACCCCTTCGGGGTTAAGTACGTCGTGTTACTTCTAGGGGGTAACCCCGGGTCGTGACAAACATGTTATCAGAGCATAAGGTTTTTGGGATGTTTTTTAGGATGTCTGAAACCACATCTAGTAGAGTCTTGTTCATAAATGTGAAGCGCACCACATTTTATGAATAGGAGGCTATTAGATGTTAGGACAAACTTCACTTCTTCATTCTTTGAGTCGTGCAATAGAGTTTAACCTTATAGGGTGTTTCTTCTAATCCTTATCCAATGATCTACAAGATATGACTATTCAAGGAGCTTACACCAGTGGGTTTGAAGAAGACTATGATGATCAAGGAGCTTCTCATCAAGATCCTCAAGTCTCTATTGAATTAATGTCAAATGAGAAGATTAAGTATGGTTTCCATTGGTTCACTCAAGGCGAGATAGAGATTCCGGATTTCTATGGGTCAAAGATGGAGGAAGATCCTTTGGAGTTTATAGAGGAGGTCTCTAGGGTGTTGAGCTTTGTCGGAGTAACACCGGTAGAGAAGGCGGAATTGGCCGCTTACCAATTGAAGGATGTTTCTCTATTGTGGTTTAGTCAATGGAAAGGAGCGAGGCCGGTAGAAGCGGGCCTTATGGAATGGGAAAGATTTAAGAATGGGTTCGTTGAAAGGTTTTTCCCTTTAGAGGTGAGAGAGGCTAAGATACTTGAGTTTGTTAACCTTCATCAAGGTAGGTTGAGTGTTGAAGAGTATGCTCGGGTGTTCACTAGGTTGTCAAGATATGCTCCATCCATAGTTGCCAACCCTAAGATGAAGATGAGTAAGTTTATGTCGGGTTTATATGACTTGATAATAAGAGAATGTAATATGGTTATGCTTGAGAATGATATGGCTATGGATCGTCTTGTGATTCATGCTCAACGGTTTGAAAAGGAGAAACTTGAAGAGAGGTCTAAAGGAACAAAGAGGTATAGGCTTAAAGATGATGACTCCTCCCAAGAAGGGTCTTATGGTCAAAGCCATTCCAATATTCCCCCTAAGTTTAACCAAAAGGAGGTGTCTAACCTAAAATCTCAAGGAGTGAGTGGAAATGGATCTTATGTGGTTAGTCCTACTTGTGCTAGGTGTGGAAAGAAACACAATGGTAAGTGTCTAGCCGGTACAAAGGGTTGTTATGGTTGTGGTGGAAGTGACCACCTAATAAAAAATTGCCCGATAATTACGGCTAGGGGAAGAGAGATGAAGAAAATTAGGATCGATGCTCTTCAAGGTAGAGGTGAACAAAAGTGTCCTCCTAATGTGGCTACCGGTATGTGTTTTATGCTTACCTCTATTCCGGTAATACTTGTCTTTTGTGACCTGATAAATTGGATATGATGAACTTTGTGTTGTCCTTAGAATTCATGGGTTTAATTATGACCATATGTGGTTGTTGGTATAACCCAACTTAGCCATAATGAGTTTTATGATGTGTTGGATTTTGATGATTAGTGGTGTTTAAGTGGTGCCTAGAGATGTTGAGTGAGTAGACACCTTTAAAAGAGGATAGAAGTGTAATCCTCCATGGTTTAGAATCATATTGTGTGATAAGTATGAAGGTTTAGTCATGACTTGCTCCGACCTTAGAATTGAAAGAAGTGATGTTGTAAAAAGTTTGTATAGGCTTACCCTAAGTGGAGGATAATGCGCTTAGATGATAAGGTCATTGAGTGTCCTTGATGGTCATGAGTTAGGCTTGCTTGATAATCTCACCTTAAAAGGTGTAGTGAGTTGAGAAATTTAGTCCCGGTTTGGTAGGCTCATATGAGGCTTTGAGAGGTGTTGGTAAGGTTGCTTGTGAGCAAAAAAGTGCTTAGATGAGAGCCTCTCTAATTTAGAAGTACCGAATTGGGATCTTAGACCATCAAGACAAGAAATAGAAGAATAAGAAATTGCTTTCATGAAAATATGGAGGAGTGGTATTTGAGTAAGGGTGTTAGTTGAAGGTGCTTAACTGGGAGGCTAAGGGCCAATGAGATGCTCCAATATCCTTATGTTCTCATTTATTTCTCCTCTAGACTAAGATGATAAGTTCTCCTTGACCCATTTCTTGATCATGGAATCTTGGATGATATGTGTGTCCTATGATTTCCTTGTCCCATAGAGTTACTTTTGTTAACCTTGGTAGGGCTTGGATGCATGACTATTAGACTTCTATTAGTTTTAGAGCCCGGTAGGGTTATAGTGGGTCTTAGAAATGCTTTGAGTTTTTGGAAAGGAGTAGTAATTGAGGCTTTTGTAAAAAGGGGCTTACTCCCAAGGGGGAGATCATGTTCTTGAGTAGCAACATTGATTGAGAGTCCCGATATCCTCATGTCTTTCTTCTATTCCTATTCTAGCTTGAGACCAAGAGTTCCTTCTTGGGCTTGTTTTATGTCTAGGAGACATGAGTGTTTAATTTTTTTTTACATGATCTCCTTATGTTGTGCATGTTTTTGAAAGATTCTTACTTTGTATAAAATGGATTTTTCATGGTTTACATAGTCCTCATGTTGTTGTGCATTCTAGTATGGTGATGGCATATTTGACTTCATGAGATGATGAAATGAACATGCTTTGTTGTGTTTTTGATGAAATGGTACTTGGGCTCCATGTTGATTGTGTTATGCGCTTATGTGTTGCCATGACTTCTTTAGATAATGCATGTTCATGAAAACTTATGTTTTGAAGGAAAATTGAGTTTATGTGAATTGTTTTCCCTCATGTTGTGGTGCTTTGAGTAAGAGTTGCCTATTGTACTTCATGAGAAGAATATGTGGACATGTTTTAGTTAGGAGTTGAGAAATTCCTCCTTGAATGAATTGCTTTTTTTTTATTTGAGAAAATTTTCATATGAGCTCCATAAGAGTACGTTGATCATATTATGAATAGGAGATGGTAGTACCCTCTCGAACATGACAAATTATGAGAATCTCATGCATAAATGGGTTGTTAGATATAGTTCATACTTCCTCCTATAGCATTGGTCATGTTGAATTCAAGTTGATGTTTCCTCCTTTGAATAAGTGCACATTGTGAATAAGTGTATCTTGAGTTTTGCATTATTGATGTTGCATGCATGATGGGCTGCTAGTCTTGAGTCGTTATCCCTTAATGTGTTTAAAGTATCATTCCAGGACGAATGTTCCTAAGTGGGGAATAATGTAACGACCCATAAAATGAATAGGTGAAATTAGAGCCTAACGTGTGGGTTAACGTCAAAGGCTGAGGGGTTTAGTGGTTAAACATTGAAGTATGTGCTAGACCCTGTAGTTTAGAAGACCTTCTAAGGTTTGGTTGAGATTGCAAGGTCAAAAGCCAAGCCAAAAAGGGGCAAGCCTAAGCCAAAGGCCAAGGCTTCCCCAAGCTTGGCCAATACTGCCCAAGGACCACAACCACTTTCACGACCAGCGGTCTTGACCACAGTCCGTGAAAGGGCTCGTAAAGGTCCCTTAGGCATGTGTGAGACTTGGCATTGAGGCATAGCCACTGCCTTGGAACCACGACTCGTGGTCTTGACCACAGATCGTGGGAGGTCTCGTGGTCTTGCCTTGGCATTGTGGGGGCCGAGGTTGCATAAAACTCCATCTAGCCACTGCCTAGCATCACCACGAGTCGTGGTGCCACCCAAGATTGGCAAGACATTGTGCTCACAAGGATACCCAAGGAAGGCTCTCCTTCATGAGCCACTTCACGGCTCGTAGTGAAGACCACGGACCGTGGGAAGGCTTGTGGGATTACCTTCACCACTTGGGAGCCTTGACAAGTTGAGGGAGCTACTGGTCAAGGGACCACAGGCACCACCACGGGACGTGGTCCACTTGACGGATCGTCTAGGTGGGCGTGGTCCCTGACCTGGGCTGCCCAAAGTAAGAGTGAGTAGGTAATTTCCTTTTAATTAATTATGGTGTGGGTTTGTTTTTAATTAGTTTATATTATATATATAAATAGTTTTAAGCATTAAAACACTTCATTATTCCTTTATTCTCCAAAACCCAAATCAAATCAAAAAGTTCTTCTCCCTCTCAAATATATTCTCTCTAGAAACCTCCAGTGAAGAACATAGAAAAAGGTCAAGATTAGGGTTCAAGATCCAAGCTTTTCAGTCCAATTTCATGGGAAAACATCAATTAAGGTATGGGAGTTCTTCATCCTTGGGAAGCTATCACCCAAGGAGCCCATTCAAAAGCTTTTATCTCAATTCTAGAAAACCCAATTAGCTAGGGTTTCAACTCAACTCCATTGATTCCTTTTAAAGTTTCTTTTAAAGGTTGAAACAGGTTTGTTTATGGATATATGACTGATTTTTATATGATTTTAACTCAACTCCTTCAAGAATCCATGAGACCCCCAATCCTAGTTATGGTTCTTCTTTACATTATGTGATGGTTTTGCTAGTTGGTCCAATTGATTGGATATGAGTTAATTATGATGTAATTGCATGATCTAAGTATTATTTTACATGTATACTTGATTAACCTAGGATTTCTAAGGTGAATTGATATAGTCTAGGGTTGTGCCATGAAAGAGGCTAGTTGAGGGTTTAAATGTGATCCTCCAAGAATGATAAATTTCTTCATGTAATGCCTTAGATTAGATCACCTAGACTTGAATTGGCTTAGGGTAATGCTTCTAAACATGAATTGACTTGATCATCATACTATATGCATGTTTATGAATATTTGGAGTATAAAGTGCCAATCATGATGTGATTAAGGTATTGATGAGTTGTTGGATCATGGTATTCCCTTATCTAATGTGCTATTGCTATATGTTTGGGATGAGTTGGTCCATATCCCTTGAAGGGCATATTATGAAGTTTTGTGCATGTTGACAAGATTGTGTGTGAACTTATGATTTATTTAGAAAATGAAGGTCCTATGACTATTGTGTATATTGTGGTATTGTTGAAAGGCCATTATTCCCTTACCCTTACACTTGATTCTGAATGAATTGTCTAGGATGATGATAATGTTGTTATTGTGTCATTGCAAGGACAATTAAACACACACACACTCCATGCATAAACATGATTATGGTGTATCAATGGTGTTAATTGAAAGTATAGTTCTCATATGAACCTTTACACATTATTATGCATAAAATGTACATGACCATGATGATAGTATTGTGTTGATTGAATGTCCAATGCAATAGGGCGGGTTTCTAGAAGCAGTCTCCCTATCCCTTAACTATGTGCCCACATAGGTCTTTAGCTAGTGGATCCACTTAAAAGCTAACACATTTAGTTCTACCTTAGGCAAGTAGAACACCTTCTTTTGGTGTGGGGTTCCATGACACCGGATTCCATGTAGCTCACATGGTCTATGAAGGTTATGGCTACTTTTCCATTTATAATAAAGATAATGAATGAGACATGAACTATACTATGACTTCTTAATGAGTTTTACTTCGTAGGAGTGGGGGTATGGGATGTCACTTTTACATTACACAAGTAGACTTAGTAGGATGTCATGGGATGGTTCCTCTGTGTTATGATGAGATTTGAATGCATGCATGTGTGTTGAGTAGATAGTTGTTATGAATGACTTTCCTTATAATTCAAGTAATGTACATGACTATTTACTTATTTAGAGATATTGTTTATAGTGAGGTCTAAGAATGAAGTGCATAACTAAGATAGCTTCAAAGGAGTACTTAGTAGGGTTGGTATTATGGGATGTCAACCATACATTGCACAAGTGTTTCTTAGGGATTGCTTATGTGATGATTACTTTGTGATGAGATGATCTTGGTATTTGACTTTGTATTACTTTATGATTGGAGGCTATGTATAGTGAAGATTTGGGAAATGTATTATATTGATGTTGGAGACTATTCTTGTTATTATAATGATATATGTCATGTTATAATGAAATGTATGTGAGTTGCCTTATTGGTTGCATTCTCCAACTATTTCAAAGATGATGTTCAAAAATGGCATATAGCATGATTTCAAATGAAATGTCCCTTTTTATGCATGTTTTAATGGTTTTGTGCATGGCTTCAATACCTAGTACTTTTTGTGCTAACCCCATCTTTCTACATTTTCTATAAGTGTAGGCTTTGGAGATATTGGATTCCATCCTCGTGGCTAGGCTCTAGTAGATCAAGAAGAAAAAGATTGGTGAGTCCTCATTGTATTTGAGGGCTCAACCATATGTCCCTTATGTCTTTATTTTGATGTTTTAGGCTTATGTAAGGGCTATGTTCCTAAGATTGTATTTCCAGAGTTTTGTTCCAAGTATAATAGATGGTTTGAGACATAGTGTCATAGATTCTCTTGCATTTCATAAGAGACTTCGATTGTAAAGAAAAGTTTAAAATTCCGCACTATTTTCCTATGCTTTTATGTTCATGTATGCAATGAGGCTTGTATGCGATCCCTTCGGGGTCAAGTACGCCATGTTACATCTAGGGAATAACACCGGGTCGTGACATTCCGAGACCCCCATTTCACAACACACCTCTAACTAACGACGCTCAGAAAATCCCCTTCACGCTAAGATCGATTGTCGGAGTTCTACTCGCCCGAATTAAATTCCGTAAAGTCGTATAGATTCCTTAACGATTTATCTATCCACTAATGTAATCAAAATTAAAAATAAATCATCCGATTGATACTAGATTTCTCTACACCTTACTGACTCCGATTTCGTCCAAATCAGGACTAGGTTGAGAAAATCCAAATATAATGAAAAAGTTTTCCAGCCCCAAATTTTTCCCCGTTGGCTTTTCCATAACGACAGAATCCAATCGTTACAATTAAAGCATTCTTCATTCATTTGAAAACAATATCATAATTACGTAATATTGATGAAATAAGCACATACACAATTGGTGTAATAGTGGTATAATAAGCACAAATATTCATAGTACTATTGGTATAATAACCAAAACGTTAACAATGGTGAAAAGTATGGTGAAAGGGATCGTGAACCGTATGAACTGAAGGAAGGTCAATGGTTAAACATATGAAGATGGATGGAAGGAAAGAGAAAAAAAGTACCAATACAATACTTCACTACCATATTCAACACCATATTTACCACCTCCATATATTAAAATAGATAAATTATTAACAAGAAATACACCACAATTATTATAAAGTATAAACACACCATTCGCTTTCACAGTTCAACTATGATTTTTACTTAGAGTGAAATTTATTTTATTTTTTTTGAGCAAGTTCTTTATTGGTTAAAAATACACCAAACTTAACCCACAATGTACAATATTTATTAATATACTTATTTTAAAACCAAAATTATAAAATGGGTGTTTTGAGTGTGCTGATTTATAATAGGAAAGAAATTTGATTATATTTTAGTGTAAGTTATTCATTATGGTTTAAAAAATGATTATCAATATTTGTTCAAAATTTATGTCATTTAATATATTAATTTCTTTTTAAAACTAAAATATATGAAATGGGAGAGAGAGTAATAGAACTCTGCGCAGAAAAAAATTTAATTGAAGAGAGAGAAAAAAAGTTTTTATTTCAATAGTAATAGTGTAGACACGAAATTTTTGACCGAACTTAAGGTTTTACACCATTTTTAGTGCTTAAATATTTTGTTTAAATATTTAAATTAAATACTTTATGTTTCATCATATTTTAGTAAGGTTATTTTAAAAGATTTGAAAACTAAAAAATAATAATATATGTTCTAATTTAATTTAAATTTAACAAATAAGCTAGTGTTTCTTATTTTAAATTAACTATTTAACTTATCTTGTATTTAACTATTAGTTCAAGAAACTAAGTTAATTTTTTATATAATTTAATTAAAAAAACAATTACTAACTTAAACTAACCCAATACCTCTTATCCTAAATTCACTACCCATTTTCACCCACATTTACCCCACTACCCATACTCACCTCACATTACCCTCACACCACTCCACTCACTACATACCCATACACACGACATACAACCAACACACACATACACTACTATATTAATACTAGTACTACTACACAACACAGATATACATACAGAAGCACGGAGGAAAAAAGAGAGAGAAAAGAACACCTAGAAACAACACACACACGCATCATTCTGGAGAAAAAAACAATACACACACAACACTATACCATACAAATACACAAACGCATACACAATGAAAAGCAAAAAGGAAAAAACAATTGGTAACATACTCACAAACATATTCATCTCTTTATTCTCTTTTTTCATTACGTTTATATAAGCACAACACATATTCACACCAAAAATTGTGAGTGTTCTAATCAGGGTTCAGTCAAGATTCTACGGTACTTCTTCTTTTTATTTAAGATTCAACTTTACCTTATCTCTTTAATTTATTCATGGAATTTGATGTAACTATATGATAAGTTTTCTTTGTTTTTTATTTTATTCATAATTTGATTGAAATGAAGAATGAATAAAGTGTTATATCTTTTGTATGATAAATGAGGATAGTTTAATTGATGATTATTTTTATTTACTTTTTTTTATTCGTTAGTTGTGATCTCTTAAAAATAAACAGGTCATGCCGTTATTATGGTCTTGTGTTTGATGCAATGATGATAATGTAAAGACTGTTAGACTCAAAAGTAAATAAACTATTATTCTTTTATTTTATCAAACAAAAATGAGATTTATTTTTAACAATTTGTTATTGTTTTATGGGATTAGAAAATGAATGTTTAATTCCAACGTTAACTTTTAAAGTAATAAAAAATAAAAAATATAGAAATAATCCAAAATTTCATATTGTATTCTAAAAGTTTAGATTTATTTAGTTCATTTAATTTTTCTTTATAAGGAATAAATATTTCTTTAACATTAGACGAACATTTAGGCACATTAAAAATATTTGTCTTGATTAAGAATGTGGTTACACATCTTTCTTGAGATTTGAAGATAAACTCAAGGATGCGGTGATGCACCTTATTCAAAAATATAATTAACTTTCATTAATTTAAAGTAGAGACTTATAGACAAAAAAAAACCAATTAAGTGTGATGCAAAGAAGACAGTTATGTCTCTAAATGTCAAGACCAAGAATGCGATTACGTATCTAGGTCAAGATCAAATAAAACTTCAACAATAAAAATACGAGTGAAACTGTAGCCTATAAACATATATAATAAAATAATAATAATCATAATTTAAGTACAAGTCAATAAAAGCGACCGTACTAGAACCACGGGACTCGAGAGATGCCTAATACCTTCCCCTCGGTCAACATAATTTCTTACCCGAATTACTAATTCGCAGAACAAAATATAGAGTCATTTCATTTTGGTTAGGGATTAAAAAAAAGGTGACTTGGAACACCATAACTCAATTCCAAGTGGAGCCTCTGAAAAAAAATCCCTAAATCAATACCGTCACTTAAATTGGTAAACCCCTTTCACCGTGCGCGAAAAGGGGTGTGATATCTTTGGCGACTCCGTTGGGGACTAACCAGAATTCGAGCTTTGTATATTGACTTTTACTTTATATTATTATATTATTTCATTGGATATATTGTTTTGATGACCTAATGTGCTACTTGCTGCTTATTTATCGCTTTGATATTTTTGAATTGTATATAATTGTCTTCTCGCACACCATTTGAGTCTCTAAAAATAGGGTAGTAGGGAATGCAGTTATGCATCCCAATTTCTTTTGAGATAAAGTTGGAATGTCTGGGAACCCAGTGAAGGATTTTAGTCACACATGTTAGGCAGGGTTGGACCAGTAATGAAGTCGAAATAGCGCTGTTACCGATAAGTTGCCCCTCCCTGGCTCGAGTTGTCCACTCGGATAAATCGGTCTAGAAACTAATCTCTTTAGTTTTAGGCCTATTAAACCTAATATACAGACATGATTATCCTTAGTAGGCTCCACTTATTTGCATCATTTGCATTTTACTTAGTAGACTTGAACAAGAATTGCGTCTGTCTATGGCATGTATCCCTCTCTTACTTGACCACTTAGATCATTTTATGTGCTACATGCAAATGCATTTATTTAGAAAATCTCTATAAGTTGATTCATTTTAGTGTGGCTAGTGAAGAAAAATTATAAAAAATAAATATAAAATATTTCTTCTTTTAGAAGATATTATACCTTTCTAAAAAATGAAATGAAAGATTTTTCACTATTTAATCAAAATTACAAAAAAAAAATTAAATTTTCTTTTGTACAAAATCGAAATATTTTACTTTCATAATACTTTAAAAATTGTATTTTATCATAAAAAAGTTTTTAATATGCCAAATTTGTTTTTTGTTCTGTCCAATCTGAATGAACTACGCACACTTGATTCTCACCTCAATGAGATACGTAGGCAACCCTCTTTGGGTTCAGTGATCTTTATTTTTTTTTAAAATGAAAAACAAGAAGCTTTAATCTTTATCAAAAACAAGGTTTTATTAATTTTCTTTTAATAATTCAAAAAAAAAACTAAAGGATTTTATCTCAAAGCTCTACATAAAAGCTTAGTTACTAAGTTTTTGAAAAAATATGCAAAGATCTTAGTCATGTTTGCAAGCGTGTTACGTACGCAAACTCAAAGGGATTTGATCAATGCATTATTAAATCATTTATACAAAAAAATAACTTATAACTGAAGAAGGTCTAACCCTAACAAGCATTATTATCCATGCATAGTTAAATTAAGGTGGTTGATTTGTGGTTAAACTGGCATCTCATTCCTACAATACAAGGTCAAAAGGGAAAAAGAAAATGACTCACAAAGACGAAAATGAGTCAGACAATGATGAGGTCCAGAACCAGATGATGTCACAAGAAACAGTGTCAGCCGAAGAGATAAGGATACTAAGACAGCAAATGATGGAGATGTACGAAGCTTGGATGAGTGGACAAGCTCCACCGCCTTCAATCCGTGACTATCTAAATACAAATATGTCACCCCATGTCCAAGTATCGATAAGTGATCCAATTTATCCACTTGAATTCGGTCCCTATGCTAACGCATCCAACGTAGCTAGAACTTCTACGGTGCGCCCTTTGAGTACGCCTATGACAAGTAATCCACTATTCATTCCAACTGCGTCGACTAATGTCGTTCAACAACCTATAATGGAGCCAAAATCCAACAGCGATCCTCCACCCAAAGTTCAATATGATCGAGATTATACTCCTGAATTGACTTTTAAAATTCCAAGCTCTTACCCTCACACTCATCAGTATAGTTCTCATGTTGAGGCTGAAAAAATTGTTAAGAACGAGGAACATGAAGAACTGGCTAGAAAAATGAAGAGTTTGGAACAGAGTGTAAGAGATATGCAAGGATTGGAAGGTCACAAAAGTATTTCATTCAATGATTTGTGCATGTTTCCCCACGTTCATCTATCCATCGGTTTTAAAACTCCAAAGTTCGAAAAATATAATGGACATGGAGATCCTGTAGCTCATTTAAAGAGTTATTGTAATCAACTTAGAGGGGTTAGAAGCAAAGAAGAATTGCATGACTTATTTTGGGGAAAGTTTGATGGAAATTGCCTCAGAATGGTTCATAGATCGAGTTACTTCTAACTGACATACATGAGATTATTTGGCTCGATGTTTTGTTCAACAATTTCAATATAACATTGACATAGTTCCAGATCGTACTTCACTTGTCAACATGAGGAAAAACACCACCAAAAAATTTCATGAATATGCTATTAGGTGGAGGGAGCAAGCTGCTATGGTTAAGTTGCCAATGAAATAGTCTGAAATGATTGATGTTTTCCTTCAAGCGCAAGAACCTGACTACTTTCATTATTTACTTTTCGTTGTTGGAAAAACATTTGCTGAAGTAATTAAGATTCGTGAAATGGTGGAGAAAGGCATCAAGTCTGGAAAAATTGTAAGTCAAGCTGCCTTTAAAGCCACAACACAGGTGATTAAAAATGGATCAGGAAATCTTGGAGGAAAGAAAATGAAGGAGGATATAGCAAATGTTGTGTCAAACACACAAAAAAGTCCAAGGGGTCCACTTTATCAATATGCACCACCTCAATTTCATCAGTATCTCCCCATGCAAGATACACAATACTCTATTGTCCTATCTCAGTATGCAGTCTATGGTGCACAACCATATGCATATCCACCAAACTATCCTCAATGGAGAGCGCCAACAAATCAAAATGTTCGTTCTTCTTCTCAAAATTTTTGAGCACCTTATAATCCCCGTCCAAGACAGGGATTTGACGGAGGTCAAAAACCTATGAACAATTTCACACGAATTGGAGAGTCTTACACAAGTGTGTTTGAGAAATTGAAACGTTTGAATATGATAGAGTCAATTACTCAAAATTATGTTGATCCACATGCAAAAGGTTTCAATCCAACAATACGGTGTGCATACCATTCTAATGCTCCAGGGCACAGTACTGAAGATTGTCGAAATTTAAGAAGAAAGGTGGAAGAGATGATTAAAACAAAGATGATTGTGGTTCAAAATGAAGACCCCCCTAAATGTTACTAAGAATCCTCTACTGGCGCATAATGATGTACACTTCATCGAAATGATATGTGATGACAAAGAATATGACAATTCTCTCAAATCTCAGGAAAAGACAATTAAATTGTTGGAGCTTTCATGAAAGCTAGTGTGCAAAGTAGTGGCTAAGAAGTCAAGTTTGGTGATTGGGATACACTCTTCTTTTCTCTCAAAAAAGAGTGTATGGATAGTTTATTTTGTCTTCATTTTTGCTATACAATTCTTTTTTATTTTATTTTAGTAAGTCAGACCTTTCTATCATTTCTCTTATGTAATGTTTGTTGAGTCTAGTCGTAGTTTGGGTTATTATAGAGTTGTAACCTAAAATTTAGTTTGTTGTCTTGTCATCGAGTCTTTTTTTTAATCTTAAAATGATCTTTATTTTGTGTCAAAGTTACCCGTTCTATTTGGCTTTCCACATACATCTCTTTTCAATTCAATTTTTGTGACATGATATGCAAGAGGATTTGGTAAGATCTTAAGATTATATCTAACCATGAAATGAATACACCATAGAAGTCAAAAAATAAATACATTTGAGGAAATGAATAAATGACTTAAACACCTTGATACGTCCTTTAGTAACGAAAATAGTTAAAGAATAAATTTCATTTAAATTGACGTATGTCATTTTTTGTCAAGAAGGTATTACTCAAATGGATATTTCAAGCTGATAGACATATCCATCAATGCATAAGTTGCAAAGAGATAATGTATGATTTTCACTTCACATCTTAAATACCATGCTTGTATTTGTCATTATTAATAATTGATATGATGAAGGCATTTCATTCTACTATCCAAACACTGTGTAATCCTTTGCTACCCCTTTTGAGCCTTAAATTTATTCTCTTTCATACCTCTCTTTTGGAATCAAAATACAGTCAAAAGGAAAAAGAAAAAAGAGTCACAAATTAAAAAAAAAAAAAAGAGTCACAACTTAAAATAAAATAAAAAATAGAAGTCACAAAAAAGAGTCAAGGAAAAAAGGTGAAAAAAAAAGGTTGAAAATCAATAACTACAAAAGAACAAACTTCCTGAACTACGTTCGACTTGATTCATGCTTTGACAAGATACGTAGGCAGCCTTATTCTGAGGTTCGGTCCAACCAAGAAAAAATCTCTAAGATCCTCATCACAAAAACTGGGGAAAAAATAATAATAATAATATTAACTATTATTATTATTATTTTATTTTGTTTATTTGTTTATTTTTCTAAAATAGAGTTGATTCCAAAAGTCGTAAGTCTTAACCGTCTTATAAGTATTATATTTGAGCTTTCACCCTTTCTTTTTAACCCTGTCCAAAAGCCACGTTACAATCCAAATAAAGACCTTTTGATCAATTTTTAACATTGACAAGTCAAGAAAGCTTTCAGTGTTGATTATCATATAAGGAAAAATGTCATGTCCCTCGCATAAGGACCGAAAAATGAGGGAATCTTATCAATGAAAATTCTCGAAAGCACTATAAGGCATCATTTGTATTGAGAGAAAGTGAAAAATGAAAGTCTTATTGGTGAAAACCCTTTGGGCACTATAAGACGATGTGAGTGAGAGACATACAAAATGAGAGAGGGTGAAAAACCTTTCGATGCACCACAAGTCGAATGTGAGGTATGAATATAGTGCAAAAGTTGGATTATAAAAGTCTGACTTCAGAAGGTTGAAAGTTTGACAAAGATAAAATTTAGATTGATTGGACAAATCAAGCCATTTAATCTCACATGCATGTCATGATCATTAGAATTGACCATCACTATCAATGGAGTCCATTTATTTTTATTTATTTTCTTCTCAAAAGGTCAAATATTATTTCTTCTTATTTCGTGTCGCTCAATTCGATCTTGAGTCGGTCTTCACTAAGCAAACATAAAATGATTTCAAAATTGCTACCATCTCTTCAATTACACCAAACAAAGTTTAGTCAGCACATCCATCATGACATTATTCAAGAAATAGTGATGTGCATAGTAACTTGTCAACAATTGACAATTTTTGAGAATTTCTATGAAACAAGATTCAATTATTGTTGGAGGGTGGAAACAATATGACAAATCTGAAGTTTGAAGTTCTAAACAATTTAGAGTTGTTTTCAAGATTATCAAGGTAGGTTGACTAGCAAACGGAAACAGTCTGCCCCAGCTAATATGGTTCAACATTACAATAACAGGAGCAATCATTTTCAAAGCCAATGCCACAAACCGACAACCAAAAAAAAAAAAAGCTCACATTTTTTTTCTTTCTTCTTTCTTTTTCCAAACAAGTAAAATGTTGCTGCTGACATAAAGGTTATCTTGAAACCTCAAATTTAAAAATCATTGCGAGAAAAGAAAATTCATGGATCAAATTTAGAATAAATGCTTCTGAACATTTTTTTTCCTTTCTCTTGGGATATATACACTTTTTAGTTTGAGACATTTATTATTTTGAAGCTTACCATTACTAATTACTCACAAAACTTTTTTGCTGCAAACTGGGACAAAAAAGAAATGTTGTGATGATTCTATATAGCAGGACTCTCTTAAACAATGAGAATTAGCGTAGAAGGACCCTCCTAAACAATGAGAATTAGCGTAGAAGAACCCTCCTAAACAATCAGAATTAGCGTAGCAGGACCCTTCTAAACTATGGGAATTAAAGTAGCAGGACCCTCCTAAACAATGGGAATTAGCGTAGCAGGACCCTCCTAAACAATGAGAATTAGCGTAGAAGGACCCTCCTAAAAAATGAGAATTAGCGTAGCAAGACCCTCCTAAACAATGGGAAGTAGCGTAGCAGGACCCTCTTAAACAATGAGAATTAGCGTAGCAGGACCCTCCTAAACAATGGGAATTAGCGTAGAATGACCCTTCTAAACAATGGGAATTAGCGTAGCAAGACCCTCCTAAACAATGAAAATTAGTGTAGAAGGACCCTCTTAAACAATGGGAATTAGCGTACCAGGACCCTCCTAAACAATGGGAAGTAGCATAGCAGGACCCTCCCAAACAATGGGAATTAGCGTAGCAGGACCCTCCTAACAATGAAAATTAGCGTAGAAGGACCCTCCTAAACAATGGGAATTAGCGTAGTAGGACCCTCCTAAACAATGGGAAGTAGCGTAGCAAGACCCTCATAAACAATGGAAATTAGCATAGCAGGACCCTCCTAAACAATGAGAATTAGCGTAGCAAGACCCTCCTACATAATGGATTTAGATTAACATGACCCTGCTACATAATGGGATTTGGTTACTTTCTCCTAGGATAAACAATTCCTAGTCTAAGTTTATTTATTTATTTAAAATTCACATTTTTGCTAATAACTCACAAAATTTTTCCAATGAAAACTGCGGCTAAAATTTGTTTATTTCTTTTTGTTTGTGATGGTTTTCAGGTTTTTCAAGCGAAACATGGATTTGAAATTCAGGAACAAAGTTTCAACTCTTTTCAGAATGATCAATCCCATGATAGCCAGAATGAGCTTCTTCAATGCATATAGCAGCCTGACTTCCTGACATCTATTTCTATTCCGCTTCTGATCAAGAAAACATGCAGTCATTCAAGAACATATTCAAATTGTCATTTTGAAGAGTGCCAAAAGTTCACTCTAAGCGGCAAGTTAAGCCTCAATCCAATTCAAGATCAAGATACTCACCCAAAAATCCAGGTGATATCTGAAAGTAAAGACACAAGTGAAGACTCAAGAGAAATTGTATAGATAGGAGGTTGTACTTTTATTTTCCTTTTGACTATTAGCTTTCATTATTTTTATGTAAGGATAGGAACCGCGACTTGGAGCCTCGATGAAACCTCACTTAACTTCAAACTCATCACCTCATCTCTTTTAACTACATGTGACCTGATTCCCTTATAACCCAGGATATGTAGGATGTCCAAAACCAAGACTCGGTCGCACAAATTTTGTCTTTCAAATAAGAATCCGGTCAAAATTTGTCGCATTGTCTACTTCTTTGTCCGAAAACACTTCGTGTTTCCTGTCAAAGAGGGGCAAATTGTAGACACGTAATTTTTTATCGAACTTAAGGTTTTACACCATTTTTAGTGCTTAAATATTTTATTTAAGTATTTACATTAAATACTTTATGTTTCATCATATTTTAGTAAGTTTATTTTAAAAGATTTGAAAACTAAAAAAAAAAAAAACTATATGTTTTAATTTAATTTAAATTTAACAAATAAACTAGTGTTTCTTATTTTTAATTAACTATTTAACTTATCTTGTATTTAACTATTAGTTCAAGAAAGTAAGTTAATTTTTTATATAATTTAATTAAAAAAATAATTACTAACTTAAACTAACCCAATACCTCTTATCCTAAATTCACTACTCATTTTCACCCACATTTACCCCACTACCCATACTAACCTCACATTACCCTCACATCACTCCACTCACTACACACCCATACACACGATATACAACCAACACACACATACACTACTATATTAATACTCGTACTACTACACAACACGGATATACATACAGAAACACGGAGAGGAAAAAAAAGAGAAAAGAACATCCAGAAACAACACACACACGCATCGTTCTGGAGAAAAAAATAATACACACATAGCACTACACCATACAAATAAACAGACGCATACACAACAAAAAGCAAAAAGGAAAAAACAATCGGTAACATACCCACAAACATATTCATCTCTTTATTCTCTTTTTTCATTACTTTTATATAAACACAACACATATTCAAACCAAAAATTGTGAGTGTTCTAATCGGAGTTCAGTCAAGATTCTACGGTACTTATTCTTTTCATTTAAGGTTCAACTTTACCTTATCTCTTTAATTTATGCATGGAATTTGATTTAACTATATGATAAGTTTTCTTTGTTTTTTATTTTATTCATAATTTGATTGAAATGAAGAATGAATTAAGTGTTATATCTTTTGTATGATGAATGAGGATAGTTTAATTGGTGATTATTTTTATTTACTTTTTTTATTCGTTAGTTGTGATCTCTTAAAAATAAACAGATCATGACGTTATTCTGGTCTTGAGTTTGATGCAACGATGATAATGTAAAGACTGTTAGACTCAAAAGTAAATAAACTATTATTGTTTTATTTTATCAAACAAAAATGAGATTTATTTTTAACAATTCGTTATTGTTTATGGGATTAGAAAATGAATGTTTAATTCCAACGTTAACTTTTAAAGTAATAAAAAATAAAAAATATAGAAATAATCCAAAATTTCATATTGTATTCTAGAAGTTTAGATTTATTTAGTTCATTTAATTTTTCTTTATAAGGAATAAATATTTCTTTAACATTAGACGAACATTTAGGCACATTAAAAATATTTGTCTTGATTAAGAATGTGATTACACATCTTTCTTGAGATTTGAAGATAAACTCTAGGATGCGGTGACACACCTTATTCAAAAATATAATTAACTTTCATTAATTTAAAGTAGAGACTTATAGACAAAAAAAACTATTAAGTGTGATGCTAAGAAGACAGTTATGTCTCTAAATGTCAAGACCAAGAATGTGGTTACGTATCTAGGTCAAGACCAAATAAAACTTCAACAATAAAAATACGAATGAAACTGTAGCCTATAAACATATATAAAAAAATCATAATTTAAGTACAAGTCAATAAAAGTGACCGTGCTAGAACCACGGGACTCGAGGGATGCCTAATACCTTCCCCTCGGTCAAAAAAATTCCTTACCCAAATTACTGGTTCTCAAAACAAAATATAGAGTCATTTCCTTTTGGTTAGGGATTAAAAAAAGGTGACTTGGAACACCATAACTCAATTCCAAGTGACGACTCTGAAAAAAATATCCCTAAATCAATATCGTCACTTAAATTGGAAAAACCCTTCCGCCCTGCGCGAAAAAGGTTGTGACAAATAGTATCAAATAAGGAAAGTAAGTAATCGTAGGAATCCTATTAACAAGGTCACTCCCCAAAAAATTAACATAAAAAATATATATAAGTCAACCAATAAATGTGTCCATTTAAATAAGAATCGAAGAGAGATATTTTTTTTTACAATAGTAATTTTATATCAATTGGGATTGTATAGAAAATTGGTAACATAAAAAGTTTTAGTTTTACATAGATAGTATAAAAAAGGAAGAAAAATAAAATATGGTATAAAAGAAAGTACAATTATCGTAAAAGATGAGAGAATAAATCACAGTAACCTTGTGAAGTTGGAATTGTAATTAGAGAGATAAAAACGGAAAAAATTTAATATCATAATCATCATCCCCACAAATTAGGCCCATAATCCCAAAAGTAGGAGAGAAGAAAATTGAAAATAAATGATTAATTTAAATATCGTGTGTATGCGTTTGTGGTATATGTGTTGGTGTAGTTATATTACTGGTTATTATTACATAGGTAAAAGCAATTTTAGGGGATGTGAGATGAGAGAAGGTTACAATTATTTGATTGAATAAAAAAATAAAAGACAGAAAATTAATATATGTACAAAATAGGTAACTATAAGACTAAAATTGTGGTTGAAAAGACAAAAAATAATTACCATATATTTGTGTAGTTAAATTACTGGTTATTTTTACATAGGTAAAAGCAATTTTATGGGATGTGAGATACGTATTTGCCTAGTTAGTAAGAAGAGAGTGGACACATTTTTACATAAAAAGAAAAAGTATTAAAGAGATGAAAGAAGGTTATAATTATTTGACTGAATAAAAAAATAAGAGAGAAAATAAATATATGTACAAAATAGGTAACTATATGACTAAAATTGTGGTTGAAATGTCACGATCCAACCGACCAGATCGTGCGGGCACCTACTCTAACACCTAAGTAGGAGAACCCTCATATCCCAATAGTTAAAATCATGCCGAAAATTTAGAGAATTGCACAATAAAGGAACTTCATATAGTGTTTTCATTAAACAAGAGTTTTAAATGACTCTAACTTAAGACTTGTAAAGTAATTAACACCCCCAGAGATATAGTCTAAACATGTACGAGAGCTACTAAGAGTACACGTAAAACATGATAACAAAAAGACACAGCTTCCACCAGGCGGAAGGAAAGATAGAAGTTGTTGGAGATTTCCTTCGCCTTTAGCTATGAAACATCACTGATCCTGCAACCAGACTATGCCAAAAAGGCATAGCAAGAGTAGTATCAGTACAACCACATGTACTAGTAGGCATCATCGGTCAACCCAAATACCCACCGTATAATATAAGAAATCAACTGGCGAAACATGCAATAAGACTAATCGCTCCTCCACCCTTCTGTTTTGACTGCCCTTACCTTTCCGGATTATTTACATCAAACTAGTTCACTTGCCTCTAATCCCTTACATACTTCGTTCGTGATTACACCCAATCAATCAATCAATCCCCTAAGGAAGATCCTGATACCCCTCTACCAACCCGGCTAACCACTCACGACACACCCTTACGTCTTCCTCATATCTACTCAACTTATGACTCCACATTACGCCTATCGAGGCTTACTATCCGTTTATATGACTAGCCCTTAACCTCAACAGTATTACCCATGACCTCATTCTAAATAACAAAGATAGCATCGGGACCCTTGGTTCCCCTTTACCATACTACAACCGAATTGGGACTCTACCACTCACAATTTATTACACAATCAGATATCTCCCATTAACTTTCAACACCGTAACTCCCACCTATAAGAACATAATGTACAATACACCAATCATTTAAGGAAACACGCTCAATTCCACATTATCAATAATGCAAGCAATTACACATATAATACAAATCAATGGCCCTCTCATGAAACCCACACCCAAACTGTTAGTGTACCGGAACATGGTACCCAATCCAATGCAAGTTAGTGTGCTAGAACGTAGCACCCGATCCAATATCTATTTCGGTATGTGGAAACCGATCCAATGCAAGTTAGCATGTCGATACGTGACACCCAATCTAATGAAAGTTAGCGTGTCGGTACGTGACACCCGATCCAATCCTCACAATCATAATCATATTCACATCCATAACATACAATACCCACTTCATATAGTCAAGTACTCAAGTTCATGGCATGCATTGTTCATAATCAATTTATTAGATTCGTTATTACCTTTATACTTTGCTTATACGCATATATATCATATAGTCACCAGTCAACAATATCCCACAAAATAGGAAATCACAACCATCGCCTCAACCCTATTCGACGAACTTGGGCTTTCTCGTACGGCATACGACAAATGTCACAATTAGGAATAAACGCATAATCAATCCTTTCTCGGTGCGTAAAAAGCCTATGCATGCATTCTACTGTCAATTTCAACATACTACGCAGTGAATAACAGATTTGAAACTACTCAATTAAATAAACCTAGCCTACTTTGGCGCCAAGCTGCTACACGGAATTATAACTCCAATTTGGGTTTTCGGGCTACAAGACGGTGAAATTGGCCAAGAATCCGCAAGTCATCGATATCTTTATGCTAGAACTCTCTTCCTCCTTCTTTCCCAAGCCTAAGGTCGATTTTGTAGGGTTTCTGGGGGTGATTTACGTCTAATTTAGGTGTTTTTCGAAGAAGGAGAAAATAATATTTCACGTTATTTACATTCTACCTCGCCCAACCCACTCTTGCGACTACTTACCCCACTGTGGTGCTGCCACCCTAACGGCATCTGGCCCTCCCTAGCGGGACAGTGGCTCAGTATTTTCCAGAAGTTTTTGCTTTGCCTAAATAACGACGGTTCGGGTCATTACAATAGATAGCAATTTACCTCTCGTTCGTCCCCCAACGACTAGTGGACGGATCAAAACATACTCTATCTCATATCATTCTTAACTAAGTGACAGTCCATTACGTGATCATGACTGAGGATGGTGACTTTTTAAAATTCAAAACACGGAAGGTGCTATACTCAAATGGTCGGTTAAGAAATCGAGGCAAGACCCAAAGAAAAAATGTGTTCCATTTACACAGTCTGATCCCTCTAGAGCAACAAGCCTCCCGCTAGGGCTGGGCCGCTGTGGTGAGACATCTTCCGCTGTAGTGGGGGATCACAAACAGTAAAGGGGGAATGGGGAATGGTTTCCTCATTTCTCCCTTTTTCTCACTCAAACTCCCCCAAAATGCTCTCGATTCTCCTGCTCCGAACGTCATTTCTAAGGTAAATTTCTTGTTCATTATGCTTATTCAATTCACTATATGCTTAAATACGATTGCATGATGTTTAACATTCAATTTAGAAATGGTTTTGGGTAGTTTAAATAATGAACTTAGTTTGCTAGTTTGATAGAAAAACGCAGCATGGGCACTTCCCTCACGTCCCCAATGTCTCCACAACGTCCTAGGCGTGAGGATTTCACAAAAATACGGTCGAATCGGTACCAAAAATGGTGGGGGAAATTGAAAGGTCATCTTGTTATAAAACTCGGATTTGGACATCGTTTAGGGGTTATTTCGCTAAAATGATAGTATATTTAGGTACAATGGTACTTTATAGGTTCTGATCTACTGAAATTTTGTTGATAACGAGGGTTTTTGGACAAAAAGGCACCATGATCGCACCTGTTGTTCGTCCCAAATGAAGGCCGCTCTGGCGGCCTTCATCTCGCTATAGCCGCCTCCCTTATTCCGCTCTGGCGGGATTTTGGGCCACTATGGCGGGACTCAGGAGACTAGTGGCCTGCATCCCTTAAAGATAGAAAAAATTTCCTTTCCCTTTTAACCAGATATTATCTAATCTCATCGGGTTCTAACGGGCTTATTAACTCTTTACAGGCTTCTCTAAATGGCTGGTGCTAACGAGGAAAATTTCCTTTTTGTCCGATTTCCTGATAGTGCCAGTCGGAAAAGGCATCATGACTATCGGAATAACAAATTTTGCTGCGAGAGAGGTTTTGTCTTGCTTAAACTGGAGGAGAAGGCGCCTGCCTTTTATGCTTGCCTGATGGAGTTTGGATGGGCTCCACTAACTGAGGCTCCTCCTGCTGCACGTTTCGACTGGGTGAGGGAGTTCTATGCCATTCTACCTACCATTTGCTGGGATGGTCCCCATCCTTCCATTCACATCCCGGGAGTCAACATCCCCCTAAACGCCACAACAATAAATGAGGTGCTAGAGGTGCCCGAGGTCTCGAATGCGGAGTGCGAGGCCGAGCCAAGGGAGATGGACCTGGGCTGGCTAAGATATACACCGGTGGAGCATGTGTGCCGAGATAGGATTTATTGGCCCACTGTTGAGGGCATCACTAGTGCGGATTGGTCACTAGATGCTAAGAGGTGGCTGCACTTGGTTACTAGGAGGATTCGCCCGTCAGGCAACCGCATCGACGTGACATTTCCTCGAGCCTTGGTGGTGGCGTGCGCGGTGTAGAGCATCGAGCTGAATGTGGGGGAACATATTATCTCTGAGTGGAAGATGTTTTACCAGGGAAACAAGAAGGTTTTCTTCCTACCAGTGCTTGTGACTGCGTTGTGCAAACAGGCAGGGATGCCCCTCTTAGACACTGATGAAGCACTTCCTATGGATCCCCCCCCCTTCACCCTCTTTTGGTTAGGCAGGGTTCTACTTCCCTGAGTAAGAGGAGAAGGATGGACAGGGCCAGCAGCAGTCAAGCGGCTGCATAGACGAACGACGAGGGAGGCGACGACACTCATCCTACCCCGTCCCAGCCTCCACTCTCAGGTGCACAGGTAGAGGAGGACCTGGCGGTCGTCCGAAGGAGATTTGGGCGCTCCATTACTGACACCACTCCGGTTCCACCCAGCACTGCCCTAGAGGTTGATATGCTCCATCGCAAGTTGCGCCAGGAGAGGAGAAAGGGTCTACAGAGGGACCATTTGATGGTCTGGATATGGAAGACCTTGAAGATCGTCTTCACTTGTATTGTACCCTGACAGGAGATTCCTCGAGTTGAGAAAGGGGACTTCCAGCATTTCACCTTTATAAATGAAGGTGTGAAGGGCATGGCACCCCCGGATGACCTCGACTCTGACGATGACACCTCTCAGTCCCAGGGATCTTGATTTGGCTTTTTGCCCATTTTTAGGCTTGTTATGAACAATACTAGAATCTCATTCATTTTTTGCTTATGTTTTTGTAGCACATGGATGTTGGTTTTCTGCTGTTTTTCGAAGCCACTACTTAATTACTAGGTTTTTATAATCTATACTCGATTTGCTGAACACTGATTGAATTGCAGGGATTATCCCGGATACTATTCGAGGTTTAAGTATGTGACTAGGAAAAATAGGGGAGACAGGGCTAGGATTCTGTCTCGCCCTGTCCTGCTCTAGCGAGAGAATTCTTGCTCTGGCGGCACCTCCCCGGCGAGAATGATCCCGCTCCAGCGGCTTTGACGGAAACAAAATCCTAGCCAACAATTTTTTGGGGTTCTTCTCTTTTATATCTTTCCCATAGATTCCCCAAACATAGCTAGGCATTTAGGATAATCCCCTTAGCTAGGATAGTAGTCGCCTACCCCGAGTCAACCCAGGGATACACGCTCCACAATCCCTTCACATTACTTCAATGTTACAACACACTCGTCCCCAGGATACACCTAGACATTCACACGGTTATTAGTTGGTCACGACGCACGTCCAAATTTCATTTAAGTATCACATCGTAAATCATCTAGACCCTTGCATCAAACTTAGTAATGACCTTTTTTTCACAACGAGTTTCACGATACTCAATCAGTTACAACTTGCATAATTTAACAATTCGTCCAACATTTTGCACATATTAAAGTCCAGACACACATTTATTGTGCACTTAATCATTGCATCAAAAAAATAATACAACTTTCATATTCCCAGTTAATTTAGATAACAAAAGAATGCATTCACAGTTTCAAGTTACAACTCACAGACAAGTCCAGATTCAAGTCATCCATGCGTTTGTGCAGCCCCTAGGGCCAGATACCAATTGGAACCTCCTCAGTTCCAATTTACCTTGATCGTGTCCCTTCAGCCGTAACTACGATGTCTAGTTCACTTCGTTGAGATACCAATTGAAATCGTGATATACCAATTGGACTCAACTCATACCACAAGCGAACTCGCACGAAATGAGAGATAAGATGGGACAACTTCCTAGAATGCTTCATAGCTTCCTGAGGATTAGATGTGGACATTAATACACCCATCCACATAAGTCTACTCCACATTTGCTCTTGTACGGGGAGACCGGTAACCTAGGCTCTAAAATCAATTTGTCACGACCCAACCCACCGGGCTGTGCGGGCACCAAATCTAACACCTAAGTAGGAGAACCCTTATAACCCAATAGTTAAAATCATAAAGAATATTTAGAAAACTGCAGAATAAAGGAATTTCATATAATGTTTTTATTAAACAAGAGTTTAAAACGACTCAAAGTTAAGATTTGTAAATTAATGAACAACCCCAGAGATCTAGTCTAAACAGGTTCAAGAGTTACTAAGAGTACACGTAAAACATGATAACGAAAAGACACAGCTTCCACCATGCGAAAGGAAAGATAGAAGTTGCTGGAGATTTCCTTCGCCTTCACCTATGAAACATCACTGATCCTGCAACCAGACTATGCCAAAAAGGCAAATCAAGAGTAGTATCAGTACAACCACATGTACTGGTAGGCATCATCGGTCAACCCGAATACCCACCGAATAATATAAGAAATCAACTAATGAAACATGCAATAAGACTAATTGCTCCTCCACCCTTTTGTTTTGACTACCCTTACCTTTTTGGATTATTAACATCAAACTAGTTCACTTGCCTCTAACCCCTTACATACTTCGTTCGTGATTACACCCAATTAATCAATCAATCCCCTAAGGAAGCTCCTTGTCACGACCCAAGCCTAGGGCCTAGACGTGACATGGCGAATGAGGAACCCGCAGGAACCCCAAACAAGCCTCTCAAACTTGTCATCACACTTCATCGGTCGCGGAAGTACATTCAACATTAAATAACGGGAAATAGGGACTAAGGGCAAACCATTTCAAAATGACATCATAGAACAAGAGTCAAGCTCGTTTACAAAATACTTGTCCAACGCACACCTCTACATACATAGATAGGATGGGGGCCATGACATACTACCGGCTCCCCTCATAGTCAAAATACAATTGCAAGCTAAAGTCTCAAAACATAGGAGTAGGAAACATAACATAGCCCTCGAATCATTGAGGACTCACCAACAAACTCGGATAAGCACCGTACTAGCCACGTGAATGGAGAGAAGGATCAAGAGTAGCTCTGGTCCCTACATGGTGACATCATGTAGGCAAAATATTCGTTAGTACTTGGAATGTACTAAGTATGCGGGGTGCAATACAACAATAGACAAGGACACAATCGAAATGCAAGAAATAGTTTCATAGGCATAATGAATAACAATATGAGGATGCATGATCAAAGTGAAGTCAAAACATGTTTAAGTAAATCTATACTAATAGTAGATATCATATGTGTATGCATGATCCAACCAATCTATAACCCCAACTTAGGATGGGGGATGCCGTTCACACCCGGACACCCTGGTGGCAAGGTATAAACCACTCACATGGTTGATGTTGGTCACACCCCAAGCATCCTAGGTGGTGAGATATGAACCTCTCACATGGTTGATGTTGGTCACACCCCAAGCATCCTAGGTGGTGAGATATAAACCTCTCACATGGTTGTCCGGTTCTTTTCCCCCGGACCGGGCATGGTCATGCAACACTTTATATAGGAAATTCCCATTAGGCTCTAATGCAATCTCATGTATGGAATGAACATATACACAACCTTAGTTTGTCATCAACACATCTCTGGAATGCCATACATCTCATAACTCAAGCTTTAAAGCATCAATTCACCAATTCTCCATAGTTGGACATTTTGTCAAACACCTTGAAGGCATGTAATGGAAACAAAGAGCATGGAAAATAGGGTAGTAATTATGCAGCCAAACCAGTGAACAACCTACAACAACACCTTTTAACACCCACAAGACCACATGAAAATCTCCACATCCATTCCAAATTTAGATTCAAGTTCTAGAGTCACAACATGCTCAAAACATTCACTTTTCATGTTTAAAATTCAATGTGCAGGAAATTATTACAAAGAACAAGACTAATTTATGAATCCTAACTTAAACCATGAATTAGTGAGTAGAATAGAGTCTAGGCACTATGGGTGGAAGGACCCATGAGTTCAACACCACATACCTTGAGTTTTTATGAAGGTCTTGAGAGTGTCTTCAATGGAAGCTTGGAACTTGGAACAAGAGTGTCTGCAATCTTGAGGAAGGTTTTGGATTAGGGTTCTTGAGAGAACTTGAGAGAAAATGTGTCTAAGTATGGGAGAGGTGTTTTGGGAAATGTTTTAGAGATGGGAATTGAACTAATGCTATATAGGAAATAACATATGCCCTTTGGAAAAAAAATGTCCAACACTTAGAAAAAAAATGAGGCGGGTGAACAGTAAAAATGCTCACTGGAAATTGCATTTCCTACCGGACAGATTTTACGAAAATGGGCATAACTTCTTCGTCCGAACTCCGAATGAGGTTAAACGAAGTGCGTTGGGTAGCTAAATCAAAGGGCTTTCCATGGATAAGTTATGGGCCACCCAATTATTTGTGTGCTAGGAGATATGACCCTCCAAAGTAGACCCTCGAAAAAAGCTTCACTTGGAAATTTCGGATTTTGATACGGTTGCTCTAAAATTTGGGTTAGACCCATTTCCCACTCAATTTGGCCCCCTAAACAAGAATATGAAGTCGGATTTTCGAAAAACGAAACGGAATTTTAGATATAGCCAAAACAAGTTTCCGGCAACTTCCGAAGCACATTTTTAAGAACTTTTTGGGTCATTTCAATATCTCCCCGTTGGGAACATTCGTCCCCGAATGTGGAAGAGACGTACAAGGCAAGACTTAGTAAGAACATATCAGCCCCAACATGAATGCAAAAATTTTATTTAAACATCACTTCAAGATTTCAAAACTTAGTGTAAAGCATCCATAAATCATCAATTTAAACATATATGCACATGAATGATTCAGGGGCTGAAATGTAAGACTCAATGGAGTACAAAGGACTTGATTTAATACCTTAGGCTTGAGTGGAGTTGAATAGATAAGGATAACGCCTTTGCATGTCCGCTTCGGCCTCCCAAGTAGCACTCTCCACTTGTTGATTTCTCCAAAGCACCTTAACGGACGCCACTTGTTTGTTCCTCAACTTCTTAACTTGTCTATCTAAGATCTGAACCGGGACTTCTTCATACGTCAAGTTATCTTCTACAACACCCACAACCTCAAGAGGTACAATAGCGTTAGGATCACCAACACATTTCCTCAACATCGATACATGGAATACCGGATGAACTAATTCCATCTCTTTGGGCAACCCCAACTCATAGGCTACTTTACCAACCCTTCTTATTATCTCATAAGGACCGACATACCTAGGACTTAATTTCCCCTTCTTACCAAAACGAACCACACCTTTCATTGGAGAAATTTTCAAATAAACCCAATCACCCACTTTGAATTCAAGATCCCGTCTCCTCACATCGGCATAAGACTTTTGACAACTTTGGGCTGTTTTCAACCTCTCCCTAATCATCCTTACCTTCTCAAGAGCATCCATGACCAGATCCGGACCCAACAAGGCCACCTCTCCAACTTCAAACCACCCAACCGGTGACCTACACCGTCTACCATAAAGTGCCTCAAAAGGAGCCATACCGATACTAGAATGATAACTATTGTTGTATGCAAATTCAATCAAAGGAAGATGATCATCCCAACTACCTTTCAACTCCAAGACACAAGCTCTAAGCATATCCTCCAAGGTTTGAATTGTTCTTTCGGCTTGGCCATCCGTTTGAGGGTGGAAGGCCGTGCTAAGCTTTACCTTTGTACCAAGACCCCTTTGGAATGACTTCCAAAAGTGAGAAGTGAATTGGGCACCACGATCCGAGATGATAGACAAGGGAATCCCATGCAACCTTACCAATTCATGAATGTACAACTTGGCATACTCTTCAGCCCCGTAAGTAGTTTTAACCGGTAGGAAATGAGCCGACTTTGTCATCCGATCAACCACCACCCAAACCGAATCAAAGCCTCTTCTAGTCTTGGGCAAGCCCACTACAAAATCCATGTTGATTTCTTCCCACTTCCAAGTAGGTATCTCAATGTCTTGAGTTAGGCCACCCGGCCTTTGATGTTCGGCCTTGACTTGTTGACAACTATGGCAACCCGAAACAAATTTTGCAATGTCCTTCTTCATACCGCTCCACCAATACACATCCCTCAAGTCTCTATACATCTTTGTTGACCCCGGATGAATAGAATAAAAAGAATTATGAGCCTCATCAAGGATTCTTTCCCTCACACCATCCACACAAGGAACACATAATCTACCTTGGTACCTAGGGCACCATCTCCCCCTTGGGAGAAAACCTCCACCTTACCACTACTCACCGAAGCCTTTAATTCTACCAAAGAAGGATCAAGATCTTGCTTGACTATCACCTCATCAACCAAGGAAGACCTTGAACTATCAACAACAACTACTCCTCCACTATCCACCCCTTCTAACCTAACTCCCAATTTGGCCAACCGATGGACCTCCTTAGCCAAATCTTTACTACCTTCCTCCACATGAGCCAAGCTACCCATGGACACTCTACTCAATGCATCCGCCACCACATTAGCTTTCCCCGGATGATAGTGAACACTCATATCATAATCCTTAAGGAATTCTAACCACCTCCTTTGTCTCAAGTTAAGATCTTTTTGCGTGAACACATATTGGAGATTCTTATGGTTGGTGAAGATATCAACATGCACCCCATACAAATAATGACGCCAAATCTTTAAAGCAAAACCACGGTGGCCAATTCAAGATCATGGGTTGGGTAATTTTTTTCATGAACCTTAAGTTGCCTAGAAGCATAGGCTATAACCTTACCACTTTGCATAAACACACAACCCAAACCAATACGGGAAACATCACAATAAACAACAAAACCTTCTAACCCATCCGGAAGTGACAAAATAGGAGCGGACACAAGACTTTCTTTCAAAGTTTGGAAGCTTTCCTCACACTCATCCGACCACACAAATTTAGCCTTCTTTTGAGTCAACTTAGTCATAGGAGAAGCAAGAGAAGAAAACCCTTCCACAAATCTCCTATAATAACCAGCTAAACCCAAGAAACTCCTTATATCCGACGGGGTCAAATGTCTAGGCCAATTCCTAATAACATCGGTCTTCTTAGGATCCACCTTAATACCATCCCCCGACACCACATGGCCTAAGAAAGCAACTTCCTTCAACCAAAACTCACACTTTTCATATTTAGCGTACAACTTCTCTTCCCTCAATCTTTGGAGTACAACCCTCAAGTGACCCTTGTGCTCTTCCTCACCCCGAGAATAGATCAAGATGTCATCTATAAACACCACCACAAAAGAATCAAGGTAGGGTTTGAAAACCCTATTCATCAAATCCATAAAGATAGCCGGAGCATTAGTCAACCCGAAAGACATCACCACAAACTCATAGTGCCCATACCTAGTACGAAAGGCCGTCTTGAGAATATCACACTCCCTCACCTTCACTTGATGATACCCTGACCGAAAATCAATCTTAGAGAAGTGACTAGCCCCATGCAATTGGTCAAATAAATCGTCAATCCTTGGAAGAGGATACCTATTCTTGACCGTGACCCTATTAAGTTGTCGATAATCAATACACATTCTAAGAGACCCATCTTTCTTCTTCACAAACAAAATCGGAGAACCCCAGGGAGAATGACTAGGTCTAATAAACCCCTTCTCTAACAAATCTTTTAATTGCTCTTTCAACTCTTTCAACTCCGCCGGTGCCATACTGTAAGGGGGGATAGAAATAGGTTGAGTATCGGGAAGGAGGTCTATACCAAGATCTATCTCCCTTTCGGGAGGGACACCGGGAAGGTCTTCTGGGAAGACATCTAGAAACTCATTAACAACCGGAATAGACTCAATAGGAGGGACTTTAGACTCCACATCATTGACTCTCACAATATGGTACAAACACCCTTTGGAAATCAACCTATGGGCTTTAATGCAAGAAATGAATTTCCCCTTCACCACAACATCCCGGCTCTCCCACTCAAGGACGGGTTCATTAGGAAATCGGAAGTAGACTTTACGAGTCCTACAATCAAAAGAAGCATAGTATGCATGCAACCAATCCATCCCAAGAATAACATCAAAATCCACCATGTTCAACTCAACAAGATCACAAGGCAACAACTTATTCAATATGCAAACCGCACAATTTCTATACACTTTTCTAGCAACAATAGAGACACCAATGGGAGTAGATACTTCATATGACTCATGCAACAATTCCGACTCGACATGAAATTTTCTAGCAACTAAGGGGGTAACAAAAGAAAGGGTGGCACCCGGATCAATCAAAGTATAAACATCAAGATCAAAGATTTGCAACATACCGGTCACCACATCCGGAGTCTCATTAACACCTTGTCTACCATGCAAAGCATAAAATCGATTGTCCCTTGGGGCACCACTTTGAGAAGCACCTCTACCCAAAGGAGTAGTGTTAGCACTTCGAACCTTGTTGCGGGTCTTGGGACACTCAAACCTCTTGTGACCCACTTCCCCACATTCAAAGCAAGCACCCGAACCCTTCATGCAAGGACCACCATGCTTCCTCCCACACTTAGGGCATACATCCATAGAACCCACTTCACCTCCCCCTTGAGGTCTAGGAACATTGATAGCAAATCCCTGGTTGACATGAGGGTTTCCTCGGCCTTGATGAAATCTAGCACCCTTAGGGAACCTATTCTCCAATCGGGCCCTTTTGGCCTCGTGCCCCCTTCTCTTCCTCAACTTCTCCTCCTCCATTTGCTCGGCATAAGTCATCAACCGAAACAAATCCATATCTCCAATGAGCATAGCGGACCGACACTCCTCACTAACCAAGTTGGATACACCCATCACAAATTTGTTCATCCTCGACCTAGAGTCGGCCACCAAGTGAGGTGCATACTTGGAGAGTTGGACAAATTTGAGGGCATACTCCCTCACACTCATAACTCCTTGCTTCAAGTTCATGAACTCCACCAACTTTGCCTCCCTAAGCTCAAGAGGGAAGAACCTATTAAGGAAAGCAAGTTTAAACTCCTCCCACAACACCACATAGCCATTACCTTTCTCACCCTTCCATTGATCAAACCAAATTTGAGCAACCCCCTTGAGTTGGTAGGCCGCCAATTCCGCCTTCTCACAAGCACCAACATCCATAATGGTCAAGATTTTGCATACCTCATGGATGAACTCTTGCGGGTCCTCATCCACCTTTGAACCATGGAAGACCGGAGGGTTCATCCTCATGAAATCTCTCACCCTTTCCCCCGGGGTGGTAGCTCGAGGAGTTTGGGCTCCTTGCTGCACTTGGTTAGCTACCACTTGTGCAAGCATGGTGAGTGCATCACGGAGCTCACCATTGGTGGGTGGCTCTTCCAGTGATCGGGCCCGTCTTCCCCTCATGCTTGGCATGATGATCTAGCAATCCAAAGAACAAGCGTTAGGGAGGAATCACATTATTGCACTCAAAGCATGACATAGAACATGAAGAAGGGAAACCTTTCCTAAAACGTTTTGTAGCCTCTCATTCATAGTCGTGGCGCGCTTCACAACCATGATTAGAACTCTACTCAACGCGGTGTGTTGGACTCCGAGGATTTAACAACCTAGTGCTTTGATACCAAGTTTGTCAACACCTCTCCCATACTTAGACACATTTTCTCTCAAGTTCTCTCAAGAACCCTAATCCAAAACCTTCCTCAAGATTGAAGAGACTCTTGCTCCAAGTTCCAAGCTTCCATTGAAGACACTCTCAAGACCTTCATAAAAACTCAAGGTATGTGGTGTTGAACTCATAGGTCCTTCCACCCATAGTGCCTAGACTCTATTCTACTCAATAATTCATGGTTTAAGTTAAGATTCATAAATTAGTCTTGTTCTTTGTAATAATTTCCTGCACATTGAATTTTAAACATGAAAAGTGAATGTTTTGAGCATGTTGTGACTCTAGAACTTGAATCTAAATTTGGAATGGATGTGGAGATTTTCATGTCGTCTTGTGGGTGTTAAAAGGTGTTGTTGTAGGTTGTTCACTGGTTTGGCTGCATAATTACTACCCTATTTTCCATGCTCTTTGATTCCATTACATGCCTTCAAGGTGTTTGACAAAATGTCCAACTATGGAGAATTGGTGAATTGATGCTTTAAAGCTTGAGTTATGAGATGTATGGCATTCCAGAGATGTGTTGATGACAAACTAAGCTTGTGTATATGTTCATTCCATACATGAGATTGCATTAGAGCCTAATGGGAATTTCCTATATAAAGTGTTGCATGACCATGCCCGGTTCGGGGGAAAAGAACCGGACAACCATGTGAGAGGTTTATATCTCACCACCTAGGATGCTTGGGGTGTGACCAACATCAACCATGTGAGGGGTTTATACCTTGCCACCAGGGTGTCCGGGTGTGAACGGCATCCCCCATCCTAAGTTGGGGTTATAGATTGGTTGGATCATGCATATACATATGATATCTACTATTAGTATAGATTTACTTAAACATGTTTTGACTTCACTTTGATCATGCATCCTCATATTGTTATTCATTATGCCTATGAAACTATTTCTTGCATTTCGATTGTGTCCTTGTCGATTGTTGTATTGCACCCCGCATACTTAGTACATTCCAAGTACTAAAGCATATTTTGCCTACATGATGTCACCATGTAGGGACCAGAGCTACTCTTGATCCTTCTCTCCATTCACGTGGCTAGTACGGTGCTTATCCGAGTTTGTTGGTGAGTCCTCAATGATTCGAGGGCTATGTTATGTTTCCTACTCCTATGTTTTGAGACTTTAGCTTGCAATTGTATTTTGACTATGAGGGGAGCCGGTAGTATGTCATGGCCCCCGTCCTATCTATGTATGTAGAGGTGTGCATTGGACAAGTATTTTGTAAACGTGCTTGACTCTTGTTCTATGATGTCATTTTGAAATGGTTTGCCCTTAGTCCCTATTTCCCGTTATTTAATGTTGAATGTACTTCCGCGACCGATGAAGTGTGATGACAAGTTTGAGAGGCTTGTTTGGGGTTCCTTCGGGTTCCTCATTCGCCATGTCACGTCTAGGCCCTAGGCTTGGGTCGTGACACTCCTGATACCCCTCTACCAACCCGGCCAACCACTCATGACACACCCTTACGTCTTCCTTATCTCTACTCAACTTATGACTCCACATTACGCCTATCGAGGCTTACTATCTATTTATATTACCAGCCCCCAACCTCAACAATATTACCCATGACCTCATTCTAAATAACAAAGATAGCACCGGGACCCTTGGTTCCCCCTTACCATACTACAACTGAATTGGGACTCTACCACTCACAATTTATTACACAACCAGATATCTCCCATTAACTTTCAATATCGTTACCCCCACATATTCACATAATGTACAAAACACCAATCATTTAAGGAAACACGCCCAATTCCACATTATTAATAATGGAAGAAATTACACATATAATACAAGTCAATGGCCCTCTCATGGAACCCACACCCAAACTGTTAGTGTACCGGAAAGTGGTACCTCATCCAATGCAAGTTAGTGTGCCGGAACGTAGCACCTGATCCAATAATTATGCCGGTACGTGGAAATCGATCCAATGCAAGTTACCGTGTTGGTACGTGACATCCGATCCAATGCAATTTAGCATGTCGGTACGTGACACCCGATCCAATGCAAGTTAGCGTGTCGGTACATGACACCCGATCCAATCCTCACAATCATAATCATATTCACATCCATAACATACAATACCTACTTCATACACTCAAGTACTCAAGTTCGTGGCATGCATTGTTCATAATCAATTCATTAGATTCGTTATTACCGTTATACTTTGCTTATACACATACATATCATACAATCACAGTTAACAACATTCCACAAAATAGGAAATCGCAACCATCGTCTCAACCCTATTCCATAAACTAGGGCTTTCTCCTATGGCATACGACTAATGTCACACTTAGGAATAAATGCAAAATCAATCCTTTCTTGATGCACAAAAAGTCGACACATGCATTCTACCGTCAATTTCAATATACTACGCAGTGAATAAAAGATTTGAAACTACTCAATTAAATAAACCTAGCCTACCTAGGCGCTAAGCTACTGCACGTAATTATTGCTCCAATTCGGATTTCCGGGCGACAAGACAGTGAAATTGGCCAAGAATCCGCAAGTCATCGATCTCCTTATGCTAGAACTCTCTTCCTCATTCTTTCCCAAACATAGATCAGCTTTTGGAGGGTTTTTGCAGTGATATACGTCTAATTTAGGTGTTTTTGGAAGCATGAGAAAATAAGATTTCGCATTACTTACATTCTGCCTCGCCCAACCCGCTCTGGAAGCTACTTACCCCATCGTGGCGCCGCCGCCCTGGCGGTACATTAGCCCAGTATTTTCCCAAAGTTTTTGCTTTGCCTAAATAGCGACGGTTTAGATCGTTACATGATAAGATAAAAAATAATTGCCATAATTATCGTTTCCATTAAAACCGCCCATAACCCACAAAAAAGGAAAAAAAAATTGGTGAATAAATTATATAAATAAATTTCGAAAATATTTATTTTTGTTATATTTGTAATTAAAAAGTAGTATGTACATATATTGTTAACTAAGATCTTAAATAGTATATTCTTGTAATTTTCACTATTTTGGCAGTACTTTAGAGTACTTTCTACTGCTCATTTAATTTATTACCAATTAAAGACAATCAAACAAAAAAGAACACATCACTTTTTTTAAATAAAAAATGGGCAGCTAGCCCACACTTGTACCAGTCCAAAAAAATTATTTTAATAATAAAAAAAAAATCTACAATATCTCTAAAGAACCTTTTTCAAGAACTAAAAGAAAAAACTTTTTTTTTCTTGTTAAGTGTAGTAATAGTACAATTGTACTACACTTCTCTAGTACAAGTACAATACAACCTACTTTTCAAGGACAAAATCTTTTATTAATAAATAACAATTTTATGTATAGTACAACTTTCAACTCTTCAAGAGTGAAAGATTTTTCAATTCTTCAATAAAGGTATATTCTATCATCTTTTTAATTTCATTAGAAACAATCAATTTTAAAAAAAAAAAACCCTTAAAATCCAAAAAAAAAATAGATCCACAAATTTTGTCAGAAACAATATATATATATATATATATATATATATATATATTAGATCTGTTGTTTAAAGGAACAATGGAGAAAATAAGGATATTATTCGATTACAGACTTAGATCTGTAGAACAATCGTAACACGTCTGATTTTAGATAAAACAAATTACAAGTTTGATTCTCATCAGATCTATATTTGATTAGATTCTGAACTACTAAGATTTCTTAAAGGTAAGAATCAATTTTATTTTCATATTTAAGGATTTTCTATTCTCTAAATCCAGATTATTATTAAAAAAAATTCTATAAGAAAAAATTTATTAAAAAAGCTTAAGCAGTAATTATTTCAAGAAACAACATCTCACTCATGGAGCAATAACCTAAGCTTTGATACCATTGTAAGAATTAAACAATATTTGGTACAAGATTTGTGCACCTTTGATTATTATAGAGGAATGAAATTCACGAACTGAATATTTGCTCCAAATCCAACTTTGAATATCAAGGAAACAAAGTGTAATCCATAAACTAAATTTCCTCTTGGATTGTTTGATGTCAATCTTAAGAAATTAATGGCCTGCTATTTTCCTTTTTGTTTCTTCTTTTGTGTCTGATATTTTTTTCTCCCTTTTCTTTAAACATTAAGTACTATTTTAAAGGGAGTGGATGTTACGGTTAAAACCATGTAATCGTTCCCACTCTTTTTCAAAATAGTATTTATCTTCTTTTTTCAGAAATTTTATTGGGTCGGATCGGGTAGGATGCACATAGACGACCCATGACCCAAAAAATAATTATAAAACATTTAACGTGTCACCATTAGTAACACATAATCTAGCTTGTCTCCAAATACGATCAACGGTACTTCTTGATGCATTGAACAAAATACTTGCTTGCTTTACATAACCATGTTTAATTTTTCCATTCTTTCCAAAGCTACTCCACAATTGCTAGACACTCATTCAGATTAAATTTTCTTTTTGTGGTAATTGGGTCTTCTGAAAATTCAATACTCATTTTATGATACCTTTTTCTTAAAATAAAATCACCAATTGGAAAAAATGTAAAAGGAAAAATTGAAAAATTAAAGGTGAGGTATCTCTACTTATATGCAGTCCATTAGCTAATATTTTTAAATTTGGAGAAAAAATTGGCGTTTGAAACTGACAAATTCAAGTCTTTTCCCAATTTTTTTTTAATGTTACCAATTTTTTGAAACTACAATTAAAATCATGAAAAAAGAACTACTTTTACCGACAAAGGCAAAAATTCCATAATTTTGTGTCACGACCCGGACCGGCGTTCTTGGCACCCACACTAACTCTCTGGTGGAAAAACCACTACTACAACCCAAACTAAGCAAATAATCTAAAAACTAAGGCATTTAAGTATATGAAAGCAGTTAAGTACTAAGGAAAGAATTAGGGAGTTCCCATAAACTCCAACAAAAGTCTAACGACGAACTAAACAATACGGAAGAAATAACCTAGAACCTAAAAGTCAATATACCAAAACAACTAAAGTTCAACATGTCTAAACAAGAAGGGATGCAGCCCCAATCTAATGAACTAATCAACTAACTAGAACATAGTCTAAGTCCAAAAATGGTGGACATAGACGAAAGAGAACCCATGGAAGCCCGGAAGAATTGGCTCACCCTTGAATTCGAACGATCATTGATCTCCTAAGCGAGGTCTGTCAGGAGCCGCTTGAAGATGCCCTGTACTCAACAAAAATAAGAACAAGTGCTATATCAGTACACAATCATAGTGTACTAGTAGGATCACGCGACTATCCCACTAAGTGCAGCATACATAAGTCATCAAAACAATATAATCACATGCATTTATCGAACATATACAATATCATCCACATTTACTAACACTGAACAACTTCACATTTCTCAAGATACATAATTATATCAAATCATTAGTCCTCTCATGGAACTCAAACCCAAATAGTTAGCATACCAGAACATTGTATCCGATCGAATGATTATGCCGGAACGTGGTAACCGATCCCATAATTATGTCGGCCCGTGGCAACCGATCCCATAATTATGTCGGCACGTGGCAACCAATCCAAGTTAGTTATGCCGGAACGTGGCAACCGATCTATTCAACAAACCACAATCACAACCACAAGCACATCCTCAAGATCATACATTTAAGTCATGATTCATGGAAATCATTTATCTATGTCATTTACAACAGGTGTGATTAATAATGCAACATTCATATACATACATGTATCATAATGAAGCAAGAACAAACATACATCACACAATCATAGAATCACAATCATCACTGAAATGACCTAAAAAAAAAAAAGTTCCTAAAAATGTGCTTCGGAAGTTGCCGGAAACTTGTTTTAGCTATATCTAAAAATCCGTTTCGTTTTTCGAAAATCCGAATTCATATTCTTGTTTAGGGGGTCAAATTGAGTGGGAAATGGGTCTAACCCAAATTTTAGAGCAACCGTATCAAAATCCGAAATTTCCAAGAGAAGCTTTATTCGAGGGTCTACTTTGGAGGGTCATATCTCCTAGAACACAAATAATTGGGTGGTCCATAACATATCCATGGAAATCCCTTGGAGTTATCTACCCAACGCACTTCGTTTCACCTCATTCGGAGTTCAGACGAAGAAGTTATGCCCATTTTCGTAAAGTCTGTCTGGCAGGAAATGCAACTTCCAGTGAACGTTTTTACTGTTCACCCACCTTATTTTTTTTTCTAAGTGTTGGACCATTTTTTCCAAAGGGCATTTGTTATTTCCTATATAGCATTAGTTCAATTCCCATCTCTAAAACATTTCCCAAAACACCTCTCCCATACTTAGACACATTTTCTCTCAAGTTCTCTCAAGAACCCTAATCCAAAACCTTCCTCAAGATTGAAGAGACTCTTGCTCCAAGTTCCAAGCTTCCATTGAAGACACTCTCAAGACCTTCATAAAAACTCAAGGTATGTGGTGTTGAACTCATGGGTCCTTCCACCCATAGTGCCTAGACTCTATTCTACTCACTAATTCATGGTTTAAGTTAAGATTCATAAATTAGTCTTGTTCTTTGTAATAATTTCCTGCACATTGAATTTTAAACATGAAAAGTGAATGTTTTGAGCATGTTGTGACTCTAGAACTTGAATCTAAATTTGGAATGGATGTGGAGATTTTCATGTGGTCTTGTGGGTGTTAAAAGGTGTTGCTGTAGGTTGTTCACTGGTTTGGCTGCATAATTACTACCCTATTTTCCATGCTCTTTGATTCCATTACATGCCTTTAAGGTGTTTGACAAAATATCCAACTATGGAGAATTGGTGAATTGATGCTTTAAAGCTTGAGTTATGAGATGTATGGCATTCCAAAGATGTGTTGATGACAAACTAAGCTTGTGTATATGTTCATTCCATACATGAGATTGCATTAGAGCCTAATGGGAATTTCCTATATAAAGTGTTGCATGACCATGCTCGGTCCAGGAGAAATGAACCGGACAACCATGTGAGAGGTTTATATCTCACCACCTAGGATGCTTGGGGTGTGACCAACATCAACCATGTGAGAGGTTTATACCTCACCACCTAGGATGCTTGGGGTGTGACCAACATCAACCATGTGAGAGGTTTATATCTCACCACCTAGGATGCTTGGGGTGTGACCAACATCAACCATGTGAGGGGTTTATACCTTGCCACCAGGGTGTCCGGGTGTGAACGGCATCCCCCATCCTAAGTTGGGGTTATAGATTGGTTGGATCATGCATACACATATGATATATACTATTAGTATAGATTTACTTAAACATGTTTTGACTTCACTTTGATCATGCATCCTCATATTGTTATTCATTATGCCTATGAAACTATTTCTTGCATTTCGATTGTGTCCTTGTCTATTGTTGTATTGCACCCCGCATACTTAGTACATCCCAAGTACTAACACATATTTTGCCTACATGATGTCACCATGTAGGGACCGGAGCTACTCTTGATCCTTCTCTTCATTCACGGGGCTAGTACGGTGCTTATCCGAGTTTGTTGGTGAGTCCTCAATGATTCGAGGGCTATGTTATGTTTCCTACTCCTATGTTTTGAGACTTTAGTTTGCAATTGTATTTTGACTATGAGGGGAGCCGGTAGTATGTCATGGCCTGTAACATCTGACAATTTAAAATGAATATGAAGAAGCTTGAAATTGGAAGTAGTCATTTTTGGAAAAAAATTCAGAATCTGGAAATTTGGCCAAGTGTGGAAATCAGTGAGTTTTTGGCCAACTTTGAGCAGTCATAACTCCTAGCTCAGTATGATCCAGGAGTAGTTCCAGTTATGTTCGGAAATCCCTTGGAACGATCTTTCCAACGCCACCGAGTTTGCTCAATTCTGAGTTCGTATGAGCGAGTTATGCCCTTCGAAAGTTGGGCAGTTGGCAGGGAGTCCGTCCGGAAATTTAAGGGCATTTTGGTCTTTTCACAAATCATTTCTTTTGAGGTTATATTGTTGTGTTAGGCTGATTGTGGATCATTTTTGTTCCATTTTAAAAGAGTAAGAGTTAGGGTTCTTGAGTGAAGAAGAGAAGAAGAGAAGAAGAGAGAAAGAAGAGAAGAAGAAGAAGAAGTGGGAGCTAGGGTTGTGGATGCAAGACGTTTTCTTCATCAAATTTCTTGGGGAATCTTAGTAAAGGTATGGGAGTTCTTTATCTAGGGCAAGCTATCACCCTAGAGCCAATTTCAAATGGTTTTCAACTTTTCCAAAGTTTGTGAAAAAACCTAATTTCTACTCAAACTCAAGGGTTCTTGCATGAAACGATTTCAAATGATAAGTTATGATATTATTGATGTTTGATTGATGTTTTAAGATGAAAACTCCATGAATCCTTGTATTCTACAAAACCCCAAAATGTGTTTATGAAGTGGGTCTATTTCTATAAATTCAAAGTTGATGGAATTATGTGTAAAGTGAATTGTATTGATATCTCTTGTGTTGTTTAATGTTTATTCATGATTAATTGTTGATAATGGGTGAATTAAGGGTGGTAAGCCTTATGAGTGAAGTATTGGTGATTGCTTGGATTTTTGGTGATTTTGGCTATGACTATGAATTATGGTAAGAAAGCTTGAACTCTCTTTATTGAATTAATTGTTGTTGGTAGGTTGAATCCACCTTTGGTGGAAGTGTTATATCTTTTTCTTGTGTGGTATTATTGTGAATTGTATCCATGAAGGCATTGGGAAAGTTGTTGCATAATGTTGGAATATTGTATTATTGTGAATTGAGGCCATGAAGGGCATTATATGAGTGTTATTGTATTGTTATATTATTATATATAAATGAGGCTATATGTAAAGTCCTATATGAAGCTATATGTAAAGTTTTATGTGAAGCTATATGTGTGAAGGTATGATGTGAATGAGTTTATGTGATCTTGTGATGATCCTATGTAAAGTGGATAACATTGTGATATAAAGTATGATGTTTCTCATGATGTATCTATGAAATGATGTTGGATTATGAAGTATCCTTAGATGATAATGTTGTAACTTGGTTGGTAGACTAAAGTGTCTGTCCTTGTTACTTAAAGTCTTAAATACATGAATGTGTGAAGTGGGTTAGAACTAAGAAATGGTGCCCTTTCTATAAATGGTAAAAGAGGAATTCTAGGCCAAGACTTGAATCGACAGAACTAAGAAATGGTGCCCTTTCATAAGTCTAGTTTTCCTAAGTAAATGTATAACCTTGAAGGATGGGCCTTAGGGCGATGTTCCCTTCTTGAGTGAAATGATAGACTTAGAGATGGATGGAGCCGGAACGGCATGAAAATCCTTATCTAAGAAAGTTAAATGAGCTATCCTTATGAACCTTGATTGGCTATGACTAAGAAATGGGGCCTTTCTTGGGAAGAGGTACTATGAGTTGGTTGAACTAGAAAAGGAACCCTCTCTAAGTACATATGTGATTGAATACTCTATGGGAAACAAGGCTAGCACCGAGTGGATGTGGTTAGGAAGGTGGCCTAGTTGAGTATGAGATTAGGCACAATGAACTTCCTTGGACATCCCCTAAACCATGTGCCTACATGGGTTGCTTACTAGTTCTACCTTTGGCAAGTAGAACAACCTCCACGGAGTAGGATAGACTCCGAATTCCATACCTAGCTAGTATGGTCTATGTCAGTTATGCCTATTCCCATCATGTGGGATGTGCACTCTAGTTATTGGATAGGTTCTACAACGTGTAGGTAGTAGTATGGGATGCTATCTACACATGGCACGAGTAGGCTTTGAAGATACTAAAGTGAGTTCCCTAAGTCTAACGACTATTATGTGAAAGTCCCCTTATGTGCTTGAATGTCTCCAAAATGGTTTCTTAAAGAATGTTGGTCTATTGATGTTATGTTGTAAAGGAAATGTCCTTATCTAACGTAATCTTGAGGAACACTTAAGTGTGCTTGAAGAGGTTGTATGGGCGGTCACTTCTTGTCTTACTCAAGTGTGTCTTAAGGTTATATTAGGTAGAGGTCCTATGGTAATGAAATGGCATGTGTTCCTTTAAAGTTAAGCATGAGTTGTATATGAATATATGTTGAGTATGTATACGGTTGGCTATGGTTTTATATGTAAACATTGACTTAGTATGTTCTATTGTAATGGTAAATTTCCTTATCTATGGTAACCCTTAGGAACACTTAGGTGTATATAAAGAGATTGTATGGGCGGTCACTTCATGTTTCACTTAAGTGTGACTTTGGGTAACTTGAGATAGAGGTCAAGAAATCATGAAAAAGGCTTACTTGTCAATTATGTTCATGTGTTGTACATTGGTACTAGTTGTGCATGATGGCTTGTGATATGAAGCATGATAAGTGGTAAGTTCACATTTGATGGCCTTAGGATGATGCTTTAGTGTGGATGGTGGTATGGGACGCTATCCATACATTGCACAAAGTGTTGTCCAAGGGTTACTTGAGGTGGATGGTTTAAGGTGAAGGAATGGGTTATGTGTGGAGTATGTGCTAAAGTGGTTAATGACTTGTATGTTGGTTATGGTTGGATATTGTGACTCTTATACTTGTATTTTTTTTTATGAAGTTTTACCAAATGGCATAAAAGTATGTTTCTCCAATAAACGTCCCTTTTATAATGTTTTTGCATGGCTTCCATACTTAGTACTTAATTGTGATAACCCCTTTCTTTCCCTTTTTGGACTAAAGTGTAGGGATTTGGAGATGGTGACATGTCATTGCTACTTGATAGGTTTCTAAGTGTTGAAGATGAAGACTTGGTGAGTCCTCATATATTCGAGGACAATACCCCATATGTTCTTTTATGTCTTTTTAGTATCATGAAGTTGTGTATGGGATTAGTCCCGAATTTCGTACTCTAAAGCATTAGATGGTAATGAGACATCATGTATAAAGTCTTCCGCTTGCTATTTTTTTTTATTTTATTAAATGTTTTCTTGGTAAAGAAAGTTTTTAATTCCTTATGGTTTTAGTGTCTATGCGATGAATGAATGCTAAGAGGCTTGTATTAGACCTCTTTGAGGTCAAGTACGCCGGTTACGACTAGGGGGTGCTCCCGGGTCGTGACATGACCCCCGTCCTATCTATGTATGTAGAGGTGTGCGTTGGACAAGTATTTTGTAAATGAGCTTGACTCTTGTTCTATGATGTCATTTTGAAATGGTTTGCCCTTAGTCCCTATTTCCCGTTATTTAATGTTGAATGTACTTCCGTGACCGATGAAGTGTGATGACAAGTTTGAGAGGCTTGTTTGGGGTTCCTTCGGGTTCCTCATTCGTCATGTCACGTCTAGGCCCTAGGCTTGGGTCGTGACAATCACCCACCTCGAAACAAGCTCGAAACCTTAAGAAACTTGATCCTTCCCTTTACGGATTTGTTCCGCTTGTTCTTGGTCTACAAACAATCAATACAATACGGGAATCAGTAAATAATCACTAATTACCCAAATTGCTAACAATTCTATGAACCCTACATCAAACCCATGATCTCAAGTATCCAAAATAGGGTTGTTTCCAAAATAGAATCTAGATCAAAACCCTCCCCCATCATTAATTATCCATTCTATTACGTTCTACGGATCAAAAACGGATTCGGGAGGTGAAAAGCTTACATTTATCCTCAAGAATGGTGGAAATCTATTAGGAGTCACCTGGGGTTTGTTCCTTAGCTCTAAAAATCGAAAAGCGTAAAGTAAGGTCATTTAAGGGTTTATTTATGACTTTAAGTCATGTCGAACCCGCCACAACAACCCTCACCCCGCTGTAGTGGCCCCGCCAGAGCGGCAAAAACCCCCCTCCAAGGCGGCTTGCACGAACCAGTGAGCTATTTAAAGAATTTGAAGTCACTGAATTCACGCTAAGATCAATTCCAAGAGTTCTACTCGCCCTAATTGAATCCGTAAAGTCATACAAATTCCATAACGAGTTATCTAACTACCCATGTAATTGAAATCATAAAAATTAACCCGATTGTTACCATATTTCCCTACACCTTAATGACTCTGATTTCATCCAAATCTGAACTAGGTTGCAAAAATCCAAATACTACGAAAAAATTTTCTGGCCCAAATTTTCCCCCGTTGGCATTTCAATAACAAGGGAAACATGTCGTTACAATAGATACCAATTTACCCATCACTCATCCCCAAGTGACAAAACATAGGAAAAATAGGCTAAGGAAAGAATGAACTAGTACCTGAATCGACGAACAATTGGGATACTTGTCTCACATGTCCCTCTCAGTTTCCCAAGTAGCTTCCTCAACTGGACGATGCTTCCATTGAACTTTCACGGACTTAATCTCCTTGGTCCTCAACCTGCGCACATCACGATCAAGAATTGCAATTGGTTTCTCCTCATATTGGTGGTCCGTGTCTAACACAATTGAGTCCCACTTAGTGATATAATCCCCGTCATAATTATACCTCTTCAACATGGACACATGAAATACTGGATGAGCTCCCGATAGGTTAGGAGGTAAAGCCAATCTATAAGCCACTGGCCCTACACATTCAAGAACCTCAAAGGGACCAATGTATCACGGACTTAGCTTGCCCTTCTTGCCAAATCTCATCACCCCTTTCATGGGTGATACCTTAAGAAGAACATTCTCACCAGTTTCAAAAGCCATATCTTTTACCTTATGGTCTGCATACTTCTTTTGTCTACTCTGGGCTGTTAAGAGTTTAGTTTGGATGCTCCTCACCTTATCTTGAGCATCCTTCACTAAGTCAACCCCTAAAGGTTTCACATCTCAATCCTCAAACTATCCTATGGAAGATCTACATCCCCTCCCATAAAGTGCCTCAAATGGTGCCATATCAATGCTGGAGTGATAGCTACTATTGTAAGAGGACTCACACAAAGGTAAGAACTTATCCCAATGCCCTCTAAAATCAAACACACATGCCCTCAACATGTCTTCTAACACTTGAATAATCCTTTTCTGTTGTCCGTCTGTCTGTGCATGGAAGGATGTACTAAAAGTGAGTTGTCTACCCAATTCATCATTCAATTTCCTCCAAAACTTGGATGTGAATTGGGTACCACGGTCTGAGATGATAGAGAGGGGCACCTCATGCAACTTCACTATCTCTTTCACATGCACCTTAGCCAATTTTTTAGAATTATAATCTATTGTTACTGGAATAAAATGGGCTGACTTAGTAAATCTATCAATCACTACCCAAATAGAATCAAACTTCCCCAAAGTCTTGGGAAGACCAACCACAAAATCCATGGCTATCCTCTCCCACTTCCATTCCAGAATTGGCATTCTCTGAAGTAAACCTGTAGGCCTTTGGTGTTCATACTTCACTTTTTGTCAATTTTGACACTTAGCCACAAACTATGCTATATCCTTCTTCATGACTAGCCACCAATAAATTCGCTTCAAATCTCAGTACATCTTGATCACACCAGGATGAATGGAATATCGTGAACCATGAGATTCTGTCAACAATTATTGAATCAAGTCATCAACTCGAGGAACAAAATCCTTCCTTTTAAACTGTGCACACCTTCCGCATCAAGAGTGGTCTCTTTTGCCTTACCAATTGCAGTCTTCTTCTTGAGTTCATTTAAATTTTTATCCTCAAATTATTTGGCCTTGATCTCTTCAATGAACGTGGTCCTAACCTCAATGCTAGCTAACACCCCACCTCTTTATGAGATGCCTAACTGCATGAAATTAGACTCCAAGGTTTGAATTTCCCTAGCCAAAGGTCGCTTAGTTACACTCAAGCAAGCTAGACTACCATACTCACCGCATTTCGACTCAAAGCGTCCGCCACAACATTAACCTTATTCTGATGGTATTGAATGGTCACATCATAATCCTTGAGTAACTCCATCCACCTTCGCTGTGTCAAATTCAGATCCTTTTGAGTGAACACATGCTGCAAACTACGATGATCAGTAAATACCTCACCCTTAACACCATAAAGGTAATGTCGCCAGATCTTAAGAGCAAACACTACCGCTGCCAACTCCAAATCATACGTTGAGTAATTCCTCTCATGCACCTTCAATTGACGCGATGCATAAGCTATAACATTCTTATCCTACATCAACACAGCACCCAAACCAGAATGTGAAGCATCACAATAAATAATAAAATCTTTACCTTGAACTGGTAATGCTAGAATAGGTGTTGTGGTCAACAGAGTCTTGAGCTTTTGAAAGCTCTTCTCACATTTTTCAATCCATTCAAATGGTATCTCCTTTTTGGTTAAATTTGTCAAGTAGTGGAAATGGAAGAAAAATTCTTCACAAATCGATGATAGTAGCTAGCAAGCCCCACAAAACTCCTATCTTCCACCACAGAGCTAGGCCCAACCCAATTCTTAACCGCTTCAATCTTTTGGGGATCTACCATTACCCCTTCTTTTGACACTACATGTCCCAAAAAAGCAACAAAAGTCAACCAAAATTCACACTTAGAAAATTTAGCATACAACCTTTGTTTCCCAAGAACACCCAGAACAATACAAAGATGGTCGGCATGCTCTTCCTCGCTTTTCGAATAGACCAAAATGTCATCAATAAAGACTAACAAACGAGTCAAGAAATGGCTTGAACACCCTATTCATCAAACTAATGAAAGCTGCAGGCACATTAGTAAAACCAAAAGACATAACCAGAAATTCATAGGGCCTATAGCGGGTTCTAAACGCCGTTTTGGGCACATCCTCAGACCTAATTTTCAACTCATGGTAGACAGACCTTAGATCAATCTTAGAGAAGACCGATGCATCTTGCAATTGGTCAAAAATATCATCTATTTGAGGCAAAGGTTACTTGTTTCGAATAGTGACCCTATTCAATTGTTGGTAATCTATACACATTCTCATACTACCATCCTTTTTCTTAACAAACAAAACTGGAGCACCTCATGGGGAAGCACTTTGGTGAATGAATCCTTTATCAAGAAGTTCTTGTATTTGAGCCTTAAGCTCTCTTAATTCTGCCGGAGCCATGCGATATGAAGGGATAGAAATGGGACGAGTACCAGGTTCTAAATCAATGCAGAAGTCTATATCCCTATCCGGAGGCATATCAGGCAAATCATTAGGAAACACTTCTCTAAATTCTGACACCACATGAATTGACTCAATAGATGGAGACTCAACCTCAACATCATGAATATGAGCCAAATAATCCAAACAACCCTGCTCTACCAGTTTACTTGCCCGAATGGAGGATATGATCTTAGCTTTCTTAGGCTTGTACACCCCTTCCCACTCTAACTTTTCCCTTCCCGAAATTTCTAGAGTTACAGACTTAGTATTACAACTAAGCACAACATAATAGGGGGACAACCAAGTCATGCCTAAGATTATATAAAAGTCAGTCATATCCAAAATCACCAAATCAGCCCAAGTCTGAAAACCCTTAAACAAAATAGGACAAGCACGATAGACATGGGTGACTATGAAAGACTTTCCAACTGGGGTAGAAACATGGATGGGGCATCAAGTATATCACAAATCATAGCAAATTCTGAGGCAAATCGCACGGATACATATGAATAAGTAGAACCCAGATCAAATAACACATTAGCCATTCGGTCATAGACAAGAATAGGACATGTGATCACTGCGTCAGACGCCTTTGCCTCATTCTTGCTCGAAAAGGCATAACACTGAGCCCTATCATCTTGACGAGCTACGTCCTTGTAGACACGTAATTTTTTACCGAACTTAAAATTTTACACCATTTTTAGAGCTGAAATATTTTTATAAATATAAATTAAATATTTTGACTTTTCTCTTATTTTGTTAAGTTTATTTTAAAAGATTTGAAAACAATAAAAATAGAATCACTTTTTAAGGTAAGATTTCTTTTCAATTGTTTAAAAAGAAACGGAAGATTACAAAAAATCTACATTATTTTTGAAATTAAGTTTTTATAAATAAGCTAGTATTATTTAATTATTTTTTTATATATAGCTAGTTGACTTTTTCATAGATTTTTATTAATTTTAAATAATTAGTTGATATGTTATCATAATTTATTATTTGTAGTTAATTATTATTCTTTTAAAACTAAAATAAAACTAAATTTAAATAAAAAATAACCTAAATAATCTAACAAACCTACCCCACTCCTACTCCTATCCAAAACATACTACACGTAGAAAAGAAAAAGGAAAAGGAGAACAAAAAAAAAAGCTTTTGACTTATTTTCAATAAAATTAAAAATAAATAAGAAAAGAAACGAAAATCATCAGCAAGTTATACTCCTACTTCCTCTCAACTTCCACATACTCCCACTTCTTCACAACTAGAGGAAGAAAAAGTCAATAACAAAAAGAGACCCACTCACACACGTACAAAAAAAAATCTGCAAAAACAAAAAGGAGAAAAATTGATCCTATATATATAGATAACACATATGCCAGAATAAAGGATAGATCATTAGCAAAGAAAAATAGAAGGGAAAAAAGATTTTCAACAACATACTTCTTTCTCTACGCGTACAACACATACGTAATCGTCCTCTTATTATACATATTTTTCTCCACTCATAAATAAAGGTTGAGTGGGAGGTTTGCTTTCGTGGTTTTCTATTAGGATTGCTTTATGTTCGTGAGTTTGATTTTCGCAAGAGGTACTATTTAACATTTATTTTATAATTTGATTTTCATGATTATATAGTATTTAATTCCAATGTTATGAATTGGCTCAAATTCTATGCCTGTTCAACCTTTTCATTAAATTATTGAAATACGGTAAATATGAGTATATTGTTAAATTTAGAATAAATTCTGTATAGTATCGTATTTTGATCTTTATGTCTAGTATCTGGTGATATCGTTCCTGCTCCTATTTTTACCACACAAATTCATATTCTGTTTCTTTTTACTTATTTTTAATAAATTTATTTGTGAATTAAAGCATGAATAAAGTTATTTAAATGATTCCATGTATTAGATAGTCTATAAAGTTGATTCTGATAGTACACCTTACTTTTCTCTCCTTATTATTTTCAGTATTGATACTTTATAGTAAATATGCATTTAACTGTTTAAAATATTGTCTCTTTGGTTATTAGCTAAATACGTTAAATTAGTAAAATAGTTGATGGTACTATTGAATGAGGAATTCGTGAGGTAGAATTGATTTGTAATTTGTTTAATGCTAGTGTTAATTATCATCAAAAGGAAGCTATTGAATATTATTTTGAGAAAAATAAATGTTAGATTAATATAAAATGTTCATTATTTTTTATTTTTTTTCTTTTATCAAATAACAAGAAATAAAAATAAAACAAAAACAATATAGACTACCTGCATACATATACGACACAAAAAGAAGAAGAAGAAAGGAACATACACGTAATAAAAAAAATAAGAAAAGAGAAAGAGAATGAAACAAAAACAAAGGAAAAGAATATATAAAAGAAAACACACCAAAAAACAGCAAAAAAAATAAAAAGAAATATATATATATATATATATATATATATATATTAAGAAAGGGTTAGAAAACGGACGGAGGCACAAAATCAAGGAAGAAAAAGGAAAGCGTACAATTTTTTATTTTTTTGTTAGATGAGTAATAAGAATAATTATATTTCATCTCAATTAAGAATGTGGTTCCACATCTTTACTTAAGAAACTCAAGGATGCGGTAACGCACCTTGGCCAAATTCAAGGATGCGGTTACGCACCTTGGCCAAATTATTTTAATAATTAATTTTGTTAATTTAAATAAAGAGGTGTATATTGAGATTATTAGATCTGTTGATCTCGAGAGGGGAAGACAGTTATGTTTCCAAATGTCAAGATCAAGAATGCAATTATGCATTTAGTTTAAGACTAATAAAAATTCAATAATTAAAAAATAAGCAAACCATGGCCTGTAGACACAATATATCCAAAAATAGTAAAAATAAGTATAAGTCAATAAAAGCGACCGTGCTAGAACCACTGGAGTCGAGGGATGCCTAATACCTTCCCCTCAGTCAACAGAATTCCTTACCCGAATTTCTAGTTCGCAGACCAAAGCTAAAAGAGTAATTTACTATTGATTAGGGATTCGAAAAGGTGACTTGGAACACCACAAGTCAATTCCAAGTGGCGACTCTGAAACAAAATAAAATAGTCCCTAAATCAATAACGTCACTTACATTGAAAAAATCCTATTGCTGGTCGGAAAAAGGGATGTGACATCTCTGGCAACTCCGCTGGAGATTAACCATAATTCGAGCTTTATTATATTGACTTTACTTGATTTTATTTATTATTTCATTGGATATATTATTTTGATGACCTAATGTGCTACTTTCTTCTCATTTATCGCTTTGATATTGTTGAATTGTAAATAATTGTCTTCTCGCGCACCATCTGAGTCTTTAAAAATAGGGTAGTAGGGAATGTAGTTATGCATCCCACCTTCTTTTGAGATAAAGCTGGAGTGTCTGGGCACTCAGTGAAGGATTTTAGTCACACATGTTAGGCAGGGTTGGACCAGCAATGAAGTCGGAATAGCGCTGCTACCGATAAGTTGCCCCTCATTGGCTCGAGTTGTCCACTTGGGTAAGCCAGTCTAGATACGTATCTCCTTTAGGGTCGAACCTAGTAAACGGAAACATAGACCTGCGTAGCCCTAGTAGGCTTCGCTTATTTGTATAATTTGCATTTCACTTAGTGGGACTCGACACAGGGGTTGGGTTCGTCTAGGACAGGAGACCCTCTTCTTGACCAACATGTCCATTTTATGTCTTATTGTAAAAAATCATGTGAAAGACCTCGATTGTTAACCGGCTTTAGGTTCCCTCTAAAATAAATTCTTTAATATCCATATATATTATGATTATTTTTAATAGTATTTTCTTGAAAAAAAGGGTCAAAATGAAATATATATATATATATATAGCTATGTATTTCTCAAAATAAAAGTACACTACAATATATAGGCGTGTCTACCAATATATCCCTAATAATGGGTTAGAATGTCCAATAGTTTTTGGCAAAGTCAATTTCAATTTTTTTATTTTTTTCTTATTTTTATACAAAAATTCTTTGATAAGCCATATATATCACCCGTTATATTGGCTCAGAGTTTTAATTAGTCCTGTTAAGAGTGTGTCATCTTCAACGTTTCATTGATCTATTTACAAGTAATAGTAATTAAAATTCATGATAGTCACTCATAATAATAGATTTAGTTGAAAGTATTATTTAAACCTTGATTTTAAAGGTGCATTTACTAGAAAATGTTTTCAATCAAACTCATAGAATAAACACTTGCTTAAGGAAATATAAGTTCTTTATCAAAAGAAATTTTCAAATAAATTAGATATTTATTGGCCACATTGCTCTAAGTCTGATTTTTCAAGTGACAAACATTTAAAATGTATTCACTTTATAAATACAAGTGCTTATTTTACCTTTTCTTAAAGTCTTTATTTGAAAAATACTTTGCGTCATTTTATATAAGTTTAACACATCTTTTTCCCTTTCCCAAATATAAGAGGTCCATAAATTAAGTATCGTAAATATGAGCGTTTCTTGACCCTGCATCTTTTTCCATAGGCACAACATGGTTCATCTCGGTAGTGAAAAGTGTCAGAAAAGGAAAAGAGATTCAAACGTACCACTTCAGGTTGTAGATTGTACTCCATTGCAGTAATGGGCATGGTGGAATGACATGGGGTTGATAGAACATAATATTCAAATATTTGGGTTTCTTGACTAGAATCATGCAAGTGGAACCTAAGAGAGATGTGACCGAAGCACTGTTGTCCTTTAAGGATCCCACCAACAATATTTTTCGTTTCTCAAATTTTGAAATGACCCCAACCTTGGAGGAAATAACTGGCTTTATGGGGTTTAGAGTGAGGTTACATCATCAGAGGATTATAGCCCCAAGGGGCATATCCATCAACAAATTTTTTCAACACTTGAACAATTGCAAAGTCAGGGAAAAATCATTAGACAAAGGTTGGATCTCATTACAGTTTTTGTATGATAGGTATGGAAGGGAGGACGGATTCAAGAAATTTGGAAGGACACTTAACAATAAGGGAAGGTTTGAAACATGGAAAGAGCATAGACGTTTTGCTTTTATGGTAGCTTTTTTAGGAACAATGGTTTTTCCAAGGAGAGGCGGAAAGATTAACATCCTTTTGACCGGGGTAGTGAATGTATTAATTGAGAAAAAGAATTATACCATCGTCCCCATGATTTTGGCTGATATCTACCATGCTTTGACTGTCTACCAGAAAGGAAAACGTTTCTTCCAGGGATGCAACATATTTGCTTCAACTATGGATAGTAGAACATCTTTACTAACCTCCTACAGTGGCAAAGTTCATTCAGGATCGAAGCGATTACATTACAAGTCATGCCAAAAGAGTAGAGAAATACAGATGTCCGGAAGGGGTCAATGCTTGGGTTGAACATTTTCGCTCGCTAACGGAAAATAAGATCACTTGGAATTATCCTTGGTTCCCTTGGGTAGAAGTCATACATATGTCATCTGTTCACCATTTTTTATTATTGATGAGTATTAGGGGTGTGCAACCATACGTATCGCTGCAAGTTTTACGTTAGTTAGGCAGGTGTCAAGTTCTACCTATCACAGAGGATATGACAGATTTTGTGTCCGAAGTTGGACCAGAGGCTCCCCTTCCTGAAGGATTGGCCCAAAAAATTTGGGATGGTTGTTTAGCCATGGTAATTGGAACGATGGTTAAAGAACGACACACAGGAGAAACTCACCTGGAATACTCCAATTGGCTTGAGCAACAACCTCAATTACAAGTTAGGCCGGCGAGATCTGTAAAAGAACCAATAGACCATGAGGTTGAGATGAAAATAAAAATCGAGTTGGCTTTGCATGATTACCTTGCTGAAAATCAGGAGTTAAGAGCAAATTTAGAGCTTGCTAGAGCCGCTCTAACGTAACAACAAGCAGAGTTCGAAGAGGAAAGAGCCAAGGCAACTCAGAGAGAAACCTTGCTCCCACGACATGTTAATCTTGCAACATTAGGGGAGCACAAGTTGCGGAACTTGCAGTATCTCAACAACAACAATTGAGGACATGTGATTAGAAAAGTCAGACAAATTTTGATCAAGAGAGAGCTCAGTGGGTCCGTGAAAGGGGAAGACTTCGAGAGGAAATAGAGTGAATCTCGACTCAAGAAAGACGTGCTAGAGAAATGGTGGCCTCTCGTGATCAACAGATACGAGGATGGAATCAGACTTTCAATTCACTTCGATCAAAAGTCTGTCGTTTGGCTAATCGCACTGCCCAAATGGGTTTAGATTATCAAGAGATGAACCATGAACAATTTCTGGCTGAAGTACCAGAATTCACTGAGTACCTTTTGACGTCGGTGCAAGATATATATCAGAGTGTAGGAGGTTGTTTAAGACCACCATCTCCATGAGCGAGCAAATGGGGATGCAAGCATGATATTTATGTGTTTGGGATATGAGGGTTGATACAAGCATTTGTTTCATTAGTGTTGTTTTCTTTAGTTTAAGTCCTCTTTTATTTCATTCTACATTTCTACACTTTGTCTAGGTCGTGTATGTTTAAGTTATTGACTTTTGTTTGATGATTTTCTCATCGTCTTCCTTCTTATGTTCCAAACATTGAAATGATATGTTAGGTTATGCTTATGTTTGGTTTCAATTTTCTCGTTAGTATGAATGCATAAATATATATCTATCTGTATATATCTTTCTTTTTTAAAAAAAGTTAAGTTTTAATGTATATTCTCGAACTACGTAAAGATCTGATTCATGCACCAACATGATACGTAGGCAACCCAATGGGTTTGATCAAACCTTTTTAACAAGAATAACTAAAGAGGAGAAAAAGCCTAGATAAGTCGGGATGAAACATAAGGTCTTCCATATTAGAAGTATATATGTCGATGCAATATGCACAATTCCTTAACAATAATATGTTTGCTACTTCGTTCAGAGAGAGAGAGAAAGAGAAAGACATATTAGCTTAAAGGTGATTGGTTTGTGGTTAAGCTGGCATCACATCCCTACAATACAAGGTTGAAAGGGAAGAAGAAAATGACCCACAAAGATGGGAACGAGTCTGACAATGATGAGGTCCGAAACTAGATGACTTCACAAGAAACAACGTCAATAGAAGAGGTAATGGCATTAAGACAACAAATGATAGATATGTACGAAGCTTGGACTAGTGGACAAGCTCCACCTTTTTCAATATGCGACTATCTAAATACAAACATGCCGCCCTCTATCCAAGTGTCGACAAATGATCCCATTTATCCACCTGGATTTGGCCCCTATGCTAACACATCCAACGTCGCTGGAACTTCTACGGTGCGCCCTTTGAGTACCCCTGTGATGAGTAATCCACTTTTTATGCCAACTGCACCGACTAATATCATTCCACAGCCAACAATGATTCCCAACAATGATTCTCCGTCCAAAGTTCGTCATGATCATGGTTACACCCTTGAAGAGGCAATTTAAATACCAAGCTCGTATCCCCACATTCATCAATATAGTTCCCCTATCGAAGTTGAAAAGATGGTTAAGAATGAGGAACATGAAGAGACGGCTAAGAAAATGAAGAGTTGGAACAGAGCATAAGAGATATCCAGGGACTAGGAAGCCACAAAGGAATCTCATTCAACGATTTGTGCATGTTTCCCCACGTCAATTTGCCTGTTGGTTTTAAAACTCTATTGTTTGAGAAATACGATGGTCATGGAGATCCCATAGCTCATTTGAAGAGATATTGCAATCAACTGAGGGTTGCAGAGGGCAAAGAAGAATTGCTTATGGCCTATTTTGGGGAAAGACTAGTGGGAATTGCATCCGAATGGTTCAAGATAAGGATATTGCCAACTGGCATACATGGGATTATTTGGCTCGATGTTTTGTGCAATAATTCCAATATAATATTGACACTGTGCCAGACCGCTCCTCATTAGACAACACGAGGAAAAGGACCACAAATTTTTTTCATGAATATGCCATTAGATGGAGGGAGAAAGTTGCTAGGGTTAAACCACCAATGAAGGAGTCGGAGATGATTGACATTTTTCTCCAAGCGCAAGAACTTGATTACTTTCACTACTCTCTTTCTGCTGTCAGGAAGACATTCACTGAAGTTATTACGGTTGGGGAAATGGTGGAAAATGGCAACAAGTCTGGAAAGATTGTAAGCCAAGCTGCCTTAAAATCCACAACACAAGTGCTTCAAAATGGTTCTGGAAATATTGGAGGGAAGAAGAGAAGGGAGGATGTAGCTACGGTTGTATTAGCGCCTCAGACCTATGTCCAAGATAATCCCCCGCAACAATATTTTCCTTCCCAAACTCCACAATATCCCATCCCATACTCTCCATATCCCATTTTCAGTGCACAACCAATTGTCCCCCCTTCTTATCCACAATGGCGTACCCCATTTCCTCAAATATCCACCACCCCTACAAATTCACCAAAATATTGTTAGACTTCCTTTTCATCCTAGAAAAGAATACAAGAAGGGAAATGGAGCTAAGGATGAATTCACCCCTATTGGAGAATCATATGCTAGCTTGTTTAAAAAATTAAGGACGTTGAATGTTTTGAGTCCTATTGAAAGAAAGATGTAAAATCCTCCCCCAAGAAATCTAGATTATTCTCAACACTGTGCCTATTGTTTTGATGCCCCAGGGTACAACATAGAGAGGTGTTGGTACTTGAAAAGGGCAATTCAAGATTTGATCGATGCTCATTGAATTATAGTTGAAATCCCAAATGGACCAAACATCAATCAAAATCCATTGCCCAGGCATACTGAAACAAACATGTTAGAAATGATGAATGGTTGCGAAGAAGTTGTAGTCCCATACAAGCCAATCCTTAAGGTTGGAACTAGCATAGAAAATTCGACGAATGTTGTTGACTTGACAAAATCGATGCCTTCAGGGGCAGAAAGGATGTCGGAAAAGTTGAACCCATCAAACACGCCCATCTTAACTGTGAAAGGAGAGTTTGAAGATGTTTGGACAAGTCAGAGAGAGGCAAGTTTGGTTATTCCAAGAGGGCCAAACAAGCCTATCTTGGTCGTGCAAGGAGCCCATATTCCACATGTGATCATTAGGCCAGTGTCCCAACTTCCAATGACTAATCCCAAGGCTTTCCCTTGGAATTATTAGCCCACCGTCGTGATATACAAAGGGAAAAAAGTCAATGAAGAAGTAGATGAAGTAGGAGGAATTACCTATTCGGGAAGATGTTATGCCCTGGCTGAATTAAGGAAAACTAAAAATGACCAAATGCAAGTTAAGAGTCTAGTCACTGAAAGAAAGGCGGAGGAGTTCTTAAGGAAGATGAATTGTCAGACTACTCCATTGTGGAACAGTTAAGGAAAACTCTAGCCCAAATCTCTTTGTTGTTTTTGTTAATACATTCAAATGAACATCGTAAAGCTGTAATGAAGATTCTGAATGAAGCACATGCTCCTAATGAAGTTACAGTGAGTCAGTTAGAGAAGATTGCTGGGAGAATCTTTGAGGTAAACTGCATCACCTTTTCAGATGATGAACTACCTGTGAAGGGTATGAGACATAACCATGGCCTCCATATCACTGTAAAGTGTGAGCTTTCATATGTCACTCGAGTTCTAATTGACGAAGGATCTGGAGCAAATATATGTCCCTTATCGACTCTACAAAAATTGAATGTTAGTGCCGAAAGGGTACGACCCAACAACGTATGTGTTAGAGCTTTTGATGCGTCAAAAATAGATGCCATTGGGGAGATAAAGCTCGTACTAAAAATAGGGCTTGTCGATTTTACCGTGAATTTTCAAGTGCTGAATATCAATGCATCCTACATTCTATTGTTGGGGAGACCATGGGTGCATAGGGCTGGGGCAGTCCTCTCTACGTTGCATCAAATGATTAAGTTTGAATATGACCGATAAGAAGTGATTGTTCATAGTGAGGGGGATCTGTCAGTCTACAAAGAATCTTCCCTCCTTTTTATCAAGGTGAATAATGAGAATGAGGCGCTGGTTTATCAAGTTTTTGAGGTAGTGGTTGTTGAGCATATCCTCGAGGGGAATCTCATTTCAAACAACTGCCAATGACGTCCGTGATGATGGTAAATGAAATGTTGAAGCATGGGTTTGAACCAGGTAAAGGCTTGGGGATCTTCTTGCAAGGGAGAGCTTATCCGGTGTGTCCACGAAAGAGCCTTGGTACTTTTGGCTTAGAATACAAGCCCAGAGTCGAAGACAAAATGAAGGCAAAGAATCAGAAGAGAGATGTATGGTCACTTACCAAGCCTATACCACCCATACACAAATCTTTCATCAAATCCCACACAATAGAATCTTCTGAGTCACCACTCCCAGAGCCAGTGCTGGAGGTTCACGAAGAATTGATCAATTATTTTCAAGATTTATTTGTCGAGGCTAATATGGTTGAACTCGGAGAAGGCACTAGCGACAGAGATGTGCAATTCAATGGTCTTGATGTCCAGATGAACAATTAGGAGGCCACTCCTCTCCCCATTAAGAATGAGTGTTGGTAGTCTGTCTTGTTTTTCTTTCTGCCATCCGATTTATTCAAGGGTTGTAATTCGGATTTTGTCTTGTCATTTTATTTCAAGCTCTCTATTTTCCTTTTCAATAGGATGTAATGGTGTTTTTATTTCAGTCTAATATATTTATTTGTTTTCTTCTATACAGTTCTTTCTATGTCGATTCTAGTGATATGACATGCATGCAAAAAAAATTGCTAGATCTTAAAATCCAATCTAATCTTTGACCTAATCCTGATATAATAAGTCAAGAATCAAATTTGATGAAGACAAAGTATTTGAAGAAGTAAGCAGGGATTTCAAACATTTTGAGAATAAATCAAACCCAAACATAAGAGAAACTGAGACGATAAATTTAGGGGATCATGAAAATATTAAGGAGACTAAGATAAGTGTACATGCTCGACATCAAATGGAGGATATAATCCAGGCTCTTTTTTATTACAAGGATGTTTTTGCGTCATCTTATGATGACATGCCTGGATTAAGCACTGACATAGTGGTTCACAGGTTGCTGATTGATCCTAAGTTCCCTCCGGTAAAGCAAAAATTGAGAAAGCTTAAAACTGACATGAGTGTAATAACTAAAGAGGAAATCACAAAACAACTTGAGGTCAAAGTCATTCGAGTTGCTCAATATCCTTCTTGGTTAGCCAACATCGTAGTTGTCCCTAAGAAAGACGACAAAATTCGAATGTGTGTTGATTATCGTGATTTGAACAAAGCAAGTCCAAAATATGACTTTTCTTTGCCCAAAATTCATATTTTGTTGGATAATTGTGGTAAACATGAGATTACATCTTTTGTGGATTGCTATGCAGGTTATCATCAGATTATTATGGATGATGAAGATGCAAAAAAAATGTCTTTCATCACTCCATGGGGGTACATATTGTTATCGGGTTATGCTTTTGGGTTAAAAAATGCGGGGGCAACTTATATGAGGGCAATGACAACCATGTTTCATGAAATGATGCATAAAGAAATCGAAGTTTATGTGGACGATGTGGTCATTAAATAAAAAAAATAGTCAAATCATGTAGAAGATTTAAGAAGATTCTTCGAAAGGCTCCGCAGGTATAATCTCAAGCTTAATCCTGCAAAATGTGTATTTGGAGTACCATTAGGAAAACTTTTGGGGTTTATAGTCAGTCGACGAGGTATTGAGTTAGATCCTTCAAAAATAAAAGTCATTTAGGAATTACCACCTCCAAAGAACAAAACTGAGTTTATGAGCCTTCTAGGAAGGTTAAACTACATTAGTAGATTCATTGCTCAACTCACAACAACCTGCGAGCACATTTTTAAGTTGTTAAAAAATAATGCCACAGTCGAATGGATCGAAGAATGTCGAGAGGCGTTTGAAAGAATTAATAATTACTTATCGAATCCCCCTGTGTTGGTTCCTCCCGAACCAGGCAGACCATTGATATTATATATGTCAGTACTGGATAATTCTTTTGGTTGTGTATTGGGTCAGCATGATGGCACTCAGAAGAAAGAGCAGGTCATTTATTACCTCAGCAAGAAATTTACCATTTATGAATCAAAGTACACCCTTCTTGAAAGAATGTGTTGTGCCCTAACTTGGGTAGCACAAAAGTTGAAGCATTATCTTTCATCTTATACTACCTATCTCATTTCTCGTATAGATTCGTTAAAATATATTTTTCAAAAGCCCATGCCCATGGGCAGGCTTGCGAAATGGCAACTATTACTCACAGAGTTTGACATTATCTATGTGACGCGAACCGCAATGAAAGCTCAAGCATTGGCAGATCATTTGGCAGAGAACCCTATTGATGAAAAATATGAACCACTTAAGACCTATTTTCCAGATGAAGAGATAACCTGTATCGATGAAGTTATTCACGATAATAATTAAGGATGGAAGTTGTTCTTTGACGGTGCCTCTAACAAAAAGGGAGTTGGAATAAGAGTTGTTCTTATGTCTGAATCAGGGGAATATTACCCTATAACAGCCCAACTTAGATTATATTGTACTAATAATATGTTAGAGTATGAAGCTTGCATTTTAGGTTTGAGGTTAGCTACTGACATGGACATCCAAGAACTGTTAGTGTTAGGAGACTCAGACTTGCTAGTTCATCAAATTCAAAGAGAATGGGAAACTCGTGACCCAAAGCTCATACCATATCAAAATTATTTACAAGATCTTTGTCAATGATTCATGTCGATACAGTTTAGACACATTCCTAGAGTTCACAATGAGATTGCAGATGCATTGGCCACTTTATCTTCGATGCTCCAACATCCTGATGACGCTTATATCAATCCTTTATACATAAAAAATCATGATCAACATGCTTATTGCAACATGGTTGAGGAGGAATTTGATGGTAAAACTTGGTTCCATGATATTAAAACATATCTTCAGTCTAAAGAATGTCTGTCGGATGCAACTAGTAATCAATAAAGAACTATTCGGTGACTAGCTAGCAGGTTTTTCTTAAGCGGAGGCATATTGTACAAGAAAACACCTGATTTGGGTCTTCTAAGATGTGTAAATGCTAAAGAGGCTTCAACAATCATGATTGAAGTACACTCAAGAGTTTGTGGACCTCACATGAATGGATATGTTCTAGCCAAGAAGATACTTCTAGCAGGTTATTATTGGCTCACCATGGAGCGGGATTCCATAATTTGTTTGTAAATGTCATGAATGTCAAATACACGGTGATTTGATACACTCTCCCCACTCCGAGTTGCATGCGATGTCTACTCCATGGCCTTTCATGGCACGGGGAATGGATGTTATTGGACCAATAGAACCAAAAGCATCGAATGGTCATAGGTTCATCCTGGTGTCCATTGATTATCTTACAAAGTGGGTGGAAGCAATAACTTTCAAGTCAGTGATAAAGAAGGTCGTGGTGGATTTCATTCATTTCAACGTCATCTGTCGATTTGGTATTCCTAAGGTAATTGTTACCGATAATGCTACAAATCTCAACAGTCGTTTAATGCAAGAGGTATGCCATCAATTTAAGATTGAGCATCGAAATTTGACTCTGTATCGCCCAAAAGTAAATGGGGCTGTAGAAGCTGCTAACAAAAATATAAAAAAGTTACTTCGTAAAATGGTGCAAGGTTCTCGACAATGGCATGAAAAGTTGCCTTTTGCTTTGTTGGGTTATCTCACTACAGTTCGTACGTCTGTGGGTGCCACCCCTAATCGCTGGTATATGGGACTGAGGCAGTTATACCTGCAGAGGTTGAGATTCCGTCCCTACGGATTGTTGTAGAGGCTGAAATTGATGATGATGAGTGGATCAGAACACGGTTGGAGCAATTGAGTTTGATTGATGAGAAGCCGTTGACTTCAGTATGCCATGGACAATTGTACCAGAAAAGAATGGCATGAGCATACAACAAAAAGGTGCATCCCAAACGTTTCAAAGAGGGTCAATTAGTGTTGTGACACATTCTGCCACACCAGGCTGAAGTCAAAGGAAAATTTTCTCCAAATTGGAAAGGACAATTCATTGTAAAGAAGGTATTATCCAATGGTGCTCTTTACTTAGCAGATATAGAAGGCAAAATGACAGAAATGGTCATCAATGCTGATGCTGTGAAGAGATATTATATATGATGTGATTTTTCGGTATTAGAAACCCTTATGTTTGGACTTGACATTTCAAAGGTTGATGTAATGGAAATTCTTGGTTCTGTGTCTAAGTATTAATTTATATGTTGTCACTCTTGTTGAGATTTAATTTACTTTCTTGGTTCTTCCATATAAAAGAAAAAAAGAAGAAGAAAATCAATCAACATGAACTACGTCTGACCTGATTCTTGTTTCGGCAAGATACGTAGGCAACCCTGTCGTTGGGTTCGATCTAACCAAATAAAAAATTCAAAATTCCATATTTGCAAAAATTGGGGCAAAATTCATTTTTTTATTCTTTTTTTTTATTATTTATTTTTCTATCCTAAAGCTAAAGTCAATCCCATCATTTAAAGTCGTATTTGACCCTTCATCTTGTCATTTCTTTCTAACCTTGTATAAAATCATGTTTCAATCAAAGAAAGACCTTTGGATCAACCTTTGAAATGTCAAGAGTAAGTATGCTAAGGGTACGAACAATGACATCATACTCCTTTTCATGAAAAAAAAATGAGAGAGTCTTATTGGTGAAGACCCTATGTAGGCACCGTAAGGCGAAAGTGAGTTGTGAAAATAAAAAGAATAAAAAAATGAGAGTCTTATTGGTGAAGACCCTAAGTGGGCACCGTAAGGCGAAAGTGAGCTGTGAAAAAAAAATTAAAAAAAATGAGAGAGTCTTATTGGTGAAAACCCTAACGGGCACAATAAGGCGAATGTAAATTAAGAGAAATGAGAGTTTTGTTGGTGAAAACCCTAACGGGCACCATAAGGTGAATGTTAGTTGAAGGAATCAAAATGAAGGAGTCATAGTGGCAAAAACCCTCATGGATATCATAAGGCAAATAAGGGTTTGAGATTGGTTATGACTTCAATAAAGATTGAGACCCCACATCAAAAATTAGAGGATCAATAATGGTTGATGAATAATTGGATGGACAAATCGGGTAATCAATTCAAATTGCATGTCATATCAGTAGAGTCGGCTTCCACATTCAGATAAGTTTTCTTTTTTCCCCTCTCTAAAAGAGATTCTTCTTCGAATCATTTTCTTTTATTATTGTGTAGTATATATTTTTCTTCCACTTTTCATCACTTTACTTCATATGTCTTTGAGTTGAGTCTGTGTCAAGAAGGCGAGAAAGGATTTCAAGACTAGCTACCAACTCTGGATTTGTACAAGGCAAAACATCAGGCCAATGAGTAATAATTTGTCGATGAGTTTTGGATTTAGAAAAGTTTATGATTTAATGAAGGCTAAACAATAAGTAGCGTGAAACGAAGGAACATATGAGATTTAAGTCCCTCAAATTAAGAAAATTTGGGTAAAATACAGTCAATCAATGACGAGCACTGGCCATTTGGAAGTGAGTAAAACATGATAGGTGCTACTAATCCTCGTCTAAAGGCAAAACCACAAATCAACCACCACGTTTTTAAAGTCACAAATTTTCTCTGTTGAAGCAGGGGCACAAGTTATTTCGAGATCAAAGATCCAAAAACCTAGATGTTCAATTCAGTCTACGAAGTGCTAAATAGCAACAATGAACAAAAATTATAGTCCATATTGGGTAAGTGTTTTGTTTGTCTTATTTGTCTATGGGACGTAGTGTAGCAAGGACCCTCCTGAACAATGGGACGTAGTATAGCAAGGACACTCCTTAACAATGGGACGTAGTATAGCAAGGACCATCTTGAACAATGGGACGTAGTGTAGCAAGGACCCTCCTGAACAATGGGACGTAGTGTAGCAAGGACCCTCCTGAACAATAGGACGTAGTGTAGCAAGGACCCTCCTAAACAATGGGACGTAGTCTAGCAAGGACCTTCCTGAACAATGGGACGTAGTATAGCTAGGACCCTCCTGAACAATGGGACGTAGTGTAGCAAGGACCCTCCTAAACAATGGGACGTAGTGTAGCAAGGACCCTCCTAAATAATGGGACTTAGAGTAGCAAGGACCCTCCTGAATAATGGGACGTAGTGTAGAAAGGAACCTCCTGATCAATGGGACGTATTGTAGCAAGGACCTTCCTGAATAATGGGACGTAGTGTAGCAAGGACCCTCCTAAACAATGGGACGTAGTGCAGCAAGGACCCTCCTGAATAATGGGACGTAGTGTAGCAAGGACCCTCCTGAACAATGGGACGTAGTGTAGCAAGGACCCTCCTAAACAATGGGACCTAGTGCAGCAAGGACCCTCCTGAACCATTGGGACGTAGGGTAGCAAGAACCCTCTTGAACAATGGGACGTAGTGTAGCAATGACCCTCCTGAATAATGGGACGTAGTGTAGCAAGGACTCTCTTGAATAATGGGACGTAGTGTAGCAAGGACCCTCCTGAACAATGGGACGTAGTGTAGCAAGGACCCTCCTGAATAATAGGACGTAGTATAGCAAGGACCTCCTAAACAAAGGGACGTAGTATAGCAAGGACCCTCCTGGATAATGGTTCTAGAGTAACATAATATTATTTAATCGGTTCATCACGAAGAATGGAGTTGGTGTAAACACGCATAAGCCCTCTGAAGAATACATCGCGACAAAGTTCAAATTGTTCAAAGTCTCGATTCAAAGCTAAGCACCATCTTTTATTTCTCTCACAAAATTTTCTTATATATAAACGGCGGCAAAATTTTGTGTTATTATTTTTGTTTGTTTTAATTTCAGGAATCTAGTGATAGAATGGGGTCAATCCATATTTCCAGCTCAGGATCTTGCATGGAAAATAGTGTAATTTTCGAGCTCAATTTCTATTGAAGAAGCTGGAGCTCATTCTAAAAAAAAAAACACTCAATAACCAAGTACGAGTAAAAGGAACCTACCTTGAGAAAGACGTTTTCCTTTGAACTCATTTGAGATGAAAATCAATAACTCATAACTCAAGAAGCACGAAGACTCAAGTCAAGGTTCAAGAGAAGCTACATAGATAGGGTCGTGTACTTGTATTTCCTTTAAATATGTTGTCTTTTATATTCATGTAACAATAGGAGTCGCGAACAGAAGCCTTGAGGGGATCTTACTTGACTTCCAACTCATCATTTCATCTCCTTGAACTACACGTAACCTGATTCCCTTATAACCCAGGATATGTAGGATGTCTAAAACTAGGACTCGGTCGTATATTTTTCTTTTCGAATATGAGTCCGATCAACACTTTTCACTTTGTCTACTTCTTTGTCTGAAAACTCTTCGTGTTTCAAGTCAAAGAGGGAAAAACTGTAGACACATAATTTTTGACCGAACTTAAAATTTTACACCATTTTTAGAGCTGAAATTTTTTTATAAACATAAATTACATATTTTGACTTTTCGTTTATTTTGTTAAGTTTATTTTAAAAGATTTGAAAACAACAAAAATTGAATCACTTTTTAAGGTAAGTTTTATTTTCAATTGTTTAAAAAGAAATTGAAGATTACAAAAAATCTACATTATTTTTGAAATTAAGTTTTTATAAATAAGCTAGTATTATTTAATTGGTTTTTTTTTTAATATAGCTAGTTGACTTTTTCTTAGATTTTTATTAATTTTAAATAATTAGTTGATATGTTATTATAATTTATTATTTGTAGTTAATTATTATTCTTTTAAAATTAGAATAAAACTAAAACTAAAATAAAAAATAACCTAAATAATCTAACAAACTTACCCCACTCCTACTCCTATCCAAAACATACTACACGTAGAAAAAAAAAGGAAAACAAAAACAAAAAAAATAATCTTTTGACTTATTTTCAAAAAAATAAAAAATAAATAAGAGAAGAAAAGAAAATCATTAGCAAGTTATACTCCCACTTTCTCTCAAATTCCACATACTCCCACTTTTCACAGCTCTTGACTTCACATAACTAGAGGAAGAAAAAGTCAATAGCAAAAAGAAACCAACTCACACACGTACCAAAAAAAAAAATCTGCAAAAAGAAAAAGGAGAAAAATCGATCATATATATATATAACACATATGCCAGAAAAAAGGATAGATCATTAGCAAAGAAAAATAGAAGGGAAAAAAGATTTTCAGCAAAATACTTCTTTCTCTACGCGTACAACACATACGTATTCGTCCTCTTATTATACATATTTTTCTCGACTCACAAATAAAGTTTGAGTTGGAGGTTTGCTTTCGTGGTTTCAAGTTCGTGGTTTTCTATTAGGATTGCTTTATTTTCGTGAGTTTGATTTTCACAAGAGGTACTATTTAACATTTATTTTATAATTTGATTTTCATGATTATATAGTATTTAATTCCAATGTTATGAATTGGCTCAAATTCTATCATTTGTCGACGAGTTTTGGATTCAGAAAAGTCCATGATTTAATGAAGGCTAAACAATAAGTAGAGTGAAACGAAAGCACATATGATATTTAAGTCCCTCAAAGTAAGCAAATTTGGGTAAAATACAGTCAATCAATGACGAGCACTGGCCATTTCAAAATAAATAAAACATGACAGGTGCTAGCAATCCTCGTCGGAAGACAAAACCACAAACCAACCACCACGTTTTTAAACTCACAAATTATCTTTGTTGAAGCAGGGGCACAAGTTATTTCGAGATCAAAGATCCAAAAACATAGATGTTCAATTCATTCTACGAAGTACTAATTAGCAACATTGCACAAAAATTAGATTCCATATTGGGTAAGTGTTTTGTTTGTCTTATTAGTCTATGGGACGTAGTGTAGCAAGGACCCTCCTAAACAATGGGACGTACTATAGCAAGGACCCTCCTGAACAATGGGACGTACTATAGCAAGGACCCTCCTGAACAATGGGACGTAGTATAGCAAGGACCCTCCTGAACAATGAGACGTAGTGTAGCAAGGACCATCCTGAACAATAGGACGTAGTGTAGCAAAGACCTTCCTGAACAATGGGACGTATTGTAGCAAGGACCCTCCTCAACAATGGGACGTAGTGTAGCAAGGACCATCCTGAACAATGGAACGTAGTGTAGCAAGGACCCTTCTGAACAATGGGACGTAGTGTAGCAAGGACCCTTATGAACAATGGGACGTAGTGTAGTAAGGACCCTCTTGAATAATGGGACGTAATGTAGCAAGGACCCTCCTGAACAATGGGATGTAGTGTAGCAAAGACCCGCCGGAACAATGGGACGTAGTGTAGCAAATACTCTCCTGAATAGTGGGATGTAATGTAGCAAGGAACCTCCTGAATAATGAGACGTAGTGTAGTAAGGTCCCTCCTAAACAATGGGATGTAGTGTAGTAAGGACCCTCCTGAATAATAGGACGTAGTATAGCAAGGACCCTCCTGAATAAGGGGATGTGGTATAGCAAGGACCCTCCTGGATAATGAGACTAGACTAACATAATCTTATTTAACCGGTTCATCATGAAGAATGGAGTTGGTGTAAATATGCATAAGCCCTCTGAAGAGTACATTGCGTCAAAGCTCGAATCGTTCAAAGTCTCGATTCAAAGCTAAGCACCATCTTTTATTTCTCTCACAAAATTTTCTTATATATAAACTAGGGAAAATTTTGTGTTATTATTTCTGTTTGTTTTAATTTCAGGAATCTAGTGATAGAATGGGATCAATCCACATTTCCAGCTCAGGATCTTGCATGGAAAATAGTGTAATTTTCAAGCTCAATCTCAATTGAAGAAGCAGGAGCTCATTCTAAAAAAATAAAACACAATCAATAACCAAGTACGAGTAAAAGGAACCTACCTAGAGAAAGACGTTTACCTTTGAACTCATTTGAGATGAAAATCAATATCTCATAACTCAAGAAGCACGAAGACTCAAGTTTAGGTTCAAGAGAAGCTACATAGATAGGGTGGTCTACTTGTATTTCCTTTCAATTTTTTGTCTTTTATATTCATGTAACAATAGGAGTCGTGAACTGGTGCCTCGAGGGGACCTCACTTGACTTCTAACTCATCATTTCATCTCCTTGAACTACACGTGACCTGATTCTATTATATCCCGGGATATGTAGGATGTCCAAAACTAGGACTCGGTCGCATATTTTTCTTTTCGAATAAGAGTTCGGTCAAAACTTGTCACGTTGTCTACTTCTTTGTTTGAAAACTCTTTGTGTTTCCAGTCAAATAGGGGCAAACTGTAGACACGTAATTTTTGACTGAACTTAAAATTTTACACCATTTTTAGAGCTGCAATATTTTTAAAAATAAAAATTAAATATTTTGACTTTTCTCTTATTTTTATTTTAAAATATTTGAAAACAACAAAAATAGAATCATTTTTTAAGTTAAGTTTTATTTTCAATTGTTTAAAAAGAAATGGAAGATTACAAAAAATCTACATTATTTTTGAAATTAAGTTTTTATAAATAAGCTAGTATTATTTCTTTGTTTTTTTAATATATATAGCTATTTGACTTTTTCTTAGATTTTTATTAATTTTAAATAATTAGTTGATATAGATGTTATTATAATTTATTATTTGTAGTTAATTATTATTCTTTTAAAAGTATAATAAAACTAAAACTAAAATAAAAGATAACCTAAATAATCTAACAAACCTACCTCACTCCTACTCCTATCCAAAACATACTATACGTAGAAAAAAAAAGGAAAACAAAAACAAAAAAAATAATCTTTTGACTTATTTTCAAAAAAATAAAAAATAAATAAGAGAAGAAAAGAAAATCATCAGCAAGTTATACTTCCACTTCCTCTCAACTTCCACATACTCCCACTTCTTTACAACTCTCCACTTCACACGACTAGAGGAAGAAAAAGTCAATAAAAAAAAGAGATCCACTCTCACACGTACCAAAAAAAAAATCTGCAAAAATAAAAAGGAGAAAAATCGATCCTATATATATATAACACATATGCCAGAATAAATGATAGATCATTAGCAAAGAAAAATATAAGGGAAAAGAGATTTTCAGCAACATACTTCTTTCTCTATGCGTACAACACATACGTATTCGTCCTCTTATTATACATATTTTTCTCTACTCACAAATAAAGGTTGAGTTGGAGGTTTGCTTTCGTGGTTTGAAGTTCGTGGTTTTCTACTAGGATTGCTTTATTTTCGTGAGTTTGATTTTCGCAAGAGGTACTATTTAACATTTATTTTATAATTTGATTTTCATGATTATATAGTATTTAATTCCAATGTTATAAATTGACTCAAATTCTATGCTTGTTCAACCTTTTCATTATAATATTGAAATATGGTAAATATGTGTATATTGTTAAATTTAGAATAAATTTTGTATAGTATCGTATTTTGATCTTTATGTCTAGTATTTGGGGATATCGTTCTTGTTCCTATTTTTACCACACAAATTCATATTCTGTTTCATTTTACTTATTTTTTATATATTTATTTGTGAATTAAAGCATGAATAAAGTTATTTAAATGATTCCATGTATTAGATAGTCTATAAAGTTGATTCTGATAGTACACCTTACTTTTCTCTCCTTATTATTTTCAGTATTGATACTTTATTGTAAATATGCATATAACTGTTTAAAATATTGTCTCTTTCATTATTAGCTAAATACGTTAAACTAGTAAAATAGTTTATGATAATATTGAATGAGGAGTTCGTGAGGTAGAATTGATTTGTAATTTGTTTAATGCTAGTGTTAATTATCATCTAAAGTAGGCTATTAAGTATTATTTTGAGAAAAATAAATGCTGGAATGATATACAATGCTCATTATTTTTATGTTTTTCTTTTATCAAATAACAAGAAATAAAAATAAAACAAAAACAATATAGACTACCTGCATACATATACAACACAAAAAAAAGAAGAACGAGAAAGGAACAGAAACGTAATAAAAAAAATAAGAAAAGAGAAACAGAATAAAACAAAAACAAAGGAAAATAAAATATATAAAAAATATAAAATACTAACCAAAAACAGCATATATATTAAGAAAAGGTTAGAAAACGGATGGAGGCTCAAAACCAAGGAAGAAAAAGGAAAACGTACAATTTTTTATTTTTTATTTTTTTGTTAGATGAGTAATAATAATAATTAAATTTCATCTCAATTAAGAATGTGGTTCCACATCTTTTTGAGATACTTAAGAAACTCAAGGATGCGGTCACGCACCTTGGCCAAATTCAAGGATGCGTTTACGCACCTTGGCCAAATTATTTTAATAATTAATTTTGTTAATTCAAACCAAGAGGTGTAAATTGAGATTATTAGGTGTGATGAACTCGAGAGGGGAAGACAATTATGTCTCCAAATGTCAAGATCGAGAATGCAGTTATGCATCCGGTTTAAGACTAATAAAAATTCAACAATTTAAAAATAAGCAAACCATGGCCTGTACACACAATATATCCAAAAATAGTAAAAATAAGTATAAGTCAATAAAAGCGACCGTGCTAGAACCACGGCACTCAAGGGATGCCTAATACCTTCCCCTCGGTCAATAGAATTCCTTACCCGAATTTCTGGTTCGCAGACCAAAACTAAAAGAGTCATTTCCTATTGATTAGGGATTCAAAAAGGTAACTTAGAACACCACAAATCAATTCCAAGTGGCGACTCTGAAACAAAATAAAATAATCTCTAAATCAATAACGTCACTTAAATTGGAAAAACCCTATCGCTGGTCGAAAAAAGGGGTGTGACATCTCTGCCTGGTTGCACTGCACCTCTGCCTGCGTTACCATTTCCTCTGCCCCTACGACCACCTTGAGGATGCCCTCGACCATTATTACCATTTCCTGTGGGTACCACTACTCTAGTTTGCTACTGCACGAAATCCAACACACGTGGGTGGGTACAATCTCTTCTCATATACCCAGGTTCTCCACAATTTTAGCAAGGACGATCAAAAGATGGTCTACCGCTAGTCGAAGGCGCGACTCCCTGGCTATCCTGCATCAAATTATGAGATCGTGTTCCTGAGTAGTTACCTGTAGAGGCAGGCATAGCGGACTGAATTGGCTTAGCTGCAAGTGTTGGCCTTCAAGACCCCAGGAGAAAGAACCTTAAAAGTTACCCGAGTTCTTGGCCCTTTTAGCAAATGCCTTATCCTGACCGTCTCGCCTCACCCCCTCCACTTTCTTAACAAAGTCAGTTATCTCATTAAAGCTCCTCCCTGCAGAGGTCATATGAACAGACAATACCTGCAACTCAAAGTTTAATCCCCTAATAAATAAACGGATCCTCTCCTCCATAGTAGTCACCTATTGAGTAACATATCTAGACAAAGCATGGAACTTGGCCTCATAAGCAGCCACAAACATACCACCTTGCTCCAAAGCCATGAACTCATCCTTCTTGCGATCTCTCAATGTCCTAGGCACATATTTCTCTAAAAACATTGCATGAAACTGGGGCCAAGAAAGTGGGGGTAAAACTAAAGATCTGCATTCCATATAATCTCTCCACCACTGCTTAACCTCACCTTGAAATTGAAAAGTCACGAACTCAATCCCATGCTGATGGACAATTCCCAACTTATGAAGCCTCTCACAACAATCTATAGTAAACTCATAAGCATCCTCACTCTCAGAACCAAGAAATACAAGAGGCTTAAGCTTCAAAAACTTAGTCAACATTTCATTCTCATTACCAGTCATAATAGAACCCAACAAAGGATGGAAGAACGCATCATTACCTCCAGTCCCACCCACCTTGGGTGTAGAGACAACAGTAGGAGGATTGGTGGGAGCTTGAGTTGCTTGAACAGACGGAAGCACTGCAGGACCAACCAACCCTTTCAAGAATGATATGATTTGTTGAGCTAACACTAGGTCTATAGGAGGAACACCGGTAGTTTCAGCCGGCACCTCTTTCTCTAGTCCAACCTCCTCAACATTTTCTATCTCAACATTCTCCTCTATCACTTCATGATGCACAAGAGGAGCCTCATTTTGGGGAGCATTTTCGAACGGTACCCCATCTCTAGTAGGCGCCACTTTTCCTCAGCCTCTACCCCTAGCTCTTCCTCTACCCCTACCTCGACCGCGACGTCTCGCTGTAGATTCCTCAGTTGGAGCATTGACGGGAGCTATGGGCTTGACGTTGTTGAATCTAGCATTAACCATCTGCGAACAGAAGAATGAAGGAGGTTAGACACCAATTCAAATCGACAGATACCAATTGGAATCAAGTTATACCATGAAAGGAGACCAGAGAAACATAGAGATTATCCTAAAGTCCTATAGTCTCTCGTAGAAAAGTACAGGCGTCTATGTACCGTTCAGCAAGACTCTACTAGACTCATTTTGGTACATCGAGATCAACTAACCTAAGCTTTGATACCAACTTTGTCACGACCCATACCATCGTGATTGACACCCACACTAACTCTCCGGCGGGAGAACAACTACTACAACCCAAACCAAGCAGCTAAACCAAAAACTAATGCATTTAAGTTACGGAAGCAAGTCAAATAGCTAAAAATTGAAGTGCCCATAAACTTCCAAAAGATCTAACAACTAAACAATGCGGAAATAACACCTAGAACCTGAAAGTCAATGTACCAAAACATCTAACAAGATCCATAAGTCTAACGAGAAGGGTTACGACCCAAAACTAATGAACTAATAACTAACTAGAAAAGTCTAAGTTCGAAATGTGGACATAGACGAAAGGAGAACTCATGGTAGCTTGAAAGAATTGGCTCACCCTTGAATTCGATGGGCGATCACTGATCTTCTAAGAGAGGACTGTTAATAGCCACCTGAAGATGCCCTGTACTCAACAAAGAAAGAGCAAGTTCAGTATCAGTACACAACCACAGTGTACTGGTAGGATCACACGTCTATCCCACTAAGTGCAACATACATAAGTCATTACAACAATATAATCAGATGATTAATATCAAACATATACAAGATTATCAACATTTACGAACAATACACAATTTCGTATTTCTCAAGATACACAATTATGTCAAATCATTGATCCTCTCATGGAACCCAAACAGTTAGCATACCGGACGTGTTACCCGATCCACGATTACGCCAGAACGTGGCAACCGATACCATAATTAGGCCAAAACATGGCAACCGATCCAAGTTAGTGTGTCGGAACGCAACACCCAATCCATTCAACAAGCCACAATCACAATCACAAAGTACATTCTCATAATCATACAATCAAGTCATGATTCATGACATTCATCAATCATATATCCTCATTTGCAATTAATGTGATCAATAATGCAACATTCGCATACATACATGTATCATAATGAAGCAAGAACAAACATATATCACACAATCATAGAATTACAACCATCACATACCTCGAAACAAGCTTGAAACCCTAAGAAACTTGATTCTTCCCTTTCCGGAATCAATAAACAATCACTAATTACCCAAATTACTAACAATTCTAACAACCCTAGATCATACACATGATCCCACTATCCAAATTAGGGCTCTTTCCACCATAATTCTTAGATCAAAACTCTTCCCCATCGATAATTACCCATTAGATTACGTTCTACGGATCAAAATATGGATTTGGGGTGTTAAAATCTTACCTTTAGCCTCAAGAATGGTGGAAAACTGTTAAGAAAACCCTGGATTCGTTCCTTAGCTCACAAATTCAAAAATTGTAGAATAAAACATTTTTGGGGTATATTTCTGACTTTAAGTCGCGTCTACCCTGCCACGGCGGCACTCACACCGCTATAGCGGCCCTGCCCTGGGGCAGAAATCCCGCCCCAGCGGCTTATACAGAACCAGTGAGCTATTTTAATAATTCCAAGACCTCCATTTCACAACACATCTTCAACCAACGACACTCAAAAAATACCCGTTCACGGTAAGATCAATTTCAGGAGTTCTACTCACCCGAATTCAATTATGTAAAGTTATACGAATTCTTAATGACTTATCTATCTACTCATGTGATCAAATTCATAATTAAATCTTCCAATTGCTTCCAGATTTCCCTAGACTTTAATGACTCTGATTTCGTCCAAATCTAGACTAGGTTGGGAAATTTCAAGTTACTACGGAAAAAAAATTCGGCCCAAAATTTTTCCCCGTTGACTTTTCTATAACGACGAAACCCGGTCGTTACAAAAGTTTAGCCAAAATTTGGACAGAATGGTAAAAATACATGTTCACACTATAAACTAGTTTCTTTTTGGATAATTTTACCCCTTAACCTAAAAATTGGATATATTCTTCAATCATGTTTTCAATACATTGAAATTAATTAATGACATTAATTATTGATGATTTCATAATCCATTATGGAAAAGGACTACAAATTCCACCAAAGAATTAAGGGCCTGTTTGGAAAGCCACCCTGGTAATTGGGTTTGGTGTAAATACACTATTTGTCTTGTTTGGTTGGTCAGGTAATGAGTGCAATCGGCAAGGGATAATTATAGTCTCCAATTCTCAGGAAGGGGCTGTTAATTGTTGGTAAGTACATGGTGTAATTACAAGTTGCTTACTTTTTAATTTTTTCTTTTTATTTCTATTTTTTTCATTTTAATTTATTTTTTATTTCTCTTATTTGAAATTCTTTTTTATTTTTACTATAGAATTTCTAAAAATTTATTGTTTATTTTTTATATTTCATTTCTTTCTCATTCTCTACATTTACTTCATGTGTGTCCATGGATTTTTCATATTATCTATTTTTTATGTCTTGCTTTTTTTTTACTGGCATAATATTGTGTCACAACCCAGGGGTACCCCCTAGATGTAACACGGCGTACTCGACCCCGAAGGGGTCTTATACAAGCCCTTAGCATATCATAAACATAAGTAATAGAAATGATGCGGAATTAAAACTTTTTACAATCGAAGTCTTTTCAGAAAACTAAATGGAAGTCTAGACATTGTCTCAATAACCTTCTAATACAATCGAGTATTAATAGGGTCCAAGCCCTTTATAACATAGTCTCAAACGGAAAAGTAGAAGAAACTAGAATTGAACAACTTCCATCCTCGAATCATGAGGACTCACCAAAAGCGTTGAGAATAGTCAATCCAAGCTTTGCACAATGGGAGAAGTACACCTCAATGACCGGGACCTACACTTATAGAAAAATGTAGAGAATATGGGTTAGCACAAAATTGCACTAAGCATGATAGTCATGCAAAAATCCTTGAAAACATGTTAAAAAGGGACATTTAGTTGAAACCATGCATTTTATCAAGTTTAAGAGTCATCATGCACATTTGTGAAGAATCATAAGTCAAACCACCCCATAAACAACCCTAAGCTCTATTTGTGCAATGCATAGATAAGATCCCATAATCCTATCTAATACTAAGTACCACTTTTAGGCCACCATAATCATGCATATCATACCTTGACCTTTTCCATAGTCAACACTCATAGATAAGGAAACATTCATGTTCATAGCTTGTAGCAAGTAAGGTCACTCTTAGCAACAATCTATATCATACATGCATAAATTCATATATCTTCATAGCATAAGCAAACCACACCATAACCCCTTTCAAAGCCTACTTGTGCAATGTATAAGTAAAGTCCCATACTCCCACTCACACTGAGTAGAGCTCATTGAGAAGTAATAAGTATAGCTCATGTTCATGTTCTTGTCATATTGATATTATTGTCATGTAGGGAAATATAGCCTCAACTGACATAGACCATGTGAGCTACATGGAATCCGGTGTCATGCCCCCACACCAAAAAGAGGTGTCCTACTTGCCTATGGTAGAACTCATGTTTGGTAGCTTAGGTGGATCCACTAGCTAAAGACCTATGTGGGCACATAGTTACGGGATAAGGAGATTGCTTCTAGAAACTTGGACTAACTGACGTAAAAGGTTGGAATCTCATGAGATAGCTATTTTGGAAAGCTAGACTAACTGACGTAAAAACTTTCATCTCATTCTCATATCCACTCGGTGCTTAGCATAATTCCCTATTCATGTTAAGTATTCACTAAAGTTCATTGTCATGGAAAAATACCCTAGCACTCAAACCAACAATGTATCATGATAGCTCATAGATTCAATAGGTGAGAATAACCTTTCAACCTTAGAATCATTACTATGTGAGTAAGCCTTTCACATCATGTTCATTGTGTGTTCATGAGAATAGTCTTTCAATAAACACACCAAGATCATCATAGTCATAAATAATTCATGCATAATAATGTGTAAGGGTATAGGGGAGAATGACCTTTCAATCAATACAACAATTACCCCCATGATCACAGAATCTTCATTCTCAACATAAATCTTGAAACACATGCATAATTCTCATATTCATGTACAATTCTCATAATTTACCCTAGAAGAATCATGAGTCACATTCAACCCAACATGTAGAATTTCTACATTAGGTATGGGTAATAAGTCGTTTCCAGCTATTGTTCCCCTCCCAAGGGCAGGTTCTTATGCGTTACTCACCCATCCGCCACTGGAAACACCGCTTCCCATGTTTCCCATCCAGCTTGCATGTGTTAAGCATGCCACCAGAGGAAGGGAGACAACTCAAATGCCAGCACAGAAATAGAAAGAGTCATGCTTCAAAGTGGAATTCTTCTAAGATCCATTGCTCAATTTTGCTGCATGATAATTCAATCAATTCATTTAATCTAAACAAAACCCATTTACATGATTCTATAATCAATCAACCCATATTAAGATCACAAGTTAGCAATATAGGGAATCCATGGGTTCTTGGGGGAAGTTCACCATAAATAAACCTTAAAACATCAAATCAATCATAACCCAACATAATTCAACCATTGAAAACATTTTAAAAGAGAACCCATGTCATTAAAATAAGTTTTGGGGAAATTGTACGATTTGAAATCTAGATTAGAAGGGGCTCCATGGGTGAAATCTACCCATAGATGAAAACTATCATACCTTGATGATGAATCTTCAAATAATTTGATAAAAAACCCTTTATTTCTTCAAGCCCAAGCTTCAATTTTACTCTTCTTCTTCTTGGGTTTTTAGAGAGAGAAATATTGTGAGGAAGATGAACTTTTGGTTTTGATTTGGGTGTTTGTGAAAATGGTTTAGTTTGAGTGAATATTGACTTAAAATACCTTATATAGTTATTTTAAAATAATATAAAATGGACCCACTTTAATAGGACTTAAAATTGGAATTACAAAAAATACCCATTTCCCCACGTGTGGACTGCCTACGCGCCTAAGGTAAAGACCACGAGGGTCTCTATGAACAGTGGACCCTTCCACGTGTCGTGGTCCCTCACGTGGACTTGTGCCTTTGTCTTGTCGAGCTAAGGCATGGTCCACGAAGGCTCTTAACGGGTAGTGGACTTGTCCACGTGTCGTGGTCCCTAACGTAAACTATGCCTCTTGCCCAAACGACTAAGGCAAGCTTCACAAGGGGTCTTCACAGGCAGTGGAGTCCTCCAAGTTCCGTGAACCCTCACGTGGACTTTCCCTTTCACCTAAATGGCTAAGGCATTGGTCCACAAGGGCTGTTCAAGGGCGATGAGGGCTTTTACGCCTCGTGAACCCTCACGTGAACTTGCCTCCTTGCCTACACGGCTAAGGCATTGGTTCATGAGGTCTTTCACAGGCAGTGAAAGCTTTCACGCTCCGTGAAGCCTCACGTGAACAATGCCCTTCCCCCACACGGTTAAGGAAAAGTCTACGAGTTCTTTCCATGGGCAGTGAAGGATTTCACCTACCGTGCAGCCTCGCGTAGACAATATACTTAGTCAAATTTTGGGGGCTAATTTAGGGTCCTCCTCAAGGACCCTAGTGTAAAAATCCAGAAAATGGTAGGTTTCACTAAAGCCTAAATGTGAGGATGAACGTCTTGACTAAGGGCTATATGAGTCAAGGCAATGAGGCAACTGCCATAGCAAAGGGGCAAAGCCAAGGCCAAAGGCCAAGGCTTCCCCTAGCCTTTAGCACACTGCCTCACCCTTCACGAGGGGGACCACGAACCCTGGTCTTTACCACGGCTCGTGAAGATACCTTGGCCATGAAAATATGGCCACCACTTTTCCTAGCTACTGCCTCAAACTTCACGGCCATCACCACGATCCGTGCTCTTGACCACGACCATGGGAGCTTCTCCTGAAGTTGCCTTAGGAAAATAGCCAATGGTCCCAAGTGGCAAGGTCACTGCCTCAAGGACCACGAGCAGGACCACGGCTCGTGGAACCCCTCGTGGTGATGCCTTGGGCGTGTGAGCCTTGTGTTACCTTGAAGGAGCTACTGCCCCAAACCTTCACGAGAAGGACCACGAGTCGTGGTCCTCACCACGGCTCGTGAAGGTGCTTCTTACACCTGAGCGTGATTTTTAAATGAGGGTCATTAGAGTCATTTCCTTTTTAGTCCAATTAAAGTGGGGCTGTTTTGGGTATTTTTAGGGGAAGTTTATATATTGTTTTTAAGTCAAAATTCACAAGACTTGGTCATTAATTCACAACACCCAAATATTTCCCCAAAATCCTCTCCTCTCCAATATTTCTCTCTCTATAGTTCCTCCATTGAAGAACACCAAGAACTTGAAGAATAGGGCTCAAAAATCCATCTTCTCAACTCCAATTCATGGGCAAATCTTCAATTAAGGTATGGGATCCTTGATTCATGGAACACTTTTCTCCATGAAGCCCTTTGACTCTAATTTTGAAATTTGGGATATTGTTCAAAAACTAGGGTTTTCATTGTAGCCATGGGTTATTCTTAAAAACGATTTCACTATGTTAATTGTCTTATATTATGGATGATTTGACTTTTAATGGTGATTTTTATAGTAAAACTTCCCATGAACTGATGAACTACCCTATGACCCCAATTTCATATATTGTGATGGGTTTATTGATGCAAGATGATTACTATGAATTGTATCTATGTTAATCTAGTTATTGAATCTTTTTTTATTCATGCTTAAAGTAGTATTTCGAAGTGTGATTGTGAGACAAGATTCATGACCCTTGAAAGGGTAAATTGCTAGGGTTTGTACATATGATTGAAAGTGATGTATGGACCTATGAATAAATTGAAAGGTAAAGATCCTATGACTATTGTGTAAATTGTGGTATTGTTGAAAGGTTACTCCCCTTACCCTTACACATGTTCATGTATAACTTGTCTAGGATGATGATGATGTTGTTGTGTTGATTGAAAGGCTAATTCTTATGAAAACACTATGAACAATAATGTGAAAGGTTTACTCACATGTTAATGATGATTCTAAGGTTTAAAGTTAGTTCTCACCTAAACGAATATATGAACTGTTCTATGAGTTGTATTGAATGAAGGGTAGATCACTCCTTCACACTTGTAAATACAATTCAAAACTAATTATGTATAATATCGGAAATAATGCTTAGTACCCAGTGGATATGGAATGTGAGGTAAAGGCCCTACCGTCAATGCAATAGGTCGGTTCATCTAAAGCAAATTCCTGAGATGGGAGCTCCTTTGCCAATGTAATAGGTCGGGTTTCTAAAAGCAATCTCCCTATCCCTTAACTATATGCCCACATAGGACTTAGCTAGTGGATCCATCTAAAAGCTAACACATTTAGTTCTACCTTAGGCAAGTAGGACACCTTCTTTCGATGTGGGGTTACACGACACCGGATTCCATGTAGCTCACATGGTCTATGTCAATTATGTCTTTTCTTCCCTTTATGATAAGATAATGAATGAGACATGAACTACACTATGATTTCTTGGTAAGTTTTACTTAGTAGGAGTGGGGGTATGGGACTTCACTTTTACATTGCACAAGTAGACTTAGTAGGATGTTATGGGATGGTTCTTTTATGTTATGATGAGACATGAATGTATGCATGTATGTTGAATGGATAGTTGCCATGAATGACTATCCTTATGCTCAAGTAATGTACATGACTATTTCTTTATTGATGACTATTGATTATGATGAAGTTTAAAGATGATATGTATGACTAAGGTAGCTTCAAATGAGTACCAAGTATGCTTGGTATTATGGGATGCCAACTATACATTGCACAAGTGTTCCTTAGGGGTTGCTAAGGTATTGATGTTACTATGTTATGAGTATAAATGTGCTTATAGCTTGTCTTTTACATTGAAAATGCATGTTGGTTTTCAAACTTGATAAATGCATACTTTTCAACTAAAATGTCCTTATTATCATAGTTAAAGGATTTTATGCATGCTTCCATACTTAGTACATATTTGTGCTAACCCCTACTTCTTCTTCATTTTGATAAGTGTAGGTTCTGGCTAGGTGACATACACTCTCCTTTCTTGAAGAAGACTTGGATTGCTTATCTCTGAGTTGTGGTGAGTCCTCAAGTTCGAGGATGGATTATCCATTTCTTAGTTCCTGTTGCACTTCTTATATTGAGACTTTATTGATGTAGAGGCTAAGTCCCAAACTTTGTATTTCTATGTTTTAGATGGTAAATTTGACAGTCTAGATTCTTATGATTTCAATTATGAAAATTAAGGGTGACTTCGATTGTAAAAGTTTTAAATTTTCCACATTATTATTATGACTTTATGTGTATGATTATGCTAAGGGCTTGTATGCGACCCCTTCGGGGTCAAGTGTGTCGTGTCTCTTCTAGGGGGTAACTCTAGGTCGTGATAAACTTGGTATAAGAGCATAAGGTTTTGGGAATGATATTTAGGTTGATGTCTCATGAACCACATCTAGTAGAGTCTTATTCATGAGTGTGAAGCGAGCCACCCTTATGAACAAGAGGCTATAAGATGTTTAGGAACTTTCACTTCTTTCATTACTCTTTAGTCGTGCTTTAGAGTCCTAACTCTACGAAGTCCTTTTTCCTAACCCTTCTCTTATGATTATAGGCAATGAATACAAGAAGAGGTAATGCAAGGAGGATGCAAGAGGAGGGTGTGAATGAGGGAGTTCCTCCCCAAGCTCCTCAAGCTCCTAATGATGAAGGGGTCATGACTAATGTGGAAATAAGGGCGGCTTTCAAAACATTGACTCAACTTATGACAGTTCAAACTCAAGACGTCACCACTTATGCCCAAGCTATAACGGCATAAGCATATAGGGAAGTTGGGCCCCGAGTGAATCCTAATGTGAGCACCATGGCTTCAAGGTTGAGAGACTTCACAAGAATGAACCCTCCTATGTTCTTTTGGTTCCAAAGTGAATGAAGACCCACAAGAGTTTTTGGAAGAGGTCTACAAGATAGTAGATGCTATGGGGGTGAATTCTATTTAGAAAGCCAAATTAGCCGGGTATCAATTGAAAGATGTGCCCCAAGTATGGTTTATTCAATGAAAGGATACTAGGGCCATAATAGCGAGTCCCATAACTTGGGAAATATTCAAAAAGGCATTCCTTGATAGGTTCTTTCCACGGGAAAAGAGAGAAGCAAAGGTGGAGGAATTTATCAACCTTCATCAAGGAGGTATGAGTGTCCAAGAATACTCTTTGAAATTCACTAAGTTGTCCAAGTATGCCCCATCTTTAGTGTCTAATCCTAGAGATGAAATGAGCCGATTTGTGTGTTCTAAACCCTACTCACGTACCACTTGAATCGGCGAACAACCGCTCACGACGTACTTTCCTTTCTTTAAGTGACTGACCTGGAACAGGCCTAAAGTGCCGAGGGTGTCCAACTCAATTGAGGAAGAATGTCGTACGACAATGCTTCATGACAATATGGACATTTCACGTCTAATGGTGTATGCTCAACTAGTTGAGGAGACAAGGCTTAGGAAGAAGAATAGAGAGGTAAAAAGGATAAGGACCGATGATGGTAATTCTTCTAAGGATAAGTTTGAGGGTCAAAGTGGACCAAGGTTCAAGAAGAGGTTTTCCAACCAAAGCTCCTCTAATGCTCCAAAGACCAACAAAGATACGGTGTCTAACCCTAAGACCCAATGAGGGAATAGGGGTGGATCTTCCATGGAGAGGCCTACATGTGCCAAGTGTGGTAAGAAGCATGCGGGAAAATGTCTTGACGATTTGGGTGTATTCTATAGTTGTGGAAAAGGTGGGCATCAATTGAAGGATTGTCCAACCCGTATGACCAAGGGAAGAGAGGGCAATCAAGCTCCTCCTAGTGGTTCCAATTTCGATGCTCCTAAGAAGAATCGCTTCTATGCTTTTCAATTAAGAGGTGACCAAGAGAGCTCCCCGGATGTCGTAACGGGTATGTTGCAAGTCTTTTCCATTGATGTTTATGCATTATTAGACCCTGGTGCCATTTTATCTTTTGTTACACCCTTTGTGGCTATGAAATTTGAGGTACTCCCCAAAACCCTAATAGAGCCTTTTTCGATTTCTACCCCGGTTGGTGACTTGGTTGTAGCTAAAAGAGTATATAGGAGTTGTCCTATTTCTTTGTCTCATAAAGTCACTTTGGTTGATTTGGTAGAATTAGTCATGCTTGATTTTGATGTGATTTTGGGCATGGATTGGCTGCATGCATGTTATGCTTCAATAGATTGTAGGACCCGGGTGGTCAAATTTCAATTTTCAAAAGAACCAATTTTAGAGTGGAAAGGGGGGATTTCTATTCCTAGAGGTCAATTTGTTTCATGGCTAAATGCTAGAAAAATGATCTCCAAGAGGTGCATGTATCATATTTTTAGGGTTATGGATGTTGAGTCCAATGTCCCTTCTAAAGAGTTGGTCCCCGTAGTGAGAGAGTATCTGGAAATCTTTCTCGATTACTTGCCCAGTATTCCTCCCAAACGGGAAATAGACTTTGACATTGATCTTTTACTGGATACACAACCCATATCTATCCCTCCCTATAGAATGGCTCCGGCCGAATTGAAAGAGTTGAAGGCACTACTCAAGGACTTGTTAGATAAGGGTTTTATTCAACCAAGCATATCTCCATAGGGTGCACCAGTATTGTTTGTGAAAAAGAAAGATGGGTCCCTTAGGATGTGTAATGATTACCGCTAATTGAACAAGGTCACTATAAAGAATAAGTATCCACTTCCTAGGATTGACGATTTGATTGATCAACTCCGTTACCTTTTTCTCCAAAATAGATCTTCGATCAGGTTACCATCAACTAAGGGTAAGAGGGTGTGACATTCCCAAGACGGCCTTTAGGACCCGGTACGGTCAGTACGAATTTATGGTTATGTCTTTTGGGCTAACAAATGCCCCGGTGGCATTCATGGACCTAATGAATAGGGTGTTTAGACAATATCTTTATTCGTTTGTGATCATCTTTATCGATGATATTTTGATCTATTCGAGGAGTGATGGTGAACATAAGGATCATTTGAGGATAGTATTGCAAGTCCTTAAAGACCACCAATTATATGCTAAGTTTAGCAAGTGTGAGTTTTGGCTAAGGTTGGTTTCTTTGCTTGGTCATATTGTGTCGGGCATCGGTATAGAGATTGATCCAAAGAAACTGGATGCGGTCAAGAGTTGACCTAGACCCCTAAGTCCCACTGATATTAGAAGATTTTTGGGTTTGGCCGGGTATTATAGGAGATTTGTTGAGGGCTTTTCATCCATCAGTTTTCCACTAAAGGCTTTGACTCAAAAGAAGTCTAAATTTGAGTGGTCGAAGGCTTGGGAGAAGAGCTTCTAAGAATTGAAGGATAGACTCACCTCCGCTTCGATATTGACTTTACCAGAAGGTACCGACGGGTTCATAGTATATTGTGATGCTTTGAGAGTAGGGTTGGGGTGTGTTCTCATGCAACATAGTAAGGTGATTGCCTAAACTTCAAGGCAACTCAAGATTTATGAAAAGAATTACCCGACCCATGATCTCGAACTAGCGGTGGTGATTTTTGTCTTTAAAATATGGAGACACTATCTATATGGGGTCCATGTAGATATGTTTACCGAACCCAAGAGTCTTCAATATGTGTTTAGCAAAAAATATTTGAACTCTGACAAAGAAGGTGGTTAAAACTTTTGAAAGATTATGACATGAGTGTCCTATACCACTCCAGCAAAGCTAATGTGGTTGCAGATGCCTTAAGTAGATTGTCCATGGGTAGTGTGGCTCGTGTAGAAGATGATAAAAAGGAATTCGTTCGTGATGTGCATAGGTTGGCCCGGTTAGGTGTCCAACTAGTGGATTCCACCAAGGGTGGATTCATGGTCCATCATAGTTCCGAATCATCTTTTGTTGTTGATGTAAAGTCCAAGAAACACCTTGATCCTATCTTAATGGAATTGAAAGAATTGGTTCTCAACAAGTCCGTTGAGGCTTTCTCCCAAAGGGGCGATGGGGTGCTTACGTACCAAGGTAGATTATGTGTTCCGGATGTTGATGGCTTGAGAGAGAAAATTTTGGAAAAGGCTCATGGTTCGCGGTATTCTATTCATCCGGGAGCCACCAAGATGTACCGTGACCTACGAAAAGTCTATTGGTGGAATGGCATGAAGAAGGATATAGCGGGTTTTGTATCCAAGTGTCCGAATTGTCAAAAAGTTAAGGCCAAACACTTGAGACCGGGAAGTTTACTCCAAGATATAAATATTCCCACTTGGAAGTGGGAGGAGGTGAATATGGACTTTGTGGTGGGTTTGCCTTGTACTTGAAGGCAGCATGATTCCATTTGGGTCATTGTTGATAGGATGACTAAATCATCCCACTTCATTCCCGTTAAGGTTTCATTTTCAGTGGAAGACTATGCCAAATTGTACATCAAGGAGATAATAAAGTTTCATGGGATTCCTCTATCTATCATATCGGATCGGGGTACTCAATTTACTTCACATTTTTGGAAGGCGTTCCAACAAGGGCTTGGTACCAATGTTAAATTTAGTACCGCTTTCCACCCTCAAATGGATGGTCAAGCAGAACACACCATTCAAACCTTAGAGGACATGTTGAGAGTGTGTGTCATAGATTCCAAGGTAATTGGGATGACCATCTACCGTTGATAGAATTTTCTTACAATAATTGTTACCACTCAAGTATTGCCATGGCTCCATTTGAAGCACTTTATGGTAGGAAGTGTAGATCTCTGGTTGGGTGATTTGAGGCAGGTGATTTTGCTCTAATTGGTCCTGAACTAGTCTATGAATCCATTGAAAAGGTCTGACCTATAAGAGAGAGGTTGAAGACGACCTAAAGTCGACAAAAATCTTATGATGATGTTAGAAGGAGGGATCTTGATTTTGAGGTTTGTGATTGAATGTACTTGAAAATCTCACCTATGAAAGGTGTGATGAGGTTTGGTAAGAAGTGGAAGCTTAGTCGCCGGTATGTGGTCCCATACCAAATCTTGAAACGTGTTGTGAAAGTTGCTTATGAATTGGACTTGCCAAATGAGTTGGCTCAGGTTCACCCGGTGTTTCATGTTTCCATGCTTAAAAAGTGTATTATTGATCCGGCGTCCATCCTTCCTTTAGAGGGTTTAGGAGTTGATAAGAACTTTCTTATAAAGAGGTCTCGGTGGAGATTTTGGACCGGCAAGTAAAGAGGTTGAGAAATAAAGAGGTAGTTTTCGTTAAAGTCTTATGGAGGAATCACTTAGTTGAGGGTGCTACATGGAAGGCCTAGGCTGATATATGAAGTCCCGCTATCCTCATCTTTTTTCCTTCTACTCCTATCCCAACTTGAGGTAAATAGCTTCTTGAGTTTGGTGTTTTGGAAGTCATTTGTCCTATGAGTTTTCTTATGATTTCCTTATGTTATGCATGTTCTTGTGAGAATTCATGTTTAGCATATATTGAGTTTTCATGATTTATATGTTCCTTATGTTGGTTTGCACTTTAGTATGTGATTGCATATTTGACTTCATGAGGTGAATTAATGAACATGTTTTGCTATACTTTTGATGATATGGCATATTGGCTCATTATTGTTGTGTTGAACTTGTTTGAGTTGGAGAAGGTAGTTCCTCCTAAAAATGATATGAAATGATGAGTTTTGTGCATGTTGGGTTGTGGATGTAGTTCCTACTTTCTTGTGATTGCATTGTTTATGCCTTGAGATGGAGTTGATGTTTCCTCCTATGGATTGTGCATGTTGTTATGTTGCATGCATGATGGGCTGCTAGTCTTGAGTCTTTATTTTCATAAGGTGTCTAAATCATCATTTGAGGACGAATGTTCCCAAGGGGGAGATAATGTAACACTCTAGAAAATGGTAGGTTTAACTAGAGCCTAAATGTGAGGATGAACGTCTTGAATGAGGGCTATAGGAGTCAAGGCCATGAGGCAAGTGCCATGGCAAAGGGGCCAAGCCAAGGCCAAAGGCCAAGGCTGCCCCTAGCCTTTAGCACACTGCCTCACCCTTCATGAGGGGGACCACGAACCGTGGTTCTCACCACGGCTCGTGAAGGGGGATCGTGAAGATCCCTTGGCCATAAAAATATGACCACCACTTTTCCTAGATACTGCCTAAAACTTCATGGCCATCACCACGGTCCGTAGTCATAACCATGACCATGGGATGTGCTCGTGAAGTTTCCTTAGGAAATCGTCAATGGTCCCAAGTGGCAAGGCAACTGCCTCAAGGACCACGGCTCATGGAGCCCCTCGTGGTGATGCCTTGGGCGTGTTAGCCTTGTGTCACCTTGAAGGAGCTACTGCCCCAAACCTTCACGAGAAGGACCATGAGTCGTGGTCCTCACCACGGCTCGTGAAGGTGCTCATGACACCAAGGCGTGATTTTTAAATGAGGGTCATTAGAGTCATTTCTTTTTTAGTCCAATTAAAGTGGGGGTGTTTTTGGTATTTTTAGGGGAAGTTTATATATTGTTTTTAAGTCAAAATTCACAAGACTTGGTCATTAATTCACAACACCCAAATATTTCCCCAAAATCCTCCACTACAAGAAAAACAGCCTCTAAGGAAGGGAAATATGGTCCCTGAAAGTTCAAATCTAGTCCCAAATAGTCTATTGAGACGGGAAAAGGCTGGTCGTGGCCCGTCCTAAAATGCTTCTTCGCTAAAGGTCAATTGGGACGAGTCCCTTCAGCTGGTCGCTAAATGAGTTTAGAGATGGAATCAAAGCTGGTCCCAAAATACTTTTGAAGACTGTATATCTCGTCCCAAATAGAGGATTTTCTTCTTTGAAAACTAGTCATTTTCTGGTGGTTAAATCCCTTTAGGGACTAGCAACGAACTAGTCCTAGATTACTCTTTAGGGACGAGCAACTACCTCGTCCTAGATTACTTTCTCTTGATGAGCAACTACATCGTCTTAGATTGTTTTTTCGCAACTAGCAACACCTCGTCCTAGATGAAACATTTAGAGACAAGAAACTATCTCGTCTTAGATGAACTTTTAGAGACGAGCAACATTTTTGGTCTCTAACTGAGCATCAGTGCTTCTGGATCTTCATTTCACAAAAATAATATAAATTTTATCAATAAATAAAAGATTTCCACGATAAATCTCCATACATAAGGCAGATATAAATATAAAAATAGTTAAACATCCCATGGTGTTTCACTATTTGTTTAACAAAAAAAAGCTTAGCAAATTAACAATATCCCGAGCTAAACTATGATTTCAAGTTTTGCGTAACTTTACTAGAAAATAATAACGGTCTTGTGCATCTTCTAAACTTGCATCTTGACTTGTAGCTTCAATCTTCACAAAAGTACACCGAAATTCACCAAGGGTTTATCCAAAAATATTAACAAGCTGCAAGAACATAAGAAAAATTCAGTAAGAAAACTTTGATAGTGTATCCCAAGTCTAAAATGTCTACAGATTGCTTTCATAATAAATGGATTAAATCCCAGAGATCTGTAGACTACATGAAATTCTAGAAAACTTAGGCTACATTCATTATGTAAAGTTCTGCAGAAAATAAAAGAAGTTAAATCCCATGCCTAAATTCACTGTAGGCTACATTCACTATGTCTACAGATTGCATTCATAATAAATGGATTAAATCCCAGAGAACTGTAGACTGCATGAAATTCCAGAAAAATGTAGGCTACTTTCACTATGTAAAGTTCTGCAAAAAATAAAAGAAGTTCACACACAGTTGTACAAAAGTAAAAAAACAGAGGAAAAAGATGTGTGTATGCTATTGTATTGTATAAAATGGAAACTACACGGATAAAGAAGGCAGTAATCTTTTAAACAATTCTAATGCCGGCGAAGACGCCGCTGCCGCCACCTCCAGTCGTTCCCCTTATTTGTTCCTTACGTATTTTCTGATTCTCTGCTTAAAAATTTCAGCAAAGACAGGCTTAATCCTTATTCATTCGTAAAATGGAAAATAGACACACTATTGTTCTCATGTAGACATCTCAGAACCGAGCAACTTGCACTTTCATGGATTACGAGTCAATAGGTCAAGCAACGGATGGAATTTGTGATTTGTATGAGAGGAATCTCAAGGAATTGAATCCAGCCATCAGAGAAATAATTTACAACATTCAGATCTTTACAATTTCATAGATGGCCTTGCTGATATGAGTGCATTAGTGTATGATCACTTAATCCAGGCTTACCTCTCCTATGAACGGCAGTGGATAAAACAGAAAACATTGCAACACCTGAAAAACTGGCATCATAATATATCTTAAACGCTAGTTTCTATATACCATTTTCACTTAATTTCCTGATAGCTTTTATGAAGAGAAGAGTTGTGGATTGGAAGATTTCTGTCAGGAGTAAAAATCAATGTATAATACACTTCTTTTCCCTCAAATCCAAATCCTATCTGCAGAGCTATAAGTGCAAAACCAACTGTTGCCGGTACTGAACCTATACTGGCTTTGCAATTCTAATCATGGATGTATAACTATGCATAGTTAGTTCTGTAAATTGAGCACTTTAAACTTGCTAATGATTTTATCTCACAGCTACTTGTAGTGGATGTACAAGTTCATCTTTCCCTATTTTATCAACCAAATTAAATCAGCATCTTTACTAGAATCTCCTATACGAAACTGGTCATCATTCTACTGAAACATCAAATTTTCCACTACACAAGGAAACGTTTTAGTATTATGTTCATCACAGATGCTCAAAAAGCAATACAGTTTTCCATTATCAATCTAACAAACAAAAAAAATTCCTGATATGTATCATGAATCATAACACAAATATGTCAAATAGCCACCAGCTAAGAGAAGAGAATCACCAAGTGAAGTACCTCACAAGTGAAGAATTCCTTTAAACATGATCAATAATCTTATTCTTGTAAGCATGACAATAATCTAATCTAAGCTACACAAATTATCAATCCAAGAGGCATATCAATAATAATAGAAAAGCTGATGGAAAACATGTCAATTATCAATCTATCGTCTTCCAGTTTCAAAAAGGATAATGGATATGCTATTTGTTCATTCCTCTCTTCATTAGTTTCGTAAGAGCTCAGGCATACACTAACTACTTAAACAACTATCCGCAAATAGAGTTTGGTATATTGTTACTTACTTGATAAGCAAAAGAAGTCAGTGGTCATTCATTCAATTGATATGGGTGATGTCATATGCGGGTTATGCGATTGTTGAGCAGCAATGAATTCTTTCATTTTTCTCATTTCTTTCATCTCATCTTCTAAGGTAGACAAACGATCATTCAAGGATTTGTTTTTCTCATTCAAAGATTTATTTTCCTCTTGAGTTGAACGTAGCTCAGACATTAATTCAGTCTTTGAAAATGTGCCACCTCTCATATCCTTTGCCTTTACTCCACCACCAAAGCCAAATACATGACTACGAGTTTGAGGTCCACAACACTTTTCTACAATCTCTATGCTAGGTAGAGATGGCTCAGCTTTTAGTATTTCTTTGATTTGAGCCTGCAAAATATATACAAGTACATTTCAACAGATCCCTTAATAATTTGAAGTAATTTACATATTGAATTTACTAAACGCACATGTTTTTCAATTGCTTCTGGTTCAACAAGCATGTTATCTTTCTTACGAGTCTCAAAGAAAATATTTGCCAAATTTGGTGGATTGCCATCTTTTCCGCCCTTTACATCAAAGAGAAACATGTCAAAGAGCACTTCTTAAATATTTTCTTTAGGAAAGTAATTTTTCGATAATACCTGCTGGTAAATAATCTCTCTAATAGGCTTGCTACCAATATGATGATACATCTTTAACTTAGCTCGATTTTCTGCATTTCTATTGCTCCTCGCCTGTATTGTTATGTAAAACTTTAATATATAAGAAAACTTACCAAGTTAAAAAAGAAGTTTAACATCTAAATATCACGTTGAGTTGCAAAATGGATTCTTCAAAAATATGGACTATTAGATCACTAGGCATTCTTCGAAAATATGGACTATTAGATCACTAGGCATACCTGAAAACTTTCAGAACAAAAATGTTCCTTAACTAACCACTCCCATTCCTTCTTTTCTGCTCCCTTTGGAATATTCTTCAGAGCCTGAACGATTGGCTTATTTTTCACATAAGTAGCATGCAAGTATCCTCTCCATTTGTTCCATAACTCATTCATCCATCCAAATATATGGTCACGATGATCATTCAAGTCAACACTCTCAAATTTATCCTACGATAATTAAAAAGTGAGTTTAAATAAAAAAGGAGAGTGAACATTGTCGGTCAAATATACAAAAGTATGTATAAAATTGAGCAAGAAAAAGATGTGTAACAGTGATTAATGTTGGAAATCTAGGAAAAGTAAGTTGTAATACACAGAGTAGGTATATGCATTCATGAATCAGTAAACTAAAACTTATTGCATATATGTTGTCCAAGTGAACTATTGTTTCAGAATGAAACAAAACTATCATTTTTCATTTTTCAGTAGTAACATACAACAATCAGCTTTCTCACTTGCTCTGTTAGGCTTAAAAGCTTAACAACCATTCACTTGTAATTTATAATGAATTTCTCAACTTGAACACAACTATCTCGATATTGATATTGTTTTAGCTCGTCTAGTTGTTAGTGCCTCTTTTCAAATTTAGTTCATTGTTCTAAACCGTTAGGAACACTTAGTTCTTTAAGGATAGATCCCCTTCATTTTTGGGATCATAACACACTATAAAACTTAATCTTTTTTACAAACAATGATCAGCAGCTAGTGTGAGCGAACAAAAGCAACTTAAACAAGAGGAGTTATAACTCGAACAAAACAAACAACAAATCAGCTTTATAGAAAAAAACAAATTAACTGGCAGAAGTGGAGTAATACCTGAGATTCGAGTGAATATAAGATAAAGATTGAGTTGAGATCGGTGCTTGGCAGACCTGTGCTTTCTTTGTTCTGAAAAAAAAAATACAAATGAAACACTGAAATGAATCTGTTGCGTCTGCTTCTAGGCAGACCTGTACTTTTTCTATTTTGCGAAAACAAAGATTTTCAGTTGAGAGCTACTCTTAGAATTAGAGAAGAAAAAAACAACTCGCAAAAGATGATAAATAACTCAGATACAAGTATACAGAAATAAGAGAACCAGTTAGAAAAAAAAATGGATTAATGTTTTAAAAAAAGTGTTAGAATGTCTCTTCTTGAAACATACAACAATCAGCTTACATGTTTTATTAGTTTTAGAATCAAACAAAACTATCATTTTTTTCTCTTTTTCAGTAGTAACATACAACAATTAGCTTTCTCACATGCTATGTTAGGCTTAAAAGCTTAACAACAATTCACTTGTAATTCATAATGGATTTCTCAACTTGAACACAACTCTTTCGATATTGATATTGTTTTAGCTCGTCTAGTTGTTAGTGCCTCTTTTCAAGTTTAGTTCACTATTCTAAACCTTTAGGAACACTTAGTTCTTTAAGGATAACACACTATAAAACTTAATCTTTTTTACAAATAATGATCAGCAGCTAGTGTGAGCGAACAAAAGTAACTTAAACAAGAAGAGTTATGACTCGAACAAAACAAACAACAAATCGGCTAAATAGAAGGAAACAACAAATTAACTGGCAGAAGTGGAGTAATACCTGAGATTCGAGTGAATAGAAGATAGAGATTGAGTTGAGATCGGTGCTTGAAACCAAGTTGTTGCGTCTGCTTCTAGGAAGACATGTGCTTTCTCTATTTTGAGAAAATAAAGCTTTTCAGTTAAGAGCTACTCTTACATTTAGAGAAGAAAAAAACTATTCGCTAAAAAGGAGAAATAACTGAGATACAAGTAGACTTAACTAAGAGAACCAGTTAGGAAAAAATGGATTAATGTTTTACGAAACTGCTGGAATGTATCTTCTTGAAAGATATCATGTTTTCCAAATTTCGGACCCAAACGAAATCACATTTTCAACCTTCTATGTGCATCACCACATGAGGTCATTTGCATCAGTTCTATTTCGTTTTACATCTTTTCTTACTTTCAGAATCAAACAAAACTATCATTTTTCACTTTTCTAGTAGTAACATACAATGATCAGCTTTCTCACTTGCTCTGTTAGGCTTAAAATCTTAACAACAATTCACTTGTAATTCATAATAGATTTCTGAACTTGAACACAACTCTCTCGATATTGATATTGTTTTAGCTCGTCTAGTTGTTAGTGCCTCTTTTCATGTTTAGTTCATTGTTCTAAACCTTTAGGAATACTTAGTTCTTTAAGGATAGATCCCCTTCATTTTTGGGATCACAACACACTATAAAACTGAATATTTTTTTTTTTAAATAATGATCATCAGCTACTGTGAGCGAACAAAAGTAACTTAAACAAGAAGAGTTATAACTTGAACAACACAAACAAAAAATCGTCTTTGTAGAAGGAAACAAATAAACTGGAAGAAGTGTAGTAATACCTGTGCTTTCTCTGTTCTGAAAAAATACAGAGGAACGACTGAAACCAAGTTTTGCGTCTGCTTCTACAGATCCTGTGCTTTCTCTATTTTGAGAAAACAAAGATTTTCAGTTGAGAGCTGCTCTTAGATCGCTGTATTGTGAAGATCGTTGTTAGGAAAAATCGCTGCTAGGGTTGTTCTATTTCACGATAAGTTTTGAGAAATAGAGCGTATTTTATTTTTTGTTTTCCTTCTAGAATTTTAATAAGTAATGGACATTTTGGCGCCTAGTTTTGGTGAAAATATTTTTTTTTCTAACATTTCAGTACTTTCCCTCCTTCGTAAATCTCTCAAGACTCCTAAATTTTAAATTGGGACCAGTTTATACTTTCTCTAGAGACCACATTTAGTACCTTCACAATAACACAAGAAATTAAAGACCGGATTAAAATCTCGTCCCAATACATACACCTTTAAAGACGGGTTTAGTAACTCGTCCCTAAATATTGGTCTTAAATAAAGCCTTTCCTTGTAGTGCTCTCCTCTCCAATATTTCTCTCTATAGTTCCTCTATTGAAGAACACCAAGAACTTGAAGAATAGGGCTCAAGATTCCATCTTCTCAACTCCAATTCGTGGGCAAAGCTTCAATTAAGGTATGGGATCCTTGATTCATGGAACATTTTTCAACATGAAGCCCTTTAACTCTAATTTGGAAATTTGGGATATTGTTAAAAAACTAGGGTTTTCATTCTAGCCATGGGTTCTTCTTAAAAATGATTTCATAATGTTAATTGTCTTATATTATGGATTATTTGACGTTTAATGGTGATTTTTATAGTATAATTCCCCATGAACCTATGAACTACCCTATGACCCCAATTTCATGAATTGTGATGGGTGTATTGATTCAAGATGTTTACTATGAATTGTATCTATGTTAATCTAGTTATTGAATCTTGTTTTATTCATGCTTAAAGTAGTATTTCTAAGTGTGATTGTGAGACATGATTCATGACCCTTGAAAGGGTAAATTGCTAGAGTTTGTACATGTGGTTGAAAGTGAAGTATGGACCTATGAATCACTTGAAAGGTAAAGATCGTATGACTATTGTGTAAATTGTGGTATTGTTGAGAGGTTACTTGAAATGACCCAAAAAAAAAAAAAATTCCTAAAAATGTGCTTCGGAAGTTACCGGAAACTTGTTTTAGCTATACCTAAAAATTCGTTTCGTTTTTCGAAAATCCAACTTCATATTCTTGTTTAGGGGGTCAAATTGAGTGGGAAATGGGTCTAACCCAAATTTTAGAGCAACCGTATCAAAATCCGAAATTTCCAAGTGAAGCTTTTTCGAGGGTCTACTTTGGAGGGTCATATCTCCTTGAACACAAATAATTGGGTGGCCCATAAAATATCCATGGAAATCCCTTTGACTTAGCTACCCAACGCACTTCGTTTCACCTCATTTGGAGTTCGGACGAAGAAGTTATGCCCATTTTCGTAAAATATGTCCGGCAGGAAATGCAATTTCCAGTGAGCGTTTTTACTGTTCACCCGCCTCATTTTTTTCCTAAGTGTTGGACCATTTTTTCCAAAGGGCATATGTTATTTCCTATATAGCATTAGTTCAATTTCCATCTCTAAAACATTTCCCAAAACACCTCTCCCATACTTAGACACATTTTCTCTCAAGTTCTCTCAAGAACCCTAATCCAAAACCTTCCTCTAGATTGAAGAGACTCTTGCTCCAAGTTCCAAGCTTCCATTGAAGACACTCTCAAGACCTTTATAAAAACTCAAGGTATGTGGTGTTGAACTCATGGGTTCTTCCACCCATAGTGCCTAGACTCTATTCTACTCACTAATTCATGGTTTAAGTTAAGATTCATAAATTAGTCTTGTTCTTTGTAATAATTTCTTGCACATTGAATTTTAAACATGAAAAGTGAATGTTTTGAGCATGTTGTGACTCTAGAACTTGAATCTAAATTTGGAATGGATGTGGAGATTTTCATGTGGTCTTGTGGGTGTTAAAAGGTGTTGTTGTATGTTGTTCACTGGTTTGGCTGCATAATTACTACCCTATTTTCCATGCTCTTTGATTCCATTACATGCCTTCAAGGTGTTTGACAAAATGTCCAACTATGGAGAATTGGTGAATTGATGCTTTAAAGCTTGAGTTATGAGATGTATGGCATTCCAGAGATGTGTTGATGACAAACTAAGCTTGTGTATATGTTCATTCCATACATGAGATTGCATTAGAGCCTAATGGGAATTTCCTATATAAAGTGTTGCATGATCATGCCCGGTCCGGGGGAAAAGAACCGGACAACCATGTGAGAGGTTTATATCTCACCACCTAGGATGCTTGGGGTGTGACCAACATCAACCATGTGAGAGGTTTATATCTCACCACCTAGGATGCTTGGGGTGTGACCAACATCAACCATGTGAGGGGTTTATACCTTTCCACCAGGGTGTCCGGGTGTGAACGGCATCCCCCATCCTAAGTTGGGGTTATAGATTGGTTGGATCATGCATACACATATAATATCTACTATTAGTATAGATTTACTTAAACATGTTTTGACTTCACTTTGATCATGCATCCTCATATTGTTATTCATTATGCTTATGAAACTATTTCTTGCATTTCGATTGTGTCCTTGTCTATTGTTGTATTGCATCCCGCATACTTAGTACATTCCAAGTACTAACACATATTTTGCCTACATGATGTCACCATGTAGGGACCAGAGCTACTCTTGATCCTTCTCTCCATTCACGTGGCTAGTACGGTGCTTATCTGAGTTTGTTGGTGAGTCCTCAATGATTCGAAGGCTATGTTATGTTTCCTACTCCTATGTTTTGAGACTTTAGCTTGCAATTGTATTTTGACTATGAGGGGAGCCGGTAGTATGTCATGGCCCCCGTCCTATCTATGCATGTAGAGGTGTGCGTTGGACAAGTATTTTGTAAACGAGCTTGACTCTTGTTCTATGATGTCATTTTGAAATGGTTTGCCCTTAGTCCCTATTTCCCGTTATTTAATGTTGAATGTACTTCCGCGACCGATGAAGTGTGATGACAAGTTTGAGAGGCTTGTTTGGGGTTCCTTCGGGTTCCTCATTCGCCATGTCACGTCTAGGCCCTAGGCTTGGGTCGTGACAAACTTGGTATCAGAACACTAGGTTGTTAAATCATCGGAGTCCAACACACCGCGTTGAGTAGAGTCCTAATCATGGTTGTGAAGCGCGCCACGACTATGAATGGGAGGCTACAAAACGTTTTAGGAAAGGTTTCCCTTCTTCATGTTCTATGTCGTGCTTAGAGTGCAATAAGGTGATTCCTCCCTAACGCTTGTTCTTTGGATTGCTAGATCATCATGCCAAACATGGGGGGTAGACGGGCCCGATCACCGGAAGAGCCACCCACCAATGGTGAGCTCTGTGATGCACTCACCATGCTTGCACAAGTGGTAGCTAACCAAGTGCAACATGGAGCCCAAGCTCCTCGAGCTACCACCCTGGGGGAAAGGGTGAGAGATTTCATGAGGATGAACCCTCCGGTCTTCCATGGTTCAAAGGTGGATGAGGACCCGCAAGAGTTTATCGATGAGGTATGCAAAATCTTGACCATTATGGATGTTGGTGCTTTTGAGAAGGCGGAATTGGCGGCCTGTCAACTCAAGGGGGTTGCTCAAATTTGGTTTGATCAATGGAAGGGTGAGAAAGGTAATGGCTATGTGGTGTTGTGGGAGGAGTTTAAACTTGCTTTCCTTAATAGGTTCTTCCCTCTTGAGCTTAGGGAGGCAAAGTTGGTGGAGTTCATGAACTTGAAGCAAGGAGCTATGAGTGTGAGGGAGTATGCCCTCAAATTTGTCCAACTCTCCAAGTATGCACCTCACTTGGTGGCCGACTCTAGGTCGAGGATGAACAAATTTGTGATTGGTGTATCCGACTTGGTTAGTGAGGAGTGTCGGTCCGCTATGCTCATTGGAGATATGGATTTGTCTCGATTGATGACTTATGCCGAGCAAATAGAGGAGGAGAAGTTGAGGAAGAGAAGGGGGCACGAGGCCAAGAGGGCCCGATTGGAGAATAGGTTCCCTAAGGGTGCTAGATTTCATCAAGATCGAGGAAACCCTCATGTCAACCGGGGATTTGCTATCAATGTTCCTAGACCTCAAGGGGGAGGTGAAGTGGGTTCTATGGATGTATGCCCTAAGTGTGGGAGGAAGCATGGTGGTCCTTGCATGAAGGGTTCGGGTGCTTGCTTTGAATGTGGGGAAGTGGGTCACAAGAGGTTTGATTGTCCCAAGACCCGCAACAAGGTCCGAAGTGCTAACACTACTCCTTTGGGTAGAGGTGCTTCTCAAAGTGGTGCCCCAAGGGACAATCGATTTTATGCTTTGCATGGTAGACAAGGTGTTAATGAGACTCCGGATGTGGTGACCGGTATGTTGCAAATCTTTGATCTTGATGTTTATACTTTGATTGATCCGGGTGCCACCCTTTCTTTTGTTACCCCCTTAGTTGCTAGAAAATTTCATGTCGATTCGGAATTGTTGCATGAGTCATATGAAGTATCTACTCCCATTGGTGTCTCTATTGTTGCTAGAAAAGTGTATAGAAATTGTTCGGTTTGCATATTGAATAAGTTGTTGCCTTGTGATCTTGTTGAGTTGAACATGGTGGATTTTGATGTTATTCTTGGAATGGATTGGTTGCATGCATACTATGCTTCTATTGATTGTAGGACTCGTAAAGTCAAGTTCCGATTTCCTAATGAACCCGTCCTTGAGTGGGAGAGCCGGGATGTTGTGGTGAAGGGGAAATTCATTTCTTGCATTAAAGCCCATAGGTTGATTCCCAAAGGGTGCTTGTACCATATTGTGAGAGTCAATGATGTGGAGTCTAAAGTCCCTCCTATTGAGTCTATTCCGGTTGTTAATGAGTTTCTAGATGTCTTCCCAGAAGACCTTCGCGGTGTCCCTCCCGAAAGGGAGATAGATCTTGGTATAGACCTCCTTCCCGATACTCAACCTATTTCTATCCACCCTTACCGTATGGCCCTGGCGGAGTTGAAAGAGTTGAAAGGTAGTTGGGATGATCATCTTCCTTTGATTGAATTTGCATACAACAATAGTTATCATTCTAGTATCGGTATGGCTCCTTTTGAGGCACTTTATGGTAGACGGTGTAGGTCACCGGTTGGGTGGTTTGAAGTTGGAGAGGTGGCCTTGTTAGGTCCGGATCTGGTCATGGATGCTCTTGAGAAGGTAAGGATGATTAGGGAGAGGTTGAAAACAGCCCAAAGTCGTCAAAAGTCTTATGCCGATGTGAGGAGACGGGATCTTGAATTCAAAGTGGGTGATTGAGTTTATTTGAAAGTTTCTCCAATGAAAGGTGTGGTTCGTTTTGGTAAGAAGGGGAAATTAAGTCCTAGGTATGTCGGTCCTTATGAGATAATAAGAAGGGTTGGTAAAGTAGCCTATGAGTTGGGGCTGCCCAAGGAGATGGAATTAGTTCATCCGGTATTCCATGTATCGATGTTAAGGAAATGTGTTGGTGATCTTAACGCTATTGTACCTCTTGAGGTTGTGGGTGTTGTAGAAGATAACTTGACGTATGAAGAAGTCCCGATTCAGATCTTAGATAGACAAGTTAAGAGGTTGAGGAACAAAGAAGTGGCATCCGTTAAGGTGCTTTGGAGAAATCAACAAGTGGAGAGTGCTACTTGGGAGGCCGAAGCGGACATGCAAAGGCGTTATCCTTATCTATTCAACTCCACTCAAGCCTAAGGTATTAAATCAAGTCTTTTGTACTCCATTGAATCTTACATTTCAGCCCCTGAATCATTCATGTGCATATATGTTTAAATTGATGAGTTATGGATGCTTTACACTAAGTTTTGAAATCTTGAAGTGATGTTTAAATAAAATTTTGCATTCATCTTGGGGCTGATATGTTCTTACTAAGTCTTGCCTTGTACGTCTCTTCCACATTTGGGGATGAATGTTCCCAAGGGGGAGATATTGAAATGACCCAAAAAAAAAAAAAAAAAAAAAGTTCCGAAAAATGTGCTTCGGAAATTACCAGAAACTTGTTTTAGCTATACCTAAAAAGCCGTTTTGTTTTTCAAAAATCCAACTTCATCTTCTTGTTTAGGGGGTCAAATTGAGTGGGAAATGGGTCTAACCCAAATTTTAGAGCAACCGTATCAAAATCCGAAATTTCCAAGTGAAGCTTTTTCGAGGGTCTACTTTGGAGGGTCATATCTCCTAGCACACAAATAATTGGGTGTCCCATAACATATCCATGGAAAGCCCTTTGATTTATCTACCCAACGCACTTCGTTTCACCTCATTCGGAGTTCGGGCAAAGAAGTTATGCTCATTTTCGTAAAATCTGTCCGGCGGGAAATGTAATTTCCAGTGAGCGTTTTTACTGTTCACCCGCCTCATTTTTTTTTTCTAAGTGTTGGACCATTTTTTTCCAAAGGGCATATGTTATTTCCTATATAGCATTAGTTCAATTCTCATCTCTAAAACATTTCCCAAAACACCTCTCCCATACTTAGACACATTTTCTCTCAAGTTCTCTCAAGAACCCTAATCCAAAACCTTCCTCAAGATTGAAGAGACTCTTGCTCCAAGTTCCAAGCTTCCATTGAAGACACTCTCAAGACTTTCATAAAAACTCAAGGTATGTGGTGTTGAACTCATGGGTCCTTCCACCCATAGTGCCTAGACTCTATTCTACTCACTAATTCATTGTTTAAGTTAAGATTCATAAATTAGTCTTGTTCTTTGTAATAATTTCCTGCACATTAAATTTTAAACATTAAAAGTGAATGTTTTGAGCATGTTGTGACTCTAGAACTTGAATCTAAATTTGGAATGGATGTGGAGATTTTCATGTGGTCTTGTGGGTGTTAAAAGGTGTTGTTGTAGGTTGTTCACTGGTTTGGCTGCATAATTACTACCCTATTTTCCATGCTCTTTGATTCCATTACATGCCTTCAAGGTGTTTGACAAAATGTCCAACTATGGAGAATTGGTGAATTGATGCTTTAAAGATTGAGTTATGAGATGTATGGCATTCCAGAGATGTGTTGATGACAAACTAAGCTTGTGTATATGTTCATTCCATACATGAGATTGCATTAGAGCCTAATGGGAATTTCCTATATAAAGTGTTGCATGACCATGCCCGGTCCGGGAGAAAAGAACCGGACAACCATGTGAGAGGTTTATATCTCACCACCTAGGATGCTTGGGGTGTGACCAACATCAACCATGTGAGAGGTTTATATCTCACCACCTAGGATGCTTGGGGTGTGACCAACATCAACCATGTGAGAGGTTTGTATCTCACCACCTAGGATGCTTGGGGTGTGACCAACATCAACCATTTGAGGGGTTTATACCTTGCCACCAGGGTGTCCGGGTGTGAACGGCATCCCCCATCCTAAGTTGGGGTTATAGATTGGTTGGATCATGCATACACATATGATATCTACTATTAGTATAGATTTACTTAAACATGTTTTGACTTCACTTTGATCATCCATCCTCATATTGTTATTCATTATGCCTATGAAACTATTTCTTGCATTTCGATTGTGTCCTTGTCTATTGTTGTATTGCACCCCGCATACTTAGTACATTCCAAGTACTAACGCATATTTTGCCTACATGATGTCACCATGTAGGGACCGGAGCTACTCTTGATCCTTCTCTCCATTCACGTGGCTAGTACGGTGCTTATCCGAGTTTGTTGGTGAGTCCTCAATGATTCGAGGGCTATGTTATGTTTCCTACTCCTATGTTTTGAGACTTTAGCTTGCAATTGTATTTTGACTATGAGGGGAGCCGGTAGTATGTCATGGCCCCCGTCCTATCTATGTATGTAGAGGTGTGCGTTGGACAAGTATTTTGTAAACGAGCTTGACTCTTGTTCTATGATGTCATTTTGAAATGGTTTGCCCTTAGTCCCTATTTCCCGTTATTTAATGTTGAATGTACTTCCGCGACCGATGAAGTGTGATGACAAGTTTGAGAGGCTTGTTTGGGGTTCCTTCGGGTTCCTCATTCGCCATGTCACGTCTAGGCCCTAGGCTTGGGTCGTGACATTACTCCCCTTACCCTTACACGTGTTCATCTATGACTTGTCTAGGATGATGATGATGTTGTTGTGTTGATTGAAAGGCTAATTCTTATCAAAACACTATGAACAATAATGTGAAAGGTTTACTCACATGTTAATGATGATTCTAAGGTTGAAAGTTAGTTCTCACCAAACGAATCTATGAGCTATTCTATGAGTTGTATTGAATGAAGGGTAGAGCACTCCTTCACATGTGTTAATACAATTCAAGACTAATTATGTATAATTTGGGAAATAATGCTTAGTACCGAGTGGATATGGAAAGTGAGTTAAAGGCCCTTCCGTCAATGCAATAGGTCAGGTCATCTAAAGTAAACTCATGAGATGGAAGCTCCCCCGCCAATGCAATAGGTAGGGTTTCTAGAAGCAATCTCCATATCCCAGAACTATGTCCCCACATAGGACTTAGCTAGTAGATCCACCTAAAAGCTAACACGTTTAGTGCTATCTTAGGCAAGTAGAACACCTTCTTTCAGTGTGGGATTACACGACACCGGATTCAATGTAGCTCACATGGTATAGGTCGGTTATCGCTATTCTTCCCTTTATGATAAGATAATGAATGAGACATGAACTACACTATGACTTCTTGGTGAGTTTTACTTAGTAGGAGTGGGAGTATGGAACTTCAGTTTTACATTGCACAAGGGATGAGTCCACAAATTGGACTCATTTAGGGATTTATTTTGATAGAAATAGTGTCCTCAAATGCTTATTTTGTGTCAATATCTGGTGAAAACTCTTAAGTTTCAGGTATTTGAAGTTTTAGTGGAAGCATGGACACTTAGGCGCAAAAAGGAACAAAAAGGCTGAAAAGAACGAAGAAGATGAAGCTTGCACATCACCAAGCACGCTTTGCGATTCACCAAAGGGACGCATTCCGCCCTTTGTTTCAGTACGCGAAGCCCTGAAGGAGCAGGATCAAAAAGGCGATGAAAGGAGCAGTTGGCGTTTCGCTGAATAATTTCGCGAAGCAGTACTATCTCGCCTAATGACACAGAACACGACGATGCTGAAAGCTAGTGTAAGACGGTGACGAACTACACCAAAGGGCGAATTGTCGAGTTAATCGGTGGTTAAGATCAACCAGCACTATTTTTTGAAGTCTATAAATAGTAAAATTGTTATTAATTTTTAAAGAGTTGAACATTTATTTTAATTTTCACAATAGAATACTACTTTTTGAGATATTTTCTCTCAAGTTTAGAGAGGGTTTTTGGGAGACTTGAAGAAAGAATGATTTCATCTTCCCCAAGTTGGAAGTGGGTCTTCTCCATTCTTATTCCTTTGCTTAAATCAATGTTTAATTCCTTATACCCTTTTGATTTTAGTATCATTTTAGGTGTATTTTGTTATTTCTTGATGTGTGGCTAAAAACCCCCATTCTTGGGGTGTGATTTAGCAAATATATGTTGATATTAGTGTTGGGTCTTGCTTGCTGATAGGTTAGATGTATTTTAATGGTGATTTCACCTAGTGGTTGTGGTTTAATCTAATGGGTTTGTAGTTACAAATACAAACCACTCATGTGTTTTCGACTTGCCCGAGAGGGAGTTCGCGAAACCAAGACCGCTAGACTGATGGCCTAAAGAGTGGGTCGACATGAGGTTCAGCCCGATAGGGTGAACTCTAGTCCCATATCCTAAAACTCAGCTCGAGAAAGTGAGTGGGGTAAGGTGTAGGCTAGCCTTCATGCGACAAATGGGTGTCCGAGAGGAATACATTTGAAACGGGGTAAGTTTCCTGAGAGGGAACTTATTTCCATCTAAAGCTTAGCCTAGTCATTATTATCTTGCAAATTTCCTATCGAAAGCATGTACCCAACGATTTATCTCAACTTGTATTGCGGTCACACCCCAAGAACTTGTCCCCATTATTGATTTTTCTGTTTTTTTACTACTGGTGACAAAACCCCCATTTGATAATTGATACATTTGTGTCACCCCTTTTAAATTATAATGTTTTTAATCGTTAATGTCTTCAGCTATGACTAATTTGAACTTAATTTTATTTTTCTACTAATTCTCAAAACCACTTCCTTGGGACACGACCCCAACCCTTGGTTGGGTCACTCTATTATCGATGATCGTAGACACTCGTATTGTAGATTAGTGTCGTTGGTCACAATAAGCATCAAAATGGTGCCGCAGCCGGGGAGTGGTGTTGTTTGAGAATTTTTAGTTTAATAGAATTTCTGTTCTTATTAGTTGTAGTTTACTAATTTAATTTCCAGTTTTGTTTTGAGTATTTGTATGCCACAACAAGCAATATGAGTGTGAACGAGGATAATAGCTGCCAAGAGGGTCACTCATGTCATGACCCAAGCCTAGGGCCTAGACGTGACATGGCGAATGAGGAACCCGAAGGAACCCCAAACAAGCCTCTCAAACTTATCATCACACTTCATCGGTCGCGGAAGTACATTCAACATTAAATAACGGGAAATAGGGACTAAGGGCAAACCATTTCAAAATGACATCATAGAACAAGAGTCAAGCTCATTTACAAAATACTTGTCCAACGCACACCTCTACATACATAGATAGGACGGGGGCCATGACATACTACCGGCTCCCCTCATAGTCAAAATACAATTGCAAGCTAAAGTCTCAAAACATAGGAGTAGGAAACATAACATAGCCCTCGAATCATTGAGGACTCACCAACAAACTCGGATAAGCACCGTACTAGCCACGTGAATGGAGAGAAGGATCAAGAGTAGCTCCGGTCCCTACATAGTGACATCATGTAGGCAAAATATGCGTTAGTACTTGGAATGTACTAAGTATGCGGGGTGCAATACAAAAATAGACAAGGACACAATCGAAATGCAAGAAATAGTTTCATAGGCATAATGAATAACAATAAGAGGATGCATGATCAAAGTGAAGTCAAAACATGTTTAAGTAAATCTATACTAATAGTAGATATCATATGTGTATGCATGATCCAACCAATCTATAACCCCAACTTAGGATGGGGGATGCCGTTCACACCCGGACACCCTGGTGGCAAGGTATAAACCCCTCACATGGTTGATGTTGGTCACACCCCAGGCATCCTAGGTGGTGAGATATAAACCTCTCACATGGTTGATGTTGGTCACACCCCAAGCATCCTAGGTGGTGAGATATAAACCTCTCACATGGTTGATGTTGGTCACACCCCAAGCATCCTAGGTGGTGAGATATAAACCACTCACATGGTTGTCCGGTTCTTTTCCCTCGGACCGGGCATGGTCATGCAACACTTTATATAGGAAATTCCCATTAGGCTCTAATGCAATCTCATGTATGGAATGAACATATACACAAGCTTAGTTTGTCATCAATACATCTCTGGAATGCCATACATCTCATAACTCAAGCTTTAAAGCATCAATTCACCAATTCTCCATAGTTGGACATTTTGTCAAACACCTTGAAGGCATGTAATGGAATCAAAGAGCATGGAAAATAGGGTAGTAATTATGCAGCCAAACCAGTGAATAACCTACAACAACACCTTTTAACACCCACAAGACCACATGAAAATCTCCACATCCATTCCAAATTTAGATTCAAGTTCTAGAGTCACAACATGCTCAAAACAATCACTTTTCATGTTTAAAATTCAATGTGCAGGAAATTATTACAAAGAACAAGACTAATTTATGAATCTTAACTTAAACCATGATTTAGTGAGTAGAATAGAGTCTAGGCACTATGGGTGGAAGGACCCATGAGTTCAACACCACATACCTTGAGTTTTTATGAAGGTCTTGAGAGTGTCTTCAATGGAAGCTTGGAACTTGGAGCAAGAGTCTCTTCAATCTTGAGGAAGGTTTTGGATTAGGGTTCTTGAGAGAACTTGAGAGAAAATGTGTCTAAGTATGGGAGAGGTGTTTTGGGAAATGTTTTAGAGATGGGAATTGAACTAATGCTATATAGGAAATAACATATGCCCTTTGGAAAAAAATGGTCCAACACTTAGAAAAAAAAAATGAGGCGGGTGAACAGTAAAAACGCTCACTGGAAATTGCTTTTCCCGCCGGACAGATTTTACGAAAATGGGCATAACTTCTTCGTCCGAACTCCGAATGAGGTGAACGAATTGCGTTAGGTAGCTAACTCAAAGGTATTTCCATGGATAAGTTATGGGCCACCCAATTATTTTTGTTCAAGGAGATATGACCCTCCAAAGTAGACCCTCGAAAAAGGCTTCACTTGGAAATTTCGGATTTTGATACGGTTGCTCTAAAATTTGGGTTAGACCCATTTCCCACTCAATTTGACCGCCTGAACAAGAATATGAAGTCGAATTTTCGAAAAACGAAACAGATTTTTAGATATAGCTAAAACAAGTTTCCGGCAACTTTCGAAGCACATTTTAAAGAACTTTTTGGGTCATTTCAACTCAGCAGGTGGTGTTTTTCATCAAGAAGATCAATGATGATAATAGTGTTTATCACCCGGCCAACCTGGGCGAGATAGGTGAAATTTAAATGTAATGTTCGAAGTCACCAACGCGACACTCCAACTCATACATTCAAGAGGTTTATTTGGAGAGTTAGAGCATGAAGATCCGCACGAACATGTACGAAGCTTTGTGGTAGTGTGCACCCCTTTATCAATCAAGAACCTATCTCAAGAATCCATACGGTGTCGCTTATTTCCATTATCATTGACTGGGGGAGCCACTAAATGGTTGGTTGAGCACCCAAACAACTCCATCAAATCATGGGAGGAGCTGGTTATGGCATTTCACGAAAGGTTCTTTCCTCCATCAAGAATGATGAAACTGAGAGATGATATTTAGAATTTCAAGCAACAGGAGGGTGAACCAATTCATGATTCATGGACAAGGTTCAAGAAATCTTTGCATAAGTGCTCAACACATAGGCTGCCAGGTGAATTGTTGCTCCAATACTTTTACCGTAGTCTGGATTCGCTTAATAAAGGGATAGCTGAACAATTGGTGCAAGGAGGAATAATGTTACAATCATTTGAAGTTGCCTCATTTCTCCTAGATGGTATAACTAAAGTAAACAAGGCATGGTATACCAAAGATGATTATGTTTCCCCATTATGTTTCCAATTAACGCAAGAACATATTGAAAAAGAAAGGGAAAGGGACAAAAACATCAATAAGATGTTATCTCAAATGGAAATCCTACAAGAGCAGATGAAAGGGACACATGGAGTATTTCGAGTTGAGGAGGGTTGTTCTTCCGGTTAATCAAGATTGGGGGAGAATCAAGGTTGGAACTCCAGAAGATACGAGGAGGGTTTCCACCCACGCTATCAACCGCGGGGCGGGAATCAAGGTTGGAACTATTATAGGGGTGAAGAACCAAGGAATTATTGGCAAGATTTAGCTGAGCAGGATAATCAGGAGGAGGACTATGCTCACTTGAGTGAAAGCCCAAAATCTAAAGGGAGTGCAAGTAGTCCTCGGATAAATGATTTGCTATCGCGCATACTCAATAAAGCTGAGGGGTTTGATGATTCGCTAAAAGGAATGAAAGATGACTTTTCATCATTGAACAGTAAAGTAAGTTCCCATGATGATGCCATCAAAATGCTGGAAGGTAAGTTGAGTCTATTATCATCTCAATTAACATCCAAAACACCAATGGACTATATTGAAAGAGAGCTGGTTGTAGTTACTCGTAGCGGTAAGGTGGCAATAGGGGATATGATGGAAGATGAGGATCATCAAAAACATGAAGAGAGAGGGGATATGATGGAAGATGAGGATCATCAAAAACATGAAGAGAGAGGGGATATGATGGAAGATGAGGATCATCAAAAACATGAAGAGAGCCAAGGTGTGGAGGAACGAGATTTACCTATTCGACAAAGCCTTACTAAAGAACCACATAAGGAAGCAGAGCAACAAGTTCAAGTTCCAAAAGTCATGCACCCTTTACCCAAGATACCTCCACCATTTCCCCAACGTTTGGAAAATAAGAATTAAGATGAGAAGTTCAAAAACAATTTGTCAGTATTTAAGAGCTTATCAATTAACATTCCTCTGGTAGAAGCATTGTTGGAAATGTCAAGATACTCCAAATTCATGAAAGAACTTGTTACAAAGAAAAGGAGCTTGGACTATGAAACGATTTAGGTGCCCCATAGCTGCAGTGCAATTATGACAAATGATTCAATTAGTAAGAGAGAAAATCTTGGGGCATTCACAATCCCTTGCACAATTGGCATGCTCTAATTCGCTAAAGCCTTGTGCAATTTAGGAGCAAGCATCAACTTGATGCCCTATGCATTATACAAACAACTTGGTTTGGGTGAACCAAAGGCAACCACAATGAGACTCCTTATGGATGATCGATCAATCAGGTACCTAGTGGGGATACTCTATGACATCTTGGTAAAAGTGGATCGGTTCATCTTTCCGGATGATTTTGTGATTCTAGATTGTGAAATCGATGTTGAAATCCTCATTATTTTGGGAAGGACATTCTTAGCTACCGGGAGAGCATTGGTGGATGTTGAAAGCGGGAAATTGAAATTCCGTGTGAACGATGATGAGGTGACCTTCAATATCTTTAAATCCATGAAGCAACCAAGTAATATCCATGTGGTGTCTACTAAGGATGTGATAGATGAGGCAGTGGCAAGTGTGAGTCATTTAATGCGAAAGAATGAACCCCTTGAATCTGTACTTGCAAATTATGATGAATCAGAAGTTCAGTGCTACGAGGAAGTGGTAGCTTCTTTTTCAGGATTAGGAGCATATTCAAGGATTCCAATCAAGTTGGATATCGACCTGAAAAACAGAGAAAATCCCCCTGCAAAGCCATCGACAGAAGAACCACCAAATCTAGAGTTAAAAGCCCTACCCTCTCATCTCAAATATGCCTTCTTAGGAGCCAATAATACTTTGTCGGTAATTATCGCTACCGATTTTCTTGGAAAGCAGGTGAAATTGCTCATTGAAGTACTGCGGAAGCATATAAAAGCTATTGGATGGACAATAGCCAATATAGTAGGAATACCTCCTGGCATCTATACTCACAAGATTCGGCTCGATAGTGAATGTAAACCTAGTGTGGAACATCAATGATGATTGAACTTTCCAATGCAAGAGGTGGTAAAAAAGGAGATTATCAAGTGGCTAGATGCGGGAGTGATCTACCCTATTGCAGATAGTAAGTGGGTAAGTCCGGTGCAATGTGTACCAAAAAAAGGGGGTCTAACCGTAGTCCCAAATACAAAAAGAGAACTTGTGCCAACAAGACAGTGACTGGGTGGAGAGTATGCATGGACTACCGAAAGCTTAATACATGGATCGAGAAAGATCATTTTCCAATGCCTTTTATGGATCAGATGCTTGGCTAGTTATCATAAAGAGGGTGGTTTTGTTTTCTGGATGTGTACTCCGATTACAATCGAATCTCTATTGCACCAGAAGATCAAGAGAAAACCACTTTTACTTGCCCTTATGGAACATTCACATTCAAAAGGATGCCATTCGGACTATGTAATGCCCCAACAACATTTCAGTGTTGCATGCTGTCTATTTTTGCAGATATGGTCGAAGACTCTATGGAGGTGTTCATGGACGAATTCTCAGTCGTAGGGGATGCATTTGAAGAGTGCTTGACTCACTTAAGACAGGTACTCCAAAGATGAGTGGAAATGAATCTGGTTTTGAATTGGGAGAAATGTCACTTTATGGGAAAAAAAGGTATTGTTCTTGGGCATAAGGTGTCAGAAAAAGGGCTGGAAGTTGACAAGGCAAAAATTGAGGTCATTGAGAAATTACCCCCGCCGATTTCAGTAAAAGGTGTTCGCAACTTCTTGGGACATGCAGGATATTACAGCAGGTTCATTAAAGACTTCTCAAAGATTACACTCCCATTATGCAAACTCTTAGAGAAGGAAGTGAAATTCCACTTTAATGATGCTTGCGTGGCTGCATTTCAGTGTTGGAAAGAGAAACTAATATCCACTCCAATTATCATCAGCAATAATTGGTCTGAATCTTTTGAGCTAATGTGTGATGCTAGGGGTATGGCACTGGGGTTGTGTTAGGGTGAAAGCGCAACAAATTGTTTCACCCAATCTACTACACAAGCAAGACTCTAAATAGTGCCCAACAAAATTATACGGTCACCGAACAAGAGTTGCTTGCAGTAGTCTATGCATTTGAAAATTTTAGGGCATACTTGTTGGGCACCAAAGTAATCGTACACACTGATCATGCTGCACTCCAGTACTTGATGGCAAAGAAAGATGCAAAACCACGATTGATTAGGTGGGTACTACTATTACAAGAATTTGATTTCTAGGTAAAAGATCAAAAAGGATGCGAAAATCAAGTGGTTGATCATTTATCAAGGCTGGAAGCTAGGGCAAATGTTTAGCATGAGGTTGACATAGACGATTCTTTCCCTGATGAACGGGTGTTTGCAATATCCCTCAAGCATACGCCATGGTATGCATATTTTGCAAATTACATTGTGTGTGGGTTGATGCCGGATGAGTTGACCTTTTACCAACATAAAAGATTCATGTTCGATGTTAAAGTACTTTTGGGACAAACCATACTTGTTCTGAGAGTGTGCTGATCATGTCATTAGAAGGTGTGTTCCGGAAGAAGAAGAGGTAGAAATTCTCCATGCTTGCCATATATCTCCAGTAGGAGGTCACCATGGTGGTGTTCGCATCGCCGCTAAAGTTCTCCAGAGTGGATACTACTGGCCGTCACTCTACAAGGATGCACATGAGTTTGCAAAGAAATGCTCTAAATGTCAGCAGCAAGGTGGAGTGTCTAGATGACACGAATTACCTCTCACTTCTATTTAAGAGGTTGCACTATTCGATGTATGAGGGATCGATTTCATGGGCCCATTTGTGAGCTCGTTTAGAAATAAATATATCTTAGTGGCTGTAGATTATGTTTCCAATGGGTGGAACCCATCGCACTTCCAAACAATGAAGGCAAAAAGCGTTGTCCTACTTCTGAAACGCTACATCTTCGCAAGATTTGGCACTCTGAGAGCAATCATTAGCGATGGGGGATCCCACTTTTGCAATAAGTGGTTCTCAATGCACTGATTAAATATGGGGTGAAACACAAAGTGGCAACCCCATATCATCCCCAAACAAGTGGCCAAGTCGAAGTGTCGAATCGGGAAATCAAAAGCATCTTGGCAAAGACAGTAAATGTCAATAGAACTGATTGGTCTAGGAAACTCGATGATGCACTATGGGATATCGGCCTGCTTATAAAACACCTATCGGTAAGTCTGCATATCAATTGGTTTATGGTAAGGCTTGTCATTTGCCAATCGAGTTAGAACATAAAGCACTGTGGGCATTGAAAGCTTTAAATTTGGACTGGTCAAAAACTTCAAGGGAAAGAATAGATCAGCTGAGCGAACTGGATGAATTTAGGCACAGATCATATGAAAGTTCAGCCATATATAAAGAGAAGATGAATAAATGGCACGATGCTCGGATACTCAAGCGGGACTTCAAGGTAGGAGATTGGGTTTTGCTATACAACTCGCGACTTAGACTCTTTCCCGAAAATCTCAAATCCAAATGGTCTGGACCGCTTAGAGTAACGCGAGTGCTCATCAATGGTGACATAGAAGTTGAAGATCAGGAAGTGTAGCACCCTGAAAATTCTATGACTTAAGTTAGAGCCTCACCTTATGAATAATGACTTAAAAATAGTTAAAACGATGTTTCTAAACCTTAAGTAATGCAATTCACTTGGTTTGGAAGAGTAGAAGTCTAAACGTCAAGAAACGACCACGATGTCTGGAAACTAGAGAAGAATGTGTTCTAGTGTGTCCTTAGGTTTTGGGGAGGTTTGGGAGTGTCGTATGATGTTATATTCTGGTGAAAAGGGTTTAGAATAGGTAAATATATGTTCCAAAGGTCAAAACGTTCGAATACAACTCCTCAGGACCGCACTAAGGGGCCCCGAGAAGGACCCCAACGTTAGCCAAGCAAGCTGCCAAGGCAGCTTGCAAGTTGTGCATAGAGGGAATGAGGGCACGTCATGCACTTGCTCCGCATCGCGGACTTGTTCCGCGACGAAAATGCAGAAATTCATAAATCTATTTTTACTTCATTAAAGAGTCCATTTAAGTGAGGGGTATTTAGGGTACTTTAAGGGACGTGTATATAATGATTTTTAAGTCAATTTACCTCACTTTTATTATTCAAACACAAAACCCCAAAGATTTAAACCTAAAGTTCCTCTTCTCTCTACTCTCTCTCTCATCTCAGTAACTCAATTGAAAAGATTGGAACTTCAAGAAGAAGAACAACTCTCCAAGGTTTTAACTCGGATTTTCGTGGTTAATTAATCAATAAGGTATGGTTTCTTATCACTCTTGGGATTCCTTTCCCCAAGAGGTCCCTTCAAGATGAATTTCAAAATATCCAATTTCTTGATTTCAATCCAAAAACGTGGGTCTTCTTTCCAAAGTGAAATTGATGTTATAAACTGACTTTGATTGATGTTATATGAACAATTATGGATGAATTTATGTTGTATTGGTGGTTTCTTGAAGAATTCCCGATGAGACCCATGTTTCTCCTTCTTTTCCTACTTCTAACCCTAGTTTGTGTTGGATATTGATTGAAGGCTATGAATTGAAAGTGATGTTATGTAATTCATTTTTGTATGATGATTCTACCCTAGGTTAGGTATAATTTCTATGAAATTAGGGTTGAGTCTTTGAATGAAGCCTTGAAGGCTATGAAGGGAATATGTCAATTGCTTATATTGATATTGATTATGTTATTACTTCATGAATTACCTTGTATTATGTATTGTTTATGAATTGCTTGGTAATTGAAGTATGGATGTACCATTAAGGGTAAGAAGGTATGAAGTTTGGTTCTTCTTTGAGCTCAAGTATCAATGGTGAATTACTTAGATTGTAATGATGCTATACCTAATTTATTATTGTGGTGTTGATGGCCTAGTTTCCTCATCCTTAACCCTCTAAACTTGAATTAGCTATGAAGTATGTATGCCTATTATGGTATGATTGCTATATGATTGAAAGGTAGTTCTCATGATTGTAGTGTAATGTAAAGTGAAAGGTTTACTCAATTGCTAAGTGTCTCTAAAGTGAAAGGATTGTTACTCACTTATGAAGACATATGAGCTATTATGGTAAGATGTCTACATAAGGGTCTATTAAAGGTTAATGTGAACTTATGTGCTGACTAAAGATGATTACAAAAGGGAATAATATGCTTAGCACAGAAAGGTCATGTAAATGAGATGGGGGGTCTCACGTTTAGTAAGTCCGGCTCCACACATGGGTTTTCTCACATTTACCAAGTCCGGATTACCTACGGTATGTGTTGTCTCATAAGATGGAAACCCCCACATTTAGTAAGTTAGGGTTTCAAGAATCAATCTCCTTGACCCTTAACTATGTGCCCACATAGGACTCTAGCTTAGTGGATCCACCTAGATAGCTATATACAAATGGTTACACCTTAGGCAAGTGTTAACCCTCTCTTTTCGGTGTGGCAGTAGAACCCCAGATTCCATGTAGCTCTCATGGTCTATGTCGGTTATTTCAATATTTCCCTAATGTAAAAGTAAATGATGGTATGAAAGGTGTGAACTCTTACTAGGGCTTTCTTAAGGTTTTCTACATAGTGTAAGGGAGGGTATGGGACTTCTCTTGCACATTGCACTTGTGGGATCCTAAGAGATGGTTCTAGTAGTGTTCTCTTATGATTAGGATTATTATGACTTATGTATGTTGAAGCTATGCTATATATGATCATTGTGAATATGGTAAGTTATGATGAAATATGATCTTATGAATGTATGGGTGAAGTAGGTTGCTTAATGTGATTCTTGGCTTTGAATAGGGTTATGGGGTTCTATTATTTACATTACACTAGTATTTCTTGGGTTGTCTACATGTTGGGATGATATTATGTTGGTTTGGACTATGATACTTAATTTGTGTACATATTGGATTTACTTGGCAAAAAGCATGTTTCGAATAAAATGTCCTTTTATGCATGTTTCAATGGTTTTTATGCATAGTAGCCATACTTAGTACGTGTGTTGTACTAACCCATCTTTTCTCCCTTTTCCCAATCATTTAGGTTCGGGCCGTTGAGGATTCAAGCTTACTTCTCAAGACACTTGGAGTAGCTTCCCCAAGTTGGTGATACCTCAAGTCTGAGGACAAGACCCCATGATCTACCTTCTATGTTTAGTCCTTTGCTTATGTTGAAAGACATTGTTGTACTTCCTATTTGCAAGACTTCTTATTGATGTAAGGGCTAAGTCCCATTTTTGATACTTCTATGTCTAGATGGTGCATTGTGACGAAGTTATATTCTATTTTCATATATGAAGTGAAGTTGAACTTCCAAAGTAAAAGTTTTAAATTTTTCGTGATTTTGTTCTATGATACACATTATGACGAATGTTAGGGCTTGTATAAGAGCTCTTCGAGGTCAAATACGCCGGTAACGACTAGGGGTTGCTCTCGGGTCGTTACAAACTTGGTATCAGAGCATAAGGTTGAGAATAATGTAGGATTCATGTCACAAGATACCACGTCGAGTAGAGTCTTGGTCATGGGTGTGAAGCGCGCCACACTTATGAATGAGAGGCTACGAGATGCTTAGGAACTTTCACTCTTTTGTTATTCCATAGTCGTGCCTAAGAGTCTTAACTCTATTTAGTCATTTTCTTGTAATCCTTCTCTTGTGCTTATAGGCAATGAATACAAGAAGGAACAACGCAAGGAGGGCCGGTGAGGAGAATATGAATAAGGCGGTTCCCCCTCAAGCTCCTCAAAATCCTCAAGTTCCTATTGAAGAAGGGGCCATGTCTAATGTTGATATAAGGTCGGCTATTCATAATTTGACTCAAGTGTTGGCCACTCAAGTTGCAAAGGATGCTAGGGTGCAAGTGAACCCCAATGCTAGCACTACCGCTTCTAGGATAAGGGATTTCACAAGGATGAATCCCCCTACTTTCTTTGGTTCCAAAGTGAAAGAAGATCCACAAGGGTTCATTGATGAAGTGTTTAAGGTTCTAGAGGCTATGGGTGTGTCTTATCAAGAAAAGGCGGAGTTAGCCGCCTATCAACTCAAAGATGTGGCACAAGTGTGGTATGAACAATGGAAGGAAGGGAGACCTTTTAGAGAGGGTCCGATAAGTTGGGCTACATTCAAGATGACTTTTCTTGATAGGTTTTTCCCCTTGGAAATAATGGAGAGGAAAATGCAAAAATTCATCAACCTCCGTCAAGGGGGTATGAGTGTGAAGGAGTATGGCCTCAAGTTCACTCAATTGTCCAAGCATGCTCCTACTTTGGTGTCGGACTCTAGAGCTACAATGAACAAATTTGTTATGGGTGTATCCGATCTTGTGGTACATGAATGTAGGTCAGCTATGCTAATCCCAAGCATGGACATTTCTCGCCTTTTGGTTCATGCTGAGCAAATTGAGGACAAAAAGCTTAAGCGAGTTGGTAGAGAATTGAAGAGGTCAAGGGCCGATGATGGAAATTCTTCTAAGGTTAGGTTTGAAATCCAAGATAACCCAAAGTTCAAAAAGAGGTTTTCCAACCAAGTTCTTTCTAACACTCCAAGGTTCAACAAAGGTAAAATGTCTACCCACAAGCCTCAAGAAGCAAGAGGTGGTGGTCCTTATGCTGAGAAGCCTAGTTGTACAAAGTGTGGTCAAAAACATGAAGGCAAGTGCCTAGTTGGCACGGGTAATTGCTATGGTTGTGGCAAGAGCGGCCACATGAGGAGGGACTGCCCTATGCTAAAGGCTCAAGGAAGGTAAAATGCTCAAGCACAAGCAAGTGGCCCAAATCCTGATGCTCCTAAGAAGAATCGCTTCTATGCTCTCCAATCCCGAGGTTATCAAGATAGCTATCCGGATGTTGTGACTGGTATGTTGCAAGTATTTTCAATAAATTTTTATGCATTGTTGGATCCCGGTGCCAATTTGTCTTTTGTAACCCCTTTAGTGGCTATAATGTTTGATATGCTTCCCGATGTCTTAGAGAAACCCTTTTCGGTTTCTACCCCGGTGGGTGATTCCATAGTTGCTAAAAGAGTCTATAAGGGTTGTCCCATATCTTTGCCCAATAGAGTCACTTTGGTTGATTTGGTGGAACTTGATATGTTAGACTTTGATGTTATATTGGGGATGGATTGGCTTCATGCTTATTTTGCGTCCATAGATTGTAGGACCCGAATTGTGAAGTTTCAATTTCCTAATGAACCCATTTTAGAATGGAAGGGAGGAAATCCCGTTCCTATGGGAAGGATCATTTCATGTCTAAAAGCTTGTAAGTTGATTTCTAAGGGTTGTCTCTATCATATTGTGAGGGTCAAAGATCTTGAGTTCGAGATTCCTCCTTTGGAGTCGGTCCCCGTAATGAAGGATTTTCCGGAAGTCTTTCCCGATGACTTACCCGAGATTCCTCCCGAACGAGAAATAGATTTCTGCATAGATTTATTGCCGGATACACAACCCATTTCAATCCCTCCTTACAGGATGGCCCCAGCGGAGTTGAAGGACTTAAAAGCTCAACTTAAAGATTTGTTGGATAAGGGTTTCATCCAACCTAGTATATCCCCTTGGGGTGCACCGGTGTTATTTGTGAAGAAGAAGGATGGATCTCTCATATGTGTATTGATTACCGATAGTTAAATAAGGTGACCATTAAGAACAAGTATCCACTCCCTAGGATTGATGACTTATTTGATCAACTTCAAGGAGCGAGTTACTTTTCAAAAATTAATTTGAGGTCGGGTTATCACCAACTTAGGGTGAGAGGTGTTGATGTTCCGAAAATAGCCTTCCGAACAAGATATGGTCATTTTGAGTTCTTATTGATGTCCTTTAGTCTTACAAATGCCCCGGCAGCTTTCATGGATCTTATGAATCGTGTGTTTAGAAATTTTCTAGACTCATTTGTTATTGTCTTTATTGATGACATCTTGATATACTCTAAAGGTGAGGATGATCACATGAATCATTTGAGGATAGTATTGCAAGCCCTCAATGATCACCAACTCTATGCTAAGTTTAGCAAGTGCGAGTTTTGGCTAAGATCGGTTGCTTTCCTTGGTCACATTATTTCTAGTGAGGGTATAGAAGTTAATCCAAAGAAAACCGATGCGGCCAAAAGTTGTCCTAGACCTTTGAATCCTTCCGACGTCCAAAGCTTTTTGGGTTTGGCCGGTTACTACTGGAGGTTTGTTGAGGGATTTTCATCTATTGCATCTCCATTAACGGCCTTAACTCAAAAGAAGTCCAAGTTCGAATGGTCAGAATTTTGTGAAAAGAGCTTCCAATTGTTGAAATATAAGCTCACCTCCTCTCCGGTTTTGACCTTACCAGAGTGCACCGAAGGATTTGTGGTATATTGTGACGCTTCTCGAGTGGTTTTGGTTGTTTACTCATGCAGCATGGTAAGGTTATAGGTTATGCCTCGAGATAACTCAAGGTGCATGAGAAGAATTATCCAACTCATGACCTTGAGCTAGCGGCCGTAGTCTTTGCTTTAAAGGTTTGGAGACACTATCTCTATGAGGTATATGTGGATGTGTTTACCGACCACAAGAGTCCTCAATATGTTTTTAGCCAAAAAGAATTGAATCTCCGACAAAAGAGGTGGTTGGAACTCTTAAAAGATTATGATATGAGTGTCCTTTACCACCCCGGAAAAGCAAATGTGGTTGCGGATGCTTTGAGTCTTATATCTATGGGTAGTGTGTCATATGTGGAAGAAGAGAAAAAGGAGTTAGCCCATGATGTACATAGGCAAGCCCCGTTGGGTGTCCGACTTGAAGATTCCCCAAAAGGAGGTGTCATGGTCCGTCATAATTCCGAGTCGTCAGTTGTTGTTAACGTGAAGTATAAGCAACATCTTTACCCTATTTTGATGGAACTAAAAGAGTCGGTTCTCAACAAAGCAATAGAAACTTTCTCTCAAGGAGAAAATGGGGTTCTTAGGCACCAAGAAAGATTATGTGGGCCGGATGTGGATGGCCTAAGAGAAACAATCTTAGTGGAGGCCCATGGGTCCCGATACTCCATCCATCCAGGAGCCACCAAAATGTATCGCAACTTACATGAGATTTATTGGTGGAACGGAATGAAAAGAGACATAGAAGATTTTGTGGCTAGGTGCTCAAATTGCCAACAAGTCAAAGCCGAGCACCAAGGACCGGGAGGTCTAACTCAAGATATTGATACCCACACTTGGAAGTGGGAAGAGATCAATATGGACTTCGTGGTAGGTTTGCCTCGAACCCGTAAGCAACATGATTCCATTTGGGTCATTGTGGATAGATTGACTAAATCAACCCATTTCCTTCCCATCAAGGTTTCTTATTCGGCGGAAGATTATGCTAAGTTGTACATTAAGGAGATTGTGAAATTGCATGGGACCCCGTTGTCGATTATTTCGGATAGAGGTGCCCAATTTACTTCCCATTTTTGGAGGTCTTTCCAAAGTGGGCTTGGTACTCAAGTGAAACTTAGTACCACATTTTACCCTCAAATGGATGGTCAAGCAGAACGCACCATCCAAACCCTAGAGGACATGTTGAGAGCGTGTGTCATTGACTTCAAAGGTAATTGGGATGACCACCTACCTCTAATAGAATTTTCCTACAACAATAGCTACCACTCAAGTATTGCTATGGCACCCTTTTAAGCACTTTATGGTAGAAGGTGTCAATCTCCGATTGGGTGGTTTGAAGTAGGTGAATTTGCTCTTCTTTGTCCCGAGGTAGTCTCTGAGGCTACGGAAAAAGTTCTACTTATAAGGGATAGGTTGAAATTGGCTCATAGTCGGCAAAGTGTTATGCCGATAATAGAAAGAGAGATCCTGAATTTGAAGTAGGTGATTGGGTCTACTTGAATATCTCACCCATAAAAGGGGTGAGGAGGTTTGGTAAGAAGGGGAAACTTAACCCCCGGTATGTTGGGCCTTATGATATCTTGAAGCATGTTGGAAAGGTCGCTTATGAGTTGAAATTACCCATCGAATTGGCCCCGGTTCACCCGGTGTTCCATATTTCTATGTTAAAGAAGTGTATAGGTGACCAGGTGTCCATTCTCCCTCTAGATGTTTTAGGGGTGAATGAGAACCTTTCTTATGAAGAGGTTCCGGTCAAAATCCTAGATCGTCAAGTTAAGAAGTTGAGGAATAAAGAGGTTGCCTCCGTAAAAGTCCTATGGAGAAACCACCTAGTTGAGGGTGCAACATGGGAGGCCGAGGCCGACATTAAGTCCGACTACCCTCATATTTTTCCTCCTACTCCTAACCATAGTTGAGGTTAGTAGTCTCTCTTAATTTGGTATTAATTGAAAAAAATCATGTGTGTTGATGATTATGACATGATTTCCTTGTATGTGCATATTTTTGTGAAAATTCATGCTTAAAGTTGTATTATGAATTTTCATGAATTTTTTTTCTCATGGTTGATATTGCGCCCATAGATGTTGTGTGATGTTCTCTTCATGAGAGTTGTAATAAGCATACTTGATGTTGTCTTGTTAAAGAAATGTCTTGTTGATTGCTTAATATATATGTTTATGCTCATTGAATATGGAGAAGGTAGTTCCTTCTATACGTATATGAAGTAAAGAGTTTTGAGCATAGTGATGTTGTGGATTAAATTCATATATGATATGATGATTTGATGTTGTTGATGTGACTGGTCGTTGTGCTGCTAGTTTGAGTCGTTGTCTCCCTAGAAAGAAGTCCAAGTGACATTCGGGGACGAATGTTCCTAAGGGGGGATATTGTAACACCCCGAATATTCTATGACTTAAGTTAGAGCCGCACCTTATGAATAATGACTTAAAAATAGTCAAAATGATGTTTATAAACCTAAACTAATGTAATTGACTTGGTTTGGAAGAGTAAAAGTCTAAACGTCAAGAAACGACCACGACGTCCGAAAACTAGAGAAGAATGTGTTCTAGTGTGTCCTTAGGTTTTGGGCAGGTTTGGGAGTGTCGTATGATGGTATAATCTTGTAAAAAGAGTTAAAATAGGTAAATATATGTTTATAGGGTCAAAACATTCGAATACGATGCTCCGGGACCACCCTAAGGGGACCCCAACCTTGGACAAGCAAACTACCAAGGCAGCTTGCAAATTGCTCTTAGAGGGAACAAGGGCGCGTCGCAGACTTGCTCCCCCAAGGAGCAAAAAGTTTTTTCGTGACCCGGTCGTATCGTTAACTCTGCTGTCTCAAAATTTAGTTCCAAATATCTTCAGGGAATAGCTCCGCGTGGCAAACTTGTTCCGCGACGAAAATGCAGAAATTCAGAAATCTATTTTTACTTCATTAAAGAGTCCACTTAAGTGAGGGGTATTTAGGTACTTTAGGGGACGTGTATATAATGATTTTTAAGTCAATTTACCTCACTTTTATCACTCAAACACAAAACCCCAAAGATCTAAACCTAAAGTTCCTCCTTCTCTCTACTCTTTCTCTCTTCTCAAGAACTTCATTGAAAAAGATTGGAGCTTCAAGAAGAAGAGCAACTCTCCAAGGTTTCAACTCGGATTTTCGTGGTTAATTCGTCAATATGGTATGGTTGCTTATCACTCTTGGGATTCCTTTCCCCAAGAGGCCCCTTCAAGATGAATTTCAAAATCTCCAATTTCTAGGATTCAATCCAAAAATGTGGGTCTTCTTTCTAAAGTGAAATTGATGTTATAAACTGACTTTGATTGATGTTATATGAACAATTATGGATGAATTTATGTTGTATTAGTGGTTTCTTGAAGAATTCCCCATGAGACCCATGTTTCTCCTTCTTTTCCTAATTCTAACCCTAGTTTGTGCTGGATATTGATTAAAGGCCATGAATTGAATGTGATGTTATGTAATTCATGTTTGTATGATGATTCTACCCTAGGTTATGTATAATTTCTATGAAATTAGGGTTGAGTCTTTGAATAAAGCCTTGAAAGCTATGAAAGAAATATGTCAATTGCTTATATTGATGTTAATTATGTTATTACTTCATGCATTACCTTGTATTATGTATTGGTTATGAATTTCTTGGTAATTTAAGTATAGATGTCCCACGAAGGGCAAGAAGGAATGAAGGTTGGTTCTTCTTTATACTCAAGTATGAAAAGTGAATTACTTAGATTGTAATGATGCTATACCTAATTTATTATTGTGGTGTTGATGACTTAGTTTCCTCATCCTTAACCCTCTACACTTGAATTAGCTATGAAGTATGTATGCATATTATGGTATGATTGCTATATGATTGAAAGGTAGTTCTCATGATTATAGTGTAATGTAAAGTGAATGGTTTACTCACTTGCTAAGTGTATCTAAAGTGAAAGGATTGTTACTCACTTATGAACACATATGAGCTATTATGGTAAGATGTCTACATAAGGGTCTATTAAAGGCTAATGTGAACTTATGTGATGACTAAAGATTATTACAAAAGGGAATCAGATGCTTAGCACCGAAAGGGCATGTAAATGAGATGGGGGTCTCACGTTTATTAAGTTCGGCTCCCCACATGGGTTTCCTCACGTTTAGCAAGTCCGGATTACCTACGGTATGTGTCGTCTCATGAGATGGAAACCCCCACGTTTAGTAAGTTAGGGTTTCTAGAAGCAATCTCCTTGACACTTAACTATGTGCCCACATAGGACTCTAGCTTAGTGGATCCACCTAGATAGCTATGTACGAATGGTTACACCTTAGGCAAGTGTTAACCCTCTATTTTCGGTGTGGGAGTAGAACACCGGATTCCATGTAGCTCTCATGGTCTATGTCGGTTATTGCAATATTTCCCTAATGTAAAAGTAAATGAACGTATGAAAGGTGTGAACTCTTACTAGGGCTTTCTTAAGGGTTTCTACATAGTGTAAGTGAGGGTATGGGACTTCTCTTGCACATTGCACTTGTGGGATCCTAAGAGATGGTTGTAGTAGTGTTCTCTAATGATTAGGATTATTATGACTTATGTATGTTGAAGCTATGTTATGTATGATCATTATGAATATGGTAAGTTATGATGAAATATGATCTTATGAATGTATGCATGAAGTAGGTTGCTTAATGTGATACTTGGCTTTCAATAGGGTTATGGGGTTCTATTCTTTGCATTGCACTAGTATTACTTGGGTTGTCTACATGTTGGGATGATATTATGTTGGTTTGGACTATGATACTTAATTTGTGTGCATATTGGATTTACTTGGCAAAAAGCATGTTTTGAATAAAATGTCCTTTATGTTTCAATGGGTTTTATGCATAGTAGCCATACTTAGTACCTGTGTTGTACTAACCCATATTTTCTCCCTTTTCCCAATCATTTAGGTTCGGGCCGTTGAGGATTAAAGTTACTTCTCAAGACACTTGGAGTTGCTTCCCTAAGTTGGTGAGTCCTCAAGTCCGAGGACAAGACCCTATGATCTAGCTTCTATGTTTAGTTCTTTGCTTATGTTGAAAGACATTGTTGTACTTCCTATTTGCAAGATTTCTTATTGATGTAAGGGCTAAGTCCTATTTTCGATACTTCTATGTCTAGATGGTGCATTGTGACGAAGTTAGATTCTATTTTCATATATGAAGTGAAGTTTAACTTCCAAAGTAAAATTTTTAAATTTTCCATGATTTTATTCTATGATACATGTTATGACGAATGCTAAGGGCTTCTATAAAACCTCTTTGAGGTCAATCCGCCGGTAACGACTAGGGGGTGCTCTCGGGGCCTTACAGGAAGGACCTCTATTTACAGTGAACGGTCAATGTCTGAAATTGTATTTGGGGTCTGTCAAAAGATTTCGTTGGTCGAAGTGGTATATTTGGAAGACGCCTGATGGCGCTGTTGCGTCGTGCCGCAACGTTTACTAATTCGTTGTTTGGGATGCAACCCAAATTCCCTTTAATTGCTTTATTTTTATTATTATAAGTACTTATTTCCTGGTAATAGAATGGTATGTTGTTTGTGCAAGTGAAAGTACGCGAGGTGTTTGAAAAAGTGAAGGATGGCAAATAATAGATCCTGTCGGTGAGTCGCCGAAGGGGTTGGCAATTCCGACCTTATCCGCCATTTGACTCAAGACCTCATCAACACTGAAGTCTGTAAAACTCGGCGAGATTCGGAGATTATTTGCAAATCGCCAACCATTTCGGCGATCACAATGAAAATCGTTGTTTGTACCTTCCCAATGACTGAAGATTCTGTAAAACTCAGCAAAATAGGTAAATGCTCGGCGACACGCCAACTGATCCAGCGATTCAGACTGATATCGCCGAGTACGCAGAAACTGGACGGAACTTGAGTAAAGCTGAAACAAGGTGGCTATGAAGCATTCGAGAAAGTGGTTTGAAAATAGGTGTGTTGGGTTGTTTAGCGATGTTGTGGAGAGCCTGCTGAATTACTCAATGACTCGCTTAACGTCCCCACCTCGCTGTCTTTTTAATGTTAAAATGGTGGAAGGTCTACACAGAAAAGTCGCAGAAGAACCATGCCACCCTGACAGATGGAACAACCGCATAACCAGGATCACTTCTTTACCTCTCTATTTGTCTTACTTATTTTTAGTGTTGGGTACTTTTATTTGCATTTGAGGACAACTGCTTTTATTTGTGGTGGGGTGAGTCCCACATTTTGTGTTCTATTTGTGTTCGTGCTTTGTATATATATTTGGGTTGTTCTGTTTTAAATTGTTGCTACATTGCTTTTCTATGGATGTTTGAGCTTGTGGTTGCGCTTATTTTTTTTATTGCAAAATGATTTTGACCCTTCTCAGCCACCCCTCATGAGTTGATGTGGCTGTTCTTTTGCAAAAATTTGAGTCTCGGTTTCGATCAATACCGATGACTTGAATAGAGCTCTCAATCGAACAAACATGAATGTACGGCTACGATGAGTCCAAATGAAGTTGCATAGACAATATGTAAAATCTTTGCATCTCGTTGTGATTAGCCATTTATCAAATTGATTCTCTTGTAATTACCGTTGCACACTAGCGAAAGTGTGTAGTCTTGTTTGACTTAAGTGTCGATGCCTTGTATGATGAGCTTACTTTGAACCTTGCATGAATAAACCTAGAATTTGCCCTGTTAGTCTAATTGATTTAGAAAGGTGTGCTCTTGAAATGATCTTAGGCAACTTTAAAGAGTGTGAGCCAAATTTGACATATACCTCTTTTATGGCCTACCCGTGAGCGTGTGAAACTCTTTTGAACACCCTTTGAGCCTTACCTTTCTTTGAAAGAACCTTGATGAACTCTAGACCTTACTTGACCCACTACCTATAATGCTCTTGATTTGTGGTTTAGCGAATAGCCAACTTAGGCCAAAAGCCTAAGTTGGGGGTGTGGTAAAAAGGAAAAGGAGAAGTCAAGAAGTGCAAGAAAAGTCCCCTTTACCCCATGGTGTTGCAGAACAATGGGAAAAAAATGTGTGTGGAATAAACTACAAAGGAAATTGTGTTTCCAAGCAATCCATGGAGGTGAATAAAAAGATGACTTAGAAGCACTAGAAAAAGAATTGATAAAGGAAAAGAAGGGAATGCCTTGAGAATACCACATCTCACGAGGAAAAAGTCACTAAGCCTAAATGAACATAACTTTGCATTCATCCCCATTACAAGCCTTAGAAAGACCGTTTTGATCTTGAGTATGCCGAATCGGAAGTTGATTGGAAAATAAGGGCAAACCTATGGGTAAAAACATGCGTTGTGTTCCTCTTTTTGAGTGTGAGCGTTGCATCTGATTTCTGATCTTGAATTGATTAACCTTTGTGAGTGAATATGGATTCATTCTTTATGTGAGGGCATTTAGATACTTCTTGTTGAGCTTGATTGCACAAGTAGCAAGTATTGCGAGCATGAGAATCTTTGGTAATGGTGTGTCACAACTTGAATCTTTGAGTACACAATTGATCCTTGCATAAGTAAATTGAGTCTGGTTGTGTGCATTCATGATTTAGCAAAAGTGTAAGTTCGGGGTGTTGATGAGTCCACAAGTTGGACTCATTAAGGGCTTTATTTTGATAGAAATAGTGTACTCAAATGCTTAATTTGTCTCAATATCTGATGAAAACTCTTAAGTTTCAGGTATTTGAAGTTTTAGTGTAAGCATGGACACTTAGGCGCAAAAAGGAACAAAAAGGCTGAAAAGAACGAAGAAGCTGAAGCATGCGCATCGCCAAGCACTCTTGGCGATTCACCGAAGGGACGCACTCCACCCTTTGTTCCAATACGCGAAGCACTGAAGGAGCAGGATAAAAGAGGCGATGAAATGAGCAGTCGGTATTTCGCCGAATAATTACGTGAAGCAGTACTATCTCGCCCAATGACACAGAACACGACGATGCTGAAGGCTAGTGCAAAACGACGATGAACTACACCAAAGGGTGAATCGCCGAGTTAATCGGTGATTCCGACTAACCTCGCCGAAAGATCTGCCAGCACTATTTTATGAAGTCTATAAATACTAAACTTGATATTGATTTTTAAAGAGTCAAACATTTATTTTAATTTTCACAATAGAATAGTACTTTTTGGGATATTTTCTCTCAAGTTTGGAGAGGGTTTTTGGGAGACTTGAAGAAAGAAGGATTTCATCTTCCCCAAGTTGGAAGTGGGTCTTCTCCATTCTTCTTCCTTTGCTTAAATAAAGGTTTCATTCCTCATTCCCATTTGATTCTAGTATTATTTTAGGTGTATTTTGTTATTTCTTGATGTGTGACTAAAACCCCCCATTCTTGGGGTGTGATTTAGCAAATATGTGTTGATATTATTGTTGGGTCTTGCTTGCTGATAATTTAGATGTATTTTAATAGTGATTTCACCTAGTGGTTGTGGTTTAATCTAATGGGTTTGTAGTTGCAAATACAAAACAACCCATGTGTTTTCGGCTTGCCCGAGAGGGAGGTCGCGAAACCAAGACCGCTAGACTATTGGCCTAAGGAGTTGGTCGATATGAGGTTCATCCTGAGAGGGTGAGCCCTAGTCCCATATCCTAACTCAGCTCGAGAGAGTGAGTGGGGTAGGGCATAGGCTTGCCTTCATGCGGCAAATGGGTGTCCGAGAGGAACGCATTTGAAACGGGATAAATTGCCCGAGAGGGAACTTATTTCCATGTAAAGCTTAGCCTAGTCATTATTATCTTGCAAATTTCTTATCGAAAGAATGTACGCAACAATTTATCTCAACTTGTACTGCGGTCACACCCCAAGAACTTGTCCCCATTCTTGATTTTCTTGTTGTTTTTGTTTTTTTCTACTACTTGTGACAAAACCCCCATTTGATATTTGACACCTTTGTGTCACCCCTTTTAATTTACAATGTTTTTAATTGTTAATGTCTTTAGCTACGACTAATTTTAACTTTATTTTATTTTTCTACTAATTCTCAAAACCACTCCCTTGGGACACGACCCTAACCCTTGGTTGGGTTACTATATTATCGACGATTGTAGACACTTGTACTGTAGGTTAGTGTCATTGGTCACGATAAGCATCAACAATTAGACTTAGTAGGATGTTATGGGATGGTTCTTTTATGTTATGATCAGATATGAATGTATGCATGTAAGTTGAATGAATAGTTGCCATGAATGACTTTCCTTATGTTCAAGTAATGTACATGACTATTTCTTTATTGATGACTATTGATTATGATGAGGTCTAAAGATGATATGTATGACTAAGGTAACTTCAAGGCAGAACTTAGTATGGTTGGTATTATCGGATGCCAACCATACATTGCACAAGTGTTCCTTAGGGGTTGCTAAGGTATTGATGTTACTATGTGATGAGTATAAATGTGCTTATAGCTTGTCTTTTACATTGAAAATGCATGTTGGTTTCCAAACTTGATAAATGCATACTTTTCAACTAAAATGTCATTTTTATCATATTTAAAGAATTTTATGCATGCTTCCATACTTAGTACATATTTGTGCTAACCCCTACTTCTTCTACATTTTGATAAGTGTAGGTTTGGCTAGGTGACATACACTCTCCTTTCTTGAAGAAGACTTGGATTTCTTATCTCCAAGTTGTGGTGAGTCCTCAAGTTCGAGGACATATTATCCATTTCTTCGTTCCTATTGTACTTCTTATATTGAGACTTTATTGATGTAGAGGGATAAGTCCCAAACTTTGTATTCCTATGTTTTAGATGGTAAATGAGACAAAGTCTAGATTCTTATGATTTCGATTATGAAATGAAGTGTGACTTTGATTATAAAAGTTCCAAATTTTCCGCATTATTCTTATGACTTTATGTGTATGATTATGCTAAAGGATTGTATGCAACCCCTTCGGGGTCAAGTACGTCGTGTCACTTCTAGGGGGTAACTCCGGGTAGTGACACCTTGGTTGGTCCTTGGGGGGTCCTACCTTGACTTTTAGCCCCTAAAATATTTATTCTAAGTACAGGGAGCCATTTTACAACTCTAAACCACACATCAAACTCTAAAACTCTTATGTAAGGCTCTAGTTTCACCTACTAATTTTTTGGGTGTTACATATTGTTAGTGTTCTAATTTTTAAATCAAAGTAGAATTCATTGTTGAGTAAGGTTATAGACTTACAATTTCCTTTTAAATTCATCATGTATGTTATTTTGAAATTTGACAGAAGATCAATTTGTTTTGAATTTAGAACTTATGTCATATTTTTAGTTTCATTTGTTTTAGTATTATTGACTTGAGACTTCACATTGCAAGTCATTTATTTTTTAGTTAGACTTGATAGGTTTTTTTTTTTTCAAATAGTTTAATAAGTTATTACAGTTATTTATAATGAAAGATTATTGTAACAGGAACGAGAAAGTGTACTCGTTAATAACAGCGGAATAATAATGAAGTCTTGTGAAAGGTTGCTTCAAGTCCAACTTTGAGTATCAAGGAATCAATTATATGCTTCATAAACTAAGTGTCCCTTTTGTTTTGTTAATATCAGTGAAGAAGATAGAACTTTATTATTCTTTTTCTCCCTCTTTTTTTTTTGTTTTTGTGCTCCTCACTCTTATTTTCTGAGAAGCCCTAAACACCCATTTTAAAAAAGAAAAATCAGTATACGTTGGAACAGTTACAAAGTAACTATTCCCACCCCTTTTCCAAATTGGTACTTATCTCTTTTTCAGAAAAAAGAACTTCAAGTCGGATCATATCGGGTCGGGTCAATCCACATGGGCAACCAACGACTCAAAATTTACGTCTCCTACTTCGCACATGATGGACAAGACCCAAATCAATATGATATCAACTAAACACACAATTCATACGATAAATAATTTTTCCGACCTGTGAGTACCAAGGCTTTCCTTCAAGGTTCTTACAAGCCTTACATAGGAATTCAATCACATGTGGAAATAAGTCACTATTAAGTTAAGGACACTATTACTCACAATACCCCAGACCTCATTCACTAATTAAGTAGTTACTTATTCGATCCTTCATCCTCTTAAAGAGGTTAACTCGAGTTTATGTTTAACTTTATATACACAATTACACTCAAGTGTAATAGCCGGCTTGTGTATACAAGTTAATTTGTTCACTTTAATCATCTTCCCTTTCTACTTGAATCTATATGTTCTATATCAACAGTTTTTCTAGACATGCACTACTTTATCAAATCACTCATCGCTATAAGTAACATGCTTAAGTAAAAACACTGATTGAAACTTCAAGAAATAGTAAAATGTTGATGGCTATCCAATGAAAACTTAATTTTACTTTTCGGGATCTCACACAATGAAGAAGTGGGAACCATTCTTTCATTAACCCATTAAAGTCTTAACACACATAGTATGAAACACGTGCTACAATGTTCTCACCTTATATTGGTTCTTGTGTCTCATTCTTTTGATCATTTCAACATCGTACAGATCTTGATCTAGACATCTCTAGATGTCTAACCCAGCCTTCTCTTTTCAATAATCCTCAAATTTATCTTCATATAGAGACTCTTATTTGGCTAGTAAAATAAGTCATAACATGGTGATGAAACTCCTCCTTTCACGTTCCTCAACGTAAGAGGTGATTGCTCGTGTGAGAGAGCCAATCTCGTGACTTGTTTGACACACCTTATTTCTAAAATCAATATCACATGCATATGAGCTATGAGTAAAAATTCAAAATAGTCATATATTGATGAGAATATTATAACTATCAAGTTATTTTACAATACATAAATATTATCATATCCTACACAAACCTAGAGCTTTAACATGTTTCTCAAATAAGTCTATAAATATTGCCTTTGTAAAAGGATCAGCTATCATTTCATGAGTAGGAATGTATTGCAAAGTTATTTCTCCACTTGCTACTATGTCTCTCACAAAGTTATACTTGATGTCAATGTTTTTGGTCTTGCTGTGATACCTAGGATCCTTCCTGTATGTGATAGCCGCTTGACTGTCACAATATAGAATCATGAGACCTTTAGAATTATTTGCAATGTTCAAATACTCAATGAATCTTTTGAACCAAACAACTTCTTGTACTGCAGACGTAGAAGCCACAAATTCAGATTCCATAGTTGAGAGAGCTGTGAAAGTTTATTTCTTACTTTTTCAAGAAATAACACCACCATTAAGTAAGAAAGCATAATCGGATGTTGATTTTCTATCATTTTGGTCACCAGCCCAATCCTTTTATGAATAAATCAGATCCACTATAACATAGTGAATGATCTGATGTTCCCTTCAGGTATCAAAATGTTCTCTTTAATGTTTTCCAATGATCTCTTCTTGGATTGGATTGATACCTGCTAACCAAACTTACGTCATAACAAACGTCTAGGTGAGTGCACATCATAGCATACATCAAACTCCCGACAACACTAGAATATGAAACTCGGAACATGTCTTCCTTTTCTTTTTCAGTCTTTGGACATATTTCAAGGCTTAAAGTTTCACCCCTTAAAACAGGAGTATTCATGGATTTTCAACTATTCATTCAAAAGCATTCCAATATTTTATATATGTAAGTTTCTTGAGATAAACTCAAAAATTTCTTGGAATAGTCTCTTTGGATCTTAACACCTAATATATAGTCTGCTTCACTCATATCTTTCATATCAAATGATTTTGAAAGCCATGACTTGAAAATTTTTACATATTCCAAATTATTTCCAACTAATAAAATATCATCTACGTAAAGAGAAAGAATTACAAAATTTCTCTTGGACTTTTTCACATAGATGCAACGGTCTTCATCGATCATGGTGAAATCAAATGACATCACCTCCTTATGAAATCTCAGGTACCACTACCTTGAAGATTTCTTTAGGACATAAATTGATCTTTTCAATTCACAACTTTCTTTTCTTAGCTTTTGACCATGAAACTTACTGGTTGTTCCATGTAGATCTAAACGTGCAACAATAGCTAAAAGTAATCGTATGGAAGTAAACTTGACAACTGGTAAAAAAAATTCCTCATAGTCTATTTCAACTTCTTGAGTAAAACCTTTCTCTACCAATCGTACTTTGTGTCTTTCTATTGACCCATCTGATTTTTGTTTAACTTTCAGAATCCATTTATTCTCAATAGCTTTACGTTCCTTAGGAAGGTCAACTAGATCCCAAACTTTGCTAGTTTTCATGGACTCTAATTCTTCTTTCATCACTTTTAACCATTCATCCTTTTTAAGGCTCGATAAAGCTTCAGTTACAGAAGTTGGTTCATCCAATTCTGCAAAAGATACCAAGAAACTATAATCCCCAATCTCCTAAGATCGTTTAGGTATACCTTTTCTTGTACTCTTACGAAACTGAAGTTTAGATTTCTTCATAGTATTTTTGGATTCATAACTCCCACTTAGACCAGAAATCATTTCTTGATCCATAGAGTTATCAAGTATGCTTGAAGACATTACTTGATCTTTCGAATTCAACATTTCGTAAAGGGGCTCACCTTCACCAATTTCATCCTTTTTGGGAAAATCATTTTCCAAAAATCTGACATCTCGTGATACAATTTCAGTATTATTTCCATCCTCTCCAATTCCTCAATAAACACAAACCCTTTGGAGTGTTCTGACTATCTTATAAAGATGCATTTCTTTCTTTCCGGTCTTAGTTTACCAAACTCACCAAAATGATCATTAATATATGCACCACAACTTCAAGGTCGTAGATCGTTTATGTTTGTTTTATGACAACTTCAAAGTTCATAAAGAGTCGAAGATACTGATTTAAAAGGCACCTTATTCAATATGTAAGCCACAGTCAATAATGCATCTTCCCAAAAAGAGATAGACAAAATTGTTTGTGTCATCATTGACCTTGTCATGTCCATTAAAGTTCTATTCCTTCTTTCAGCTACACTGAAGCAACCCATTTTAAAGAGACTTAACTTATACTTGCGACACTCAAAAGCGATTAACGAGGGCATACTGATATTAATCTAGTAGAGGGATTAGATGCATAATGACCACCGAAAAGTAATTTAAGCAAATAACCGATGAGCTTTTCATGTATATATAATATCCTCACACTCAAGGATGAAATAACAAGAATATTACAAGCTTCCAAGTACCAAAATCAGTCTGCTCATGCTTCACACAAACATTCGAAAGTAATAGTAGATTTAGGATATTACAAGACTTGGGTTTACACACCCCAAAAAGAACAAAACATATAGCCATATTTATATTACAATTCATGGTGACATGATCAAATCAGCCCTCAAAATTCCATGTAAATATACAACACATAGAATATGTACAAGTCCCAAGGTTTATACAAAATATAGATGCCTATATGCAAATGTGATCTTCCTTAAGGCTCTCAAAACATCCATCTCCAATGGCCAGCTTCAAGCATCATCTCGAGCAGCCCCTACGATAGAAACAACTATCGCTAAGCATATAGCTTAGTGGTGTAAAAACTATAGGTTTGGATCCCTCAAATTCAGCAAGTTATCATTCTCAAGTCAAGGGCAGCATAATTGAACATAATAAATAAATCAAGTAAACAATATATAAAGAGTATCAAGTTTTATATTTAAAGATCCAAATGTCAAGAACGCTCATAACACAGTTTTCCAAGAGATTCAACAACAAGGCTCGCCCAATATATACCTCATGTCGTCACACCAAGCACAAACAGGTATCAAGAAGGGTCAAAACCCAATAATCAAGAGAAACAAGAACCATATTAAAAATGGCTTTCTAGTTTGTACTTAAAATGGACAACTTTCATTCTTAAGACGGACTAAAAATCCAGAGTCAAGATGGTAAATAATCTGAATCAAGAGGCATGCCAAGAGTAACAAAGTTACAACCACAAGAAGGACAAGGTCCCAACAAGAGTGCCAAGTGATCAAACAATCCGTACAAGTGGGCGAGTTACACAAGCGTCTTTAATGTATTAAAGAATACCAATACGACAATGCAAAGTGACAAGAGGTAACCAAGGTACCAAAGTAAACTTTCAGATATACCAGCAGGTAAAAAGTGTACAAGTATAAGTTTATACACAAACCTCAGTTCTTTAGCACAAAAACAGTTCAACACAACTTCACGAGTTCAAATCGTAGACCAACCAGCGTATCAAAGTCTTCAACTCATACACAAGGATATACAACCTTAAAAAATGAATTCAATAACTTATTAACTTTCTAGTAGCTCAATAATGATGGCGTAACACAGGGTTATCATCACAAGTAAGTCTAGCCTATACAAATACAACTATACTCCAAAAACAGAAATTCTGCCTAATAAAAGCACTTCATGTAGCAACTTAGATTTGAAACAGAAAACGGGCCAAAATGTAATTTATATCCTTCATAAAAGATGTAGGTACATCTCTTAAGCTTTCTAATAATCAAGAATCACCGCAAAATACGCTTTGTACAAAAAGATATAATAAAAACACTAACAGTTGAACATACAGGATTTCAAATTCCAGAATCTGGACAGAACATGTCATATGTTGCGTCCCTTATTTCATAGCCGTAAAAGCTAAATTAGAGTTTACCATAAACCTTAAATTACGAGAACAATTTATTTTAAGCAAGGTTGCAAAAATCACAAAATTTCAAGTTCCCAAAATAAGAGTAAAACGTATTGTAGTAATTAAGAAATGATGCATCGACATGCAAGAGTTGGTCGAGTATTTTAGAGGTGTTACATACACCATTTTGTTAGGGTTTATAAGGAGTAGTTAACTGTTTGATAATACCCTTTTTAATACATAATTCTTCAAATTATTTTGACAAATATTCACGTTCTCGATCTATTCTTAAAGCCTTTGTGCTTTTATCTAATTGATTTCATTTTCATTCATATATCTTTTAAAGTACTCAAGTGTTTCAGATTTATGAGAAATCAAATAGACATAACCAAAGCACGTGAAATCATCAATAAATGTAATGAAGTGTGTAGCACCAAACCATGCCTTCACATTCATTGGACCACAAATATCAAAATGGATTAATTGTAGTGGAAAGTCCGCTCTTTTAGCCATTCGAAATGGTTTATGCGTATTCTTTCCAGCAACACAATTTTCACAAGTTGGCCTATCAATATTGGTGAAAGAACCTAAAAGTCCTTCCTTTGTCAACCTATTCATTCAATCTTTCCCTATGTGACATAATAGTGCATGTGATGTAATAACATTGATATCATTATCACTTGAATAACATGTCATTACATAACGGTCAACATAGTAGTCATAAGTTGAAGGATTATAATCTAAAATGATAAAACGATCCTAACAAAGTCCAAAACCATATAAAACATTATCTAGAGTTATTCTAACACCACTATGACTAAAAAACAAATCAAAACCAACGTCGAAAAGAACAAATACAACTACTAAGTTTCATCAAATCTCTAGAGCATATAAGACGTCATGCAATATCAAGGAACGACCACCACACAAGTCCACTTTGAAAGTGTCTTTACCTTTGAATTCCACCTTAGAATTATTTCCTACGTAGATCCACCTTGGTTTAGATGAAACTCGACAAAACTTCACAAACACTTCTTTATCTCGACTCACGTGGTCGGTGGATACCGAGTCTACAATCCACATAGGATAAGATTCAGTTAGTAAAGAAGTGCTATAAACATATGTAGAACTTAGAGATGTGTTTAGAAATGCTACCTTTCTTGGCTTGGTACAGTCACGAGCAAAATTCTCCAACACTTGGAAATTGTAGCACTCATTTTGCTCTTGTCTCTCTTTTTTGAATAACCATTTTCCTTTCTTGGAATTTAACTTCTTCTTTTTCTTAGAGGGTCCTTCTCCGATCTCTTTGTCTTTCCCATTTCTTTTCCAATTCTTCTTGCGCTAGAAGCATGAAGATTTTGTACCACTTGACTTTGCCACAAAGGCATTAGAAGCAGTTTTAGCAGCACCAAGCCGCTCATCTTCAAGTTCAAAGTGTCGAGCAACATCAGAAATTTTTTTGATCTAACATTATGGGTCAAGTTAACCTTCAAATGTTCCTAATTATTGAGAAGAAATCGAATCATTTCCTGAACTTGTTTCTCATATGAAAGAACATGGCCAACACTGTTGAGTTGAGCTATCATGTTCAACATCACCCTAAGATGTTGTTTGACATCACCCTAAGATGTTGTTTGACATTTTGATCATGACACTTCTTATAAGTGTCAAATTTCATAGTTAACTTCTGAGGTGGGTTACAGACGTACCCCCATACGTTCCTCTCAGATGTACCTATATAGCCTACTTAGTAGGTAATTCCTCACATTCATGTATGAGGTCATCAATCATAGAACTAACTATTATTTAACGTGCAGTAAAATTAGCCTTTTCTCAAGCTTTGAAAGCTTCAAGATCCCTTCTGTGTTGTGTAGAGTTACTCTCTTCTGATTGATTCAAAAAGTAATTTACATCTTCCAGAGCATTTTGTTGTTCCAGTACATGCCATATTTTACGACTCCAGATGTCGTAATTTTCACGGTTAAGTTTTCACCTAAGTTCAAGTCAGCAATGGTACTTTTTGAAGTCATGTCTGTCTCAAGATATAACAAGACAAGAATTTTTAAATCCATTTCGCATGTGTCATACACATTCAAACAAATTAATTCTCATAAAGATTTCATATTTAATGTAAAATCGAAAAGATACATAAGCATCCAATCATCATCTACAAATTAAATATTTAATCAAAATTTGCAATTAATTTCTTAATGTGTATCCTAATATATTTTAGGCCATAATAAAAAGGAAATATATATCTAATAATTAACACCATATGATAATGCACACTAGAATAACTACAAACCAATCCAAAATAGGATAAAATACACATATATTCATATTAAAATATAATCAAAGGTGTTCATTACATAATATGCACACAAAATAAACACTTAAATACTAGCCTATGATTCTATGTGATCACGCTTGCCATCTAGCTTCAAGATTCACTGTGAACCTCCATAATGGGTCGTTAGGACCATAATCATGATAGATGTCTACTAGTTCAGTTAGCTAATAATTTGGTAAGAAATTATACAGAATACCTAATCCAACGTAATCCTCAACATAGATGTAAAATTCATATATTTGATTAATTTTAATCCAATTTTTTTTTAGGAAATCAGGTAATTGGTCAGACAAGTCCATTTTGATATTTTTGAACTCTTCAAATAAATTTTTTTTCTTCTCTTTTACGTGCTCTTTTATCTATGGTCAGATTTTGCAGTATCTTTGAGTCATTTCTTATTACTTCTGGCTCCGAATCTCAATCATTTTATATTTTGATCCTTTTGTGTCGCATCCTTCTACCATTTCTTTTTGCTCCTATATTAGTATCACTCTCACTTGAAGCAATTTGAGCATGTTCTCATTCAACTATATCTGAAGTGGGAACAAAAAATCATAAATATGGCTAAAGACCATTTAATGCGATAACATATGTCAGGAATTCCTGATAGCAGACAAGAGGATTTATTAAAAAAGAGTTTACTCCTAAAGAATTATTACAATACCAATTTAATTATTTTTCAAAACCATAATATATTTCCACACATATATAAACATATGGTTATTTATAATATATCAACCCTTTCAGTACTTTGTTAATCCCCTTAAAAATAATATATAAAGAAATGAAGTGACTTGATGAATATAAGATCTTCAAAATAAATAATACTCAAAGTCATATTAAATGCTATACTCCCTCTGTCCCAATTTATGTGGCACTTTTCATTTTTCGAGTCAAACAATTTAAGTTTGAATGAGAATTTGCACATGGAATCTTCAATTTTTTTAAAATAAAATTTATATATTTGTAAGCTACGTAAAAAGTACTATAAGTCACAATAATTGGAAATTTAAAATGTTTATAAAATCGATGGATAATTTACGGTCAAATATAGATTTGTTTGAATCTTGAAATCCAAAAAGTGCCACAAAAAGTGGGACGGAGGAAGTATTATTTTTTTTATAAAAAGAGAAATAACACTTCATATTCCTAAAAGAAATTGAACACGTTTTTCAAAATAAATATTTAATGAACAAACATGTCATATCTCTCTTTTTGTTTCTTTTGTTTAATTATTTTTTTAAAAAATAATTAAAGTCCATGTTGACTCATTCAGCAAACACAAAAAATAGAGAGTACAAACTATTTTCTCATAATAAGTACAACAAAATTAGTTAGCCTTCTTTTAGAGGCTCACACGTTTTTCTTCCATTTTTAAAACAAGAAAGAATTGTACTAGAATATGAAGTAGTACTACAAGGAAAAAAAAAGAGAATTCTTGTTGATAAAGGATAACTTTGTTTAAATGGCTATTACCTTCTTTCTATTCAGCAAAGTCATTCTAATATATATCTCATAGAAATTAAGCTTTTCTTTTGCTTCTTCTTTTTCACCACATATGTTCGATTCTTATCGGAAAAAAACTTACTGCTTCTTCTCCACGTTCAAATATACATTATTTGAATCATTCCTTCTTCTTTATCTAAATTAAGAATAGTATCAACAGATTTGATCCCCCCCCCCCCCAAAAAAAATTTGAAGGAGTATTAGATCTATTATTAGATACTAAACCTTTCAAACATGTGAGTTCAAACAGTGAGTAATTATATTATTTAAATAAAAAGAAATTAACCTTGGCTTTGATACCATTGAAAGGTTATTCTAACAAGAACTAGAATGTGTACTTGTTAACAACAATGAAATGATAATGAATTCTTGTGAAAGGTTGCTCCAAGTCTAACTTTTAGTCTCAATGAATCAAAGCCATGTTTCACAAACTAAGAGTCACTTTTATTTTATTAATATCAGTGAATAATATAGAAATTTCTTATTCTTTTTCTCCCTCTATTTTTTTGTTTTTGTGTTCCTCGCTCTTATTTTCTTAAAAAGGTTCAACACTCATTTTTAAAAAGGGAAATCAGTATGCGTTGGAGTACTGTTCCCATCCCTTTTTCAAATTGGTACTTGTCTCTTTTTCAGGAAAAAAAAACTTCTGGTCGGGTCATATCAGGTCGAGTCGATCAACATGGGCGACCCACGATCCAAAACTTACATATAATAGTAATCTTTTTGCCGAGCATGCATTTCATGATGCTCTCATAGAAATATTGTGCTTTTAGTTTTAATAATAAATTCAATTGAAATATACTAATTTGAATAAAATATAAATCAATTATTTTTTATAATATTATTTAAGAACATATGTTTATGAATTAATATATTTTCAAAAGACAATATTTATCTTAAATATTTAGTTTAATAATATTTATAAAGTTTCTTATTTGCTTAATATAAATTTTAAATAATTAATTTTTAATTTTAAAATTTGATTAAAGCTTATGATTGTAATTGTGCATCCTAATAGTAAATGTGTAATTACACGGTAATTACACTATGACAAACAAACAAGGAAGTGTAATTACTACGATGATAATTATTACCCTAGTAATTACACCAATTACAATTACCTGGTGGCTTTCCAAACAGACCCTAAATAAGAGATATCAAACAAACTAAAATGAGAAGAGTAACATAAAATATATATTATACTCATGAAGATTGAATTTGAATTTCTAAAACTGTCATATACTGATCTTATCTTCCACACTATAAACAATAAAAGTTGGTCTCAAATAATCTATTTGTAACACCCCGACTTTTCAAAACGTCAAAATTAACCTGTATCTTCGTGGAAAGACAAGGAGGGTGAGTAATAAATTAAGAATGATGTGGTATGTCATATTTTAAGTGTTCAAGGGTTGTATCTCATTATTTGAAGTTAGGTAAGTGGAAAAATAAAAGTTGGCGAAAGTTATCGTAAGTTCCTTTTTAAAGATTTCTCTACAATTTGGTTCAAATATCTTGGATGTTTTCTCCCAATATATAAAGAGTTAGAAGCCTATCACCCTTAAATCGAAGGCCTACGAGTCTAGTTTGCAACGCACAAAACCCCGTATCCAACCGACATTGGAGTAAAACGTTATGAGGGTTTTACTACGGACTGTCGGGGCAGAATTCGGGTCGGATCCGGGTCGGGTAAAAAATGTGGTATGTTGGCTTACTCAACGTTTTAAGCCATGAAAACATTTCTTTTCACTTCCAAACCAGAAAGAAAGCTTAAGAGATGGTTCCTATGGAGTTCTTGCATGATGAAGGTTGGTTTTTGATGATTTCTACCATTAAAGGTTGCCCCCATGCCTAGAAACACGATCTCTACACGTGGAAATCATCTTTCCCTCCTATTAGCTTCATTTGGAGCTAGTTTTTGAAGATATAAATTTGTAGTTATTGGTACTTATTCAAGGTTTATGATATACCGTGAGTTTACGGTATTTCTAATACATTTCACTTACAAGTTGTGTGTGTCTAGGGCCTTTTTATATTGGTTTTTATGTGTTTTATCATGTTTTGTAGGAAAGGTGTTCAGGCGCGGAAGTTTAGAGACAGCTGAAGGAAATGTAGAAAAAGGCATCCACGGAGGTCATCTACGGACCGTAGGTCCATTCACGGTCCGTAGGTGATGACCGTAGATCAGCAGAAATGTGTTGAGGACAAATCAGGGAAATCTGACCAAGTGTGGAACCACGGCGCCCATTGACGGTCCGTAGATTGATCTACGTATCGTAATGTTGATCCGTAGAGAGAGACTGCGAGGGTTCTAGTACCTGACTTTTGAAGATGCTAAGTATGGAGCTACGGAAGGGATTGACGGACCGTAGGTCGGTCTACGGTCCGTGCTGCTGGTCCGTCGTTTGCTTCAGAGAAGCTGATTGTTGGATGCTGAAATATTTTTCTAAGTCCCGAGTGACGGAAGGGACTTACGGACCGTAGATCCATCGACGGTCCGTAAGTTAGTCTCGTGGATCGAAGACGCGTACCTGAACAAAACTTTCCTTAATTTGTTTATTTTTTTATTTAGGATTTGTTTTCTATAAATAGGACATGTAAACCTCATTTTTGGAGGTTAGACACTATTATTATATTTTTTCTTTGTAACATTGGAGATTAATTTGCAACCCTAGCAATTATTGATTTCCCAAGTTCGTTTTGAAGATTTTGGCTTTGCAATTCAAGTTAATTTTCTGGGTTTATTATTCTCGTTAAGTAAGTTCATGATTTCTTCATCTACAATTATGAATTGTGTTCTTGCCAATATGAGTAACTAAATCCACAACTAGGGTTGTGGGAACCATGATCAATTAACAAAGTATGAATAGTAAATAAGCAATTCTTGACTAGTATTTTGCATGCATTGATAATTCTTTCGTTTAGAAGTCTTTTTAACGGTGGCCAACGTTAGAACTCACCTTGTTGCTACTTGCCGGACCAAGGAGGTAATTAACAAGAAAAGAATTATCAACATAGATTTAGTGTGATACTATCTAATAGGCTAGTGTCGATTGGTGCGAAGTAATAACTAAGCCAAACATCGATTATGATGTAGAATATGAGGTAAAGGTAAGGGTTAGTAAATTATACACACGTAGCCGGACCAAGGTGCGGGGTGAAATTCTCTAGATGCCGGACCAAGGATTTAGAGATACCTAACTTATCACTTTGCATGTGATACACTAGAAAAGGATTGCTATTACTAGGATTACTGCGTTATGAGATTATGGGGAACACGTATACCCTAGTTATTTCTCTTATCTTGATAACAACCAAAGTTGAGTTTAATTATTGATTACTTATTAAGTTCTTACTATTTGTTTCACACAAGCACAACCCTCCTTTTTATTACCTGTTTCTGGAAATAATTTGACTAATTGAATATAATTGTTGGTTAAAAGTAAAGTCTAAACCAGTTTCCTCGTGGGATCGACCTCAACCTAGAAGTTGGGTTCTTTACTTGATAACGATCGCTTATGCTTCTGAAAGGAAGTGTAATTTGAGCGTATCAAATTTTGGCGCCGCTGCCGGGGAACCTGGCTTTTAGATGTAGTTTTAACTACAATATTGAACGTTAGTCAAATATTTCCTAATTTTACTTGTTTCTTTGTTTTTGTCTCTCTCAGGTTCCGACTCTAGTGCATGCCAATTACACGGAGCCAAGGCGAACCACTTACTCCGTACGATCCAGAGTTGAACAGAACTTTGCGAAGAATGAACAATCAAGGACTTCCAGTTCATCCTATCGAATAAAATCTAGATGAAACAGTTGAGTTACAGCAGCCAAGAGTAGTTGGTGGGGAAAACCGGGGTCTAGCTGAAAATCAATTGGGAGATGCAGTGAGAGTGCATGATCCACCAGGCCCACAACACCATGACAACTATCGGGGAAACATCGACATAGCAGACTCCGATGGACCCATCATCCTGCCTCCTCTACCTCCAGGGCACACATTTGTGGTGACTAGTAGTTTGATACAGATGCTTACAGCAAGAGGCTTATTTTCAGGATCGCCATCGGAGGATCCACATGCTCACTTAGCCAAGCTCAGGGTGGTTTGCAAAAGTTGTGTAGGCAGACCAGACTTGGATATGAACGTCATTGGGTTACGAGTGTTCCCTCTGTCACTGACAGGCGATGCTGCAGTATGGTTCACTGAGCTTCCTTATAACTCAATTTTCACATGGGACCAACTAGCAGAGGTATTTAAAGCAAAGTACTATCCAGTATCTAAGAAGCTAAATCACAAAGATCGGGTCAACAATTTTGTGGCATTAACTGGAGAGTCTGTGAGTAGCTCGTGGAACAGATTCACTGCTTTCGTTAGAAGTATCCCAAATCACCGTATTGATGATGAGTCACTGAAGGAATATTTCTATCGAGGATAGGATGATAACAATAAAGCAGTACTTGACACTATTGTTGGCGGTTCATATGGTGATTGTACATACGCACAGATTGCTGAAAAATTGGAGAGGATCTCTCGCAACAATAAAGCGTGGAGCACTAGAAGGTCAGATACTGGGAGAAACACATTTGCTGTTCATAATGCTACTGTTAACTCTGCAGATGATATTCGTGAGGAGATGGCTCAGATGAGGATAGAGTTGGGGTTGGTATTGAAGCATGTGAGTGGAGGAGCAGAAAAGGTAAATGCTGTAAATTACTTAACTAGAACTCCACCACCAGTTGAGGAGTGTTACTATGAAGAGGACACTTATGCGGTGAATGATCAAACGGGGGGTTTCCGACCAAAAGACCAAGGATCCAACACGGAAAATTGGCGCCAAGGTCAAGGGAACCAAGGTCGGAACTATGGAAATTACAACCGAGGGGGTCACTATGTCCGAGATGGGAACTTCAATCGCGACAACAACTACAACAGGAACAACTATGGCAACAGAAACGATCAGGTTGGACCCTATGTTACCCCTCAAAATCGGGAATCTGGTTCTAGGGAAGTTGGAGGTAATATGACGCGTATTGAAGATATGCTGCAGAAGATGATGAGAAGGTTTGATGTTACTGATGAGAATGTGAAGGAGATGAGAAACGACTTATCTTGTATTGGTCAAAAGGTTGATGCCCATGCAGTGTCAATAAAGCACCTAGAGCAGCAGATGACGCAGTTGTCTACTACAGTGAACCCGCGTCAACCTGGCACTCTTCCTAGCAACACCATCCAGAATCCAAAGAATGATGGACATTGTATGGCAATTACCACTCGAGGAGGTAAGCAAACCATAGATCCACCTATGCCGTCTGTGGTAGAAGTTGAGAATAGAAAAGAAGATGATGTGGTGAAAGTTAGAGAGGAGTCAGAGGTTGTGACAGAACAAGAAGTGGAGATACCTCAGAAAGTGGTGCCCATACCTAGACCTCCACCACCTTTTCCTCAAAGGTTAGTGAAGAAGACTGAAGATGGGAAATATCGCAGGTTTATCACTATGTTGAAGCAGCTTTCTATCAATGTCCCTTTGATAGAAGCCTTGGAGCAAATGCCTGGATATGCAAAATTCATGAAAGATATGGTGACAAAGAAAAGGTCTGTGAGTTTTGAAGATGATGATAGATTGCAGCATTGTAGTGCTATTGCTACAAGATCTCTGGTGCAGAAGAAGGAAGACCCTGGTGCTTTCACGATCCCATGTACTATAGGGTTATTACACTTTGCTAAGGCATTGTGTGATCTTGGTGCGAGCATCAACCTCATGCCTTTATCTATTTACAAGAAGTTGGGTCTAGGGGATCCAAAGCCCACTGCAATGCGGTTACTGATGGCTGATCGGACTGTGAAGAGGCCCATAGGTGTGCTCCATGATGTGCTAGTGAAAGTAGAGTCTTTCATCTTTCCGGCGGATTTTGTGATCCTTGACTGTGAGGTTGATTTTGAGGTTCCCATCATCCTTGGGAGACCATTTCTTGCCACAGGGCGTGCGTTGGTTGATATGGAAAAGGGACAGATGAAGTTCAGACTGAACAATGAAGAAGCAACTTTCAATATCTGTAGATCCATGAAGCAGAATGGTGAGCTACAAACAGTATCTGCTATAACTTACAGAGTGGAGAGTGGGTCAGAGGTGCAAATTGAAGAGCGGTTAGGTGTTGAGGCACTAGCAGCAGTCATGATGAATTTTGGTATTGATGGTATTGACGAGTATGATGAGTTGGTAGCCGCACTTGATAAGTGTGACTACCGGTCCAAACCAAAGAAGTATGAGCTAGACATGAAGAATCGTGAGTCCCCACCCACAAGACCATCTATTGTGGAGGCACCGAAATTAGAGCTTAAAGCTCTACCACCGCACTTGAGGTATGTATATTTAGGCGAAGAGAATACTTTGCCAGTCATCATTGCAGCAGATTTGAATGCAAGGCAAGTAGAGTGTTTGGTGACTGTATTAAAGAAGTTCAAGCGAGCGATTGGGTGGACCATTGCAGATATTATTGGGATTCCCCCCGGTATCTGTTCTCACAAAATCCAACTCATGCCAGATCATAAGCCCAGTTTCGAGCACCAGAGAAGATTAAATCCACCTATGCAAGAGGTAGTCAAAAAGGAGATCATCAAGTGGCTGGATGCGAGAGTTATTTATCCCATCTCAGATAGTAATTGGGTATGTCCTGTGCAGTGTGTACCAAAGAAAGGTGGTATGACTGTGGTTCCAAATGAACGAAATGAGATTGTTCCAATGAGGCCTGTCACTGGATGGAGAGTTTGCATGGATTATCGGAAGCTGAATGCGTGGACAGAGAAAGACCACTTTCCTATGCCATTCATGGACCAGATGTTAGATAGGCTTGCAGGCAAGGGTTGGTATTGTTTTCTTGATGGGTATTCGGGCTACAATCAAATTTCTATAGCTCCGGAAGACCAAGAGAAGACCACCTTCACTTGCCCATATGGGACTTTTGCTTTCAAACGGATGCCATTCGGATTGTGCAATGCTCCAGCGACCTTCCAGAGATGTATGATGTCGATAATTTCTGATATGGTGGAGGACACTATTGAAGTGTTCATGGATGATTTTTCAGTTGTAGGTGATTCGTTTGATCATTGTCTAGAACATCTAGCCGAGGTGCTCAAAAGATGTGAAGACTGCAACTTGGTACTGAATTGGGAGAAATGTCATTTCATGGTAAAAGAAGGTATAGTGTTGGGTCATCGAATTTCAGAGAAAGTTATTGAGGTTGATAGAGCTAAAGTCGAGGTAATAGAAAAGCTTCCACCACCCATCTCTGTAAAAGGTGTTAGAAGTTTTCTTGGGCATGCAGGTTTTTATAGGAGATTCATCAAAGATTTCTCAAAAATTGCACATCCCTTGTGCAAACTGCTCGAGAAGGAGAATAAGTTTTGTTTTGATGATGCTTGTCTTAGAGCATTTGGAGAGTTGAAGGAAAAGTTGGTTACAGCACCTATCATTATTTCACCAGATTGGGGACAACCGTTTGAGGTAATGTGTGATGCGAGTGGAGTGGCGCTTGGTGTAGTATTGGGTCAAAGGCGTGAGAAAATTCTTCACCCTATTTACTATGCTAGCAAAGCTCTGAATGTGGCCCAGAAGAATTATACAGTGACCGAACAAGAACTTCTTGCGGTGGTTTTTGCATTCGAAAAATTTCGTTCCTACTTGCTTGGTACTAAGGTCATCGTGCATACTGACCATTCTGCATTGAGGTATTTGATGGCGAAAAAGGATGCAAAACCACGATTAATTAGATGGGTATTATTGCTGCAAGAGTTTGATTTTGTGGTAAAAGATAGAAAGGGAACCGAAAATCAAGTTGCCGACCACATGTCCAGATTAGAGGAAGAGGCCATGCTAAAGCTTGGAGATAGGGCTGAAATTAATGATGCTTTTCCAGATGAACAGGTATTGGCTGCTTCTAATGATTTGATTCCTTGGTTCGCAGACTTTGCTAATTATTTGGCAAGCGACATTGTGCCACCCGATTTGTATTTTCACCAAAGAAAGAAATTTATGCATGATGTGAAGAAATTCTTTTGGGATGAACCTTATTTGTATCGTAGTTGTGCTGATGGGATTCTTCGTCGATGTGTGTTTGAGGTTGAAATGTTGAGTGTACTTGAAGCATGCCATTCATCACCCGTTGGTGGGCATCATAGTGGTATTCGGACTGCACATAAGATTTTGCAGTGTGGATACTATTGGCCTACCATCCACCAAGATGCTCATGATTTCGCCAAGTCTTGTGATCGTTGCCAAAGAGATGGAGGGATTTCAAAGAGGCAAGAGCTCCCTATGAATCCCATACTGGTGATCGAATTGTTTGATGTATGGGGAATTGATTTCATGGGTCCATTTGTGAGTTCATATGGGATGAAGTATATTCTGGTAGCGGTTGATTATGTATCGAAGTGGGTGGAAGCAGTAGCACTCCCCAACAACGAAGGTAAAAGTGTCACCGCATTCTTGAAAAAGAATATCTTTTCCAGATTTGGTACATCGAGGGCTATTATTAGCGATGGAGGCTCTCACTTTTGTAATAAGTTGTTCAAAACACTACTTGAGAAATATGGTGTCCGTCACAATGTAGCCACTCCTTATCATCCACAGACTAGCGGTCAAGTTGAGGTGTCCAACAGAGAAATAAAGCAGATATTGTCAAAGACTGTGAACGCTAATCGAACGGATTGGTCAAGGAAGCTTGATGATGCCCTATGGGCATATCGCACTGCATACAAGACCCCCATAGGTATGTCGCTTTACCAACTTGTATATAGGAAGTCTTGTCATTTACCAGTAGAGCTGGAGCACAAGGCTATGTGGGCAATGAAGAAGTTAAATTTGGATTGGGGCACCGCGTCTAATCAAAGGATGAATGACTTGAACGTGCTTGATGAGTTTTGCCTAAAAGCTTATGAAAGTTCAGCCTTATACAAAGAGAAGATGAAGAGGTATCATGATCAAAGAATTGAAAAGCGAGAATTTGTGGTTGGTGATCGTGTGCTACTATTCAACTCTAGGTTGCGCCTATTTCCAGGCAAACTCAAGTCCAAGTGGACCGGGTCATTTTTGCTCACAAAAGTGCTCTCGCATGGAGCGGTTGAACTTGAAAATAAGGATGGAACAAGGTTTATGGTGAATGGGCAAAGGATTAAGATCTATCTGGGAAATGCTGAAACTGTGCAAGAAGTGATTGAGGCCTGCAATCTTGATGAAGTCTGAGTAATCAGGATAACTGCGTCGTGCCGCGACGTTAAATCAAGCGCTGCTTGGGAGGCAACCCAAGATGTACAATCTAGCCAACGATAGGTTTCTGTTTTCCAATACGTAGTTTAGCTTTCTTTGATTACTTGCGTCTTTGTATCAATGTAGGTAGGGGTTTCAGTATTTTAGTTCTTAGTGTTGGCTAGAAGTAATATAAGGTCCGTGTCTAAAAATTGTCCAGAAAATGAAAAAAATAGACTATTGGTTGCTACATGTGCAGGTACACTATGCAAGAAATCTGCAGAAAATGGTCTGGTGCAGAGGTCTACGGACCCCATCGACGTTCCGTCGATGGATCCACGGACCGTCAATGGTGTCCGTAGATCCCAGGTAAGTCCCTCAAAAATTGTCCTAGTATAATTGTGATCTACGGTACCTATCTACGGACCGTAGATCGACTCACAGACCGTAGACGGGGTCTCGTGAGTCCAAACCCTACAGTTGACTGACCCGACCCGGACCCCCCTGCTTGTTGATAATTCGCCGGCGCTTTGCGCCACAGGTTTGCTTCACTCAAATCCATTCACTTTTACTGTCTATGTATGCATTGTGGACAATTGCATCTATTTTTGTTGGGGGTGGGGTAAATGGATCGTGAGTAATAGGGTGAAGTCTGAGTAACCCAACTCATGAATCCTCTCTTGGGGTTTTCTTGCCTGTGTTCTTTTACCCCAAGAGACTGTTTAATTTTTGTTGAACCGGCATGTCTTAGGATTGTGTGTGTAGAAGCATGATACAGAATGAAGCATGATGGCTTAGAAAAATGATACCCGTCAGATTCTGGGTTGTATGCTAAAAGTAGGCTACGATTAGTTAATTGTGTTGGCTCTGAGTATGACATAGTAACAATCGACTTGATTGCATGATTAAACCTGAGACTTGAACTGGGTAATCTGATAATGAAACTATGTGCCAAGAGTGGGTGAGAATCATTGACTATTCAAACAGTTTTGTGCAAAACTAGAACTTGCCCGGTTAGTCCTGCTAAGACAATTCAATCTAGAGGATAGGAAGTGATCATAGGCCATTGTTCTGATACATCTACAAAGTGCCTAGAAAAATTTAACCAAATAAAATAACTGTTCCCTTTGATCCAACTTTGAGCCTAAAATAGACCATTTCTTTTTAACAACCCGAACCCACTTTTCTATCATCCACTATGTTGGCCCCGGTCCCTCCTTGGACATGTGCACTTTGACTTAGGCCAAAAGCCTAAGTTGAGGGTGGCTAATGTAAAGAGTAACTTCAATCTTGGCCTGACCTGACATCGGGTATTGTGCACCTCGACTAACGGAAAATCCATAAGTTGAGGGTGGCTATGAAAGAGGAAACTGAAAGAAAATGGGTATATAAAAAAAGAAAAAAAAATGTGACTTGTTAAAAGCGAAAGGAACAAGAAAATAAAAGGAAAATGAGCTACAAAGTCTAAAGTCACATCCGTGGTTGAAGAAAATCAAGGGAAAGAAGGTAAAGCAATAATATGATAAAAATAGGGCAAAAAGAGGTTAAAAGCCTAGTGTAATGACAAGGAGGGCAGAAAGTCACTAAACAGCACCCAAATGTACCACACCTGACCCTGAGCCTACGTTACAAGCCAATAAAGTCCTATAGTGATCTTAGAATCTAGTTTGGAGAGTCCAAGCAGTGAAAATAAGGGCAAGCTTATGGCAGTAAGCACTAACTGAATTTGAAATTACTTCTGAGCGTGACTGTTGAATAAATCCTCGTACCATGAATGAAAGTAAATTTTTGCGAAAAGAGGATTTCAGTTGAAGTAAGGGCACTAGTTACATTGTTGGAAAGTTGGTACCTGGGTGACAGTGAGAAGGTGTCTGTTGTGTGTCAGTTGGCTGGTTTGTGTCATGATGTGATCCACATGAGTTGGCTTGTCAAGTCTAAGAGAACGAATGTGCACCCGAACAATGAGGAGGTAGAGAGCCATGTGATTGCTTGAGTTAGAAATGCATGCTTATATACAAGTGTCGTTTAGAGTTCTAGTGCGTCGCTTGAGGACAAACAACGAATTTAAGTTGAGGGTGTTGATATACCGTGAGTTTACGGTATTTCTAATACATTTCACTTACAAGTTGTGTGTGTCTAGGGCCTTTTTATATTGGTTTTTATGTGTTTTATCATGTTTTGTAGGAAAGGTGTTCAGGCGCGGAAGTTTAGAGACAGCTGAAGGAAATGCAGAAAAAGGCATCCACGGAGGTCATCTACGGACCGTAGGTCCATTCACGGTCCGTAGGTGATGACCGTAGATCAGCAGGAATGTGTTGAGGACAAATCAGGGAAATCTGACCAAGTGTGGAACCACGGCGCCCATTGATGGTCCGTAGATTGATCTACGTACCGTACTGTTGATCCGTAGAGAGAGACTGCGAGGGTTCCAGTACCTGACTTTTGAAGATGCTAAGTATGGAGCTACGGAAGGGATTGACGGACCGTAGGTCGGTCTACGGTCCGTGCTGCTGGTCCGTCGTTTGCTTCAGAGAAGCTGATTGTTGGATGCTGAAATATTTTTCTAAGTCCCGAGTGACAGAAGGGACTTACGGACCGTAGATCCATCGACGGTCCGTAAGTCAGTCTCGTAGATCGAAGACGCGTACCTGAACAAAACTTTCCTTAATTTGTTTCTTTTTTTATTTAGGATTTGTTTTCTATAAATAGGACATGTAAACCTCGTTTTTGGAGGTTAGACACTATTATTATATTTTTGCTTTGTAACTTTGGAGATTAATTTGCAACCCTAGCAATTATTTATTTCCCAAGTTCGTTTTGAAGATTTTGGCTTTGCAATTCAAGTTAATTTTCTGGGTTTATTATTCTCGTTAAGTAAGTTCATGATTTCTTCATCTACAATTATGAATTGTGTTCTTGCCAATATGAGTAACTAAATCCACAACTAGGGTTGTGGGAACCATGATCAATTAACAAATTATGAATAGTAAATAAGTAATTCTTGACTAGTATTTTGCATGCATTGATAATTCTTTCGTTTAGAAGTCTTTTTAACGGTGGCCAACGTTAGAACTCGCCTTGTTGCTACTTGCCGGACCAATGAGGTAATTAACAAGAAAAGAATTATCAACATAGATTTAGTGTGATACTATCTAATAGGCTAGTGTCGATTGGTGCGTAGTAATAACTAAGCCAAACATCGATTATGATGTCTAATATGAGGTAAAGGTAAGGGTTAGTAAATTATACACACGTAGCCGGACCAAGGTGCGGGGTGAAATTCTCTAGATGCCGGACCAAGGATTTAGAGATACCTAACTTATCACTTTGCATGTGATACACTAGAAAAGGATTGCTATTACTAGGATTACTGCGTTATGAGATTATGGGGAACACGTATACCCTAGTTATTTCTCTTATCTTGATAACAACCAAAGTTGAGTTTAATTATTGATTACTTATTAAGTTCTTACTATTTGTTTCACACAAGCACAACCCCCCTTTTTATTACCTGTTTCTGGAAATAATTTGATTAATTGAATATAATTGTTGGTTAAAAGTAAAGTCTAAACCAGTTTCCTCGTGGGATCGACCTCAACCTACAAGTTGGGTTCTTTACTTGATAACGATCGCTTATGCTTCTGAAAGGAAGTGTAATTTGAGCGTATCATTTTACACTTGGTTAACTAAGGTAATCATCTCGGGACCCATTTATGGTTATTTTTATGAATTTCTACGGACATTTCGACAAGTTGGGGAAATATGGAAAATCTGCCGATTTAAGATTAATTATGAAATGTTGATAGGCGCATTTCAGTTGTGTATATATAGTGATTGTGAAGCTTAGCACATAAGGAACAACTTTCATGAAGGAACTACGGTCTTTCGAGCGTTCATTGGAAAGGTATGTTAATGCTATTCCCTACTTACTACATGTTTCTTTAAAGCTTAAGAGGAATATAATTGGGTTGTTATCCTTATTACACTTGTAGCCATTATTGTTGATTGTTGGCTGCTCAAGTTGATATAATCCTCCCTTGTCGGGATTCTTATTCAGTTAGTAACATCCCTATGTTGGACAAGACTTAGAGGCTATTTGTATAGGTTGCTTATAACTAAATTGCTCGCTTTTAGCGATTGGATTGTTATTGTTGCCCTTGGGGCTATTGTGGTTAGCTGCAGGAATGTGATCTATGCCTAGAAGGGCTATGTTCTGCCTACAGGGCTATATGGATGCCTAAAAGGGCTATAAATTGCCTATGGGGCTATATTGATGCCAAGAAGGACTATGGGTTGCTTACAGGGCTATATTGACTCCTAAGAAGGCTATGTGCTTCCTACAGGGCCATGTTCTTGCCTAGGAGGGCTATGAGTTGTTTATAAGCTATGTTGATGCCTAAGAGAGTTATGTTCTGCCTACGGGGTTATATTAATGCCTAAGAGGGCGGCTGCCTACGGGGCTAGGGGACTACCGATAGGGGTATATAGGCTGATTGGCACCTTCCGGGATTATGGGGGCCTGAGTAGGTGGTCTTGTGTGTTGTTTGTGCCTGTCGAGCTTATTGGGGCTTACTTATCAGATTATTCCAATGTAACGACCCGAGAGCACCTCCTAGCTCTTATCGGCGTATTCGACCTCTCGGAGGTCTTATACAAGCCCTTAGCATTCGTCATAGCATTTATCATTGAAAAATAGCGGAAAATTTAAAACTTTTTCATAATATAACACAAGACTTAAACAGTCACTTCATTTAAACCTTTAATACAAAATCGGAGTACTACGTCTCAAGGTAGCCATCTTAAAACACGACTACAACACAAGAGGGACACAACCCTTACAATACAAAAGAAACTACTATCTAGTACATTGAACTTAAGGAAACTCTTTAACATAAAGGTCCTTGAATCTTTAAGGACACACCCGAACTTGGAAATAGTAAGCCAAGCTCATCACTTCTAGGAAAGGCCCTTTAGCCACCACCACCTACAATTGGCGTAAAAGATGAAGAAGAATAGTGTTAGTACAAGAATGCACTAAGTATGATAACCATGCAAAAACATGCCTTTAAAAGGGACATTTAGTTGGAAACCATGCATCATGACTTTTTAGAGAAACTTCAAGAACATTTAGTATAATAGGCACAATATAAACCACATACATCATCATACACACGAAAACCATTCATAATAGCACATAACTTATAACATTTTAGGCACATTCAATGCATACAATACATTACCTTCCTCTTTATCTTAACTCTTTTCCTCAAGCAACCCTTAGGGAATACTTGGTGCAATGTATCACCTTAAGGTTACCAAGGGTGAACTTACATATAGCCTTCATCAATCCAATCACATATATTCATAGAGTCATAAGCACACCATAAGACATAGTCTTCACATAGGAAACTATCACCTAAGACAACCCCTAAGTCATGCTAGTGCAATCTGCAAGTAGCATCCCATAATACTACTCACACCAAGTGTTCCTAAGAAGCCACCATAGACTAGGCACACCATATTCAACAAGTCATAACATCTTCATTTAACATTAGACATAAGACCAACATACTTCAAAACATCATATAAGGACTCATTCCTTTACTATATCATTAGTCATAACCCATTTAGTTCATATCATAGGTAAACCACCCTCACAACCCCTTCACAAGCTCACTTGTGCAATGTACACATGGAGTCCCATACCCCCACATATACTAAGCAAACCCATTAAGAAGTCATAAGTGTAATTCACATGCATAATCATACTTCATGTCTTGACATAAGTAAAGTCAACCTTAACATGCTTTCATAATAACATACGTAGACCATAGTCTTTATTACATAAAGAGCTTAATCATAACCTCTCTTAGAGTCCGCTTGCGCAATAGGGTCGATAGTCCTACCTACACTAAGTAACTCTTCAAGAAATCATGACTAGAGTTCATACTCTTATCATAGTTCATTTCTTAACTTTTGGGAGACATTGCCATAATCGACATAGACCATGTGAGCTACAAGGAATCTGGTGTTCTACTCCCACACCGAAAAGAGAGTGTACTACTTGCCAAGGTAGTAGAACCTAAATACATAATAGCTATCTAGTGGATCAACTAAGCTAAGACTTACGGGGGCAAGTAGTTATGGAACAAGGAGATTCCTACTAGAAACGTTGACTTACTTGGCGTGGAGGTTTCCATCTCATGAGACAACATCTATGTTGGGAACCCGGACTTGTTAAATGTGACGGTTCTCTTGTGGGAAACCGAACTTGCTAATCGTGAAGCCCCCACTCTCATTTTTCATGTTCACTCGGTGCTAAGCTCCAACTCCCTTTTTAAACATCTTTAAGCCTTTATTTAACATTAGTTCATAAAATAGGCTTTAGGGACTTAACCCCTCATATTATTAGCTCAAAGGTTTCTAAGATGAGAATGACCTTTCATCATAGAACCTACATTATGTGAGAATGACCTTTCACATAGTTATACCATATTCATAACATAGTCTAGTTTAGAGTACAATTGAGGAAACCTTTCAAGAGACTCATTTTCACTAGATTATCATAAACCTTATTCATTCATTCATGTGTGTGTACATATGTGAGAAACCCTTTCACATAAACACATTTATACAACACATATTCATACCTTGCTAATCATACACTTTGCATGCATAAAAAGATGTAAGGGTGCATATAAGAGTTAACCTTTCAATAGACACCATAACACATCATATTCATAGCTATACATGTAAGGTGTGTGTGTGCATATTGATCCTTATAGTGACATAATAGCAACAACATTGATATTGAGTGCACTTCCCTTCAAGGGATCACAACACATTCACAATGTCCCCAAATCATGAGCAATTCACATATAAAGCCTTTAGGGATTCTACACCACAAACCCACACTTCATCATAGGAGACAAGGACACATTCAACATTGAATAGGTACTCCTAACATGTATATGATCAAACATTCATATAGGGGTCATATAGGTATGGGTCATTCCACAACAGTACTTAACATAATCAATCATGTAGACCACACCTTATCCCTAATATTATCATTCACATTATACTCCTCATCATTAACACACTTTAAACATCATGCTAGCATTGAGGATTTCACACATAACCTTCATAGCACAACTTCATAAACATATGCATCATAATTGTCAATTCACTTCACATCTATTGCCTTCAAGGCCATGATCTTCCACATGCATAGATAGACAAGAAGTAAACACAGCCACCAGAAGTGGACCAAACCACACAACATCAATTTTCATACTATAGACTAGAAGTTAGGTCAACTTACCAACTCTCCAAGCCATGATCACCATGGATCAATCCTCAACAATTCAAAATCAATTGACATAGATAGCAATAAGAATCAACAATGTAATTCAATAACATATACATAATCTAAGTACAATTCTATAAACAAAGGGATCAACCCATAACTTTGCCCATAAGGCCATAATTCAACTCATCAATATACCAACAATTCAACATGAATAAGTATAAATAAACATAGGAAACATCAATACAATCTAATCTAAACGTAATTTCACCAATACAGATCTTATTCACAAAGACCCACATCATAGGCCAATTTTCAAGAATTTGGGGATCATGGGTTCTTCAAGAATTCCTTTGAAAATTGTCTTAAAAACCTCAATTCCACATTAATTCATCAATATTATGATTTATAAAATTGTTTGACAAGGGACCCATGATTAGATTGAAAATTGGGAAGTTTGGTCTTTGAATCACTTTTGAAAATCTTTGATAGAACTCCTTGAATGAGAGGTTATTCAAGAATTGAGAGTTATCATACCTTAATTATTGAATACCCATGAAATTGAAGAAGAAATCAGTTGAAAACCCATCTTCTAGCATGAGCTTCATCAAGGTCTTCAATGGAGTTTTTTAGAGAATTTATTTTGAGAGGGAAGGGTCAATTTGAAGAATGGGGTCTAATTCTAGGTTTTGGGGTTTTAACCAACTTAAAATACCCTAAAATACGTAGAATAACCGTTTATAATAATTCCCCAAATTACCCAAACTACTCCTCACTTGGTTGGACCTTTTAAACAACTCAAACTTGAGTTTTATTTTCGCAGATTTCGTCTCGGGAACCAAGTCCGCAACGCGGAGGTGTTTCCACAAATTTCTTGAAATTAAATTTCGAGACAGTGAAGTTCGCGGTGTCTCCGCGACGCGGAGCTAATTTTTGGCCATAGGTGGAGCAGGTCCGCGACACGGAGCCACTCCTTCCATGCACAACTTCAATCTACCCTGGCAGCTTGTTTGGCCAAGGGTTGGGGTCCTCCTCAGGGACCCTTAGGGTGGTCCCGGAGAGTCGTACCCGAACGTTTTGACCCTAAAAATATTTATTAAGGTACTAGGGTCACCTCCACTAATTTTAGACTCCAAGAAACACATAAAAACATGTACAACATACTAGAACACACCAACACGCAAAAGACTAGTTTTTGAACGTCTTGGTCGTCCCTTGACGTTTGACTTTCAAGCTCTTTAAAACTGACTAAAAAGGCTATTCTTCATTATTTTAACAAGTTATTTATGCATAACACCCATGTGAGGCTCTACTTTATCATACTTCATTTTGAGGGTCGTTACAATATCCCCCACTTAGGAACATTCGTCCTCGAATGACACTTAAAACACTTCTGAGGACTCAATGACCCAACTAGCAGCCCACAATACACAACATACAACATCAACATAAGAGCACACATCAAGGACGAACGTCAACTCCACATAAAAGGCTCAAAACAACTTTGTGCATTTCAAGAAATTAGCAACACATATACCAACTCCTTATGCATCAACTTTATTATTTCCCATTTCATTGGAGGAACTTCCTTCTCCAAATCATCATTCTCATTTCAAACACCAAAGAAACACAACGTGCAACTATCTCATTAAAGCACATTAGGCAACTTTATCATAAGAAATCCTTTAAGCATGCACTTCAAATCAACTCATGCAACACAAGCAAGTAGAAACTTTATTCACCGACTCATAATGCATTAACCACATAGGCCTTTCTCATGTTCAAAGGAGGAACTACCTTCTCCTAAGCATGACATGATATTTATCTCTTTTATATCATAATAGGGTCCAATATGCAATGGCTTTGAATGCACACATAGACATGATCAACATTTCCACTCATGAGGCAATTAAGCAATTCATACTAGTTGCACCCTAACATGAGGATTATAGATCATCTACTAGTCTCATCATTTAATCATCATACTATCAAGAACATACATGGCATTACCATGTTTAGTTATGTTCAAGGAGGGACTACCTTCTCCTAGTCACAACATACACACATGGGATCATAAACTCATAAGCAAGCATTACACAAAGGTCAATTCATTTAAGGAGAAATTCTCAACTCCTAACCTAGGCATGCTCGTACTATCTTCCTCATGAAGTCAAGAGTGCATTCACCATATAAATATGCATATTAACATGAGAAACATGAATTTTATTTCTAAAATTCCATTTTTTTTATGTAATAAGAATCCTTCAAAACATGCATAACATATTGTCTCTAGGATATGCATAACATACGAAGATCATGCAACTCTTAATCATATGCAAGACTCCAAAACATGAACAAGCTACTAGGAACTCTTTGGTCTGAAGCTTGAATAAGAATAGAAGGAAAAGATAAGGATATCAAAAACCTTACTACTCACTCATCATCCCCCACTTAGGGTAAACCAATCTAAGAGCACATTAAAGTAACCAAGAGAACAATCACTTACCAATTAAGCACAATGTCCCCCCTCTTGGGATCAAGTTATGCCACCTCCTTTAATCATTAACTTTGGTGTAACTTTCCGCTCAACCATGCCTAGGTATTATCTAAACACCCTCTTTGAATGACCATACTTAAGATCAACCTTACAACACAACTATCCTCTTTAGAGTTGGTCAACATCTATTCTATTGTCCACTAAGGGGTACATGCAACTCTCCAAGTTAACCTTAGAGCAAAACACTATCCTAACTCATGGAACAAAGCCCTTTTTTCCACTCTTAGGGCAAGCCTACACATGAATTCTGATTCACACAAGGACAACCATGAAGCATCACTCATAAGAAAAAAGCAACTTTCAACTCACACTAGTTACCACATTCCTTCAAAACTCCTCAAATCTACACCATGACTTTCTACTATCATTACCCATCACCATAAAGCTACTCATCATCCTAAAAAGGATTTCATTCTTACCATAACGACTCTTATCATATGAGAACTATACCACCATACAACATTTTCAATGTAATGCTCCCAACCTTATAGCTCACACATAGCCATGATTGGCATCACAATACGATTTCCAAATCTACCTTTATATATACACATATAGTCACCACATCATAATAAGCATTAAAACTCACCTTTTCTTCCCTGAATCCTTGCAACATCACCCCTTCCAAGTAATCACATCTAGAAAACCACCGGACAAGGGAAAATAAGAGAGAGAGATCATATGGAGTTAAGCTCTACGGCACGACACAAAAGTAATGAAGAAAGTGAAACTTCTATTGTCCTATAGCCTCTCGCTCATAGATGTGTAGCGACTCACACCGATGAACAAGACTCTACTAGATGTGGCTCATGAGACGTTTAATCCTAAGACCATTTTCATAACCTTATGCTCTGATACCAAGTTTGTAACGACCCGAGAGCACCCCTAGTCGTTACTGGCATATTCGACCTCTCGAAGGTCTTATACAAGCCCTTAGCATTCGTCATAGCATTTATCATTGAAAAATAGCGGAAAATTTAAAACTTTTTCATAATATAACACAAGACTTAAACAGTCACTTCATTTAAACCTTTAATACAAAATCGGAGTACTACGTCTCAAGGTAGCCATCTTAAAACACGACTACAACACAAGAGGGACACAACCCTTACAATACAAAAGAAACTACTATCTAGTACATTGAACTTAAGGAAACTCTTTAACATAAAGGTCCTTGAATCTTTAAGGACACACCCGAACTTGGGAATAGTAAGTCAAGCTCATCACTTCTAGGAAAGGCCCTTTAGCCACCACCACCTACACTTGGTGTAAAAAGATGAAGAAGAATGGTGTTAGTACAAGAATGTACTAAGTATGATAACCATGCAAAAACATGCTTTTAAAAGGGACATTTAGTTGGAAACCATGCATCATGCCTTTTTAGAGAAACTTTAAGAACATTTAGTACAATAGGCACAATATAAACCACATACATCATCATACACACGGAAACAATTCATAATAGCACATAGAGCCACTTATAACATTTTAGGCATATTCAATGCATACAATACATTACCTTCCTCTTTATCTTAACTCCTTTCCTCAAGCAACCCTTAGGGAATAGTTGGTGCTATGTATCACCTTAAGGTTACCAACGGAGAACTTACATATAGCCTTCATCAATCCAACCATATATATTCATAGAGTCATAACCACACCATAAGACATAGTCTTTACATAGGAACCATCACCAAAGACAACCCCTAAGTCACACCAGTGCAATGTGCAAGTAGCATCCCACAATACTACTCACACCAAGTGTTCCTAAGAAACCACCATAGACTAGGCACATCATATTCATCAAGTCATAACATCTTCATTTAACATTAGACATAAGATCAACATACTTCATAACATCATATAAGGACTCATTCATTTACTACATCATTAGTCATAACCCATTTAGTTCCTATCATAGGTAAACCACCCTCACAACCCCGTCACAAGCTCACTTTGGTACACATGGAGTCCCATACCCCCACATATACTAAGCAAACCCATTTAGAAGTCATAAGTGTAATTCACATGCATAATCATACTTCATGTCTTGACATAAGTAAAGTCAACCTTAACATGCTTTCATATTAACATACATAGACCATAGTCTTCATTACATAAAGAGCATAATCATAACCTCTCTTAGAGTCCACTTGTGCAATGCATAAGTAGGGTCCATAGTCGTACCAACACTAAGTAACTGTTCAAGTCATGACTAGAGTTCATATTCTTATCTTATTTCATTTCTTAACATTTGGGAGACATTTCCATAACCGACATAGACCATGTGAGCTACATGGAATCCAGTGTTCTACTCCCACTCCAAAAATAGAGGGCACTACTTGCCAAGGTAGGACGTACATACACAATAGCTATCTAGTGGATCCACTAAGCTAAGACTTACGGGGGCAAGTAGTTATGGAACAAGGAGATTGCTACTACAAACCTTGACTTACTAGGCATGGAGGTTTCCATCTCACGAGACAACATCTATGTTGGGATCCCGGACTTGCTAAATGTGAAGATTCTCTTGTGGGAATCCGGACTTGCTAAACGTGAAACCCCACTCTCATTTTTCATGTTCACTCGGTGCTAAGCTCCAACTCCCTTTTTAAACATCTTTAAGCCTTTATTTAACATTGGTTCATAAAATAGGCTTTAGGGACTTAACCCCTCATATCATGTAGCTCAAAGGTTTCTAAGGTGAGAATGACCTTATAGCGTAGAACCTATATTATGTGAGAATGACCTTTAACATAGTCATACCATATCCATAACATAGTATAGTTTAGAGTACAATTAAGGAAAACTTTCAAGAGACTCACTTTCACTAGATTATAATTCACTCATGTGTATGTGTACATATGTGAGAAAACATTTCACATAAACACCTTTATACAACACATATTCGTACCTTGCTAATCATACACTTTGCATGCATAATAAGATGTAAGGGTGCATATAAGAGTTAACCTTCCAATAGACACCATAACACATCATATTCATACCTATACGTGTAGAGTGTGTGTGTGCATATTGGTCCTCATAGTGACATAATAGCAACAACATTGATATTGAGTGCACTTCCGTTCAAGGGATCACAACACATTCACGATGTCCCCAAATCATGAGCAATTCACATATAAAGCCTTTAGGGATTCTAGACCACACACCCCCACTTCTTCTTAGGAGACAAGGACACATTCAACATTGAATAGGTACTCCTAACATGTATATGATCAAAACATTCATAAAGGGTCATATAGGTAGGGGTTATTCCACAATAGTACTTAACATAATCAATCATGTACACCACACCTTATCCCTAACATTTTCTTTCACATTATACTCCTCATCATCAACACACTTTAAACATCATGCTAGCATTGAGGATTTCATACATAACCTTCATAGCACAACTTCATAAACATATGCATCATAATCGTCAATTCACTTCACATCTATTGCCTTCAAGGCTATGATCTTCAACATGCATAGATAGACAAGAAGTAAACACTGCCACCACAAGTGGACCAAACCACACAACATCAATTTTCATACTATACACTAGAAGTTAGGTCAACTTACCAATTCTCCAAGCCAGGATCACCATGGATCAATCCTCAACAATTCATAATCAATTAACATAGATAGCAATAGGAGTCAACAATGTAATTCAATAACATGTACATAATCTAAGTAGAATTCTATAAACAAAGGGATCAACCCATAACTTTGCCCACAAGACCATAATTCTTAACTCATCAATATACCAACAATTCAACATGAATAAGTGTAGATAATCATAGGAAACATCAATACAACCTAATCTAAACGTATTTTCACCAATAGAGATCATATTCACAAAGATCCACATCATAGGCCAATTTTCAAGAATTTGGGGATCATGGGTTCTTCAAAAATTCCTTTGAAAATTATATTGAAAACCTTAATTCCATATTAATTCATCAATAGAATGATTTATAAAATCATTTGACAAGGGACCCATGTTTAGATTGAAAATTGGGAACTTTGGTCTTTGAATCACTTTTGAAAATCTTTGATAGAACTCCTTGAATGAGAGGTTATTCAAGAATCAAGAGTTACCATACCTTAATTATTAAAGACCCATGAAATTGAAGAAGAAATCAGTTGAAAACCTATCTTCTAGCTTGAGCTTCATCAAGGTCTTCAATGGAGTTTTTGAGAGAATCTATTTTGAGAGAGAAGGGTCAATTTGAAGAATGGAGTCTAATTCTAGGTTTTGGGGTTTTAACCAACATAAAATACGTAGAATACCGTTTATAATAATTCCCCAAAGTACCCAAACTACCCCTCAGTTAGTTGGACCTTTTAAACAAGTCAAACTTGAGTTTTATTTTCGCAGATTTCGACGGGATCAAGTCCGCGACGCGGATGTGTTCCCACAAGTTTTTTGAAATTAAATTTTGAGACAGTAGAGTTCGCGGTGTCTCTGTTACGCAGAGCTACTTTTTGTCCATTGGTGGAGCATGTCCGCGATGCGGAGCCACTCCCTCCATGCACAACTTCAAGTTGCCGTGGCAGCTTGTTTGGCCAAGGGTTGGGGTCCTCCTCGGGGACCCTTAGGGTGATCCCGGGGAGTTGTACCTGAACATTTTGACCCTAAAAACACACTAGGGTCACCTCCACTGATTTTAGACTCCAAGCAACACATAAAAACATGAACAACATACTAGAATACACCAACACGCAAAAGACTAGTTTCGGAACGTCTTGGTCGTCCGTTGACGTTTGACTTCCAAACTCTTTAAAACTGACTAAAAAGGTTATTCTTCATTATTTTAACAAGTTATTAATTCATAAAACCCATGTGAGGCTCTACTTTATCCTACTTCATTTTGAGGGTTGTTACAATATCCCTCACTTAGGAACATTCGTCCTCGAATGACACTCAAAACACTTCGGACGACTCAATGACCCAACTAGCAGCTCACAATACAGAACATACAACATCAACATAAGAGCACACATTAAGGAGGAACATCAACTCCACATAAAAGTCTCAAAACAACTTTGTGCAATTCAAGAAAGTTGCAACACATCTACCAACTCCTTATGCATCAACTTTATTATTTCCCATTTCATTGGAGGAACTTCCTTCTCCAAATCATCACTATGCTTAAAACTCTTTACTTCTAATAAGTATAGGAGGAGCTACCTTCTCCATAGTCAATGAGCATCAACATATAAATTAAGCAATCAACAAGACATTTCTTTAACAAGACAACATTAAGCATGCTCATTACAACTCTTATGAAATCAACATCACACATCATCTACGGGTGCAATTTCAATCATGAGAAATAAAGTTCGTGAAAACTCAAAATACAACTTAAGCATGAATTTTCACAAAAATATGCACATACAAGGAAATCATGTCATAATCATCATTCTCATTTCAAACACCAAAGAAACACAACATGGAACTATCTCATTAAAGCATGTTATGCAACTTTATCATAACAAATCATTTAAGCATGCACTTCAAATCAACTCATGCAACACAAGCAATTAGAAACTTTATTCACCGACTCATAATGCATTAACCACATAGGCCTTTCTCATGTTCATAGGAGGAACTACCTTCTCCTAAGCATGACATGATATTTACCCCTTTTATATCATCATCGGGTCCATTATGCAAAGGCTTTCAAGTGCGCACATAGACATGATCAACATTTCCACTCATGAGGCAATTAAGCAATTCATACTAGTTGCACCCTAACATGAGGATTATAGATCATCTACTAGTCTTATCATTTAATCATCATACTATCAAGAACATACATGTCATTACCATGTTTAGTTATGTTCAAGGAGGGACTACCTTCTCCTTGTCACAACATACACACATGGCATCATAAAACTCATAAGCAAGCATTATACAAAGGTCAATTCATTTAAGGAGAAATTCCAACTTCTAATCTAAGCATGCTCATACTCTCTTCCTCATGAAGTCAAGAGTGCATTCACTATATAAAGATGCATATTGACATGAGAAACATGAATTTTTATTACTAAAATTCCATTTTTATGTAGTAAGAATCCTTCAAAACATGCATAACATACGGAGATCATGCAACTCATAATCATATGCAAGACTCCAAAACATGAACAAGCTACTAGGAACTCTTTGGTCTCAAGCTTGAATAAGAATAGAATGAAAAGATAAGGATATCAACAACCTTACTACTCACTCATCATCCCCCACTTAGGGTAAACCCATCTAAGAGCACATTAAAGTAACCAAGAGAACTATCACTTACCAATTAAGCACAATCCCCCCCCCCCTCTTGGGATCAAGTTATGCAAACTCCTTTAATCATTACCTCCTTCATCTCTAAGGTAGGAACCATTCTCCACTAAATCTTCACTATACTCCCTTAGGTGAGGATTTCAAAAATCCAAACAAAATGAGTATCTATACCACTCCACTGCATATCAATCACCCAAAGTGGTTCTCAACATGGAGAACTCAAGGAAGATCAATGTAGAAATATTAACGGCACTCAAAACCTTACCATCTAGGCACATTATCCCCCACTTGGGGTTAGCTTAACCAACTCCTTATCACATCATACCCTTATCATCACCTTTGGTGTAACTTTCCGCTCAACAATGCCTAGGTATTATCTAAACACCCTCTATGAATGACCATTCTCAAGATCAACCTTACAAGACAACTATCCTCTTTAGAGTTGGTCAACATCTATTCTATTGTCCTTCCCATGAACTAAGGACAAAACCCCTTAGAGCAAAACACTATCCTAACTCATGGGACAAAACCCCTTTTTTCCACTCTTAGGTCAAGCCTACACAAGAACTCTGATTCACACAAGGACAACCATAAAGCATCACTCAAAAAGGCAACTTTCAACTAACACTAGTTACCACATTCCTTCAAAACTCCTCAAATGTTCACCATAACTTTCTACTATCATTACCCATCACCATAAAGCAACTCATCATGCTAAAAAGGATTTCATTCTTACCATAATGACTCTTACCATACGAGAAGTACACAACCATACAACATTTTCAAAGTAATGCTCCCAACCTCATAGGTCACACATAGCCATGATTGGCATCACAATACAATTTCTAAATCTACCTTCATATATACTCATATAGTCACCATATCATAATAAGCATTAAAACTCACCTTTTCTTCCCTCGATCCTTGCAACATCACCCCTTCCAAGTAATAACATCTAGAAGACCACCGAACAAGGGAAAATAAGAGAGAGAGATCATAGGGAGTTAAGCTCTACAGCACGACACAAAAGTAATGAAGAAAGTGAAACTTCTATTGTCCTATAGCCTCTCGCTCATAGATGTGTCGCGACTCACACCGATGAACAAGACTCTACTAGACGTGGCTCATGAGACGTTGAATCCCAAGACCATTTTCATAACCTTATGCTCTGATACCAAGTTTGTAACGACCCGAGAGAACCCCCTAGCCATTACCTGCGTGTTCAACATCTCAGTGGTCTTATACAAGCCCTTAGCATTCGTCATAGCATTTATCATAGAAAAATACCAGAAAATTTAAAACTTCTCCATAATATACCACAAGACTTAAAAGTCACCTCATTTAAACCTTAAATACAAAATCGGAGTACTACGTCTCAAGGTAGCCACCTTAAAACATGACTACAATTATGATAACCATGCAAAACATGCTTTTAAAAGGACATTTAGTTGGAAACTATGCATCATGCCTTTTTAGAGAAACTTCAAGAACATTTAGTACATAGGCACAATATAAACCACATACATAATAATAGCACATAGAGCAACTTATAAAATTTTAGGCACATTCAATGCATACAATACCTTACCTTCCTCTTTATCTTAACTCATTTCCTCAAGCAACCCTTAGGGAATACTTGGTACAATGTATCACCTTAAGGTTACCAAAGGTGAACTTACATATAGCCTTCATCAATCCAACCACATAAATTCATAGACTCATAAGTACACCATAACACATAGTCTTCACATAGGAACCATCACCTAAGACAACCCCCAAGTCACACTAGTGCAATGTGCAAGTAGCATCCCATAATACTACTCCCACCAAGTGTTCCTAAGAAGCCACTATAGACTAGGCACATCATATTCAACAAGTCATAACATCTTCATTTAACATTAGACATAAGACCAACATACTTCAAAACATCATATAAGGACTCATTCCTTTACTATATCATTAGTCATAACCCATTTAGTTCATATCATAGGTAAACCACCCTCACAACCCCTTCACAAGCTCACTTGTGCAATGTACACATGGAGTCCCATACCCCCACATATACTAAGCAAACCCATTAAGAAGTCATAAGTGTAATTCACATGCATAATCATACTTTATGTCTTGACATAAGTAAAGTCAACCTTAACATGCTTTCATAATAACATACATAGACCATAGTCTTTATTACATAAAGAGCTTAATCATAACCTCTCTTAGAGTCCGCTTGCGCAATGCATAAGTAGGGTCGATAGTCCTACCTACACTAAGTAACTCTTCAAGAAATCATGACTAGAGTTCATACTCTTATCATAGTTCATTTCTTAACTTTTGGGAGACATTGCCATAATCGACATAGACCATGTGAGCTACAAGGAATCTGGTGCTCTACACCCACACCGAAAAGAGAGTGTACTACTTGCCAAGGTAGTAGAACCTACATACATAATAGCTATCTAGTGGATCCACTAAGCTAAGACTTACGGGGGCAAGTAAATATGGAACAAGGAGATTCCTACTAGAAACGTTGACTTACTAGGCGTGGAGGTTTCCATCTCATGAGACAACATCTATGTTGGGAACCCGGACTTACTAAATGTGAAGGTTCTCTTGTGGGAAGCCGAACTTGCTAAACGTGAAGCCCCCACTCTCATTTTTCATGTTCACTCGGTGCTAAGCTCCGACTCCCTTTTTAAACATCTTTAAGCCTTTATTTAACATTAGGTCATAAACTAGGCTTTAGGGACTTAATCTTTCATATCATATAGCTCAAAGGTTTCTAAGATGAGAATGACCTTTCATCATAGAACCTACATTATGTGAGAATGACCTTTCACATAATCATACCATATTCACAACATAGACTAGTTTAGAGTACAATTTAGGAAACCTTTCAAGAGACTCACTTTCACTAGATTATCATAAACCTTATTCATTCATTCATGTGTGTGTGCGCATATGTGAGAAAGCCTTTCCCATAAACACCTTTATACAATACATATTCAAACCTTGCTAATCATACACTTAGCATGCATAATAAGATGTAGGGGTGCATATAAGAGTTCACTTTTCAATAGACACCATAACGCATCATATTCATAGCTATACATGTAGAGTTTGTGTGTGTGCTCCTCATAGTGACATAATAGCAACAACATTGACATTGAGTGCACTTTCCTTCAAGGGATCACCACACATTCACAATGTCCCCAAATCATGAGCAATTCACATATAAAGCCCTTAGGGATTATAGACCACACACCCACACTTCATCATAGGAGACAAGGACACATTCAACATTGAATTGGTACTCCTAACATGTATATGATCAAACATTCATATAGGGGTCATATAGGTAGGAGTCATTCCACAATAGTACCTAACATAATCAATCATGTAGACCACACCTTATCCCTAACATTATCATTCACATTATACTCCTCATCATCAACACAGTTTAAACATCATGCTAGCATTGAGGATTTCATACATAACCTTCATAGCATAACTTCATAAACATATGCATCATAATCATCAATTCACTTCACATATATTGCCTTCAAGGCCATGATCTCAACATGCATAGATAGACAAGAACTAAACACCTCCACCATAAGTGGATCAAACCACCCAACATCAATTCTCATACTATAGACTAGAAGCTAGGTCAACTTACCAATTCTCCAAGCCATGATCACCATGGATCAATCCTCAACAATTCATAATCAATTCACATAGGTAGCAATAGGAATCAACAATGTAATTCAATATCATAAACATAGCCTAAGTACAATACCATAAACAAAGGAATCAACCCACAACTTTGCCCATAAGGCCATAATTCTCAACTCATCAATATACCAACAATTCAAAATGAATAAGTATAGACAATCATAAGAAACATCAATACAATCTAATCTAAACATAATTTCATCAATAGAGATCATATTTACAAAGACCCACATCATAGGCCAATTTTGAGAATTTGGGGATCATGGGTTCTTCAAGAATTCTTTTGAAAATTGTCTTTAAAATATTAATTCCACATTAATTCATCAATAGAATGATTTAAGAAAATTGACAAGGAACCATGTTTAGATTGAAAATTGGGAATTTTGGTCTTTGAATCACTTTTGAAAATCTTTGATAGAACTCCTTGAATGAGATGTTATTCAAGAATCAAGAATCACCATACCTTAATTATTGAAAACCCATGAAATTGAAGAAGAAATCAGTTGAAAACCCATCTTCTAGCTTGAGCTTCATCAAGGTCTTCAATAGAGTTTTTGAGATAATCAATTTTGAGAGGGAAGGGTCAATTTGAAGAATGGGATCTAATTTTAGATTTTGGGGTTTTAACCAACTTAAATTACCCTAAAATAGGTAGAATAAACTTTTATAATAATTCCCCAAAGTACCCAAACTACCCCTCACTTTGTTGGACCTTTTTAAATAAGTCCAACTTAAGTTTTATTTTCGCAGATTTCGTCAGGAAACAACTTCGTGACGTGGAGGTGTACCCACAAGTTTCTGGAAATTAAATTTCGAGGTAGTAGAGTCCGCAACATGTCCGCGACGTGGACCAAACATTTCACCCTTGGTGGAGCTAGTCCGCGACACGGATATGCTCCCTCCAAGCACAACTTTAAGCTGCCTTGGCCAAGGTTGGGGTCCTCCTCGGGGACCCTTAGGGTGGCACCGAGGGCATCGTATCTGAACGTTTTGACCCTAAAAACATTTATTAAAACACTAGGGTCACCTCCACTGATTTTAGACTCCAAACAACACATAAAAACATGAACAACATACTAGAACACACCAACACGTAAAAGACTAGTTTTCGAACGTCTTGGTCGTCCCTTGACATTTGTCTTCCAAACTATTTAAAACTGACTTAAAAGGCTATTCTTCATTATTTAAAAAAGTTATTAACGCATAAAACTCATGTGAGGCTCTACTTTATCCTGCTTCATTTTGAGGGTTGTTACATCCTCAGTAGCAGGATTGACTTTTATTCGATTGGCTAGCCCCTTTCCTTCGGAGCTACCAGAGTTGGGAGGTTTGTTTCCTTTTGTTGTATATATCTTTATGGGTAGGCTGGGGCCCTGTCCCACTAATATTTACTACTCTTAGAGGCTTGCAGACTAGTGTGTGGGGTGTATAGCTACGTTATGGACATACTGGCCTAAGTTGTTGGTTTGCTGAAGCTTGTGAGTTGTTTGATGTATTGTATTGATATATACCTGCTTTTAGTTTTGGTATAGATATCATGGTGGCCTCGACGGCCCAATCAGGACTTCTGTGTTAGTTGGCTATTTATTTATATAATCTCCTGGGTGTAGCTGTTTCTTTTATAGATCAGTTGACAAGGGCACTGCCCGCCGAGGGATTAGTTTTAAGCTGAGATATACTTGTTTGTTTTATTGATTGCGTGTGGCTGCCATGCACTAGTAGCAAATGCTTCAGCAGGGTCAACTCGGGCCTGAGTTTTGGCATTAAGAGCCAGTTGCGCCCCTCGAGTTTAGGGCATGACAAACTTGGTATCACAGCAATGTCGTATCCTAGGGAGTTTGCAAGCCATGTCTAGTAGAGTCTTGTTTATAAATGTGTTGTGCACCACATCCGATAAGAAAGAAGCTATCGGGCATGTTAGAATGACTATCCTTTGTTTGCTCACCTTGTTCTATAGAGCGGTATCTCAACGATTGAGGTTCCTGGCTTATAATTGATACTTGTATGCAGATAGAGATGACTGACTAGACAGACCACAACTAGCCAGGGGCAAGATACAGTTGCAGGCGAGGATACCGGTAAGGTACCACAGGTGGAGGTTGCCCATTGTGAGACCTAGGGGGAGACATCTTCTCAGCCCCTATAGCTTCTCCACCGCTTCATGAGCCTCCGAGAGCTACAGGACTTCTGGCTCCACCAACAGTACCACCTCTAGTTCCTCTTATTCCATTTGATCAGGATTTCAAGAGTGCAGTATGTATGTTAGCACAGTTAGTAGCTGCACAGTGCCAACCAGTTGCGCCAGTTGTTGCCAGACCTTCTGAAAGGCCCGAAAGTTCGAGAGTTCGTGAATTTCTTTCCTTGAATCCTCCACAATTTACAGGGACAAATCGCAGAGAAGACCCTTAGTACTTTATTGATTAGCTTCATAGGATCATTAGAGTCATGCATGTCTCAGTGACTGAGTCAGTTGAGTTAGCAGCATTTCGAATGCGCGATGTTGCAGTATTATGGTACGAGAGTTGGGAGAGATATAGGGGAAAAGATGCATCCCTACCCACTTGGGATAGCTTTATAGAAGCTTTCATAGATCACTATTTGCTTCCAGAGATTAGGGATGGCCGGGTGGACCAGTTTCTGAACCTCCGACGGGGTAGCGAAAGTGTCCGAGAGTATGGGCTGAGATTTGATTCATTGGCTAGATATGCACCAGTATTTGTTGATACGATGCATGATAGGGTGCGTAGATTTGTGGGAGGGCTCGACTCAAACAATATCGATGCTTGTTCTACCGCTGCACTAAATGATAATATGGATATCTCACGAATTTAGGCCTTTGCAACAGGCATAGATGATCGCCGACATCTATAGTATATGAGTGAAAGGGTCGAGAGAGAGAGAGAGATAGAAGAGGTCTAGGCCTGCTGGTTCGCAGGGAGATTTTCAGGGTAATCCCAGACCCCGATACTCTATTAGGCCACCTAGACCTCCACCACAGTAGTTCCAAGGTAGTAGGTTTGATCGTCAGGAACAGTCAAACCCAGGTGAGGGTTTACGAGCATTAGGCTCGCAGCAGTAGAGGGGTTAAGGCCAGGCTAGGACAACCCCGCCGCATTGTGCAACTTGCGGTAAGATGCATTTCGGGAGATGTAGATAGGGTTTCACAAGTTGTTATTCTTGTGGATAGGAGGGGCATGGGTGGAGAAACTGCCTTACCATAGGTCAGGGTGGTATAGGTCAGTCGACTAGGTCAGCACTAAGTTCCTCCTCATCAGCACAGTCTACAGGGCGTGGAACCCAGACATCAGCACATAGAGGTAGAGGCGGAGGCAGAGAGGGAGCATCTAGTTCTGGTAGTGGACAGAACCGTACATATTCATTAACCGGCTGACAGGACTCAGAGTCATCACCAGATGTTGTGACAGGTACATTTATTATTTACTCCCATTGTGTTTATGTTTTAATAGATCCTGGATCTACTTTGTCTTATTTACTCCATTTATTGCGGTGAAGTTATGTATAGTAGAAGAGTCAGTAGATCAACCCTTTATTGTATCTACACTAGTTGGTGAGTCTATTGTTGCCAGGAGAGTCTATCGAGGTTGCACGGTAGAAATTATCGACCGTCAGACCTCTATAAATCTTGTAGAGTTAGAGATGGTCAATTTCGACGTCATTGTAGGTATGGACTAGTTAGCGTCTTGTTATGCTAATGTTGAGTGCCGGACAAAGATTGTTAGATTCCACTTTCCAGGAGAGGCAGTTCGAGAATGGAAAGGCGATACAGCGACGCCGAAAGGTAGGTTTATTTCCTATCTTAAGGCGAGGAGGATGATAACTAAGGGTTGTATTTATCATCTTGTTCACGTTCATGATATAGATGTAGAACCACCAACCCTTCAGTCTATTCTAGTAGTTAATGAGTTTCTCGATGTATTTCCAGACGAGCTCCCTGGTATCCCTCTAGAACGAGAAATTGATTTTGCTATCGATAAGCTACTAAGTACAAAACCCATATATATCCCTCCTTATTGAATGACTCCTGCTGAGCTAAAGGAGTTGAAGGATCTGCTGAAAGACTTGCTGGATAAAGGCTTTATTAGGCCTAGTGCTTCACCATGGGGTGCGCTAGTGTTGTTCGTAAGGAAGAAAGATGGCTCACTAAGAATGTGTATCGATTACCGACAGTTGAATAAGGCAACTATAAAGAATAAGTATCCCTTTCCAAGGATAGATGACTTGTTTGATCAGTTACAAAGTGCTAAGTGTTTCTCAAAGATTTAAGATCAGGGTACCACCAGATACGAGTTCGGGAGAAAGACGTTCGAAAGACAGATTTTAGAACCAGATATGGACACTTTGAGTTCTTGGTAATGTCTTTTGGATTAACTAATGCCCCAGCAGTGTTCATGGATCTGATGAATTGTATATTCAGGCCTTATCTAGACTTGTTTGTGATTGTATTTATTGATGATATTTTGGTGTATTCACGTTCAAAAGCTGAGCATGTAAATCATCTGCGAGTAGTCCTTCAAGTTCTTCGAGACTAAGAACTATATGTAAAGTTTTCTATGTGTGAGTTTTGGTTGGACTCTGTGGTTTTCTTAGGCCATATTGTATCAGATGCAGTCATTGCGGTTGATACACAAAAGATTGAGGCAGTAAAGACTTGGCCCAGACCCATGACTCCAACTAAGATTCATAGTTTCTTAAGGTTAGCTGGGTACTACAGAAGGTTTGTAGAGGGGTTTTCTTCAATTTCTACCCCATTAACGAAGCTGACTCAAAAAGCAGCTAAGTTCTAGTGGACTGAGGCTTGCTAGCATAGTTTCTAAGAGCTGAAGGACAGGTTGACATCAGCACCAGTTCTTGCATTGACAGAGGGTTCAGAAGGCTATGCGGTGTATTGTGATGCTTCTGGTGTTCGGTTGGGATGTGTTCTAATGCAACATGGTAAGGTTATCGCATATGCTTCAAGGTAGTTGAGAAAGAATGAGAAGAACTATCCGACCCACGATTTAGAGTTAGCTGCAGTTGTGCATGCGTTAAAGATCTGGAGACACTATTTGTATTGCGTTCCTGTTGACATCTTCACAGATCATAAAAGCCTTCAATATATATTTAAACAGAAGGAGTTAAATCTGTGACAACGTCGATGGCTTGAGTTACTGAAAGACTACGATGTGGACATTTTATATCATCCAGGAAAGGCGAATGTGGTAGCTGATGCCCTCAGTCGAAGATCTATGGGTAGTTTATCATATTTAGGTGGTGAGAAGCGTGAGCTAGCGCGAGAGCTTCATCAGTTATTTAGCTTGGGAGTCAGATTGTTAGAGGCAGAAGATAGTGGGGTAACAATTCAGGACACAACTGTATCATCTCTAGTTGTAGAAGTAAAATCAACACAACAAAAGGATCCTAGCTTAGAGCAACTCAGAGCCAAGGCTCAGAATCAACAGACTTTAGCATTTGATATAGCAGGAGATGGAGTCCTTAGATATAGTAGTTGATTGTGTGTTCTGAATGTTGCAGGGCTTCCACATCAGATTATGTAAGAGGCATACATTCCCGTTATTCTATTCACCCTGGTTCGACGAAGATGTACCATGATATTAAGAAGATCTATTTGTGATACGAGATGAAGAAGGACATTGCTGAGTTTCTGGCACAGTGTCCTAATTGCCAACAGTTGAAGGTTGAGAACCAAAAGCCTGCTGGGCAACTTCAGGAGATAGCCATTCCTTTGTGGAAGTGGGAAGCAATTAATATGGATTTTATTATAGGGTTACCTCGATCGCGTCGCAAGTTTGACTCTATTTGGGTAATTGTTGATAGACTAACAAAATCAGCCCACTTCTTACCCATCAGGGCTACTTTTACGGTCGAAGACTATGCAGGGCTCTATATTAGGAAGATTGTTAGGGTACATCGTGTCCCAGTATCTATTATCTCTGATAGAGGAGCACAATTCACCGCCAACTTCTGGAAGTCCTTCCAGAAAGGACTGGGGACATAGGTTAATCTTAGTACAGCCTTTCACTCTCAGACAGATGGTAAGGTTGAGCGCACAATTTTGACGCTCGAGGATATGTTACAGGCGTGCGTGCTAGACTTCAAGGGAAGTTGGGATGAACACTTGCCTCTTATTGAGTTCGCATACAATAATAGTTATCATTCCAGCATCGAGATGGCACCTTATGAGGCTTTGTATGGGCGAAAATGTAGATCCCCCATTGGATGGTTCGAGGTAGGTGAGTCAGGGTTAATTGGACTCGACTTAGTACAACAGACAATGGAGCAGGTCAAGCTCATACGAGAGAGGTTGCTAATAGCTCAAAGTCGACAAAATTCATACTCAGATGTGCGACGAAGGACTTAGAGTTTTGCGTCGATGACTAGGTATTCTTAAACGTCTCGCCTATGAAGGTGGTTATGAGATTTTGCAAAAAAGGCAAGCTTAGTCCAAGATTCATTGGGCCATACCGGATCCTTCGGAGGGTAGGACGAGTGGCTTATGAGTTAGAATTGCCTTCGGGACTAGAATCTTTTCATCCAGTTTTCCATGTATATATGCTACGGAAGTCCGTAGGAGACCCTTCTCGGGTTAACCCAGTTGAGGATGTTCAGATCACATAGGAGTTGTCCTATAAAGAAACTCCAGTTGCCACATTAGATCGGCGGGTCTGTAAATTGAGGACCAAAGAGGTGGCTTCGGTTAAAGTATTGTGGAGAAACAAGAATAGAGAAGAGGTGCCCTGGGAAGCTAAGGATGGCATGAGGTCCAAATATCCTCACTTGTTTCATACCCTAGGGTGATGACATATCAGTTTATATTGGTGTAGTGAGGTAAGATACCTATCTAATTTTTTTTATATTGTTGCTTATTATTATTGTTGTTGTCGTTGTATATTTGCTCGCACTGTTATTGCGGAGCTATAGTGCTTAGTAATTTATGTCATCATGTGACGCGCCTAGGTTAGACTTTTTGCATTTTAGGTTCCTGGATAGTGACAATGCCAAAGGATACTCTGTCTAAATTTTGGAAACACCTAAGGACTTAACCGCGTGACTCAGATTTTTTTTCATTCGAGGACAAATGTTTCTAAGGGGGGAAGGATGTAACACCCCGACTTTTCAAAATATCTAAATTAACTCATATCTTCTTGGAAAGACAAGGAGGGTGAGTAATAAATTAAGAATGATGTGGTATGTCATATTTTAAGTGTTCAAGGGTTGTATCTCAAGTTTTGAAGTTAGGTAAGTGGCAAAATAAAAGTTGGCGAAAGTTATCGTAAGTTCCTCTTTAAAAATTTCTCTAAAATTTGGGTCAAATGTCTTGGATGTTTTCTCCCAATATATAAAGAGTTAGAAGTCCTATCACCCATTAAATCGAATGCCTACGAGTCTAGTTTGTAACGCACATAACCCCGTATCCAACAGACATTGTAGTAAAAAGTTATGAGGGTTTTACTACGGACTGTCGGGGTAGAATCCGGGTCGGGTCAAAAATGTGGTACGTCCGCTTACTCAACGTTTTAAGCCATGAAAACATTTCTTTTCACTTACAAACCAGAAATAAAGCTTAAGAGATGGTTCCTATGGAGTTATTGCATGATGAAGGTTGGTTTTTGACAATTTCTACCATTAAAGGTTGCCACCGTGCCTAGAAACGCGATCTCTACACGAGGCAATCATTTTTCCCTCCTATTAGATTCATTTGGAGCTAGTTTTTTAAGATAGAAATTTGTATTTATTGGTGTTTCTTTAAGGTTTACACTTGGTTAGCTAAGGTAATCATCTCGGGACCCTTTTATAGTTGTTTTTATGAATATCTATGTACATTTTGACAAGTTGGGGCAATATGGCAAATCTACCGATTTAAGATTAATTATGAACCATTTATAGGTGCATTTCAGCTGTGTATATATAGTGATTGTGAAGCTTAGGACATAAGGAACAACTTTCGTGAAGGACTACGGTCTTTCGAGCGTTCATTGGAAAGGTATGTTAAGGTTATTCCCTACTTATGGCATGTTTCTTTAAAGCTTAGGAGCAATGTAATTGGGTTGTTATCCTTGTTACACTTGTAGCCATTATTATTGATTGTTGGCTGCTCGAGCTAATATAATTCGCCCTTGTCGGGATTCTTATTCAGTTAGTAGCGTCCCTATGTTGGACACGACTTAGAGGCTATTTGTATAGGTTGCTTATAACTAAATTGCTCGCTTTTAGCGATTGGATTGTTATTGTTGCCCTTGGGGCTATTGTGGTTAGATGCAAGAATGTTATCTATGCCTAGAAGGGCTATGTTCTGCCTATAGAGTTATATGGATGCCTAAAAGGGCTATGAGTTGCCTACGGGGCTATGTTGATGCCTAGAAGGGCTATGAGTTGCCTACAGGGCCATATTGTTGCCTAGGAGGGCTATGAGTTGTCTATAAGCTATGTTGATGCCTAAGAGAGCTATGTGCTGCCTACGGGGCTGTATTAATGCCTAAGAGGGCTATGTGACTGCATACGGGGTTAGGGGACTACCGATAGGGGTATATAGGTTGATTGGCACCTTCCGGGCTTATAGGGGCCTGAGTAAGTGGTCTTGTGTGTTGTTTGTACCTACCGAGCTTATGGGGGCTTGGTTAGGTTGTTGTTTTATTATTTTTGATAAGTTTAGATTTAGGAATAGGTCAGTACACTTATTTTATCCTTGATTTACTTATAAGATTATTCCACTATATCAGGATACCTTTTCATAGTCTATTGCCTTTCATACTCTGTACATTATTTTGTAATGACGCCCCATTGCCTGGGGGCGCTGCATTCATGCATGCAGGTCCTGACAGATGACCGAGTAGACCTCCTCAGCAGCAGGATTGACTTTTATCCGATTGGCTAGCCCCTTTCCTTCGGAGCTGCCAGAGTTGGGAGGTTTGTTACCTTTTGTTGTATATATCTTTATGTGTAGGTTGGGGCCCTGTCCCGCTAATCTTTACTACTCTTAGAGACTTGCAAACTAGTGTGTGGGGTGTATAGCTACGTTATGACCATACTGGCCTAAGTTGTTGGTTTTTCGAAGCTTGTGAGTTGTTTGATGTATTGTATTGATATGTACCTGCTTTTAGTTTTGGTATAGATATCATGGTGGCCTCGACGGCCCAATCAGGACTTCTGTGCTAGTTGGCTATTTATTTATATGATCTCCTGGGAGTAGTTGTTTCTTTTATAGATCAATTGATAGGGGTCTTGCCGGCCGAGAGCTTAGTTTTAAGCTGAGATATACTTGTTTGTTTTCTTGATTGTGTGTGACTGCCATGTGCTAGTAGCAAATGGTTCAGCAGAGTCGGCTCGGGCCTGAGTTTTGGCATTAGGAGCCAGTTGCGCCCCTCGAGTTTGAGGCGTGACACTATCAATTATAAAATTAGCCATAAACAAGGTGATGTACTTTAATATAAATATAATGAAGAAAGGAAAAAAGAGAAAAAGAAATTCTTGCAATTGGTAAAGATGATATGCTCTAGTATTTATAGTAATCAATAAATTTGTAACTTAATTGAATAAAATTAATTTAAAGAGTAATATAGTAATCAATAAAATTGTAACTTGCATGGGTATTAAGTGTCTGGATTGTAATTAACAAATATCTTCAAGAAGAATAGAGAAAGGTATAAGGAAAACGTAATTAATGATGTTAAGTGGTGAACGAAACAAAATAAATTTATCTATACTTTCTTCAAAATATTCAGGCAAGAAAATAAAAAAAAAAGGCACAAAATCTAGTGAGGAAAAAAAAGAAGAGGATGAATAAGAAAAGGATAAGAAAAAGTTTTATGAATTGATTATTTGGGTTGATAACGGAATAAGTTCTTTTTGGGCTTTATTGATTTGTGATAGTGACCTTTTCAATTCTTCAATAATATATATAATAATTAAAATTGAATGTAATAACTTATAGACAATAAATTAATATGGTTATTAAATAGAATATGGTCAATTCTTAATTGAAAAATAAGGAAAGATAGAGAAAAAATGTCTAAAAAAGGAGAAAAAGATAAATAGCAATGGAGGCCTTACAGAGTTGCCATATCACCTTGTCTATATTTGATTTTATATTATATATAGATTTCTGCAAAATATTAGACAAGAAAATAATAAATAAAACACAAAATCTAGTGAGGAAAAAAAAAGGATGAATAAGTACATGATAAAAAAAAAAAAAGGTTTTATGAATTGACTAGTTGGTTTTGGGCTTTATTGATTTGTGATTGTGACCTTATCAATTCTTCAATAATATATATAATAATTAACAATTAATGTAATTAACTTATAGGCAATAGATTAATATGGTTAATTCTTCAATTAAAAAAATAAGAAAAATAGAGAAAAACGGTCTAAAAAGAGGAGAAAAAGGATAAATAGCAATGAAGGCCTTAGAGAGGTGTCACATCACCTTGTCTACATTTGGCTTTATATTATACTAGTAAGATTATCCGTGCCTCACGCGGGAATTTAATATCACCGAATTTATAAAATAATACTTAAAGCCTATCAGTCATTAAAACTAAAACACTATATTATCTTACATACAAGATTACGTAGTAACGAACATTAATAATGTAAAGCAAAATAATAATTATAACATCTTATCATTTATCCTTCAATCAATCTCTTTAATTTGATTTTATAATTTATTCTTTTATTTCTAGGAAGTGTTACTATTTGATATTTTAGGGAATCAAATGAACATCAACCTGAGATATACAAATATTTTAATTCTAACGTGTAGAAAAGTTCAGCCCTACCTTTTGCATTACATATATTATTTTAAAGTTCTCCATTTAAATGTATCATAAGTAATTATTAAAATGAAAAATTAAAGGGTGAACGTATGCTTGGGTGTTTTTTAAAAATCAGCATACCAGAGTGATATAGTTCAATTTGAAACTACACTTCTATTTCAATCATAGTGTCGAGAAACACATTTATTACTTCAAGAAAAATATTATAACCTGCATTAAACTTGAGAATTTGTCCATACTTCATATTGAATATGAGTAATTAATTGATTGTGTAGTTATATATGTCTTTGAAATTAAAAGAGGCTCCAGTCTAGTCATATTCCTCTATAGGTCATCCGACACATCCTTGAACTCATATCAAAAGTTTATTAATTCTTGTCTTCTTTTCCCGGTTCACTTCACACATCAACATGCAATAAGGTTTTTAATGTCTTTATGTCCTTACAATGCATATAAAATTTGAATTTGTCTTCTAGAGATGGTAATATAGATCTTTAAGAAAAAAAATTATTGTACCTTCAAAATTTCAGTAAAGAAAACTTGTGTGAATACTCAATTAACATGTGTTATTCAATATGTACTAACAAACACTTATAACAATAAAAAATTAAATAAACAGTACATAAAAATATAATATAGAATATGAGATGTTTAGATATTATTAGCCATTAATTATTCATTTGAATTTGAGGATATGAAAAGATTCACTATAATTAGGGAAGAAAATGAACACTTAATTGAGAATATAAGTCATTAGGAACCCGAAAAGAATCAACAAAATACTATAAATTTATTTAATATTCTTTTAATGATTAAATATTTAAATTTCACAAATTTTCTTAAAATACTAACGTTAATCTGAAGCCTATTTTCTTTTCTGGCAGGCACTTCCTTCTTTTTTAGCTTTCATTTTATTATATACTTTTGGTTTTTATATTGTGAATTGTGTTTTATTGATGGTTATTTGATGTAATGATGAAGATAAATCTATTTAAAAAATCAAATTTTATATGAAAGATTATCGAAATAACTTAAATAAATTCATAACTTAGTATGAGATTGTAATCTTTGTGAAAAAGTTTAATTTTTTTTATTGATTATATGTATGAGCTTTTATTTTATTGTTGAGGATTCAATTCTTTTATAATCTTCTTTATTTTCCTCCCTGCCTACCATATCTTTTTATTACATAACAACGGAAGTTGTCTCCTTACTAGAGATGGAGTAATATTTTCTCAAACCTCAATAACAACAGAACCAATTTCCACAAAATCAAGGTATCTTAAAAATACTAATAAATCTAATACAAATACATTAAAATGTAATAAAGGAGAAGAGTGCAATTGTACTAAAATACATGTTATCGAAGAAGAAATTAAAGAAATTGAATTATTAGAACTAAGTTTATCTGATATACAAATAGAAAAAAGTCATGATCTAATAGAAATAAATACAGAACTTTATAATTTCAGAAAAGGATTACAACATATAGGAGTCATAAAAAATCAGAAAGACCTAGAGGAAGTAATTTCCATTTTAGATAAATTAGAAATAATTGGAGAAAGATCCCTGAAGCACTGGGAGGCCAATCATATAACTTGCAAGCTTGATATTATTAACCCAGAGTATACTGTTAAAACTGCTTCAATAGAATCCACAAACGAAGACCTGAAAGAATTTGAAGACCAGATAAAGGAATTATTAAATTTAGGGGTAATACGAAGGTCGACTTCAAAACATAGGTCAGCCGCATTTATGGTAAGAAATCATAATGAAATACTACGAGGAAAAGCTAGAATGGTAATAAACTACAAAAGACTTAATGACAATACTAGAATGGATGAATATAAATTACCAGACAAATCAGAATTAATAAATCGAATACAGGGAAGAAAATTTTTTAGTAAGTTCGATTGTAAGTCCGGATATTGGCAAGTCAAAATGCATGAAGATAGTATAGAATGGACAACTTTTACTTGCCCAGAAGGACATTTCGAATGGTTGGTAATGCCCTTCGGTTTAAAAACAGCCCCTCCAATCTTTCAAAGAAAGATGGATAATATATTTAGAGACTATAAAAACTTTATTTTAGTTTATGTAGACGATATCTTAGTATTTAGTAACAATACCAATGAACATTTAGGACATTTACAAACGGTGTTTAAATTGTTTGTAGACAATGGAATTATAATTAGCAAAAAGAGAATGGAATTATGTAAGACTCTTATAAAATTCTTAGGGGTAGAAATTGGAAATGGAAAGATAAAATTACAACCCCATATAACAAAAAAGGTCTTCGACATGCCTGATAAATTAGATAACACTAAAGACTTACAAAAATTTCTAGGAATATTAAATTATGCGCGAAGTTTCATTAAAGATCTAGGGAAAGTAGCAGGACCATTATACTCTAAAACAGGAATTCATGGACAAAAGACATTCATTATGGAAGACATAAAACTAGTACAAAAACTCAAACAAATGGTTAAAAATATACCAAATTTAGCCCTTCCACTAGAAATCGACTACCCAATAGTAGAAACAGACAGAAGTCTAGAAGGATGGGGAGCAATATTAAAAACAAAAAACAATAAATATGGAGATAAGAAAGACGAAAAAATTTGCGCTTATCACAGTGGAAAATACAAAGAAAAAGGAAATATGAGTAGCATAGATGCAGAAATTTTAACAGTCATATATGGATTAAATAGTTTTAAATTATATATTATTAATAAAAATGAATTTTTGGTACGAACTGACTGTGAGGCTATTGTAAAATTCCACCAAAAAAATAGTAGTAAAAGAAGATGGTTAAATTTTTTATACGCTACGTCAATATACAATATTTGTTTAGAACATATAAAGGGAAAAGATAATTCCTTAGCAGATCAACTAAGCAGACTTATGAAAACTAATTGTTTGTTTTCAGAATGAGTACAGGCAAAAATAAAGACAAAGCATCCAGTTCAAGTTCAAGTGGACAAAGAGACAAAGACTTCTTTCTGCAGACTCTTTTAGGAAATACTTTATTTCAACCACAGACAAGATTAGAGGAAGCAAGACTAAATACTACGAGCATGGAAAGGTTATATTTTGGGAAACAAAATCTAATTTTCTATCCTCCATCTAATCTAAGTTTCAGGGTAAACCCAGAAACGAAGATAGATAAACCTCAAAGATGCCTAATAGACAACCTGTGGATAGCATACAACAAAATACCTAGAGACAATAGTTACTTCATTTCAGTGGTAAATTCATTAAGTCATTACTTTACAGACAAAAATGGAGACAAAAAATTCAGATTCTATGTAGTAGTCCAAGGGAGATTGCCAGGAGTTTTCCAGACATGGATAGAAGTAATAGACTCAATCAAACACTTTCCTACCCCACTTTTCAAAGGATTCAACGATTTCAATGAAGCACTAGACTATGCTAGAGGAATCCTTGGGCCAAATTATTTCATAAGCCTAGCTTTAAGACAAACGACAAGACCTTTCTTGCAATACAATATCCAAAAGGACACTGACAAAATAATTTTTTGCAATCATTCAATGACTGAAGGATTCAGAAGACTAAACCAGACAATTGAGAAATTAGAGACTGAGAAAGAAAAATTGACCCTACATATCCACTCATTACAAGAAAGAATAAAGTTTTTACTTGGGAATACTAATCAAACCATACCATTACAAATTCAAGACAACTCAGAAAAACCAAAGAGTCCTCCATCTCAATCCAAAATGGATAAGACGGGTGTACATTCCCCAAAGAATATAGAAAGAGCTATTGTATCGGCTAAAGGTACAGCTAGTCCCGTTCAAACGGTAGCGGGTAAAGACTCATCAAATCCGTCCGTTGATGACTGACACTTTGACAAAAAGTGTAAGGATTTTGCCAGCAAGTTTCAATACGGTCGCAGAAACAAGTAAAAAGACAAAAGGATTCTTGCAAAAGAGAAAAAATAATAATAAAAGGATCGAAAAAATAATAAAAAGTTCCCTTTACAAGTTACTTACAGAAAAAACTAAAGAAGTTATAGACGAAAAAATCATACGAGAAACCCTGGAACCAGACCCAGTGGATTTTGAACTAGAAGACACAAGGAGTAGCAGTGATGAGAACGATCTATCAATAGATCAATTTACTCAACATTATGACCCAAATGAAGACAATGATTCATGAATGAGTTTAGACTCCGTAGCACTACACAATTTGGATACCTAAAAGTAATACGTAAGCAATGATGTCAACAAAAGAAGACAAAAAAGACTACGTAAGCAATGACATCACAAGCCACTACCAAAAAAAAAAAAGACTCCACTCTTCAGAAACGGACAAGAAAAAGGACAATAATTTTGAAAAAAGTCTTTCAAGACCTTGTGACGATGGGGCCCAAAGAGCACCCGGCATCAAAGAAAGATTATCTTCAACATTTGAAATCCGAACTTCAAATCCGGATCTACTCCTATAAATAGAGACCATTTTCAAGAAGAAAAAGGCAGAGAGAAAGAGCAAGCAGAGCATCGAGCAAAGAAGAAATATTAAGTTCTAGTTAGTTTTACATATTCCCCTTCCCTTTCACATATTTCCTTTCCCTTTCAAAAAAAAAAAAGAGTGAGTGTTTGTGTACAAAAAGTGTGAGTGTTTTAATTTTCAAGTAGCTGCAAGGTCACCCGGGGACTCCCGAAAGGGAAACCTCATTCCGACCATTATCATGTAAGTAGTTATCAGTCTTCTAGATCTTAGTAAGTTTCTCCCTGTATTATTATGTACTATTATTATAAATGTTTAATATGATGTTTATATTACTATGATGTTCATATACTGTTTAAATTACTCTTAGTAAATGGTTATTTCCTTATTTTGTTAGTAACCCCGATGGATTAACCTGTAAATACCTAGGGAAGTTGAAAGTCCGCCATGGTTGGGGAACCGAAAGGACTGTGTATCCCAAGGTGTGGTTAGAGAAGCAGATGCTAAGAACATGGGTTAAGGAAAAGAGATGAACAGAGTTAAAAAAAAGAGACTAATTTTGGGAGAAATTATATAGAACTAGTAACGAATCACTACTAAACAAGATAACAGAGCAGGAAGAGGGAGTACTGAGTAGGATTTTACAACATATTTTTACAAACGCAGCCTATTCAAACATCACAATCTGATTTTTAGTTATAAATTTTAGTAATATTTAAACGTATTTATATATATATATAGGAGAAGTAAAAAGCGTCACATGTCAGCACCACAAAAATTCAACAATTTTAAAATTTTAAAAATAATTTAAAAATCTTTTAAATATGTATCTTAAATTAAACCAGAAGAAATAAAAAAAAAGAGTAACCAACTATTTTAAAAGGTAAATTTTTAAATAGTAACAATAATAATAAATAATTATCGTACTAATAAAAGTTATAATAATATAATATTATAATAATGTTTATAACAATGTATTTAAATTGCTAATCAGTTTTCATGAAAACTTTTTTAATTATATTTTAAATAATAAATAACAATTGAAAAAAACAAATTAAAAAAAAATAATATAAAATTAAAATATTTCTTATATTAACATTTTAAAACTTATTTAAATTAATAGTAGTGTAAAACTTACATGAATTGAAAAAGGAAAAAAAAACCGCTGCCATTTTGATAGATCTCTTAAAGAATATTATTTCTTTTTTTTAAAAATAATATTTTTTCTTTATAACTTAAAAAAGTAGAAAAGAAAATAAAAATAAAAAACGTGCATCAATCATTTTAAATAAATAAATAGTAAAACTATCCGCAGGTAAATGAAGATATACTTTAGTTTTAAAAACTAAAAAAAATATTTTAAATGGGTTTTTTTCAAAATAAGTAACCAGCTCACGTAACTATTTTTTTAAAAATGGCAAAGTAATTACTTTTTGAATTTGAATTTAAAGTGGTTACCTAAAACTACTCCACCATACTTGAAGCGGTTATGTATATTTGAATAACTTTACGTGCGTTATGTTATTCCTTAAAAAATGCACTGAAATAATAGGCACACAAAAAAAAAATGAAATATCTATTTCTATGGATATTGATAAATTAGTTTAAATTTTTGTTTTGGTATTGCACAAATGCAACACAACTTCTCACACAAGATTAAATCCTCATTAATTCTCCAAAGAAATGAGAAATCAACTGACATTTTGAGGGATGGAAGAGACCCAAGTTTAAACCATTTGTTAATCAATCTTGAACTATTGCAATAGAGAATGAAGATTTTTCTCTTCTTTAAGTTGTCAAAATCATAATGAAGATCACCCATCCGTCAACAACAGTTTCTACTTTTAGCCAAAAATGCTTTAGAATGCATTAATATAATTATTGTCATATTTCTGTTAACGTCATTTCTGATTGTTATGTTATTGTTGATTATTACAAGTTCCCAGATATATACAATGGTCGAGGATTGATTGTGTTTTATATATTATCAGTGTTTTTATACTATATTGTTTTTTCCTTGATAACAGATTTTGTTTGCAAAGACTATAAAGAAAGCTCTTGCATGAACTACCATAGTTATCAAATAATAAGGGAAAGGAATGGAGTGGATTCGGGTCCATGGTTAACATGTATTATACATGTAAGGTATTCTGCTTCACAAAAGTTGATACAATTTCTTAAAAAATTCTATGTTATACTAATCACTTTCTTCCTTCCTCATTTTATTAACTCAAAATGGCACAAATCAAATCAGACATCAAACATCTCGACAGCAATAATATTCATTTTCAAAAAGCCTCTTTGATTGGTTATCTGTATCGATCTACTTGGTATGCTATAATCGATCTATTTGGTATGCTTATAGCATACCAAGTAGATCGATACAGATAAGAATGTAGTTCTGCAATCGTTTTCAAAATTTTCTGTTATTTTATAAGTCAAATTCTTCCTTCTAGGAATTCATATATAGATTTCGACTTTTGCAGAACTACATTCTTAACGTGGAAGACTCTGTCAAGAGTACTTAAGTAGAGGGGTGATGGATGAGAAAATTATGATGTAAAAGTAGGTCAACTAGAAATGATAATTTGATTTTTGTTGTATTTAAATATGGAGTCAACAAATGATTCTTTGAACAAAAATTCAAAAAATTTCAATCTAAAGGAGAACTTTTTGAGATATGAAATTTGACCTTATGATAATTCGATAATAGCATGGCAAGCTGATAAATTTTGTTTCATTTCAACAAGTTTGGGCCTAAATTTAAACTTTATAGTGAAACTTTTTTTTTTTTTTTGTTATCATATATATAAATGGAATAATCAACTTCATATATTATTATATAAAATAAATATAATCAACTTCATAAATTCTTTTGACGATTTAACTTTTCTTTTTTTTCTTCTAATGTTTTGTAGTTGTTCAAACAAAGTCACTATAATCAACTTCATATATAGATATTATTATTTATATTTACTGGTGCATTTGAGTTTAGTTTTTACTTGAATATTAACACTATCGAGATTTGTGTATGCATTTTATATAGTGATTAATAATTATTGCAAATTCTTCGCTTTAATTGTTGATTATATTTTTCTTTTTTTGTTGTTTATAATTTTTAATGATATTAAGGGTTTTTGTTTTTGCAGGATTTGTTCAGCATATTGTGACTATTTTTTAATTCTGAATAAAATAAAAAAATAATTTTAAATTTTTTGATAAATGATACATATGCAACAATTCTTTTACACAACTATTATACACATCTTCTTAATGAATTTTATTGTAATAAAAATTAAATGTTTTAGGATTATCTTTCTTATATATCTTTATCCATTCAACGTATTATCCGAAATTGATACAGATTTATGAAAATGTCATTCAGCTGTAAGCATCATATTGTACTAAAATATCACATATAATTTTTTTATTTTTATTTTAGAATATCATATAATTGATATATGACTTTTGGAAAAATTCAAAGATAAAAATTAAAAATTTGAATAACATGCTTACAATTTGATATTCAAGTGATTAAAACTTTTTTAGTTTTATGCTTAGCATTATCATGATCATAGGACTTTTCTTAGTTATATTTTTTTTTAATGTAACGATTAAATTTTCTTTTATCTTTATTATTCTAACAAGCGGATAATATGAATAAGTTATATATAATTTTGAATAATTTTGAATAATATTCTTTCAAATAAACTTTAGTATATTATCTTATAATAAGTAAAAGTTAGAAATAGTCAATAAATCTATATTTTTGTGTTAAAAGAATTATAATATGAAATGATTAATACAAAATGAATTTTTACTTACAATAACAATCGAAAAGAAAGGCGACAACGAAATTGAGAAGCTCTTCATAAATCTGAATTTTATTTTGGATAAACAATTGATTTTGAAATTTGAGAAAAAAATTCAAGCTATCAGTTAAAACAAATTTGAGCCTTTTTTTATTTGAAAGAGAAAAAACTGATATAATAAAAAAGGATAAGATTATTAAAAAATTTAACATTATAATAAAAAAGGATAAGATTAATAAAAATTTAACATAACAGCAATTATACAGTTTCCAGATTCAAATTAAAATTTGAAAAAAACATCCAACTAAATATGGTGTTTTAATCTTTATTTTGAAAAAAAGAAGTAATTATCCAACTAAATAAGGAGTTTTAAAACTTCTCATTACACTCCTACTTCTAAGCAAATAAAAAAACTTTTAAATTAAAATTATCTATTTAGAAAACTCACGTATGAAAGTTTCTTTTAAAACTTATCATTTAAATATTATTTAATATTTTTAAGTTTATATCATATTTTTATTCTTATTTGAATTTTAAAATAAACATTTTAAAATAAAATATAACCTATAATCTATAGGTTCTATCTTTACAGATTTAAAAATTGAACTAATAATAATAACAACAACAACAAATAAAAATAATAATAATGATGTATTAAATTTAAAGAAACATCCAACTAAATATAGAATTTTAATCTTTATTTTTGGAAACAATATAATTATCCAACTAAATAGGGAGTTTTAAAGCTTCCCATTACATTCCTACTTCTAAACAAATTAAAAAAACTTTTAATTAAAATTATTGAAATTATTTATTTAAGAAAACCCACCTATGGAAGTTCTAAATATGGCGATTTAGTATTTATTTTGAAAAATAATAATTATCCAACTAAATAGGGAGTTTTAAAACTTCTCATTACACTCCTACTTCTAAGCAAATTGAAACAACTTTTAAATTAAAATTATTTATTTAAGTAAAAAACATGTATGGAAGTTTATTTTAAAATTTATCATTTAAATATTATTTAATATTTTAAGTTTTGTATCAGATTTTTTTCTTATTTTCATTTTAAATTAAATATTTTAAATAAAATATAACCTATAGTCTATATGTTCTATCCTTACAGATAAAAAAAATTGAAATAATAATAATGTATTAAATTTTTAAAAAAACATCCAACTAAATATGGCATTTTAATGTTTATTTTGAAAAAAAATTAATTTATCCAACTAAATAGGGAGTTTTAAAACTTCCCATTACACTCCTACTTCTAAACAAATTGAAAAACTTTTAAATTAAAATTATTTATTTTTAAAAAAACCCACGTATGGAAGTTTCTTATAAAAATTTATCATTTTAATATTATTTATTATTTTAAGTTTTATATCAGATTTGTTTTCTTATTTGCATTTTAAAATAAACATTTTTTAATAAAATATAATCTACAATCTATATTTTCTATCTTTATATTTAAAAAAAAAGTCGAACTAATAATAATAAAATAATAATAAACTACTGTTTAACTTAAACTGATAATAAAAATAAAAAAATAAAAACTACTGTTTAACTTAAACTGATTAATAATAATAATAATGTATTAAATTTTAAAAAAACATCAAACTAAATATGACATTTTAATCTTTATTTTGGAAAAACAAATAGCTATCCAACTGAATAGGAAGTTTTAAAACTTCCCATTCACTCCTACTTCTAAGAAAATTGAAAAACTTTTAAATTAAAATTATTAAAATTATTTATTTAAGAAAACCCACGTATGAAAGTTCTAAATATGGTGTTTTAATCTTTATTTTGAAAATATAATAATTATCCAACTAAATAAAGAGTTTTAAAACTTCTCATTACACTCCTACTTCTAAACAAATTGCAAAACTTTTCAATTTAAATTATTTATTAAAAAATACCCACGTATGAAAGTTTCTTTTTAAATTTGTCATTTAAATCATTTAAATATTATTTAATATATTAAGTTTCATTTTTTATATTTGCAATTTAAGCACTATATTAATTCATATCTCTTATTTTTTCTTCTTCGGATTTTCAACCTTAGCACAAGATAAATGAGAAATTTTCATAGAATTTTTTTATAAAATGATAATATATGTCACTATCTTAAACATAGAAGGCATTAAATTATATTACTATTATTATTATAATAAGTTAAAAATATTATTAAGTGCATAATACGTTTTATTAATTATTTTTAATTGTAAAATTATTACATTTTAAATTATCCGCACAACGCGCGGGCACATATACTAGTATATAATTATAGAAATTCAATCTTTGTTAGAAAAAATGATATATAAGAAATAGGTAGAAAGGATTTTTCCTTGAAAATAATTCCTTTCTTACTTTTTTTGAGTGGTAGATTTACACTCATTTGAAATCTTTTTATTTCAATAATTAGTGTCCTCAATGCCTAATTTGTAACATCTCGCAAATTGAAAGAACTAAAAAGAGCTAGAATTAGAAAGAGTGATTTTTGGAAATAATAAAAATCTGGAAAATTGGTTAAGTTAGAGTTTTTGGTCAACTTCAAACGACCATAACTCCTAGCTCAGGATGAGTTAGGCGTATTTCTAGATATGGTAGGATAGATCTTGGAATAATATTTCCAACGCCGCCGAGTTTGCGGGATTCCGAGTTCGTATGAGTGAGTTATGTCCATTGGAAGTTGAGCTTTTCAAATAAGGAAAGTCCAATCCGGATTTTAGAAGGGCTTTATGGTCATTTCATCACCCAATTAAGTTAATTCGTTTTAAGCAATTAAATTGGGGTCTAACTGAATTGGTTCAGTTTAGACAATTGGAAATTTACGCTAGGGTTTTGTTGAAAGAACGCAAGAGGAGAAAAGAGGAGAAAGAGCAAAGTTTGTCGTTCTTGAAGGTTTAGGTTGTGGATTTCGACAAGGCTTGATCCCTAAAGAGGTATGTGAGATCACATAGCGTTGGGTTAGTTAACCCACGTGCCCAGCTTGATTCAATGTCAACAAAGTATATTGATTTGAAAGTAAATCTCTTGAATTCTTGATGAAGTTCGTTTGAATCCTTGTGGGTTGTGTTGTTGGAGTTTTCTTGAGATTGATTCACGTTTTTACTTGTGTTTTCGAGTAGAATCTGATGTTATTTGAGGGTATAAATGATTCTAAGTGTTTGGGGAAAGAACCAATGGAGTTTAGAGCTGGAAAACGAAGAAGGAATTTTCGTAGGGTAAATCTGGGCAGTGCCTCCACGTCGCGGACCTGCTCCCCAGATTTGGGAAAAATCTTTTCGCATCGCGGAGCGGTCACAGAATGTTCTGCCTCAAAAGTTGTTTTCGAACCAAAAATTTAAATACTTCTCCGCGTCATGGACCCACCTCCAGACAATGAAATTTTGATCTTTTCTTATGTTTAGCTGTCTAAAAACACTCCTAAACATCATGAGATCTTTCCTATCACAAATCACAATCCTTGAATCCATAATTCAATTCAAGGAAAGTTAAGAGTCAAGTCAAGAGAAGTTAAGAGTCAAGTCAAGAGAAGTTAAGAGTCAAGTGAAGATAAGTCAGGAGTCAAGTTAAGAGAAGTTCATAAAGTTTTCCAAAAAGTCTTTTACAAATGTTTTAACTTTGTTTTAAGACTTGAGTTTTGAGGTGAGTAAAGAGTAAGGTTTGAAGTTCATTTCTTCAAAAGAGCATATCGGGACTATTATTCCCAAAGAGTAAATGTTTTCACATTTAAAGAAGAAAAGAAACATTGATTTCTGACATAGCTTTTGAGCTAGTTTTCTGTAAAGAGTAAGAGTAAAGGTCATTCTTCAAAGATTATACGGGAACTAAGTATTCCCAATAGTTAAAATGTTTTCATATTTGAGAAAGAAAGGAAACTGAGATTTCCAAGAAAGCTTTTAAGCTAAGTTTTTGAGTAATTATCTCAAACCAAAGAAATAATTTTGTTTTTACAAACATATGAGCTAAGTATATTTTGGGAGTAGTATTGACCACCGATATGGGGACGAGTTTGAGTTCAGATAACTCACGTCTCCATAAACCATGTAGTCATCATAGGTAGTAAAGGATCATACTTTTTAGATGACTCCTTAAGATGCTTTTTGCATAGACTAGTGGATCCACTTAGTTAAGCATTCTATATGACGGCAAAGTATAGGCAGTTCTGGCAGCGTGAGAAAGACGTTGTATCACCACTTAGGCTCATGGTGGTGGTTGTCGGTTAGAGAAACTCCCACAAAAACTATATTACTTTATTATATGAGTAAAGTTGAGTTTGTTATTGCTTTTTCTTTAACGAACTAAGTTGTGTTCTACTATTTTAAAAGCTTTCTATATATTGCATGTGTTTTATTGCTTATATTGAGTTAAGTTCTTCAAGAGTTGAGTAAAGCCAAGGTAAGTGACTTTTTTAGATTATTTCAAGCTTAAGTTATGTTTAGCATTCCAACTCGCATTCTCGTACATTCAATGTACTGATGCCAGTTGGCCTACATCTTACTATGATGCAGACACAGGTAACCAGGATTAGCATCCAACGCCTCGTTGATCTAGTTGAGCACTCAGAGTCAATTGGTGAGCCTCCTAGCTTTTCGAAGGATCCATTTTATTGCTTTTAGTATTTTAGTTCATTAAGATGTCGTGGTCTTGTCCCGACGTCCATTTCAGTTTTTAGAGGCTTCATAGACACAGTTAGTGATGTTAGTTCATGAGTCTTTACTTTCCCTTTTCAGTTAAGTTGAGACTTGAGTTGCCACTTTGGCAGTGAATGTTATTTATTACATTCTAAGTTGCTTATTGAGCAGTTTAGTTTATTCTTTTAAAGTATAATTATCTTGAGTAAAGTCTTCCATTGAGTAAGTAAGCCAAAACAAGGGTTCGCTTGGGGCCAGCAATGGTTCTCGAGTGTCGGCCACGTCCAGGATGTAGGCTTCGGGCAGTGACAAACTTGGTATCAGAGCACAGAGTTCAAGAGTCCTAGGGAGTCTATGAAGTCGTGTCTGTAGAGTCCTAGTTATCGGTGTGAAGCGTGCCACATCTATAAATAGGAGGTTACAACATTTAGGAATTTCTTCACTTCTTTTATACTCACTTCGTGCGATAAAGTGTATCTCTATAAAAGTATCTTTTTAACTCATTCTTACGCGTGATCGATTTTGAGCTGGCCTAAGGTCGAGAGTGACTTCATGAGGCGTTTCTTTCCTTGTGAGCTAAGAGAAACAAAGAGATGGTTGCTGACATGAGGAGCAAGACGAGTTATTCGTAGTTCAGTTGACTCGTCTGTCAAGTAAGGAAAGTAAGGTAGACATGCTAATAGGTTACATGGGCATAGCAAGGCTGATGATCCATGTGCAACAAGTTGAGAAGGACCAGCTGAAGGATAGAGAAGAGTTTGAGAATAAGAGGGCAAAGACATCAAGGAATGAATCCAGTTAGCAAAAGACTAATGTGAACCGATCTTTTTTCCAACATAAGTAGAAAGGACATGCTCCATCATCTGCTAGTGCACCTGCACCAAGGAACAAATATGAGTACAATAGTCAGAATTCTCAAAACTTCAGAGCTAGACCTGCGCATTCGCAAAGTAGTAAGGCACAAAGGGGTACTAAGAATCCTGTATGTGCTAAGTGTGGTAGGAGCCACTCAGGGGTGTATCGTGATGACTCCACTAGTTGCTTCAAGTGTGGCCAGAACTGTCATTTTATGAGAGGGTATCCTAAGAGCAAACAAAGTAATGGTAATGGGGGCAATAGAGCCCAGTCTTCTTCAGTTGCTCCACCAGATAGAGATGCATCTAGATGAGCTACTTCAAGGGCAGGCAGAGAAGGAAATCATCTTTATGCTATCGCTAGTCGCCGAGAGCAAGAGGATTCGCCAGATGTTGTCACTGGTATGATCCAAGTCTTTAATTTTGATGTTCTTCTTGAGTAACTTCTTGAGCCCTTCAGTGTTTCTACACCTGATGGTGAGTCTATTCCAGTAGAAAGATTCTATCGTGATTGTTCCGTTTCCGTCAATCACAAGAGTACCATGGCTGATTTGGTTGAGTTAGACATGGTAGATTTTGATGTCATTCTAGGTATGGACTGACTTCATGCCTGTTATGCATCAATAGATTGTAGAACTCAAGTAGTCAAGTTCCAGTTTCCAGTGAACCAGTTATAAGTTGAAGAGCAGTTCAGCAGTGCCTAAGGGTCATTTTATTTTGTACCTTAAGGTGAGAAAGTTATTTTCCAAGGGGTGTGTCTATCACTTAGTCCGAGTTAATGACTCTAGTGTTGAGACACCTCCTATTCAGTTAGTTTCAGTAGTAAAAGAGTTTCCAGAAGTTTTCCCAGATGATCTTCCTGGAGTCCCTCCTGAGAGAGAGATAGACTTCGGTATAGATGTTCTTCCAGATACTCGTCCTATCTCTATTGCACCATATAGAATAGCACCAGCAGAGTTAAAAGAGTTAAAAGAGCAGTTGAAAGATCTTTTAGAGGAAGGTTTCATTCGACCAAGTATCTCACCTTGGGGCGCTCCGATCCCATTTGTGAGAAAGAAAGATGGTTCCCTTAGGATGTGTATAGATTATCGTCAGTTGAACAAGTTTACCATCAATAACAAGTATCCTTTTCTGAGAATTGATGTTCTTTTCGATCAGCTTCAGGGTGCTTCTTGTTTTTCTAAGATAGACCTCAGATCTGGCAACCATCACTTGAAAGTAAGGGAATGTGATATTCCCAAGACAGCATTTAGGACCCGTTATGGTCATTATGAGTTCTTAGTTATGTCCTTTGGTTTGACCAATGCGCCTGCAGCATTCATGGACCTTATGAATAGAGTATTCAAGCCTTATTTAGATATGTTTGTTATCATCTTCATTGATGGCATTCTAATCTATTTGAGGAATGAGGAAGATCATGCTAGCCATCTCAGAATAGTTTTTCAGAATTTGAAAGAGAAGGAGTTATATGCTAAGTTCTCTAAATGTGAGTTTTGACTTTAGTCTGTGGCATTCTTGGGCCACATAGTTTCCGGTGATGTTAGTCTCCATAAACCATGTAGCCATCATGGGTAGTAAATGATCATACTTTTTAGATGACTCCTTAAGATGCTTTTAGCATAGACTAGTGGATCCACTTAGTTAAGCGTTCTATATGAAGGCAAAGTATAGGACAGTTCTGACAGCGTGGACAAGACGATGTATCACCACTTAGGCTCATAGTGGTGGTTGTTGGTTGGAGAAACTCCCACATAAACTATATTACTTTATTATATGAGTAAAGTTGAGTTTGTTATTGCTTTTTGTTTAACGAACTAAGAGGTGAACGAAACAAAATAAAATTATCTATAATTTCTGAAAAATATTAAGGGAAGAAAATAATAAAAAAGGCACAAAATCTAGTGAGGGAAAAAAAGAAGAGGATGAATAAGAAAAGGATAAGAAAAAGTTTTATGAATTGATTATTTGGGTTGAAAACGGAAAAAGTTCTTTTCTGCTTTATTGATTTGTGATAGTGACCTTTTCAATTCTTTAATAATATATATAATAATTAAAATTTAATGTAATAACTTATAGACAATAAATTAATATGGTTATTAAATAGAATATGGTTATTTCTTAATTGAAAAATAAGGAAAGATAGAGAAAAAATGCTAAAAAAGGAGAAAAAGATAACTAGCAATGGAGGCCTTAGAGAGTTGCCACATCACCTTGTCTATATTTAACTTTATATTATATATAGATTTCTGCAAAATATTAGACAAGAAAATAATAAATAAAACACAAAATCTAGTGAGGAAAAAATTGATGAATAAGTAAATGATAAAAAAGGTTTTATGAATTGACTAGCTGGTTTTGGGCTTTATTAATTTGTGATTGTGACCTTATCAATTCTTCAATAATATATATAATAATTAACAATTAATGTAATAACTTATAGGCAATAAATTAATAGGGTTATTAAATTGAATATGGTTAATTCTTCAATTAAAAAAATAAGAAAAATAGAGAAAAAATATCTAAAAAGAGGAGAAAAAAAGATAAATAGCAATGAAGACCTTAGAGAGGTGCCACATCACCTTGTCTATATTTGGCTTTATATTATACTAGTAAAATTACCCGCGCCTCACGCGGGAATTTAATATCACCGAATTTATAAAACAATACTTAAGCCTATCAATCATTAAAACTAAAACACTATATTATCTTACATACAAAATTACGTGGTAACGAACATTAATAATGTAAAGCAAAATGATAATTATAACATCTTATCATTAATCCTTCAATCAATCTCTTTAATTTGATTTTATAATTTATCCTTTTATTTCCAGAAAGTTTTACTATTTGATAGTTTTGGGGAATCAAATGAACATCAACCTGAGATATACAAATAGTCTAATTCTAACATGTAGAAAAGTTCAGCCCTACCTTTTGCATTACATATATTATTTTAAAGTTCTCCATTTAAATGTATCATAAGTAATTATTAAAATGAAAAATTAAAGTGTGAACGTATGTTTGGGTGTTTCTTAAAAATCAGCATACTAGAGTGATATAGTTCAATTTGAAACTACACTTCTATTTCAATCATAGTGTCGAGAAACACATCTATTACATCAAGAAAAATATTACAACTTGCATTAAACTTGAGAATTTGTCCATACTTCATATTGCATATGAGTAATTAATTGATTGTGTAGTTATATATGTCTTTGGAATTAACAGAGGCTCCAGTCTAGTCATATTCCTCTATAGGTCATCCGACACATCCTTGAACTCATGTCAAAAGTTTATTAATTCTTGTCTTCTTTTTCCGGTTCACTTCACACATCAACATGCGATAAGGTTTTTAATGTCTTTATGTCCTTACAATGGCATATAAAATTTGAATTTTGTCTTCAAGAGATGGTAATATAGATCTTTAAGAAATTATTTTATTGTACCTTCAAAATTTCAGTAGAGAAAACTTGCGTGAATACTCAATTAACATGTGTTTTCAATCTGTACTAACAAACACTTATAACAATTACTTTGCTGAAACATAAACAACAAAGTTTAAAACATATACTATAAAGCAGCAATTAATAACATCAACATAAGTTAATAACTGTAAAAAAACATACTAGAATTTGTAAGAGTAGAATGAAATAGAAAGGAAAAAATTGAGCCCACTGAATATACACTGTCCCCTTAAAGAAATTATTCCCCTCTAATACCCGAGGGTTAAAGGAATAGATCATCTTAGGACAAAACAATTCTATGCACCAGTATATTGATACAAAAATAATGGTGTAAGTGAGCTACTCAACAAGAGAAAATTACACTAATATTTAACTATGCAGAAAAATAAGAAGAAGTTCAGAATTTTCTATGTTTCAAAATCAGAGGAAAATCGTCTATTTATAGACAACAAATGGTAGTGTGAACAAATGCTTAATGTGCCTTATTGGAAAGGTGACAACTTTTTGGAAAAGTTATAACCCTTCAAAAAGGTCACAATCTTTCATAAAAGTCACAAGTTTTCATAAAAGTCACAAGTCTTCATAAAAGTTGCAACTCTTCATAAAAGTCACAACTTTTCATAAAAGTTATAACTTTTCATGAAAGTCACAACTTTTCATGAAAGGGGAAGGCTAGTTTTGGAAATAAATAAATTAAAAGAGAATCCTGGTATGTGGTGGCTCCACGTAGGCGGACTTAGGGTTCTCTTTTATATAAATATATGATATAAAATAGATATATAATTGAATTTGAGAATATGAAAAGATTCACTATAGTTAGGAATAAAAAAGAACAAATAATTGAGAATAAATAAGTAGGAATACGAAAGAATCAACAAAATATTATAAAATTATTCAATATATTTCTTATCATTAAATATTTAAATTTATGAATTTTTCTTGAAAAAAGGAAGTTGTGTTTTTTAAAGCATATAAAAAGAGAGGAGAGTTTTAAGAAAATTGAACTCATTCTGTGTATGTATATTAAAATCTTATTTTTCTAGCTTTTAAGTTTTCTTTGCAGTAAAATTAAGTAATCAAAAAGCAATATTCTCTATTGTCAACATAAAATATAAAATATAAAATTAAATAAACAGTACATAAAAATATAATATAGAATATGAGATGTGTAGATATTATTAGCCATCAATTATTCATTTGAATTTGAGGATATGAAAAAATTCCCTATAATTAGGGAAGAAAAATGAACACGTAATTGAGAATATAAGTCATTAGGACCACGAAAAGAATCAACAAAATACTATAAATTTATTTAATATTCTTTTAATCATTAAATATTTAAATTTCACAAATTTTCTTAAAATACTAACGTTAATCTGAAGCCTTTTTTTTTTCTTTTCTGGTAGGCACTTCCTTCTTTTTTAGCTTTCATTTTATTTTATGCTTTTGGTTTTTATATTGTGAATTGTGTTTTATTGATGGTTATTTGATCTAATGATGAAGATAAATCTATTTAAAATATCAAATTTTATATGAAAGATTATCGAAATAACTTAAATAAATTCATAACTTAGTATGAGATTGTAATCTTTGTGAAAAAGTTTAATTTTTTTTATTGATTATATGTATGAGCTTTTATTTTATTGTTGAGGATTCAATTCTTTTATAATCTTCTATATTTTCCTCCATGCCTACCCTATATATAATTATAGAAATTCAATCTTTGTTAGAAAAAAATGATATATAAGAAATAGGTAGAAAGGATTTTTCCTTGAAAATAGTTCCTGTCTTACTTTTTTTGAGTAGTAGATTTACACTCATTTGAGATGTTTTTATTTCAATAATTAGTGTCCTCAATGTCTAATTTGTAACAACTCGCAAATTGAAAGAACTAGAAAGAGCTAGAATTAGAAACAATGATTTTTGTAACTAATAAAAATCTGGAAAATTGGTTAAGTTAAGTTAAGTTTGAGTTTTTGGTCAACTTCAAACGACCATAACTCCTAGCTCAGGATGAGTTAGGTGTGTTTCCAGATATTGTAGAATAATCTTTCCAACGCCGCCGAGTTTGCGCGATTCTGGGTTTGTATGAGTGAGTTATGTCCATTGGAAGTTGGGCTGTTCAAATAAGGAAAGTCCAATCCGGATTTTAGAAGGGCATTATGGTCATTTCACCACCCAATTAAGTGAATTCATTTTTAGCAATTAAATTGGGGTCTAAACTGAATTGGTTCAGTTTAGACAGTTGGAAATTTACACTAGGGTTTTGGAGAAAGAACGCAAGACGAGAAAAGAGGAAAAAGAACAAAGTTCGTCGTTCTTGAAGGTTTAGCTTGTGGATTTCAACAAGGGTTGATCCCTAAAGAGGTATGTGAGATCACATAGCATTGGGTTAGTTCACCCACACACCCAACTTGATTCAATTTCAGCAAAGTATATTGATTTGAAAGTAAATCCCTTGAATTCTTGATGAAGTTCGTTTGAATCCTTGTGGGTTGTGTTGTTGGAGTTTTCTTGAGATTGATTCACGTTTTTAGTTGTGTTTTCGAGTAGAATCTGATGTAATTTGAGGGTATAAATGATTCTAAGTGTTTGGGGAAAGAATCAATGGAGTTTGGAGCTGGAAAACGAAGAAGGAATTTTCGTCGGGAAAATCTGGGTAATGCCTCCGCGTCGCCGACCTGCTCCCTAGATTTGGGAAATTTCATTTCGCGTCGCGGAGTGGTCACGGACCGTTCTACCTCAAAAGTTATTTTCGAACCAAAAATTTAAATACTTCTCCGCGTTGCGGACCCACCTTCAGACAGTGAGATTTTGATCTTTTCTTATTTTAGCTATCTAAAAACACTCCTTAACATCATGATATCTTTCCTATCACAAATCACGATCCTTGAATCCATAATTCAATTCAAGGAAAGTTAAGAGTCAAGTCAAGAGAAGTTAAGAGTAAATTCAAGAGAAGTTAAGAGTCAAGTCAAGAGAAGTCAAGAGTCAAGTTAAGAGAAGTTCATAAAGTTTTTTAAAAAGACTTTTACAAATGTTTTAACTTTGTTTTAAGACTTGAGTTTTGAGTTGACTAAAGAGTAAGGTTTGAAGTTCATTTTTTTAAAAGAGTATATCGGGACTATGTATTCCCAAAGAGTAAATGTTTTCACATTTAAAAAAGAAAGGAAACCTTGATTTCCATAAGAGCTTTGAGCTAGTTTTCAGTAAAGAATAAGAGTAAAGTTCATTCTTCAAAGATTATACGGGAACTAAGTATTCCCAAGAATTAAAATGTTTTCACATTTGAGCATGAAAGGAAACTGAGATTTCCAAGAGAGCTTTTAAACTAAGTTTTTGAATAATTATCTCAAATCAAAGAAAAAGTTTTATTTTTACAAACATATGAACTAAGTATATTTTGGGAGTAGTATTGAGCACCGATATGGGGACAAGTTTGAGTTCAGATACTCACGTCTCCATAAACCATGTAGCCATCATGGGTAGTAAAGGATCATACTTTTTAGATGACTCCTTAAGATGCTTTTAGCATAGACTAGTGGATCCACTTAGTTAAGCGTTCTATATGACGGCAAAGTATAGGACAGTTCTAGCAGTGTGGGAAAGACGTTGTATCACCACTTAGGCTCATAGTGGTGGTTGTCGGTTAGAGAAACTCCCACATAAACTATATTACTTTATTATATGAGTAAAGTTGAGTTTGTTATTGCTTTTTCTTTAACGAACTAAGTTATTTTCTGTTTTAAAAGGTTTCTATATATTGCATTTGTTTTATTGCTTTATATTGAGTTAAGTTAATCAGAAGTTGAGTAAAACCAAGGTAAGTGTCTCTTTCAGATTCTTTTCAAGCTTAAGTTATATTTAGCATTCCAACTCGCATAATCGTACATTCAATGTACTGATGCCAGTTGGCTTGCATCTTATTATGGTGCAGACGCAAGTAACCAGGATCAGCATCCAGCGCCTCGTTGATCCAGTTGAGCACTCAAAGTCAGTTGGTGAGCCTCCTAGATTTTCGGAGGATTCTTTTTATTGCTTTCAATATTTTAGTCCATTAGGATGTCGTGGGTCTTGTCCCGACGTCCATATCAGTTGTTTAGAGGCTTCATAGACAGAGTTAGTGATGTTAGTTTATGAGTCTTTACTTTCCCGTTTCAGTTAAGTTGAGGTTTGAGTTGCCACTTTGGCAGTGAATGTTATTTATTACATTCGAAGTTGTTTATTGAGCAGTTCAGTTTATTCTTTTAAAGTATAATTATCTTGAGTAAAGTCTTCCATTGAGTAAGTAAGCCAGGCCAAAGGTTCGCTTGGGGCTAGCAATGGTTCTCGAGTGCCGGCCACGTCCAGGGTGTAGGCTCGGGGAGTGACATAATTATGTCCTATTTTTGATGATATTTTGATGATTTGCAGTTATGAAGGCTAATGGACAATGCATGGATGAAAATATGGAAAAGAGGTCAAAATCATTGAAAGAAGTAAAAACTCCCAACTGAAAGTCGCCAAACCAACAAGACAGATCACCCAAGAGGCCTGACCTCGCCTAAAGTGGTAGTGTTCACAGTTGAAGATGTTCCAGGCAGGTTGGTGAACTAAAAGTGAAACGACGACTAGCCAAAGTTGAAGGGCGAAAAGATGACCATCGCCGAAGGTGACAGGACTTTGATGAAAATGAAGGCTTAAAAGGCGAACAAAGGTGTTCATCGCCGATCCACCCAGTGTGATAGGTAGACTCGATTGAGTTCGCCAACTATGAGGTTCAAACACTTAAAGCGTGAAGGAAAAAAATGTGAGTTAAGAAACAGACGACAATCCACCGATCTTGTTTGGTGAGTTCAACTAATGTCGTTGAGTTGGTCACGTAGTGAATTTTGGGCCAAATTTTGGGAAACGATAAATAACCCAAAGGATGGAGAAAATAGAGAGCTTTTTGCAGAGATTTTGGCAGAACTTTTTGTAGAGAAGTTTTGGCATTGTAATTTTTGTCAGAGTTTTGTATGAAACTTCTTACCTTGTCAAAAACATCTTTAGTTTTGGGTTTTAATTTTTATTCTTAAAATTGACATTAGAAGTGGAAATCAAAGTGAGTGTTAGTTATAACTGCTTAATTTCATCACATCCATGATTGCTATCATGATAGGTATAATTTGTTTACTTGTTATGATGGCTGGCTAAAACCCCAATTCTAGGGGTGTAATTATGGGGTTGGGTGTTGATTCAATGAAGTGAGTATTGTGTTTTACTTTGTTTTATAGCTATGCATTCATTAGGCTAACTAGTGAAATTTTCCATGTTTCGCACGACTATAAGAAATATTTATTGGACAATAATATATAATGTTTATATTCATGTTAAGTATCGGATATATAGACAATATTAATATTCTCTACATCTGCGATATGATACACTTTCATTTTTTTAAGCATATAAAATTGATTTTTTTTTACATCTTTTAAGTGCAAACTATTCATATGTATATATTAGAATGAAATATTTACCGTGGTAACGTAAATGAAATAAGAGATCATATTTTGAAATAACAATAAATTGTATTGCAGATTTTTTAACTATCTTCTATACAAATTCTAATTTCGAAAAAAAAACTTTTGAAGTTCTTCATTGTGTCTTTATTATTAATTTTTTTTATTATATTAAACATTAATTAAATATTTATAAAAAATTATGAAAAAGAAACATGAAAAAATTATAATAATACTTAAGAGTAGAAGTTACAAGTAAAATAAAGAGACACGAGTTATGGATTTTATTAGACATTAATTGCATTAATAATCATGTATTAATCTTATTTATACAAATAAATAAATAAATAAATGTGAATATAAAGGGATAGAAATACAGTAATGAACAAAACAATAAAAATAATTGGTGACTGCATAAAAAATATAAATACATTTCAAACAAAAACAGAATAGTGACAAAAACAGATTGTTACATACAAAAAAAGACATCATAGAATTAATATTTTATTTTTTAATTATTTTCTTGCAAGCATAATAAAAATGAAGTTCATAATCATAATAATTTTTTTTTTTAAAATGAGATAGTTATATTAATTGTGCTTCATAACCAGAAAAAAATATAGAATAGTAAAGAACCAAATGAGTAGCATTGTCAGTACATGTAGTTAAGTTACTTTTACAAACTAAAGTTTAAAAAATTCTAGCAAAAGTAGCTTCCTTACCAATACAAGTCAAAGTTAAAAAAATTCTAGCAAATATAATCCCTATTTATGCTTCAATATTTTTTTTCTTCTACCATCTTCCTTTGCAAGTAGATCTGCCGTCATATTATGTGCTCCATATGTCAAACCCTTCATCATATGCTACCAATTGAATAAAAAACATAATTATGAATAAATAAAATATTATACCAATTGAAAGTGATTATACCAAAAGAAAGAAAGAAATTATAACTATATATAATATATCTGTAAATTATTTTTTCAATTGTACTAACAATAAATAATTATCATCTCTTGAAATATAATAATTATTGTAATCAAACTATATTATATTCCGCAAATTGACTATTAATGAGAACAATCACATACTAACAACACATTGTTCATTATTACAATTTTTCTTTTCAATCATACTTGCTTGGAGAATGATAATACATACATAAATAAAATATTAAGAAAGCATGTCAAAATACATAAAAATAAAAAGAGACTGGAGAATGAAATATTTCTTACTTTTCATGTACTTCATTTTCGTTACATGTTAGTTAATTCAAATACTAATATGATGAAGAAGAGAAAATATATTCTTGAATGTGATATTTTATGAAATTAAATATGAATTTATATAGGCAAATGTAGAAAATGAAAAGAAATACTTAAGAATGAAATATTTCTCACCTTCATGTACTTCTTTTTTGTTACACGTTAGTTAATTCACAAACCAATATGATGCTGAAGGGAAAGGATAATCTTGAATGTGAATCTCTATGAAATTAAATATGAGTTTATATAGGCAAAATATAAGAATACCATAAGACATCATAGAATTACAAATTAATGTTTGGAGGTCATGGATATGAAATTATGAGAGTCTTGAATATTATTAAAAATAAAAATTAAAGTGGTGTAGATCATGGGTAATTACTCTTTGTAAATAAATTAAATAATAAAGAGAAAAATACTTAAAATATAAAAATATATTATCATTTTATGATTAGAAATGAGACTAACAAAGAAAAAAAAGAATGTGAAGAGTCTTTGTTATAAATGTTACTCCATTAATAAAAATTTTATTTGTAATAAATTAAATAATTTGATTTTATAATATAATAATCAATTTAAATAGGAAAAAAAGCAAAAAAATGGAGAAAAAAGATAAGTGCAAATGGAGGCCATAGAGAGGTGAAACATCACCTTGTCTATGTTTCTCCTATATATATATATATATGTCACGACCCAGACCGTCGTGATTGACACCCACACTAACTCTCCGGTGAGAGAACCACTACTACAACCCAAACCAAGCAACTAAAGCAATAACTAAGACATTTAAGTCAAACACTAAGGAAATAAAAATAGAGTTCCCATAAACTCTAACAATAATAACTAACAATGCGGAAGAATAACCTAGAACCTGAAAGTCAATGTACTTTGACATTCTAACAATGAACCAAGTCTAAACAAGAAGGGATACAACCCCAACTAATGACCTAATCAACTAGCTAAAACAAATGTCTAAGTCCAGAATGGTGGGCATAGATGAAAGAGAATCCCATGGCAACCCGGAAGAATTGGCTCACCCTTGAATTCGAAGCGACGATCACTGATCTTCTAAGCGAGGTCTGTCAGTAGCTGCTTGAAGATAAAAAATAAAAGCAAGTGCAGAATCAGTACACATCCACAGTGTACTGTACGATCACGTGGCTATCCCACTAGTGCAACATAAGCAAGTCAAGACAACATTATAATCACATGCATATATATCAACATATACAATATTATCAACATTTATGAACAACGAACAACTTCACATTTTATATCAAATCATTGGTCCTCTCATGGAACCCAAACCCAAACAGTCAGCATGCCGGAACGTGGCAACCGATCCCACATTTATGCCGGAACGTGGCAACCGATCTCATTTTTATGCTAAAACGGGGCAACCGATCCAAGTTAGTTAAGCCGAAACGTGGCAACCAATCCTATTCATACACCACAATCACAATCACAAGTATATCATCAAAATCATACATTTAAGTCATGATTTCATGGCATTCATCAATTCTCTATCTCATTAGTGTGATCAACATTGCAACATTCATACATATACAAGTATCATAATGAAGCAAGAACAATAATACATCACACAGTCATAGAATCACAACCATCACCTACCTCGAAATAAGCTTAAAACCCTAAGAAACTTGATCCTTCCCTTTTTGAATTCGTTCCGCTTGTTCTTGGTCTATAAACAATCAATATAATACGGGAATCAATAAACAATCACTAATTACCCGAATTACTAACAATTCTATGAACCCTAGATCAAACGCATGATCCCAATTATCCAAATTAGGGTTGTTTCCACCATAGAATCTATAGCAAAACCCTCCCCCATCAATATTCACCCACTCTATTATGTTCTACGGATTGAAAAATGAATTTGGGGAGTGAAAAGCTTACCTTTAGCCTAAGAATGGTGAAAAACGAGTAGGAGTCACCTGGGTTCGTTCCTTAGCTCTAAAAAATGAAAAGTAACAAATAAGATCATTTAGGGGTTTATTAACGATCCTAAGTCGCGTCGAGCCCGCCACAATGACCGTCACCCCGCTGTAGCGTCCCCGCCAGAGCGGCAAAAAGCGGCGCCAAGGCGGCATTCTTGAACCAGTGAACTATTTAAAGAATTCCAAAATCCCCATTTTACAACACACCTCTAACCCACGACGCTCAGTAAATACCCCTTACGCTAAGATCGATTTCGGGAGGTCTACTCGCTCGAATTCAATTCTGTAAAGTAGTACGGGTTCTTCAATGAGTTATCTAACTACTCATGTAATCAAAAACATAATTACTTCACCCGATTTTTACCAGATTCCCCTACACCTCAAGGACTCCGATTTCATCCAAATCTGGACAAGGTTGGGAAAATCCAAATACTACGAAAAAGTTTTCCGGCCCCAAATTTTCCCTCGTTGGGTTTTCTATAACGACGGAAACATGTCATTACAATGGATACCAATTTACCCATCACTCGTCCCTGAGTGACAAAACATAGGAAAATAGGCTAAGGAAGGAATGAAGTAGTACCTGAATCGACGAACAATTGGGGATACTTGTCTCGCATGTCCCTCTTGGTTTTCCAAGTACCTTCCTCAACTGGATGATGCTTTCATTGAACTTTCACGAACTTAATCTTCTTGGTCCTCAACCTGTGCACATCACAATCAAGAATTGCAATTGGTTCCTCCTCATATTAGAGGTCCTCATCTAACACAATTGAGTCCCACTTAATGATATAATCCCCGTCACCATAATACCCCTTATACATGGATACATGAAATATCGGATGAACACCCGATATATTAGGAGGTAAAGCCAATCTATACGCTATCGGTCCCACATATTCAAGAATCTCAAATGGACCAATGTATCTAGGACTTAGCTTACCTTTCTTACCAAATCTCATCACCCCTTTCATGGGTGATACCTTAAGAAGAACATTTTCACCATTTTGAAATGCCATGTGTCTTACCTTATGATCTGCATACTTCTTCTGTCTACTATAGGCTGCTAAAAGCTTAGTTTGAATACTCCTAACCTTATATTGAGAATCCTTCACTAAATCAACCCCCAATGGTTTCACATCTCTAGCCTCAAACCATCCTATAGGTGATCTACATCCCCTCCCATAGAGTGCCTCAAATGGTGCCATATCAATGCTGGAGTGATAACTATTATAGGAGAACTCACACAAAGGTATGAATTTATCCCAATGCCCTCCAAAATCAAGCACACATACCCTCAACATGTCTTCTAATACATGAATAGTCCTCTCCGACTGTTCATCTATCTGTGGGTGGAAGGCTATGCTAAAAGTGAGTTGTGTGCCCAATTCATTATGCAATCTCCTCAAAACCTTGGATGTGAATTGGGTACCACGATCTGAAATGATAGAAAGGGGCACCCCGTGCAACCTCACTATCTCTTTCACATAAACTTTAGCCAATTGTTTAGCATTATAATCTATTTTTACCGAAATAAAATGGGCTGACTTAGTCAATCTATAAACCACTACCCAAATAGAATCAAACTTCCCTAAAGTCTTGGGAAGACCAACCACGAAGTCCATGGCTATTCTTTCCCACTTCCATTCCGGAATTGGCATTCTTTGAAGTAAGCATGCACCTTTGATGTTCATATTTCACTTGTTGACAATTTTGACACTTCACTACAAACTCCGCTATGTCTTTCTTCATGCCCGACCATCAATAAATTCGCTTCAGATCTCTATACATATTGGTCATACCCGGATTAATAGAATATCGCAAATCATGAGACTCTGCCTAAAATTTCTCAATCAAGTCATCTACTCTAGGAACACATATTCCCCCCTTGAAATTTAGCACACCATCCGCATCGAGAGTGGTCTTTTGTGCCTTACCCATCACAGTCTTCTTTCTAAGTTCCTCCAAATTCTTATCTTCAAATTGTTTGGTCTTGATCTTCTCAATGAATGTAGCCCTTACCTCAATACTAGCTAGCACCCCACCTCTCTTTGAGATGCCCAATTGCATGAACTTAGACTCTAAAGTCTGAATTTCTTTAGCCAAAGGTTGCTTGGCTACACTTAAGCAAGCTAAACTACCCATACTCACCGCTTTTCGACTCAAAGCATCTGCCACCACATTAGCTTTGCCCGGTTGGTATTGAATGGTCAAATCATAATCTTTAAGTAACTCCATCCACCATCGTTGTCTCAAATTCAGATCCTTTTGAGTGAAACATGCTGCAAACTACGATGATCAATAAACACTTCACACTTAACTACATAGAGGTAATGCCGCCATATCTTAAGACCAAACACTACCGCTACCAACTCTAAATCATGCGTTGGATAATTCCTCTCATGCACCTTCAATTGATGTGAGGCATAAGCTATAACATTCTTATCCTGCATCAACACAACACCCAACCCAGAATGAGAAGCATCACAATAAACAATAAAATCTTTACCTTCAACCGGTAATGCTAGAATATGTGCGGTGGTCAAAAGAGTCTTGAGCTTTTGAAAGCTCTCCTAACATTTTTCAGTCCATTCAAATGGTATCTCCTATTTGGTCAAATTAGTCAAGTGAGTGGCAATAAAAGCAAAATTTTTCACAAATCGATGATAATAGTTAGCGAGCCCCACAAAACTCCTAACTTCAGTCACAGAACTTGGTCGAACACAATTCTTAACCGCCTCAATCTTTTGAGGATCTACCATTACCTCTTCTTTTGAAACTACATGCCCCAAAAATGCAACCGATTTCAACCAAAATTCACACTTAGAAAATTTAGCATATAGCTTTTGCTTCCTAAGAACACCCAAAACACTATGAAGATGGTCGACATGCTCTTCCTCACTTTTCGAATAAACCAAAATATCATCAATGAAAACTATAATGAATGAATCAAGAAATGGTTTGAACACCCCATTCATCAAATTCATAAAAGCTGCAGGCGCATTGGTCAAACCAAAAACTCATAGTGCCCATAGCGAGTTCTAAATGCCATCTTGGGCACATCCTCAGGCCTAATTTTCAATTGATGGTAACCGGATCTTAGATCAATCTTAGAGAAAACTGATGCATCTTGCAATTGGTCAAAAAGATCATCTATTCGAGGTAAGGGATACTTATTTCGAATAGTGACCCTATTCAATTTCCGGTAATCTATACACATTCTCATACTACCATCCTTTTTCTTAACAAACAAAACTGGAGCACCCCATGGGGAAGCACTAGGACGAATAAATCCTTTATCAAGAAGTTCTTGGATTTGAGCCTTAAGCTCTCTTAATTCTGCCGGAATCATGCGATATGGAGGGATAGAAATGGGCGCGTACTAGGCTCTAAATCAATGCAAAAATCTATATCTCTATCTGGGGGCATAGAAGACAAATCATTAGGAAATACTTCACTAAATTCAGGAATAGACTCAATGGATGGAGCCTCAATCTCAACATCCCTAATATGAGCCAAATAAGCCAAACAACCCTGCTCTACCATTTTACTAGCTCGAATGGAGGATATAATCTTAGCTTGCTTAGGCTTGTACACCCCTTCCCACTATAATTTTTCTCTTCCCAGAATTTCTAGAGTTACATACTTAGTATTACAATTAAGCACAACATAATAGAGGGACAACCAAGTCATGCCTAAGATTATGTCAAAGTCAATCATATCCAAAATCACTAAATCAGCCCAAGTCTGAAATCCCATACACAAAATAGGACAAGCACGATAGATATGGTTAACTATGGCTGACTCTCCAACTGGGGTAGAAACACGAAAAAGGGCATCTAGAATATCACAAATCATATCAAAATCTGAGGCAAATCTCATGGATACATAAGAATAAGTAGAACCCAGATCAAACAACACATTAGCCATCCAGTCATAGACAAGAATAGTACCTTTGATCACCGCATCAGACGCTTCTGCTGCATTTTTGCCCATAAAAGCATAACAATGAGTCCTATCATCATGATGAGCCACTTCCCTACCTGGTTGCACATTATCCCTACCTCCATTACCATTACCATTTCCTCTACCTCCACGACCTCGTTGATTACCTCCTCGCCCACTTTGTGGATGCCCTCGACCATTATTACCATTCTCCGCGGGTACCACTGCTCTACACTACTGCTATGCAGAATCTAACACACGTGGGTGGGGATAATCTCTCCTCATATGCCCAGGTTCTCCACAGTTGTAACTAGTACGATTAAAAATTGGCATGCCGCCCGTCAAAGGTGCGACTCTCTAGCTATCCTGAAAATTATGAGATAGAGATTCCGAGTAACTACATGTAGAGGCCGGCATAGCGGACTGAATTGGCTTGGCTACAAGCGTTGGCCTTTCGGACCCCTTGGAATAAGAACCTTGAAAGTTATCTGAGTTCTTTGCCCTTTTTGCGCATGCCTTAGCTTGACCGTGTCGCCTCACCCCCTCCACTTTCTTAACATAGTTTGTTACCTCATTAAAGCTCCTTCCTGCAGAAGTCATATGAACAGATAATACTTGTAACTCAGAATTTAATCCCCTAATAAATAACCAGATTCTCTCTTCCTCAGTAGTCACCAATTGAGTAGCATATCTAGACAAAGCATGAAACTTGGCCTCATAAGCAGCCACAGTCATACCACCCTGCTCCAAAGCCATGAATTCATCCTTCTTGCGATCTCTCAAAGTCCTAGGCACATACTTCTCTAGAAACAGAGCATGAAATTGGGTCCAAGTAAGTGGAGGTAAAGTAGAAGATCTGCATTCCATATAAGCTCTCTACCACTGCTTAGCCTCACCTTGAAGTTGGAAAGACACAAACTCAACCCCATGCTGATAAACAATACTCAGTTTATGAACCCTCTCATAGCAATCCAGAATGAACTCATAAGCATCCTCATTCTCAGAACCAAGAAACACATGAGGCTTTAGCTTCCGAAACTTAGTCAACATTTCATGCTCATTACCAGTTATAATAGAACCCAACAAAGGACGAAAGAAAGCATCATTACCTCCAGTCCCACCCACCTTGGGCGTAGTGCTAGCAACATGAGGATTAGTAGGAGCTTGAGTTGCTTGAGTAGAAGGAAGCACTCCAGGACCAACATTCAATCCCTTTAAGAACGACATGATTTGTTGAGCTAACACTCGATCCAAAGGAGGAACACCTTAGCCTGCACCTCTCCCTCTTGTCCCAAATCATCAACATCAACATTCTCCTCTATCTCTTCATGATGCGCATGAGGGTTCTCATTCATAGGCATCTCGAAAAAAAGTAAAGGCGTCCCCGTACCTTTCCACGAGACTCTATTAGACTCTTTTCGATAAATTGAGATCAACGAACCTAGGCTCTGATACCAACTTTGTCACGACCCAGACCATCGTGATTGGTACCCACACTAACTCTCCGGTAGGAGAACCACTACTACAACCTAAACCAAGCAACTAAAGCAAAAACTAAGACATTTAAGTTAAACACTAAGGAAATAAAAATAGAGTTCCCATAAACTCTAATAATAACAACTAACAATGCGGAAGAATAACCTAGAACCTGAAAGTCAATGTACCAAAACATTCTAACAATGAACCAATTCTAAACAAGAAGGGATGCAACCCCAACTAATGAACTAATCAACTAGCTAAAACAAATGTCTAAGTCCAGAATTGGTGGACATAGACGAAAGAGAATCCCATGGCATCCCGAAAGAATTGGCTCACGCTTGAATTCGAAGTGACGATCATTGATCTTCTAAGCGAGGTCTGTCAGTAACCGCTTAAAGATGCCATGTACTCAACAAAAATAAGAGCAAGTGTAGAATCAGTACACAACCACAGTGTACTGGTAGGATCACACGGTTATCCCACTAGTGCAACATAAAAAAGTCAAGACAACATTATAATCGCATGCATATATATCAACATATACAATATTATCAATATTTACGAACAACGAACAACTTCACATTTTATATCAAATAATTGGTCCTCTCATGGAACCCAAACCCAAGCAGTTAGCATGCCGAAACATGGCAACCGATCCCATATTTATGCCGAAACGTGGCAACTGATCCCATTTTTATGTCGAAACGTGGCAACCGATCCAAGTTAGTTATGCCAAAACGTGGCAACCGATCCCATTCACACACCACAATCATAATCATAAGTATATTATCAAGATCATACATTTAAGTCATGATTTCATGGCATTCATCAATTCTCTATCTCATTTACAACAAGTGTGATCAACATTGCGACATTCATACATATACAAGTATCATAATGAAGCAAGAACAAGCATACATCACACAATCATAGAATCACAATCATCACCTACCTCGAAACAAGCTTAAAACCCTAAGAAACTTGATCCTTCCCTTTTTGAATTCGTTCCGCTTGTTCTTGGTCTACAAACAATCAATATAATACGTAAATCAATAAACAATCACTAATTACACGAATTACTAACAGTTCTATGAACCCTAGATCAAACCCATGATCCCAATTATCCAAATTAGGGTTGTTTCCACCATAGAATCTATAAAAAAAAAACCTCCCCCATCAATATTCACCCATTCTATTATGTTCTATGAATCAAAAAATGGATTCGGGGTGTGAAAAGTTTACCTTTAGCCTCAAGAATGGTGAAAAATGAGTAGGAGTCACCTGGGGTTCGTTCCTTAGCTCTAAAAATTGAGATGTTCCAAATAAGGTCGTTTAGGGGTTTATTAACAACTCTAAGTCGCGTCGAGCCCGCCACAACGGCCGTCACCCCGCTGTAGCGGACCCGCTAGAGTGATAAAAAGCGGTGGCAAGGCGGCTTTCTCGAACCGGTGAACTATTTAAAGAATTCCAAAATCCTCATTTCACAACAAACTTCTAACCCACGATGCTCAATAAATACCCCCTTACGCTAAGATCGATTCTTGGAGTTCTGCTCGCCCGAATTCAATTCTGTAAAATCATACGGATTGTTCAACGAGTTATCTAACTACTCATGTAATAAAAAAACATAATTACTTCACCCGATTGTTACCATATTCCCCTAAACCTCAAGGTCTTCAATTTCATCCAAATCTGGACAAGGTTGGGAAAATCCAAATACTACAAAAAAGTTTTCCGTCCCCAAATTTCCCCCCATTGGCTTTTCTATAATGATGGGAACAGGTCGTTATAATATATATATAGATTAGCATGGGGTTAATTCATCGACTAAGATTGCAAACTTAATTCTATTTTCGATCTCTGGTTAATGCTTAAAAGAGATCAATTGAAGTGGATAATTAGTTTTATGCATGAAATTTAAGTTTGATTTCTATTATTTGATCGAAAGAGAGATTATGGTTCAGATCTATTTGCCTAAATCAACTCAAAAGAGAGATTATGGTTCAGATCTATTTGCCTAAATCAACTCGAAAGAGAGATTCTATAAGGTAATGAGTTTATTTATGATTCACATAGATAAGACCGAAAGGATACTCTATGAATTGATACTATTTGATTGAAAGAAGATTAGTGTCATTGAAGATGACCCAACCTATCCATGATTATTTAGCATTATTGAGCAACACAATTATACCTATGCGACATCAATTCGAATCCCAGCACCCTTAGGTTACTCCTGAATTGCTTGAGACACTTGATACTTAAAAACTATTTTAGTAAACTTGGTGGAATCATCCACCCAGTTATCTTCACATGCTACAAAAAATAGGTCCGGATTCTTAATTTCTTAGTTGAATTCATATCATTAAACTATTCTCTGTGGGATTCGACCCCGACTCATAGTTGGATATTTTTATTAACGACAACTGCTTATTCTCTTAGTTGTTTTTAAGGATAGTTTGAACGTTATATAAAATGGTACCCCTGCTAGAGAGTGGTGACTAATAATTCAATTAGTGTTTGTAGATTTGTTGAATTGTAGTAGATTGTTGCTTAGTGTTGTTGTTTTTATTAGTAGGTATAAATATGAGCGATAATGCTAGTGGTGACGGTAGTCACTACGGGCAGAACGATCAAATGGTGACGTAATGACATGCACATGAATTTCATTGCAACCAATGGAGCTATCCGATTACCTCCCACAATAGGGAGAACAATGTTCCATGTAACTGGAACAATGCTACAACTGCTCCAAATGAGAGAAATGTTCAGGGTTTAGCTCATGAGGAACCTGATGAACAACTTCAATATTTTAAGGATATTTTTGGGCCGTTCGTCTTTAAGAACATCTCACAAGATTCTATTTGGATGAGATTATTCCCACTCTCTTTAACGGGGGGGGGGGGGGGGTCCATAAGATGGTTGGCTGAGTTGCCGAATGATTGTATCACCTCTTGGGAGGAGTTAACCAAGGCATTCTTAGAGGGATTCTTTCCTCCCTAAAAAATGGTCAAGCTTAAGGACAACATCAAAAAGTTTAAAAGAGTCGAAGGGGAACCTCTTCATGAAACATGGTTGCGGTTCTGAAAATTGCTTCTATAATGTCCAACACATGGTGTTCCAGACAATTCGTTGTTGCAATACTTTTATTGCAGCCTTGATTTAGTCAATAAAGCCTTGGCTGATCAACTTATTCAAGGTGGTTGATGCGATAACCATTTGATGTGGTAATATTGTTGATAGATGATATGACAAAAGTGAATTGAGCATGACACACTAGAGAGGATCAAGTATATTCTTAACAATGGGGCATGAGCAAGAAGCAAATGGAAATGATCATGAATGCGATGAAAACATGGCTAAAATGATGACCCAACTTGACTTGTTGTCCAAACATGTCATTGGATGTGGATTGAAAATGGTAAATGCAGTTGGAACAAGTAGTGGGCAGTGCCCGAAAGATGCCAATTTTGAGGCATTGTACAATGAAGAGATTAATTACATGAAATATTGATTGGGGAGGGAGGGTTCCCATCCTAACTACCCAAGACCGAATGGGAACAAAGGTTGGAACAAGGATCAAGATAACACTTGGAGAGATTGAGGTGGTAATTGGAGAGATAAGGAACATGAAAAAGATAGGTATGTTCTACCTCACAATTTCCCAAAACCAAAGGAACCAGCTGGACTGGAGGGAGATCAAACCGAGGATATGCTAACAAGGATCTTCAACCTGAAGGGTTTGATAAAGTGTTGAAGGATTTGAAAAATGACTTCCTCACTTTGACTCAAAGGGTTACTTCTCATTCCATATCAATCAACCATCTGAAAACTCAAATGTGTTAGATTTCTACCTATAAAAATCACCATTCCAAGTCCTGAAAATGATTGTTGATGAGTAAGAACTGTGTCGTGCCACAACGTTAAATAAGGTACTTCATGGGAGGAAATCGAAGTCTATTTTATTGCTTTCAATAATGGGTGTTGTGAGTGCAGGTTGGAATGAAGGAGAAAAGTTAGAAAGGATGTAGAAGGAAATAACAATACCCAGTCGGTGATGTGCCAACATGATTGCGCAGACATATTCATGTTCACCCTTTGAGACAACAATTTGAAAAATGGTAATATCAACATCGGTGATTAGGGACCAAATCGGAAATTCACCCAATCACACTAGGCGAACTGCATTGGGTCTACTGAATTGACCATCAGGTTTGAAAGTTATCTAGGCAACATCTGTGAGCTTAAGTTCCTTTGGCTATTCACTGAATGTGTTCATCAACGTTAGTCGCAGATCGCCAAGTGCGCTTGAAATTAAAAGACCAAGAGTATTTTCAAATTTTATAAAACAACCTTTCATATTTTTAATATCTTTCATTTCCAAAACTCCCCATATTCTTGTTTCTTTAATTGTGTGACCTCATTTGCGTAGATTTACGTGCCTGGAGTGTATTATGGTGCATTCTTTTCGATCCTAGACCCTTCTTCCTTAATTTTGTGTTTAGTGGTCTTATTTGAGGTTGGTTTACGAGACTTTCATTAATATTATTTCTTAAAATTGATGTGTATGTTGTGGGTCTCGTATTATATTGTTGTTATGATATGTAATTTAATTGGGTCCTGCTAAATGTTGACGATAAAACTATGCCCATACGTTAGGATAGTTTATTTTGTGCCTGAAATTGTTAAAATTGATTGTGAAGGTTAAAATTTGAAATTGATGTGATAAATATGATGTGTCATGCTTAAATTGATCGTGGGTGAAGTTTGATTATCTTAGTGTTACCCCAAAAACTTGTATTTGTCCAATGATAGATAGAGTGACAATTTTCTTAAGGGCAAATCATCAATTTGGCCAATGTTTTGTGAAATTTGGGGGAAGTTTGAGTATCTATGCGTAGAGTAGCATGTGGGTAGATTGTAACACTGATTGTGTGATGGGCCAGGTATCATTTCTTGTTAATGTTAAAATCCTTAAAAGTAGGCATTGGGCTAAAATTACCTATTTTGTGATATTGACTTAGCTCGGTAAGGTGATTAGGTGAATCGCCAGTAAGTCCCAAATTGCCTTCTGTTTTTGAATGTGTGACATGGGTACTATCCCATTCAAAGGTCTTGTCTTAGATCACTGAAAAAAATGTGGCGAATTACTAAGTTGGAGTGGACATCCCCCTTTGTGCCTGTCGCTTTTAGTTGAGCACTGTCACTTTCGGTGGATTTGTCTTAGCCCACCTAAACCAAATTGATAGATCACTGAGTTAGAGATGACTCCACATTTCGTGCCTGAATGAATTTGAATTGTCGTTTGTCAATTTTGACAAGCTTGCCTAAGATCGCCTAACCTTTCAGGGGAATCACCTTCCAGTTGGGAAGCCTCAAAACTTGTTTTGAACTCTTTTTGTATTTGAACTTGTTTGAATTAACCTTCACTAAATTTATGTTTTGAAATGTGTGCCTTATAGAAAATGGCCAAAACTAAGGGAAAGGGAGTGGTGAACTCTGACTTTGAGTCGGAGAGAGAGTCTCCTTCTCCTACCCCTCTAAAGAAAAACAGGGGAATCACTATTAATGAGCCATCTAAGGCTCCGCAAATATCACGACCCAAGGGTACCCCCTAGACGTAACATGACACATAAGACACCGAAAGGAACCATGTAAGCCACTTAGCATATCATAACATAAAACATTAGTAATAAGAGTAAAAACGTATTTAATTCCAAAAGTTTCATAAAATCAAAGCGAAAGTCTAGACTTGTCTCAATAAGCCATCTATTATAATCGAAGTATCACATAGGGTCACAACCCTTACAACATAGTTCTCAAATGAAAGTACAAGAAAAAGAAACTAGAAAGTCAACATCCGTCCTCGAACCATGAGGACTCACCAAAAGTAAGGAGAATAATCGATCCAAGCTTCGATCAAGAAGGAAGATTACCTCACACACCAGACCCTACACTTATAGAAAAATGTAAAAAATATGGGTTAGTACAAAAATGCACTAAGTATGGTAGCCATGCATAAAAACCTTAAAACATGCAAAAAAAGGACATTTTAGTTGAAAACTATGCACTTTACCAAGTTTAGGAATCATCATGAAAATTAGTGCAAAAGCATAAGTCATAAGAATATTCAACATATATATTATCATATCATATTGGAAACATACCATAAATATCCTCAAAACATCCTTGCGCAATAAACGAATAAGATCCCATAATCCTACCCACACTAAGGAAACTTATTGAGTAACTATAGTTCATAACTCGTATTCTTGTTCATATAATCATAATGGGATTTGCTTTAACCGACATAAACCATATGAGCTAAATCATGGAATTCGGTGTCTACCCCACACCGAAAAAGGGTTGTCCTACTTGCCTAAGGTAGAACTATACTCTTAGCTTAGGTCGATCCACTAGCTAAAGAGGTAGAACTATACTCCTAGCTTAGGTGGATCCACTAGCTAAAGACCTATGTGGCACTGATTTAATGTTTCAAGGACACTTCATCCAATTCTAAGTGTCAACGATCACTAGTCAGTATATAATCCAACTAAATAAGTTGGGGTCGAATCCCAGAGGGAGTGGTACATGTTTAAGATTCAATAGGAAAGTACGAATATGCTCAAGTCAGTCATAGGAATAGATATTTACGAATAGAAATATAATTCAAATCAGGGGGTGACATGAATGTCAAATAACAGGGGGTTTTGGTTTGAATTATCAACTACAACAGTAGCAAATAATACGAAACAACAATAATGAGACGGGTTCTTGGGATGCGATTCAATTATAGGCTAATGCAGACAAATGGGTAATTGCACCTATTAGGATTATAGCTGTAGATTAGTGAATAAGCTAAACTATAGAGGAGGTAAACTTTCTCTCGAATAATTTATCCCGAATCAAGTCGATTGCTCTCGAACATCGACAAGCATTCAAAATAAGAACAACCTACGCCTTAGTCCATTCACTCTCTCGAACTGAATGTGTGGAAAAGGGTTTAGGATTCACTCTCTCGAGCTAAACCCATGACAACCCAATACCCACAGACCATCAATCAATAATCTTGGATTTAAAACCTCTCTCTCGAGCAATCCAAAAACACGAAGGTAGAACTGCATTTGCAACTACAATTCTTTAAATTAACCCACAATAACTGATTGAAATCACTTTTAAATAGCATTTAGACTAACAATTAGCAATACCCATAATCACATAATCACACCCTAAGAATTGGGGTTTTAGCTAGACATCATAAAAAGATAAAAATTGTTACCAAATTGTGTTTCCATCAACTGGGTAAGATTAATTTCGTCTTTACAAAGGTCCAAATTAAAGAATCTCAAAGACCCACTTCAAATTTCTCGAAAGTGAAAAACTTCAATTCTTCAAAGCTAAGGAAAACTTTTCTCAATACTCAGAGTTTAAACTGAAAATTAATTAGAAAGCTTACAAAAATGTTTCAAGATAATAAACTCAATGTTCAAAAACGTATTTATAGTCGCCAAAAATATGCTGCGAAGGACCATTCGGCGTAGTAAGTCAAACTGACCGATCAACTTGGCGATCCGCCATTTGGCCCTTTCCATCGCCTTTTTGCCTTGGCCTTCAACATCCTCCAGGTCTGTAACTTTGGGCTATCTAGTTCTGCATCGCAGAATCACTCGGCGATCCGCCGACTGCTCCTTCCTCTCGCCAAGTTGATTTTGTCCTTCAAGGCTTGGCACACTGGAACTTTAGGCGGTCAAATGACCACTCAACGACTCGCCTAATGGACTTTGTGATCACCAGACTCTCTTTTCTTCCTTCTTTCAGCTCACTTCGTTCCTTTTTGCAAATTAGTGTCCTTTCTTTGTTCCTCAATCCAAATACCTGGAAATCAAGGATTTTTCATCAATTATTGGCACAAAATAAGCATTTGAGGACACTAAATCTATCCAAATAAAGCCCTAAATGATTTCAAATCTTGGACTCATCAACACCCCAACTTAAACTTTTGCTTGTTCTCAAGTAAAACTCAAGTTCAGTAGTTCAAAAAGGATGTCTCAAATAGTGTTACACAAGACTCAATCATGAATGCACACGACAAGACTCAACTTACTCATGCAGGATCAATTGTGCACTCAAAGACTCAAGTTGTGACTCACCATTACCAAAGAATCTCAAGCTCACAATACTTGCTTCAAATGCAAGTTCATGCTCAACATAGGTACTCAAATGCCCTCACACAAAGAATGATTCCATATTAACACACAATGGTTCAACAATTTATAGTTCCAGAATAAGAAACAACTCTCACACTCACAAAGATGAACACATGCATGACTTCACCCATAGGTTTTCCCTTATTTTCCAATCAACACTTGTTTCAGCTTACTCAAGATCAAAAAGGTCTTTTCAAAGCTTGTAACGGGGCTGAGTGCAAATGTATGGTCATTTAGGCTCAGTGGCTGCTATCCTCATGAAATGTGGTATGAACAACACTTTCTTTCCCTTTCTTCATCATTCTCATTCATGCTCAAAATTCACCCCATTATTCACTTCTCATGGAATACCGGACACCCCATTTCTTTTGCACTTTCACAACTTTATATCAAAACTTTTTCATTCTTTTTTTTTACTTCTTCTTTTCTTTTTCTCTTTTTTTTTGTATGGAGGGGTTCCATTTTTTTCACAACCATGGATCAAAGGGGACTTCTTTGCACTTCTTGATTTACCTTCTCTTTCCACCACACCCCCAACTTAGGATTTTGGCCTAAGTTGGCTATTCAAACAAACCACATTTCATGATGATTATGGGTGAAGGGATAAAGAAAAGTCAGAATTACATCAAGTTTCTTCCAAGGAAAGGCTAAGGCTCAAAAGGTGTTCAAGCAAAGTTCACACACTCATAAGGTAGGCCACAAAAGAGGTATAATGTCAAATTGTTTCACTCTTTAAAATTGTTGCCTAAGATCATTTCAAGAGCTTGCATCACTTAGTCAAGCGGACCAACAGGGAAAATTCTAGGTGTCATCACACAAGGTTCACGGTAAGCTCATCACACAAGGCATTGACACCAATATCAAACAAGACTCCACACTTTCACTAGTGTGCAATGTTCATCACAAGAGACTCAATTCGATAACTGGCTAGTCACAACGAGATGCAAAAAGCTCACATATTATCTATGTAACTTCATTTGGCTTCATCGTAGCTGCACGTTCATTTTTGTTCGATTGAGAGCACTATTCAAGTCATCGGTATTTATCATAACTGACACTCAAATTTACACAAGAACAGCCACAATTAAATACGCAAGAGGTGGCAAATTTTTTCGAAAGGGACTAAAAATCATTTACAATTAAAATAAGGAGTCACAAGCTCAAACATGCACAAAATAATTCTAAAACACAATTTATAGCACAAAACCCAATATATAAACAAAAACAATAATCACAAGAGGTAGGTATGGAAATACCTCACCCCACCACAATGAAAATGCAATTTATCCTCAAATGCAATAAAATACTAAACATATCAATAGAAACGATATAGAGGGAGGTAAAGAGAAGTCCTGTCTAAGCAGCCACTCCATCTGTCGGGGCTACAGTACCCGGTGCAACACTCTGAACTTGGGCCTCAGTGCCCGAGGTATGAGGAAGAATTAATTCGGCCATAGTGGTGTCTGTCAAAGAAATCCGCACAACTGAATCTTTCATCCCCTCCTCAACCTCTGTTAGGCCCTCATAGGAAGCCTTCTCATCAGCAACAAGCAACTCTTCATCGGTCTCATCCTTAAACTCAGCAACAACTACTTTCTCAGTTCGAACCTTATCTCCGGTGGTGGCCGGAGGCACATTTGGATCAACTGGCAAATCAGGGATCTCCACTGTCCAAAAAATCATCGACATGTCGGTGGACTTTAGCTGGTCTACATCTCTTCTCAGCACAACAATAGCGGCCTTTAGGGCCGTCACCTCCTCAGTGGCCCCTTGGCCACACTCGCACACCGCTATCCGTGTTGCAAGGTGATGCTTATAGTGACCAACGACCTTAACCTACAGTAGGAGTGTCTACGATTGTCAATAATATAGTAACCCAACCAAGGGTTGGGGTTGTGTCCCAAGGGAGTGGCTTTGAGAATTAATAGAAAAATAAAATTAAGTTCTAACTAGTCGTAGCTAAAGACATTAACGATTAAAAACATTATAAATTAAAAGGGGTGACACAAAGGTGTCAAATATCAAATGGGGGTTTTGTCACAAATATAGCAAAAACAGTAAAAACAACAAAGAAATCTATAAGTGAGAGGGGATTCTTAGGGTGTGACTGCAATATCTATTGATTTAAATCATTGGGTACATGTTTTCGATAGGAAATTTGCAAGATAGTAGTGACTAGGCTAAGCTTTAGATGGAAATAAGTTCCCTCTTAGGCAACTTACCCCGTTTCAAATGGGTTCCTCTCGGACACCCATTTGCCGCATAATGACCAGCCTACGCCTTACCCCACTCACTCTCTCGAGCCGAGTGTTAGGATATGTGATTAGGGCTTACCCTCTCGGGCTGAACCTCATGTCGACCCACTTCTTAGGCCATCAGTCTAGCGATCGTAGTTTCGCAACCTCTCTCTCTCTCGCAAGCCGAAAACACATGGGTGGTTTTGTATTTGCAACTACAAACTCATTAAATTAAACTACAATCTCTAGGTGAAATCACTATTAAAATACATCTAACTTATCAGTAAACAAGACCCAACAATAATATCAACACATATTTGCTAAATCACACGCCAAGAATGGGGGTTTTAGCTAGACATGAACAAGAGATAGAAATTTATACCTAACTGAGTTTGCATTCAAATGGGTATGAAGATTTAAGTCTTGTTACACGCCAAGAATGAAGAATCCAAGAGACCCAACTCCAAATCCTGAAGATGAAAACCCTCTTCTACCTCAAGTCTCCAAAACCCTCTCAAGCTTAGAGCAAAAAATATCAAAAAAGTACTATTCTATTGTGAAAATTATAATAATGGTCCAACTCTCTAAAAATTAATAAAAATTTTAGTATTTATAGACTTCAGAAATTAGTGTTGGCGGATCGTTTGACGAGGCTAGTCGGAATCGCCGATTAACTCAGCGATTCGCCCTTTGGTGTAGTTCGTCGCCATCTTGCACTAGCCTTTAGAATCGCCGTGCTCTGTGTCATTGGGCAACATAGTACTGCTTCGCAGAATTATTCGGTGAAACGCCGACTTCTCTTTGCATCGCCTTTTTGATCCTACTCCTTCAGGGCTTCGTATACTGGAACAAATGGCGGAATGTGTCCCTTCGCTTGGCGATGCTCAGGCTTCAGCTTCTTCGTTCTTTTCTGCCTTTTTGTTCCTTTTTGCGCCTAAGTGTGCATGCTTCCACTAAAACTTCAAATACCTGAAACTTAAGTATTTTCATCAGATATTTAGAATAAATAAGCATTTGAGGACACTATTTCTATTAAAATAAAGCCCTAAATGAGTGCAATTTGTGGATTCATCAACACCCCCAACTTAAACTTTTGCTTGTCCTCAAGTAAAATTCAAGTTCAGCAGTTGAAATAGGATTCCTCAAATAGTGCTACACAAGACTAAATCATGAACATACACAACAAAACTCAAATTACTCTTGCAAAGATCAACTGTGTACTCAAAGATTCAAGTTATGACACACCATTACCAAAGATTCTCATGCTTGCAATACTTGCTACTTGTGTAAGTTCAAGCTCAACAAAAAGTATCTAAATGCCCTCACATAAAGAATGATTCCTTATTCACATAAAGAGGTTAATCAATTAAAGATCAGGAATCAGATGCAACGCTCACACTCAAAAAAAGGAACACAATGCATGTTTTCACCCATAGGCTTGCCCTTATTTTCCAATCGATCTTCGGCTCGGGTCACTCAAGATAAAAAAAAAGGTCTTTCTAAGGCTTGTAATGGGGCTGAGTGCAAAGGTATGGTCATTTAGGCTCAGTGACTTTTCATCCTCGTGAGATGTGGTGTTCTCAAGGCATTCCCTTATTTTTCTTTATCAATTCTTTTTCTAGTGCTCCTAAGTCATCTTTTTATTCACCTCCATGGATTGCTTGGAAACCCGATTTCTTTTGTACTTTATTCCGCAATTTTTTTTATTTTTTTTTGTTGAGGAGTTCCATTATTATGCAACACCATGGGTTAAGGGAGACTTTTCCTGCACTTCTTGACTTCTCCTTTTCCTTTTTCACCACACCCCCGACTTAGACTTTTTAAGTTGGCTATTCGCTAAACCACAAATCAAGAGGATTATAGTTAATGGGTCAAGTAAGGTCTAGGGTTCATCAAGGTTCTTCCAAAGAAAGGTAAGGTTCAAAGGGTGTTCAAGAGAAGTTCAAACGCTCACGGGTAGGTCACAAAAGAGGTATATGTCAAATTTGGCTCACACTCTTTAAAGTTGCCTAAGATCATTTCAAGAGCACACCTTTCTAAATCAATCAGACTAACGGGGTAAATTCTAGGTTTATTCATGCATGGTTCAAAGTAAGCTCATCACACAAGGCATCGACACTTAAGTCAAACAAGACTACACACTTTCGCTAGAGTGCATCAGTCATTACAAGAGAATCAATTCGATAAATGGCTAATCACAACGAGATGCGAAGAGTTCACATATTGTCTATGCAACTTCATTTGGCCTCATCGTAGCTGTACATTCATGTTTGTTCAATTGTAACCACTATTGAAGTCATCGGTATTGATCGAAATTGAGACTCAATTTTTTGTAAAAGAACAGCCACATTCAACACATGAGAGGTGACAGAATTGCGTGAAAAATTCAATAATTTTCTGAAGGAGGGTCAAAATCATTTTGCAAATAAAAAGAAAGGAAGCCACAAGCTCAAACATCCACAGAAAGCAATAAGTAATACAATTAAAAACAGACAACCCAAATATAAACACAGACACAAATATCCATAACAAGCAAACAAGGTGGGCCTCACCCCACCACAAATAAATGCAATTTGTCCTCAAATGAAAATGATGAATATCCAATAGTGACGATAAAAAAAGATAGAGAGGGAGGTAAAGAAAGGATCCTGACTAAGCAGTTGTTTCATTTGTCTGGGCATTAGTGCTTGGGGTCATGCTCAAGGTTTTGGGCTTCAAGAACCGGGGCTATTTCTGATGCATCGACGCTGTTAGGTCCATTAAGAGTGACTTCCTGTAAATTTTCCCAATAGGCATGTACAACGGCATAAAACTCCCGAGCCCATAAGGGTACTTTATGGTTTCTTGGAATTTTTGAAATAGGTATCCGACCAGAAGATGCATAGACTTCCCTGACTCACTTGCCCTTTCCTTTTTCTTTCTTCCCACCAGCCGTGGGCAGTGTAGTAGCCTTGCCTTTAGATGTAGCGGCCTTCTCATTCATCGTCTTTCTTTCAGTCTTCTCTTGGGTTAGTACAATTCTCTCGGCAGCTTTTGGTTTTGCCATATCTACAAATCCTCAAGAAGAATTTAAGAGATTGGCTTGGAAGGTCTGGTGAGTCAGCCAAAAGTTGAAAAGTATGCAAAATCAAAGGGGGCAGAAAAAGGGCGATCAAGAATACTTTCGACGAGTCGCTGAGTACTTTTGGCGACCCCATGCTTCTCCTCGAAATTTACAGCATTAAACATCCAATTCCACAGGTAAGTAAAGTGAGATGAGAGTATTCGGCGAACCGCCGAGTAGTTCGGTGAGCTAGACCTAGCTCGCCAAACAGCCTAACGCACCTATTCTCAACCCACCTTCTCGAATTCAACCCCTTAACCCCAAAAACAAAGTTAGCACATGCACTGGTGAGATTTGACTCAGATCCATAACATCCAAACACAATCCCACAAAATATATTTCTGCTAAAAGCACAAATAGACAGGGTCTCAACACTTTTAAACAAATTGAGCTACATTTAGAGATTAATACAAGCACGCACAAAAACAAGATACAGATATTTCAAATGAGTACAATTTCTATAAAATAATTTTGAGTGTCAGGAAACCAACCTTTGATGCTGATAACGGTAAGACTGAAGTGCAAAGCAGCAAATAAATCCAACTCCGAGAACAAATCAACCAACCAAAATACTAGTAAAATGCAAAAATAAGAAAAATACTACCTTGGTGTGAGTTTGTGAAGTTTAAAACCAAGGGAGAGTGAAGAATTTGTACTCTTAAGACCTGTGGCTTTTATAAATGATCCAGTTTGCATCCACTCGGTGACATTAGTCGCACTCACCGATCCATTTGGTGACACACCGAATGGTCATTTGACTCGCTGAGTTTTACATGGCCTTTAGTCAACAAGAGGATCCAAACAGCGATCTTAATCATGGTCGCCGACCTGATTGGCAACACGCCGAACTGATTCTCAAATTTTCTGAGTTTCACAGGCTCCGATTTATACATGTGTTGAGCCAAATGGTGGGTCAAGTCGGGTACGCCGACCTCTTCGGCGATCCGCCAACTGACCAATTTAATCGCCAATTTATAATTTCCAAACACTTTCCACACTTAAACCTGAACAACCAACACACCATTATTTATTAAATCAAAAGAAAGTAGTAGAACCTTGCGTTGCCTCCCAAGAAGCGCCTTATTTTATGTCATGGCACGACGTAATTCCTGTCTCATTCTTGGTTATTTGGGTTAGCCCTAGTGTCACTAGGTGACCCCAATATGTCATTTGGGTGGAGATGAGGCACTGCAAAACTCAGGAGTGATCTGATTTACTGGATTGATCTAGAGTGAGATCCAATGATTTGATTCAACACTTTAATATTCTCCTTCATTTATTCCAACACCCGATCTTGAACGGTGATCTTTTGGAGAATGATTTGACGTGTGTCCTCGACATGATTTATTTCTTCATCTCTAGACTTTCTTCGCTCATGAAGGGGTATATACCTCCCCTTGTTGTTGCATTGGGCTTTCACCTCTGAGATTTTGGTGGCCAAGTCGTTCAGCTGAGATGCCAGTGCAATCATTGTGAGGTCTTGTTGGACTCCTTGGCTCATTTCAACCAATTTGCCACTACTCTGCTCAGCCATGCTCATCTAAATGGCTAACTCAACGAAAAACAAAACTAAAAGTAAAGTTAGTAAACTACCACTAGTAAGAACAAAAATCCTACTAGTCTAAAAATTCTCAAATAATACCACTCCCCGGCAATGGCGCCATTTTGATGCTTATCGTGACCAACGACACTAACCTACGGCACGAGTGTCTACGATCGTCAATAATATAGTAACACAACGAAGGGCCATGTCCCAAGGGAGTAGTTTTGAGAATTAATAGAAAAATAAAATTAAGTTCTAACTAGTCGTAGCTAAAGACATTAACGATTAAAACATTGTAAATTAAAAGGGGTGACACAAAGGTGTCAAATATCAAATGAGGGTTTTGTCACAAATATAACAAAAACAGTAAAAACAACAAAGAAATCTATAAGTGAGAGGGGTTTCTTCGGGTGTGACCGCAATATGTATTGATTTAAATAGTTGGGTACATGCTTTCGATAAGAAATTTGCAAGATAATAGTGACTAGGCTAAGCTTTAGACGAATATAAGTTCTCTCTCGGGCAACTTACCCCGTTTAAAATGGGTTCCTCTCGGACACCCATTTACCGCATGAAGACCAGCCTATGCCTTACCCCACTCACTCTCTTGAGCTGAGTGTTAGGATATGGGACTAGGGATCACCCTTTCGGGCTGAACCTTATGTCACCCACTCCTTAGGCCATCAGTCTAGCGATCTTGGTTTCGTGACCTCTCTCTCGAGCAGGCTGAAAACACATGGGTGGTTTTGTATTTGCAACTACAAACCCATTAAATTAAACCACAATCACTAGGTTAAATCACCATTAAAATACGTCTAACCTATCAGCAAATAAAACCCAACAATAATATCAAAACATATTTGCTAAATCACACCCCAAGAATGAGGGATTTAGCTAGACATGAACAAGAGATATAAATTATACCTAAATGATTTTTCATTCAAATGGGTATGAAGATTTAAGTCTTGTTACATGCCAAGAATGAAGAATCCAAGAGACCCAACTCCAAATCTTGAAGATGAAAATCCTCTTCTTCCTCGAGTCTCCAAAACCCTCTCAAGCTTAGAGCAAAAATATCAAAAAAGTACTATTCTATTGTGAAAAATATAATAATGGTCCAACTCTCTAAAAATTAATAAAAAGTTTAGTATTTATAGACTTCAGAAATTAGTGCTGGCGGATTATTCGGCAAGGTTAGTCGGAATCGCCGATTAACTCGGCGATTCGCCCTTTGGTGTAGTTCATGGCCATCTTGCACTAGCCTTCAGCATCGTCGTGCTCTGTATCATTGGGCGACATAGTACTGCTTCATGAAATTATTCGTTGAAACGCCGACTGCTTCTTTCATCGCCTTTAAAATTCTTCTCCTTCAGGGCTTCGCGTACTAGAAAAAAAGTCGGAATATGTCCCTTCGACAAATGGCCAAGCATGCTTGGTGATGCTCAGGCTTCAGCTTCTTCGTTCTTTTCAGCTTTCTTGTTCCTTTTTGCACCTAAGTGTCCATGCTTCCACTAAAACTTCAAATACATGAAACTTAAGTGTTTTGATTATATATTTAAAATAAATAAGCATTTGAGGACACTAATTCTATTAAAATAAAGCCCTAAATGAGTCCAATTTGTGGACTCATCACAAGGGCATCAATGGTATAACTCAAGGGTGTCACAACATCAGCAAGGTCCCTCTCGATCATGCTAGGAATGGAAGCCTCAAGCCTGGAGGCACGCCTATCGGCAGAATGTGCTAGCTGCCCTATCCGTAGCAATGCAGCCTAGGTTAGCAGGGGTCAGACAGCAGCAGTAGCAATACCAGATCTGGGGGTAGGAAAAGGGACAACACTAGATGTACCTAAGGCCCAGGGGCCCGAGTAGGAAATACTACCTTTGCAGGTAGTGTCTGAATATCAACAACCGGGGAGGTATCCACTGGGGTTGCCTTCTTCTTCTCTGCCTCATCCTTCAAATATTTTTCCTTAATCCTCTGAATGTTAGTAGAAGATGTGGGAATAACTTTCATATCCTTCTTCTCATCTCTAGGCACCCAAGCCCGTTTGCACAGCTCGGTGATCAGCACCAGAAAGGGGAGGGAAGTCTGGTGTTGCTTGGCCCTCATGACCATCTCCTGTGCAATAATCATACCCAAATTTATGTGCTCTCGTGCAATGATCGAGCCGAGACAAGCTGCCTTTGTGTGGCATAGGATGGACTCATTCTAGGATGGCATGATAGTGCTACATGGAGGTCCTTCTTCTTTATCGGAGCTCTTGCCTCCAACCACTTTGGAGTACCCTCACATATGAGAGGGGTTAGCAAGCTTTTCACGTTCTCCAAGGACTTAGTCTTGATCCTGTACTGTCACACATCACTTTCTTGCCCTTGAAAACCACATAATCAATCGGCTTGAATTTAGCAGCCAACTTCTTCCTTTGTGGCACTAAGGCTCCATAAGCGGTATAGAATTCCTAGGCCCAATTTGGAATATAGGAACCCTGAGATTTTGTGAAGATCTCGAACTTACAAGCTTTGATGGTGCGCCAAATTTCGGGGTATCTGTCTATCACCCCATCATTGGAGAGCCTATTTTCTTCAATGATGGTCCTCAATCCCTCAGTCTTTAGTCTATTCATAAATCGGGAAGGAGAACCCTGTACCGATGGTGCTAGGAACACAGCCTGTGCTGGAGCAGGAGGGGTAGTGGCGGCCTGGGGAGTCCTGATCCTAGACGGATCATTCATCCTCTTGGATCGCAGCTCCGCTCTCTAGGCTGCTAGTAACTAATCATCCTCAGGCTCATAAGTGGTAGCCCGAGGATTCTAATGCTCACCATCACTCTCAGAAGTGGTAAGGTGAGTGGCATAGATCTCGTCACTACCGGAGCTGACCTCTGGTGATGCAGGTGCAGGTGCCTTGCCCTTTCCTTTTCCCTTCCCACATGTTGTGGGAAGTTTGGTAGCCTTAGCCTTGGATGCAGCTGCATTCTCATTGATTTTTATTCCCTTAGCCCTATTGCGGGGAGGCATGTCTCTTTCGGATACTTTTGGATTAGCCATATCTGCAGAAACACCAAAAAGAGTTAGAAATAGTTCAAACAAAGTTACAAAAAATAGTTGCAGACAGACTCGCCGAATCACTTTGGCGAGCCAGATTGGCTCAAAATTTCCCAGAAAAATTGGCATGTCGGTGATGGGAGGGCCCTTTCAGAGAATTGCCGACAGCTTTCGACGAACAAGGATTAGCCCGCCAAAAGTTACAGTGCATTTTAGGGGTTAGGGGCGCAGAAAGAGGGATTAAGAAGACAATCGATGAGTCGCCGAGTGCACTCGGTGAACTTAGGCTTCTCGCTGAAAGTTACACAACCCCAACTCAATTTAGTATGAAATTAATGGTGATTTACGGGGATTCGGTGAAACACCGAGTGGTTCAGCGAGCTTGACCCAGCTCGCCAAACAACCTAATGTGCTTACTTTCAACCCCGACTTTAAAATTCAACCCCGCAGCCCCCGAAAACAAAATAAAAAAATGCACTCATTCAATTAAACTTAGACCCATTACACCCATGCCCCCAAGATACTCACACTTCTCCCGGTTTGGCTAAATTTGGCCATTTGATGACTTTTACCCTTAAAAATAATGTCAACCGCTCCATCATTGGGCAAAGTACGTCATTTGGCACAAATGTGGGTTACTTAGACTTCACCTGACTAGACCCAACAATAACACAACACAACCCAACAAGATTTTGATCAATTTTAGCACGACAATTCAGGAAATCAACAATATAGACAACTTAGGCAAGATATTCGAATTAAAATAGGCACACATGCACACAAGCATAAAAACAATGAAATCAGAGAGGCCCAACACACATCACTAAGATAAGAGCAATTGCAATGAGTAAAATCGCTAATTACAGGTTCGGGGTTTGGAAAACTAACCTTTTATGCCGAATACGAGATTCAAAAAGCTAGGCGGCAAAAAATCCAACTCCAAACATACAATCAACGACTAGGAGGTAGTAAAAACAAAAAAATACGGGAAAATATAGTGCGGGTGTGAGTTTGGGAAGTGAAAAAGTGAGGGAATGTAAAAGAGTTTGAAATTTTAATCCTTTGGCCTTTAAAAACCATCCAGTTCTCGCCCATTCGGCGACACGCCGAGTGGGAACTTACCTCGCCAAGTTTTACAGGACCTCCAGTTAATGTGGGGGTCCAAACAGCAGACAAAGTCGTGATCACCGACCCATTCGGTGACACGCCAATTTGCTACTGGGATTGCCGAGTTTTACAGACTCCAATTTCAAAATTCCATGACTCCAACGGCACTCCAAGTCGGTATCGCCGACCTCTTCGGCGAGTCACCGACTGGACATTTTGCTCGCCAATCTCCACTTTTTAAACACATTCCACACTTTAACCTGCACAATCAACACACGATTATTTCACAAACAAAAAGAAAGCAAATAAAACTTGGGTTGCCTCCCAAGAAGCACCTTTGTTAATGTCGTGGCACGACGCAAGTCCCCACTCAATCTTGATTTGTGGTGTAGAGACGAGACAACATATGACCCATCTGAGTCTCAAATAGTTGAATAGATATGGATTGGGAAGAAGTAATCTAATTCAGCAATGAGACATTGTCTTTTATCTCATTCAACACTTTGTCGTGTTTTTTTACTTTGTGGAGAATGAGTGAGAGAACCTCTTCTACTTGTCCGCCCTCGTACTCTTTTGACTTTCTATGCTCATGAGGGGGAATGTATCGATCTTTCTTTTTGTACGGTACCTCCAATACCATAATATGTTTGGCCACGAGATCCAGCTGAGTCAACAGTGTGGCCAAAATCTGGTCCTTCTCAATCTGTTTGTTGGTCTTGGCCATGTGATCAAGGAGTTGGGCTGTTATTGCATAAGGTAGTCGTATGAGACCACCTGGAGAAATTTGGTCAGCCACTATTCTATTTTCGAGACTAAGACCCCTGTAGAAGCATTCCAGAAGCATCTTATCTGGAATTCCATGAGTTGGGCACCGCTAAAATAGGGCCTTAAATTGCCACAACTCATAAAAGGTCTCACCCTTCAATTGCCTGAAAGTTAGGATGCCATCCCTAAGAATCATCAATCTAAAAGGAGGGTGATCCATTGGGTCACCGTTGCTACAATATCCTTTCTTATGTTCTTAACAAGCAACATGAAAACCAAAGCTGAAAGTAAGTCGATTCAACTATGACTAGAAAGAACAAAATTCAACTTAACCAAATAATCTTAACCAACACCACTTCCCGGCAGCGGCACCATTTTGATTTAATGTTTCAAGGACACTTCATCCAATTCTAAGTGTCCACGATCGCTAGTCAGTATATAACCCAACTAAATGAGTTAGGGTCGAATCCCACAGGGAGTGGTACGTGTTTAAGATTCAATAGGAAAGTACGAATATGCTCAAGTCATTCATAGGAATAGAATTTACAGTTAGAAATATAATTCAAATCAGGGGGTGACACGAATGTCAAATAACAGGGGGTTTTGGTTTGAATTATCAACTACAGCAACAACAAATAATACAAAATAACAATAATAAGACGGGTTCTTAGGAAGTGATTCAATTATAGGCTAATGTAGACAAATGGGTAATTGCAACTGTGTCACGGCCCGAGTCTACACCCCGGAAGCGACACGGCGTACTTGACCCCGAAAGGGTCTCATACAATCCTCATAGCATATTCATTGCATAAGATACTTAGAAATAGTGCGGAACTTAAAACTTTTCTTTTATAAGACCAACAATCGAAAACATTAAAAGCAAGCGGATGTCTATCATCTCACATGGCCATCTAAACAACATACTTGAAACAAAATAGGGTCACGACCCTTTATAATCGACAACTTAACAATAGTCTATTACATGAAAAGAAAGGAACATCTAAACACTTGTCCCCGATCTATGAGGACATACCACTTAGTCTTGGGGAACTCAAGTCCAAGCTTCACTAAAGAAAACAACTCAATTGCCGGAACCTACACTTGTAGTAAACATAGAAGAAGAATGGGTTAGCACAATTAAGTTCTAAGTATGATAGCCATGTAAAAACAAGCTTAAAACGGACATTTTATTTGAAAGTATGATATATGCCATTTTGATAAGACCTTCCATGAACATAAACATAAGAGGCATAATATTCAACCATAACCAACATACAAGTCATTTAAACCACATTAGAACATAATCGTCATATAAACCTTTACCTTCACATTGAGCCTTCACCTCAAGTAACCTACAAGCTATACTTTGTGCAATGTATGGATAGCGTTCCATACCACTATCCACACCAAGTACCACCTTAAGGTCACCAAAAGTGAACTTACCATTCAACCTTTCCATCTTCAGACCATAGTCATACATAAGAGACATAAACATTTCATAAGTCATACTAACATATAAGGACCATCACCTAAGACAACTTTAAGTCCTACTTGTGCAATGTGCAAGTAGCATCCCATACTACTACTCACACTAAGTACTCCTTTGAAGTCACCATAGGCAAGGCACATTCATATACAATAAGTCATAACAACGAAGTAACTCATAATACAATCCAAGTATAGGATGCATCATCTCATTTAAGCATAAGTCACATTCTTCATTAACTTCATTACACTAAGAGCACCTTCAGTCAGTAGACATTAGATCAACATTCTTCATTAGCATCATCATAAGAGCACATTCATTACACTTAACATTATAAAGGAACACACCACAACCTTTCTCAAAGCCTACTTGTTCAATGCATAGATAGTGTCCCATACCACCACCCACACTAAGTAGTGCATTCTTAAGAAGCCATAGTTCATTAACATTCTTTGTGGGGGTAAGCCTTAACCGACATAGACCATGTGAGCTTTACATGGAATCCCGATGTCACCCTCACCGGATAAGGGATTCCTACTTGCCTAAGGTAGGACCATTGTTTTTAGCTTAAGTGGATCCACTAGCCACACCTATGTAGGCACATAGTTTAAGGGATAGGGATATTGCTACTAGATGCCCCACCTCAACTCACGTATGAGTATCTATCTAAAGAGATTGTTACTAGATACCTCGCATAAACTCACGTATGAGTATCCATCTCAATCAATATCCACTCGGTGCTTACCATTATTCCCCACGGAGTATTTGACATTCATTTCATCCATTCATTATTATGGGATAAGAGATTGCTACTAGATACCCTGCCTCAACTAACGTATGGACATCTATCTCAAACCCAACATGCATTCATTGGAAAGCTCATAGATTCAAATATCAGAATAGCCTTTTACCTTAGAATCCCCTTATTGTGAGAAAATCCTTTCACAACAAGTCATTATCATTCATTAGAGTACAATTGAGAATAGCCTTTCAATCAACCCATCATCATTAACATAATCATAGAAAACTTCATTTATTAGTCATTCATGAGTGTGTGTGTATGTGAGAATAACCTTTCACATAATCATCATTCATAGGTTTTAATTGAGAAATAACATTCAATCATAACACACTTACATTCTAAACATGATCATTATACATTCATTGGAATCACATACATATACTTTACATCATGATCATTCATAGATCCTTCATATATAGAGGTACAAGGAAGATATCCATCAATTCAATACCACAATATACATAATAAGTAAACACCTCCACCTTTTAACTGGATCAATAGATCAAGCACAATTCTACTTCAATATGTAATTTGATCATAACTTGCCCTTCAAGGGTCATGGACCACATTCATCCACACACCTTAGATCAATACAATTTGGCAAGAGCAATAACATAATTTCAACATTCTATATCCATATACACATAAACAACCCACATACTTCATAATCAATCAAATCTCAATCACAAATCACAACTTAGGAATTTGGGGGAAAACATGGGTTCTAAGAAGAAATCATCTTAATTCAACTTTAAATCCAAAATTCATTCATAAATCAATGCAATAAAGCCTTTGGAAATCATTTAGAATCGAACCTATGCATAGATTGAAATCTAGGGTTTTTCAGAAAACATTGGAGACTTGAAATCACTTTTGAGATTGGCTCCTTGAAAGATACTAAGTCAAGGATGAAGACCACCATAACTTTAATGGAAGAATCCCACGAAAATCCCTTGAAAAACTTGAAGTCTTGACCTTGGAAGCTTGAAGTCTTCACCTCCAATGGAGGTTTCTAAAGAGAGAACTTTTGGAGGGGAGGGGAGGTTTGTATTTTATGTTTTAAAATAACAAAGTCTAAAATATGTTTTAATACTTTAAAAACCCTTAAAATACCATAAATAAATAATTAAAACCATCCCCAACCAAACTAGACTTAACATGAATTTACCAAACCACCCTCACATTGGCCGACTTGGACAGAAAACTGGGGCCAACCATGGAACCCCCATCCACGGACAGTGGATGGGACCATGGGCCATCCTATACCCTCGTGGTTTGTGGCTGTGGCTCAACTTTTGGGGGCCTGGCCTACGGAGACCATCCACGGGGCGTGGTCCCCTTCTGTAGTTCACCACATTTTGGGCAGCCTTTTGGTTTCAAGGAGTCTTGGGGGTTAGGCTTAGGGTCCTCCTCACGGACCCCTAGGGTGGTCCTTGGGGAGTCGTACCTTGACTTTTAACTCCTAAACCCCTCAACCATGGCTCAGGACAACATTATACACCCTCAAACCTCACACCAAACTCATAGACACACTAGTTAGGCTCTAGTTTCACTTATTCGTTTTACGGGTCGTTACAAACTGTTAGGAAAATAGCTATAAATTAGTGAATAAGCTAGACTATAGAGGAGGTAAACTTTGTCTAGAACAATTTACCTCGAATCAAGTCGATTTCTCTCGAACATCAACAAGCATGCAAAATAAGAACAACCTACGCCTTAGTCCATTCACTCTTTCTAACTTAATGTGTGGAAAAGGGTTTAGGATTCACTCTCTCGAGCTGAACCCATGACAACCCAATACCCACATACCATCAATCAATAGTCTTGGTTTTAAAACCTCTCTCTTGAGCAAGCCAGAAACATGAAGGTAGAACTACATTTGCAACTACAATTCTGTAAATTAACCCACAATTACTGATTGAAATCACTTTTAAATAGTATTTAGACTAACAATTAGCAATACATATAAACTAAATCAGCCCATAATCACACCCCAAGAATTGGGGTTTTAGCTAGACATCATAAAAAGATAAAAATCGTTACCAAATTGTGTTTCCATCAACTGGGTAAGATTAATCTCGTCTTTACAAACGTTCAAATTGAAGAATCTCAAAGACCCACTTCCGATTTCTCAAAAGTGAAAAACTTCAATTCTTCAAAGCTAAGGAAAACTTATCTTAATACTCAGAGTTTAAACTGAAAATTAATTAGAGAGCTTACAAAAATGTTTCAAGATACTAAACTAAATGTTCAAAAACGTATTTATAGTCGCCAAAAATATGCTGCGAAGGACCATTCGGCGCAGTAAGTCGGGCTCGCCGATCAACTCGGCGATCTGCCATTTAGTCCTTTCCATCACCTTTTTTCCTTGGCCTTCAGCATCCTCCAGGTCTGTAACTTTGGGTGATCTAGTTTTGCATCGTGGAATAAGTCGGCGATCCGCCGACTGCTCATTTCTCTCGCCAACTTGATTTTCTCCTTCAGGGCTTGGCACATTGGAACTTTAAGAGGTCAAATGGCCACTCGGCGACTCGCCTAATGGACTTGGTGATCACTAGGCTCTCTTTTCTTCCTTGTTTCAGCTCACTTCATTCCTTTTTGCAAATTAGTGTCCTTGGTTTATTCCTCAATCCAAATACCTGGAAATCAAGGATTTTTCATCAGTTATTGGAACAAAATAAGCATTTGAGGACACTAAATATATCCAAATAAAGCCCTAAATGAGTCTAAATCTTGGACTCATTAGGCACATAGTTTATGGGATTAGGAGATTGCTTCTAGAAACTCGGACTCAACTAAGGTAGAAGGTTTCCATCTCAAGAGATACCTACTTTGGGAACCCGGACTCAACTAGTGTAAAAGGAACAGATTTGGAAAGCCGAACTCAACTAGTGTTTAAGCTTTCAAAGGAAGCCGGACTCAACTATCGTATAAGCTTCCATCTAATATTAATATCCACTCGATGCTAAGCATTAACTCCCGTAAGTTATCTATTAAGTCTTGACTTAAGTTCATATTGATGGAGGAATGTCTTTACACTCAACCCAATATAATTCATACTATAGCTCATAGATTCAATAGGTGAGACTAGTCTTCCCACCTTACAATCACTACATGTGACATGATGAGTCCAGGATTTGGACTTATTTAGATCTTTGTTTTATAGAATTATGTCCTCAAATGCTTAATTTGTGCCAATAATTGATGTAAAACCCTTGATTTTCAGGTATATGGATTGAGGAACAAAGCAAGAACACTAACAAGCAAAAAGGAACAAAACAGGTTGAAAGAATGAAGAAAGGCAGATTGGTGATCACCAAGTTTACTTGGCGAATCGCCGAATGGTTATGTCACACCCCAAACTCGAGGGGCGCAACTAGCTCCTAATGCCGAAACTCAGGCCTGAGCCGACCCTGCTGAACCATTTGCTACTAGCGCATGGCAGCCATACGCAATCAAGAAAACAAACAAGTATATCTCGGCATAAAACTAAGCCCTCGACCGGCAAGGCCCCTGTCAACTGATCTATAAAAGAAACAGCTACTCCCAGGAGATCATACAAATAAATAGCCAACTAGCACAGATGTCCTGATTGGGCCTTCGAGGCCACCCTGATATCTATACCAAAACCGAAAGCATGTACATATCAATACAATACATCAAACAACTCACAAGCTTCAGCAAACCAACAACATAGGCCAGTATGGCCATAACGTAGCTATAAACCCCACACACTAGTCTACAAGCCTCAAAGAGTAGTAAAGATTAGCGGGACAGGGCCCCAGCCTACCCATAAAGATATATACTACAAAAGGTAACAACTTCCCAACTCTGGCAACTCCGGAGGAAAGGGGCTAGTCAACCGGATAAAAGTCAATCCTGCTGCTGAGGAGGTCTACTCGGTCGTCTATCAGGACCTGCATGCATGAATGCAGTGCCCCCAAGGCAATGGGGCATCAGTACAAAATAATGTACAAAGTATGAAAGGCAATAGACTATGAGGATGTATCCAGATATACTGGAATAATCTGATAAATAAATCAAGGATAAGATAAGTGTACTAACCTGCTCCTAAATCTGAACTTATCAAAAATAATAAAACAACAACCTAACCAAGCCCCCATAAGCTCGGCAGGTACAAACAGCATACAAGACCACCTACTCAGGCCCCTATAAGCCCGTAAGGTGCCAATCAGACTATATACCCCTTTCGGTAGTCCCATATCCTCGTAGGCAGTCACATAGCCCTCTTAGGCATTAATATAGCCCTATAGGCAAAACATAGCTCTCTTAGGCATCAACATAGCTTATAGACAACTCATAGCTCTCTTAGGCAACAACATGGCCCTGTAGGAAGCACATAGCCTTTTTAGGCGTCAATATATCCCTGTAGGCAACTCATAGCCCTTTTAGCCATCCATATAGCCCTGTAGGCAGAACATAGCCCTTCTAGGCATAGATCAAATTCATGCAGCTAACCACAATAGCCCCAAGGGTAACAATAACAATCCAATTGCTAAAAGTGAGCAATTTAGTTATAAATAACCTACACAAATAGCCTCTAAGTCGTGTCCAACATAGGGACGCTACTAACTGAATAAGAATCCCGACAAGGGAGGATTATATCAACTCGAGCAGCCAACAATCAACAATAATGGCTTCAAGTGTAACAAGGATAATAACCCAATTACATTGCTCATAAGCTTTAAGGAAACATGTCGTAAGTAGGGAATAGCCTTAACATACCTTTCCAATGAACGCTCGAAAGACAGTAGTTCCTTTATGAAAGTTATTCCTTATGTCCTAAGCTTTGCAAACACTATATATACATAGAAGGTACACACCTATAAACAGTTCATAATTAAACTTAAATCGGCAAATTTGCCATATTGCCCCAACTTGTAGAAATGTCCGTAGAAATTCATAAAAACAATCATAAAAGGGTCCCAAGATGATTACCTTAGTTAACCAAGTGTAAACCTTAAAGAAACACCAATAAATAAAAATTTATATCTTCAAAATAAAGCTCCAAACGCAGCTAATAGAAGGGAAAAATAATTTCCACGTGTAGGGATTATGTTTCTAGGCACAGGGGCAATGTTTAATGGTAGAAATCATCAAAAACTAACCTTCATCATGCTAGAACTCCATAGGAATCCTCTCTTAAGATTTATCTCTGGTTTGGAACTGAAATGAAATGTTTTCATGGCTTAAAACGTTAAATAAGCTGACATACCATATTTTTGACCTGACCCGGATCCAACTCGGATTCTGCCCCGGTAGTCCCTAGTAAAACCCTCATAACTTTTTACTCTGATGTCAGTTTGATACAGGGTTTTGTGCGTTACAAACTAGACTCATAGGCCTTTGATTTAATGGGTGATAGACCTAGTAACTCTTTATATATTGGGAGAAAACATCCACAACATTTGACCCAAATTTTAGAGAAATCTTTAAAAAGGAACTTACGATAACTTTCGCCAACTTTTATTTTGCCACTTACTTAACTTCAAAACTTGAGATACAACCCTTGAACGCTTAAAATATGACATACCACATCATTTTAAATTTATTACTCACCCTCCTCTTCTTTCCACAAAGATACGAGTTAATTTAGATGTTTTGAAAAGTTAGGGTGTTACATCTTTCCCCCCTTAGAAACATTCGTCCTCGAATGAGAAACAAATCGGAGTCACGCGATTAAGTTTGTCACTATCCAGGAACCTAAAATGCAAAAAGTCTAATCTAGGCGTCTCACATGATGACATAAATTACTAAGCACTATAGCTCCGCAATAACAGTGCGAGCAAATATACAACGACAACAACAATAATAATAAGCAACAATATAAAAAAATCAGATTGGTATCTTACCTCACTGCACCAATATAAATTGATATGCCATCACCCTGGGATATGAAACAAGTGAGGATATTTGGACCTCATGCCATCCTCAGCTTCCCAGGTCACCTCTTCTCCATTTTTGTTTCTCCACAATACTTTAAACGAAGCCACTTCTTTGGTCCTCAATTTACAGACCTGCCGATCTAATATGGCAACTGGAGTTTCTTCATAGGACAACTCCTCTGCGATCTGAACATCCTCAACTGGGACAACCCGAGAAGGGTCTCTTACGCACTTTCGTAGCATAGATACATAGAAAACTGGATGAACAGATTCTAGCCCTGAAGGCAAATCTAACTCATAAGCCACTCGTCCTACCCTCCGAAGGATCTGGTATGGCCCAATGAATCTTGGACTAAGCTTGACTGTGTTGCCAAATCTCATAACCCCCTTCATAGGTGAGACTTTTAAGAATACCCAGTCATCGATGCAAAACTCTAAATCCCTTCGTCACACATTTGAGTATGATTTCTATCGTCTTTGAGCTGTTAGACACCTCTCCCGTATGAGCTTGACCTGCTCCACTGTTTGTTGTACTAAGTCGGGTCCAATTAACCCTGACTCACCTACCTCTAACCATCCAATGGTGGATCTATATTTTCGCCCATACAAAACCTCATAAGGTGCCATCCCAAAGCTAGAATGATAACTATTATTGTATGCGAACTCTAGGTAAGTGGTCATCCCAACTCCCCTTGAAGTCTAGTGCACACACCCGTACCATATTCTCGAGTGTCAAAATTGTGCGCTCAGCCTGTCCATCTTTCTGAGGGTGAAAGGATGTACTAAGATTAACCTTGTCCCCAGTCCTTTCTGGAAGGACTTCCAGAAGTTGGCGGTGAATTGTGCTCCTTTATCAGAGATAATAGATACTGGACACCATGTAGCCTAACAATCTCCCTAATATAGAGCTCTGCATAGTCTTCGGCCGTAAAAGTAGCCCTGACTAGTAAGAAGTGGGCTGATTTTGTTTGTCTATCAACAATTATCCAAATAGAGTCAAACTTCTGACGCGATCGAGGTAACCTTGTAGTAAAATCCATATTAATTGTTTCCCACTTCCACAAAGGAATGGCTATCTCCTGAACTAGCACAACGGGCTTTTAGTGCTCAACCTTCACCTATTGGCAATTAGGACACTGTGCCACTAACTCAGCAACTTCCTTCTTCATCCCGTGCCACCAATAGATCTCCTTAACATCATGCTACATCTTCATCGAAGCAAGGTGAATAGAATAACGAGAATGATGTGCCTCTTCCATAATCCGATGCAGAAGCCCTGCAACATTTGGAACACATAATCGACCACTATATCTAAGGACTTCATCTCCTACTATATCAAATGCTAAAGTCTATTGATTTTGAGTCTTGGCTCTGAGCTGCTCTAAGCTAGGATCCTCTTATTGCCGTGATTTTACTTCTACAACTAGAGATGATACAGTTGTATCCTAAAATGTTACCTCACTATCTTCTGCCTCTAACAATCTGACTCCCAAGATAGCTAACTGATGAAGCTCTCCCGCTAGCTCAGGCTTCTCAACACCTAAATATGATAAACTACCCATAGATCTTCGACTGAGGGCATCAGCTACCACATTCGCCTTTCTTAGATGATATAAAATGTCCACGTCGTAGTCTTTCAGTAACTCAAGCCATCGACGTTGTCGCAGATTTAACTCCTTCTGTCTAAACATATATTGAAGGCTTTTATGATCTGTGAAGATGTCAACATGAATGCCATACAAATAGTGTCTCCAGATTTTTAGTGCATACACAACTGTAGCCAACTCTAAATCGTGGGTCGGATAGTTCTTCTCATGCTTTCTCAACTGCCTTGAAGCATATGCGATAACCTTGCCATGTTGTATTAGAACACATCCCAACCCAACATCAGAAGCATCACAATACACCGCATAGCCTTCTGAACCGTCTGGCAATGTAAGAACTGGTGTTGATGCCAACCTATCGTTAAGATCCTGGAAACTATGCTCGCAAGCCTCAGTCCACTGGAACTTAGCTGCTTTTTGAGTCAGCTTCATTAATGGGGCTAAAATTAAAGAAAACCCCTCTACAAACCTTCTGCAGTACCCAACTAACACTAAGAAACTACGAACCTCATTTGGAGTCATGGGTCTGGGCCAAGTCTTTACAGCCTCAATCTTTTGTGTATCAACCGCAATGCCTGCATATGATACAATATGGCCTAAGAAAGCTACATAGTCCAACCAGAACTCACACTTGGAAGACTTTGCATAAAGTTCTCGGTCTCGAAGAACCTGAAGGACTGCTCGCAGATGATTTGCATGCTCATCTTTTGAACGTGAATACACCAAAATATCATCAATAAATACAATCACAAACAAGTCTAGATATGGCTTGAATATACTATTCATCAGGTCCATGAACACTGGTGGGGCATTAGTTAATCCAAAAGACATTACCAAGAACTCAAAGTGTCCATATCCAGTTCTAAAAGCTGTCTTTGGAACGTCTTTCTCCCGAACTCGTATTTGGTGGTACCCAAATCTTAAATCAATCTTTGAGAAACACTTAGCACCTTGTAACTAATCAAACAAGTCATATATCCTCAAAAGGGGATATTTATTCTTTATAGTTGCCTTATTCAGTTGTCGATAATCGATACACATTCTTAGTGAGCCATCTTTCTTCCTTACGAACAACACTGGTGCACCCCATAGTGAAGCACTAGGCCTAATAAAGCCTTTATCCAGCAAGTCTTTCAGCTGATCCTTCAACTCCTTTAGCTCAGCAGGAGCCATTCTATAAGGAGGGATAGATATGGGTTGTGTACTTGGTAGCATATCGATAGCAAAATCAATTTTCCATTCTAGGGGGATACCAGGGAGCTCATCTTGAAATACATCTAGAAACTCATTAATTACCGGAATAGACTGAAGAGTCGGAGGTTCTGCATCTATATCATGAACGTGAGCAAGATGATAAATACAACCCTTGGTAATCATCCTCCTCACCTTAAGATAGGAAATAAACCTACCTTTCAGAGTTGTTGTATCACCTTTCCATTCCGGAACTGCCTCTCCTGGAAAGTGGAATCTAACAATCTTTGTCCGGCACTCAACATTAGCACAACAAAACGCTAATTAGTCCATACCCACAATGATGTCAAAATCGACCATCTCTAACTCTACGAGATCTATAGAGGTCTGACGGTCGATAATTTCTATCGTGCAACCTCAATAGACTCTCCTGGCAACAATAGACTCACCAACTGGTATAGATACAATAAAGGGTCGATCTAATGACTCTGCTACTATACATAACTTCCCCGTAATAAATGGAGTAACATAAGACAAAGTAGATCCAGGATCTATCAAAGCATAAACACAATGGGAGCAAACAATCAATGTACCTGTCACAACATCTGGTGATGACTCTGAGTCCTGTCGGCCAGTTAATGAATATGTATGGTTTTGTCCACTACCAGAACTAGATGCTCCCTCTCTACCTCTGCCTCTACCTCTACCTCTACGTGCTAAAGTCTGGGGTACACGCCCTATAGACTGTGCTGATGAGGAGGAACCTACTGCTGACCTGGTCGAGTGACCAATACCACCCTGACCTATGGTAGGGCCGTTTCTCCACCCATGCCCCTCCTATCCACAAGAATAACAACCTGTGGAACCCTTTCTGTACCTCCCGAAATGCATCCTATTGCAAGTAGCGCAATGCGGCGGGGCTGCCCTAGCCTAGCATGAACCCCTCTGTTGTTGCGAGCCTAATGCTCATAAACCCTCACCTGGGCCTAACTATTCATGACGATTAAATCTACTACCCTAGAACTGTTGTGGTGGAGGTTTAGGTGGCCTAATAGAATATCGGGATTTGGGACCACCCTAAAAATCTCCCTGCGAACCAGCAGGCCTAGCCCTCTTCTGTCTCTCTCTCGACCCTCTCACTCACATACTGTAAATGTCGGCGATCCTCTATGCCTTGTGCAAATGCCTGAATTCGCGAGATATCCATATTATCATTTAGTCCAGTGGTAGAACAAGCATCGATATAATCTGAGTCGACCGCTCCTAAAAATCTACGCACCCTATCATGCATCGTATCAACAAATACTGGTGCATATCTAGCCAATGAATTAAATCTCAACCCGTACTCGGACACTCATGCTGCCCTGTCAGAGGTTCAGAAACTGGTCCACCTGGCCATCCCTAATCTCTCGAGGTAAATAATGATCTATGAATGCTTCTATAAATCTATCCCAAGTGGGTAGGGATGAATCTTTTCCCCTAGATCTCTCCCAACTCTCGTACCACAATACAACAACATCACGCAGTCAAAATGCTGCTAACTCAGCTGACTCAATCGCTAAGGCATGCATGACCCTAAAGATGTATGAAGCTGATCAATAAAGTGATGAGGGTCTTCTCTACGATCTGTCCCTGTAAACTGTGAAGGATTCAAGGCAAGAAATTCACGAACTCTCGAACTTCCGGGCCCTTTAGAAGGTCCAGCAACATCTGGCGCAACTGGTTGGAACTGTGCAACTACTAATTGTGCTAACATACATACTGCACTCTTGAAACCTGATCAGATGGAATAGGAGGAACTAGAGGCGGTACAGCTGGTGGAGCCGGAAGTCGTGTAGCCCTCAGAGGCTCTTGAAATGGTGGAGAAGCTATAGGGAGGTGAGAAGATATCTCCCCCTTGGTCTCACAATGGGCTACCTCCACCTGTGGTACCTTGCCGGTACCCTCGCTTGCAGTTATATCTAACCCCTAGCTAGTTATGGTCTCTGTAGTGTCAGTCATCTCTATCTGCATACAAGTATAAATTATAAGCCATAAACCTCAACCCTTAACACACCGCTCTATAGCACGAGGTGATCAAAAAAGGATAGTCATTCTAACATGCCTGGTAGCTTCTTGCTTAACGGATGTGGTGCACAACACATTTATAAACAAGACTCTACTAGACATGACTTGCAGACTCCCTAGGATACGACGTTTCTCTGATACCAAGTTTGTCATGCCCCAAGCTCGAGGGGTGCAACTGGCTCCTATTGCCAAAAACTTGGGCCCGAGCCGACCCTGTTGAACCATTTGCTACTAGCACATGGCAGCCACACGCAATCAAGAAAACAAACAAGTATATCTCGGCTTAAAACTAAGTCATCGGCCGGCAAGGCCCCAGTCAACTGATCTACAAAAGAAACAGCTACTCCCAGGAGATCATATAAATAAATAGCCAACTAGCACAGAAGTCTTGATTGGTCCATCGAGGCAAACATGATATCTATACCAAAACCAAAAGCAGGTATATATCAAAACAATACATCAAACAGCTCACAAGCTTTAGTAAACCAACAACATAGGCCAGTAAGGCCATAACGTAGCTATACACCCCACACACCACTCTGCAAGCCTCTAAGAGTAGTAGATATTAGAGGGACAGGGCCCCAGCCTACCCATAAAGATATATACAACAAAAGGTAACAAACCTCCCAACTCTGGCAGCTCCGAAGGAAAGGGGCTAGCCAACCAGATAAAAGTCAATCCAGCTGTTGAGAAGGTCTATTCAATCGTCTGTCAGGACCTGCATGCATGAATGCAGTGCCCCCAAGGCAATGGGGCGTCAGTATAAAATAATGTACAGAGTATGAAAGGCAATAGACTATGAGGAGGTATCCTGATATACTGAAATAATCTGATAAACAAATCAAGGATAAGATAAGTGTACTGACCTGCTCCTAAATCTAAACTTACCAAAAATAATAAAACAACAACCTAACCAAGCCCCCATAAGCTCGGCAGGTACAAACAGCACACAAGACCACGTACTCAGGCCCCTATAAGCCCGGAAGGTGCCAATCAACCTATATACCCCTATCGGTAGTCCCCATATCCCCGTAGGCAGTCACATAGCCCTCTAAGAAATTAATATAGCCCCGTAGGCAGCACATAGCCTTCTTAGGCATCAACATAGCTTATAGACAACTCATAGCCCTCTTAGGCACCAACATAGCCCTGTAGAAAGCACATTGCCTTCTTAAGCATCAATATATCCCTGTAGGCAACTCATAACCCTTTTAGGCATCCATATAGCCCTGTAGGAAGATCATAGCCCTTCTAGGCATAGATTACATTCCTCCAGCTAACCACAATAGCCCCAAGGGCAACAATAACAATCCAATTGCTAAAAGCGAGCAATTTAGTTATAAGCAACCTATACAAATAGCCTCTAAGTCGTGTCCAACATAGGGACGCTACTAACTGAATAAGAATCCCGACCAGGGAGGATTATATCAACTCGAGCAGCCAACAATCAACAGTAATGGCTACAAGTGTAACAAGGATAACAACCCAATTACATTGCTCATAAGCTTTAAGGAAACATGTCGTAAGTAGGGAATAGCCTTAACATACCTTTCCAATGAACGCTCGAAAGACCGTAGTTCCTTCACAAAAGTTGTTCCTTATGTCCTAAGCTTTGCAAAAACTATATATACACATTTGGTACGCACTTATAAACAGTTCATAATTAATCTTAAATTGGCAAATTTGCCATATTGCCCCAACTTGTCGAAACGTCTATAGAAATTCATAAAAACAACCATAAAATGGTCCCGAGATGATTACCTTAGTTAACCAAGTTTAAACCTTGAAGAAACACCAATAACTAAAAATTTATATCTTCAAAAACTAGCTCCAAATGCAGCTAATAGAAGGGAAAATGATTGCCACGTGTAGGGATTATGTTCCTAGGCACGGGGGCAATGTTAAATGGTAGAAATCGTCAAAGACTAACCTTTATCATGCTAGAACTCCATAGGAACCCTCTCTTAAGCTTTATCTCTGGTTTGGAACTAAAATGAAATGTTTTCATGGCTTAAAACGTTAAATAAGCCGACATACCATATTTTTTACCCGACCCGAATTCTACCCCAGCAGTCCCTAGTAAAACCCTCATAACTCTTTACTCCGATGTCGGTTTGATACAAGGTTTTGTGCATTGCAAACTAGACTCGTAGGCCTTCGATTTAATGGGCTCTTTATATATTGGGAGAAAAAATCCAAGACATTTGACCCAAATTTTAGAGAAATCTTTAAAAAGGAACTTACGATAACTTTTGCCAACTTTTATTTTGCCACTTACTTAACTTCAAAACTTGAGATACAACCCTTGAAAACTTAAAATATGACATACCACATCATTTTTAATTTATTACTCACCCTCCCTGTCTTTCCACGAAGATACGAGTTAATTTAGACATTTTGAAAAGTCGGGGTGTTACAGGTTATTTGACCGCCTAAAGTTTCAGTGTGCCAATACCTGAGGGAAGAAACCAAGTAGGCGAGAGAAAGGAACAGTCGGTAGCTTTCCAAGTAGTTCCGTGATGCAGTTCTAGATCGCCCAAAGTTACAGACCTTGAGGATGTTGAATGCCAAGGCAGAAGGGTGATGGAAATGACCAAAGGGTTGCTCGCCGAGTGGTTCGGCGAGCCCGACCTACATAACCGAGTGACAGTTCGCAACATATTTTTGGCAACTAAAATACATTTTTGAACATTTAGTTTAGTATCAAATTTATCAATTTTGCAATCAATTACTCTTTAGAACAATCTGGAGACAGTTTTCTCTAGTTTTTCCTAAGCTTTTAAGAAATTAGAAGTGGGACTTTGAGAATCTTCGAATTGGAGCATTGTAAGGACGAAATCACTCTTACCTAGTTGTTGGATAGTCAATTTGGTAATGGTTTTTACCTTTTTATGATGTCTAGCTAAAACCCCAATTCTTGGGGTGTGATTATGCTATTATGGGCTGATTTAGCTTATGGGTATTGCTAATTGTTAGTTTAAATGCTATTTAGAAGTGAGTTCAATCATTAATTGTGGTTCAATTTAAAAATTGTAGTTGCAAATGCAGTTCTAGCTTTGTGTTCTTGGCTTGCTCGAGAGAGAGGTTTTAGAACCAAGGTTTCAGATTGATGGTTTATGGGTATTGGGTTGACCTGGGTTCAGCTCGAGAGAGTGAATCCTAAACCCATTCCCACACATTCAGCCGAGAAAGTGATGGATTAAGGTGTGGGTTGGTCTTATTTTGCATGCTTGTTGATGTTCGAGAAAAATCACTTAATTCAAGGTAAATTGTTTGAGAGAAAATTTACATCCACTATATCCTAGCTTACTCACTAATATCTAGCTATTTACCAATAGTTGCAATTACCCATTTGTCTATATTAGCCTATAATCGATCACATCCAAAGACCCCGTCTTATTATTGTTATTTCATATTGTTTGTGACTGTTTGTAGTTGATATCTAAAACCAAAACCCCCCATTTGACATTCGTGTCACCCCTTAATTTGAATGATATTTTTATTCGATAATTTTTATTCCTATGACTGATTTGACCATGTTCATACTTCCCAATTGAATATTAAACACGTACCGCTCCCTGTGGGATTCGACCCCAACTCATTTAGTTCGGTTTATACTAATTTACGATCGTTAATACTTAGAACTTGATGAAGTGTTTTTGAAATGTTAATCAAAATAGTGTCGCTGTCGGGGAGTGGTGTTGTTGGAAATTCTTTTGGTGAAGTTGAATTTTGTTCTTTTAGTCATAGTTTAATCTACTTATTGTTAGTTTTAATTTTGTGATACTTGTTAAACAGAGGAAATGAGTGTCAATGGAAGCAATGGTAGCCAAGTGGGCCACCAATATGACATCGGAAATCTCAATGATGTCAATGAACCGAATGTCAATAACCCAAATCTAGTGGGTAGAGTTGGTGCCATTCGCTTGTCTCCAACTGAAGGGAACGGTGTGTTCCACATTACAAGCACCATGTTGCAGCTCTTGCAATTGAAAGGATTGTTTGGTGGGTTGGCTCATGAGGATCCCCATGAGCATATAAGGAACTTCGTTGATATTTGCAGGCCGTTCTCCTTTAAGAATATATCCCAAGAGTCAGTCCGGCTGAGGTTGTTCCCATTTTCTCTAATGAGAGAAGCGTGTATGTGGTTGGCTGAGTTGCCAAGAGATTCTATCACTTCGTGGGAAGATCTCATTATCGCATTTTAAGAGCGATTCTTTCCCCCTTCGAAGATGATGACTCTGCGGGACAACATCCAAAGCTTCAAGCATTTCGAGGGAGAGCCAATCCATTACACTTGGCTAAGATTTAAGAAGTTGGTGCTGCAATGCCCAACTCATGGATTTCCCGACAACGTTTTGCTGCAGTACTTTTACAGAAGCATTGATTTGGTGAACAAGGGAGTGGCTGATCAACTTTCTCTGGGAGGTTTAATGCAACAACCTTACATTATAGCAGACCAACTCTTGGAAGGTATAACCAAAATCAACCGGGCATGGTACACCCGTGAAGATCAGGTCTCCCCTCTCACTTTTAAATTGACAAAGGAGCAGCTTGAAAAAGATCAAGAGAGGGACCCTTGGTGCTAAAAGTGTAAATGTTGTGGGTGTTGGGTGTGTAAACCCCGATGAGGCAATGTTTGAAGTGTTGTACAATGAGGAAGTGAACTTCCTAGCCAACCAAGGATGAGGTTATCGTGCAAACTACCCAAGGTAGGGTGGTAACCAAGGTTGGAACAAGGATGAGGGCTGGAGAGACCGTGATAGAGAATGGCGGGATCGTAACCCCACTTAGAAGGAAAGAGATGGAGAGAAGGATAGGTATGTTCCTCTCCACGAGCGTCAAAAGCCCAAAGATTCTGAGTGTGGCCAGACTGAGAATATGCTCTCGCGTATTCTCACCAAAGTTGAAGGGTCTGATAAATTCTTGAAGGAAATGAAGGGAGATATATCGACTCTCAACCAGACGGTGACTTCTCATTCTGTCTCTATCAAGCAGTTGGAGACCCAAACAGGTCAGATTGCTTCGCATCTTAACCCCAGACAATAAGGGGGTTGCCTAGTGATACTATGGAAAACCCCAAGAATGAACTTTGAATTGGTATTTGCGTCGTGCCACCACGTTAACTAAGGTGCTTCTTGGGAGGCAACCCAAGTTTTTATTGCTTTGTGTTTTGATTTGGAATAATGTGTGTTGATTGTGCAGGTTGAAGTATGGAATGTGTCTGAAAATTTGCGGGTTGGCGAGCCAAAAGTCCAGTCAGCAACTGGCCGAAGAGGTCGGCGAGCCCAACTTGGACCATCGTTGGACTCAAGGAATTACAAGGATAGATTTTGTAAAACTCGACGGGCCCATGGACAAATCGACAACTGGCTGAATAGGTCGGCGAGCCCAACTTTGTCCACCGTTTGGACCCCTAAATTATTTGGGGGTCTTGTAAGTGTCGGCGAGATAAATAACCACTCGGTGTGTCGCCGAGTGGTTCAGCGAGGTAAAATAATATCATTGAAAGGGCGCGAACAGGACGGTTTTTAAAATGCCAAAGGTTTAAAATTTCTAACTCTTTCACATTCCCTCACTTTTAACTTTATGCAATCACACCCGTTGTCACGATCCGAGAGCACCCCTAGTCGTAACACGGCGTACTTGACCCCGAAGGGGTCTTATACAAGCCCTTAACATATCATGAACATTAAAGCATATGAAAATAGCATAAAATTTAAAACTTTTCTTTACAATCGAAGGCTTTATAAAATAAGAGAAACTATGACACTATGTCTCAAACCATCTATAACATTAGACTTAAATCTCTTTTAATGCAAACTTAGGGACACGGCCCTTACATAAATCTAAAAACATAAAGTAAAGACATAAGTGGACAAGGTCGGTTTGTCCTCGAAACTATGAGGACTCCCCAAGTCTTCATTCCCAAGCTCCTTAAAAACCTATCTTCCATGTACAAGACACCACATCTCCAAACCATACACTTTGTAGAAAATGTAGAAGAAGGGGTTAGCACAAAAAGTACTAAGTATGGAAGCCATGCATAAAAACCATTAAAACATGCTTAAAAGGGACATTTAGTTGAAACCATGCTTTATGCACTTTTGAACATCTTTTTGAAAGAGTTGAAGAATCATAAGTCATAAACAACTCACATATAGTTCATCAAAGCACAAAGGGTAATAAACATCACCATAGGCATAGTCTTTAATCATAGTCATAGTGCACATATCATCTATTACAAGACACACCACTCATGCATAGTCAATATCAAGCCAATAACATCATAATAGAACAACATAAGTAACTCTAAGTTCTACTTGTGCAATGCATAGATAGGGTCTATAGTCCTATCTACACTAAGTATCACCTTTAGGCCACCATGATCATACTTAACATAAGTTCATACCAACATAAGCCAATATCACATCCATACTCATTTCATAGTAAAGCCACTACTTTAGTAACCCCTAGGTAACACTTGTACAATGTGTGATTAGCATCCCATAATCCTAACCTCACTAAGCAATCCTATAGGGCTACCTTAGTCATGCACTTTATCCTTTAGACCTCATCATAAACAATAGTCATAAGTAGAGAACCAATCATGTGTACCATTTGAATATAAAGACAAGTCACTCGTAGCAACCATTCATTCAATATACATGCATGCATTCATGTCATAACAATATGTAAAGGAACCATCTACCACATCCTACCAAGTCTAGTAGTGCAATGTATTAGTGAAGTTCCATACCTCCACTCCTACTTAGAAAACTTACCAAGAAGTTATAGAGTAGTTCATGATCCATTCATTATCTTATTATTTAGGGAAAAATAACCTTAACCGACATACACCATGTGAGCTACATGGTATCTGGTGTTCTACTCCCACACCGAAAAGAGAGTATTCTACTTGCCAAGGTAGAACCAGCATAATATCTTCTAGGTGGATCCACTAGCTAATACCTATGTGGGCAAACATAGTTATGGAACAAGGAGATTGCTACTAGAAACCCGGACTTGCTAAACGTAGAAGGTTTCCATCTCATGAGACAAGATATATATTGGGAACCCAGACTTGCTATAGAAGGAACCCATATGGGAAGCTGGACTTGCTAAACGTAAAAGCTTCCATCTCATTTTCATGTTCACTCGGTGCTAAGCACAATTCCCCTTTAAAGTAGTATTAAGCCTTTACTTACAATTTAATTCAATAAGGAATGCATTAGGGACTCAATCCATCATTCATCATATAGCTCAAAGGTTTCAAAGATGAGAATAGCCTTTCATCATAGAACCAACAACATGTGAGAATGTTCATTCATTTCATATTCATATAGTGTTTATGAGAATTACCTTTTATTCAACATATCAACACTACCATAATCATAACATAACATTCATACTCACATCCTAGCATACATAGTCATATCTTCATGGTCATGTACATTTCATGCATAATAGTATGTAAAGGTGCATATGAGAATTAGCCTTTCAATTGACACCATAGACATATCATATTCATATTTATGCATGGAGTGTGTGTGTGCATGATTGTCCTCACAATGGTACAACAACAACAATATTAACATCATAGACACCTCCCTTGTCAAGGGGGTCATAACATATACATAGTATCCCAACTCATGCACAATTCACATATATTGAATTTAAGGATATTAGACCATGTAAATCACCTATCTAACATTCATACAATAGACAAGGATACATTCATCATTCAAGTAGGTCATTCATGGCATGTATAGAATCATATATCCATATAAGGGATTATGTAGGTAGGGTCCTTCCACAATAGCACCTCATACAATTCAAGATATAGATCATACCATGTTCATAACATATCATTCATATTCATAATGTATCATACTTAGTCATACCTAGGGTTGTAGGGAAGAGGGACCTTGTATCAACACTACAATTCATACTAACAAGTAAGCATCTCCACCATAAGTGGATCAAACCATTCATACAAAGGATACATAGTAAGTAAACATCTCCACCTCAAGTGGATCAACAAATCAATAGAAGACTACTTACCAATTGAAAACATGCATTCATAGCCATCAAGGCTTTCTTCAAGATTCAACCCTATTTTCGTGGTATTCATACATCATATAGGATAACATCACAATTCAATATTTAATTACATGAAAACATACTAGATTCTCATCCTTCATTCATCATTCAAGACATACTAGGGTTTAGATTTGATAAAGAAGTGAAATCATGGGTCTTGTGGGAATTTGTTCAAAAACCATAACAATTACATGAATTCATCCACAAACATTCATATATAATCATAATTAACCATTATAGATCAATGGAATCGATTTTAGAAAGAGATCCATGAATTTGATTGAAAACCTAGAAATTGGGGATCTTTGAAAACTTAGTTGAAAGGACTTATTGGTGATAGCTAACCAAGAATAAAGGACTCCCATACCTTAGGTGTAGATTCCCATCAAAACCCCATGAGAAATACTCCATCTTCAAGCCCTAGTTGATCTCCTTCTTTGTTCTTCAATGGAGGAACTTGTAGAGAGAGAAATATTTGACAGGGAGGGAATTGGGTTTGATTTGGGTCTTTAAGTTATAATGGGTTCATGACTTAGTTTAGGGTCTTATTAACTATTTATAGGAGGTTATTTAACCACTTAACCCACCCCCTAAGCCCTTAATTAATTAACTAACCTAATTCCCAAACCCCCAACTTAAATCTAAAAGTCACAAAACTGGCAGAATCTACGGACCCCAACCTACATACCGTCATTTGATCTACCGTCCGTAGTTTGGGTCCGTCGATTGGATCTGGGACTGACAGTGCTTCACTATTTTGACCATAACTTTTTACTCCGAGATCGGAATTGGGCAAACTTGGTGGCGCTGGAAAGAGGACTCAGACACTTTTCATTGGATAGGTAAAGGCCCACCTAATTCGTTTTGAGATATGAGATATGACCATTTAAAGTTGACCCTCACTCCTAACTTAAAACTAAAAACTATTTTTAGGGGACTGTTTTGAGGGTCTTGGTTCTAAATGATTTCATGACTTAGCTTAAGGTTTTGCTAGCTTATAAAGGTGATTAATCAACTAGCTAAACAACCCCTTAAGCCCTTAGTCAATTAACTAAATTAAGACTAGAAGGCTGGAAATTGGTAGCACCTACGGCCACCCACCCATGGACCGTAGGTGGAGTTACCACCCGTGCTATGCTTTCGTCGTTTGTTTCAGAGGCTCCCTTTTTGGGAGCCAAGCCTCCCAAGACTAAGTCCCCACCTGCGACCTAGACCCATGGTCCGTAGACCAGTCTACTGGCCGTAGATGGCTCTCGTAGGTCATGCTGTCTTTTGACAGCTTTTGGGTAGATGTTGGGGTCCTCCTCAAGGACCCATTGGGTGGTCCTTGGGGAAGTCGTACCCGGACTTTTAACCCCTAAACATGGTGTTATACATGTAGGAGTCACTTCTACAAGTTTTCACCCTTAAACAACACTCCAAACTTCAACGACAAGACCCTTACAACTCACTAATTCAAATGACTAGTTTCCGGACGTCATGGTCGTTTCTTGACGTTTGACCCCTAAAATCACCAAACTAACTTCAATAGACTTTTTTCATCATTTAAACAAGCTTCCAATTATAAACTTAACATGTGAGGCTCTAGTTCAACCTACTAGATTTAGTCAAGCCTTAGTTAGGTTTTACTAGTTCGTACGGGGTGTTATACCCGCACTTTAAATTTCCTATATTTTAATGTTGTTATTACTTTTTTCTCATCATTCTCGTGTTTGGAGTTGGAATTCTTTGCCGCCTAGCATTTCAAATCATAATTCGGTATTAAAGGTTGGGTTTACTGAACCCCAAACTCTTAATTAGCCATTAAACTCAAATGCATTGTTATAGATTGTGTTGATGTGTGGTTCACCTCTCTTAAATCGTAAATTTTTCCTGATTTTCGTATTTTATTTTTGATATTGCGCCTTAATTGCCTAAAGTATTGTTTCCCTGATTTTCGTGCTTTAAAATTGATCTTAATCTAGTGGGTTGTGTGAAATCTTTGTTGAGTCTAGTCGGGTGAAGTCTGAGTAACCCTAAATTATGCTAAATGATGTGATTTGCCCAATGATGGAGCATTTGACGTCATTCTTAAGGGCTAAAGTCGTCAAATGGCCAATTTTGGCCAAACCAGGGGAAGTCTGAGCACCCCGGTGACATGGGTGATATGGGTCTGAGCTTAATTGAATTTGTATGTGGTTTGATTATTTTTTTCGAGGGCTTCGGGTTTGATTTTGGTAGTTGGGGTTGAAAATAGGCACGTTGGGCAGTTTGGCGAGCTGGGTCGAGCTCGCCGAACCACTCGGCAGTTCGCCAAAATCCCTCTAGATTGCCTTTAATTTCAGGTTTTGGTTGATTTTGATTCTGTAACTTTCAGTGAGAAGCCTGAGCTCACCGAGTTCACTCGGCGACTCGCTAAAAGTCTCATTTAATTACCTTTTTTGCGCCTCCAACCCCTAAAACATACTGTAACTTTCGGCGGGCTAATCTGTGCTCTCCGAATGATGTCGGCAATTCACCAAAAATCCCTTCCCATTGTCGACATGCCATTTTTCTGGAAAAAATTTTAAGCCAGTCTTTTCGGCGAACCTGATCTGGCTTGCCTAAGTGACTCGACGACTCGCCGATCATTTTGGCGAGTCTTTCTGTAGCATATTTTCTTTTTTTTTTTTGAGTTTTTTTTAACTATTTTCGATTTGCTTTGCAGATATAGCTAGACCAAAAGTAGCATGTCGAGTCATGGTGCCCCGCAAGAGGGCAAAAGGTATCACAATCAATGAGGATGCAGTTGCATCCAAGGGAAAGGCTACAAAACTTCCCACCACAGGTGGTAAGGGTAAAGGCAAAGGAAAGGCACCGGCCCCTAAGTCACCGTAGATCAGCTCCGATAGTGAGGGAATGTACGCCATTCACCTCACCACATCTGAGCCTGAGGATGATCAACTACTGTTGGCCCGGAGAACTGAACTGTGCTCCAAGCGGATGCATGATCCTTCTAGGATCCGGGTATCCCAAGTTGCTACCCCTCCTCCCGTCCCAGACCAGGTTGTTATCCCAGCACCACTTGCACAGGGTCCTCCTCCCCAGTCTATGAACAGACTAAAGGCTGAGGGGTTGAGGACCATCATCTAGGAGAAGAAGTTGTCTACTGATGGAGTGATAGACAGATACCTAGAGATCTGGAGTTGCTTGAAGTCCCACAAGTTCCAGATATTCACTAGACCCCATGGCCCTTACATTCCAAATTGGGTCAAAGAATTCTACACTACCTATGGAGTCTTAGTGCCATAAGGGAAGAGGAAGGTTTCCATATTCAAATCAGTATATTACGTGATTGTCAGGGGTAAGAAGGTCAAGTGTGATAGCAATGATATTAATGCAGTTCTAGAATGTACAGAAAACATTTCAGATGACTATCAATACATGATCAAGACAAACTCATTGGAGACTCTGAAAAGGTGGTTATCCCCTATGTTATCTAATGATACTCCCAAGTGGATCGAAGTTGGAGCACCCATAGAAATGAAAGACCTCAACGTGGCAAAAAGGTATTGGTTTGGCTTTATAAGAGTACAATCATACCATCCAAGAATGAATCTATCCTCCACCACACAAAGGCGACGTGTCTTGGGTCCATTATTTCAGGGAAGCACATCAATTTGGGTATGATCATTGGCCAAGAAATGGCCATGAGGGCCAAGCAGCACCAAACCTCTCTCCCTTTTCCAGTGTTGATCACCAAGCTGTACAGATGAGCCTAAGTGCCTTGTGATGAGAAGAAATATGTAGAAGTGATTCCCACCTCCTGTACCGACATCCAGCAGATTGAGGCTGAGTACTTGAAAGATGAGGTTGAGAAGAAGAAGGTAGCCCTGGTGGACACCTACCCGGTTGTTGATACGAAGACACTACCTCCAAAGGCAGTATTGCCTACTCCGACCCCTGAGCCTTCAGGTATACCTAGTGTTGTCCCTTCTATGATCCCGAGTTCCTCTACAGCTCCCATGCCTCCTAGGTTTTCTACCGCTGCTGCAGCTTCCCGACCTCCACTCACCTAGGTTGCGATACTACGGATGGGGAAGATAGCCCATTCTACTAAGAGGCGGGCCTCCAGGCTTGAGGCCACAATTTCTGCGATGATCGAGAGGGCCCTTGCTGCTGCTGTGACACCCCTTAGTGTGTCTATTAATGCCCTTGCGGCAAGGATAGCAGTGTGTGAGCAAGGCCAAGGGGCCACTGATGAGGTGGCGACCCTAAAGGCCTCAATTGCTGAGCTGAGGAAGGATGTGGACCAGCTGAAGTCCACATATATGTCCATGTTTTTTGGGACTGTGGAGATCCCAGACATGCCAGCTAATATTGATGTACCTCAAACTACCACCGAAGATGAGATTCGAGATGATAAGGTGGCTGTTGCTGAGTCCGAGGCTGAGACTGATGAGGAGCAACTTGGTGTCGATGAGGAGGCCACTTATGAGGGTCTTACAGAGGTTGAGGAGGCTATGGTGGATTCAGCCATGCAGATTTCATTGGCAGATACACCCATGGAAGGATATGGTGGAGTTAGTGCTTATGTGACCCCAAGCATTGATTCCCCGACAGATGGAGCGACTGTGTAGACAGGACCCTTCTTTACCTCCCTCTCTGTCATTTTTATTGACTTTTTCTTATTTTGTTGCATTTGAGGACAACTGCCTTTTTGTTTGTGGTGGGGTGAGGTATTTCCATGCCTACCTCTTATGACTATCTTTTGTATTTACTATTGGGTTTTTGCATTTTGAACTACGTGTTGATATTGTTTTGTGGATGTTTGAGCTTATAGTTCCTTAGTATGAATAAAATGGTTTTTGACCCATCTGGAAAAAAAATTGCCACTCTTGTTGTGTTTGAATGTGGTTGTTCTTGTGCAAATTTGACTATTGGTTGTGATAAATACCGATGACTTGAATAGTGCTCTTAATCGAATAAAAATAAATGCGCAGCTACGATGAGGCCAAATGAAGTTGCATAGACAATATGTGAACTTTTTGCATCTCGTTGTGACTAGCCGATCATTGAATGAGTCTCTTGTGATAAACATTGCACACTAGCGAAAGTGTGGAGTCTCATTTGATATTGGTGTCAATGCCTTGTGTGATGACACCTAGAATTTGCCCCGTTGGTCTGGTTGACTAAGTGATGCAAGCTCTTGAAATGATCTTAGGCAACAATTTTGAAGAGAGAAACAATTTGACAATATACCTCTTTTATGGCCAACCTTGTGAGATATGTGAACTTTGTTTGAACTCCCTTTTGAGCCTTATCTTTTTCTTGGAAGAAACTTGAGCAATCGAGACCCCTCTTTATCCATTCACCCATAATCCTCATGAAGTGTGGTTTGTTTGAATAGCCAACTTAGGCCAAAAGCCTAAGTTGGGGCTGTGGTGAAAAGTAAAGGTAAATCAAGAAATGTGAAGAATTCCCCTTTGATCCATGGTTTTGAAAAAGATGGAACCCCTCCATACAATAAAAACAGAAATAAAAGAAGAATGAAAAAGAAAAAGAATGAAAAAGTTGTGAAATAAAGTTGTGGAAGTTGCAAAAGAAATGGGGTGTCCGATATTCCATTAGAAGTGAATGATGGGGTGAATTTTGAGCATGAGTGAAAATGCTGAAGAAAAGAAAGGAAAGTGATATTCTTACCATATTTCATGAGGATAGCAGCCACTGAGTCTAAATGACCATACCTTTACACTCAGCCCCGTTACAAGCCTTGAAAAGACCTTTTTGATCTTGAGTGCGCTGAAACGAATGTTGATTAGAAAAAATGGGCAAACCTATGGGTGAAGTCATGCATATGTTCATTTTTGTGAGTGTAAGAGCTGTGTGTGACTTCGGAACTATAAAATGTTGAAAAATTGTGTGTGAATATGGAATCACCTTTGTTGTGAGGGACTTTGAGTACCTTTGTTGAGCTTGAACTTGCATTTGAAACAAGTATTGTGAACTTGAGCATCTTTGATAATGGTGAGTCACAACTTGAATCTTTGAGTGCACAATTGAACTTTGCATGAGTGAGTTGAGTCTTGTTGTGTGCATTCATTATTGAATCTTTTGTAGCACTGTCTGAGACATCCTTTTTGAACTGATGAACTTGAGTTTTACTTGAGGACAAGCAAAAGTTTAAGTTAGGGATGTTGATGAGTCCGCGATTTGGACTCATTTAGGGCATTGTTGATATAAAATTAGTGTCCTCAAATGCTTAATTTGTGCCAATAACTGATGTAAAACCCTTGATTTTCAGGTATATGGATTGAGGAACAAAGCAAGGACACTAAGAAGCAAAAAGGAACAAAACAGGCTGAAAAGATGAAGAAAGCCAGCCTGGTGATCAGCAAGTTCACTTGGTGAATCGCCGAATGGCAATTTGACCGCCTAAAGTTTCAGTGTGCCAAGCTCTGACGAAATAAACCAAGTAGGCGAGAGAAAGGAATAGTCGACGGATTGCCGATTAGTTCTACGATGCAGTGTTAGATCACCCAAAGTTACAGACCTTGAGGATGTTGAATGCCAATGCAGAAGAGCGATGGAAATGACCAAAGTGCGGCTCACCGAGTGGTTCGGTGAGCCCAACTTACTTCACAGAGGGACTCTTCGTAGCACATTTTTGGCAACTATAAATACATTTTTGAACATTTAGTTTTGTATCAAATTTATCAATTTTGCAATCAATTACTCTTTAGAACAATCTGGAGACAATTTTCTCCAGTTTTTCCTAAACTTTGAAGGATTGAAAAATTCACTTTCGAGAAATTGGAAGTGGGTCTTTGAGAATCTTCGAACTGGAGCATTGTAAGGATGAAATCACTCTTACCCAGTTAATGGATAGTCAATTTGGTAACGATTTTTACCTTTTTATGATGTCTAGCTAAAAGCTTAATTCTTGGGGTGTGATTATGTGATTATGGGTTGATTTAGCTTAAGGGAATTACTAATTGTTAGTTTAAATGCTATTTAGAAGTGAGTTCAATCATTAATCGTGGTTCAATTTAAGAATTGTAGTTGCAAATGCAGTTCTAGCTTTGTGTTCTTGGCTTGCTTCTCGAGAGAGAGAGGTTTTAGAACCAAGGTTTCTGATTGATGGTTTGTGGGTATTGGGTTGACCTAAGTTCAGCTCGAGAGAGTGAATTCTAAACTCACTCCCACACATTCAGCTCGAGAGAGTGAATGGATTAAGGTGTGGGCTGGTCTTATTTTGCATGCTTGTTGATGTTCAAGGGAAATCACTTAATTCGGGGTATATTGTTCGAGAAAAAATTTACCTCCAGTATAGCCTAGCTTACTCTCTAATATCTAGCTATTTACCAATAGTTGCAATTACCCATTTGTCTATATTAGCCTATAATCGATCACATCCCCAGAATTCGTCTCATTATTATTATTTCGTATTGTTTATGATTGTTTGTAGTTGATATCTAAAACCAAAACCCCCCATTTGACATTCGTGTCACCCCTTAATTTGAATGATGTTTTTATTTGATAATTTTTATTGCTATGACTGATTTGACCATGTTCATACTTCCCAATTGAATCTTAAACACGTATCGCTCCCTCTGGGATTCGACCCTAACTCATTTTGTTGGGTTTATACTAATTTACGATTGTTGGCACTTAGAACTGGATGAAGTGTTTTTGAAACGTTAATCATGACAAACCTTTCACATCATATCATATTCATACATGTGTGTACATAAGGATAATCTTCCAATCAACACAACAATTAGATCATAATCATATTCACTTTACTCTCAAAGTGTTTTAATTGCATAATCATAACCCTCATAAGCATAACTAATTCTCATGATTTTCCCTTTAAGGACCATGGATCACATTCAACCAACATATCTAGAATTACTACATTAGACATGGATGATAACATCATTCAATTACTATTAGTACTATAAGCATGATTTCATAATACTCTTAATTCTACAATTCACCCACACCTATAGATTCAATTTGGGGAAAATAGGGGGGATCATGGATTCTTGAGGAATTCAACTTAAAATCATATAAAATCATCAGTATATCCATAATAAAACATAATCCAATCAATTAAAATGAATTTGAAAGGAATCCATTAGATTGAAGTAAAACCCTAGGTTTTGGATTTCTAACTTGAAATTGGAGTTTTGAAAAGGGCTCTATTGGTGAAGACTAACCATGGAAGAAGAACTACCATACATTATTGAAGAATTACTACGAATTTGAGGAGAAAAGATGCATCCTTCAACCCTAGCTTCACTCTTCTTCTTCTTCTTCCTTGGAGTTCTAGAGAGAATATGTTGGAGAGGGTTTTGGTTTTGATTTTGGGATTTAGAAATTATGATTTAGAAGACTTAATTTGGTGACTTAAAATATTTATATAGGTGTCTAAAATAGGCTTAAAACGATATCACTTAACCATTAATTAAAAAGGAAATTCCCAAAAGACCCCTAAGCCTAACTGCCAATTGGCAGTTTCAGGCATGACCTACGACCATGAACCCATGGACCGTGGGTGGGACCACGGCCCATGCTGGTAAACCGTTGGTCAGTGGTCTGAGGACTTTTTATAGGGGCTTGACCCACGAACCCCACCTACGGGCGTAGGTGGACCTACGGGGCGTAGGTTTCCCTCATTGGTCACTACCCAAGTCACTTTTGGGTCTTTTTCTCAAGGACCCATGGTTGGTCCTTGGGTTTAGACCTTGACATTCTAACACTAAAACATGAATTTTAAGGTACGGAGAGGTTCTTTCAAGGCTCTAACCCTAACGTCAAACTCTAGTTTCACCTACTAGTTTTATGTTAGACTCCAGTTTAGTCTACTAATTTCCGGGGTGTTACAGCAAAGACAAGCAACTTTGCGCTCTTCTATGCATGTGAGTGAGGCCCTTAAGAAGTCTGTAGCGAGAAAGAGGACGGACATGTGGTCCAAACTGCTACAGGCCCCTCAGGCTCAATCACTTGCCTCCAGAGTTCTCCCTATCATAGTTCTGAGAGCTTTTAATAGGCTCAAAGTGGTTGGAGAACCAATTATTCTATAAAAGAGATGACTATCCACAGATAGGCTGATGAGTGACTACCCCAACATATGGGAGACCATCAGATTTCAAGGTTCAAAAGGTTCACAAGAACCCAACCTCCTTATGCCCCTACACGGGTGAGAGAATTCTACGAGGCCTATCTATAAGCAGACCTTACCAAAGAAGAGAAAAGGCATGGTCTAGAAGCCTCTAGAAGAAGTTGAAGTTCATGGGAAGATGATGTAGTGCCACACAGGTGCCATTAACGATATTTTAGGCTCCAAGGGAACTAAAGATGGGTACTACATGCTCAGGATGAAACAGGGCTTGATGCACTCAAGGGGTGGTTGGCACCCCTCATTTAAGATATTACTCCTTCGTGGTTGGTTGACGGGGCGAGGATTGAGAAGAAGGATATGAAAATTACCTCCCACTACTGTTTTGGATTTATTAGCAACAACCTCATGTCGTCCCAAAATGAGTCTATCATCTATCATCCAAAGGCCATTTTAGTTGGCATCATCATGATTAGTGGAAAATTTTCACTCATTTAGAGCTCTTTTCTTATGATTTTGTGGTACTTAAAGTAGAAAAAGAGGCTAATTATGCTTTGAATTGTGTTATTCCAGGTGTTTTGATGTTGGGAGAGTATACACTAATCAAAAGTAGATTCAAAGAAGAAAAAGAGCAAAAAACTCGTAGAAAACAAGCCCTGGGTATCGCACATACGAAGCACTGATCGTTTTAATGAACCAGTCAATAAAGTCAACAGCACGCTTAAGCGAGGATGCGGTGTTCGCTTTTGCGAACAGGGCCAAAAGGACGGAGGTCACTTAAGCAAACTGAAGCTCACTTTTGCGAACCTCCTACCGCTTTTGCGAAGCCCACCTTTTCAGACATGGGCATAATGAGAATTTCTAAAGCTTTGGACCCAAAATTTAGAAAATAGGGTTATAGTTGGGCATTATTCATCATCTAAGAATTGTTAGAGATAGAAAATTATAGAGAGATAAGCACATTCAAAAAGTAGATCTCTTAGTGTTCTAGATTTAGGGGTTGAGACATTGAAGGCGAGTTGCCTCACATTTCAGTTATGAATTTGAAGGTTGTGTACTAATTTGGTAATATCTTTTACCTTACATCATTTTCTTGTTCTTAATTACTAAAAATGTGGGTATAATTCTTGTATGAAATTGGGGCTTTTGTGCGACAAATAGACAAAACTATTTGGGTGTTTGATTAATTTCTCTATTGCTTTTGTAGTTCATTGTTTCCATGCTTGATTTCATATAGGTTCAATCTAGTTTTCATGTTTGAATTTATTGGTTGAGAGTGCACGCTCAATCCTAGCTTCCAATCTCCAAATGATGGTCGAAAGAGGTTGATTGGAGCGGAGAATTAGATTGATAATCGCATGTTGACTTTGAATCTTGAATTTGAGATCAAAAGATGAAAGTTTAGGGTTTCATTGTTGGGTGCAATGCTTCCTTCCAGGAGATGTCTAAGTTAAGGTAGTGAGTTATTTTATAATTGTATGATTGAGACCGAAAGGAGATATTATAATAAAACGCTTTAAGATATAAAAAATAATTAGCATAATTAACGATGACCCAGCCTACCCATTAGTGATTGAATGATTGTGGATTGAATTTCAATAGATCGTTGAGTGTTGATTGAATCTCATGTTTTCCCATTCCCATACACCCCTTTCTTGATATCGTCTTTGCCCCTGTTAGAAGTGTACTTATAATTTTATTTGTTATTTGTGTAACTTTTATGTCTAGATTTATGATAGTATCTAGTTATCCTTTATCTTTTCAATTGTCGTTATATTGTTCCTTGTGGGATTCGACCCCGACTCTTAGTTGGATATTTTTATTAACGACGACCGCTCACTCTTTTAAATAGTTTTGGAGGGTGATTTGAGCGTTATCACATCATTCATCAAACATAGATCTATGCATATGGAATTATTTTTGAGAGATGTTGATGCAAGCTCATCAGAGGATGACCTATCTCCCTTTCCTAGTCTTGATCACACAACTGTGTGAGGTTACAAGAGACCATTTTTCAAGAGAGGACAAATGTGATGATTACCCCCACCTTCTCTAGTGATATTCAGAGGATTGAGGCAGATTATTTGAGAGAAGATGTGGTGAGGAGGAAGCCACCACCACCAGACACTACCCCTGTGGTAAACCCCATTGGCCTTGAGGCAGATATTGCTCAGCCCACTCTTTTTGTGGAGCAATCGGGTACAACTCAACCTTCTTCTATGCCTTCCACCTCCATTGCTGCTGCACCTTACCCCTATTCCCCAACCTCACTTTAGGCCTTGATTTACGATATGGGAAACCTCGCCCGGTTTGTAGATGCTAGAGTGGTGATAGTAGAGTCGGAGATGCCTAAATTGATTGAGAGTGCTATTGAGGATGCACTCTTCTGGTTAGAGGGAAGATGGTCCAATATCATAATACTTTGGCATCTATGAGAATAGGATGGGGGATAGGGAGAAGAGCGAGGGTGGCTTAGTTGAGTTGATTGTTATGAGAGGTGGCATTTGTATTCTTCGAGTTGATGTGGACTAGCTATGGTCCACCAATATCTCTATGTTGTGGGGTGAGGTTCCCTTGCTCAATATGCCCGAGTATGTGCCTACTTCTGAGCCGAGATCTGAGGCACCTAGTGGTGTGGCCAAGAAGCCTGGTGATTTTGGTGATGATGAGAGATATGAGAATGTTGGGGAGGAGACAGATGAGGATGAGTTGCGGAAAAAGGATGAGCAGCGGATTATTGAGACTTTGACGGAGCTCTAAAATATCAGAAGATGATGGTGCTGGCTAAGATATAGAGATCTAGTATGGAAACCTCCACAGTTGGTATTAGTGGGGTGTCTTTAGACCCTACTATTCCTCCTTCAGATGTGTCGGGCACTGATGCCCTGATTGATGCTAGCCTGCCGATTCCTACTCCTATCTTGTCGGGAATTAATGCTCGTGATCATGACATTTCCTCTGAGACTCCATATTAGAGTGATTCATAGGCATAGCTTTTTAGGGGGTATTTTATATCACTCTCCTCCCATTATTACTTTCTATCACATTGAGGACACTGTTGTTTTTATTTTGGTGAGGTGAGGGCATTTGTGCCAATATTCCCTTTATATTGTATATTTTTATTTTCAGTTTTGTTTTGAGACATTTGTAGTATTTTGATATATTGGTTTTAATTATGATAGTTTATGGTTTAGCTCATTTTTTTCTCTCTCTACTTATCACCCCAAAATTTTTGAAGTTTCTAAAAATGCTTAATTTTTTCATTGTTGATGTTTAAGGATCCATTGTGTTCAATAGCAAAGTCTTGGTAGTACTTATGATGAGAAATGTGTTTTGTGCTAAAGTTGCAAGAAGAAATAGTCTTCAGTTCACTTTCAGATGATCTTTTTGTTTCTTGTGTTGACTAGCTGTATTTTGATGTGAGCCTTGTAATGAACATCACACATAAGTTGTTGATCTTGTAGGGGTTGTGCTAAATAATTGTATTTGAAGTGCCTTGTGTGGTGAAGTTTTACTTGAAATCATGCTTGTTGAATCTTAGAATTTTCCTTGTTAGTCCGATTATCTATCTTTGGTGAATGCAACAAATGATCTTGACATAAATTTTGAGAGAAAATTGTGACTACTTTGTGAGGGTGTGCAATCATCTTTGCACCATTTGAGCCATACCATTTTGTTGTCAACTTTTTTGAGATCTTTTGAGCTAAATTATCCCTAACTTCTCACCCATAAAAACTTTCTAAGCATTGGTTTGTTTGAATAACTAACTTTGGTCAAAAGGCTAAGTTGGGAGTGTGGAAAGGAAGGAGGAAAGAAAGCCAAGTGGAAGGAAAAAAAAGAAAAAGTGAGACTCAACTTTAAAGTTTGTTGCAAAAAGAAGGAACCCCCCCCCCCCATCCTTATAAAAAAAAATGATGAGAAAAAGTTTAAAAATTGAAATGAAAAATAAAGTGTGATGAAATAAAAGGGATTTTCAGTAAATTGAATGAAAAATTGAAGTTTGAGTCTCCAAGTGAAATGAATGGAAAGGACTTGAGAAGAGGTGAAGATACGTGCAACAATGCTTTGAAGAGGGGAAGTCACTAAGACAAATTGACCATACCTTTACCCTTAACAACATTACAAACTTAATATACCTTTGAGATCTTGCATGAATTAGGATGTGTGATGATTGAAAAATATGGGTAAACCTATGAGATGAAGTTTGCATGTATTTCTCTTTTGGAGAGTGAGAGTTATATTGATTCCTAAATTCTTTATTCATTTACTTCGTGAGGTCATGATATCATTCTTGATGTGAGGAAACTTGAATACATATGTTGAAATATGGTTTTACATTATGAAAGAAGCAATAGTGAGCTTGAGCTTGAATTGTACGGGCTAGTCATCATTTGAATCTTTTTTATCATGATTGAGTGTTACATTTTCTTGATAGTAGTCTTATAGTGGTACTTGCATTTTATCTCTCATTAAGAACTACTATAGACATCTTTGTTGAACTAATTGTGTTCTTGATTTACTTGAGGACAAACAAATTTTTAGTTGGGGATGTTGATGAGTGGTAGATTTACACTCATTTCAGGACATTTTTGTTCAATAATTAGTATCCTCAATGACTAATTATATCCTATTCTGATGATATTTTGATGATATGCAACTATGAAGGCTAAAGGAAAAGGCGATGATGAATATATAGAAAAGAGGCAAAAAAAAAACATTGAAAGGAGTAAAAACTCCCAACTGGAAGTTAGCTAACAAAAAGGGCGGATCACCCAAGTGGTCTGACCCCGCCCAAAGTCATAGTTCTCACAATTGAAGATGTTCAAGGCAAGTCGGTGAACTAAAAGTGAAATGACAACTCACCAAATTTGAAGGGCGAACAAGATGACTATCACCAAAGGTGAAAGAACTTTGGTGAAAAATGAAGGCTTAAAAGGTGGTAATCGGTGATCCACCAAATGTGAAAGATAGAATCGATCGAGTTCGTTAACTGAGGTTCAAACACATAAAGCCCGAAGCAAAAGAAAGGTGATCTATGGAACAGATGACGATCCGTCGATACTAATAACGGCAAGTTGGTCACGTAGTGAATTGGATCAAATTTTGGGAAACTATGGAATAGCCCAAAGAAAAGAGAAAATAGAGAACTTTTTGCAGAGCTATCGGTAGAACTTTTTGCAGAAAAGTTTTGACATTGTAATTTTTTGTCATTGAAAGTTTTGTATGAGACTTCTTACCTTGCGAAAAATATCTTTAGGTTTGGAATCTTAATTTTTACTCTTAAGATTGACAACTGAAAGTGGAAATCAAAGTGGGTGTTAATTATAGTTGTTTAATTTTATCATACCCATGACTGCTATAATGATAGATATAATTTTTGTACTTGTTATGATGAGTGGCTAAAACCCCAATTCTAGCGGTGCAATTATGGAGTTGGGTGTTGATTTAATGTAGTGAGTATCGTATTTTACTCTATTTTATTGATGTGTATTCATGGATTTAGACCAATTAGCATGGAGTTAATTAAAGGTTAAAGTTGCAAACTTAATCATATTCTCGATCTCTGATTGATACTTGAAAGATATCAATTGGAGTGAGTAATTAATGCATGCATGCAATTTAGATTTATTTTTTTATGGTTTGCTCGAAAGAGAGATTATGATTCAAATCTATTTGCCCATACTACTTGAAAGAGAGATTCCGTGAGGTAATGAGTTGATTTGTGATTCATATAAATGAGACTGAAAGGAGATTCTATGAATTGGTACTATGAGATCGAAAGAAGATTAGTATCATTGAAGATGACCCAGCCTATCCATGATTGTTTAACACTATTGAGCAATGCAATTACCTCTATGAGATATCGATTCCAATCCCCGCACTCCTAGATTAGTCCTTAATTGTTTGGATTCCTAAATTTTAGTTTAGTTGTAAAACTTGATACTTTAAACTATTTTAGTAAATTTGGCGGAATCATCCACCCACTTATATTAACATGCTACAATGAATAGGCCTAGATTTTTAGTTTTCTAGTTGGATTCTTATTATTAAACTATTCTCTGTGGGATTGAACCCGGCTCTTAGTTGGATATTTTTATTGACAACAATCGCTTATCCTCTTACTTATTTTTAAGGATAATGTGAGCGTTATCAATAAATACAAAAATCCTTTAGCTTTTGATGTAAATTAAAACATAGACTTGGGAAATAGTAATACATAAATTTTATTGCTAAATAAATATTTGAGAACCTAAATATGTAGAGTAACTGGGTAAAGCTAATATTAAAAAAAATATTTTAGTTTGTCAAATTGAATTAGCTTTGGAACAAAATATTTTCAGATTCTTTCGTAACAATATTTTTATCTTCAAGATTTCTCCAAATATATATATACTAGTTTTTCGAAACGTGTGTTGCACGTGATTATCAATTCAGAAAATATAAGTTATAGTAAATAGTATTGCTTATTTTAGTGAAGATTTGAATAATAATCTTTCCACAAAATAATATTGCAAATTATTTTATGAATGTTCAATGTGAATCCTCATATATATCTCTTATTCACGCGAATCTATGAAGATGATCAATGAAAAATTTTATTAGTTAAATGCAATTATGCATATATTTATTTCAATTTGTTGAGGTTCAATCATGTAATTAGTCGTATCTCAATAATATCACCTTATAGACGATATTTGTTGTATATTTCTTGTCATCTAACCAAATGTGCTTTGCGCGTGTATTCCGTGTTGAACTGTTTAGATGTCATATGAACATGTGAAGAGAACAACTACGTTTTAATTTTTAGAACTAATCTTTGTATATTCATTTTTATTTTATAAGTTATAATATAATAGATGACGTTCTTGTTGTTTGCTCTCATATTTGACTTCTCGATTGACGGTATACATAAATCAAAGATAGTTATTTGACTGTCCATAGTTAACTGAGAAAAGTTTCCTTTTTTTTACCGAAAAAATTAAAAATTAAAATTAAAGAATACATTTTATCTATGAAATTATATATATAACCACTTGTTTATCTTACACCCGCAAAAGTTGTTCATATACTTGTAAACGATATTCAATTTATTTAATCAAGCATGATTCATCCAAGGAAAAATAACAACATTGTGTTATCATATATATATATATATATATATATATATATGGATGGTTTAATAATACGAAAAATTATTGGTCAAAAGTTAATACAAGAAAAGAGGAAAGATAGAAATAATTAATGTAATAAGTATGATAATTCATAATATTATAGCTAAAGAATGTTAAAGAGTGTGAATAATGTTTGCAATAATTAATAATAACTAAGAGAATTTATAATGTTATAACTAAAGGATTAATGTGCGATAGATGTATTTCTAATAAGTTTTACACTTACATAAATAAATATGACTTTTAATTAATGTTACTATTTTTTCTTATAGTTAATAGATTTTAATTTAGTGCAGGGACAAAATGAAAATGTTTATTCCATATTACCGAATATAAAATTTATTTTGTAATTGATAAATTTTTAAATGATTCATATATATTCACATATTTTCACTCTTGAGAAGTTTAATAATTTTGGAAAAAGATGTTCAAAAACATATATTTACATCACAAGAGAAATTGTTAACAAAAACAAATGAATTTAGACTACATCATGTTAACTTCATCTATTGGAACATTACATACTAATGTATATATTAAGCAAAAAAATAATTATTATATCATCAAAATTATTTTTCTCAAGTACTCGAGGTTATAGAATGTACCCACTTAGGATAGAACGATTTACTTCATCAGATTCCGCTAAACTTCGAAGTCATTCAATGACAATAAATCACACGAATTTTTTTTAAAATGTAAGAGGAAGAGTAGGAGACTTAAAAAAATATGGTTGAAAATGAGATGAAACCCGTCTATTTATAGTCAACAAAGGGTAGTATGAAGTGTTTTTTGTGTCTTATCTGAAAAGTCATGACCTTACAAAAAAGTCACAACTCTTTGGAAAAGTCACAACATATTGAAAAAGTCACAACTCTTTGGAAAAGTCACAACTCACAAAAAATCACAATGATTTGAAAAAGGTCACAACTTATCAGAAAAGTCACAACTCATCGAAAAAGTGACATTTCCGAGAAGTGACAACCCTTTAGAAAAGTCACAACTTATTGAAAAAATCAAAACTCTTTAGAAAAGTCACAACTCATTGAAAAAGTCACAACCTAAGTTAGGGATTATAGTAATTTAACATTCAAGTTAGGAGTTCATGCTTTCAAGGCAATATATAATATATATATATATATATATATATATATATATTAGTTTTTGGACACGTGCGTTGCACATGATTACCAATTCCAAAAATATATGTTATAGTAAATAGTATTGTTTATTTAAGCGAAGATTTGAACAATAAGCCTAGCAAAAACTAATATTGCAGATTCTTTTGTGAATGTTCAACGTGGATCGTCATAAATATCTCTTATTCACGCAAACCTATGAAGATGGTCAATGATAAATTTTATTAGGTAAATGCATTAATGTATTTATTTATTTCAATTTGATGAGGTTCAATCATGTAATTAGTCTTATCTCACTAATATTACCTTATAGACAATATTTGCTTTGTATTTTTCTTGTCATCTAACCAGGTGTGCTTTCCATGTGTATTCCACGTTAAATTATTTAGATGTCATATGAACCTGTGAAGAGAACAACTACATTTTATATATTCACAGATTTTCACATTTGTTGTAAGGTTTTTTTAAAAAAAATAAAAAACTAGGAACATTTTAAAATAATAGATTTTGAAGTTTGAAGATCTTGTTAACTAGATAATACATTTGTGACATATATAATAGTTTAATTTAAATACAAATACCTACCCAAGTATAAATATATATTTTCATTAATGAACATATTTATCTCATAAAATTAAATATTAAATAAATAATAAAAATTAAACTAATACAAACTTCAACTGGCATTATTACAAGTTATATGAACTTTTCTTCGCTAAAATACTGAAATATTAAGAAATAGTAAATAAGTAAAACAAAAGGGCAATGTTTATATAGTAATAATAATTTTGAAGCAAACTTCATGAGAGTCTAAATCGCATAAGAAGCATTGATAAATAAAAACATTCTTTTGTCTTGAGCATCAAAAACAAATCAGGACATTTCTCTAAATTTTGGAAAAAATATTCAAAAGCATATATCTACATCACAAGAGAAATTGTTAACAAAATCAAATGAATTTAGACTACATCATGTTAACTTCATATATTGAAACATTACATACTAATGTATACATTAAGCAAAAAAAAAAAAAAATTATATCATCAAAACTATTTTCCTCAAGTACTCGAGGTTATGGATTATACTCTCTTAGGATAGAACGACTTACTTTATCAGAATAGTGGTACATCATATTCCGCTAAACATCGAACGCACTCAACGACAATAAATCACACAAAAAAAATTAAAATGCAAGACGAAGAAGAGTAGAAGATTAAAATAATTGTGGTTGAAAAATGAGAGGAAGCCCTTCTATTTATCTTCAACAAAGGGTAGTATGAACAAATATTTTTTGTGTCTTATCTGAATAGTCATAACCTTTTCGAGAAGGCACAACTCTTTGGAAAAGTCACAACTTATTAAAAAGTCACAACTCTTTGGAAAAATCACAACTTATTGTAAAAGTCACAACTTATTGAAAAAGTCACGACTCTTTGGAAAAGTCATAACTCATCGAAAAATCACAACCCTTCGAAAAACGTCACAATTTATCGAAAAAGTCACAACCTAAATTAGGGATATTATAATAATTTAACATTCAATTTAGGAGTTCATGTTTTTAAGGTTATATATATATATATATATATTATTATATATATTATTATTTTTTTATTTTTTATTTTTATTTTTACACCATAAAATCATATTTGTATTCAAAAATCATAATTTATTGCTCCTCTTTCCGTAAAAGTTTATCCTTTTACCAACAGTAAATATGTAAAAAATAAATTCATTTATAACCATCAACGGCCTGTCTTTGTTCTACAACTTATTTTTATTTTCACAATAAATGCTAGGCAAATAAACACTTCTTATTAGGAAACTAAGTTTTGCCTATATTTTGAGTAGTAAAATTTCAAAGTTACATCGTGTTAATCACTAAGCATATTATTTACCAAATCTTATCTAATAAAATTATACATTATAAAAGAAACTGAGGCAAATAGGAGTAGAATTTTTAATAATGAATTTACAGACGAAATGCATAAAATTATCTTAGAAGAAATGCATTCAACGTTGAGGTAGATGCGTAGAAGCTCTTCGATACATGTAGACATAGCTCGAATCACCAAGATATAATAAATTTGAGCAAGAAATAATTATGAAATGCAAAAATGTGAACTTTTCAATAAAAAAGATGAGAAATCTTTGTCCGTAAAAACCTAAATCCATTTGAATATACTAAGAATAAAACACATATAAATAAGTTCAATCAAGATAAAATATTTGGGATAAGGGTCTGAAAAATACCTCAACTTTGGTCGGATTTGCTGTTGCGATACTAAACTTTCATGAGGACCTATTACCTCCCTAGACTATTTAATACCGTATTTTGAACATATATATTTGCCCACGTGGACATAAAAAATAATGCAAAATTATAAATAATAATGTGTCCATGTGGGCACATATATACCTTTAAAATACACTATTAAATAGTTCAGGGAGTAAAAAATATGGTATTAAATAGTCTAGGGAGGTAATAGGTCCTTATGAAAGTTTAGTATCGCAACAGCAAATCCGACCAAAGTTGAGGTATTTTTCAAATCCCTATCCCTATTTACTAATACATAAATTTCATCAGAAAAATTTTTCATGACACCACCCACTGGACGTGCAGGCACATACTCTAAGACCTACATAGGAGAACCTTTGTGAGAAATTTTAAAACATGAAGTGCGGAATTGAACCAACCACATTTTCATTTTCGCTGCTTGGCTCATTTTTCCCTGTTTTCCAACTCAACAACACAAACAAAAAAGTAACAAGAATACAAAATGCAGAAAAGTTTGAATTCACAAATAAATAAAAGATGATCGTTAACCAATCATCACAACAACGTTATTTTTATAATAAACGCTCAACTATGTCCCATTTTTCTAGGCATAGGCGGTCGTATGTAAACCAATACCCAACTTTAAAGGTCGGGGTCGAACCACAAGAATTGGAAGATGGGATCATTCTCAAATTGATTTGATAACCCAAAACAAACTAGCGAATTAATTCTCAACACACACATATAAAAAAAAGGGACAACTAACGACTATCAATAATATGTATAAAAAACAGAGAAACAACACAAATATACTCTATCAAGATTGCAAACGACTAGGGGACGTGTGTATTACGGTGGGGTTTCAACACAGCAAGTAAAAGTTAATCACAACCAAATTGATTGATAGGATATATAGTATTACCTCTTATGAACAAATCAGATCCACTATAACAAAGTGTATGATCTGCAGTTCCCTTAAAGTATCGGAATATTCTATTTACTGCTTTCCAATGATTTCTTCCAGGATGGGATTGATACCTGCCAACTAGACTCACAGCATAACAAATGTCGGGGCGAGTACACATCATAGCATACATCAAACTCCCGACAACACTAGAATAAGGAACTCGAGACATGTCTTCCTTTTATTTTTTTAGTCTTTGGACACATTTCAAGGCTTAAAATTTCACCCCTTGCTACAAGAGTATCCATGGATTTGCAACTATTCATTCGAAAATGTTCCACTATTTTCTTTATATAAGTTTCTTGAGATAAACTCAAAAATTTCTTTGAACGATTTCTTTGGATCTTAACACCCAATATATAGTCTTCTTCACCCATATTTTTCATATCAAATGATTTTGAAAGCCATGACTTGACAGTTTTCACATACTTCAAATTATTTTCAGCTAATAAAATATCATTACGGAAAGAAAAAAAATTACAAAATTTCTATTGGACTTTTTCACATAGATGCAATGGTCTTCATCGATCATGGTGAAATCAAATGACATCACCTCCTTATTAAAATCTCAGGTACCACTGCCTTGAAGATTGCTTTAGGCCATAAATTGATTTTTTCAATTTACAAACTTTCTTTTCTTGACCTTTAACAACGAAACCTACTGGTTGTTCCATGTAGATTTCTTCGTTTAATTCTCCATTGAGAAAAGCGGTCTTCACATCCATTTGGTGTAATTCTAGATCTAAACGTGCAAGAATAGCTAAAAGTAATCGTATAGAGGTAAACTTTACAACTGGTGAAAAAGTTTCCTCATAGTCTATTCCAACCTCTTGAGTAACATTTTTTGCCACCGATCGTGCTTTGTGTCTTTCTATCGACCCATCCGATTTGCGTTAACTTTGAGAATCCATTTATTCCCAATAGTTTTACATTCCTTAGGACGGTCAACTAGATCCCAGACTTTTTTGGTTTTCATGGACTCTAACTCTTCTTTCATCGCTTTTAACCATTCATCCCTTTCAGGGCTCGATAATGCCTCAGTTACAGAATTAGGTTCATCCAATTTTGTAGGAGATACCAAAAAAACATAATCCTCAATCTCATAAGATCATTTAGGTACCCCTTTTCTTGTACTCTTACGTATTTGTAGTTCAGATTTTTCTATAGGATTTTAGGATTCATAACTCCCACTTGGACGAAGAATCATTTCTTGATACATTGAATTATCAAGTATGTCTGACAACATTACCTGATCTTCTGAATTCAACATTTCCTAGAGAGGCTCAACTTCATCTATTTCACCCTTTTTGGGAAAATCATTTTCCAAAATCTGACATCTCGTGATACAATTTCAATAATACTTCCATCCTCCAGTTCATCGATGAACACTTACCCTTTGGAGTGTTCAAAGTACCTTATAAAGATACATTTCTTTCCTTTTGGACTTAGTTTACCAAATTCACCAAAGCGATCTTTAATATATGTTGCACAACCCCACGGTCGTAGATCATTCAGGTATGTTTTGTGACCAGTCCAAAGTTCATAAGGAGTGGAAGAAACTGATTTAGAAGGCAATTTGTTCAATATGTAAGACGCAGTCAATAATGCATCTCCCCAGAAAGATATAGACAAATTTGCCCGCGCCATTATTGATCTTGTCATGTCCAATAATGTTCTATTCCTTCTTTCAGCTACACCATTTTGTTGAGGTGTATAAGGACTAGTTAACTGTTTGATAATACCCTTTTCAGCACATAAATCTTCAAATTGTTTTGACAAATATTAACGTCCTCGGTCAATTCTTAAAGCCTTTATGTTTTTATCTAATTGATTTTCAACTTCATTCATATATATTTTAAAGCACTCAAGTGCTTCAGATTTATGAGAAACCAAATAGACATAACCAAAGCGCGTGAAATCATCAATAAATGTAATGAAGTATGTAGCACCAGACTTTTGCCTCACATTCATTGGACCACAAATATCAGAATGAATTAATTGAAGTGGGAACTCAGCTCTTTTAGCCTTCCCAAATGGTTTACGTGTAATTTTTCCAGCAAGACAATTTTCACAAGTTGGCATATAAATTTTGGTGAAAGAACCTAAATGTCCTTCTTTTGCCAACCTATTCATTCGATCTTGCCCTATGTGACCTAATCTTGCATGCCATGTAATAACATCAATATCATTGTTACTTGAATAACATGTCATTACACAACGGTCAACATAATAGTCATAAGTTGAAGGATTACAATCTAAAATGATAAAACGATCATAATGTAGTCCAAAACCATATAAAGCATTGTCTAGAGTTATTCTAACACCATTACGACTAAAAAACAAATCAAAACCAACGTCTAAAAGAACAGACACAGATACTAAGTTTCATCAAATCTCTGGTGTATATAAGACGCCATGCAACATCAAAGAACGACCACCACACAAGTCTATTTTGCAAGTGCATATCCCTTTGACTCCTAGTTTCTCATTATTTCCCACTAGATCCACCTTGATTTAGATGAAACTCGACGAAACTCTACAAACACTTCTCGATCTCGACTCACGTGGTTGGTGGATCCTGAGTCTACAATCCAAATAGGATAAAATTCAGTTAGTAAAGAAGTGCTAGCAACATATGTTACACTTAGAGATGCGTTTAGAAATGCTACCTTTTTCGGCTCAGTACATTCACGAGCAAAATGCCCCAACACTTAGCAATTGTAGCACTTCATTTGCTATTGTCTCTCTTCTTGAAAAAACCGTTTTCCTTTCTTGGAATTTGACTTCTTTTCTTAGAGGGTCCTTCTCCAGTCTCTTTGTCTTTCCCATTTCTTTTCCAATTTTTCTTGCGCATGAAGCCTGAAGATTTTGTACCACTTGACTTTGCCATAAAGACATTAAAAGTAGCCTTAGCAACACCAAGGCACTCATCTTCAAGTTCAACATGGCGTGCAACATTAGAAAAAGTTTTGATGTTGTCATTATGGGTCAAATTAACCTTTAAATGTTCCCAATTATTGGGAAGAGACCATATCATTGCCTAAACTTATTGCTCATCTGAAAGAACATGGCCAACACTCTTGAGTTGAGCTATCATGTTTGACATCACCCTAAGGTGTTGTTTGACATTCTGATCATGACTCTTTTGGTAAGTGTAAAATTTGATAGTCAACTATCGGAGGCAGGTTACAGACGTACCCCCATATGTTCCTCGCAGATGTGCCCACATAGCATGAGCAGTTGAAAATTCTTCATGTTCATGTATGAGGTCATCAACAACAAAACTAACTATTATTCCACGTGTAGTGGAATTAGCTTTTTTCCAAGCTTTATAAGCTTCTAGTTCCTTTCTGTGTTGTGCAGAATTACTCTCTTCTGGTTGATTCAAAACATGGTTTATACCTTCCAAAGCATTTTTCTCTTCCAGTACATACCATATTTTATGACTCCAGATGTCGTAATTGTCACCATTAAGTTATGCACCTTTGTTTAAGTCAGCAATAATACTTTTTTATGCCATGTCTATTTTGAGATATAATCAAGCAAGAATTTTTAATCATTTATGCATGCGAAATACACATTCAAGCAAATCAATTCTCATAAAGGTTTCATATTTAAATGTAAAATTGAAAAGACACGTAAGCATCCAATCATCATCTATGAATTAAATATTTAACCAAAATTTGAAACTAATTTCTTAATGTGTAGACTAATATATTTTAGACTATAATCACACGGATTTTCTTGTCTAATAATCAAACACCATATGACAATGTGCAATAGAATAATAATCCACTTATCCAAATAAAACTCAAAAATTCATATTAAAGCATAATCAAGGTTGTTCATCACATAGTTTGTAATGAATAAACAACAAAATTTAATACTAAAATATGATTATGTTGTGAAGTTTTACCCACTAAGCTCCTATTTTTACCGTATACACCCATAATGGTTCATTATCCCCAATTTCAATACAAGTTTCATTCAGTTCATTCTTCCAGTACTCTGGTAAGGAATGATACAAAACATTGTATGCTTCCCTCTCTGTAACTTGAATGACACTTTCATTGACCTCTTCAAATTTCATGACAAAAGATGTGAGGAAGTCCAATAAAGAGTCAAGAGGATCCATCTTCAAAGACATAAACTCTTTTAGATCTTTTTCTTTTTTCCTTCGAGTGGCCCTTTGATTCCTTAACAGAGTCTGTGTCACCTTTGGGACACCAATCCGTATATTTCATGCCCTCGGAAATATGTCTTACAATGACTTGCTCTTCAACCTTGTCTTTTTGCTCGACTTTGAGAACTCCCACTTGAAATAATTTGAGCATGTTCTCGTTCAGCCATAACTGAAATGAGAACAAAATGGAAATATGGTTAATACATTTAATGCGACAACATATGTCACAAATTTCTCGTAAAAGGCAAGCAACTGCTTAAGGAACATAAAGACTAGACCAATAAAATCCTAAAAGGACACATATTCTTTTTCCAAAATAATCTGTCTCTCTCTCTCTCCTATATATAATAGGAGAGGTGATAGTGCTTACATGTCAGCACCACAAAAATAAAAATAATTTTAAATCAGTTCTAGAAAATAGGGAATAAACTGTAAATCTGTATTTATTATTTTTTTTTTAAAAACACTCTATAAAGTAACGTATGTGGTCCTTTTTTTGTGGAAATGTATTTTTAAATTTTAACCATCTTTCCAAAACCTCCTCATTTAAAAAAGAGTCTGATATACCCCTCAACTTTGTCATTTAGAGCTGATATACCCCTCGTTATGAAAGTGGCTCATATATGCCCCTACTTATATACAAATAGCTCACATATACCCTTTTCCTCTAACGGAAATGAAAAAAATTAATTTTAGTTTAATTTTTTATTAATTTTTTTAAAAAATATAATCCCATATGGGTATATTTAATCCTCCTGAAACATTTTATTTTTTTTGACTTTTTTTGTTTCAATGACTAATTTAAATTTATTATTTTGATGGTCAAATTTATTTATGTTTCACTAATATTCTTGTAAAACTTATTATAGATGACCCAATTTTTTTCTTCAAATACAAAAATTAAATTATAACATAGACAAAAAAAATGTTTTAAATTATAATATAGCCACAAAAAAATAGTTTTAATTTTTTTTATTTACAATAAGGAAAGAAAGAAAAAAATAAAATAAGAATAAGAAACTTAAATAATGATAATCAAAGAAGTCAAAAAATAATTTATGTATGAAAAAGATTAAAATATTATCTTAAACTTTGTTAGAAGAATCATATATACCCCTAAATGATTTAAAAAAATTAAAAGTCAAAAATATAAATTTAAAACTATTTTTTTCACTTCCGTTAAATGAAGGGTATATGTGAGCTCATTTTGTAACGGTAGGGGTATATATGAGCCGTTTGTATAACGGTAAGGGTATATATGAGTCACTTTTATAACAGGGGCATATCAGCTTCAAATGACAAAGTTGAGGGCTATATCAGGCCCTTTTCCCTTTAAAGAAAAACAAATGTAGATAATAATAATAATAATAATAATAATAATAATAATAATATATATATATATATATAATAGGAGAGGTGATAGTGCTTACGTGTCAGCACTACAAAAATCAGATTTTTTTTTAATTTAAAAAATGATTTTAAATCAGTTCTAGAAAATAGGGAATAAACTGTAAATCTGTATTTAGTATTATTTTTTAGGGATAATTTCAGAGACCTCCCCTCACGTTTCTCTCCATCACACTACCCTCCCTCGTGGTTTACGATATTACGTTTACCACTCTTATTTCAATTTTCTTGTAGCAATTCTTTTTACCCACTTTCCATTAACGTTAATAAAACACAATTTGACAAATCTACCCTTTTGTAAGGTTAAAATTTTTCAACATATATTTTTATAGAAAAAACTCTTTAAGCTAATTATTTCTTTCAAAATGTCCATTTAACAAATTTGTTCAAAGATGAAAACCGCATCCTTGCTGCAATAGTGTTTTCCAGTTTTACATGAACTCTTAGATTTTCAGTTATAAAATTAGTAAAAGAAAAATTGATTTTTCACTTGGTGTTTGATGTGTCTGCATTAGAACTATGATTAAATCCAAATCACGCACCACTGTGGGACTTATTTGGGGGCGCTCCAAATAGTCTATCATACCATCTATTTCTGTGTTCTCAATCTCTTGTTTCTCATATGTGCACTCTTAGATCATGAAAGTTGATCGATGTTTCAAGAAAAAATAATCTTTAAGGAACTGAGTTTTCATTTTTTATTTTTAATGACTTCATTAGATATGACTTTTTGATAGAAATATAAAATTGAAAGAATTTAACAGTATAAAAGGGCAGATTTGTCAAATTATATTTTATTTATATTAATAAAGAATAGATGAAAAGAATTGTTACATGAAAATTGAAATAAGGGAGGTAAACGTAATATCGTAAACCACAAGGGAGGTTAATGTGATGGAGAGGAACATGAGGGGAGATATCTCAAATTATCCCTATTTTTAAAAAAACACTCTACAAAGTAACGTATGTGGTCCTTTTTTTGTGGAAATGTATTTTTAAATTTTAACCATCTTTCCACAACCTCCTCATTTAAAGAAGAACAAATGTAGATAATAATAATAATAATAATAATAATAATAATAATAATAATAATAATAATCTATATATATATATATATATAGTAGGAGAGGTGATAGCGCTTACGCGCCACAATTAATCTCTATTTTTATATTAAAAATATCAGTTAATTAATTATTAATTGAAAAAAAATATATACATTAAAAATTGAAAGTAAGAAACTGTTTTTTCTTAAAAGTAACCGAATTTAGAGGAAAAAAAGTATGTGGAGATCATCAGTTTATACAAAATTACTCCTTTTTAATAGCAACAGAATGTGAGTTTTTAAAAATATTTATTATAATTAACGTGAAATCAGTTTTAAAAATTCTCCTTTCATAATTAAAAATAATGTTCCTAAATCATCTCTATTTTATATATATGTATATATATATATATATAATAGGAGAGGTGATAGCGCCTAATTGTCAGCGCCACAATTAATCTCTAATTTTTAAATTTTAAATTATCAACTAATCAAATATAATAATTTGTTTTAAAATAAAGAAAAGAAGTTACTCTTTTAGAAGATAAAAACATTTAAATGATTAGTTACATTCTTGAATTTTGAGTTTTTTAAAAAATAATTAAATATAGATTATTAAAAATTGATTAACAAAAAAGTTTTAAAAAAATAATAACAACCCACGTCCTTTGAAAAAACATATTCTTTTAAATAATTATATATATATATATATATATATAATAGAATTATTATTATTATTATTATCTACATTTGTTTTTCTTTAAATGAGGAGGTTGTGGAAAGATGGTTAAAATTTAAAAATACATTTCCACAAAAAAAAAGGACCACATACGTTACTTTATAGAGTGTTTTATAAAAATAATACTAAATACAGATTTACAGTTTATTCCCTATTTTCTAGATTTTGTTTGCTTTTATAGTCAATTAAAAAAAATATAACCATACCAGTTTGCTTTACAAAATAACTTCCCACGTTTTGTTTAAAAAAAATATATAACTACCAAAACTCTTTACATTGACAAACTCACTTTGTCTGTACTATGAACATTAAAGGACAAAAATAAAATCATTTTTAAATTTTAAAAAAATGATTTTTGTGATGCTGACACGTAAGCACTATCACCTTTCCTATTATATATATATATATATATATATATATATAGATAGATACATATATAGATGATTATTATTATTATTGTTATTATTATTATTATTATTATTATTATTATTATTATTATTATTATTATTATTATTATTATCTACATTTGTTTTTATTTAAATGAGGAGGTTGTGGAAAAATGGTTAAGATTTAAAAATACATTTCCACAAAAAAAGGACCACATACGTTACTTTATAGAGTGTTTTAAAAAAAAAAAAAAAATACAGATTTACAGTTTATTCCCTATTTTCTAGAACTGATTTAAAATCATTTTTTAAATTAAAAAAAAAAAAAATTTGTGGTGCTGACACGTAAGCACTAGCACCTCTCTTATTATATATATATATATATATATATATACTAGTATACGCGGATATTTAAAAGTATAATATTTTTAAACTTAAAAATAACTAATACAAATTATTATTGAGTAACAAAAGTGCATGTATAATCATGAACTAAAACTAAGCAGTAACTGCTCTTTTAGAAAAGCTTCTAATTGATTGAGCTCAAAAGGCTGAAGAATACAAGTAATGGAAGTGGTATTTATAGACCACATTCTGTAAGTAACTCCTTCTAACTAACTGAGCATAGTTTGTTACAACTAAACAATACACAAAGACTAATCTACCCTTCATCAGTTTAATGACTTTTAACTAACTACTTAACTACTTCTTCACATATCCCATCACTCCCCTTCAAGTTAGGTGGGATAAAAATGTTCAACACACCTAACTTGGACAAGAGATATTCATGACATCCCTTTAGTCAATATATCAATAGGTTGTTCTTGTGTAGAAATGTTGTTCACTTTAATCAGCCCTTGTTGTATCCTTTCCCTTATGAAATGACAATCAATTTCAATGTGTTTTGTCCTCTCATGATAAACTAGATTTGCAGCAATTTGAATTGCTGCCTTACTGTCACTATACACATGTATTGGTACTTGAACTTTAGCCTCCACTTCTTTAAGCATCCCAAGTAACCATATTAATTCTGAGACTGTTGAAGCAAGACTTCTGTACTCAGCTTCAGCTGAGCTCTTGGAAATTGTGGTCTGCTTCTTTGCTTTCCATGACACCAAGGATTTTCCCATTTTAACCATATAGCCTGAGACAAATCTCCTAGTAATAGCACAAGAAGCCCAGTTTGCATCACATAATGCACTAACTTCTTCATTAGAGTAACTAGAAAATAGCAAGCCTTGTCCAGGTTTTTCAAGCATTTGACTACTCTTAATGCAACATCCATATGTGACTTCTTTGGTTGCTGAAGAAACTAACTTAAGCTTTGAGTGCTGAAAGTTATGTCTGGTCTTGTCATGTTAAGATACAAGAGTTTTCCAATTAACTTTTGATATGCTTTCTGATCTACTAGAGGATCCTCAGAGGCTTCTTTGACTTTCATATGATCATCATATTATCTTGATGTTAGTTTAACATTAACATCAATAAGAGTCCCTGCAGGCTTGGCTACTGACATGCCAACCTCAGCTATAAGTTCTAGGATATACTTCATTTGATGCATCAATATACCCTCTGCTGACCTAGTGAACTCAATACCTAGGAAGTATTTTAGTTCATGCTTTGTCTTTTCTATTAACTCCAAACTGCTGCCAGTGATCAGCATGTCATCCGCATAGACTAACACCAGAATCATCCCTGCTTTTGAATTGTTAACAAATAATGAATGATCATACTAACTTTGTTTGAATTTGAGATTGGTGAGAGCTTCAGTTAGCTTTTGATTCCACTGCCTTGGGGCTTGCTTCAACCCATATAATGACTTTGTCAGTCTACACACTTTCTCCCCTTGACTGGAAAATCCTTGAGGCAACTCCATATATATCTCATCTGCAAGATCACCCTGTAGAAATGCATTAAATACATCCATCTGATGAATGTGCCAATGCCTTGAAGCAGCAAGGGAAATAATACATCTTACAGTGACCATCTTTACAACATGAGAAAAGGTCTCTTGATAGTCAATACCCTCTTGTTGACTATACCCCTTAGCCACCAACCTAGCTTTAAATCTCTCTACTTCACCTGAAGACTTGTATTTGACTTTAAAAATTCATATGCAGCCTATAGGCTTCTTCCTTGGTGGAAGATCAGTGACCACCCAAGTCTGATTGTTTTCTAGTGCTTGAACCTCTGCCTTCATAGCCTCTACCCATCTTTGGTCTTGAACTACCTCTGAGTATGTAGTAGGTTCCTTGACAGATGAAGTAGCAGCCAGATAACACTGGTAAGTAGGTGACAAATGACTATAACTGATGTAGTTGCTTACTGGATACTTGACCTCAGTATGGATATTCAAGGAAACAAAATCCTTAAGCCATGTAGGAGTATGTTTAATCCTTGTAGACCTTCTAGGATTAGCTGGTAGCACATCTTTAGCTTCTTGAACCTCAATTACTGGTTCTTCAACACCACCAGACACTTGAGAGTGAATCTCAGTCTCAGTAGGTGAATTTGTATAGTATGAAGGAGTAGACTCAGCATTTGGCAACTCATCAGAAACTTCAACCTGTGTAGTTGTGGGAACTAGAGCAGGTGAGTGTTGTAACAGCTCAGTGGAGTCTAATAGGTAGTCTTTAAATAGAGGTTGCTTGTCATATAACCTGTCTTGTGAGAAAGGGAATATATCTTCTCTAAATAACGCATCCCTGCTGGCAAAGAATGTGTTAGTAGTAAGATCAAACAGTATGTACCCCTTCTGTATTTCTGAGTATCCCATGTGGACTGCTGACTTAGACTTTGGCATTAGTTTATCATTCTTAACTAGTTTCTTGGCAAAGCATAAACAACCGATAGTTCTTAAATGTGACAACATAGGCTTACATCCATACAATCTTTCATAAGGAGTTTGATAGTTAATAGAACTACTTGGGACTCTGTTGATGAGATATGCAGCAGCAAGTACATAATGCCCCCAGAATGCTAATGGAATTTTTCCCTGAAACCTCAATGTCCTTGAGATCTCTAATAAATGTCTATGTTTCCTTTCAGCCACTCCATTTTGCTGAGGTTTATAAGGACAAGACCTTTGATGAATAATTTTCAATTCCTTGAACATAGTAGTACACACTGAATTCACAAACTCAGTGCCATTATCACTTCTGATCACTTTAACCTGTTTACCGAATAGAGTTTTGACATACTGCAGAAACATACACATACATCATACATATGTTTGAGTAGGAAGAGCCAAGTCATTCTAGAAAAGTCATCAACTATTGTAAGAAAATATTTGTTTCCATCAAAAGTAGAAGTATTATAAGGACCCCATAGATCAACATGAATCAAGTCAAAACAATTACAACTTTTGATGCTAGTAGAAGGAAAAATGAGTCTGGTCTGTTTTGCATAGGGACAAACTAAACATTTGGACACTTTACACATGCTTTGATTATTCATATCAAAGATTTTGGAAAGTACTACAGAAGACACATGCCCTAGTCTTTGATGCCACAACTCCATACTTGAGGGAACTTGATTTACTGCCAAGACAATCTCCTTTTCACTTCTGTCATGACTTTGAGTATACAAACATCCTGCTTCCCTACCAAGTTCCTTCACCTTCCCACTGTAAAGATCCTGAAAAATATAGAAGTTAGGGGAAAAGGTGACTGAGCAATCTAGCTCCTTTGTCAGTTTACTTATAGACATCAAGTTATACTTGAATTAAAGTAAGTAGAATACATTAGAAATGATGCTCTTATCAGACAAAGCACAAGATCCAACATGAGTGACTTGGGTAGTGTCTCCATTAGGCAGAGATACCATCTTAGGAACAGCTAACTTAGACACAGTGCCTTTTATGAACATGTCTAAATGAGAAACTATGTGATTTGTTGCTCCAGTATCAACAATCCATACTTTGTTATTCTCAGACACAAACAAGGCTTTACCTGCAGTGTGAGCAGAACTGCTATGGTTGTACTCAGCTGTGCTAGTGTTAGTGTTTGACTGTTGCTGAAGTCCTCTAAGAATGTGATCATACTGCTCCTTTGTGAATGTGCAGCCCTTCAATAACTGTTTGGCATTCATTTCATCTTGACTTAGTGTCTTAGAATATTTGCACTCTCCATCACTCCATGATCAGTCTCCAAGCTGTCTGGTTTCCTATTCCACCCTGGTGCACAGACATTGGTGTTCAAACCATACGAAAAATGAGCCTGACTTGACTGATATTGCCCAGTGTTGTTGACTTCTGAAGAAGAACCTTGAACCTTTCTTTTGGACTTGAAATTAGCTGGATAGCCAACTACTCTATAACAAGTCTCCTTACTGTGACCTTTACATTTGCAGACCTCACATATCAGGAAGGAATTTTTCTTAAATCTCTGACTTACTCCTGATGTAGCACCTACCTTCGAGTACATAGCCACATAATCTAGACTAACGGAATTAAATCCTATGTTGCTAATGTGTGATACTACAACTCTTTGACTTTCATCTCCAATTATCATAGCATAAGCATGGTTAACAGTAGGCAAGGGATTCATCATTAGAATTTGACTTCTAGCCTGATGATAAGATTCATTTAATCCCATTAAGAACTGATACAACTTTTATCTATTTAGGTGAATGACAAACTCCTTTGATTTAGCACAGTTACAACAAGGTGTGGGCACTACCATCTCAAACTCATCCCACAAGGTTTTGAGTTTAGTGTAATACTCAGAAATAGACATAGTACCCTGCTGCAATGAAGCAATATCCTTATGAAGACTGTAGGTTCTAGAACCATCTACCTCTCTTTCAAATCATTCCAGACCTGCATAGCAGTGGATACAAATGCAATTCCGCTAAGCAAACCTTTTGACACTGAATTCATTAGCCATGTTAAGACAATGGCATTAGCTCTTTCCCATTGACTCCCTAGTTCTTCACTAAAAACTTCTTTGTTACATGATCCATCAATCTGACCTAGTTTATTTCGACCTAACAAAGCTAGTGTGATTGATCGACTCCATAGAGTGTAGTTTTTAACACCAAGTAATTAAAACGAAAGAAGGTTGACTCTACTTACATCTGATGGGCTAAGAAACAGAGGATGATTGAAATAAATACCTTGATAAGTCATAAAACTAGGTAGAGCAGTTGATGCACCTATATGTTCTCCATTGTTGCCATTGTTGAAACCTTGAATTGGATCTACTTCTGCTCTTGCATTATCCATCTCTGAACGAAATGTTGATGGATACTTGTTGCGGAAGAGAATCAATCCTCAATTGCTTTTCAATCACCACTCAGTTCAGCTAAAGAACTGTCAATCTGATGAATCTGCACAATTGATTTAGTGATTCCAAATCGATCGCCTCTCATAGTAATCACTGTGTATAGATCTGATACCATGAACTAAAACTAAACAACTCAGAATTAACACTAAGCAGTAACTGCTATTTTAGAAAAGCTTCTCATTGATTGAGCTCAAAAGGTTGAAGAATACAAGTAATGAAAGTGGTATTTATAGACCACATTCTGTAGCTAACTCCTTCTAACTAACTGAGCATAGTTTGTTAAAACTAAACAATACACAAAGACTAATCTACCCTTCATCAGTTTAATGACTTTTAACTAACTACTTCTTCACATATCTCATCAAATCATATATAATGTTTTAGTTTTATAATATACACTTCATGCTAACAAAATTTTAGCATAATTTATGTGAAATATGGGTATATTCTTTAAAAACACTAAACATTATTCTAACAACTTTTTCTTCTTCTAGTATAATGAAGATTAATAGCATATGTGGCGTGTGTTGAAGTGATATTTGTTGTATAATTAAAATTTAAATTCATAGATCAATATAAATTTAGTATTAAAAATATTTATAATATTATTAGCAAATACTAAATATATAATTTGCAAAACATGTTGCAACCTCTTTAGCACACTCCACTCGCGTTCAATCTTGCAAAATAAGATCACCTTTATTTAATCAAATATCTTTTCATAAAATAAAAATGTACAAAAGAAGAACTTTCAATGACCAATTAAAAAAAGATACTACTATAATCAAATTATTATATCCCACATAAAATAAATTATCAAATTAATATATTTTTCGTGCAAAGAAAAAATTGAAAGATAAAAAAATGGAGCATCTTCTATTCCTTTGATTACTATAAAGATTTGTTTAGCCTTTTTAAATGTGTGGTATATTTTATTATTTAGTAAATATAACCTAAAGTTATTTTTTGTTCAATATATATTATAATTTGAAAATTATTTATCGGTAATTTATTTTTTAAATAAGAACATTTTTTAGTGTTTTTTAATTGATAAAATTATTTTTTGAGAAAATCTCCAAATTATTAAAATAATTATAACTATCAATTTTGTGTTTTGGTAGTTTTATTTGACAAATTTTAACATAATTATTTATCAAATTAAAATTATATTTTTCTGGAGGTAGTTCTTTTAAATAAAAAATATATATCAAAGTAGGTCTATTGATAGAGATTAATCGTTTTTTCCCGGATGTGTTGACATTCCCTTTTTTTTCATTCTAGTTATTGTCATGGGAAGGAATGAAGAAAATTAGAGATCCACGGAAACAATTGTTAATTATTTTGATGAGACATGTGGCTTTATTTGCAAAATATGAATTTATAGTATTTTAAATTTATCCTTTCTAAGAAATGATAATTCGAAAATCATTCTGTTGATAACATGTTTTTTTTTTTACAAAAAAGAGATTTGAAATATTTAAAGTCATCTTCATATAAACTTAAACTTTGAATTGATACGTAGCATTTTTGGCTTATAGTTGAATTTTAAGAGATTAAGATAGTTAAGTAAGTGGGTGAGAGATTTAGGGTGTGTTTGGTATGAAGGAAAACATTTTCCGGAAAATGTTTTCCAATTTTTTCATGTTTGGTTGGGCTAAGTGTTTTGGAAAATGTTTTCCAAATCAACTCATTTTCCTCAAATTTAAGGAAAATGACTTCCCTTCTAAACTTAAGGAAAACATTTTCCAAAACTCTCTTCCAACTTCAGATTACAATTATTTTTTTGTTGAAAAAATCAATTCATTTTGTCCCTATCCTCAAACCACCCCCCAAAAATAATAATAATTTTAAAGCTTGTTTTTAAATTCAATTTTTTTACCCCACCCTCACCCCTACCCACACCCCCTCCCAAAAAAATATTAAAAATTGTTTTTAAAAGCCCCCCCCACCCCCCCCCCCCATCAACCCCCCTATCAGCCCCCAACCCACTTCAAAAAGAAAAAAAATTAAGTTTGTTTTAAAAAATTATTTTCAACTTCAAATTTTTATTTTTTCATCCCGATCCTTGATCACCCACCCCCCTCTCCGGTCACCCCCCCCCCCTCAAAAAAATTGAGTTTGTTTTTAAAAAATATTTACAAATTCAAAATTTCATTTTTTCACCCTACCCTCGACCCCCCACCCACCTCCTACCCAGCCCCCCATCCACCCACCCCCTACTCACCAACCAAACATGAGAAAATAAGTCAAAAATCAACTTGTTTTCCAGGAAAACATTTTCTAGGAAAACATTTTCCTTCATACCAAACACACCCTTAGATAATTATCGTTTTTTTTAAATTTTACCTACAGATTTTAAGCTATTTCTTTATTAATGTTTACTTTTTCTGCTTCTTTTTTTCAGTTACCTGTTTTATTTGAAATTTATTTTGTATCATGACATTTTTTTATTTATTTTCTAATCAAATAGTTAATTGTTGTTTATTATTTTATTTTCTTTTGTTTGGCCTTGTTCTAAAACTACCAAATGACGTTGTTAAAAATTATCGCTTAAATGTTTTTGTTAAAATTCAATTTATAAATTAAAATAATTTGAATTATAAAGTTTTAAAAAAGAAAAAACAAATCTTGATCAGTTACCTAAATTTTAGACCTGCATTTCAATATGAAAAAAAAACTACAATTACACAAATTTAATTTAATCCATGTAGGAGATAAACTGATATAGTTATTTAGGTATTTTGTAATTTGTTAGTCTTTTTTTCATTAATAAGTTCAATTTTTTTTAAAAATATGCAAATTAGTAATATATAAATATTACGTGGTGTTTATGGTAGTTGCATTTGATAGATTTTGACATAATTATTTATCATATTTTTAAAAAAGATATTTAAATTTTTTAAAGTGATGGTATTTGAAAAGTTTGGAGTGTTTTGTTTCTCTTTTAATGAAGGTGATTGCTAGTTAGTTCTTTTGGATTTCTTTAAACTTCCACTAAATCTTCACATTTTATCATTTTAATCTCTAGAAAGATAACATAAAATCTTAGATAATTTTAACAAAAAGTTGAGAATATTTCATGGAAAAATAATTAATCGAACAAAATCATATTTGATAAATGTTGTATTATCTTAAGTTATGAGCCTTGAACACATACCTATAAACAAAAGAAGATCAAACATTTTCATTATTTCACAATGTACATATAGTAATTACTTTTTATTTTAAAACAAATAGAGTAATCTAAAATTTGAATATAATTTATAAAACATATGCTCACAAAACAAATAGTATAATAAATATTTAGTCATATAAATTAAAATGAAAGAACTGTCTCACATTGTATGATATACATGGATATAATCATTTTCTGCCGCTACTACATAAACACCCATGAAGATTTTTTGGCTTCTTAAAAAATGCTCATAACATTTAGACATTAAATACAAATTAATGATCTGAAACTAATAAAGAACAAAATTTATTGCAATATCCAATTTAGTGATTCAAAAAATAGTTTAATATTTACATAATTGACATAAATACATATTTTCACAACCTCACTCTCCAAATACTATTTAAAGAATGACTTATAATCAGAAATATAAGATAATTAAGGACTCTTAATATGAAAATGCTTAACTATTAAATTAAATGTTATTAGATTTAATAATACATAAATTCACAAATCTTTTAATCATGGCATGAGTTTGATCTCCGTCTAAATAATCAACACCAATATAAATATAGAAGTTAATACTATGTATAATTAAAAAAATATAGATAAATAAAGACAAACGACAATACAAATTACAAATTAGTACTATAATTTTGATAATTTTGAGATATTATATATAAAAATAATATGCATCAACTCAATATTACCATTTTTATTCCTTTGAATATTGTGCTATTCATGACGAAGACGGTACTATTGAAAAGAAAAAATCCATTGCTTCATTAATGTGAGAATTTGAAAAAATGTGATAGTGAGTGGGGATGTGATTGTGTGCGGAGGAAAGGAAATGGGAAAGTGGGAATAGTAGGTATATTTATAGGATAATTGTAATGCATTAAAAAGTCATATTATGACAACTTAATAAATCGTTGATGAGAAGTTGTCATTAATTTGAAATTTAATAAGATCAATTCAAATTAAAAATTAGAAATTTAAAAAATATTATTATTTTTGTATATTTTTAATATTTTTGTAACTTTTTGGTGGATTTTATTTTGGTGGATCTTATTATTATTATTAATTATTAGTAATTCTTTAATAAATAAAAATATTTTTAGTTTCAAATTTAACATATTCTTTTTTTTGGGAAGCTTTCATATTTTTATTAATAAATAATAATAATATTAACAATAATTTTTTTTATTATTCAAATTAATAAAAATATGATAACTTCCCACTTAAAAAGGAATCACACATCCCTATTTTTTAGAATTGTTTTAAATTAAGAAAAAAAAATTAGTTATATATTTTATTATTATATATATATATATATATATATATATTATTATTATTATTATTATTATAAATATATGTGTTTTCCAGAAAACGTGGGTAGTTCTTTCTATGAGGAGTATTTTTTATTTTTTGAAAGAAAAAACAGATTTTTTTTAGTTAGTTTATTCAATTCAAAATTTATAAATAATTATAATTATAAATAATTAAAAATAAAAGATTATTATAATAATTAATATTATTATTATTTATTAGTAAAAATATGATAACTCCCCCCCCCCCCCGCCAAAAAAAAAGGAATATTAAACCGAACAAATTAAATACTAAATTATTTTAATTATTTATATTTATTATTGACATCTATTTAATTATTTTAAAAAATTGTATTTATTTCAAAACAAATAATCAGTTAATTTTAAACCGAACAAATTAAATACTAAATTAAATTTTTGCATTTTTTAAAATCTGGATAATTACGTAAAATTTTCACACAGTTAATTTCAATTTAAAAATCAATATATAAGGCAATTTAAGTGTGGCTTTCATGTGAAGGTACATTTTTATTTTTATTTTCTTCATTTAGTGATTGGAGATTATGATACCATGATATTTTCTTTTGTTTAAAAATACAACTTTGATACTAATCCATCATTTCTTGAAGTTTTTGTCAAGTTACTAACTTATGTCAAATTGTGAAATAGATAAATGGTGCAAAAGTTTCATAATATAAGTTGTTGAAACCATTTCCTCCTTTCAAATGACTTTTAAGTACAACTATTTGCACTTAAGTTAATATTTTTTTTCCACAAATAATTACTTTTTTTTATCTTAATTTACGTGGAACAATTTGAATTTCAATAGTCGAATTCTAATTTTGACCGCAACTTCTGACAATAATTTTGATTGTCGAATAAATTTTATAGATTTGAAAGCTATGGAAGAAGTCAGTCAAACATAGCTATTTGTTCAAAGATATAGGAAATTAAAGTTGATTTAAGTGTTAATAATTACTTGCCATGAAATGATTAAATATTTTTTATTATTATTATTATGTAAAGATTTCCTAAATGTTATCTACAAATATTTTATTATACTCTTTCCCAAATTATAAAATGTAAATTTAAAAGGGTACACATTTTAAAACATATGTGCATACTTTAAAATTTGTGACATAAAAATAAGTCATATGTGTTTTTGTGACTATAAAATATAAATTATTTTATTGGGAGTCACATTTATATGTTAATATTTAATTTTTACTAAATATATAAATATTTCATTTTTGAGAGACTTACTAAAAGAAAAGGCGTGTAGTATAATTATAAGTTTATAACAATAGAAATACAAAATTATTGACCAAAATTAAACTAAAATAAGGAAGTGAAGTTACAAGTATAAAGTTTATATTTCCCAAGTATTCCGTGATAGTAAATTACAAACTCTTTAAATATATTTTTTAATTTTAAAAAATAAATTAAAATTTGAATTCAAAGTAGTTATAACTTTTCAACTTTATCTTTATTAATTCAAAAGTAAATATCTTTTCAAGTTTTATCTTTATCCATATCCTAAATATTTGAGGGTTAGAATTTGAAGTAAAATATTTTTTTACGAGACATGGAATATAAATACTATCATTATTATTATAACTTCATTGATGTCTATTCTTAAAAAAAAAAAAACTTGAAAAAATACAAAATATAAATGAAAAAGAAAAATGAAAATTTCTAACCTGAATATTAACTACCCCACGTTCCAATCCCTGCTACCTCAGATCATATGTACGTTATCCCTACTTTCTATTTTTTCTCACAAAGAGATTTCAAAATCATTAAAATGCCCACAAAAGTAACTTGGAGGAATTGTAACAGAGACATTGCACGAAGTGGCAAATACTCACTGTCCATCGTTTAGCTATTTGTGATAGAAAATAAACTGCAGCAAAGATGAAAAGAAAAGACTCGCAAGTGTGGAAATTTTCTCTGTACCGATACCCCTAAATATTCAGTTACAAGAGTCCTTAAATAGAAAACATTATAAATAAAAAACACGTTTACTCTCCTAATAATTTTGAATATAAAAACTGACTCCACTACTCCTATAGCCTAAAGACTAGGAAACAACTTAATGACTCCTAAACAAATGCAACAACCTAACTACTAAACCACGTCTGATCATGTTGCCAACATTCCCTCCCTTAAACTGAAACATCTTTCAGTTTAATTTGCAAACACCAAGTTGATCGTGTAGCTTTAGAAAGGACATTGGTTTCAGGGGCTTTGTGAACATGTCTGCAACCTGCTCTTCACTTCTACAATAAATAAGACTAATCTTTGCATCTTTAGTCAGATCACGCAAGAAGTGATACTTCACATCTATATGCTTACTTCGTCCATGTTCAACTGGATTCTTTGAAAGATTAATCGCCGAAGTATTGTCACAATAGATTGGAGTTGGTCTTTCCTGCTTAAAATGAAGTTCTTCAAGAATATTCCTCAGCCATACTGCTTGACAGACACACGATGTTGCAGCTACATACTCTGCCTCGGTAGTCGACAAAGTAACAATAGGTTGCTTCTTTGAAGACCAAGAAATAACTCCAGAGCCCAACATAAAAACATATCCTGATGTGCTTTTCCTATCTTCAAGATTTCCAGCATAGTCACTATAAGTGTAACCAACTGAATCTCCAGCTGCTCTCGTCTGATAAAGAATTCCAAGGTCACTGGTGCCATTCAAGTACCGCAGGATTCTCTTGGCAGCTTGTAGATGCATTTCTTTTGGACTCTCCATGAATCTGCTAATGAGACTTACAGTGTGCATAACATCAGGCCTTGTTGCCGTCAAGTACATCAAGCTTCCAACGATTTGCTTGTATAAAGTGTTGTCCACTTTTCTCCCTTCACGTTCTTTGACGAGCTTCAGACCCTTCTCCATTGGTGTGCTCACAGTGTTGCTATTTTTCATCTGGAATCTGTCCAGAATATCTTGCACATATTTCTTTTGAGAAATAAAAATACCATCAGCAGATTGATTCACTTCTAAACCAAGAAAATAATGCATAATACCCAAATCGGACATGTCAAACTCAACCATCATGAACTTCTTGAAGTTCTCAATCATAAATACATCACTTCTGGTATAAATTAAGTCATCCACATATAAACACACCATTAAGACCCCTGCACCTTTCCTTTTTTATATAAAGAGTATGTTCATATGGACACTTTCGAAATCCCTCCCTTGAAAAATAAGTATCTATGCGACTATACCAAGCTCTTGGAGCTTGTTTTAGTCCATATAGAGCCTTTTTCAGTCTAAGCACTTTATTCTCACCACCAAATTTCACATAGCCAGGAGGTTGTTCGATAAATACCTTTTCTTGAAGTTCACCATGTAGGAAGGCAAATTTCACGTCCAGCTGATAAATTTTCCAAGCATTTTGAGCAGCCAAAGCAATCACCAATCTGATGGTATCTAAACGAGTAACGGGAGCAAACACTTCTACATAGTCAACACCATATTCTTGCTTGTAGCCTTTTGCTACTAAGCGAGCTTTGAACTTGTCGACCTCTCCGTTTTCCTTCAACTTTGTTTTGTAAACCCATTTGACACCAATGGTTTTCTGATTTTCTGGAAGATTTGTCAACTCCCAAGTATCATTTTTTTCAATTGATCTAATCTCCTCTTCCATGGCTTGCTGCCACTTCAGGTCTTTAACAGCATCAGCAAAAGATATAGGATCACAATATGAAGATAAAGAAAAATGACTTACTGTATTTCCAGATTTCCTAGTCCCATATACCTCATAATTTTCCAACCATCTTGGTGCCCCTCTATTACGTTGTGGACGTTCATTGTTGAACTGAGAACCACCCGATTCATGTTCAACACTTTCAGTATCCTGTACAATTGGACTTGCTTGTGAACTGATCTCCAAAGGTCGTTCTGGTTCCTCTTCTTCTTCAACAGAAACTGGAATATGTTGAAACGAATTGTTATCACCCCAATTCCAGATTGCTTCTTCATTAAAAATAACATCTCGGCTAACAACTATTTTCTTGGTAATAGGATTGAACAAGCGATAAGCTTTTGATTTGTCACTAATACCAAGGAAAATTCACTTCTGACCTTTATTGTCCAACTTCTTCCTTGCCGCATTTGGAATATGTGCATATGCTATACACCCAAAAATCCAAAGTACTCAACATTTGGTTTACGCCTACTCCAAGCTTCATGAGGTGTCATACTTTGAATAGAGCTGGTAGGACATCTATTCAATTTATGAACGCTCCAACTAACTGCTTCTGCCCAAAAGTCTCTTGGTAAGTGACTTCTCTTCAAAAGACTACGCACCATATCAAGAATTGTGCGATTTTTTCTTTCACACAGACCATTCTGTTGAGGTGTGTAGGTTGCGGTAAGGTGCCTTTTAATTCCATGTTTCTCACAAAATTCTACAAATTCTAGTGAGTTATATTCACCACCTAGATCAGTCCGCAAACACTTAATTTGACAACCTCCTTCATTTTCAACAAGCACTCTAAACTTCTTAAAAGTTTCAAATGCTTCAGATTTTTCTCTTAAGAAAAAGACCCAAGTATTTCTGCTATAATCATTAATGAAGCTAACGAAATAACGTTTACCTCCATTAGATGTAGGACTTATCGGACCACAAGTATCTGAATGCACCAACTCCAGCACCTTCTTTGCCCTCCAAGAATTGCGTTTTGGAAATGGTTCACGGTGTTGCTTGCTATTAGCACACTCTTCACATACTTCATTGGGAGATTCAAGCTCTGGAAAACCCAACACCAATTATTTTTGTTTTAGAAACTTCAAGCTTCCAAAATTTAAATGCCCATAGCGAAAATGCCACTTCCAGGAATCCCCTTTAACTTTTGCAGAGAGACAAGATTTTGTGGAGTTGTGAAGATATAAAGGGAACAAGCTATTTGATGACATGTTAATCTGTGCGATTAACCCCAAATGAGAATCTCGTATCTTACAAACTCCACCTTTGATATTAAGTTCATATCCCTTTTCTTGAAGTCGCCCAGCACTTAGTAGATTTGTCTTCAACGCAGGGACATAAAACACATCATTGATGTTATGAATGGAGTTGACTTGTACCTTCCCTTTTCCCATGGCAAAGACCACAGAATTATCTCCAAATCTCATAGTATCTCGGAAAGTTTCATCCAGCTCTGAGAATGCTTCTTTCTGCCCACACATGTGATTACTACAGCCTGTATCGAGATACCATACATCATTTGAAGCTTTCTCTTTGGCAGTGTATGCCATTAAAAGTGAAATCTCCTCTTCTCCTCCCTTTGTTTCCACATCTTCCTTCGTTTCTGCAAAGTTAGATCTGCCACCACTCTTCCTATTTAAATTGGTCCGACACTCAGATCGATAGTGTCCAAATCGATGGCATCGATAACATTCAATTTGAGACTTGTCAAGTCTTTTTTCTTTTTCCTGGGAATCTGCAGTGCTGCTCTTCTCCTTTTTCTGGTGCCGATTATTTCCCTTCCATTTGACTCTCTCCTGATTTGTACCTTTCGAAGACATTGTTGCCTTCAATGCTACTTCATCCTTGTCCTGTTGGTTTGTTTTCTGTTCATGAACCAACAAAGAACCCTGCAGCTCATCAAGAGAAAGAGTATCGATATCTTTGGATTCTTCAATGGAGCAAACAATATAATTGAACCTTGTTGTCATTGAGCGAAGTATTTTCTCAATAATGGTAACGTCCTCCAGTCTTTCACCATGAATTCGCATTTTGTTTGCGATAGCCAACGTCCTAGAGAAATAATCTGTTACCGACTCACCACCTTGCATACGTAGAGTCTCGAACTCACCACGGAGTGCTTGAAGCTTCACTCGTTTTGCCTTCGCTATTCCTTGATACTTCTTCTTCATGGAATCCCATATTTGTTTGGAAGTATCCTTGCCAAGAATGGTTTCCAGTATTGAGCGATCAATAGCCTGAAAAAGGTAATTCTTAGCTTGGAGATCCTTCAATCTTAGACTATCCAACTCTGCCTTTTGTGTTTCCGACGAGGCAGTACCAGTTGCTGGCTCTTGCACGCCAATACTGACAACTGGCCAAAACTCTTTGGACCTAAGGAAGTTCTCTATCAACAAGCTCCAATGGTCATAATGACCATCGAAGCGCGGAATAGCGGCCTGGACAAAATTTTCAGAAGCCATCTTTTGTTGCTGTAATAGTACTTCAAAAAAGAAGAAAAAACTTTCTGGCTTTGATATCAAATGATAGAAAATAAACTGCAGCAAAGATGAAAATAAAAGACTCGCAAATGTGGAAATTTTCTCTGTATCGATACCCCTAAATATTCAGTTACAAGATTCCTTAAATAGAAAACATTATAAATAAAAAACACGTTTACTCTCCTAATAATTCTGAATAAAAAAACTGACTCCACTACTCCTATAGCCTAAAGACTAGGAAACAACTTAATGACTCCTAAACAAATGCAACAACCTAACTACTAAACCATGTCTGATCATGTTGCCAACAATTTGTATCGTTGTTGATGAGCTTCCTCTCTCTTAAAATAAATTTAGTGATACAATTTTCAGGATGTATTAATAAACTTAAGGGCTATGACGTGTGTGTGTATATATATAATATCAAATTTTTGAAGAAAAACTTCATTTTTTCCTAAATTAAAAATATATTAGCGTTGCTTCAAATATATCATATTCATAATTAATATTTATTTGACATTGGTTAAAATTAACGCGAGTTGTAAAGAAAATAACCGATTTAAAATTTTGTAAAGTTTTAACATTAACAAAACTTAAATGGCGTATGTGATTCCTTATTTTGTGGTAATTTATCATTATCATATATATAAAAGTGCCCACGTATAAACAAGTTGTAAAATTTATTATATAAAAAAATTAATCGATATTTTAAATTTGAGGTGGAAAAAAAACTTCAAAATCTAAACAAATAAAGCTAAATAAATAAATTATTATTGAAATATTTACTTTGATAAAAATAGTAAAATTCAAAATCTAACCGTAATATAAGATAAAGCCAAATATTTAGGGATAAGTGATAATAGTTATCTTAAAACCGGTAAAAGAGTAACTTATTTTTCAATCTCTATTTATTTATATATACTTTTATTGAACATGTGGAAGGAAATACAAATGATGATAGAGATATGGTGGGCTGATGTGATTAAAGAGAGGAGGCAAACGAAAGATTCCCATTAGCATTTACGACAAATTAACTTTGAAATTATTTTTTCACAAAAATCTTGAGAGCTTTGAAGCGGTGAATTATGTTGATCTCTTTTAATTAAAGGTGCAGAAAAATATCAATTTTAAAGTTAGGTTACTTCAACACTTAATAGTAAAAGGTTTTTTTTTTTTTAAAAAAAAAAAAACTATTTTTGATGTTTTATCTCTCTCTTGGAGCATTTGAAACAAAGTTACCAAGTTATCAACTTTAGATTTTTTATTATTTATTAGTTCGTATGATTTTACCTCATTCTTCTTTATTATTAACAATCTCAATGATATTATGTATAGTTATTTATATGAAAGGATTTTGATCTATAAAGTAGAAAGTTTGTTCATCAAAATTACTGCTTTTTTTCTAATTGTCAAAAAATTGTTGCTTCTTTGATAGCAAAAATATTTATGCATTAACTTTGTACCAGATGATTGCAGATTGTAATTGGTGGGAAAGTTGGCAGATTGTAATTGGTGGGAAAGATTGTAAAGGTTAGACTTCTTTCTTTTATATTTAAGAAATACCTTAATCCCAAATAATGAAATTTAATTCAACATTATTTCATTTTTTTTTTTTGGCAGATTTTTGAGGATAAATGTTATCACTAATTTAAAATGACAGTTCATAACAAGAAGAAACTTATGAGAAGTTTGAAAGTATTGTATCCAAAAAAATATGTTTGAATAGAGTAAGAGAAGTTTGTAAATAATTTTAATTATCTACAAAAAAAAATTCTTGAGATTTTTTTTAAGTTTGCTGAATTCTTTATTCGAAGACTACTATGTTATTATATATTATTTTGGGCTTTTGAATATTATTATATACATGTGATTGAATTTTATTTTATTTTTGAAAAAAATAAGAAATGAAACATGTGATGAGATGCTATTACTAATTTAAAAAATCTAGAAGAAGAAGATATGGAAGGATGTTGAACACTTCACTAACTATATAAAAAAAATTTGGCATTATATTTCATATTGGTAAATCAATTTAGTAAAGTATAATTAATGAGAATTTTTTTAAAAATAAATATAAATCATATCAATCAAATCGTGCATATATAAAACAAAACGAAAGAAATAATAAATAATATGACAATTTATATACTATATCACCCTTTATATCACAAGCCATCTCATTCATTACGATGAATAAATACTTAATAAAAAGGAATAAAATCGATATAAAATGATAAATTATCTCTTATATTTTAATTATATAAGTGAAATAAAAATTTATTTTTTATAGCAATCAACAAAAGTGAATGGAGGAGTATATTTTTATGAGTGTTCAACTTTTTTTCCCTCATTATCATCAAAATCAATAAATTTTGCATAATCTGTCTTCTATCTATATATAAATTGTACGTGCAATAATGACAGACAAAGTTATACAAATTTCAGTAAAAATGACTAGATTTTATAATCTCAAAAAATATATTACGTTATTTTATTCACAGAATATAATTTTTTTTAAAAATATTTTATGTTTCATTCTTGAATCTTAATCAACTCAAAACTTTAAATTAAATGTATATTTGCTTTTGAATTTGGGTTTAACGATAAAAAATTATCTAGAAATGTTTTTAAAAAGTAAATTGACAGATTAAGGTTTAAAATTTAAATTTAATACTAAATTTTTTTTGAGATGGTTACAATGTTTCCTCTTTGTCTTGATTGTAGAAGTTTTAAAATTTCAATTTTATTAAACTACAAGATAAACATAATATTAATAGATAAAGATTTAGTTTTTTTAAAGATGGTTATAAATTTTCCTCTTTATCGTAATTGTAGAAGTTTCAAACTACAAAAACATCTTTTTTTTTAAAAAAGTTATTCTAATCAATCAAATATAAGTAAAAATAAAATTAATTTTAGGAATTTAACATATTTTAGAAATCAAGCAAGTTATACGGTAAAAATTATTATGAACAAAGAGTCATTTCAAAATACAAAATCCTATGAGGAGTAATAAAGCAAACGTGGTCTTAGGGATCTTATTAGACCAAATATGTGCATGTGCCATGTCTGGTATTTAGGGGTGTTCACGGGTTGGTTTGGATCGGTTATTGGTTAAAATCAAAACCAAATCAAACTTAATCGGTTTTTAAATTATCAAAACCAAACCAAATCAAATAATATACATTTATCGGTTTGGTGATTATCGGTTTCGGTTTGGTTCGGTTCGGTTATTAACCATACACAAAAATAAAAGAAATAATTCATTCAAAATGTGAAAAAAGTGACAACAATCCATTCAAAACGAAAAATAGTTAGAATGACTTAAATTATTACTGAACTTTCGATCACTAAATTTACTATCAATAAAGCTTTAAAATTCACTATATTAGCCTAGAAGGAAGAGACAATAACATTTTCAGTACCACAAGAATTGTCATAGACACTCATATACATGAAATCAATAAGATAAATGTTTCATCTTAGGCATTTTTGTTTTCAATAAGTAAATTATAAAGAAATTTTAATAAAAATATGTATAAGATCTTTAAAATTGTTTATAAAAACAATCTATTAAGTATGTATATTAATAAAATATATGTATATAATTCATCGGTTTGGTTCGGTTATTTCTTCGATTTTTTTTAATAAAACCATAACCAAACCAAATACTATCGGTTTTCAAAAATCTAAAACCAAACCAAACCAAACCCAAATAAAATCGGTTTTATTTTATCGGTTTGGTTCGGTTTTTCGGTTTGGATCGATTTTTATCCAAACCGTGAACACCCCTATCTGATATTATGAAAATTAGGGGTGTTCACGGTTTGGTTTGGGTCGGTTATTGGTCAAAACCAAAACCAAACCAACTTAATCGGTTTTAAAATTATCAAAACCAAACCAAACCAAATATAATATACATTTATCGGTTTGGTTGTTTTCGGTTTTGGTTTGGTTTGGTTCGGTTATTAACCATACATAAAAATAAAATAAACAATTCATTCAAAACGTGAAAAAAGTGACAACAATCCATTCAAACAAAAAAATAGTTAGAATGGCTGGCATTACAGAACTTTCGATCATTGAATTTACTGAATAAAACTTCAAAATTCACTATTTTGGCATAGAAGGAAGAGACAATGACATTTTTAGTCCCACAAATAATTTTCATAGACACTCATTTATGAAACCAATAAGAAAAATGTTCTCACCTTGGACATTTTTTCTTTCATAAGTAAATTATAAAAATAAATTTTGATGAAACATAAATAAAATCTTTAAAATTGTTTATGAATATAATATATTATGTATGTATAATAATAAAATTTATGTATATAACTTGTTGGTTCGGTTCGGTTCAGTTATTTCTTCGATTTTTTTCGAACAAAACCATAACCAAATCAAATACTATCGGTTCTTAACAATCTAAAACCAAACCAAACCAAAACCCAAATTAAATCGGTTCATTTAATCGGTTTGGTTTGGTTTTTCGGTTTGGATCGGTTTTTATCCAAACCATGAACACCCCTAATGAAAATTATGTTATATAATATTAATTTAATGTGCTCAAATAAATAAGTATGATTAGTATTATTACTTTTAAAATATACATTACTAAATAGACAATAAATCTTAATTATTTTAAATTTAAAATATTATTATATTTTAAATAGCCGCATAACGCGCGGGTATGTATACTAGTAATCCTAAATAGGACTCAAATCTCATCCAAAAAAAACTCTTAAAAAAACGTTTTTTTTCCAGCCCAACTTCAAAAATTCATATCTCACTCGTTTTAAATCTGTTTTTCTATTAAAATATATTTTCGGAAAGCTACAAATGAGTAGATGATGAATAAATTATGTTTCGAACAAAAATACTGTACACCAAATATCCTGATCGCTACAAACAGAAGCAGTTTTTTTGGAAAACAGTAAAAAAAAAAACAGTCAACTTTCAAAAATTCATATCTTACTCGTTTTAATTCCGTTTTTTTTATTATAATATATTTTCAGAAAGCTACAAAAGATTAGATCATTAAAATATATGTTTCGACCAAAATTATTGTACCACCAATTTTTAGATTGCTACAAACAGAAGCAGTTTTTTCGAAGAAAATTACAGAATTTCTTTCTTTGTAGGACAAAGAATCCTATCTATATATTATGAGTCAGAATCAAATAGAATTTTTTAATCCACATTCAAATAGTCTTAAACAAACTTAACATCTTCCAATTTTTTCTAATCACTGATTTTAAAGGAAAAATAGTCACAATTTATTTCTTATCAACAATACAGTGAATGTACATGGAAGTAGTGAATTATGAGATAACTAACGATGACTCTGATACCAATGAAGAAATTTTAAAGGCAAAACAACAACAAGATGTGTACCTTGTAACTTGCAGCGGAAATATTTGTTGTTGATTTTGTTGTCTAAAGAAATTGCTCCAGATTACTCTTTGAATCTCAAGGAAAAAAGATCAGTTTTTGTTCACAAACTAAGAGCCTCCTTAGAGTGTTGATTGATTTGTCTAAGAAACTTACTTCTCTGTTTCTTTACTGATCTCTTGTTTTTCCTCTTTCTCACGTTTTTCCTCTCCTCTCTTTTTTACGTTCCACGTCTCTTAAAAGTTACTCCCACTAGGAGTCTTTGAAGGGGAGGTTGAACAATTACTGTTCTGCCTTATCATTTTAAAAGAATTATCCAATTAATTAATTAATTAATTAAATTGGATAGGGAAAAACAAATTGGGTCGGGTCGATCCACATGGGCGACCCACGACCCAAAACTTACATGACTATTCCCCATTGGATAGAACATAAAGGTACATAATTTTACAAAATTTATTCTATCCTTGGAGTCTTCCAAAGGAAGCACTCAATCCTTTATGTACGATTTTTCCCTCAAGCTTTCGCTCCTCAACTTGCGCTGGACTGGTGGAATGCCAATCTCTAATTGTACAGCGCCAATTGCATCATTGCTTCAGGCTTTAGTTTCTTTATTAGCACATGCGTTGTGATCGACAGAACAATGATCAAGAATCATACCACACCAATGAGTCACCGATGTGAAGGTAGGTATTCTTTAGTTGTCACGACCCGAGAGTACCCCCTAGACGTAACACGACATACTTGACCCCGAAGGGGTCTCATACAAGCCCTTAGCATAATCATAATCATAAGATCATAGGAAAATAGTGCGGAATTTAAAACATTTCTTTACAATCGAAGTCTTTTATAAAAATGATAGAGTCTATACACTATGTCTCAAACCATCTAATTATACTTGGAATAAAACTCTTGAATACAATCTTAGGGACGTAGCCCTTACACAAGTCTAAAACATAAAATAAAGACATAAAGGACATATGGTCAAGCCCTCGAATACAATGAGGACTCACCAATCTTCTTCTTCTTGATCTCCTATGGTCCTAGCTACAAGGATAGAATCCAATATCTCCAAAGCCTACACTTATAGAAAATGTAGAAAGATGGGGTTAGCACAAAAAGTACTAAGTATGGAAGCCATGCATAAAAATCATTAAAACATGCATAAAAGGGACATTTTCTTTGAAACCATGCCATATGCCACCTTTGAACATCATCTTTGAAATATTTGGAGAATGGAACTCATAAAGCAACTCACATACAATTCATCATAGCATAAAGCATATCATCATAATAGCAATCATAGTCTCCAACATAAACATAATACCTATCCCAATCTTCACAAGACATAGTTTATACACATAGTCAAATATCAAGATCATCTCATCATAATAAAACTACTACATAAGCAACCCTAAGCTATACTTGTGCAATGCATAGATAGGATCCCATAATCTTATCTACACTAAGTATCATCTTTAGGCCACCAACACATACATATCTTACTTTGATTTATTCATAGCCAACATACATAAGTAAGGAGTCACTCATGTTCATAACTTATAACAAGTGAAGTCAACCTTAACATTCATACATACCTTTCATACATAATCCATAAGTCTTCATAACATAAGAGAACATCACCATAACCCCTTTATAAGTCTACTTGAGCAATGTATAAGTGAAGTCCCATACCCCCACTCACACTAAGTAAAGCTCATTAAGAAGTCATAGCATAGTTCATGTTCATATTCATAATTCATATAAAGCATACATTCAACTCATAATCATCATATCATAAAAGAGACATATCATGCCCACTCTCAAAGCCTACTTGTGCAATGCACGAATGAAGTCCTATACCCCCATTCATACTAAGTAGAACCTCTTGAGGAACCATAGAACATGCTCATGTTCTTATCATAATTCATATTCTTATCATTTAGGGAAATGTAGCCTTAACCGACATAGACCATGTGAGCTACATGGAATCTGGTGTTCTACCCCTACACCGAAAAGAGGCGTCCTACTTGCCTAAGGTAGAACGTATATAATAGCTTATAGGTGGATCCACTAGCTATAAACCAATGTGGGCACATAGTTATGGGATATGGGGATTGCTACTAGAAACCCGGACTCGCTAAACGTAAAAGGTTTCCATCCCATGAGACAACATACATTGGGAAGCCGGACTTGCTAAACGTAAAAGCCTCCATCTCATTTTCATATCCACTCGGTGCTAAGCATAATTCCCTTTAAAAGTCATATTAAGTCTTTACTTAAGTTCATGGTCATAAGAGAATGCACTAGGCACTCAAACCAAATATATCATCATAATAGCTCATAGATTCATTAAGTGAGAATGTCCTTTCACTTTAGAATCATCAACATGCGAGTAAACCTTTCACATCGTATTCATAGTGTGTTCATGAGAATAACCTTTCAATCAATACAACAACATAATCATAGTCCTAGACAATTCATACATAAACATGTGTAAAGGGTAAGGGGAGAATGACCTTTCAACAATTACCACAATTACACAATAGTCATAGGATCTTCACTTTCTAAGTGAATCCTAAGCAACACCTTAGTCACATTATAATCATATCCATGTATGTGTGTGTGTGATTGTCCTTCCAATGACACCACAATAACATTATCATAATAGACACTTTATCCTCAAAGCATTCATAAACATGCATATAATATCATAATCATACATACACCTCATATCTTGCATTCAAGGGTCATATTGAGTCAATACATCTAGCATTTAATACTTGAAACATAGATACACTCATGACTCAAGTAATCCATTCATATCATGCATATTCATGTGATCATATTATAGGTCATGTGGGTGAAGTCTATTCACAATAGGGCCATATGCAACTTAACATATATAACGACTTCATTCTTAAAGCCTTAACATTCTTAACTTATTCATATTAGCTTTTACCCTTAAAGCCTTAGGAGTCATCTTCATACTACAAGCCTTACTATCAAGAAATGCCTCACATGATCATCATATATACCTAATTCTTAAGGTAACCTAACGATATGCCTCATTCTTGATCAATTATAGTCATATAGGAAACATATAAACTCAATCTCAACACTACACAAACATGATCCATCATATAAGCCCTAATCAAGTTAGTTCATGTCTACAAGTTTTACTTATAAGCAATTCATGTCTAGGTGATCTAATCTAAGGAAATTTATCAAGAAGTTCATCATTCTTAGAAGGTTACATCTAAACCCACAATTTGCCTCTTTCATGACATTGGCCTAGGCCTCATCAATTCACCTTAGAATCTTAGGTTAATCAAATATACATGTAGAATCATACTTAGATCATGCAATTACATCATAATTAACTCACATCCAGTCAATTGGACCAACTTGCAAAACCACCACATAATGTGAAGAAGAACCATAACTAGGATTGAGGGTCGCAGGGATTCTTGAAGGAGTTGAGTTAAAATCATATAAAATCAATCATAAATTTATAAACAAACATAATTCAACCTTTAAAAGCAACTTTAAAAGGAATCCATGGAGTTGAGTTGAAACCCTAGCTAATTGAGTTTTCTAGAATTGAGATAAATGCTTTTGAAAGGGCTCCTTGGGTGATAGCTACCCAAGGATGAAAACTCCCATACCTTAGGTGTATAATCCAACCAATTTCCTATTGAAAATATCCTTCCTTCAAGCTCTACTTGATCTCTTTCTTTGTTCTTCAATGGAGGTTCTAGAGAGAAGATTCTTGGAGAGGGAGGTAGTTGGGTTTTGATTTGGGGTCTTCGGTTATAATGAACTAATGAGGTATTTAATACCATAAAATACTTTATATATATGAAATAAACCCATTTTAAATGACCCCTAGTGAAAACAACTTAAAAGTGAATTTCCTAAACTAACCACCCTTTGGCCGAGTCTAGGGCAGCCTACAGGTGAAAACCATGAGACCCCCACCCATGGTCTGTGGATGGGGTCACGCCCAGTACTGTGGGGTCGTGGTTTGAGTCTGCAACATTACTTTTGGGACCTTGACCCACGAAGGCCATCCACCGGGCGTGGATGGACCTACGGGGCGTAGGTCCCATCCGTGGTTCACAATTTTCTTAACAACTTTTTGGTTCTAGGCAGCCTTGGGGGTTTAGACTTTAGGGTCCCCCTCAAGGACCTTTGGTTGGTCTTTGGGGGGGTCTTACGTTGATGTTTAACCCCTAGACACGTCAATCTAAGCTTGGGAAGTCAATATGCAACCTAAAACCAAGCATCGAACTCAAAAGCTCACACGTTAGGCTCTAGTTTTACCTATTAGTTTCCGTTAAGCGCTAGCTTGGTCTTACTAGTTTTCCAGGTCGTTACATTAGTCAACCCTAGCATATAGTCAGCAAGATTCCATCTAGCTCCTGCAGGATGCCGGTTCCTTTCCTAGAGTTATTTAGTAATTTTAAGCTCCAAATCCATCAAACTTGCTTTTTTTAAAGAATGTCTGCATACAAGCGAACTAGGACCCAAAATTCCTTCAATTAGCATGAAAATACAATAATATTTCATGAATTTGAGTTCAATGAGTTGGTAGAATACTGACTCGTCAGACAAGATGACACACTACTTGTGTCTACGTATTTACATCACGCCTATGCCTATGCTTACTTGTCCTAACATACTCCTTGTACTTCAGTCAAGATGACACTCGACTTGTGTCTACGTAGTTACATCATGCCTATGCCTAACGTCCAAACGCTTCATGCAAATTCATGTTTTTACTTTGTTTCATGAATAAAAGTAAAAGGCTTTTTAGTAAATGATACCAATCTTAATCTATGATTCTATGAATTAAAGTCCTATGATATAATGTTCATTATATGCTCGCGTATTATGTGTTTGTGCTATAGTTCTCATGTTAAGTACTCGTGCTTATGCATTCTTTTATGATTTGTTGTAAACTTGGTTGCTAGTATAATTCAGTTCATGTTAATAAGTACAGAAAATCAATAGATACTATGTTAAGTATAGTCCATATTCTCTCTTCTATCCATGACCCTCACTTAAGAACGAATGATCTAAGAGGGAGATATTATAACACCTCAAATTTTCAACTAAGATTTGAAACATTTCATGATTGTAGTTAGACGAAACTGAGTGAATTTATTGCTTCTACGTGTAAAAGGTCAATTTCTAAGTGCGAAAAGTGTATGGAATGTGAGTTAAGGTTATACGGAACCTGATATGGGGTGTATAAGTATTGAAACACCATATTTTAACTTAGTTTTGCATATAATATTGGGAATATCCTTGTGTTTGTTGATGATATGTTGTGATGAGCTAATAGACATGAGTTGGGTAATTTTAGGCAACATAAAGAAAATACCCATAAGATACATTGGAATGCAAAACGAAGTAGTTTGGGCTAAAATGAAGGAAAAATAGCTCTAGAAAAGACTATGAGATAGGCCTGGTGCCACACCTATCTAGAAACTAAACTTCAGAGACTCAATAAAAGGAGGACAAACCTGAGATTGTACCTGCGCCGCGAGGCTAGTCTCCTCTCGATGCCCCTCGCGCCGGGACCCCTTGTCTACCGAACTTGGTTTTCCTCAATCAATGCAGAGTTCGACTGAGATTATATTACGACCCTACAATATACATATATATATATATATATATATATGTGTGTGTGACAATGTTTTTAAGCGGGTAATAGCTATTAAGACGTATAATAAGATATTCAAATTATTATTTTGTTTTGTAAGGTTTAATAAAAAAAATTCTCTTATTCTGTTTTATATTATTATTTTCAGTAGTTTTAATTATTATAATTGTTATTCTACACTAGTTATCAGTAGCTAATTCATAACTAGGGTTGGAACTTAGGATCGGGATGATGATAAATAATGCGTCATATTAAAATATCCGTTCATAAAGGGGTGATCATTGTATATTAAGTTCCTTTCATACTTCACTCTTTCTTTAAAGACAATTGACAACCATTAATAAATAAACTCGCTCGTATTTTGAGCTACTTGAACATAGAGGTACAAATTAGGAAAAAAGGTTCATTAATAGAATATTGTGCTACCAACCGCCATCTAATAACTTAATACTGAGAAGAGATAGTTAACTCGAGACTTTTGACGGATGAACAAATTAATTCGACACCCAAGTACCTAAGAAGAACTTAGGGTGATATTCTCTTAATTGGATCGACAAATTTAAGGAGACTTAGAGATTTGTCAGTTTTTCACATGAACACACCTAAATCAATGGATAGTAAAGCATTTATTGGAGTTTCGATATCTAAGAACTGCAATCCTAGGTCATATTCTTTATAGATAAAAATCAAGTAGTTAAAGTAATTAGTAGATAATAATTAACCCCCCCCCCCCTATTCTATCATGATAGTTACTTTTTTTTGAACCTCAATAGCAAATTATAAACAAACTCTAGTATGCTCTACGTGGGATTCAATCACAACCTAGTTGAGTTTCTTTATTTTGCATCGACCGCTTTAACCACATAAAAGGGTGTAATTTGAGAGATATCAAAATTCTAGCACCATTGCCAAAAAGTGTAGTTTAGAATTTTATATTTTATAGAAATTCATTCGGTAACTATTTTAAATTTTTTTTACACTTGTTGTTTTGTTTCGCTTGCAGGGTTTTCAATAGTTTATGCCTAATACTAGGAGTCAAGAATCCCCCTTGAATCCAATTGACCTAGAAATAGAGAGAATAGTTAGGTGAGGAACGCTAAATTTTGTAATGGGTGATGAACATGATCACGGGTTGTAGCTGAGGTTGCTTTCCAAGTGAGCATGCTGGGACCATTAAACCTCCACCACCGGTGGAAAATGTTACTTTCAATAGCACCAATACAATATTTCGTTTATAGGGTATGATGGGTTTGTTTGGTGATCTACCTCTTGAAGACCGAATAAACACCTTACACACTTCATAAGGATATGTCTAGCTTACAACCTACAAGGTATCTCTCAAGAATGAATTAGATTGAGGTTGTTACCATTCTCATTGACTGGTGAAGCAATTACATAGTTGGGGAGTTACCAAAAGCATTCATCACTACCTTGTTGGAACTTACAGGTGCATCTTGGAGTTTTTCTTTACTCCAAGAGTACGTATCCAAATTAGGGATGAGATTAGAAACAACAAATAGGTGAAGCTCTACATGAAGCTTGGTTCAGATTAAATGAAGGTAGTTTAGTGTCTTAATAATAAGCTATTGGATGAAGTGTTCTAGAGAGCTTCTACAGATCGCTAGATACAGTCAACAAGTTTGTGGCCAACAATATTGCAAAGCATTCACTAATGTACCACACTTATGAGGAGTCCACTGCTTTGCTTGACCGGATGACTTAATACAAATAGAGCTTGACATACTAGAGAAACTGAGATAGTAAGTAGTGCATCAACTCAGAAGTTTTTAACTGAAGAGAGACTCAAAGAAGAGGCTAAATAGAAAAGGAAGACAAAGTTAATGAAGCAAATGGAGTCATTGACTAAGTATGTAATGGGTTCCCCTACACAAAAGGTGAATGCTGTAGCTATTAATAATCAAGGATAAAAACATGAGAACACTTACAATAATTATGAAGAGGAAACCCACTATATCAACAACCAGATGGGGGGGGGGGGGTTCCATTCGAACTACCAGGGTTCTAACCAAGGATCTTGGCAGCAAGGAAAAGGAAATCAAGGTTGGAACATAGACCAAAACACATGATAGAGAAATAGGAACCAAAGTAATTGGGACCAAAGTTTCAATAATAGGAGTACTAATCTTTATGTACCATCCAACGAAGGGAAACAAAGCACCGCCAACCCTCAGTGAGCGACCTTATAACATTTAAAAATAAGAGACATGCTATCTCATGTATTCAAGAAAGTACAAAATACTAAGAGCAATATGCAACAACTATGCAATGAAATATCTTCGATGGGATGAGTGGTAAACTCACATGCTACATCTATCAAGAAAATTAAAACTCAATTGGGCTGAATTTCAGCAAAGGTAAATCAAAGGTAGAAGGGTTCTCTTCCCAGTGACACAACTGCATATACAAAAACATATAGATGTAGTAGAAATCAATACATGGCTGTCACAACACAAGATCAAGATGTACTCACAAATTACGTAATTGTGAGTGAAAAGCTGGAAGAAGAAGTTATAAGTGATAATGCTCAAATTACCCTCAAAACAAGTAAGAGAATAAGCATTCATTAGCAATAAATTACCCAACAAGAGTCGGGGTCCAGTCCCACATAAAGTGATATAATTCAAGGAATTCAATTAGAAAATTAAGAGTGTAAACCAATTCATTTGTGGCAATTAAAAGAGAAGGGTGGATGATTCCACCATTTTACCAAAAGAGTTTTTGTATCCAATTACACAATTAAACTAGAATTCAGATTTCAAACAAGTAAAAGACGATCTTGGAGTGTGGGGATTGGTATCAATGTCAAGTAAGGGTATTTGTGCTTGCTCATTATCACTAAAAAATCATAGATAGGTTGGGTAATATTAAATAACACTACTCTTTTTTCAATCTCATAACATTAAATCATAGAATCTCCTTTCGGTACCATCTACGTGAATAACAAACCGACCCAATACCTTACTAGAATCTCTCTTTTAAGCAGATTTGGCAACTAGAATCGGACCAAAATCTTTCTTTCAAGAAAACTATAGTAAGCAAATTTGAATTGCAGGCATTAAAATAATTACCCACTTGAATTAATCTCTTTCGAGCATCAATCGAAGATCTAGGCTAGGATTAAGTTTGCAACCTTAAACCATAAATTAAACCCATGCAAAGTAGCTTAAATCCATGAATCTACAACAGTAAAATAGAGCAAGACACAAAACCCATTACAATAAATCGGCACCCAACCCCATTATCACACCCCTAGATTTGGGGTTTTAGCCAAGTATAATAAAAGTACAAGAAAATATACCCAATATAAATTTAGCCATTAGGGAAGTGAAATTAAGCAAGAATCTTCAGACCCACTTCAATTTGAACCTTCGATTGCCAAAATACAAGGTTGTTCACAAACCCCAAAACTAAGAGTATTTTCTCCAAGGGTGAAAAGAAAACTTATAAAAAACTTAGTCTCCAAGCTAATATTCTAAAGTTCTCTTCTAAAAAGTCTCTCCTATCAAATTTGATGCATTTTTCTCTCCTATGGACTATTTATAGTTTCTCAAAATTTGGCCCAAAATTTAATGCGTGAAAAACTCAGCGACATTAGTCGAGCTAGCCAAACATGTTTGGTGGATACTGTTTGTTCCTTTGCTCCCCCTTCATTTACTTCAGACTTCAGGTGTTTGAACCTAAGGTGGAAGACTCAATTGAGTCTGCCTTTAACATTGGGTAGATCGCTGATTGCCACATTGTTCACTCTTTATGCCTTCACTTTGAACTCAGAGTTCTGTCACTTTTGGTGATGGCGTTCTAGTTCACCCATTCAACTTTGATGAGTTGCCGATTCATCTTTCAGTCCGCTGAGTTGCCTTGAGTATTTTCACTTGTGAGCATTGTCACTTTGGGTGATGTAACACCCCTAAATACTAGACCAACATTCGCATGCCAATATACCATTGCTTAATTACTAGAATATGTTTTATTCTCATTTTGGGAACTTGAAATTTTGTGATATTTGCAACCTTGCTTAACATAATTGTGATCATAATTTAAGGTATTGTATGGGGGTATTTACGTAATTTTCTAATTAGAATTACATATAAATTGAAAGTGTGGTATTAGGTATATACATATAGGTATATATGTATGCTTTTTGGGCATGCTACTTTTATTTGGGCAGCCCTTTTAGTGACAGCTTTACATGTGACTAGCCTCACTTTTGAGACTATATTTTGACACCTCTTCTAGTAAAATTCGTCTCACCTGAAGTATAAGAACTTTAGAACATTATCTAACAAGTTGTTCTTCAAAATCACAAGAGAAAAACTTTGCCCTTTTGGCTGGAATTTGAGACACACACTTCTTTTTGGTAAGTGACGAAATTTGTTTCTGAGCTGGGTAGTGTTTGGTATTTTATGCATATCTCTTTCTCTGGAACTTAGCTTACAATGAATAAATATGATTTGAAAAGCTAATTCGTAGACCTACAACTCTTATTTTAAGTAAAACTCTAATTTAGCTGTTATTAATTCGCAATATGGGACGCAACATAGGACAAGTTCTGTCCAGAGTTTGAAATTACAAATCCTGTATGAACAACTGTTAGTGTTTTGAATATATCTTTTTTATACGAAATATATTTTGCGGTGATTCTTGTTTGTTTGCAACCCTAAGAGATGTATCTACATCTTTCATGAAGGTTATAAAGTCTAGTTTTGCCATTTTCCTTTTCAAATCTAAGTTGCGACATGAGGTACTAGGCTAGCCAGAATTACTATTTTGGCTGCATATCGTATTTGTACAGGCTAAGCTTACTTGTGATGATAATCCTGTTTTACATCAACATTATTGAGCTGCTAGGAATTAAAGAAGTTATTTAATTGTATTTTTAAGGTTGTATATACTCGTGAACAAGTTGAGGACCTTGAAACGTTGGTTGGTCCACTGTCTGAACTCGCGAAGTTGTGTTGGACTGTTTCTTTGCTAAAGCACTGAGGTTTGTGTATAAACTTGTACTTGCACTCTTTTAACTGCTAGTATAACTGAAAGTTGATCTGGTACCTTGGTTACCCCTTGTAACTTTGCATTGTCGTGTTAGCATCCTTCAAGACATTAAAGACGCTTGTGTAACTCGCCCACTTGTACGGATTGTTTGATCAGTTGGTACTCTTGTTGGGACCTTTTACTTCTTGTGGCTGTGACTTTGTCACTATTGGCATGCCTCTTGATTCGGATCATTTTCCATCTTGACTCTGGATTTTTAGTTCCTCTTAAATATGGAAGTTGTCTATTTTAAATACGAACTAGAAAACCATTTTTAATATGGTTCTTGGTTCTCTTGAGTATTGGGCTTTGACCCTTCTTGATACAGGGCGTTGACCCTTCTTGATACCTGCTTGTGCTTGGTGTGACGACATGATGGATATATTGGGCGAGCCTTGTTGTTGAATCACTTGGAAAACTATGCTATGAGCGTTCTTGACATTTGGATCTTTAAATATCGAACTTGATACTCTTTATATATTGTTTACTTGATATATTTATTATGTTCAATTATGCTGCCCATGACTTGAGAAAGGTAAGTTGGTGAATCTGAGGGCTCCGAACCTATAGTTTTTGCACCACTACGCTATATGCTTAGCGATAGTTGTTTCTATCGTAGGGAATGTTCGAGAGGATGCATGAAGCTGGCCATTGGAGATGGAGATTTTGAGAGCCTTAAGGAAGATCACATTTGCATATAGGCATCTATAGTTTGTATAAACCTTGGGACTTGTACATGATCTATGTGTTGTATATTTACATGAAATTTTGAGGACTAATTTGATCATGTCACCATGGGTTGTAATATAAGTATGTCTATATGTTTTGTTCTTTTGGGGTGTGTAAACCCAAGTCTTGTAATATATGAAATTTACTATTAGTTTTGAATGTTTGTGTGAAGCATAAACCGGCTAATTTCGGTACTCGGAAGTTGGTAATATTCTTGTTATCTCATCCTTAAGTGTGAGGATAATATATGCATGAAATGCTCGTCAGTTATTTGCTTAAATTATTCTGGGAGGGTTTTTCCGTCATAAGTTAAATTCCACGCCATGTCAATTTTAACATCAAATAAATGTTTAAATGGGCAAGATGTATATCCTTAACTAAATTATTCGTTATGAACCTAATCCCTCTACTAGATTAAAATCAGTATGCCCTTCATTAATCTCTTTTAAATGTCGCAAGTATTAAATTAGGTTTCTCGTTAAGTGGTAGTATCCCTCCGAAAGGGTCGCTACAGGTGAGGTCGGTCTACTTGGGGAGGTTCACCCTTTTGGTTAGGCGATTACTAGTTAGGAGGTTATACTCTTTTTAATGTTTTTGGCCTTTTTTCATGTATTCATTCTTGCCTTGTCCTTTAGCCTTCATAACTGCAAAACATTAAAATATCATCAGAATAGGAAATACTTAGACATTGAGGACACTAATTATTGAATCAAAATGACTTCAAATGAGTGGAATCATATCACTCATCAATACACCAAACTTAAAATTTTGCTTGTCCTAAAGTAAATCAAGAACACAATTAGTTCAACAAGGGTGTCAACAACAGTTCTCAATGAGAGTTAACATGCAAGTGTCTGATGAGGCCTTATCAACTACAATTCATCCAATTCTAAGTGTAGGCGGTCGCTAACAACTATAAACCCAACTAAGAGTTGGGGTCGATCCCATATGGAGTGATATAGTAAAGAATTTGATGAAGAACTAAAATTGTGTCCTAATCATTTGTAGAGGTTGAAGTTTCGCAACATTAATGTAAATCACAAAATTTTGACAATTAATGTCAAATGGGGGGGGGGGGATGGGATTCAGGTAACCAATTTATGACTACTAAAATCGAAAGTAAACAAGTGGAGAGGGTTTCTTGGGTGAGTGATAAATTGAATGCTAATTTCGCATAATGGGTGATTACTAGTTACTCAAAGATGTTGCATCTTGGTGTGTAGGCTAGGTTTTGAGTGCAATAGTCATTTCTCAATCAACTATTGCGATTCAAGTGAGTTATTTTGAATATCAGCAAAACACAATCGAACAACCCATTACCTTAATGAATCCACCTTTTAAAGCTAGATTTACAAGATTGCAATCAATTCCACTTTCTCAAGCTAGATTCATAATCATGCAATCAATACAATCATCAACTAATAATTCGACTCTAACACCTTTTTCTCAAGCAAGTATTGAGTACTAAGCTAGAATTGAATTTTCAACTACAATTCCTCAATTAAAACATGAACTATTAATTGAACCTACTTTGAAACAGCAATAAAATTAGTAACTAACAATACCCATTAGCTAATTAGAGCATTCAACTACATAGTCACACCCCAAGAATGGGGGTTTTAGCCAAACATGGTACAGAACAAGAAATCGTTACCAACAATATTTTCCTTCAGGTTTGACAACGATCCGCAAGTGTTCAAATGCTAGAAATTAGGCTAGAAGTATCACAATGCCTAAATCTCTACTAAAAAAAATGTAAAAATAATGTTCTAGACTGTAAAATTCAAAAACCCATAAGTGAACAATGTGGGAACTCTCTCTCTTCTTTTTAAAGTTGCATTTATACGTTCTCAGAATTCCAGCACAGAGTAAACTCGGTGAAGTAAGTCGGGTTTCACCGAACTGGTCGTCGATGCGCTGAGTGCTCCTCTTTTCACATTTTTGGCATGTCATTCAGCAAATCATTTTGTAACTTTTGGCGAAGTGAGTCAAGTTCGCTGAACTGGTCGGTGATACGCTGAGTGCTCTTCTTCTCGCCTTTTTGGCATGGCTTTTTATCACCTCGTTCTGTAATATTTGGTGAGCTAAATTGACATCACTGATATCTTCGGTGAGTCGCCAAATCACTTGTTTAACCGCCAAGTTGGTTTTGTCCATGGGCTGGCATGCTGGATCTTTAGGCGTGTTGAAGGAGTCGCCGAGTGGCTTTGGCGAGTACCAACTTTGCTTTCCTTCAACCTTTTTAGCCTTTTCACTCCTATTTTCTTTGTAATGTCCTTGACTTACTCTTTTGTCCTTCATTGCTGCATATTAACATTTTAACATCAGTTATGAGTATAAAGCATACATTGAGGACACTAAATCTCTGAATGGTAAGTCCTAAATGAGTTGAAATCTCTAACTCATCAACACCCCAACTTAAACTTCTGCTTGTCCTTAAGTAAAACACAAGATCAATTAGGTCAATAGGGATGTCTACAAATAGTGCTACTTGAGACTCAACATGAATGCACAAGAGGTTCAATCTACCCATGCAATGTTCAATTGTACACTAGAAGTTTCAAACTGTGACTAGCCATCATCAAATAGAAGTCAAGCTCACAATGCTTGCTTCAAATGCAAATTCAAGCTCAATAAGTGTATTCGAATGCCCTCACATCAAGAATGATTCCATGCTCACACAAATCTCAACAAAGTTGTGACTTACGGAATCAAAATCAACTCTCACAATATCAAAGATGTACATGCATGATTCTATCCATATGCTCGCCTGTATTTTCCAATCAACATATCACTCGGCTCAATCAAGATCACCAAGGTCTTTCAAGACTTGTAACGGGGATGAGGTTAAAAGTATGATTGTTTTAGCTTAATGACTTCTACCTTCATGAAGCATGGCTTGCATTTCACTTCTTCTCCTTTTCTTCCACTCTTTTAATTTTCACAATCCACCCTAAGTACTTTCAAGCACAAAAATTCGTGTATGGCTCATTGGATACCTCTTTTGTTTCCATCCATGCACTTCTTTTTCAATCTTTTTTCTTTTGCTTTTCCTTCTTTCTCTTCTCTTTTATTTTTTTTATATAGAAGGGTTCCATCTTTTTTCAACACAATTCTTGAAGGGTGAATTTCACAAACTTCTAGATCAATTTCTTTCCTCATTTTTCATCACACCTCAGCCTAAGTTGGCTATTCAATTTAGGTGGGTAGGAAAAAGGCTAAATGTGTTCATGTTTCATCCAAAGAAAACATTAGGCTCAAATGGTGCCAAGCTAGGTTCACACTCTCACAAGGTGGTCACAAAGAGGTATAACAACAATTTTGGTTCACTCTAAAAAGTTTGTACCTAAGATCATTTCTTTCATTCACCAACGTTAGTCAATTGGACCAACGAGGGAAGTTCTAGGTATCAGCAAGCACATATTTCAAGAAAATATCAACACACAAGGCATTCAACACAATCATCGATCATGATTCTACAAGTTAAGCTCGTGTGCAACGATCATCGCAAGACTCATTTCAACAATTGACTAGTCACAATGAGATGATAAGAGTCCACACATGACTAACTCAAATTTTCCTCATTGGACTTGCACAAACATATCGTTCAATCAAGAGCACTATTCAAGTAATCGGTAATGATCGCAATCGATACTCAAATATGCAAGAGAATAAACAGAACATTCACAAATCAAGAAATTAGGAAATGGATAAATGGGATAAAAAACCAACATTCACAATTTTCACCATAATAAACGAGAAGTTTCAGACACAACTAAAAGTAGTAAAACAAGCATCCAAAACAAAATAAACACAACACAACGGGATAGGTATGAAGATACCCACACCCCACCAAAAATACGAAACAATGTCCTCAAAGTGAAAGAAAATTAATGTCTCAAAGATAAAGCAAGAAGAGAGATAAGATCCCCCTGTTAGGCTAAGCCTAAGATGAACGCTGTGCATTTGGGCTCTCTCGATCGGGGCATCAGTGCCCATTTCTCCTCCAATATTGGGCTACACTCCACTAGGGCCAATCATCAATGTCCTCAAAGTGAAAGAAAATTAATGTCTCAAAGATAAAGCAACAAGAGAGACAAGATACCCCTGTCAGGCTAAGCCTAAGGTGAACGCTGTGCATCTGGGCTCTCTCGATCGGGGCATCAGTGCCCATCTCTCCTCCAATATTGGGCTGCACTCCACTAGGGCCAATCATCGAGGTGTCCGGAAGTGAGGCTATTGTATCCTTGGACTAGATAACCCTTAAGGTCCTCCAAGTACTCATAAACTGCCTCCTCCCGAGTCACCAACTCCTCCTCATCAGTGTCCGACGCTTTCGACTCCTCATCATTATCAGCTAAAGCAGTATCTCCGGTCACATTAGCCGGAGGGATCTCATAAATAGCTGGAACATTTGAAATGGGGCCTCGAGAATGTAAACTCCACCCCATAACATAAATAAATCACTGGATTTGAGTTCATCCACATCATGCCTCAACCTGCAACTCGGCCTTCAAGGCTGTCACATCCTCTGACTGTCGAACCGCCCTAATCACATGCCTCAAATTGCATGGTGGGGGCGTCTAATGCTAGGCCATGAGCAGTAATCAACTCTCTCTACTCTCGTAACTCATCTCGGATGGGTGCAAGGGTAGCAACAATGGCCCACTCAATCAACCCTAGGATAGCCGTCTTAACCCATGAAGCACGCACATCGGCTGAATGTGCTAGATGGCCCATGTTATACAGTATGGTCTGTGTCAACGGGGGTGGGGAAACAATATCAACAGTAGAAGTAGTAGGAGTAGAAAAACTAGGTGTACCTGATGGCTCATCGGCCTGAGTGGGAGGAGTAGCGTTTGTCGCTAAGGTCTCTAAATCTACAGCCAGGGATGTGTCCATCGAGGCTGTCCTCTTCCGCTCAGCCTTATCTCTAGTATATTCTTCCTTGATCCTTCAGATGTCAGTAGAGGAAGTGGGAATCACTTCCACATCTGTTTTTGCCACAATTGGCACTCTAGCTTGTCCGCACAACTCTGTGATAATCTCTGGGAATGGTAGTGAGGTCTTGCTTTCCTTAGCTCTCATGGCCATCTCCTTCTCGATAATCAACCCAAGATTCAGCCTCTCCCGATCAATATTGGACCCCGGAATTGCAGCCTTCGGGTGATGGAGAATAGACTCATTTTCTGATGGCATGAGTGTGCTGCTGATGAACCCAAACAAGTATCTAACGACGACGTTCAGGTCCTTCTTCTCAACCTGAACCCCTGGATAAATCCATGGAGGCGTAATATCGGAGATCAAGGGAGCCAACCACCCCTTAAGATCCTTTAAGGTCTTCTTCTGAATTTAATCCGCTCAGAAATGGATCACCCGGAGTGTGCACCCCAACACCTCATTTATGTCTATACTGCTTCACTTTACCTTGTTACCCCACACCACAACATAATCAACTGGTGCAAATGAACTGGCTTGCCTTTCTGAATTAGTTTCCCATACCCCTCATAGAACTCCCGGACCCAAGAAGGTATATACAGGCCTCAGAGTGGTGTGAAAAGCTCAAACTTGTGAAAATGGATCGTCTCCCACACTGTTGGATATCGGTCAACATTACCATTAGTGGACAACCTATTCTCCTCCAGAATTGTCCTCAACCTGGAGAGCCTTTAGTCTGTTCATCGATTGCGGAGGGGGTACCTGGGTTGGGGTACTTCTGGTGTCCGCTTTGGTGCCTGTAGTGGAGGTGGTGGAGGCGTCGGTAGTACTGGGAATCTCGTCGGATCATGTAGCGCTTTAGAGCACAACTCAGTACATCTCTGCTTGGTTCAGACTCGTAGACCGGAAATCTAGAGCTAATCTCTTCCTCAAGATGTGGTGAGGTGGGTGGAGTAGACACCCATAGTGTCAAAGCTGGAATTGCTTTGACTTTTCTCTACATGCTATTTCCCTCTCCCGTGCCTTTCCCCCATATTGGAGGAAATTTCGGTCTTGTTGATCTTGGAGGTTTAACCTCTGTAGCAATAACTATTCCTTTGGACTTTTACCGTTTTTGGGACCCTTGACTGGAACCTTTGGACTGGCCATACCTGTCAAAACAACACAAATTAAAAAAAATGCGGTTGCAACCGGTTAGTGAAGTATCAAGTTTAAAAATTGCAGGAAAACTCACCGATCAACTCGGCGAGTCGCTGAGTTCATTCATTGAGCCTTAGAAGGGTCACTGAAAATCATAGATCTCAAAATAAAGAAAATCAGCACAGATCAGTGAGGTATAAGGTCGTTCTATAAAGTGTCGAACTTGATCAGCGAGCCAAAGGTAGCTCGTCGAATAGCAAAGAATGATTTCCAATATTTAGGGCTGCAAAAAGGATATAACAAAGGCATTATGCAAGTCATCGAGTAACTTTGGCGAGCTTAGGCATATCGCCGAATGTTACAGAATCCAACAGCTATATTTCAAGACAAAAAGGGTGATGTCAGGGGTTAGTTGGCGAACCGCCGAGTCATTCAGCGAGCTCGACTAAGATTGCCGAACGACCTTTCGTGCCAAATTTCACCCGACACCCAATTTTCAATGGACACACTACAATAACCAAATTAAAGCCCTATCCTATGCAATTCACGCCTAGCCCATATCATTACCAACCTCGGGGTACTAAAAAATTCCTCAAATAATCTAGTATCGATGAAACAACGCCTTTTTCCCTTAAGAACGACGTCACCCGATCTATCATTGTGCAAATTAAGTTGTTTAGTACAATTCGGGTTACTCACACTTCACCCATATCAAACCCAACACGCTACAACCACAAACCCAAAATTATAAGCAATTTGAACACATGATTCAAACTACGGTAGGTTAATCATGAAATCTAACGAGTTTGATTAACAACCCACAATTCAAAATTGATTAAGCACACAAAAATATATGATAGATCTGTCAATTATGACAACACACTTAGAATATTGCAAGAAATTTAAGTGAATTCAGGATACCAACCTCTGAATTAGACAAATAAACGACTTGGGCAAAAGTAAAAACAAGAAACGCACGAATTCCAACCACATTACGACACCCACACAAAAACTTAACAAAAACTATGATCTAATATGATGTTGAAAGAGTACAATAGTCAAAAAAAGTAATATAAATACGAGTTTTGAATTTTAAACGGTTGGAAGCCTTTTGACTCTTCAGTTCGCGCCTCCATCGGTGATCATTACTTATGTCACCAACCTATTCAGCGACGCACCAAATGACACTTTGCCCACCAAATTTACCAGAACTCCAGCCATTTGGTGGGTCAAAAAAGTCATCCACATTGGGCACGATGAACCACTCGGTGATTCACCGAGTGAGTTCTGAGCTCGCCCATTTGCCTATTTCTCCAAAACTTTGAATGTTCTACTTGCACATCCAACAACCATTATTTAAACAACATAAACTAAAACTTGGGTTGCCTCCCAAAAAATGCCTTATTTAACATCATGGCACGACTAAGACATGATTTCAAGCTTCATTATTTGGGTTAACCATGGTATCACTTAGTAAACCTTCTTTTGGTCTTGGATTTAAATGAGCTGAGATTTTACCCATTTGTGTTTCCAGCTACTTAATAGACACCGAGTGTGAAGTAACCATTTGGTTCAGAGAAGAGACGTCATCTTTCATTTCCTTTATCACCTTGTCCGATCCTTCCACTTTGTTGAGAATACGAGCAAACATATCTTCGGTGCGAGAATTTGAAGGATCAGCCCTTGGATCTTTTAGCTTTTGATGCTCATGGAGAGCCACATATTGTTCTTTGTCGCCATCCCTCTCCCTCCAATTCATACCACTGTCACGCCATTCCCTATCTTGGTCTCTCCAATAATCATCGTGGTCCTTGTTCCAACCTTGATTCCCTTCCTTGGATAGTTTGGGCGAGAACCCCTTGGCTGGTTTGTCAAGAAATGCACTTCCTCATTGTAGATGTCCTCAAAGTATGCTTCATTAGTATTTACTACACTATTACTTTCAACCGCATTCACAGTCTTGCAACCACTTCCCATGATATACTTCGTCAATAGGTCCATTTGGGTTAGCATCGTGGCCATGTTTTTGTCTCGCTCTTGATTCTTTTCCATTTGTTATTTTGTTAGCCCAAAGTTCAAAGGAGACACCTGTTCTTCACTAGTGTAACAAGCGCGATTGATTTTCGTCATCTCATCAAGAAGGGTAGATGCTATGTCAAAAGGTTGTTGCATGGTTCCTCTTTGAATGAGTTGGTCTTCCACACCTTTGTTGACCACGTCGAGGCTTCGGTAAAAATATTGCAACAACACATTTTTCGGTAGCCCGTGAGTTGGGCATTGGAGCAACAATTTTTGAAACCTTAACCATGTCTCGTGAATAGGTTCGCCATCCACTCACTTGAAGTTCTGAATATTATCCCTCAACTTAACCATCTTTGAAGGAGGGAAAAACCATTCATAAAACAAATCAGTGAGCTCCTTCCAAGAAGTGATTGATTCACTTGGTAAATTGGCCTGCCACTTTGTTGCTTCCCCCATTGTAGAAAAGGGGAACAAACAAAGTCGGATTGACTCCTGAGTGTGAAACAAAATAGCCCACACACATCCACAAAGTTTTGAATGTGATCTTGAGGGTCCTCATGAGGGAGTCCCCAAAATAGATCCTTCATTTGCAACAACTGCTACATGGTGCTAGTCACGTGAAATACCACATTGCCCACAGTCTGAGGCAATCAGATAGCACCCGCACTTCCCAATTGATCCTCATTGACATCATGGAAATTCCCATTGTCATCGTTGTACCCAAGTTGGCTGGTGTTACTCCCATTCACACTCATCTCTTCACCTAGTTAGGAGCATCGAACAAAGAACACAAATAAGATAATTCAACTACAACAAAATCAGTTCACGACTAAACTTCAACAAAAGATTTCTAAACACCACTCCCCGGCAGTGGCACCAATTTTAATAACATTCAACTACACTTTATCCAATTCTAAGTGTAGGCGGTCTCTAACAAGTATAAACCCAACTAACAGTTGGGGTCGGTCCCACAGGGAGGATACAATAAAGAATTCGATTAAGAAGTAAAATTGTGTCATAATCATTTGTAGTGGTAAAACTTTTGCAACATTAATGTAAATCACAAAGTTTTGACAATTAATATCAATTTGGGGGGGGGGGGGAATTCACGTAACCAATTTATGACTACTAAACCTGGAAGTAAATAAGTAGAGTGGGTTTCTTGGGAGTGTGATACATTGAATGCCAATTTCGCGTAATAGATGAATACTAGTTACTCAAAGTTGTTGCATCTCGGTGGGTAGGCTAGGTTTTGAGAGAAATAGCCATTTATCAATCAACTATTGCGATTCAAGTGAATTCTTTTGAACCACAACAGGCAAAACACAGTCGAAAAACCCATTACCTTAATCAATCCACTTTTTCAAGCTAGATTTGCAAGATTGCAATCAAACCCACTTTCTCAAGATAGATTCATAATCATACAATCAATACAATCATCAACTAATAATTTGACTCTAACACCTCTTTCTCAAGCAAGTATGAGGTACTAAGCTAGAATTGCATTTATAACTACAATTCCTAAATTAAAACATGAACAATCAATTGAACCCACTTTGAAAATAAAATAAAATAAAATCAGTAACTAACAATGCACATTAGCTAATAAGAACATTCAATTACATAACCACACCCCAAGAATGGGGGTTTTAGCCAAACATAGTAAAGAACAAGATATCGTTACCAATGAAGTTTTCCATCAAGTTTGACAATTATCCGCGAGTCTTCAAATGCTAGAAATTAGGCTAAAAGTCTCACAATCCCTAAATTTGTACTAAAAAATGTACAAACAATGTTCTAGAATGTAAAACTCAAAAACCTTGAAGTGAACAACGTGAGAACTCTCTCTCTTCGATTTAAAATTGCATTTATACGTTTCTAGAATTTCACCACTTAGTCAACTCAGTGAAATAAGTCGGGCTTCATCGAACCGGTCGACAATGCGCTGAGTGCTACTCTTCTCGCCTTTTTGGTGTGTCTTTTCCGCAAATTGTTCTGTAACTTTTGGTGAAGTGAGTCAAGTTCACCGGACCGGTTGGCGTTACGACGAGTGCTCTTCTTCTCTCCTTCTTGGCGTGGATATTTACCACCTTGTTATGTAATATTTGGCAAACTAAATAGGCATCTCCGGTCTCTTTGGCGAGTCGCCAAATCACTTGTTTGACCGCCAAGTTGGTTTTTTCCATGGGCTGGCATGCTGGATCTTTAGGCGAGATGAAGGTTCACTCGGGGACTCGCTCAATGGCTTTGGCGAGTACCAACTTTTCTTTCCTTCATCTTTTTTTAGCTTTTTCGCTCCTATTTGCCTTGTAATGTCCTTGCCTTACTCTTTTGCCTTCATTGTTGCATATTATCATTTTAACATCAGTTATAAGTATAAAACATGCATTGAGGAAACTAAATCCCTAAATATTAAGCCCTAAATGAGTCGAAATCTCTGACTCATCAGTGTCACCACAATAATACTATCAAGCATATTCAACACTCAATCATGTGCTCAAAAAGCTTCAAATGATAACTAGCCGGTATCAATCCAAGCTCAAGCTCACTAGTGCTTTCTTTCTAATTCAAAACCATGTTTCAACAAATGCATTCAAGTGCCCTCACATCAAGAATGATTACATGCTCTCACAACGAATATCATTAAAGAAGTTAGGAATCAATACAACTCTCACTCTGTGAGAGAGAAATATATGCAATCTTCATCCTAAATGTTTACCCATATTTTACAATCATTACACAACCTAGTTCATGCAAGATCTCAAAGGTCTTTTAAGGATTGTAATGGGGCATAGGGTAAAGGTACGGTCAGTTTAGCTCTGTGACTTAACATTTTCAAAGTATTATTGTACTCATCTTCACCTCTTCCCAAGTTCTTTCTCTTCTTTTCACTTGGAGACTCAAACTTCATTATTTCATACAATTTATTGGACACTTCTTTTTATTTCATCACAATTTCTTTTTCATTTCAATTTTCAAACTTTTTCTCACTGTCACGACCTAGGGGTACCCCCTAGACGTAACACGGCGTACTTGACCTTGAAGGGGTCTCATACAAGCCCTTAGCATATCATGACATAAGAACATAGGGAAAAATGCAGAAAAATTAAAACTTTTCTTTACAATCGAAGTCTTTCATATAATAAGAGAGAGTCTATGACACTATGTCTCAAACCATCTATAACATTTGAAGTAAAACTATTGAATACAATCTTAGGGACATAACCCTTACATAAATCTAAAACATAAAAGAAAGACATAAAGGACATATGGTCAAGACCTCGAATACTATGATGACTCACCAATCTTCTTCTTCTTGATCTTACTATAGTCCTAGCCACGAGGGTAGAATCCGATATCACCAACCCCTACGCTTATAGAAAATGTAGAAATATGGGTTAGCACAAAATGTACTAAGTATAGAAGCCATGCATAAAAATCGTTAAAGCATGCATAAAAGGGACACTTTATTTGAAACCATGCTATAAGCCACTTTTGAACATCATCTTTGAAATAGTTGAAGAATGTAGCTCATGGGACAAACCATGCACAATTCATCATAAAATAAAGGATATCATCATAATCACAAGCATAGTCTCCAACACAACATAATGCATACTCCAATCTTCACAAGACATAGTTCACATGCATAATTACATACCAAGACCATCCCATCATAATAGAACCATCACATAAGTAACCTTAAGCTCTACTTGTGCAATGCATAGATAAGATCCCATAATCCTATCTACACTAAGTATCACTTCTAGGCCACCATGATCATGCATAACATACCTTGACCTTATCCATAGCCAACACTGATAGACAAGGAGACATTCATATTCATATCTTATAATAAGTAAATTCACTCATAGCAACAATCCATATCATGCACACATAATTTTATATATCTTCATAACACAAGGAAACCACATCATAACCCCTTTATAAGATAACTTACATTGGGAAGACGGACTACTAGCGTAAAATGTTTCCATCTAATGAGATCACTTACATTGGAAAGCCGGACTACTAGCGTAAAAGCCTCCATCTCATTTTTATATCCACTCATTGCTAAGCATAATTCCCTTTACAATTCATATTAAGTCTTTACTTAAGTTCATGTTCATGAAAGAATGCACTAGGCACTCCAACCAATATAACATCATAATAGCTCATAGATTCATTATGTGAGAATGTCCTTTCAACCTTAGAATCATCAACATGTGAGTAAACCTTTTACATAATATTCATAGTGTGCTCATGAGAATAGCCTTTCATTCAACACAACAAGATCATCATAGTCATAATAGTACATGCATAATAAAGTGTAAGGGTATGAGGAGAATTACCTTTCAACAATACCATAATTACACAATAATCATAAGATCTTCACTTTCTAAGTGAATCATAAGCTTATACACAATTCTCATAAATATGTTCAAACCCTCATAACTTTACCCTTCAAGGGCCATGAACCACAAGCAACACCTTAGTCATATCATAATCATATTCATGCATGGGTGTATGTGTGTGATTGTCCTTCCAATGACACAATAACAACATTATCATAATAGACACTTTATTCTCAAAGTATTCATAAACATGCACATAATATCATAATCATGCATACACCTCATATGTTGCACTCAAGGGTCACATTGAGTCACACATTTAGCATTCAACACATGAAACATAGATACAACCATGACTCAAGTAATCCATTCATTTCATGCATAAACTCATGTGATCATATTATAGGTCATGTGGGTGAAGTATTTTCACAATAATGCCATATGCAACTCAACCTGCATAATAGCTTATTTCTTAAAGCCTTGACATCCTTAGTTTATTCATTTTAGCTTTTACCTTTTAAAGCCCTAGGAGTCATCTTCATGTTACAAGCCTTACTCTCAAGCAATGCCTCACAGGTGCATCATGCATACCTATTTCTCAAGGTAACCTAGCCACATGCCTCTTTCTTGATAAATTATAGCTATATAGGAAACATATAAACTCAATCTCAATACTACACAACCATGATCCCTCATATAAGACCTTAATCAATTCAATTCATGTCTATAAGCTTTACCCTAAAGCAATGCATGTCTAGGTCATCTAATCTAAGGCAATTCATATAGAAGTTCATCATTCTTAGAAGGCCACATCTAAACCCTCAATTTGCCTCTTCCATGACATAACCCTAGACTATATCAATTTCATCGTAGGATCTTAGGTTAATCAAGTATACATGTAGAATTATATTAAAATCATGCAATCACATCATAATCTACACCAACTTGCAACAACATTCATAATGTAAAGAAGAATCATAGCTAGGATTGGGGAACTCATGGATTCTTGAATAATTCAAGTTAAAATCATGTAAAATCAGTAATTCATTCATAAAAAAACATAATTCAACCTTTAAAAATAACTTTTAAAGGAATCCATGGGGTTGAGTTGAAACCCTAGCTATTTGGGTTTTCTAGATTTGAGATAAAAGTTTTTGAAGGGGCTCCTTGGGTGATGTCTACCCAAGGATGAAAACTCGCATACCTTAAGTGTAGAATCCAACCAAAATTGAAGGATAAAGGCTGATCTTGAACCCTAAGCTTGACCTTGTTCTTGCTCTTCAATGGAGGTTTCTAGAGAGAAGATTTTGGGTGAGGAGAGTGTTTGGGATTTGATTTGGGGTTTTATAATGAATTAATCAGGTGTTTAATGACTTAATATATATAACTATATTAAACAACCCCCAATTAAAGCTAATTAACGAGGAATTTCCTAAACTAACTTACCTTTGGCAGAGATTTTGGACAGCATTGCAGGCCTCACTCACGCCCTCTACTCACGGACCGTAAGTGGACCTACTGACCATGCTTCTGGTCCGTAGGTCAGGGATGGGGCTTGTTTTTGAGTTCTTGACTCATTCCCAAGAGCTACGGAGCGTGGATGGACCTACGCCCCGTAGGTGCCATCCGTAGCTCACTTCTTGCGTAGTCTTGGGGTAGATTTGGGGGACTGTTTTGGGGTCATCCTCAAGGACGCCTTTGGTTGGTCCTTGGGGAGTTGTACCTTGACGTTTAACCCCTAAAACCCTCAACCTAAACCCGGGAAGTCATTTTACACTTCTAAACCCCACATTCAACTCAACAACACACTCGTAAGGCTCTAGTTCCACCTACTAGTTTTCCGGGTTGTTACACTCACTCTCTCTCTTTGTTTTTTGTAAGGAGGGGATCCTTTTTTTTTTTGCAAAAAACTTCAAAGTTGTGTCTCACTTTTATTTTTCTTTACTTTCCACTTAATTTTGTTTAATCCTTCCTTTCCATGAACCCAACTTAGGCTTTTGGCCTAAGTTGGCTATTCAAATAAACCAATGTTTAGAAAAGGGAATATTCATGGGTGAGATGTTAGGGAAAATTCGGCTCAAGAGATTTCAACAAGGTTGACAACAAATGGTACGAAAATGGTTGTACACCATCACAAGGTACCCAAAAAAGGTATGGCCATTTGGGTTTCCTCTCAAAATTGTACCAAAGATAATTTCTTGCCTTCACCCAAGCTAGACAATTAGACTAACAAGACAAATTCTAGGATTCAACAGGCATGCTTTCAAGAAGGACCTCACCACACATGTAACTTCAAACAAAATCTTTTAACACAACTCTACAAATAAAAAATCTTACGTGCGATGTTCATTACAAGGCTAACATCAATACACAACTAGTCAACACAAGAATAAAATAGATCATTCAAAAGTAAAATAATGATTTATTTCTTGCAAATTAACAAAAAACACATTTATAATCATAAGTACTACACAAGACATTTATATTGAACATAATCGATCCTCAAACATCAACAACAAAAACTCAGGCAATCTCAATCATTTCAAAAACTCCAAAATCATGGGGGCAATAGATAAAAAGAGAGACAAAATGAATCAAAACCATCAGCTATCATAACAAGAACCAAAATATTACAAACATCGCAAAATAAAACAGGAAATAGCAAAATACAATCAAAAAGGAAATATAGTCACAAATTCCCTCACCCCACCAAAATAAAAATAGTAGTGTCCTGAATGCTATCAAAAGTAAGTATGGGAGGATACTAATATAAAGATCCCCTAACAAGCTATGCATGTAAAGTTATATGATCCTTGGACTCTGAAAGGATGACATATCTCAGGAATCAATTCCCGAGAAAACTCACTTAGAGGTCTGCACAATAGCATCAATCGGGCATCAGTGGCCTGCATATCCATATGAGGAATGATTGAGTCTAAAGAAACTCCACTAGTGCCAACTATGGAAGTCTCCATACGAGACCTATATTTGGTAGCCTGCACCATCATCTCCTCAATATCATGCAACTCTTTCAGTGTCTAAGCTATTCTCTACTCACCCTCTCTTAAGAACTCCTTCTCATATATCTCCTCAGAATCGTCATTTACTCCATCCTCAATATCAACAGGCTGCTCGGCCGTGCTACTAAGGGCATCAACTCTAGGCTTGGAAGGAGGCACAAACTTACGCATATTTGGAAATGGTACCTTACCCCAAAGCATGGAGATATTAGTAGAACTCAACTGGTCCACATCAGCCCCAAGTGTAGTAACCTCTCCCCTAAACTCAGTCAAACCAACAAAGCTACCCTCACTCTACTTTCTAGTCTCCACTCTAGTGGTGACGTTGTACAACCTCTCTCCCATATGGAGCTAAAGTGGTCCTATGCAGCATAAACTCAGACCTAACTGGTACATCAATGTCTCAATCACTTGCTTAATAATCTTAATTATATCCTTCTCTATCCTATATGCCCTAGAATCCATGGACCGGGCTAAGTTGCCCATCTGGTATATCAAGGCCTAGGTCAAGGGAGGTTGGGATGCAGGGGTAGGTGCAGATGAAGTAGAAAGGGTAGCTGAGCTAGAAGGTACATGAAGGGCTAAGGAATAATTGGTGGCTCAAGAGAAGGAGAATGATGAGTAGCATTGGCCTCAAGGCTAGGAGGGTCTACCACATGGGTCGTTCCTGGTGGCTGTGGATTTCTCTGAGTCGCGTTATCTTTTAAATAGTCTGCCTTAATCCCTGTGATATCATGGAAGTGGTGGGGGTGATCCAACCATTTTTCCTCTCTCAGTATGACACTCTCGCAGTCTCACACAATTATGTGATAAAGACTAGAAAGCGGAGAGAGGTCTCCTCCTAACAAGCTCTCATTAGCATCTTTTACTTGTAATGGCACAAACATGAATATCTGCCCATTCAATGATGTTGCCAACTAGAAATGCATTTCGATAATGGAGGATGGATTCCTTATGCGACGACGTGACGTTAGTGGTAGTGAACCCAAACTAATATTTGGAGGCAATGTTCATGTACTTCTTTTCGATCTTTACTCCGTCAGCCATCCACATAGAGGTAATGCCAGAAATTAGGGGTGCCAGCCACCACTTGAGTACATCCACGCTATGTTTCATTCAAATCTTGTATAGGTCTGTCATATTTTCCTTGGTGCCAAAAATGTTATTTATGGCACTGGCATGACGTTGTACTATTTTCTCTCAGATATCAACTTCTTCCAAGGGTCTCCACACCACATCTTTCCTTTTATTTGTAGGGCCTTTGCATAGGACTCATAAAATTCCCTCACCCATGCTGGGACATAAGGGTGTCGTGCTCTAGTTAACCACTCAAAACCCAAGGAATTTTATTGTGTCCCAGATTTTGGGGTAGTCACTCATTACCACATCAGTGGATAAATGCCTCTCCTCCTAAAATGTTAGGTCTCCTGCCGCTTTGAGCCTATTCAGGGATCTTTGAGCTTTTATAAGGAAAACACATGAGGCTGGTGATTCGAACTGAGAGCTCTATAGCGTCTTGGACAATATGTCTGTTATTTCTCTTTCCACAACCTTCTTTTGTGCTTCACTCATACGCGAAGATCGCAAAGTGGAATGTTGTTGAGGAGCCTTCGAAGGCTCATTGATGGTGATCCCACTGTTCTTCTTTGATGGGGTGAAGGTGGAGACTCATGTTCAGAGTCGGAGGAGACTACCCTCATGCCTTTTAACTTAGCTGTTTACTACAAGGAATAATATCCAAACAAATATCGGGTGAAGGTTAGTAAAAAATAAGCTCAAATACAAACACAGTTCAAAATAAGTTCTAAGGCCGACCTAAATGGAAGGTGATTCACCTAAAAGGTTAGGCGAGTTAAAGCAAGCTTGCCGAAGTTGACATAACACATTTTTATTTCACTCAGGCATGAAAGGTTGAGTCAACTCTAACTGGACGATTCCCCGAGTTGGTTTTGGCGGGCTAAGACAAGTCCATCGAAAGTGACAGTGTTCAACCAAAAAGGAACAAGCAAAAGGGCATTGTCCACTCCAACTCAATGATCTTTGTAGTTGGTTTTGTCGAGCTAAGAAAGCCCGCCGAATGAGATTGTACCCAGGTTGCATATTCAAACTCAGAAGGTGATTTAGGGCTTACTCGAAGTTTCGTCTAATCACCTTGGTGAGATGCGACAAGCTCGCCGAACAGGTAATTTCATTCCAATGCCTATTTTTCACAAATTTAATACTGATATGGAACAATTCCCCTTACATAAGAAATTTTACACTCTACCCACATGCTATTATACACATGGGTACTCAGACCTCCCCCAAGTTTTCACAAAGTTTTGCCTAAATTGATGATTCACCCTTAATAAAGTCATCACTCTATCAATCATCAGATAAATACAAGTATTCGGGGCAACACTGGGTTAATAAAGCTTCACCTAGATCAATTTCAAGCAAGACCCAATCAATTTAGCACAACAATTTCAAAATATAACCTTCACAATCAATTTTAGCAATTTCAGGCACAATTGCATCTATTCTAGGTCATGGGCATAGTTCAATTAGTAACATTTAGTCATGTCACGACCCAAGGGTACCCCCTAGATGTAACAAGGCGTACTGAACCCCGAAAGGTCTCATACATGCCCCTTAGCATATCATAACATAAGATAAAAGAAATGATGCGGACATTTTAAAACTTTATCCATACAATCGAAGTCTTTTATAAAAGCAAGCGGAAGTCTAAACTTGTCTCAATTAGCCATCTAATACAATCTTTGAATCAAATCGGGACACAACCCTTACAATATATTCCGAAAGTGAAATACAAGAATGAAACTACTAAATGAAGATATTTGTCACACCCCGAAAGGGAGGGCGGACATGAACTATATGGATACTTGATCTACAAATAAGCTATGACATGTAAGAAGTTGCAAACTAATAAGCGGGTGGAATAACCACACATGATATATATATATATATAGATACAACCCACAAAGTTATCTGAGAAAAAACTATACAACCTGATACATTAAGATGTCCAAGAAGCCTCTAAAAGATGTGCAACATCAAATTGCTAATAACTTGCCGAGACAGACCTCGGCATATACAACTAGCAACTTGTGCATATCATCAAAAGTACTAGATACAAGCTAGCTCCGGATAGAGATGGAGCTCACCAAAACATCAATTGAAGTCAACAAGAGAACCTAACGTGGATGTCTACTTCCCTGAGAACCTGATCCTGCATTTACAAGGAAATGTAGCGCCCCATATACAGGGACGTCAGTACATATAAAATATGTACTGGCAGGAAGAGCAAACAGAATAACAGATCGATAGATAGGAAAGCTCATATGAATTAGATATTACATAGAGAGAACTAAGAGTATATTAGGAGTAAACATAAGATATACAACAGTACCCTACGCATTGACTTAATTGACTCATAATATAATATCTCATGCAATTATCAATATATCATGATACCCATAGTTTTCCCAGGTGGAGTACTTTAAATTTTTTTATTACAAATGTTCACGCGATGGCCGATCAAGGTAACTCACATTACCTATACGCCATGAGTTTCCAAAAAGTTCATCTCTATGTTTTTATGGATATGTTATAATCGCGGTCTGGTACGAGGTGCACCCATCATGGGCTCACTATGAGGGTCTGCCCGCAGGCCATATGTGCCATGTATTGGCTCGAGTCAAGGGGAACTAGTATATGAGATTTCTGGCCGACTCCAAATACAAATGATGTCACAAGGGTGGTACACCACAATATTTAGGCTCACTATAGTGGTTTGGTCTCAATCCTGTGCACAGAATCATGTTGCGCGAATGTGTCAAGTAGAAACTATGAATACCCGCCCCTCGCTATTTTTTATCGAATAATGTTATAAGATCTATAATATACTATTTATGCTAACGGTCGTTCAGCTAATCAAGTAACTAACCAATATGAAGGTTTTACTTTCGTGTTTTAAGTGAACTAACTTGACCTTTATATAAGAATCACGTGACACGGACGATGCCTCAAAGGCGAAAGGAGTTTAGCTTCACATACCTTGTTGCTTCTTAGGCTAATGGTAGTTCCCGGAGCCCTAATCGATAGAACCAAGTCAATCTACATAATTAAACTCAATCGGTAAATCAACTCCCAATTATTAATGTGCTACAGTTAATTATTACCAACATGATTTAGCCACCAAGAAAATCAACCTAGTTCATCTCCATAATAATTCATAATTCCAACAGTTTCCTCACTTGATTTTTCTTGCAATTCATCATTGTCATTTGAACCAATCAGGAATCCTTAATTATCTCATAGTCTTTTGATTTATATCCTTGATTCAAATCCAAGGATGCTATCTACTTAAAATCATGTTTCCACCTCAATACTTCATCCTAAACTATATATACACATCTATAACACACATAACTCTGAAGTTAAAAGAAGAGAATATAAGTTACCTGGACTTAACACTAGGGAGATTTTCACAATTTTTGTTGTCGAATACTAGAACTCTTAATTCCTTTGGGTTTAACAAGAATTGGATTTTCTCAACCAAAATTTCCCAAATCTCTCGTGCTTCCAGAGCTCTAGAGTAGCAGATAGTTAATTTCCTTCCACCGAAGAAAGTTCGTCAGGTTCCATATATTTCTTTCTTTAGGAGGTTGCCTCTTTGATTTCTTTTTATTATTGTTATTATTAACCTTGTAAGGGCTGAAGTACTAATTAAATATATCAATACTTATCCTATTACCCAATAAAAGTTAGTGGCTGAAATTAATTGCAAGGACCCACTGTCCATTGCTTCACATAATTGACTCAAAGGTATTTAAATTTGCTTTCTTTAAAGAACCAAATAAATCCCACCAAATACAGAGCAATTAATTTACCCATGTCTATATCTATAATTACCTTTCTTTATGAAAACAAAATGCCAGGAAACCATTCAATATAACTGCTGCGTTTGACTTATAAAATAGCCAATTAAACCTTAACTAGGAATTATCTTTTCCTTTTTGATGAGATGTTACCTTAAGGATAAGAAATGCTCACTTGACATTTCTTTTAGCTGGCAGCAGCCATATATATATATCCACTTTAATAACATTAACAAAAGCACCAGATCTATTTGTAACACTTTCTATGTAATTTCGTAAATACCAACATTTTATAGCACACTCAACTTCCTTAATTTGGTATATAGAGCTCCATATAGCCGTTTATGGCTTAAGGGTCAGATATTTACTTAGTAGTAAACTTACTTCAAATTCCGAGATGCTACAATATCCGTCTTCAAATCATGAGGACTCACCAACTAGAAAGGAGAATGATCAATTCCAAGCTCTAGCCACAATGGGAACCAAATTAAGTGACTATCCTTACAATTGGGGAAAATGTAGAAAAATATGGGTTAGTACAAAAATGCACTAAGTATGATAGCCATGCATAAAATCATGAAATCATGCAATAAAGGACATTTTAGTTGAAAATCATGCACTTTACCAAGTTTGAGAATCATCATGAACTTTAGTGTAAAATCATAAGTCATAAGAATATTCAACATATAGATCATCATAGTATAATAGAACCATCTCATAAGTAACCCTAATTCATACTTGTGCAATCCGTAGATAAGATACCATAATCACATCTACGCTAAGTACCACTTTTAGGCCATCATAATAATACTTACCATTCTTTAATATCATCCTTAGTTAATACTCATATACAAGGAAACATTCACCTTTAATAATTCGTATCAAGGAAAACAACTCATAGCAACAATCCACATTAAGCATACATCATTTCATGGACCATCATAACATAAGAGGAACACACCATAACTACTCTCAAAGCCTACTTGTACAATGAATGAATGAGATTCCATACTCCCACCCACAATAAGTAGAGTTTCTTGAGAAGCCATAGTTCGTAATCATTCATTGTGGGGGTAAGCCTTAACCGATATAGAGCATGTTAGCTAAACATGGAATCTGATGTTACCCACACCGAAAAGGGTATCCTACTTACCTAAGGTATAACCATTAACTTATCTTAGGTGGATCCACTAGCTAAAGACTTATGAGGGCACATAGTTATGGGATAATGATATTGCTACTAGATACTGATGAGTCCATAAATTGGACTCATTTAGGGCTATATTTTAATAGAAATTGTGTCCTCAAATTCTTATTTTATCTCAATATCTGATGAAAACCCTTAAGTTTCAAGTATTTGAAGTTTGAAGGAAAGCATGGACACTATGTCGCAAAAAGGAACGAAAAGGTTGAAAAGAATGAACAAATGAGGGACTGAGGATCGTCGAGTCCACTTGGTGAGTCGCCGAAGGGTCTTACTTCACCTTTTGTTCCAGTGTGCTGAGTCCTGAAGGAAAGGATCAAGTCGGCGGAAAAAGGGAGCAGGCGGTGCATCACCGAGAAGTTCCGCAAAGTAGTACCATGTCGCCCAATGACCCAGAGCATGACGATGCTGAAGGATGGTGCAAGACGGCGATGAACTATACCAAAAAGTGAATTGCCGAGTTGATCGGCGATTCCGACTAACGACGCCGAATTATCCATTGCAGCACAAATCTGTGAAAACTATAAATGCTAGTTAGAGTTGTAGTTTTAAAGGTTGAACAATTATTATAATTTTCATATAGAATAGTACTTTTTGATATTTTTGCTCTAAGTTTGAGAGGGTTTTGAAGATTTGAAGTTCCAAAGGGTTTCATTTCAAGATTTGGATTCGGGTCTCTTAGATTCTTCAATTTTGGCCTGTATCAAGACTTAAATATTCATACCCAGTTTAATGCAAGCTCAATTTGGTATAAATTTCTATCTCTTATACATGTGTGGCTAAAAACCCCAATTCTTGGGGTGTGATTTAGCGAATATGGGTTAAGATAATTGTTGGATCTTGCTTGCTGATAGTCTATTCGTAGTTTAAATGTGATTTTGTTTAGTGGTTGTGGATGGATTTAATGAATTTTTAGTTGCAAATACAAGTTTATTTATGTGTTTTCGGCTTGTTCGAGAGAGAGGTCATAAAACTAAGACCAATAGATTGATGGCCAGTGTGAGTGGGTCGACATGAGGTTTAGCTCGAGAGAGTGAACCCTAGTCCCATGTCCACACACTCAACTTGAAAGAGTGAGTGGGTTAAGGCATAGGCTGGTCTTCATGCGGCAAATGGGTGTCCGAGAGGAACATATTTGAAACAGGGTAAGTTACTCGAGAGAGAGCTTATCCCCCTTAAAGTCTAGCCTAGTCACAATTATTTTATGAATATTCTATCAAAATCATGTACCCAATAATCTAGCTTAACTTGTATTCCCGTCACATCCCAAGGATCCCCTCTCATTACTTAGATACCCTTGTTTATTTTGATGTTTTTACTTACTAGTGACAACCCCCCCCCCCCCCATTTTTAATTGACACTCTTGTGTCCCCCTTTAATTCACAATATTTTTATCGTTAATGTCTTTAACTACGATTAGTTAGAACTAAATTTTATTTTTCTATTAATTTGCAAAACCACTCTCTTGGGAACGATCCCAACCCTTGATTGGGTTACTAAACTATTGTACGATGGTAGACACTTGCATCAAAAGTTGTGTCTTGATTACGCAAACATCAAAATGGTGCCGCTGCCGGGGAGTGGTGTTATTTGAGGATTCTTAGATTAGTAGAATTTTTGTTCTTCTTAGTTGTAGATCACTTACTTAATTTTTTAGTTTTGTATTTGGTTTGTTTGAGCTTTGAAACAGAGAAGGTGAGTATGTCAAGTTGTACTCGTGAGCAAATGGAGTTTCATCCATTAAAAGTAATGATGTTCAGGGATTGCATTCTAACCTTCAAACAATTAGAAGGTGAACAGATTCATGAAGCATGGGCAAGATTTAAATTGCTTCTGATTCGATGACCCACTCATGAAATTCCTGAGATAGTCCTCCTAGACTGCTACTACAGAAGTGTTGGTCCCGGAAACAAAGCATTGGCTGACCGACTCATTCCAGGTGGTAATACACATCAGCCCTACACGATAGCAGCCCGCCTGCTTGATTTCATGGCTGAATCAAACCAAGAAGTAGAGAAGGACTTCATGTTGGCCGCGCTGATGACTCAAATGGATGAGTTGGCCAAAAAGATAGTGGAGATTGACGTCCAATGCAAAAGGAAGGGCAGATACGTCCCCTCTCATGAATGAGGAACGCCCATGGACAATGAGGGTAAACGTGTCGAAGAAATGCTCTCAATCATTTTCAACAAGGTAAGTGAGCATGATAGGGTGCTGGAAGAAATGAATGAGAACATCGAAGTGATGAAATAGATGATTGGTTCTACTTCCAGATCCATTCAGCTGCGCGAGAACCTTACGGGTCATGTGATGCCTCATCTCCATCTGCCATAAAGCAGGGGGTTGCCAAGTGATGTTTTGGCTAACCCCAAAATGAATTTTAGGTGTTAACCTGTGTCGTGCCATGACGTTAACTAAGGCGCTATTTGGGAGGTAACCCAAAACCCTTTATTGCTTTATGATGGTTTTAGAAATAACGGTGTGTTAAATGTACAGGTGAAAGTGTGGAGAGTGTGTGGAGACTGCGTTTGGCGAGCTAATAGTTCCATTTAGCGAATCGCTGAACAGGTTGGTGATCCCGATGAAAACCACCGATTTGGAACTTCACTTTGACTGAAGGTCCTGTAAAACTCGGCGAGGTAAAGGACCATTCGGCGTGTCGCTGACTGGATCGGCGAGTGCGACTAATGTCGCTGAATGGGCACGAACTGGACGGTTTAGGCCAAAAGTCCCAGAATTTGAAATCCTTCACTTTCCCTCACTTTTAATCTCACAAACTCATACCAAGGTAGTATTTCCAATATTCTTATATTCCACTAGTATTTTGGTTGGTTGATTTGTGCTCAGAGTTGGATTTCTTTGCTACCTAGCTTTTCAATCACATTTTAATCGGCACAGAAGGTTAGTTCTCCAAACCTCAAGTTTACTTTCGAATAGTTTGTACTCTTTTGCAATGATCGTATCATATTGATGTGTGCTGGGCCTCACTGATAGGATTAGTATGCTTAAACACCTATTTTAATTTGAAAATCTTATTCGTATTGTTTGATTGTCAAATGCTCTAATTCTTGTGATTTTTAATGAATTGGGTTGTGATTGTGTGTCGTTAGATTGACTGGGTAAAGTCTGAGTAGACCATGTTTGCGCTAAATGACGAAAATTTTCTCAAAGATAGAGCGGGTGACACCACTCTTAAGAGCAAATATCGTCAAATGGCCAAATTAGGCAAATCTGAGAGAAATCTGAGTAACTCGGGGCAATGGGTAGTGCGGGTCTTGTTTGAATTTCATTAGTGCATGCTTTGATTTTGCCTTCAGGGTTTGTAGGATTGAATTCGAGAAGGTGGATTGAAAATGGGCACGTTGGGCCATTTGGCGAGCTGGGTCGAGCATGTCAAATCGTTCGGCGGTTCTCCCAATGTCTCCATCTCGCCCTTAATATCATGTCAAATTGGATGTTTGAGTCTGTAACTTTCGGTGAGAAGCCATGGGTCGCCGTAAGCACTTGGCGACTCGCTGAAAGTACTCTTGATCACCCTTTGTATGCAATTCTGACTCCCTAATGCACTGTAACTTTCGGCAGACAAACCCATGCTCACCGAAAGTAGTCGGCGATTTGCCGAAAGGACCTTCCCATCACCGAATTTATATAATTTGAATCCAACCCTTTCGGCAAGCCTGAGTTAGCTCGCCAAAGAGGTTCGGCGACTCGCCGATCCATTTGGCGAGTCTTTCTGCAGTAGATGGCTTGTTCTTCTATTTGATTTTTCCCCTAACTCTTCCCAATCTTTTACAGATATGACTAAACCTAACAAAGCAGGTAGCAACACACCACCCCGAGGCAAAGAAAAAGGGATCACAATCAATGAGGACGCAACTGCATCCAGGAACAAGGCTACTAAACTGTCCATAACTGGTGGAAAAGGCAAGGGCAAGGACAAAACCGTTGAGCTATCAGATGCAAGTTTCGACAGTACTGGTTTTTACACCAATGACCTAATAACATATGACACTGAAAGTATGGGTTCTGATAAAGATGAACTGATAGAGGCACGGAGGAATGAGTTATGATCTAAATAGTTGAACGATCCATCTCAGATCAGAAATCCTCGATCCACCACTCCGACTCCTACAGGTCCAGAGCAGGCAATAGTACTGGAACCTCCAGTACAAGGCCCCCCACCTAAATCAACCAATAGACTAAAGTCTGATGGGATGAGAACAATCATTGAGGAAAAACGACTGTCCATAGATGGTGTGATCAATAGGTATCCTGAGATAATTGAGTGCCTGAAATATCACAAATTTCAAATATTCACAAAACCCCGTGACACTTACATACCAAGCTGGGTCAGAGAATTTTACAATGCATACAGTGCATTGGTACCTCAACAGAAGAGGCTAGTATCGTCTTTCAAAGCAGTTGACTACGTGGTTGTCAGAGGAAGGAAGGTAGCTTGTGACAATGAGGCTATCAACACAGCCTTGGGTATGTCCAATAAGATTAATGATCACTGCCAGCACTCGATCAGAACAGAGAAGCTGGATGAGATGAAAAAGTGGTTAGCCCCACTAATCTCAGATGATAATGCTCCAAAATGGTTAGCAGAAGGAGTTTCGATTGTAAAGAAAGATTTGAACATAGCTGCAAGATACTGGTTCGGGTTCATCAGCAACACAATTATGCCATCACAAAATGAATCAATCCTTCGCCTTGCTAAGGCAGCTTGTCTTGGATGCATCATAGAGAAAACCAGGATAAATCCAGGGATGATCATTGCTTCTGAGATCCATATGTGTGCAAAGAAGAGCCAGGCATCTCTCCTTTTCCGGTATTAATCACTGCATTGTGCAAAAGAGCTCGGGTGCCTAGAGATGCAAAGAAGATATGGAATTGGTTGCCACCACCACCACCGATATCCGAAAGATCAAAGCCAAATATCTTAAGTACCAAGCGAAAAAGAAGCAGAAGGAAGCTGTGGCCACTGGATCTATACCTGCAGAGGCATCTTTGCCTACTCCGGCCCCTAGACCTTTAGGTATATTGATACGTCCAAACTTACACTCCAAATAAAAAGTGTAAACGGTCGTTGTCAATTTACAGAACTCAACTAAAGTTGAGGTCGATCCTACCGAGAATTTCTTTACAGATAAAGTTTCACTGTCGCGTTTTCTCAATTGTCGCTACTATTTCTTAAACAAATAACACGGAAAGTAAATTGGGTTTGATTAAAATGTATTTTATCACCAACACTTGCAGTCGAAACTTAGATACACAGTTAACAGACTATATCGTTGTAAGTTAATTCAGTTAATTTAAAGAATCCAGGTTTTGTGTTCACTATGACATCAATTATAATGCTCTCCCGTAATTTGAGTGTCAGGTAAATCAATGTTTATAGAACCTTTGCGAGTTGAATTAATATAACGCTTCTCAGCCTAATCAGATAATATTCACTCTAATTCTTTCGGACTTAAAGTGTTATCAATATTTGGACTTCGCTTAATTTGATATGGTGTTAAAGATCTCTTCTCTTGAACTCCAACCTTAACTCCAATTCATTAACTTAGTTTAGTTTTTTCCTAACTGGTGCTTTTTTCTTGAACAAACACCAGATATAGGCCTGTCTAAAGCATGCAATCAATAGACTAAAATAATAATGAAAGCTGTAAACTACAGGTTGTAAACAAAAACTGCCTTTTACTCATTTTATGAAATCACAACTATAATATCGTCATAGATCCCACACACCCAGTCATGGTATTTAGCCACTCATGGTTTCACGCAAAGAATCAGTAATGGGGAATGAAACATGTTAAGAAATACTTACGAAAATGATTGGTAAATCAACAACCACTTGATAATCTGATAACCGAAATCCAATCTTCAAAATAATAACAATAATCTGAATCCACAAACAAAAATCTAGAATAATATCCTCTTCTCCTTCGTAAAATGTTAGATACTGCCTCTTAATCCCTAAAAATGCCCTAATAATTCAAAATAGAATGTTTAAAAAGAGTCCTAATCAAACTAGGACTGAATTGTCGGGCACTTTCATGGGCACGACCACGACTCGTCAAGTGGTTCATGGTCCGTGAAGCCCTATGTAGTCTTCCCTTAGAGCGTCTCAAAAGTGAGTCTTAAGTCATGGTTACGGGAATCTGCATCACGAGCCGGACCACGGATCGTCAGAGGGATAACGACCCGTGAAGATGTCCGTGGTCTTTACTTGAAACTTCCAAAAGTTTAGGGTCTTGCATGTTGCACACTGGAACAAGGGTCACGAACTGGACCAAAGACCGTCATAGAGTCCATGACTCGTGAAGACGCCTGTGGTCTTTACTTGGAACTTCCCAAAAGTTTATCTGAAAAACTTGGCAACTGGAAAATGCATCGCGAGAGCTACCACTGTCCGTAGTGAGGACCACGACCTGTGAAGTGGTCCGTGGTCTTCACTTCGGAGTCAACGTTCTTCTAACTCTTCAATGTCTTCACTCTGATTCAATTTCATGGTCTCAATCACGGACCATTATGAAGTTCACGGTCGGTGAAGTTAGCCGTAAACTTCACATCATCAGCATCATTCTTTGCTCCTTTTTCCACTTTTCTGCATATGCCAGATCCTGTCTATACCATCGATCCTGTCTATACCATTAACAAACATATCAAAGTATACACAAATACACCTAATTCTAGTATTAGTTCCTCATTTTTAAGCATCAAATGTGCCAAGATTTCATGGAACATCATATATCTGATGCTATTACCACTTTTGCTGACCCTTCAGGTCTCTCTGCTGCTACATTACAACCCAGACCCACTGCTGTTGTTGCCTCTTGTGAGCCGATCATTCAGGCATCCTTGATCTGGATGGGATAGCTTGCCGAATCTGCTGATTGTCGAGCTGCCAACATAGAAAGCTCCATTCCAGGCATGATTCAGGCTACCCTCGATGATGCTATGAAACCACTGAGCCCTACTATTGATGCTCTAGCAATCAGGATAGCAGTGTGTGAGCGCGATAGGTGACAGCCTTAAAGGCTGCCATTGTAGAGCTGAGGAAAGATGTGGACTACCTAAAGTCCACCGATATGTCCATGATCTTTGGAACAGTGAAAATTCCAGATGTGCTCGAAATGCCTCAAACCACCACAGGACATGGGGATGAAATGGAGCATACAACTGATCCTAAATCAGAGGCAGAGACTGACGAAGAGATGTTTGAGGGAGCCGCAGCGGACGACATAGCCGAGATTGAAGAAATCATGATAGATGCTGCTGTGCAGGTTTCCTTGGCAAAGGCTCCTGCTGCTGGATCCAGTGAAACTGGTCCTTTCGGGGGTCACTCCAGGCACTGATGCCCAGACAAATGGAGCGACTACTTAGACATGATCCCGTCTTTACCTCCCTCTCTGTCTTTCTTCATTTTACCTTTTGGATTATGTGTTATTTACATTTGAGGACAAATTATTTTTGTTTGTGGTGGGGTGAGGCCCACACCTTTTGTGTACTATTTTTGTTCGTGTTTTGTGCATATATTTGGGCTGTTCTGTTTTAAAATTGTGTTAATACTTGTTTTCTGTGGATGTTTGAGCTTGTGACTCATTTTATTTTAAATTGCAAAATGATTTAAACCCGTTCTTTTATTTTATATTGCAAAATGATTTTAACCCGTCCGAAAATTTTTGCCACCTCTCGTGTGTTGAATGTGGCTTTTCTTTTGTAAAATTTAAGTCTCGATCCCGATCAATACCGATGACTTGAATAGTGCTTACAATCGAACGAACATGAATGCGTGGCTACGATGAGGCTAAATGAAGTTGCATAGACAATATGTGAACTCTTTGAATCTCGTTATGATTAGCCATTTATCAAATCGATTACCTTGTGATAACCATTGCACACTAGCGAAAGTGTGCAGTCTTGTTTGACTATAGTATCGATGCCTAGTGTGATGACCTTACTTTGAAACATGCATGATAGATCCTAGAATTTACCCCATTGGTCCGATCGACTAAGTAAAGCTTTCTCTTGACATGATCTTAGGCAACTTTGAAGAGTGTGAGCCAATTTGAGACATACCGCTTTTGTGGCCTACCTTGTGAGTGTGTGAACCTCTCTTGAACACCCCTTGAACCTAAACCTTCTTTGGAAGAAACTTGATGAAAATTAGACCTTTCTTAATCCATTACCGTTAATCCTCTTGATTTGTAATTTAATAAATAGCCAACTTAGGCCAAAAGCCTAAGTTGGGGGTGTAGTGAGAAGAAAAGGGAAAATTTAGAAGTGCAAGGGAAGGCTCCGTTAACCCATGGTGTTAAAAAAAATGGAACCCCTCCATATAAAAAAAAAAGAGAAAGAGAAAAAGAAAAGAAAAGAATGAAAAAGAAAGTTGCAGAATAAAGTGCAAAAGAAAGGGGGTTTCCAACACACTATGGGAAAGTGAATAATAGGATAACTTATGAGCACTACAGAAAACGATGAAGGAAAAGGGAAGGAAGTGTTGTGAGCACCACAATTAATCAGGATGAAAGCCATTAAGCCTAAATGATCATGTCACGCCCCGAGAGCACCCCCTAGGCGTAAGACGGCTTACTTGACCCCGAAGGGGTCTTATACCAACCCTTAGCATATTCGTCATTGCATATAGACATTGAATAATGCGGAAATTTAAAACTTTTCAACATCAATGTCAAAGTGTCTCATAATAGAAAATAGAAAGTAGAATGTCTAGACATTATCATCTCCATGAAACCATCTAAGTACACGTAAAAATCTCGAATAGGGACCATAGCCCTTTACAATAGAATTGTCTCAAAATGACAAGTACACCAAAAAGTCTTGGAGAAGTGTAAATCCAAGCTTGAGTCTCTTAGTAGCACAACACTTCCCGGAACCTACACTTAATAGAAAAAGGAAGAAATATGGGTAGCACAATCAATTGTACTAATTATGGAAACCAAGCAATTAAAACCATTTAAATCATGCAAAAAGGGACCTTTAGTTGAAAACATGCTATTTCAAGTTAGAAGCCATAATGCATTTTCAAGGGTCATTTAGCCAATCCATATTACAAGGTAAAGAGACATTCGTGATCATAACAAGAACCCATAATCCATATCTTACATATTTGAGTTCTATTTACATCATACCATAATAAGACACCACCCATGACCCCCTTTCAAGTTCACTTGTGCAATGTACATATGAAGTCCCATACCCCCATATATACTAAATAAAGCCATCAAGAAGACACAAGTGTAGTCACATACATAATCAACATCATAATAGGTGAAACCAACCTTAACATAATTCATACCTTACCATATATAAAGGACTCACACAAGAACTCCCCAAAGAATCCACTTGTGCAATGCATAGGTAAAGTCCCATGCCGTCACCTACACTAAGTAGTGTCCCTCAAGTAGTCCTCGTTAGAGTTCATAAGTCATTTACATAGTCATATTCATACATTAGATCATCTTCTTAAAACATAGGGATATTAGCGATAACCGACATAGACCACGTGAGCTTCATGGAATCCGGTGTTCTCACTTGCCAAGATGGAGCTAACATAATAGCATCTAGGTGGATCCACTAGCTAATACCTATGTGGGCAAGCATAGTTAAGGAACATGGATATTGCTACTAGAAACCTGGACTTGCTAAACGTATAAGGTTTCCATCTCGTGAGACAACATATATATTGGGAACCCAGACTTTGCTAAACGTAGAAGGAACCCATATAGGAAGCCGAACTTGCTAAACATAAAAGCTTCCATCTCATATTCATGTTCACTCAGTGCTAAGCACAATTCCCTTCTTAAAGTAGTATTAGGCCTTTACTTACACATTAATTCAATAAGGAGTACATTAGGGATTCAACCCATCAATCATCATATAGCTCACAAGTTCTAAGCTAATAATAACCTTTCATCGTAGAACAATCAACATACAATAATGTTCATTCATAACATAGTCATATAGTGTTCATGAGATTTACCTTCTATTCATCATACCAACATTACCATAATAATAGCTTACCACTCATGTTCATATCATAGCATACTTGTCAACACTTGGGGTTTTAGGGAAGAGGAAACGTAACTCAATCACTACAATTCATAATCAAGTAGCACCTCCACCATAAGTGGATCAACAATTAAATAAATGAACATTCATCAATTTGGCAATCCTCATTCATAGCCTTCAAGGCTAACATAAAGATTTAACCCTAATTCATTAATAATCATTCATAATATAGAGCAACATCATAATACAATAATAAATTCCAGAATTACATATTAGATTCTCATCCTTCATTCACCATTTGAGTCATACTAGGGTTTAAAGTGAGAAAGAAGGGGAAACTCATGGGTCTTGTGGGGATTTGTTCAAAAACCATCAACATGATATTAATTCATCCACAAATCATCATTTACAACCATAGTTAATTATTATAATTCAATGTAAACACATTTGGAAAGTGAACCACGAAATTGAGGGAAAACCTAGAATTTGGGGAACTTTGAAATCAATTTTTTGAGAGGGCCTCTCGGGGAAATGATCCTAAGAGTGAAGAGCAACCATACATTAGTTGATTCCTTGAGAATCAATGGATAAACTCCAAGCAATTTGGGAAGAAACCTTGAAACCCTAGATCCAATGAAGTCTTCTCCTTTTAGAGCCTTTAGAGAGAGAGTTTAGAGAGAAGTGGGTTTTGATTTTTATGATTTGTGGTTATAAGGTGGAAGACTTTTATTACTTAATAATACCATAATGAACCTAAAATAACTATTTATAACCGTTTTTAACCCTTAAGTAATTAATTAGTAAATTACTAAACTACCCCCATTTAAACCGTGTGGAGGCAGTGAGCTCAGGTGCTATCCACGAGTCCCTGTTCACGGGGCGTGGATTGAACCACAGGCCGTGCTGGCCACTCGTGGTTTGGTACTGAGAGGGTGCAGAAGAGGGTCTTGTTGAGGAGACTAAGTCTCGACTCACGAGACCCTTTCCACGGAGCGTGAGTCGGTCTACGGACCATACTGCATGCTCATGATTTGGGACTGATCGAGGCTCCCTTTTTGGGGGCCAAGTCTCCCATGACTAAGTATGGACTTACGACCATGACTCACGGTCCATAGAACAGTCTACTGGCCATAAGTCTTTGTCTCGGTTCTAGGTGCAGCTTTGCCAGCTTTTGTGTCCAAGTTTGGGTCCTCTTCAAGGACCCCTTGGGTGGTCCTTGGGGAGTTGTACCCGGACGTTTGGACCCTAAGCAAGAAGTTTTACAATTTTTAAACCCTTTTTACAAACTTTAGTCTACCTACGATACTCTAAAGTCAATTTACAAGACCTAGCACCTTACTAGTTCAATGCACTAGTTTCCGGACGTCACGGTTATTTCTTGACGTTTATGCACTAACACTTCCTTACCAATTTGGTTACATTAAATTAGGTCTTGAAACATCATTTCTACTCTCATTAAGTCATTAGTCATCAATTAGGCTCTAGCTTAGGTCGTTAGATTTCCGGAGTGTTACATTATCCCCCCCTTAGGAACATTCGTCCTCGAATGATACATTAATCACTCCTAGGGAGACAAGGAGTCAAGACTAGCAGCCAAACAACAACACATATCAATCACATACACATTCTTTATGAGGAAGCACCTTCTCCACATCATTAGCTCAATGCAACATAAGAAAATAATTTATTACAAAATAAATCTCATTATGCACCAAAATTATCATTTCATATAAACATAGGAGGAACTACCTTCTCCAACACAAGCAAGCTCATATAGCAATATTAAACAGTCATACTACTCCATCACAACATAACCAACATGTTCATCAACTCATCTCATGAGGTCACTTACATCAACATCATAACTAGATGCAACACAACATGATATTTAACATATCTTTTCATTATACACCATTAAGCATGCTCATAAATCTTTTTACCTCATAAGTCAAATTATTCAATCATCATACTAAAGAAATTCAACAAGTGGGACATATAATACATGAGAGACTCAATTATATACCTCATGCTTCCTCACATGGAACTACACCATATAAGAGGGAAAACATGGCAAAAGATCATACCACAAACATAACTCCTAATTCATTACAAACTCAAGAGAAACTACTTACCTCAAGTTTGAATAGGAGTAGTAAGAAAGAGATGAGGATAACGGGACTTCATATCAGCCTCGGCCTCCCATGTAGCACTCTCAACAAGATTATTCCGCCATAGAACCTTAACGGAAGCTACTTCCTTATTCCTCAACCTCTTCACTTGCCGGTCTAGGATCTCAACCGAAACCTCTTCATAAGAAAGGTTCTCATCAACACCCAAACCCTCTAAAGGAAGTATAGATTCCAGATCGCCTATACACTTTTTGAGCATAGAGACATGAAACACCGGGTGAACCGGAGCCAACTCATTAGGCAAGTCCAATTCATATGACACATTTCCAACTCTCTTCAAAATATCATAAGGGCCCACGTACCGGAGACTAAGCTTTCCCTTTTTACCAAACCTCATTACCCCTTTCATGAGAGAGATCTTCAAGTAGACCCAATCACCAACCTCAAATTCAAGATCCCACTTTCTATTGTCGGCATAAGACTTTTGCCGACTTTGAGCCATTTTCAACCTATCTCTTTTAAGTTGAATCTTTTCAATAGCCTCATAAACCATCTTGGGACCAAGAAGAGCAAATTCACCTACCTCATACCAATCAAACGGAGATCTACACCTCCTACCATAAAGTGCTTCAAATGGTGCCATGGCAATACTTGAATGGTAACTATTGTTGTAGGCAAATTCAATCAAGGGAAGGTGATCATCCCAATTACCTTTGAAATCGATCACACACGCTCTCAACATGTCCTCCAAGGTTTGAATGGTCCTTTCCGCTTGGCCATCCGTTTGAGGGTGAAATGCAATACTAAGCTTCACTTTAGTATCAAGCCCATTTTTGAATGCTTTCCAAAAGTGCGAAGTAAATTGGGTACCTCTATCCGAAATGATAGACAAAGGAACCCCATTGTAACGACCCGGAAAATGATAGAGTGAAACTAGAGCCTCACATGTGAGTTTGGAGTCGAGAACTTAATGAAATGATTATATTTGAATTTGACCCAAAAAGTTCTTAAAAATGTGCTTCGGAAGTTACCGGAAACTTGTTTAGCTGTATATAAAAAGATCCGTTTCGTTTTTCGAAAATCCGACTTCATATTCTTGTTAAGGGGGTCAAATTGAGTGGGAAATGGGTCTAACCCAAATTTTAGAGCAACCGTATCAAAATCCGAAATTTCCAAGTGAAGCCTTTTTCGAGGGTCTACTTTGGAGGGTCATATCTCCTAGCACACAAATTATTTGGGTGGCCAATAATATATCCATGGAAAGCCCTTTGAGTTAGCTACCTAACTCACTTCGTTTCATCTCATTTGGAGTTTGGACGAAGAAGTTATGCCCATTTTCGTAAAATCTGTTCGGCAGGAAAATGCAATTTCCAGTAGGCGTGGTTACTGTTCACCCGCCTCATTTTTTTTTCTAAGTCTTGGACCATTCTTCCAAATGACATATATTATTTCCTAGATAGCATAAGTTCAATTCCCATCCATAAAACATTTCCCTCTCTACAATCCTCCATTAAGAAGAAGAAGAAGTGGGAGCTAGGGCTTTGGATTCAAGGCTTTCTTCATCAAATTTCGTGGGAGATCATAGCAAAGGTATGGTGGTCTTGATCCTTGTCTAAATTTCCATTCAAGGAGCCAAATCCAAAGTTATTTCAAAGTATGAAAAATCTAGGTTTTCACTCAACTCATGGGTTCTTCCACCAAATGGTTTTAAAAGGTTTCTAATGGCACTTTATGATTATATTGTTGGTGTATTGACGATTTAAGATGAAAATACTCCATGAACCCATGATTTCTCTTTATTCCTAGTTTATGCCTTTATGAAGTGGGTTGCTAGATAATGAATGTATATGAATCAAACTTGTTTAAAGGTCTTTAGATTGTTGAAGTATGTCATTACCCATGCTTATTTTATGGTGTATTGTTGGTGTATGGGTATGTGAGGCTTAGGGCCTTAAAGGCATAGTATGAGAAATTGGAGTGTTATCATGACATTATATGAATGAGAATTCAATGAAGATAATGTGATCATGTTATGAACGTAAAGGTGTTGCTATTGAAAGATTATTTCTCAATTTGACACTCATGAATGTTGATGATAGAATATGAAGGATTCTTCAATATAAAGTATACCTTGAATTGGTAGGGCTTATGCATCATTTTCTTGTATAAATGATTATATTGTTGATTGTTGAATCCTCGGATCGGTAGGCTAGTGGCACCCTTCCACACGAGCTTATAATGAACCTTGGAATCGGTAGGCCTATGGCACCTTTCCATGAAGGTTAATGATGAGACTTGAACCGGTAGGCCCATGGAACCCTTTCAAGAGGAGTTAATGAGCTTTCCTAAATGAACCTTGAAACGGTAGGCTTAAAGCACCCTTTCACGTGTTAATAAATGTAATTTGGAGTTGGTAGGCCAATGGCACCTCTCATATGTGATAATGTCAATGTAACGAACTATTCTATGGGAATGTTGGCTAAGCACCGAGTGGATTTGGTTAGATGGAAACTCCCCCAATAGTTAGGCATGAGTTTCAATGATCGTCTACCTTATCCCATAAACTATGTGCCCGCATAGGTAGCTAGTGGATCCATTAAGCTATATACTGGTCTTCCTTAGGCAAGTAGACCACCTCTTTACGGTGTGGGGACTTATGACACCGGATTCCATGACAAGCTCTCATGGTCTATGTCGGTTAAACGCTTACTTCCCATCATGCGAGATTTCATTATGGTTTCTTGATAGGTTCTACAAAGTGTAGGTAGTAGTATGGGATGCTACCTATACATTGCACGAGTAGGCTTGGAGAGGGTCATAGTGAGTTTCTCTAAATCCTAATGTATGTGATACAATTGTGGCCTAAATGAGGTTATTAAAGAATGTTGGCTCTCAAATGCTTAATATGAGATGCATGCTATACTTGGGTTATATTACGAGTTATCTTCCCTTGTCATGTCTTAATTAATGATATACCTCTTATGTATGAATATGGTGCAAAGGTGAAAGAAAGGAATGATAAGTTACCTTAAGTGACCTTAATGTGGTGCCTTAGTATGGATGGTGGTATGGGACGCCATCCATACATTGCACGAGGTATAGCATAAGGGTTTCTTGAGGTGAAGGTCCAAGGTAAAGGTTTTCATGTTGAAATTGTTTAAAGGTAATATTATGACTTACTTGATGTTTATGCTTGTATTGTATGCAACTATTCATGGTACTTCAAAAAGTGGCATAATGCATGGTTTCTAACCAAAATGTCCCTTTTAAAGCATGTTTTGCATGGTCATCATACTTAGTACATTTTGTGTACTAACCCATATTCTTCATATTTTTACTATAAGTGTAGGTTCCGGCAAGTGATCCCTCCTAACTAGTTTGAAGTGTTGGATTGCTTTCCTCCAAGACTTGGTATGTCCTCATGGATTCGAGGATAAGACTTTTAAGTTCCTTTGTTCTTGTAATAGACTTAATAGACTTTTTTTTTATTGTAAAGGGCCGTGTCCCTACTTATGTTTTGTGACTGTGTCTAAGATGGCCATGTGAGACTTAGACTTCCGCTGTGTGTTTTTAAAGTTGTTTTAATAAAGTTTAAATGTGTGGATGTAAATAAGTTTTTTTTATTATTATTCCGCACTATTTTCTTTATTGAATGCAATGAATGACTATGTGGCTCGTATAAGACCCCTTCGGGGTCGAATACGCCATGTTACGACTAGGGGGTACTCTCGGGTCGTGACACCCATGTAACCTCACCACTTCCTTAAGATACAACTTAGCGTAGTCTTCCACCGAATACGAAACCTTGATGGGAAGGAAATGGGCTGATTTAGTCATCCTATCCACAATGACCCAAATAGAATCATGTTGCCTTCGAGTACGAGGCAAACCTACCACAAAGTCCATATTGACAACCTCCCACTTCCAAGTGGGAATACTTATATCTTGAGATAGACCTCCCGGTCTTTGATGCTCAGCTTTGACTTGTTGGCAATTTGAGCACTTGGCCACAAAGCTCGCTATATCCCCTTTCATTCCATTCCACCAATAGATCTCTCGTACGTCACGATACATTTTGGTGGCTCCCAGACGGATAAAATATCGAGAACCGTGAGCCTCTTCCAAAATTCTCTCCCTTAATTCATCCACGTCTGGCACACACAATCTTTATTGGTACCTAAGCACACCATCTCCCCCTTGGGAGAAAGCCTCAACGGACTTATCAAGAACCGACTGTTTCAACTCCATCAAAGTGATATCTAGGTGTTGCTTGGACTTAACCTCAACCACAAGTGATGACTCGGAACAATGATGAACCATAAACCCACCTTTGGAGGAATCCCTTAGTTGGACACCTAACTGGGCCAACCTATGTACCTCCCGAACTAACTCCTTCTTATCATCCTCTATATGAGCAACACTACCCATGGACACTCTACTCAACGCATCCGCAACTACATTAGCCTTCCCGAGGTGGTATAAGACACTCATATCATAGTCCTTCAAAAGTTCCAACCACCTCCTTTGCCAGAGATTCAACTCTTTTTGGCTAAAAACATATTGAAGACTCTTGTGGTCGGTAAACACATTGACATGAACCCCATAGAGATAGTGTCTCCATATCTTTAGAGCAAAAACTACCGCCGCAAGCTCGAGATCATGGGTTGGATAGTTCTTTTCATGAATCTTTAATTGTATAGAAGCATAAGCGATTACTTTACCATGTTACATAAGGACACACCTCAACCCTACTCTTGAAGCAACACAATATACTACAAACCCTTCGGTACCTTCTGGTAAAGTCAATACCGGAGTGGAGGTAAGCTTATCTTTCAACAATTGAAAACTCCTTTCACAAGACTCCGACCAATCAAATTTAACCTTGTTTTGGGTCAAAGCCGTTAATGGAGAAGCAATCGAGGAGAAACCCTCAACAAACCTTCTATAGTAACCGCTAATCCCAAAAAGCTTCAAATGTCGGTAGGGCTTAAGGGTCTAGGCCATTTCTTAACCGCCTCCGTTTTCTTTGGATCTACTTCAATTCCCTCACTTGACACTATATGATCAAGAAACGCAACCGATCTCAACCAAAATTCACATTTGCTAAACTTAGCATACAACCGTTGGCCCTTGAGAACTTGCAACACCATCCTTAAATGTTTCATGTGATCATTCTCACTCTTAGAATATATCAAAATGTCATCAATGAAAACAATCACAAATGAGTCAAGATATTGCCTAAACACCCTATTCATAAGGTCCATGAACGCCGCCGGGGCATTTGTGAGACCAAAAGACATTACATGGAACTCAAAATGACCATATCTTGTTCGGAATGCCGTTTTAGGGATATCAAGACCTCTCACCCTAAGTTGGTGATAACCCGACCTTAAGTCGATCTTCAAAAAGTAGCTTGCCCCTTGGAGTTGGTCAAATAAATCATCAATCCTAGGGAGCGGGTACCTATTCTTTATAGTGACCTTGTTCAATTGTCGGTAATCAATACACATCCTAAGCGACCCATCTTTCTTCTTCACAAACAAAACCGGTGCACCCCATAGTGATATGCTTGGTTGAATAAAACCCTTATCTAGCAAATCCTTAAGTTGTGCCTTCAATTCCTTCAATTCGGTCGGGGCCATCCGATAAGGAGGAATTGATATCGATTTTGCCGTTCGGGAGGGATTTTGGGCAAGTCATTCGGAAAGACTTCCGGAAACTCCCTTACTACGGGGACCGACTCTAATGGAGGTGTCTCGGACTCGAGGTCCTTAACTCTCACAATATGATAGATACAATCCTTAGAAATAATTGTACAAGCTTTTAGACATGAGATATGTCGACCTCTAGCAGTCAAGTTTCCTCCCTTCCATTCTACAATGGGTTCATTAGGAAATTGAAACTTCACAACTCGGGTTCTACAATCTATGGAAGCAAATCAAGCATGAAGCCAATCCATCCCCAATATGACATCAAAGTCCAACATATCAAGTTCTACTAAATCAAACAATGTGACTCTATTGGACAATGAAATGGGACAACCCATTTACACTCTTTTTGCTATGACCGAATCACCAATCGGGGTAGACACAGAAAAAGGTTCTTTTAAGGTTTCGGGGAGCATATCAAATTTCATAGCCACTAAAGGAGTAACAAAAGAAAAAGTGGCACCAGGGTCTAACAATGCATAAACATTTATTGAAAATACTTGCAACATACTGGTAACAACATCCGGAGAGCTCTCTTGATCACCTCGGGATTGGAGAGCATAAAAGCGATTCTTATTAGGAGCATCAGAGTTAGACCCACTTGCTTGACCTTGCTTATTCTCCCTCCCTTGAACCTTCAACATAGGGCAATCTCTCCTCATATGACCACTCTTCCCACAACCAAAGCAATTGTCCGTGCCAACTAGGCACTTGCCTTGATGCTTCTTGCCACACTTTTCACAATTAGGTTTTTCAACATAAGGACTATCACCTCTTCCTCCTTGTGGTCTAGGGATAGACACCCTACCTTTGTTGGGCCTAGGAGCATTGGAAGGAATTCGGTTGGGAAACCTCTTCTTAAACCTTGGTTCACCTTGACCTTCAAACTTACCCTTAGATGCATTTCCCTCATCAGCCCTTGGCCTCTTCACCTCTCTATTCCTCTTTTTAAGCCTTGACTCTTCCACTTGTTGAGCATGTACTATTAACCTAGAGATATCCATGTTGTCATGGAGCATTGCCGCTCGGCACTCTTCTTCAATAGCATCGGACACACCGGTGACAAAATGACTCATTTCATCTCTTGGGTTAGAAACCAAAGAGGGAGCATATTTGGACAACTTCGTGAATTTCAAAGAGTATTCTTGGACACTCATACCTCCTTGATGAAGATTGATGAATTCCTAAACTTTGGCTTGTCTTTTCTCACGGGGGAAGAACCGATCAAGGAAAGCCTTCTTAAATACCTCCCAAGTAATGGGACCTGCCCTTCAAGGCCTATTGTCCTTCCATTGAGTGTACCATACTTGGGCCACGTCTTTCAATTGATACTCAGCCAACTCGACCTTCTCATTAGAAGAAACTCCCATATCCTCCACAAGAACTCTTGTGGGTCTTCATTCACTTTGGAACCCAAGAAGATAGGAGGGTTCATCCTAGTAAAGTCTCTCAACCGTGAGGCCATGGTAGTCACATTGGTCTCCACCCGAGGTCTAGCTTCCTGGTTAGCTTGTGCCATCATGAGTTGAGTCAAGGTATGAAGATCCGCCCTTATCTCCACATTAGACATAGCCCCTTCATCAATAGGAGCTTGAGGATTTTGAGGGGCTTGAGGATTTTGAGGAACATGAGGGGGAACCTCCTCATTCACATTTTCCTCTCCGACCCTCCTAGCAATAGTTCTTCTTGTATTTATAGCCTATAAGCACAAGAAAAGGATTAGAAGGAAAGACTTATTAGGACTAAGATTCTTGAGGCTCGACCAATGAGTAATCAAGAAATGAAAATTCCTAAGCATCATATAGCCTCTCATTCATAAGTGTGGCACGCTTCACACATATGAACAAAACTCTACTCGACGTGGTTTCATGAGACATCAACCCTAATATTATCCAATTAACCTTATACTCTGATACCAAGTTTGTCACACCCCGAGAGCACCCCCTGGCGTAACACGTCGTACTTGACCCCGAAGGGGTCTTATACAAGCCCTTAGCATATTTGTCATTGAATAATGTGGAAATTTAAAACTTTTCAACATCAATGTCAAATTGTCTCATAATTGAAAATAGAAAGTACAATGTCTAGACATCATCATCTCCATGAAACCATCTAAGTACACGTAAAAATCTCGAATAGGGACCATAGCCCTTTACAATAGAATTGTCTCAAAATGACAAGTACATAGGAAGTCTAACAGTCTATTACAATATAAGGAACATAAGTGTCATAATGTGTGTCCTCGAAACTTGAGGACATACCAAAAAGTCTTGGAGAAGTGTAAATCCAAGCTTGAGTCTCTTAGTAGCACAATCACTTCCAGGAACCTACACTTAGTAGAAAAAGGAAGAAATATGGGTTAGCACAATAAATTGTACTAAGTATGGAAGCCATGCAATTAAAACCATTTAAATCATTCAAAAAGGGACCTTTAGTTGAAAACATGCTATTTCAAGTTAGAAGTCATAATGTATTTTCGAGGGTCATTTAGCCAATCCACATTACAAGGTAAAGAGACATTCATGATCATAACAAGAACCCATAATCCATATCTTACATATTTGAGTACTATTTACATCATACCATCATAAGACACCACCCATGATCCCCTTTCAAGTTCACTTCTGCAATGTACATATGAAGTTCCATACCACCATATATACTAAGTAAAGCCATCAAGAAGACACAAGTGTAGTCACATACATAATCAACATCATAATAGGTGAAACTAACCTTAACATAATTCATACCTTACCATATATAAAGGACTCACACAAGAACTCCCCAAAGAACCCACTTGTGCAATGCATAGGTAAAGTCCCATACCCTCACCTATACTAAGTAGTGCCCCTCAAGTAGTCCTAGTTAGAGTTCATAAGTCATTTACATAGTCATATTCATACATTAGATCATCTTCTTAAAACATAGGGATATTAGCGATAACCGGCATAGATCATGTGAGCTTCATGGAATCCGGTGTTCTACTTCCACACCTAAAAGAGTGTCCCACTTGCCAAGGTGGAACTAACATAATAGCATCTAGGTGGATCCACTAGCTAATACCAATGTGTGCAAGCATAGTTAAGGAACAAAGAGATTACTACTAGAAATCCGGACTTGCTAAATGTATAAGGTTTCCATCTTGTGAGACAACATATATATTGGGAACCCGGACTTTGCTAAACGTAGAAGGAACCCATATAGGAAGCCGGACTTGCTAAACGTAGAAGGAACCCATATGGGAAGCCAGACTTGCTAAACGTAAAAGCTTTCATCTCATATTCATGTTCACTCGGTGCTAAGCATAATTCCCTTTTTAAAGTAGTATTAGGCCTTTACTTACACATTAATTCAATAAAGAGTACATTAGGGATTCAACCCATTATTCATCATATAGCTCACAAGTTCTAAGATAAGAATAACCTTTCATTGTAGAACCATCAACATACAATAATGTTCATTCATAACATAGTCATATAGTGTTCATGAGATTTACATTCTATTCATCATACCAACACTACCATAATCATATCTTACCACTCATGTTCATATCATAGCATATTGTCAACACTTGGGGTTGTAGGGAAGAGGAAACGTAACTCAATCACTACTATTCATAATCAAGTAGCACCTCCACCATAAGTGGATCAACAATTCAATATATGAACATTCATCAATTTGGCAACCCTCATTCATAGCCTTCAAGGCTCACATCAAGATTTAACCCTAATTCATTAATAATCATTCATAATATAGAGCAACATCATAATACAATAATAAATTCCAAAATTACATATTAGATTCTCATCCTTCATTCACCATTAGAGTCATACTAGGGTTTAAAGTGAGAAAGAAGGGGAAACTCATGGGTCTTGTGGGGATTTGTTCAAAAACCATCAACATGACATTAATTCATCCGCAAATAATCATATAAAACCATAATTAATTATTATAATTCAATGAAAACACATTTGGAAAGTGACCCACGAAATTGAGAGAAAACCTAGAATTTGGGGAACTTTGAAATCAAATTTTTGAGAGGGCCTCTTGGGGAAAGGATCCCAAGAGTGAAGAGTAACCATACCTTAGTTTATTCCTTGAGAATCAATGGAGAAACTCCAAGAAATTTGGGAAGAAACCTTGAAACCCTAGCTCCAATGAAGTCTTCTCCTTCTAGTGCCTTTAGAGAGAGAGTTTAGAGAGAAGTGGGTTTTGATTTTTATGATTTGGAGTTATAAGGTGGAAGACTTTTATTACTTAATAATACCATAATGAACCTAAAATAACTATTTATAACTATTTTTAACCCTTAAGTAACTAATTAGTAAATTACTAAACTACCCCAACTTAAATCGTGTGGTGGCAGTGAGCTCAGGTGCCATCCACGAGTCCCCGTTCACGGGGCATGGATTGAAAAATGGGTCATGCTGTCCACTCATGGTTTGGTACTGAGAGGGTGTAGACGAGGGTCTTGGTGAGGAGTCTAAGTCTCGACTCACGAGACCATTTCCATGGAGCGTGAGTCGGTGTACGGACCGTACTGCATGCTCGGGGTTTGGGACTGAGGCTCCCTTTTTGGGGGCCAAGTCTCCCACGACTAAGTATGGACTTATGACCATGAATTACAGTCCGTAGACCAGTCTACTGGCCGTAAGTCTTGGTCTCGTCGCTAGCTGCAGTTTTGCCAGCTTTTGGGTCCAAGTTTGGGTCCTCCTCAAGGACCCTTTGGGTGGTCCTTGGGGAGTCGTACCCGGACGTTTAGACCCTAAACAATAATTTTTACAATTTTTAAACCCTTTTTACAAACTTTAGTCTACCTACGACACTCTAAAGTCAATTTACAAGACCTAGCACCTCACTAGTTCAATGCACTAGTTTCCGGACGTCACGGTCATTTCTTGACGTTTATGCAATAACACTTCCTTACCAATTTAATTACATTAAATTAGTTCTTGAAACATAATTTCTACTCTCATTAAGTCATTAGTCATCAATTAGGCTCTAGCTTAAGTCGTTAGATATTTGGAGTGTTAAAGTTCAATACCTCTACACTCAGCCCCATTACAAGCTTTGAAAAGACCTTTCTGATCTTGAGAAAGCTAAAATAAATGTCAACTGGAAAATACGGACAAACTTATGGGTGAAAGCATGCATTGTTTTCATCTTTGTGAGTGTGAGCGTTGCATTTGATTCCTGAACTTTAGATGATTAAGTCATTATGAGCGATTATGGAATCATTCTTTTTGTGAGGGCATTCAAACACTTTAGTTGAGCTTGAACTTGCATTTGAATCAAGTATTGTGAGCATGAGATTCTTTGATATTGGTTAGTCACTACTTGAATCTTTGATTGCGCAATTGATCTTCGCATAAGTAAATTGAGTCTTATTATGTGCATTCATGATCGAGTCTTGTGTAGTACTGTTAAAGATACCTTTTTTGAACGACTGAACTTGAGTTTGCTTGAGGACAAGCAAAAGTTTAAGTTTGGGGTGTTGATGAGTCCATAAATTGGACTCATTTAGGGCTATATTTTAATAGAAATTGTGTCCTCAAATGCTTATTTTATCTCAATATATGATGAAAACCCTTAAGATTCAGGTATTTAAAGTTTGAAGGAAAGCATGGACACTACGTCGCAAAAAGGAATGAAAAGGCTGAAAAGAACGAAGAAATGAAGGCCTGAGGATCGCCGAGTCCACTTGGCGAGTCGTCGAAGGGTCTTACTTCGCCTTTTGTTCCAATGTGCTGAACCCTGAAGGAAAGAATTAAGTCGGCGGAAAAAGGGAGCAGTTGGCGCATCGCCGAGAAGTTCCGCGAAGCAGTACCATGTCGCTCAGTGACCCAGAGCACGATGATACTGAAGGATGGTGCAAGATGGCGATGAACTACACCAAAAGGAAAATCACCGAGTTGATCGGCGATACGGACTAACGACACTGAATGATCCGCTGCAGCACAAATCTGTGAAAACTATAAATACTAGTTAGAGTTGTAGGTTTAAAGGTCGAACAATTATTATAATTTTCATATAGAATAGTACTTTTTGATATTTTTTCTCTAAGTTTGAGAGGGTTTTGAAAACTTTAAGTTCCAAAGGGTTTCATCTTCAAGATTTGGTTTTGGGTCTCTTGGATTCTTCAATTTTGGCATGTATCAAGACTTAAATCTTCATACTCAGTTGAATGCAAGCTCAATTTGGTATAAATTTCTATCTCTTATACATGTGTGGCTAAAAACCCCAATTCTTGGGGTGTGATTTAGCGAATATGGGTTAAGATAATTGTTGGGTCTTGCTTGCTGATAGTCTATTCGTAGTTTATGTGATTTAGTTTAGTGGTTGTGGATGAATTTAATGAATTTGTAGTTGCAAATACAAGTTTATTTATGTGTTTTCGGCTTTCTCGAGTGAGAGGTCATTAAACTAAGACCACTAGATTGATGGCCAGTGTGAGTGGGTCGATATGAGGTTCAGCTCGAGAGAGTGAACTCTAGTCTCATGTCCACACACTTAGCTCGAGAGAGTGAGTGCGTTAAGGCGTAGATTGGTCTTCATGCGGCAAGAGGGTGTCCGAGAGGAACGCATTTGAAACTGGGTAAGTTGCTCGAGAGAGAGCTTATCCCCCTTAAAGTCTAGCCTAGTCACAATTATTCTATGAATCTTCTATCGAAAACATGTACCCAATAATCTAGCTTAACCCGTAATCCCATCACATCTCAAGGATCCCCTCTCATTACTTAGAAACCCTTATTTATTTTGCTGTTTTTACTTACTAGTGACAACCCCCCCCCCCCATTGTTAATTGACACTCTTGTGTCCCCCTTTAATTTACAATGTTTTTAATTGTTAATGTCTTTAGCTACGACTAGTTAGAACTAAATTTTATTTTTCTATTAATTCTCAAAACCACTCTCTTGGGAACGATCCCAACCCTTGGTTGGGTTACTAAACTATTGTACGATCGTAGAGACTTGCATCGAAAGTTGTGTCTTGATTACGGAAACATCAGATACCCCGCCTCAACTCACGTATGGGCATCCATCTCAAGAGATTGCTACTAGAAACCCGCCTCAACTCACGTATGAGCTTCCATCACAATCAATATCCACTCGGTGCTTAGCATTATTCCCCATGGAGTACTTATCATTTCATTACTTGAGTTCATTGTTATGCAAGAATGTAGCAACACTCAATCCAACATCATTCATAATAGGTGAGAATAACCTTTCAACCTAAGAATCCCCATATTGTGAGAAAACTTTTCACTACATGCCATTATCATTCATAAGTGTATAATTGAGAATAGCCTTTCAATCAACACAACATCATTATCATAATCATGGAAACTTCATTCATACTTGATTCATAAGTGTGTCTGTGAGAGAGAATAGCCTTTCAAATACACCACAATTACATCATAGTCAAAATCACTTTATTCTCAAAGTGTTCATAAAGCATGTACATAAATCTCATGATCATGCATAATTCTCATAATTTTCCCTTCAAGGACCATAGATCACATTAAATCAACACACCTAGAATTACCACATTAAGCATGGATAATAACATGATTCAAGTAATCAATTCATAACATTCATAATTCTATAACATTCTACTGGCATCAATCAATACCCACACTTGAGATCCAATTTGACAAAATAGGGGAATTCACGGATTCTTGAGGAATTCAACTTAAAATAATAATAAATTATCAATATATCCATAAACAAACATAATTCAATCATTAAAAATGAATTTGAAAGGAATCCATGAGATTGAAGTCAAACCCTAGATTTTGGGATTTTTTACTTTGAAATTTGGGGGGTTGTGATGCGGCTCCATGGGTGAAGGCTACCCATGGATGAAGAGCTACCATAACTTATTGAAGATTTCCCACGAATTTGAGGAGAAAATCTTGATTCTTCCACCCTAGCTTCACCTTTCTTCTTCTTCTTCTTCTTCTTCCTTGGAGTTCTATAGAGATTATTTGGGGAAAGTTGGTTGTTCATTTGGGTTTTGGGATTTTATGAGGTGAATGGGTTGGTTAATGACTTCAAAAGTCTTAAATAGGTGTGTTAAAATAATACAAAATGACCTCACTTAATACTAACTAAAATAGGAATTACCTAAACTACCCCTAACTTAACCGAAAAAAGACAACTTACAGGCCCCATCCACGACCACCACCCACGGGGCATGGACTGACCCACGGCCCGTATTGGTGGGGAGTGGGTTAGGGTCTGAAGTTACTGATCTTGGCCCTTGACCTACGAGACCAGACCACGGGGCGTGGACCCACCCACGGGGGGTGGGTCCTGCCGTAGGTTAAGGTCTTGGGATCAATTTTGGGTACAAGGTTATGGGCCTTGTGAAGGATCCTTGGTTGGTCCTTGGGAGGTCGTACCTCGACGTTTAGCCCCTAAACCCTTCATTCTAAGTACTAGAAGCAAATTTTACGACACTAACCCTTACGACAAGCCCTCGTTAAGCCTACTAATTTTTGGGGTGTTACAAGTCATACCCAAGCAACCTAAATAACACAAACAAAGTTTTTTAATCACAAATCCCAACCCATATACATCATATTTTAGCAAAAATAACACTTACAGCTTCAAAGAACCAACCTCAATTAAGTACAATCAACAAAATGAAGGGAGGAAAGGTTTGGCATCGCAAGGTTCGAGAAAACACACACTCCAAATGATAACATCACCAACAGTAATGAAAGACTAGTAAGAATGACAGGGTATTTAGAGTTTGGGTTTTGACAGAGCTCAAAAAGATGAAAGGTTGCTTTTTAAAACTTGAAAACACTCTTGGCCTTTTTATTTGAGGCGCACTCGGTGGACTGAGACTAACATCACCGATCATTTTTGGTAAATCGCTGAAGGAGCTTGAACTCATCGATGAGGCTTGAACGAAAACAAAGGTTAACGTTCAATTTTGCAGACCCGATATAGTTTGCTTAATATCAGTTGGTGGATCGTCTATTAGGTCCCTGTTCGCTGAAGTTGAAAGTACCATTTTTCAAAATTCTTGGCTCAATAGGAGAACATGATGATGTCCACCCAATCATTTTGGTGCATCACAAACTGGGCAATTGCTTCGCCTATTGCATCTTTTTCAACTTTTTGATTTCATTTTAACTTGCACACACAACACACATTATTGAAAGCAATAAAATAAACTTAGGTTTCCTCCCAAGAACTACCTTATTTAATGTCGTGACATGACACAGTTCTTACTCTTCAACAATTATTTTTGGGATTTGGGATGGCGTCACTAGGAAACGTTCCCTTTTGCCTTTGATTTAGATGGGTCGAGAGTTGTCACAGCTAAGTCTCTAGCTACTTGATTTACACGGAATAAAAAGTAACCACTTTAGTTAAGATGGAGAAGTCATTTTTCAAATCCTTTAACACCTTGTCGAACCCTTCGACCTTGTTAAAGATCCTTGTTAGCATTTCATTAGTATGGTTTCCCTTCAATCCAACTGGTTCTTTTGGTTGGGATGATTATGAGGTGGGACATACCTATCTTTTTCAGCGAACAGGTTGGTCAGCGAGCTCTTTTATTGACTGAATCAAGGCTACAATAGAAGCATTATAGTAGATAAATTGTCTAGGACACCATGTGTTGGACATTGGAGTAATAACTTATCAAATCACAACCATATCTCATGAACAGGTTCACCAACCACTCTTTTGAAGTTTTGGATGGTATCCCTAAACCTTATCATCTTCGAGGGAGGAAAGAATCTCTTTGATAGTGCTTTGGTTAACTCCTCCCATGAACTGATAGAATCATTTGGCAACTCAACCAACCATCAAGTGGCTTCCATTGTAAGGAAAATAGGAATAATCTTAGTCGAATAGATTCTTGTGATATATTCTTGAAGATGGACGGTCAACAAATATCCACAAAATTTTAAAGGTGTTCATGAGGATCTTCATGAGCTAGACCCCCATACCCTTCATTTGGAGCAACTATAGCATTGTTTCACTTACATTAAACATTGCTTTCCCTGTTGTAGGAGGTAACCAGATAGCTCCATTGGTCTCAATGACATTCACGTGCATGTCATTCAAGTCATCAATCTGATCATTTTTCCCACAGTGACTAGCATCGTTACTACCATTTTCTCTCATGTTTCTACCTGCAAATAAGACACAACAACAACACCAAACACCAATCTACTAAACCTAAAGTAGTTAACAAACTAACTTCACAAATTGAATTCTTAGCCATCACTCCACGATAACGACACCATTTTTTGGCAATGCTCAAATTACCCTCAAAGCAAGAAAGAGAATAAGCAATTTTTAGCAATAAATTACCCAACAAGAGTCAGGATCGAATCCTACACAGAGTGATATAATGCAAGGAATTCAATTAGGAAATTAACAGTGCAAACCAATTCATTTGTAGCAATTAAAATAGAAGGGTAGATAATTCCACCAAATTTACGAAAAGAGTATTGGTATCAAATAAAACAATTAAACTATAATTAGGATTTCAAATGAGTAAAGGACAATCTAGGGGTGGGGGGATTTATATCAATGTCTAGTAGGGGTACTTGTGCTTGCTCATTATCACTAAACAATCATGGATAGGCTGGGTAGTCTTAAATAACACTAATTTTCTTTCAAGTTCATTACATTAAATCATAGGATCTCCTTTTGGTCTCATCTATGTAAATCACGAATTGACTAAATATCATACTACAATCTCTGTTTCGAGTATATTTGGTAACTAGAATTGGACCACAATCTCTCTTCCAAGCAAACTATAGTAATCAAATTTGAATTACATGCATTAAACTAATTACCCACTTTAATTAAGTTCTTTCAGGCATCAATCAAAGATCTAGGCTAGGATTAAGTTTGCAACCTTAACCCATAAATTAACTCCATGCTAATTAGCTTAAATCCATGAATCTACAACAATAAAATAGAGCAAGATATAAAACCCACTACAATAAAGCAACATCCAACCCCATAATCATACCCCTAGATTTGGGTTTTTTACCAAGCATCATAAAAGTAAAGAAAATATACCCAATATGATTTCAGATATCGGGGAATTGAAATTAAGCAATAATCTTCAAGATTCACTTTAATTTGAACCTTTGATTGTCAATATACAAGGCTGTTCACAAACCCCAAAAGTAAGAATATTTTCTCCAGGGGTGAAAAGAAAAATAATACAAACGTTAGTCTCTATGCAATTATTCTAAAATTCTCTTCTAAAAAGTCTCTCCTATCAAATTTGAAATATTCTCTCTCTCATTTGTACTATTTATAATTTCTCAAAATTTGGCCCAAAATTCAATGCATGACCAACTTGACAACATTGGTCTGGCCTGCCAAACAAAATAAATGGATCGACGTTTGTTCCTTAGCTCACCCTTCATTTTCTTCATGCTTTAGGTGTTTGAACCTTAGTGTTTGGATGAGTGTGCCTTTCACATTTTGCGGATCGATAATTAAAACCTTACCGCCCTTTAAGCCTTCACTTGAACTCAGAGTTCTTTCACTTTCAGCATTGGATTTATAGTTCACCCATTCAGCTTTGGTGAGTCATTGTTTCATCTCTCAGTCCACCAAACTACATAGTTTTACTTGTGAGCACTCACTTTGGGAGAGGTCGGGACAGTTGGGAGATCCACTCTTTTGGTTAGGCGACTACCGGTTGGGAGTTTATACTCCTTTCAATATTTTTGGCCTTTTTTCACATATTCATCCTTGCCTTGTCCTTTAGCCTTCATAGCTACAAAACATCAAGAATTCATCAGAATATGACATACTTAGGCATTGAGGATACTAATTCTTGTACTAAAAAAGCCTCAAATTAGTTTAAATCTACCACATATCAATAAGGAAATATGAAACATACATTGTTGATAAATGGTAAGCAAAGATGAAGAAGATGGAATGCTGGTGGCAACTACACTTGCTCTAGAAAGTACTTCAGTAACTCTTGAGAAGTTGAAACCGAATAAGGAGGAGGTTGGTTTCAACCATCTCTCTACACATCAATATTGTAGTTATTAATATTGTAACACCTCAGATTCAAGAAAGGATAAAAAATTCAGCTTTCAAGCAATCTGGTGCGAATATCGACTGTCGCCACCGATGGTCCGCCATTTGATGCACGAAACATAGGTTGGGTTTGTGGATTGCCCAGTCAGTTTCTCCAAAATGTCAAGTTCCAGTTCATTTCTACGGTTCACCAGGATGGACCATTGTTCAATGTATGAGTTGTAGGTAAGTCTCGTAGATGAGCCCCATACTTAGACAAAATTCAGGATCCACGACCGGTTCCAACAAACCATCATTGGACTCACGGTCCATGGATGGGTATCCATCGATCAAGGAATCAGAACCTAGTCTCTGATCCAAATGATGCCCTACCAGGATGGTCCGTGGTCTGACCAACGGTCCGTCGATCTGGCCGTCTACTGGGTCGACAATTTTTATTTTCAGGGGCTTTTGGGTCTTTTCCTAATTATTCTAGTCGAATACTATATCGTTTTAACCTTCACCAAAACCCCTGTATAAGTGTTTTAACCCCCAAATTTCTCTAATTGAAATCATTCTCTCAAATTAACAAAAGAAGAACAAGTCTTCCTCTTAAAATATTTCTCTTTCTAGAAAACTTAAAGAATAAGGGATCAACCTAGGGTTTCAAGTCAAGTATCCAATTCCTCCATTGAAGTAAAGCTTTTGGGATTGAGGTATGATAGTTTTCATCTATGAAAGCCTTTCCTCCATGGAGATCCCAACTTTTTCAATTTTCAAAGTTAGAAATCCCCAATTGAGTTAGGGTTTTCTTCTATGTTATGAGTTCCTTTAATTATTGATTTAATTGATTGATCTATGATATTTTATGTATATATTGATTTAATGATCCCCTATGAACCCATGTAATACCCATGTTTTCCAAGTTACAATTATATAATGTGGGTTTTGGATTATGAAAGAAAGTTTATGAAATCAAGCATGTTCTCATGAAACTTATGTAAATGTTTTAAGGATGCTTTAAGATTGAAGTATCAATGATGATGTTGTTATTGTGTTATTGAAAGGATTTCTCATATACACATGAAAGCATGATTTGCGAAAGGGCATTCTCACGTAATAAGGGTTCTTATTGTTGAAAGGTCTTCTTATCTAAAATGAAAAAATATGTAAGAAGATATACTAATGTTGAGGCAAGAGGCGATTATCCATTCTCTCTAACTGAAACCGCAAGAGGTGATTACCCATGTCATATGATGGAAGGACAAGAGGAGATTACCCATGTTCCTTCATGAGCTAAGATTAATATGAATATGAACTACTTCGTGGAAGTTAAGATTAGTACCAAGTGGACAAGTGGTGATTATCCATGTCCCATAAACTATGTTCCAACATATGAGTGTCTACATATACATTAGCTAGTGGATCTACATAAGCTAGAAGTTCACGATCCTTACTTTGGCAAGGAGGGCAACCCCTTTTCGGTGTAGGGAAAATATTGTATTCCATGATAATAGGTCTCATGGTCTTATATGTCGATACATGCTACTTTCCACAAGCAAGTTATGATGAACTAAGGTTACTTCAAAAAAGTATCTCATATATGTTTTAAGCTAATGACTATGTGCCTTGACCATGCTTTATGACTCATATTTTCTAACTCGATGTCTCATGTTTAGGTTGGTCATTGCATTTCATGAAGGTATCTCTTTTAAGTATGTTTTCAAATGTTTTATGCATGGCTTTCATACTTGGTACATGTTGTTGTACTAACACATACTCTTTCCTGCATTTTCCTAAATGTAGAGTCCGACAGTCATAGTTCCCAGTTTGGTGGCTAGAGTTCATTGAGGAGATTCCGAGCTTTGGGTGATTCCTCATGATTCGAGGACCGGACATTTATTGTTTTTAGTCTCTCCTTACTTCCTGTTTTGGACTATGGATGTGCGGGTTTCACCCAGATTCATTCTTATGTACTAGATGGCTTTGAGACGATGTTTAGATTTCCGCTATGCTTTATGAAACTTTGATATATTGAAATTGTCATTTAAATCTCCTTGTTCTATTTCTTGTATGATGAAAGCTAAGTGGCTTGTATGGGGCCTCTCGGGGTCTTGTACGCCATGTTATGCCTAGGGGCTACCTTGGGTCGTGACAAATGCATTGAAAGACATGCTGAAATATGCAAAACATTTATAAGAGATGTTGTCTTGCAAGAAACAAATTGGACAAATAAAAAACAGCAATAAGAGATACTGGCTTGTAGGAATGAAATTGGACAAAGCAAGAAAATAACACTTACTGATGAGTGCAATTCAAGAGTGAGAAACAAGCTTCCCATAAGGCTTGGTGATCCATGGGGTTTTACCGTTTATATAGATACTGGTGAGAGAGTTGTTGGACTTGCACTATGTAAACCAGGAGCAAGCATAAACCTAATGCTAAAATTCTTGCCAACGAAAAATTACATGTAACAAGCAGCACCTTGCTACTTGAGAACATATGCTTCTTACCACCAAATGTCACCGTTAAGAGATATGGTGATAAGAATTTAGATATTCGTCATCCCTACATACCTTATAATTCTAGACTTTGAAGCAGATGATATGATATCGATCATTGTAGGACATCCTTTGTTAGCTACTAAGGGAGAACTAATCAATGTAAAATATGGGAAGATGACAATGGGAGTCTACAATAAAGCGGTGACTTTTATGATTTGCAAAGTATCTTCCAAATCCTCATATAGGGATCTATCCATGATCATAACATTAGCTTCTACCTACTCTCTCTCGATTGGAAGTTGTGTGATTTATTTTTTGCCTATATTATGCATACATTCTCTTGTACATGTATAGACAAGGTCCTTGGAAATTTTCAAAAGGCTTTTGTAAATAAGAATGATTTTTCTTTATGTTTTAATATAATATGTTTATTTGAGATGTATTTTTTCTTAAAAGTTTTCTATAAAAGGGGAATACTTTGTAAGGGTTCTGATATACCGTGAGTTTACGGTATTTTTATTACATTTCATTTAAGAGTTGTGTATGTCTAGGGACTTTTTGTACTGGTTTTTATGTGTTTTTATTATGTTTTGCAGGAAAGATGTTTAGGCGCGGAAGTAAAAAGACAACTGAAAGAAATGCAGAAAAGGGCATCTACGGAGGTGATCTACCAATCGTAGGTCCATTGATGCTTCGTAGATGGTGATCGTAGATCAGCAGGGCAAGGCATGGAAGGAGAATCAGGGAATCTGACAAAGTGTGGAACCACGGTGACCATTGACGGTCCGTAGATTGATCTACGGACCGTACTGCTGAACCGTAGAATGTGACTGCGAGGGTTCAAGTACCTGATTTTTGGAGAATTCTAACTATGGAGCTACAGAGAGGGATTGACAGACCATATATCGATCTATGGTTCGTACTGGTGTTCCGTCGTTTGCTTTAGAGAAGCTAATTTTTGGAAGTTGAAATATTTTCCAAGTTCTGGCTGACGGAAATGACTCACGGACCGTAGATCCATTGACGGTCCGTGAGTCAGTCTCGTGGAATGAAGACGCGTGGCTGAACAAACTTTCCATATTTTTTTTCCTTTTAATTTAGGACTTATTTTTCTATATATATGGTATGTAAACCTCATTTTTGGGGGTTAGACTTTATTATTTTAGTTCTAGTTTTTGGCTTGGGAGATCAACTTGCAACTTTAGTAATTCTTAATTTCCTAAGTTTGTTTTGAAGATTTTGACTTTGCAATTCAAGTCGAAATTCTGGGTTTATCATTTTCATTACGTAAGCTCATAATTTCTTCTTCTACAAATTTGAATTGTGTTCGTACTAATATGGGTAACTAAATCCACAACTAGGGTTGTGGTAACCATGAGATATTAACGAAGTATGAATAGTAACTAAGTAATTTCCAAATAGTGTTTTGCATGCATTGATAATTCTTTCGTTTAGAAGTCTTTTTAGCGGTTGCAAATGTTAAAAACTCGCCTTGTTGCTACTTGCCGGACCAAGGAGGTAGTTAATAAGAAAAGAATTATCAACATAGATTTAGTGTGATACTATCCAATAGAATTAATGTCGATTGGTGTGAGGGTGAAAACTAAGCCATACATCGATGTGACGTCTAATATGAGGTAATGGTAAGGGTTAATTAATTATACACACGTAGCCGGACCAAGGTGCGGGGTGAAATTCTCTAGATTCCGGACCAAGGATTTAGAGATACATAACTTATCACTTTGCATGTAATACACTAGGAAGGGATTGCTATTACTTGGATTACAGATTTATGAGCTTATGGGGAACATGTACGCCCTAGTTCCCTTCTCAATTTGATAACAACAAAAGTTTGAACCTTGCTTACTAACTACTTTCATAATTTCCAAAATTTATTACACAAATCCCCCCCCCCTTTTTTTTACTTATTTGTCTCGGAAATACATTGGCTAAACGAATTTAATCGTCATTGAACTTAAGTCTAAACCATATTCCTCGTGAGATCGACCCCAACCTACAAGTTGGGTTCTTTACTTGATAACGATCGCTTACGCTTCTTTAGGGAGGTGTAATTTGAGCATATCAAATTTTGGCGCCGCTGCATTCCTAGTTTTTACTATTTTATTGAGTCTTTTCTTTTTTTTAGGATGGGTTCTTTACTTGATAACGATCTCTTATACCTCTTTAGGGAGGTGTAATTTGAGCGTATCAAATTTTGGCGTCGCTGCCGGAGAATAAGGCTTTTAGATTAAGTTTAACTACATTATTGTACTTTAGTCAAGTATTTTCCGATTTTATGTTTTTGTTTTTTGTTTTGTTTTCTACAGGTTTCAGCTCTAGTGTATGCCAAGTACACGGAGTCGATGTGAATTCTTGACTCCCTACGATCCTGAATTGAGAAAAACTTTGAGGAAAATGGCTAATCAAGGAGATCTAATCTGAGTAACTAAGGTGTCTGCGTCGTGCCGCGACGTTAAATTAAGCGCTTATTCGGAGGCAACCCAATTAGTAGTGTAACTTCTTATTTTATTTTTCTTTTATTAGTGTCACTTTTTTTATCTTGTTTTTGCAGATTAGGGGAAGTCTGAGTACCCAAAAAAAAAATTCAAACAAAGGAGCATGTTTGAGCTTAAGTGTGGGGTGCGTTGGACCCTTGATGAAAATAAAGAGAACATGCTACTAGCTAGGCCATAAGGCCTCAGGGAGTTTTCCTAACCCTTGTTTTAAATTTTATTTGATGCTTTGGGGACATAGCATATTTTTAAGTGTGGGGTGAAAGAATGAATTCCTAGTTTTTACTATTTTATTGAGTCTTTTATTGTTTTAGGATGGGTTCTTTACTTGATAATGATCGCTATACCTCTTTAGGGAGGTGTAATTTGAGCGTATCAAGTTCAACTATCGAAGTAGAATCAAGTTGGTGCCTACATGACATGATACTTTTGATTGTCATAGTTGGTATCAAAGCCTAGGTTATCGATCTCATAAATAAAAAAGTAATTTCATGTATAGTCCAATAGATTAATATGTTGACATCCATATATAATCCTCAGAAGGCTATGAGGCATCAAAAATGTTTCTATTTAATTCTCCCCTATCACACCATTATAGTGTGCCGATCCCACGAGCAATGTCCAATGAATGTTAGGACAATTCTAATTGATACCTCGACAAGCTTTGGATGTTCAATTAAATTCAAGAGTTAGGGTGTGATGTGTCCTATTAGTATATGATGGTAATGATTATGTTTTGAATTTGTTGTTAAATTTATCATTGTGTGGAGTCATTAGGGATAGTTGTGACTTAGTATTCAAATTGGTGTACTGAATGTCGAGTTAATAGTAGTGAATGAAATCATGTCTAATTTACATAAGGGTTACCATTGCATCGAAATTACATTTGTTCTACAGATATCTATCATGACAATGGGAGGTCATTGTAGCGAGACTAAGTGAGCTGCAAGGGTCCGCACCAGTGATGTGCTGTTCACCACAACAATATCGCTAACACATGGGCCCAAACTAATGAATAATTCTAGTTTTCTCTATTTTGATGATTTTTACTCGTTCAATGCGCATCGATTGAAATTGTGCAAAACTAACAACATTCTATACAATGAGGTCCAAGAAAAGGTCAATAGTTTTATGGGATCCACCAATGATACCCTTAACATATCCAATCATCTCGAAATCTAAAGAACAAGTACAAAAATATAGATTATTTGATACAAATCTTATTACAAAAACCAATATCATTCATAAAAACTAACGACGAGCCACCAAATTAGAAAAGTGCGCCCGACTAACGTTGCTGATCAGGACACACATGGAATTTCAAGTTAATTTTTGGGAAACTATAAATAGCCCAAAAGAAGAGAGAAACTAAAAAATATCAGATCAAAAAATTAAGAATTTTAAGATAGTTTGAGTAGTTTTATTGAGCTTTTAACCTTTTCATCCTTGCTCTTAGTTTTGGGGTTCTTATACACTTTTGTAATTGACAATTGAGGATTGAATTCAAAGTGGGTGTTGAATATTATTGCTTATCAGGACACATATTAATGGCTTAAAACATCATGGCTATAATTTCTTTCCTTTTTATGATGCTTTGCTAAAACCCCAAATCTTGGGTTGCAATTATGAAGTAGGGTGTTGATTTAATTTAGTGGGTCTTGTGTCTTACTAAGTTTGACTATTGTACATTCATGGATTTGAGCTATTTAGCATGGTTTAATTCATGGGTTAAGGTTGAAAATTTAATCTTAGTCTAGATCTTTGATTGTTGCTCGAAAGAGATTAATTAAACTGGGTAAGGAGTTTGATTCATATAATTTAGGTTTGATTCTTGTAGTTTTCTTGCAAGAGAAATTGTGGTTCAATTCTAATTGTCAAATCTCTCGAAAGATATATTTTAATGAGGTATTGCGTTGATTTGTAATTTACATAGATTTTATGGTATGATGGTTAGAGATCGAAAGAAGATTAGTGTCATTGAAGATTACCCAACTTATCCATAATTGTCTAGCATTATGGAGCAAGCATACGTACCCCTACTTAATGTCATTATCAATCCCAACACCCCTAGAACATCTCTTTCTTGGTTGAGTCCCTGTTTTTTTGTTAGATTGTGATAATTGAGTGTAAAACTCTTTTAGTTAATTTGGTAGAATCATCAACCCATTTGTTCCAATTATTACAATGAACCAGTTTACATTTTTAATTTCCTAGTTGAATTCATATCATTAAATTACTCCTTGTGGGGTTCAACCCCAACTCTTTTATTGGGTATTTTTACTTCTAACGACCACTTACTCTTTTAATTATTTTTAGGGTAATTAGAGAATTATAAAAATGGTGCCGCTTCCAGGGTGTGGTAGCTAAGAATTAAGTTTGTGAAATTAGTCTGCAAACTTGTTTGTCATAGTAGATACTTGTTTCGTGTTGCTAATGTGCCCTATTTTCAAGTGAAACATGAGCGAAAATGAAAGTGACGATGGTAGTCATTATGGGAAGAACAATAATATTGATGATATGAATGATATGCATATGAATGTCGTTGAAAGTAGAGGAACAATCTAGTTACCTCTACTACTGGGAGAGCTATTTTCGTAACTGGAACTATGTTACAATTGCTCCAACTAAGAGGAATGTTTGGAGGCCTTGCTCATGAAAAAACCATGATCATCTTCAAAACTTTGTGGACATTTGAGGGCATTTTGTCTTTAAGAACATATCACAAGAATCTATTTGTTTGCGGTTGTTCCCTTTCTCTTTATTGGGGGAAGCAACTAGATGACTTACTGAATTATCTAATGATTCCATAAATTCATAGGAGGAATTGACCAAAGCATTCCTTGAAAGATTTCTCCCTCCTTCAAAGAGGGTGAAACTTGAAGATAACATCCAGAATTTAAAGAGAATGGAAGGTGAACCTCTCAATGAATTATGGTTGCGATTTCAAATATTTGTGTTACAATATCAACCACATGGTGTTTCAATATAACACCTCAAAATCAAGAAGACTAGGAAAAGGGCTAAGCAAGCAGTCACCAGCCCAACCTGAGCCATGGGACCTTCCACGAAGACCTTGACGGGATGTGAAGGAAACCATGACTCATTATGGTGCTCATAGAGCGTTTCTACAACCTGTACACGACGGTTCCCCTCCCACAAACCCTTAAATTACCTGTGGTGAGAATCACAGATCATTAAGGTGGTCGTGAAGAGGGTCAAGGTAAAAGGGGTCATCCCCAGCCACTGGTCAAAGACCATGACTTCCATATGGCTTGTGAATTCCTTGACAGGTCGTGAAGGCCATCATTGCAGTGGTCGCATCAGTTGTAAGTCAGGATCTTTTCAAGATTATTCTATCCTAATACTATGTCTTTTTACCCCTATCTAGATGTCATGACCCAAGGCTACCCCCTAGATGTGACATGGTGTACAAGACTCCATAAAGCCTTATACAAGCATCATAGCATATCATAACATAAGAATAGGAAAAAGTGTGGAAATTTAAAACCTTTCTTTACAATTGAAGTGTTTTATAAAAACCAAGTGGGAGTCTACAACACTATGTCTCAAACCATCTATAACACTTGAATACAATCTTAGGGACACGACCCTTACAAAAGTCTAAAACATAAGGAAAGACTTAAAGGACATAATGGTCAAGCCCTCGAATACTATGAGGACTCACCAATCTTTCTCTTCTTGATCTACTATGGTTGTAGCCACGAGGGTAGAAGCCGATATCACCAAATCCTATACTTATAGAAAATGTAGAAAATATGGTTCTCACAAAAACTGTACTAAGTATGGAAACCATGCATAAAAATCCTTAAAACGTGCAAAAAAGGACATTTTAGTTTAAACCATGCTATATGCCAATTTGAACATCATCTTTGAAATAGTTGGGGAATGTAGCTCATAAGACAACTCATGTACAATTCATCATAGCATAAAGGATATCATCATAATCACAAGCATAGTCTCCAACATAAACATAATGCATTCCCCAATCATCACAAGACATAATTCACACACATAGTTAAACACCAAGATCATCTCATCATAATAGAACCATCACATAAGTAACCTTAGGTTATACTTGTGCAATGCATAGGTAGGATCCCATAATCCTATCCACACTAAGTACCACTGTTAGGCCACCATGCTCATACTTATCATGCTTTGATCTCATCCATAGTCAATACTCATAGACAAGGAAACATTTATGTTCATAACTTATAACAAGTAAAGTCACTCTTAGCAACAATCCATATCATACATGCATAAATTCATATATCTTCATAGCACAAGGAAACCACACCATAACCCCTTTATTGGTCTACTTGTGCAACGCATAAGTGAAGTCCCATACCCCCACTAACACTAAGTAGAGCTCATTGAGAAGTCATAAGTATAGTTCATGTTCATGTACATAATTCATATAAAGCATGCATTAACTCATAAATCATCATGTCATAAGAGAAACATACCATGACCACTCTCAAACCCTTCTTGTGCAATTCAGGAATGAAGTCCCATACCCCCATTCATACTAAGTAGAACCTCTTGAGTAACCATGGTACATAACTCATGTTCTTGTTCATAGTTCATGTTCTTGTTCATGGAGGGAAATAGCCTTAACCGACATAGACCATGTGAGCTACATGGAATCCGATGTCATGCCCCCACATTAGAAAGAGGTGTCCTACTTGCCTAAGGTAGAATTGAAGTTTATTAGCTTAGGTGGATCCACTAGCTAAAGACCTATGTGGTCACATAGTTATGGGATAAGGATATTGCTACTAGAAACCCGGACTAACTGAGGTAAAAGGTTTCCATCTCATGAGATAGCTGTTTTGGGAACCCAGACTAATTGGCATAAAAGGAACCCATTTAGAAAGCCGGACTAACTGGCATAAAAGCTTCCATCTCATATTCATATCCACTCGGTCCTATGCATAATTCCCTTTAAGTTCATGTTAAGTCTTTACTTAAGTTCATGTTTATGGAAGAATGACCTAACAATCAATCCAACATGATATCATGACATCGCTCATAGATTCTATAGGTGAGAATCGCCTTCCAACCTTAGAATCATTAATATGTGAGTAAACATTTCTTATCATGTTCATGAGAATAGCCTTTCAATCAACACAACAACATTATCATAGTCATATACATTTCATGCATAGTCATATGTAAAGGTGCATATGAGAATTAGCCTTTCAACAACACCTTAGTTACATCATAGTCATATTCATACATGGTGTGTGTGTGTGATTGTCCTTTCAATTACACAACAACAACATTATCATCATAGACACTCCACTCTCAAAGTGTTCATAAAACATGCACATAATATCATAATCATAGTATCTTCACTTTCTAAGTGAGTCACAAGATCATACACAATTCTTATCAACATGTACAAACCCTCATAATTTTTCCATCAAGGGATATGAATCAAACTCAACCTAAACATCTAGAATTACTAGATTCTATAAGGGGAATATCATGATTCAAGTAAATCATTCATTTCATGCATAAACTCATGTACTCATATTATAGGTCATGTGAGTGAAGTCCTTCCAGAATAATGCCATATACAATTCAGAATACTTAATAGCTTCCTTTTTAAAGACTTAACATCCTTAGTTTATTCAAATTAGCTTTTACCCTTAAAGCCCTAGAAGCCAGATCATGCCACAAGCCTTACTCTCAAGCAATGCCACACATGACCATCATGTATACCTAATTGTCAAGGTAATCCAACCACATGCTTAATTCTTTAATAAATTATAGTCATATGGTATCATATAAACTCAATCAATATACATATAATATATTCACATACTTCATTAATCAATCAACCCATATCATGAATTCACAATTTAGTAAATATGGGGGGATTCATGGTTTCATGGAGAGATTTCATCATAAATATATAATAAATCATCAATTCAATCATAATCCATCATAAATCAACCATTTAAAACATTTTGAAAGAGAACCAATGACTTAGATTGAAACCCTAGCTTTTATGGGAAATTGGAAGCTTTGAAATCAAGTTTTGAAGGGACTCTATAAGTGAAAGCTACCCATAGATGAAAAGCCACCATACCTTACGAAGATTCCTCACGAAATTGAGTGGTAAATATGAGTTCTTAAGACCTATACATTGACCTCTTCTTCTTGTTGTTCTTCTTCTTCATTGGAGGTTTTAGAGAGCAAATTATTTGGAGAGGGAAGTTGGTTATGATTTGAGTCTTGGGAATTATGAAGTAAATAGGTTAGTTAATGGTATAAAAATACTTATATAAGTCTATTAAATTAATATAAACGATCCTAAGATGAAATAATTAAATTAGGAATTTCCTAAAAAAGACTCACCTTGGCCAAACTTGGCAGATTGTGCAGGCAACATCCACAACCTAGGATTCATGGACCGTGAGTGGGGCTACGCCATGTCCTGCAGGTCCGTGGGTGATGGTCTGTAACTCTTCATTTTGGCCCTTGACCCACGACATAGTTCCACGGGGAGTGGATGGACCTACGTCCAGTAGGTCCCATCCGTAGGTCATATACTTAGGTAGTTTTGGGGCAACTTGGGGTTAGGCTTTAGGGTCCTCCTCAAGGACCCCTTGGTTGGTACTTGGGGGGTTGTACCTTAACATCTAACCCCTAAACCCCTCAACCTATGTTTGGGAAAACCATTTTACACTTCTAAACCCCACACCAAACTTAAAAGCTCTCACGTAAGGCTCTAGTTTCACCTACTAGTTTTCCGGGTGTCACACTAGAAGTCCTATATAAGAGTTTTTACTCCCAAATTTACCCAATTAAAATAATTATCTAAAATTCCTAAAAGAAGAACAAGTCTTCCTCTCCAAAATATTTCTCTCTAAAAAACTTGAAGAAGAAGGAGTCAACCTAGGCTTTCAAGTCAAGTCTCCAATTCCTCCATTGAAGACACACTTTTGGAACAGAGGTATGATTGTTTTCATCCATGGAGCCCTTTCCTCCATAAAGTTCCCAAATTCTCCATTTTACAAAGTTAGAAATTCTCAATTGAGTTAGGGCTTTTCTTCCATGTCATGGGTTCTCTTCAATGTTGAGTTATTCGTTTGTTTTTTGATCAATTATGCATGAATTGAGAAGATTCCATGTTTTAAGATGAATTCCCATGAACCCATGCTTAACCCATATTTTCTAGATATTGATGATTTAAAGTGGGTTTTGAACTATGAAAGGTGAATTATTGAAATATGCATGTTCTTATGAAATTGATGAATTATGATGTAAGTTGCTTTGAGAGTAAAGCATAGACGAGTTGTTGTTAATTATTGTGAAAGGATTTCTCACAAAATTAATCCATGCATGAATGTGAAAGTTTTTTCTCACATTAAGGATTCTAAGGTTGAAAGGACTTATCACCTTAAATGAATCAAAGTTAAAGAGCTACTCTAATAAAACCTAGCTTGGATTGGTTGCTCAAATATACCATTCCATGGATGACATATGACTTGCTTGGATTGACAATATAATGTGCCCTTCCATGGATAATGAAGACAAATATGTAATAATGACTATTCCATGAGATTTATGCTAAGCACCTTGAGGATGTTGAGATGGAAGCTCTTCCTAGTTGAGATCGGGTTTTTAGTAGCAATCACTTTATCCCATACCTATGTGCCCCTATAGGATGGTTGTCTTATATAGACATTAGCTAGTGGCTCCACATACGCTATGGGTACATACTCTTACCTTGGTAAGTAGGACACCCCTTTTCGATGTGGGGTAAACTCTAGATTCCATGTTAATAACTCACTTGATCTTACATATCGATTAAAGGTAAATCTCCCACAATAATGAGCTAAGGTTACTTAAAAAAGTATCTCACATGTGACTTAAGATGATGTCTACTTGTACTGATCATGTTTTATGATGTATGTCTTCTAGTTCATTTACATTCATGTTTTAGTTTGGTCATTTCATTTTATGAAAATGTCCTTTTTAAGCATGTTTTCAAACGATTTATGCATAACTATCATACTTGGTACATATTTGTACTAACTTATACTCTTGCCTGCTTTCTTATGAAAATGTAGGGTCCAATGCTCCTGATTTGCCTTTGTGTGGTTAGGTACCCTATAGTTGAAGATTTGAAGATTGGTGAGTCCTCATCTTCCGAGGACAAAGCTTTTATTTCTTTATTCCTTTACTTTCAGTTTTGGACTTAATGTACGGGCTACGTCCCGATCACTTCTTATGTACTAGATGGCTATGAGATGATGTTTAGACTTCTACTTCATATTATAAAGTCTGTTGAAATCATGTTTTGAATCTTCTATTTCTATTATCTTGTATGATGAATGCTAAGTGGCTTGTCTTGGGCCTCTCGGGATCTTATATGCCATGTTACGCCTAGGAGCTACCTTGGGTCATGACAAACTTGGTAATTAGAGCATAAGATTTTGAAAGGTCATAGGAAGTCTCATAAGACACGTCGAGTAGAGTCATGTTGATGGGTGTGAAGCACGCTACGCTTATGAATGTGAGGCTATAAGATGTTTAGGATACTCCACTTCTTTCTTTAATCTAAAGTCTTGAGATAGAGTTTAACTCTATAATTTCACCCTCATAAGCCTAATCCGATTCTCTATAGGATATGGCTACTCGAAGAGCATATGCTAGAAGGAATGTGAGAGAGAATGTGGAACAAGAGGCTTCTTCTTAAGCTGCTCCAGTTCAGGTCGATCTTTAGGCCAAGCAAGTGATAAATATGAAGTTTAGGGCTAATGTCAAGTGTTGGCTTAAGCCATGACGACCCAAACTAATAGGGAGTTTTCGGCTCTCGTGAACCCAAATGTGGGTACGACAACATCCAGAGTGAGGGATTTCACAAGGATGAATCCTCCAGAGTTTTATTGTTCTAAGGTTGAGGAAGACCCTCAAGAGTTCATTGATGAGATTTATAACGTATTGATGATTATGGGAGTGACCCCGGTGTCAAAGGCGGAGTTGGCAGCTTATAAAATTAAGTGTGTTGCTTAAATATTGTTTAACCAATGGAAAGAAAGGAGGGCAGAAGATGTGGGTCCTCTTGATTGGGAGAAGTTTAAAATTGCTTTTCTTGATAGGTTCTTTCCCTTTGAGATGAAGGAGGCAAAGGGGCTTGAGTTCATCAACCTTCGTCAACTGTCATGACCCAAGGTACCCCCAATACAACATTGTAGGCCTATGGCCACACTAAATCTGGACAACGCTTGTAAAGTGTTGCCTAAAATGTTTTTGGGCACGCTTTTAAAGCGTCGCCAATGTTTTTAACTTTTGGCTTCGATAATATTGGCAACACTTATAAAATGTACTCTTTAATGGTATAGGCTACACTTTATAAATGTTGTTATATCATGATATAATTGACAACAACTATTTATATATATGGCCACACTTTTAAAGTGTGCTATTTTTATAATTAAAAAAACAACACATTACAAGTGTAGCCTTAATGTTTTCACTAAAATATAATGTTCCCTCCAACATTTTCAAGTCCCGCTCCAATTTTTATTTGGCAAAAAAAAATATCATAAAACATAAAACCTTTCAACTTTAGGTGTTTTCCCCATATCAGAAAAAAATTATAATTTCTTGAAGAACAAAATTTGCTCCAAATATAAATTTTTTCCCAAGTTTTAGGTCTTTGCTCCAAATCTAAAACTTTTCAAGGGCTCACAAGTTAAAAGGTATTTATTCATCAACACATAAAGTAAAGATTTTTCACAAAGCAAAGTGAAGAATCGTTTGAAAATTTCTTTCATTACAATCGGACTACGATTTTGTTCCAGTCTGAAAAATTGCTCATCGTGAATCGCTCGTCTAGCTGTTCTTGTCAGCTTGAATAACAAAATTTGTTCCAAATCTGATTTTTTCGCTGTTCTAGTCTAGTTGGTGAACATGATAGAACAAATTGATTCACTTCAGAAGATGGTGTCTTAAAGCTTCATAACATTGAAAGGATTTTGTTAGAATAGAGTTTATCAGGTAAAGATGTAATCTTTAAAAGTCTAAATTTATGGTATCTGGGTTTATTTTTCTGATATTCTTGTTTTGTTGAGATGAATTTTTGTAGATTTTTTGGAGTCTAGCTCGTTTTTGTACTACTCCACATCATTTAATTCTTTGCCCCATTTTTCTCTTTTAGATTTGTTAGTTTCCCTTAAACCCACTGTATTCAAAGATTATAGAAGAAAAAGAAGAGTAAACATTTATTCCTTAAAAGTCTAAATTTATGGAATCTGGCTGATATTCTTGTGTTGTTGGGATGATTTTTAGGAGTCTAGCTCATTTTTGTACTACCTACATTAGTTAATTCTTTGCCCCATTTTTCTCTTTTATATTTGTTAGTTCCCCTTAAACCCACTACACTCAAAGATTACACAAGAAACAATAGAGTAGAAAAGGACAACAAAAACAACAAAGAACTACTGTTCGATGAAGTAGAAAATTTAACAGTCAATATCATAGCCGAGTGCAAGTTAACTTCCAACAACTCAACAATAATTGGTACACACGTGTCCTGATTTCATTTGATTATTTTAGTTTCTGGATCAGTTGTAGGGTTAATGCTATTGCTAAGAAGTGAGAATCCACAACATTGACTCTTGAATTCTCATCAACACCTGAATCTTCTACTTGGGTGTCTCAATTTCTATGAAAGTTTCGCTATTCTGTGGTTCAATATCTCTAAGGTGAATGACCCATTTTAGGTAATGTTTTCAATGTTGAAGGGTTAAAGGTGTTTTTTTTGTTCTACTATTTTTCTCTAATTATAGATTATGTTATTGGGTATCAACGAAAATGTAGAACTTTAATTTTAAGGTTGGGATTGTGGCGTAGTTGAAACGGAATGAGCTCAATTGGTGAACATGCTTCTTGATAGAATTTCTCAATCTCAATTAGTTCATTTAATTTCCTTAATCGCTAAGGATATATTTATCGACATTAGTTCTTTGCTTAAATGAAGTTCTATGTTGTTTCAGCACTTCAACACTTCGTCAATTTTGCTTCAGCCAGAACTGTCCTGGACATCTCATCCAGCTTCATCGACTCTGTGGTAGGTAGGCTTTGAACATTTCTTCAAGTTTCAACATTTCTTGAAATTTATCTACTTTTTCACCCTTTTGTAATAGTGTGTGTGAGGGAGAGGATTGTTCTCTATGTCTATTTCTTCGGTTACACTCGTTTCTATTTCTACTATGTTAAATTACGAACAAGATAGTGCAAATTCATGCTTTATATTAGTAAAACTTCATTATATGTACCACAGTAGACAGACACATGCGAATTTCTAACTGAATATTCATCCACTTTGTCATTTCTACTACTGCTATTCTATCCCTTTCGATAAATTCTTGGTTTAAGGCATAATTAAGATGAGCTTGAATATCATGTAGCTTTTCCCTTGCTGCTGCAATTCTGTTGTCCAAGCTACCTATTCCTTGATGTTGTAGTAGCTTTAGTGGTTCTTTGCATAATTTCAATCTAGTCCAGAGTCTAAACATGTTTGTCCCCCAAATTGGTTGCTGCCAGGTATGTTCGACGATCTCCATGAATTTCTCATCCTCAGTTAAAATGTTGATGAACCTGAAAGACTTTCTTCTCAAGGCTATAGCTGTGGTGATTTCCATATGGATTGGGGAGTTATCTAAGAAGTGTTTTTCCTCAAATTGAGTTGTAATGTGACCATATGAAATACATTCCTCGTTACATAATGCCCTGTCTATTTTATTCCAAATATGCCTATTAGTCCAAGTAAATACTCTTCCGGTCGCTTTCATATCAGTTAGGATTAGAGTATCAATTACTTGCTGGAAATCTCTATTCTCACTTTCGTTTACTGGTTGGCCTCAAATGATAAAGGAGAGTTGAACTTTCCACATATGCACCAAGGGGTAGTTAGGTTAGCACCAAACCTCATCAAACCATCCCATAGGTCCCTTCTCTCTTACAGATTATTACTTCCATATATTACAGTTATATCACACTTAAAGTTTGTTCTTCTATCAACCACTGTACAATGGATGTACTGGCCATGTGTTGCCTGAACAGTAACCTCCACCTCAGTTGCCTGATAGACACTCATGATCAGTTTCATAGAGACATTGCTGTTGAATTTTTGTTTTCTCATCCATGTGAATTCCATCTTGGTCGTGATCATCTGGATATGTTAGTTTACGTGTTGCTGCATGATTTTCTAAGGCTTTTCAGTGTTGATTGCCTTCTTTCTTGAGACAGGTTGAACGTCATACTGGTCAAGTTCATATAGTTGTAGTTGTTTGTAAAATCCACTATTGCATATTGGTCAAGTTCATATAAGCATTGTTTGTTCTGTTCGCTGTCAGTCAAATCGTACATCAGATATGTGAACATGTGCAAGAGAGTGAATATGTTTGCTGTCAAAACTTAGGAATCTGCTCATATACCATCAAAGAAGAACAAAAACTTACAGTTTTGAAGAGAATTAAAAGCTGACTGGAACCTAGGATTGTTAGTCTTCTTGAGTTATATTTAAAAAGCTAATAAAAAGCATACATCCAATCTATTAAATGTGGGCAGCCTAAGTTCAGCAGAAAGTGAACCTAGGCTTCTTAGTCTTCTTGAGTTCTGTTCAGCTCCTCGTTCTTAGTTGTCTTGAGTTCGTAGTTTTTGTGCTGGCCTTAAGCTTGGTTTATTTAATTGTTAATCACCATAAAATTCAGATGTTCATAATTATTTTATATGTATGGATTACGTATTTCTTGTTTTGGAGACTGTTGTGTTGAGGGAGATTTTGATCTAATAGATAGAAGGAAGGTACTTTTTAACCATTTATGATATGTTAAGGCCATTTTGACCCTTTTCTGTTTTCCTAATAAAAATTTTCCCTGGAATCCTTAACTATATCTTCCTTGCATTGCTGCAAATACCATATCTTTACAACTTTATAATTTATGATTTTCCCTGGTGCTAATTTGAAAGCTCCTGGTTCAAGGTCATATGTTGAGTTGCAAATAAGCCAATCTACTGATTTCACAGCTTTGTTGTTGTGTACCAACATGTTGAAAATGATTTTATGCATTGTTGAATTTCCCATGCTTGTCCAAAGTAAATCTGATATGTTCATGATTGGCATAGTTGGTTCAAATTGAAAAGTATTATTATCTGCCATTCTGCATACCAGGTTCATTCTACAACTTTTCTCTCATTGTATTTATGTGGAGCCCATGAATTCAATAGCTTTTGTTGAACCTCTTATATGAAACTTATTAAATAAATATATGACAATGAACTCAGTTCTTATTTTGTATGAACTTTTAATGTCTGTTGTAAGAACTCATAAATTTCAAATCTTGTATCCGCCTATGAGGTTAGACTATAGTCGCGATTCGTACCATAAATTTTGATTGATGTATGTTGGAACACTTGAAATCTTATGTTACTTGAGTTCATATGCAGATCATGTGAAATTAGAAGAAAAAAAGGAAGATCTAGGTGAGATTTTAAATGGGGATCGACTCGTGAGTGGTCCTTATGCACTCGATTTCTTGGTAGATAAAGACTTGGAAATTCTTTGTCGAAAGAAGTTAACAAAGGATGAAGTTGCTCAGTTTTGAAGAGCAGTTGATAAGGACTATTACTTTGAGATGCACTACGATGAATTGCCCGTATGGGGCCTTATCGGAAGAGTTGAGAATAGGGAAGAGACAGAGGATACAAAATATTACAAGTACTTTCTATACAAACACATTCATTTCAATATCCGCTATAACATGGACTGTGTTATCGAGATCACTGCACGAATGGATCCACATTCTGTTTTGGACCTAACAGAGGATAGGGAAGTCGATGCTGAGTTCACATACACCGCAAAATGGAAGGGAGTGTATATTCTGTTTGAGAATCGGATGGATAAGTTCATGCATACTTCTCTACCGCATATCTTGGAGATTCATTGGTTCTTGATTATCAATTCTTGTGTCACTGTCCTCCTTTAACCGGTTTCCTTGCCATGATTCTTATGCGAGTCCTTAAGAATGATTTTATCAAGTAAGTGGCTTATCCTTCATTTTCAAAAAGAAAACTAACTAGTCATAAACTCCTACATTTGTCCTGATACAAATGTTGTTACATATAACATATAGTAATACATCGTTCCAAAGAAAACTTGTCCGCTATAAAGCATAAACTACTTACTCATAAGAGAGCACAAATGACAAGGTTCAAATCCCCAATTGAGATTACTATTATTGAACTCGAGACAAAGGGGAACCTAGTATGTTGGCTACAGGTTTAGTAGACTGTAGTAACTTTGGTTCAAATCGTGTATTTATGCAGGTGGCGTAGCAGGTACTCGGTAAAATAGTCAATGGGGAGCAAATTGTTCCAGACAACATTGTAATATTTTAAGAACACTCATTTGAATACGAGTCTCACGCATATGTATGCTTCCACATAAAGAGGTTTAATGCAATGAGATCTAGAGGGCTATATACAACATGAAAGCTGGGTTCAGACGTCCACGAAAGAGTATTTGACCTCTTTTGTTCTCACTCCCCATCTTCTTTAAATGAAACTATTTGTTTTTGTTCTTTCCTGTAGTTTGTTACTCGTTATTGTAACTCAAGTTATGTTTACAAGAACAACATCCACAAGATGGATTTGTTGTACACTGAACATGATTTATTTTCTCACTTGTATCCCTTTTTAATCTGGTTCTTCTCTTGTTTTCTAGTTGGTTTATTAGATTGTTTGGAATATTTTTTTCTGCATGTACACTAATTGTTGCTGTAGATTTTCAAAAGTTTTTTTTTTGCCTAATTCGTAGCTGCTTTAACATTTTGCTGATTAGAATCTGATTCCTCCTCTATGAAAGGAGGTTGTTTCCAGTAAATTTTGTTAGTTTGTTAGTTTTGGAAAGGAGGTTTCTCTGCTTTAACATGCTTTAACATTTTTCTCTTATGCTTAGTTTTGGAGAGTTTGGTGTGACTTTATTGTTACCACTCAATTTTAGATTTGTCAGTTTTGTAGAGCTTTACTGTTCTGACTCAATTTTAGATTTGTATTAAGGAGAGCTTCAGTTTATGGTTGCTCTGCTGTGACTTTATTGTCATGAATTGGTTTGGCTTACTGTGATTTGAGCATATTAAATACACATGATTTATTTCACTAACTTATAATTTTATTTTGAATGTGCAGGAAAATGCCGGTGATTGAATTTTAATAATGGCATGAAGTAAACTCGATCAATTACAGTGAACGATGAAGAGTTTTTGTTATGTTTGAATTCATTTGGTTTTGTGGAATTTACTGATAGTAGAGACATGTTTGTCGAAGTTTGGTTGTACAAGACATGTTTCTCGAAGTTTATTAGAAATATATAGTTTTGATTTATTTATTAGATAATTTTGTGCTTTAGATCGCTTATATATTTAATTATTATATGTGATTATTGAATATATGCAAATAAAAATTATTATTCTTAAAAATAAAAAATTGTGTCTACAAAAATTCTGCACATTATTGCCACACTTCACAAGTGTTGCTATAGGGATGTCCAATGTGTGGCTTACTGTACATAAGAAAAGCTACACTTTAAAAGTGTTGTTCTAGATGAGATATAAAAGGCAACATTTTTTAAGTGTGCCCAATAACAAAGCAAAGGCCACACTTTTAAATGTAGTATAATCAAACAAAAGGTGTTGCTAATGAATTACTAAAAAGCATGCCCTTAAACCTCTTTGGCCACACTTTTGAAGTGTAGCTATTATGACGACATTTAAAAAGCGTGGCCTAATGTCAAAAGTTACGCTCCTTTTGGCCACCCCCTGAAGAGCGTTGCTTAAAGTCCAAAAGTGTAGCCTTTTATCAAAGGCCACACTTTTTGCTAGTTTAGGCTACACTTTACTGGGGTGGCTAAAAGCCTAAAATGTTGTAGTGCCCCTAGGCATAACATGGAGTATAAGACCCCGAAAGGCTCCATACAAGCCACTTAACATTCATAACATAAGACCTAGAATGAAAAGAGGTAACTAACAACATTTGAAGTCCCAAAAGTTTTATATAAGTGTAGAGGAAGTCTAAACACTTTTATCATTAGCCATCTAGTACATACGAATGAAAATGGGCCTAGCCGATACATCATGTCCAAAACTGAAAGTAAGAAAGAAAACTGAAAACAATGAAAGTTTGTCCTCGAAACATGAGGACTCACCAAAGCTCGAAATCTCTCAAATTAAACCCTAGCCACGAAACTGAGAACCCTGACTGTCGGACCCTACACTTGGGGAAATGTAGGCAAGAGTATGCGTTAGTACAAACATGTACCAAGTATAATAGCCATGCATATACACATTTAAAAACATGCGTAAATGAGGACATTTTCATGATTGTGAAATGATCAAGCTAAAACATAAATCTTGAATGGTTAGAAACATAAGTCATAACACATGATCAATGCAAGTTAATGTCATCTTAAAGCATACTTACGATACTTCTTGAATTAACCTTGGTTCATCATAACTTTACTTGTTTGTGGGAAGTAGCCTTAACCGACATATAAGACCATGAGAGCTATACTAATTGAATCTAATGTCTCCCATACCGAAAAGAGTTGTCCTACTAGCCATGGTAAGGACCATGAAATTATAGCTATTGTGGATCCACTAGCTAATGTCTATCTAGACAACCCTATGGGGGCACATAGTTAGGGACATGGGTAATCACAACTTGTCCACTCGGTACTAAGCTTAACTTCAATAGAATAGTTCTTAATCCTATTCATCTTAGCTCATGAATGAACATGGGTAATCACCTCTTGTCCCTACATCATGTGACATGGTAACCTCCTCTTGTCTTTATATCGAATGACATGGGTAATCGCCTCTTGTCTTTCACTTAGAGAGAATGGGTAATCGCCTCTTGTCTCAACATTAACATAACTTCTTACTTATCGGTTCATTTTTGGTGAGAAGACCTTTTAACCCTCAGAACTTGTATTATGTGAGAAAAACCCTTCACAATTCATGCTTAAATGTTTATATGAGAAATCCTTTCAACAACATAACAACGATAACATTATTGATACTTCACCTTTCAAGAACATGCATGATTCCATAATTCACCTTTCAAGGTTCAAAACCCACTTTTAATCATCAACATATAGAAAACATGGGTTAGACATGGGTTCATAGAAGTTCATCATAAATTCATGTAGTTCTATCAATTCATGATTGATTTCATTTAATCTTCTTTTATAATCCAAAACCCACATTATATGCTCATAACTTGGAAAACATGGGGATTACATGGATTCATTGGGAATTATCATAAAAACATGGGATTAACTCAATTCATGCATAAGAGATCATAAATCAATAAATAAAATCAATAATTAAGAGAACCCATACCATAGAAGAAAACCCCAACTCAATTGGGAATTTCTAGCTTTGAAAAATGGAGAATTTGGGAGCTCCATGTATGGAAGAAATCCATGGATAAAAACTATCACACCTCAATTCCAAAAGCTTGCCTTCAATGGTGGAATTTGAGACTTTCCTTGAAATACTAGGTTAAACCCTTCTTCTTCATGTTTTATAGAGAGAGAAAAAATTTGGAGAGGAAGAACTTGATCTTCTTTGGAAATTTTAAGAGAATGACTTGAATGGGTAAATTTTCGTGTTAAAATCACTTATATAGGAGTTCTAGGTATGGGACAAACGACATAGTATTAAGATAAAATAATTTGGAAACGACCCAAATGCCCTTAACTTACCGCTGACGCAAACCTCAAGAGTAAGGCCCACACGAGCCGTCAAGGACTTCATGGGCCATGGTGGCAGCCGTGGTCCTTGACTAGTTGCCTAGAAAATTTACCCCAAAATCCCCCTAACCTTAGAACCCACTCCACGAGCCGTCATGGCCCTTACGAGCCGTCTAGTGACTCGTGTGGAGGGGCAGCCTTAAAGTGGATACTGCCTCCCCCTCACGGGCATCACTACGTGTCGTGGTCCTCACCACGACCTGTCTAGGTGCTCGTGGGAGGGGTGCCCTCTTTGGCTCGACACTGTGAGCCTTCACGAACACATTACAGATCTTCTAAGGAAACTATAGATGTCGAATCACCAACGCATTTCTTCAACATAGAGACATCAAAAACCGGATGCCCCGATGCAAATTCATAAGGCAGTTCAAGTTCATAAGCAACCTTACAGACACGCCTCAAAATCTAATATGGTCCTACATAACGGGGACTAAGCTTCCCCTTCTTACCAAACCTCATTACGCTCTTCCTGGATGAGATTTTCAAGTAAACCCAATCATGTACATCAAACTCAAGATCTCTTCATCACACATCGGCATATGACTTTTGCCGACTTTAAGCTATTTTGAAGTTTCTCTAATTAGTCTAACTTTATCCATAGCATCATGCACCAATTCTAGACCTATGAGTGCAATTTCACCCACCTCAAGCCAGCATATAGGTGATCTACACCTCCTACAATACAAGGCCTCATATGGATCCATACCAGTACTTGAGTGATAACTATTGTTATATCCAAACTCAATAAAAGGAAAGTGATCATCCCAATTCCCTTTGAAATCAATCACGCAAGCCCTCAACATATCTTCAAAAGTTTGGATAGTACGTTCTACTTGCCCATCAGTTTGTGGATGAAAGGCTGTACTGATCTTAACACGAGTACCAAGACCCTTTTGGAAAGATTTCCAAAACTGAAAAGTGAATTGAGTACAACGATCAGAGATAATGGATAAAGGCAATCCATGCAACCTTACCATTTCTTTCAAATATAATATAACATAGTCCTCCGTTGAATAAGAAACCTTGATGTGAATAAAATGAGCCAATTTCATCATTCGGTCTAATATAACCCAAATCGAGTCATGTTGTCGCCGGGTGCAAGGCAAACCAACAATAAAGTCCATATTCAAATTTTCCAATTCCCAAGTAGAAATGTCAATGTCTTTGGATAAACCTCCCCATTTTTTATGCTCAACTTTCACTTGTTGAGAATAAAGACATTTAGCCACAAACTCCGCAATATCCTTCTTCATCCCATTCCACCAATATATCTCCCGCAAATCACGGTTCATTTTAGTAGCTCCAGGGTGAATGGAATGCCAAGAACCGTGGGCTTCTGACAAGATATGTTCCCTCAAGTGATCAACATTGGGGATACACAAATGACCCTCGTAACTAAGTACACCATATCCCACTTGGGAGAAGGCCTCTACAGACTTTTTAAGAACCACTTCCTTCAATTCAACCAAAGTTGGGTCAAGATTTTGCTTAGCTTTCACATCCGCCACAAAAGACGATTCTAAACAATTGTGGACCATAACACCTCCCTTGGTAGAGTCCACTAACTGAACACCCAACCAGTCCAATCTATGAACATCTCAAACCAACTCTTTCTTATCTTCTTTGATATGAGCAACACTACCTATAGATAACCGACTAAGAGCATCCGCCACCACATTTTCTTTATCGAGCTGATAGAGAACACTCATATCATAATCCTTCAATAACTCAAGCCACTTTCTTTGGCGAAGATTTAGATCCTTCTCGTTAAACACATATTGTAAATTCTTATGGTAGGTAAAAACATCTGCATGAACACCATACAAGTAGTGCCTCCAAATCTTTAAGGCAAAAACAACCTCCGCTAGTTCCAGGTCATGGGCAAGATAATTCTTTTCATGAACCTTAAGTTGCCTTGAAGAATAGGCAATAAGTTTCCCATTTTGCATATGCCTACATCCTAACCCAATTCTTTTCATGACCCTTAAGTTGCCTTGAATCATAGGCAATAACTTTCCCATTTTTCATAAGCATACATCCTAAACCAATTCTCGAGGCATCATAATAAATAACAAAACCATCAGTCCCTTCTGGTAACATCAGCACCAGAGCGGAAGTAAGTATATCCTTCAATTCTTGAAAACTCTTCTCAGATGATTCGGGCATATGAACTTAGCCTTCTTTTGGGTCAATATTGTCAATGGAGAGGCAATCGAAGAAAACCCCTCAACAAACCTTCTATAGTAACTAGCCAAACCCAAAAATCTTCTAATATTCCAAGGGGATAGAGGTCTAGGGTAACTCATAATTGTATTCGTCTTCTTAGGATCTACCTCAATACCTTTCTTGAAACAATGTGACCAAGGAAAGTTACAGACCTTAGCCAAAACTCACATTTGCTTTACTTTGCAAATAGTTGTTGGTCCTTGAGAATTTAAAACACAATCCTCAAATGATTGATGTGATCATCCTCACTTCTTGAATAGATCAATTTGTCTTCAATTAGCATTGTCACAGACATGTCAAGGTATTGTCTAAACACCCTATTCATGAAATCCATAAATGCTGCCGGAGCATTAGTCAACCCAAATGACATCACCAAAAACATATAATGACCATATCGAGTCTGAAAAGCCATCTTCAAAATGTCATTTTTCTTTACCCTCAATTAGTGATAACCCGACCAAAGGTCAATCTTGGAGAAGCAACTTGCTCCTTCAAATTGGTCAAGCAAATCATCTATCCTTGAAAGGGATATGTATTCTTAATGGTCACCTTGTTCAACTGATTATAGTCAATACATACGAGGAGAACCATTTTTCTTTCTATCAAACAAAACTAGAGCACCCCTGGAGTATCACTCAGTCGTATGAAACCCTTATCCAACAAATCATTCAAATTTTGCTTGAACTCCTTTAATTCTGCTGGATCCATTCGGTAAGGAGGAATAGAGATAGGTTCATTATCTGGGAGAAGGTCAATACCGAAGTCTATTTCTCTTCCGAAAGGAATATGGGGTAAATCACCTAGGAACACTTTTGGAAATTCATTAACTACAAGGACCGACTCAAGAGTAGGGGTTTCGAAATCCACATCCCTCACTCTAACTAGATGGTATATACAACCCTTAGCAACAATCTTTCTAGCTTTTAGACAAGAGACAAAGTGATCCTTAGGCATAGAATTTTCCCATTCCCACTCTAGGACAGGCTCATTCGGGAACTGAAACTTGACTATAGGAGTTCTACAATAAATGGAAGCATAACATGAGTGCAGCCAATCCATTCCAAGGATAACATTAAAATCTATCATATCAAGCTCTACCAAATCAACAAGAGTAACTCTATGGGACAAGAAAATGAGACACTTTCGATATACCCTCTTTTCCACAACTGAATCACCAATGGCAGTTGAAAAAGAAAAAGGATCTAACAACACATCTGGAAGAACATCAAACCTTATAGCCATATATGGTGTCAGAAAAGACAAGGTAGCACCGGGATTAAGTAAAGTGGAAACATCAAGTTAGAAAACTTTCAACATACTAGTAACCATATTGAGAGAACCCTCTTGTTCACCACGAGTCTGGAGTGCATAAATTTTGTTTTGGTTGTGAGCGTTTGAACCAAACCACTTAGACCGGATAAAGGATTAGATTGAGCCCTTCGATGATTATCTCCTTCATTCTTAGCAATTGAAGGATAATTGCTTATATTATGGTCCATCTTACCACAAACAAAACAAGCATTGGAACCCACTGAACATTTACCCCCATGCTTTGTTCCACACTTAGCACAAGTAGGCAATAAAGACCCACTACCATTTCCTCCTTGAGGTTTAGGGTTAGATATACTCTCTTTGTGGAACCTAGTAGGAGCATTGGAGGAGCCTTGATCAGAAAACATTTGTTGAAACTTAGGACAACCAGATCCATCGGACCTTGCGTGGGAGAAATTACCATCATTGGTGTTAGCTCTTTTTGTTTCCCTAGACTTTTCCTTAATTTCTCTTTTTCAATCTGTTGAGCATGAACCATGAAACGAGAAATTTCCATGTCATTAACAAGCATGGCAGTACGACATTCTTTAACAGCCACTTCGGACACGCCCAAAACAAACTTACTCATCATTCCCCTAGGATTGAGAACCATTATGGGAGCATATCGAGACAATTCTATGAACTTCAAAGCATATTCCGTCAACCTCATACTTCCTTGACAAAGGTTGATCAACTCAAGCAGCTTTGCCTTCCTCATCTCAAGGGGAAAGAAACAATCAAGGAAGGCAACCTTAATCATCTCCCACTCGAGAGGACCCGAATCTTCCTGTCTCCCTTTTTTCCATTGGTTGTACCATATTTGAGCAACACCCTTAAGTTGATAAGCGGCCAACTCCCCCTTCTCCATCGACGTCCCTCTAATAATCATCAATACCTTGTAATAAACCTTATCAATGAACACTTGAGGATCTTCCTCAACCTAAGAACCATGAACCTTCAAGGGATTCATTCTAGTGAAGTCCTTTACTCTAGATGCCGCTGTACCCATATTTGGGTTGACAAGACCCATAATCTCCCTATTGGCTTGAGCCGTCACGGCTTGGGAAAAAACTTGAAAAGCAGCCCTAAACTCTGCATTAGTCACTTGTTCGGCCAAAGGGTTGATCGAAGTTAGAGGAGCTTAAGGAGGGGCTTCTTGTTCCACATTCTCCCTCGCATTCCTTCTAGCATAAGCTCTCCGAGTAGTCATATCTTGTAGAGCATCAAATAAGGATTATGAGAGTGACCTTATAGAGTTAAACTCTATTGCACGACTTTAGAGTAATGAAAGAATTGGAGTTTCTTAACATGTTGTAGCCTCTCAATAATAAGTGTGGCACACGTCACACTCATGACCAAGACTCTACTCGACGTGGCTCATGAAACATCTAGGACCTTTCTAAACTTTGTGCTTCGATTACCATGTTTGTCACAACCCAAGGTACACCCTTAGCCGTAACATGGTGTATAGGTCCCCGAAAGGCGCCATAAAAGCCACTTAACATTCATAACATAAGACATAGATTGAAAAGAGGTAAATAACAACATTTCAAGTTCCAAAAGTTTTATAAAAGTATAGCAGAAGTCTAACCACTTGTTTGATTAGCCATCTATTACATAAGAATGAAACTGGGCCTAGCCCATACATCATGTTCAAAAATGACAAAAATAAAGAATACTGAAAACAATGAAACTCCGTCCTTGAAGCACAAGGAGTCACCAAAGCTCAAAATCTCCCAAATCAAATTCTAGCCATGAAACTGAGAATCCTAACTGTCGGACCCTACATTTAGGGAAATGTAGGCAAGAGTATGCGTTAGTGCAAACATGTATCAAGTATGATAGCCATGCATATAAACATTTAAGAACATGCTTAAATGAGGATATTTTCACGATTGTGCAATGATCAAGCGAAAACATAAATCTTGAAAAGTTAAAAACATAAGTCGTAAGAAATGATAAATGCAAGTGAATGTCATCTAAAAACATACTTACGATACTTCTTGAAGTAACCTTGGTTCATCATAACTTAACTTGTTTGTGGGACGTAGCCTTAACTGACATATAAGACCATGAGAGCTATCATCATGGAATTTGGTGTCTCCCACACCGAAAAGAGTTGTCTTACTTGCCACTGTAAGGACCATGAACTTCTAGATATTGTGAATCCACTACCTAATGTCTATCTAAAAAACCCTATGTTGGCACATAGTTATGAGACATGGGTAATCACACTTGTCCACTTGGTACTAAGCTTAATTTCCACGGCATAATCCTTAATCCTATTCATCCTAGCTCATGAAAGAACATGGGTAATCGCCTCACGTCTTTACATCAAATGACATGGGTAATAGCCTCTTGTCTTTATGTCGTATGACATGGATAATCACCTCTTCTGTTTCACTTAAATAGCATGGGTAATCGCCTCTTGTCTCAATATCAACATAACTTCTTACTTATCGATTCATTTTAGGTGAGAGGACCTTTCAACTCTAAGAAACCTTACTATGTGAGAAAAACCCTTCACAATTCATGCTTACATGTGTATATGATAAATCCTTTCAAAAACACAACAACAATAATTTTATTGAAACTTCACTCTCAAAGCATCCTTAAAACATGTATATCAATTTCATGGGTTAATAGAAATTAATCATAAATTCATACATTTATATAAATTCATGCTTGATTTCATATAATCGTCTTTCATAATCAAACACCCACATTATATGCTCATAACTTGGAAAACATGGGGATTACATGGGTTCGTGGGAGATCATTCTAAAAACATGGGATTTAATCAATTCATGCATAAGCGATCATAAATCAATCAATGAAATCAATAATTAAGAGAACCCATAACATAAAAGAAAATCCTAACTCAATTGGGAATTTCTAACTTTGAAAATTATAGAATTTGGGAACTCCATGAATGAAAGGAATCCATGGATGAAAATGATCAAACCTCAATGCTAAAAGCTTGCTTTCAATGGTGGAATTGGAGACTTGCCTTGAAACCCTAGGTTGAACCCTTCTTCTTCAAGTTTTCTAGAGAGAAAATTATTTTAGAGAGGAGGAAATTGATCTTCTTTGGAAATTTTAAGAAAGTGACTTGAACCGATAAATTTTGGGATTAAAATAACTTATATATGGGTTTTAGATAAGGGAAAAATGATATAGTATCAAAATAAAATAATTAGGAAAAAACCTAACTGCCCTTAACTTACAACTGATGCGAACCTCCAGATTGAGGCCCACAGGAGCCGTCAAGGATTTCACGGGCCATGGTGGCAGTTGTGGTCCTTGACCAGTGGCTTGGAAAATTTACCCTAAAGTCCCCCTCACCTCACGACCCACTTACGAGCCATCATGGCCCTCATGAGCCGTCTAGTGGCTCGTGTGGAGGTGCAGTCTTAAAGTGGCTACTGCCTCCCCCATTCATAGGCATCACTAGGTGTCGTGGTCCTCACCATGAGCCATTTAGGTTCTCATGGGGGAACCCTCTTTGGCTCGACACTGTGAGCCTTCACAACCTACACACACCTTATGGTACCCTTCACGACTTGTCTAGGCCTTGGTGAAAGATGCCTATGCTTAGTCTTGGCTTGTGACCTCTCATTTGGTCCCTTGCTTAGCCTACTAGATTTGGAGGTGTTACATGCAGGGAATATGAGTATGAAGGAATATGCTTTGAAGATCACACAATTGTCTAGATATTGCTACTACTATGGTTGTCGATCCTAGGGAAAGGATGAGTAAGTTTGTTTCTAGAGTGTCTGAGATGGTGGTTAAGGAATGTCGTACCACTATGCTTATCAATGATATGGACATTTCTCATCTCATGGTTCATGTTCAATAAATTGTAGAAGAGAAACTTAAAGAAAGGTCTAGGAAGACAAAGAAGGCTAAGGTCGGTGACAGTAACTTCTCATACTCAAGGTCCGGTGGACATGTTTGTTCTAAGTTCCAACAAAGGTTTTTTGGTCAAGGCTTATCCAATGCTCCACCTAAGTCCATCAAAGATAGGGTGTCTAACCGTAAGCCTCAAAGAGAGAATGGTAGTGAATCTTCATTGCCTACTTTCTCTAAATATGGAAGGAAGCATTAGGGCAAGTGCTTATCCGGCACGGATTATTGCTTCCATTGTGGAAAAAGTGGTAATAAATCAAAGATTTCCCAATGCTTACGACTAAAGGGAGAGAAGGTAAAAAAGCCCCGCTTAGTGGTTTGGGTTCAAGTGCCTCAAATCAAAATCAATTTTATGCACTTCAAACTCATGGTGAACAAGAGGGTTCTTCCGATATGATTACCGGTATGTTGAAGGTCTTCCAACTTCATGTTTATGCTTTAGTTGACCCCGATGCTACCTTGTCTTTTGGGATGCCATATGTGGCTATGAGGTTTGATGTTTTTCCAGATGTGTTATTAGATCCTTTTTCAGTCTCTACTCATATTGGTGATTTTATTATTGCTAAGAGGGTCTATATAAAGTGTCGATTCTCCTTGTCCCATAGAGTCACCCATGTTAACCTTTTAAAGCTTGATATGCTAGACTTTGATGTTATCCTTGGTATGGATTGGGTGATGATATACCATAAATTTAAGGTATCTTTGATACATTTTACTTAAGAGTTGTGTGTGTGTAAGGCCATTTTGTATTGAAAATAATGTTTTATCTGTTTTGTTTGCAGGAAATAGGCTTGGACGCGGTTGAGTGAGATGACATATGAAATTATGCAGACGAACTTGATCCACGGACCGTAGGTCCTTTGACGGTCCATTGATGGGTAGGCGTAGATGGAGCATCAGGGAAATCTGACCAAGTATGGAACTACGTAGCAACTGACTGACCGTAGGTCGACCCACAGACCGTCCTACACATCCGTAGAATGTGTTCAGAGAGTTGAAGTTCCAGTACCTGATGAAAAATCCTAAGTGTGGAGCCACGGAAGAGGACCCACAGATCATAGGTCGACCTACAATCCGTTCTAGTCCCTGCTGAAAAGTTCTAAGTGTTGACCAACGGAAGGGGACCTACGGACCGTAGGTCGACCCACGATTCGTAGGTCGAGTCATCGCTGGATGCCGTATTCCAGAAGTTTCTTTCCTTATTTTGTTTCCTTTTTTTTAGGACATGTTTTTCTATAAATAGGGTATGTAAACCTCATTTTGGGGGTTAGACATTATTGTTTACTTTTACTTCTTAGTATTTTGTGGAATTAACTTGTAACTTTAGTAATTTGATTTTCGGATTTTGTTTACAAGATTTTGACGTTGAAATTCAATTGGAAATTTGGGTTTCTTCTACTCTAATCGTAAGTTCATGAATTCTTCTTATCAAAACATGATTTGTGTTCTTTCAAGCATGAGTAGCTAAATTTACAACTAGGGTTGTGGGAACCATGAGCAATTAATAACGTATGAATAATAATTAAGTAATTCTTGAATAGTGGTTATGCATGTATTGGTAATTCTTTTGCTTAAAAGTCTTTTTAACGAGTGCACGCGTTAGAACTCGCCTAGTTGCTACTAGCCGGACCAATGAGGTAGTTAATGAGAAAAGAATTAACAACAGAGATTTAGTGGATACTATCTAATAGTCTAATGCCAATTGGTGCGAGGGTTAAAACTAAGCCATACATTGATGTGATGTCTAATCTGAGGTAAAGGTAAGGTTTAGTAAAGTAAACACTTGTAGCTGGACCAAGGTTCATAGTGAAATTCCCTATTTGGAGGACCAATCACTTAGGGATACCTATCTTACCAACTTTGCATGTAAAACACTAGGAAAAGATTACTATTATTAGGATTACCGCGCTAAAATCTTATGGGGAACACATACACCCTAGTTTCTCTCTCATATTGATAACTTAAAGTTTGGATCCTGCTCACTTGTTTCTTAACCAACAATCGGTTATTGGCTTACAAAAATCCCCCCTTTAATTACTTCTTTCGGAAATAGTTTGACTAAACAAATATAATAGTGAGTTAAGTTTAAGTCTGAACCATATTCCTCGTGGGATCGACCCCAACCTACAAGTTGGGTTGTTTATTTGACGACGACCGCTCATACTTCTTTAATAGAGGTGTAATTTGAGCGTATCAAATTTTGGTGCCGCTACTGGGGAATAAGGATTTTAGATTAAGTTTAGCTACATTATTGAACTTTAGTCAATTATTTCCTGATTTTACAGTTTCTTTTGTTTTTGTTCTCTACAGGTTTCAACTTTAGTGTATGCTAAGTACACGGAGTCGAGGTGAACCATTAACCCCATACGACCTTGAACAAAGCAAAACTTTGAGAAAAAATGGCAAATCATGGGGCAGTAATAATCCAGTCATAGAGGAGCATGATGAGGGAGTAAATAATGAGAATGCTCAGGTTCCTGGTAGTAATCTACTCGGAGATGCTTTGAGGGTGCAGAATTCGCTAGAACCAAGGCTGCACGATAACTACAGGGTTGATTTCAATACAGTTGAATCAGAAGGACCTATTGTTCTCCTTCCTCTACCTCTAGGGCATATATTTGTGGTGCCGAACAGTGTGATGTAAATGCTCACAGAAAGAGGGTTGTTTTATGGTCTAGCTTCGGAAGATCCGCATGGTCACATGTCTAAATTGAGAAGTGTCTGTAAGAGTTGTGTGGGATGACCGGAGTTGGATATGAATGTCATTGGCTTGAGAGTCTTCCCTCTATCGTTGACTGGAGATGCTGTGGTGTGGTTTTTTGAGCTTTCGTATAACTCAATTCATACATGGGACCAACTGCATAAGGTGTTCATGGAAAAGTATTTCCCGTTGTCCAACAAGATGAATCACAAGGACAAACTGAACTACTTCGTAGCACTACCGGGAGAGTCTATGAGCATTCATAAGAAGCATTCTGAATCACCGCATAGATGATGAGTCACTGAATGAGTACTTCTACAGAGGTCAGGATGACAATGGCCAGGCTGTGCTGGATACTATTGCTGGAGGATCATATGGTGAGTGCACTTTTGAGGAGATCGCTAAGAAACTAGAGAAGATTTCCCAAAATAATAAGGCATGGAGCACAAGAAATTCAGATATTGGTAGAAGCACATTTGCAGTTCAAGACGCACCTAGTCAATCTAGTCATGACATTCGTGAAGAGATGGCGCCAAGGTCAAAACTATGGTAACTACAATCAAGAGGATAACTATGTTCGGGATGGGAATTACAATTTCAATAACAACTACAACCGGTATAACTATGGCAATGGAAACGAGAGAGTTGGGCCTTATGTTCCACATGCAAATTGGTAATCTGGCAATACGGAAGCTGGGGGTAGTATGTCATGCATTGAGGATATGATGCAGAAGATGATGAAGAGGTTTGATGTGACTTATGAGAATGTAAAAGAGATGCGAAATGACTTGTCTGGAATCGGTCAAAAAGTTGATGCCCATGCAGTGTCAATCAAGTAACTTGAGCAGTAGATGAAAACGTTGTCCACTACTGTAAACCCACTTAGCCTGTCACACTTCCTAGCAACACCATCCAGAATCCAAATAATGATTTATTGTATGGTAGTCACTACTCAAGAAGGTAAACAAACCATTGATCCTCCTATGTTGTCTAAGGTTGAAGCTATGGTAGAAAGAAATGATGATGATCTATAAGGTTACTGGAGAGTCTAAAAGTGCTATAGAGAAGGAAGTAGAGACAACCCAAAAAGTTGTTCCCATGCCTAGACCTCCAACTCCATTCCCACAGAGATTGGTGAAGAAGACCAAAGAAAGAAAATACCGCAGGTTCATAACTATGTTGAAACAACTTTCCATCAATGTGCCGTTAATAGAAGCTTTGGAGCAAATGCTTGGGTATGCAAAGTTGATGAAAGATTTGGGGACCAAAAAGAGGGCTGTTAGCTTTGAGAATGATGAGAGGTTTCAATATTGCAGTGCTATTGCTACTAGGTCACTTGTACATAAGAAAGAAGATCCTGGTGCTTTCACTATTCCTTGTACCATTGGGTTGTTGCATTTTGCTAAGGCATTGTGTGATTTGGGTGCTAGCATTAATCTGATGCCATTGTTTATCTACAAGAAGTTGGTTTTAAGGGATCCAAAACCAACTGCGATGCGACTACTCATGGCCGATAGAACTGTGAAGAAGCCCATTGGCATTCTCTAAGATGTCCTTGTAAAAGTGGAGTCATTCATTTTTCCAGTGGATTTTGTGATACTTGATTGTGAGGTTGATTTTGAGGTTCCCATCATCTTAGGGTGACTATTCCTTGCTACTGGGCGCACCTTGGTCCATATGGAGAGAGGGCAGATGAAGTTCCGATTGAATAATAAATAGGTAACTTCTAATAGCTGTAGGTCTATGAAGCAGGAAAGCAATCTCAAGTCGATATCAGTAGTGAATCATATTATGGAGTGAGGTTCTGATGTGTCTATTGAAGAGAGGTTCAGTGTTGACGCACTGGCAGCAGCAATGAAGAAATTTGAGGGTGATGGTATTGAAGACTGTGATGAATTAGTTGCCGCACTTGATAGGTTCGAATTTCGTTCCAAACCAAAGAAATTAGAGCTAGATATGAAGAATCGTGACTCTCCACCCGCAAAACCGTCTGTGGAAGAAGCTCGAAAATTGAAGCTCAAGGCTCTACCATCGCACTTGAGGTATGTATTCTTGGGAAGAGATGGTACTTTACCAGTCATCATTGCGGCCGATTTGAGTGAGGTACAAGTTGATGCATTGGTTTTCTGTGTTGAAGAGGTTCAAGTGGGCTATTGGATGGACTATTACAAATATTATTGTGATTCCTCCTGGCATTTGTTCTCATAAAATCCAATTAATGTGGGATAGCAAGCCTAATATCGAGCACCAAATGAGAATAAATCCCCTTTTGAAAGAGGTAGTGAAAAAGGAAATCATCAAATAATTGGATGTTGGAGTCATATACCCCATCGCAGATAGTAGTTGGGTTTGTCATGTTTAGTGTGTACCTAAGAAAGGTTGGATTACTGTGGTTCCTAATGATAAAAATGAGCTTGTTCCAATGCGGCCAGTGACTGGATGGAGAGTATATATGGACTACCGCAAATTGAATGCTTGGACAGAAAAAGATCACTTCCCTATGTCGTTCATGGATCAGATGCTGGATCGCCTAACTGGTAAGGGTTGGTATTTCTTTCTTGATGTGTATTCGGGCTATAATCAGATCTCCATTTCTCCGGAAGACCAAGAGAAGACCACATTCAGTTGTCCATATGGGACTTTCACCTTTAAAAGGATCCCATTTGGGTTGTGTAATGCTCCAGCAATTTTCCAGCGTTGCATAATGTCGATATTTTCAGATATGGTGGAGGACACTATTGAGGTATTTATTGATTATTTCAATATTGTAGGTGTCTCATTTTATGTTTGTTTTATGCATTTCACTGAGGTACTGAAACGGTGTGAAGAGTGCAATCTTGTGCTAAATTAGGAAAAGTGCCACTTCATGGTGAAAGAGGGGATAGTTCTGGGTCATCGGATTTCTGAGAAGGGTATTGAGGTTGATATAGCCAAAGTTGAGGTAATAGAAAAGCTTGAACCACTTATCTTTGTTAAAGGTGTTAGAAGTTTTCTTGGGCATGCACTCTTTTATTGGAGGTTTATCAAGGAATTCTCCAAAATTGCACACCCATGCAAACTGCTCAAAAAGGAGTGTAAGTTTGTATAATGCTTGTCTGAGAGCATTTGGAGTGTTGAAAGCAAGGCTAGTTTTTGCACCTATCATTATTTCACCGGATTGGGGTAACCATTTGAAGTGATGTGTTATGCTAGTGGAGTGGCGCTTGGTATGGTATTGGGACAGAGGCGAGGGAAGATTCTTCATTTTATTTACTATGCCAGCAAAGCATTGAATGTGGCTCAAAAGAACTATACGGTGACTGAACATGAACTCCTTACTGTGTTTTTTGCATTCGAGAAATTTTGATCCTACTTGCTTGGTACTAAGGTCATAGTGCATACTGACCATTATGTGTTGAGGTATATGATGGCTATAAAGGATGTAAAATTGAGGTTGATCAGATGGGTATTGTTGCTGCAAGAGTTTGATTTTAAGGTGAAAGACAGAAAGGAGACAAAAAATCAAGTTACCGATCATTTGTCCAGATTAGAGGAGGAACCTATGCTCAAGCAAGGAGATGGGGCTGAAATTAATGATGCATTCCCAGACGAACAGGTATTGGCTGCTTCTTATGATCTTATTCCTTTGTTCACAGATTTCGCTAACTATTTGGCAAGTGATCTGGTTCGATCAGATTTGTCATTTCACCAAAGGAAAAAGTTTATGCATGATGTGAAAAAGTTCTTTTGGGATGAGCCTTACTTGTTCCGTACTTGTGCTAATGGGATTATTCATCGTTGTGTGCCCAAGGTTGAGATCATGAGTATATACGAGGCGTGTCATTCATCGCCTGTTGGTGGGCATCATAGTGGTATTTGGACTGCTCATAAAATCTTGCAATGTGGGTATTACTGGCATACCATCCGCCAAGATGCTCATGATTTTGCCAAGTCTTGTGATCGTTGCCAAAGAGAAGGAAGAATTTCAAAGAGGCAAGCACTACCAATGAATCTGGTATTGGTGATTGAGTTGTTTGATGTTTGGGGCGTTGACTTCATGGGTCCATTTGTGAGTTCGCATGGGATGAAGTATATTCTTGTTGTGGTTGATTATGTATGAAAATGGGTGGAAGCAATCGCTCTTTCAAACAATGAGGGTAAGAGTTTCACCGCATTCCTGAAAAAGAGTATATTTTCCAGATTTGGTACACCTAGGCGATTATCAGCGATGGAGATTCCCAGTTTTGTAATAAGTTGTTCAAGGCGTTGCTCGAAAAATATCGAGTCTGTCACAATGTAGCTACTCCTTACCATCTGCAGTCTAGTGGGCAACTTAAAGTGTTAAACAAAAAGATAAAGAAAATCCTTGCAAAAACTGTGAACGCCAACAGAACGGACTGGTCTGGAAGGCTTGATGATGCTTTATGGGCCTATCGCACCGCATTCAAGACTCCCATTGGTATGCCCCCATACCAACTTGTATATGGGAAGTCATGCCATTTGCCAGTAGAGTTAGAGCATAAGGCCATGTGGTCGCTAAAGACATTGAATTAGGATTGAGGAGCCGTATCGAGTCAAAGAGTGTATGACATGAATGAGTTTGACGAGTTTTGCCTAAAAGCATATCAAAGTTCAGCCTTGTACAAAGAGAAGATGAAGAAATATCATGATCAAAGGATTGAAAAGCGTGAATTTGTTGTGGGTGATCTGGTGCTTCTATTCAACTCAGGGTTGTGCTTGTTTCCTGGTAAGCTCAAGTCCAAATGGATCGGGCCATTCAGGGTCACACAAGTATTTCCACATGGAGCGGTCGAGCTCAAGAACAAGGAGGGAACAAGGTTCAAAGTTAATGGCCAGAGGATAAAAGTCTACATGGGTAAATCAAAGAGTGTGCAAGAAGTGATTGAGGCCTACTATCTTGATGATGTCTGAGGTGTCTGTGTCGTGCCGTTAAATCAAGAGCTGCTTGGGAGGCAATCCAAGATGTACAATTTAGCCAACTATACGTTTTCATTTACGATATAAGAGTTTTCTTTGTTTATTTTGATTTTTGAAGTTCTTAAGATAGGTGTTTTATTTTTGTATTAGTGTTGGCTAGATATAGAATAGGGTCCGTGCCTAAAAAGTGTCTAGAAAATGTAAAAACAAAGTCCTAATGGTTGCTACGTGTGCAGGGATGAAAAGCAAAATATCCAGAATAAGGTTCTGCAGTGGTCTACGGACCCCATCGATGGTTTGTTGGTCAATCCACGGACTGTGAATGGCGTCTGTAGATCCTAGGTAAGTGCTCTAAATTTTTCTGTGTATCAGAGTCACCTACAGACAAGACCTACGGTCCGTGGGTCGACCCACGGACCTTAGATGGGGTCTCGTGGGTCCAAAACTAGGGTTTACCTGACCCGACCCAGACCTCTTATAAAATAAAACCTTTAATTTTTAAACACTTCCCACGTCCATAACCCCCTACCCCCCCAACCATTTTTCAACCTTCTAAATCCCCCATATCACTCTCATAAATCCTATATCAATACCCACATTAATTCCCCAAATCCCATACATCTCATTTTCTCTCCCAAATCAATCCCCACTTCTACTTTTCCTCCCCAACGATTGCAAAGTCCGGGTTAGGTTTCGAAAGGCTAGATAAGGGTCACAAATATCGTTGCAACACACACTCATCATCGGTGATTAGTTCTAAGGTATACAAATTTCTCCCAAACTTTGAATTAGTTCATTGTTTCATTTGAAATCACATGGATGAACTTGACCTTGGGTTGTTAGTTTCGTGTTTGAATGTTGAATGATAAGTTAGAAAAACCCTTGGTACGATGGTATGCGAGTGTGTAGTTAATTAAAACCAACCAAATCAGAGTAAAAGGTTTTATTGGAAGTTTTGACGTAGGTTCCTAGTTTTGGTATGTTAAAAAGTCGAGTTGTGTGTAATCGGAACCCTAAGGATGAAGAACTACCATATATTGTGTTCAAATGCATGATTAGACCTAGATTGAATGATTGATTGATGAAATAAGGAGTAAAGTGTTAGTCATGTCTAAAATCTGGCACATAACTGACCCACGAGTCCCCGTCTACGAACCGTAGGTCGGGTCCGTGAGTCATTAGAACATAGAGTTTTTAGTAAGTGTTGAACCATGGTGTGGACTACGGTCTGTTGTTCCAGTGGTTCCCACATCAGAGACCTAATTTTGGGTACTTTGACCTACTGAGGGGACCCACGAACCGTCGTTCCTTTGATGTACCGTCGGTACCCACAGTAGGTCGACAATTCAACTACTGTCCAGAATTTTTTTGAGATAGTGTTTTGGTCCGACACTTGTTCTACAATTATTCCATGAGTATTATTGCACTAGTTTGGTACTAACTAAGCTTCCTCAAGTACCATGGCACCAAAGCAAGCTCTAACCTACGCCGCCAAGGGCAATTCAAAATCCGTTGCTCCCACTATGAGGCTGCTCGATGAAGATACAGATGGGGAGTATGTTCCACCTCCCAGTAGGACCTCCCCCACTGCTCCACGCACTGCACAAAATAGAGCTCGGTAGGTAAGCTCCGACGTGATCATTTCCCCCCAGTCTGAAGAGGGGGCCACACCAATTGGCTCAGAAGCTGACTTTGAGTCCCCATCCGATTCCAGCTCGAGCGGCAGCACAGCTTCTTCCTCTTAGTCCGAGAGAATGGGCGATATCCCAGTGCCCCCCAGTTCTAAGCCTGCACTAGTTGCTACGTAGCCCAATAGATTGTATGTGACATGCCAATATAAAATTTACACGGATGCTCGCATGCTGAATGAGCATGATAAGATGGCCAGATTAGTCACCGAGGAGTGTCGGGTTCTCACACGTAGCCTCCAGATCGCTCTAGTCATCCACGACCTTTTCCGGAGACACATGTATTAGTGGATGGCATGGACCACATTCACATACAATGAGAAGATAGTCCGGGAGTTCTACGCTTCCTATGCTGCCACCATCAGGGGGTCCATCTCCAAACGGGCTAAGCCCGCAACTTAATCCCCACTTGAGGCTACACTGGTACGGGGTTTCACCACAGATATCTCCGAGACCACCCTCCAAAGGTTTATCTATGGCCCGGATCACACTCTTCCCGTCAATACCACAGAGTTCCATTAACGGATGAGCATTATATAGAGCGGGGAGTTTTAGAGGAATGCTTATTAGAGGGAGTAATTTATTAGGTAACTAACATGCCATCTTGCTTTGGATGGAGAGCGCACGGAGTGGGTTAGTACCCTAAGCCTAGGCATTAGGAAAACTACATTGAACTTTGTTGCATTATTCATCTGGCTGTTGGTGCGGAATCGACTGTCCCCTACTCATGCGGACAATCTGGTCACATGGGACCGCGCGGTTATGGTAGAAGCTATGGTAGCGGGGCTTGAGGTCGACTTTTCCACATATTGATTGCGGAGAACCTTGAGAGGGCCTTCAAGGCCACCACCACCTTGATTTTCCCGTGCCTCATCGTCCATCTATGCAGGGATTCGACTGTACCGGTATGGTATTGTGATAGGTTGCTTTATGCAACCAAGACTCTAGACATTGGCCTTATTCGGGATGATGCCAACCTCGTTGCACCACGGAGAGAGCCACAGGTTGAAGTGCCACCTTTGGGTGATGATCTGGTTATCGATGTTGAGCAGATGCAGGCTGATGACTCCACCATTCTGCCACTACATTAGACACTTATGCTCCACTGTCTCTGGCCACCGGTCAAACCCTTAGCTCATCCCAAGCCATTCCCTTTTAAGGGTCTACCGTCATCTATCTAGCCCGAGTCCAAAAGATGGAGGCACAGATTGCCACTCCGCTTCAGCATGTGAAGCCAGGATGTAGCGGTCTATAGAGGAGTCTGAGGCGAGGGTTGAGCAGATGATGGACAAGAAAGTTGAGGCTGTTCATAAATTCCTGGATACCTTTGAGTTACACGTGTTGGAGAGGCCAACCCCGACCGTTGAAATAACCACCTTCCAGCAGGAGTTGGCTAGCCTCCATGCTGATGTTGCTGCACTTCTCGCTCCCCAAAGACTTAGCCAGAGTCTTTCCCTACGGCACCAGATAATGAGGTGGTTATGACTGCTCTATTCGACGATGATATGCCGCCACAAGATTCCTCCCATGCCGCGGGGAAGTGATTTCACGTATTAGGACACTTTATCCCATAGTAAGTGCCCACGATCGTTCAATAGTAATATAACCCAACTATGTGAGTTGGGGTCGAGTCCCAAGGAGTGGTTCAGAATTGAGAATCAATTGGAAAGTAAGAATATGCTCATGTCAATCATAGCTAAAAACACTTATGAATAAAAGCATTATTCAAATTAGGGGTGACACAAGTGTCAAATATCAAAAGGGGTTGGTTTCAATAATTAACTAAAACAACGAATAACATGAAAACGCGAATATAGAGACGACTTTTTCGGATGTGATTGGATTATGGGGTAAGGTAGACAATCAGGTAATTGCATTTAATAGTGAATAGCAGTAAATCAGTGAATAAGATAAACTTTAATGGGTATTTGGAGTTTGAGGCAAAGCATGGACATTACTTAGCAAGAAGGAACAAGGCGGTTGAAAGGATCGAAGAAATGAAAGCATGAAGATCGCCTAGCCTAGTTGGTGAGTTGCTAATCGGCCTGGAGATCGCCTTTTGTTCCAGTGTGCTGAGCCCTGAAGGGAAAGATCAAGTTGGCGATGAAATTGAGCAGTTGGCATGTCACCGAGTAGTTCCGCGAAGCAGTACTATATCGCCCAATGACTCAAAGCGCAAAGATGCTGAAGGCTAAAGAAAGAAGGCAATGAAATTGACCAAAAGGTAGATCGCCGAGTGCATCAACGATCCCGACTAATTGCGCCAAGGATCCGCTACAGCACAAATTTTCAAACACTATAAATACTTGTTTAAATTTTATTTCAGTAGGCAATTTTTAGATACAACATTTTATTTTTTTAAGTTTCAACTAGAGAGACATTGCTCCTAGACCTTGAAGATTCAACGAGTTTCATCTCCAAGAAATTGGACTTCGGTCGCAAAGATTCTTCACTCTTTATGTGTTTTAAGACTTACACTACAACGTTTTAGGCCTACGACCACAATAAATCTGGACTACGCTTGTAAAGTGTTGCCTAAAATATTTTTGGGGACCCTTTTAAAGCGTTGCCTAAGTTTTTAACTTTTGGCTTCGATAATATTGACAACACTTGTAAAGTGTACTCTTTAATGGTATAGGCTACACTTTATAAGCGTTGTTACAGTATGAAATAATTAGCAACAATTATTTACATATATGGCCACACTTTTAAAGTGTCCTATTTTTATAATTGTAAAAACAACACATTAAAAGTGTGGCCTTAGAATTTTCACTAAAATATTATATTCCCTCCAACATTTTTAACTCTCCTTCCCATTTTTATTGGCCCAAAAAAATAATTAATAAAACATTAATAATTCATAAAAACTTTTCTCTTTCTCCAGAACACGCTTTTCTCAAGCTCAAGAGCGGAAGCTAAAGAACTGAAGAGTGGAAGCTGAAGATTTCTTCGATACCTATGATTCTCTTCTCCAGAACATGCTTTTCTCGAAGATCTGAAGCTAAAGAACTGAAGATCGAACAACTGAGGAGCGGAAATTGAAGAACTGAAGAGCTGAGCTGAAGATTTCTCCGATACCAATTTCGTCAGGCGTAGGTACCGATTTCATCACGCGTAAGATTCAGCAGTTGAGATTCCTTAAAAAAACCTTCTTTTTATTGTTTATTGAACAGATGGATTAGAAAAGATGGCTTCTCTAGCCTGAATTTCAGAAGATCTAATTACCAGATTGGTTTTGTTAGGTTTATTGATTGGTCATTTAGGGTATAAACAATATGTTTTATGGAAAAAATATGTGAACTTCGTTGATTAGAGGTTTTTTTGTTCAACTGCCGATGAATTCTAGGGTTTTGTTGGTTGGATTCGAAATTTGAAGTGAAGAAATAGAAGGGTTATTACTAGATATTGTGTTGTTATGGACTTCTAGAGCAATATTTTTTCATGTTTGATTACATTGTTTATTAAAATTACTTTTTTCTTAGGTTTGAAGAGTAGGATGTTGTTGTAAAGGGGATGTGGAATCTTGTCTATCATATGATATGCCCTTTATTGGTTAAGAGATACATTTTAAATTTTATTGAGTGGTGTTGATTTTGTAGTATTTTAAATGTGACTAGTGAATTGTATGATCCACCAGTAAATTTTATCAACTTTGCCTTTTGGTGCCTTGTTCTTAAAGAGTGCAATCATTGTTGTAGGTTAAAATGAAGTAGCTGCAAAACTTGCTTTGTTTTTTTTTTCATTGTAAACATTAGTCAAAAGTAGTACACTCAACTGTGTAAAGCAGTATATCCTCTCGTATCTAGCAATTTTAAACACATCCATTGGAAATACGTAAAATATGAGATGGTGGAAGTAAAAGCCACTTGGCTTTACACTTGTCCATTGAAATCTACTAAATCATCTATATCCTCCATTTGGTATTGTCTACACCAAAAATAGAACAAACTGAGGCACTTCATCTTGATTTTCTGTATGTGACTGCTTCTATCTTCAAAATTTCTGGAATTCTTTTTTCCTTCCACACTATCCACCGGATGCATTGCCACCAATCTTCCTCTGCATTTCATCTACCCCTACTCCCTTCCAACTTTTAAGCATTTGAAAATTAGTTTTGGTATTAACCAGCTCACTCCAAGAATACCAAAGAACATTTAAAACAGATTTACTGTTGTCTAGTTGTGTAGGAATAAATGCTTATTGTTTTCTGCATCATGTCAACATAACAGGCATCTTGAGAAAATCTGCAAACTTAAACCTCTGCTCTGTAAAGGTTCAGTTAAGCAGGCTTTTCTAATGACCAACTAAGTAAAGCTAGAAACTTTGTGTGGGATTTTGAACAAGCACAGTTATTAACAGCACAAAGATTTTTCATTAAGGAAAGTGACAATATTTATCTTTAAGTCTCAGTGACACATTTTTATCGCATAGGACCTGCGAGCCTCCATTTCATCCACCCTGCTCCAATACGATGTGTGACGTCTCTGTTGATCTCCTCATTTCCTTTGATGATAGACCCAAGATACTTGAAGTTTCCTCGCTTGAGGATGACTTGTATATTAATCCTCACTTCCCCTCCACCTCCTTTAGTGCAATACTAAACTTGAACTCCATGTGGTCTATTTTAGTACTATTCAATATGAAGCCTTTCAACTCTAGGGTCTATCTCCAAATCTCCAATCTACATTTAACTTCGCCACATGATATATAGGAAACCTTCTATACACAAAGCTATAATATATTGTCATAACAATGTTCAGGATGTGTAAAATGATTTTTTACATTTTAACATCTTCATAATTTCATAGATAACAGATGCAATAATATTTTTGTATCATGTGCTTTAGTATTTTGAACATAATGTGTAGTCACTTACGATATATAGCACACATTTGGACATTAGGTGTATTCTTAGGCAAAATCCACACCAGCATGAATATATGTTTCTTTGTTGTGTTAAATTATTAAGATCTGTGTTATTTAGGGGATTTAAGATAATGAAAATGGTTCAATTAGTTTTATTAGAGGTGATGACTATTACTAGTGTAGTTCATAAGTCAAATTTGAAAACTTAAACTCATTAACCAATCAAATTATGTAAAAAAGAATTTGACTGAGGGAATACAATTTTTTTCATCATCATTCGGATTGAGGCGTTGTTATTGGTTTTTGTTTTATTTTCTTGTAAGCATTTTGAAGTAGTACTCTGTTCATATATTATTTTGCAGTTTAGCAAAAGCATGTTAGTGAAGTGACCAGAGAGGCTTGTTATTTTGCCATGGCTAGAATCGTTCATTTTCATAGAATTTTCTCTGGACTCTGAATGGAGTCAGAGTGGCTTTCAGTTTTATCTAAGAATGTGAGATGTCATTGGTTCGTTCAAGCAGCTGGTGTCATTATTTCTATTTGTTTTTGTTGTGATTTTGTTTGCATGACTATTGTGATGCTACCCTCTGCATAATTTTTTCTCTTTTCATTTTGAGAAGAAAGCATCTGTTCTTTTTTCCATTTTCTGTAGGTGATCCCTTCTGCTGCCTTAGCTTTACTAATTCATCCATCTACATCACACCTCTTTGCCAATAGAGTCTTCTGGACGTTCAGTGTTTACTTGAAGGCAATTTCTGCACTACCTCACCTTCGTGTCATGCAAAACACTAAGGTATAATTGCATGCTACCGGTTATGAAATGCAGATTTCTCAACCCCCCTCTCCCTTGTTATTTTTATGCTGTGTAGGAACTGCCTTTGCTTGACTTTGACCACCTCTTTGTTGTTTTTTACACAAATAGTTGAACCATTCACAACTCATTATGTATGTGCAATGGGTGTTGCAAGGTTCTTAAGTTGCGCTCACTAGGTTGTCAAGGTTTGATTTGCAAATTCGCAGTTCTTGTAGTAATTGGATTTTAAAACTCTTCAGATAAGTTTATTTGAATGTAATTCATAGTTTTTGTATGTATGCCTCATTTTATGATTTAACCCAACATGATTTTCTTTGACGAACAATTAACGAGCGGATATGATGTTATGATATCATGTTCCTTGTTGGCTGGCCAAGTTGTACTGTATGGAATACCATTAGTTGGGCAGGCAAGGAGTTGCATTGTGATCACATACCAAGACTCACTATATTATGTGGAATTCATTAGGGATGTTCAATTATTTCTTTAATTCGTTGATCAAGGTGTTTAATGTATTGGTTGGGAAAATTTTCACATATTTGGATTTTGTTAGCATGTTATTTAGCTCTAACAACGTTATGATTTTTTCGTTGCTTTGTGACAGGTTTTGGACAGTAGCGACCATCTACTGGTAGCATTGGGTCATGGTTTATGAACTTCTATAGTTTTGATATCTGAAATAGTTCAAACCTCTATCCTAGCAGACTTCTGTTACTACTATGTTTAAAGGTAAAATAAGCTTCTTTCATGTCCATCTGTTTCTTATCCTATTCCTCTACCATTCCCCATCATTCTGTATAGGATAAGTAAAGTTGATGACCAAGGTGCATATTGTTTCATAAGTTAATTTGTTGCTTGGAATAGTAGGAAGAAATTTTGGATTGGCCAAGGTGCATATTGATTCATAGGTGAATAGAAATTCATGGGTAATAGTAGATTTCTCTTTGCAAAATGCATTGGTACTGTTGTATTGTCTGGTTAATCCTACAAATGTTGTATTATCCATACCTTGTCAACTTTGCTCTTCTGACATGTTGAAGGTGATTTCTTGAAAAAAATATCCATAACTTAATATAGTAACTACTGCAATCTGATTTGTTGGTTTGTTTTGATTGTTAATTTAATTTTAAATGTGTAGGTAAATGGAGGTGATCAAATTTGAAGGATCGCCACAAGTCAATTTGATCTCATTGAAGTGGAAGTGGATGATGAAGAGTTTTTGAACTATTGTAAAAGTTTGAATACATTATATTTGATTTTGTGAAATATATTCATTGCTAGAATATATTAAACTATTGTAAGAATACTTTTTGAACTATTCACGTGTACACATATATTTAGAATAATGATTCATAAGTATGTTTATGTACACAAGACATACTATCTTTTGAAGTTTATTGCAAATCTATATATTTGAATTACTTATGAGCTAATTTGATGCTTGAGAATAGGTATTGCAAAACAATATTGGTGTTTTTAATTAGAAATTGTGGCATATAAACAGTTTATAGCCAAAATAATATTACCACACTTAAAAGTGTAGCCATAGGACCGTAAATTGTGGTATGCACATGGGCAAGGACTACACTTCAAAGTGTTGTCATACATTAGATAGAAAAGGCAACACTTTAAAATCATATCCAATAAGGAAGCAAAGGCCACGCTTGGAAGTGTAGCTGATAAGGCAACACTTTTAAGCGTAGCTGCAAAGCGTGGCCTTTTTACCTTTTAGGCTACACTTTTAAGCGCAGCTGATAAGGCAACACTTGAAAAGTGTCGCCTAAACTTTAAGGTTACGCTTCTTTCGGCCATCCCCGAAAAAGTGTGGCTTAAAGTAAAAATGTGTGGACTTTTATCAAAGGCCACATTTTTTCATAGTTTAGGCCACACTTTTCTAGGGTGGTTGTTGGCCTAAAATGTTGTAGTGTTAATCCTTCATACCCAGTTGATGGAAACTGATATTGGTATAAATTTTTTATCTCTTTTACATGTCTAGCTAAAACCCTAATTCTTGGAGTGTGATTTTGTGATTATGGGTTAAATTATCTGTTGGGTTTTGCTTATTAATGGCTTATTTGTTGTTTAGATGTGATTTCATTTAGTAGTTGTGTATGAACTGAATGGAATTGTAGTTGCAAATACGATTTCATCTTAGTGTTTTTGGATTGCTTGAGAGAAAGGTCGTAAAACTAAGACTACTAACTTGATAGCCGGTGGTATTGGGTCGACATGGGTTCAACTCGAGAAAGTGAATCCTAGTCCTTCTCCTACACATTCAGCTCGAGAGAGTAAATGGGCTAAGGCGGAGGCTGTGCTTAATGCGGCAACTCGGTGTTCGAGAGAAACCGAGTTGATTCGGCGTAAGTTGCTTGAGAGAGAATTTACCCCCACTATAATCTAGCCTAGTCACAAATACTCAACAATTTACTATCAAAATCATGTACCCGATAATTTAGTCTATCCCGTATTCCTATTACATCCCAAGAATCCCGTCTCTTTATCTCATTTTCGTATATTTTTGCTATTTTAGTTGTTAATTAATACAAAAAACCCCATTGATAATTGACGCTTGCGTCACCCCTTTAGATTTAGTATGTTTATATTCGTTAATGTTTATAGCTATGACTTATTAGAACTAAATTTTATTTTTCTATTAATTCTCAAAACCACTCCCTTTGGACTCGACCCCACCCTTGTGTTGGGTTACTTTACTATTGTACGATCGTAAACACTTGAATTGAAAGTTGTGTCTTGATTACACAAATATCAAAATAGTGCCGCTGCCAGGGAGTGGTGTTATTTGAGAATTCTTAGTTTAGTAAAATTCATTTGTTCTTGTCAGTCATAGATTACTAACTTTATTTTAGTTTTGTTTTTCGTTGTGCTGCTATTTTTAGTAGGAATCCAGATTATGTCTGGTGGCAATGGTGATCAACTAGATCTCTCTCTTTTAAGGATAGTGTCTCTCAGGGATAAAATCCCAAGTTTTAGACAAGCTGGGGAGAGTCCATCCATGAATTGTGGTTGAGATTCAAGGCACTCTTCCTGAAATGCCCAGCTCATGGAATCTCAGAAAGCGTGTTGCTAGATTTCTTCTACAAAAGTCTTGGCCCGGAGAATAAAATAATGGCGAACCAAATATTTCTTGGGGGACTCTCATGACTACCCTTTGCAGTAGCCACCCAACTCCTTGATCACATGGCAATGACTAACAAAGAGGATGAGAAAGACCATACTTTGGCCACACTGTTGACTCAATTAGATTTAGTGACCAAAAAGATTATGGAATTGGAAGAATCGGATAAAAGAAAATACCGGTATGTTCCACTTCACGAGCGAATGAAACCTAATGCAAGTGAGGACGGACAAATAGAGGAGAAACTCTCATGCATTCTCAGCAAAGTTGAAGGTCACGACAAGATGTTAAATGAGATAAAGGAGAATGTCATACTACTAAATGAGATAGCTGCCTCCCAATTCATATATGTCTAGCGATTGGAGACTCAAATGGGTCATGTGATGTCCCATCTCTTCCTCACAAATCAAAACTGAGTGGAGAAGTCGTGCCATGACTATAATTAAGGTGCTTCTTGGAGGCAACCCTGGGTTTTAATTGTGTTCTCTTAAGATTAAAATAATGGTGTTTTGATTTTGCAAGATGAAATGTAAGGAGTGTTGAGAAACGATGAGATTGGCGAACAAAAGGTCCCGATCAGTGAATCGCTAAAGAGGTTGGCATGCCCTTTTTCCTCTGCCGTTTGATTCAAAACAAGTTTTGGTTTGGATCCTGTAAAACTCGGCGGGCTCAGGAGCAATTTGGCGCCATGCTGATTTGGTTAGCGACAACAATCTTTTCCGCCGTTTGGACCCCCAATTAAATAGAGGTCCTGTAAAACTCGGCGAGGGAATTGACTGATCGGCGCATCACCGAGTAAGTCAGTGATCCCAACTAATGTCTCCGATTGGCCGGGAAACGGACCGTTTATTATGAGAGCCAGAGGTTTAAATTTCAAACTCCTCATTTTACTTTATTTTTCACCCTTCCAAATTCGCACCAAGTTAGTACTTTCAATACTTTCGCATTCTGTAAGTATTTTAGCTAATCAATTTGTGCTCGAATTCGGACCATTTTGCCGCCTAGCATCTCAATCTTGTTGTAATCGGCATTCAAGGTGAGTTCCGAACCCTGCATTTATTCTGAATGAGCTGTACTCTTATGCATATAATATTTCATGTTGAAGTGTGTTGGGCTTGTCCGATAAGCTTAGATTGTTTACATGCATGATTTAATCTGATAATCTTGCTAGAGTAGTAGTAACTGTTGAATTTTCGTAATTGTATCCCTTAAACTAGATTAAAATTCAAAGTGTTGTGTTTGGTTGGTATGGGTCCTACCTTAATTGTACTAGTGCATACTTTGATTTTGTTTTCGGGGGTTACAGGGTTGAATTCAAGAAGTTGGGTTGAAAATAGGCACGTTGAGCCATTTGGCGAGCTGGGTCGAGCTCGCCGAACCACTCGGCGTTTCGCCTAATGTCCCCATCTCACCTTTAAATTTTATTCTCTATGTGTTGATGGGTTCTGTAACTTTTGACGAGCAGTTGGAGGTCGCAAAGACCTTCGATGACTCGCCAAAAGTCTCTTTTTATCCTTGTCAACTCCCCTGGACCTCTGTGCACTGTAGCTTTTGGTGGACTAACCCTAGATCGCCGAAAGTCTCTTTTTATCCTTCTCAACTCCCCTGGATCTCTGTGCACTGTAGCTTTCAGCGGACTAACCCTAGATCGCCGAATGATATCGGTGACTCGCCGAAAGAGTCGGCGAATTGTCAAAAGTTTCTCTAACTTCTGTTCGAGATTTTGCAGATATGACTAAATCTAAAGTAGTTGAAAGAATAAAGCCAGCTCAAGAGAAGTCCAAAGGGATTGCGATAAAGGAAGATGCAGTTACATCGAAAGGAAAAGCTTCAAAACTACCCATAACTACTAATAAAGGCAAGGGTAAGAGACCCACTTCTACTAGGAAAACCATTACCCCGGACCCTAATATTCCTTCATGGGCCAGGGGATTTTGCAGAGCGGTGCATGTCTTTCTGGCAGATTCACACTCAACAGACCTTGGTGAATTTGGCACTACTGTTCGTCCTGAGGTTACCTTGGGCACTGATGCCCAGGTTCAGGGTGAGGCATCGGATACTGATGTCCAGACAGATGGAGCGACTGCGTAGACAGGACCCCTTCTTTACCTCCTTCTCTGTCTTTCCTTAATTTACATTCTGCATAATTTTTATTTGCATTTGAGGATAAATGATTTTAATTCTGGTGGGGGGTGGCCCACCTTTGTGTGCATTATATTCTTGTTGTGTTGTGAATCATAATGTTGTGTTTTATACTATTTTTCGTGGAAGGTTTAACCTTGTGGCTTTGTATTTTAAATTGCAAATTGATTTTGACCCTTTCGAAATTTTTTGACACCTCTTGTATGTGTTGAATGTGACTGTTCTCTTGCAAATTTGAGTATCGGTTTTGATCAATATCGATGACTCAAATAATGCTCATAATCGAACAAACATGAATGTGTGGCTACGATGAGACCAAATGAAGTAACATAGATGATATGTGAACTCTTTGTATCTCATTGTGACTAGCCAATTATTAAATCGAGTCTCTTGTGATGATCGTTGCACACTAGCGAAAGTGTGAAGTCTTGTTTGACTTTAGTGTCGATGCCATGTGTGATGAGCTTACTTGAACCATGCATGATAACACCTAGAATTTACCCCATTGGTCCTCAAAGGTCGGGAATGGGGGCCTCAAAGGTCATATTCATGGTCTCATTATTTCCCTGAAAATCCTTTTGTTAAATTTTTTGGGAGATTTCCTCCCCTTATTTGAAAATCAAAGCTGGATATTATCCATCTAGCAATTATATAATTTTTATGAAAAATATATTGAACTGCGTTGCAGTCATTGTTTAAATTATTTTGAAAATGGGTAACTCATAGTGCTATAACAAAGAAGGCTAAGGAAAAGGAGAAGGTTTAATAATTTTTATTGTATAATTTTATTGGTGTGAAAGTAAATTTATTTTAAGGATATTTTTATCCTTTATGAAATTACTTTCACCTTTTGACATTCTATTTAGGTAGGGGAATCTAAGATTCTTTCCTAGCACACTTATATGAAGGCCATCTAATTGGGCAGTATAAGGCTTTATTTCGGTGATGAAAGGAATACCTAACGTTATTTGTTCATGTATATCCTTGTTTATCATAAAATCATTCATGAAACCAATACCATCATTGCATATGTGTGCCTTCTAGAGTTTATAATTTTTTTTAAGCTTTTCCCCTATTGCGGAGAATCGAGTAGTACCTTTATGTAGATACTTATTAGGAACTAGTCCCTCAATAATACAATTTTGATTTACGCCTGTATCAAATAATGCAATTTTATGAATGACATAATTTGTATTTATAACTAATGTTATAGGTATGTGGTAGCTTTGCGGTTTCATGACCAAATGCATTAATTCCTAATTTAGATAGAGGTTCTTCGATAGACTCTACTTCTTTTGATGCTTCTACAGGTTCGAATTTATATATTTCTAGTTCTTGATTAGGTGCTAGATCATTTAATATTTTATTAGTAATTGTTTCGATTTCTAGGGTGTTGAGTCTCTGCTTAATATCATTTATTTGTAATAATATTACCTAAATACTTTGTAAAGTTATTTCAGATTTGATTGGTTGTTTAAATTTATTTAAAACACTTGTCATAACAAAGAGTTTAATAGTTCTGTTATCAGATTGTTTATCAAGAACTAAATCCCTCAAGGCAATTAAGTATTTTTTTTCTTAAAATCAGGGTCTCTAATATGATATATCATATCAAATAGTGTTTCTTTATTAGTACTAGTGATGACATTTATGAAATGATATTTGCAGGTGCAAATTGCACTACTGTATTTACAAGGGTCTCACGACTTACTATTATCAGAACTATAGGCTATATTTAGCTGATCGTCATCGCTAAGATTTTCATCGGAGAAGGAGTTGTTTTCATTTTCTACTAGAATAGAATATAATTTATTCTTGAATTCTTCTTCTAATTCTAACATATTAATTTTGTCTTTCCTTTTATTAGTGGCCGGGCAATCTTTGACTTGATGTCCTATTTTTTCACAGCACCAACACCTGTCAGTGTTGTTGGTTTTAGATCTATTTTTACTAGGGTCATGATTAGAGTTTTTGAACCTCTTTTTGTAATGACGGGGTCTTTCTGATTTTTGGTCATTCTTATGGATTTTTTAAATTCTTTTAGAAGCCTCTTTGATGGGGCAGATAGTTTAATATAACCAAAGTCTTGACAAAATTTTCCCAGTTCATTTTGTGATATTTTACTATCCTTCTTTAGCTAATTTTTAATTTTCATATCTGTACATATTTCTAATTCAGTAATATTTATAAAACTGATGAGGTCACCATATGTTAGTTGAGTATAAGCATTTTTTCCTCCAAACCTATCTTTTAATTTTATCCTAACCTTTTCAGCAAATAGTATTGATAAACCATTAATCGATTTTTCTTTCAAATAGTCATGAATGCAGTCTTTACAAATTATAACTTTGTTTATGAAAACAACTTTATAGCCCCTAAAATTATCTAACTTTGGACAAGACAGATTAGATAATATTTTAAAACTTCTATCTTGAAAGAATTAAGGTTCACCTATGAAGCGCTTAGCTATGCTATAAATTAAGCTGGCAGTGGCATCTTCCAAAATTTGATTTTCTATAGTTTGCCCTCTAGACTTGGTTTTAATTATAGGGATAGTAGTAGTGGTGTTTAGTACATTTTCCTATTATCTTCGATGAGGTAGTTGTCCCACCAATTTTTTAATGTGCCAGTAAATACGACGGTAAATAATGTAGCAGCTTGTTTATCAAATAATTTTTTTATTTTATATGTCGTAATGGCCATATCCATTTCATGTAATTCATTATATATTTGATGTTCCGCGAGTCCATAAATATTCCATTCTGCAATTTCACTTCCAGAGTGTGAAGAATGAGATAGAAATTCATTTTCTTCTTATTGCATATCCAGAAAGGAAGGATAATTCTTTTTGGTGGAATAATTAGAGCCTAGTTTATTAATTTCATTATCATTATATTTGGACAAAGTATTTATGACTTTGGATTTTAACTTTTCATTAATTATTCCTAGAAGTTCATCATTAATTTCAAGCTTTTCTTGAAAGTTAGGAAATTTATCTTTGGAAAATTCAGGAAATTTAAATATTGGGTGATTTTCTAGATTCTTGTTTTTATCCTTGTAAGAAGAGCTTGGTTTATATCCTTAGTATCTGGTTTATTATCAGCTCTTAAGATTTGATTAGAGACCAGGTAATGTAGTTGATTTGTATAATTATTTTTTTGCAGTATTTTATTGATATCCTTATATATGGGATCACCTTTTGTGTCTATAATATCCATCTTAAAGTGCGAGGCAATAATTACTTTACCCTTTAATGGTAAAGTAATTTCTTCTAATGGGGGAGTTGTAGACACAACTACTTTATTGTTTGTTGTATATCATTTATTAACAAGCATATTTAATGATTCGTTTTGGTTGTCTAATTTTCCCTTGCATTCAAACGATCTAAATAATTCTATGTTACATTTTAATCTTTTCATATCATTGAACTATTGATCTCTAAAGGCTAATCTTTCTAATAAAGAATATCTTTGTATATACCATTGTCTTTAATGGAATTCTCTGGACTAGTCCATAGTTTGTCTAAATATTTAATATGTGGTTCAAAAATATCATTGGATCTAATCATGCATAGAGAGTCTTTTACACCTTGAATTTAACTAGCTGTGGGACTTGTAGATTTTATGGGTTTAGAATTCCTAAGTTCATATTCTACTTTGAAAATTGTTTTTCAGAAATACACCCACTTTAATTTTTTTATCTATATCTTCTAAAGATATTTCATCTTCCTCCTTGGTTATGGAGAAAGAAGGTCTAGAAAATGACATTCTTCTACTTGAAGAGACTTGACTACAAATTGGGATCTTACAAATTTTAAATCTATTGATCCGTCAGGAAATTGAATTACTTGGTCAATGTTTGAATTTTCTTTTTCAATTTCTGGCTCCGTTATGGAGTCAAAATGCCAATCATCTTTTATCAATACGTCATCCCATTTTATCATCTTTGGGACAAAGGTGTTATTATGGTTATGATTTGTTTCCAAGAGCATGTTAACTCCTTTATTACTTATCATTTTAGTCTTAGGGGCTAAGGTAGTTTTTATTAATATATAATATACTCTATATATTATGTCTATTTCCCTAGTATTTGCCTTACTATTCATATTTTTAGTTTTAACATTTTATGTTAACGTGTCAATTACGTTTTGATCATTAATATCTATTAAATAATTAGGATAAATGTAACACCTCAGATTCGAAAAAGGGCAAAATAGTAGTTTTCTAGAATTTACAGGTGCCCTCCACGAGGGCCACACACATCTCGTGGATGGGACCACGGATCGTAGGTGTGGTCCGTGGATGGGCACCTAAAAATGGGTTCAGGCAATTAGCACCACGGCCCAAACCAACATACTGTTGGTTGGGCCAGGGTCCATGGTCAAGGGCCCGTGGTCCAGACGCCCAAAAGGAAGTTTCTGACCACCATCGATGCACCATCGGTCTGTCCACGATCCGTCGATTGGTGGTCGTGGGTCGTGATCTTGCATTTAAGTTCAGGGTAGTTTGGTCTTTTCCTAATTATTTTATCTCTATACTATGTCGTTTTATCCTTCACTAAAACCCCTATATAAGTGATTTTAACTCCCAAATTTCCCAATAGAAATAATTCTCTGAAAATCACAAAAAGAAATCAAGTTCCTCCTGTCCAAAATATTTCTCTCTCTAGAAAGCTTGAAGAAGAAGGATTCAACTAAGGGTTTCAAGTCAAGTCTCAATTCCTCCATTGAAGATTATCAATTGGCTTGGAGGTATGATAATTTTCATCCATGGATTCCATCCTTTCATGAAGTTCCAAAATTCATCTATTTTGAAAGTTAAAAATCCCCAATTTAGATAGGCCTTTTTTCTATGTCATGGGTTCCTTTCACTTTTGATTTAAATAGTTGAATTATGATCTCTTATGCATGAGTTGATGGAATACTATGATTTTATGATGATTTTCCCATGAACCCATGTAATCCCCATGTTTTTCAAGTTATGATCATATGGTGTGGGATTTTGATTATAAAAGAAGAGTTTTATGAAATTTAGCATGTATTGAGAGAAATACATGAATTTATGATGTAATCCATATCTAACCCATGTTTTATAAATGTTGATGATTGAAAGTGGGTTTTGAACCTTCAAAGGTAAATTATGGAATTATGCATGTTCTTATTAAACCTCTGCAAATGTTTTAAGGATGGTTTGAGAGTAAAGTGTCAATGATGATGATGTTGAAGTGTTATTGAAAGGATTTTCTCATATACACATAGAAACATGATGTGAAAGTTTTTCTCACATAATAAAGGGCTCTAAGGTTGAAAGGTCTTCTCACCTAATTGAATCAAAGATTAAGAGCTATCCTAATGAAACCTAGCTTGGATTGATTATTGTATCATACCTTTCCATGGACACTGACTTAGCTTGGATTGGCAAGATGATGTTCCCTTCCATGGATAATAAGAACTAGTAAGAAATGACTATTTTGTGGGTTTTATGTTTAGCACTGTGAGGATATTGAGATTGAAGCTCTCCCGTTAGTAGAGGCTTGATTTCTAGAACCAATCTTTTTATCCCTTACCTATGTGCCCCCATAGGATAATTGTCTAGATAGACATTATCTAGTGGATCCAACTAATCTCGAAGTTATGGTCCTTACCTTGGTAAGTAGGACAACCCTTTTCGGTGTGGGAGACGCCGGAGGATCATGTTATAGCTCACATCATCTCTATGTCGGTTAAGGCTACTTTCCAAAATAATAATGAACTAAGGTTACTTCAAGAAGTATCGCATATGTGTTCAAAGGTTTTAATGATGTTAGCTTGCATTTACTCTGTTTTATGACTTATGTTTTCTTACCCTTTTATATCATGTTTTAGCTTGATCAATTTCATGTCATGAAATGTACTCTTTTAGCATGATTTAAAAGATTTTATGCATAGCTATAATAATTGGTACATTGTTTTGTACTAACGCATACTCTTTCCTACATTTCCCCTAATGTAGGGTCCGATAGTCAGGTTTCTCAGTTTCGTGGTTAGTGGTTGCTTTCGAGATTCCCAAACTTCGGTAAGTCTTCATTCTACAAGGACATATTTTCATTGTTCCTAGTTTCCTGATTGTATTTCCAGTTTTTGACATGATGTATGGGATAGGTCCAATTTCATTCTATTGTACTAGATGGCTATTGAGACAAGTGTTTTAGACTTCCGCTTTTCCTTTGTAAAAACTATTGGACTTGAACTATTGTTTTACTTATATTGTTCTATTTCTTTTGTTATGAATGCTAAGTAGCTTATATGGGGTCCCTCGAGGTCCTATACACCATGTTACATCTAGGGGGTACCCCTAGGTCGTGACAAACTTAGTATCAGAGCACAAGGTTTTGAATGGTCCTAGGATATCTTAAAAGCCACATCAAGTAGAGTGTTGTTCATTAGTGTGAAGCACACCACATTTATGAATGAGAGGCTACAAGACACTTAGTAAACTTCACTTCTTTCATTACTCTAAAGTTGTGCGATAGAGTTCAACTCTATAAGGTGTCTCTCCTAATTTCTATCTGATGCTATACATGATATGGCTACTCAAAGAGCTTACGCTAGAAGCAATGTGAGGGAGAATATGGAACAAGAAGATCCTCCCCAAGCTCCTTGTAACACTCCAGAAACTAGTAGGCTAAACTAGAGCTTAACATGAGGGTTAGAGTCGTACATGTACCTCTCATGTACCTAAAAATATAGGGTTTCATGTAAGAACATAAAGGTACGACCCCCAAGGACCAACCATGGGTCCTTGAGGAGGACCCTTAAAAAGTTGCCTGGCAGTGACCAACGAAGGGGACTCAAGACCCGTGGGTTAGCCCACGCCCATGGGTGAGGGGTCGTGGGTCAAGCCTACCAAAAGACAGGACTCTGAACCTCCACCCATGGTTCATCAGCACGCCACGTGGGTCCATCCATGGACCGTGGTGGTGGGTGAGGCCTGAAACTGCCATTTGGCAGTTAAGCTTACGGGCAATATGGGGTTTTCTGTTTTTAGTTAATATTAAGTGACATCGTTTCACACTAAATTAGACTAACTATATAAGGTTTTTAAGTCACTAAATTAAGTCATCTTCCTCATAATTCCAATTCCCAAAAGAAAGACCCAAACCCTCTCGAAAATAATTCTCTCTCCAGAACTCCAAGGAAAAAGAAGATGGAAGGTGAAGCTAGGGTTGAAGGAGCAATGTTTTCTACACAATGTCATTGGAATTCATTGCTAAGGTATGGCATTTCTTTATCCATGGATATAATTCATCCATGGAGTCCCTTCAAAACTTAATTTCAAAGATAGAAAATCCCCAAAAGCTAGGGTTTTACTCCAAGTCATGGATTCCTTTCAAAAATGATTCTATTGGTTTAATTGCTTTATATTATGATTGAATTGTTGATTTATAATGTTTTTATGATGAAATATCCCAAGAATCTATGGAATCCTCATATTCCCAATTTATGACCTTGTGATGTGGGTGAATTGATGAAAATAGAGTATTATGAGATTATGCTTATAGTAATTTAGTTAATTGAATCATGTTGTTATCAATGTCTAATTAATTAATTCTAGATATGTTGATTGAATATGATCTATTGTCCTTGAAGGGTAAAGTATGAGAATTATGTATGATTATGAGGCATACGTATATGCTTTAAGAACACTTTGAGAGTAAAGTGATTATGATTATGATCTAGTTGTTGTGTTGTTGGAGGTTATCCTCATGTACACACTTATGTATTAAATTGATATGATGTGAAAGGTTTTCTCATGATATGATGATTCTAAGGTTGAAATGTTATTCTCACCTATTGAATCTATGAGCTATAGTAAAAGTTATGTTGGATTGAGTGTCAAGAAATTCTTCCATGAGTATGAACTTAAGTCAACACTTAATATGATCTCTGTGGGTATTAATGCTCACCACTGAGTGGATAGTGATATGAGTTTGAAGCCCTCACGTTAGTAGAGGCTGGGTTTCTAGGAGCAATTGCTTGGGATGGAAGCCCTCAGGTTAGTAGAGGTCGGGATTTCTAGTAGCAATCCCCTTATCCCATAAACTATGTGCCCTCATAGGTCTTTAGCTAGTGGATCCGCCTAAGATAAGATTATTGTTCTACCTTAGGCAAGTAGGACAACCCCTTTTCAGTGTGGGGTAGACACCGAATTCTATCTTAAACTCACATGGTCTATGTCGGTTAAGGCTTATCCCACTATGATAGTATGAACAAAAATATGAATTATTAACTATATCTACTCAAGAAGTCTTACTTAGTATCAGTGGGATTATGGGATCTTATTCATGCATTGCACAAGTATGCTTTAAGGGTATTTATGGTATGTTCCTTTTATGGTATGATAATCTATGAGTTGATTATGCTTATGACTTATGTTTTTCCATTATCTTCGAAATGATGCTTTAACTTAGTAAATGACAAAAGATAGAGCAGATAAAAAAGGATCAAGAGAGAGACCAAAACATGGCCAAAATGATGAACCAGCTGGATATCTTGGCTAAATATGTCATGGGTGTTGGTATAGAAAGTATTAATGTTGTGGGAGTTGGTGGAGTAAACCCTGATGAAGCACATTTGAAGCGTTGTACAATGAGGAAGTAAACTTCCTAGCCAACCAATTAGGAGGTTATCGTGCAAACTACCTAAGACCGGGTGGAAATCAAGGATGGAATAGAGAAGAGGGTTGGAGAGACCGAGACAGAGATTGGCGTGATCGTAACGTCAGTTGGAAGGAAAGGGAGGGTGACAAAGATAGGTATGTCCCTCCCCATGAGCGTCAAAAGATCAAGGAATCTAAAGGTGGTCGTACAGAAGATATGCTCTCACGCGTTCTCAACAAAGTCGAAGGGCCGGACAAAGTATTGAAAGAGATGAAAGAGGATGTCTCAACTCTCAATTAGAAGGTTACCTCTCATTCAGTCTCTATTAAGAAGCAGGAGACCCAAATGGGTAAAAATTCTTCTCATTTGAATCCAAGACAACAAGGGGGGTTGCCTAGTGACACAATTCCAAACCCTAAAAATGAAGCTTGATTTGGTATCCTCATCGTGCCACGACGTTAACTAAGGTGCTTATTGGGAGGAAACCCAAGTTCTTAATGCTTTAGGGTTTTATTTTGAATAATGGGTGTTGTTGGAAAATGGGTAGTTTGGCGAGCCAAAAGTCCATTTGGCGACCTGCTGAACAGGTCGGCAAACCCCAACTTGGACAGCCGTTGGAACTACCAAGCTTTAAGGGGCACTCTGTTAAACTCGGCGGACTAAATGCTTAATTGACGACTCACTGAATAGGTTGGCGAGCCCGACTTCGTTCCCCCATTTGAACCCCTAAATTTGTTGAAAGTCTTGTAAAACTCGGCGAGGTAAAGTACCACTCAACGCATCACCGAGTGGGTCGGCGAGAACAACATAGTCCATCGATAGTGCCACGAATTGAAAGGTTTTAAAGGCCAAATGGTTTAAAATTTCAAAATCCTTCATTTTCTCTCATTTCTTACTCTCGTACATTCTCAACCGCACTTTAAATCTTCCATATTTTACTCTTTTGCTTGCATTTTTGTGTGATCTCGTGCTCGCAATCGAAAATCTTTGCTGCCTATCTATTCAAATTTGAAAATTCGGCATTAAGGTTGGTTTTTTGAACCCCGCACTTTAATTTTATAGTTGAACTCGAATGCATTAGGTAGTTGTGTTGTTGTTTGATGCTGGGTAATTTCATAAATTGTGTGTACTTTATTGCTTTGCCCATTTTGATTTGAAATGTGTGCCTAAATGATTAAAAAATGATTGATTCTCATGTCTTGTTTGTTAAAATCAGTTTTAAATTATTGGGTTGCGGTTTATTTATGTTGGGTCTAGTTGGGTAAAGTCTAAGTAACCCAGAGTTGTGCCAAATAATGTAATTTTCCCAATAATGGAGAATTTGACATAATTCTTAAGGGAAAAAGTAGTCAAATGGCTAATTTTGGCCAAATCGAAGGAAGTCTGAGTAACCCAAGGGCATGGGCAGTATGGGTCTAGTGCTAATTGAATAGTGTTGGTGGTTGATTTTGAAATTGTGGGCTATGGGCTTGATTTCGGAAAATCGAGCTCACCGAATGGCTAAGTTGATCTGTAACTTTTGGGTGGAAGCTTGAGCTCGCTGAAAGGTTCTCTTGATGGCCCTTTCTGTGCCCCTAAACCTTAAAATGCACTTTGATTTTTGGGGGGCTCCTCCAAGTTCGTTAATTGGTGTTGGTGATTCAACGATTGGACCTAAACATCGCTGACATGCCTTGATTCTGGAAATTATTTACGCGGGTACTTTCGGTGAGCCAGATCTGGCTCACCTAAGTGACTCAGCGATTTGCCGATGACGAGTCTTTCTGCAACTTAATTTCTGCACTTTTCTTAGACAATTTCTAACATTTTTTTATGTGTTTTACAGATATTGCTCGGACAAACATGGATGATATTGGCATGCCGCCCCGAAAATGGGCACGAGGGATTGTGAATAATGAGGAAGTAGATGCTACCAGCGCAAAAAGCAAGAAATTTTCTTCCAAATAGAGGCAAGGGCAAGGGCAAGGCGCCCATATATGCGACACCGGAGCACAACTCCAGCAGTGAGGGGGAGGCATTTAATTCTTGGGCTTCATTCTCTAAGCCTGAGGACGACCAGTTGTTATAGGCCCGGCAAGTGGAGTTACACTACAAAGCTCGCCATGATCCATCTAGGATCCCGAAACCAACCCCTCCTGCTTCAGATTTAGTGTCTGCTCTAGCATAGACGCTGGTTCCAGCACCACCAGTTTAGGGTCGTCCTCCCCGGTTATTCAACCGGTAAAAGCCGAGGGATTGAGGACCATCTTGGAAGAAAAGAGGTTGTCCATGGATGGTGTAGTGGACAGACATACCGCAGTGTGGGACACTTTCCAGTTCCATAGGTTTGAGGTCTTCACCAGACCCGTGGCCCATATATTCCTACATGGGTCCGAGTTTTTGTACTGCATTCAGTTACCTGGTACCCCAGGGGAAGAAGAAGGGCAGTACCTTCAGACCGGTGGAGTCTGCGATTGTCCGAGGTAGGACAGTGAGATTCAGTAGTACTGATATAAACGTTGTGCTTGAGAGGGCTGTAGGTTTTGAGCACGAGTACCAGAGTATGATCACTTCAAAAACTCTAGATGAATTAAAGGGCTGGCTAGCTCCCCTCATTACTCACACCACCCTGAGGTGGATTAAGGCCGGAGCGCCTATAGAGAAGAAGGATATAAATGTGGCGGCGAGATAGTGGTTTAGATTTATTAGCAGCTCGATCATGCCATCTCAGAACGAATCTATCCTCCGCCACGCAAAGACGGTCAGCCTCGGGAGTATCATAGCTAGGAAGAGCCTCAATTTGTGGCTAATTATTGAGCAGGAGATGGCCATAAGGGCCAAACAACGCCAGACGTCCCATCCATTCCGAGTACTCATCACAGAGTTGTGTCGTCGGGCTGGAGTTCCCTGTGATGAGAAAAGGGATGTCGAGGTTACTCCCACATCTTCCACCGACATCCCGTGCATAGAGGCCGAGTACATACGGGATGAGCCTGATAGGAGGAGAGAAACTCCGATAGACACATCCCCGTAGGTTAATATTGATGCATTACATGTAGAGGCAGCCTTGCCTACACCATCCTCTGGGCCTTCAGGTACTTCCGGTTCCACTCCTTCTCAAGCCTCAAGTTCTTCTACTTCTCCCCGCACCCTAGAGTTGTTGCTGCTAGCACTACCTCTAGGATTCTGATTACCTAGGCTATGCTCCTCAAGATGGGGAACCTATCCCATTCTACAGATATGCAGGCTTTCCAATTAGAGGCCGAGGTGCCCTGGATGATTGAGAGAGCTATTACTGTAGTATTTACTCCTCTCAGGGCTTCTATTGATGCCCTCTCATTGAGAGTTTGGGATTTTAAGAGAGGGCAGGGTGTTACTACTGAGGTGACGACTTTGAAAGCTGATGTTGTTGAGTTAAGGAAGTATGAGGACCATCTGAAGTCCATAGACATTACTTTACTATTTTGGACGGTGGAGATCCTAGATGACCCGAGTGTTGAGATTCCAGCCTATACTGAGGTGACTCCGGCTACCACCGAAGATGATATTATGGAGGATACTGCTGCTGCTGAGTTAGAGGTTGAGACAGATGAGGAGTAGATTAAGATGCGAGATGCGGCTTTTTATGAGGATCGACTGACTTGGAGGGTGTCATGTCTGATACAGTTCGACAGGCCTCCTTGAGAGACACTACTATGGCAGCCCCCAGTGGAGCCACATCTAATGCTACACCAGACACTGATGCCCTGACAGACGGAGTGACAGGGTAGACAGGTTGATTTTCCCCTCCCTCTCTGTTATTTTTTAATACTTTATTTTGTTTTAGTTGCATTTGAGGACAACTGCTTCTTTTTTATGGGTGGGGTGAGGTATTTCCATACTTACCTACGGTTATTTTGATTTTTTTTGTGAATATTGGGCTGATTTTGTTGATATATATATGCCTTGATTTTGATCTTGTGGATGTTTTAGCTTGTGGCCCCTTGTTTTCAATGTAAGGGGTTTTGAACCAAAATTTAAAATATTTTGCCACCTCTTTTGTGTGTGATTGTGGTTGTTCTTGTGAAAATTTGAGTGTCGGTTATGATCAATACCGTTGACTTGAGTAGTTCTCTTAATTGAACAAAATTAATGTGCAGCTACGATGAGGCAAACGAAGTTGCATAGACAATGTGTGAACTTTTCACATCTCGTGGTGACTAGCTGGTTGTCGAATGAGTCTCCTGTGGTGAACATTGGCTGCTAGCTAGAAAGTGTGAAGTTTGGTTTGATATTGGTACAAATGCCTTGTGTAATGAGTTTACTTTGAACATTGTGTGTTATGACACCTAGAATTTTCCCTGTTGGTTGATGCTTATCGTGACCAATGACACTAACCTACGGTATGAGTGTCTACGATCGTCGATAGTATAGTAACCCAACTAAAGGTTAGGGTCGAGTCCCAAGGGAGTGATTTTGAGAATTGATAGAAAAATAAAATTTAGCTTTAATTAGTCGTAGCTAAAGACATTAACGATTAAAAACACAGTAAATTAAAATGGGTGACACGAAAGTGTCAAATATCATTTGGGGGTTTTGTCACAAGTAGTAAAAAAATAGCAAAAATTAACAAGAAAATCAAATATTGGGAAATATTCTTGGGGTTTGACTGCAATACAAGTTGAGATAAGTAGTTGGGTACATACTTTTGAAAGGACATTTGTAAGATAATAGTGACTAGGCTAAGCTTTAAATGGAAATAAGTTCCCTCTCGGGCAACTTACCCCGTTTCAAATGCGTTCCTCTTGGACACCCATTTGCCGCATCAAGACCAGCCTACACCTTACCCCACTCACTCTCTCGAGCTGAGTGTTAGGATATGGGGTTAGGGCTCACCCTCTCGGGCTGAACCTCATGTCGACCCACTCCTTAGGCCATCCATCTAGTGGTCTTGGTTTCGCGACCTCCCTTTTGGGTAAACCGAAAACACATGTGGCTTTGTATTTGCAACTACAAACCCTTTAGATTAAACCACAACCACTAGGTGAAATAACCATTAAACTACATCTAACCTATCATCAAGAAAGACCCAACAATAATATCAACACATATTTGCTAAATCACACCCAAAGAATAGGGGTTTTTAGTCACACATCAAGAAATAACAAAATACACCTAAAATGATAGTAAAATCAAATGGGTATAAGAAATTAAACCTTAATTTAAGCAAAGGAAGAAAAATAGAGAAGACCCACTTCCAACTTGGGGAAAATGAACTACTTTCTTCAAGTTCCCAAAAAAAACCCTCTCCAAACTTGAAAGAAAATATCTAAAAAGTACTATTCTATTCTGGAAATTAAAATAAAAGTTCGACACTTAAAAATAATAATAAGTTGAATATTTATAGACTTCAGAAAATAACGCTGGCAGATTTTTCGGCGAAGTTAGTTGATGTCGTCGAATGACTTCGGCGACTCGCCCTTTGTTTGTCTCATCGCTGTTTTGTGCTTGTCTCCAGCACCTTCACGTTCTGGACCATTGGGCGGTATAGTACTGCTTCACGAAACTATTCGGCGGAGCACCGACTGCTCCTTTCGTCGCCTTTTTGACCCTTCTCTTTCAGGGCTTCACGTACTGGAACAAAGAGCGGAGTAAATCCCTTCGGTGAACTGCCAAGTGTGCGTGGCGATGCTCGAGTTTCAGCTTCGTAGTTCTTTTCAGCATTTTTGTTCATTTTTGCGCCTAAGTATCCATGTTATCACTAAAACTTGAAATACTTGAAACTTAAGAGTTTTCATCAAATATTTAGACTAAATAAGCATTCGAGGACACTATTCTTATCAAAATAAAGCCCTAAATGAGTCCAATTTACGGACTCATCATTGGTCCGGTTGATTGAGTGATGCAAGAACCTGAAATGATCTTAGGCAACAATTTTGAAGAGTGAAAACATTTTGACAATATACATCTTTTGTGCCAAACCTTGTGAGATGTGTGAACCTTGCTTGAACCATCTTGAGTCTTACCCTTTCCTTGGAAGAAACTTGAACAATTGTGACCTTTGTTTATCCATTCACCCATAACTTTCATGAAATGTTGTTTGTTTGAATAGCCAACTTAGGCCAAATGCCTAAGTTAGGAGTGTGGTGAAATGAGAAGGAAAGTCAAGAACTTTGAGAAATCCTCCTTTGAGTAATGGTTGTGAAAAAGATGGAACCCCTACATGTAAAAAAAAGAGTGAAAACAAGCAAAGAATAAAAACGAATGAAAAATTTGTTAAATAAAGTAGTGGAAATTGCAAAAGATATGGAGTATCCGGCAGTTCATATGAAGTTGAATAATGGGGTGGATTATGAGCATGTTTGAAATGTTAAAGAAAAGGAGGAAAGTGATAATCAGACCATATGTCATGAAGGTAGAAGCCATTGAGCCTAAATGACCTTACCTTTACACTCAGCCCCGTTACAACCCTTGAAAAGACCTTTGTGATCTTGAGTTAGCTGAAACGAATGTTGATTGGAAAATAAGGGCAAACCTATGGGTGAAGTCATGCATGTGTTCATCTTTGTGAGTGTGAGAGTTGTATGTGATTTCAAAACTCTAAATTGTTGAAGAATTTCGTGTGAATATGGAATCATCTTTGTTGTGAGGGCATTTGAGTACCTTTGTTGAGTTTGATCTTGCATTTGAAGGAATTATTGTGAAGTTGAGCATCTTTAATAATGATGAGTCACAATTTGAATCTTTGAGTGCACAATTGATCAGCTTATGGGTAATTTGAACCTTGTTGTGTGCATTCATGTTGAGTCTTATGCAGCACTATTTGAGACATCATTTGGAACTACTGATCTTGAGTTTTACTTGAGGACAAGCAAAAGTATAAGTTGGGGGTGTTGATGAGTCCAAGATTTGGACTTATTTAGGACTTTGTGTTGATAGTTTTAGTGTCCTCAAATGCTTAATTTGTGCCATAAACTGATGTTGAAGCCTTGATTTTCAGGTATGTGGATTAAGGAGAAAAGCAGGGACACTAACATGCAAAAAGGAACAAAACAAACTAAACAACTAGAGAAATGTGAGCCTGATGATTGCCAAGAGCACTTGGCAAATCGCCGAGTGGTTATTTAGACCGCCTATAGTTCCAGTGTGCCAGCCCTGAGGGAAGAAACCAAGTCGGCGACAAGAAAGGGACAGTCAGTGAATCGTTGATCAGTTCCGCTATGAAAAGAGTGACCGCCTAAAGTTACAGGACTTAAGGATGCTGAGAGCTAATACAAAAAGGCGACATAATAGAGAGATGGGCGGTTCCCCGAACCAATCGGTCAACCCGACTTACCTCGCATAATGACCCTTCGTGGCTAATTTTTAGCAACTATAAATTGAATTTTAAGCTGTTAATTTTAGGGTTCTCTTTTCCATATTTTAGCGTATTTTAGCAACCATTTTTTTTACCTTTTTATGATGTTTGGCTAAAACACCAATTCTTGGGGTGTGATTATGGGTTGAATTAGTTTATGGGTATTGGTTATTACTAATTTAAATGATATATTGATGTTGGTTTAATCATTAGCTAAGGTTTAATTTATGAATTGTAGTTGCAAATGCAGTTTTATCTTTGTGTTCTTAGCTTGCTCGAGAGAGAAGTTTTGGGGCTAAGGCTTATGATTAATGGTTTGCAGGTATTGAGTTGATATGGGTTAAGCTCGAGAGAGTGAATTCTAAACCCAATCCTACCCATCTAGAATGAGAGAGTGGATGAATTAAGGTGTGGGTTGTTCTTAATTACTATGCTTGTTGATCTTCAAAAGAAATCACTTGAAGTGAAATAGTTATTCGAGAGAAGGCTGTTTCACTCATAGTCTATCCTAACCGTTGATATTTAGCTATTCATTAGTAGTTTCAATCACCCATATAGAAATATTTTCCTATAATCGATCACATACCGAGAATTCGTCTTCCTATTGGTATTTTATCATTGTTTGACTATGTTGTAGTTGATAATTTCAAACCAAACTTTCCCCCATCTGACATTCGTGTTAACCCTTTTAATTTATTTCATGTCTTTTTTCGATAATGTATATTCCTATAGCTAGCTAGATCACATTTGTACTTCTTGATTGAATTTAAACATGTACCGCTCCCTGTGGGTTCGACCCCCAACTCATTTGTTGGGTTTTATATTGCTTAACGATCATTTGCAATTAGAATTGGATGAAGTGTATTTGTAGCGTTATTTATCAAGATGGTGTACTTAGATATCAAAGTCGTTTGTGTGTTCCAAATGTTGATGACTTGAGGGAACAAATCTTGTTAGAAGCCCATAGTTCGTGGTATTCCACTTACCCTGGAGCCACCAAGATGTACTGTGATTTTTGGGAGGTCTATTGGTGCAATGAGATGAAGAAGGATATTGCAGAGTTTGTGGTTAAGTGTCCTAACTGCCAACAAGTGAATGTTGAGCGTCAGAAACTGGGAGGTTTATTCCAAGACATTTGCATTCCTACTTGGAAGTGGGAAGATGTGAATATGGACTTTATTGTGCGTTTGCCTCGCTCCCGGTGACAACATGACTCAATTTGGGTTATAGTAGATCATATGACGAAATCAGATCATTTTATTTTCGTCAAGGTTTCCTATTCGATGGAGGAATATGCGAAGTTGTATTTGAGGGAAATGGTAAATTTACATCGAGTGCCTTTGTCCATTATTTCTTATCGTGGTATCGAATTCACTTCTCAGTTTTGGATGTCTTTCCAAAAGGGTCTTGGTACTCGTGTTAAGATTACGACCTTTCACCCACAAACTGATGGGCAAGTGGAGCGTACTATCCAAAATTTGGAAGACATGTTTAGAGCCTGTGTGATTGAATTTAAGGGTAATTGGGATGACCATTTTCCATTGATAGAGTTTGCCTGTAACAATAGCTATCACTCGAGTATTGATATGGCTCCATTTGAGGCATTATATGGTATGTGGTGTAGATCACCTATAGGTTGGTTTGAGGTGGGTGAATTTTCCCTAATAGGTCCCGAGTTGGTACATGATGCCATAGAGAAGGTTCGACTTATTAGAGAAAGGTTAAAAATGGCTCAAAGTCGGAAAAAGTCATATATCGATGTAAGAAGAAGAGATCTTTAGTTTGATTTTCATGATTGGGTTTACTTGAATATTTCACCCATTAAGGGTGTGATAAGGTTTGGTAAGAAAGGGAAGCTTAGTCCTCATTATGTAGGCCCATATCAGATTTTGAGATGTGTTGGTAAGGTTGCTTATGAATTAGATTTGCCTAATGAGTTGGCATCGGTGCATACGATTTTCCACGTCTCTATATTGAAGAAATGTGTTGGTGATCCAAGATACATAGTTCCCTTAGAAGGTTTGGGAGTTAAGGAGAATCTTTCTTATGAAGAAGTACCGATTGAGATTTTAGACCGGTAACTCAAGAAGTTTAGAAATAAAGAAGTAGCTTCTGTGAAAGTATTGTTGTCACGACCCAAGGGTACCCCCTAGACATAACAAGGCACATAGAACCCCGAAAGGAACCATTTAAGCCACTTAGCATATCATAAAAAAACATTAGAACAATAAGAGTAAAAACGCATTCCAAGTCTAAACTTTTCATAAAGGAAAGCGGAAGTCTAGAATTGTCTCAATTAGCCATTTATTAAAATATTGGAATCTAGGGTCACAACCTATACAACATAATCCAAAAGTCCAATACAATAATGAGACTACTAATGAAGATATCCGTCCTCGAATCATGAAGACTCACCATAAACAAGCAGAATAGTCGAATCCAAGCTCGAACCAAATGATGACCACCTTAAGAACCGGACACTACACTGGGGAAAAGTATAGGAAAATATGGGTTAGTATAAAAATGTACTAAGTATGATAGACATGCGTAAAACCCTTGAAAACATGCTAAAAGGACATTTCAGTTGCAAAGCATGCACTTTACCAAGTTTAAGGATCATCATGAAGATTAGTGTAAAAGAATAAGTCATAATCATATTCAACATATGGATCATCATAATATAATGGAAACATACAATAAATGCCCTCAAAGCAAACTTGTGCAATGCATAAATAAGATCCCATAATCCCACCTGTACTAAGTAAAGTTTCTTGATTAACCATAGTTCATAATTCATGTTCTTGTTCATATTTTGTCATACGTGGAATAAGCCTTAACCTACATAGACCATGTGAGCTAAAGATGGAATCCGTTGTTACCCACACCGAAAAGGGTTGTCCTACTTGCCTAAGGTAAGACCATGATTTGTTAGCTTTTAGGTGGATCCACTAGGTAAACACCTATGGGGGCACATAGTTTATGGGATAAAAATATTTCTACCAGAAACCCGAACTCGACTGAGGTAGAAGGTTTCCATCTCATGAGATACATATTTTGGGAACCCGGACTCGACTAAGGTAGAAGGAACCCATTCGGAAAGCCAAACTCAACTAGTGTAAAAGATTTCATTGGGAAGCCGGACTCAACTAGCGTAAAAGCTTCCATATCATATTCAATATCCACTCAGTGCTAAGAATAATTACCATTGAGTTCATATTAAGTCTTGACTTAAGTTCATATTTATGGGAAGAGGTCTTGACACTTCAATCCAATATAATTCATAAGATAGCTAATAGATTCAATAGGTGAGAATAACCTTTCAATCTTAGAATCATCATATTGTGAGAAAGTTTCACATCATATCATATTCATACATAAGTGTGTAAATGAGAATAACCTTTCAACAACACACAACAAGATCATAATCATAACCACTTTACTCTCAAAGTGTTCATGGAGCATATTCATAAATCTCATAATCATGCATAATTCTCATACATTGCCCTTCAAGGACTATAGATCATATTCCATCAACACACTATAATTACTACATTAGAGATGGATGATAACATAATTCAAGTAGTTCAATTACTACATGCATAATTCTATCATATTCTATTGCATCAATCATTACCCACACTTTGAGATCCCCATTGGGAAAATAGGGGAATTCATAGATTCTTGGGGAATTCAACATAAAACAATAAAAAATCATCAATATATCCATAATAAAATATAATTCAATCATTAAAAATGAATTTGAAGGGAATCCATGATATTGAAGTCAAACCCTAACTTTTGGGAGTTTTAGCTTTGAAATTGGGGGTTTTGAAGGGGCTCCATGGATGAATTCTATCCATGGATTAAGAGCTACCATACCTTGGCTATGAATCCCAACGAATTTGAGTAGAAAAGCTTGATTCTTCAACCCTAGTCTCTTGTTTCTTCTTCTTCTTCCTTGAATTTCTAGAGAGAATTTTTCATGGACTTTAAGTTGCTTTGAAGCGTAGGCAATCACCTCACCGTTTTGCATTCGCACACATCCCAACCCCACTCTACAGGCATCACAATACACCACAAAATCATTCGTACATTCCAGTAAGGTCAACACCGGAATGGAAGTAAGCCTATCTTTCAACTCTTGGAAACTTTTCTCACAAGCTTCTGACCACACAAACTTAGCCTTCTTTTGAGTAAAAGCTGTCAAAGGAGAAGTAATGGAGCAAAATCCCTCAACAAACCTTCTATAGTAACCGGCCAAACCCAAAAAGCTTTTAATGTCGGAAGGAGTTAGAGGTCTATGATAGCTCTTGACCGCATCCGTCTTCTTAGGATATACCTCAATCCCCTTTCTTGACACAATATGACCAAGGAAAGCTACGGACCTTAACCGAAATTCACATTTCCTAAACTTTGCAAAAAGTTGTTGGTCCTTTAGAACTTGCAACATAATTCTCAAATGGTCCACATGTTCATTTTTACTCCTTGAATAGATCAAAATATCATCAATAAACACAATCACGAACATATCAAGGTTTGTCTAAACACCCTATTCATCAAATTCATAAATGCTGCCAGAGCATTAGTCAACCCAAACGACATAACCAAAAACTCATAATGACCATACCGGGTTCGAAAATCCATTTTGGAAATATCAACCTCTCTCACCCTCAATTGGTGATAACCCGAATGAAGATCAATCTCAGAGAAATAGCTAGCCCCTTGAAGTTGATCAAACAAATCATCAATTCTCGGAAGAGGATATTTGTTCTTAATGGTCACCTTATTCAATTAACGATAATCAATGAACATTCTAAGAGACCCATCTTTCTTTCTAACAAACAACACAGGAGATCCCCATGGAGAGATGCTCGATCGGATGAAAGCCTTATCTAGCAAATCCTTTACTTCCTCCTTCAACTCTTTTAACTCCGCCGGAGCCATTCTATAAGGAAGAATAGAGATAGGTTGCGTATCCAAAAGAAAGTCTATACCAAATCTATTTCCCACTCCACAGGAATACCGGGAAAATCATCGGGGAAAACTTCCGGGAACTCACTAACCACGGGAACCGACTCAAGAGAAACGGTTTCAGAATCTACATCCCTCACCCTAACATGGTAAAAGCAACCTTTTGAGATCATCTTTCTAGCTTTAAACTAGGACACAAATTGTTCAAAAGGCATAAAATTTCCCCCCTTCCACTCTAAGATAGGCTCATTTGGAAATTGGAATCTAACCACCCGAATTCCACAATCGATAGAGGCATAACATGCATACATCGAATCCATACCAATAATCACATCAAAGTCTAACATGTCAAGCTCTACCAATTAAACAAGAGTAACTCTACGGGACAAGGAAATGGGACATCTTCTATAAACATGCAACATCGAATCCATACCAATAATCACATCAAAGTCTAACCTGTCAAGCTCTACCAATTAAACAAGAGTAACTCTACAGGACAAGGAAATGGGACATCTTCTATAAACCCTCTTAGCCACCACAGAATCACCAACCGGGGTAGAGACCGAAAAAGATTCTAATAACACTTCAGGGAGCATATCAAACTTCATGGACATATAAGGTGTCACAAAGGATAAAGTAGCATCGGGATCTAACAAGGCATATACATCAATAAGAAATACTTTTAACATACCGATCACCGCATCCGGGGAGCTCTCTTGGTCACCTCGAGTTTGGAGAGCATAGCAGGAATTTTTCTTGGGAGCATTGGAGTTTGAACCAGTTGGAGGAGCTTGCTTGTCTTCTCTCCCCTTAACCTTGAGCATTGGGCAATCTCTCATCTTGTGGCCACTGTTTCCATAACCAAAGCACCCATCTGTGTCGACTAGGCACTTACCATTATGTTTCCTTTTACACATTGCACAAATGTGCCTAGTCACATAAGAGCCACTACTATTACCTCCTTGAGGTTTAGGGTTAGATACCCTATCCTTGTTGACCTTTTGGGGAGCACTAGAGGAACCTTGATTGGAAAACCTTTGTCTAAACCTTGTCCATCAGACCTAGCATTGGAGAAGTTCCCATCACCAGTTCTAGATCTTTTTACCTCCTATTCTTTTCCTTGAGTTTCGATTCCTCGGTTGGTTGAGCGTACACCATAAGCCTTGAGATATCCATGTCATGGAGGAGCATTGCCATACGACACTCTTTTTCAACCAAGTCGGACACACCCGACATACACCTACTTATCTTGGCCCGTGAGTCTGCCACCAAAGTTGGAGAATATTTGGAGAGTTGGGTGAGTTTTCGAGAATACTTAACACTCATACTTCCTTGACGAAGGTTGATGAACTCTTGTACCTTTTCCTCCCTCAACTCTTAGGGGAAGAACCTATCAAGAAATGTCAATTTGAACAATTCCCATTCTACCGGTCCCGCTCATACGGGTCTCTCTCCCTTCCACTGATCATACCACACTTGAGCCACATCTTTTAGTTGGTAGGTGGATAACTCCACCTTCTCTTCCAAAGACACCCCAATAATAGAAATTACTTTATAAACCTCATCGATAAACCTTTGAGGATCCTCTTCCACTTTGGCTCCATGAAATTCGAAGGGTTTCATTCTTGCAAAATATCTCACTCTTGAAGTTGTCGAATTCAAATTAGGATTCACCGGAGCTACAACCTCCTCTCTATTGGCTTGAGCCATCACGGGTTGAGCCAACATTTGGATAGTCAACCTAAACTCTGCATGGATAACATTCTCAACCAAACAATCAACTGGAGCTTGATGACCTTGAGGAGGAACTCCTTAATTCACATTGTCATCCTCCATCCTTCTAGCATTTTCCCTTCATGTATTCATATCCTGAAGACACAAGAAAAGGATTAGGAGAAGGACTTTATAGAATTAAATTGTCACGCCCCAAACTCGAGGGGCGCAACTGGCTCCTAATTCCAAAACTCAGGCCTGAGCCGACCTCGCTGAACCATTTGCTACTAGCCCATGGTAGCCATACACAATCAAGAAAACAAACAAGTATATCTCGACTTAAAACTAAACCCTCGACCGGCAAGGCCCCTGTCAAATGATCTATAAAACAAACAGCTACTCCCAGGAGATCATATAAATAAATAGCCAACTAGCACAAAACTCTTGATTGGGACGTCGAGGCCACCATGATATCTATACCAAAACTAAAAGCAGGTATATATCAATACAATATATCAAACAACTCACAAGCTAAAGGAAACCAACAACATAGGCCAGTATGGCCATAACGTAGCTATACACCCCACACACTAGTCTGCAAGCCTCTAAGAGTAGTAAACATTACTGGGACAGAGCCCCAGCCTACCCATAAATATATATACAACAAAAGGTAACAAACCTCCCAACTCTGGCAGCTCCGGAGAAAAGGGGCTAGCCAACCTGATAAAAGTCAATCCTGCAGCTGAGGAGCTCTACTTGGCCTTCTTTCAGTACCTGCATGCATGAATTTAGCGCCCCCAAGGTAATGGGGCGTCAGTACAAAATAATGTACAAAGTATGAAAGGCAAAAGACTATGAGGAGGTATCCTGATATACTGGAATAATCTAATAAATAAATCAAGGATAAGATAAGTGTACTGACCTGCTCTTAAATCTAAACTTATCAAAACAATAAAACAACAACTTACCCAAGTCCCCATAAGCTCAACAAGTACAAACAGCACACAAGACCACCTACTCAGGCCCCCATAAGCTCGGAAGGTGCCAATTAGCCTATATACCCCTATCGGTAGTCCCCTAGCCCCGTAGGCAGTCACATAGCCCTCTTAGGCATTAATGTAGCCCTGTAGGCAACACATAGCTCTCTTAGGGTTCAACATAGCTTATAGACGACTCATAGCCCTCTTAGGCAACAACGTAGCCCTGTAGGAAGCGCATAGCCTTCTTAGGCGTCAATATAGCGTTGTAGGCAACTCATAGCCCTTTTAGGCATCCTTATAGCCCTGTAGGCAAAACATAGCCCTTCTAGGCATAGCTCACATTCCTGCAGCTAACCACAATAGCCCCAACGACAACAATACCAATCCAATCGCTAAAAGCGAGCCATTTAGTTATAAGGAACCTATACAAATAGCTTGTAAGTCGTGTCCAATATACGGACGCTAATAACTTAATAAGAATCCCGACAAGAGAGGATTATATCAACTCGAGCAGCCAACAATCAATAATAATGGCTACAAGTGTAACAAGGATAACAACCCAATTACATTGCTCCTAAGCTTTAAAGAAACATGTCGTAAGTAGGGAATAGCCTTAACATACATTTCCAATGAACGCTCGAAAGACCGTAGTTTCTTCACGAAAGTTGTTCCTTATGACCTAAGATTCACATACACTATATATAAACATCTGGTATGCACCTATAAACAATTTATAATTAATCTTAAATCGGTAGATTTTCCATATTGACCTATCTTGTCGAAACGTCCGTAGAGATTCATAAAAACAGCCATAAAAGGGTCCCGAAATGATTATATTAGTTAAACAAGTGTAAACCTTAAAGAAACACCAATAAATACAAATTTATATCTTCAAAAATCAGCTCCAAACGCAGCTAATAGAAGGGAAAAATGATTGCCGCGTTAGTTCCTAGTAGAACCCTCATAACTTTTTGCTTTGATGTCGGTTTGATACGGGGTTTTGTGGGTTTCAAACTAGACTTGTAGGCCTTCAATTTAATGGGGGGATAGAACTTCTAACTCTTTATATATTGGGAGAAAAAATCCGAGACATTTGACCTAAATTTTAGACAAATCTTTAAAAAGGAACGTACGAGAACTTTCGCCAACTTTTATTTTGCCACTTAACTTCAAAACTTGACATACAACCCTTGAACACATAAAATATTACATACCACATCATTTTTAATTTATTACACACCCTCCTTGTCTTTCCACGAAGATACGAGTTAATTTAGACATTTTGGAAAGTCGGGATGTTACATCCTTCACCCCTTAGAAAAATTCGTCCTCGAATGAAAGAAATTTGAGTCACGCGATTAAGGTTTTCACTATCCAGAAACCTAAAATGCAAAAAGTATAACCTAGGCGTCTCACATGACGACATAAATTGCTAAGCACTATAGCTCCGCAATAACAGTGGGAGCAAATATACAACGACAACAACAACAATAATAAGCAACAATATACAAAAAATTAGATAGGTATCTTACCTCACTGCACCAATATAAACTAATATGCCATCACCCTGGGATACGAAACAAGTGAGGATATTTGGACCTCATGCCATCCTCAGCTTCCCATGTCAAATCTTCTCTATTCTTCTTTCTTTACAATACTTTAACCGAAGCCACCTCTTTGGTCCTCAATGTATGGACCTGCAGATCTAATATGGCAACTGGAGTTTACTCGTAGGACAACTCCTATGTGATCTGAACATCCTCAACTAGGACAACCTGAAAAGGGTCTCCTACGGACTTCCGTAGAATAGATACATGGAAAACTGGATGAACAGATTCTAGCCCAGAAGGTAATTCTAACTCATATGCCACTCGTCCTACCCTCCGAAGGATCCGGTATGGCCCAATGAATCTTGGACTAAGCTTGCCTTTTTTGCCAAATCTCATAACCCCCTTCATAGGCGAGACTTTTAAGAATACCCAGTCATTGATGCAAAATTCTAAGTCCCTTCATCGCATATCTGAGTATGACTTATGTCGGATTTGAGCTGTTAGCAACCTCTCCCGTATGAGCTTGACCTGCTCCACTGTTTGTTGTACTAAGTTAGGTCCAATCAACCCTGACCCACCTACCTCGAACCATGCAATGGGGGATCTACATTTTTGCCCATACAAAGTCTCATAAGGTGCCATTCTGATGCTGGAATGATACTTGTTATTGTATGTGAACTCTATAAGAGGTAAGTGGTCATCCCAACTCCCCTTGAAGTCTAGCGTACACACTCGTAGCATATCCTCGAATGTCAAAATTGTGCGCTCAGCCTGGCCATCTGTCTGAGGGTGAAAGGTTATACTAAGATTAACCTATGTCCCCAGTCCTTTCTGGAAGGACTTCCAGAAGTTAGCAGTGAATTGTGCTTCTCTATTAGAGATAATAGATACTGGGACACCGTGTAGCCTAACACTCTCCCTAATATAGAGCCCTGCATAGTCTTCGGCCATAAAAGTAGCCCTGACTGGTAAGAAGTGGGCTGATTTTGTTAGTCTATCAACTATTACCCACATAGAGTCAAACTTGCAACGCGATCGAGGTAACCCTGTAATAAAATCAATATTAATTGCTTCCCACTTCCACAAAGGAATGGCTATCTCCTGAACTAGCCCAACGGGCTTTTGGTGCTCAACCTTCACCTATTGGCAGTTAGGATACTGTGCCACAAACTCAGCAATGTCCTTCTTCATCCCGTGCCACCAATAGATCTCCTTATTATAATGGTACATCTTCGTCGAACCAGGGTGAATAGAATAACGGGAATGATGTGCCTTATCCATAATCTGATGCGGAACCCCTGCAACATTTGGAACACACAATCGACAACTATATCTAAGGACTCCATCTCCTGCTATAGCAAATGCTAAAGTCTGTTGATTCTGAGCCTTGAATCTGAGCTACTCTATTCTAGGATCCTCTTGTTGTCGTGATTTTACTTCTACAACTAGAGATGATACGGTTGTGTCCTGAATTGTTACCCCACTATCTTCTACCTCTAACAATCTGACTCCCAAGCTAGCTAACTGATGATGCTCTCACGCTAGCTCACACTTCTCAACACCTAAATATGATAAACTACCCATAGATCTTCAATTAAGGGCATCAGTTACCATATTTTCCTTTCCTGGATGATATAAAATGTCCACGTAGTAATCTTTTAGTAACTCAAGCCATCAACGTTGTCGCATATTTAACTCCTTCTGTCTAAAGATATATTGAAGGCTTTTATGATCTGTGAAGATGTCAACATGAACGCCATACAAATAGTGTCTTTAGATCTTTAGCGCATGCACAACTGTAGCGAATTGTAAATCGTGGGTAATCGATACACATTCTTAGTGAGCCATCTTTCTTTCTTACGAACAACACTGGTGCACCCCATGGTGAAGCACTAAGCCTAATAAAGCCTTTATCCAGCAAGTCTTTCAGCTGATCCTTCAACTCCTTTAGCTCAGCAGGAGCTATTCTATAAGGAAGGATAAATATGGGTTGTGTACTTGGTAGCATATCGATAGAAAAATCAATTTCCCGTTCTGGAGGGATACCTGGGAGCTCAACAAGAAATACATGTAGAAACTCAATAACTACCGGAATAGACTAAAGAGTCGGTGGTTCTGCATCTATATCATGAATGTGAACAAGATGATAAATACAACCCTTGGTAATCATCCTCCTCACCTTAAGATAGGAATTAAACATACCTTTCGGCGTTGTTGTATCGCCTTTCCATTCCCGAACTGCCTCTCCTGGAAAGCAGAATCTAACAATCTTTATCTGGCACTCAACATTAGCATAACAAGACACTAACTAGTACATACGCATAATAATGTCAAAATCGACCATCTCTAACTCTACAAGATCTACAGAGGTCTAACGGTCGATAATTTCTACTGTGCAACCTCGATAGACTCTCCTAGCAACAATAGGCTCACCAACTGGTGTAGATACGATAAAGGGTCGATATAATGACTCTGATACTATACATAACTTCCCCGCAATAAATGGAGTAACATAAGACAGAGTACATCCATGATCTATCAAAGAATAAACACAATGGGAGCAAACAATCAATGTACCTGTCACAACATTTGGTGATAACTCTGAGTCCTACCAGTCGGTTAATGAATACGAACGGTTTTGTCCACTACCAGAACTAGATGCTCCCTCTCTGCCTCCGCCTCTACCTTTACGTGCTGAAGTCTGGGGTCCACGCCCTGTAGACTGTGCTGATGAGGAGGAACCTACTGCTGACCTAGTCGAGTGACCTATACCACCCTCACCTATGGTAGGGCACTTTATCAACTCATGCCCCTCCTTTCCACAAGAATAACAACCTGTGGAACCCTGTCTAAACCTCCCAAAATGCATCCTACCGTAAGTAGCGCAACGCGGTGGGGCTGTCCTATCCTGGCCTGAACCCCTCTACTGTGAGCCTGATGCTTGTGAACCCTTACCTGGACCTGACTATTCCTGAAAATCAAATGTACTACCCTGGAACTACTGTGGTGGAGGTCTAGGTCGCCTAATAGAATATCGGGGTCTGGGACCACCTTGAAAATCTCCCTGTGAACCAGTGGGCCTAGACCTCTTATGTGTCTCTCTCGACCCTCTCACTCATATACTGTAAATATCGGTGATCCTCTATGCCTTGTGCAAATACTTGAATTCGTGAGATATGCATATTATTATTAGTGCAGCGGAAGAACAAGCATCGGTAGAGTGTAAGTCGAGCCCTCCCACAAATCTACACACCCTATCATTCATCATATCAACAAATCCTGGTGAATATCTATCCAATGAATCAAATCTCTGGCCGTACCCTCGGACACTCATGCTGCCCTGTCAGAGGTTCAGAAACGGGTCCACCCGGTCATCCCTAGTCTCTCGAGGCAAATAGTGATCCTATGAAGTTGATCAATAAAGTGTTGAGGGTCTTCTCTGTGATTTGTCCCTGTAAACTATGGAGGATTCAAGGCAAGAAATTCATGAACTCTCGAACTTTTGGGCCCTTCAGAAGGTCCGGCAACATTTGGCGCAACTGGTTGGCACTGTGCAACTACTAACTGTGCTAACATACATACTGCACTCTTGAAATCCTGATCAGATGAAATATGAGGAACTAGAGGTGGTATTGTTGGTGGAACCGGAAGTCCTGTAGCCATCGGAGGCTCTTGAGGCGGTGGAGAAACTATAGGGGGCTGAGGAGATGCTCCCTCCGAGTCTCACAATGGGCTACCTCCACTAGACATGGTTTGCAGACTCCCTAGGATATGACGTTGCTCTGATACCAAGTTTATCATGCCCAAAACTCGAGGGGCGCAACTGGCTCCTATTGCCAAAACTCAGGCCCGAACCGACCTTACTGAACAATTTGCTACTAGCCCATGGCAGCCCCACACAATTAAGAAAACAAACAAGTATATCTTGGCTTAAAACTAAGCCCTCGGCTGGAAAGGCCCCCTGTCAACTGATCTATAAAAGAAATAGCTACTCCCAGGCGATCATATAAATAAATAGCCAACTAGCACAAAAGTCCTGATTAGGCCGTCGAGGCCACCAAGATAATCTATACCAAAACTAAAAGCAGGTATATATCAATACAATACATCAAACAACTCACAAGCTGAAGCAAACCAACAACATAGGCCAGTATGGCCATAACGTAGTTATACACCCCACACACTAGTCTACAAGCCTCTAAGAATAGTAAACATTAGCGGGAAAGGGCCCCAGCCTACCCATAAAGATATATACAACAAAAGGTAACAAACCTCCCAACTCTGGCAGCTCCGGAGAAAAGGGGCAAGCCAACTGGATAAAATTCAATCCTGCTGCTGAGGAGGTCTACTCGGTCATCTGTCAGAACTTGCATGCATGAATGCAGCGCTCCCAAGGCAATGGGGCGTCGGTACAAAATAATGTACAGAGTATGAAAGGCAATAGACTATGAGGTGGTATCCTGATATACTAGAATAATTTGATAAATAAATCAAGGATAAGATAAGTTTACTGACCTACTCTTAAATCTAAACTTATGAAAATAATAAAACAACAACCTACCCAAGCCCCCATAAGCTCGGCACGTACAAACAGCACACAAGACCACCTACTCAGGCCCCCATAAGCCATGAAGGTGCCAATCAGCCTATATACCCCTATCAGTAGTCCCCTAGCCCCGTAGGCAGTCACATAGCTCTCTTAGGCATTAATGTAGCCCTATAGGCAGCACATAGCTCTCTTAGGCATTAGCATAGCTTATAGGCAATTCATAGCCCTCTTAGGCAACAACATGACCCTGTAGGAAGTACATAGCCTTCTTAGGTGTCAATATAGCCCTGTAGGCAACTCATAGCCCTTTTAGGCATCCATATAGCCGTGTAGGCAGAACATAGCCCTTCTAGGCATAGATCACATTCCTGCAGCTAACCACAATAGCCCCAAGTGCAACAATAACAATCCAGTCTCTAAAAGCGAGCCATTTAGTTATAAGCAACCTATACAAATAACCTCTAAGTCGTGTCCAACATAGGGACGCTACTAACTAAATAAGTATCCCGATAAAGGGAGGATTATATCAACTCGAGCAGCCAACAATCAACAATAATGGCTACAAGTATAACAAGGATAACAACCCAATTACATTGCTCCTAAGCTTTAAGGAAACATGCCGTAAGTAGGGAATAGCCTTAACATAGCTTTCCAATGAACGCTCGAAAGACCGTAGTTCCTTCCCGAAAGTTGTTCGTTATGTCTTAAGCTTCGCAAACACTATATATACACAGCTGGTACGCACATATAAATAATTCTTAATTAATCTTAAATCGGCAGATTTGCCATATTGCTCAAACTTGTCAAAATGTCCATAGAAATTCATAAAAACAATCATAAAAGGGTCCCGAAATGATTACCTTAGTTAACCAAGTGTAAACCTTGAATAAACACCAATAACTACAAATTTATATCTTCAAAAACCAGCTCCAAGCGCAACTAATAGAAGGGAAAAATGATTGCCACATGTAGGGAATACTTTTCTAGGCACGGGGTCATAGTTTAATGGTAGAAATCATCAAAAACTAACCTTCATCATGCTAGAACTCCGTAGGAACCCTCTATTAAGCTTTCTCTCGGGTTTGGAACTGAAATGGAATGTTTTCATGGCTAAGCCGACATACCATATTTTTTACCCGACCTAGATTCTACCCCTGCAGTCCGTAGTAAAACCCTCATACCTTTTTGCTCTGACGTCGCTTTTATACGGGGTTTTGTGCGTTGGAAACTAAACTCGTAGGCCTTCGATTTAATGGGTGATAGGACTTCTAATTCTTTATTTACTGGGAAAAAACATCCAAGACATTTGACCCAAATTTTAGACAAATCTTTAAAAAACAACGTATGATAACTTTCGCCAACTTTTATTTTGCCATTTACTTAACTTCAAAACTTGACATATAACCCTTGAACACTTAAAATATGACACACCACATCATTTTTAATTTATTACTCTCCCTCCTTGTCTTTCCACGAAGATACGAGTTAGTTTAGACGTTTTGGAAAGTCGGGGTGTTACATAAACTATATGGCACGACCTAAGAGTAATGAAAGAAGTGAAATTTCTTAAACATCTTGTAGCCTCTCAGTCATAAATGTGACGCGCTTCACACATATGAACAAGACTCTACTAGACGTCGCTTATGAGACATCATCCTAGAATCATTCTAAACCTTGTGCTCTAATTACTAAGTTTGTGACGACCCAAGGGTACCCCCTAGATGTTACATGGCGTACAGAACCCAAAAGGACTCCATACAGGCCACTTAGCGTATCATAACATAAGCAATAGACCAATAAGAGTAAAAAGGCATTTCAAGTCTATAATTTTCATAAAACAAAAGCGGAAGTGTCACAACCCAAGCCTAGGGCCTAGACGTGACATGGCGAATAAGCAACCCGAAGGAACCCCAAACAAGCCTCTCAAACTTGTCATCACACTTCATCGGTCGCGGAAGTACATTCAACATTAAATAACGAGAAATAGGGACTAAGGGCAAACCATTTCAAAATGACATCATAGAACAAGAGTCAAGCTCGTTTACAAAATACTTGTCCAGCGCACACCTCTACATACATAGATAGGACGGGGGCCATGACATACTACCGGCTCCCCTCATAGTCAAAATACAATTGCAAGCTAAAGTCTCAAAACATAGGAGTAGGAAACATAACATAGCCCTCGAATCATTAAGGACTCACCAACAAACTCGGATAAGCACCGTACTAGCCACGTGAATGGAGAGAAGGATCAAGAGTAGCTCCGGTCCCTACATGGTGACATCATGTAGGCAAAATATGCGTTAGTACTTGGAATGTACTAAGTATGCGGGGTGCAATACAACAATAGACAAGGACACAATCGAAATGCAAGAAATAGTTTCATAGGCATAATGAATAACAATATGAGGATGCATGATCAAAGTGAAGTCAAAACATGTTTAAGTAAATCTATACTAATAGTAGATATCATATGTGTATGCATGATCCAACCAATGTATAACCCCAACTTAGGATGGGGGATGCCGTTCACATCCGGACACCCTGGTGGCAAGGTATAAACCCCTCACATGGTTGATGTTGGTCACACCCCAAGCATCCTAGGTGGTGAGATATAAACCTCTCACATGGTTGTCCGGTTCTTTTCCCCCGTACCGGGCATGGTCATGCAACACTTTATATAGGAAATTCCCATTAGGCTCTAATGCAATCTCATGTATGGAATGAACATATACACAAGCTTAGTTTGTCATCAACACATCTCTGGAATGCCATACATCTCATAACTCAAGCTTTAAAGCATCAATTCACCAATTCTCCATAGTTGGACATTTTGTCAAACACCTTGAAGGCATGTAATGGAATCAAAGAGCATGGAAAATAGGGTAGTAATTATGCGGCCAAACCAGTGAACAACCTACAACAACACCTTTTAACACCCACAAGACCACATGAAAATCTCCACATCCATTCCAAATCTAGATTCAAGTTCTAGAGTCACAACATGCTCAAAACATTCACTTTTCATGTTTAAAATTTAATGTGCAGGAAATTATTACAAAGAACAAGACTAATTTATGAATCTTAACTTAAACCATGAATTAGTGAGTAGAATAGAGTCTAGGCACTATGGGTGGAAGGACCCATGAGTTCAACACCACATACCTTGAGTTTTTATGAAGGTCTTGAGAGTGTCTTCAATGGAAGCTTGGAACTTGGAGCAAGAGTCTCTTCAATCTTGAGGAAGGTTTTGGATTAGGGTTCTTGACAGAACTTGAGAGAAAATGTGTCTAAGTATGGGAGAGGTGTTTTGGGAAATGTTTTAGAGATGGGAATTGAACTAATGCTATATAGGAAATAACATATGCCCTTTGGAAAAAATGGTCCAACACTTAGAAAAAAAATGAGGCGGGTGAACAGTAAAAACGTTCACTGGAAATTGCATTTCCTGCTGGACAGATTTTACGAAAATGGGCATAACTTCTTCGTCCGAACTCCGAATGAGGTGAAACGAAGTGCGTTGGGTAGCTAACTCAAAGGGATTTCCATGGATATTTTAGGGTCCATCCAATTATTTGTGTGCTAGGAGATATGACCCTCCAAAGTAGACCCCGAAAAAGCTTCACTTGGAAATTTCGGAATTTGATACGGTTGCTCTAAAATTTGGGTTAGACCCATTTCCCACTCAATTTGACCCCCTAAACAAGAATATGAAGTCGGATTTTCGAAAAACGAAATGGATTTTTAGGTATAGCTAAAACAAGTTTCCGGTAACTTCCGAAGCACATTTTTAGGAACTTTTTTTTTTTTTTTTGGGTCATTTCAGGATGTCTAGACTCTAAGTCTCAACATAGCCATCTATTACAATACTGGAAATTAGAAACGGACACAGTCCATACAACATAGTTCTAAAAGGAAATACAAGAAATGAACTACAATGAGATAACATCCATCGTCGAATCAGGAGGACTCATCAACAACCTATGAGAATAAGCAAATCCAAGATTTAGCCATAACGATGATCACCTTGAGAACCGGACCCTACACTTAGGGGAAAATGTAGGAAAAGTAGGCATTAGTACAAAAATGCACGAAGCATGATAGTCATGCATAAAATCATTGAAAACATACTGAAAAGGGCATTTTATTTGAATGCATGCAATTTACTAAGTTAAAACATCATTATGAAGATAGTGGAAAAGCATAAGTCATTAGCCTAGTCAATACAATGATTATCATATCATAACAAAAACACTTCATAAATACCCTCAAAGCATACTTATGCAATGAATGAGTAAGACCCCATAAATCTCACCCATGCTAAGTTAAGCTTCTTGAGTAACCATAGTTCATAATTCATATTCTTGTTCTTGATGTTGTGAGAATAATCCTTAACCGACATGAGACCATGTGAGTTATACATGGACCCCCGTTGTTACCCACACTAAAAAGGGTTGTCCTACTTTCCTAAAGTACAACTATACTCTTAGCTTAGGTGGATCCACTAGCTAAATAACCTATGGGGGCACATAGTTTATGGTATAAAGAGTTTGCTACTAGAAACCCGTACTCAACTAAGATAGAAGGTCTCCATCTCATGAGACATACTTTGGGAACCCGGACTCAACCGGTGTAGAAGGTCCCATTGAGACTCTATACTCAACTAGTGTAAAAGCTTCCATGTCATATTCAATAACCACCCGGTGCTAAGCATTACTTCCCACGAAATACATATTAAGTCATAACATGATTCATTAAGATAGCTAATTAGATCATGCGTGAGAATAACCTTTCACCGTCCATGTCTACATATAGATTTAATATGTGAGAAAGCCTTTCAACCTTAGAATCTTCATACTGTGAGAAAACCTTTTGCATCATATCATAATCATGCATAAATGTGTATATGAGGATAACCTTTCAACAACACAAAAACTAGTTCATAATCATAGACACTTCACTCTCAAAGTGTTCTTAAAGCATATACAAAGACTTCATAAACATGAATAATAGCATAATTTACCCTTTCAAGGATAAAGGCTCATATAGAATCAACACATCTACAATTCACTACATGAGGCATGGATATTAGCATAATTCAAGTAACCCTACTACTACATGCATAATCTTATAATATCCTTTTTTCATCAACACACCCACATCACAAGATCATAATTTGGGAATATGGGGATTTCATCGGTTCTTGGGGATTTCAACACAAAACCATAATAAATCATCAATTCAATTATAATATAAAGTAATTCAAGCATTATAATCATTTTTTAAAGGAACTCATTACTTTGGAATTAAACCCTAACTTTTAGGGGATTTTTATCTTTAAAATTGGGATTTTGAAGGGGCCCCATGGATGAATTCTATCCATGGATGAAGAGATACTATACCTTAACAGTGAAACCCAATGAATTTGAGTAGAAAACCTTGCTCCTTGAACCCTAGCTCCAACTTCCTTCTTCTTCTTCCTTGAAGTTCTAGAGAGAGAATATTTGGAGAGGTTGGAGTTTGAAGAATAGTTTTGGGTTTTAGAAAAATTGAGGTGAATGACTTAATTTAGTGGTATAAAATACTTATATTGGTGGTCTAAATTAGGCTAAAATGACACCACTTAATATTAATTAAAACCGGAATACCCCAAAGTGCCCCTAAACTAACTCCTCGAAACAGTCCCCAGGTCACCACCCACAGCCTCACTGACGTACCGTGCTTGGACCCATGGCATGTGTTGGTGAAGCTGGGTTGGGTTCAGTGAGCCTGATTTCAGGGCCTTGACCTATGGCCCCTCACCCTTGGGGCGTGGACCGATCCACGGGGAATGGGTTCTGCCGTGGTTTACTGCCTTTGGGCAGTTTCCAGGGTCCTCCACAAGGACCTATGGTTGGTTCTTGGGGGCTCGTACCTTGACATTCTAACATGAAACCCTTTATTTTTAAGTACGGGGAGTTACATCCTACACTCTAACCCGCACGTTAAGCTTTAGTTTAGCCTACTAATTTTTTGTTACATTTGGCAACAAATGAAAGCTCAGTCCTAGATATGTAGGTCCTTACAAAATAATGAGAAGGGTTGGTAATGTGGCTTATGAGTTAGAGTTTCCAGCAGAACTAGCAGCGGTTCATCCAATCTTCCACATTTTCTTGTTGAAGAAGTGTGTGGGTAAGCCGACATCAATAGTACATTTAGAGAGTGTGGTTGTGAAAGATAGTCTTACTTATGAAGAGGTACCACTTGAAATTCTTAACCGTCAGGTTCGTAGGTTGAGAAATAAAGAAGTCGCTTAAGTGAAAGTTTTGTGGAGGAGTTAGTTCGTAGAGGGAGCTAATTGGGAAGCAGAAGCAGTCATTAAAGCCAAGTATCCTCACCTTTTTCCTTCTCATTCCATTTCAGCTTAAGGTAATAGTTCCTCTCCAGTCTCTCAATTGACTCTTGTGTAATTCAGTCTCAGTATCTTGTTCCCTCAGTTATTCCTGCATTTCAGCATATCTACATGTTCTTGGAACTCAGTTTAGTTATATATCATTTTCTAGTAATTAGTGGTATGGATTGCATCTCTTTCCCTCCATACTCAGCTTTTTTAGACTTCATTCGAGGACGAATGTTCCAAAGTGGAAGATAATGTAACACCTCAGACCTTAAAATGAAGAAAATCCTAGTTTTTAGAAAAACTAGTACCAGTACCGACGAAACCACCCATGGACTGTAAGTGCTGATCCGTCGTTAAGGCCCAAATATTGATGGTCTCTAATCCCACCAACAATAGACAGTACGGTTTGTGGTTAGATCTACGGACCGTAGGTGAGGATCAGCAGCCAATTAGAGAGAATTGGTTGTTGGATCAACTTCAAACGGTCATATCTTCTAGCACAAAATGAATTAGGTAGCCCATAACCTATCCAATTAAAGATAATTGAATCCTCTTTCAATGCCATTCAGTTTTTCTAAAATCCCAGCTCCGAGTAAAAAGTTATGCTCATTTTAGTGAAGCCCTATCAGGTACACCAGGAACCATGACCACAGTCGATGGTTGGTAGTGCAAACGACGGTTTGCATGTCCCTTCGTGGATGGCCTTTCTCATTTTTTAAGTTAGGGTCATTTAGGCCTTTTTCCTATGTGTCTGGGCCCTTAAACTACATCGTTTAATGCCTAAACTACGTCGTTTGACTTAGTTTAAGCCAAATAACTTAGTCAGACTTACCCAGAACCCTCATTCTCCAAAAATCATCCAAACTTGGAGCAAAAAGAAGAGGAAAATGCCAATCAAACCTCCCAAGAACAAGAAGCAGTGTTCTGCAAGTTTCAGCCCCAAAATCCAAAGGATTTCTCCGTAGATTTTGTCACAAGGTATGTGGGGTTTCCCTAGTGGCTTCCTTTAATCCACTAGGTCTCTATAATTCAGTCAGCTCCTTGATTCTCCATATCTTTTTTAGACCCAGGGTTTCTAAAACCTTGGATATTTACTGTGATTGAGCTATTGTAGTATCAGAAATCAAAATAGCTAGTTTCTTGGAAAGTTTGCTTAGTTCCTTATATGAAAGTCAGAACCCTAGTTTGTATAAATTTTCTTAGTTCATGAACATACTTTCTAGGTCAGTTAAATAGATGATCATGCCCATGATTTCTAATGTCACATTATCAGTATATAAATGTGCATTCTCAGATTGCATGTCAATATTTGAGCTACTCAGTAATTCAGCATTTCAGTTAAATTTGTGTCATATACATATTCAGTTGGGAGTAGTATTAGCACCGAGTTGGACTAGTGGTCAGCGTATCCTCATAGTCCTAGAACTATGTACCCCCGTAGGAGTATAATCCCCTGTGTTAGGAAATAGATTTAGTGATCACTCCATCCATGTCTTCATACTCCTGGCATGGTTTATTGAGTCCTATCGATGGGGCGTATACATCGTACTCTACGTCTAGCTCACGCAGTTTTATGTTGGTTAATAGTAGCTCCCAGAGTTAGACTCTTACTGCATTTGACCATGTTTTAGTATATACTTTATCATTCAGTTTAGCATGTCATTTTCATGATTAGTACTTGGTCATTGCATTCAGTTTAACTTTTCATTTATCCTTCAGTATTTACATTTTTACTCAGTTCATGTCATTGCTCAGTTATGATTTGTTCAGCTTATGTATATTTATTTAGCTTAGTATATATATCTTGCATGCTCAGTACATTCCAAGTACTGACGTATACTCTGCGCTACATCCTTTCATTATGTAGGTTCAGGTACTCAGCATCCAGATAACGCTTAGATAAATTCTTGATACGTATTTTAGCAGCTTCACGGGCCATGGGTGGCCGGCGTAGTCTGGCAGCTACAACATCTGGAAAAGCTACTATTTTGGTCTTTTGAATATAGGGTATTACAACAGTCATAGCTAAGATTTTCATCTAAAGAGGAGTTGTTTTCATTTTCTTCTAGAATAGAATATAATTTATTTTTTGACTACTTCTTCTAATTCTAACATATTAATTTTGTCTTTCCTTTTATTAGTGGTCGGGTAATCTTTGGCTTGATGTCCTATTATTCCACATCCCCAATGTCTGTCAGTGTTGTTTGTTTTGAATCTATTTTTAGTAGGGTCATGGTTAGATCTTTTGAACCTCTTTTTATAACGACGGGGTCTTTCCAATTTCTGGTCATTCTTAGGAGTTCTTTTAATTCTTTTTGAAGCCTCTTTTGATGAGGCAGATAGTTTAATAAAATCAAAGTCTAAACAAAAAATTCTCAGTTCATTTTGTGATATTTTACTATCCTTCTTTAGTTGATTTTATGTTTCTTATTTGTACATAATTCTAATCCAACAATATTTATAAAACTTATGAGGTCACCATAGGTTAGTTGATTATACATAATTTTACCTTCAAATGTATCTTTTAATTTTATCCTAACCTTTTCAGCAAATAGTATTGGTAAACCACTAATAAATTTTTCTTCAAATAGTCATGATTACAGTCTTTTTAAGTCATAACTTTGTTCATGAAAACATCTTTGTACCACCAAAAATCATCTAACTTTGGACAAGATAGATTAAATAACATTTCTAAACTTCTATCTCAAAAAATTTGAGGTTCTCCTATAAAGTGTTTAGCTATGCTATAAATTAAGCTGGCAGTATCATCTTCAAAAATTTGATTTTCTCTAGTTCGCCCTCCAGACTCAGGTTTAGTTATAGGGATAATAGTAGTGGTGTTTACTACCTTTTGCCTATTATATTCGGTGAGGTAGTTGTCCCATCAAATTTTAAATGTGCCAGTAAATCCGGCGGTGATTAAAGTAGCAATTTTTTTATCAGATAAATTTTTTATTTTTTATACCGTAATAACCATACCAATTTCATGTAATTTATTATATATTTGATGTTCCGCGAGTCCATCAATATTCCATTCCGCAATTTCACTTCTAGAGTGTGAAGTATGAGATAGAAATTCATTTTCTTCATACTGCATATCCAGAAAGGAAGGTCCCTTGAATAATTCTATTTGGTGGATAACTAGAACCTAATTTATTATTTTCATCATCATTATCTTTGGACAAAATATTTATGGCCTTGGATTTTAACTTTTCATTAATTATTCCTATAAGTTCATCAGTAATTTCAAACTTTTCTTGAAAGTTAGGAAACTTATCCTTGGAAAATTCAGGTAATTTAAATATTGGGTGAGTTTCTTAATTCTTATTTTTATCCTTGTAAAAACAGCTTGGTTTAACCTTAATATCTGATTTATTATCAGCTCTTATGATTTGATTAGAGACAACATAAAGTAGTTGATTTGTATAATTATTTTGGTGCAGTATTTTATTTATATCCTTATTTGTGGGATCACCTTTTGTGTCTATTATATCCATCTTAAAGGGTGAGGCAGTAACTACTTTATCCTCTATTGCTAAAGTAATTTCTTCTAATAGGGGAATTGTAGACTCAACTACTTTATTGTTTGTTGTATACCATTTATTAACAAACATATTTAACGACTCGCTTTGGTTGTCTAATTTTCCTATGCATTCAAATCATGTAAACATTTCTATGTTAAATTTTAATCTTTTTATATCATTGAACCATTGATCTCTAAAAGCTAATCTTTATAATAAAGAATATATTTGTATAGACCATTTTTTTAATGAATTTTTCTCGACTGGTTCATAGTTTGTCTAAATATTTAATATCAGGTTCAAAAATTTCATCGGATTTAATCATTCATAGTGAGTCTTTTACTGCTTCAATTTTACTAGCACCGAGACTCGTACATTTTATGGGTTTAGAATTCCTAAGTTCATATTCTACTTTGGGAATTGTTTCTGAGAAATCTACCCCCTTTAATTTTTTATCTATATCTTATAAGAATATTTCATCTTCCTCCTTGGTTAGGGAGAATAAAAGGTCTAAAAAAGGACATTCTTCTACTTGAAGAGACTTGACTACAAGATTGGGATCTTATAATTTTTAAATCAATTGATCCATCTGGAAATTGAATTACTTTGTCAATGTTTGAATTTTCTTCAATTTATGGCTCCGTTATGGAGTCAAAAAGCCAATCATCTTTTATCGATACGTAATCCCATTTTATCATCTTTGGGACAAAGGTGTTATTATGGTTATGATTTGCTTCCATGAGCATGGTAACTCCTTTATTACTTATCATTTTAGCCTTAGAGGCTAAGGTATTTTTCATTAATCTATAATATACTCTATATATTATGGCTATTTCTCTAGTATTAGCCTTACTATTCATATTTTTAGTTTTACCATTTAATGTTAATGTGTCTATTATATTTTGATCATTATATCTATTGAATATTTAAGATAACAATTAAAGTATACCGGGCCATTGGCAACGTTACTTTGTAGTACTGCTAATAATGAACCATTAATGTTTAATTACCTATTGTCTCTTAAGAGAAGACATAAGGGTACATCTAAACCCAATCTATATAATGGTTTAACTACCACTTGGACAAGTCCTATATGAATAAATTTATAAAAAAAAATTATACCTATTAACATCATTACCTCCTAATAATTTAATAGTCTCAAAATTTTTATTAATGGCAATAGTAGACTCAGAAGTCTTAAAATTATAATTTTTAATAAAATCAAAGTGTCCTGTTTTATAAATCTTTTTAAAGTGTTCTTTAGGAATATTTCAATTTTGTAGATCACTTTCAATTTTTGCAATTTTATTAGTGGGGGCAGAGATGTTAATACTACTTAAAATATTTTGATGGGTAGGTCAATTCATTTTAAATGGATGGAGAATCTAGCGGGGAGAAGAACACTATCCTTGGGCTTAAATGTCTACTTTAAAGGTGACATCCATAATAATAAATTCTTTGTGTAGTAATTATTGTTGCATTTTTCACTGAACTTCTTCAATGTTATTGTCACGACCCGGGAGCACCCCCAAGTCGTAACAAGGCGTACTCGACCCCTAAGGGGTCTTATACAAACCACATAGTCATTCATTGCATTCAATAATGAAAATAGTGCGGAATGAAAAACTTATTTACATCCACACATTCAAACTTCATTAAAACAACTTTAAAAACACACAGCGGAAGTCTAAGTCTCACATGGCCATCTTAGACACAATCACAAAACATAAGTAGGGATACAACCTTTTTCAATCGAAACAATAACTAAAAGTGTCTATTACAAGAACAAAAGAACTTAAAAGTCTTGTCCTTGAATCCATGAGGACGCACCAAGTCTTGGAGGAAAACAATCCAACACTTCAAACTAGCTAGGAGGGATAACTTACTGGGAACCTACACTTGTAGTAAAAAAAAATGAAGAATATGGCTTAGTACACAAAATGTACTAAGTATGATGACCATGCAAAACATGCTTTAAAAGGGACATTTTGGCTAGAAACCATGCATTTTGCCACTTTTAGAAATATCATGAACAGTTAAATAGGAGACATACAAGACAAGCATAAACATCAAGTAAGTCATAATATCACACTTTAACGATATCAACATGAAAACCTTTACCTTTACCTTGGACCTTCACCTCCAGCAACCCTTATGCTATACCTTGTGCAATGTATTAATAGCGTCCCATACCACCATCCATACTAGGGCACCACATTTAGGTCACCTAAAGTAAACTCATCCTTCCTTTCCTTCACCTTTGCACATTATTCATACATAAGAGGTATATCATTAATTAAGACATGACAAGGGAAAATAACTCATAATATAACCCAAGTATAGCATGCACCTCATATTAAGCATTTAAGAGCCAACATTCTTTAATAACCTCATTTAGGGCATATTTGTGTCATAGACATAAGGATTTTAGAGAAACTCACTATGATCCTCTCCAAGCCTACTCGTGCAATGTATAGGTAGCATCCCATACTACTACCTACACTTTGTAGAACCTATAAAGAAACCATAATGAAATCTCACATGATGGAAAGTAAGCATTTAACCGACATAGACCATGAGAGCTTGTCATGGAATCCGTTGGCATAAGTCCCCACGCCGTAAAGAGGTGGTCTACTTGCCTAAGGAAGACCGGTACATATAGCTTAATGGATCCACTAGCTACCTATGCGAGCACATAGTTTATGGGATAAGGTAGACGATCATTGAAACTCATGCCTAACTATTGGGGGAGTTTCCATCTAACCAAATCCACTCGGTGCTTAGCCTACATTCCGATAGAATAATTCGTTACCTTGACATTATCACATATGAGAGGTGCCATTGGCCTACCAACTCTAAATTACATTCATTAACACGTGAAAGAGTGCTTTAAACCTACCGTTTCAAGGTTCATTTAGGAAAGCTCATTAACTCCTTTTGAAAGGGTGCCATGGGCCTACCGATTCACGTCTCATCATTAACCTTCATGGAAAGGTGCCATAGGCCTACCGATTCCAAGGTTCATTACTATCATTAATGGAAGGGTGCGATAAGCCTACCGATTCCAAGGTTCATTATTATCATGAGTGGAAGGGTGCTACTAGCCTACCGATCCGAGGATTCAACAACCAACAATATAATCATTTAAACAAGAAAAGGATGCACAAGCTCTACCAATTCGAGATATGCAATACATTGGAGAATCCTTCATATTCTATCATCAACATTCATTAGTGCCAAATTGAGAAAAATCCTTTCAATAATAACACATTTACGTTCATAACATGATCACATTAGCTCCATTGAATGTCCATTCATAAAATGTCATGTAACACTTAAATTTCTCATACTATGCCTTCAAGGCCATGCTCACAATGTACAAAATAAGTAAACACCTCCACCTTTCAAGTGGATCATCATCAAGAACAATTCTACTAATAATATGAGATTAAGTCCACTTACCATCCTCCAAAGCCATAATCGCCATTACTCAATTCCCAATAATTCTATCAGCACAAGGTGATTCACCCATAACTTGCCCATAAGGCCACAATCCTCAATTCATCCATATACCAACAATTCATCATAAATATATATATAGAAAACCATATAAATCAACAATACAATCCGATCTAAACACAATTTCATCAACATTAAATCATAGGCATTAAACCCACTTCATAAGCAAATTCTAGGCTTTTAATGAAAACATGGGTTCTTGAAGAAGTTTCATATAAAATCATCTTAAAATCATAAGTAGAACTTCAATTCACCAGTATAATGACTTTGAAAACATTTTACCCATGAACCCATACCTAGAATAGAAAATAGAAGTTTTGTTCTTTGAAGACTTTTGAAACCCTTTTTAATGGACTCCTTGAAGGAAAGATAGTCAAGGATCAAGGGTCACCATACCTTTGTTAAGATTCCCCAAGAAATTTGATGAAGAAACCACCTTCAATCCAAGCCCTAGCTCCATGTTCTTGACCTTCTTAAATGGAGGATTGTAGAGAGAGAAATATTTGAGAGGAGGTGGGTTTCTTTTTAATTCTAATTGGAGTGACTTAAATGGAAGAATTTCAGTCTAAAAGGGTTTTATAATTGCTAGGAAAGGTAAAGAATAATAAGGACTCAACTTAGGAAAAGAATTAAGGACCCACAAAGTTAAACTTAAAAAGTTTTCACTAAACCCGTCTAAGCTCGTCCTTTTTGACAGTGCTTCACTATTTTGGGCATAAATTTTTACTCCGAGATTGGAAAAGGGAAAACTCGGTGGCGTTGGAAAGAGGACTCAGAGACCTTTAATTTGATAGGTAGTGGTCCACCTAATTCGTTTTGAGCTAAAATATATCATTATTTAAGGTTGACCCTAAAAGTTGTAACTTTAAAAAATCTGCCCCTTGCCCGTCTGAGCTCGCCCTTTGGACACTTGGGCTCGCCAAGTGCACTCTTTGCTCGCCCTTTGTTCCAGTGGGATTACTTAAAGGCTGGTCAAATGGACAGTCCACTAGGCCACCATAGGGGCATAAGGGCGACTCGCCAACCCCTTAGGCGATCTAGCAGCCCCATCGCCAAACAGTCCTTCCAAGGACAAGGCTTCTTTCACCCTAACTCGCTAGCCTAGGCCCTTGCTTGCACCCTAGGATGCTACCTGGCTCCATTTAAGTTCTAAAACAGCATAAACATCAACCTAAGCTCCCACTAACCCAAACGTCAAGGCTCTATTTCATTCTATCATTTTCGGAGTCGTTACAGTTATTCCCCTAGGCTTGGCGATGGTAACAACCTACGGGTTCGGCTCTACGACATACATAGTCTGACCTAATCCAACAGAAAAGTACGGGCTTGCCAATGCCTAAACTGCGATTAACCGGTTATCTAACTTTAAGGAACAAAACTTAAAACATAAGTAGAACAACAATAACGACCAAACTTTGAACCTATTATACCAACCGCAACCTAAGTTTTGACGTTGTCTGCCCAAGGACGGCATAGGGACTTAGCCTCTACTACTCAGACCCTTACCGGCCAACTTGGCTTTGATACCAATAGAGGGGACATACAGAGTTCCGGGACTAAATCCTAAAGAGGACCAACTAAAATGTGGCATATTGCTACTGAAACCCGACATTCACTAAAGCGAAGATCGTGAAAGCAGTCAAGTGTTCGGGAAAGCAAGGCCCTCTTTAGAGAACAACCTCTCGCTAACACGAGCAGAACAAACATCAGAAAATTCAATCAATAACAAAAATTCAAATTCCCGTTCACACAAACCAAATATTCAACTAGACTAAACTTGATGTTATGGATTCAATGGAATTATCAAAATACAAATTTGATATATTCTTGACCCGACATGCATGAAAGTCGCAAGGAATGAACACAACGCCTAAATGGCTAAAACAAGATCGACACCTTTGAAAATTCAACAAACACCTCACCTAAGACTAAAATCCTCCTCCGAATCTAGTGGAACTCCGGGAATTCCTATCCTAGTATCGAACTCCGAATGTTGACCAAAGTCAATAAAAATGCTTAAATTTCAATAATTTCCAACTTAAGACCTCAAATCCTGAAAAAGACTCCGTATTTGAAACCGACAACTCTCTTAGACCAGTGTCTACATTTTGAGACTAAAGGAATCAAATTAATTCCATTCTAACCTTCGAAACTCCCAAACACATCAAAAACCACCTTTAACAACTTTAGCCATTCAAAAACCAAAAACTTACATAATTCTCAACTTTTTACTCAAAACTTTTTTTTTCAAAATCCAATCAGAACTAGATTAGGGTTAATATTAGGAGGGATAAAATAGTAGTTTTATAAAAATTTCCAAAAATGACCACTTGGGTCATTACATAAACCCTCATAAATATGCCTTTTTGTTAATATTCTAGATACTCTCAATCTATTAAGAACATATTCTAAATAAGTATACTCGTCTATTGATAAACATATACTTATACTTTCACTCCGAACTCAAAAAGTCAACCCTAAGCCCGCAAGGTCAGAGAAATAATTTATTTCAATATTAGTTGCATCAAAAATATGAAATTTAATCAAAATCCAAGCTCAAAATGGATTCCAAATTATCAAAATGTTACTCCTCAATGTTAGGTTAAAAAATTCTAATTTCGAACACCCAAATCTGAATTAAATCATGAAACAAACAATATAATATAAGGAAAATACTAAATTTAGAGTTAGATTCTTACCTTGAGATAAAATGAGCAATTCCTCCTTGAAAAATTACCAAAATTGAGCTACCAAACTCGAAAAATCCTAAGTGAAATCTATGTTCAAATTGGGGATCATTTCGTCTAGGTCTTAATTGCTTTTTGCGGAAGTAGATCACAATTGCGAACGTGATCCGATCTAACCCATCACAATCGTGATAAAACAACTACAAATGTGATTCCCCTTCCAGAACTGACTAGCAAACTTTATCCTCCGCAAATGCGACACTGACCCGTGAATGCATAGAATTCTTACAATAATTCTTCACGAATGAGATCTAGCCCTTACGTGCATGGACAAGAAAACCAATTACAAAAACAATTGGTGCATTAGCTATGAAAAATTCTCTATTTCACCCATCAAACTCCTCTAGAAAACAAAATATGCAAATAAATCATAAAATATATTACAAATTTATTGAAACATCAAATCACCAATTTGAAGTTGTGTACCAAATGTTGACCATGATAACTAAACGCTATATATTTTACTTTTTAGTCTTGCATTATTTCAGAGATAGGGTATTCATATTTAAAAAGTTGTACTTAACTTCTAATCACTCTTTTTGTAATTGATAATTCCAAAATTTATATACTTATATGAAAGACAAGTTATGACTTGTTATCGTTATTTCATTAATTTCCGCATGATTAATTGAATTTAGTATTTCAGGAAACAATTGACTTATATAACAGAGTGTTAGTGAAGTGTCATCACGATTCTTTAGTTTTTGAATAATAAAAATTACGTCTAAATATGTTCATATACTAAGCACTGAAAAAATAGGTTTATCTATCGATTATATTGATCATAAGATATTTGGTAAATATATGTAGTTGAAGAATCAATGATAATTAGATGTCAAATAACCAATTTAAGTAAGGTGGTCAATGTAATAAATATATTAAAAGTTCAGTTGAATGATTGTCAAAATTAGGACTCTATATTCAAGAAATTTGAGTTTTATTAAGTAAAAACTATTTTCAAGAGAGAAAAGTTATCTACATTAAAATGAGGGGTTCTAAAATAAATTTCTTGAAATAAATATATAAAAAAAAACAATTTTGAAGTCAAAGTGAATATATACTTCTCCATGGAACCCATGTAATAAACTTTTTTTTTACAAAACATTAGTGTGGTGTATATTTTTGACAACATATTGTGTTCTTACAAAAACACTAAGTCTCTTCCTTTCAAGTGATGCAAGAAAATCTTGAGGTATAACTTTATTAAATTTTCAGATGTAAAAATTAGAATTTTCTATTAAATCTCAATGAGGTATACCTTTTCACTGATATTTTTTTTTGTTGTTAAATTTTCAAACCTGATTTTGTATGTTCAAGAGTTGTATATAAATTCTTCTGATGGTCTATGATGTTTTTTGTGTATATCTGAAAAATCAAAATAAAAGGAATCCTTATTATTAATAAATATTTTATAAATGATTTTCTATGTTCAATTGTTGTATATACATTACATCTATTCCAGATCAAACATAGTCATGCATGTTAAAATTCATTAGATCTAACAAAAGGTGAATACAATTTTTTTAATATGCGCAAACATAAAATCTATGCTATTTCGTTTTTTAACAATTTAATTTATGATCTAAATATTTCAATCTACAATGAGAGCTACACTACTGTGTGGATTTCTTCTACGTGTATGCAATTTTCTTTTGTTTTTAAAATCAATTATATGTAGGTATTCAATATAAATAAATTTAGTACATGAGATATATTTAAGACATTTTACTCTCTAAATAAAATAAAATCCTATTAGGACTAAAAAGAATTTTGAAGACCTTTAATCTATAACTTTGAAATATGCCTTTATTTTTCTTTTCTTAAAATATAGACTAAACTTTGACTTATTTTATGTAGAGAATGGTGAACATGAATAATTGTGGTACAGAAGTGATCATTGATGAAAATGAGATAGACAAAATCTCTAATTTGCCCATGGATATCCTCGATAAAATAATCAAGGACATGTCATTTCGAGAATTGGTAAAAACGTGCATCTTGTCGAAGAAGTGAGAACATTTCTGGGCTATGCATCCAATTCTAGTTCTAGATAGAGAGTTCTTTAAAGAGATAAGTGGTAATATAGGATTGACTAAAGATGGTTTTAGTGGCCTTATTGAAAATATTCTCTTCCGACATGTTGGATCAATAGTGAAGTTTATCCTTGATTTGTCAACTATCTATTATAATGATAATAGGGACCTTGGTCATTGGTTGTTATGCGTAACAAGTAAATGTGTCAAAGAACTTACCCTAAAAAATCACAAACACAATTGCTATACATTACCTTTTGGCATAATTGATTTCCCAACTCTCACATATTTAGACGTAACTAATTTCATAGTTAAACCACCTTCTTCCAAAACATTAATTGCTTGCAATGGTGTTCATTTGCTCACCATATCTGCTCCTAGGATCCAGTTCTTGACTGTTAATGATAATCATGACATTCACGCAATTTTTTTTTGTAAATTTCTCAAATGTTAGGGAGTTGTTTTTCCGTGAAGAATCTTACTATGAAGAAGGGAGGTTCATTACATGGTTACTTCCTCTTTATTTGTGCCCTAACCTAGCAAGGCTTGTTTTGATTAATTCTTGCATTCAGGTGAGTATAATTTGATCAAAATATATTTCAATATTTTTGATTTCAAAGTTTTCAATAAATGTTACAATGCTCATATATTCTTAACCACTAATGCATTTTTACCTTTTATTTTTCTTTTATCAAGCATTTGGGTGCATAATTTTTTCCGAAAGGGTTTGATCAATCAAAACCCTACCATTTGGAGCATGTAACGTTGTCTGTGACATTTATGGATCTAAACCAAGTCTGTGATGTTCTTTCCTTGATTCGAAATTCTCCCAACTTGCGTTCACTGGAAATAGATGTAATGTATATCACCTTTTATAATTTACAAATGAGTTTAATTTATATATACATTGATAGTAGGTTACCTTTACTAGATGTCATATGTAATCTTTGTTTCCGGTAGATATTTCTTAGTGACTTGATAGAGTAAAAACATTTTTACATTGTATATAAATTAAACAATTTACAGTTTTAGAGTTTAACCTATATATGTACCGATAATGTAATGAATTTTATGCGCTATCAATATCAGGTTATACAAATTAAAAATATCTACAAGTAATATTTTATAGTAATGGAATTTGTAATCCTTAATGTAAGGTAATTTTACTTGTTAAAACATTTAAAAGTTACTAATCTTCTTTTTTTGTTTGAACTTCAATAGGTTTTCAATAGCTTGAGAGAAAGAAATATAGGTGAAGCTACACATTATCTGGAAGATCCATACTGCGTTGACCAACAATATGAGAAGCTTGAATTTGTGGAACTAAGATAGTTTGAGGGGACACAATTTGAACTCATTTTCGTAAAGAAAATATTGGCATATTTCCCTTCACTTTCAAGGATGATTGTTAAACCTTCTTATTATATTGATGTAGGAGTGGTATTGGATTTGTATGAAGAACTTATGATGTCCTTAAAAGCATCACCGAGGGTAAAAGTCATCGTGGCACCTCATGGTGAAGTTACGTAACTTTAGGATTTTATTTTATGGAATATTTCAAATGATTTCAATGTCTTTTACTTTCCTTTCATGTTTGAACTTGTGATGTTTTATAGGGCTCTTCCTTAATGTATTGTTGAGATTATGGATGAACTTTTATTTCTTTGTATTTTTCCGTTTGAAGACTTGTTGTTGTTTTGCAGTCATGTGGTAGATTATGGTAGGATGTTACATAAGCAAATTCAACGTCGATAATATACATACGAGAAAGATGCTCATCATATGAGGAATCACACCTTTGACATTAAAAAAATAATTCTAAAGCTATGCAGACTTAAGTGCAAAGTAGATAACAACACTAGTGGGTATTCGACCCACCACGCATGCAAGCTTATTAATTATGTGGTTGATGGTGGGCCAAACCTTGAAGTTCAAGTAAATTTAGGAAAATCCAAAAAATATTGAAATGATTATTGATAAAACCTCAATGAATACTCGTAGATAATTCTCATAGCTCGATCAAGCGTGTAAAATTAAAGACATTATCCTTAAGGATATCTCACCCGATCTATTCACCCATAGCACCAACCCAATGATCTGATTATATGTTTTAGGCTCAAAATCATTAATAATATCTACAACTAATAAAAAAATCTCAAAATTTGCATATCCAAAATAAGTTTCATCAACTATGTTTGCAAATAATTTTGGTTGGTTGATCACTCTCTTTTTTTTGGTTATTACAATGTATGAATTCTCAGAATATTCATACTTCTCAAAATTTACATATCTAGAAGAATTTCCATCAACTACGTTTGCAAATAGTTTTGGTATCACTATCTTTTCCATGTATGAATTCTCAGATGTGAGAAGATAGAAAAAAATACAGCTTTCCAGGATCTGGTGCCAGAACCAACAGTAGTTGAGCATGTTCATCATCGTCTTTATTTATGATATCTCATTTATTCTCGGAATGAGGAAGAACATACGACTCATCTGAGAGTTTTTATGCAAAACCTCAAAGATCGTCGGTTATTATCTAAGTTCAGCAAATATGATTTCTGGTCCCTACGCTGCCCTTGGGCAGACAGCGTTGAAACTTAGGTTGCGGTCGGTATAATAAGTTTAGAGTTTGGTAGTTGATTTGTTCTTCCACTTATGTTATTAATTTTATCCCTTAAAGTTGGGTAACTTGTTAATCACGATTTATATGTTGGCAAGCCCATACTTTTCCATTTGATTAGCTCAGAATGTGTGTCCTAGAGCTGGACCAAGAGGGTGTTCCCGTCGCCAAGCCTAGAGGAATAAAATCAAAGAAGGTCAGTGAAAAAGGTACAATAATTACTACAGAAAGAACTTATTATTCCTGAAGTAACCTTTAAAGTAGACAATTAAGCCCAAGGATAGTGTTCTTCTCCCCGCTAGATTCTCCATCCATTTAAAATTAATTCACCTACACATCAAATAATTTTAAATAGTATTAACATCTCTGCCAACTCTAATAAAATTACAAAAATTGAAAGTGATCTACAAAATAGGAATATTCCAAAAGAAGACCATGACACTTTGATTTTATTAAAAAATATAATATTAAGACTTATGAGTCTACTATTGCCATTAATAAAAATATTGAGACAATTCAATTATTAGCAACTAACGACATTAATAGGTATAAGAAAAATTATAAATTTCTTCATATAGGACTTGTCCAAGTAGCAGTTTGACCATTATATAGATTAAGTTTAGATGTACCCATATGTATTGTCTTAAGGGACAATAGGTTATTAAATTTTGATGATTCATTATTAGCAGTACTATAAAGTAACCTTGCCAATGGCCCGATATACTTTAATTGTTATCCTAATTATTTAATATATATTAATGATCAAAAGGTAATAGACACATTAACATTAAATGTTAAAACTAAAATTACGAATAGTAAGGCTTATATTAGAGAAATAGACATAATATATAGAGTATATTATAGATTAATGAAAACAACCATAGCCCCTAAGGATAAAATGATAAGTAATAAATGAGTTACCATGCTCATGGAAGCAAATCATAACACATGATAACACCTTTGTCCCAAAGATGATAAAATGGGATGAACTTAGGAATTCTAAACCCATAAATCTATAAGTCCCACTGCTAGTAAAATTCAAGGAGTAAAAGACTCACTGTGCATGATTAGATCCGATGAATTTTTTGAACCAAATTATCACGACCCGAGTCTACACTCTAGACGTGGCCGGTACTTGAGAACCATTGCTAGTCCCCAAGCGAACTCTCATCCTAGCTGACTACAAGCAGAAGACTAACTCAAGCATACAAAAGCTTAAAACTGAATTAAATTCAATAAACTCGAATATTCAACATTTTAAAAGTCTATACAATACTTCAAATAAAAGTAAATACATTTTTTCTATCTATGAAGCCTCTACTATTAGAGAAGGATATCAGGTGAAGACCCACGACATCTCAAAACTACTAACTATAAGATAAAGGTGATGTCCTCTTAAATATAAGATGGCTCACCAAAGCTGACTGAATATCACATGACCTCATGATCCTGATAACCTATATCTGCATCATGAAAGGATCCAGGCCAAATGGCTTAGTACATCGAATGTTGGAGCATGAAAAGGGAATTCCAAATCATAAACATAAGCTTGAATGGATGGAAAAGAAACATACTTACCTCTTCTCAACTCACTCAACTCAATGAAACTCAGAGAAAATATGGCTTAGCTCAATAATAAGATACTCAACTCAGTGAAATATGGTTCAACTCAACTCATAGAAATAGGGCTCAACTCAACAGTAAGGTACTCAATTCTGTCTCAAGATACTCAACTCAAACTCAAGATACTCAGCAACAATAAAAGATACAATATTTGGAATGCTTTAAAAACAACATGCAACAACTCAATTGAATGCAAAAATACAATAATAGCTCAATTGTATGAAAATACAACAATGACTGTTTATATATAAAAATACAAAGTAACTCTGTGGGAGATTCTCTAATTGAAAACCATCACTATGAGCTATGTGATGATACAAAGTCTAGCCCACGCTGCTAGAACTTTCTGATACTTTGCAGGGTATAGAACCTACCCCTAAGTGGCTCCACTATTCTTTGCTAAAAAGAATTAAGGAATCATCTAAAAAGTAAGACCCTTTCTACCCACGTTGTCTACATGGTTTATGGGGACTGTAGGTTGTATGAACTCTCCCCCATATCGGTGATCAATACTACTCCCAAAATATATTAGCTCATATGTTTAAAAACATAACTCTTTCTGTGTTTTGAGATTATTACTCAAAAATCATTCTCTTAAAAGAAATGGTACTCAAAATGCTCAGAACTCTTTTGGAAATCTCAGTTTCCTCTAATCTTAAATGTATAAAAAATTACTCTGGGGAATACTTAGTTCCCATATATCATTATAAAGAAAATGAACTCACCTCTACTCTTCCTCAATACAGTGCTCAAGTCTTTGAAACATATTTTAAACAATTTGTAAAGAGACTTCTTAAAATAGGGTGACTGCTGAATTAAGGACGTGAACGACTCAATTCAAGGTTTTCAATAACCATGCATAGAACTCAATACTTGGAACTCAATATCTCCAAAACTCAAGCAGTCAATGATAGTACTCATCTCAAGAATGCTCGACTCAAAGGGTTCATGCGAAATTATGGGCATGAACTACTCAACTCAAGGACTCAATGATACGTTTTATCTCAAGACTGCTCGACTCATAGGGTTCATGCGGAATTATGGGCATGAACTACTCAACTCAAGGATCTTCATGATAACTTGTGGTTCGCCCATGATTAGGAATATAATCCCAAAATGATTAGGAACTCAATACTCAAAACTTAAAACTTGAAGATACTACTCCTCTCAAAGATACTCAACTGATGTACTTCATGCTGAATTTATGGGCATGAACAACTCGACTTAAGGGTCTAAATAACAGTACATAGCTCATGTATAAGACTCTTCTCATTCTCATACTTACATTCTCAAAACTCAGTTTAAAAATCATTTGTTCGCTATGAAAAACATCTAATTATTTATAACTCAAAATAGGGTTCATGTTGAATTATAGACATGAACAAATATACTCAAGGATATCAATAAAAGTATAGAAACTCAATAATTAGGAATAGAATTTTAAAAAGAACCATGAACTCAACAACTCAAATCAACTTATCATAAGAATACTCAAATCTAGGAGTAGAATCCTAGATTTCTCTTTTAATGATTTGAAAGAACATGTAGGGCATGAGGACGAACTAGTTCAACACTATGATAGTCTTACATACCTGAAAGAACAAGGTTCTTGAAGAATCTTGATTGGAAGTCTTGCAACCCTAGCTTGAAGGTAAACAATCAATAAAACCTTTCTTGAGATTCTTGAATTAGTTTCTTGAAATCTCTACGACCAAGAATAATGATTTTCATTAGTGATTCATAATTGTATGATAAAATTTCAGTTGGAAAGAATGAAATTCTTGGAGAAGGACTTACAATGCAGAAAAATCTTGAAAAAGGTTGAAAGAATCTTGAAGAAGATTGAAAGAATCTTGGAAAAGATTGAAAGAATCTTGAAAAAGATTGAAAGAATCTTGAAAAAGATTGAAAGAATCTTGAAAAAGATTGAAAGAATCTTGAATGTAGTCTTCTACTTTTATTTCTCCTTAGGGTTTTGCTCTAGGGTTTGAGAGAGAAAAGAATGATGGGTTAAAAGATGAAAATATGATTGTTTTGAGCCTTATATTAGTCAAGAAATTCGCAACTCTCACCTCAAGAGCTGAACAAGAACTTCATTATCAAAGAACGAAGCACAAAACCTCAAGAAGTCAACAAGATGATCAACATAATCAATCTCACGGATGAAATTCATTAAATAAACTTAAGATTGGCGTGTGGGCGAACAAACCCAACAGTATGGAAGCTTACATACCTCAAAGAACTAGGTTCTTGGCGAAATCTCGAATTTCTTGAATGAACGCTTGAAACTTTGAACTTTTTCTCCTCTTGAATCTTCTCTATAAAACTCTAAATGCTTTTTGGGATGAATGAAACTGATTCCAATCAGTTAGAACCTTAATTGGGTGGAATTTGCGTTAAGAATGAGTGTGGGTAAGGAAAAGACTAAAATAACCGTCCAATTTTTGGGTAACTTTCCTTAAATGGTCAGCCTGACTTCAAAAGGGCATATCTCCCTCATACGAGTTAAAAAATTAGCCAAGTTTGTGGCGTTGGAAAGTGGACTTAGAGATCTTTCATTTGATATCTTGTGGGTCTCCTAGCTCATCATATACTGAAAGTTATGGTCGTTTGAAGTTGACCCAAAACTTTAAAAAACTAAGGAATGAATTTAATGAATTTTCTTTAATTCTTATAGGAACTCAAGGTGCTATATCTAGTGACTTGACCTTGATGCTTAAGAAATCTTAAATTCCTTGGAAAATCCTACTCATAACGAAGAAGGGTTCAAGTCTTAGTTCAAACTTTTTCTGGGGTGTTACATTATCTCTCCCTTGGGATCATTCATCCTCGAATGACGGCTGGACTGGTTATGGAACATGGTTACTCTCACTATCTCTTCTGACTTATGAACTTGCTACTAACACATGCTGAACTGATTCATACCAAGGGTTGGTACCTTCTATAGCACCTAAGTTTAGAACGATGTTGTCGTGAACATTGTCACACTCTCTCTGAAGTTACCTTATCTAAAACAAAGCAAATCTGGGCAGGAAGTATGAATAGGAATACCATGCCTTGGGTAATATGACTGCTAGCTGTTAAGCTTAGAAACACTCTTCAACTACACTCATCTTTCCTTATACCATACCTCATTGGCTGCAACTCGTAGCTCCCACAACGGTACATGAATTCTCTTACCAAAGTTTGAGTCTAGTGGGACGCTATTGTTGTATTAAAATTTAACCCGAATCCTAAGGTTCTGGTTTTATACCTCTCTATAGGGAGACTCATCCCAAGAATATTACTGTTTACCAGTACATTTAATCAAAATTGGGCTCATATAAAGAACCACCTAATGTTTATCAACACCACATTCAAGCTTAGCATTCTAACAACTCCATGTACTCCTACCAACCAGCTCCTTAAGAATTTCTCATTCCCTTATCATCTCTATCATACCAACTAGAATTTCCCGCATTACTACTCGAAAGCAACTAATTAAGGGCTCTCATTTAACTATTTCTCACAGTAAAACCTCATCCTCCTCTTCCTACTCATTTATAACGTTAGATGGAATTATCACACCATCATTATCACGATGAGAACATTAATCTCTTCCTCCTATCATCACTCTTCTACTGAAAGGACCTCTGAAAAGATATCTCCCATACTCTTTTGAGCTCATTACTATCTTATTCTCAACACCTAACTTGATTTCAAATCTTATCATCTCCCTCTTAGGTCTAAAGTTGACACTTGAAAGCTATGGACCTATTCAATCATCTCTAAACTGGTCTACATCCCCTTTTCACAACTTAAGTACTATTTGCCCACTTATTATACCTCATTACTTAATCAGTTCTATAACCTTCTCAACATCATGACCCTCTCAAGCAAATCATAAGTGTAGCTTGGATCTATCACTTCATGAATCTTATGTTCTCTTATTCAACACATGAATTTAGTCTTCTCTAACACGATGGCTCATCAACATCAACTCTATTTTGGATAAAATATACTCTATCTCATCATGTCTAGTAACTATTTATCTTCCTTATATTGAGAACTCTCTACAACATTATTATTACTTATTCCACTCATAAAGGAACTCAACATTAGTAACAAACTGGGTGCATGATTGCAATAACATAATATGCCCCATCACTATCTCCTTTCCTTTGATTACTGAACCTCTGCATACTTTCCTCTAACTCTAGGCACTTTCATTACTGTTGCTCATAATTTTGTAACACATGCTACCTGTTTGGATGAGAATACTATCCAAGCTATAAACATACTTCCTCATAAGGATCTCAGCTGAAACAACGCTTAGAGAAGAAAGTACAACTCGCTTTTTGCTTGAACGCATGATTTATATGAACATGAGAGCATTCCTTTGAAACTCAATACTTAACTCAGTCAAGGGCTTCTCTCAAGCCCCTCTGGAGTCTCATGACTTCCTCAAGATTTTTCTAAGAGCAACTCATTGATAAAGAACTGGATTTGCTTTTCAACCACCTCTAGTATAAGGGGTACTCGAATGGATATGAGAACGCACGAGTTAGAAAAAGTCTCTATGACATTGCTCTATTGCATGATTTAGAGTATGAAGGAAGGGAAACTTTTCTTAAATATCTGCAGTCACTTATTAATTGAAGTGGGCCCCTCACAACTACCAATAAGATCCTGCTAGACACAACTTCATAGACACCCTAGGAAACTTGAACTCTGTGCTCTCATACAAAGTTTGTCACGACCCGAGCCTACACTCTAGATGTGGCTGGCACTCAAGAACCATTGACAGTCCTCAAGAGAACCCTCATCCTGGCTGATTACAAGCCGAAGACTAACTCAAGTGTACAAAAGCTTAAAACTGAATTAAATTCAATAAACTTCAATAATCAATCTTTTTAAAACTTTGTAAAATACTCAAAATAAAAGTAAATACACAACCTCCTCAACTCGGTCTATCGATAAAGCCTCTATAATTACAGAAGGATATCGGGACAAGACCTATGACATCTCAAAACTACTAACTGTAAGATAAAGATGATGTCCTCCAGAATATATGATGGCCCACCAAAGTAGACTGAAATATCATATGACATCAACGAAACGCCTGTTGATAATCCTGTATACATGTGTCTGCATCATTAAACGATGTAGGCCAAATGGCTCAGTACATGGAATGTACGAGCATGTAAGGGGAATTCGAAAACATAAACATAAACTTCAACTGATGGAAAAAACAAACATACTTACCTCTTCTCAACTCTATAATAAGATGCTAAACTCAGCGAAACATGGTTCAACTCAACTCAACAATAAGGTACTCAATTCTGACGAAAGATACTCAAATCAAACTCAAGATACTCAACAACAATAATAGATGTAATAACTGGAAAGCTTTTAAAACAATAAGCAATAACTCAATTGTATGCAAAAATACAATAATAGCTCAATTTTATGAAAATACAACAATAACTCTGTTTGATATAAAAATACAAAGTAACTCTGTGGGAGATTCTCTAACCAACAACCATCACTATGAGCTATGTAATGATACAACGTCTAGCCCACGCTGCCAGAACTATCCTATACTTTGCCAAGGTATAGAACCTAATCCTAAGTGGATCCACTAGTCAATGTTAAAAACCATTAAGGAATCATCTAAAAAGTATTACCCTTTCTACCCACGTTGGCTACATGGTTTCTGGGGACTGTGAGTTGTATGAACTCTCCCCTGTATCGGTGCTCAATACTACTCCCAAAATATATTAGCTCATATTGTTTAAAAATATAACTCGTTCTTTGTTTTGAGATTATAACTCAAAAATGTTTCTGTTAAAAGAGATGGTACTCAAACTTCTCAAAACTCTTTTGGAAATCTCAATTTCCTCTCATCTTAAATGTAAAAACATTTACTCTTGGGAAAAATTAGTTCCCATAGATCATTTTAAATAAAATGAACTCAACTCTACTCTTCCTCAACCCAGTTTCCAAGTATTTAAAACATGTTTTGAAACAATTCGTAAAAAGACTTCTTAAAATAAGGTTCATGTCGAATTATGGACATGAATGACTTAATTCAAGGTTTTCAATAACCATGCATAGAACTCAATACTTGGAATTCAACAACTCCAGAACTCAAGGAGTTAATGATACTACTCCTCTCAAGAATGCTCAACTCAGAGGGTTCATGGGTAATCATGGGCATGAACTACTCAACTCAATGACTCAATAATACTTCTTATCTCAAGACTACTCGACTCATTGCGTTCATGAGGAATTATGGGCATGAACTACTCTACTGAAGGATCTTCATGATAACATGTAGTATCCCCATGATTAGGAATATAATCCCAAAATGAATAGGAACTCAATACTCAAGACTTAGAACTTGAAGATACTACTCCTCTCAAAGATACTCAACTGATGGAATTCATACGAAATTTATGGGCATGAACAACTCGACTCAAGGGTCTAAATAACAATTGCAACTCATACATACGACTCTTCTAATTATCATACTTACTTCCTAAAAACTCAGTTTAAAACTCAAGTGTTGGCTTTGAAAAACTTTCCAAGATTTATAACTCAAAATAGGGTTCATGCGAAATTATAGACATGAACAAATCAACTCAAGGATCTCAATAAACATATATAAACTCAATAATTAGGAATATAATATTTTTTAAAACCATGAACTCTATAACTCAAATTAACTTATTTCAAGAATACTCAAATCCAGGGGTAGAATCCTAGATTTCTTTTTTACTGAATTGAAAGAAGATGTAGGGCGTGAGGATGAACTAGTCCAATACTATGATAGCCTTACATACTTGAAAGAACAAGGTTCTTGAAGAATCTTGAAGAAGAATTATGATTAGAAGTCTTGAAACCCTAGCTTGAAGGTAAATTCAAGAAACCTTTCCTGAGATTCTTGAATCAGTTTCATGAAATCTCTATCACCAAGAATTATGATTTTCATTAGTGATTCATAATTGTATGAAAGAATTACAGTTGGAAAGAATGAAATTCTTGGAGAAGGACTTACATTGAAGAAGATTCTTGAAAAAGATTGAAAGAATCTTGAATGGAGTCTTCTACATAGATTTCTCCTTAGGGTTTTGCCCTAGGGTTTGAGAGAGAAGAGAATGATGGGTTAAAATATGAAAATATGATTATTTTGAGCCTTATGTTAGTCAAGAAATCCACAACTCTCACCTTAAGAACTCAACAAGAACTTCATTAACAAAGAACGATGCACAAAACCTCATGAACTCAACAAAATTATCAACATACCCAATCTCATGGATTAAATTCGTAAAAAATACTCATTATTGGCGTGTGGGCGAACAAACCCTATAATATGGAAGCTTACATACCTCAAAGAACTAGGTTCACTGCGGAATAATGAATTTCTTAAATGAACGCTTGAAACATTGAATTTTTTTTCTCCTCTTTAATCCTCTCTCTAAAACTCTATATGCTTTTGGGAATGAATGAAACTGACCCTTAATTGGGTGTAAATCGCGTTTAGAATAAGTGGGGGTAAGGAAAAGACTAAAATAGCACCCCTATTTTCAGGTAACTTTCCTTTAGTGGACAGCCTGACTTCAAAAGGGCATATCTCTCTCATACGAGTTTGAAAATTAGCAAACTCAGTGGCGTTGGAAAGAAGACTTAGAGATTTTTCATTTGATATCTTGTGGGTCTCCTAACTCATCTTGTACTGAAAGTTATGATCGTTTGAAGTTGACCCAAAACTTAAAAGAAAAAAGTAATGATTTGAATGAATTCTCTTTAATTCTCTTTGGAACTCAAGGTGCTATATCTAGTGACATGACCTTAAAGCGTAAGAAAATTTAATTTCCTTGGTAAACTCCTACTCACAACGAAGAAGGGTTCGAGTCTTGGTTAAAAAAATATCCGAGTTGTTACACAAATATTAAATATTTAGACAAACTATGGACCAGTCCAGAAAATTCCCTTAATAAACAATGGTATATAAAAAGATATTCTTTATCAGAAAGATTATCCTTTAGATATCACTGGTTCAATGATATGAAAAGATTAAAATGTAACATAGAATTTTTTAGATTGCTTGAATGCACGGGAAAATTAGATGACCAAAATGAATCATTAAATATGCTTGTTAATAAATGGTATACAACAAACAATAAAGTAGTTGAGTCTACAATTCCCCCATTAGAAGAAATTACATTACGAATAGAGGCTAAAGTAATTATTGACTCACCCTTTAAGAAGGATATAATAGACACAAATGGTGATTCCACAAATAAGGATATAAGTAAAATACTGCAACAAAATAATTATACAAATCAACTACTTTACGTGGTCTCTAATCAAATCTTAAGAGTTGATGATAAATCATATATTAAGGATAAACTAAGCTCTTCTTACAAGGATAAAAATAAGAATTTATAAACTCACCCAATATTTAAATTACCTGAATTTTCCAAAGATAAAGTTCCTAACTTTCAAGAAAGGCTTGAAATAACTGATGAAGTTATAGGAATAATTAATGAAAAGTTAAAATCCAGAGCCATAAATATTTTTCCAAAGATAATGATAATGAAATTAATAAATTAGATCCTAATTATTCTATCAAAAAGAATTATTACAAGAGACCTTTCTTTTCCGGATATACAGTATGATGAAAATGAATCTCTATATCATACTTTACACTCTAGAAGTGAAATTGCAGAATGGAATATTGACGAACTCGCGGAACATCAAATGGGTATGGCCATTACGGCATTTAAAATGAAAAAATTATTTGATAAACAAGATGCTACTTTAATTACTGCCAGATTTTACTAACACATTGAAAAATTGGTGGGACAACTACCTCACAGAAGATAATAGGCAAAAGTTAGTTAACACCACTACTATTATCCCTTTAATTAAAACTGAGTTTGAAGGGCAAACTATAGAAAATCAAATTTTGGAAGATGCCACTACCAACTTAGTTTATAGCATAGCTAAATACTTTATAGGTGAACCTCAATTCTTTCAAGATAGAAGTTTAGAAATATTATCTAATCTATCTTGTCCAAAGTTAGATGATTTTAGGTGGTATAAAGATGTTTTCATGAAAAAAATTTACAATTCAAAAGAACTGCAATCATGACTAGTGAAAAGAAAAATTTATTAGTGGTTTACCAATACTATTTGGTGAAAAGGTTAGGGTAAAATTAAAAGATAGGTTTGAAGGAAAAATTCCTTATAATCAACTAACCTATGGTGGCCTCATAAGTTTTTTAAATATTACTTGATTAGAATTCTATACAGATATGAAACTTAAAAATCAACTAAAGAAGGATAGTAAAATATCACAAAATGAACTGGGAAAATGTAACACCCCGTATCCAAAAAAAGGAAAAGGGATTGATTTTGGGAAGTTGCAGGTGCCAGCCACGGAGGCCAACCACGACCTGTGGGTCTGGTCTTAGGACTAAGCACCCAGGTCTGTCCAGAGGTCCAAGAACCACGACCTGACCAACGGACCACCGGTTAGACCATGGTCTGTAGTCTAGCGTCCGTGGTACAAGACCGCAATAGTGGGTTTCTGACCATGAATGACAGACGTGCAGGACGGTCCTTCGTCCTGACCATGGTCCGTCAATAAGGTCTCATGGGTCGTGGGCTGGTAGGTTCAGTTAGGCGCATCTTTTTTGGTTTTAAATCAAAAAATGAGATCATTTTATCTAAGACTAGGACCCCTATATAAGTCATTTTAACCCCTAAATTCACATATTAACATCATTCTCTCAAACTCACCAAAAGAATTGGGTTCCTCTCCAAAATAATTCGCTTTCTAAAAAGTTGAAGAAGAACGAAGAGTTGAAACTAGGATCAAGTCAAGTCTCCATTCTTCAAGAAATTCTGGGCTTTATAATTAAGGTATGATGGGTTTTCACCCATGGATTCCTTCCATCCATGGAGTCCCTATGTTTTCGCCAATTGAGAAGATGGAATTCCCCAATTTGAGTTAGGGTTTCTTCCAATGTTATGGGTATTAATGAATGTTGATCCAATTGAATGGATTAAGATTGTTTGTGATTGAAGTGATAGTAATACATGTTTTTAGGATAAATTTACATGTACCCATGCCTAACCCATGTCTAGAATGATGAAATTGAGGTAATATGGATTGTACGGCATGAAAGGATAATTTGTGGGTTCAGATGTATTCAATATATGATTGATGATCTACATTGAAATTGAGGCCTTTATGGTGAATCATTATTAGATTTCTTTGAGATTGAAGCTTATGATATAAATATGATATTGAATTGCTTGAGATTGAGCATATAGTATGACTATGAGATATAGGGCTTTAAGAGTAAATCTTATGTTTTCAATTATTGATTATTGTTGTAATTGATTGTGGAAGGGGTAGTTCCAACAAAAATTGCTTATGTTATGAATGTGAAAGGCTTTCTTACGTTGAATGATTCTAGGTTGAAAGGGTTGCTCACCTAAAACGAATCTAATGTTAATGACTATGATATTAATGAGGCTAGAGGTGATTACCCATCACCTCCAAATGAGATAGATATGAGGCGATTACCTATATTTCATGAAGTAGAATAAAGAAGCGATTACCCTTATTCCTTAAAGTTGAATAAGATGCGATTCCCCACGTTCTTATGATATGATTGGACAAGAGGCGAGTACCCATGATCCTTATAGAATGACAAGGGGTGAATACCCATGTCACATGATGTTGGAAAAGAGGCGAATACCCATTATCCATATATTAAGTTTCACTAGAGGCTAGTACCGATGATCCATATAAGGACTAAAGTGGACTACCTATGTTCCTTTGTGGTAAGGCAGAGAGGCGACTCCCTATGTCTATAAAACATAAGCTAGATTATGATATGATGTATGATGAGCTTAGATTGTTGATTGAGTTGCCTTCCATGATATGCTTGACTAGATGTGGATGACCCGAGTCTTGACTAAGGATAATTTGAGGTTACTTCAAGAAGTATTCCTCATATGGTATGATGATTTATGTGCATTGATTATGCTTATGACTTATGTCGTTATCTTTTATGCTTATGTTGATGTTTATGTTGGCTATTATATTTAGTACATGTTTGTATAAACGCATACTCTTGCCTACATTTCTTATCAAGGGTTAGGCGATATTGACTCTGATTCCCGTGGCTAGGATCTTAGTAAAATTTTAGTTGAAGATTGGTGAGTCCTCATAGCATTCGAGGATATGGCCACCATGTTGCTTATGTTCTTTCATTTTATGTTTTGAACACTATTGTATGGGCTGTGTACCAAGATTTTCATGTTTTAGATGGTTTGAGACAAAGTGTATTAGACTTTCGCTTGGTTTATAAAAGACTTTGATATTGTTGAAAAAGTTTTAATTTCCGCTCATTTCTATTATATTATCTTATGAAAGCTAAGTGGCTTATATGAGGCTTCTCAGGGTCTTGTATGCCATGTTACGTCTAGGGGGTACCCCTGGGTCGTGATAAACTTGGTAATCAGAGCACATAGTTTAGAATGGTTCTAGGATGTCTCAAACCACGTCTAGTAGAGTTTTGTTCATAAGTGTGAAGCATGCCATATTTATGAATGAGAAACTATTAGATGCTTAGGAAACTTCACCTCTTCATTTCTCTAAGTCGTGCGACTGAGTTTAACTCTATAAGGTCTTTTCTCCTAATCCTTACCCGATGGTCTACATGATATGACTACTAAGAGGTCTTTTGCAAGAAGGACTGAGGGAGTAGAGATTAACCAACGAGCTTCTCCTCAAGCTCTGGTTGACCCTTAGGTCGACCAAGTGACTAATGCAGAGTTTAATCAGCTTTTCAAGTGTTGGGTCATGCCGTGACGTCCCAAGCCAATTGGGAGGTTGTGAATCCAGTAAACCCAAATGTGGGTACGGCGGCATCAAGAGTGAGGGACTTCACAAGGATGAATCCTCCAGAATTTTATTGCTCTAAGGTTGAGAAAGATACTCAAGAGTTTATTTATGAGGTCTATAAGGTGTTGGCTATCATGAGTGTGACTTCGGTGGATAAGGAGGAATTGACCGCTTATCAACTTAAGGGGGTTGCTCAAATTTGATTCAACAAATGGAAAGAGGCAAGACCAGTAGATGCGGGTCCCTTGTAATGGGAAAGGTTTAAGTCCGCTTTTCTTGATAGGTTTTTCTCCTTTGAGATGGGGAAGGATAAAGAGCTTTAGTTCATTAATATTCGACAAGGAAATATAAGTATGAAAGAATACACATTGAGATTCACTCAATTGTCTAAGTATGCTCTTTCTATAGTTTCGACTCTAGGGCAAGGATGAGCAAGTTTGTTTTGGGTGTGTTCGATTTGGTTGAAGAGTGTCGTACATCTATGCTTGTCCATGACATGGACATTTCTTATCTAATGGTCCATTCCTAACAAATGGAAGAGGAAAAGCTCAAAGAGAGGGAAGCAAAGAGGGAAAGAACGGATAATGGTAACTATTCATACTCTAGGTCCAATGGACGTGGTCTTTCAAGATTTTGACAAAGGGTTTTCGGGCAAGGTTCTTCTAATGTTCACACAAGATCCAACAATCAAAGGGTGTCTAACCCTAAGACTCAAGGAGGTGGTCATGGGTCTTCTTTGCCTAATTGTACTAAGCGCTCGTTTGGATTGACTTATTTTAGCTGCTTTTAATCCAAAATAGCTTTTATGCAGTGTTGAAGTAATTGGGTAAAGTTAAAAAGTGCTTATAAGCACTTATTTTAAAGCTAAAATAACAAAAATAAGTCAAAAGTCATAAGTTAGAAATCCTAACTTATGGCTTTTAGCTTATAAGTAATAAGCCAAAAGCCAAGCCAAACATGCCCTAAGTGTGGAAGAAGGCATGAGGGCAAACGTCTAGCGGGTTCTATTGCTTGCTTTGGTTGTGGTAAGACAAATCACAAGATAAGTGATTGTCCTTTGGCTGTTAAGAATGAGGGAGATAATCGTCGTAGGGCTCAACCCTAACCTTCATCCGTTCTAATGGGTTAGGGGGCTAATGCTCCTAAGCAAACCAAGTTTTATGCTCTTCAGACTAGAGGTGAATAAGAGGATTCTCCCGATGTGGTTACCGGTATGTTGAAAGTTTTCCAACTAGATGTATATGCTTTACTTGATCCCAGTGCTACTTTGTCTTTTGTGTCATGCCATATGTGGCTATGATATTTGATGTGCTTCCCAAGGTGTTATTAGAATCTTTTTCTGTCTCTACTCTTGTTGGTGATTCTGTGTTGGCTGAGAGGGAATATAGAAAGTGTCCCGTCTCCTTATCCCATAGATTTACTCTTGTTGACTTTGTAGAGCTAGATATGCTAGATTTTGATGTCATCCTTGGGATGGATTGGTTGCACTGTTGTTATGCTTCTATTAACTATAGGACTGGTGTAGTCAAGTTTCAGTTCCCGAGTGAGCCTATCCTAAAGTGGAAGGGGGGAAATTCTATGCTGAAGGGTCGGTTCATTTCTTATCTTAAAGTGAGAAAGATGATTTCTAGGGGTTGTTGATACCATTTAGTTAGGGCGAGGGATATGGATTCTTAAACCCTTAGTCTTGAGTCGGTCCCCATTGTTAATGAGTATCCGGAAGTGTTCCCCCATGATTTACCCGGTATTCCTCCCGAAAGGGAAATATATTTTGGTATTGACCTTCCCCCACATACACAGCCAATTTCTATTCCTCCCCATAGAATGGCTCCAGTACAACTTAAAGAGTTAAAAGAACAATTGAGGGACTTGTTGGATAAGGGTTTCATCCTACCTAATATCTCTCCATGGGGTGCTCCAATTTTGTTCGTTAAGAAAAAAAATGGTTCACTCAGAATGTGTATTAATTATCGTTAGTTGAATAAGGTGACCATCAAGAATAAGTATCCTCTTTCGAGGATATATGATTTGTTTGACCAACTCCAAGGTGCAAGTTACTTCTCTAAGATCGACTTTAGATCGGGTTATTAGCAGTTGAGTCTGAAGAATAATGATATTCCAAAAATTGCTTTTAGAACTTGTTATGGTCATTATGAGTTTTTGGTGATGTCATTTGGCTTGAATAAAGCCCCGACGACATTTGTGGATTTGATCAATAGGGTGTTTAGATATTACCTTGTTATGTTTGTGATTGTGTTCATTGATGATATTTTGATCTACTCGAGAAATGAAAATGAGTGTATTGATCATTTTAGGATTGTGTTGCAAATCCTTAAGGAACAACGACTCATTGCAAAGTTTAGCAAGTGTGAGTTTTGGCTAAGGACAGTAGCTTTACTTGGTCACATTGTTTCAAGCAAGGGTATTGAGGTAGATCCTAAAAAGACGGATGCGGTCAAGAGTTGGCCTAGACCTCTATCACCTTCGGACATTAGAAATTTCTTGGGTTTGGCCGGTTATTATCGATGATTTGTTGAGGGATTTTCTTCTATTGCTTCTCCATTGACAGCTTTGACTCAAAAGAAGGATAAGTTTGTATGGTCCGAATTATATGAGAAAATCTTCCAAGAGTTGAAGGATAGATGTATTTTCGCTCTGGTTTTGACTTTACTAGAAGGAACAAATGGTTTTCTGGTATGTTGTGATGCCTCGAGAATTGGGTTGGGTTGTGTGCTTATCTGAAATGGGAAAGTTATTTCCTATGCTTCAAGGAAACTTAAGGTCCATGAGAAGAATTATCTGACCTACAATATGGAACTAGCGGAGGTGGTTTTTTTCCTTAAAGATATGGAGGCATTATTTGTATGGTGTTCATGTAGATATGTTCAATGACCATAAGAGCTTGCAATATGTGTTTAATCAGAAGGATCTTAATCTTCGCCAAAGAAGGTGGCTTGATTTATTGAAATATTATGATATGAGTGTTCTCTATCACCCTGGTAAAGCAAATGTAGAGGCAGATGCTCTTAGTAGGATGTCTATGGGTAGTGTTGCTCACATTGATGATGATAAGAAGGAAATTGTATGAGACGTACATAGATTGGCCCTGCTGGGTGTTCGGTTGATAAACTCTACCAAGGGTGGGGTTATGGTTCACAATGGTTATCAAATCGTCTTTTGTGAGTAATGTGAAAGCTAAGAAATATCTTGATCCGACATTGGTGGAATTGAAAGAAGCGGTGCTGAAGAAGTCCATTGAGGCTTTCCCCCAAGGGGGAGATGGGGTACTTAGATACCAAGGTCGATTATGAGTTCCAAATGTTGATGACTTAAGGGAACCAATCTTGACAGAAGCCCATAGTTCTTGGTATTCCATTCACCCCAAAGCCACCAAGATGTACTGTGATTTGCAGGAGGTCTATTGGTGAAATGGGATGAAGAGGGATATTGTGGGATTTGTGGGTAAGTGTCCAAATTGCCAACAAGTGAAAGTTGAGCATCAGAAACTGGGAGGTTTATCCCAAAGCATTATCATTCCTACATGGAAGTGTGAAGGCTTGAATATGGACTGTATTGTAGGGTTTCCACGTAGTTAGTGACAATATGATTCAATTTGGGTTATAGTAGACCGAATGACGAAATAGATCCATTTCATTTCCATTAAAGTTTCTTATACGGCGGAAGTCTATGCTAAGTTGTATTTGACAGAAATGGTAAGGTTGCCTGGGATACCCTTGTCCATTATCTCCGATAGATATACTTAGTTTACCTCTCAATTTTGGAAGTCGTTCCAAAAGGGTCTTGGCATTTAAGTGAAGCTTAGCACGACTTTTCACCCACAAACGGATGGGCATATGGAGCGAATGATCCAAACTTTAGAGGATATGTTGAGAGCATGTATCATCGATTTCAAGGGAGGTTGGGATGATCATTTGTCATTGATAGAGTGTGCTTATAATAATAGCTACCATTGTAGTATCGGTATGGCCCCTTTTGAAGCTCTTTATTGTAGGAGGTGTAGATCTTCTATAAAGTGGTTTGAAGTGGGTGAAGTTTCCTTGATAGGACCCAAATTAGTTCATGAGGCTTTGGAGAAAGTCCGGCTTATTAGAGAGAGGTTCAGAACAACCCAAAACCGACAAAAGTCCTATGTCGATGCTAAAAAAGAGACCTTGAGTATGAGGTTAGGTATTGGGTCTATTTGAAAATCTCACCCATGAAGGGTGTGATGAGATTAGGGAAGAAAGGGAAACTTAGTCCCCGATACATAGGCCCATATCAAATTTTGAGAGGTGTTAGTAAGGTTCCTTATGAACTTGATTTGCCAAATGATATATGGCAATAGTGCATCCGTTGTTCCATGTCTCTATGCTTAAGAAGTGTGTTGGAGATCTGACATCCTTAGTTCCCCTAGAAGGATTGGGAGTTGATGAAAGTCTCATACCGGTTGAGATCTTAGACCGGCAAGTTGAGGAGTTGAGAAACAAGGAAGTTGCTTCCGTGAATGTATTGTGGAGGAATTACTTAGTAAAGGGTGCTACTTGGGAGGCCGAGGCCGATATGAAGTCCCGATATACTCATCTTTTTCCTTCTATTCTATCTTGAGGTAATGAGTTTCCTCATGATTTACTCCTTGTTTGAAGTCATGTGTGTTTAGATGTTCCCATGCTCATGAGAACTTGTGTTTTAAAAGAAAATGATTTTATATGATTGATTTCCTCATATTGTAGTGCATTGAGTATGAGTTTCCTACAGACTTCATGAGAGGAATTGATGAACATGCTTTGGATATTTTTTTTTTGAGATTGAATTGCATATAAGCTCCTTGAGATTGTGTGGAGCATGATTTTAGCTTGGTGAAGGTAGCTCATCCTTGTAAATGAGTAATGTCGAAAATTCATGTATGTTGGGTTGCTAGAGCTAGTTCCTACTTCCTTATGATGCATTTGAGTATTTTGAGCTTGGATTTGATGTTTCCTCCTTATTTATGTGCATTGCATGCATAATGGGCTCATAGAGTAGCTTCACCCCTCACAATATGTTTTGAGAACGTCCTACCTTTGAGTCGATAGTTCCTCCTTGGTTGTATGCATTACAATATTTTTTGGGTTCTTAGTTCCTCTCCTCCTCTTTTAAAACCAGTTTGAATCTCATTCGAGGACAAATGGTCCCAAGGGAGAGATAATGTAACACCCCATATCCGATAGAGGGAAAATGGACAGGTTTTGGGAAGTTGCAGGTGCCAGCCACGGAGGTCAACCACGGCCCGTGCGTAGAACCATGCACCATGGGTCTGGTCAGTAGACTGGGCACCCAAGTCTATTAGAGGTCCAGGAACCACGGCCTGACCAACGAACCATTGGTCAGACCACGGTTCATGGTCCAAGACCCCAAAAGTGGGTTTCTAACCACCAATTACGAACGTACAAGACGATCGGTCTTCCTGACAACAGTCTGTTAGTGGTGTTTCTTGGATCGTGGGCTGACAGGTTCAGTTAGGGGCAGTTGGGTCTTTTTAGATTTTAATTAAATCAAAGTAAAGTTGTTTTGCTTAAGCCTAGGACCCATATATTGTTAACTTATGATATTTTGAATAATGACAAACTAACCCACAATATACTCACAGGAAATCAAAAAGGAAGGAAATCGAGTAATTTGAAAATGAAGAAGGTATTATGGAAAAGAGTATCAAGAAGATAAATCAAGACAACCAGAATCCTAGCAAGGATTCATGGGCCATACATGGAAGGCAAGAAAAGTCCAGTCAATCAGTACAAACATCTGAAGAAGGAAAGATATTTTTTGTAAATTAGTCATACAAGAATATATTCTGAAGTTTACCAATATCAGCCAAGATTCATGGAGATCATCTAACAAAGGAAGGAATTGATTTAATCTGCCAATGAGTCATAGAAGAATATATTCTAAAGTTTACCAATATCAGCCAAGGTTTAACGAGATTATCTAGCAAAGGATGGAATTGATTTAATTTGTTAATCAGTAATAGAAAAATATATTCTGAAATTTACCAATATCAGCATAGATTCAAGGAGATTATCTAACAAAGGAAGAAATTGATTTAATCATGTACATATCTGATATGGACATGATTCAGCAAATCAATCAAAATAAATCAAGGACTCAATTTAAGGATCCTTGATTTAAACACCCTTGGTTTTCCATAATAAAGAAGCAGTCGTCCACATCTATATAAACCTCTCTTAGCCATAGTTGTGAAGTACGCAACTTCACTTGAGCTTATAGTGCAGTCTTCTTTTATCTGTCATAAAGCTTTGTACACACGTGAGTGGAAAAATTGAAAAGAAAAGAAAAATAAAGATTTTTAGTGTAGATTTACAAGTAGAGGTGGTGTCAAGATAGAACATCTGATTTGCATATCAGATACGATCAAATAACAGAAACTCTGTACTACCGAAGTCCACTTCAATGCTCAAAAGAAAACCCTTGAAACCCAAGGGGACTAGGCGTAGGAACCACATCGGTGTTTCGAACTAGTATAAAAACTCTGTGTGTTATTTACAAACTGCATCTACTATTATCATATTTCTATTCTACTAATCTGCAGATTAGTCGATTGACTATTACAGGAAGTCGAGTGAAGAAAATTTTAATTCACCCCCCCCCCTCTTGGCTTTCAATTGGTATTAGTTCAAGTCTCACTAGTAAAGTGCTTATCCACACGTGAGCAAAGATCCAATGGCACATTATTAGATTCCTGGTGCTCTACTTCAAGATGGACATTTCTCAACTCGACCACCATATTTCAATGGCCAACATTACTCCCACTCGAAAGATAGATTTAAAATCTCTGTCTCTTCAAATTATCATCAAATATGGATTGTGATCAACAAGGGTCCAAAGCTTATTTGTTGACTAACTGAAAAAAATGGCACTGAGAAGCCATTTGATCCAGAATCTTTCGATATCATAAAAGAGTAACAAGAGGTAATTCAAACTAATGCTAAAGATATAAGTTTGTTATACTGTGCAGTGAGTGGAGCTGAATATGACAAGATATCAACATGTGAAAATGCGAAAGAAATGTGGGACCAAATAAAAGTGACTAATGAAGGAACAACCAAGGTAAAGGAAGCTCGGATCAGTTCACCAATCAGTGAATATGAATTTTTCGAAATGGCCAAAGATGAAAACGTAGAAGCCATGTTCTAGACAATTAGTAATGTTGTCTGCGAACTCAAATCACTTTGAATGGTGTATTCAAATGGACTACATGTTAGAAAACTTGTTAGAATTCTTCCCAAAGCTTGGGAGACTAAAGCTTCTATCCCTGAAAATGGAGATCTGTAGAAAATGGCGTACGATGAGCTCTGAGGAAACCTGATGGCCTATGAACAAAACCATATTAATAGGTACATCAATGATGATAAAAATTAAATGGTGGCATTTACAGTCGAGAGATCTGAAGTCGGAGAAGAAGTTTATGATTATCAAGACAAGGAATGACCTTCATAAATCTAGGAGTGAGGCAAATGCTTAGACAAAGAAGACAGAGACCCCAACATGAATTAAAAAAAAATGATGATCGCTTCTATTACTGTGGAAAACCAGGACATATCAAACAAAACTACCCAGAATGGAAAAGGAGAAACAATTGGTGAAATGAAGATCTAAAAAGTCTCGGAGCCTAGGATCAAGGAGAAACAACCGAAGATGATCATGATGAAACTTTCAACATATGACTCATGGTACTAGGTGAAATGTCATGCCCCAAAGCTACTCCTAGGGCGGAGACACGCGACCTAGGATCATGAATGACCCCAAACTAACCTTGCTTGCATATCATAAGCATACTAAATAAAATGAAGTAAGGAAATACTAAGTGGAAGCTAAATTATAAGATAAACTGAAAAGGTGAGGAATACCCATTACTGTTTGAATATATAAAACTGACAGTTTAACAAGAACTGAAAGGTCAAACTCAAATGCTAAAGCTGAAAATAACTATGTCTGAAATAAGCCTTTAACTGACTAGAAGTGGTGCGACATGCCCCCATCTAAATCTAGCAAAACTGAAACTAAAGACTAAAAGTAAAAGAAACATGTTTGTCATCCTCGAAAAATGAGGTCTCACCACTGATGTTGTTGAACTGGAGATCAGGAACCGATCTATACGTGATCTGGAAGCTGAGGACCTGAACCTACATCACGAGAAGATGTAGCACAGAGTATGCGTCAGTACTTGAAAAGTACTGAGTATGCAGGATAGAATAAAGCTGAACAACATATATAACTGAACAAAGCATAAACCTGAGCAATGATATAAGATAAGCAAAATACTATACTGAATATGTTGAACATGATTTAACTGAATTCTATGACTAGGTTTATAACATGCTGAGACTGAAATCTAACTATAAATGATAACATGGTCAATGCAATAAAATTTTACTGTGGGAGCTACTAATAACCGACATAAAACCACATGAGCTTACTGTGGAGTCCGATGTATACTCCTCATCGAGAGGACCAAATATACCCTATCAGAGGTACAGAGGCATGACAGACGTGATCACTAAAATGTAATGCCCACAAAGGGGACTTAAAGACCAACGAGGGCACGTATTTCTGAGACTATTTCGGTACGTTAAACCCTAGTCCACTCGATCTAAGCCTACTCCCAATTAGAATGTATATAAGTAATATTATGACTAAAATGTTGAAGTATTGGATAACTCAATTACTGACATGCAAACTCTGAGAATGCAACAATTATAAGTGATAATGTGACATTCGTGAACTGAAGCATGTATATATGTTTAGACTAACCTAGCATGTATAATTCATGAACTAAATGAATCTATACCACTATGGTTTTGATTATCATACAAGAAACTAAGCAACAATATGATAATCTGATTTGGATAATTCTAACAGCTAAGGCCCAACAATTTCTATCATTCAAGAAACCCTAGGTCTAGATAATATTAAGGGAATCAAGATTCTGACTGAAATCTAGGGACCTAATGAGTGAAAGGAACCTACTACTGAAATCCCACATACCTGATAACGAATTTCACAGAGAAATCTTTCGATTTTGGGTATGAAACTGACGAGAACTCAATACATTCTTGAACTAGGGTCGCTCTACTTCTTCTATTGTTTTTGCTCTAATATTCACTTGATTTTGGTGAATATTTGATTAGTTTATGTTCTAATTAGTTTACTAGGGTAAAATTGACCAAAACCACTAAGTTTAGGGCTTAAACGATGTAGTTTAGGGGTTCAACGCATAAGGAAACGACCAAATGAACCCTAACTTAAAAATAATTGGGGCCACCAACGGACTGTGGATAGACCAATGATTCGTATTGATCAACCGTCAACATGGATCTAGAAGCTGATCCTGGGGCCTCATTCCATGGACCAGGACCACAGTCTGTAAAGTGAACTAAGATCCGTGGGTCCGGCTGTGGGTCATGCCTTAGAGAAGTGTCTGGGTTGATTCTAGGGAGGGCTGCAGGTGGCCATCCATGGACCACCAGGATGGACCATGTGTGGCAACCATGGGTTGCACCTGCAACCTTTTGAAATCTGCTGCTTTGTTCTCTTTAGGATATGTGGTGTTACATTATCTCCCCTCCTCAAATGAAGACTAAACTAGCTGAATATGGAGGGGAAGAGTTGCACCACTACCACTAAAATATTGGAAATTGATATCTGACTGAACTAAGTTTTAGGAACATGCAAATACGCTGAAAATGTAAGTACAAACTGAAAGAGCTTGATACTAAGACTGAAGCTACGCATGAATGACTGAGAAACAAAAAAGGAACTATTACCTCATGCTGGAATTGAATTGGAAGGAAAGAGATGAGGATACTTGGCCTTTTATGGCTACTTCTGCTTCCTAAGTAGCTCCCTATATAGAATGACTCCTCCACAAAACCTTCAATGAAGCGACTTCTTTGTTTCTTATCTATCGAACCTTACGATCAAGATTTTTCACTGGAACCTCTTCATAAGTGAGACTATTCTTCACAACCACACTTTCTAATGACACTATTGATGCTGGATCACCTACACACTTCTTCAACAACGAGATTTGAAAGACCGAATGCATTAGTACTAGTTCTGCTGGTAACTCTAACTCATAAGCCACTTTTCAAACCCTTTTCAAGATCTTGTAAGGGCCTACATAACTAGGACTGAGATTCCCCTTTTTGCCAAATCTCATCACCCCCTTCATGGGTGACACTTTCAGGAAAACCCAATCATCAACTTGGAACTCCAAGTCCCTTCTCTTTACATCTGCATAGGATTTCTGGTGACTTTGGGCTGTCTTAAGTCTATCTCTAATGAGCTAAACTTTCTCCATGTCATCATGAACTGAATCTGGCCCTATCAAGGTTGTTTCACCTACTTCAAACCAACAAACTTGAGATTTTCATCTACGCCCATACAATGCCTCGTAAGGGGCCATCTGAACACTGGAATGGTAACTATTATTTTAGGTGAACTCTATAAGAGGAAGGTGATCATCTTAACTACCCTTGAAATCAATCACACAAGCTCTCAACATATCCTATAAGGTCTGAATGGTACGCTCTTCCTGACCATCCGTCTGTGGATAAAATGATGTGCTAAGATTAAACTGAGTATTAAGACCTTTCTGAAATGACTTCAAGAAATGAGAGGTAAAATAATGACCTCTATCTGAGATGATAGAAAAAGGACCCCATGCAACCTGACTATCTCATTACTGTAAAGCTTGGTGTAGTCCTCCTCCGAATTTGTAGTCTTAACAGCCAAAAAGCGCAGAGACTTAGTAACTCTATCAACTATCACCCAAATGGAGTCATATTGTACGCAAGTACGAGGTAAACTTGTAATGAAGTCCATGTTGATCACTTCCCACTTCCAAGTAGGAATTTTGATCTTTTGACTCAGACCTTATGGTTTCTGATGTTCTACCTCACTTGCTGACAATTAGGGCACTTGGCCACAAAATCTTCTATATCCCTTTTCACGCCATTCCACCAAAAGATTTCCCACAAATCACTGTACATCTTATTGGCGCCTGGATGAATAGAATATCTAGAGTTATGGGCTTCTGCAAGAATATGCAGTCTCAACTCACCCACCTTAGGAAAACGTAATCGACCCTGATATTGAAGCACAACATCTCCCCCTTTGGAAAAAACCCCAGCTCTCTACTGCTGGACTGCACCCTTTAGTTGAAGCAATATCAAATCCCTGTCTTGCTTTGTCTTAATCTTCTCTACCAATGAAGATTTTGACCGATTCTGAACTGTTACACCACCATCTGATATGCTCATTAGGCGAACTCCCGAACGAGCCAGCATATTAACATCTTTTGCTAGTTCATTTCCATTTTTCCTCAACATGTGCTACACTACCCATAGATAGTCTACTAAGAGCATCTCCTACTACATTGGCTTTACCAGGATTGTAATGCACACTCATATCATAATAATCCTTGAGGAACTTAAGACATCTCTTCTGGCAAAAGATTCTACTCTTTCTAGGTGAACACATATTGAAGGCTCTTATGGTCTGTGAAAACATCTACGTGAACACCATAGAAGTAATGTCTCTAAATCTTAAGTGCAAACACCACTGCTGCAAGCTCGAGGTCATGAGTTGGATAGTTCTTCTCATGCACCTTAAGATGCCTAGAAGAATAGATATAACCTTACACACAACCTAAGGCCGACTCTGGATGCATCACAATAGATAACATAATTGTCTGAACCCTCTGGTAGAGTCAAAACATGAGTGGTTGTCACCCTTGTTTTCAATTCTGCAAAGCATTTCTCACTATTATCTGACCAGTTAAACTTAACCTCTTTATTAGTCAACTTAATCAATGGAGAAGCTATGGATGAAAATTCTTCCAAGAACATCCTGTAATAACCAGCCAAACCCAAGAAGCTTCTGATATATGTAGGAGAGGTAGGTATGGGACATTGTTTCACTGCTTCTATTTTCTGAGAATCCACTTGAATCCCTTCACTAGACACAATATGCCCATGAAAAGCAATGGATTGCAACCAAAACTCACATTTACTGAACTTAGCGAATAACTGGCGATCTTTGAGAGTTTGCAGGACAACCCTAAAATAATCGCATGTTCTTGTGCATTCCAGGAGTAAATGAGGATATCATCAATAAAAACGATAACGAACGAGTCCAAATACAGCTTGAACACTTTGTTCATCAAATTCATGAAATTTGCAAGAGCATTGGTTACTCAAAATGACATAACTACAAATTCATAATGACCATACCGAGTTCTGAAGGTTGTTTTTGGAATGTCACCATATCTGACTCTGAGTTGTTGATTACCGGATCTGAGGTCTATCTTCAATAAATGACTAGCACCCTGAAGTTGGTCTAACAAGTCATCAATCTTGGGGATAGGGTACTTATTCTTGATTGTGACCTTGTTCAACTATCTATAATCAATGCACATATTGAGAGAACCATCTTTCTTTTTCACGACCAACACTGGTGCACCCCATGGGGAGATACTAGGTCTGATGAACCCCTTATTTAGAAGGTCTTTCAACTGCTCTTTCAATTCCTTAAACTTAGCTGGAGCCATTCTGTAAAGAGGAATATAAATAGGTTGGGTATCTTGAAGGAGATCAATTCCAAAGTTGATTTCCCTTTCAGGAGGAACTCCGAGAAGATCTTCTAGAAACACTTCTGGAAACTCATTAACTACAGGAACTATCCCAAGAGTTGGGGTTTCAGAGCATGAATCCTTAACTCGAACTAGATGATATAGATAGCCCTAAGAAATCATCTTTCTGGCCTTAAGGTAAGAAATGAATCTACCCATAGGTCCTAAGCTACTAGCTTTCCATTCTAAGATTGGTTCGTCTGGAAACTGAAAACGAACGATCCTAGTTCTACAATCGATTAAGGCATAATAGGAATGTAACCAATCCATGCCTAGAATGACATCTAAGACTACCAACTCTAACACTACAAGATATGTTGAGGTGACTTTCTGGTACACTTTGACAAGGCAATTTTTGTATACCCGTTTAGCTATAACTGGGTCAACGACTAGAGTAGAGACTGAAAAGGGTTCTGAGACAGTTTCTGGACTAACATTAAAGTTGACGACTATATAAAGAGTTACCAAGGAAAGAGTGGCCCCTGGATATAACAAAGCATAAACATCTAAGTTAAAAACCCTTAACGTACCAGTGACTACATCAAGGGAATCTGATCCTGGCGAGATTGAAAATCATATAACCTGTTTTGGCGCTGACTGCCACATGTACCAGATGAGTTACCTTGCTAAGTCGGGCGACTTTTTGGTGCTGCTAAAGTTGTAGACTAAGCCCTACCATTATTACCTACTTGACCCTATTTAGCAGAAGGACATTCTCTCAACCTCCAGTCAGACCACACCTAAAATATCTTTCCTTTCGTGCAAGAAACTCGCTCGGATGGTTCTTACCACACTTAGGACAAGTTGGGTAGGTAGTAGTACCTAAAACACTCCCTTGAGACTTAGAGCCTGATGCCATACCTTTTTGTTCTTGTCAAAAGTTGGAGGATGGAACAATAGCTAATGAAGCTGCTGGAGCTGAAGAGTTTTGCTGAAACTGCAAGCGATTTCCACCACCCAATTTCTATTGTGAATACTAATAGATGCATGTTCTAGCCTTCATATTCACCTTACCATGTTCCCTAAGCTTATCCCCGTCAACCTGTTGAGCATGAGTCATGAGCCTACAAATGTTCATATTTTCCAGCAACATAGCATTTCTACACTCTGTTTGTACTAAGTCGGATACCCAATACAGAAACTTGTTCATTTGAGCCCTAGAATCGGCAACCATGTGAGGAGCATACCTGGAGAGTTGGATGAAATTTATTTTGTATTCTTGGACTGTCATGTTACCTTCCCTCAAATTCATGAACTCGTGAGCTTTTGCCTCCTTCAACTCTCTTGGGAAGAACCTGTCCAGAAAAGTCTCACTAAAGCATTCCTAAATGATAGGAGCTGTATCCGTACTTATTTTCTTTCCATTGAGTAAACCATATGTGAGCTACATCCTTGACCTGATAGGATGCCAACTCCACCCTATCATTACCTATCACTTGTATCACTCCAAACATCTTCTTGACCTCATCTATGAAGTTTTGAGGATCCTCACCAATCTACGATCCTATGAACTCAGGCGGATTAATCCTAACAAAATCACGAACCCTGGCTGCCACTGATCAACTATTAGAATTTGTAGGAACTGGAACTTCTTGGTTGTTCACACTCTGATCTACAAGCTGAATGGCCTTTCAAAACTCCACATTCGAAACTTCCTGATCTGGGACAGGAGGAGATGTGTTAGCATTGCGGGCATTCATATTCAAAGCTCTACGAGGAGGCATGATCTGAAAGCGCATAACGTTGAGTTAAAAACGAGGAACTAGATCATATCTTACGCACAATTAGAGTAATAAGAAATTGAAGTTTTTCCTAAAAACACTTTGCAGCCTCCTTCTAATTAGATGTCGTGCACTTCACACTCATGAAAAGGACTCGACATAGTGTGGCTTTTAAGACATCCTAGGACTCTTACACATAATTCTCTGATACCAAGTTTGTCGCCCCTCGAAGCTACCCCCAAAGTGGAGACACGGGACATAGAATCACAAATAACCCCAAGCTAACCCTGCTGGCCTATCATAATCATACTAAATACGCTTAAGTAAGGAAATACTCAGTGGAAGCTAAATCATTAGATAAACTTAAAATGTGGGGATTACCCATAACTGTTTGAGTATATAAAACTGAGAGTTTAACAACAACTGAAAGGTGAAACTCAAATGCCAAAGTTGAAAGAAACTTTGTCTAAAATAAGCCTCTAACTTACTAGAAATGTTGGGACATCCCCCCAGCTAAATCTAGTAAAACTGAAACTAAGGACTAAAAGCAAAAGAAACATGGTTGTCGTCCTCGAGAAATGAGGACTCACCATGATGCTGCTAAACCGGAGAACGGGAACCGATCTATGCGTGATCTAAAAGTTGAGAACCTGAACCTACATCAAGAGAAGATGTAATGCAGAGTATGCATCAATACGTGAAAGCTACTACTGAGCATGCATGATAGAATAAAGCTAAACAACATACATAGTTGAACAATGCATAAAACTGAGCAATGATATGAAATAAGCAAGATACTCTATTGAATATGTTGAATATGATTTAACTGAATGCAATGACCAAGTGTATAACATGCTGAGACTGAAATCTGACTGTAACTAATAACATGGTCAATGCAATAGAATTTGACTGTAGGAGCTACTAATAACATACAGAAACCACATGAGCTAAAAGTAGAGTTCGATGTATACGCCCCATCGAGAGGACCCAATATACCCTCCCAGAGGTATAGAGGCATGACAGACGTGATCACTAAAATGTAATGCCTGCAGAGGGGACTTATAAACCTACGAGGGCACATAGTTCTAGGACTATTCGGGTACGCTGAACCATAGTCCACTCGGTCTAAGCCTTCTCCCAATTAGAATGTATATAAGCAATATTATGACATAAATGTTGAAGTACTAGATAGCTCAATTACTGACATATAAACTCTGAGAATGCAATAATTATAATTGATAATATGACATTCGTGAACTAAAGCATGTATATCTGTTTAGACTGACCTAGCATGTGTAATTCATTACCTAAACGAATCTATACATCTAAGGTTCTAAATATCATAGAGGACACTAAGCAATAATATGGTAATCTGATTTGGATTATTCTGACAGCTAAAACCCAACAATTTCTAACATTCAAGACATCCCTAAGTCTAGATAATATTAAGGAAATCAATATTCTGACTGAAATCTAGGGACCTTATGGGTGAAAGGAACCCACTAGTTAAATCCCGCATACCTGGTAACAAATTTCATGGAAAAATATTTCTATTTAGGAGATGAAACTGACGAGAACTCATTTTTTTCTTGAACTAGGGCTTCTCAACTTCTTCTCTTCGTTTTGCTCTAAGATTTTCTTGATTTTGGTGAATACTTGATTAGGTTAGGTTCTAATTAGTTTACTAGGCTAAAACTGACCAAATCCACGTAGTTTAAGGGTTCAACACATAAGGAAAAGAACAAACGACCCCTAACTTAAAAATTATCGGGGCCACCGACGGAACTGACCGACAGACCGCGGATGGACCAATGGTCTATGCTGGTCAACCGTCGATGGGGTTCTGGGAGCTAATCTTGGGGCCTTGATCCATGGACCAGGATCACGGTCCATAGCCTGACTTATAGTCTATGGATCTGGTTGTGGGTCATGACTTAGAGAAATTTCTGGGCTAATTCTGGGTAGAACTGCAGGTGGCCATCCACAGACCACCAGGCTGGGCCGTGGGTCACCTACGGTCCGTGGGTTGCACCTGCAACTTCTGAAAATTTGTTGGTTTGGTCTGTTTAGGATACGGCGTGTTACACAAAACTAGTGAGGTAAGATCTTTCATCTGTCCTAATTACAATGACTTACTAAATTCCTTTGACATAGTTGTTGATGAATTACAGAAAGTTATTGACAAGTACAATAAGATTGCTCAAGAAAAGAAAGAATGGCAGATTCTTCTTGAAGCAAGTCAGATTGAAGTTGACTTACTAACAGAAGAACTGCCGCAAGTAAAAATGAAGCTGAATAGTATCATAAAATCTCCTAGTCATAATTCTGTCAGATCTAACATAGCTTCTTTAAACAGGAGAAGATCTCCTAATCATAGTTCCAGCAGATCAAATAGATCTATATCTAATTATCAATCTCCTAAAAACTCTGTTAAAATTACTTGCTATACTTGTGGTGATCTTGGTCACAAATTTTTTAGCTGTAGAAAATATTCTTCTGGAAAATGAATTTGGACAACAAAAGTTATTAATCATCTAAGAAGCAAAAATACTTGGGTAACTAAACGAAACTAATCTTATTGTTGTGCATGAGCAGTCTAAGAAAACCTACATAAAGGGAATGTGGGTACTTGACAGTGGATGCTCCAGACATATGTGCGGAAAGAAAAAAAACATCAAAACCATCAAAATTATTGATGAGGGATATGTTAGATTGGTAGACAATGCTAAAGGGGAAGTAACCGGAGTTGGGACTGTTACGCTCAAATCATCATGCGATCTAGTCGAAGTAAATTTTGGTTGAGGGACTCAAGCACAACCTCCCCAGTATTAGTCAACTCTATGATGCTGGAATTCAAATTACTTTCAATACAGCTAACTACATCACCAAATATACTAAGAAAAAGCTCACCCTCATTGGAGATGGAGTTAATAATATATATGTTTTGAATAATGTTGATTTTCCATCTCTTACATGTCTTACTCCAGTCTCAAGTTATCCGTGGCTATGTCATCGAAATATTGGACACTCAAGTATGCATGCCCTCAAGACACTATCTATACTTGAAATAGTCATTGGTTTGCCAAAACAAAAATTTGACAAAGATCACATTTGTGACGCATGCCAATTGGGTAAGCAGACTCATTCATCCTTTAAAGGAAAAGATATTGTAAGTACATCTAAACCTCTTCAGCTTCTTCACATGGATCTGTTTGGTCCTAATCAAACTGCCAACATTGGAGGTAAACGATATGCTTTTGTAATTGTTGATGACTTCTAAAGTTTTACATGGGTAATCTTTCTCACTCACAAAAATGAAGCTTTTTCTAACTTTGAAGTATTTTGTAGAAAAGTTAAAAAAGAGGAAGGTTATTTCATTACAACCATCCACAGTGATCATGGTGGTGAATTTGAGAATAAGGCTTTTGAAGAATTCTGTGCTCAAAATAGATTCTCTTAAAACTTCTCTTCACCCAAATCACCTCAGCAAAATGGAGTGGTAGGAAGGAAAAATCGTTCATCGCAAGATACAACAAGTACCATGCTCCTCGATTGAAGTCGTCGTTACAATTTTTGGGGAGAAGTCATAAGTACTTCTTGTCACATTCTTAACATGTGTCTCATTATGCCCATACTAAATAAGACTCCCTATGAACTCTTGAGTGGAAATAAACCAAATATCAGCTACTTTCATCCTTTTGGATACAAATGCTTCATCCACAATAACGGTAAGAACAATCTTGGTAAATTCAACCCAAGAAGTGAGGAAGATATTGTTGTAGGCTATGAACCTATCAAAAGGGCAATTTCTAGTCTTTAATAAAAGAAATTTAAGTGTTGAAGAATCTGTTCATGTGGTATTTGATGACACTAATCCAAGAGTACAGGAAACTGAAGTTGGTGACGATGAAATTACTTCATTTAATCAAGATGAATACATTTCAAAAGCCTCAACTTAAACTGATACTGAAGACCCAACTACTGCAGAAATGGATTCGACTACTCCAGCGGACAAAGCTAACATTCCCATGGAATGGAGACACAAAGCCACATATATTGAAAACATCATTCTGGGAAAACCAGATGACAAAATCCAGACAATATCTTCCCTTAGAAAACAAGCTTCTTTGGCTCTTATATCTCAAATGGAACCTAAATGAATTAATGAAGCAATGGAAGATGAGTCATGGGTGAAAAAAATAAAAGAAGAACTTGATCAATTCGAAAGAAATCAAGTATGGACTTTTATCGAAAGACCTAAGAATTATTCAGTAATAGGAACCAAGTGGGTATTTCACAACAAATTGAACGAAGATGGAAAAGTTGTCCAAAATAAAGCTAGTTTAGTAGCTCAAGGTTACTCTTAGCAAGAGGGAATTGACTATGATGAAACCTTTGCTCCCGTAGCATGCTTAGAGTGTATTAGAATTCTTCTCGCTTATGCTTCTTTCAATCGCTTCAAACTTTTTCAAATGGACGTTAAAAGTGCCTTTTTAAATGGTTTTATAAAAGAAGAAGTGTTTGTTAAACAACCTTCTGATTTTGAAAATCCCTCTTGCCTTAACTATGTTTTTAAATTATCAAAAGCTCTCTATGCTCTAAAACAAGTTCCGAAGGCTTGGTATGAAAGATTGAGCATTTTCTCAGAAATAATAATTTTGAAAGAGAGAGAATTGATAAAACCTTTTTTACAAAAAAAATCCAATTCCTGCATTCTTATCGTTCAAATTTATGCTGATGATATTGTTTTTGGAAGTTCTAACACCTCCCTTTGTGAGAAGTTCGCTAATCTCATGGAAGGTGAATTTGAAATGAGTCTTATGGGCGAACTCGCATTTTTTTCTCAATCTACAAATTAAGCAATCAGATAAAGGAATCTTTATAAATCAAGGTAAGTATGCAGAAGAGTTGATCAAAAAATTCGGAATGGAAAAGGCTAAAGCCTTTGGAACACCCACGAGCCCCTCCACTAGTCTAGAATCTGATACAATAGGAAAAGCAGTTGAAGAAAAACAATATCGTGGAATGATTGGTTCCGTACTATATCTCACTGCAAGTTGACCAGACATCTATTCTGCGTCTACAAATGCGTAAGATTCCAATCTGCCCCAAAAGAGTCACATCTTACCACTCTGAACAGAATACTTCGATATCTCATTGGAACCTCTAATATGGGGTTATGGTATTCTTTTCTAAGAATTTTGATTTAATTAGATAATGAGATGTTGACTTTGCAGGTGACCAAAATGACAGGAAAAGCACCAGTGGCACATGCCAGTTCTTGATAAAATCTTTTATTTCCTGGAATATTAAGAAGTAGACTTCCGTTGCCCTCTCAACTACTTAGTCTGAATATCTGGCAGTCGGAAGTTGTGGCACTCAATTACTTTGGATGATGAATCAACTATTAGACTATGATATATACTTTGAAGGAGTACCTATTTTTTGTGATAATACTAGTGCTATTAGTTTATCGAAATATATTGTGCATCATTCTAGGGCTAAACATGTAGACATCAAGCATCATTTTATTCGTGATAATGTTGAAAATGGTGATTTTGTGCTTGAATTTGTTGATTCTGAAAAACCAGCTAGCCGATCTTATTACAAAACCTTTGCTTGTGGAAAGATTTTGTTTCCTTCAAGAATGTCTTGGTATTACTATGCTTCTTAATTAAGTTTACCAGTTTTCCTGTGTTGATTGATGCTACTTATGATGCTCGTACATTCTCAAGCATGGGATATGTTCTCATTAATGACAAATGGTATAAGTAGGATTTTGTTCAGTCAACAACTGATACACCCAAGGCTACTCGAATCATGGTCGGCTCTGTCGCGCTGCTTCTCAAAAGAAATATAACACATTAAGGTAAGGCTAGATGGACTTGAATCTCAAGGGTTTGCAGGACACCCTTGGAAGGGTTCTCCAGCTACATAAGGACTCAAGCACTGATGGTGGAAGGACTTATGAAGGATGCCATTCACTCGGTCAATAAAATTCTCAAGGAAGTCACCTCCATTAAAACTGGAGTTGACTCTGCTCGTTATGAGTTAGATGTGTCAATGCACACCTCTTACTCTACCTTCTTTAAGACTGTTGAGTGCACTCTTAACACTTTATGCAGCAATGTGCTGAACACTCTGAAATACTTCTAGGTGATCGTTAAGGTCGTGATTTTTTTTTTGTTAAGACAATCAGTTTGTGGAGATATGTCTCCATTTCTATTTGATTGTAATTTTGGGGTTTCTAGCCCCATACTCTATGCTTGTATATTTGCTTTTGCCTATCTCATTTGTTGTTTTTGTTTGTTTTCCTTTTTGGTTATGTCGAAGAGGGGGGGGGGGATATAGGCACGACATATAGAAAGGGGGAGCACACATTTGTCAGTCAGTGTAAGATACATCAAACGGGGAAGTTAAATTAAACTTGTATTAGTTAAAGTTGTCATTATAAAAAAGGAGGAGATTGTTAACTTATTATATTCTGAATAATGACAAGCTAACAATAATCTACTAGTATGAAATCAACGAGAAAGCAAATCGAGCAGCCTGAAAATCAAGAAGTTATTATGGAAAACAATATCAAGAAGATAAATCAAGACAACCAGAATCCCAACAAGGATTCATGGAGCCACTCATAGAAGGCAAGAAAAATCCAGTCAATCAGTACAAAAATTTGAAGAAGGAAAGAGAATATATGTAAATCAATCATAGAGGAATATATTCTGAAGTTTACCAATATTAGCCAAGATTCAAGTAGATCATCTAACGAAGGAAGAAATTGATTTAATCCGTCAATCAGTTATAGAGGAATATATTTTGAATTTCACCAATATTAGCCATGATTCAAGGAGATCATCTAACAAATGAAGGAATTGATTTAATCATGCACATATCTGATATCGACATGATTCAGCAAATCAATCAAAATAAATGAAGGACTCAATTTAAGGATCCTTTATTTAAACACCCTTGGGTTTCCATAATAGAGCAGCAGTCGTCCATATTTATATAAACCTTTATTAGCCACAGTTGTGAAGTACGCAACTTCACTTGAGCCTATAGTGCAATCATCTTTTATCTTTCATAAAGCTTTATATACGTGTGTGGAACAATTAAAAACAAAAGAAAAAGAAATATTCTGAGTGTAGGTTTACAAGTAGAGGTAATGTCAAGGTAAAACATTTGATTTCCTTATCGAACAAGTTCAAATCACAGAAACTATGTACTACCAAAGTTCACTTCAAAGCTCTAAACGAAACACTTGAAACCTAAGGGGACTGGACATAGGCACCACATCGGTGTTCTGAACCAGTATAAAAACTCTCTGTGTTATTTACTTGCTGCACCTACTATTATCATATATCTATTCTACTAATGTACAGGTGAGTTGGCTGACCATTACAGGAAGTCGACTGAAGGAAATTTTAATTTATCCCCCTCTTGACTTTAATATATAAGTCATTTTAACCCCTAAATTCATTCATTAAGATCATTCTCTCTAACTCACCAAAAGAATTGGATTCCTCTCAAAAATAATTCTCTCTCTAGAAAGTTGAAGAAGAAGGAAGAGTTTAAGCTAGGGTCAAGGTCAAGTCTCCATTCTTTAAGCAATTGTGGGCTTTGTGATTAAGATATGATGGATTTTCATCCATGGATTCCTTCCATCCATGGAGTCCCTATGTTTTCCCGAATTGAGAAGAAGAAATTCCCCAATATCAGTTAGGGTTTTTTCCAATGTTGTGGGTATTGATGAAGGTTGATCAAATTGGGTGTATTATGATTGGTTATGATTGAATTGATAGTAATACATGTTTTTAGGATGAATTTACATGTACCCATTCCTAACCCATATCTAGAATGATGAAATGGAGGTAATATGGGTTTAATCCCATGAAAGGATAATTTGTGGGTTTAGATCTATTCAATCTAGGATTGATGAGATACATTAGAAGTGAGGCCTATATGGTGAATCAAGATTATATTTCTTTGATAGTGAAGATTAGGATGTTGAATTGCTTGAGATTGAGCATAAGTATGCCTATGAGATATAGGCTTTGAGAGTAAATCTTATGTTGTCAATTGTTGACTATTGTTGAAATTGATTATTGAAAGGATAGTTCCCAAACGAATTGCTTATGCTATGAATGTGAAAGGCTTTCTCATATTGAATGATTCTAGGTTGAAAGGGTTGATCACCTAAATCGAATCTAATGCTAATGACGATGCTATTAATGAGGCTAGAGGCGATTACTCATGACCTCCAAATGAGATGGATATGAGGCGATTACCCATATTCCATGAAGTAGAATAAAGAGGCGGTTACCCTTATTCCTTAAAGTGGAACAAAAGGTGACTCCCCACGTTCTTATGATATGATTGAACAAAAGGCGAGTACCCATGATCCTTAGAAAATGATAAGGGGTGAATACCTATGTCACATGATGCTGGACAAGAGGTGAATACCCATGATTCATACGTTAAGTTGGACAAGAGGCGAGTACCCATGATCCATATAAGGACTAGAAGAGACTACCCATGTTCCTTTGTAGTACGATAAAGAGGCGATTCCCCATGTCTATAAAAGATAAGCTCAATTATGATATGATGTATGATGAGCTTGAATGGTTGCTTGAGTTGCCTTCCATGATATTCTTAACTAGATGTGGATGACACAAGTCTTGACTAAGGATAAGCTTAGGTTACTTTAAGAAGTATTCCTCTTATGTTATGATGATTTATCTGCATTGATTATGCTTATGCCTTATGTTGTTATCTCTTATTCTTATGTTGATGTTTATGTAGGCTATCATATTTAGTACATGTTTGTACTAATGCATACTCTCGCCTACATTTCTCATACAAATGTAGGATTCGGAAATATCGACTCTTATCCCCATGGCTAGAATCTTAGTAGAGCAAGACTTGAAGATTGGTGAGTCCTCATAGAATTCGAGGATATGACCGCCATGTTTCTCATGTTCTTTCATATTCTGTTTTGAACACTATTGTATGGGATGTGTCCCAAGATATTCATTTTTTAGATGGTTAGATGGTTTGAGACAAAGTGTATTAGACTTGCTGTATGTTTATAAATGACTTTGATATTGTTGAAAAAGTTTAATTTCCCCTCATTTCTATTATCTTATGTTATGAAAGATAAGTGGCTTATATGAGGTCTCTCGGGGTAGTATGCCAAGTTACACCTTGGGGGTTCTCCTGGGTCGTGACAGAAAATTTTCCCAAGACTTTGGTTATATTGAACTATCATACCCATAAAAAAGGGCCTCTAAAAGAATTAAAAGGATCCATAAGAATGACCCGAAATCGGAAAGACCCCATCATTACAAAAAAAGGGTTAAAAAATTTAACCATGACCCTAGTAACTATAGATTAAAAAAAAAAAAACACTGACAAGTGTGGGGCTGTGGAAAAATAGGACATCAAGCCAAAGATTGCCCGACCGCTAATAAAAAGAAAGACAAAATTAATATGTTAGAATTAGAAGAAGAAGTACAGAATAAATTATATTCTATTCTAGAAGAAAATGATAACAAATCCTCCTCCGATGAAAATCTTAGCGATGACTATCAGCTAAATATAGTCTATAGTTCTTATAATAGTAAGTCATCAGACCCTTGTGAATGAAGCGGTGCAATTAAATCATTCCATAAATGTCATCATTAGTAATAATAAAGAAACATTCTTTTATATTATAGATCATATTAAAGACCCTTACTTTAAGAAAACAATACTGAATTGCCTTAAGGGATTTAGTTCTTGATAAACAATCTGATAACAAAACTATTAAACTGTTTGATATGACAAGTATTTTAAATAAATTTAGACACCCAATCAAATGTGAAACTACTTTACAAAGTATTCAGGTAGAATTATTACAAATAAAAGATGAAATAAATGATATTAAGTAGAGACTCAACAACCTAGAAATCGAAATAATTACTAATAAAATATTAAATTATCTACCACCTATTCAAGAACCAGAAGTATATAAATCCGAACCTGGAGAAACATAAAAAGAAGTAGAGTCTCTCGAAGAACTTCTATCTAAATTAGGAATTGATGCAACAAGGGTCGTGAGACTGCAAAGTTACCACATACCTATCACATTAGCAATAAAAAAAAATATGTCATTCATAAAATTGCATTAGTTGATACAGGCACAGATCAAATTTTCATTAATGAGGGATTAGTTCCTAATAAGTATCCAGATAAAGGTACTACCCGATTATTCTACGCAATAAGGGAAAAGCTTAAAATAAATTATGAACTCCGGAAGGCACACATATGCAATGATGGAATTGGTTTCATGAATTATTCTATGATAACCAAGGACAAAAATGAAGAAATAATATTAGGTATTCCTTTCATCAGCCAAATAAAGCTTTATACTGCCCAATTAGATTGCATCCATACCAGTGTGCTAGGAAAGAATCTCATATTCCCCTACCTAAATAGTATGTCAAAAGATGAATAATTTCATAAAGGATAAGAATATCTTAAAAATAAATTTTCTTTCACACCAGGAAAATTATAAAATACAAAATATTAAACCTTCTCCTACTCCTAGATTTTTCTTAGCCTTCTTTGTTATAGCACTATGAGCTACCCAATTTCAAAATAATTTAAACAATGACTACAACACAACTCAATATATTTTTCATAAAAATTATATATTTTCTAGATGGAAAATTTTATTATCTAGCTTTAATTTTCCAATAAGGGGAGGAAATCTCCCATAAATATTAACAATAGGATTTTTCAGGGAAATAATGTGACTTGGAATAAGATCTTTGAGGCCCCCATTCCCGACATTCAAACCACAAGAAAAAATGAAAAGACCTTTTTATGAAGAAAATCAAACAAAATCACAAGATATATACATATATTCCCTTCTACTAAAGATACTACACCTTCACCATTAAAAGAACCTATAACTAGCTCAACCAAGGTATAATCAGTTAATTTAGATTTTTGAGAAGATTCATCTTGCTCGATCAATTAAAATCTTTCAACCAAAACAAAAGATAGTTACAAGATGAAAATCGTAGAGATATACCCATAGGCAGATTTCACTGCCACTTCTCAAAAGGAAAAGGAAATAATTACTCCAAATAAAAAACAATTTGAGTTAACAGTATCACAGGTACATCGAATTACTTCACTTGATAAAAAAATGTGGGAATTATGGAATTCAGGACTTACTAAAGACTTGGTACACCAACCACAATTATGTGGTGACAGAATATCCCCTCAAGACCCAGAGGTATTATGAGTTTATCTTAACGGATACCGATTCGGTCTAAATTGATCATATATTTGAGGAAAATAATCTAGATAGTATACAATATTCAAAAGTCATGATCAGAAGAATTTTGAGCCTCTTTGAATGGTTTGTAGATCATCTACTTACCTCTATTCTCTTATCAAAAGATCATCGAACCCAGAGATATAATTGGCATGATTATAAAGCAACTCGGTATATTTTTATTTTTGTTAGACCCAACACCCACACTTGTTTCATAAAATATTTAAAAGAAATGAAGAATGAAGTAATTCCCCGATGATTTTACGAATGGTTAAGTCCGTTCGGAGGAAATAAACACATATTATCAACTCAACATCAAACGTTGTTTGAAAAATTTCAATTGGTTATTCGACATTCATGAATTTAGGAGGATCAAGTATTTAAGCAAAACAGTTAGAATTAAAGGATGGGCGCCAAAGGTTCGCAATGATAAGGTAGTATCAACTTCATCACCTCGGAGGGATTCCAACCACTCCAATGAAAAATTAAAAAAAAGGCTCGAGGAAGCTTTATTAAACCTCAATACTAATACAGAATCAAAAATGAAATTATTCGATACTGCTGCCTCACATGACGAATCTAGCAACTGAGATATGTTAGATCTACAAGGAATAGCACAAGCATACCTTTTTAATTAAAAAGAAGTGCCAGCACACTTCAATAATAAGTTACTCAACAAAGGATGGACCGCACATACAAAATCATGCCAAATAATTCAATTATGCAAAAACAACAAATTCCAAGGTTATTTTATGATAAAAATTAAGCATAGGAAAATGTCAACATATGTTCACATTTATGTCAACAATTAAACAAGCAGGTGGACCCCACAGGAACAAAAATTCAATGCCACAAGAGGACAAAAGCCCAAACAATAAGAAGATACATATTTCATGACTATTTTTCTGCAAAATATATCTTCAATAAGGATATACATGCAGCAAATTAAACAAAAGTTACGTGTACGTATTTCCAGCTACGTGGCATATATTCTAGTCACATATAATTATTATCAGTTATGAGTAATAGTTAGTATCTACGAGTAAAAAAATAATATGTATTAGTATATGTACACATGTAAAATAGATAGTACAATAAGTTAGATTAGTCAACACTTTTGAGGCCTATTTACGGCTTTCAACTTGTATCAACCAAAGTTGGGCCAAACAAATCATCTATCCTTGGAAGAGGATACTTATTCTTATAGGTCACCTTGTTCAACTAACGTAATCAATACAAATACGAAGAGAACCATCTTTCTTTCTGACAAATAAAACTGGAGCACCCCATGGAGAGATACTCAATCGGATGAAACCCTTATCCAACAAATTGTTCAATTGTTCCTTCAACTCCTTTATTTTTGCCGGAGCCATTCGGTAAGGAGGAATAGACATAGGTTGATTATCTAGGAGAAGGTAAATACCGAAGTCTATTTCCCTTTTGGGAGGAATACCGGATAAATCATCTAGGAACACTTCTGGAAATTTATTAACTATGGACTGACTCAAGAATAGGGGTTTTGAAATCCACATCCCTCACTCTAACTAGATGGTATATACAACCTTTAGCAACCATCTTTCTAGATTTTAGACAAGAAACAAAAAGACTTTAGGCATAAAATTTCCCTCTTTCAACTCTAGCACATGCTCATTAGGGAGCTGAAACTTGACTACACGAGTTCTACAATCAATGGAAGCGTAACATGAGTGCAACCAATCCATACCAAAGATAACTTCAAAATCTAGTCAAGCTCTACCAAATCAACAAGAGTAACTCTATGGTAGAAGGAAACGAGACACTTTCTATAGACCCTCTTTGGCACAGCAGAATAACCAATGGGAGGAGAGACAGAAAAAGGATCTAACAACACATTTGGAAGAACATCAAACCTCATAGCCGCATATGGTGTAATAGAAGACAAGGTAGCACTGAGATCAAGTAAAGCATACACATCAAATTGTAAAAATTTCAACATATCAGTAACCACATTGGGAGAACCCTCTTGTTCACCACGAATCTGGAGTGCATAAAATTTGTTATGCTTGGGAGAATTTGGACCCGAACCACTGAGACCAGATGAAGTATTAAGTTGAACCCTTGGAATTTTATCTTCTTCATTCTTAGCAAATGAAGGACAATCTCTTATCTTGTGGTCCATCTTACCGCAACCAAAATAAGTATTGGAACCCACTAGACATTTACCCTTATGTTTTGTTCCACACTCAGTACAAGTAGGCGATAAAGACCCACTACCATTTCCTCCTAGAGGTTTAGGGTTAGACACCCTCTTTTGTGGAACCTAGTAGGAGCATTGGAGGGGCCTTGACCGGAAAACCTTTGTTGAAACTTAGGACGACAATGTCCATCAGACTTTGCATGAGAGAAATTACCATCACCAGTTTTGGCTATCTTTCTCTCCCTAGACTTTTCCTTAAGTTTCTCCTTTTAAATCTGTTGAGAATGAACCATGAGACGAGAAATGTCCATGTCATTATCATGCATGGTGGCACGACATTCTTTAACAACCACTTCGGACACACCTGAAACAAACTTACTCATCTTTGAGCTAGGATCATCAAGCATTGTGGGAGCATATCGAGATAATTCTGTGAAGTTCAAAACATATTCCTTCAACCTCATACTTCCTTGACGAAGGTTGATGAACTAAAGTACCTTTTCCTCCCTCATCTCAAGGGGAAAGAAACCTTAAAATTCTCCTAATCAAGAGGACCCGGATCTTTTGGTCTCCTTTCTTTCCATTGGTTGTACAATATTTCAGAAACACCCTTAAGTTGACAAGCGGCCAACTCCACCTTTTCCATCGGTGTCACTCCAATAATCATCAATACCTTGTAAACCTCATCAATGAACTCTTGAGGATCTTCCTCAACCTAAGAACCATGAAACTCCGTGGGATTCATTTTAATGAAGTCCCTCACTCTAGATGTCGCCGTACCTATATTTGGGTTCATGAGAATCACAACCTCTCTATTGGCTTGAGCCATCACGTCTTGGACCAACACTTGAAAAGCAGCCCTAAACTCTGCATTGGTCACTTGTTCAGCCAAATGGTTGACCGAAGCTTGAGGAGCTTGAGGAGGGGCTTCTTATTCCACGTTCTCCCTCGCATTTCTTCTAGCATAAGCTCTTCAAGTAGACATATCATGTAGAGCATCAGATAAGGATTAGGAGAGAGACCTTATAGAGTTAAACTATATTGCAGGACTTTTAGAGTAATGAAAGAAGTGGAGTTGCCTAACATTTTTTAGCCTCTCATTCATAATAGTGGCGCACTTCACACTCATGAACAAGACTGTACGAGACGTGGCTTATGAGACATCCTAGGACCTTTCAAAACCTTGTGCTCTGATTGACAAGTTTGCCATGACCCAAGGTAACTCCTAGGCATAACATGGTGTTTATGACCCCGAAATACCCCATACAATCCACTTAGTATTCATAATATAAGACATAGAATGAAAAGAGGTAAATAACAACATTTCATGTCCCAAAAGTTTAATAAAAGTATAACGGATCTCAACATTTGTCTCATTAGCCATCTAGTACATAAAAATGAAATTGGGCCTAACCCATTTATCATGTCCAAAATTAAAAGTAAGAAAGAAAACTAAAACTAATGAAATTCCGTCCTCGATGCATAAGGATTCATCAAAGCTCGATATCTTTCAAATCAACCTCTAGCCACGAAATGAAGAACCATGACTATCGGATCTACATTTAGAGAAATCTAGTCTAGAGTATGCATTAGTATAAATGTGTATCAAGTATGATAGCCATGTATATACACATTTAAAAACATGCTTAAATGAGGACATTTTCATCATCGTGCAATGATCAAGCTAAAACATAAATCTTGAAAGGTTAGAAACATAAGTCATAAGACATGAAAAATGCAAGTGATTGTCATCTCAAAACATACTTACGATACTTCTTGAAGTAAACTTGGTTCATCATAACTTTACTTGTTTGTGGGAAGTAGCCTTAACCAACATATAAGACCACGAGAGATAAAATCATGGAATCCGGTGTCTCCCACACCGAAAAAATTTGACCTAATTGCTATAGTATGGAACATGAACTTGTAGCTATTATGGATACACTAGCTAATGTCTATCTAGACAACCCTATGTTGGCAGATAATTATGGGACATGGGTAATCACCACTTGTTCACTCGGTACTAAGCTTAACTTCCATTGAATAGTTCTTAATCATATTTATCTTATGTCATGAAGGAACATGGTTAATCGCCTCTTGTCCTTACATCATGTGACATGGGTAATTGCCTATTGTCTTGTAATACCCCAGAAACTAGTAGACGTAACTACATTGTTGAAAGCTTGTGTAGGGCTTTGAATTAAGGTATGCTAGTTTATTTATATATGGGTTCTTCTACCCATAGAGGTCCCTTAATTTTCCCCCAATTGTGAAGAAAAACCCAATCTAAGTTAAGGTTTCTTCCTTTGTTGTGGGTAGTGATGGGTATGATTCCAATTGACTTGATAATGCCCAATTATTATTGAGTTAGTATCTAATTGGGATATTATGATGAATTTATGTGATTTCCATTATTACCCTAGTCTAATTGATGAGGGTGGATTATGTGGGTTATCACCATGAAAGGTGAAATTGAAGGTTCATAAGTGGTCTTCTAGAATCAATGCTTTTAGTAGTAGTTGTCTATGGTTAGAAACATATATACATGGGTTGAATTAGAATAGAACATATATGATGGACCATTATGAGTAATGATCTAGGTTGGGGCTATATGATGAATTACAATTAGAATTGCTTAAAGAAGAAGCTTATGACTAGAATGTCTTGAAATATGTATGTAGAATATGAAAGGTCTTCTCACATAAAATGATTCTAGATTGAAAAGCTAATCACCTAAAATAAATCAAAGCATGTTAGATTATAATAGCTTGAAGTTGTGGCATATCTTCCCTTCATGTATGGCTTGGCTTGGTAAGAAAAAATTAAGATTGGTAGCTTAGGATTGAGGACCTATACTCTCCTAAGGGTAGCTTGGCTTAGCATTATATGATGCATGTCAAGGATAGCTTGAGTTAGGGATAGTCATGTTAGCCTAGGATAGAGGATTTACACTCCCATAATGGTAGCTTAAACTAGCATTCTAAGGATGCCTTCAAGGGTACCATGACTTGGTTAGGCCAAGACCATTTCATGGTAGCTTAGGATAGAGGACACATACTCTCCGAAGGGTAGCTTTGGATTGAGACATCATACTCTCCTAAGGGTAGCTTACACTAGCATCTTAGGGTGCTTGTATGGGTAGCATGACATAGTTGGTCTAAGACTATTTCATGGTAGCTAGGATAAATAGTAATCATTTGAGTATGATAGCCTAAAGTAGTACTTAGTGTGGATAGTAGTACGGGATGCTATTCATACATTACACAAGTATGACTTGAAGCTACTTGTGATGTGTTCTCTTTTGTAGTGTAGACTTAGCTAGGGTTGTTGCTATAGTTGCCTTCCAAGACATGATTGACTTAAGGTGATAATTCCCTTGTCTATATGAAGTAAGCTAAAGTTGCCTTCCAAGACATGATTGACTTAAGGTGATAATTCCCTTGTCTATATGAAGTAAGCTAAAGAATGAAACTAAGTGAATGGTAGGTATGCATATGGTGAATTCAAGGTCATGCTTAGTGTGAATGGAATTATGGGATGCCATCCATGCATTTCACATATGTGCTTTGACGTTTCTTAGAAGTATACTACTATCATGATATAAAAGCCTAAGACTCTTCTATGCATGTAGACTATGATTGAGATGGCTGAAAAGGTATGCTTAGCTTGGATGGTATTATGGGATGCTATTCATGCATTGCACAAGTATGTGATGTTTGCATAATCAACGACACAACTTCCGATGCAAGTTTCTACGATCGTGCAATAGTATAATAACCCGACCAAAGGTTGGGGTCGTGTCCCAAGGGAGTGGGCGTGAAAATTAGTAGTTAAGCGCAAATGTGCTAAAGCAAATCGTAGCTAAATATTTTCATGAATGAATGCATAGTAAATTAAAGGGGGTGACACCAAAGTGTCAAATATCAATGGGGGTTTGTCATAAGTATAGCTAAAACAACAAAAATACAGAGAAAATTCAAATATGGAGAGAAGTTCTTGGGGGTGTGACCGCAATATATATTGATATAAATCATTGGGTACATACTTTCGATAGGAAATTTGCAAGATAATAGTTACTAGGCTAAGCTTTAAATGGAAATAAGTTCCCTCTCGGGCAACTTACCCCGTTTCAAATGGGCCTCTCGGACACCCATTTGCCGCATGAAGGCAAGACTACGCCTTACCCCACTAACTTGATCAAGCTGAGTGTTAGGATATGGGACTAGGGCTCACCCTCTCGGGCTGAACCTCATGTCGACCCACTTCTTATGCCATCAATCTAGCGGTCTTGGTTTCGCGACTCTCTCTCGAGCAAGCCAAAAACACATGGGTGGTTTTGTATTTGCAACTAAAAACCCATTAAATTAAACCACAACCTCTAGGTGAAATCACCATTAAAATACATCTAACCTATCAGCAAACAAGACCCAACAATAATATCAACACATATTTGCTAAATCACACCCCAAGAATGGGGTTTTTTGCCACACATCAACAAATAAGCAATTACACCTAAAATGATAACAAAATCAAATGGGTGTATGAAATTAAACCTTCATGTAATCAAAGGAAGAAGAATGGAGAAGACCCACATCCAATTTGGGGAAGATGAACTCCTTGTCTCTTCAAGCCTCCCAAAAACTCTCTCCAAACTTGAGACAAAAATACCAGGAAAATAGTATTCTAAGGTAAAAACTATATTAGTATTCAACCTCTCTTCTTCCACACTTAAAATTAATGAAGAGTTAAAATTTATAGACATCAGAAAATAGTGTTGGCAGATCACTTGGTGAGGATAGTGGCGAACGCTGAATGACTCGGTGATTCGCCCTTCTTCAATTTCATCGCCATTTTGTACTTTTCCTTCAGAATATGTGTGTTCTGGATCTTTGACCGTTATACTTCTGCCTCGAGGAACTGATCGGTGAAATGCCAACTGCTCCTTTCATCGCCTTTTTTATCCTTCCCCTTCAGGGCTTCGCGTACTGGAACAAAAGGCAGAGTGCGTCCCTTCGGCGAATCACCAAGTGGACTCGGTGATTCTCAGGCCTTCATTTTCTCGTTCTATTCAGCCTTTTTGTCCCTTTTTGTGAAGTAGTGTCCATGCTTTCCTTCAAACTTTAAATACCTGAAACTTAAGTGTTTTCATCAGATATTTAGACTAAATAAGCATTTGAGGACACTATTCCTATTAAAATAAAGACCTAAATGAGTCCAATTTGTGGACTCATCAGTATGCCTTGAGGTTACTTGAGAATATTCCTTTATGATATGAATGACTAATAGTTGAGTAAGGCTTATATGATGCTTATGATGGAGACTTTGCTTATTATTGTGATATTGTCTCTTTTGCTTATAGTTTATGTTTCAAGAAGTATTTCATATGATTATGGATTATGTCTTATATTGACTAACCCTTGTCTTATGCTCTTATGATTATGCTAGCTAACATATTTAGTACATCTTGTACTAACACATACTTTGCCTACATTCCCATCAAATGTAGGGTTGGAGATTGAGTTCTACTCTTGGAGATAAGTTTCTAGAAGTTGCAAGGAGTTGAAGATTTGGTGAGTCCTCATAGCTTCGAGAAGAACACCATTTATTTCCTTTATGTCTTTATTTCATGTTGAGACTATTGTATGGGTTGGGTCCCAAGAGTTTATTCTAATGTTTTAGTAGATAGTTCAAAACAAAAGTGTAGTAAGGACTTCCGCTTGCATTTTATGAAAGTATTCAATTGTATGTATTAAAGTTTTCTAAAATGTCCATACTTTTCTATTATCTTATGTTATGATATGCTAAAGGCTTATATGATACCCCTTCGGGGTCAAGTATTTCATGTTACACCTAGGGTGTACCCTTAGGTCGTGCAAACTTGGTAATCAGAGCACAAGGTTTAGAATGGTTTTAGGTTTTTCTCAAACCGTGTCTAGTAGAGTCTTGTTCATAAATGTTAAGCGCACCACATTTATGAATAGGAGGCTATTGGATGCTTAGGAAATATCACTTCTGCATTCTCTAAATTGTGCCATAGAGTTTGGCTTTCGTAGGCCCTTCTTCTAATCTGTGCCCGTTGTTTTTCAATGCATGGCTAATACAAGGGCAAATTTTAGGAGAGAAGAGGAAAGCAATGTGGACCAAGAGGTTCCTCTAGAAGTTCCACACCAAGCTCCTCCTCAAGCTCCAAATGACCCTCCAGTTGAGAATGTCACTCTTTCGGAGTTTAGGGCTTCTATGAAATTGTTGGCTCAAGCCTTGACAGCGCAAGCCAATAGAGAAGTTGTGGTTCCGACAAACCCAATAAGGGGAATGGCTGCTTCTAGAGTGAGAGAGTTTTTTAGGATAAACCCTTCGGATTTTAGTGTCTCCAAGGTAGAAGAGGATCTAAATGGGTTCACAGAGGAGGTTTAAAAGGTGTTACCTATCATGGGGGTGACTTCAATAGAGAAAGTGGAGATAGCCGCTTATCAATTGAAAGAAGTTGCCCAAATATGGTATGAGCAATGAAAAGATGCTAGGTCGGTAAAAGCGCGTCCTCTAGAGTGGGAAACATTTAAGTCAGTTTTTCTTGATAAGTTCTTTCCCCGAGAGTTGAGGGAAGATAACATGGAAGAGTTCATCAATCTTAAGCAAGGTAACATGAGTGCTAAAGAGTATGCCTTGAAATTGAATCTTTTGTCTAAGTATGCTCCATCTTTGGTAGAAAATCCAAGGGATAAGATCAGTAGGTTCATGAAAGGGGTGTCCAATATAGTAGAACAAGAATGTTGTATGGCAATGCTTGTCGATGATATGGATATCTCACGCCTCATGGTGTTTGTCCAACAAATAGAAGAGTCAAAACTCAAAAAGAACAAGTCTAGGGAGAAAAATAGGGCTAGGATGGATAATGATAAGTCCTTTCATTATGGGTCTGATGGACACGGTCGTTCTAGGAATCGACAAGTTTTCCGGACAATGCTTTTCTAATGCTGCTAAGAATAAGGATGAGAGGGTTTCTACCCCTACAAGGGTTAAGTAATGAGTCCCTATCGCCCACTTGTGCTAGGTGTTGTAAGAGGAATGAGGGTAGGTGTTTGGCAGGTAGAGAAGGTTGCTTTAGTTGTGGTGTGAGTGGCCACATGATGAAAGATTGTCCAAAGGAAAAGGCCACAAGAAGAGAGGGTAAGCAAGTTGCCACTAGTGGTCCAGATGAGAGTTCTCAAAATAAGAATAGGTTTTATGCTCTACAATCTAGAGAAGATCAAGAGTGATCTCCTCATGTCCTTTCCGGTATGTGTTTCTTGCTTTATTAGATTCCGGTACTATTTGGTCTTTTTTGACTTGTTATGTTGGACTTTGAAGTTGTTTTTAGTGCGAATGATGTTTAGAAGAGCTTGTGTAGGTGATGAGTCCATGATTTGGACTCAGTTAGGGCTTTATTCGGATAGATTTAGTGTCCTCAAATGCTTATTTTGTGCCAATAACTGATGTAAAATCCTTGATTTCCAGGTATTTGGATTGAGGAACAAAGCACGGACACTAATGGGCAAACATGAACAAGGTAGCTAAAAGAACAAATAAAAGAAGGCACGTTGATCGCCTAACCCATTGGGCGAGTCACCGAATGGCTATTATCTCGCCTAAAGTTCTAGTGTGCCAAGCCCTGAAGGAGAAAATCAAGTCGGCAATAGAAATGAGCAGTCAGCGTGTCGCCGAGTGGTTCCATGATGCTATGTTGGATCGCCCAAAGTTACAGAACTTGAGGATGCTGAAGTCCAAAGCAAAAAGGCGATGGAACTGACCAAATGGCGGATCGCCGAGTTGATCGGCGATCCCGACTTACTGCGCTGAATAGTCCTTCACCACTTATTTTTGGTGACTATAACTACGTTTTTGAACATTTAGTTTAGTATCAGTGATCATAAGAAGCTTTCATAATAGAGAATTTTTAAGTTTTGGAGTTGGAACTCTAAGTATTGAGACAATATTTTCCTTATCTTTGAAGAATTGAAGTTTTCCATTTTTGAGAAATTGGAAGTGAGTCTTTGAGATTCATCAATTTGGACCTTTATAAAGACGAAAGTAATCTTACCCAGTTGATGGAAACGCAATTTGGTAACGATTTTTATCTTTTTATGATGTTTAGCTAAAACCCCAATTATTGGGGTGTGATTATGTGAATATGGGTTGATTTAGCTGATGGGTATTGTTAATTATCAGTTAAAATGTTGTTTAGAAGTTATTTCATTCAGTAATTGTGGTTTAATTTAAAGGGTTGTAGTTGCAAATGCAATTCTACCTTCGTGTTTTTGACTTGCTCAAGAGAGAGGTTTTAAAACCAAGATTACTAAATTGATGGTCTTTGGGTATTGGGTTGGGTTCATTTCGAGAGAGTGTATCCTAAACCCCTTTCCACACATTTAGCTTGAGAGAGTGAATGGACTAAAGCATAGGTTGTTCTTAATTACTTGCTTGTTGGTGTTCGAGAGAAAGCAACTTGATTCCGGGTAAATTGTTTGAGACAAAGTTTATCCCCACTAAAGTGTAGCTTATTTACTTATTTACAGCTATTCACTAACAGTTGCAATTATCCATTTGTCTATATTAGCCTATAATCCAATCACATCCCAAGAACCCGTCTCATTACTTGTAATTTCCTGTTATTTGCTGTTGTTGTAGCTGATAGTTGAAACAAAAATCCCCCATTATTTGACACTTGTGTCACCCCCTAATTTGAATTATATTTTTATTCGATACTGTCTATTCCTATGATTGACTTGAACAGATTCGTACTTTGCTATTGAATCTTAAACATGTACCACTCCCTGTGGGATTCGACCCCAACTCATTTAGTTGGGTTATATTACTGACTAACGATCGTTGACACTTATAATTGGATGAAGTGTCTTGATACGTGAAATCAAAATGGTGCCGCTGCCGGGGAGTGGTGTTGGTTAAGATTATTTGGTTAAGTTGAATTTCGTTCTTAATAGTTATAGTTGAACTTACTTATTTTTTGGTGTTCTTGTTTGTGTTTCGAAACAGGAAGTGTGAGTGTGAACGGAAGCAATGGTAGCCAAGTAGGCCACAAAGATGACATCGGAAACCTCAACGATGTCAATGAGCCTAATGCTAATGACCCCCATCTATTGGGTGGAATTGTTGCCATTTGCTTGCCTCCGATGGAAGGGAATGTTGTGTTCCATATTACAAGTACTATGTTGCAACTCTTGCAATTGAAGAGGTTGTTTGGTGGTTTGGCTCATGAGGATCCCCATGAGCATATTAGAAACTTCGTGGATATCTCTGTACCATTCTCCTTCAAGAACATATCCCAAGAGTCGGTCCGGTTGAGGTTGTTCCCATTTTCATTGATGGGAAAAGCACGTAAGTGGTTGACTGAGTTGCCACGAGAATCAATCACTTCGTGGGAGGAGCTGAACACCTCATTTCAAGTGCGATTTTTCCATCCTTCGAAGATGATTACTCTTCGGGACAACATTCAGAGCTTTAAGTGGTTGGACGGTGAGCCAATTCATGACATTTGGCTGCTATTTAACAAGTTGGTGCTACAATGCCCAACCCATGTTTTGCCTGACAACGTTTTGCTGCAATATTTTTACCGGAGCCTTAACTCAGTGAACAAGGGCGTTGCTGACCAACTTTCTCTGGGAGGTTTAATGCGGCAACCTTATGTGATAGCAGCTCAGCTCTTGGATGGAATGACCACGATAAATCGGGCTTGGTACAGCCGCGAAGATCAGGTCTCCCCTCTCACGTTTAAATTGACCAAGGAGCAGATGGAGGAAGACCAAGAGAGGGACCAGAACATGACCAAGATCATGGGTGTCAGGTGTGTTGATCCGGATGAGGCGAAGTTTGAGGCTTTGTATAACGAAGAGGTGAACTTCCTAGCCAACCAAGGAGGTGGTTATCGTTCAAACTACCTGAGGTAGGGTGGTAACCAAGGTTTGAAGGATCGTGATTGAGAATGGAGGGACCGAAACCCCACTTGGAAAGAGAGAGAAGGGGAGAAGGATAGATATGTTCCTCCCCATGAGCCCCAAAAGCCAAAGGATTCCGAGGGAGGTCGGTCGGAGGATATGCTTTCTCGTATCCTCAACAAGGTTAAGGGGTCAGAAAAGATTTTAAAGAAATGAAAAAGACGTGTCGACCCTTAGCCAGATGGTTACCTCCCATTCCGTCTCGATCAAACAGTTGGAAAGCCAAATGGGTCATATCTCGTCTCATCTAAATTCAAGACAACAACGAGGGTTGCCTAGTGATACTATGGCTAAACTCAAGAATGAGGTTTGAGTGTAGACTTGCATCGTGCCGTGACGTTAACTAAGGCGCTGCTTGGGAGGCAACCCAAGTTTATTTGCTTTCTTTTTTAGTTTGAAAAGTGGTGTGTTGATTGTGCAAATTAAAGTGTGGAAGGTGTTTGAAAAGTGCAGATTGGCAAGCTAAAAGTCCAGTCGCGACTCACCGGAGAGGTCGGCGAGCCCGACTTGGACCGTCGTTTGACTTAAGACATTTTGAAATTGGAATCTGTAAAACTAGGCGTGCCCGGGAGCTGATAGGCGAATCGCTGACTAGTTTGGCGATCTCGACTTTGTCCACCATTTGGACTTCCATATTAACTAGAATTCGTGTAAAACTCGGCGAGGTAATTGCCCACTTGGCGTGTCGCCAAGTGGGTCGGCGAGCAAAACATATGTCGCCGAATGGGCGAGAACTGGACGATTTTTAAGGCCAAAGGTTCAAAAGTTAAAACTCTTTCACTTTCCCTCACTTTTCAACTTTCTAAAATCACACCCGCACTATAGTACTCTAGATTATTGTGTTTTTACCGTAATTTAGTCGTCAAGTTTGTGTTCAAAGTTGGATTTCTTTGCCGCGTAGCATTTCAAAGTATTTATTCGGCTTCTAAGGTTGGTTTTTCAAACCTCGAGTTTGTATTTAGCGATTTTTAACTCATTTGCATTGATTTGATCTTAGTGATATGTGTTAGGCCTCTTTGATCATAATTGTGTATGTGTGTGCCTATTTTAATTCGAATATCATGCCTAGATTGCTTTATCATTGATTTCTCAAATTTTGCATGCCTTAAAATTGATTCAAATTGTGGGGTTGTGGTTGCATGTTATTGGGTCTACTCGGGTGAAGTCTGAGTAACCCGCATTTGTGCCAAATGACAAAAATTGTCCGATGATGGAGCGGTTGACGCCCTTCTTAAGGGCAAAGGTCATCAAACGGCCAAATTTGGCCAAACCAGGAGAAGTCTAAGTATCCCGGGGCATAGGTGTAATGGGTCTTAGTCTAATTAATGAAATGCATGTTTTGATTTTATTTTTGGCTTCGGGGTTGAATTTGGTAAATGAGGTTGCGAGTAGGCACGTTGGGCTGTTTGTCGCCGAACCACTCGGCGGTTGGCCGAAGTTCCCCTGATCACCTTTAATTTCTTGCTTAATCTTAAATATGATTCTGTAACTTTCAGTTAGAAGCCTGAGTTTGCCGAGTGCACTCGGCAACTCGCCGAGAGTCTTACTTGATCTCCCTTTCTGCGTCCCTAACCCCTAAAATGCACTGTAACTTTTGGTGGGGTAGTCCTTGCTCGCCGAATATTGTTGGTGATTCGCCAAAAGGCCCTTCCCATTATCGACATGCCATTTGTCTACGAAATTTTTGAGCCAATCGTTTCGGCGAGCCCGATCTGGCTTGCCAAAGTTATTTGCCGACTCACCGAACCGATCGGTGAGTCTATCTGCAACTCTGTTCATTTGTGCTTTTGCTTGAATTATTTCTAACTTTTTTTAATATTTGCAGATATGGCTAGACCTAAGGTAGCTGGTAGGTACATGCCGTCTCGCAAGAAGGCCAAGGGGATAAAGATCAACGAGGATGCATCTACATCCCAGGTGAAGGCTACAAACATTCCCACAAGTGGTGCGAAGGCAAAGGAAAAGTCAAAGCACATGCATCGCCACAGGCCAGCTCTGACAGTGACGGTGTCTATGCCACTCACCTCACCACTTTTGAGAGTGAGTGTAAGCACCAAGAGCATGAGGCTGTAACTTCTGAGCCTTAGGAGGATGAGTCGCTACTAGCCCAGAGAGCAGAGCTGCGCTCCAAGAGGATGAATGATCCATCTAGGATCAGGACCCCCCAGGCCACCACTACCACCCCTCCTGCTCCAGCACAAGCCGTGGTCCTAGAACTACCGGTAGATGGTCCTCCCCCTCGGTCAATGAACAGACTGAAGACTGAGGGACTGAGGACCATCATAGATGAGAAGAGGCTCTCTAATGATGGGGTGACAGACATGTACTCGGAGATCATGAGTTTCCTGAGATCGCAGAAATTCCAGCTCTACACCAATCCCCGTGGCACGTACATTCCAAATTAGGTCAGATAGTTCTACAGTGCTTACAGTGCCTTGATACCACAAGGGAAGAAGCCGCCAGCCAAAATCAAGCCGGTTGACTATGTGGTTGTGAAAGGCCGGAAGGTGAATTGTGATAGTGATATTGTTCTCTTCTCATATCCGGAGGATCGAGGCAGAGTATTTGAAATATGAGGGCGAGAAGAAGAAGGCAACCCTGGTGGATACTTCCCCGGTTGTGGATACAGATGCACTACCTGCAGAGGTACCTTTTCCTACTCCGACCCCTAGGCCATCAGGTACTTCTAGTATTGTCCGGTCTGATACTCTTAGTTCTTCTGCTGCTCCATTGCCTCCCAGATCTGGTATTGCTACTATTATTTCCTGGCCCCCGTTCATTCAGGCTGCATTACTACGAATAGGGAAGTTAGCCCATTCTGTTTAATGTCATGCCGCCAGACTTGAGTCCTCTGATGTTTGCGTAATCAAGACACAACTTCCAATGCAAGTGTCTACGATCGTACAATAGTTTAGTAACCCAACCAATGGTTGGGATTATTCCCATAGGGAGTGGTTTTGAGAATTAATAGAAAAAATAAAATTAAGTTCTAAATAGTCATAGCTAAAAACAGTAGCGAATGTAAACATGTTAAATCAAAGGGGGTAACGTAAGGGTCAATTAACAATGGGGGTTTTGTCACAAGTAAGCAAAAACAACAAAAAAACACAAAAAGTACTAATCAAGGAGACGGGATTCTTGGAATGTGATAGGATACGGGATAAATGAGATTATTGGGTAGATGCTTTTGATAGAGAATTCATAGAATAATTGTGACTAGGCTAGACTTTAAGGGGGATATTCTCTCTTTCGAGCAACTTACCCCGTTCCAAGTGGGTTTCTCTCGAACACCCTCTTGCCGAATGAAGAACAGCCTCCACCTTATCCCACTCACTCTCTGAAGCTGAGTGTGCAAGAATGAGACTAGGATTCGATCCCCGAGCTGAACCTCATGTCGACCCACTCCCACCTGCCATCAATTTAATAGTCTTAGTTTTACGACCTCTCTCTTGAGTAATCCAAAAACACATATATGAAATCGTATTTTCAACTACAAACTCATTAAGTTCATCCACAACTACTAAACGAAATCACATTTAAACTACGATTAAATTATCAGCAAGCAAGACCCAACAACTAATCTAACCCATATTCACAAAATCACACCCCAAGAATTGGGGTTTTAACTAGACATGTAAAATAGATAGAAATTTATACTAAAAATTTTTTGCATTCAAATGGGTATAAAGATTTAAGTCTTGATACAAGCTAAGATTAAAGAATAAAAAAGACCCAAGCCCAAATGCTTGGAGATGAAACCCTTTGAATCTTCAAGTTCTTCAAAACTCTCTGCAAACTTAGAACTCAAAAATAAAAGCTAAAAATTTATGATAGAACTATGTAAAATTTGATATATAAAAATCAGATACTAAACGAGTATTTATAATCTTTAAAGATTTCGCTGCATCAGATCACTCAGCGACGTTAGTCAAACTCGCCGATCAACTTGGCGATTCACCCTTTGGTGTAGTTCATCGTCGTCTTTCAATAGCCCTCAGCATCGTCGTGTTTTGGATCATTAGGCGACCTAATACTTATTCGCGGAACTACTCGGTGACACGCCGACTGCTCCTTTTCACCGCCAATTTGATCTTTTCCTTCGGTACTCAACACACTGGAACAAAAGGTGAATTGAGATAATTTGGTGACACACCGAATGGCTTCAGCGATCCGCAGATCTTCGTTTCTCCGTTCTTTCAGCTTCCTTTGTTCCTTTTTGCTCAATTGTGTCCATTCCTTTGTCTCCAAGTCTAAATACCTGATACTTAAGGTATTTTATTAGGTTTTGAGACAAAACATGCATTTGAGGACACTAAACTTATTAAAACATAGCCCCAAATGAGTCCATTTTGTGGACTCATCAACACCCCAACTTAAACTTTTGCTTGTCCTCAAGTAAAACTTAAGTTAAGAAGTTCAAAAAGAATGTCTTGAACAGTGCTACACAAGATTCAATCATGAATACACATAGAAAGACTCAATTTACTTATACAAAGATCAAATGTGCACTTAAAGATTCAAGTTGTGGCTCACCACTATCAAAGAATCTCGTGTTCACTATACTTGCTTCAAATGCAAGTTCAAGCTCAACTATAGTGTTCAAATGCCCTCACACAAAGAATGATTCCATTTTCATACACAATGAGTTAATCATTTAAAAGTTCTGAAATCAGATGCAACACTCACACTCAAAAAGAAGAACACACTGCATAATTTCACTCATAGGTTTTCCCGCATTTTCCAATAAACACTTGCTTCAGCTCACTCAAGATCAAGAAGATCTTTTCAAGGCTTGTAATGGGGCTGAGTGCAAAGGTATGGTCATTTAGGCTCAGTGACTTTTATCCTCATGAGATGTGGTATTATCAACACTTCTTTTCCTCTTCCTTCACCATTTTTGCTAGTGCTCATAAGTTATCCTATTATTCACTTTCCATGAATTGTTTGGAAACCCCATTTCTTTTGTACTTTATTCCACAACTTTCTTTTTCATTCCTTTTCTTTTTATTTCTCTTTTCTATCTTTTTTATTTATTTTTATTTTTTATCGAGGGGTTCTATTTTTCTCAAAACCATTGGTAAGAGGAGACTTTCCTTGCACTTCTTGACTTGCCCTTATCTTTTCACCACACCCCTTGGCCTATGTTGGCTATTCAACTAACCACAACTTCATGAGGATTATGGGTAATGGATAAAGAAAGGTCTAGTTTTCATCAAGTTTCTTCCAAAGGAAGGTAAGGCTCAAGGGGTGTTCAAAAGCGGTTCACACACTGACAAGGTAGGTCACAAAAGAGGTATATGTCAAATTGGCTCACACTCTTTGAAGTTGCCTAAGATCATATCAAGAGATAGCCTTACTTAGTCGACCGGGCTAACGGGGAAAATTCTAGGTGTTGTTATGCAAGGTTAACAGTAAGCTCATCACACAAGGCATGGACACTAAAGTCAAACAAGACTCCACACGTTCGCTAGTGTGCAATGTTCATCGCAAAAGAATCAATTTGATACATCGCTAATCACAACGAGATGCAAAGAGATCACATATTGTCTATGCAACTTCATTTGGTCTCATTGTAGTCATACATTCAAGTTCGTTCAATTATGAGCACTATTCAAGTCATCGATATTGATCAAAACCGAGAATTAAATTTGCTAAATAACAACCACTATCAAGTACATACAAGAGGTGGCGAAAACTTTTTTGGAAGGGTCAACATTATTTACAAAAATCATTTGCAATTTAAAGAAAAAGAAGCCACAAGCTCAAACCTTCCACGAAAGCAGTATTAACACAATTATAGCTTACAACGCAAATACATAAACAAAATACGATTAATGAATAGCACACAAAGTTGGGCCACACCCCACTTCAATTAAAAAAAATTGTCCTCAAATGCAAATAATAAAATATCCAAAATGTAAATTAAAAGAAGCAGAGAAGGAGGTAAAGAGGGGGTCCTGTCTACACACTCGCTCCGTCTGTCTTGGCATTAGTGTCCGATGCCTCACCTTGAGCCTGGGCATCACTGCCCGGAGTCGTCTGAGAAGAAACAACAGTACCCGACCTACTAGGAGCTACCAAGGGTGTATTCACCAAAAAGGCTTGCACAGTTGCATAGAATCCCTAGGTCCACGAAGGAACATTGGGATCTCTAATAGTGGTCTTCCTGTCAGAAGTGGGCCTCTTGCCCTTGCCATTATTTTCAGGTGGAGGTTTTTGTCTTCCCTTCTTTGGAGTATTTGACCCCCACTTCAGTTATTGTGATATACTGTACTATTTTTTGGGGTGGCATGACAATATTGGTCTTTAAGCATATCTTCGGGATACTCAGACTTTTCCCTACTAGACTCAACAACATGCAAGCACAACCCCACAAGATTTAACCAATTTTAAGGCACAAATATATGGGATTTTAACAATATAAACACTACGAGATAGATTTTCACAGGCATAAGCAAAAAAAATTAAGATCAGAGAGCCCCAACACGCATCACTAAAATAAGATCATTGCAATGAGTACAAAATTGCTAAAAATATAATTGGGTTCAGAAAACCAACCTTAAATGCCGATTAAAATAATTTGAAATGCTAGGCGGCAATGTAAAAGCTTTTTATCTTGAATTCCATGAGTCCGGAACTGCTGGAAGAGAGCCTTTAACCTTTTCCACAAATCATAAACTGACTCACCCTAAAATTTATTGAAACTTAGGATGTTATCCCTTAGCATCATAATTTTCAGAGGAGGGTGGTCTATTGGGTCACCATTGCTAGCAGATATGCTCAATTTTTCTGTTCGAAACAACAACAGAAAAACCAAAACTAAAAATTAAGTAAGTTCAACTATAATTTAAAAGAACAAAATTCAACTTAACTAAAAATTCTCAACTAACACAACTCCCCCGTAGCGGTGCCATTTTGATGTTTGTGTAATCAAGACACAACTTCCAATGCACGCGTCTACGATTGTACAATAGTTTAGTAACCCAATTAAGGGTTGGGATCGTTCCAGCAGGGAGTGGTCTTGTGAATTAATAGAAAAATAAAATTAAGTTCTAATTAGTCAAAGCTAAAAACATTATCAAATGTAAACATGTTAAATCAAAGGGGGTAACGTAAGCGTCAATTAACGATGGGGGTTTTTGTCACAATTAAGGAAAACTAGTAAAAAACACAAAAAGTACTAATCAAGGAGATGGGTTTCTTGGGATGTGATAGGAATATGGGATAAATGAGATTATTGGGTACATGCATTTGATAGAGAATTCATAGAATAATTGTGACTAGGCTATACATTAAGGAGGATAAGCTCTCTCTCGAACAACTTACCCCGTTTCAAGTAGGTTTCTCTCGAACACCCTCTTGCCGCATGAAGAACAACCTCCACCTTATCCCACTCACTCTCTCGAGCTAAGTGTGTGGGAATGAGACTAGGGTTAATTCTCTCGAGTTGAACCTCATGTCGACCCACTCCCACCAGCCATCAATTTAGTAGTCTTAGTTTTACGACCTCTCTCTCGAGCATGCCGAAAACAGATATATGAAATCGTATTTGCAACTACAATCTGATTAAGTTCATCTAGAACTACTAAATGAAATCATATTTAAACTACGATTAAACTATCAGCAAGCATGACCCAACAACTAATCTAACCCACTTTCATGAAATCATACAGCATGAATTAGGGTTTTAGCTAGACATGTAAAAGAGATAGAAATTTATACCAAAATTGGTTTGCATTCAAATGGGAATGAAGATTTAAGTCTTGATACAAGCTAAGATTGAAGAATCCAAAAGACCCAAGCCTAAATTATTGGAGATGAAACCCTTTGAATCTTCAAGATCTTCAAAAACCCTCTCCAAACATAGAACACAAAAATAAAATCTAAAATTATATGATAGAAATATGTAAAATTCGATATATAAAAATCTAATACTAAACGAGTATTTATAGTTTTTAAAGATTTATGTTAAATTGGTTCACTCGGCGACATTAGTCAGAATCGCCGATCAACTCGGCGATTCCCCCTTTGATGTAGTTCATCACCGTCTTGCGTTAGCCTTCAGCTTCATCGTGTTTTAGATCATTAGGTAACCTAGTACTTCTTCGCGGAACTGCTCGGCGACACGCCAACTTCTCCTTTTCACCGCTGATTTGATCATTTCCTTTAGGGCTCAACACACTAGAACAAAAGGCGAGGTGAGATCATTTGGTGACACGCCGAATGGCTTCGGCGATCCGCAGATCTTCATTTCTCTGTTCTTTCAGCTTCCTTTGTTGATTTTTTTCTCAATTGTGTACATGCCTTTGTCTCCAAGTCTGAATACCTGAAACTTAAGGTATTTCATCAGTTTTTGAGACAAAACATGCATTTGAGGACACTAAACCTATTAAAACATAGCCCCAAATGAGTCCAATTTGTGGACTCAACAACATCCATTTCGAGCATAATTTAGACAACCCTTATTGATGTTGTGACACCCTTGAGTACTACCATTGATGCCCTTGCAGCTAGAATTGTGGTGTGCGAGCGTGGTCAAGGGGCCACCGAGGAGGTGACAGATCTAAATGTTGTTATTGCTACGCTGAGGAGAGATGTGGACCAATTGAAGTCCACTGACATATCTATGATTTTCAAGACGGTGGAGATCCCAAATGTGCAGTTAAACCAGACATGCATCTGACTACCACCAGAGATGATATTAGAGTTGATAAGGCACCTGATTCTGAGTCTCAGGCGGAGACGGATGAGGAGATGATTGAGGTTGCTAAGGAGGTTTCTTATGAGGGCCTTACAGAAACTGAGGAGGCCATGGTAGATATAGTTGTGCAAACTTCTTTGGCAGATACACCTTTGGCTAACTCTAGTGGACATACTACTGTTGATGTAACTCCGGGCACTGATGCCTATGATTAGAGCACTACACCGGGCACTGATGCCCCAATAGATGGAGTGACTGTGTAGACATGATCCATTATTTTACCTCCCTCTCTGTCTTATCTTTTTATTGATTTTTGGATACTTTATTGCATTTGAGGACAAATTGTTTTTGTTTGTGGTGGGGTGAAGTACTTTCATACCTACCTTTTGTTTTGATGAGATTTTATGTATATGTTGGGTTTTTGAGATATAAATTATGTTTTGGTACTGTATTTTGTGGATGTTTGATCTTATGGCTTCTTTTTTTAATTTTAAATGATTTTTGGACCCTTCCAAAACAATTTGTTCCACCTCTTGATCGTGTTTGAATGTGGTTGTTCTCTTGCAAATTTGAGTATCGGTCTTGATCAGTACCAATGAGTTGAGTAGTGCTCATAATCAAACAAAAATGAATGTGCGACTACGATGAGGCCAAATGAAGTTGCATAGGCAATATGTGAACTTTTTGCATCTCATTCTGACTAGACGATTATCGAATTGAGCCTCTTGTGATGAGGGTTACACACTAGAAAAAGTGTGAAATCTTGTTTGACATTGGTGTCAATGCCTTGTGTGATGAGCTTACCGTGAACCATGTGTGACGACGCCTAGAATTTGCCCCATTGGTTAGGTTGACTAAGTGATGCTATGTCTTGAAATGCTCTTAGGCAACTTTAAAGAGTGAAACAATTTGAAATTATACCTCTATTGTGACCTACCTTGTGAGTGTGTAAACTTTGCTTGAACACCTTTTGAGCCTTAGCCTTTTTCTTGGAAGAAACTTGATGCAAATTATGACCTTTCTTTATCCCTTCACCCTTAATCCTCATGAGATATGGTTGATTTAAATATCCAACATAGGCCAAAAGCCTAAGTTAGAGGTGTGGTGAAAAGAGAAGGTAAATCAAGAAGTGCAAAGAAGTCCCCTTTGATTCATGAATGTGAAAAAGATGGAACCCCTCCATACAAAAAGAAAGAAAGAAGAATGAAAAAGTTATAGAATAAAGTTGTGAAAATGCAAAAAGAAATGGGGTGTCCATAGTCCATGGAAAGTGAATAATGGGGTGACTTCTGAGCATGAGTGGAAAATGATGAAGAAAAGGGAAGAAAGAATTGTCCATACCACATTTCATGAGGATTACAGCCAATAAGCTTAAATGACCATACTTTGCACTAAGCCCCATTACAAGCCTTGAAAAGACCTTTGTAATCTTGAGTGAGATGAAACAAGAATTGATTGGAAAATAAGGGTAAACCTATGGGTGAAGTCATGCATTGTGTTCATCTTTGTGAGTGTGAGTGTTGATTATGATTCCGGAGAAATAAATTGTTGAAACATTGTGTGTGAATGTGGAATCATTATTTGTGTGAGGGCATTTGAGTACATTTGTTGAGCTTGAACTTGCATTTGAAGCAAGTATTGTGAACTTGAGAATCTTTGATAATGGTAAGTCACAATTTGAATCTTTGAGTGAACAATTGTTCCTTGCATGAGTAAGTTGAGTCTTTCTGTGTGCATTCATGATTAAGTCTTCTGTAGCACTATTTGAGACATCCTTTTTGAACTGCTGAACTTGAGTTTTACTTGAGGACAAGCAAAAGTTTAAGTTGGGGGTGTTGATGAGTCCACAGTTTGGACTCATTTAGGGCTTTATTTTGATATATTTAGTGTCCTCAAATGCTTATTTTGTGCCAATAACTAATGTGAAATCCTTGATTTCCAGGTATTTGGATTGAGGAACAAAGCATGGATACTAATGGGTAAAATGGAACAAGGCATCTGAAAGAACGAAGAAAAGAAGGCAAGTTGATCGCCTAATCCATTGGGCGAGTCTCCGAATGGCTATTATCTCTCCTAAAGTTCTAGTGTGCGAAGCCCTGAAGGAGAAAATCAAGTCGGTGATATAAAAGACCAGTCGACGTGGCACCGACTGTTTCCGCTATGCAGTGCTGGATCGCCCAAAGTTACAGAACTGGAGGATGTTGAAGGCCAAATCAAAAAGGCGATGGAACTGGCCAAAGGGCAGATCGCCTAGTTGATCGGTGATCCCGACTTACTACGCCGAATGGTCCTTCGCAGCTTATTTTTGTTGACTATAAATACGTTTTTGAACATTTAGTTTAGTATCAGTGATCATAAGAATTTTTCATAATAGAGAATTTTTAGGTTTTGGAGTTGGAACTCTGAGTATTGAGACAATATTTTCCTTCGCATTGAAGATTTGAAGTTTCCATTTTTGAGAAATTGGAAGTGCGTCTTTGAGGTTCTTCAATTTGGACCTTTGTAAAGATGAAATTAATCTTACCCAGTAGATGGAAATGCAATTTGCTAACTGATGAGTCCAGAAATTGGACTCATTTAGGGCTTTATTTTGATAAGAATAGTGTCCTCGAATGCTTATTTTGTCTTAATATATGTTGAAAACTCTTAAGTTTCAGGTATTTGATGTTTTATTTAAAGCATGGACACTTAGGAGCAAAACGGAACAAAGAGGCTGAAAAGAATGAGGAAGTTGATGCTTGAGCATCGCTAAGTACACTTGGCGATTTGCCGAAGGGATTCACTCTGCCCTTTGTTCCAGTGCCCGAAGCCCTAAAAAAGAAAGAACAGAAGGCGATAAAAGGAGCAATCGGTGCTTCACCGAATATTTCTGGGAAGCAGTACTATAGCGCCCAATGGTCCAGAACGTGAAGATGCTGAAGGCAAGCATGAAACGGCGATGAAACAAAAGAAGGGTGAGTCGCCTAGTCATTCGGCGACATCGATTAACATAGTCGAAAGATCTGCCAACACTATTTTCTGAAGTCTATAAATACTAAACTTATTATTGATTTTAGAAGAGTCGAACATTTATTTTAATTTCTAGAATAGAATAGTACTTTTTGGGATATTTTCTCTCAAGTTTGGAGAGGGTTTTGTGGGAGACTTGAAGAGAGAAGGATTTCATCTTCCCAAAGTTGGAAGTGGGCCTTCTCCGTTCTTCTTCCTTTTCTTAAATCAAGGTTTAATTTCTTATACCCATTTGATTTTAGTATCATTTTAGGTGTATTTTGTTATTTCTTGATGTGTGGCTAAAGCCCCCATTCTTCGGGTGTGATTTAGCAAATATGTGTTGATATTGTTGTTGGGTCATGCTTGCTGATAGGTTAGATGCATTTTAATGGTGATTTCACCTAGTGGTTGTGGTTTCATATAATGGGTTTGTAGTTGCAAATACAAAACCAGTGATGTGTTTTCAGCTTGCTCGAGGGAGGTCGCGAAGCCAAGACCACTTGACTGATGGCCTAAGGAGTGGGTCGACATGATGTTCAGCCCGAGAGGGTGAACCCTAGTCCCATATCCTAAAACTCAGCTCGACAGAGTGAGTGGGGTAAGGTGTAGGTTGGTCGTCATGCGGCTAGTGGGTGTTCGAGACGAACCCATTTGAAACGGGGTAAGTTGCCCGAGAGGGAACTTATTTCCATCTAAAGATTAGCCTAGTCACTTTTAGCTTGTAAATTTCCTATCGAAAGTATGTACCCAATGATTTATCTCAACTTGTATTGCGGTCACACCCCAAGAACTTTCTCCCATACTTGATTTTCTTGTTTACTTTTGTTGTTTTTACTACTTGTGACAAAACCCCCAATTGATATTTGACACTTTTGTGTCACCCCCTTTAATTTACAATGTTTTTGTTCGTTAATGTCTTTAGCTACGACTAATTAGAACTAAATTTATTTTTCTATTAATTCTCAAAACCACTTCCTTGGGACACGACCCCAACCTTTAGTTGGGTAACTATATTATCGACGATCGTAGACACTCGTACTGTAGGTTAGTATCGTTGGTCACAATAAGCATCTAAATGGCACCGCTGCCGGGGAGTGGTGTTATTTGAGAATTTTTAGATTAATAGAGTTTTTGTTCTTCTTAGTTGTAGTTCACTAACTTTACTTCTAGTGTTGTTTTTCGTTGAGTTTTCTAATTAGGTGAGCATGGTGGAGCAGAGTAGTGGCAAATTGGTTGAAATAAGCCAAGGAGTCCAAAAGAACCTCACGCTGACCGCACTGGCATCTCACCTAAACGATTTGGCCACCAAAATCTTAAAGGTGGATGTTCAATGCAACAAGTAGGGGAATTATATACCCTCTCATGAGCAGAAGAAGTCTAGAAATGGGGAGAAAAATTGTGTGGAGGACACACTTCACATCATTCTCCAAAAGATCACCGATCAAGATCGGTTGTTGGAAGAAATGAAAGATAGTATTAAAATGTTGAATCAAATGATTTGATCTCACTCTAGATCAATTCAGCTATTCAGGTCACTCCTGAGTTTTGCAGAGCCTCATCTCCACCCAAATGACATATTAGGGGCATCTAGTGACACTAGGGCCAACCCGAATAACGGAGAATGAGACGGAACTTGTGTCGTCCCATGACATAAAATAAGGTGCTTCCTGGGAGGCAACCCAAAGTTTTACTTCTTTTAATTATTCTATTCGAATAATGGTGTGCTGATTGTTTAGGTTAAAGTGAAAAAGGGGTTGAAAAATGCAAGTTGGCGAGCCAAGGAGCCGGTGGGCGAATCGCCGAACCTATCGGCGATTCTGACTTAATCCACCGTTGGGACCCCAAAATAAGGGATGTCCTGTAAAACTCAGTGAGGAAAGTATGCGTTTGGTGCGTCGCTGAGTTGATCGACGACAAGACTAACATCGCTGAATGACCGAGAACTAAAAGGTTATTTAACGGCAAAAAGTCAAATTTTTGAACCTCTCACTTCCCCTCGTTTTAGACTTCTCAAAATCACACCATAGGTACTTTTTCTTAGATTTTTACCATTCCATTAGTATCTTCGTTGGCAATTAGTGCTTGGGGTTTGCATCTCTTTGCTGCCTAGCGTTTCAGGAAGCAATTTGATCGGCATTAAAGGTTAGTCCATAAAACACCAAATTTCTCATAAAAGTTTTTACACTCATTTGCAATTGTAGTATCAGGATGATGTGTGCTGGGCCTCTCTGATAGAAATAGGTTGTTATGCTATGCGTAATTCAAACTTAGTTGCCTGAAATATTTTAATAGTTGAAGGCCTTATTGTTTGTTCTTTAATTTAACTGAGATTGCAATGGGTTCTGCTTGATTTTTTTATATTGGTTGGGTAACACCTAGATAGCTCGCATTTGTGCTAAATAATGAAAATTTCTCAATGAAGGAATGTGTGACAACATTCCTAAGGGTGATCGTAGTTAAATAGCCAAATTTGGCAAAACCGGAAGAAGTCTGAATATTCAGGGGTGATGGAAAGTATGGGTCTTCTGTGAATTTCGTGTATGCACGCTTTGATTTCGTTTCAAGGGACTGTAAGGTCAATTATAAGAAGTGGGTTGAAACGTAGGCACGTTAAATCAGTCGGCGAGCTGGGTCGAGCTCGCCAAATGATTTAGTGGTTCGCCTACTGGTCTTAGATTGCTCTTCATTAATGTCCATAGTATTGAGAGATCCATAACTTTTAGCGAACACATTCGTGATCGCCTTAAGTAGTCGGCGACTAGCCAATAGGACTTTAGACCGCCCTTTGCATGCCCCCTTTTACCCTCTTGTACGGTATCTTTTGGCGGACAACTTCGTCATCGCCGAAAGTAATCCCCATCTCGCCAAATAGACTTTTTCATTACTTATTTTCCATGATTTTAAGTTAATCCCTTCAGCGAGTTTGACCTAGCTCGCCAAAGAGATTTGGCGACTCGCTGACTGATTGACGAACCTTTCTGCTTCAGATTTTCTGTGTTTTAGTGTGATTGTTCTTCTGACTAATCACAAACTTTTGCAGATATGGTATGCACAAACCTAAAAGCACTACCTCAGAAAAAGGCAACGGGAATTACAATCACATCCTTCACAGAAAAGAAAGCAAGATCTCCCACCGGGAGATAAAGGCAAACGAAAGAAGCATATCGCTAGAAAAGGGTCTGTTATTGAGCCAAACTTTCCTGAGCTGTATGATGAAAAACCCTTGATTGACTGACAAAATAGGCTCAGGGATAGACCTCAATCAATACCTATCAGAGTTAGATCAGCTGCAACTCCTTCGGCTACGGGAATCAGTGCCAAACCAGACACCACCTCTAGTGACCCCTGTACTCACAGTAGCTCCACCCAGATTGCTGAACAGGTTGAAAGGCGATGGTTTACGAACCATTCTAGAAGAAAATTTACTATTGGTGGAGGGTTTAGGGGGTAAGCATGTTGAGGTGCTTGACACGCTCAAGTATGATGAGTTCGAGCAGTTCACTACACCCCGGGGCCGTTACATTCCTTCCTTGGTTCGGGAATTTTACTTAGCCTATGGGGAGTTGGTCCCAAAAAATAAGAAAAAGGCTAGTGAGTTTCGACTAGTGAACTCGGTTAGGATGAGAGACAAGGAGGTCGAGTGTAACAACGAGCATATTAATTATGTATTGGGTCGATCGTTGCACTCGGTATTGCCCTAACAGGGTTTACCTATAATTCCGTCCCTGGATGATTTGAAGGGTTTGTTGCTCAGATGATTTCTGATATCACCCCGAGGTGGTTGGGTGCGGGAGCTTCGATTGAAAAAAGGGACATGAATATCGCCTCCCGGTACTAGTTTGGCTTCTTCAGCAGCACTATCATGCTATCCCAAAACGAGTCCATTCTGTGTCATCCTAAGGCGGCTTGCCCTGGTTCTATCATGGCCAGGAGGCGGATCGACCTGGTACTGCTGGCTTCACAGGAGATGGTTATGAGAGACAAACAGATACATATATCTCTGCCTTTTCCTATTCATCATCGAGTTATGTCGGAGTCCCTTGGGACCCTGCCAGCTAAATAGAAGTCACCCTGTCTTCTTCCACCAATAACCGGCATATAAAGGCTGAGTTCACACGAGAGGAGGATGGAAGGAGGAGAGCATCCGCAGCACATACTTCTCCAGAAGTCAATGTTGACTCATTGCCAGTAGAGGCACCTTCGTCTAACCCGACATCTGAGCCCTTAAGTTTACCAACTCCTTCTTCTTCTTCCTCACATGCTCCAGGTGCTTCCTCATCCTCCCAGCCTACCAGGATCACTCAGGCAATGATTCTAAAGATGGGGTTGTTGGCCTATTCAGTTGATGTGAGAGCTACCCGATTGGAGAGGTCTATTCCAGGGATCATCGATAGGGCCATACTAGCAGCATTTACCCCACTTCAGACCTCTATTGATGCCCTGACAATGAGAGTCACTTCTTGCGAAAGCAGACAGAGGGAGGCCTCTGAAGTGGCGGCTTTAAAAGCCGATATTGCGAATTTGAGAAAGGACGTAGACTACCTTAGTCTACTGACTTCACTTCACTGATAGAGAATGCAGATGATGAGGATGCTCCTGGGACCACCGGAGATGTGCCGCGGGACGACGCAACACATGCAGAGTCGGATGCAGAGACCGATGAGGAGTTGATATCAGTATATTCTGAGGAGACACTAGAGAGGAGAGATGAGGGAATATTCAGAGACTTGACAGATCTTATAGAGACGACTGTGCAGCCAGTGATCTAGACATTGCCAGCTGAGATGTCCACAGCAGCTCCTAGTGGATCTGGCACTGCTATTCAGTCTGAGGCTACTCCGGGTACTTATGCCCATATAAAGACTGCTCCATCAGCTACTGAGGCCCAGACAGAGAGAGAGCCTGCATAGACAGGACCTTCATTCACCCCTCTCTGTCTTATTATATTTTCTAATTCTGATACTTTTATTTTCATTTCAAGACAACTGCTTTTATTTGTGGTGGGGTAAGACCCACTTTGTTTTGCTTGTTTCGAATATTTGTATTTTGGTGTACATTTGAGTTATCTGTTTTTAATAATGTGTCTTTAAAACTGCTTTGCAATTGTTTGAGTGTGTGGCTCCATTTCCGCTTATTTTTAATTGCAAAATGACTGACCCTTTCAAAAAAAATTGAGTTTTTCGCACATTTTTGCTACCCTTCGTGAGTTGAATGTGGTTGTTCTTTCGCAAAAAGATGAGTCTTAGTTTCTATCAATACCGATGACTTGAATAGTGCTCTCAATTGAACGAAAATGAATGTACGGCTATGGTGAGGCCAAATGAAGTTTTATAGACAATATTTGAACTCTTTGCATCTTGTTGTGATTAGCGATTTATCGAATTGATTCTCCTGTAATGACCGTTGCACACAAGTGAAAGTGTGTAGTCTTGTTTGACTTAAGTGTCGATGCCTTGTGTGATTAGCTTGCTTTGAACCATGCATGAATAAACCTAAAATTTGCTCTATTAATCTGATTGATTTAGAAAGATGTCCTATTGATATGATCTTAGACAACTTTAAAGAGTGTGAGCCAAATTTGACATATACCTCTTTTGTGGCCTACCCGTGAGCGTGTGAAACTCTTTTGAACACCCCTTGAGCCTTACATTTCTTTGGAACAAAACTTGATGAACCGTAGACCTTACTTGACCCACGACCTATAATCCTCTTAATTTGTGGTTAGTGAATAGCCAACTTAGGCCAAAAGCCTAAGTTCGGGGTGTGGTGAAAAGGAAAAGGAGGAGTCAAGAAGTGCAAGAAAAGTCTCCCTTAACCCATGGTGTTGCAAAACAATGGAAACCCTTCAATCTAAAAAAAAAAACTTGTGGAATAAATATAAAAGAAATCGGGTTTCCAAGCAATCCATGGAAGTGAATAAAAAGATGACTTAGAAGCACTAGAAAAAAAAATTGAAAGAGGGAAAGAAGGGAATACCGAACACTACACCTCACGAGGATGAAAAAGTCACTGAGCCTAATTGACCATACCTTTGAACTCAGCCCCATTACAAGCTTTCAAAAGACCTTTTTGATCTTGAGTAAGGCAATTCAAAAATCGATTAGAAAATAAGGGCAAACCTGTTGGTGAAAACATGCATTGTGTTCCTCTTTTTGAGTGTGAACGTTTCATCTGATTCGTGATATTAAATTAATTAACCTATAGGTGTGAATATGGAATCATCGTTTCTGGGAGGGCATTTAGATACTCTTTGTTGAGCTTGAACTTGCACAAGTAGCAAGTATTGCGAGCATGAGAATCTTTTGTAGTGGTGTGTAACAACTTGAATCTTTGAGTACACAGTTGAATTATGCATAAGTACTTTGAGTTTTGTTGTGTATGTTCATGATTTAGTCTTGTGTAGCACTATTTGAGACACCTTGTTGAATGGCTGAACTTTAGTTTGCTTGAGGACAAGCAAAAGTTTAAGTTGGGGTGTTGATGAGTCCACAAATTGGACTCATTTAGGGCTTTATTTTGATAAGAATAGTGTCCTCGAATGCTTATTTTGTCTCAATATCTGATGAAAACTCTTAAGTTTCAAGTATTTGAAGTTTTATTGAAACCATGGACACTAAGGCGCAAAAAGGAACAAAAAGGCTGAAAAGAATGAAGAAGGTGAAGCCTGAGGATCGCCAAGCACACTTGGTGATTCGCCGAAGGGATTCCCTCCGCCTTAAGTTCCAGTGCGCGAAGGCCTGAAGAAGAAGGATCAAAAGGCGATGAAAGGAGCAGTCAGCGCTTCACCGAATATTTTCGCGAAGCAGTACTATACCGCCCAATGGTGCAGAATGTGAAGATGATGAAGGCAAGCCCGCAATGACGATGAAATAGAAGAAGGGCGAGTCGCCGAGTCATTCGGCGACATAGACTAACCTCGCCGAAAGATCTGCCAGCACTATTTTATAAAGTCCATAAATACTAAATTTATTATTAATTTTAGATGATTCGAACATTTATTTTAATTTCCAGAATAGAATAGTACTTTTTGGGATAATTTCTCTCAAGTTTGGATAGGGTTTTGTGGGAGATTTGAAGAGAGAAGGATTTCATCTTCCCCAAGTTGGAAGTGGATCTTCTCCATTCTTCTTCCATTGCTCAAATCAAGGTTTAATTTCTGATACCCATTTGATTTTAGTATCATTTTAGGTGTACTTTGTTATTTCTTGATGTGTGGCTAAAAACCCTATTCTTGGGGTGTGATTTAGCAAATATGTGTTGATATTGTTGTTCGGTCTAGCTTGCTGATCGGTTAGATGTATTTTAATGGTGATATCACCTAGTGGTTGTGATTTAATTTAAGGGGTTTGTAGTAGCAAATACAATACCACCGATGTGTTTGCAGCTTGCTCGAGAGGGAGGTCGCGAAACCAAGGCCACTAGACCGATGACCTAAGAAGTGGGTCGACATGAGGTTCAGCCTGAGAGGAACTCATTTGAAACGGGGTAAATTGCCTGAGAGGGAACTTATCTCCATCTAAAGCTTAGCCTAGTCACTATTATCTTGTAAATTTCCTATCAAAAACATGTACCCAACGATTTATCTCAACTTGTATTGCGGTCACACCCCAAGAACTTTCTCCCATACTTGATTTTTTTGGTTACCTTTGTTGTTTTTACTACTTGTGATAAAACCCCCAATTGATATTTGACACTTTTGTGTCACTCCTTTTAATTTACAATGTTTTTGTTCGTTAATGTCTTTAGCTACGACTAATTAGAACTAAATTTTATTTTTCTATTAATTCTCAAAACCATTCCCTTGGGACATGACCCCAACTTTTAGTTAGGTTACTATATTATCGACGATCGTAGACACTTGTACCGTAGGTTAGTGTCATTGGTCACGATAAGCATCAATAACTATTTTTTATCCTTTTATGATGTCTAGCTAAAACCCCAATTCTTGGGGTGTGATTATGTGATTATGGGTTGATTTAGCTGATGGGTATTGCTAATTGTTAGTTTAAATGTTGTTTAGAAGTGATTTCATTCAGTATTTATGGTTTAATTTAAAGGGTTGTAGTTGCAAATGTAATTCTACCTTCGTGTTTTTGGCTTGCTCGAGAGAGAGGTTTTAAAACCAAGATTACTGAATTGATGGTCTGTGGGTATTGGGTTATCATGGGTTCAGTTCAAAAGAGTGAATCCTAAACCCTTTTTCACACATTCAGCTCGAGAGAGAGTGAATGGACTAAAGCGTAGGCTGTTTTTAATTGCTTGCTTGTTGGTGTTCAAGAGAAACCAACTTGATTCGTGGTAAATTGTTCGAGAGAAAGTTTATCCCCACTAAAGTGTAGCTTATTCACTGATTTACAGCTATTCAATAACAGTTTCAATTACCCATTTGTCTATATACATCCCAAGAATACGTCTCATTACTTGTTATTTCCTGTTATTTGTTGTTGTTGTAGCTGATAGTTGACCATGGCTTGTGAAGGGTCTTGTTAAGTCTCCGTAGGTTTGTGGGAGGCAAAGCCTTGAGGCCTAGCTACTGCCTAAGGGACCACGACAATCACCACGACCCGTTGTCTTGACCACGGATCATGGGAGGTCTCGTGGTCATTCATTAGGTATGTGGAGGGCAAGGATCAAAAGCCTAGCTACTGGTCCAACACCACGAGTAGAACCACGGTCAGTGGTGAGGACCACGACCCGTGGTGCCTCTCTTGAAGCTTGAACAATAGGCTGCCAAGTAGATGACTTAATGGGAAATTCCAAACGTGGGAGTTATTGGGTGGGGTCATTTTATTTAGTGTTAAAACCCTTATATAAGACATTTTATTCTTTTAACCACCCATTTAAGTCACTTTTTCACAAGACCAAAATCAAAATCCCCAAATTAGTCTTCTCTCAAAGACTCCATTGTTGAAAGCTTGTGTAGGGCTTTGAATAATGGTATGTTAGCTTATTTATCTATGGGTTCTTCCACCCATAGATCCCCCTTAGTTTTCCCCCAATTGTGAAGTACAACCTAATTTATGCTAGGGTTTCTTCATATGCTATGGGTAGTGATAGGTATGATTCCAATTGAGTGGCTAATACCCAATTATGATTGATATAGTATCTAATTGTGATATTATGATGAATTTATGTGATTTTCATTATTACCCTAGTCTAATTGATGAAGGTGAATTATGTGGGTTATCACCATGAAAGGTGAAATTGAAGGTTCATGAGTGATCTTCTAGAATCAATACTTTTAGTAGTAATTGTCTAAGCTTAGAAACATATATACATGGGTTGAATTATAATAGAATATATATGATGGACCATGATGATTAATGATCTCCATTAGGGCTATATGATGAATTACAATTACAATTGCTTAGAGAAGAAGCTTGTGACTAGAATGTCTTGAAATATGTACGTAGAATTTGAAAGGTCCTCTCACATAGAAAGATTCAAGGTTGAAAGCTAATCACCTAAAGTGAATCAAATCATGTTATATTAGAATAGCTTGAAGTTGTGGCATATGTTCCCTTTATGTATCGCTTGGCTTGGTAAGACAAGACTAAGATTGGTAGCTTAGGATTGAGGACCTATATCCTCCTAAGGGTAGCTTGACTTAGCATTGTAAGATGCATGTCAAGGGTAGCTTGAGTTAAGGATAGTCATGGTAGCCTAGGATAGAGGATTTACACTCTCTTAATGGTAGCATGAACTAGCATTCTTAGGATGCCTTCAAGGGTAGCATGACTTGGTTCGGCCAAGACCATTTCATGGTAGCTTAGGATAGATTACACATACTCTCCTAAGGGTAGCTTAGAATTGAGACATCATACTCTCATAAGGGTAGCTTACACTAGCATCTTAGGGTGCTTTTAAGGGAAGCATGGCTTAGTTGGTTTAAGACTATTTCATGGTAGCTAGTATGGAACACTTGTACCCTTCCTAGAATAGCTTGGACTTGCATGACAGTATGCCTCCAAAGGTAGTTAGTTTAACATATTATAGTCATGTTAGCAAGATAACTAGCTTGGTCTAGCCTAATAGGGTGCCATTCTTTGGTAGTCTAGAATGATAAGTAGTAATCATTTAAGTAAGATAGCCTAAACTATATGGATAGTAGTATGGGATGCTATTCATACATTGCACAAGTATGACTTGAAGCTACTTATAATGTGTTCTACTTTGGGTTGTTGCTATAGTTACCTTCCAAGACATGATTGACGTAATGTGATAATACCCTTGTCTATATGAAGTAAGCTAAATAATGAAAGTAAGTGAATGGTAGGTATGGATATGGTGACTTCAACGTCATGCTTAGTGTGAATGGTATTATGGGATGCCCTTCATGCATTACACAAGTGTGCTTTGAGGTTTCTTAGGAGTATAGTACTCTGATGATATGAAATCCTAAGACTATTCTATGCATGTAGAGTATGATTAAGATGGCCAAAAAGGGATGCTTATCTTGAATTGTATTATGGGATGCTATTCATGCATTGCACAAGTATGCCTTGAGGTTACTTGAGAATAGTCCTTTATGATATGAATGATTAATAGTTGAGTAAGGCTTATATGATGCTTATGATGGAGACTTTGCTTATTATTGTGATATTGTCTCTTGTGCTTATAGTTTATGTTTCTTGAAGTATTTCATATGATTATTGATTATGTCTTATATTGACTAACCCTTGTCTTATGCTCTTATGATTATGCTAGCCAACATATTTAGTACATCATGTACTAACGTATACTTTGCCTACATTCTCATCAAATGCAGGGTTGGAGATTGAGTTCTACTCTTGAAGATAAGTTTCTAAAAGTTGCAAGGAGTTGAAGATTTGGTGAGTCCTTACAGCTTCGAGGACAACATCCTTTATTTCCTTTATGTCTTTTTTTCATGTTGAGACTATTGTATGGGCTGTGTCCCAAGAGTTTATTCTAAAGTTGTAGTAGATGGTTTGAAACAAAAGTGTAGTAAAGACTTCCGCTTGCATTTTATGACAATATTCCATTTTATGGATAAAAGTTTTTTAAAATTTTTGTACTTTTCTATTATCTTATGTTATGATATGCTAAGGGCTTGTATGAGACCCCTTCGGGGTCAAGTACACCATGTTACACCTAGGGTGTACCCTTGGGTCGTGACATGTCTTTATATCGTATGACATGGGTAATCGCTTCTTGTCTTTCACTTAGAGAGCATGGGTAATCGCCTTTTCTCTCAACATTAACATAACTTCTTACTTATCAGTTCATTTTAGGTGATAAGACCTTTCAACCCTAAGAACCCTTATTATGTTAGAAAACCCCTTCACAATTCATGATTACATGTGTATATGAGAAATCCTTTCAACAACAACAACATTATTGATACCTCACTCTCAAAGCATCCTTAAAACATCTATATCAATTTCATAAGAACATACATAATTCTATAATTCACCTTTCAAGGTTAAAGACCCACTTTCAATCATCAACATCTAGAAAACATTGGTTAGACATGGGTTCATAGAAATTCATCATAAATTCATGGAATTCTATCAATTAATGTTTGATTTCATATATTCTTCCTTCATAATCCAAAATCCATATTATATGCTCATAACTTCGAAAACATGAGGATTACATGGGTTCATGGGGGATCACCCTAAAAACATGGAATTAACCCAATTCATGCATAAAAGATCATAAATCAATCAATCAATCAAATTAATAATTAGGAGAACCTATAACATAGAAGAAAACCCTAACTCAATTGGGGATTTCTAACATTGAAAATTGGAGAATTTGGGAACTACATGAATGGAAGGAATCCATGGATTAAAACTATCATACCTCAATGCCAAAAGCTTGTCTTCAATGATGGAATTGGAGACTTTCCTTGAAGCCCTAGGTTGAACCCTTCTTCTTCAAGTTTTCTAGAGAGAAAAATATTTTGGAGAGGAAGAACTTGATCTTCTTTGGAAAATTTAAGAGAATGACAAGAACGGGTGAAATTTGGAGTTAAAATCACTTATATAGGGGCTCTAGTAAGGAAAAAAGGACATAGTATCAAGATAAAATAATTAGGAAAAGATCCAACTGCCCTTAACTTACAGTTGGTGAGAATATTAAGATTGAGGCCCACATGAGCCATCAAGGAATTCACGGGCCGTGGTGGCAGCTGTGGTCCTTGACTAGTGGTTTGGAAAACTTACCCCAAAATCCCCCTCACCTCACCACCCACTCCACGGGCCGTCTAGTGGATCGTGTAGAGGGGCAGCCTTAAAGTTGCTACTGCCTCCCCCCTTCATAGGCATCAGTACGTGCCATGGTTCTCATAACGGGCCATCCAGGTGCTCGTGAGATGGGAGCCCTCTTTTCCTTGACACTGTGACCCTTCACGAGCTACACCACACCTCGTGGTACCCTTCACGAGTCGTCTAGGCCTTGGTGAAAGGTGTCCAAGATCAGTCTTGGCTTGTGACCTCTCACTTGGTCCCTTCCTTAGCCTACTAGATTGCGAGGTATTATATCAAGGGAATATGAGTTTGAAGGAATATAATTTGAAGTTCACACAATTGTCTAAATATGCTCCTACTATGGTTGTCGATCCTAGGTCAATGATGAGTAAGTTCTTTTTGGGAGTGTCTGAGATGGTGGTTACAGAATGTCGTACCGCAATGCTTATCAATGATATGGACATTTCTCGTCTCATGGTTCATGCTCAATAAATTGAAGAGGAAAAACTTAAAGAAGGGTCTAGGAAGGCAAAGAGGGCTAAGACCGGTAATAGTAACTTCTCACACTCAAGGTCCGGTGGACATGGTTGCTCTAAGTTCCGATAAAGGGTTTTGGATCAAGGCTCATCCATTGCTCCACCTAATTTCATCAAAGATAGGGTTTCTAACCCTAATCCTCAAGGAGGGAATGGTAGTGGATCATCATTGCCTACTTACTCTAAATATGGAAGGAAGCATGAGACCAAGTGCTTAACCGGCATGGCTGGTTGCTTCGGTTGTGGAAAAAATGGTTATAAAATAAGATATTGCCCAATGCTTACGACTAAAGGGAGAGAAGTTAAACAAGCTCCATTTAGTGGTTCGGGTTCAAGTGCCTCAAAGAAAAACCAATTATATGTACTTCAGACTCATGGTGAACAAGAGTGTTCTCACGATATGGTTAACGGTATGTTGAAGCTCTTCCAACTTGATATCTATGATGTACCTTAACTCAGTGCTACCTTTCCTTTTTGGGACGCCATATATGGATATGAGGTTTGATGTTCTTCCAGATGTGTTGTTAGATCCCTTTTTAGTCTCTACTCCTGTTGGTGATTCTATTATGGCTAAGAGGGTCTATAGAAAGTGTCCCATCTACTTATCCCATAGAGTCACACATGTTAACCTTGTAGAGCTTGATATTTTAGACTTTGATGTTATCCTTGGTATTGATTGGCTGCATGCATTTTATTATTCTATTGATTGTAGAATTCACATAGTCAAGGTTCAGTTTCCGAATGAACCCATCGTAGAGTGGAAAGAGGAAAATTCTATGCCTAAGGGTCAGTCTGTTTCTTGTGTTAAAGCTAGAAAGATTATTTTAAGGATTGTATTTACCATCTAGTTAGGGTGAGGGATATAGATTCTGAGACCCCTACTCTTGAGTCGGTCCAAGTTGTAAATGAGTTTCCGAAAGTGTTCCCAGATTAGCTATTGGTATTCCTACCGAGTGGGAAATAACTTCGGTATTGACCTTCCCCAGATACACGACCTATCTCTATTCCTCCTTATCATATGTCTCCGGTGGAACTTAGGGATTAAAGGAGAAATTGAAAGACTTGTTCGATAAGGGTTTCATCCGACCGAGTATCTCTCCATGGGGTGCTCCAGTTTTGTTTGTTAGAAATAAAGATGGTTCGCTTCGTATGTGTATTGACTAACGATAATTGAATAAAGTTACCTTTACGAACAAATATCCCCTCCTAAGAATAGGTGATTTGTTCGACAAACTTCAAGAGGAAAGTTACTTCTCTAAGATTAACCTCCGGCCAGGTTATCACCAATTTAGGGTGAAGAAAGATGACATTTTGAAGACAACTTTCCGAACTCGCTATGGTCATTATGAGTTTTTGGTAATGTCATTTGGTTTGACTAATTCTCCGGCAGCATTTATGTATTTTATGAATAGGGTGTTTAGACCATAACTTGATATGTTTGTAATTGTGTTCATTAATGATATATTGATTATTCAAGGAGTGAAGATGAGCATACAAATCATTTGAGGATTGTATTGGAAGTTCTCAAGGACCAGCAACATTTTGCAAAGTTTAGTAAATGTGAGTTTTGTTAAGGTCCATGGCTTTTCTTGGTCATATTATTTCCGGTAAGGATATTGAGGTAGATCCTAAGAAGACGAATGTAGTTAAGTTGGCCTAAACCTCTATCTTCTCCGGATATTAGAAGTTTCTTGGGTTTAGCCGGCTACTATATAAGTTTTGTCAAAGCATTTTCATTAATTGCCTCTCCATTGGCGACACTGACTCAAAAGAAGGTTAAGTTCATATGGTTCAAAGCATGTGAAAAGAGTTTCCAAGAATTGAAAGATAGACTTATTTCTGCTTCGGTGTTGACTTTACCGGAAGGGACTGATGGCTTTGTTGTTTATTGTGTTGCCTCAAGAATTGGGCTAGGATTTGTACTTATGAAAAATGAAAAAGTCATTGTCTATGCCTCAAGGCAACTTAAAATTCATGAGAAAAATTATCCTACGCATGACAGTAAACTAGCGGCGGTTTTTTTTTCCTTAAAGATTATGAGGCATTATTTGTATGGTGTTCATGTGGATGTCTTTACCGACCACAAGAGTTTGCAATACGTGTTTAAATAGAAAGATCTAAATCTTCGCCAAAGAAGGTTTCTAGATTTACCAAAGTACTATGACATGAGTGTTCTCTATCATCCTGGTAAAGCAAATGTGTTGGCAGAAGCTCTTAGTCGATTATCGATGGATAGTGTTGTTCATATAGAGGATGATAAAAAGGAACTAGTTTGTGATGTTCATATATTGACCCGATTGGGTGTTCGGCAAGTTGACTCTACCAAGGGTGGTGTTATGGTTCGCAAGGAGTCAGAATCATCATTAGTGGCTTATGTGAAAGCCAAGCAAGGTCTTGATCCGACTTTGATTGAATTGAAGGAAGCACTGCTTAAGAAGTTCATAGATGTTTTGTCCCAAGAGGGAGATGGTGTATTTAGATATCAAGGTCGTTTATGTGTCCCGAATGTGGATGACTTGAGAGAGCAGGTCTTGCCATAAGCTCATAGTTCTCGATACTCCATTCACCCAAGAGACACCAAGATGTACTGTGACTTGCGGGAAATCTTTTGGTGGAATGGGATAAAGAGGGATATAATGGGATTTGTAGCTAAATGTCCTAATTGCCAACAAGTGAAAGTTGAGCATCAAAAGTCAAGAGGTTTATCTCAAGATATTAGCATTCCTACTTGGAAGTGGGAAGATTTGAATAAGGACTTCATTGTTGGTTTACCAGACACCCGGCGGTAATCTAATTTGGGTTATTGTGGATCAGATGAAAAAATCATCTCATTTCATTAACGTAAGAGTTTCATATTCAATGGAGGACAATACTAAGTTGTACTTGAGAGAAATGGTGAGGTTGCATGGAGTGCCCTTTTCTATTATTTACAATTGTGGTACCCAAGTCACTTTTTAGTTTAGGTCGTCTTTCCAAAAGGGTCTTGGTACTCGTGTTAAGCTTGGTACTCCCCATAAGTAGTGTAAAACTCTCTTACCCAGGGGGAATGTAGGGGTCTCAGGGCCGTGTGAACTGCTCGAATCTGTGGTGTCAGAGAGTTTCAAGCACATCAGGATGCTTGCCTTCTAGGCCGTCCAAGGATAGTAAATTCTCCTCTATGATGGTCCGTAAACCATCACCTTTCAATCTGTTTAACAGCCTCGGTGGAGGAACTATAAGAAGTGTAGAAGTTACTGAGGGTGCCTGGGCTAGCACTAAGTTTGTAGTCGGAGGAGTGGCAGCTGAGGGAATACTGGCGGCTGTAGACTAAGATCTGGCCCAGAGCACATCCCTTCGGTTAATCAGAGGTTGTTGATTCTCTGGTTCGGAGAAATCTGGCACAGTAGCTGCTCCTTTCTTCGCTATATGCTTTTTTCGTTTGCATTTATCTCTCGGTGGGAGATATTGCTTTCTTTTATGTGAAGGACGTGATCCTCCTTCATTTATCATAATGCTCTTTGCCTTTTTCTGTGGTGGCTCAGTTAGATTGGTGCGTACCACATCTGCAAAAGATCTAGAAGAAACTCAAATGCAAGCACATAAAAGTTATTGCAGACATACTTGCCGATCCAGTCGGCGAGTCGCCAAACCTCTTTGGCGAGCTGAGTCGAGCTCACCGAAGGGATTGGCTAAACAAAGAAGACAAGTCGGTGATAGTAAGGTCCTTTCAGCGAATCGCCGACTACTTTTGGCGAGCATGGGTTTGTCTGCCGAAGGTTACAGTGAATGAGGGTTCTAGGGATGCAAATAAAGTGTGATAAGAATACTTTCGGCGAGTCGCCGAGTGCTTCCGGTGCCCTCAGACTTCTCACTGAAAATTACAGAACCAAATATCAATCAAGGCACCAAATCTTCGGCTAGAAGGGGAGATTAGGCGAACCGCCGAGTCGTTCGGTGAGCTCGACTTAGCTCGCCAATCGACCCATCGTGCCTATTTTCGACCCATCTTCTCATATTCTATCCGACAACCCCCGAAAACAAAATCAAAGCATGCACTAATGGAATTCAAACAAGACCCATACTACCTTTTGTCCTGGAATACTCGGATTTCTCTCGAATTTGCTGTATTTCGCCATTTGACGATATTTGCTCTTAAGAGCGGCATCATCTACTCTATCATTGAGAAAATTTTTGACATTTTTGCACAAACGAGGGCTACTCAGACTTCACCCAATAAATCTAGCAATACGCAATAATGACCAACTCATTGAAAAGCACAAAGATTATGGGCATTTGACAGTCAAACCATACGGGCAAGGTTTCTTTCAAATTAAAACAGGAAATTAAGGAAATCGTACCATAGAGGCCCGACAGACATCAATATGATTCTATTACTGCAAAAGAGTTCAAAATTTTCAACAATAAAATTGGGGTTCGGGAACCAACCTTTGATGCCGATTATATTGCAATTCAAAAGCTAGGCGGCAAAGTATTCCAACTTCGAGCACAAATCAACAAACTAAAATGCTAGTAAAGGGATAAAATAAGGAAAATACTACCTTAGTGTGAATTTAGAAGGTTTAAGATCAAGGGAAAGTGAATATTTTCAAATTTGAAGTTTCATGGCCATTATAAACCATCCAGTTCGCGCTTGTTCTGCGTCATTAATCGCACATGCTGATTCGCCGAGTGATCACTTACCCGCTAATTAATAAAGTTCTTTTCAGTTTCTTGGGGGTCAAGACGGCTATCTGTATCGAGGTCGCCGACATGGTTGGTGACACGCCAAACTACTTCGTAAGTTCGCCAAGTTTTATAGGCTCTGACTCAACCTTGAAATGAGCCAAATGGTGGGTCGTGTTGGGCTCTCTGACCTCGTCGGCGATCCGCCGAATGACCGTTTTATCGCCAATCTGCATTTTTTGAACACTTCCCGCATTTAAACCTGCACAATCAACACACCATTATTTCTAAAAGAAAAATAAAGCATTTAGAACCTTGGGTTGACTCCCAAGAAGCACCTTATTTAACGTCGTGGCACGACGCTAGTCTTTACTCACTCCCCATTGGTTGGGTTGGCCCTAGTGCTACTAGGTAACCCCAATAGTTCGTTTGAGTGAATAGGAGGCACCGCATAATTCAGGAGTGTCTTGATCAGCTAGATTGATCTAGAGTGAGAGCCAACCATTTGATTCAACACTTCAATACTCTCTGTCATCTCTTCCAACATTTGAGCTTGTTCGGTGATCTTTTAAAGAATGATTTGAAGTGTGTCCTCGACACGATTGTTCTCCCTATCTCTAGACTGCTTCTTTTCGTGAGGAGGTATGTACCTCCCTTGACTCTTTCACTGGTTTTCCACCTCTATTCTTTTGGTGGACAACTCATTCAGCTGAGCTACCAGTGCGGTTAACTCGAAGTTTCGCTCGACTTCTTGGCTCGTCTCAGCCGAGTTGTCACCAATTCCCCTAGCCATGCTTAGGGTACCTACCTACATCAACAAATTGAAAGGAAAACAAAACTAGAATCAAGGTTAGTAAACTACGACTATTGATAGAATAATTTGACTTAAACCAAAAACATTCATGTAACACCACTCCCCGACAGCGGCGCCATTTTGATGTTTGCGTAATCAAGACACAACTTCCGATGCAAGTGTCTACGATCGTACAATAGCTTAGTAACCCAACCAAGTGTTGGGATCGTCCCAAGAGAGTGGGTGTGAAAATTAGTGGTTAAGTGCAAACGTGCCAAACCTAATCGTAGCTAAAGACTTTAGCAAATAAAAACATAACAAGTTAAATGGGGTGACGCAAGGGTCAAATATTCAAGTGTGGGTTTGTAAGCAACAAACAACTAAAACAGTGAAAATAAGGAAAAATACAAGTAAAGAGAGAGGATTCTTGGGATGTGATAGGAATACATGATAAACTAAATAACTGGGCACATGCTTATGATAGTAAACTCATAGAGATTTGTGACTAGGCTAGACTTTAAAGGGGATAAGCTCTCTCTCGAGCAACTTACCCCGTTTCAAATGTGTTCCTCTCAAACACCTATTTGCCGCATGAAGACCATCCTACGCCTTAACCCACTCACTCTCTCGAGCTAAGTGTGTGGACATGGGACTAGGGTTCACTCTCTCGAGCTGAACCTTATGTCGACCCACTGGCACTGGCCATCAATTTAGTGGTCTTAATTTTACGATCTCTCTCTCTCGAAAACCGAAAACACATATATGAGATTATATTTGCAACTACAACCGCATTAGATTCATCCACAACCACTAAACGAAATCACATTTAAACTACGAATAAACTATCAGCAAGCAAGACCCAACAACAAAGCTAACCCATATTCACGAAAGCACACCCCAAGAATTGGGATTTTAGTCACACATGTAAAAGAGATAAAGAAATATACCAATCTCCGTTTCCATCAATGGGTATGCAAGATTAAGTCTTAAAACAAGCAAAAGGCGAAGAATCCAAGAGATCCAAGTCCAATTTCTTGAAGATGAAACCATTGAAAGCTCCAAGTTCTTCAAAACCCTCTCCAAAACTTAGGGAGAATGTCTCAAAGACTCTCTTTTAAAAGTTAATAATCTCAAAACTAGGTAAAACATGGTAGAATTCACTACTAGGAATAAAAATTGAACTAGTATTTATAGTTTTCAGAAAATATGCTCTGAAGGATCATTTGGCGACATTAATCGGGATCCCCGATGCACTTGGCGATCCGCCCGTTGGTATACTTTGTCTCCTTTCATCAATTTCCTTCATCATCTTCGTGTCATGGATCATTGGGCGATGTAAAACTGCTTCGCAGAGTTGCTTGGCGATACGCCGACTGTTCCTTTTCATCGCCGATTTGCTCCTTTCCTTCAGTGCTCAGCACACTGGAACAAAAGGCGAAAATATGATCTATTAGCGACTCACCAAATGGTTTTGGCGATTTGCATATCTTCCTTTCTTCGTTCTTTTAGATTCTTTTGCTCCTTTATGCTCGATCGTGTCCATGTTTTTCCTCATACTTCAAATACCTGAAACTTAAAGGTTTTCATCAGATATCGAGATAAAATAAGCATTTGAGGACAGAATTTGATCAAAATATAGCCCTAAATGAGTCCAATTAGTGGACTCATCAATAGTTTGGTCACATGCTCATTCATTTTGATTATGTGCAAGTTTCCTTCATTTAGAGCTTCTAAATCTTAAATGGTTGACTTCTCCAGAAGCTAAGGAAGAAAGTTTAGGAAGATGGTCTCAAATTACAATTTTGACGGTTATGTTAGCTTGAAAATGTCGAGTTCGGTCTAGAATGACCTTTCATGTGGATCTTGAGGACTTATGCTAATTTTGAGCCCCCTAGAGGAATTCATATTAAAATGAAGCTTGAGTCCACTTTTTGTCGAGAATGATTTGATGTTTCAACTACTCTGTTGAGTCCGGAATGTCAAATTTGGTGGGGTATTATATTTCATTTGCACGAAAGGGGTTCTTAATGAATCTCGAGCACCTCATTGGGGATTTTGGACTTTGGGAAAACTAGGTGATGTGCACTGCTTGTGAACGTCCCCTCTATTTTCACATTAGCTCACATAGGGTCGCGAAAGGTAAGGCTCAATGGGTGTTCAAAAGAGTTTCACACGCTCACGGGTAGGCCACAAAAGAGGTATCTGTTAAATTTGGCTCACTCTCTTTAAAGTTGCCTAAGATTATTTCAAGAGCACACCTTTCTAAATCAATCAGACTAACAGGGAAAATTCTAGGTTTATTCATGCAAGGTTCAAAGTAAGCTCGTCACACACGGCATCGACACTTAAGTCAAACAAGACTACACGCTTTCACTAGTGTGCAATGGTCATTACAAGATAATCAATTCGACAAATGGCTAATCACAACGAGATGCACAGAGTTCACATATTGTCTATCCAACTTTATTTGGCTTCATCATAGCCGTACATTCATATTTGTTCAATTGTTAGCACTATTGAAGTCATCGGTATTGATCGAAATCGAGACTCAAATTTTTGCAAAAGAACAACCACATTCAACACATGAGAGGTAGCAGAAATGTGCAAAATATTCAAAAAAAATTGGAAGGGTCAAAATAGTGTTAAAATCATTTTGCAATAAAAAATAAACTGAAACGGCGCCACAAGCTCAAACAAATGCAAAGCAGTTTTAAAAACACAATTAAAAATAGACAACCCAAATGTAAACCAAAACACAAGTATCTGAAATAAGAAAAACAAGATGGGCCTCACCCCACCACAAATAAGGGTGTTTGTCCTCAAATGCAAATAATATAGAATCCAAAAGGCAAAGTAAAGAAAGACAGAGAGGGGGTGAAGAAAGGTCCTATCTATGCAGTCTCTCTCTCTGTCGGGGTCACAGTGGTTGATGGAGAAGTCTGTATATGGGCATCAGTGCCCGAATTAGTGTCAGAGTGAATAGTAGTGTCAGATCTGCTAGGAGCTGTTGTGGACGTCTCAGCCGGCAACGTATGGATCACCGGCTACACAACCGTTTTATCAGATTTGGCAAGTATTTGAAAATGCCCTCATCTCTGCTCTCCTATTTCTCCTTAGCATCCATTGATATCAACTCCTCATCAGCCTCTGCATCCGACTCTGCATGTGTTATGCAATCCCCCAGCACATCACCGGTGGTCTCAGGAGCATCCTTATCATTTGCCCTCTCTATTAGTGAAGTGAAGTCAGTAGACATAAGGTAGTCTACGTCCTTCCTCAAACTTGCAATCTCGGCTTTTAAAGCTGCCAACTCAGAGGCTTCCCCCTGTCTGATCTCACAAGTAGTGACTCTCACTGTCAGGGTATCAACAACGGTCTGAAGTGGCGTAAGTGTTGCTAGTATGTCCATGTTGATCATCCCTGGAACGGACCTCTCCAGTCGGGTAGCTCTCACATCAGCTGTATAGGACAACTGCCCAATCTTCAGGATCATGGCCTGAGTGATCCTGGCAGGCTAGGAGGAAGAGAACGTTCCTGGAGTATGTGAAGGGGAAGAAGGAGTGGGTATACCTGAAGGTTCCGAAGCCAGAGTAGATAAGGATGCCTCTACTGACAATAAGTCAACATCGACCTCTAGAGAAGTATCTGCTGGGGCTGCTCTCCTCCTGTCAACCTCCTCTCGTGTGAACTCGGCCTCTATACTCCAGATATCGATGGAAGAAGATGGGGTGACCTCTATATTGCTGGGAGGGTCCCAAGGTACTCTGACACACCGACATAATTCGGTGATCAAAACAGGAAAAGGCAGAGATGTATGTGTCTGTTTGGCTCTCATAGCCATATCCTGTGAAACCAGCAGTCCCAGGTCGATCGCGTCCTGGCCATGATAGAACCAAGGAAAGCCGCCTTAGGATGACGTAGAATAGACTCGTTCTGGGATGGCAGGATGGTGCTGCTGATGAAGCCAAACCAGTACTGGGAGGCGATATTCATATCCCTCTTCTCAATCGAAGCTCCCACACCCAACCACCTCGGGGTGATGTCAAAAATCATCAGAGCTAACCGACCCTTCAAATCATCCAGGGACGGAATGATAGGCAAACCCTAGTAGGGCAGTACGGAGTGCAGCGGTCAACCTAGTATAACATTAATATGCTAGCTGTGACACTCTACCTCCTTGCCTCTAACCATAACCGACTTCACCGATCGGAACTCACTATCTTTTTTCTTATTTTTTGGGACCAACACCCTATAGGCTAAGCAGAATTCCCGAACCCAGGAGGGGATGTAATGGCCCTGTGGCCTAGTGAATTGCTCGAACTCATGATACTTGAGCATGTCAAGCACCTCAGCATGCTTACCTTCCAAACTCTCCACAGATAGTAACTTTTCTTCTAAAATGGTCGTAAGCCATCGCCTTTCAATCTGTTCAGCAATCTAGGTGGAGGAGGAGCTACGGGGAGTGTAGGGGCCACTAAAGGTGGTGCCGGGTTTAGCACTTATTCGGTAATCGAAGGAGTTGCAGCTGATGTAACTCTGATAGGTGTTGATTGAGGTCTATCCCTAAGCCTATTATGTCGGTGAATCAAGAGTTCTTCATCTTCCGGCTCAGCAAAATCTGGCTCAATAGCTGACCCTTTTCTAGAGATATGCTTCTTTCGTTTGCCTTTATCTCCCGGTGGAAGATCTTGCTTTCTTTTCTGTGAAGGAAGTGATCCTCCTTCATTGATTGTAATTCCCTTTGCCTTTTTCTGAGGTGGTTTATTTAAATTTGTGCATACCATATCTGCAAATGATCAAGAGATTAGGCCAAACTCAACTCAAACACAGAGAATCTTATTGCAGAAGGACTCGCCGATACAGTCAGCGAATCGCCAAATCTCTTTGGCGATCTAGGTCAAACTCGCTGAAGGAATTAGCTTGAAATCTAGGCAAATTACCGATGAAAAAGTCAATTTGGCGAGACGACGACTACTTTCGACGACGACCAGGTTGTTCGCCAAAAGATACGGTGAAAGAGCGCAAAGGGGGCATGCAAAAGGCGGTCTAAAATCCTATCGGTGAGTCGCCGACTAATTTAGGAAATCATAAATGTGTCCGCCAAAAGTTACAGATCTCTCAGAACTATGGACATGAATGAAGGGCTATCTAAGACTACTAGGTGAACCGCAGAGTCATTTGGCGAGCACGACCCAGCTCGCCAAATGATCGAACGTGCCTATATTTAAACCCACTTCTTAGAATCGACCTTACAAGCCCTGGAAACGAAATCAAAGCATGCATACACGAAATTTACACAAGATCCATACATCCCATCACCCCGAAAGACTTAAACTTCTTCCGGTTTTGCCAAATTTGGCTATTTAACTAAGATTACCCTTAGGAATGTTGTCACCCATTCCTTCATTGAGCACTTTTCGTTATTTAGCACAAATATGGTCCACTTCAATTTCGTTAATTAGCACAACCAACCTAACAACGATTACGCAACACCCATTTCAAGTTCATTCAAATCAAAGCACAAACACTAAGGCAATCGACTATTAAAGCATTTCAAGCAAATTTTTTGAATTATCAATAGCATGACAACACCTTATTTCTATCAGAGAGGCTCAGCACACATTATCCTGGTACTATAATTGCAAGAGACTGCGAAATTATCAAAAATAAGTTCGGAGTTTTAGAGACTAACCTTTGATGCTGATCAAATTGCTTTTTGAAATGCTAGGTAGCAAAGAAATCCAACCCCAAACACTAGTCACCGACTAAATTACTAATGGAAAGCAAAAATCTAGGAAAAATTACCTTTGGTGTGATTTTGAGGAGTTCGTAACGAGAAAAAGTGAGAGATTCAAAGATTTGACCTTTTGCCTTTATATAACTGTTCAGTTCTCGGCCATTCGGTGACGTTAGTCTTGTCGCCGATCAACTTGATGACTCACTGAACGTATACTCATCTCACTGAGGTTTACAGGACATCCCTTATTTTGGGGTCACAACGGTGGATTAAATCGAAATAGGTGATAGATTCGGTAATTCGCCAACTCCTTGGCTCGTAAACTTGCACTTTACAACATCTTTCTCACTTTAACCAAGAAAATCAGCACACATTTATTTGAACAGAATAACTTAAAGCAACATCACCTTGGGTTGCCTCCCAAGAACTCATTCTCCGTTATTGGGGTTGGCCCTAGTGTCACTAGGTGACCCCAATATGTCATTTGGGTGGAGATGAGACACTGCAAAACTCAGGAGTGACCCGATTACACTACAAGAAAAAACAACCTCTAAGGAAGGGAAATCTGGTCCCAGAAAGTCCAAATCCGGTCCCAAATAGTCTATTGAGAAGGGAAAAGGCTGGTCGCCACCCATCCTTAAATACTTCTTCGCAAAAGCCCAACTAGGACGGGGTCCTTTTGCTGGTCGTAAAATGTCTTTAGAGATGGCAACAACGCTAGTCGCTAGAATACCTTTAGAGACTACTTATCTCGTCCCAAATAGATGATTTCTTTCTTGGAAAATTAGTCGTTTTCTGGTCATTAAATCCCTTTAGCGACTAGCAACTAACTTGTCCTAGAATACTCTTTTGGGACGAGCAATTAACCCATCCAAGATTACATTTTTTTATGAGCAACTACATCATCCTAAATTGTTTTTCGCGACAAGAGACACCTCGTCCTAGATGAACCTTTAGGGACAAGAAGTTGTCTCATCCTAGATGAACCTTTTAGAGACGAGAAACTATCTCATCCTAGATGAACCTTTAGAGACGAGCAAAAATTTTGGTCTCTAGTTGACCATCAATGGTTCTGGATCTTTATATCACAAAAAATTTATAAGCTTCGTCAATAAATATAAGATTGCTACTATAAATCTTCATACAAAATGCTGACATAAATATAAAAAATAAGTTAGCATCCCATGTTGTTAGTTTCAACATTTTCTTAACGTAAAAAAAAGCTTAGTAAATTAACAATATCCCGAGCGAGGCCACGATTTCAAGTTTGGCATAACTTTCCTAGCAAAATATTAATGGTCTTGTGCCTCTTCTAAACTTTCATCTTAACTTGTAGCATCAATCTTCACAAAAGAAATCAAAAATTCACCAAGGGTTACCCAAGTATATCAATAATCTGCATGAACGTAAGAAAAAATGATTTAGAAAACTTTGAGATTCATTAACCAAGAATCAAAATCTATATCGAAAACACAAATTCATTCACAGGGGAAACAAGCTGTTGCGGAGGAATTGGACAAGCAAGATATAAATGTTTCAGGAGAAACATCCAGGTTATTTGTGTAGTAGGGAATTAATTATAGATTAAAAGATAAAAACGTGCACAATGAAACAGCTTAATATGGATGACAATATAATGAGAAATTAGTTAACTAAAAACAATGAAATGAAGCAACTTGAATCTTGGCACAACTAAATGTCGATATCACCTGCAGATAGCTAAGGGCAAGAAAATTGGAACTAAAAAAAATATAACTTTCTCTTGTACTTGTGAATGAATGAAACCCCTCCCTTCCCCCCCCCCCCCCTCTTCTTCAACAAAGATTACAAGCACTATCTATATATCAGATTGCATTACAGTGATAGTATCAAATATAAGAGAACTATATATTGCATTCATAATTTTTCTATCACAAAACATTTACACTAAGGAGTATCATTAGAAATATTTGTGAAAAAGAAAAAGATGTTCGCACACAGTTGTACAAAAACAAAAAACAGTGGAAAAACATGTGTGTACCACTTTATGTGCAGAAAATAAGAAGAAAAAAAAGAACAGTTATATTTTAAACAAAGATCAATAAAAAAAACAAAGGAAAAAGATGTGTGTGCCACTTTACGTGCAGAAAAAAAAGATCAGTTATATTTAAAACAGAGATCAACTATGAATGCAATATATCGAACAACCACGGGCTCTATAAAGGTGATTTTTCTCACACTCTAGGCTTATCAGAATGACACATGCACCACCGTTGGAGCTCTCCCAGCCGCAGATGGATCACATTCAAAGCCTAATCTTAATGGGAGTAAAATCCAACAAACTTTATCCATGAATTCAGCATCCAACTCTTCGAAAATCCAAAAAATTGATGCGATGGTGATAACTATTTCAGAAGGAGAGTTGGAATGGGTAAGAAAAATTATCTCGATCAACCTTAGGTGGATTAATTCAATTAGAAAGGAATGGAGAAAGTGATTGCTCTCTCCAGGGATCACCCACAACATAAATTTCAAAGAGCCCCTTTCGTCCCAATTTAGAAAATATAGAGTGAAAAAATTTGAGGAAATGCCGGTGGATCGCAGCTGAAGTGTGTCGATGTTAGACCAACAACGGATGAGATTTAGCAAGATTCCAACTCAGGGGAGTATTCGATGTATCTCAAGGAACATCTCACTGAAAATTTTGAGTAATCTTGAAAAGGAATGGCTGTTCTAAATCTCTGACAACAACTCTGAGATACTCATCGAACAAGCAAATGGTTGTTCGAAATCTCAAAATTAATTGAATGGGAAGGAGGATAGCTGACCTGAACACAACCAGGTCCAAATGGTGAATGGTCTGCAAGGCTCAAGAAATCACAATGAAGAACAGATGGGAACTCATTAGCACTCAAATCATTTGGCACCATCAGGTTCTTCAAATTCTTCTTCGAATTTCTCTTTCAGGATCAAAGCTCGGGATCAATCAAATATCCAAATTAGGAACGATGTGGAACCAGGGCATAATCCCTCCAACAAATCGAAGGGAAAGGATCACATAACTCACATGGAAGCAACTACTGTGACAATTCAGGTAAATCAACAGCCTTTGAATTAAAATAAAAATGCTATAGAGGTTGCACAGATCGCATCAACACAGGAAGTAGGGACACCATTACTTCTAGAACATAGAGGAAAACATGTCAAATAACACTTCTTAAATATTTACATCAAAAAAAATTATTTTTTGATAATACCTGCTGATAAATAATCTCTCTAATAGGTTTGCTACCAATATGATGAAACATCTTTAACTTAGCTCGATTTTCTGCATTTCTATTGCTCCTCGCCTGTATTGTTAGGTAAAACTTTCATATTTAAGAAAGCTTATTAACTTCAAAAAAAGTTTCACATCTAAATATCACGATGAGTTGCGACATGCTTGCTTTAATAATATAGACTATTAGATCACTAGATATACCTGAAAACTTTTGAAACAAAAGTGTTCCTTAACTAACCACACCCATTCCTTCTTTTCTACACCCTTTAGAATATTTTTAAGAGCTTGAACGATTCGCTTATTCTTCACATAAGTAGCATGCAAGTATAAGAACGTTTCTTCTTGAAATATCTCGAGTTTGTCCAGTTTCAAACCCAAAGAGAACTATCATTGTTCCTACCTTCTATATATAGAACCACATGAAATATAACTGTAAGAACTCAACTGCATATTTAACCTTCTAACAGTTAATTACAATCTGTTATTTACAGTTTTTTTCATAAATTTGTGGTGATGGAGTTTGATAGGAATGGACGAATATATTGTACAACTATAAGAACGTATCTCTTGAAAGATCTCGAGTTTGCTAAATTGTAACACAAATGTAACTATCATTATTTCTACTTTCTATGTACAACACCACATGAGGTAATTTATATCTGTTTTGTTGCTTCTTACATCTTTTGTGAGTTCGAGTAAATTTGATTGTAAAAAAGCATGATCGATTCCTTAGACACACACAAACCACTATGATATGATCAATTTTCATAACTGCAATTACTAATTTATTTTAGTTAGATAGAAATCTTTTAAGAATTAGTTGCACGTGGTTACTTATTAGGATCAATTTTCTTAACTACAACCACTTTCAAAATAGATTTCTCTAGTAGAATATAAATCCCGGTATCTTCTCTCTGAACACTGTTTTTAACTCATGACCTGTGAGAGCCTCTGTTCAAGAGTAGCTCACTGTTTTGTTTCTTTAGGAGCAGTCATTTCTCTTAGGACTGATCCCCTTCTTTTTGGGATCTTATCACACGATAAACTTGAATATACTTCAAAAAAATTGACCAGCTAATCTTAGAGAAGAAGAGTAATTAAAACAAGTAGTGTAACTCGAACAAATCAAAAATAGAAAAGAAGAAAAAATCAGCTCCCAAAAGAGGAAGCTTACCAGAAAGTTGAACAAACACAAAAGAGCTAGTGATTCAGTTTTACAAGAACAGAAAAAAATATGGTGCAACTATTAGAACGTATCTTCTTGAAAATCTTGAGTTTTCCAAGTTTTGAAACCTAAATGAAACTATTGTTGTTTCTACCTACTATGTACATCATATACAAGAGGTAATTTGCATCAGTTCTATTGCTTTCTTCATCTTTCATCAGCTCGAGTTAGTTTCATCGTAAAAATATGATCGATTCTTTAGGCACATACTATACACTATGCTATAAGAAGAAAACAATCAACAAATCAAATTTAGAGAAGGAGAAAAAACTCAAAGAAGAGGATCATAGTTGATATACAAGTAGACAGATATTAGAGAATCAATTAGAAAAAAATTGAAAGAACGCTTTAAACAACTATTAGAATGTATCTTCTTGAAAGTTATCAAGTTTTCCAAGTTTCAGACTCAAAACGAATCACTCTTTCAATATTCTATGTGCAGCACCACGAACAGGAGGTCATTTGCATAAATTCTATTGTGTTTTACATATTTCATCAGTTTCAGATGCAAACGAAACTATCATTTTTTCACTTATTCAGTTGTAACATACTACAATCTCACTTGTCTCACTTGCTCTGTTAATAGTTCACTTGTAACTCATAACATATTTCTCAATTTGAACAGAACTCTCTCTATATTCTCTCTCAATATTGTTTTAGCTCGAGTTGTTAGTGCCTCTTTTCAAGTTTAGTTCATTATTTTTAATCTTTAGGAACACTTACTTCTTTAGGGACTAATCTATCACCTTCATTTTTTGGATCATATCACACTACAAAACTGAATCTTCTTTAAGAAACGATCAGCATCTAGTCTTAGAGAACAAGAACTCAAACAAGAAGAGTGACAACTCGAACAAAACAAACAACAAATCGACTTTACAGAAAAAAATCAAATCAACTCGTAAAGTAGAGGCATACCTGAGATCCGAGTGAACAGAAGATATAGATTGAGTGAAATCACTGCTAGGTAGACCTCTGCTTTCTCTGTTCTGAGAAAACACAGATGAAATACTGATCAATGAGACCTGGGTTACGTTTGCTGCTAGCTAGGCAGATCGACCTGTGCTTTCTCTATTTTGAGAAAACACAGATTTTTAGTTGAGAGCTAACAGAGATCGTTGTAAAGAAAGAGATGTTAGGGATGATCGTTGCTAGCTAGGGTTGTTTAATTTCACGATATATTTTGAGAAACAAACTGAAGCATTTTTTTTTCTTTTCCTTTTAGAATTTTAATCAGTAATAAAATTTTAGGCACCTAATTTTGGTGAAAATAGATGACTTTTTTTAACTTTTCATTAGTTCCCGCCTATTAATATATTTCTCAAGACCCCTAAATTTTAATTTGGGACCAGCTACTACTTTTTTTAGAGACCGGATTTGGGACCTTCACAATAACATATGGAATTTAAGAACGAAATAAAATCTCGTCCCAATATATGTACTTTTAGAGACGGAATTATTAACTCGTCCCTAAATATTGGTCTTAAATAAAGCTTTTTCTTGTAGTGTTAGCTGGATTGATCTAGAGTGAGATCCAATCATTTGATTCAACACTTCAATATTTTCCTTCATTTCTTCCAACACCCGATCTTCATCGGTGATCTTTTGGAGAATGATTTGAAGTGTGTCCTCGACACGATTTTCCCCCCATCTCTAGACTTCCTCTGCTTATGAGGGGGTATGTACCTCCCCTTGTTGTAGCATTGGACTTCCACCACTGAGATTTTGGTGGCCAAGTCATTTAGCTGAGATGCAAGTGTGGTCAGCGTGACGTCCTTTTGGACTCCTTGGCTGATTTCAACCAAATTGCCACTACTTTGCTCAGCCATGCTCATCTAAATGGACAACTCAATGAAGAACAAAACTAAAAGTAAAGTTTGTGACACTACAACTAAGAAGAACAAAAATCCTATTAGTCTAAAAATTCTCAAATAACACCACTCCCCGGCAGCGGTGCCATTTTGATGCTAATCGTGACCAACGACACTAACCTACAGTACGAGTGTCTACGAACATAGTTAATATAGTAACCCAACCAAGGGTTGGGGTCGTGTCCCAAAGGAGTGGTTTTGAGAATTAGTAGAAAAATAACATTAAATTCAAACTAGTCGTAGCTAAAGACATTAACGATTAAAAACATTGTAAATAAAAAGGGGTGACACAAAGGTGTCAAATATCAAATGGGGGTTTTGTCACAAGTAGTAAACAACAACAAAAATAACAAAAAAATCAAGTATAGGGACAAGTTCTTGGGGTGTGACCGCAATACAAGTTGAAATAAACCGCTGGGTACATGCTTTCGATAGGAAATTTGCAAGATAATAGTGACTAGGCTAAGCTTTAGATGGAAATAAGTTCCCTCTCGGGCAACTTACCCCGTTTCCAATGCGTTCCTCTCGGACACCCATTTGCCGTATAAATGCCAGCATACACCTTACCCCACTCACTCTCTCGAGCTGAGTGTTAATTAGGATATGGGTCTAGGGCTCACCCTCTCGGGCTGAACCTCATGTCGACCCACTCCTTAGGCCATCAGTCTAGCAGTCTTGGTTTCACGACCTCCCTCTCGGGAAAGCCGAAAATAGATGGGTGGTTTTGTATTAGCAACTGCAAGCCCATTATATTAAACCACAACCACTAAGTGAAATCACCATTAAAATACATCTAACTTATCAGCAAGCAACACTCAACAATAATATCAATACATATTTGCTAAATCACACCCCAAGAATGGGGTTTTTTAGTCACACATCCAGAGATAACAAAATACACCTAAAATGATACTAAAATCAAATGGGTATAAGGAATTAAAGCTTGATTTAAGCAAAGGAAGAAGAATCAAGAAGACCCACTTCCAACTTGGGGAAGATGAAATCCTTCTTTCTTCAAGTCTCCCAAAACCCCTCTCCAAACTTGAGAGAAAATATCCCAAAAGGGATGTCTCAAACAGTGCTACACAAGACTCAATCATGAATGCACACAACAAGACTCAATCATGAAGGAACACAACAAGACTCAAATTACTCATGCAAAGATCAACTGTGTACTCAAAGATTCAAGCTGTGACACACCATTACCAAAGATTCTCATGCTCGCAATACTTGCTACTTGTGCAAGTTCAAGCTCAACAAAAAGTATCCAAATGCCCTCACATAAAGAATGATTCCATATTCAAACACATAAGCTAATCAATTCAAGATCAGGAATCAGATGCAACGCTCACACTCAAAAAGAGGAACACAGTGCATGTTTTCACCCATAGGGTTTGCTGTATTTTACAATTGATCTTCGGTTCGGCTCACTCAAAATCAAAAATGTCTTTCTAAGGCTTGTAATGGGGCTGAGTGTAAAGGTATGTTCATTTAGGCTCAGTGACTTTTCATCCTCGTGAGATGTGGTGTTCTCAAGGCATTCCCTGCTTTTTCTTTATCAATTCTTTTTCTAGTGTTTCTAAGTCATCTTTTAATTCACCTCCATGGATTACTTGGAAACCCAATTTCTTTGGTACTTTATTCCACAAATATGTTTTTTTTCGAAGGGTTTCCATTATTCTGCAACACCTGGGGTTAAGGGGGACTTTTCTTTCACTTCTTCACTTCTCCTTTTCCTTTTTTACCACACCTCCAACTTAGGCTTTTGGCCTAAGTTGGCCATTCGCTAAACCACCAGTCAAGAGGATTATAGGCAGTGGGTCAAGTAAGGTCTAGGGTTCATCAAGGTTCTTTCAAAGAAAGGTAAGGTTCAGAGGGTGTTCAAAAGAGTTTTACACGCTCACGGATAGGCCACAAAAGAGGTATATGTCTAATTTGGCTCACACTCTTTAAGGTTGCCTAAGACCATTTCAAGAGAACACCTTTCTAAATCAATCAGACTAACAGGGCAAATTCTAGGTTTATTCATGCAAGGTTCAAAGTAAGCTCATCACACACGACATCGACACTTAAGTCCAACAAGACTACACACTTTCACTAGTGTGCAACGGTTATTACAAGAGAATCAATTCGATAAATGGTTAATCACAACGAGATGCAAAGAGTTCACATATTGTCTATACAACTTCATTTGGCCTTATCGTAGCAGTACATTCATGTTTGTTCAATTGTTAGCACTACTAAACTCATCGGTATTGATCAAAACCGAGACTCAAATTTTTGCAAAAGAATAGCCACATTCCACACATGAGAGGTAGCAAAAATGAGCGAAAAATTCAAACAAAATTGGAAGGGTTAAAATCATTTTGCAATAAAAAATAAACGGAAACGGAGCCACAAGCTCAAACAATTGCAAAGCAGTTTTAAAAACACAATTAAAAATAGACAACCCAAATGTATACCAAAACACAAGTATCCGAAACAAGCAAAAAAGGTGGGCCTCACCCCACCACAAATAAGAGTGTTTGACCTCAAATGCAAATAATACAGAATCCAAAAGGCAAAGTAAAGAAAGACAGAGAGGGGGTGAAGAAAGGTCCTGTCTATGCGCTCTCTCTCTCTCTGTCGGGGTCTTAGTGGTAAATGGAGCAGTCTGTATATGGGCATCAGTGCCCGGAGTAGTCTCAGACTGAATAGCAGTGTCAGATCCTCTAGGAGCTGTTGTGGACGTCTCAGGCGGCAATGTCTGGATCACCGACTGCACAACCGTCTCTATAATATCTGGCAAGTCTCTGAATATGCCCTCATCTCTGCTCTCATGTGTCTCCTCAGCATCCATTGATATCAACTCTTCATCGGTCTCTGCATCCAACTATGCATGTGTTGCGCCATCCCCCTGCACATCTCCGATGGTCTCAGGAGCATTCTCATCATCTGCCCTTTCTATTAGTGAAGTGAAGTCAATAGACTTAAGGTAGTCTACGTCCTTCCTCAAACTCACAATCTCAAATTTTAAAGCTGCCAACTCAGAGGCTTCCCCATGTCTGCTCTCGTAAGCAATGACTCTCACTGTCAGGGCATCAACAACGGTCTGAAGTGGCGTAAGTGCTGCTAGTATGGCCATGTTGATCATCCTGGAATGGACCTCTCCAGTCGGGTAGCTCTCACATCAGCTGAATAGGCCAACTGCCCTATCTTTAAGATCGTGGCCTGCGTGATCCTGGCAGGTTAGGAGGAAGAGGATGTACATGTAGTATGTGAAGGGGAAGAAGGAGCGGGTATACCTGAAGGCTCCGAAGCCGAAGTAGATAAGGATGCCTCTGCTGGCATCAACATCGACCTCTAGAGAAGTATCTGTTGGGGCTGCTCTCTTCCTGTCAGCCTCCTCTCGTGTGAACTCGGCCTCTATACGTCGAATATCAGTGGAACAAGACAGGGTGACCTTTATATCGTTGGCAGGGTCCTGGGGTACTCTACCACGCCGACATAACTCAGTGATCAGAACAGGAAAAGTCAGAGATGTCTGTGTCTGTTTGGCTCTCATAGCCATATCCTGTGAAACCAGCAGTCCCAGGTCGATGCGCCTCCTGGCCATGATAGAACCAAGGCAAGCCGCCTTAGGATGACGTAGAATGGACTCGTTCTGGGATGGTATGTTAGTGTTGTGATGAAGCCAAACCAGTATCGAGAGGTGATGTTCATACCCCTCTTATCAATCAGAGGTCCCGCACCCAACCACCTCAGGGTGATTTTAGAAATCATCAGAGCTAACCAACCCTTCAAATCATCCAGGGACGGAATAATAGGCAAACCCTAGTAGGGCAGTACCGAGTGCAGCGGTCGACCTAGTACAACATTAATATGCTCACTGTGACACTCTACCTCCTTACCTCTAACTATAACCAATTACACTAGTCGGAACTCACTAGCCCTTTTTCTTATTTTTCAGGACCAACACCCCATAGGCTAGGTGGAATTCCCAAACCCAAGATGAGATGTAATGGCCCCGTGGCCTAGTGAACTGCTCGAACTCATGATACTTGAGCATGTCAAGCACCTCAGCATGCTTACCTTCCAAACCCTCCACATAGTAACTTTTCTTCTAGAATGGTTCGTAAAACATCACCTTTCAATCTGTTCAGCAATCTGGGTGGAGGTGGAGCCACGGGGATTGCATGGCCACTGAAGGTGGTGCCTGGTTTGCACTAATTCGGTAGGTGAAGGAGTTGCAATTGATGTAACTCTGATAGGTGTTGATTGAGGTCTATCCATAAGCCTATTCTGTCGGTGAATCAAGGGTTGTTCATCTTCCGGTTCAAAAAAATCTGGCTTAAAAGCTGACCTTTTTCTAGCGATATGCTTCTTTCGTTTGCCTTTATCTCCCGGTGGAAGATCTTGCTTTCTTTTCTGTGAAGGAAGTGATCCTCCTTCATTTATTGTAATTCCCTTTGCCTTTTTCTGAGGTGGTTCATTTAAATTTGTGCATACCATATCTGCAAATGATCAAGAGATTAGGCCAAACTCAACTCAAACACAGAGAATCTTATTGCAGAAGGACTCGCCGATACAGTCAGCGAATCGCCAAATCTCTTTGGCGATCTAGGTCAAACTCGCTGAAGGAATTAGCTTGAAATCTAGGCAAATTACCGAGGAAAAAGTCAATTTGGTGAGACGACGACTACTTTTGGAGACGACAAGGTTGTTCACCAAAAGATACGGTGAAAGAGCGCAAAGGGGGCATGCAAAGGGCGGTCTAAAATCCTATCGGTGAGTCGCCGACTAATTTAGGAAATCATAAATGTGTCCGCCAAAAGTTACAGATCTCTCAGAACTATGGACATGAATGAAGGGCTACCTAAGACTACTAGGTGAACCGCAATACAAGTTGAGATAAATCGTTGGGTACATGCTTTCGATAGGAGATTTGCAAGATAATAGTGACTAGGCTAAGCTTTAAATGGAAATAAGTTCCCTCTCGGGCAACTTACCCCGTTTCAAATGCGTTCCTCTCGGACACCCATTTGCCGCATGAAGGCTAGCCTACGCCTTACCCAAATCCCTCTCTCGAGCTGAGTGTTAGGATATGGGATTAGGGCTCACCCTCTCAGGCTGAACCTCATGTCAACCCACTCCTTAGGCCATCAGTCTAGCGGTCTTGGTTTTGCGACATTCCGTCTCGGCAAGCCAAAAACAAATGGATGGTTTTGTATTTGCAACTACAAACCCATTAGATTAAACCATAACCACTAGGTGAAATTACCATTAAAATACATCTAACCTATCAGCAAGCAAGACCAAACAATAATATCAACATATATTTGCTAAATCACACCCCAAGAATGGGGGGTTTTAGCCACACATCAAGAAATAACAAAATACACCTAAAATGATACTAAAATCAAATGGGTATAATGAATTAAACCTTGATTTAAGCAAAGGAAGAAGAATCGAGAAGACCCACTTCCAACTTGGGGAAGATGAAATCCTTCTTTCTTCAAGTCTCCCAAAAACCCTCTCCAAACATGAGAGAAAATATCCCAAAAAGTACTATTATATTGTGAAAGTTAAAATAAATGTTCGACTCTTTAGAAATTAACAACAAGTTTAGTATTTATAGACTTCAGAAAATAGTGTTGGTGAATCTTTCGGCGAGGTTAGTCAAAATAGCCGATTAACTCAGCGATTCGCCTTTTGGTGTAGTTCGTAATCGTCTTGCACTAGCCTTTAGCATGGTCGTGCTCTGTGTCATTGGGCGAGATAGTACTGCTTCGCATAATTATTCGCAAAATGCCGACTACTCTTTTCATCGCCTTTTTGATCTTCCTACTTCAGGGCTTCGCGTACTCGAACAAAGGGCGGAGTACGTCCTTTCGGTGAATCGCCAAGTGTGATTGGCGATGCTCAGGCTTCAGCTTCTTCGTTCTTTTCAGCCTTTTTGTTCCTTTTTGCGCCTAAGTATCCATGCTTTCACTAAAGCTTCAAATACCTGAAACTTAAAAGTTTTCATCAGTTATTGAGACAAAATAAACATTTGAGGACACTATTTATATCAAAATAAAGCCCTAAATGAGTATAATTTGTGGACTCATCAAGGGCATGTGTGATTGACCTTGGAGAACATTGGGATAAGTTCTTACCTTTGTGTGAATTCTCTTATAATAATAGTTATCACTTCAGCATAGATATGGCACCATTTGAGGCACTTTATGGGAGGGGATGTAGATCACCCATAGGATGGTTCGAGGCTGGGGATGTGAAACCTTTGGGGGTTGATTTAGTGAAGGATGATCAAGATAAGGTGAGGAGCATCCAAACTAAACTTTTAGCAACCCAGAGTAGGCAGAAGAAGTATGCAAATCATAAGGTAAGAGACATGACATTTCAGACTGGTGAGAATGTTCTTCTTAAGGTATCACCCATGAAAGGAGTGATGAGATTTGGCAAGAAAGGTCAGCTAAGTCGATGATACATTGGTCTATTTGAGTTTTTCACTGTGTAGGACCAATAGCGTATAGGTTGGCTTTACCTCCTAATTTATCGGGAGTTCATTCGGTATTTCATTTGTTCATGGTGAAGAGGTATCATGGTGACGGGGATTATATCATAAAATGGGACTCAATTGTGTTAGACAAGGACCTCCAATATGAGGAGGAACCGGTTGCAATTCTTGATCGTGATGTGCGTAAGTTGAGGAACAAAGAGATTAAGGCCATGAAAGTTCAATAGAAGCATCATCCAGTTAAGGAAGCTACTTGGGAGACTGAGAGGGTCATGCGAGACAAGTATCCCTAATTGTTCATCAATTCAGGTACTACTTCATCCCTCCCTTAGCATGTTTTCCTAAGTTTGTCACTCAGGGACGAGTGATGGGTAAATTGGTATCTATTGTAACGATCGTATTCCATCGTTATGGAACAACGAGGAAAAATTTCTGGCCGAAAAACTTTTTCATAGTATTTGCATTTTCCCAACCTATTCCAGATTTGGACAAAATCGGAGTCATTAAGGTGTAGGGAAATCTGGTATCAATCAGATGATTTATTTATCATTTTGATTACATGAGTAGATAGATAACTTGTTAAGGAATCCGTACGACTTTACGGAATTGAATTCGGACGAGTAGAACTCCCGAAATCGATCTTAACGTGAAGGGGATTTTTTGAGCATCGTTGGTTAGAGGTGCGTTGTGAAATGGGGGTCTTGGAATTATTAAAATAGCTCACTATTTGATGCAAGCCGCTCTGGCACTGGGTTTTGTCGCTCTGGCGAGGCCTCTGTAGCGGGGTGAGGGCCGTTGTGGCGGGCCAGACGCGACTTAAGGTCGTAAATAAACCCCTAAACGACCTTATTATGCACTTTTCAATTTTTAAAGCTAAGAAACTGTAACACCCCAGAAAACTTTTGAGCTAAGAATTGAACCATCCTTCGTTGTGTGTAGGATTTTACCGAGGAATTAAAATTTCTTAAGTGTTAAGTTCACTAGATGTAGCACCTTTAGTTCGAAAAATAACTAAATTGGAAATAGCAAAATATGAAATTTTGCAAGTTAAGCTAAGTATGAGTTTTGGGTCGACTTCAAATGACCGTAAATCATAGATCAGGATGATTTAAGTGTACTACCATATACCGTAGGGAAGATCTTTGAATTATCTTTCCAACGCCACCGAGTTTGCTAAGTTTCGAGGTCGGATGAGTGAGATATGGCCTTTTGAAGTTAGGCTGCCCAGTTAAGGAAAGTCAAAACCGGAAATAGTAAGGGGTGTCTTGGTCTTTTCCTTATCCAAACAGATTTGATTCGTTTTTAGTAATATTTTAGAGGTCTAATCTGATTAGGTTCAGTTTTATAATCCTAGTTTACGCCTAGGGTTTTAGTTGAGAGTTCAAGAAGAGAAAAGAAGAAGAGAAAAGAGGAGAAAAGAGAAAGGATGAAAGCGTTCGTCAAGATTCTTGCATCTTGTTGCGGATTTTCGCCATGGGTTTAATCCCTAAGAGGTATGTAAGCTTCCATAGTGTTGGGTTCTTTCACCCACACGCCAATCATGATTTATTCAGCGTAATTTCGTTCTTGAAATTTAAAGATTAGAGTTCTTGATGAGTTCTTGATAAGTGTTTTTGAAGTTTCATTAAACTTTAATGTAAGATTCTGCCTGGGTCAACTTTAAAAGACCATATCTCTTAGAATATAAAGAGTTACGTGAGCCATAACCTATCCAATTAAAGGTATTTGAATCTACTTTCCAACACCACCAATTTCGCGTCAATCCAATTTCTGAGTAAAAAGTTATGACTATTTTAGTAACCTATACAGTGCTGTTACGAATTAGCCGACGGGAAAATATTAAAAACAGTCGTTTTTGTCTTTTTAACTCCAAGAAAACCATAAACGAATTTCTTGACTAATAAAAGGCTCAAAACGATCAGATTTTCATCTTCAATAATGGAAATCATAATTCTTGGCCATAGAGATTTCAAGAAAACTAATTCAAGAATCTCAAGAAAGGTTTTCTTGATTTTTTACCTTCAAGCTAGGGTTTTAAGGCTTCTAATCAAGTTCTTCTTCAAGGTTCTTCAAGAATCTTGTTCTTCTAGGTATGTAAGGCTTTCATAGTGTTGGACTAGTTCGTCCTCACGCCCTACCTCTACTTTCAGATCAGTAAAACAGTAATCTAAGATACTTTCCCTAGATTTGAGTATTCTTGAGATAAGTTGATTTTGAGTTCTTGAATTAACGTTTCTTTTAAATGTAATATTCCTAATTATCGAATAGCTATATTATTATTGAGATCCTTCATATCATGAATCATAAATCTTGAATTCATAATTCAAATTCAAGAGAGAGTTAAGAGTAGAGTTCAAGGAAGCCTTTGAGTTCAATTGTGAATCCTTTGAGATCAACTATCTATTTGAACTAAGTGTTGAGGAAGTAAGCCAGAGAATGAGAAGATTCACATACATGAGTTCCATAATGTTATGTAGACCTACGAGTCAAGTCGTTCATGCTAGTAAATTTCGCATGAACTCCAGAAGTTGAGTATCTTTGAGAGGAGTAGTATCTTCAAGTTCTAAGTCTTGAGTATTGAGTTCCTAATCCCCTTTGAGATTATATTTCTAAGCATGGGACTATTACATGATACCCATAAAGTCTTTGAGTTGAATTGTTCATGCCTATAATTCCGCATGAATCCTATAAGTCGAGCAGTCTTGAGAAGAGAAGTATCTTTGAGTCCTTGAGTTGAGTCGTTCATGGTCATAATTCCGCATAAACCCTTTGAGTTGAGCATTCTTGAAGTGAGTAGTATCATTGAAGTTCTTGAGTTCCAAGTATTGAGTTGTATCTATGGTTATTGAAAACCTTGCATTGAGTCGTTCACGTCCATAATTCGGCATGAACCATATCTTAAGAAGTCTTTTACAAATGTTTAAACTTTATTTTAAGACTTAAAGCTTTGAGTTCAGTAAAGAGTAAAGTTTGAAGTCTTTTTCTTCAAAAGTATATGGGGACTAAGTATTCCCAAAGAGTTTATAAATGTTTTCACATTTAAATAAGAACGAAAACTGAGATTTTTAAAGAGCTTCCGAGCTAGTTTTCAGAAAAGAGTATTCGCTTTCTAAATGAAGCAAGAGAGGAAACTGAGATTTCCAAGGTAGCCTTTGAGCTAAGTTTTTGAGCAATTATCTCAAATCAGCAGAAAGAAGTATGTTTTTAAAACATAAAGAGCTGGTATATTTTGGGAGTAGTATTGAGCACCGATATGGGGGAGAGTTCAGATAACTCAAAGCCCCCATAAACCATGTAGTCATCATGGGTAGAAAAGGGTCATACTTTTTAAATGAATCATTTTCGCATAGACTAGTGGATCCACTTAGTGAGTTAGCTTCCTATATCACGGCAAGGTATAGGATGGGCCTCGACATCGTGAGGTAAAGCGTTGTATCATCACTATAGTTCTTAAGTGATGGTTGTCGATTAGAGAAACTCCCACAGCGGTAGCAGCATGGTTCCTCAAGGGGTTCTGCTTAGTGTGAATGTGGGTATGGGACTTCATTCATGCATTGCACAAGTAGACTTTGAGAGGGAGCATGGTTTGTCTTTTTATGATATTATGATTATGAATTGACAGCATCTTTTCAATAGTTTTTCTTTATATTGCACTTGTTTTAAACTGCTTTATAATGAAATGAGTTCAGTTATGTTGAGTTGAGTTGAGTCAGGTAAGTTCTTCAGTTTCTTTTAGATTCTTTCAAGCTTATGTTAGGCTTTAGAATTCCCCTTATATGTTCGTACATTCCACGTACTGAGCCATTTGGCCTGCATCTTTTCATGATGCAGACACTGGTATTCAGGATCATTAACAGGAGATTCATTGATACATCCAAGAGTTCAAGTTAGCTATGCTGAGCCTCCTTATTTTTCGGAGGATTTCATTTACTTTTCAGTTTAGTTAGGATGTCATGGGTCTTGTCCCGACTTCCATCTTTATCAGTTAGAGGCTTCGTAGATAGTCAGTATAGTTAAGAAGTCTATATTATTCATTTATTTTATTATATGTTTTAAAGACTTAAGTGCCTATTTTATTCTAAGTTGTTCATTTGAGTTAAAGTTTCAAAAGTTGAGTTTGTTGAATTTTATTTCAGTTTTAAGCTTTTGCATGCTTAAGTTAGTCTTCTGCTTGTAGTCAGCTAGGATGAGGGTTCGCTTGGGGACCAGCAATGGTTCTTGAGTGTCAGCCACGTCCAGGGTGTAAACTCGAGTTGTGACAAGAACGAGCCCCAGGCGACTCTTGATAGTTTTTCACCATTCTTGAGGCTAAAGGTAAGCTTTTCACTCCCCGAATCCATATTTCAATCCATAGAACGTAATAGAATGGGTAATTATCGATGGGGAAGGGTTTTGATCTATATTCTATGGTGGAAACAGCCTTATTTTGGATACTTGAGATCATGGGTATGATCTAGGATTCATACAATTGTTAGCAATTCAGGTAATTAGTGATCGTTTATTGATTCCCGTGTTATTATGATTGTTTGTAGACCAAGAACAAGCGGAACGAATCCGGAAAGGGAAGGATCAAGTTTCTTAAGGTTTCAAGCTTGTTTCGAGGTAGGTGATGGTTGTAATTCTATGATAGTGTGATGTATGTTTGTTCTTGGTTAATTATGATACTTGCATGTATGCGAATGTTGCATTATTTATCACACTTGTTGTAAATGAAATAAATGAATGATCAATGCCATGAATCATGATTTATTTGTATGAACTTGAGAAGATACTTGTGATTGTGATTGTGGTGTGTTGAATGGATTGGTTGCCACGTTCCGGCATAACTAATTGGGATCGGTTACCACGTTTCAGCATAATTATGGAATCGGTTGACACGTTCCGGCATAAATATTTGATTGGGTACCACGTTTCGGTATGCTAACTGTTTGGGTTTGGGTTCCATGAGAGGACCAATGACTTGTCATAATTGTGTATATTATAGAGCATGTGATAATCAATATTGTATATGTTCAGTATTTTGCATGTTTATAATGTTGTATTGACTTGCTTATGTTACACTTAGTGGGATAGCCGTGTGATCCTACTACTACACTTTGGTTGTGTACTAATATTGCACTTGCTCTTGTTTTTATTGAGTACAGGGCATTTTCTGGCAGCTATTGACAGACCTTGCTTAGAAGACCAGTGATCGTTCGAACTCAAGGGTGAGCCAATTCTTTCGGGCTGCCATGGGTTCTTTTCCGTCTATGTCCACCATTTCGGACTCAAGACTTTTCTAGTTAGTTATTAGTGCATTAGTTTGGGGTTTTATGCCTTCTTGTTTAGACTTGTTGAACAGATGTTTTGGTATATTGACTTTCAGGTTCTAGGTTATTTCTTCCGCATTGTTTAGTTCGTTGTTAGACTTTTGTTGGAGTTTATGGGAACTCCCTATATCTTTCTTTAGTATTTAACTTGCTTTTGTATCCTTAAATGCCTTAGTTTTTGCTTTAGTTGTTTGGTTTGGATTGTAGTGGTGGTTCTCCCACCGGAGGGTTAGTGTGGGTGCCAATCACGACGGTCTAGATCGTGACATTAATTGTTTTGGTATATATGTGTCAAAATATTGTGTTCCATTGTGGTGTCAAACTACCCTTTTAAAATATATTTGGTCGTTTAGAATTCAATGTGATAGGTTCTTATATAATATCAACATTCAGCCATAATAATTAGCACCAATTATTATGAATATCAACTTGCATTTGTCATCAAGAAAACAACACTGTACTAACCTAACATGCACTCACCAACATTACAACGATAATTACACCAATAGTCAAGAACTAGCCAATTAGTTACTCACCAATAATACAAAGAAGTCGTTCAACACTAATCAATGTTTGATAAAAGTGCAACTACCATTCAACATCTAAATAAACTCGGACACTCATATCGTTATGAATCTTTATTGGTGGGGATGGACCATTCACAACATATTTGAGTTCTAAATGAAAAATTGTCGTGTCTACACCCAATTTGAAAGCAATAGTAGTAATTAAGCCTTCATATTTGGTGTTTGCATCATATATCACTCCTTCAATATTGTAATCAACTTACCTGTGTTAGATTACAACGTATTGTTAGTTAATCTCCATAATAATTAGTGAATTTATTAAATAAGTACTATCACATATATCACATACAAATAGAATGGTTATTTCAATGTATTCAAATTAAACATATTGGTTTACAGAATTGTTTTTGTTTAAATGAAAATGCTAATCATATAATATAACCAACTTATTATTTCTTCTGTAAACTTTCTATGGAAATACCTAAAATCTAACAATTACGTCATTGTATGTACCAATAATTGCATCAATTACATCATCAAAATATACCAAATAATTAAAGAATGTTGGTTTTTATTAAAAACCTATATATAAACACCTAATTATTTACCAACAAAAATTCACTAAATATGGCGTTAATACAAAACTAAAAATAGACATTCAATTTCACCAAATAATCAACCAAAATACAATCAATAATACACGTCATAATCAACTTAACAAAACCTTCAATAATGCACCTAAACCGTCAGAATTACACCATCAAGTACTTTAATACATATACCATTATATATATATATATATATATATCAATTGAACCAGCAAAATATACCAATAAAAACTAAAGTGTGATGGTGTTCATTTAAAAATAATATACAATATTGTTTATCACTATATTATTTTCAACAAACACTATCAATTAAACCTAATCATTTACCAAAACAATTCACCGAAGTTTGGCGTTAAATCATGACTCAAAATTTACCATTAATTTCACCAAATAATCCACCAAAATACAATAATATACACTGTCATAATCAACTTTTAAAACCCTCACAATTACACCATAATAGATACGTCAAAGCAATCGCAAATTGGCAGATAAATATCAAGTTAATATATACTATTGATTACACCACAGTATCTACCCAATTTCAACTTCGATCTTCATGCTTTTAAACGACTTAAAATAATCCGTCATATATAATCATATAATCCTAATATTGTCAGATTTTGAATTGAAATTCAAGAAATAAACACCAAATTTTTGTAACAAAAAAACATATACCCTACCAAATTGTTTACCATATAACGATCACGGAAAATAAAAACACCAAATAAGTTACATACATTACTTAAAACTATCACCAATTCAATTGTTAGTTATCACACATTCGTTGTGTTGAAGTAGAATTGAAACACTGCTGGTATCCATAGTTGATTAAACTTTCATAATAGAGATGTAGAGAGGTTCTATTTTAGGTTAAAACCCCTTTTTTGATGGGAGAGAACATATAACAAACTAGAGTAAATTGTGGAAGGTAAAAGAATCTGAGAAATTTATGGATTGGGAGACAATCGGAGTCCATATTAATACGCTTCTATTTTTATTTTATTTTTATAATATATTTCCTATATTTGAATAAAAAATCTATTGTTATCTAGATGAAAAATAAAAATATTGTTATCTAGTTGTAATTAAGGCTATATATTTTTATACTTAAGTTTTTTACCCGCCTAAATAATGCATGTAGTTTACTTCTTTAAAAGAATTTGCATTTAGTTGTTTATGGACAAGAAAAAACTCTTTGATGAACTACATTGATTATTTTTTTAAGAAAAATAAATAAATAAATAAATATTTGTTTAATTTATTTTATTGAGTTGAGTTTTGAATCCTCTTAAATAAACTATGGTTTAATAAAAAGCCTAAATTATCTTTGAAATATATTTTTTTAGTTCTCCTAGTAAAAGCCTTTTAATAAGATTCCTTGACCTTCTATGAGAAATTTGTGACTTACGTTGTCGCATTAAATGGATATAACCATAGTTTCGTTTTGTTCCCATTTCAAATATGGTTGAATGGGAACATGCTTAAAGTACTCCAAGTGGGAGTTCTCGAAGTCGAGCAAATGGACGAGATGGAAGAAGAGCACGTCGCCATAGGACATGTTTCCGTGGGAGTGAGAATATACAGATTAGTGTCACAAGAGTGACACAAAATTTGTTAAGGAACCAAAGGGCTATTCGAAGGAAAAGAGAAAAGGATTTTAAAGAGTTTAAGTCTTTGAAGATGTCCTCTAATATTTCAATCCGTGATTTTATTCACCTCTTTGAAACGAAATGGGCTGAACTGACTGATTAGGAGGAAAGTTTGGATTGGAAAGCCTTATCTTATTTAACAGACACTCAATGTGAACCTTGGAATAGTAGATTGACTGATGTTTATCATGACATTTGGCCTAGTCTTCCTTTTAGGGTGTACACTTGTCGTCTTGAAGACTTGTGGGAGGATTTTAGTCTAAATGACTTGTAACTTGCTATTGCTTATTTTCTTTACTATACATGAATTATGAAGTTTGTTTTTCCTCAATATATGTTATTAGACTAAAAATCCATGTTTTGAAAGTCATCGACATATATTAGCATACACATTAAGAAATTAGTTTCGAATTTTGGATTGAATTTTTAGTTTGTAGATGATGATTGGATGCTTACGTGTCTATTCAATTTTACATGAAACCTATATGAGAATTAATTTTCTTGAATGTGTATGTCACATGCATAAATGATTAAAAAAATTCTTGCCTTATTATATCTCAAAACAGACATGACATCAAAAAGTATCATTGCTGACTTAAACAAAGGTGAAAAACTGAATTGGGACAATTACGACATCTGGAGTCGTAAAATATAGTATGTACTGGAATAGAAAAAATGCTCTGGAGGTATAAATCATGTTTTGAACCAACCAAAAGAGGGTAATTTTTCACAACACAGAAGGGATCTTGAAGCTTCCAAGCTTGGAAAAAAGCTAATTCCACTAGCACGTGGAATAATAGTTAGTTATGTGGTTGATGATCTCATACATTAATGTGAGGAATTCCCTACTACTCATTCTATGTGGGTACATCAGCGAGGAACATATGGGGGTACATCGGTGACCCGTCTCTGACAGTTGACTATCAAATTTAACACTTACACGAAGCGTCATGATCAAAATATCAAACAACACCTTAGGGTGATGTCAAACATGATACCTCAACTCTAGAGTGTTGGTCATGTTCTTTCAGATGAGCAACAAGTTCATGCGGTCTCTTCCCAATAATTGGGAACATTTGAAGGTTAACTTGACCCATAATGATAGAATCAGAACTTTTTCTGATGTTGCCCGCCATGTTGATCTTGAAGATGAGCGCATTCGTACTGCTAAAGCTGCTTCCATGCCTTTGTGGCAAAGTCAAGTGGTACAAAATCTTCAGGCTTCAACCGCAAGAAGAATTGGAAAAGAAACGGTAAAGATAAAGAGGTCGGAGAAGGACCCTCTAAGAAAAAGAATAAGTCAAATTCCAAGAAAGGAAAACGGTTTTCAAGAAGAGAGACAAGAGCAAAATGAAGTGCTATAATTTCCAAGTGCTAGGGTATTTTGCTCGTGAGTGTACTGAGCCAAAAAATATAGCATTTCTAAACGCATCTCTAAGTGCTACATATGTTTCTAGCACTTCTTTACTAACTGAATCTTATCCTATGTGGATTGTAGACTCAGGATCAACCGACCACGTGAGTCGAGATCAAGAAGCGTTTGTGGAGTTTCGTTTAGCTTCATCTAAATCAAGATGAATTTACGTGGGAAATAATGCAAAACTAGAAGTCAAAGGGATAAGAACTTGCAAAGTGGACTTGCGTGGTGGCCGTTCTTTGATGTTGCATGACGTCCTATATGCTCTAGAGATTCGACGAAACTTAGTATTTGTGTCTGTTCTATTATATGTTGGTTTTGATTTACTTTTTAGTTGTAATGGTGTTAGAATAACTATAGATAATGTTTTATATGGTTTTGGACTTTGTTATTGTTATAAATTCATTGCACTAAGTGGATTGTCCATTGAGTTTATCTATAAACTTATACTTATCATCTATGTGTATTCTGTAGGTTCTATGCACCTTTTTGGATAAGAATGTATCTATTTATTATTATACTTAATATGGTGACTCTTGGAGTGATTTCTCAACCTATAAATAAGGTTGTTCATTCACCATTGACACACATATGAGACGAGAAGACATTTGAATAAGATGATCTCTACATTCTACTCCCCATACCTTTTGTCTATATTATTTGTAGTATATTACTTATATTTTATAACACGTTATCAGTACGAGACTCTAGCCAATTGAGATTGAGATTTAGTTTTTCTTTAGCTCATGTTTTGGTTGATCTCGTTATGAGAATCAAGAAGGAGAAATGATAACTACTGAAATCAAGGTATTATATGCATAAAATCAGCTATGTATTTTCTAGAATCATTTTATGAATTAGAATACATTAGTATTCGGTCACTAACATTGACAAGGAACCAAAGGCATATACTACTACTGGTTGAATATTTTCTGCTCCACAAAGCTTTTTAAATGGAAGAAGGTATAAAGTTTTGGCAGCATGAGTTTGAGTATTATATTTTATGAATTTATTTCAATGTTGTGAAAGACTCAATGAGTGAGACATGTTGTACTTTGGTCTACTATACCATTGGTTGAGGGTAAGACGGTGGATTCAAGTTTCATCGCACCAAAATGGTAAGGCATCAAGTTAAAGTTCGGATGCACCATAAATGAAAAATGTTTAAGGGTAAGACAGTAGATTCAAGTTCTATCGCACCAAGAGGGTAAGACACCAATTTGAGTTTTGATGCACCATGATGATAAGGATTGGGTTCAAGTCCCATAGAATTATGGTCTAACACGCCTTATATGGGTAAGACATTGAGTTTGAGTTAATGCACCATATTGATGATATAATGATGATTAAGGCTTTGATGAAAAGTCATGAAATTCGTCACATTGAATTTGCTCCATTACCTGAGGCGAATGTCATAGCACTATGTGATAAGTTTGAAATCCGTGCAATTTCTCCATTCTATCATATGAATGTGGTAGCAGTGAATAATAAGTCTGAAAGAAGACAAGTGATTGAATATATGAATAAGGGTGTTAAGGGACAAAATTATAATAGTTATCATTGAGGTAATTATAAAAGAAAATGGTCCTTCAAAATGTGAAGGTAATTTTTATCACCAAAATGGTATGAAAGGTCATGGGACGTGTGGTCGTTGTGCAACCTAATAATTTAATAAATTTATAAAAATCCTCAATCAAAAGAAAGGAAGATAAAGTAGTGGTACACTTGACCTTTCAAAGTGATGTTGAGGTGGGTCATGCAAAAATGATAAATTTTAAAGGCATCACAATGTGCTTATAATGAAAATTTATGAAGCTCATATAAATGATTAGTTCATTCCTTGAAGAGAATGTGACTTGTGATAAATATCATGAATGCTCGATCTTGAAAGAGAATGGGTTAAGATGTGATAAAATCAATATGGGTTGGATATATGCCACCACTCGATCTATGAGAGGTTTGAGAAAAATGATATACACCACAACTCACCTTTACGGGAGGTTTGAGAAAAATAAAGATCGGTTGCCATGACCGGTTGACCATTTCGATTTATATGTGATGCAAATGTAATTGAGAATTCATGTGTTTTATATGATGAATAAATAAAAGATTCTTCAAGAATCCTCTTGTGTTGCTTGTTCTCATGATAAAATGATCATTCTATCAATATACCAACTAAGGTTGCGATTGTATTCCCTGAGGTTTTTGAAACATATAAAAAAGGTGAATACGGGTCCGTTCACCTGCCATGTGGATCGTTTGCAACTATATGATTGTTGTACTATGGGATGGTCACATGTGCTTTGTTGTCAACTTACAAATTGATTTTTGTAAGATTGTTTGCTCAAATTGTTAAATTAAGAGCATAGTTCCAAAATATGAAATTATATTGATAATCCCGATTGGTTTATAACATAAATTGTATGCCTCCATTTATAGATAAACCATGGGTTTGAGAATAAAACTCCCAAATAAGATTTGGTATGAAATAAGTTTATTTAACATGTAGTAACACATATATGCATTAAGGTAACAAGGCTTCCCCATCTTAATTGGTTTAGGGTCAGGAACCAAATAATTTCCATCTAAAGTTTGAATATGCGATACATGATTTGATTGCTCCACCATGAACAATGATGGATCCCCAAATGAGGTTGGGGTGAATGTTAGATTTTCTAACATTAGGGGGAGATATGATTGACAACTGAAACTAATGAGATGAATTATCTAGATGCTCGTTAAAAAAAATGTGAACTTCAAGTTCAAGAGATAATTCTTTTGCATAATGTTGCAAATTAATTGTTAGATGAATTTGCTGACCCTATATTATAATTCAACTGCAAATGCTCCAATGAGAAGTCATTAAGGGACAAAGTCTTTGGTATACATGAAGTGTGATATACCAATCGATTCCAAATGAAAAGAAATTGTAAGGAAGGAGATGAGAAAATGATCAAGATGATCATGATAATGAGGCAAGTTCTTTAAAAGGAGCACGATGACATAACACTTCATAAAAACCTTGGCAAAGGTTCAGGTACCTGAAATGATGAAATATGAAGAGATCTCGATAATTTATGTCGTATTGGAATCGAGTCAAAAAACCATCGACGGTATCTTTGATATGAAGTAGCACTTAATGCTACAGATGATGGCGAGGATCTTGAATTCAAATCTTTTATATATGTGGACAGGTAAATGATTGGCCAAATGAAATGCACAGTTCAAGTAAATTATGTTTCACTTTGAAAAGTAATGTTTTGGACTTATGTCCGTGGATCAAGATATAATGTCAGTGGGGTACAAATAAATCATGATGCGAAAGTAGAATTGTAAGATATAAAGTACAGTTTATGCATTGGAGCATAAAGGGTTTCACAAAAGTCCTGACATTATTAAATAGAGATATATTTTCATGTGGTGGATACAATGAGGCTTGTTTCGGTCTGGCAATATATGACATGCTTGAATATGTGTAATGAATGATTGTCATGTCCTAGCTAGACGTTGAACATTATATGAAAATCCTTGAAGGATTCAAAAGATGTTAAAGCAATTCCATTGAGTACCCCAATGGTTGTGAGATTGCGTAACATAAAAAAAGATCAATTTTGATCTCATGAAAATGATTGAAAAATAATCATGTATTAGTGCAATGGGTGCACATACAAATTATTGGTTATGTAGATGTCGGGAACTGTGATTTTTCTTTGAAAAGAGATATTCTAGCCACCATGTATGAAGATTATGATGTATGTATAGCTCGATTAAAGTAAGGATACATCAAAGGAGACTGGACAACGTACATTTCACCAAAGTTCTTCTTCACATATTATTTTCAACAAAATAGTGAGATAAAAGTTCAAAAGATCTGTTCAAGTGATAATCTTACAGATTTATTCACTAAGGCATTGCCAACATCAACATTTGAGAAATTGAGATAAGATTGGAATGTGTCATCTTCGAGATATCAAGTAAAGCTTTCATTAGGGGGAGTAAAATACGCGTTGTACTCTTTTCCTTAACCATGGTTTTGTCCCAATTGGGTTTTCCTGGTAAGTTTTTTAATGAGGCAGCACTCAAAGCGTATTATGAGATGTGTGTACTCTTTTTCCTTTATTAGGCTTTTTCTCAATGGGTTTTTTCTAGAAAGATTTTAACGAGGCACAATATCTATGGACATCCAAGGGGGAGTATTATAAATTCATTGAACTAAGTGGATTGTCCATTGAGTTTATCCATAAACTTACACTTATCATCTATGTGTATTCCCTAGGTTCTATGAACCTTTTTTTTATATAAGAATGTATCTATTTATTATGATACTTAATATGGTGACTTTTGGACTGATTTCTCAACCTATAAATAGGGTTGTTCATTCACCATTGTAGACACACATATGAGACAAGAAGACATTTGAATAAGATGATCTCTACATTCTACTCTCCATACCCTTTTTCTATATTATTTGTAGTATATTGCTTATATTTTATAATAGTTATGACAATTTTATCGTTTCAAATTGTAATTCTTCAACTTATGACTATTATGTTGACCGTTGTGCAATGACATGTTATTCAAGTAACAATGATATTGTTGTTACGTTATTACATGGCATGAAAGATTAGGTCACATTGGGCAAGATCGAATGAATAAGTTGGCAAAAGAAGGACATTTAGGTTCTTTCACCAAAATTGATATGTCATCTTGTGAAAATTGTCTTGCTGGAAAGATTACGTGTAAAACATTTGGGAATGCTAAGAGAGCTGAGTTACCACTTCAATTAATTCATTCTGATATTTGTGGTCCATTGAATGTGAGGGAAAGGTCTGGTGCTACATACTTCATTACATTTATTGATGATTTCACGCGCTTTGGTTATGTATATTTGATTTGTCATAAATTTGAAGCACTTGAGTGCTTTAAAAGATATATGAATGAAGTTGAAAATCAAATAGATAAAAGCATAAAGGCTTTAAGAACTGACCGTTGATGTGAATATTTGTCAAAATAGTTTAAAGAATTATGTATTGAGAAGGGTATTATCAGAAAGTTAACTATTTCTAATACACCTCAACAAAATGGTATAGCTGAAAAAAGAAATAGAACATTATTAGACATGACAAGATCAATGATGGCACAGACAAATTTGTATATCTCTTTCTGGAGAGATGCATTATTGACTGCAGCTTACATATTGAACAAAATGCCTTCTAAATCAGTGACTTCCACTCCTTATGAACTTTGAACTGGTCATAAAACAAACCTGAATGATCTACGATCGTGGGGTTGTATAACATACATTTAGGATCGTTTTGGTGAGTTTGATAAACTAAGTCCAAAAGGAAATAAATGTGTCAATATAAGGTACTATGAACACTCCAAAAGGTATGTGTTCATCGATGAACTGGAGAATGGAAGTATTAGTGAAATCGTATCACGAGATGTCAGATTTTTGGAAAATTATTTTCCCAAAAAGAGTGAAATAGATGAAGTTGAGCCTCTCTACGAAATGTTGAATTTAGAAGATCAGGTAATGTTGTCAAACATACTTGATAATTCAATAAATCAAGAAATGATTCATGTTCCAAGTGGGAGTTATGAATCCCAAAATCCTATAGAGGAATTTGAACTTCAAATACGTAAGAGTATAAGAAAAGGTGTACCCAAATGAACTTATGAGATTTAGGATTATGTTTTCTTGGTATCTCCTACAGAATTGGATGAACCTAATTCTGTAACTGAGGTCTTATCGAGCCCTGAAAGGGATGAATGGTTAAAAACGATGAAAGAAGAATTAGAGTCCATGAAAACTAACGAAGACCGTGATCTAGTTGACCTTCCTAAGGAACGTAAAGCTATTGGGAATAAATTGATTCTTAAAGTTAAACGTAAATCGGATGGGTCAATAGAAAGACACAAAGCACGATTGGTGGCAAAAGGTTTTACTCAAGAAGTTGGAATAGACTATGAGGAAACTTTTTCACCAGTTGTAAAGTTTACATCCATACGATTACTTTTAGCTATTGTTGTACTTTTAGATCTAGAATTACACCAAATGGATATGAAGACCTCTTTTCTCAACGGGGAATTAAACGAGGAAATCTACATGGAACAATCAGTAGGTTTTGTTGTTAAAGGTCAAGAAAAGAAAGTTTGTAAATTGAAAAGATCAATTTATGACCTAAAGCAATCATCAAGGCAATGGTATCTAAGATTTCATAAGGAGGTGATGTCATTTGATTTCACCATGATAGATGAAGACCATTGTATCTATGTGAAAAAGTCCAATGAAAATTTTATAATTCTTTCTCTTTACGTAGATGATATTTTATTAGCTGGAAATAATTTGGAGTATGTGTAAACTGTCAAGACATGACTTTCAAAATCATTTGATATGTAAGATATGGGTGAAGCAGACTATATATTGGGTGTTAAGATCCAAATAGATCGTTTCAAGAATTTTTGGAGTTTATCTCAAGAAACTTATATGAAGAAAATATTGGAACATTTTCGAATAAATAGTTGCAAATCCATGGATACTCATGTAGCAAGGGGTGAAACTTTATGCCTTGAAATGTGTCCAAATACTGAAAAAGAAAAGGAAGACATGTCTTGAGTTTCTTATTCTAATGATGTCGGGAGTTTGATGTATGTTATGATGTGTACTTGCCCAGACATTTGTTATGTCGTGAGTCTGGTTAGCAGGTATCAATTTAATCCTGGAAGAGATCATTGGAAAGCAGTAAAGAGAATATTTTGATACCTGAAGGAGACTGCGGATCATACATTGTGTTATAGTGGATCTAATTTGTTGATAAGAGGTTATAAAGATGTTGATTGGGCTGGTGACTGGAATGATAGAAAATCAACATCCTGTTATGATTTCTTACTAAACGGTGATGCTATTTCATGAAAAAGTAAGAAGCAAACTTGTACAACTCTTTTAACCATCGAATCTGAATTTATGGCTTGTGCGTCTTCAGTACAAGAAGTTGTTTGGCTAAAGAGATTCTTTGAGCATTTGAGTATTGTAAAGAATTCTAAGGATCTCATGATTCTATATTGTGATAGTCAAGAAGCTATCGCATACACGAAGGATCCCAAGTATCACAGCAAGACCAAACATATTGACATCAAGTATAACTTTGTGAGAGATGTAGTGGTAAGTGGAGAAATAACTTTACAATACATTCCTACACGTGAAATGATAGTTGATCCTTTTACGAAGGCCATCTCTAGAGACTTGTTTGAAAAACATGTTAAGGCTCTAGGTTTGCGTATGATTTGATGATATTTTAGTATTGTAAAATAATTTGATTGTTATAATATTCTCTTATATATAATACTATTGAATTTATGTTCAAATCTAATATGCATGACATTTGTAAGAAATAATGTGTTGAATAAGTCGTGAGATTGGCTCTCTCATACGAGTAATTGCCTCTTACGTCGAGGAACATAAAGAGATGAGTTTCACCACCATATATGACTTGTTTTATGAGCCATATAAGAGTTTCTCTAAGAAAATTATTTTGAGGATCATTGTAAAGAGAAGCTCAGGTTAGACATCTAGAGGTGTCTAGACCAAGATCTGTACGATGTTTGAATGATAAAAGAATGGGACACACGTGCCAATATAAGGTGAGAACATCGTACCATGTGTATCATACCACGTGTGTTAAGCGATCAATGGGTTAATGAAAGAATGGCTCCCTACTTCTTCATTGTGTGAGACACCGAAAAGTTAAATCAACTTTTCATTGGAATATCTTTGACCTTTTACTGTTTCTTGAAGTTTCGATCAGTTTTGCTACTTTAGCGTGTTATTAATAGCCATGAGTGATTCATCAATGCGATACATGTCTAGGAAATCAGTTGATATGGAACAGATAGATTCGAGTAGAAAGGGAAGATGATTAAAATGAATAATTTAACTTGTATACAAGTCGGCTATTACACTCGAGTGTAATTGTGTATATAAAGTTAAACACGAACTCAAGTTCACCTTTTTAAGGGGATGAGGGATCGAATAAGTAACTACTGAAGTAGTGAAAGATTTCCAGGGTATTGTGAGTATTAGTGTCGTCATATTAGTAGTGATTTTTTTCCATATGTGATTGGATACCTATACTGAGCATGTAAAACCTAATAGGTAAGCTCTTAATGCTCACGGATCACATGAACTGTTTATTGTATGAAATTGGGTGACTAATTGTTGTCGAATTGCCTTGGGTCTTGTCAATCATGTGCGAAGTGGAAGATATAAGTCTTTTTTGGGTCATGAATCGCTATGTGGATCTGACCCGACCCAACCCGACCCAATAAAGTTTTATAAAAAAGAAAATAAATACTATTTTGAAAAAGAGTGGGAACGGTTACATGATTTTAACCGTAACATCTACTCCCTTTAAAATAGTACTTCACGTTTCAAGAAAAGGGAGAGAAAAATATCAGGAAAAAAATGAAAAACAACAGGCGATTAATTTCTTAAGATTGACATCAAACAATCCAACAGGATATTCAGTTTGTGGATTACACTTTGTATCCTTGAGATTCAAAGTTGGATTTGGAGCAAATTATTCAGTTCATCAATTTCATTCCGCTACAACAATCAAAGGTGCACAAATCCTATACCACTTTTTGTTTAATTCTTACATGTTTCTACTAATCTTGTAGGCAGAGTTAGGAGAAAACGCATACAAGTCGATATCAATCAATTCAAAAAGATAATGCAAGTCCATATATTGGTGTTAATGATTTGAAATTCATGGAAGCCTCTCAACGGGATGGATTTGATATGAAGTTATGCTTTCAACCCCCTAATAGTCTTGATCTTAACGTTTTGGACCTTGGCATTTTAGAGCAATTCTGTCTCTTCAATATCAAAATGCTCCTTCAAATGTTGATGAACAAGTGGAAGTTGTTGAAATATCCTTCAATGAAATGAAAGTTGAACGATTCAATCATATATTTTTAACTTTGCGGTGTTGCATGAATGAGGTGATGAAAGATAGCGGTGACAATAACTACAAAGTGCCTCATATGAACAAAGAAAGACTAGAAAGAGAAAGAGATCTCCCGCTTCAAGTTCGCTGTGATGTTGGTACTGTTAATCAAGTTTTAGCTCTACTTCAACAGTGATGGGATTACAAGTATTAAAATAACTTGTGTTTTTTTTTTTTGTACATTTTGATGTTTAGATTAGAACTTTGTAAATTTAATTTAATTTTTGGATAGTTTAATGTTTATGTTAAAATCTTGCAATATGTAATTTACTTTTGAAATAGTTTAAAGTTTTTGCTGGGGCGTTGTAAATTCAACATGTTCAAATAAAATTGTCATTTGGTAAATGTAAGAAAATTTTACTTCTGGAAGTTTATATTTGAAAATTTTCATTTTATTTTTATTGTGAATTTTAACTAAAGAAAAAAGAAGAAACACTAATCAAAGTTTTTTTAATTGAAGACAACTTTTGATTCTACATTCTTTAATTTTTAAAAATAAAAATAAAATTATATTCACGTTTTGTGACTTCACAATTCTATCAATAGTGTAAAAGAAAGAATATATGATAAAGTGGTGAAAAGAAAGAAAAGGATATGACAAAGTATTGAAAGAGGTGTTAAAAATACTGTTGACGGTCAGAAAAAGAGAAAAGTCTTTGTACTTTACTGCATTTTATTGACCTTTTTCTTTAAATTAAAAGAGTGCAACTATTGAAATAATGAGATTCAAGAAGGGTAACATAGGGATAATGTCATTAAATATTTACCAAATAAGGAAATGTGTCATTCTTTTTTGGACTGATTAAAAAGGAAAGTGAGTCATATAAATTGGGATAGAGGGAGTATAGGATAATATGTTGTAGTCACGTCAATTTTTTTATTAATCGAAAAATAATTCAAACTCAAGTATCGATTATAAGGATACTCCTTAATATAAATATAATTTCTTAGTTTCAACAACTTACTTTCAAATTTATTGAAGTTGTCATTTTAAAATAGAGTTAATTTTCTAAATTGATGTACAAGTTTTGAGAATTTCTTTCGAATACCATTTTTATTTCATTTAGGACAATAATATCATTCAACTTTATTTAATTCATCAAACTTAATCAAAATTACAATCTTCATTTTTTTTTTAAATGCATTAAATTATTTTTCATGTTTAGAAATGTCTTACCACATTAAAAATAATATTCAAAGGAATTTTTCAAAACTTAATGACTATTTAAATAATTAACTTCTCTAAAATTATGATACTGCTCTGTGAATTGTCGCTTACTTCACACTAAAAAAATTAAACTTTATTTATTAGAATTCTTTCTCATCTTCATCCTTATCATTCTCCAACAGGCATACAAATCTCAAATACTCATATTTCCTTCTTTATAACTACACAACAATCTAATCTAATCGTCAATAAAGTGTACTTCACATGCAATTTGATAGCATATTGCACAGCCCTATTTCCTAAATCTCTTATATAAATTTCAGAGTTATATATATACACCTTAAATAAAGAAGGAAAAAAAGAATATTATTATATAAATTTAATTGGACAGAATAAAATAGAGAAATGACAAAAAAATAAAAAGTAATGAAAAATAATTAACTATTTCCCATGTTGTGGTTTCCTTCGATCCATTTCTGGGTTGGGTTGCCTTCACAGATTCAAATCAAACAATTAATTTCTTGATAAAATTCCTCAAAGTATAAGATCATTTTTTATCATAGTTTTTACCATATAAAAATAAATTGCATATATACATACACCTCAAATAAAGAAAAAAAAGTATATTGTTATATAAATTTAAATGGACAGAGTAAAAGAGAAATGCCGGAAAATAAAAATTACTAGTAAAAAATAATTGGTCATTTCCCATGTTATGGTTTCCTCCGATTTATTTCTAGGTTGGTTTAGGGAAATATCCAAGCGATCTCTTTCACAAATTCAAATCAAATGCAAATGGTATGCTTTACTCAATGATCACAAATCTCTTGCTAAAATCCAACAAAGTATAAGACGTTCTTGATCAAAAAAATTACCATATAAAAGAAAATAATTAATAGAAAATACTTGTAATATAGGATTATCATAACGAGCATTTATGATTCATGTTGTCGGATTGTCATAACGAGCATTTATGATTCATGTACAACACACACAAAAAAACAAAATAATAAAAGTGACGTGAAAGTTATATATGAACAATAAGTTAATAACAAATCAATATTTAAGCTTGCAAAACTTCTCTGCAAACTTGTGAAACATTTGTTGAAGCATTTGATATTTGTATTGGAAACGTCAAAAAAATAAACAACAAATCAGATACTTACAATTTAATACACATAATTGAATAATTACTTCTAATAACTACAAGAAAAATAATACAATAAAAGTGGAGATTCACAGAAAAGTCACTTCATTTAGAAAATTTACCAGCTGATTTTTTTTCTTTAATTAAATTGTTTCCCTTCCACTCCCGCATCATTAGATAAGTTAAAAAATAATAAAGATAAGAAACTCAAGAGATGTAGACATCGTATCGAGGTTAATATCATTAAAAGCTTTTAATGACGGATTTATATTTTTTTTTAAATATGGAAAAATTATATCTAGGTAATTTTAGGTGGGAAAAATGTCCAAAAAAAAAAAGAAAAAAAAGATAAATATGAATGAAAGTCATCAGAGTGATACCACATCGCCTTGTCTTAAATCCTCCTTTATATAGATTTAGTATCCAAAACTTAGTAACCCAAATTAGCCAGTCTATCCTATCAAAGGAAAAATGTAATGGGAAAACTTTGTTTGAATCATTTTCTACTTTGAAACAATTAAAAAAACAAGAGCATTTAGACTTTTTAATGCATCAATAGTTGAACTTCAAGGGGGAATGCCTGCCAAATTAGGGGCTCCCATTGGAGCAAAATAAACTATAATCATCACAAAAAAAAAATATACACCAATAGGAATCACCATAATTATACTCCCCCAAAAGAATCACAACCATCACAACAGTTTTACACATCAATTAGCAGTATACAATTGAGTCTCACCTTAAAAGAAAATAAGGATCAAACGCATCCCACGCTGACTCATCAGTAGTCTTTTCGATCAAATCACACGAACCTTCACTGATCATTTTGTTGTGCAACTTAACTACTAATAACAATAAATTAGAGATTAATGGGTTTGTAAGGAATGGTTGTATGGCCTCACCAATTTCTTCAACTTCAGGGAGCATAGACTTTCTATCCTCTGGTTTCCCATTAAATACACAGTTTGATAAGGCATAAAAGGCAAGTAAATTTGCATAGAGAGGTAAGAAAGCATCTTTGTGGTTACCAACCCCACCAATCCAATCAAATCCTCCCTGTGCAGCAACATAATCTTTGGCAAATAATACTAACTTCTGCGCAAACCGCCTCCTCCAGTTCTGCAAAAAGTCCCTCACATCATGTATGTCACCACATTCACCTGATGAGAACTTTGAGGTTGGAAGCTTCTCCAAGTGAGAACAACATATCTGGCAGATCAAAAGTTTTTCTTCATGATGGTTGTCAATCTCCTTGTCAAAGACACGTTTGATAAGATCTCCTTCAGAAATAACACAAGCATGGTTAGCAGAATCAAGAACCCTGCGGCAAAGGAAATCAAGGTAGTCAAGACAGTGACCAAAAATTGATGAAAGATGATTGAAGCTCTTCTCAATCACTTGTTCTACTTGGCTTGGGACCACTCCTGTCAGGAAGCTTCTTTCAGAACTTTTAGATGTAAAACAATTCTGGACATCCAGGGCAAGTTTCTTCCTAAGACTCTCATCTTCATCCTCAAGAAGCCTAATGCATGAAAACCATAAATCCAGGACTTTATGGGCATATATATTAACCACCATTTCTTGCTTGAAACAGGAACACAAATTCCCATCAAGAATTTGGTTATTGTAGACTAAAGGACCAATAACCTCGGCTTGATCCAATAAGCCAGATGCTATCATAGACTCTGCAGCCGCCCTACGCGTGTTTACAGGCTCTGATGCATCACTGTGTCGTTCAATTAGGTCAACATAATAGCTGATGCACTCGTAAAAGACAGATAATTTAGACATATCAGATGGATCATGGTGGCTGACTTCACCAACTTTGACATCTTGCAAGCCTACAACTGAACTACTTAGTGACCCAGCAAATTGTTTAATACAAACCCCCATGCAACAAAGAAGCATCTCTCGAGTCTTTGATCGCCTAGTGACCTTGTACAAGGAAACCACCTTGTCCCAAAACTGGAGCACGGACTCGCTATCCATATCACCAAAAAATTTAGGATAATATTCTTCTCCATTATTTTGATACTCCTGCAAACTCCAGCTGTAGATAATCTTCAGAATGTAGTTCAAACATTTATGGTTATTGTCCAAAGTTAAAAGTTTCATCACAGTGGTCTGGAGATCGATGCTGGTCAAGCAACTTCTCTTTATCTCACTATATTCTGGTGTCTTGAGAAATAAAAGAAACCACTTCAATGTTGCAATCCGAACTTCATATGAAGTGTCAGAGATAGAACGTATTAGCCTTTCCTTGAATCTGCTGAAAGAAATTTCATTTACAGATATCATTGATAAGTTTGAACCAGGAGGGCCTTTGGATGGTACTAACAGATACTCTTCAGCAGCTTCTTTAGATGTTTGGTAAACACAATTGAAATATGAGCATGCAGCTTGTTTCCGAAGTTCTGAGGTAGTTGGATCAAAATATGCGGGTGCACAAACCACTCCTAAATCTAAACATACTGAAGATGACCTCCAAAGGAGTTCCCAAATGACATCAATATTTTTGCTCTTTTGACATGTTCTGGCAACACCCAGCATGTTATCTAGCACCTTCAAAAAGCAGCTGTTGATAATTGGGCATGGACATTGCTCAGGACTCCCAATCCATGAGCGTGAAGCAAGAATATGAATTAGTTCAGCAAGAATGTTATCTTTTTGGGAAACATCAGGTAGATCTCTGCAGTTTGTGTCTAGAAGAGAGCTCAACTGCAATAACATCCCATGAAGTGAATTGAAAGAACAATTAACTCTATTGGATGGTATAGGCAAATCAGAATTCACAACGCGCTCCCCAGTGCCAGGTAACTCAGAGGCAATATTTAGGAGAACTAGCGGAAGTTTTTCATTAGACACTAGACCTGTTAGAGCTCTGGATGCGAGAACACGAATACGCAAATTGCTCTGGACCGAGCTTTTCCTGATGAATGGTATGAAAAGGAAAGGGTCCAGGGGATCACCAGCTTCACTTGCAATTGGAGAAGGCTTGAGTCGAGATAAGAGAATCAGGACTGGACATAAGCTGGGATGAACAACTTTAGCAAGGTTGGACCTTAAATGTTCAGATGATCCATCTAAAAGTGACTCCGTTGCAATTTTCAGCTCATTAAATAAGAATGAATGCAAGGGAGGGTACCTACAAGACGAGAAGTCAGGAAAATGACTAGAGAATGTCTATTCTGGTAACAAGAAAATAAATTTGTTTTCCATAAAACAAGACAATGTTTCATAAATAACTATAAACATAACACAGTGGACCTAAGAACAGAATCTCCAGAATTCCGAAATAATATTGATGACTGTTAAATTTTAGTTCAATAAATAAGAGAGAATTCAAGGGAGGGTACCTACAAGATGAATAGTCAGGAAATGATTAGAGCATCTGTTTCGGTACAAGCAAATAAATGTGGTTTCCTTAAAACAAGACATTGCATCAAATACTAACCATAAATATAACAACTAGTGGACATAAGAACAGAATATCCAGAAGTCAGAAATAATGATTATGATGGCTTCATCATTTCTACAGATTCAGTTTTTCAATCAAAAGTTTGGTCCACACTTCAGAAAATGCAAGATACATGAAAAATGCAATCAACTAAGTATTGGTTCAGATATACATGTCAAGCCAACAAAAAAAGTAGAAAACTCAATCCCCAAATTTAAAGCCTAACACAGAAAAAAAAAAGAAGCAAACAAGTTTTAGACCAGCGGTGGGGATTGACTTAAGATTATTTTGGGGAAGAGGGAAGGTGGGGGGGGGGGGGGGGGGGGTGAGCATGTTCAAACTTCAATGTATGAATGATTCCTCCAAGTAAAAAAGCAAATAGAGGCACATAACACAAAGCATAGAAAATTATGATATATAAAAATCATAAGAGACCCATCGTGTTATACCTATGAAAGAATTCAATCCCAGTTATAGCACGCCTGGCTGATGCCCGCTTGTGCACGTTAAGAAATCCAATCATGCGACGAACCAAGGCAGTATAAGCAAGACAAGCACTGTTCCGTACCTCCCAGTGTGGAGAAGAGAAACAACGTATCGAGATAATCAAAGCCTCAGCAGAAAAACCTGATGTATCAGTTGCCAGGTTGGTATCATTAAAAGCAGCTTTAAGAACATTGAAAGCATGCACAGTAGGAACGACACCCTCATCTCGAATCTTCGAGATCCTTTCAGCATCATAAATATCAGATGCAATTATAGAAAAAGTAGCTGGACCAGCCTCCACAAAACCGTTGCAGGTATCAGCACTGAAACTATTTGCTTCAGTATGATCTGTTAAATACTTATTAGCCACATCTACTAACCACCGTAATGCCCTTGGCAAAAGCTTTTTTGGTGTGCCCAGTGGCTCTGAAAGGAAAAAGGCAATAAATGCTGCAGGAATACCAGCACTTCTCCTTAGGAGATCATCCACAGTTTGTCCCTTGGCTATTGTTCGTTCCATAAGTTGCTCCATCCAAGACTCAATCAACTTACAAAGTCTGGAAAAAAGAAAAGCAACCTTAGCAAATGGATTCAGAATGCATGTCTATTATCTTTGTTGTGAACTTCTCTGCTATGATCCTAACAATGAAAGTCCAACATCATCAAGTGCAGTATCTGTACTGATTCAAATCCATCAATTTCCTAGTCCTCAAAAGAATCAGCAGTTATCTGCTAGAAGCTACTTTCAACAGACACAAAATCAGTAGTCAGCTTTCAAATAAAAAGGTTAGCATGCTGGAGAAATGGTGCCAAAAAGAAAGTATTATTTTTTCAGATGATCTAAATAGGAGAGCGGCAGTGTTATAGTTTTTACTGTTACTCCACCTATAAAACCTGTTACAATTTTTGTTTTCAATTTTGTGCATCTGCAATATTCTTTTTTTCTAATTTAGTTTTTTTCCTTGAAGGGACAATGCAAAGGGAGGGATGAAGTTGGAAAAAAATAGCCATAAATTGGTATAGCCAAAGAAACAGAAAATCGAAAGAAAAGAATAAATGATAGACCTAAATAACAATAACAGAGTAGCAAATGAGTTATCAAGAATGCTTTATCTACTGAGTGCATGTCAATACCTCTGTCACAGAGCAAACAAAAGATAAAATTACTCCACAGTACATATTCAGGTATTTCCTTTTTCCTGTGAGTTGCTCACGATTGTGTGAAAATGAGTTCTAAAAGAATCAACTTAAGATAAATCTTGCATATGACCTCACTAAACACTTGTTGCAACATGAATCTTCAAACAACCAAAGATAAAGTACAATTCCAATCTTCACTAAGAGGTAGCATTATAAGAGGAATCGAACACCTTTAAGATGTCACCAACTGCATCGACTCGAAGCAAGTATTGAAGTGTAATTTTTTTGGCTCTCTTTTTCCTTTAGATGTTTGCTTTTTTTCGCTTTACAACATACAAGATACTCAGCCTCACAAAATTTTTATGTTGCTCAAGAAGGGAAACAAGCTGAGCTCAATCTCATTAATTTTAAGCTCACTAATGCCATGAGCAGAACTTAATCTCTCTGATACCAAGCTCTCTAGTTCGCAAACCCAATGGACAGGAGAGTTCCCTTTCCAATTTATTATTTCTTTTTTTCCCCTTTCCACATTGGGAAAACCCTAAGTACAAAGAAATATAACCCTAGAAGGGGTTGCAGCACTGATGGCTTTGCTGATCACTGCTACTAGATTATCCCACTTTCTTGGCGTCTGCTTCACTGCCTGTCTGCACCAGCCATCTACCCAAGCTTCCTCCCGTAGTATTTGGTCATTCTTAGTTAAACAATGAGAATTTGCCATTTTCAGATAATTAACAAGAAGATAGATGTAAAGGAAACGTCCGCTGTGAATCAATAGCTTCTTTCAGTTTTCTGACTTCAGAGAGATTTCTAAAATTATTTTAAGCTAAACCATGGTAACAATACCGCTTACAGCTTTGGCACTGGAACTCCTGCAAAAAACAAATAAGTATATAGAAAATATGACTGCCGATATAATAGAATCCAGTACACACCTTGCATCATTTGAACAAAGCAATCGATTGCAAAGTGCAGTAAATCCAGCCCTTGTCTTATCGATAGCTCCATTATGCTTCATTTTCAAAAGGACTTCCAAGAAATGGTTGCCAATTACCTCGAGTTGTTTCACATCAAGCATTGTGCCAGATGTCGTATTAGATAAGACAGTTTCATGAACAACTTGGGAACCTGATTCTGAAACATCTGACATAGGCAAAGGAACCTTTCTTATTATTGTTCCCAAAAGAAGGCTCACCTGAAGCAATGTAGATGGAAAGAAATTAATTCTTCTGGAAATTTTAAGCATATAAACTTCATATAGTTGACTACAATTTATGATTCCTTCTGCTTTTATATAATAGTGGTTTTCAGGACAACTTGCACACACTTCTCGCGTATTCCATCAAGTACCTACTACCTGCCACCGGTACCGGTGCATAAAAACTCAACTCATCAAGGTTTAAACTTTAACCAAAATGGGAAAAAATCACCTAGTATTTATCATTCCTTCTTTAGCCACACAAAGGTTGCAATAGAAGGGGAAGGGTAGAATATGTGTTCTATTGCAATTAGTTGAACTAAGAACTGCAAAGTTACTAGGCCTGAGTACAAAACAGCAAGGAAAAGAATGATGATGGCACAAGAATTAGTGATGACATAATTTAACCATTGACATAAGAAATGTTTCATTAAATAGTTAGCTACTTTGACAAAAGGGATAATTAGTCATTCTTAATACCTCTTTCATAGCAAGCCAACAACCAACCATAACTATCTGCTCAGTTTGCCTGCCCTCCTGCACCTCTGTTGTATTTTGTTCCTTGTCTGCCTCATCCATCTCATGAGGAACCTCCTCTAACAAAAGAGCATCATCATCCATATCATCAGGTAAGTACCAAGCATCAGCTGATACCACCCAAAGGGCCAACGAAGTAATTCGCATGACCAACTCCAAAATCTTCTCCAATACCCCTTTCATTTCAGATATACTGCAGACTATTGCATCAGAATCCCAGTCAAGTTCCTCAAATGTGTATCGAAGCGTAAGCAGAACACCATGAACAAAGCTGTTCTTACATGCTTCTGAAAGATCCTTCTCTCCATCCTGAACTACTGCATCCAGCCAATCAATCAGTGATCTTAGATATTCTATTGCTGGAGGGGCAAACTTACACACCTTATTCTCCTCGCTTGGCAGCTTGGACAGTGGTTGAGCAGATACATCATTTGATGAGGCATTAACAACCCAACCAAGTTCCAAAACATACTTTCTGAATATGAGTCGTAAAGTCAGAGCTCCAGCATCACTTTCTCTGACACGTGGACTATAGACTAGCTTCTTAGTCCAAACAATTGCTTCACTAACCATGTCCTCGCTATGAATTCCAGGAAGAGGAGTAGGAAAATGCAGCAGAATACGAAAAGAACTCACTCTAAGTCGGTCCCAACTATCAACAATTGATCCAACCAGCAATAGAGTTGATTCAGGTAAAAGAAGCCCCTTACTGTAGGGATAAAGAGAGAACTGAGGAGAAACAGCATCAACCGTTCCTTCTGAAGGAAGCACAATAGACCAAACATTTAGCATTATTAATAAAAGCTCCATTGCCATTATCTTTCTCTCATATGGAGCAGAGGGGTAGCATGAAAAGAACAAAAAGCAACTTAGCCACTTCATAAAGTTAAAAAGTTCATCTGCCCTGTCTACAAACATATCCCCTGTTCTTTTAGCAACAGCATTTCTACTTGTGTCTTTCCGTGCAAGAGGTTGCCAAATTCCCAGCTTAACCTGCCTCTCCAATGCTGTTCGAACCCGAGAAAAGAATTTCCTAAATAAGCTTGTCCACTTCATCTGGAAAGCAGTTGAGCAACATCTCATGTTCAAAGGAACTGCTACCTTCATCAGACTGAGTTCCAATGATGATGGCAAACTTGCGGTCTTTGGATTTATGAACAGAGATTCTGCTGCATCAATCCGAAGTGACTCATCAATATGGGTAAGTGCCAAAACCAGATATTTCTCTGGGACTTTTATTTCAATCCCCTTGATGCAGACAATAGCATCTTTGTTTTCCAAGTTCTGCTTCACGTCTTCCGGAGACAACAAAGAATCTTTGCACCAATCAATATCCCCTTCCAGCAAAGCAAGAAAACGAGAAACCTTAAACAATGAAACTAAAACAGCCACTCGTTCTTCAAGCACAGGAGACACACCTCTAAAATCCAGCTCAGTAAGAAATACTTCACCATTGTCCAAACCACATCTGATGCCAATAAAAGCGAGTATCAGAAATATAGCATCAACATCCAGTTCAAGTAATACTGGAAGTGCATAGGTGTTAAGATTTGAGCGGAGTCTTGAATGTCCAGAAGCTAGGCCCGACAAAAGTGGAGGCAGGCAATGACCCCTAAAACTGTTGTACCCATTTTCAATACCATCACTACTCCAATACTCATCACGTAAACACTCAAGGAAACACTTAAGAAATGTCGTTGAAGCACAGCACACATCATCATCAATGTATGCCTTTATTGTTTCAAACAATAGATCTGGGCTCATACTTAGAAGTGTCCTTGCGCCCAGCCTCTTGGTGAGGGATGCTAAAGGAACATATCTTCCTTTACAACGTGGTCCCAGGCGAAGAAGATCAAAAGCAACCTTTCTCGTGAACAAATTGAATGTATCACTACCCTCTGCCCAGTGTAGACTGGCCTGAATGTCTAAGAAGAGATCAAATATAAGATGCACTTGTTTGACTGTTTGGTTCAGAGGATCTTCCAAATTATTCCACACTATTTGCAATAATCGTGAACCAATGTCCTCAGAAATGGGATCATAATTTACTTCAAGACTTCCATTCTTATCTAGCATTGATGTTTTTACTTGCTGCAGGCAAATCTGCATTACCGTAAGAGCATGAAAACTGAAGTGACTGTCAATTGGATTCTCACAAAAATTACAAAGCTCAGGCAAAATTGCATCATAAAGGATCATTTTGATTGATTTCTTGTTATCTCCAGAGTCCCTAACACTACCAAAGCTATCATTTGATACAACAAACCCGGTATTCAATACTGTCCTTGAGACTGCAGTTAAAATACCTCTAACCAAGCAAAGTCTGCTCAACGATGAAAATTTACTTAATTCATCAACCAAATTGCCCTTTAATGGGATTTTCTCAAGTACATCCTTAAATGCAAGCTTAGAACACACAATGGAACTCTGATTGAAAATTCCTCCCATGATAAACAGTCCAAGCTCTTGAGGGCTAAGACAAACCTGCAGAGCCACACAAAAACTCACCCCGGCCGCCACTAGACAATCTCTAGAAAACGATTCCGATTTCAAAATACTCAAAACAATAACCAGAATTCTCTCTAAAACATTAGAACCTGCATTAACAAACTTGGAAGGAAATCGTTGAAGCAAGTAATAAATACAAGAAAGAGCTTCCTGGCACTGTTCCATAACAACTGGTGACGGTCTAGACCAATCATTGATCTCTGCCAATACAGAGCTTAACCCCAAAACCACATTCAAACCAACCAAAACTGCACACTCGTCAACAATTTCGACCAAGTAACCCAACTTGGGGGTGCTCATCATTGATAATGCAACTCTAGAAACACAGAATCTCCTCCCATTTTCACCATATTCCTCACAAAGTTGACGGAAACAGTTTTGAATCAGGGTATGAAAGTTGTTGCACTTGACAAGCACGGATAATAAAGTTCTATGCAGAGGCTGCGAATTCTCCAGTAAAAGAATCTCCAGGTAAAATCTGGAAGCTGTAGAAATTGACTCTTCATCGGCTTTGACATTTGAGAGTAATTCAGAGAAAGATGAAGCGAGTTTCTTGGCATGATTGAGCTGAGAGTATGTAGAGTTTAAGGAGACAAACTGTCGTAGTTCGGAGTAGAAGTGAACAGAAGGTGTTTGTTGAAGTGCTTCAACGAAACTTTTGGGGAATATTACGGCACTGTACGTATAACGATGACGATGCTGTAAAGCTCTCCATTTAGCTGACATAATTGAAAAGGAGATTTTTCTTGCCGGAGAGGCGGCGGCGGTCGTTGCAGAGATCCTTAGGGGTTTAACAAGGGTTTTAAGGAGAATTGCACCAAACTATCCCTTCCACCCATTTGTTTTTTTATGTTTATTTTTATTAAAGGGGTATTATTTTCTTGGGTTGTTTGTTTTTTACATTAAAATTTTATGTGTATTAAGATTATTTTTTTGGTAAACTGTGTATTAAGACTTAAATGTCTCAATATGATTTTATATTAAGATATGAATTAGTAAATAATTATAATGATTGTGAGTGTCGATTTGGGATTATGATACGTCATGGTAGTGATTACGAATAGTAATTAGTAGTGTGATGGTAATTAACAATAGTTATTGATTGTGGAGTTGGTGATGACAATTAATAATTGTAACGGGTCATAGTAATATCTAATGACAATAGTAATAGCTAGTTATGATGATTATTTACTATTGATGTGTAACACCCCAACTTTTCGAAACGTCTAAATTAATCTGTATCTTCGTGGAAAGAGAAAGAGGGTGAGTAATAAATTAAGAATGATGTGGTATGTCATATTTTAAGTGTTCAAGGGTTGTATCTCAAATTTTGAAGTTAGGTAAGTCGCAAAATAAAAGTTGGTGAAAGTTATCGTAAGTTCCTTTTTAAAGATTTCTCTGAAATTTGGGTCAAATGTTTTAGAGGTTTTCTCCCAATCTATAAAGATTTATGGGTCCCATGACCCATTAAAATCGAAGGTCTAGTTTCCAACGCATCAAACCGTTCGTTCATACTACTTCAGAATAGGGAGATATTCATGTTTTTGCGAGACTGCGCAGGTAGGCACGTGAGGTGGGTCCCCTAGGTCAGTGGAACTTTTTATATATCGTTCTTCGATTTTTTTTTCATTTTTTTCGGTGAATAACCAAAAAAATTAGAAAACCCACTTCTAGGATCAACCAAATTATAGATTTACTCGACTTAAGTTCTTGATGAAAGTTGTTCTACGCGTTGAGCTCGTCAACATGGTATAATTTTGTAACGACCCGAGAGCACCCCCTAGTCGTAACACGGCGTACTCGACCTCTCGGAGGTCTTATACAAGCCCTTAGCATATCATGAACATTAAATCATATGAAAATAGCGGAAAATTTAAAACTTTTCTTTACAATCGAAGTCTTCATAAAATAAGAGATAGTCTATGACACTATGTCTCAAATCATCTATAACATTTAGAATAACAACTCTTTCATAACAACTTAGGGACACGGCCCTTACACAAGTCTAAAGACATAATGACATAAGTGTACGAGGTAGGTTCATCCTCGAAACTATGAGGACTCCCCAAGTCTTCATTCCCAAGCTCCTTAGAAACCCAACTTCCAAGCATAAGACATCACATCATCAAACCCTACACTTTGTAAAAATGTAGAAGAAATATGGGTTAGTACAACACACGTACTAAGTATGGAAGCCATGCAAGTAAAACCATTAAAACATGCTTAAAGAGACATTTAGTTGAAACCATGCTTTATGCACTTTTGAACATCATTCTTTAAAAGAGTTGGAGAACATAAGTCATTAAGAACTCACATATAGTTTATCAAACACAAGGGTAACACATCAACAAAGCATAGTCTCCAAACATAGTCATAATGCATATATCACTCATTACAAGACATAATACTCATGCATAGTCAATATCAAGGTCATTGCATCATAATAGAGTAATCACATAAATAACCCTAGGTTCTACTTGTGCAATGCATATGTAGGGTCCATAGTCCTACCTACACTAAGTATTACCTTTGAATCACCATGCTCATACTTATCATACATTACTCTTATCCATAGGTCATTTACATAGTAAGGTGACATTCACAAACATTAGTTCATATCAAGAAAAGTCAATCATTAACATAATACAATTAAAGCATGCATTATTCATAATCTTCATAATAAGATAGAACAACACCATTAAGGCATATTTCATACAACATGTTCATATCATACATCTTAGTCATAATGCAAATAGTCCATATCATAGGTAAACCATCTTCATAATGATCATACATAACATAACTTCAACATACATAAGTCATAATCATCATAATCATAAGAGAACACTACTACAACCATCCCTTAGAATCCCACAAGTGCAATGTGCAAGAGAAGTCCCATACCCTCCCTTACACTATGTAGAAACCCTTAAGAAAGCCCTAGTAAGAGTTCACACCTTTCATACCTTCATTTACTTTTACATTAGGGAAATATTGCGATAACTGACATAGACCATGGGAGCTACATGGAATCCGGTGTTCTACTCCCGCACCGAAAAGAGAGGGTTAACACTTGCCTAAGGTGTAACCATTCGTACATAGCTATCTAGGTGGATCCACTAAGCTAGAGTCCTATGTGGGCACATAGTTAAGGGTCAAGGAGATTGCTTCTAGAAACCCTAACTTACTAAACGTGGGGGTTTCCATCTCATGAGACAACACATACCGTGGGTAATCCGGACTTGCTAAACGTGAGGAAACCTTTATGGGGAGCCGGACTTACTAAACGTGAGACCCCCATCTCATTTACATGCCCTTTCGGTGCTAAGCATCTAATTCCCTTTGTAATCATCTTTAGTCATCACATAAGGTCACATTAGCCTTTACTAGATTCTTATGTAGACATCTTACCATAATAGCTCATATGTGTTCGTAAGTGAGTAACAATCCTTTCACCTTAGAAACACTTAGCAAGTGAGTAAACCTTTCACTTTACATTACATTATAATCATGAGAACTACCTTTCAATCATATAGCAATCATACCATAACATACATACATACTTCATAGCTAATTCAAGTGTAGAGGGTTAAAGATGAGAAAACTAGGTCATCAACACCACAACAACACATTAGGTGTAGCATCATTACAATCTAAGTAATTCACCTTTCATCAAGAACCTTCATCATGTGAGAATGACCTTTCACATTATCATACCATACATAACATAGACTAGTTTAGAGTACAATTGAGGAAACCTTTCAAGAGACTCACAGTCATTACATTAGCAATAGCTTCATTCATTCATGTGTGTGTACATGTGTGAGAAAGCCTTTCACATAAAACACATTTACTCATAGCATGTTCATATTGTGTTAACAAGAATAACCTTCAATTCAACATAACAACAATAATACCAACATCTCACAACATTCATACTTGCATTGCATCTCATCATAACATGCTCAATTACCAACTAGGATTAGAGGGAAGAGGGAACCATCATCCAACTTCATCATACATGAATTAAGCAAGTACATTCAACAATACATAAGGAATCACATTGATATCATCTCCTCATAGCCTTGAAGGTCCCATTCAAGACTTAACCCTAATTCCATAGTAATCATACCTAATTTAGGGTAATATCATCATACAAACATGAATTACATAACATCACATTGAATTCATAGCCTTCAATTAATATCTAACACAAACTAGGGTTAGAATTGGAGAAAGAAGGGGAAACATGGGTCTAATGGGGGATTCTTCAAAAATCACCAACACTACATGAATTCATCCATAATTGTTCATATATCATCAAACAAAATCAGCTTATAACAACAATTCAACATTTAGAAAGAAGACCCACGTTTTTGGATTGAAATCTACAATTTGGGGGACTTTGAAAACCATCTTTGGAAGGACCTCTTGGGGAAAGGGATCCCAAGAGTGAAGAGCAACCATACCTTAGTTAAACCCTATGAATTTCGTGTGAAACCTCCCATCTACAAGACCTTGCTAAGCTCCTTCCAAGTTCTTCAATGGAGTCTTGAGTTTAGAGAGTTTTGAGAGAGAGAGAATTTTAGGAGGGAAAAGAATTGGGTTATGTTTTGGGGTCTTGACTTGTGGTGAATTAATGGATTAGTTTAGGGTCCTATAAGCTTATATAGTCCATTAATTAACCACCTCACCGACCTCCCTTAACCCCTACTTAATAACTAATTAAAACATTAACCCCCAACTTAACTAAAAACTTCATAAAACTGGCAGCATCTACGCCCTCCACCTACGGACCATAGGTGGAGTCACGGACCGTAGTTTGTCCTTCGTAGTTCTGGCGGTGCTTCACTATTTTGACCATAACTTTTTACTTCGAGATCGGAATTGGGAAAACTCGGTGGCGTTGGAAAGAGGACTCAAAGACCTTTCATTGGATAGGTAGTGGCCCACCTAATTCATTTTGAGCTATGAGATATGACAATTTAAAGTTGACCCTCACTCCTAACTTAAAACTAAAACTCTTTTTAGGGGACTGTTTTGAGGGTCTTGGTTCTAAATGAATTCATGACTTAGCTTAAGGTCTTGCTAGCTTATAAAGGTGAGTAATCAACTAGCTAAACAACCCCTTAAGCCCTTAGTCAATTAACTAACTTAATCCCTAATCACCAACTTAAGACTAGAAGGCTGGAAATTGGCTGCACCTACGGCCACCCACCTACGGACCGTAGGTGGAGTTACGGCCCGTGCTCTGCTCTCGTCATTTGGTTAAGAGAGGGGGATTGGGGATGTCTTGGTGGGGTGACTAAGTCTCAACCCACGAGACCTACCTACGGGGCGTAGGTCAAGTGACGGCCTGTCACTGCCCTTCGTAGGTCAAGCTGTTTTTGACAGCTTTTGGCCAAAGGTTGGGTCCTACTCAAGGACCCCTTGGGTGGTCCTTGGGGGGTTGTACCTGGTCGTTTGGACCCTAAACATGTCCATCTATGAATAAGAGTTACTCTTATGGGTTTTAGACCTCAAACAACATACCAAACACTACGGACAAGATGCTAGCACCCATACTAGCACCAAAGACTAGTTTCCAGACGTCATGGTCGTTTCTTGACGTTTGACCTCTAAAGTCACCAAACTAACTTCAATAGCCATTTTTCATCATTTAAACATGTTTCCAACCATAAACTAACATGTGAGGCTCTAGGTCAACCTACTAGATTCAGTCAAGCCTTAGCTAGGTCTTACTAGTTTCGTACGGGGCGTTACAAATTTGTTTTATCGATTTTATAGCATATCATACTTTGGTGTTGGGACAGCAAGGGTTTGGACATATTTTAAGGTTTTGAGGTGTATTACGAACTTTAGATTAAGGTAAGACCCTTCTTTCATCGATTCTAGCTTTAATAAGCCACAAATAGAAATTTGCGACGGAAATAGATATCTTTTATCGGATTATCGTGGTATCCTCTATTCTTGTGTGTTAATTATGGTCCTGCCTTGTTGTAGTATCGAGGGGGTTGTGAGTAAAATCCATTAGGCCACGTGAATTCTGTGAAAAAGGTATGTTAAGGCTATTCCCTTCTTACAGCATGTTTTCTTAAATCTTAAGAGCAATGCAATTGGGTTTGTAGCAATTATAGTTGATTGTTGGTTTCTTGAGTTGATATAATCCTCCCTTGTTGGGATTCTTATTCAGTTAGTAGTGTCCCTATGTTGGACATGACTTAGAGGCTATTCGTATAGGTTGCTTATAGCTAAATTGCTCACTTTTAGCCTATTGGATTGTTATTGTTGCCCTTGGGGTTATTGTGGTTAGCTGCAGGAATGTGATCTATGCCTAGAAGGACTATGTTCTGCCTACGGGGCTATATTGATGCCTAGAAGAGCTATGAGTTACCTACTGGGCTATACTAATGCCTAGAAGGGCTATGAGTTGCCTATGGGGCTATATTGACGCCTAAAAAGGCTATGTGCTGCCTACAGGGCCATGTTGTTTCCTAAGAGGACTATGAGTTGTTTATAAGCTATATTGAAGCCTAAGATAGCTATGTGCTGCCTACGGGGCTATATTAATGACTAAGAGGGATATGTGACTGACTACGGGGCTCGGGACTACCGATATGGGTATATAGATTGATTGGCACCTTTTGGGCTTATGGAGGCCTGTGTAGGTGGTCTTGTGTGTTGTTTGTACCTGCCGAGCTTATGTGGGCTTAGTTAGGTTGTTGTTTTATTATTTTTGATAATTTTAGATTTAGGAGCAGGTCAATACACTTATCTTATCCTTGATTTATTTATCGGATTACTTCAGTATGTTAGGATACATGCTCATAGTCTATTGCCTTTCATACTCGGTATATTATTTCGTATTGATTCCCCATTGCCTGGGGGGTACTACATTCATGCATTCAGGTCCCGACAGACGACCCAGTAGACCTCTTTAGCAGGATTGACTTCTAGCCGATTGGCTTGCCCCTTTCCTCCGAAGCTGCCAGAGTTGGGAGGTTTGTTAGCTTTTGTTGTATATATTTCTATGGGTAGGCTGGGGCCCTGTCCCACCAATCTTTACTACTCTTAGAAGCTTGCAGACTAGTGTGTGGGGTGTATAGCTACGTCATGGCCATGCTGGCCTAGTTTGTTGGTTTGTTGAAGCTTGTTAGCTGTTTGATGTATTGTCTTGATATATACCTACTTTCAGTTTCTGTATAGAGACCATGGTGGCCTCGACGGCCCAATCAGGACTTCTATGCTAGTTGGCTATTTCTTTAGATGAACTCTTGGGAGTAGTTGTCTCTTTTATAGATCTGTTGACAGAGGCCTTGTCGGCCGAGGGCTTACTTTTAAGCCGAAATATACTTGTTTGTTTTCTTGATTTTATGTGGCTGTCATGCGCTAGTAGCAAATGGTTCAGCAGGGTCGGCTCGGGCCTGAGTTCTGGAATTAGGAGCTAGTTGCGCCCCTTGAGTTTGGGGCGTGAAAAACTCGGTATCAGAACAACGCGTATCCTAGGGAGTCTACAAATCGTTTCTAGTAGAGTCTTGTTTATAAATGTGTTGTGCACCGCATTCGATAAGCAAGAAGCTACCGGGCATGTTCGAATGACTATCCTTCTTTTGCTCACCTCGTGATATAGAACGGTGTCTTAAGGGTTGAGGTTTCTGGCTTGTAATTGATGTTTGTATGCAAATAGAGATGGCTGACACCAGACAGACCACAACTAGCTAAGGGCTAGATACAACTGCAGGCGAGGGTACCAGCAAGGTACCACAAGTGGAGGTAGCCCATTATAAGACCCCGGGGGAGATGTCTTCTCATCCCCCTATAGCTTCTCCACTGCTTCAGGAGCCTCCGAGGGCTACATGACTTCCGACTACACCAGTAGTACCACCTCTAGTTCCTCCTATTCCATCTGATCAGGATTTCAAGAGTGCAGTATGTATGTTAGCACAGTTAGTAGCTTCATAGCGCCAACCACTTGCGCTAGATATTGACGGACCTTCTAAAGGGCCCAAAAGTTTGAGAGTTCGTGAATTTCTTGCCTTGAATCCTTCACAGTTTACAGGGACAGATCGCAGAGAGGACCCTCAACACTTTGTTGATCAGCTTCATAGGATCTTCAAGGTCATGCATGCCTCAGCGACTGAGTCAGTTGAGTTAGCAGCATTTCAATTGCGCGATATTGTAGTATTGTGGTACGAAATTTGGGAGAGATCTAGGGGAAAAGATGCAACTCTACCCACTTGGGATAGCTTTACGGAAGCTTTCATGGATCACTATTTGCCTCAAGAGATTAAGGATGGCCGGGTGGACCAGTTTCTGAACCTCCGACAAGGCAGCATGAGTGTCCGAGAGTACAGGCAGAGATTTGATTCATTGGGTAGATATCCACCATCATTTATTGATACGATGCATGACAGGGTCCGTAGATTTGTGGGAGGGCTCGACTCAGACTATATCGACGCTTGTTCTACCGCTGCACTATATGATAATATGGATATCTCGCGAATTCAGGTCTTTGCACAAGGCATAGAGGATCGCCGATATCTACAGTAATGAGTGAGAGGGTTGAGAGAGAGACAGAAGAGGGCTAGGCCCGCTAGTTCACAGGGAGATTTTCAGGGTAGTCCCAGACCCCGATATTCTATTAGGCCACCTAGACCTCCACCACAGCAGTTTCATGGTAGTAGATTTGATCGTCAGGAACAGTCAGGCCCAAGTGAGGGTTCACGAGCATCAAGCTCTCAGCAGCAGAGGGGTTCATGCCAAGCTAGGATAGCCTCGCCGTGTTGCTCTACTTGCGGTAGGATGCATTTCGGGAGGTGCAGGCAGTGTTCCTCATAGTGACATATGAGCAACAACATTGATATTGAGTGTTCTTCCCTTAAAAGGATCACAACACATTCACAATGTCCCCAATTCATGAGCAATTCACGTATAAAGCCCTTAGGGATTCTAGACCACACACCAACACTTCATCATAGGAGACAAGGACGCATTCAATATTGAATAGGTACTCCTAACATGTATATGATCAAACATTCATATAGGGGTCATATAGGTAGGGGGTCATTCCACAATAGTACCTAACATAATCAATCATGTAGACCACACCTTATCCCTAACATTATCATTCACATTATACTCATCATCATCAACACACTTTAAACATCATGCTAGCATTGAGGATTTCATACATAACCTTCATAAACATATGCATCATAATCATCAATTCATTTCACATCTGTTGCCTTCAAGGCCATGATCTCAACATTCATGGATAAACAAGAAGTGAACACCTCCACCATAAGTGGATCAAACCACACAACATCAATTCTCATACTATAGACTAGAAGTTAGGTCAACTTACCAATTCTCCAAGCCATGATCACCATAGATCAATCCTCAACAATTCATAATCAATTGACATAGATGGTAATAGGAATCAACAATGTAATTCAATAACATAAACACAATCTAAGTACAATTCTATAAACAAAGGGATCAACCCATAACTTTTCCCATAAGGCCATAATCCTCAACTCATCAATATACCAACAATTCAACATGAATAAGTATAGATAATCATAAGAAACATCAATACAATCTAATCTTAAACATAATTTCACCAATAGAGATCATATTCACAAAGACCCACATCATAGGCCAATTTTCGAGAATTTGGGGATCATGGGTTCTTTAAGAATTCCTTTGAAAATTATCTTGAAAACCTTAATTCCACACTAATTCATCAATAGAATAATTTGGAAAATCATTTGACAAGGAACCCATGTTTAGATTGAAAATTGGGAATTTTGGTCTTTGAATCACTTTTGAAAATCTTTGATAGAACTCCTTGAATGAGAGGTTATTCAAGAATCAAGAGTGACCATACCTTAATTATTGAATACCCATGAAATTGAAGAAGAAAACAATTGAAAACTCATCTTCTAGCTTGAGCTTCATCAAGGTCTTCAATGGAGTTTTTGAGAGAATCTATTTTGAGAGGGAAGGGTCAATTTGAAGAATGGGGTCTAATTTTAGGTTTTGGGGCTTTAACCAACTTAAAATACCCTAAAATAGGTAGAATAACCGTTTATAATAATTCCCCTAAGTACCTAACTACCCCTCACTTAGTTGGACCTTTTAAACAAGTCAAACTTGAGTTTTATTTTCGCAGATTTCGTCGGGAAACAAGTTCGCGACGCAGAGATGTTCCCACAAGTTTTCTGGAAATTAAATTCGAGATAGTAGAGTTTGCGACATGTCCGTGACACAGACCAAACTTTTGGCCCTTAGAGGAGATAGTCTGCGACGCGGACATGCTCCCTCCAAGCACAACTTCAAGCTGCCTTGGCAGCTTACTTTGCCAAGGTTGGGGTCCTCCTCGAGGACCCTTAGGGTGGCCCCCAGGGAGTCGTATCCGAACATTTTGACCCTAAAAACATTTATGAAGACACTAGGGTTACCTCCACTGATTTTAGACTCCAAACAACACATAAAAACATGAACAACATACTAGAACACACCAACACGCAAAAGACTAGTTTCCGAATATCTTGGTCGTCCCTTGACATTTGACTTCCAAACTCTTTAAAGCTGACTAAAAAGGCTATTCTTCATTATTTTATCCTACTTCATTTTGAGGGTCGTTACAATATCCCCCACTTAGGAACATTCGTCCTCGAATGACACTTAAAATACTTCTGAGGACTCAATGACCCAACTAGCAGCTCACAATGCACAACATACAACATCAACATAAGAGCACACATCAAGGAGGAACATCAACTCCACATAATTTGGCTCAAAACAACTTTGTGCAATTCAAGAAAGTAGCGACACATCTACCAACTCCTTATGCATCAACTTTATTATTTCCCATTTCATTGGAGGAACTTCCTTCTCCAAATCATCACTATGCGTAAAACTCTTTACTTCTCATAAGTATAGGAGGAACTACCTTCTCCATATTCAATGAGCATCAACATATAAATTAAGCAATCAACAAGACATTTCTTTAACAAGACAACATCAAGCATGCTCATTACAACTCTCATGAAGTCAACATCACACAACATCTATGGGTGCAATTTCAACCATGAGAAATAAAGTTTGTGAAAACTCAAAATACAACTTAAGCATGAATTTTCACAAAAATATGCACATACAAGGAAATCATGTTATAATCATCATTCTCATTTCAAACACCAAAGAAACACAACATGCAACTATCTTATTAAAGCACGTTATGCAACTTTATCATAAGAAATCATTTAAGCATGCACTTCAAATCAACTCATGCACTACCAGCAAGGTGAAACTTTATTCACCGACTTATAATGCATCAACCACATAGGCCTTTCTCATGTTCATAGGAGGAACTACCTTCTCCTAATCGTGACATGATATTTACCCCTTTTTATATCATCATAGGGTCCATTATGCAATGGCTTTCTTGCACACATAGACATGATCAACATTTCCACTCATGAGGCAATTAAACAATTCATACTAGTTGCACCCTAACATGAGGATTATAGATCATCTACTAGTCTTATCATTTAATCATCATACTATCAAGAACATACATGTCATTACCATGTTTAGTTATGTTCAAGGAGGGATTACCTTCTCCTAGTCACAACATACACACATGTCATCATAAAACTCATAAGCAAGCATTACACAAAGGTCAATTCATTTAAGGAGAAATTCTCAACTTCTAACCTAAGCATGCTCATACTCTCTTCCTCATGAAGTCAAGAGTGCATTTACCATATAAAGATGCATATTGACATGAGAAACATGAATTTTTATTACTAAAATTCCATTTTTATGTAGTAAGAATCTTTCAAAACATGCATAACATAGTGTCTTCTAGGACATGCATAACATACGGAGATCATGCAACTCATAATCATATGCAAGACTCCAAAACATGAACAAGCTACTAGGAACTCTTTGGTCTCATGCTTGAATAAGAATAGAAGGAAAAGATAGGATATCAACAACCTTACTACTCACTCATCATCCCCCACTTAGGGTAAACCCATCTAAGAGCACATTAAAGTAACCAAGAGAACTATCGCGTACCAATTAAGCACAATGTCCCCCTCTTGGGATCAAGTTATGCAAACTCCTTTAATCATTACCTCCTTCATCTCTAAGTAAGGAACCATTCTCCACTACGTCTTCACTATACTCCCTTAGGTGAGGATTTCAAGAATCCAAAAAAATAAGTATCTATACCACTCCACTTCATATCTATCACCCAGAGTGGTTCTCAACTTGGAGAACTCAAGGAAGTTCAATGTAGAAATATTAAGGGCACTCAAAACCTTACCATCTAGGCACATTATCCCCCACTTGGGGTGAGCTTAATCAACTCTTTATCACACCATACCCTTATCATCACCTTTGGTGTAACTTTCCGCTCAACCATGCCTTGGTATTATCTAAACACCCTCTTTGAATGACCATACTTAAGATCAACCTTACAAGACAACTATCCTCTTTAGAGTTAGTCAACATCTATTCTCTTGTCCTTCCCATGAACTAAGGGGTACTTGCAACTCTCCAAGTTAACCTTAGAGCAAAACAATATCCCAACTCATGGAACAAAGCCCCTTTTTCCACACTTAGGGCAAGCACTCTGATTCACACAAGGACAACCATGAAGCATCACTCATAAGAAAAGGCAACTTTCAACTCACACTAGTTACCACATTTCTTCAAAACTCCTCAAATCTTCACCATGACTTTCTACTATCATTACCCATCACCATAAAGCAACTCATCATGCTAAAAATGATTTCATTCTTACCATAACGACTCTTGCCATACGAGAAGTACACCACCATACAACATTTTCAATGTAATGCTCCCAACCTCATAGGTCACACATAGCCATGATTGGCATCACAATACGATTTCCAAATCTACCTTCATATATATACTCATATAGTCACCACATCATAATAAGCATTAAAACTCACCTTTTCTTCTCTCGATCCTTGCAACATCACCTCTTCCAAGTAATCACATCTAGAAGACCACTGTACAAGGGAAAAATAAGAGAGGGAGATCATATGGAGTTAAGCTCTACGGCACGACACAAGAGTAATGAAGAAAGTGAAACTTCTATAGTCCTATAGCCTCTCGCTCATAGATGTGTCACGACTCACACCGATGAACGAGACTCTACTAGACGTGGCTCATGAGACGTTGAATCCTAAGACCATTTTCATAACCTTATGCTCTGATACTAAGTTTTTAACGACCCAAGAGCACCCCCTAGTCGTTACCGGCATATTCGACCTCTCGGAGGTCTTATACAACCCTTAGCATTCGTCATAGCATTTATCATAGAAAAATTGCGGAAAATTTAAAACTTTTTCATAATATAACACAAGACATAAAAGTCATCTCATTAAACCTTTAATACAAAAATTGGAGTATTACGTTTCAAGGTAGCCATCTTAAAACATGACTACAACACAAGAGGGACACAACCCTTACAATACAAAAGACACTACTATCTAGTACATAGAACTTAAGGAAACTCTTTAACATAAAGGTCCTTGAATCTTTAAGGACACACCCGAACTTAGGAATAGTAAGCCAAACTCATCACTTCTAGGAAAGACCCTTTAGTCACCATCACCTTCACTTGGTGTAAAAAGATGAATAAGAATAGTGTTAGTACAAGAATGCACTAAGTATGATAACCATGCAAAACATGCTCTTAAAAGGACATTTAGTTGGAAACCATGCATCATGCCTTTTTAGAGAAACTTCAAGAACATTTAGTACATTAGGCACAATATAGACCACATACATCATCATACACATGGAAACCATTCATAATAGCACATAGAGCCGCTTATAACATTTTAGGCACATTCAATGCATACAATACATTACCTTCCTCTTTATCTTAACTCCTTTCCTCAAGCAACCCTTAGGGAATACTTAGTGCAATGTATCGCCTTAAGGTTACCAAAGGCGAACTTACATATAGCCTTCATCAATCCAACCACATATATTCATAGAGTCATAAGCACACCATAAGACATAGTCTTCACATAGGAACCATCACCTAAGACAACCCCCAAGTCACACTCGTGCAATGTGCAAGTAGCATCCCATAATACTACTCACACCAAGTGTTCCTAGGAAGCCACCATAGACTAGGCACATCATATTCAACAAGTCATAACATCTTCATTTAACATTAGACATAAGACCAACATACTTGATAACATCATAAAAGGATTCATTCATTTACTACATCATTAGTCATAACCCATTTAGTTCATATCATAGGTAAACCACCCTCACAACCCCTTCACATGGTCTATGTATGTTAATATGAAAGCATGTTAAGGTTGACTTTACTTATGTCAAGACATGAAGTATAAGTAGGGTCCATAGTCCTACCTACACTAAGTAACTCTTCAAGAAATCACGACTAGAGTTAATATTTTTATCTTAGTTCATTTCTTAACTTTCAGGAGACATTTCCATAACCGACATAGACCATGTGAGCTACATGGAATCCGGTGTTCTACTCCCACACCGAAAAGAGAGGGTACTACTTGCCAAAGTAGGACCTACATACATAATAGCTATCTAGTGGATCCACTAAGCTAACCTATGGGGGCACGTAGTTATGGAACAAGGAGATTACTACTAGAAAACCTTGACTTACTAAGCGTGGAGGTTTCCATCTCATGAGACAACATCTATGTTGGGAAACCGGACTTGCTAAACGTGAAGCCCCCACTCTCATTTTTCATGTTCACTCTGTGCTAAGCTCCAACCCCCTTTTGAAACATCATCAAGCCTTTATTTAAAATTAGTTCATAAAGTAGGCTTTAGGGACTTAAAACCTTATATCATATAGCTCAAAGTTTTCTAAGATGAGAATGACCTTTCATTATAGAACCTACATTATGTGAGAATGACCTTTCACATAATCATACCATATTCATAACATAGTTTAGTTTAGAGTACAATTGAGGAAACTTTTCAAGAGACTCACTTTCACTAGATTATCATAAACCTTATTCATTCATTCATGTGTGTGTACATATGTGAGAAAGCCTATCACATAAACACAATACAACACATATTCATACCTTGCTAGTCATACACTTCGCATGCCTAATAAGATGTAAGGGTGCATATAAGAGTTCATCTTTCAATAGACACCATAACACATCATATTCATAGCTATGAAAATGTTGTTCTTCATCATCATATTCCGAACGTCTTGGTCGTCCCTTGACGTTTGACTTACAAAATCTTTAAAGTTGAATGAAAATGTTGTTCTTCATTATTTTGACAAGTTATAATGCATAAAAATCATTTGTGGCTCTACTTTATCCTACTTATTTTGATGATCGTTACAGTAGTAGGTTCCTCCTCATTAGCACAGTCTACAATGCGTGGACCCCAAATTTCAGCAAGTAGAGGTAGAGGGCAGAGGCAGAGAGGGAACATCTAGTTCTAGTAGTGGTCAGAACCGTACATATTCACTAGCTAGCCGACAGGACTCAAAGTCATCACCAAATGTTGTGACAGGTGTATTGATTGTTTGCTCCCATTGTGTTTATGCATTGATAGATCCTGGATCTACTTTGTCTTATGTTACTCCATTTATTGCGGGGAAGTTATGTATAGTAGGAGAGTCATTAGATTGACCCTTTATTGTATCTACACCAGTTGGTGAGTCTATTATTGCCAGAAGAGTCTATCAAGGTTGCACGGTAGAAATTATCGACCATCAGACCTTTGTAGACCTTGTAGAGTTAAAGATGGTCAATTTCGACGTCATTATGGGTATGGACTGGTTAGTGTCTTGTTATGCTAATGTTGAGTGCTAGACAAAGATTGTTAGATTCCACTTTCCAGGAGAGGCAGTTTGGGAATGGAAAGGCGATACAGCAACGCCGAAAGGTAGGTTTATTTCCTATCTTAAGGTGAGGAGGATGATTACTAAGGGTTGTATTTATCATCTTATTCGCATTCATGATATTGTCATGACCCAAGGCTTGCCCCTAGATGCGACACGGCGTACTCGACCCCGAAGGGGTCTAATACAAGCCTCATAGCATTTCATTGCATTTGACATAGAAATAATGTGGAATTAAAAACTTATTTAAATCCAAACAATCCAAAAATACTCATTAAAAATCTTTCGAAATACACAACGGAAGTCTAAGTCTCACATGGCCATCTAAACAATGACATGAAAACTAAAGTAGGGTCACAACCCTATACAATCGAAAAGACTAAAATTGTCTATTACATGAAATAAAAGAAACTTCTAAACACTTGTCCTCGATCTATGAGGACATACCACTTGATATTGGAAGAATAGCAATCCAAGCACTTCAATTTAGATAGAAGCAATCACTTGCCGGAACCTACACTTGTAGTAAAAACATAGAAGAAGACTGGGTTAGCACAATTAAGTACTAAGTATGATAGCCATGCAAAAACATGCTTAAAACGGACATTTTATTTGAAAGTCATGCTAGTATGCCATTTTGATAAAACTTCATGAACATAAGCATAAGAGACACAATATTCAAACATAACCAATATGCAAGTCATTTATCAACATTAGAGACACAATCAACATTTAAGCCATTACCTTCACATTAAACCTTCACCTCAAGTAACCCTCATGCTATACCTTGTGCAATGTATAGATAACGTCCCATACCACCATCCACACCAAGGTACCATGTTAAGGTCACCAAAAGTGAACTTACCATTCAGCCTTTCCATCTTCAACAATGCTCACTTATAAGAGCTAAACATTACACAAGTCATATCATTAAAAGGACCATCACCTAAGACAACTCTAAGTCATACTTGTGCAATGTGCAAGTAGCATCCCATACTACTACTCACACAAAGTACTCCTTTGAAGTCACCATAAGCAAGGCACATTCAAACACAACAAGTCATGACAAAGAAGTAGCTCATAATACAATCCAAGTATAGTATGCATCATTTACATTTAAGCATATAAGAGTCAACATTATTCAGTAACATCATTTAGAGGACTTTCATACATTAGACAATAATACTTAGAGAACTCACTATGACCCTCTCAAAGCCTACTCGTTCAATGCATAGATGACATCCCATACTACCACCCACACTCCATAGAACCTCTCAAAAAACCATAATGCACATCTCACATGATGGGAATAGGCATTAACCGACATAGACCATGAGAGCTAAATCATGGAATCCGGTGTCATGTAACCCTACACCGAAGAAAGGTGTTCTACTTGCCAAGGGAAGAACTAGTAAACATCCTATGTAGGCACAATTATGGGATAAGAAAGATGTTCATTGGACTCTAACTTAACATTGGGAGAGTCACCATCTTAGTCATATCCACTCGGTGCTTAGCCTCTATTCCAATAGAGTAGTTCATTCACATTACATTGTTGTACTTTAGAGGACCACCAACATTAGGTCTACCGACCCAAGGTACATTACACATGAAAGGTCACCACCATTAGGTCTACCAATTCAAGGTACATTATAGGATAGCTCATTGATCTTTCTAGAAAGAGCCACCACCATTAGGTCTACCATTTCTAGGTTCATCATTTCACACAAGAAAGGGCTACCACCATTAGGTCTACCATTTCAAGGTTTAACATTCACACAAGGAAGAGCCACCACAATTAGGTCTACCGATCTAAGGTTTAACAACACATTAGTTCCTAGACTCCTTATGAAAGACCACCATACAAGAAAAGTATGCCTTAGCCTACCAATTCAATATACAATAATCACATTTCTTTCATATATACAAGAATAGTATGCACAAGCCTACCAATTCAAGATATACTACATTACATTATAGAGCCCTTCACATTCCATAATCAACATTCATGAGTGTTAATAGAGAAATAACCTTTCAATGATAACACATTTACAATCTATACATGATCATTATTCTATCATTGGAATCACATACATCTCCTTCTCATTATAATCACCCATTAAACATGCATACTTTCCCTTTCAAGGCCATGATCACACTATACATAGTAATTAAACACCTCCACCTTTCAAGTGGATCAATACAATTAGGTAAGGGTAATAACATAATTACAACATTCTATATCCATATAAGCATAAACAATTCACATTCCATCATAATCAATCAAATCCCAATCTCAAATCACAACTTAGGAATTTGGGGGAAAACAAGGGTTCTAGGAAGAAATCATCTTAATTCATATTTAAATCCTCAATTCATTCACAAATAAATGCATTAAAGCCTTAGGAAATCATTTAGAATCGAACCCATGCATAGATTGAAAACTAGAGTTTTAGAGAAAACATTGGAGACTTGAAATCACTTTTGAGATTGGCTCCTTGAAAGATAATAAGTCAAGGATGAAGACCACCATACCTTTTAGACAATAAATCCACGAAATCCCCTTGAAAAACTTGAAGATTTGACCTTGGAAGCTTGAAATCTTCACCTCCAATGGAGGTTTCTAAAGAGAGAACTTTTGGAGGGGAGGGGAGGTTTGATTTGAGTAATGAAATATAAATGAGTGTTTTAATACTCTTAAAATATATTAATAAACCTAAAATAACCATCCATACACTTAAAAGATCATAAAAGGAATTTACCACTTAGCCCCTACCAAGGCCGAACCCAAACCAGAATCACAGGTGTGACTCACGGACCGTGAGTCCACTAACGGACCGTGTTGTTGGTCCATGGTCTGGACTGCAGCTTGGTTCATGGGGGTCTGACCCATGGAGGCCATCCACGGACAGTGGATGGACCTACGGGGCGTGGACCCTTTCCGTGGTTCACCCCATTTTGGCCAACTTCAAGGTTCTTTGGGGTCTTGGGGGTGGTCCTTGGGGAGTCGTACCTTGACGTTTAACCCCTAAACCCCTCAACCATAGCCTAGGACAACATTAAACCACCTCAAACCTCATGACAAACTCACACACTCACTAGTTAGGCTTTAGTTTCACTTTTTCGTTTTACGAGTCGTTACAGATATAGATGCAGAACCACCGACTATTCAGTCTATTTCGATAGTTCATGAATTTTTAGATGTATTTCTAGATGAGCTTCCTGGTATCCCTCCATAACGGGAAATTGATTTTGCTATCGATATGCTACCAGGTACATAACCCATATATATCCCTTCTTATAGAATGGCTCATGTTGAGCTAAAGAAGTTGAAGGATCAGCTAAAAGACTTGCTGGATAAAGGATTTATCAGGCCTAGTGCTTCACCATGGGGTGTGCTAGTGTTATTCGTGAGGAAGAAAGATGGCTCACTAAGAATGTGTATCGATTATCGACAACTGAATAAGGCGACTATAAAGAATAAGTATCCCCTTTCGAGGATTGATGACTTGTTTCATCAGTTACAAGGTGCTAAGTGCTTCTCAAAGATTGATTTAATATTAGGGTACCACCAGATACTAGTTCGGGAGAAAGACATTCCAAAGACAATTTTTAGAACCAGATATGGACATTTTGAGTTCTTGGTAATGTCTTTTGAATTAACTAATGCCCGAGCAGTGTTCATGGACTTGATGAATAGTATATTCAGGTCGTATCTAGACTTTTTTGTGATTGTATTTATTGATGATATTTTGGTGTATTCACGTTCAAAAGCTGAGCATGCAGATCATCCGCGAGAAGTCCTTCAGGTTCTTCGAGACCGAGAACTTTATGCAAAGTTTTCTAAGTGTGAGTTCTAGTTGGACTCTGTAGCTTTCTTAGGCCATATTGTATCACACTACAACATTTTAGGCCTAAGGCACACTAAATCTGGACAACGCTTATAAAGTGTTGCCTATAATATTTTTGGGTACGCTTTTAAAGTGTAGCCTTAGCTTTTAGCTTTTTGCCACGGTAACATTACCTACACTTGTAAAACATACTCTTTAGTGGTAAAGGTTACACCTTATAAGTGTTGCAATATCGTGATATATTTGGCGATGCCTATTTACACATATGACTACACGTTTAAAGTGTGCTATTTTTATAATTTTAAAAACAACACTTTACAGGTGTAGCCTTATAATTTTCCCAAAATTTTAACTAAAATATTGTATTCCCTCCAATATATTTAACTTTCCCCCCAATTTCTAATTTGTAAAAAAAGGAACCCATAAAATAAAAATTCTATACAAAGAAATACACTCTAAAAAACATTTTGCCCCAAATTAAAATAGGAGCTGCTCTTTATCCAAATCAAAAGAGAAGCTATTTGTTTGCCTAAAACGTTTTTCCCCAAATAAAAATATGAGTTGTTCTCATACCCTAAATCCTATTTCCCTCTCCTTCTCATTTCCATCCATAAATTCTCCATTGTAACCTTATCGAGTTCATTGTTCTACAAATCTCATCATCATTGTATATTTCTCTCTTCTTTGATGACATATGATGATTTCCCTAGTCCTTCCTTGCCTTCAACCGGGAAACTGCAAAAACAGTTTCAAGAATTCCAATATCGTTCAGAGGAATTGATGAATCTACAGGAGAAAATACGAGCTCTGGCACGGGAGATATAATCAGTCACTCTACTCATATATTGCATCCTTATTCTCGTTCATCAGACTCGCTCCGTTGGTATTTGAAAATTATAATTTATATAGTTATATTTTCATTTTATGCATTTTTGAAATGTTAGATGCAATTTTAGATCTAAATAATCTTCACTTTTTGAAAATTTCTATTTCATTATATTACATAAAGATTAAACTCGTTATCCATTTAAATTGGTCAGGTATTCTGGAGTGGTGCTATAAATTGAGTTTTGAAATGTTTGTGATTCATTTTGTTTGCTTTTAGATTATGTGAGCCTATGCATTAGTAAGATGCTTTTAGTTTTAGGTAGCATGGACATCAGGAGTAGGTTAAGATTAATAATATATTTATCCAAAAACTTGTACATGTCTTAGGAACTTTATATTTTCACACTGATAGGGTGATGTTGTTGGTGAGATGAGGGCATGAGGCACTTCACATTTAGAAGGGGAAAAACAATAACATAATGGGTTGGGATTTTGTCTCGATCTTCAAGACTAGTTCTTCTTTCCTCATTCTTTTTTTCATTCGGTCTTTTTGGGGAATACATGCGACATAATTAAATATGCCATTTTCCAATTTAGGGGGGGATGTCTGTTATTTGAACACTTGAACTAAACTAAAAGAAATCTAAACAATTGATTGTTTTCCTTTGATTTCAATATTTTTTATTCATCTGATGCATTTAATCTAATTAAGAGAATCTAAAAATTAAATTGATTCTCAAATACGAATTAGATCAAAATTCTTTTTGGATGCAAACTCTCTTAAAATGGTGATCTAGAGGTTTCAACTCATGGAGATGATCGAAAGTTTAAATGAAGAAAATGATAGAGAATTAACTCTATTAGGCATTTGCATTCCATGAATCAATAATATGCAGGCTGTAAGCTCTGTTGTGAAAGGTCACTTGGGCATCGGATAACAGTTTTACCATTAAGAGTCTATAGAAGAACCATTGTTTATTTTTTGTGGATGAGTTCCACATGAAAGATAGTCAATATCCTAATTTTATTATTAAATTTTTGTATTACAGAATAACTAGTTTCAACATGGTTGCTTCCTTGTCGATAAAAAACAATTTAACGTTATATTAGACTTTTCATCTATTTACTTATATGTGTCTACCAATTCTGCAATCCAACAACCACGTAGCATATTGCTTTTCATTGTTATTTTTATTCGATTATTTACATCTTATTAATTTCATGTTCTTTTTCTCTTGTTAGCTCTTGCATCAATTTGTCATCCAGTTCATTGAGTTGGATTGGATTTTTCCATTAAAGGTTTCTTGAAAGTGTAGGCCACAATATATCTAGTGAGTTGGGATTGAATCGTGGTTAGTAAAACTGTAGACTCTAAAAAATGATGCAAACGGGGGAAGTTATCTATCGAGACTAAGATGCGCATGCTGGATCCCCAGGGCATCTCTGATGCGCAGGTTCTTATTTTTTTTAAAATACATAAATTTCTGAAGGTATTACATGATATGTTATACTAAAACTTGATTGAAGTGCCTTGATAAATCTTTTGTTTGTTCCGGTAAACACAATTGTTTAGGAGTGCTCTGAATACTTTTCTTACTTCTTATTTTATTCTTCTTTTGCAAGAAAAAAAATAAAATTTGCATTGTGTAATATCTTTCGCTCGGATTGATCCCTGGGCAATAATTTTTCAGCCTGTAGCTTCTTAATCTTCAATGTCATGTACCACTTACGTTGTACTACAATTCTTAAATATAAAGGCTATCCTATGTGGTTTAATCCAAACTATACTGTAAAGTAATGTGATGTTTGTATTTTCATTCTACGTCAAATAATTCAAGCTTACATGTTCTGCAGTTGGTTGTTTAATCTGAATGAGTACGTACTTGTTAACTTATGTGGATTACGTACTTGCTAACTTATATAATCATAGTGTCAGGTTTACTGTTGGATTATTAACCTCACTTGTGTATTACTTTTCAAATTAGATGATTGATTCTCTCTAACATATGAAACATGGGTCTGACTGGAGAGAGGACAGTGAAGAGACTCCGGCTTTCTAAAGGTATAACGGTACCTGATTCTACAAGTATTTATGATGCTTGCCGCAGGATGGCTGGTTGCAGAGTTGATGTTTAATTGCTGACCGACTCGAATGCATTACTATGTGATATATTGATGGATAAGGTTAAAACTCAATCCTGTTTTTCACTCAATAGACTCAAGTATAAGTTGATATAGTTGACTTACTCTTCCTTTTTGTATCTGTGTTTCTTTCTTCCTGAAGGATCTAACAACCAGAGTTATTACATGTGAAGTCAATATTCAGGAAACACCTGTTTCAAAGGATATGACAAAACATCATGTTTTTGTGCTTTCAAACACACTTGTTGTAGAAGCATTGCAAAAAATGGTGCTAGGTTGGTGTATTTGAAATAACTAAATGTATTACTTTTTTGCAACTTTATGCTACATCTCACCCTGAGTATGGTTGGTTACTTGCTCACTGTTGGAAAATTTAGACATTTTCTAGTTGTAGAAAATGGTGAGGTCATTGCTTTGCTTGATATAGCAAAATGTCTTTGTGATGCTGTTGCTCGCCTTGAAAGGACAACAGAGAAAGGAAAGGCAATTGTAGCTGATGTTGAGGGAGTTGAAAAAAACTGGGGAGCATTTGTTTTAGGTTGGTTGTCGAACATTTTGTCTTGTGTTATTGATTACTTTACCCAGTTCATGCGACTCATTGATGGTCATTGCAAATGACGTTTGTTAACCTTTTTTCATATTTTAATTAATTAATGATTCTATTTTTTCTGGTTCTGATTCATGTCTTCTAACACATTCTGTAGGAACTCTTACTCAGGTTTCCCTAACTGGCACAATCAATATTGAGCAAGTTCTTTTTCATGTAACTGATATGCCCATAATTCCAAAGCTCAAGAGGTACATTTTCTATATTACTGCTAAACAATATTAATAAGCAATATATCGTAACAGTAAAAATGACTTTTGATATAATATTTATTTCCTTTCTTATATATTTCCATTTTGTAATATCATTGTCTAATACCTAAGAATAATCCACCATAAAAAAACAAAAGAGCTTACTGAGAACAATGAAGAAGTTGCACATATATAGTATTGTAATAGTTTGCTTTCAAATTTTTCTAAGAAGTCAAATTTTGGAGGGCATAGGAAGATTTTTAAGTGCACTGTAATGCAGTCAAGTTGTTTGATGATATGCTTGAAGAGTTGAAGTAACTAAATTTATTTTTATTGCTTCTCTTTCTTTTCTTCACAAGAATTCTAGCACTTACACATGAACTTGATTATGTTTGGTTAACATATAGTTGTATACATCCTGAAAACAAAAATATATACAGTTATGTAAGTTCTTTTATATCAGTTGTGGTAGTAAATATGTGAAGAGACATGTTTCTACATAACCTATACCAAAAAAATTTCTACTCCAAGATTCTAGGACTGACTGTGGTGAATAATTAGGTTCTGAACTGGCAAAAACATCTACTTCCCAAAAGTTAACAGATGTACAAAGTAGTCGGCGCCCTGCTCTATAGGGCCGCTCTCCTGTGAGTATCATTCAAATAACTGTATAGTCTATTTTTCTCCTACCTGTCACACATATATGTATTATTATGTAAGAGTTAAAATTTACAGATTGAGGATGTTCAAATCATAGAGGAGTTGTCCTACAAGGAAACTCCAGTTGCCATATTAGATCGATAGGTCTGTAAATTGAGAACCAAAGAGGTGGCTTCGGTTAAAGTATTGTGGAGAAATAAGAATAAAGAAGAGGTGACCTGGGAAGCAGACGATGGCATGAGGTCCAAATATCCTCACTTGTTTCATACCCCAATGTGATGGCATATCAGTTTATATTAGTTCAGTGACGTAAGATACCTATCTTATTTTTGTATTAATGCTTATTATTGTTGTGGTTATTGTCGTATTTTTTCTCGCACTGTTATTGTGGAGCTATAGTGCTTAGCTATTTATCTCGTCCTATGAGACGCTTATGTTAGAATTTATGCATTTCAGGTTCCTAGATAGTCTCATTTACAAAGGATACCTGCCTAAATTTTGGCAACTCCTAAGGACTTAATCGCGTGACTCAGATTTTTCATTCGAGGACGAATGTTTCTAAGAGGGGAAAGATGTAACACCCCGACTTTTTGAAATGTCTAAATTAAATCGTATCTTAGTGGAAAGAAAAAGAGGGTGAGCAATAAATTAAGAATGATGTGGTATGTCATATTTTAAGTGTTCAAGGGTTGTATCTCAAGTTTTGAAGTTAGGTAAGTCACAAAATAAAAGTTGGCGAAAGTTATCCTAAGTTCTTTTTAAAGATTTCTCTGAAATTTGGATCAAATGTTTTGGAGGTTTTCTCCCAATCTATAATAATTTATGAGTCCCACGACCCATAAAATCAAAGGTCTACGAGTCTAGTTTCTAACGCATCAAACCGTTCGTTCATACGACTTCAGAATATGGAGATATTTGCGTTTTCACGAGACTGCACAAGCAGGCATGTGAGGTGGGTCCCCTAGGTCAGTGGAACTTTTTATATATCTTCTTCTTCAAATTTTTTCATTTTATTCAATGAATAACTAGAAAACGTAGAAAACCCACTTCTAGGATCAACAAAATTATAGATTTTCTCGACTTAAGTTTTTGACGAAAGTTGTTCTACGCGTTGAGCTCGTCCACATGGTATAATTTATTTTATCAATTTCGTAGCATATCATAGTTTGGTGTTGGGACAGCAATGGTTTGAACATATTTTAAGTTTTTGAGGTGTATTACGAACTTTAGATCAAGGTAAAACTCATCTTTCATTGATTCTAGCTTTAATAAGCCGCAAATAGAAATTTGCGATGAAAATACATATCTTTTATCAGATTATCGTGGTATCCTCTATTCTTGTGTGTTGATTATGGTCCTGCCTTGTTATAGTATCGAGGAGGTTGTGAGTAAAATTCGTTAGGCCACGTGAATTCAGCGAAAAAGGTATGTTAAGGCTATTCCATTCTTACGGCATGTTTCCTTAAATCTTAGGAGTAATGTAATTGGGTTGTTATCCTTGTTAAACTTGTAGCCATTATTGTTGATTGTTGGCTGCTCGAGTTGGTATAATTCTCCATTGTCGGGATTCTTATTAAGTTAGTAGCGTTCCTATGTTGGAAATGACTTAGAGGCTATTTGTATAGGTTGCTTATAGCTAAATTTCTCACTTTTAGCCTATTGGATTGTTATTATTGCCCTTGGGGCTATTGTGGTTAGTTGCATGAATGTTATCTATGACTAGAAGAGCTATGTTCTGCCTACGGGGATATATTGATGCCTAGAAGGGCTATGAGATGCCTACAGGGCTATATTGATGCCTAGAAGGGCTATGAGTTGCCTATGGGGCTATATTGACGCCTAAGAAGGCTATGTGCTGCCTACAGGGCCATGTTGTTGCCTAAGAGGGCTATGAGTTGTCTATAAGCTATATTGATGCCTAAGAGAGCTATGTGTTACCTATGGGGCTATATTAATGCCTAAGAGGGCTATGTGACTGACTATGTGGCTAGGGGGACTACCGATAGGGGTATATAGATGGATTGGCACCTTCTGGGTTTATGTGGGCCTGGGTAGGTGGTCTTGTGTGCTGTTTGTACCTGCCGAGGTTATGGGGGCATGGTTAGGTTGTTGTTTTACTATTTTTGATAATTTTAGATTTAGGAGCAGGTCAGTACACTTATCTTATCCTTGATTTATTTATCGGATTACTCCAGTATGTAAGGATACCTACTCATAATCTATTTCCTTTCATACTCGGTATATTATTTTGTACTGATGCCCCATTGCCTGGGGGTACTGCATTCATGCCTTCAGGTCCCGACAGATGACCCAATAGACCTCCTCATTATCAATATTGACTTCTATCCGATTGGCTTGCCCCTTTCCACCGGAGCTGCCAGAGTTGGGAGGTTTGTTAGATTTTGTTGTATATATTTTTATGGGTAGGCGGGGCCCTGTCCCGCCAATCTTTACTACTCTTAGAGGCTTGCAGACTAGTGTGTGGGGTGTATACCTACGTGATGGCCATGCTGGCCTTTTTTTGTTGGTTTGCTGAAGCTTGTTAGTTGTTTGATGTATTGACTTGATATATACATGCTTATAGTTTCTGTATAGAGAACATGGTGGCCTCAATGGACCAATCAGGATTTCTATGCTAGTTAGCTATTTTTTTATATGAACTCTTGGGAGTAGCTGTTTCTTTTATAGATCTGTTGACAGGGGCCTTGCCGACCGAGGGCTTACTTTTAAGCCGAAATATATTTGTTTACTTTCTTGATTGCATGTGGCTGCCATGCGCTAGTAGCAAATGGTTCAGCAGGGTCAGTTCAGGCCTGAGTTCTGGCATTAGGAGCCAGTTGCGCCCCTTTGAATTTGGGGCGTGACATGAAGGTTATGAATGATGGATAATTGAAGCACAAAAAAAATTAATGACAATTAGTTGGTGAACCAATTCATCCAAGTATTCTCGCCCACTACCGGTGTGCAAAAATCGAACCGACCGATAAACCGAACAAAAAAATGTTATTGGGTTAACCATTTTTTATGGTTTTATAAAAAATATTATCGGAGTATTGGTTCGGTATTGATTTTTAATACTTAGTTATTGGGCAAATCGATAACCATAAAGACTAGTAATTTACTACTTTTACTTCTACATAAATATTATATATTAATCTCAATACATTACTATTTACTGTTTATCCTTTAACCTTCAATTCACACTTTACACTGACTTTGAGTTCACAACTTCACATTAAAGTAAATGTCAAAATCTAAAGTAAGAACCTTATTCCTCTTAATTCCTCTTTGTGTTACACTTGTATAGTTCTTTTCATGTTTGTTATTGTTTCTATTTTATGAGCACTTGTAAAGTTACATTATTGTGTTGTCGCGTTAATTTTTTATAAGTATTTTCTTATCGGTAAAACTGAAAATTGAACCATTAAGGACCAAAACCGATAAAAAATGTCTTATTAATTTTGTTATTGGTTTAACGTATTTAAAAGTTGAAAATCTATAAACCGAAGAGATAATACTTAAAACCAAACCGAACCGACCAATGCACATCCCTATCGCCCACCCATTTGATTTTTCTTTTTCGCTTTAGTTTTTAAGGTTCTTTTTTCTTATACTACTCTTCAAGCAGAACCCACTCAGTTTAGAACTCTTTTTTCCTACCGGAATCTAGCAATCATGGCCGCAACGGCCACTGATGAGTCCACAAATTGGACTCATTTAGGGCTTTATTTTAATAGAAATAGTGTCCTTGAATTCTTGTTTTATCTCAATACCTAATTAAAATGCTGAAGTTTCAGGTATTTGAAGTTTTAGTGGAAGCATGGACACTTAGGCGCAAAACGGAGCAAAAAGGGCTGAAAAGAACAAGAAATGGAATCCTGCGGATCGCTGAGTTTAACTTGGCGAGTCGCCAAAATGACATGAACTGCCCTTCGTTCTAGTACGCGAAGCCTTGAAAGAAGTGGATCAAAAGGCAATGAAAAGAGCAGTTGGCGAGTCGCCGATCATTTCGGCGAAGCAGTATTATACCGCCCGATGATCCAAAATGCAAGGATGCTAAAGGCAAGACACTGAAGGCGATGAGCTGACCAAAGGGCGTATCGCCGAGTTCATTAGCGATCTCGACTAATGTCACCGAACAATCCTCCACAGCACAATCTGTGAAAGCTATAAATACTATTTTGAATTGTAGTCTTAAGAGATTTTGGAGAGTGAAACAATTATTATTATTATTTATACTTTAGAACATACTTTAGCTGATATTTTTCTCTCGAGTTTGGATAGGGTTTTGTGGAGACTTGAAGAAAGGAGTTCTTCTTCGCCAAGTTGGAAGTGGGTCTTCTCTATTCATTTTCCTTTGCTTAATTCAAGGTTTAATTTCTTATACCCAGTTTATTTCATTATCATGTTAGGTATAATTTCTTATTTCATTATTGTTTGCTGATAGGTTAGATGTATTTTAATGGTGATTTCACCTAGTGGTTGTGGTTTAATCTAAAGGGTTTGTAGTTGAAAATACAAAGCCACCCATGTGTTTTCGGCTTGCCCGAAAGGGAGGTCGCGAAACCAAAACCAATAGACTGATGGCATAAGGAGTGGGTCGACATGAGGTTCAACCCGAGAGGGTGAGCCCTAGTCCCATATCATAACACTCAGCTCGAGAGAGTGAGTGGGGTAAGGCGTAGGCTGGTCTTCATGCGGCCAATGGGTGTCCGAGAGGAACACATTTGAAACGGGGTAAGTTGCCCGAGAGGGAACTTATTTCCATTTAAAGCTTAGCCTAGTCACTATTATTTTGCAAATGTCCTATCGAAAGCATGTACCCAACAATTTATCTCAACTTGTATTACGGTCACACCCCAAGAACCTTTCCCCATACTTGATTTTCTTGTTTATTTTGCTGTTTTATCACTTGTTACAAAACCCCCTTTGATATTTGACACTTTCGTGTAACCCCCTTTAATTTACTATGTTTTTGTTCGTTAATATCCTTAACTACAACTAGTTAGAATGTAATTTTATTTTTCTATCAATTCTCAAAACCGCTCCCTTGGGACACGACCCCAACCCTTGGTTGGGTTACTATACTATCGACGATCATAGACACTCATATCGTAGGTAAGTGTCGTTGGTCACGATAAGCATCAGCCACTGATCAGCCATCTACGACAGTGGATGACCAGATCCTTTTAGCCGCACAACCCAAATCACCCACACCAAATAACCCCAATCTATCCACTATCCTTGATTATTCAAAGTTCTTACAACCTGCTGTTTTGAATAATAAGCATGTGTTCCCTAAAAAAGAGTTGCCTTTAATTGCTATTAAACCTATTACAATGTTACATATGAAGCCATACATCAAATAGTCTGAATCTGAATTGGACCAAATGGATGTAATTGAAAATTTACAACACGCTATTGTTGGAAAATTTTCCTATGGATGGTCAGAGTTGGATGAATTGCAAACCATGATCCTTGCATAATGTAACATTATAGGAGATTATCAGATTGGATATTTTAGGAACATGCATGTTTTGATTAGATTATCTTTAAAGGGGGATTTCATCAACTAACATCTAAGGCTGCATTCTACATTAAGTCCAAGGACGATATCTCATATGAGATGAGACCTTTGATAGATGACTCAAAGTTCACTGCCGAAGAAGAAACTACAATAGTTATGGCTTGGATATCTTTTCCAAATTCATTGCCTACCTTTTTTTTTGTTAAAAAGGCTTTATTTGCTTTAACATCTGCCGTAGGGACCCCTATACACCTAGACATGGCAACAATAAATAAAACAAGGCCTAGTTACGCTAAAGTGAACGTTTTAGTTGATTTGATGGGTAATCTACCCGATCATGTGAGGATGGACATTGAAAATGAAGCTTTTGGCATTATCAAAACTGTTAAAGTAAACATCCAATATGATCACTTGTACAAATACTGAAATGAATGTAAGCTTCAAGGTCACAATAGATATGACTGCAGATATGAGTGCAGGATGATTCATCCTGAACTAGCTAAGTTACAAGAGGACAATAATAAGGAGCAAACAACAACCGTATAGGCAAAAAAACAATTCTAGTCAATTGAAGTATAAGTCTCAATTAGCAACTTGTTCTTTTCTTAGAAGATTAACCAGTAGGAAGATTGTGGGCAACCCGGAGGACTGGAACAGAGTGATCACTAGGAAAGGGAAAGCAAAAGCTACTCAAAATTCACAAGTGTCAAATAATAACAAGGAAAATATTGATTCACAAAATCAATTCTTAGCATTGGAGGTCATACATGAAGAAGATAGAATAAATAATGGGGCAAGTGGAGGTGATAATCAAAACAAGGAAAAAGTAACACAAAATCAAAATATTATAGCAGAGGAGAATTGTGATGCTTTAAGTGGGAATGCAGATCTGGTGAGGAAACAACATGTACCTAGTGACTAAAGACAAGTAGTGTCAGTTAATAAAACAATATGACATTCATATAGAGGAGAATTAGATAGTGGACAAGGATGATGCAATGCAAGGTTCTAAAACAATCATAAAAATTGTTGAAGATATTGAGGAACAACAATTGAATGGAAGAGTGAACTGTAGTGAAAGGATAAAGATCCTAGAAGATCTAGGGGAGGAAGAGGATAACCAGTCGGTAGAGTTGGAAAAGGGATATGATTTGCAATATAATTAGGAGGAAGATTGTCATGACCTAGGGGTACACCCAAGATATAACATGGTGTATAGGATCCGAGAGACCCCATACACGCCACTTAGCATTCATAACATAAGAAATAGAACAAAAGTAGTAAAGATAGCATTTCAAGTCCAATAGTTTTATAAAAGAAAAGCAGAAGTCTAAAACACTTGTCTCAATAGCCATCTAATACAATAGAATGAAATTGGGCCTAGCCTATACATCATGTCCAAAACTGGAAATGAGAAAGAAAACTGAAACAATAGAACTCCATCCTCAAAGCACGAGGACTCACCAAAGCTCGGGAACCTCGTAATCAACTACTAGCCACGAAACTGAGAAACCTGACTATCGGACCCTACATTTGTAGGGAAGAGTATGTGTTAGTACAAAACAATGTATCTAGTATTATAGCTATGCATAAAACATTTAAATCATGCTTAAAGGGGACATTTTATTACATGCAATTAACCAAGCTAAAAATGATATAAGAGGGTTAGAAAACATAAGTCATAAAACATGGTCAATGCAAGCTAACATCATTAAAACCTTTGAGCATATATGAGATACTTCTTGAAGTAACCTTAGTTTATTATTAATGTGGAAAGTAGCCTTAACTAACACAAAGACCATATGAGCTATAACACGATCCTTGGTGTCTCCCACATCGAAAAGGGTTGTCCTACATGCCAAGGTAAGGACCATGAACTTCTAGCTTAAGTGGATCCACTAGCTAATGTATATCTAGACAATCATCTTATGGGGGCACATAGGTAAAGGACAAGGAGATTGCTTCCATAAGTCCGACCTCTACTAACGGGAGAGCTTCCATTTCAGTATCCTCTCGGTGCTAAGCATAATCCCAAGTAATAGTCTTTTCTTACTTGTACTTGTTATCCATGGAAGGGAACGCTATCTTTCCAATCCAAGCTAAGTCATTATCCATGGAAATGTATCATTCAATAACCAATTCAAGCCAGGTTTCATTAGGATAACTCTTAATCTTTGATTCAACTAGGTGAGAAGACCTTTCAACCTTAGAATGCTTACTATGTGAGAAAACCTTTCACAATCATACTTTCATGTGTTTCATGAGAAATCCATTCAATGACACAACAACAAAATCATCATTGATACCTTACACTCAAAGCATCATTAAAACATTTGCATAGATTTCATAAGAACATACATAATTCCATAGTTTACCTTGCAGGGTTCAAAACCCACTTTCAATCATCAACATTTAGAAAACATGGGTTAGATATGGATTTCATCATAAATTCATGTAATTCTATTGATACATACTTAATTTCATAAAACTCTTCCTTCATAATCAAAATCCCACATCATATGATCATAACTTGGAAAAACATTGGGATTTCATGGGTTCATGGGGGAATCATCATAAAATCATAGTATTTCATCAATTCATGCATAAGAGATCATAATTCAATCATTTAAATCAATAATCAAGAGAACTCATGGCAATTGAAGAAAACCCTAACTCAATTGGGGATTTCTAACGTTGAAAATAGGAGGATTTGGAAACTCCATGAATAAAAGGGATCCATGTATGAAAACTATCATACCTTGAAGACAATTGCTTATCTTCAATATTGAGGAATGTAGACTTGACTTGAAACCCTAGGTTGAATCCTTCTTCTTCAAGCTTTTTAGAGAGAGAAATATTTGGGAGTTCTTCTTTTTGGTGAATCTGAAGAGAATGAAGTGAATGAACTAATTTGGAGTTGGAATCATTTATATAGAGATCTTAGTGAAGGGTAAAATGACGTAGTATAGAGAAAAAATAATTAGGAAAAGACCCAATTGCCCCTAAACTTAACCGCCAGTCCACCATTCACAGTCATGACCGAGGGACCGTGTTCAGGACGACGGTCAATCCTGCACGACCGTCATTTTTTGGTCAGAAACATGATGTTTCGGTCATTGAACCACGGGCCCCCAACCACAGACCGTGGTTTGATCGACGGTCTGTTGGTTAGGCCATGGGTTCATGGTTCCTGAAGACTCTGGGTGCCCAGTCCACACACCACACCCATGATCCGTGGTCCCATCCACATGCCGTGGTTGGCCCTCGTGGCTGGCACCTGAAGTTCTTGAAAATTGCTACGTTACCTTTTTTTGAATCCATGGTTTTACAAAGATGGAGGTGAAGATACAATGGTGTAACGACCAGGAAAATGATAGAGTGAAACTAGAGCCTCACATGTGAGTTTGGAGTCGAGAACTTAATGAAATGATTATATTTGAATTTGACCCAAAAAGTTCTTAAAAATGTGCTTCGGAAGTTACCGGAAACTTGTTTAGCTGTATATAAAAAGATTCGTTTCGTTTTTCGAAAATCCGACTTCATATTCTTGTTTAGGGGGTCAAATTGAGTGGGAAATGGGTCTAACCCAAATTTTAGAGCAACCGTATCAAAATCCGAAATTTCCAAGTGAAGCCTTTTTCGAGGGTCTACTTTGGAGGGTCATATCTCCTAGTACACAAATTATTTGGGTGGCCAATAATATATCCATGGAAAGCCCTTTGAGTTAGCTACCTAACGCACTTCGTTTCATCACATTCAGAGTTCGGACGAAGAAGTTATGCCCATTTTCGTAAAATCTGTTCGGCAGGAAAAGGCAATTTCCAGTAGGCGTGGTTACTGTTCACCCGCCTCATTTTTTTTCTAAGTGTTGGACCATTCTTCCAAAGGACATATATTATTTCCTAGATACCATTAGTTCAATTCCCATCCCTAAAACATTTCCCTCTCTACAATCCTCCATTAAGAAGAAGAAGAAGTGGGAGCTAGGGCTTTGGATTCAAGGCTTTCTTCATCAAATTTCGTGGGAGATCATAGCAAAGGTATGGTGACCCTTGATCCTTGATTATCTTTCCTTCAAGGAGTCCATTCAAAAGGGTTTCAAAAGTCTTCAAAGAACAAAACTTCTATTTTCTATTCTAGGTATGGGTTCATGGGTAAAATGTTTTCAAAGTCATTATATTGGTGAATTGAGGTTCTATTTATGATTTTAAGATGATTTTTATATGAAACTTCTTCAAGAACCCATGTTTTCATTAAAAGCCTAGAATTTGCTAATGAAGTGGGTTTAATGCCTATGATTTAATGTTGATGAAATTGTGTTTAGATTGGATTGTATTGTTGATTTATATGGTTTTCTATACCTATTTATGATGAATTGTTGGTATATGGATAATTGAGGATTGTGGCCTTATGGACAAGTTATGGAAGAATTCTCTTGTGGTAAGAAAAATGGTTGGGACTTGAGTGTTGTTGATTATGGCTTTGGAGGATGGTAAGTTGGCTTAATCTCATATTATGGATAAAAAAATTTGTTCTTGTTTGGTTTGATCCACCTATGGTGGAGGTGTTTAATTATAGAATGTATTGTGACCATGGCCATGAAGGCATAGTATGAGAAATATAAGTGTTACATGACATTTTTATGAATGGACATTTAATGGAGCTAATGTGATCATGTTATGAACGTAAATGCGTTATTATTGAAAGGATTTTTCTCAATTTGACACTCATGAATGTTGATGATAGAATATGAAGGATTCTCCAATTTATTGCATATCTCGAATTGGTAGAGCTTGTGCATCATTTTCTTGTTTAAATGATTATATTATTGGTTGTTGAATCCTCGGATCGGTAGGCTAGTAGCACCCTTCCACTCATGATAATAATGAACCTTGGAATCGGTAGGCTTATCGCACCCTTCCATTAATGATAGTAATGAACCTTGGAGTCGGTAGGCCTATGGCACCTTTCCATGAAGGTTAATGATGAGACTTGAACCGGTTGGCCCATGGCACCCTTTCAAGAGGAGTTAATGAGCTTTCCTAAATGAACCTTGAAACGGTAGGCTTAAAGCACCCTTTCACGTGTTAATGAATGTAATTGGAGTTGGTAGGCCAATGGCACCTCTCATATGTGATAATGCCAAGGTAACGAACTATTCTATGGGAATGTAGGCTAAGCACCGAGTGGATTTGGTTAGATGGAAACTCCCCCAATGGTTAGACATGAGTTTCAATGATCGTCTACCTTATCCCATAAACTATGTGCCCGCATAGGTAGCTAGTGGATCCATTAAGCTATATACCGGTCTACCTTAGGCAAGTAGACCACCTCTTTACGGTGTGGGGACTTATGACACCGGATTCCATGACAAGCTCTCATGGTCTATGTCGGTTAAATGCTTACTTCCCATCATGCGAGATTTCATTATGGTTTCTTGATAGGTTCTACAAAGTGTAGGTAGTAGTATGGGATGCTACCTATACATTGCACGAGTAGGCTTGGAGAGGGTCATAGTAAGTTTCTCTAAATCCTAATGTATGTGACACAATTGTGGCCTAAATGAGGTTATTAAAGAATGTTGGCTCTCAAATGCTTAATATGAGATGCATGCTATACTTGGGTTATATTACGAGTTATTTTCCCTTGTCATGTCTTAATTAATGATATACCTCTTATGTATGAATATGGTGCAAAGGTGAAAGAAAGGAATGATAAGTTACCTTAAGTGACCTTAATGTGGTGCCTTAGTATGGATGGTGGTATGGGACGCCATCCATACATTGCACGAGGTATAGCATAAGGGTTTCTTGAGGTGAAGGTCCAAGGTAAAGGTTTGCATGTTGAAATTGTTTAAAGGTAATATTATGACTTATTTGATGTTTATGCTTGTATTGTATGTCTTTTATGCAACTATTCATGGTACTTCAAAAAGTGGCATAATGCATGGTTTCTAACCAAAATGTCCCTTTTAAAGCATGTTTTGCATGGTCATCATACTTAGTACATTTTGTGTACTAACACATATTCTTCATATTTTTACTATAAGTGTAGGTTCCGGCAAGTGATCCCTCCTAGCTAGTTTGAAGTGTTGGATTGCTTTCCTCCAAGACTTGGTATGTCCTCATGGATTCGAGGATAAGACTTTTAAGTTCTTTTGTTCATGTAATAGACTTAATAGACTTCTTTTGATTGTAAAGGGCCGTGTCCCTACTTATGTTTTGTGACTGTGTCTAAGATGGCCATGTGAGACTTAGACTTCCGCTGTGTGTTTTTAAAGTTGTTTTAATGAAGTTTAAATGTGTGGATGTAAATAAATTTTTTTTATTCCGCACTATTTTCATTATTGAATGCAATGAATGACTATGTGGCTCGTATAAGACCCCTTCGGGGTCGAATACGCCATGTTACGACTAGGGGGTACTCTCGGGTCGTGACAAATGGTAGAGGATAAAATAATGGAAGATACCAGACAACAACTTGTTCTATGAACACTAGGAACAAAGGATAGATGAGATATAGTGATTAGTGGCAGTATTTTGTTAGCCTCTTACCAAGGAGTTTCTTTCTTAAGAAATTTACATGTCATTGTATCACATCAGGAGGATGTTAGCAGTCCATAGAAAGTGTAGAGATTATTAGTAGAAGATAAAAAGGAAGTAGATAACAACAAAAACTTGAAACATGTTACGAGAAGTGCTGATATTTCTGTTTACAAGTCAAAAAAAATCCAAAGTGAAGGGGAATGAAGTGCCACATTGATGAGTCCACAAATTGGACTCATTTAGGGCTTTGTTTTAATGGAAGTAGTGTCCTTGAATGCTTGTTTTACCTCAATACCTGATTAAAATGCTTAAGTTTTAGGTATTTGAAGTTTTATTGGAAACATGAACACTTAGGTGTAAAACGGAGGAAATAGGGCTGAAAAGAACAAGAAATGGAATCTTGCGGATCGCCGAGTTTAACTTAGCGAGTTGCCAAAACTACATAAGCTGCCCTTCGTTCCAGTACGTGAAGCCTTGAAGGAAGTGGATAAAAATGCGAGGAAAAGAGCAGTCGACGGGTCGCCGATCAGTTCCGCGAAGCAGTATTGTACCGCCCAATGATCTAGAATGCAAGGATGCTAAAGGCAAGACACTGAAGGCGATGAGCTGACCAAAGGGCGGATCGCCGAGTTCATCGGTGATCTCGACTAATGTCGCCGAACAATCCTCCACAACACAATCTGTGAAAACTATAAATACTATTTAGAGTTGTAGTTTTAGGAGAGATCGGAGTGTGGAACAATTATTATTATTATTTTCACTTTAGAACATATTCTAGCGAATATTTTCTCTCAAGTTTGGAGAGGGTTTTGTGGAGACTTGAAGAAATGAGTTCTTCTTTCTTCCCCAAGTTGGAAGCAGGTCTTCTCTATTCACTTCCCTTTGCTCAATTCAAGGTTTAATCTCTTATACCTAGTTGATATCATTATCATATTAGGTATAATTTCTTATTTCTTGATGTGTGGCTAAAAACCCCATTCTTGGGGTGTGATTTAGCAAATATGGGTTGATATTCTTGTTGGGTCTTGCTTGCTGATAGGTTAGATGTATGTAAATGGTGATTTCACCTAGTGGTTATGGCTTAATCTAAAGGTTTTTTAGTTACAAATACAAAGCCACCCATGTGTTTTTGGCTTGCCCGAGAGGGAGGTCGCGAAACCAAAACCACTAGACTGATGGCCTAAGAAGTGGGTCGACATCAGGTTCAGCCCGAGACGGTGAGCCCTAGTCCAATATCCTAACACTCAGCTCGAGAGAGTGCGTGGGGTAAGGCGTAGGCTGGTCATCATGCGGCAAATGGGTGTCCGAGAGGAACGCATTAGAACCGGTAAGTTACCCGAGAGGGAACTTATTTCCATTTAGAGCTTAGCCTAGTTACTATTATGTTGCAAATTTCCTATTGAAAGCATGTACCCAACAATTTATCTCAACTTGTATTGCGGTCACATCCCAAGAACCTTTCCCCATACTTGGTTTTTTTGTTTATTTTGCTGTTTTAGCACTTGTTACAAAACCCCCATTTGATATTTGACATTTTCGTGTCACCCCCTTTAATATACTATGTATTTTATCGCAAACGTCTTTAACTACGACTAACTTGAATGAAATTCTAATTGGTTATTAATTCTCAAAAACCGCTCCCTTGGGACACGACCCGAACCCTCGGTTGGGTTACTATATTATCTACGATCGTAGACACTCATATCGTAGGATAGTGTCGTCGGTCACGATAAGCATCAAAATGGCGCCGCTGCCCGGGAGTGGTGTTATTTGAGAATTTTTATTTTAATAGAATTGTTATTCTTATTCGTAGTTTACTAACTTTACTTTTAGTTATGTTTTAGTTATTATGGAAATATTGTAGAAAGCATGAGTGTCAACGATAGTAACGGGAGCCAGGTGGGCCATCAGGATGACATCGAAAATATCCATGATGTTCAAGAACCCAATCTCAACGATCCGCATCTCATTGGAGGTGTTGGAGCTATTCAGCTGCCCCCAGCAGAGGGAAACACAGTATTCCACATAACAAGTACCATGTTGCAACTTCTGCAACTAAACGGGCTTTTCAGCAGATTAGCTCATGAGGATCCACACGAGCATCTTCGAAACTTCGTAGTCGTGTGTGGACCATTCTCATTCAAAAACAATTCTCAGGAATCAGTTCTATTGAGGTTATTTCCTTTCTCATTAATGGGTGAGGCGTGCAAGTGATTAGCCGAGTTGCCACGTAACTCAATCACTTCATGGGAGGAGTTGGTGAATGCATTCAATGTTCGATTTTTCCCTCCTTTGAAGATGATGACTATCCGGGATAGCATCCAAAGCTTTAAGTGTCTGAATGGCGTACCTCTACACGAAACCTGGCTCAGATTTAAAAAACTGGTGCAACAATGCCCAAGACATGGTCTTCCTGACAATGTGCTCCTTCAATACTTCAACCGAAGTCTAGACTCGGTAAACAAGGGTGTAGCTGACCAACTCTCACTCGGAGGCTTAATGCAGCAACCATACGCAGTGGCAGCTCAATTCCTTGATGGTATGACATCTATCAACAGGGCGTGGTACACCCGCGAAGATCAAGTCTCACCAGTCACATTTCAACTATCGAAGGAGCAGGTTGAAAAAGACAATGAGAGAGATCAAAATATGGCCAAGATCATGACACAACTTAATATTCTATTTGAAAATGTCATGGGGGCTGGTACCCATGGTGTCAATGTTGTGGGGGTCGAGTGTGCAAATCCTGAGGAGGCAAGTTTCGACGCCTAGTATAATGAAGAGGTAAACTTCCTAGCCAACCAAGGTGGTGGTTAACGATCAAATTACCCAAGGTAGGGTGGAAATCAAGGTTGGGCTAGATATGAAGGATGGAAGGATCGAGAATGGAGAGACTGAAATCCTAATTGGAAAGATGGGGAGAAAGACAGATATGTGCCTCCCGAACTCCAAAAGCCAAAGGACTCGGAGGGTAGTAGGTTTGAGGATATACTTTCGCGCATCCTCAACAGAGTTGAAGGGTCAGACAAACTGCTGAAAGGCATAAAAGAGGATGTTTCCACCCTCAGCCAGACCATTACCTCCCATTCTGTTTCAATCAAGCAGTTGGAGACCCAAATGGGTCACATTTCGTCTCATCTAGATCCGAGACAGTAAGGAGGCTTGCCTAGTGACAATATGGCTAACCCCAAGGATGAAAGTTGAAGGTGGACTAACGTCGTGCCACGATGTTAACTAAGGCGCTGTTTGGGAGGCAACCCAAAACCCTTTATTGCTTTGTTTTACTTTGAGAAAATAATGGTGTGTAGTTTGTACAGGTTAAAGCAAGGGAGGAGAGTGAAATAAAGTATGGAGGCAAACAACAAGTCCAGTTGGTGGATCTCCGATGATATCGGCGAGCACGACTCTTTCCGCCGAGTGACTCAAGGCAATGTCAGCTGGGATTCTATAAACTTGGCGTTCAGTAGAAATTAATGGCGAATCGCCAACCATGTCGGCGATTGCAATATAGACCGCCGTTGAGATCCTCACATGAGCTGCGAGTCCTGTTACATTTGGCGAAGAGACTAGACACTTGGCACTTCACCGAGTGAATGAGCGTACCCAATGTACATCGCCGAATGGGCAGAAACTGGACGATTTCTGCAGGCCATAGGTTTAAATATTTTGGTTCGTTCATTTTCTCCTATTTCTTCATCCTACCAAACTCACACCTGCACTTTAGTCTTAATTTCCTTGCACTCTTGAAGTATTTTGATTCATAAATTTGTGCACGGATTTGGATTGCATTGTCGCCTAGCACCTCAGTAACTTCTTAATCAGTACAAAAGGTTAGCTTCCTGATCCCTGTAATTTTTGGTCAACATTATACTCATTTGCAAACTCTTTGGTATTGTTGAACTCTGCTGAACCTTCCTTATTGGATAAAAATGGGTTAATTGTTAATTGTTATTCGATAATCTTGCTTAAACTGCCAAATTCTTGTTCTCTAATGCATCTAGTTGAGTTAATGAGTGATGGGTGGTGTTCGTATGTTATAGGTCCTGGTCTAATTTTTGGTATGTGAGCTTAAACTTTGTTTTTGAGGAATGCGGGGCTGATTTTGAGAAGGTGGGTCAAAAGTAGGCACGTTGGGTAAATTGGCGAACTATGATGAGCTCGCGGAGCCACTTCACGCTTCGTCAAACTGCGTTATCTTGCCCTTATTATCATGCTTCATTTTTTTGTGGCATCTGTAACTTTCGGCGAGAAGCACGTGGTCGCCAAAAACACTCGACGTCTCTGTCACGACCCAAGCCTAGGGCCTAGACGTGACTGGCGAATGGGGAACCCGAAGGAACCCCAAACAAGCCTCATAGCATATCATTACACATCCTTGGTCGCAAAAGTAATTAAAATGACCATAAACGATAAGCATAATCAAGGGGAAATCGGGACTAAGGGAGCAAGAGAAAAAGAGAATGATACAAAAATACCATAGATGAGTCAAGCTCAAGCATAATACACAACTTGTCCAACACCACCTCTAAACATGGGTACTTAGCGGGGGCCAAGCTAAACCACCGGGCTCACCCTCATAGTCAATACATAACAAAAAAAGAAAAGTCTTATACATAGCAAGAGATCATAAGCAACGTCCCCGGAATGGAGGACTCACCAATAACCTCGATAGAAATTCGTATTAGCCACGCGGAGGAGGATGGTCAAGCGGTGCTCCGGTCCCTACATGGTGACATCATGTAGGCATAGAGTATGCATTAGTACGTTTGAATGTACTAAGTATATGGGATGCAATGCAATGCTACAATAGATGGGCATCATAGGAAAAATGCATAATCATACCTGATAGATAGCATATTAATGAAATGATATGTATAATGATGCTTACATAAAAATCATATTTAGTGGGACGTAGTACATGTGTGGCGAGTGACCATCAATATAGTATTTCCAAGGCCTACCACCCCCTTGGAGAGGCGAAAGAGGTACAAACCCCTCAATGTGGTTACCCGGGCCTATCACCCCCCGAGCTAGGGACCAAGGTACAAACCTCTCGATGTGGTTATACGGGCCTACTACCCCCCGTACTAGGCTACCAAGGTACCAACCCCTCGATACGGTTACCCGGGCCTACAACCCCCCGAGCTAGGCTTGGTCGACTCACAACACTTATATAGAGAAAATCATATACATGAATCTATTTCATCATCATTTCAATGATTATATGACCATCCGACTCATAGGACGTACATTGGACCTTCTATTTCCTAAGAATTCTATAAGTGAGCATTTTATCAAACACATGGTGGGCTATTGTTCATGTAAATAAAATTATGTATTTCAAGAGTACTAAGTCCAACCAATTCCAAAAGCTATATAAATCAGCCCACCAACAACATACATATATATAAATCAACCTTCATAATTTGATCATGGAAGCATGAAAACGATAAACATCACATAAAAATTCCATTTCATGATAATATGCAAAATAGACCATAATAGGGTGTGTAGTAGTAATTCCATACTTCAAGAGTTCATAAATAACCATAATGACCCATAAACTTGAAGTAAAAATAGAGGATAAATGGTTGGACTTGTGGAAAGGAAGGTTTCCACAATCAAACCCACATACCTCAACTTTGGAGAATCCTTGATGAAGTTGGAATGGAGAATTGAAGCTTGAGATTAAGTCTTGAATCCGGAATTAGAGCTTGAGATGTTTGAATTTGGTTGAAGATCTTGGTGGAATTTTGGAGAGGGCTTAGAGAGTGTTTTTGAAGTTATAAAAATGACTAAGTATGGGACATTTATAAAAAACGTCCCCAACCCGCTAAAAAAAAAAGCTCACTGGAATTTGCCATTCTGCAAAGACAGGTTTTACGAAAATGGTCATAACTCCTTCATCCTAACTCGGAATGAGGTGAAACAAAGTGCATTGGAAAGCTAACTCAAAGGGCTTTAATTCAATAGGTTGTGACCCTTCCCAGTTCCTTGTGTGCTAAGAGATATGCCCCTTTAAAGTTGACCCTCCAAATCGCATTCTTTGCGATTTTCGAATTTTGATACGGTTGCTCTAAAATTTGGGTTAGACCCATTTCCCACTCAATTTGACCCCCTGAATAATAATATGAAGTCGAATTTCCGAAATCATGCACGGATTTTGAGATATATGGAAATTACAATTATAGGTGTTTTCGAAGCACATTTTCGGGCATTTTTTTTTTTGGGTCGTTTCAATATCTCCCCCTTGGGAACATTCGTCCCCGAATGTTAAAGAAACGTATATGAGAGACACAAACATGGCAATTACAGCCCACAGAAGGATGCAACAATGCACTTACACCTTATTTCAAAAAAACTTCAACATAGTTGTAAAACCACAATGTACTTGTCAATTTAAACATGAATGTATGCAATGACATGTGGGCTGAACTTAAGACCTGAGATTTTATAAAGGGCTTAGATCAATACCTTAGGCTTGAGTGGAGTGGAAAAGATAAGGATTTAGCCTTTGCATGTCCGCTTCGGCCTCCCAAGTAGCTCTTTCAACTTGTTGATTTCTCCAAAGGACTTTAACGGAAGCCACATCTTTGTTTCTCAACCTCTTCACTTGTCTATCTAAAATCTGGACCGGAACCTCTTCATAGGTCAAATTATCTTCAACAACACCCACAACATCAAGAGACACAATGTCATTGGGATCACCCACACACTTCCTCAACATAGACACATGAAATATCGGATGAACCAAATCCATTTCGCTAGGCAATTCCAACTCATAAGCTACCTTGCCAATTCTCCTCATCACCTTATAAGGACCCACGTATCTTGGGCTCAACTTGCCCTTCTTACCAAAACGAACCACACCCTTCATGGGTGACACCTTCAAATAGACCCAATCACTAACTCGGAATTCAAGAGCCCTTCTCCTCACATCGGCATAGGACTTTTGGCGACTTTGGGCCGTCTTCAACCTTTCTCTAATCATCCTAACCTTCTCAAGAGCCTCCATAACTAGATCTGGTCCTAACAAGGCCACCTCACCAACCTCAAACCACCCAACCGGTGATCTACAACGCCTCCCATAGAGAGCCTCAAAAGGAGCCATACCGATGCTAGAATGATAGCTATTGTTATAGGCAAACTCAATCAATGGAAGATGATCATCCCAACTACCATTAAGCTCCAATACACAAGCCCTAAGCATATCCTCAAGTGTTTGGATAGTCCTTTCGGCTTGTCCATCCGTTTGCGGGTGAAAGGCCGTAGTAAGCTTAACTCTCGTACCTAGACCCCTTTGAAAGGACTTCCAAAAGTGTGAAGTAAATTGAGTACCACGGTCCGATATGATGGATAGAGGAATCCCATGCAACCTTACCAAGTCATGAATATATAACCTTGCATAATCTTCCGCCCCATATGTTGTCTTTACCGGTAGAAAATGAGCCGATTTTGTTATCCTATCAACCACCACCCAAATAAAATCAAAACCTTTTCTAGTCTTGGGTAAACCAACTACAAAATCCATATTAATTTCTTCCCACTTCCAAGTAGGAATCTCTATGTCTTGGGTTAGACCACCCGGCCTTTGATGTTCGGCCTTGACTTGTTGACAACTATGACAACCGGAGACGAATTTGGCAATGTCCTTCTTCATGCCTCCCCACCAATACACATCCCTCAAAACTCTATACATTTTGGTGGAACCGGGGTGAATGGAGTAGGAAGAATTATGAGCCTCCTCAAGAATTTTTTCCCTCAAACCATCAACACAAGGCACACACAACCTACCTTGGTACCTAAGGGCACCATCTCCCCCTTGGGAGAAAACTTCCACCTTGCCCTCTTTCACCAAGGCCTTCAATTCTTACAAGGAAGAGTCAAGATCTTGTTTTGCTATCACCTCATCAACCAAGGAAGACCTAGCACCATCAACAACGACCACACCACCATTACCAACCTTTTCCAACCTAACCCCCAACCTAGCCAACCGATGCACCTCCCTAGCCATTTCCCTATCACCAATATCAACATGAGCTAGGCTACCCATAGACACCCTACTCAAAGCATCCGCCACCACATTAGCTTTATCGGGATGATAATGCACACTCATATCATAATCTTTAAGAAATTCTAGCCACCTTCTTTGTCTCAAGTTGAGATCTCTTTGGGTGAAGACATATTGGAGGCTCTTATGATCGGTGAACACATCAACATGTACCCCATACAAGTAATGATGCCAAATCTTTAAAGCAAACACCACCGCGGCTAATTCAAGATCATGCGTAGGATAGTTCTTTTCATGCACTTTGAGTTGTCTAGAAGCATAGGCTATCACCTTACCATTTTGCATTAGGACACAACCCAAGCCAACTCTAGAAGCATCACAATACACAACAAATCCCTCAAGCCCATCCGGTAGTGACAATATAGGAGCGGACACAAGTTTATCTTTCAAGGTTTGAAAACTCCTTTCGCACTCATCGGTCCACTCAAACTTAGCCTTCTTTTGTGTCAACTTAGTCATGGAAGAAGCAATAGAAGAAAACCCATTCACAAATCTCCGGTAGTAACCCGCTAAGCCCAAGAAGCTCCTAATATCCGACGGGGTCAATGGCCTAGGCCAATTTCTAATCACATCGATCTTCTTAGGGTCTACCTTAATACCATCCCCTGACACCACATGACCTAGGAAGGCAACCTCCCTCATCCAAAATTCACACTTTTCATACTTGGCATACAACTTCTCCTCTCTCAATCTTTGCAACACAACCCTCAAGTGACCCATATGTTCTTCCTCGCTATGCGAATCGATTAAAATATCATCAATGAAGACCACAACAAAGGAATCAAGGTAGGGTTTAAAGATCCTATTCATTAGGTCCATGAAGATAGCCGGTGCATTGGTCAACCCAAAGGACATGACCACAAATTCATAATGTCCATACCTAGTCCGGAAGGCCGTCTTGAGAATGTCACACTCCCTCACCTTCACTTGATGATACCCGGACCGAAGATCAATCTTAGAGAAGTGACTAGCCCCTTGCAATTGGTCGAACAAGTCATCAATCCTAGGAAGAGGATATTTATTCTTGACGGTGACCCTATTGAGTTGCCGGTAATCAATACACATCCTAAGGGACCCATCTTTCTTTTTCACAAACAACACCAGTGCACCCCATGGTGATTGGCTAGGCCTAATAAAACCCTTCTCCAACAAGTCCCTCAATTGTTTCTTCAACTCCTTTAACTCCGCTGGGGCCATACGGTAAGGGGGAATAGAAATGGGTTGAGTATCGGGGAGGAGGTCTATGCCAAAATCTATTTCCCTTTCGGGAGGAACACCGGGAAGGTCATTAGGAAAGACATCAAGGAATTCATTTACGACCGTTACTGACTCTATAAGAAGGGTTTTGGACTCCACATCTCTAACCCTCACAAGGTGATAGAGACACCCCTTAGAGATCAACTTACGGGCTTTAATGCAAGAGATGAACCTACCCTTGACTACCACATTTTGGCTTTCCCACTCAAGAATGGGTTCACTTGGGAATTTGAACTTGACCCTACGGGTTCTACAATCACTGGAAGCATAGTATGCATGCAACCAATCCATCCCAAGAACAACATCAAAATCGACCATGTTCAACTCAACAAGATCACAAGGCAATATTTTATGCAAGATGCAAATAGGACAATTTCTATAGACCTTCCTAGCAACAATATATGCACCAATAGAAGTAGACACCTTATATGACTCACGCAACAAGTCGGGCTCAACATGAAACTTTTTGGCAACAAAGGGGGTGACAAAAGAAAGAGAGGCACCCGGATCAATTAATGCATATACATCAAAGTCAAAAAATTTCAACATATCGGTAACGACGTCGGGGACTTCATCGACCCCTTGTCTCCCATGCAAAGAATAAAATCGATTGTGCCTTGAGGCACCATCTTGTCGGCCCCTCTCCCCAAAGGAACCGCATTGGCACCTTGTGGACGGACCTCCTTACCCTTGTTGCGATTTCGAGGACAATCCATTGCCTTGTGCCCCATTTCCCCACAACTGTAGCAAGCACCGGTATTTCTCAAGCACGGGCCACCATGGCCCTTACCACACTTCGGACATACATCAATAGGACCCATACCACAAACACCTTGGGCCCTTGGAACATCATTGGCAAACCCCTTATGGGGCGCATGAGAAGACCCTTGGCCTTGATGAAACCGGCCTCCCTTTCGACTTTGGAACTTGCTCTCAAAACGGGCCCTCTTGGCCTCATGACCTCTTCTCCTCCTCAACTTCTCCTCCTCCATTTGTTCGACATAGACCATCAAGCGGGATAAGTCCATGTCACTAATCAACATTGCGGACCAACATTCTTCACTCACTAGGTCGGACACACCCATCACGAATTTGTTCATTCTAGACCGTGAGTCGGCAACCAAGTGTGGAGCATATCTTGAAAGTTGGTTAAACTTGAGGGCATACTCCCTCACACTCATAGACCCTTGTTTTAAATTCATGAACTCCACCAATTTGGCTTCCCTAAGCTCAAGAGGAAAGAATCGATTAAGGAAAGCCGTTTTGAACTCTTCCCAAGGCACCACATAGTTTGCCCCCTTCTCTTCCTTCCATTGGTTGTACCATATTTGGGCCACCCCTTTTAATTGGTAGGCCGCCAACTCCGCCTTATCTTCTGACCTCACGCCCATGATAGCTAATATCTTGTGAACTTCATCAATGAACTCTTGAGGGTCTTCATCTAACTTAGACCCATAGAATTCCGAGGGATTCATCCGCACGAAGTCTCTCACCCGAGATGCCGGGGTAGGAGCCTGAGGGGCTTGGGCCCCCTGGTTGGCTTGATTAGCCATAGCTTGTGCAAATAAAGTAAGGGCATCCCGAAGATCCCCATTGGTCGGTTGTTCCTCGGGTGCGCGGGCTCGTCTTCCTCTTGTATTAGGCATGATCTAGCATAGCAAAGAACAACCGTTAGGGAAGAACTTACTTCAAATCTACAGCACGACTTAGAACAAGGAGAAGGGAAACATTTCCTAAAACGTCTCATAGCCTCCTACTCATAGTTGTGGTGCACAACACAACCATGAATCGGACTCTAATCAACGCAGTGTGTTGGACTCCGAAGATCTATCAACCTAGTGCTCTGATACCAAGCTTGTCATGACCCAAGCCTAGGCCCTAGACGTGACCGGCGAATGGGGAACCTGAAGAAATCCCAAACAAGCCTCATAACATATCATTACACATCCTTGGTTGCGGAAATAATTAAAATGACCATAAACAATAAGCATAATCAAGGGGAAATCGGGACTAAGGGAGCAAGAGAAAAAGAGAATGATACAAAAATACCATTGATGAGTCAAGCTCAAGCATAATACACAACTTGTCCAACACCACCTCTAAACATGGGTACTTAGCGGGGGCCAAGACAAACCACCGGGCTCACCCTCATAGTCAATACATAACAAAAAAAGAAAAGTCTTATACATAGCAAGAGATCATAAGCAACGTCCCCGGAATGGAGGACTCACCAATAACCTCGATAGAAAATCGTATTAGCCACGCGGAGGAGGATGGTCAAGCGGTGCTCCGATCCCTACATGGTGACATCATGTAGGCATAGAGTATGCATTAGTACGTTTGAATGTACTAAGTATATGGGATGCAATGCAATGCTACAATAGATGGGCATCATAGGAAAAATGCATAATCATACCTGATAGATAGCATATTAATGAAATGATATGTATAATGATGCTTACATAAAAATCATATTTAGTGGGACGTAGTACATGTGTGGCGAGTGACCATCAATATAGTATTTCCAAGGCCTACCACCCCCTTGGAGAGGCGAAAGAGGTACAAACCCCTCAATGTGGTTACCCGGGCCTACCACCCCCCGAGCTAGGGACCAAGGTACAAACCTCTCGATGTGGTTATACGGGCCTACTACCCCCCGTACTAGGCTACCAAGGTACCAACCCCTTGATACGGTTACCCGGGCCTACAACCCCCCGAGCTAGGCTTGATCGACTCACAACACTTATATAGAGAAAATCATATACATGAATCTATTTCATCATCATTTCAATGATTATATGACCATCCGACTCATAGGACGTACATTGGACCTTCCATTTCCTAAGAATTCTATAAGTGGGCATTTTATCAAACACATGGTGGGCTATTGTTTATGTAAATAAAATCATGTATTTCAAGAGTACTAAGTCCAACCAATTCCAAAATCTATATAAATCAGCCCACCAACAACATACATATATATAAATCAACCTTCATAATTTGATCATGGAAGCATGAAAACGATAAACATCACATAAAAATTCCATTTCATGATAATATGCAAAATAGACCATAATAGGGTGTGTAGTAGTAATTCCATACTTCAAGAGTTCATAAATAACCATAATGACCCATAAACTTGAAGTAAAAATAGAGGATAAATGGTTGGACTTGTGGAAAGGAAGGTTTCCACAATCAAACCCACATACCTCAACTTTGGAGAATCCTTGATGAAGATTGGAATGGAGAATTGAAGCTTGAGATTAAGTCTTGAATCCGGAATTAGAGCTTGAGATGTTTGAATTTGGTTGAAGATCTTGGTGGAATTTTGGAGAGGGCTTAGAGAGTGTTTTTGAAGTTAAAAAAATGACTAAGTATGGGACATTTATAAAAAACGTCCCCAACCCGCTAAAAAAAAAAGCTCACTGGAATTTGCCATTCTGCAAAGACAGGTTTTACGAAAATGGTCATAACTCCTTCATCCTAACTCGGAATGAGGTGAAACAAAGTGCGTTGGAAAGCTAACTCAAAGGGATTTAATTCAATAGGTTGTGACCCTTCCCAGTTCCTTGTGTGCTAAGAGATATGCCCCTTTAAAGTTGACCCTCCAAATCGCATTTTTTTCGATTTTCGAATTTTGATACGGTTGCTCTAAAATTCGGGTTAGACCCATTTCCCACTCAATTTGACCCCCTGAATAAGAATATGAAGTCGAATTTCCGAAATCATGCACGGATTTTGAGATATATGGAAATTACAATTATAGATGTTTCCGAAGCACATTTTCGGGCTTTTTTTTTTTGGGGTCGTTTTAGACTCACTGAAATTCTTCTTGGTCGCCTTTTCTCTCCACCCCTATTCGCTTTTGCACAGTGACCTCCGACGGATATCCCATTGTTCGCCGAATGTACTCGACGACCCACTAATTGGACTGACAAATTTTCCTGCAACAGTATGTCTTTGTTTTGTTTGTCAAATATATTATAACATTATCTCAAGACTTTGTAGACATGGCCAGATCGAAAGTTGCAGGAAGAAACATGCCAACGAGACACATAAAAGTTCAAAAGTTCAGAAGAAATGCAAATATCGAGAACAAGATAGCCAGTTCTAGTCTGGTCTGGTTTGATTGAAGTATCGATGCCTTGTGTGATTAGCTTACTTTGAACCACGGATGAATAAACCTAGAATTTTCCCCGTTAGTCTGATTGATTTAGAAAGTGTCTTCATTAGATGATCTTAGGCAATTTTAAAGAGTGTGAGCCAATTTGACATATACCTATATTTGTGACCTACCTGTGAGCGTATGAAACTCTTTTGAACACCTTTGAGCCTTACCTTTCTTTGGAAGAACCTTGATAAACCCTAGATATTTTCATCCACTACCTATAACCCTCTTGAGATGTGTTTAGTGAATAACCAACTTGGACCAAAAGTCTAAGTTGGGGGTGTGGTGAAAAGGAAAAGGAAAAGGAAAAGTCAAGAACTGCAAGAAAGCCTCCTGAACCTATTGTATTGCAAAACAAAATGGAAACCCTCCATATAAAAAAAAAAGAGAAAAGAAAAGAAAGAAAAAGAAAGTTGTAGAATAAAAGGGCAAAAGAAACTGGATTTCCAAGCAATACATGGAGAACGAATAATAGGATGACTTATGAGCACTAGAAGAAGAATTGAGGAAGTAAGGGAAGAGGATATCTTGAGAACATCACATCTCACGAGGAAAACATGATCATACCTTTGCACTCAGCCCCATTACAAGCCTTAGAAACACTTTTTTGATCTTGAGTAAGCTGGATCGAAAGTCAATTGGAAAATAAGGGCAAACCTATGGGTGAAAACATGCAATGCGTTTCTGTTTTTGAGTGTGAGAGTTGTATCTGATTCCTGATTTTAAATTGACTCATACGTGTGTGTGAATATGGAATCATTCTTTGTGCGAGGACATTTAGATACTTTTGTTGAACTTGAACTTTCACAAGTAGCAAGTATTGCGAGCATGAGAATCTTTGGTGATGGTGTGTTACAATTTGAATCTTCAAGTACACAATTGATCCTTGCATAAGTAAATTGAGTCTTACTGTGTGCATTCATGATTTAGTGTTGTGTAGCATTGTTTGAGGCACCCTTTTTGAACGGCTGAACTTGAGTTTGCTTGAGGACAAGAAAAAGTGTAAGTTGGGGGTGTTGATGAGTCCACAAATTGGACTCATTTAGGGCTTTGTTTTAATGGAAATAGTGTCCCATATCCTAACACTCAGCTCGAGAGAGTGAGCGGGGTAAGGCGTAAGCTGGTCTTCATGCGGCAAATGAGTGTCCGAGAGGAACGCATTTGAAACGGGGTAAGTTGCCCGAGAGGGAACTTATTTCCATTTAAAGCTTAGCCTAGTCACTATTATCTTGCAAATTTCCTATTGAAAGCATGTACCCAACAATTTATCTCAACTTGTATTGCGGTCACATCCCAAGAACCTTTCCCCATACTTGATTTTCTTGTTTATTTTGCTGATTTAGCACTTGTTACAAAACCCCCATTTGATATTTGACACTTTCGTGTCACCCCCTTTAATTTACTATGTCTTTTATCGCAAACATCTTTAACTACGACTAACTTGAATGAAATTCTAATTGGTTATTAATTCTCAAAAACCGCTCCCTTGGGACACGACCCCAACTGAAATGACCCAAAAAAAAAAAAAAAAAGTTCCTAAAAATGTGCTTCGGAAGTTACCGGAAACTTGTTTTAGCTATACCTAAAAATCCGTTTCGTTTTTCGAAAATCCGACTTCATATTTTTGTTTAGGGGGTCAAATTGAGTGGGAAATGGGTCTAACCCAAATTTTAGAGCAACCGTATCAAAATCCGAAATTTCCAAGTGAAGCTTTTTCGAGGGTCTACTTTGGAGGGTCATATCTCCTAGCACACAAATAATTGGGTGGCCCATAACATATCCATCGAAAGCCCTTTGAGTTAGCTACCCAACTCACTTCGTTCCACCTCATTCGGAGTTCGGACGAAGTAGTTATGCCCATTTTTGTAAAATCTGTCAGGCAGGAAATGCAATTTCCAGTGAGCCTTTTTACTGTTCACCCGCCTCATTTTTTTTTTAAAGTGTTGGACCATTTTTTTTTCCAAAGGGCATATGTTATTTCCTATATAGCATTAGTTCAATTCCCATCTCTAAAACATTTTCCAAAACACCTCTCCCATACTTAGACACATTTTCTCTCAAGAACCCTAATCCAAAACCTTCCTCAAGATTGAAGAGACTCTTGCTCCAAGTTCCAAGCTTCCATTGAAGACACTCTCAAGACCTTCAGAAAAACTCAAGGTATGTGGTGTTGAACTCATGGGTCCTTCCACCCATAGTGCCTAGACTCTATTATACTCACTAATTCATGGTTTAAGTTAAGATTCATAAATTAATCTTGTTCTTTGTAATAATTTCCTGCACATTGAACTTTAAACATGAAAAGTGAATGTTTTGAGCATGTTGTGACTCTAGAACTTGAATCTAAATTTGGAATGGATGTGGAGATTTTCATGTGGTCTTGTGGGTGTTAAAAGGTATTGTTGTAGGTTGTTCACTGGTTTGGCTGCATAATTACTACCCTATTTTCCATGCTCTTTGATTCCATTACATGTCTTCAAGGTGTTTGACAAAATGTCCAACTATGGAGAATTGGTGAATTGATGCTTTAAAGCTTGAGTTATGAGATGTATGGCATTCCAGAGATGTGTTGATGACAAACTAAGCTTGTGTATATGTTCATTCCATACATGAGATTGCATTAGAGCCTAATGGGAATTTCCTATATAAAGTGTTGAATGACCATGCCCGGTCCGGGGGAAAAGAACCGGACAACCATGTGAGAGGTTTATATCTCACCACCTAGGATGCTTGGGGTGTGACCAACATCAACCATGTGAGAGGTTTATATCTCACCACCTAGGATGCTTGGGGTGTGACCAACATCAACCATGTGAGGGGTTTATACCTTGCCACCAGGGTGTCCGGGTGTGAACGGCATCCCCCATCCTAAGTTGGGGTTATAGATTGGTTGGATCATGCATACACATATGATATCTACTATTAGTATAGATTTACTTAAACATGTTTTGACCTCACTTTGATCATGCATCCTCATATTGTTATTCATTATGCCTATGAAACTATTTCTTGCATTTCGATTGTGTCCTTGTCTATTGTTGTATTGCACCCCGCATACGTAGTACATTCCAAGTACTAACGCATATTTTGCCTACATGATGTCACCATGTAGGGACCGGAGCTACTCTTGATCCTTCTCTCCATTCACGTGGCTAGTACGGTGCTTATCCGAGTTTGTTGGTGAGTCCTCAATGATTCGAGGGCTATGTTATGTGTCCTACTCCTATGTTTTGAGACTTTAGTTTGCAATTGTATTTTGACTATGAGGGGAGCCGGTAGTATGTCATGGCCCCCGTCCTATCTATGTATGTAAAGGTGTGCGTTGGACAAGTATTTTGTAAACGAGCTTGACTCTTGTTCTATGATGTCATTTTGAAATGGTTTGCCCTTAGTCCCTATTTGCCGTTATTTAATGTTGAATGTACTTCCGCGACCGATGAAGTGTGATGACAAGTTTGAGAGGCTTGTTTGGGGTTCCTTCGGGTTCCTCATTCGCCATGTCACGTCTAGGCCCTAGGCTTGGGTCGTGACACCAACCCTCGATTGGGTTACTATATTATCGACGATCGTAGACACTCATATTGTAGGATAGTGTCGTTGGTCACGATAATCATCACACATCCTACAAGAATGGGTCTAAGGAGGGACGCCAAATCAAATTCTCAATGATCTTGATTAACTTTAGTATAGAAGATAAAGTGGATTAATATTGACCTTTCATAGAGTTCAAATGCTCCATAAACATCATAAATTTAGTTTGATAACTTTAATTGAACCCTTTCAAGAATCAAGATATATTCAAAGGTATAAAAAAGGGCTTGGGATGCAATCCGCTACTTATAATCACAGTGGGGAGATTTGGGTGTTTACAATTGAAGGTTTTTCTATTGAGCTCCTATTAGACACCACTCAACAAATTTCCATGAAGTTAGGGTTAAACAATAATGATCTGGTATTTGTTGCTACTATTGTGTATGCTAAATGTAATTCTCTTGAAAGATTGGATCTTTCGGAAGATATTTATTGACTTGCCAACAACATGCACTTATCTTGGCTAGTAGGAGGGGACTTCAATGTTATCATGAATGAAGAGGAAAAAAATGGGTGGTCCGCCTATTCTTTCTTCTAAATATGAAGATTTTGCCTTCTGTTTAAATTTTTGTGAACTGAATGAGATCATGTTTAAAGGTAGTCCATTTACTTGGTGGAATGGAAGAGTGGATGACCAATGCATATTTAGAAGATTGGACAGAATGGTGGCTAATGGAGTATTTCAGGAGAACTTTAGGTATCTTGAGGTTCAGCAACTAGATAGAACTGGGTCTCACTATGCACCCATGCCGTTAACAAGTAAAAATAACAATTCCAGGTCCATAAACCTTTCAAATTTCTCAAGTTTTGGACCGAGCATGAAGGTTTCATGGATATAGTTAAAGACCATTAGGTTACTGGAGATGAGACTAATGTTTTTCTCAGGTGGAAACACAAGGTGAAGAAAACAAAAGTTGGTCTATCCTAATGGAGTAGGGAATGTTTTGGGGACATCTTCAAACAGTTGGCAATAAGGGAGGAGGTGGTTAGAATTAAAGAAACATTATTTGATGAATCCCCAGCTGCTGAAAATATATCCATCCTCTAGAGGGCACTAGCTGAGATGAAGTTATATTTGCACTATGAGGAAGAGTATTGGAGATAAAAAGTAGGTATCCAGTGGTTTTCTGAAGGAGACAAAATTACTAGGGTTTTCCACAACCTGGTTAATGGTAAAAGGAAGAGGTTGAATATTAGTAGAATTCAAAAATGGATTGAGAATGGGCTGAAGGTTATGAAGAGGTATCTAAGGAAGCTATATTGTTCTATCAGAAGTAGTTTAGTTTTGAAGATATAACTGCAGATTTATCTCTATTACATCATGTTCAAGTAATGATTGATCAAGAGAGTAATGATACCCTATGTCAGATTCCTACCACGGAGGAAGTAAAAGCAATTTTGAGCTTAATGCTGAAAGTAGTAGTGGTCCTAATGGATTAACTAGTTGTTTTTTTATCAAACGTGTTGGGACATTATCAAGGAGGATGTTTTAGAAGTGGTGAAGGCCATTTTTGAGGGAAATACCCTTCCTAAATCCATTACTCATACTAACTTGGTCTTAATTCCAAACAAAGAGAGAGTCCAATCTTTCTCAGATCTTAGACCTATTAGTTTGAGTAATTTTTTGAACAAGATAATTTCAAGGTCAATACATGACAGACCTAGAAAGTTGTTACCTTCCCTGATTTCACAAAACCAATCTGGTTTTGTAAAACATAGGAATATTATTGAGAATGTTCTACTGGCTCAAGAAATTTTTATTGATAGTAGAAAAAGAGGTAAGCCAACTAATGTGGTTATCAAGCTTGATAAGACAAAGGCTTATGACAGGGTGGAGTGGAATTTCCTTATCAGAGTTCTACTAAAGACAGGCTTTTGTGATTTCTTTGTAGATATGATTTGAAGACCTATTGCTAATAATTGATACTCAGTTCTTATTAATGGTCAAGCTCATGATTTCTTCCATTCCTCTAGAGGGGTAAAACAAGGAGATCCTTTATCACCAACTTTATTTATCCTTAGTGATACGGTGCTATCTAGGGTTATCAATGCTCTATTGGTTAATCATGAATTCAAAGATTTTGGACTGCCTAAGTGGAGTTCTAACTAAATCATTTAGCTTATGCAAATGACACCATTATTTTTACATCATCTGACAAAATAACTTTGGATTTGATTATGTATACTTTGGGTGAGTATGAGAAGCAATTTGGACAATTGATTAACAAGAGAAAAAGTTCCTTTTATGTTTATAGGAACACTGCCCAAAACTTGGTAAGAGATAACTGGTTTTTCTAAAGATAAATTCCCTTTTATGTACTTAGGGTGCCCTTTATTTCATTCAAAGAAGAGGAAAAAATTTTACAACGATTTTATCAAGAAGATAAGGATGAAGTTCTAAGCATGGAAGAGGAAGATTCTTTCATTTGGAGGTAAAGCTGTTTTGATTAATGGTGTATTGCAAAGCATCCCAATATACCTACTATCAATTGTTAATCCTCCAAATGTGTCATCAATGATATCCACAAGCTTTTTACTCGATTCCTATGGAACCGTGGTGATGAGGGTAGAAGAAGACATTGTGTTTCATGGTTTGACATTTGTTTGCCTAAAGATGAGGGAGGGCTAGGATTAAATCCTTGTTTGACATTTCAAAAGTGTTGTTTGCTAAGTTATGGTGGTTTTTTCAGGACAAAGAAGACACTTTGGACTAACTTTATGTGGGATAGGTATTGTAAAAAAGTTATTCCTCATGATGTGGAGTAGAGAGGGGGCTCACAATTATGGAAGCACTAGCGCGAAGCTAGGGATTCTGTTGATCAGGAAATCTAGTGGGAAATAAAATGTGGTCATTCTAATGTTTGGTTTGACAACTTGACAACGTTGGGAGCACTGTACTATGTGATTCCTCCAAATTTTTAGATAAACAGGTCCATAGATGAAGTTGAGAGCTTAATGAATCAAGGTGGATGGGATGATGCAAAGATGCAACAATTTCTACCACAAAGTATTAGTACTCACATTCATAATGATATACAATGTACAGAAGTGACTAATACCTGGGATAAACCTTCGTGGATGCTCAATGGATCTGGTAAGTTCTCTGTAAGAAGTGCTTGGGAGATTTTGAGAAGAGCTGAGGTGAAGAAGGAATTTTTTGATAATATTTGGGTCAAAGGAGAAGAGATGATCAAAATGGGAGTAGTAGATGATGTAAGATGTTGTTGTTGCAATGAAGGGGTGCATGAAACAATCCAACACTCATTTTTAACTTGGCCTACCTCTATGAGAGTATGAGAAACTTTTATTGCAGCTACTGGGAATCAAATTCCTTTGCTAGAGCTTCTAGTGACAATTAAAAAGTGGATTGCCTAGCTAAACACTAAAACCAATGTACAAGTCTATTCATGCTTTCATTTTGGGCATGTTTGGAGAAGAAGAAATGCTATAAGGCATGGTGAAAGTAGGACTTTTAGCAATCTACTTTTTGAAATAAACAAAAGCTTGTATAACTTGGCTAGAACAAGGTATCCTTGGTTGAAGTATTTACCTAAGTAACGGCCCTTTATTGTGTAGTTTATAGAAGTATATACACCATTGATCAGTCGCAAAGTGGTAGTTTGGGGGAAACCACAAAGAGATACTTTCAAATGCAACTGTGATGGATTATCAAAAGGAAATCTAGGGCCTAGCGCAATTGGTTTCTGTATAAGGGATTGGGAAGTTAATTTGAGGTATGATGAAGCTAGGAAACTAACCGAGGGCACAAGACTTATAGCTGAAGTAGGAGCAATTAAAGCTGGTATGGAGTTTTGTTTCAATAATGGGATGATCCATATGGTGGTAGAAACTGATTCTTTAATTATGAAGAAGGTACTGGATGGACTTTGGGAGGTACCTTGGAGTATTTCTTTGGAGATCCAGTACATAAAAGGTTTAATGGAGAAAGGGCAAATTTCTGTGGAGCATATTTATAGAGAGGGCAATCAGTTGGAAGATTATTTAACTAACCTAGTTGTTCATTTTGCAGGTACCTTAGTCTTTAATAGCCTACAAGAGTTGCTAGTAGAATAAAAAAATATTCTACTCCTTAATAAAAATAGAAATGCAAACATTATGATACAAAAATGCCAAAATTCCAATTATGACATTCAAGACACTACAACATCCATATACACCAACAACATCAGGTGATACAATCTTATCATAGATAACGATGAACAATAACCTCATCTTTTACGTTTGGGTACAAAAAAATTCTAAAGAGAGGGGAATTCGATGGTTTGTACCTGAATTGTCTTGGTGATTTATATTCTATGAACCTCTTTTCTAACAGTGATATTAGCTTCCAGTGAAGCTCAACCTGTTGAAAAGAGAAAATAGTGAATTGGTCATCAACTTTTCCTTATATTGTCCAAGCTATTACTGAGGTTATATTTATGGAAGATAGAGAAATGATTTTTTACTAGCTTAGTATCGAAGTAGTCTTCAATGGAATCGATTATACGACATCAATGGGATTTTTTGATGTCTAGAGTGAAATCGACCCAACACATGTATGATCTTGGTTATTTCACAATCAGTTCATGCTAGAAGACTCAGTTTTCCCCAGAGACTGGATGGATCTTAAGGATCTGATGTTTCAGTGGATAGACGTAACTTTTCCCCTTTTGCTTCTTCTTGAGATTGTTTCTATTGTGTTCTTTGTTTTTGTTTTTCCCTTTCATATGCTTTTTGTTCTTTGTGAACTTTGTTATTGTTTTGAAATAAATGGTGGCCTTTGCCACATTTAGTTTTAAAAAAACAATTAGATTGATATTTAGTAAAAAAAAAAAGGTTACTTTTTTTAAATTAAAATATTATATGTGCATCAAGAGTTAAATGCTTAAATATGATTTTGTATTAAAAAATGAATACAAAATAATTATAATGAGTTTTATTAATATTTGAATATATAAATTTAATATTTATTTTTTATAATAAAATAATTTAAAAAGAACAATTAATAGAATATTCTTAAAACATATTTGGCAGTTGGAAGTGACAAAGACTAGTGAGGATGATTGTTGGTGTTGATTAGGGGTTATGTGTAACGTCCCGAGAGCACCCCTTAGTCGTTATCGACGTATTCGACCTCGAAGAGGTCTTATACAATCCCTTAGCATTCATCATAACATGTATCATAGAATAAAATCATGGAAAATTTAAAACTTTTACTTAGAAAGTTCAACTTCACTTCATATATGAAAAATAGAATCTAACTTCGTCACAATGCACCATCTAGACATATAAGTATCGAAAATGGAACTTAGCCCTTATATCAATAAGAAGTCTTGCAAATAGGAAGTACAACAATGTCTTTCAACATAAGCAAAGAACTAAACATAGAAGCTAGATCAAAGGGTCTTGTCCTCGGACTTGAGGACTCACCAACTTGGGGAAGCAACTCCAAGTGTCTTGAGAAGTAAGCTTGAATCCTCAATGGCCCGAACCTAAATGTTTGGGAAAAGGGAGAAAATATGGTTTAGTATAACACACGTACTAAGTATGGCTACTATGTATAAAAACCATTGAAACATGCATAAAAGGACATTTTATTCAAAACATGTTTTTTGCCAAGTAAATCCAATATGCACACAAATTAAGTATCATAGTCCAAACCAACATAATATCATCCCAACATGTAGACAACCCAAGTAACACTAGTGCAATGCAAAGAATAGAACCCCATAACCCTATTCAAAGCCAAGTAGCACATTAAGCAACCTAATTCATGCATACATTCATAAGATCATATTTCATCATAACTTACCATATTCATAATGATCATACATAACATAGCTTCAACATACATAAGTCATAATAATCATAATCATAAGAGAACACTACTACAACCATCTCTTAGGATCCCACAAGTGCAATGTGCAAGAGAAGTCCCATACCCTCCCTTACACTATGTAGAAACCCTTAAGAAAGCCCTAGTAAGAGTTCACACCTTTCATACCTTCATTTACTTTTACATTAGGGAAATATTACAATAACTGACATAGACCATGAGAGCTACATGGAATCCGGTGTTCTACTCCCACACCAAAAAGAGAGGGTTAACACTTGCCTAAGGTGTAACCATTCGTACATAGCTATCTAGGTGGATCCACTAAGCTAGAGTCCTATGTGGGCACATAGTTAAGGGTCAAGGAGATTGCTTCAAGAAACCCTAACTTACTAAACGTGGGGGTTTCCATCTCATGAGACAACACATACCGTAGGTAATCCGGACTTGCTAAACATGAGGAAACCTATGTGGGGAGCCGGACTTACTAAACGTGAGACCCCCATTTCATTTACATACCCTTTCGGTGCTAAGCATCTGATTCCCTTTTGTAATCATGTTTAGTCATCACAAAAGTTCACATTGGCCTTTACTAGACTCTTATGTAGACATCTTATCATAATAGCTCATAGGTGTTCGTAAGTGAGTAACTATCCTTTCACTTTAGAAACACTTAGCAAGTGAGTAAACCTTTCACTTTACATTACGCTACAATCATGAGAACTACCTTTCAATCATATAGCAATCATACCGTAATATGCATACATACTTCATAGCTAATTCAAGTGTAGAGGGTTAAGGATGAGGAAACTAGGTCATCAACACCACAACAACACATTAGGTATAGCATCATTACAATCTAAGTAATTCACCTTTCATACTTGAGTTCAAAGAAGAACCAACCTTCATACCTTCTTGCCCTTCGTGGGACATCCATACTTCAATTACCAAGCAATTCATAACCAATACATAATACAAGGTAATTCATGAAGTAATAACATAATCAACATCAATATAAGCAATTGACATATTCCTTTCATAGCCTTCAAGGCTTCATTCAAAGACTCAACCCTAATTTCATAGAAATTATACATAACCTAGGGTAGAATCATCATACAAACATTAATTACATAACATCACATTCAATTCATAGCCTTCAATCAATATCCAACAAAAACTAGGGTTAAAATTAGGAAAAGAAGGAGAAACATGGGTCTCATGGAGAATTCTTCAAGAAACCACCAATACAACATAAATTCATCCATAATTGTTCATATAACATCAATCAAAGTCAGTTTATAACATCAATTTAACTTTAGAAAGAAGACCCACGTCTTTGGATTGAAACCTAGAAATTGGAGATTTTGAAATTAATCTTGAAGGGGCCTCTTGGGGAAAGGAATCCCAAGAGCGATAAGTAACCATACCTTATAGATGAATTAACCACGAAAATCTGAGTTGAAACCTTGGAGAGTTGGTCTTCTTCGTGAAGTTCCAATCTTCTTCAATGGAGTTCTTGAGAAGAGAGAGAGAGTATAGAGAAGGAGGAACTTTAGGTTTAGATCTTTGGGGTTTTGTGTTTGAGTGATAAAAGTGAGGTAAATTGACTTAAAAATCATTATATACACGTCCCCTAAAGTACCCTAAATACCCCTCACTTAAATGGACTCTTTAATGAAGTAAAAATAGATTTCTAAATTTCTGCATTTTCGTCGCTGAACTAGTCCGCGACGCGGAGCTGTTCCCTGAAGATATTTGAAATTAAATTTTGAGATAGTAGAGTCCGCGACACGACTGCGTTGCGAACTGGATTTTTGCTCCGTGGGGGAGCAAGTGCGCGACGCGCAGCTATTCCCTCCAAGTGCAATCTGCAAGCTGCCTGGGCAGCTTGCTTGGCTAAGGTTGGGGTCCCTTAGGGTGACCTCAGGGCATCGTATTTGAACTTTTTGACCCTAGGAACATATATTTACCTATTTTAAACCTTTTCACCAGATTATACCATCATACGACACTCCCAAACCTACCCAAAATCTATGGATACACTAGGACACATTCTTCTCTAGTTTCCGGATGTCGTGGTCGTTTCTTGACGTTTAGACTTTTACTCTTCCAAACCAAGTCAATTACATTATTTTAGATTTATAAACATCATTTTAACTATTTTAAGTCATTATTCATAGGGTGAGGCTCTAACTTAAGTCATAGAATTTCCGGGGTGTTACATTATGATTGGTGATGATAGTGGGTTTGAGTATAGCTAGTAGTGATGGTGATTAAATATAGTTACTGATCATGGGAGTAGGTTGTCACGAACCAAACTTACATGTTGTGATGGAACCTATGTTCTCAACTGATAGGTAAGCCAACCCACTAATTTTACCTACTTAACTAAATAAATGTAACACCTCAAAAGTTGAAAAGTTGAAAAGTAATGAAAAATGTATAAAATTGACCAAGGAAGGTTCTACGAGTCCAACCTATGGACCCTATAAAGGTAATCGTAGACCCTGAGTTGAGTTTTTAGAGATTTAGTTTCTAAAGATTGGACATACGACTTGACAGGATGAATCGTAAAATATTTGACGGTTCGTAGAAATGACTCGTAGGATTGATTTATATATTTAATTTAGAACCCTAGGTCTACGGATGGTTTTAACGAGTCATACATGATACTACGGGTCATAGAAAGGTTCCGTAGAAAGGTTCAAGACTTAGTGAAATTTTGAAGTGAAACTTGGGTTCTCTGGATGATGTCCACAGGCCGTAGAAAGTTCGACGAACCGTAGGATGATCTCGTGGGAAATGATTGATAATTGGGATTCCAAAGTTGGTTCTACGGCTGACCAGGAAGGTCCGTAAAAATTCTTACGGACTGTAGGTACCAATCGTAGGATCAATCCGATAGTTATATTAAGGGTATTTAGGTATTTTCCTATATTTCTAATTCTTATACTACGTCATTTTGAACCTAATTCTAATCCCTATAACTACCTTTCGCCCTTAGAATTTCCCCAACTCTTTCATTCCCTCAAATTTCCAAATCATCTCTAGGGTTTCTCCAAAATCCTTTCTCTAGATCAAGGAAGTAGAAGCTTTAGTTCTTCAAGTTCAAGTATCTCCTTTCTTCATCAACTGCTTAGGGCTTCAAGATCAAGGTATGTAGGGAGTTCATCAATGGGTTCCATTTACCCATTGAGTCCCAAAATTTCTCCAAATTCTCCAATTCAATTCCCATAAATTGGTTAGGTTTTCATTCAATTCCTCATGGGTTCTATTTGTATGGATTCAATTGATTGATTATGATTGTATTTTGATGATTTAGACTCAATTACATGCTTTTCAACTAATTCCATCTGAACCTATGTACTGATCATGATTTTGACTATGAACCCTAACTTGCATGAACTTATGCATGAATTATAAAAGAAAATGTTTTATGATCTAGGTTGCTTTAGAGTGACATCACTGAAATTGTGAAAAGTTTTCTCACATTAAGGAATCACGGTTTGGTGAAAGATTTTCTCACTTATATTTGAATCAAGATTTAATGAGCTACTCTATGATGTTATCTTAGATTACTGACTTTATTGTGCTTTTCCATGGATGATGATGATATATATATATATATATGTTTACGGCCATACCATTGGAATTTAACTTAGCATCGAGAGAACAATTGAGGTGGATGCTCAAATAGGGTAGTTCCTAGTAGCAACCTCTAGTTCCAAACTACATGCCCTTGTAGGTTTGCCTTAATTGACCTAGCTAGTGGATCCACATATAGCACATGATATGATACAAAGTTCTAACATGGCAAGTAGATTTTCCCTTCTCGATGTGGGAGTTACATCAGATTTCATGTATAGCTCACATGGTCTGTTGTCAGTTAAAGTTGATATCCCACTAAATAAACTAAGTTGTGATAAAATGTTTTATGAAACTTCCTTTATGATTTTAAGATGCATTGACCATGTTCATGATTTATGATTCTTCTTAAGTTATTTTAATATTCTTAACTTGGTCATACATATCATGTTTTCGATTATGTCCCCTTATGATCATGTTCTTATGTTTTATTGCATTTTCCCCATACTTAGTACATTCCAAATACTAATGCATACTTATTCCTACAATGTTTAATTAATGTAGGGTGTGACGATTCGTCTCCTAACGTTCGTGGCTAGTTGATCGTCTTAGAGATTGAAGACTTGGCGAGTCCTTATACTTGTAGGACAATGTCACTTTTATTACTTTCCTTATGTTTTAGTTTCATACTTTGTATGTTGCGTACAGGTTATGTCCGACCACTCTTTGATGTTGTAGATGGCTTGTCAAGACTTTGATGTACTTCTGCATATATGTCAAACTTTGTGCTTTTATAAGATTTCTTGCTTTTCACTATTATGTTGTGTATATGTATGTCAAGTGGCTTGTGTAGGGCCCTCAGAGTCTTATATGTCATGTCATGTCTAGGGTGTTCTTTGGGTCGTGAGAAACTTGGTATTCAGAGCATAATGTCTTATAAAAAGATCTTAGGAATTCTAACAAGCCATGTTGAGTATAGTCGTGTTCATAAGTTTAAAGCGCACCACATTTATAAATAGGAGGCTACAATGAGTTTAGGAAACTTCACTTCTTTATTTACTCAAAAGTTGTGTCATATAGTCTATCTCTATAAAGATCCTTTTCTTTAATGGTGTTCGATCCATTTTAGGATATGGCCCTTGAAGAGCTTATGTGAGAAGGAATGGGGGTATTGACAATGTTGAGGCCGAGGTTCCTCAAGTTTCGGTTGATCCTGTGGCTATTCAAGTGACTCATAAAGAATATAGAGTCACTTTCCAAGTGTTGGCCCAAGCTATGAAGACTTAAGCCAATAGAGAGTCTAATGTTCCTGTGAACTCAAATGTGGGTACTGTGGCGGCAAGGATAAGGGACTTCACTAGGATGAATCCTCCAGAATTTCATGGTTCTAAGGTTGTTGAGAATCCTCAAGAGTTTATTGATGAGGTGTATAAGATAGTAGGAATTATGGGGTTGACTTGGTCGAAAAGACGGAATTGGCCGCTTATCAACTCAAGGGTGTGGCTTAAGTTTGGTTTGAACAATGGAAGAGTGAGAGGGCTACTGATGTAGGTCCTATTAATTAGAAGAAATTTAAGGGAGGTTTTCTTGATCATTTCTTTCCTCTTGAAATGAGAGAAGCAAAAGTTCTTGGTTCATTAACCTCCGACAAGGAAATATGAGTATTAAGGAGTATGCTTTGAATTTTTATTCAATTGACTAAGTATGCTCCAACTATGGTTGCCGACTGATAGCATCCAAGGAAGCTCTACTCCATTGAAGGACAAGGATGACGCTTTAGAAACTCCAAGGAGGCCCATAACAAGATCTCAAACCAAGGAGTTCAATGATAAGCTCAATGGGCTTCAATCGCTGATCCAAAGGTTTCTTATTGGGGAAGAAGAGCTCAAGCCCAAGGGAGAGGAATTGTCCAAATGCTACAATTATTTGGTGGCCCAAATTCAAGCCCAAGATGAGGAATTTTAAGGTCCAATTTCGTGCAAAAAAGGTCAAGAAGAGTCCAAGAATCAGCCACAACAAGAGTTGCTTTCTGCCCAAGTTTTGAGAGAAGACTAGTCAAACTTTCCAAGATTGTCAAGATTCTTTTCCTAGTTGGGATTTACCTTATTTATTTATTTATATATAGGTTATTAATATTTTCCTTAGTCTATTTATGGTCTCTTAAGTACCATTTAATGCTTTTCTAGAAGTACTAAATTTGTTCCTAGTTAGGTTACTTTATTTCCTTTCTAGAGTAGGATTCCTTGTAATTGTTTTTTTAGGGTTTGGCTTCTTGGACGTTTTTCCCTTCTCCTATATATAGGAGTCCTTTTCATTCATTAAAGACAATTTAGATTGATATTATTAATATTTGAGAGAGTTCTTTGAACCTTTGTGACTTGTTCTTTGAGAATTTATCTTTAAACCTTTACTAGTTTCATAGTTTAAGGTATAAAGTAATTTCTTCTTGTGATATCTTTGGTTTCTTTTTGGTATTCTTTAGAAGGTGATTAGTTTCTACATACTAATTATTGTCTTTAGTTACTCATAAAGCGGTCAAGATCCGAATCTATCGTTTTGATTCGTTTTCTCAAGTAAAGGCGTTAGATTTCTTCCATAAATCTATACGTTGTTACTTGGATCTTTTCAAGGCCTTAGAACATCTAATCCTTGGAAATTCGTGGATCTTTCCTTCGAATTTCCCATATCTTTAGTTAGTCTTTTTGTTTCTTTTCTTTGTGCTTCCGCATTCTAATATTCAATTCTCTATTTGTGATCTCCCTTAACTTTGCTGTTATCAAGTGGTATCAGAGCGGTTCTATCAAGATTCCGTTCTTGATAAATCTTGGGATTTCTTCTTAGAGCCAAAAAAAAAAAAAAAAAAAAAAAAAAAAATCTGTAGCGTGAACAGTAGCGTCGTGAAAAAAAAAAAAAAAAAAATTTAGTAGCGTGAACAGTAGCGTGAACAAAAAAAAAAAAAAAAAAAAAAAATTCTCTAAGAAATCTGATTACTTGTCCTCCAAGAAATTTGATTACTTGATTCCCAAGAAAGTTTATTACTTGCTATTCAAGAAATCTTATTACTTGCTCTCCAAGTTTTGTATTAATTTGTTTCCAAGCAAGAAGGTAGCAAGAAGAGGGAATTCTAGATCTTTAAGAATTAGAGGAGATTTTTTTTCTTGTTCTTATAATTCTAAAATAAGTTCCTTTTTATTCGTGTTTTGTTTCAACTAAATCCTACTTGTTCTAGGAATAGTTCTTTACTTTCTTTTGTACCCCAAGATTCCATACTTTATTACTACGAACTTGATACACGTTTTGGTTTAATTATAAATCTACAAAGTATTCTCGTTCAAAGGTTATTTTTAGTGGAAAAAGGCAAGTGTGGGTGAGTTTAAAAGAGGGTAAAAGCCATATTAAAAGTGTGATACTTGATCATTTATTCTTTTTTTTTAGATGTCTATTTCAGGTGGTGATGAGGAAAGGGCTCGTTTAGAAGCCGAGGTCAAAGGAAGGAACGACTTCACCCTCCAAGCTATGCACCAACAATTTGAGAGATGGACCCTTCAATTTCAAGAGATGAGGGATATGATTATCGAGCAGAATGACATCATAGCTGCAATTAGGAGGGAGAATAATGTTGTACCCCCAAATAATGTTAGACCCCAAGTTAGAAGGAATGTACCCCATATCCCTTTTGTAAATCCTGAATATGATAATGATGATTTTGATGTTGAATTTAATCTAGAAAGAAGAGATAGGAGGGGACAAAGAGGTAGAGTAGAAGATGATAATATAAATAGTATAAAGATGAAGATGCCATCTTTCAAGGGGACAAGGGATCCAGACTTGTACCTTGATTGGGAGAGACGAGTTGAAGCCATCTTTGATTGTCATAACTACTCTGAGGGTAAGAAAGTTAAACTTGCTGTTGTTGAGTTTTCTGATTATGCTGCTTCTTGGTGGAAAAAGCTTGCTAGAGACAGATTGCAAGAGGAGCTACCACCTATTGCTACGTGGGCAGAGATGAAGAGGGTAATGAGGAAGCGATTTATTCCATCATACTTCCAAAGAGATCTACAGTCTCGCCTTCAACACTTGAAGCAAGGCTCCATGTCAGTGGATGAGTACTTCAAAAGCATGGATATGGCTATGATCCAAGCTAACTGCATGGAGGAAGAAGAGGCTACAATAGCTAGATTTTTAAATGGTTTAAATACAGAAATAGCTAATGTAGTAGAGATACAACAATATGTAACTTTAGATGAGTTAGTTGATTTGTCTGTAAAAGTTGAAAAACAAATTGAGAAAAAGCGGCAAAATAACTCATGGAGAAGTCGACCAAACACTATCTCGAAGAAGCCATGGTCAACTCAAGAGGGGAAAGCTCCTTCCAAACCTCAAGATGATAGAGGTAAAGGTAAAGTTGAGGAGGGAGGTAAAACCTTTAATCCTAAATCTTCTAAACCTTCAAGTTCTATTCAATGTCACAAATGTCATGGAAGGGGGCATATGATGCATGAATGTCCAAGTAGAAGAAACATCCTACTTAGAGAGAATGGAGAATATGAGAGTGAAAAAAGTGAGGGGGAAGAAGAAGAGAGAGAAGGTGTAAGTGAGGAAGATGATTTGGAATTGCCTAATGATGGTATAATTGGGGTGGTTAGGAGAATTATGACTATCAATTTGGGTAGTGTTGATGAAGGACAGAGAGAGAATTTGTTTCATACTAGGTGTGGGATAAAAGGGAAGACTTATTCTATGATTATTGATGGGGGAAGTTGTGCAAATGTGGTGAGTTCATACTTGGTGGATAAACTAGGAATTGCATGCATGAAGCGCTCTACCCCATATAGGCTCCAATGGTTGAATGATTGTGGAGAAGTAAAAGTAAACAAACAATGCATGATTTCATTCAATGTTGGTAGGTATGAAGATGAAATTCTTTGTGATGTAGTCCCAATGCAAGCATGTCATGTTTTACTTGGCCGACCTTGGCAGTATGATAGGGATACTACTCATCATGGGAGAAAGAATAGGTATAGTCTTCTGCATAATGGTAAGAAGTATACTCTTGCACCATTATCTCCTTCTCAAGTGTTTGAAGATCAAAAACGATTGAGGGAAACAATGGGAAAACAAAAGGGAGAGGTAAAAAGTGAGCTTGAGGGAAAAGAAAAAGGCCAAGAGATAATAGAAAAAAAGAGAGATGGCCGAGAGAAAGAGAGAGAGGGCAGCGATCTAAGTAAAGAGGTAAAAGAAGGTGTGAGTAAAAAAATAAAATGTTTTGGTGAGAGGAAAGAGGCTAAGGAAAAGAAAAATGAGAGCCTTTATATAAAAGTCAAAGAGTGTTTGAATGCTAGGAGAGAGGGACTGCCCATAATACTACTTACTTACAAAGAAGTATTGATTAATTTTGAACAACTAACTCCTTCTTTGCCAAATAGTGTTTCTTCTCTTTTGCAGAATTTTGAAGATGTTTTTCCTGATGACACTCCAAAGGGATTGCCACCTTTGAGAGGGATTGAGCACCAAATAGACTTTGTGCCTGGGTCTCAACTTCCTAATAGGCCTGCCTATAGGAGCAATCCTGAAGAGACCAAAGAATTACAAAGGCAAGTTGAAGAATTGCTTGAAAAGGGATTTGTTCGAGAGAGTATGAGCCCATGCTCTGTTCCAGTCCTATTGGTCCCCAAAAAGGATGGAACATGGAGGATGTGTGTAGATTGTCGAGCTATCAACAAGATAACGGTAAAGTATCGCCATCCTATCCCTCGTCTTGATGACATGTTGGACCAACTGTATGGTTCCAAAATCTTTTCTAAAATTGATCTAAAGAGTGGTTACCATCAGATTCGTATGAATCCTGGAGATGAATGGAAAACTGCTTTTAAGACCAAATATGGACTTTATGAGTGGTTAGTTATGCCCTTTGGCTTGACTAATGCACCAAGCACTTTTATGAGCCTAATGAATCATATTTTTAAAGATTTCCATGGAAAATTTATTGTGGTGTATTTTGATGACATCTTGATCTTTTCTCAAAATCTGGATGAACACCTAGAGCACTTAAAACACGTTTTTGAAGTTCTTAGAAATAAGTGCTTATTTGCTAATCTCAAAAAGTGTACTTTCTATGTGGATCGTGTGGTTTTCTTAGGTTTTGTGGTCAGTTCTAAGGGAGTTGAAGTTGTATATGGATTCAACCCCCTTACCCCCCTTGATTTATTGCCTTTGCCTACTAATGATTTTGCTAATCTTGATGGTAAGAAGAAGGCTGATATGATGAAGAAAATTCATGAACAAACAAGGCTTGCAATTGAAAAGAAGAACAAGGAAGTTGCATTGCGAAGGAATAAGGGCAGAAAATATGTTGTTTTTAAACCTGGTGACTTGGTTTGGGTGCATATGCGAAAGGAAAGATTTCCTTCCAAAAGAAAGACCAAACTAGATCCTAGAGGAAGTGGGCCATACAAAGTCCTTGAAAGGATTGGAGACAATGCTTATAAACTTGATCTTCCTGGGGAGTTCCAAGTTAGTGCTACTTTTAATGTTTCTGATCTTTCCCATTTTGATGCAGATTTGAATTCGAGGACGAATTCTCTTCAAGAAGAGGGGAATGATAGCATCCAAGGAAGCTCTACTCCATTGAAGGACAAGGATGACGCTTTAGAAACTCCAAGGAGGCCCATAACAAGATCTCAAACCAAGGAGTTCAATGATAAGCTCAATGGGCTTCAATCGCTGATCCAAAGGTTTCTTATTGGGGAAGAAGAGCTCAAGCCCAAGGGAGAGGAATTGTCCAAATGCTACAATTATTTGGTGGCCCAAATTCAAGCCCAAGATGAGGAATTTTAAGGTCCAATTTCGTGCAAAAAAGGTCAAGAAGAGTCCAAGAATCAGCCACAACAAGAGTTGCTTTCTGCCCAAGTTTTGAGAGAAGACTAGTCAAACTTTCCAAGATTGTCAAGATTCTTTTCCTAGTTGGGATTTACCTTATTTATTTATTTATATATAGGTTATTAATATTTTCCTTAGTCTATTTATGGTCTCTTAAGTACCATTTAATGCTTTTCTAGAAGTACTAAATTTGTTCCTAGTTAGGTTACTTTATTTCCTTTCTAGAGTAGGATTCCTTGTAATTGTTTTTTTAGGGTTTGGCTTCTTGGACGTTTTTCCCTTCTCCTATATATAGGAGTCCTTTTCATTCATTAAAGACAATTTAGATTGATATTATTAATATTTGAGAGAGTTCTTTGAACCTTTGTGACTTGTTCTTTGAGAATTTATCTTTAAACCTTTACTAGTTTCATAGTTTAAGGTATAAAGTAATTTCTTCTTGTGATATCTTTGGTTTCTTTTTGGTATTCTTTAGAAGGTGATTAGTTTCTACATACTAATTATTGTCTTTAGTTACTCATAAAGCGGTCAAGATCCGAATCTATCGTTTTGATTCGTTTTCTCAAGTAAAGGCGTTAGATTTCTTCCATAAATCTATACGTTGTTACTTGGATCTTTTCAAGGCCTTAGAACATCTAATCCTTGGAAATTCGTGGATCTTTCCTTCGAATTTCCCATATCTTTAGTTAGTCTTTTTGTTTCTTTTCTTTGTGCTTCCGCATTCTAATATTCAATTCTCTATTTGTGATCTCCCTTAACTTTGCTGTTATCGACTTTAGGGAAAGAATGTGTAAGTTTGTGTTGGGTGTGTACGACTTGGTTCTCAAAGAGTATCACACCACTATGTTGATCAAGGAAATGGAAATTTCTCATTTGATGATACATGTCCAAAAACTTGAAAAGGAAAAACTTAAGGCAAAAGAGTACAAGAGGGAAAGGATTGATGATGGTTACTTTTCATATTCTAGGTCCGGTGGACATAGGCATCCTCAACACTGACAAAAGTTTTCCGGTCAAGGGTCCTATAATTCTCTGGCTCCTAAGTTCAACAAAGATATAATGTCTAACCCCAATCCCCAAGGAGGTGGTGGAAATGGATCTTTTATCCCCGCTTTCCCTAGGTGTGGTCAGGAACATGATGGAAAATTCTTAGCTAGTACAAATGGTTGCTTTGGCTGTGGGAAGAGTGGTCCCAAATTAAAATATTGTCCGTTGCAAGATAGAAAATGATAAAGATGGTAGGCAAGTTCGATCTACTGGTTTCGGTTGGGGTTCTCCGGTGTTGTTTGTTCTAAAGTACTATCGACAACTGAATAAAATTACCAGTAAAAATAAGTATCCTCCTCTAAGGATTGATGATTTGTTTTATAAACTCCAACGAGCAAGTTACTTCTCTAAGATTGACCTCTGGTCGGGTTATCACCAATTGAGGGTGAAGGTGAGGGACACTCTGAAGATGGCTTTTCGAACCCGGTATGGTCATTATGAGTTTTTGGAGATGTCGTTTGGTTTGACTAATGCCTCAGCGGTGTTTATGGATTTGATAAATAGTCTTTAAGCAATATCTTGACATGCATGTAATCGTTTTTATTAATGGTATCTTGATTTACTCAAGGAGTGAGGATGAGCATGTTGAGCATTTCATGATTGTGTTGCGAATTTTCAAGGATCGTGAGTTGTATGTGTCATGACCAGAGGTAGCCCATAGGCGTAACTTGGCGTGTAATACCCTGAGAGGCCCCATACAAGCCACTTAGATTTCATCATACAAGAAATAGAATAAAGAGATTTAAAAGATAGTTTCAATATATCAAAGTTTTATAAAGCATAGCAGAATCTAAACACCGTCTCAAAGCCATCTAGTACATAAGAACAATGGGCGAAGCCCATACATCATGTTCCAAAACAAAAAGTAAGGAAAGACTGAAAATAAGAAATTTCTGGTCCTCGAAGCACGAGGACTTATCAAAGCCCAAAATCTCTTCAACGAACTCTAGCAATGAAATTGGGAACGCTGACTGTCGGACCCTACATTTGGGGAAATGTAGGCAAGAGTATGAGTTAGTTTAAAATAGGTACAAATTATGATAGCCATGCATAAAACATTTAAAAACATGCTTAATGAGAGAGATACCTTCATGAGATGCAAGGACCAAGATAAACATGAGATAAAAGAGTTAGAAAACATGAGTTGTAAAACATGGTCAATGCACATAGTCATCATCTTAAGCATGTATGAGATACTTCCTTGAAGTAACTTTAGTTCATCATAACTTGCTTGTGGGAAGTAGCTTCAACCGACATATAAGACTATGAGAGCTATCATCATGGAATCTGATGTCTCCCACACCGAAAAGAATTGTCCTACTTGCCACGATAAGGACTATTAACTTCTAGCTTATGTAGATCCACTAACTAATGTCTATCTAGACAATCCTATGTTGGCACATAGTTTATGGGACACATGTTGTCACGTCTCAAATCCCATTAAGACGGACAGGCACCCGATGCCCTAAAGGCCCGAGAGAACTAACATGTAACTTGTGCTTACTATGCATATAACTATGACAATCTTGTGACTAGTTCACATAGGATGCAGCGATACGAACCAACATAAGTAGACCCAAAACTTATATACAAGACTTGGCCGTTGAGGCCACAACTTGTTAAGATGCAACTGAACCATATATATAAGTCTACAAAGCCTCTAACAGATAGAAAACCTTAGAGTAGGTCGGGACAGACCCCACCTTACTCTTAACTATGATATATTACCAAAATGAATCAACCAAGGACTCAGTAAAGCTCTGAATCAATCTGGAGCTCACCAAAAGTAGCTGAGTGTCATGTGCTCTTACTGAGGAGGTCTACTAGCTGAAGTACCTGTGCCTGCAGCATGAAATGCAGCCTCCCCCGCGAGGGACGTCAGTACGAGAAAATGTACTAAATATGTAAGGCAATAACATATATAAAATAAGAGTTCGAATGAAACCACATATCAATATATGTGCGTAAATCAGAACAGAAGACCACCTTTTTAACTCTTGTGGGATCATGTATGTTGCCTTCTTGTGTTTAACTTTCTGCGTGTTATCATCTTTATAAGGTATGTGATGCGAATGACCAACTGATCAGTGGTAGAAGCGGATGATCCATGCTAGGCATTTTAACCCCTGGGATGCGGTCCTCATAATTTCACAAATTGGGATGGCCCATGCTAGGCTTTCGCCCCTGAGCTGCCACCCCTCTATACCAATTGGGATCGGCCCATGCTAGGCTTTCGCCCTTGAGCTGCCACCCTTAATTATACAGATTGCTTCAATTAGATTCTTTAATCTTTGAGATTGTTGTTTTGGTGGTCATATTCATTTTTGATATTTGGAACTACAGACAAGTAGTAGAAGACATAAAAATAATTCTTCAAGGCAGTAACCATGACATAAGGAGTTATGTACATCAATGCATTACTTATGAGCTTAATTGACACAATTGACTTCAACTGACTAAGAGGAGGATTTACCAAACTTGCTTTTGCAAAAACCATTTCTATACCAACACATAGGAAGATAGTTACACTAGTATAGAGTAGTGAACATATAATGAAGTAATTCTATACACTAAGGAGAGGGGAAAATATTATCAACTATTTGGAGATCGTACGCTGCCACTATGTTTCCTTTACTAGGAATAAAACTTAGGAAATTCACTTATTGGTATTAATTGTAAGGATCAGATTTAATGCCAAAGAAGTTTGAATCGAATTGCCTTACCTACCTTATTCTCTGACCAATATAACAATCACGATTCAGCTTCCCCTTTTAGGTCTTAATCTCAATTTCTGCAACTTCTCCTTATAACTTGAATTCCTCTAGAACTTCAACTTCCCTTCACACTTAAACCAAAGAAGAAGAGAAAAGTATCTTAATAATTAAGGAAAGTGAGCAATAGCTTGTGGGAACTTCTGCCTTCTACTTATAATTGAGCATGAATAACATGTTTTCTAGTCTTCCATGGGAGAATTAAGCTAAATCCATAAGTGTTTCTCTTGCCTTGGTTTGCAGATATGAAGATTTCTTCAAGAACCCTAGAAGGAACTTTAAGGCTGCTGTTTTAATCCTTAAGAGAAAAGAGAGAGAGAGCTGGAGTGAGTTGTGAATTTTGTATGTTAAAATGAGTAAAAATATCAGCTCATGTTGGGTTTATAAGGAGCCTTCTTGACCATAAAAAAATAATCCTCTAGAACCTCCTTTTTTTGGTCCATTTTCAGCCACTAATTGATCAAGTAGGTGATGCACCTTCTTATGTATATCAAGCAGCTCAAAAGGTCAAACTAGGTGATGCACCTACTAGCTTTCACTTGGGCTTAAATATATTGGGCCTTGGCAAAATTAGCTGCTGGGCTTTAATTTCATTTTGTTTTATTTAACATAGTTTGGGCCTCAAGTGATTCCATTAGCATAGGCCCAAATCTAATCCATAAACCTTGACCTTTATAACTAGATCCATATAGCTCAAGTAGGTGATGAACCTACTTGGTTCTTTGGACTGGTCAATAAGTCAAAGTAGGTGATGCACCTACTTGTGACCTACTAGCTTAGTTAAGTCAAGCAAGCGCTCACCTATTTTATTCCATTTTCTAATTATTAATCTCTTTTTATTTAACTTAGCACTTAACTTTGAACTTTAAGCTCAATTACCATCTTCCTGTCTCGAGTTTAAATACTTCCGTTGGAGTTATAACTTGCATTACACATGCTGCAACGTGCAAGGCATCACATCACCTTCCGAGCTAGTTTAAACCAACGCTGATCATATAAGAAACATGGTCCCTCATCTATACTATAAGGCTATGTCAAGTATCACAAGAATAGAATAAACATATGCATAATACGGGCTGTTACATCCTTCCCCCCTTAAAATATTCGTCCTCGAATGTTAGCATGGTTATCCAGCTCAAGCAAGTTCAAGAAGTTGGTACTACTGTTAATCACATTGAACATATAACCTTATACTTACTTGTTAACGCCTCAACTCAACATTTTAATCTTTCTCATCAATTTGGAAGAGATGAGGATACTTCAATTTCATTGCTTCTTCCGCTTCCCATGTAACTTCTTCTACTTGTCGGTTCCTTCATAATATGTTTACAGAAGCTACTTCTTTATTTCTTAACTTCCTAACTTGTCGATCCAAAATAGCAATGGTTACTTCTTCATAAGTGAGATCTCTTGTAACTTGTACATCTTCAGTAGGAGTAATATGAGATGGGTCACCTATGCATTTTCGAAGCATTGAGACATGAAACACCGGATGAATGGTTGAAGGCCCTTGAGGTAACTCTAACTCATACGCAACTTGGCCAATTCTTCGAATAACCTTATATGACCCTATATAGCGTGGACTCAACTTTCCCTTTTTACCAAACCTCATTACCCCTTTCATTGGTGACGCCTTCAAGAACTCCCAATCCCCTATAAAAAATTCTAGTCCTCTCCTTCTAACATCCATATATGATTTATGTCGACTTTGAGCTGTTTCTAGCTGCTGCTGTATCACTTTGACTTTTTCCATAGCTTGATGAACAAGATCTGGCCCAAATAAGGCAGTCTCACCTTTTTCAAACCAGCCAATTGGGGATCTACATTTTCTACCATATAAAGCTTCATAAGGTTCTATTTTAATTCTTGAATGGTAGCTATTGTTGTATGCAAACTCGATCAATGGCAAATGATCATCCCAACTACCTTTGAAGTCCAATATACAAGCTCGCAGCATATCCTCAAGTATTTGAATCGTACGCTCTGCCTGACCGTTTGTTTGAGGATGAAGGGCTATACTTAAATTCACTTGTGTTCCTAAACTCTTCTGAAATGACTTCCAAAAATTTGTAGTGAATTGAGCTCCTCTATCAGATATTATAGAGATTGGCACTCCATGTAGTTGAACTATCTCTTTAATATACAACCTTGCATACTCTTCAGCTGTATAAGTAGTCTTCACCGGCAAGAAGTGCGCTACTTTGATGAGTCTGTCAGCTATTACCCATATCGTCAAACTTCCAAAATGAGCGAGGCAAACCAGTGACATAATCCATGTTGATCATGTCCCACTTCCAAATTGGAAGTTCTATACACTGTATATAACCTCCGGGGTTTTGGTACTCTACTTTTACTTGTTGACAATTTGGACATTGAGCCACGAATTCTGCAATGTTCTTCTTCATGTCCCCCCACCAATACATTTCTTTCAAGTCATGATACATTTTAGTTGACCCCGGATGGACAGAATATCTCGAATGATGCACTTCCATCATAATCCTCTTTCTTAATTCATCTACATTAGGTACACACAATCTGTTTTGACATCGAAGTACTCCCTCTTGCGTAAGCTCAAATGCCTTTGTCATACCCTGTTGTACATTCTCCTTAAGCTTTAATAGAATAGGATCAGTGTACTGCTTCTCTTTCACTTCCACTACTAATGAGGATTCTGCCACATTTTGCACAATAACCCCTTCGTCTGGAGATTCAAGAAGGCGAACTCCCAATCTAGCTAGTTGACATAGATCCTTAGTTATTCCTTGTCTTTCCACAGACTGCCCATAAGTGCTTGCCATTATTTTATGACTTAATGAATTAGCTACTACATTTGCTTTCCCGGGATGATATAATATATCCATGTCATAATCTTTTAATAGCTCCAGCCATCTTCGCTGCCTCAGATTTAGGTCCTTTTGCTTAAAGATATATTGCAAACTCTTGTGATCAGTGTATAGGTCAACATGAATTCCATACAAGTAGTGGCACCATATCTTCAAAGCAAATACAACTGCTGCTAGCTCTAGATCATGAGTTGGATAATTTTTCTCATGTGGCCGCAGCTGCCTTGAACCATAAGCTATTACTTTACCATGCTGCATCTATACATATCCTAGCCCCACTCCCGAAGCATCACAATACACTACATACCCTTCTGTTCCTTCTGGAAGTACCAATACAGGTGTAGAAGTTAATTTATTCCTCAGCTCTTAGAAGCTTCTTTCACATTCATCACTTCACTGAAATTTGGTTTCTTTGTGTGTGAAACACCCCGAAAATCCAATGACCTAAGTTAGAGCCTTACTTTATGAATAATGACTTAAAAATTGTTAAAATGATATTTCTAGACCTAAACTAATGTAGTTAAGTTAGTTTGGAAGAGTTAGAGTCTAAACGTCAAGAAACGACCATGACGTCCGTAAACTAGTGAAATTGAACTAGTAGGTGTTCTTAGGCCTTGGGAAGGCTTGGGAGTGTCGTATGATGGTCTAATCTTGTAAAAAGGTTTTAAATAGGTAAAATAATGTTTTTAAAGTCAAGACGTATGGGTACGACCCCCAAGGACCACCCAAGGGGTCCTTGAGTAGGACCCAAGTGTTTGGCCAAAAGCTGTCAAAAATAGCTTGTCCTATGAAGGCCATTGACGAGCCGCCAATTGATCCCCTCCCTGTGGATTGGGTTCTTGGATCAGGCCTGCGTCAAGACTTGGTTCCCTGCAACATGGAAGCCTCAGTCAAGAACCACGAAGGCAGTCCACGCCACGTGAACCCATCCACGGTCCGTGGATGGGCAAGCGTAGGTGCTGCCAACTTTCCAGCCCTCTAGTTTTAAGTTGGTGCTTTGGAGTTTAGTTGATTTATTAATTAATGGCTTGAGGTTGTTTATTTAGTTTGTTAATTACCCTTTTAAGCTAAAAATATCCTAAACTAAACAATGGAATCGTTTGGAAACTAGACCCCCAAAACAGTCCCCCAAACAGTTGCAAAAAACAGCTTTTTTTGGAGGTGACCTACGGATGGCCATTGACGCCCCGTCAATGGATTTTTTAGAGGCCTGCAACATTTACACTCCCAGACCCAAACCATGGACCATTAATCAATTGACGGTCCGTGGATGGCCAACGTAGATGCTGCTAGTTTTCAGCTTTTTAGTTATTAGTTGGGAGTTGACTTTCGAGTTAGTTATTTAACTAGAGGTTAAGGGGGTTGGTTAGTGATTTAATTACCTAAATAAACCTAACTATAAGACCCCAAACTCATTAACCTAAGTCATTCTAACTCAACACACTAAATCAAATCATAAACTATCTCAACTCTCCCTCTCAACTCAAGACTCCATTGAAGAAGGTCAAAGCTTCAAGTAGGGCTCAAGAAATAATATTTTATCCATAATTATTTTAAGATTAACAAGGTATGGTTCCTTTTCACTCTTGGGAATCCTTTCCCCAAGAGGTCCTCTCAAATTAAGCTTTCTAACGTTCCCCAAAAACCTAGGGTTTTACTCCTATACATGGGTCTCTTTCTAAAGCGAATTTTATGAATCAATTGTGATTAATTATGATTATTTAGGATTAATATTGTGTATAATTATGATTAATTGTTGTTGTTCACTTGAAATCCCCATAGACCCATGTTCTTCCCCCATTTCATAAATCATGGATTTGATGTGGTAGATTGGTTGAAGATGCTGATTTTATCAATTCATTATATTGATGTTAGTTATGTTATTACTTCATGTACCTTATATTATGTGATGGTTATGCATTGTTGAGTGATTGAAGTATTAAGTCCCATGAAGGGCAAGAAGGTATGAATGTTGGTTCTTCATTGAACTCATGTATGAAAGATAAATTACTTAGATAGTAATGATGCTATATCTATTGTGTTGTTGTGATGTTGATGACATGGTTTCCTCATCCTTTACCCTATACACTTGAATTAGCTATGAAGAATGTATGTATGTTATGGTATGATGGTTATATGATTGAAAGGTAGTTCTTATGATTATAATGTAATGTTAAAGTGAAAGGTTTACTCACTTCCTAGTGTTTCTAAAGGGAAAGGATTATTCTCACTTATGAACACCTATGAGCTATTATGATAACATGTTCACATAAGAGTCTAGTAAAGGCTAATGTAAACTTATGTAATGACTAAAGATTATTACTAAAGGGAATAGGTGCTTAGCACCGAAAGGGCATGTAAATGAGATGGAGGCTTTTACGTTTAGCAAGTCCGGCCTCCCACATGGATTCCTTTTACGTTTAGCAAGTCCGGGTTCCCAATGTATGTGTTGTCTCATGAGATGGAAATCTTCTACGTCTAGCAAGTCCGGGTTTCTAGTAACAATCTCCTTGTCCCTTAACTATGTGACAACATAGGACTATAACTTAGTGGATCCACCTAGATAGCTATGTATGAAAGGTTTCACCTTAGGCAAGTGAAAACCCTCTCTTTTCGGTGTGGGAGTAGAGCACCAGATTCCATGCAGCTCACATGGTCTATGTCGGTTATTGCAACCTTTCCCTAAATGTAAAAGTAAATGAATGAATGAATGAAATGCTATGAACTCTCACTAGGGCTTTCTTAAGGGGTTCTACATAGTGGAAGGGAGGGTATGGTACTTCTCTTACACATTGCACTTGTGGGATTCTAAAAGATGGTTGTAGTAGTGTTCTCTTATGGTTATGTTGATTATGACTTATGTATGGTAAACTAGGTATGAATGTTATGAACATGATGGGTTTAATCCTATGGTATGATTATGATGAACATGATATTATGAAGTATGCATGATGTAGCTTGTCTAATGTGATACTTAGCTTTTGACAGGGTTATGGGATCCTATCCTTTGCATTGCACTAGTACTGCTTGGTTTGTTTACATGTTGGGATGATATTATGTTGGTTTGGCTTATGATGTTTACTTTATGTGCATAATGGGTTTATACTTGACAAAAGCATGTCTTTAACTAAAATGTCCTTTTATGCATGTTTTAATAGTTTTTATGCATAGTAGCCACACTTAGTACGTCTGTTGTACTAACCCATATTTTCGTCACTTTTCCCAAACAATGTAGGCTCAGGCCTTTGAGGAGATTCAACGGTATTTCTCAAGATACTTGGATTTGTTAACTCTTATGGGATCGTGTATGTTACCTTCTTGTCTTTAACTTTTTGTGTGTTATCATCTTTATAAGGTATGTGATACGAATGACCAGCTGATCAGTGGTAGAAAAGGATGACCCATGCTAGGCTTTCGCCCCTGAGCTGCCACCCCTCTATACCAATTGGGATTGGCCCATGCTAGGCTTTCGCCCCTGAGCTGCCACCCTTAATTATACAGATTGCTTCAATTAGATTCTTTAATCTTTGAGATTGTTGTTTTGGTGGTCATAATCATTTTTGATATTTGGAACTACAGACCGGTAGTAAAAGACATGAAAATAATACTTCAGGGCAGTAACCATGACATAAGGTGCTATGCACATCAATGCATTACTTGTGAGCTTAACTGACACAATTGACTTCAACTGACTAAGAGGAAGATTCACCAAACTTGCTTTTGCAAATACCATTTCTATACCAACACATAGGAGGATAATTACACAAGTATAGAGTACTGAACATATAATGAAGTAATTCTATACACTAAGGAGGGGGGGAAATATTTTCAGCAATTTGGAGATCGTATCGCTGCATCCGATGTGAACTTGTCACAAGATTGTCATAGTTATATGCATAGTAAGCACAAGTTACATGCTGGTTCTCTTGGGCCTTTAGGGCATCGGGTGCCTGTCCATCTTAATGGGATTTGAGACGTGACACGGGTGATCGCCACTTATCCACTTGGTACTAGGCTTAACTTACACGGAATAGTTCTTATTCATATTCATATTAGCTTTTAAGGTAATATGGGTAATCGACTCTTGTCCTTACATCATGTGACATGGGTAATCACCTCTTGTCTTTCAATTTGAGAGCATGGGTAATCGAATCTTGTCCTTACATTATGTCACATGGGTAATTGCCTCTTGTTTTTCAATTGGAATAGCTCCTTAACATTGGTTCATTTTAGGTAAGAAATCCTTTCAACCCTAAGACCCTTGTTATGTGAGAAAACCTTTCACAAATCATGCTTTCATGTGTATATGAGAAATCCTTTCAACAACACAACCATAACAACAACATTGATACTTTACTCTCAAAGAATCCTTAAAATATTGACATAAATTTCATGAGAACATGCTTGATTTCAGAACTTCTCGTTAAAAATCCAAAACCCACATCATTTGATCATAACTTGGAAAATTATGGAATTACATGGGTTCATCGGGGATCATCATAAAAACATGAGATTAAATAAATTCATCCATAAGAGATCATAATTCAATCAAGGAGCCTTTAATCAATTAAATCAATAATCAAGGGAACCCATAACATAGAAGAAAACCCTAACTCAATTGGGGAATTCTAACTTTGAAAGTTATAGAATTTAGGAAATCCATGGATGAAAGGTCTCCATGAATGAAAACTATCATACCTTGACGCTAATTGCTTAACTTAAATGGAGGAATTCGAGACTTGTCTGGAACGAGAGGTTGAACCCTTCTTCTTCAAGCTTTCTAGAGAGAGAAATATTTGAGAGGAAAACTTGTTCTTCTTTTATAAATTTGAGAGAATTACTTCAGTGGGTTGATTTTGGGGTTAAAATCACTTATATAGGGGGTTCTAGGTATGGGAAAAACGACATAGTATCAAGATAAAATAATTAGGAAAAGACCCAATTGCCCCTGACTTATAGCTGTAGCAACCTCCAGATGGTGGACCTCACGAGCCATCAAGGACCTCAGGGGCCGTAGTGACAGCTATGATCTGACCAATGATCTGGGGAGAGGTTCCTTGTGGCATTTCCCCTTCATGACCACCCTGACAAGCTGTCACGACCCGAGAGCACCCCCTAGTCGTAACACGACATATTCTACCCCGAAGGGGTCTTATACAAGCCTCATAGTCATTCATTGCATTCAATAATGAAAATAGTGCAGAATTAAAACTTTTCATTTAAAACCAAACAATTCAAAACATTCATCTAACAGTCTTCCAAAAGACACAACGGAAGACTAAGTCTCACATGGCCATCTTAGACAAAACTTTAACAAGATAGGGTCACGACCCTTTACAATCGAAGTCTTAACAATAGTCTCAAAATAAGAAAGAACTAGAAACAATAAGAGTCCTTGTCCTCGACCTATGAGGACATACCAAGTCTAGAGGGAAAACTCTATCCAAGCACTTCAATCTTAGCTAGAACCAATCACTTTTCGGAACCTACACTTGTACTATAAATTGGAGAAATATGGGTTAGCACACAGAAGTGTGTTTGTCTCCAAATGGAAATAATGATAGTATCTAGAGTTGAAGAAAGATAAGACAAGGAGAGAGGTAAAGAAGGGTCCTGTCTATACAGTCTCTCTATCTGTCGGGGCATCAGTGCCCGATGCATCTTCCTGAAGTAAAACAATGGTCCTCGGTGTATTATTGTTTCGGTCCTCATTATTTGCCTTTTCCTTGGCCTCTCCAGCAAGATTAGCTGCAATCATCTGATCTATCTCATGAGCTGCTCCGAAGGCCCGTATTGCATTACCTAAACTTCGACCCCATAGAGGCACATTAGAGTTGATGGGAATTCATATCTTTGCCCTAACTTCCTTGGTATATTTCCTTTGTCTGGCTAGCTCTGCTTTATTTTCATCGTTTTTAAACTCTTGTGCTCTTATGTGCCAAAGTGGATCATTTCTCCATGCGACTTTTGGTCTAGCCATTTATGCAAAGACTTCGAGAATAAGTTATATAGTAATTCAAACAGGAGCAAAAGGGTGTTTTTGAGTGTGGAATCTCTTCACCAAGCTATTTGGCAAAGTGCTTATCCTGTTAGGCTAATCGTTGAAAATGATGTACAAATGATACAAGGGCACAACCAAAGGGCGAACAAGGGATCTTTCGTTGGGTCGCCGAGTGCATTTTGCGAATTAAACTGATCGCCAAAAGTCACAGATCAATCAATACAGAAAGTATTCAGTTAAAGGCAAAATAGAGATGTTAGGCGAATCGCTAAGCAGTTCGGTGTATTTTGTTCATCTCGCCGATCAGCTCAACGTGTCTATTTTGAACCCAGCCTTTCAAATTTCACCCCGCAACCCCAGATAATGCAACTTAAACTTATATAACTCAATTTCAACGAAGACTCTAGAAACTTCTAATCCCACCGTGTAACAATTCAAGTTAAAGCACAGTTAAGTGGGAGTCCCTCAAATCATGCAGAAAGTACCAAATCATAATCGATAATATATACAATCCTAGTAACTCAGAGACTCAACAAAGATTTTATACTATCAATCATTATGTAAATGTGTACAAATTTTGATAAAATAACTGAGGGGTTCGATTACTAATCTTTGGTGCCGATTTAGATAGTACTGACGTGCTAGGCGGCAATGCGATCCAAATTTGAACACAATACGACACATAAAATACTCTAAAAGTGCAAGAAATATAACTACTAGAGTGCAAGTGTGAGTTAGTGAAAAGGGACAAAGTGAAAGAAAGTGAATGAAATGGAACTTTTATACCTGTGGCTAGTGACCGTCCAACTTCTGCTTATTCGGCGATACTAGTCACTCGGCGAAGCGCCAAATGTCTAATTACCTCGCCAAATATATCAGTATTTTCAGTTCATGTGGGCATCACATCGGCGGTATTCATCGAGATCACCAACTGGGTTGGCAATACGCCGACGAAATTCTCACTCCGCCGAGTTTTACAGACTCAACCTTTGAGGTGTATTAAGTCAAATGGAGAGAATGATTGGGTACGTCGATCCTGTTGGTGATCTACCAAAAGGACCTGTTGCTCGCCACCATACATCTTTTCAAGCACTTTCCTTCCTTAATCTGTACAAACAACACACTATTATTTATAAAAGTAAAATCCTACATTTACAACCTTGGGTTGCCTCCCAAGAAGCGCCTTATTTAACGTCGTAGCTCGATGTAGGTCCTGCCTCACTCTCTGTTATTTGAGCTAGGCCTAGTGTCACTTAGTAACCCCAATATATCATTTGGATGGAGCTGAGGTATTGCAAACATCAGGAGTGATCTGATGTGATGGATTGATCTAGAATGAGATCCAATCTATTGATTCAATGCTTCAACATTCTCTCTCATTTTTTCCAACACTCGATCGTGATCGGTGATAATTTGAAGAATGATTTGAAGTGTGTCCTCAACACGAATTTTCTCATCTTCTCTAGACTTCTTCCGCGCATGAGGAGGTATGTACCTCCCTTGGCGTTTGCACTGGTTTTCCACCTCAGATATTTTGGTGGTCAAGTCATTTAGTTGAGATACCAGTAAACTTAGTGTGAAGTCACCATCGACTTCTTGATCTGCCTCAACTGGCTTACCACCCACTCCCTCTGTCATGCTCAAAGGACCTGCATACATAAACAATAAACAAAGAAAAACAAAACTAAAAGTAAAATTAGTAAAAACTACACTAAAAATAACAAAAATTCTACAAATCTACATCTTCACGTGACACCACTCCCCGGCACCGGCGCCATTTTGATGCTTATCGTGAACAACGACACTAACCTACGGTTCGAATGTCTACGATCATCGATAATATAGTAACCCAACCAAGGGTTGGGGTCGTGTCCCAAGGGAGTCGTAGTGAAAATAGTAGTTAGGCTAGAATTTTGTTCTAGTTAGCTGTAGTTTGATAAATTATCGAATAAAAACAAAGTAAATTCAAGTGGTTGGCACCAAAGTGTCAAATATCAATGGGGGTTTGTCAAAAGTATAGCTAAAACAACAAAAATAAAGAGAAAATTCATGTATGGGGAGAAGTTCTTGGGGTGTGACCGCAATATATATTGATATAAATCGTTGGGTACATGCTTTCGATGGAAAATTTGCAAGATAATAGTGACTAGGCTAAGCTTTGGATGGAAATAAGTTCCCTCTCGGGCAACTTACCCCATTTCAAATGGGTTCCTCTCGAACACCTATTTGCCGAATGAAGGACAACCTACGCCTTACCCCACTCACTCTCGCGAGCTGAGTATTAGGATATGGGACTAGGGCTCACCTTCTTGGGCTGAAGCTCATGTCGACCCACTTCTTAGGCCATCAGTCTACCGGTCTTTGTTTCACAACCTCTCTATCGAGCAAGCCGAAAACACATGGGTGATTTTGTATTTGCAACTACAAACCCATTAAATTAAACCACAACCACTAGGTGAAATCACCATTAAAATACATCAAGCAAAACCCAACAATAATATCAACACATATTTGCTAAATAACACCCCAAGAATGGGAGTGTTTAGCCATACATCAAGAAATAAGAAATTATACCTAAAATGATAGAGAAATCAAATAGGTATAAGAAATTAAACTTTAATATAAGCAAAGGAAGAATAATGGAGAAGACCCACTTCCAATTTGGGGAAGATGAACTCCTTCTCTCTTCAAGTCTCCCAAAAACCCTCTCCAAACTTGATAGAAAATAAGAAAGCTAAAGTGAAAATTACAATTATCTTTTCACTATGATATTTTTCAAAAACTAGTAAAGAGTTTAGTATTTATAGACTTCAGAAAATAGTGTTGGCGGATCCCTCGGCGAGGTTAGTCGCGAACACCGAATGACTCGACAATTTGCCCTTCTTCTAGTTCATCCCCGTTTGTTCTTTGCTTTCAGCATCTGTATCATTGGGCAGAATACTTCTGCTTCACGGAACTGATCTGCGAAACGCCGACTGCTCCTTTCATCGCCTTTTTGATCCTTCTTCTTCAGGGCTTCGCGTACTGGAACAAAGGGCGGAGTGCGTCCCTTCGGCGAATCGCCAAGCATGCTTGGCGATGCTCAGGCTTCAGCTTCTTCGTTCTTTTCAGCCTTTTTGTTCCTTTTTGCGCCTAAGTGTCCATGCTTTCACTAACACTTCAAATACATGAAACTTAAGTGTTTTCATTAGCTATTTAGACCAAATAAGCATTTAAGGATACTATTTCTATTAAAATAAAGCCCTAAATGAGTCTAATTTGTGGATTCATCAAGGCACTACATTAAGGTCACCAAAAGTGAACTTAGCATTCCTTCCTTTTCACCTTTACACCATATCCATATAAAAGAGACATAACATTTCATAAGGCATGACAATGGAAAATAACTGATAATATAACCCTAGAATGGCATGCATATCACATTAAGCATTGAAGAGTCAACATTTCTTGAATTGCTTCATTTAGAGGACTTTCATACATTAGTCATTAAGACTTAGAGAGCTCACTATGACCCTATCAAACCCTACTCGTGCAATGTATAGATGGCATCCCATACTACCACCTACACTTCATAGAACCTCTCAAGAAACCATAATGCACATCTCACATGATGGGAATAGGTGTTTAACCGACATAGACCATGCAAGCTAGACATGGAATCCGGTGTCATATAGCCCCACACCGTAAAGAGGTGTTACACTTGCCTATGGTAGAATGGTAAGATTAGCTCGGATGAATCATTAGCTTGGATGAAATCTGCTGGCTAATAACCTATGTGGGCACATAGTTATGGGATAGGAAGATGTTCCTTGGAACTCTAAGCTAACATTAGGCGAGTTTCCATCTAACAATATTCACTCGGTGCTTAGCCTATAGATTATTTCATTCACATTCCATTAGTATATTAGGGAGGAGTCCATATGCCTATCAACCCATGATACATCATTACCATGGATGGAATGCTATATGCCTATTGATCCATGGTACATTCAAGGATAGCTTTAGGGTCGTCATGAAAAGAATGCCACTAGCCTATTGATTCATGGTCCCTCATTACATTCTTATACTCATGGAAGCAATGCCAATAGACTATCGATTCATGGTACATTGACTCATTAAGAAAGGAATGCCACTAGCCTATTGATTCATGGTCCCTCATTACATTCTTATACTCATGGAAGCAATGCCAATAGACTATCGATTCATGGTACATTGACTCATTAAGAAAGGAATGCCACTAGCCTATTGATTCTAGAGTCTTCATTACATTAGATCATTTATGAAACGACTGCCTAAAGCCTATCAATTCATAGCCATCAAGTCAAGACACATTTATCACTCATATATGAAAGGAATGCCATAGCCTATCGATTCATATTCATCAAGTCAAGACACATTCATTATTCAAGAAAGGATGCCTAAGCCTACCAATCCAAGATATACAATATATAGAAGACAACACTTCACATTACATCATCCTTATACATGAGTGTCAAATTGAGAAATAGCCTTTCAATAATAACACCTTTACATTCACAAAATGATCACCTTTACTTCATGGAATTCACATTCATATACTTTGTAAGTAAATACCTCCACCTTTCAAGTGGATCAACATCCCTAACACAATTCTGCTTCAAAATGTAATTTAGTCAAAACTTGCCTTCAAGGACATAAATCTTAAATCATCAACACACTAAAAATTTACCACAATTAAGGCATAGATAATGATAAAATTCAATAACCCAAGTCAATTTAAACATATTACCATTATAACCTTTCATAATCAACAAACCCACTTCATAAAGGCACAATTTAGTAACTGAGAGAAATCATGGGTTCATAGAATATTTTCATCATAAGTCATCAATTAAACATCAATAGAATCATTATATGACATTATAAATCATTTGAAATTGTTTGAAGAAGGAACCCATGAGATTGAGTAAAACCCTTGGTTTTTCATGAACCTTGAAAACTTTAAAAACTTCTTTGAAATTGACTCTAGGATGAAATCTAACCCTAGATGAAGGATCACCATACCTTTAATAAGATTCCGCAAGAAATTTGATGAAGAAACGCCTTAAATCCAAAACCCTAGCTCCCACTTCTTCTTCTTCTTCTTTGGGAACTTCTAGAGAGAGAAATATTTGAGAGGTGGTGGGTTTCTTTTGATTCTATATGGAGTGACTTAAATGAGAGGATTTAGTTCTAAAAAGGTCTTAAAAGGTTTATATAGTTTCTAGGAAAAGAATAGAATAATAGGGACTTAACTTAGGAAAGGACTAAGGACCCTACAAGTTACAACTTAAAATTTCAGCACCTTCCCGTCTTAGCTCGCCCTTTGGACACTTGGGCTCGCCAAGTGCACTAGGAGACTCGCCAAGTGCACCCTTGGCTCGCCCTTTGTTCCAGTGAGCTCACTAAAGTGGCTGGTCATAGGGCGATTGGAGGGGACCAATGGGTGACACGCCAACTAGCTTGGCGAACTACCATTTGCCTCGCCCTTTGGTCCAGTAGCTAGGCCAAAAAGGCAGCTCACTAGACGACCATAAGGGCATAAGGGTGACTCGCCAAACACTTTGGGCGATCAGCAACCCCATCGCCAAACATCCCATCAAAGAACAAGGCTTCTTTCACTCACACTTTCTAGCTAAGGCCCTTGCTTGCACCATAGACTTCCTCCTTGCTCAAGTTAGGTTCTAAAACAGCCTAGACATCAACCTAAAGTCACACTAGCCCACACGTCATAGTTCAATCTATCATTTTACAAGTCATTACAAGAGCCGCCTAGGGGCTCGTGGGAGGAGGCTGGCCTTGAGATGGATTCTGCTCCCCTTCACAGCTACCACCACGGGGTGTGAGGTTCACTACGAGTTGTCTAAGGGCTCGTGAGAGGGGAACCCCTCTTGGACAAGCACTGGAAGGCACCACGAGCCGTGGTGCCCTTCATGACCCGTGAAAGGCTCCATGAAGGGTGCCATGGCTCAGTTATGGGATGGTGACCTCCCACTTCACTCCCTTTTCTGGACTTCTTAATTCCGAGGTGTTACATTTTCTCCCCCTTGGGAACATTTATCTTCGAAAGTGATTCTAGACATCACTGGAATGAGAGGACTTTAATATAGCAAACCAACATGCATGCAATCATATAAATGCACAAATCTGAGGAGGAAACATCAACTTGAAGCTAAAGCATGTCCAAAACATCATATCATGAATTCTATACAAATCATACTCAAAATGCACATAAACATTGTAGAATTCAATCAAGTTGACTCATTTTCTCAAAGCTTAAGCCTTTTCATGAACATTCATAAATGAGGAAATCGTGGGAATATCTAAGACACATGACACCAAAGAGTAAACCATGAGGAACTCAACCTCAAGCTAGAGTAGGGGTAGAAAGATAGAGATAAGGATAACATAAAATCATATTAGCCTCTGTCACGACACAAGGGTACACCCTAGATGTAACACAGCGTACTTGACCCCGAAAGGTCTCATACAAGCCCTTAGGGTATCATAAACATAAGATAAATGAAATGGTGCAAAATTTTAAAACTTTTATCCATACAATCAAAGTCATTTGTAAAAGAAAGCGGATTATGAAGAAATGACGATCTAGACACCTTACGGAATTAAAGACTCAAGACTAGCAGCCCAAACTGGGTTCTTAATCTTCTCTTAAGCGCATTTATTGAAGCTAAGTCATTACTAGAGAAAGCAATGCAAGGGAGGAAACATCAACTCCATCTCAACACTCAATTGAACACAAGGAAGTAGGAACTACATCTAACAACCCAGTATGCACGAAAACTTGAACATTTCAATATTCATAGGAGGAAGTACCTTCTCCTACTTAAAGCATGCTCAACTCACCATTATGAAGCAAAATCAATTACTCTCAAAAGCACATTAAAACATTTTCAACAACTCATCTCATGAAGCATATAGGCAACTCAAGCAAAATGCATAACAACATGAGGGACATAAACCATGAAAACTCATTTTCTTTCTAAACAAGAATTTCATCAAGAACATGCATAACATAAGGAGATCATGGAAGCACATAAATCACATATGACTCCAAATCATGAAACAAGTCACAAGGTACTCTTTGTCTCAAGCTAGAATAGGAATAGAAGAAAGAGATAAGGATATCAGAACTCTCAACAATCTTGCTTTCTAAGCATACCATCTCTCCTTTGGGAGTAAACCCCTACTAAGGCTAACATCAAATTCTAACAATTATCATAGGTATCTTAATAAAACATTACATCAAAAGGTAACTATCAACATACTGAGGCCTTCATCCAGAAGGGCTCCTTTGTCCTCCCTAGACCAGAGTGCATAGAAGCGACTATACTTTGGAGCATTGGGATCAAAATCACTAAGAGAAGTTTGCTTGGCCTCTCTCCCCTTTGCCATGAGTGTCGGACAATCTCTCATCTTATGACCTTTCTTTCCACACCTAAAGAAACCATCCGTACCGGCTAGGCACTTACCCAAATGTTGCTTCCCACACTTGGCACATGTAGATCTTTCAAAAGAAGAATCACCTCCATTTCCTCCTTGAAATTTAGGGTTAGACACCCTATCCTTGTTGAACATTGGGGAATCTTTGTTGGAGGACCTCTTTTTGAACCTTGGTTGACCTTGTTCATCGGACCTAGCTCTTTTTACCTCTCTATTATTTCTCTTGAGTTTTGACTCCATTCGTTGGTCATACACCCTAAACATAGAGATATTCATGTTATCATGGAGTATTACCGTACGACATTCTTCTCCAACTAAGTCGGACACACCCGTCACAAATCTACTCATCTCATCCCTCAGATCCACCACCATAGATGGGGTATACTTGGATAGTTGGGTAAATTTCAAGGCATACTCTTGAACACTCATGCTACCTTGCTTAAGGTAAATGAATTCCTCCACCTTGGCTTCCCTCAACTAACGGGGAAAGTGCCTATCAATAAATGCTTTCTTAAACACCTCCCAATCTATAAGACCTGCTCTTACCGGCCTATTTCTCTTCCATTGAGTATACCAAACTTGAGAAACATCCTTCAATTGGTAAGCGGCTAGCTCCGCTTTTTCTACCAAATTCACCCTAATGACATTAAGTATCTTGTAAACCTCATCCACAAATTCTTGAGGATCCTCTCCCACTTTGGAACCAAGAAACTCGGGAGGGTTCATCCTAACAAAATCCCTCAATCTAGAAGAAGTATAGGTCACATTAGGATTCACATGAGCCTCAACCTTGCTATTGTCTTTGGCCGTCATAGCTTGGTCTTGAGTTCTCATGGCTTGAGCTAATATTAGAAGAGCCGACCTAACTTCCACATCTGACATAGCCGGAGGGATAATCAGTGCTTGATTAGCTTGAGGAGCTTGGTTCTCTTGTGGAGCTTCATCATTGACATTATTACCCTCCATTCTCTTTCTGTTAGCCCTTCGTGTATTCATACTCCAAAGACATAAAAGACGGATTAGGAGATGGACTTTATAGACCTAAACTCTATGGCATGACTTAAGAGTAATGAAAAAAGTGAAATTTCCTAAAATCATATAGCCTCTCATTTATAAATGTGGCGCGCTTCATACTATGAACAAGAATCTACTAGACGTGGCTTATGAGACATCATCCTAGAATCATTCTAAACATTGTGTTCTTGTTACCAAGTTTGTCACGACACAAGGGTACACCCTAGATTTAACATGGCGTACTTGATCCCGAAAGGTCTAATACAAGCCGTTAGCATATCATAAACATAGGATAAAAAAAATGATGCGGAATTTAAAATTTTTATCCAAACAATCAAAGTCTTTTGTAAAAGCAAGCAGAAGTCTAACTTGTCTCAATAAGTCATCTAATACAATCTTTGAATAAAAAATAGGTTCACAACCCTTCAACATAATCCGAAATACAAAATGACTCAAAATAAACTACTAATGACTCATACCTCCTCGAATCTTGATGACTTACCACAAACTCGGAGAATAGTCAATCCAAGCTTGAACCACTAGATGATCACCCTAAGAACCGGAACCTACATTTATGTGAAAAATGTAGAAAATAGGGGTAAGTACAAAACTGCACCAAGCATGATAACCATGCATAAAAATCCTTGAAAACATGCAAAAAGAGACATTTTGGTTGAAAACCATGCTACATGCCAAGTTTTAGAATCATCATGCACTTTTGTACAAAAACATAAGTCACAAGCAGATTCAACATATAACTCATTATAACATAATAGAACCATCTCATAAGTAGCCCTAAGCTATACTTGTGCAATGCATAGATAAAGATCCCATAATCCCATGTACACTAAGTACCACTTTTAGGCCACCATTATCATACTTACCATTCTTTGATGTCATCCTTAGTTCATACTCATAAACAAGGAACATTCACATTTAATAAGTCATAGCAAGGAAAGAAACGTATAACAACAATCCAAGTTAAGCATTTATCTTCACATTTAGCCTTCATATCAACATTTTCAATAGCAACATTATAAGCATATTCATTTATAAGACATTATAACAATTGAGGAACACACCATGACTACTCTCAAAGCGTACTTGTGCAATGCATGGATGAAGTCTCATACCCCCACCCACACTAAGTAGTGCATTCTTGAGAAGCCACAGTTCATTATCATTCATTTTGGGGGTAAGCTGATGTTTATCATGACCAATGACACTAACCTACGGTATGAGTGTCTACGATTGTCGATAGTATAGTAACCCAACTAAAGATTGGGGTCGTGTCCCAAGGGAGTGGTTTTGAGAATTGATAGAAAAATAAAATTAAGCTCTAACTAGTCGTAGCTAAAGGCATTATCGAACAAAAACATGGTAAATTAAAGGGGGTGACACGAAAGTGTCAAATATCAATTGGGGGTTTCGTCACAAGTAGTAAAAACAATAAACAATTAACAAGAAAATCAAGTATGGGGAGATGTTCTTGGGGTGTGACTGCAATACAAGCTGAGATAAATTGTTGGGTACATGCTTTCAATAGGAAATTTGCAAGATAATAGTGACTAGGCTAAGCTTTAGATGGAAATAAGTTTCCTCTCAGGCAACTTACCCCATTTCATATGGGTTCCTCTCGGACACCCATTTGCCGCATGAAGACCAGCCTACGCCTTACCCCACTCACTTCTCGAGCTGAGTGTTAGGATATGGGACTAGGGTTCACCCTCTCGAGCTGAACCTCTTGTCGACCCACTCCTTAGGCCATCAGTCTAGTGGTCTTGGTTTTGCGACCTCCCTCTCGGGCAAGCCGAAAACACATGGGTGGTTTTATATTTGCAACTACAAAGCCATTAAATTAAACCACAACCACTAGGTGAAATCACCATTAAAATACATTTACCCTATCAACAAGCAAGACCCAACAACAATATCAACACATATTTGCTAAATCACACCCCAAGAATGGGAGTTATTAGCCACACATCAAGAAATAACAAAATACACCTAAAATGATACTCAAATCAAATGGGTATAAGAAAATAAACCTCTATTTAAGCAAAGGAATAAGAATGGAGAAGACCCACTTTGAACTTGGGGAAGATGAAATCCTTCTCTTTTCAAGTCCCCCACAAAACCCTCTCCAAACTTGAGAAAAAATATCTAAAAATGTACTATTCTATTATGAAAATAATAATGGTTTGGAACTTGTAAAATTAATAAAGAGTTTAGTATTTATAGCCATCATAAATTAGTGCAGGCGGATAGTTCATCGAGGTTAGTCGAGTCCACCGAATGACTCGGCGACTCGCCCTTTTTCTGTCTCATCGCCGTTGAGTGCTTGCCTACAATATCTTCACGTTTTGGACCATTGAGCAATATAGTACTGCTTCGCGGAATTTTTCGGCGAAGCGCCGACTGCTCCTTTCATCGTCTTTTTTAATCCTCTTCCTTTAGGGCTTCGCATACTGGAACAAAGGGTAGAGTCTATCTTTTCAAAAAATTGCCAAAGGTTCTTGGCAATGCTCATGCTTTAACTTCTTCATTCTTTTTAGCCTTTTGTTCCTTTTTGCGCCTAAGTGTCCATGCTTCCACTAAAACTTCAAATACCTGAAACTTAAGAGTTTTCATCAGATATTAAGACAAAATAAGAAGTTGAGGACACTATTTCTAGCAAAATAAAGCCCTTAATGAGTCCAAGTTGTGGACTCATCATAAGCCTTAACCGACATAGACCATGTTAACAAATCATGGAATCTGGTGTTAATCACACCAAAAAGAGTTGTCCTACTTGCCTAAGGTAGAACCGTTAACATTTAGCTTAGGTGGATCCACTAGCTAGTAACCTATGTGGGCACATAGTTATGGGAGAGGGATATTGCTACTAGATACCCCGCATCAACTCACGTATGGGCACCCATCTCAAGAGATTGCTACAAGATACCCCACCTCAACTCACGTATGAGTATCCATCTAAATCAATAACCACTCGGTGCTTAGAATTATTCCCCACGGAGTACTTAACATTCATTACTTTAGTTCATTATAATGGGAATGAGAGATTATTACTAGATACCCCGCCTCAACTCATGTGAGGGCATCCATCTCCTCCCAACATTCATTCATTAGATAGCTCATAGATTCGAAGGTGAGAATATCCTTTCAACTAAAAATCCCCATATTGTGAGAAAACCATTCACAACATGTCATTATCATTCGTAAGTGTACAATTCATAATAGCCATTCAATCAACACATCATCATTAACATAATCATAGAAACTTCATTCATGAGTGTGTGTTAGACTTTCAACACAACACCATTACGTCATTATCATCATCAATTTATTCTCAAGTATTCATAAAACATGTACATGATAAACATCAAGATCGTACGTAATTCTCATAATTTGCTTTTGAAGGACCAAGAATCAGAATTCACCAACACATCTAAAATTATTATATTAGACATGGATAATAACATGATTCATGTAATCAATTAATAACAATCATAATTCTATAGCATTCTACAATCATCAATCAATACCCACACTTACGATCCAATTGGAGAAATTAGGGGAATTCATGGATTCTTGAAGAATTCATCTTAAAATAGTAGAAATTCATCAATTTGACCATAATATAAAACATTTAAATCATTCAAATCATTTTTGTAAGGGAATCCATGACTTGGAGTGAAACCCTAGCTTTTTGGGGAATTTCAAGTTATGAAATTGAGTTTAGAAGGGATTCTATGGGTGAAGGCTACCCATAGATGAAAAGCTACCATACCTTGTTGAAGATTCTTCACGAAATTGGGTAGAAAAGGTCGCATAAAAGCCCTTAGCATATCATACACATAGGATAAAAGAAATGATGCGGAATTTAAAAACTTTTATCCATACAATGGAAGTCTTTTGTAAAAGTAAGCGGAAGTCTAACTTGTCTCAATTAGCCATCTAATACAATCTTTGAATAAAAAATAGGGTCACAACCCTTCAACATAATCTGAAACATAAAATGACTCAAAATAAACTACTAATGACTCATACGTTCTCAAATCTTGATGATTCACCACAAACTCGGAGAATAGTCAATCCAAGTCTGAACCACAAGAAGATCACTTTAAGAACTGGAATCTACATTTATGTGAAAAATGTAGAAAATATGGGTTAGTACAAATATGCACGAAGTATCATAGCCATGCATAAATATCCTTGAAAACATGCAAAAAGGGACATTTTTGTTGAAAACCATGCTATATGCCAAGTTTGAGAATCATCATGCACTTTAGTACAAAAGCATAAGTCACAAGCATATTTCAACATATAACTCATTATAACATAATAGAACCATCTCATAAGTAGCCCTAAGCTATACTTGTGCAATGCTTAGATAAAGATCCCATAATCCCATCTACACTAAGTACCACTTTTAGGCCACTATTAGCATACTTACCATTCTTTGATGTCATCCTTAGTTCATACTCATAAACAAGGAACATTCACATTTAATACGTCATATCAAGGAAAGTAACATATAGCAAAAATCCAAGTTAAGCATTGATCTTCACATTTTGCCTTCATATCAACATTCTCAATAGCATCATTATAAGCATATTCATTTCATAAGACATTATAATAATTGAGGAACACACCATTACTATTCTCAAAGCCTACTTGTGCAATGCATGGATAAAGTCCCATACCCCCACCCACACTAAGTAGTGCATTCTTGAGAAGCCATAGTTCATTATCATTCATTGTGGGGGTAAGCCTTAACCGACATTGACCATGTGAGCAAATCATGGAGTCTAGTGTTAATCCCACCGAAAAGAGTTGTCCTACTTGCCTAAGGTAGAACCATTAACATTTAGTTTAGGTGGATCCACTAGCTAGTAACCTATGTTGGCACATAGTTATGAGATAGGGAGATTGCTACTAGATACCCCACCCCAACTCACGTATGGGCATCCATCTCAAGAGATTGCTACAAGATATTCCGCCTCAACACATGTATGAGTATCCATCTCAATCAATATCCACTCGATGCTTAGAATTATTCCCCATGGAGTACTTAACATTCATTACTTTAGTTCATTATAATGGGAATAAAAGATTGTTACTAGATACCCCGCCTCAACTCATGTGAGGGCATCCATCTCCTCCCAAAGTTCATTCATCAGATAGCTCATAGATTCGAAGGTGAGAATATCCTTTCAACTAAAAATCCCCATTTTATGAGAAAACCATTAACAACATGTCATTATCATTCGTAAGTGTACAATTGAGAATAACCTTTCAATCAACACATCATCATTAACATAATCATAGAAAATTCATTCAAACTTCATTCATACTTTATTCATGAGTGTGGGTGTAGTGAATAGCCTTTCAACACAACACCGTTATATCACTATCATCATCACTTTATTCTCAAGTCTTCATAAAACATGTACATTAGACATGGATAATAACATAATTCAAGTAATCAATTAATAACAATCATAATTCTATAGCATTCTACAATCATCAATCAATACCCACACTTAAGATCTAATTTTAGAAATTAGGGGAATTCATGGATTATTGAAGAATTCATCTTAAAACAGTAGCAATTTATCAATTTGATCATAATATTAAACATTTAAATCATTGAAATCATTTTTGAAAGTAAATCCATGACTTGGAGTGAAACCCTAGATTTTTGGGGAATTTCAATTTATGAAATTGAGTTTTGAAGGGACTCTATGGGTGAAGGCTACCCATAGATGAAAAGCTACCATACCTTGTTGAAGATTCTTCACGAAATTGGGTAGAAAAGGTGGATTTCTCAACCCTAGACTTCAACTTCTTTTTCTTCTTCTTCTATGGAGTTTTAGAGAGAGAAATATTTGGGAGGGAATAGTTTATTGTGAGGTCTTGGAAGAATGATTTTATTCACTTAGTTTAGGGGTATTTTAGGTTTATATAGGTAGTCTAATTTGTATTAGAACGACCCTACTTCAATAACTAATTAACCTAAGCCCTTCCCTTAACCCCCAGATAATTACATAAGCTATCAAAACTGCCCTCACCCACGAGACCTCACCACGGGGCGTAGCTAGAAAAATAGGGGACCAAGGGGACTTGACCCAGGACCCCTTACCACGGGGCGTGGGTCCATCCACGGCTCATGGATCCCCTTCGTGGGAGGCCACTGTTTTAGACTGCTTTTTGGGCTATTTTTAAGGTCCTCCCCAAGGACCCTAGGTTGGTCTTTGGCGGGGTTGTACCTTGACATTTAAACCCAAAATTACATATATTAAGTACGGGAACATATTTACGACTCTAACCCACACATCAAACTCTAAAACACTCATGTAAGGCTCTAGTTTACCGACTAGATTTCCGGGTGTTACAGCCTCGTCCTCCTAAGTAGCACCCTCAATTAATTGATTCTTCCACAACACTTTCACAAAATTAACTTCTTTATTTCTCAACTTCTTGACTTGCCGGTCTAAAATCTCAACCATAACTTACTTATAAGAAAGACACTCCTTAACTCCCAAACCTTATAAGGGAACTATGGTTGTCGGATCACCAACACATTTCTTCAACAGGGAGACATAGAAAACTGGGTGCACCAATGCCAATTAATTAGGCAATTTAAGCTCATAAGCAACCTTATCGATACACCTTAAAATCTAATATGGGCCTACATATCAGGGACAAAGCTTCCCTTTCTTTCCAAACCTCAATACACCTTCCATGAGTGAAATTTTCAAGTAAACCAAATCGTTCGCATCTAACTCAAGATCTCTTCTTCTAACATCGGCATAGGACTTTTATCGACTATGAGTCGTCTTTAACCTTTCTTTAATAAGACACACTTTCTCCATGGCCTCATGTACCAACTCGGAACCTATTAGGGAAACTTCACCCACGTCAAACCAACCTATAGGAGATCTACACCTTCTACCACACAATGCCTCAAATGGAGGCATACCAATACTTGAGTGATAACTATTGTTGTACGCAAACTCAATCAAAGGCAAATGATCATCCCAATTACCCTTGAAATCAATCACATGCACTATCAATATATCTTTCAAAGTTTAGATAGTATGTTCCGCTTGCCCGTTGGTTAGTGGATAAGAGGCCATACTAAGCTTAAGACGACTACCAAGACCCTTTTGGAAGGATTTCCAAAACAGAGAAGTGAATTGAGTACCATGATCGGAGATAATGGATAAAGGCACTCCATGCAACTTTACCCTTTCTTTCAAGTACAAATTAGCATATCCTCCACTGAATAAGAAACTTTTACGGGAATGAAATGAGCTGATTTAGTCATTCGATCTACAATAACCAAAATTGAGTAATGTTGTCTCCGAGTGCGAGGCAAACCAACAACAAAGTCCATATTCAAATCTTCCCACTTCCAAGTAGGAATCCTAATGTCCTGGGATAAACCTCCCGGTTTTTGATGCTCAACTTTCACTTGCTGACAACTAAGACACTTAGCCACAAATTCCTCAATATCCTTCTTCACGCCATTTCACTAATAGACCTCCCGTAAATCATGGTACATCTTGGTGGCTCCCGGGTGAATGGAATACCGAGAACTATGGGCTTCTGACAAAATCTTCTCCTTGAAGTCATCTACATTAGGAACACACAAAAGACCGTGATATCTAAGTACTGTCTCCCCCTTGGGAAAAAAGCCTCCATAGACTTTTTAAGCACCGCTTCCTTTAATTCAACCAATTTCGGATCAATTAGATTTCACATCCGCCACCAAAGACAATTTTGAGCCATTGTTAACTGTAACACCACCTTTGGTAGAGTCCACTAACAAAACACCCAACCGGGTCAATATATGAACATCTCGAACTAACTCCTTCTTATCATTCTCAATGTGAGCAACACTACCCATAGATAACCCACTAAGAGCGTCCGCCACTACATTTGCCTTTCCTGGGTGATAGAGAACACTCATATCATAATCCTTCAATAACTCAAGCCACCTTCTTTGGTGAAGATTTAGATCCTTCTAATTAAACACATACTGCGAAATCTTGTGGTCAGTAAAAACATCCACATGAACACTATACAAATAATGCCTCCAAGTGTTTAAGGCGAAAACAATCGCTTCTAGTTCCATATCATGGGTAGGATAATTCTTCTCATGAGTCTTAAGTTGCCTTGAAGCATAGGCAATCACCTTCCCATTTTGCATAAGCACACATCCTAGTCCAATTCTCGAGGCATCATAATAAACCACAAAATCATCAGTCCCTTTCGGTAAAGTCAACACCGAAGTAGAAGTAAGTCTATCCTTCAATTCTTGAAAGCTGTTTTCACATGATTCATACCTTATGAACTTAGCCTTATTTTGAGTCAATATTGTCAATGGAGAGGAAATCGACAAAAAACCCTCAACGAACCTTCTGTAGTAACCAGCCAAACCCAAGAAGCTTCTAATATTCAAAGGGGATAGAGGTCTAGGACAACTCTTAACAGAGTCCTTCTTCTTAGGATCTACGTCGATACCCTTACTTGAAATAATATAACCAAGAAAAGCTATGGACCTTATCCAAAACTCACATTTGCTTAATTTCGCAAAGAGTTGTTTGTCCTTAAGAATTTGCAACACAATCCTCAAATGGTTGACGTGATCATCCTCACTTCTTGACTAGATCAATATAACATCAATGAACACAATCACAAACATGCCAAGGTATTGCCTAAACACCATATTCATCAAATCCATAAAAGTAGTCGGAGCATCAGTCAAACCAAAAGACATCACCAAGAACTCAAAATGACCATACTGAGTTCTGAAAGTAGTTTTCAGAATATCATCTTCCTTCAACCTCAATTGGTGATAACCTGATCGGAGGTCGATCTTAGAGAAGTAACTCGCTCCTTGAAGTTGGTCAAACAAATCATATATCCTTGGGAGAGGATACTTATTCTTAACATTAACCTTATTCAACTACCGATAGTCTATACACATACGGAGATAACAATCCTTCTTTCTAACAAACAAGACTAGAGCACCCCATGTGAGATATTCAATAGGATGAAACCCTTATCCAACAAATCTTTCAATTGATCCTTCAACTTCTTAAGTTCCACCATTCGGTAAGGAGGAATAAAATTAAGTTGCGTATGAGGGACAAGGTCAATACCGAAGTCTATTTCCCTTTAGGAGGAATACTGGGTAAATAATCTGGAAACATTTCCGAAAACACATTAACAATAGGGATCAACTCGAGAGTAGGGGTTTCAGAATCTATATCCCTCACCCTAACTAGATGGTATATGCAACCCTTAACAATCATTTCTCTAGCTTTAAGGCAAGAGACAAGCTGACCCTTAGGCATAGAATTTCCACCTTCCCATTCTAGGACAGGCTCATTCGGAAACTGAAAACTGACTACACAAAATCTACAATCAATAGAAGCATAACATGAGTGCAACCACTCCATACCAAGGATAACATCAAAATCCAACATATCAAGCTTTACCAAATTGACAAGAGTAACTTTGTGGGACAAGGAGATGGGACACTTTCTATAGACCCTCCTAGCCAAAATGGAATCACCAACAGGAGTAGAGATAGAAAAATGAGCTAAAAATACATCTGAAAGAACATCAAACCTCATTGCCACATATGGCGTCACGAAATACAAGGTAGCACCGAGGTCAAGTAAACTATAAACATCAAAATGGAAGACTTTCCACATACCGATAACACCATCAGGAGAACCTTTTTGTGCACCACGAGTCTGAAGTGCATAAAATTTGTTTTGCTTGGGAGCATTTGAATCTGAACCATTAGGACCTGATAAAGGATTAGGTTGAGCTCGTCTACAACTATCTCCCTCATTCTTAGCTACTAAAGGCAATCCCTTATCTTGTGGTCTATCTTACTACACCCAAAACAAGCATTGGAACTCGTTAGGCACTTTCCCTCATGCTTCTTTCCACACTTAATACAAGTAGGCAATAAAGATCCACTACCACTTCCTCTTTAAGGCTTAGGGTTAGACATCCTATCTTTGTTGAACTTAGAAGGAGCATTGGAGGAACCGTTACTGGAAAACCTTTGTCGGAATTTAGAATGACCATAACCATCGGGCATTGAATATGAGAAATTACCACCATCAGTTTTAGCTCTCTTTGCCTCCCTAGTCTTTTCCTTAAGTTTCTCCTATTTGATTTGTTGAGCATGAACCGTGATATAAGAGATGTCCATATCATAGACAAGCATAGTTGTACGACATTCCTTAACCACCATCTCGGACACACCCAAAACAAACTTACTCATCCTTGCCCTAAGACTGACAATCATAGTAGGAGCATATCTAGAAAATTGTGTGAACTTCAAGGCATATTCTTTCACACTTGTCACGACCCAAGCCTAGGGCCTAGACGTGACATGGCGGATGAGGAACCCGAAGGAACCCCAAACAAGCCTCTCAAACTTGTCATCACACTTCATCGGTCGCGGAAGTACATTCAACATTAAATAACGGGAAATAGGGACTAAGGGCAAACCATTTCAAAATGACATCATAAAATAACAGTCAAGCTCGTTTACAAAATATTTGTCCAACGCACACCTCTACATACATAGATAGGATGGGGGCCATGACATACTACCGGCTCCCCTCATAGTCAAAATACAATTACAAGCTAAAGTCTCAAAACATAGGAGTAGGAAACATAACATAGCCCTCGAATCATTGAGGACTCACCAACAAACTCGGATAAGCACCGTACTAGCCACGTGAATGGAGAGAAGGATCAAGAGTAGCTCCGGTCCCTACATGGTGACATCATGTAGGCAAAATATACGTTAGTACTTGGAATGTACTAAGTATGCGGGGTGCAATACAACAATAGACAAGGACACAATCGAAATGAAAGAAATAGTTTCATAGGCATAATGAATAACAATATGAGGATGCATGATCAAAGTGAAGTCAAAACATGTTTAAGTAAATCTATACTAATAGTAGATATCATATGTGTATGCATGATCCAACCAATGTATAACCCCAACTTAGGATGGGGGATGCCGTTCACACCCGGACACCCTGGTGGCAAGGTATAAACCCCTCACATGGTTGATGTTGGTCACACCCCAAGCATCCTAGGTGGTAAGATATAAACCTCTCACATGGTTGATGTTGGTCACACCCCAAGCATCCTAGGTGGTGAGATATAAACCTCTCACATGGTTGTCCGGTTCTTTTCCCCCAGACCGGGCATGGTCATGCAACACTTTATATAGGAAATTCCCATTAGGCTCTAATGCAATCTCATGTATGGAATGAACATATACACAAGCTTAGTTTGTCATCAACACATCTCTGGTGATACCATAAAAAGGATCTTAAATTATGCGGAATTATAAAGAGAAAGAACTTACAAACAACTGATGTTTATTGATGAACTTCAAACATTGCAAGCAAGAACATAGGAAAATAGATTACAAAGAGAGAGAGAGAGAGAGGTTTTCAGAGTATTGGAAACTATCTGATGCCTCTAAAAGAAAACTTAATGCTCCTTATATAGGAGAAATGGGAAACTGCCTTTGTATCTTAGGCATACATGTGGACGGCTAGGATGTTGCCGACAATAAAATGGGTCCTCATTAAAAGATAGTGGAAACAACATGCTTTACTTCTTTTGTTGAGGACGGTTGAGTGGGAATCTACTTTTGAAAAGCAGAGGTAATGGAAATGCTTTTCCCAAAGTATTTTGTCTTGTAGCTTTTCCATGAAAGCTAATCTAGAATAGTGAAATGCCACTAAGGAAAAATAATTCCGGCTTTGCCTCTATTTTTCCCCAAGGGTCCTTTTTCCTATTCATAATTAGGCTCCATGTAAGCCAAGGCTAAACCTTTAGGATTACACATATCGCCATTATCTTCACTACTGCTTTCTGTAGAAGCAGCATCTTCAATCATCTTCATGATTTGGTCTTCATCATAATCGTCTAAGTTATCCATTGCTTCTTTCAATTTTTGCTTGAGAGCTGCTTTGGATAATTTCTTGGTGGAAGAAGTTCTTGCCTTCTCTTGGACTTTAGTGCTTGGTTGTTTGGGAACCCAACCTTTGACCTGGATTTGCTTACACAAATATTGAATACGATCCATATTAGTCTTGGAAAAATTCCAAGTAATAATATAAGATATCCTTTTTTGAATAAAAAATTTGCATAATTTAATATGCTCTGGTAATGTAGAAATTCCTTCCTTGGTCTGGAACTCTTCAAACCTGTTGAGGAATTGTTGTGGAAGAATCTTCTCAATTCCTCCAAATAAGTTCCACCATTCATAAAACCATCTGGGAATGGTAGCCTTAGTGATGTTTGAACAGTACTTCACGAACCAAGTATGTCTTGGCCTTAAATAAAGAAAGTTCATCCATGCAGCCTTATAATCATACCAATTATAGGTCTGAGGTTTGTGAGCCATTGTCAATGCAATCGGGGTATGGAGGTGATCTGCAAACCACTCAAATGGGTCCAAGATTTTCTTAATAGTAAACCTTGAATATTGGATATAATTGTTAGCATCTCTGGAATGCTCAATTTCTATAGATTCTGTGTCTATTAGAATTGCTTCATAAAATCTCCTGGTCTTCAATGGATTTTCAGTATCCACATAGTTGAAATCTGTGTAACATGGTTTAATCAATGTACCAATGTCAATACTTTCGTATTCTTTGTTGAGTGCCATTAGAGGCAAAGCTTGTGAGACAATGAATTCAAAAGATTCTTCTTTTGGAGTGGTTTTAGTGGGGACAGTTCTTGTTAACTCAGGGTTAACGGCTTGGGCAAAGGATTCGGGTGCTTTCATAGCATAACTTTCCTTGGTTTGAACAAAACTGGGAGATGCTTCTTGAGCAGGAGGTCTTGTTGGCCTAAGATTGATTAATTTTGGCTGAGGTGGACAAAGGAGCTTTGGAAGCTTTGGCTGGGGAAGGCAAGGTAGCCTCGGAAAATCAGCTAATGCTGAGAATTTGTTTTGAAATGCTAGTTCGGGTCTTAGCGAAGGTTCGGCCTTTGCAGGAGTGAGTGGGGGATGAACAAATGGTCTAGCCATTTTTGCCTTTGGGAGGTTGTTGTCTCCTTTAGAAGGAGTAATTGGTCTAAACGGCCTCATTTTTGCCCTGCAGAAATTCACGCGTTAGAAAATCGGGTAGAGAATTGTTTTCTCCTTTAATAAATTCAATCTCAAAATCAAAACTAGATAGTAGAGCTTGCCATCTAGCAAAGATTTGTTTTGAAACAAGATTTTTGACATCTTTTTGTAAGATTTCTTTGGCAGATTTACAATCCACTCTTAATAAAAATTCTTTATTAATAAGATCATCTTGAAATTTCGTGATACATAGCACGATAGATAAGATTTCTTTTTTAACAGTAGAATAATTTTTTTGTGCGGAATTCCAGATTCCGGATGTGAAACGAACTAATTGCTCTGTAGACTCACGGTCTAATTTTTGTTTAAGAATTCCTCCATAACCTGCATCAGAAGCGTCAGTTTCAACAATCATAAAAGCATCTGGGTTAGGGATTCCTAGACAAGGGATAGTTTGTACTAGGGCTTTAACCTGAATGACTGCTTGAGTTTGTTCAGAACTCCAGGGGGCAGGATTTTTCCTAAGCCTCTTATACAGTGGTTCACAAGTTTGTCTGACTTTTGGAATAAAATCAGCTACATAATTAAGACTTCCTAGAAACCTCTGTAGTTGGGTTTTGTCAGGAATTTCATTTGGAAATTTAGAAGAGAACTCTATGGCTCTGCAAATAGGTTTATAAGTGCCTTGGTAAAGGTCATGGCCCAAAAATCTAATGGTAGTTTGGAATAACACCATTTTCTTAGCACTGACAACTAGACCATTATTTTTGACAACTTTGAAGAATGTGTTGAGGTGCTTGAAATGGGAATCAATGTTCTCTGAAAAAATTAACACATCATCAATATAAACTATTGACATATAGGAATAATCATTGAATATGGAGTTCATGATATTTTGGAATTCAGAAGGGGCATTTTTGAGCCCGAAAGGCATTACATTCCATTCATATTGTCCGAACGGGACATTGAAAGCAGTTTTATACTTATCTTTCTCAGAAATTTGAATTTGCCAAAATCCTGACTTCATATCAAATTTACTGTAAATATTGGCTTTAAAAGTTCTTTTTAAAAGATCTCTTTTGTTGGGTATGGGATACCTGATCCATTTTAAAACAGAATTTAAAGGCTTGTAATTGATTACAAGTCTAGGTGCTCCTCTTTCTTTTTCTGCGTTTTTGTTAACGTAGAAAGCAGAGCAACTCCAAGGGGATTTGGAAATCCTAATTATTTTGTTCTTTAGAAGAGTGTTGATCTCTTCTTTACAAAATTCCATCATTTCATGATTCATCTGAATAGGTCTTGCTTTGGTGGAAATGGCCTGTTCATTGAATCCTTCAATGTATGGTAAATCAACAATATGCTTTTTACGATCCCAAAATGCATTAGGAAAATCAGAACATATTTCTTTTTCAAATTTTTCTTGAAGATCAGCTATTTTAGTAATTATCTCCGGGGTTTTTTAAATCTGTTCGATTTTTTTAACACGAATTTCATCCTTTAAAAAGGTGATATGTTGTGAAAGGTTATTAATCCTGAAAACAGTGTTTTCTCTTACAAAATTACTTTCATCTTGTGAAAGGGTTTTGACAAAAGGAAAATGTAAATCTTTTCCAAGAATAGTAGCAGTAATACCATCAAGGTCAGTAAAATAAGGTTTTATCTGAGTGATAAAAGGTATTCCAAGAATGATATCTTCATTGATATCTTCAGTAATAACAAAATCATTTGTTAGGCAAATACCATTATTGCAAATATGAGCTTTAGAAAGCTTATAATTGATTTTCAAAAGTTCTCCTGTAGCGGAGTATAGTTTTGAAGTACTTTTTTGTAAATACTTGGTTGGAACAATACCTTTTACAATGCAATTCCTATCTGCACCGCTGTCAAGCAAAGCAATTTTGTTAATAACAAAATGTTTACTAACAACTATTTTTACAGGTATATGATGACTCTGAGGTCTGATAGAGGAAATTACCGTTACTCCTGGTGCTGCAGAAGAGGAGGTGTCATTACCTGTATTAGTAATAAAAGGCTCAACTAAATGATCATTATTAATATTGGAAGGATCAATACCAATGTTGTCATCAAGGTCTTCGTGAGAAGAACCCTGGTTAGACTCAAGGTCATGGAAAGCAGCCCTTTTAGGAACTTGAATATCGGTTTCGATAGTACAAAGTCGAGATTTAATGTTTTTAATCTCTTCTTTAAGGGTAGATACCTCATGACGAAGATCTGAGATGGATGGTTCAGAAGGTTTATCAGATCGATTCATGATCTGCTTCATGCTGAAAGGTTCAATTATCGGACGGGTTTTGGGTTTATCCGAATTGAGAAGAAGATTCTTGAGTTCTATGAGAAAACGATTCCTAGCCTCATCATCATTAATGTGTTGGATGACATCAAAGAGAGCTTCTTTCGAATGATCAGAAAGTACTCTAATATGGGGTGTACTATCACAAGTGCAAAAAGCTTCAGTACAAGTACAATCTTTCCCTGATTGACTGGCGTCTGAATCATAATCAAGATCAATGTCTTCGTCATCACTATAATCATCAGATGCACCTGAAGATTCAGAAAAAGGTTCATCAAGAATAGCAAGAAGCTTACCTTTGGTTTCTTCGTCGATATTAAGAAGATTAATCTTCTTTTTCTTGGTTTTGGAGCGACATTCATTGGCTTTATGACCAGTTTTGCCACAAGTCCAACATACATCTACTTTGGCATCATTAGGTCTCTTAGACCTAAATTTCTTTTTCTTAGGTCTGGTAGAATCATCTCTCCTTCGAGACTTCTTCCTATGGGATTTTTCTTTATTGTCTTTATTGATTTTATCTGGTGGAGTGATAAAACCAAAATCCCTACAGAAACTTCCAAGTTCCTTTCTGGATGAGGATTGTTCTTTCTTGAGCTGATGTTTGAGTTTAATATCTGTGCAAAGCTCAAGAGCTACAATATTGATGGTGCTTACTAAATCACCATAAGTAAGATTGCCATAAGGAATATTACCATTATTGCGATCTTGGATTTTTGTCCTTACCTTATCTGCAAAGAGAGGGGGTAATCCACTGATGAAACGTTCTTTCCAGAAATCCAAATTGCAATCTGGGCGAATCATAACTTTACTGAGAAAGGCATGTTTGTAATGGATAAATTTGTCTAAGTTTGGACAACTTAGATTGTTTAGGATTTGAAGACTCCTGTCTTGGAACAATTTTGGTTCTCCAATAAAATGCTTGGCAATATGGTAGAGTAGGGTAGCACAAGCATCTTCTCTTGTGATAGTAGAAGTGGATGGTGTATTACCTTCCATTTTTACAACTGTCTCTGTTGCAGTAGCATTAACAATGAGTTGCTTGATCTCATCAGTGCAATAATTATCCCACCAATGTTTCAGCATTCCTGTGAATCCTGCAATGATCATGTTTGCAGCATCTCTATCTGCTGACCCACGCAATTTATATGCAGTAATAGCAACACCCATTTCATGGAGCTTATTGTAAACTTGATGCTCAGCTAGGCCATCAATATTCCATTCTGTGATGCTTCTTCCTTCGTGAGAGGAAGTGGATAAGAAGGCATTTTCTTCATATTGTAAGTCTGGGAAAGATGGTTTATCATGGTAGTTTTTCATATTGTGAAAACGACTACTGGCAAGCTTTTGGAGAAGGTTGGATTTCTCTTTGGCTTTAGGATTGGATTCTTCATGAAGGGTAGAAACCTTTTTTGAAGTTTTATCCTCTTTTACAGAGATATTGAAATTGTTGAGTTGTGCATTGATTTTCTCAATGATGTTTCCGGTTACTTCAAACGTATCAGAAAGCTTGGGGAATTTTTCTTTAGAAAATTCAGGAATTTTGAATCCTGGATAGGTTTCAATATTATGGTTAGAAGAAGTAGAAGCCGGGGTTGGCCTCCCACTGAGGTTAGGTTTAGTATCTTCTATCTGTCTAGAGATAGTATGAAGGATTTGGTTAGAGTAATTGTTTTGTTCAACTACTCTGTCAATATCTGCAGAAGTTAGTGGCCCATCTGCTTTATCACTTTTCTCTTTGAAGGGAGAAGCTTTGATTACTGTACCTGCAATAGGAATATTAATTCCTTCCAAAGGAGGGGTGATAGATTCGACAATTTTATTAGAAGCAGTGTACCACTTGTTAATGATAACTTGTAATGACTCAGTACAATTTTCAATCCTACCAGTCATTTCAAACCATTTGAAGAATTCAATTTCACAACCAATTCTTCTCATATCCTTCATCCATAAATCTCTAAAGGATTCTCTTTGCCTAAGAGTATAAGAAGAAACATACCATTTTCTCTTTACTTGATTGTCAGGATGAGTCCATTGCTCTTGTAGAATGCCAGAGTTGGGTTCAAAGGTTTTGTTTACCTTGAGCATTGTTAACCATGATGGTTTTTCCTTGGGAGGTTCCATCTCACTTGCAGTAGGACTACCTGGAATATCTTGGTAAAATACTTTGGGTATGTTACCTGAAAAGTCTACTCCTGTAACTTTACCTTTACTGTTGTCAGTAACGGAAACGATTTCATCATCATCATCTACTTCCTCCGGGGTTTTTGAAGAAGAAGGTGGTCTGGGAACGGGTCTTGAAGGACACGAGGTAGAAGGGGACCAAGACGACCTTCAATTAGAAGAAGATCTTCTTGCCGGATTGTCTAAGAACTTAAGTTCTATAGAACCATCTGGAAACTGAATGACTCTTTCGATTTGGGATCGTTCAGAGTGTGAAGCAAAGGGTTGAGCTATGTTTTCAAAGCGCCAATCATTACTGGAGAGTATATCTTTCCATTGCAAAGTTCGGGGAACAAAAATAGAACTATGTTCATGATTGGCTTCCATAAGCATAGTTTCACCCCTGATACTCGTATGACGAGCTTTAGGAGCAAGGTGGGTTTTCATGAGACGATAGTAAACTCGCTAAATAATAGCTATTTCACGAGTATTGATTTTGCTGTTCAAGTTTTTGGTTTTGACATTGAGGGTCAAAGAATCCATGACATTAGGATCATTAATGTCAACTGAGAAGTTAGGATAGCAATTAAAGTAAACTGGCCCATCAGCAAGGTTACTCTGCAAAACTCCTAACATAGAATCATCAAAGTTCAAAAACCTGCCATCTCTAAGGATGACACAAACAGGAATATCGAGACCTTTTCTAAAGAGAGGTTTAACAGCAACTTGCACTAAACCAATATGCAAATAATGGCTTTGATACCATAAAAAGGATCTTAAATTATGCGGAATTATAAAGAGAAAGAACTTACAAACAACTGATGTTTATTGATGAACTTCAAACATTGCAAGCAAGAACATAGGAAAATAGATTACAAAGAGAGAGAGAGAGAGAGGTTTTCAGAGTATTGGAAACTATCTGATGCCTCTAAAAGAAAACTTAATGCTCCTTATATAGGAGAAATGGGAAACTGCCTTTGTATCTTAGGCATACATGTGGACGGCTAGGATGTTGCCGACAATAAAATGGGTCCTCATTAAAAGATAGTGGAAACAACATGCTTTACTTCTTTTGTTGAGGACGGTTGAGTGGGAATCTACTTTTGAAAAGCAGAGGTAATGGAAATGCTTTTCCCAAAGTATTTTGTCTTGTAGCTTTTCCATGAAAGCTAATCTAGAATAGTGAAATGCCACTAAGGAAAAATAATTCCGGCTTTGCCTCTATTTTTCCCCAAGGGTCCTTTTTCCTATTCATAATTAGGCTCCATGTAAGCCAAGGCTAAACCTTTAGGATTACACATATCGCCATTATCTTCACTACTGCTTTCTGTAGAAGCAGCATCTTCAATCATCTTCATGATTTGGTCTTCATCATAATCGTCTAAGTTATCCATTGCTTCTTTCAATTTTTGCTTGAGAGCTGCTTTGGATAATTTCTTGGTGGAAGAAGTTCTTGCCTTCTCTTGGACTTTAGTGCTTGGTTGTTTGGGAACCCAACCTTTGACCTGGATTTGCTTACACAAATATTGAATACGATCCATATTAGTCTTGGAAAAATTCCAAGTAATAATATAAGATATCCTTTTTTGAATAAAAAATTTGCATAATTTAATATGCTCTGGTAATGTAGAAATTCCTTCCTTGGTCTGGAACTCTTCAAACCTGTTGAGGAATTGTTGTGGAAGAATCTTCTCAATTCCTCCAAATAAGTTCCACCATTCATAAAACCATCTGGGAATGGTAGCCTTAGTGATGTTTGAACAGTACTTCACGAACCAAGTATGTCTTGGCCTTAAATAAAGAAAGTTCATCCATGCAGCCTTATAATCATACCAATTATAGGTCTGAGGTTTGTGAGCCATTGTCAATGCAATCGGGGTATGGAGGTGATCTGCAAACCACTCAAATGGGTCCAAGATTTTCTTAATAGTAAACCTTGAATATTGGATATAATTGTTAGCATCTCTGGAATGCTCAATTTCTATAGATTCTGTGTCTATTAGAATTGCTTCATAAAATCTCCTGGTCTTCAATGGATTTTCAGTATCCACATAGTTGAAATCTGTGTAACATGGTTTAATCAATGTACCAATGTCAATACTTTCGTATTCTTTGTTGAGTGCCATTAGAGGCAAAGCTTGTGAGACAATGAATTCAAAAGATTCTTCTTTTGGAGTGGTTTTAGTGGGGACAGTTCTTGTTAACTCAGGGTTAACGGCTTGGGCAAAGGATTCGGGTGCTTTCATAGCATAACTTTCCTTGGTTTGAACAAAACTGGGAGATGCTTCTTGAGCAGGAGGTCTTGTTGGCCTAAGATTGATTAATTTTGGCTGAGGTGGACAAAGGAGCTTTGGAAGCTTTGGCTGGGGAAGGCAAGGTAGCCTCGGAAAATCAGCTAATGCTGAGAATTTGTTTTGAAATGCTAGTTCGGGTCTTAGCGAAGGTTCGGCCTTTGCAGGAGTGAGTGGGGGATGAACAAATGGTCTAGCCATTTTTGCCTTTGGGAGGTTGTTGTCTCCTTTAGAAGGAGTAATTGGTCTAAACGGCCTCATTTTTGCCCTGCAGAAATTCACGCGTTAGAAAATCGGGTAGAGAATTGTTTTCTCCTTTAATAAATTCAATCTCAAAATCAAAACTAGATAGTAGAGCTTGCCATCTAGCAAAGATTTGTTTTGAAACAAGATTTTTGACATCTTTTTGTAAGATTTCTTTGGCAGATTTACAATCCACTCTTAATAAAAATTCTTTATTAATAAGATCATCTTGAAATTTCGTGATACATAGCACGATAGATAAGATTTCTTTTTTAACAGTAGAATAATTTTTTTGTGCGGAATTCCAGATTCCGGATGTGAAACGAACTAATTGCTCTGTAGACTCACGGTCTAATTTTTGTTTAAGAATTCCTCCATAACCTGCATCAGAAGCGTCAGTTTCAACAATCATAAAAGCATCTGGGTTAGGGATTCCTAGACAAGGGATAGTTTGTACTAGGGCTTTAACCTGAATGACTGCTTGAGTTTGTTCAGAACTCCAGGGGGCAGGATTTTTCCTAAGCCTCTTATACAGTGGTTCACAAGTTTGTCTGACTTTTGGAATAAAATCAGCTACATAATTAAGACTTCCTAGAAACCTCTGTAGTTGGGTTTTGTCAGGAATTTCATTTGGAAATTTAGAAGAGAACTCTATGGCTCTGCAAATAGGTTTATAAGTGCCTTGGTAAAGGTCATGGCCCAAAAATCTAATGGTAGTTTGGAATAACACCATTTTCTTAGCACTGACAACTAGACCATTATTTTTGACAACTTTGAAGAATGTGTTGAGGTGCTTGAAATGGGAATCAATGTTCTCTGAAAAAATTAACACATCATCAATATAAACTATTGACATATAGGAATAATCATTGAATATGGAGTTCATGATATTTTGGAATTCAGAAGGGGCATTTTTGAGCCCGAAAGGCATTACATTCCATTCATATTGTCCGAACGGGACATTGAAAGCAGTTTTATACTTATCTTTCTCAGAAATTTGAATTTGCCAAAATCCTGACTTCATATCAAATTTACTGTAAATATTGGCTTTAAAAGTTCTTTTTAAAAGATCTCTTTTGTTGGGTATGGGATACCTGATCCATTTTAAAACAGAATTTAAAGGCTTGTAATTGATTACAAGTCTTGGTGCTCCTCTTTCTTTTTCTGCGTTTTTGTTAACGTAGAAAGCAGAGCAACTCCAAGGGGATTTGGAAATCCTAATTATTTTGTTCTTTAGAAGAGTGTTGATCTCTTCTTTACAAAATTCCATCATTTCATGATTCATCTGAATAGGTCTTGCTTTGGTGGAAATGGCCTGTTCATTGAATCCTTCAATGTATGGTAAATCAACAATATGCTTTTTACGATCCCAAAATGCATTAGGAAAATCAGAACATATTTCTTTTTCAAATTTTTCTTGAAGATCAGCTATTTTAGTAATTATCTCCGGGGTTTTTTAAATCTGTTCGATTTTTTTAACACGAATTTCATCCTTTAAAAAGGTGATATGTTGTGAAAGGTTATTAATCCTGAAAACAGTGTTTTCTCTTACAAAATTACTTTCATCTTGTGAAAGGGTTTTGACAAAAGGAAAATGTAAATCTTTTCCAAGAATAGTAGCAGTAATACCATCAAGGTCAGTAAAATAAGGTTTTATCTGAGTGATAAAAGGTATTCCAAGAATGATATCTTCATTGATATCTTCAGTAATAACAAAATCATTTGTTAGGCAAATACCATTATTGCAAATATGAGCTTTAGAAAGCTTATAATTGATTTTCAAAAGTTCTCCTGTAGCGGAGTATAGTTTTGAAGTACTTTTTTGTAAATACTTGGTTGGAACAATACCTTTTACAATGCAATTCCTATCTGCACCGCTGTCAAGCAAAGCAATTTTGTTAATAACAAAATGTTTACTAACAACTATTTTTACAGGTATATGATGACTCTGAGGTCTGATAGAGGAAATTACCGTTACTCCTGGTGCTGCAGAAGAGGAGGTGTCATTACCTGTATTAGTAATAAAAGGCTCAACTAAATGATCATTATTAATATTGGAAGGATCAATACCAATGGTGTCATCAAGGTCTTCGTGAGAAGAACCCTGGTTAGACTCAAGGTCATGGAAAGCAGCCCTTTTAGGAACTTGAATATCGGTTTCGATAGTACAAAGTCGAGATTTAATGTTTTTAATCTCTTCTTTAAGGGTAGATACCTCATGACGAAGATCTGAGATGGATGGTTCAGAAGGTTTATCAGATCGATTCATGATCTGCTTCATGCTGAAAGGTTCAATTATCGGACGGGTTTTGGGTTTATCCGAATTGAGAAGAAGATTCTTGAGTTCTATGAGAAAACGATTCCTAGCCTCATCATCATTAATGTGTTGGATGACATCAAAGAGAGCTTCTTTCGAATGATCAGAAAGTACTCTAATATGGGGTGTACTATCACAAGTGCAAAAAGCTTCAGTACAAGTACAATCTTTCCCTGATTGACTGGCGTCTGAATCATAATCAAGATCAATGTCTTCGTCATCACTATAATCATCAGATGCACCTGAAGATTCAGAAAAAGGTTCATCAAGAATAGCAAGAAGCTTACCTTTGGTTTCTTCGTCGATATTAAGAAGATTAATCTTCTTTTTCTTGGTTTTGGAGCGACATTCATTGGCTTTATGACCAGTTTTGCCACAAGTCCAACATACATCTACTTTGGCATCATTAGGTCTCTTAGACCTAAATTTCCTTTTCTTAGGTCTGGTAGAATCATCTCTCCTTCGAGACTTCTTCCTATGGGATTTTTCTTTATTGTCTTTATTGATTTTATCTGGTGGAGTGATAAAACCAAAATCCCTACAGAAACTTCCAAGTTCCTTTCTGGATGAGGATTGTTCTTTCTTGAGCTGATGTTTGAGTTTAATATCTGTGCAAAGCTCAAGAGCTACAATATTGATGGTGCTTACTAAATCACCATAAGTAAGATTGCCATAAGGAATATTACCATTATTGCGATCTTGGATTTTTGTCCTTACCTTATCTGCAAAGAGAGGGGGTAATCCACTGATGAAACGTTCTTTCCAGAAATCCAAATTGCAATCTGGGCGAATCATAACTTTACTGAGAAAGGCATGTTTGTAATGGATAAATTTGTCTAAGTTTGGACAACTTAGATTGTTTAGGATTTGAAGACTCCTGTCTTGGAACAATTTTGGTTCTCCAATAAAATGCTTGGCAATATGGTAGAGTAGGGTAGCACAAGCATCTTCTCTTGTGATAGTAGAAGTGGATGGTGTATTACCTTCCATTTTTACAACTGTCTCTGTTGCAGTAGCATTAACAATGAGTTGCTTGATCTCATCAGTGCAATAATTATCCCACCAATGTTTCAGCATTCCTGTGAATCCTGCAATGATCATGTTTGCAGCATCTCTATCTGCTGACCCACGCAATTTATATGCAGTAATAGCAACACCCATTTCATGGAGCTTATTGTAAACTTGATGCTCAGCTAGGCCATCAATATTCCATTCTGTGATGCTTCTTCCTTCGTGAGAGGAAGTGGATAAGAAGGCATTTTCTTCATATTGTAAGTCTGGGAAAGATGGTTTATCATGGTAGTTTTTCATATTGTGAAAACGACTACTGGCAAGCTTTTGGAGAAGGTTGGATTTCTCTTTGGCTTTAGGATTGGATTCTTCATGAAGGGTAGAAACCTTTTTTGAAGTTTTATCCTCTTTTACAGAGATATTGAAATTGTTGAGTTGTGCATTGATTTTCTCAATGATGTTTCCGGTTACTTCAAACGTATCAGAAAGCTTGGGGAATTTTTCTTTAGAAAATTCAGGAATTTTGAATCCTGGATAGGTTTCAATATTATGGTTAGAAGAAGTAGAAGCCGGGGTTGGCCTCCCACTGAGGTTAGGTTTAGTATCTTCTATCTGTCTAGAGATAGTATGAAGGATTTGGTTAGAGTAATTGTTTTGTTCAACTACTCTGTCAATATCTGCAGAAGTTAGTGGCCCATCTGCTTTATCACTTTTCTCTTTGAAGGGAGAAGCTTTGATTACTGTACCTGCAATAGGAATATTAATTCCTTCCAAAGGAGGGGTGATAGATTCGACAATTTTATTAGAAGCAGTGTACCACTTGTTAATGATAACTTGTAATGACTCAGTACAATTTTCAATCCTACCAGTCATTTCAAACCATTTGAAGAATTCAATTTCACAACCAATTCTTCTCATATCCTTCATCCATAAATCTCTAAAGGATTCTCTTTGCCTAAGAGTATAAGAAGAAACATACCATTTTCTCTTTACTTGATTGTCAGGATGAGTCCATTGCTCTTGTAGAATGCCAGAGTTGGGTTCAAAGGTTTTGTTTACCTTGAGCATTGTTAACCATGATGGTTTTTCCTTGGGAGGTTCCATCTCACTTGCAGTAGGACTACCTGGAATATCTTGGTAAAATACTTTGGGTATGTTACCTGAAAAGTCTACTCCTGTAACTTTACCTTTACTGTTGTCAGTAACGGAAACGATTTCATCATCATCATCTACTTCCTCCGGGGTTTTTGAAGAAGAAGGTGGTCTGGGAACGGGTCTTGAAGGACACGAGGTAGAAGGGGACCAAGACGACCTTCAATTAGAAGAAGATCTTCTTGCCGGATTGTCTAAGAACTTAAGTTCTATAGAACCATCTGGAAACTGAATGACTCTTTCGATTTGGGATCGTTCAGAGTGTGAAGCAAAGGGTTGAGCTATGTTTTCAAAGCGCCAATCATTACTGGAGAGTATATCTTTCCATTGCAAAGTTCGGGGAACAAAAATAGAACTATGTTCATGATTGGCTTCCATAAGCATAGTTTCACCCCTGATACTCGTATGACGAGCTTTAGGAGCAAGGTGGGTTTTCATGAGACGATAGTAAACTCGCTAAATAATAGCTATTTCACGAGTATTGATTTTGCTGTTCAAGTTTTTGGTTTTGACATTGAGGGTCAAAGAATCCATGACATTAGGATCATTAATGTCAACTGAGAAGTTAGGATAGCAATTAAAGTAAACTGGCCCATCAGCAAGGTTACTCTGCAAAACTCCTAACATAGAATCATCAAAGTTCAAAAACCTGCCATCTCTAAGGATGACACAAACAGGAATATCGAGACCTTTTCTAAAGAGAGGTTTAACAGCAACTTGCACTAAACCAATATGCAAATAATGGCTTTGATACCATAAAAAGGATCTTAAATTATGCGGAATTATAAAGAGAAAGAACTTACAAACAACTGATGTTTATTGATGAACTTCAAACATTGCAAGCAAGAACATAGGAAAATAGATTACAAAGAGAGAGAGAGAGAGAGGTTTTCAGAGTATTGGAAACTATCTGATGCCTCTAAAAGAAAACTTAATGCTCCTTATATAGGAGAAATGGGAAACTGCCTTTGTATCTTAGGCATACATGTGGACGGCTAGGATGTTGCCGACAATAAAATGGGTCCTCATTAAAAGATAGTGGAAACAACATGCTTTACTTCTTTTGTTGAGGACGGTTGAGTGGGAATCTACTTTTGAAAAGCAGAGGTAATGGAAATGCTTTTCCCAAAGTATTTTGTCTTGTAGCTTTTCCATGAAAGCTAATCTAGAATAGTGAAATGCCACTAAGGAAAAATAATTCCGGCTTTGCCTCTATTTTTCCCCAAGGGTCCTTTTTCCTATTCATAATTAGGCTCCATGTAAGCCAAGGCTAAACCTTTAGGATTACACATATCGCCATTATCTTCACTACTGCTTTCTGTAGAAGCAGCATCTTCAATCATCTTCATGATTTGGTCTTCATCATAATCGTCTAAGTTATCCATTGCTTCTTTCAATTTTTGCTTGAGAGCTGCTTTGGATAATTTCTTGGTGGAAGAAGTTCTTGCCTTCTCTTGGACTTTAGTGCTTGGTTGTTTGGGAACCCAACCTTTGACCTGGATTTGCTTACACAAATATTGAATACGATCCATATTAGTCTTGGAAAAATTCCAAGTAATAATATAAGATATCCTTTTTTGAATAAAAAATTTGCATAATTTAATATGCTCTGGTAATGTAGAAATTCCTTCCTTGGTCTGGAACTCTTCAAACCTGTTGAGGAATTGTTGTGGAAGAATCTTCTCAATTCCTCCAAATAAGTTCCACCATTCATAAAACCATCTGGGAATGGTAGCCTTAGTGATGTTTGAACAGTACTTCACGAACCAAGTATGTCTTGGCCTTAAATAAAGAAAGTTCATCCATGCAGCCTTATAATCATACCAATTATAGGTCTGAGGTTTGTGAGCCATTGTCAATGCAATCGGGGTATGGAGGTGATCTGCAAACCACTCAAATGGGTCCAAGATTTTCTTAATAGTAAACCTTGAATATTGGATATAATTGTTAGCATCTCTGGAATGCTCAATTTCTATAGATTCTGTGTCTATTAGAATTGCTTCATAAAATCTCCTGGTCTTCAATGGATTTTCAGTATCCACATAGTTGAAATCTGTGTAACATGGTTTAATCAATGTACCAATGTCAATACTTTCGTATTCTTTGTTGAGTGCCATTAGAGGCAAAGCTTGTGAGACAATGAATTCAAAAGATTCTTCTTTTGGAGTGGTTTTAGTGGGGACAGTTCTTGTTAACTCAGGGTTAACGGCTTGGGCAAAGGATTCGGGTGCTTTCATAGCATAACTTTCCTTGGTTTGAACAAAACTGGGAGATGCTTCTTGAGCAGGAGGTCTTGTTGGCCTAAGATTGATTAATTTTGGCTGAGGTGGACAAAGGAGCTTTGGAAGCTTTGGCTGGGGAAGGCAAGGTAGCCTCGGAAAATCAGCTAATGCTGAGAATTTGTTTTGAAATGCTAGTTCGGGTCTTAGCGAAGGTTCGGCCTTTGCAGGAGTGAGTGGGGGATGAACAAATGGTCTAGCCATTTTTGCCTTTGGGAGGTTGTTGTCTCCTTTAGAAGGAGTAATTGGTCTAAACGGCCTCATTTTTGCCCTGCAGAAATTCACGCGTTAGAAAATCGGGTAGAGAATTGTTTTCTCCTTTAATAAATTCAATCTCAAAATCAAAACTAGATAGTAGAGCTTGCCATCTAGCAAAGATTTGTTTTGAAACAAGATTTTTGACATCTTTTTGTAAGATTTCTTTGGCAGATTTACAATCCACTCTTAATAAAAATTCTTTATTAATAAGATCATCTTGAAATTTCGTGATACATAGCACGATAGATAAGATTTCTTTTTTAACAGTAGAATAATTTTTTTGTGCGGAATTCCAGATTCCGGATGTGAAACGAACTAATTGCTCTGTAGACTCACGGTCTAATTTTTGTTTAAGAATTCCTCCATAACCTGCATCAGAAGCGTCAGTTTCAACAATCATAAAAGCATCTGGGTTAGGGATTCCTAGACAAGGGATAGTTTGTACTAGGGCTTTAACCTGAATGACTGCTTGAGTTTGTTCAGAACTCCAGGGGGCAGGATTTTTCCTAAGCCTCTTATACAGTGGTTCACAAGTTTGTCTGACTTTTGGAATAAAATCAGCTACATAATTAAGACTTCCTAGAAACCTCTGTAGTTGGGTTTTGTCAGGAATTTCATTTGGAAATTTAGAAGAGAACTCTATGGCTCTGCAAATAGGTTTATAAGTGCCTTGGTAAAGGTCATGGCCCAAAAATCTAATGGTAGTTTGGAATAACACCATTTTCTTAGCACTGACAACTAGACCATTATTTTTGACAACTTTGAAGAATGTGTTGAGGTGCTTGAAATGGGAATCAATGTTCTCTGAAAAAATTAACACATCATCAATATAAACTATTGACATATAGGAATAATCATTGAATATGGAGTTCATGATATTTTGGAATTCAGAAGGGGCATTTTTGAGCCCGAAAGGCATTACATTCCATTCATATTGTCCGAACGGGACATTGAAAGCAGTTTTATACTTATCTTTCTCAGAAATTTGAATTTGCCAAAATCCTGACTTCATATCAAATTTACTGTAAATATTGGCTTTAAAAGTTCTTTTTAAAAGATCTCTTTTGTTGGGTATGGGATACCTGATCCATTTTAAAACAGAATTTAAAGGCTTGTAATTGATTACAAGTCTTGGTGCTCCTCTTTCTTTTTCTGCGTTTTTGTTAACGTAGAAAGCAGAGCAACTCCAAGGGGATTTGGAAATCCTAATTATTTTGTTCTTTAGAAGAGTGTTGATCTCTTCTTTACAAAATTCCATCATTTCATGATTCATCTGAATAGGTCTTGCTTTGGTGGAAATGGCCTGTTCATTGAATCCTTCAATGTATGGTAAATCAACAATATGCTTTTTACGATCCCAAAATGCATTAGGAAAATCAGAACATATTTCTTTTTCAAATTTTTCTTGAAGATCAGCTATTTTAGTAATTATCTCCGGGGTTTTTTAAATCTGTTCGATTTTTTTAACACGAATTTCATCCTTTAAAAAGGTGATATGTTGTGAAAGGTTATTAATCCTGAAAACAGTGTTTTCTCTTACAAAATTACTTTCATCTTGTGAAAGGGTTTTGACAAAAGGAAAATGTAAATCTTTTCCAAGAATAGTAGCAGTAATACCATCAAGGTCAGTAAAATAAGGTTTTATCTGAGTGATAAAAGGTATTCCAAGAATGATATCTTCATTGATATCTTCAGTAATAACAAAATCATTTGTTAGGCAAATACCATTATTGCAAATATGAGCTTTAGAAAGCTTATAATTGATTTTCAAAAGTTCTCCGGTAGCGGAGTATAGTTTTGAAGTACTTTTTTGTAAATACTTGGTTGGAACAATACCTTTTACAATGCAATTCCTATCTGCACCGCTGTCAAGCAAAGCAATTTTGTTAATAACAAAATGTTTACTAACAACTATTTTTACAGGTATATGATGACTCTGAGGTCTGATAGAGGAAATTACCGTTACTCCTGGTGCTGCAGAAGAGGAGGTGTCATTACCTGTATTAGTAATAAAAGGCTCAACTAAATGATCATTATTAATATTGGAAGGATCAATACCAATGGTGTCATCAAGGTCTTCGTGAGAAGAACCCTGGTTAGACTCAAGGTCATGGAAAGCAGCCCTTTTAGGAACTTGAATATCGGTTTCGATAGTACAAAGTCGAGATTTAATGTTTTTAATCTCTTCTTTAAGGGTAGATACCTCATGACGAAGATCTGAGATGGATGGTTCAGAAGGTTTATCAGATCGATTCATGATCTGCTTCATGCTGAAAGGTTCAATTATCGGACGGGTTTTGGGTTTATCCGAATTGAGAAGAAGATTCTTGAGTTCTATGAGAAAACGATTCCTAGCCTCATCATCATTAATGTGTTGGATGACATCAAAGAGAGCTTCTTTCGAATGATCAGAAAGTACTCTAATATGGGGTGTACTATCACAAGTGCAAAAAGCTTCAGTACAAGTACAATCTTTCCCTGATTGACTGGCGTCTGAATCATAATCAAGATCAATGTCTTCGTCATCACTATAATCATCAGATGCACCTGAAGATTCAGAAAAAGGTTCATCAAGAATAGCAAGAAGCTTACCTTTGGTTTCTTCGTCGATATTAAGAAGATTAATCTTCTTTTTCTTGGTTTTGGAGCGACATTCATTGGCTTTATGACCAGTTTTGCCACAAGTCCAACATACATCTACTTTGGCATCATTAGGTCTCTTAGACCTAAATTTCCTTTTCTTAGGTCTGGTAGAATCATCTCTCCTTCGAGACTTCTTCCTATGGGATTTTTCTTTATTGTCTTTATTGATTTTATCTGGTGGAGTGATAAAACCAAAATCCCTACAGAAACTTCCAAGTTCCTTTCTGGATGAGGATTGTTCTTTCTTGAGCTGATGTTTGAGTTTAATATCTGTGCAAAGCTCAAGAGCTACAATATTGATGGTGCTTACTAAATCACCATAAGTAAGATTGCCATAAGGAATATTACCATTATTGCGATCTTGGATTTTTGTCCTTACCTTATCTGCAAAGAGAGGGGGTAATCCACTGATGAAACGTTCTTTCCAGAAATCCAAATTGCAATCTGGGCGAATCATAACTTTACTGAGAAAGGCATGTTTGTAATGGATAAATTTGTCTAAGTTTGGACAACTTAGATTGTTTAGGATTTGAAGACTCCTGTCTTGGAACAATTTTGGTTCTCCAATAAAATGCTTGGCAATATGGTAGAGTAGGGTAGCACAAGCATCTTCTCTTGTGATAGTAGAAGTGGATGGTGTATTACCTTCCATTTTTACAACTGTCTCTGTTGCAGTAGCATTAACAATGAGTTGCTTGATCTCATCAGTGCAATAATTATCCCACCAATGTTTCAGCATTCCTGTGAATCCTGCAATGATCATGTTTGCAGCATCTCTATCTGCTGACCCACGCAATTTATATGCAGTAATAGCAACACCCATTTCATGGAGCTTATTGTAAACTTGATGCTCAGCTAGGCCATCAATATTCCATTCTGTGATGCTTCTTCCTTCGTGAGAGGAAGTGGATAAGAAGGCATTTTCTTCATATTGTAAGTCTGGGAAAGATGGTTTATCATGGTAGTTTTTCATATTGTGAAAACGACTACTGGCAAGCTTTTGGAGAAGGTTGGATTTCTCTTTGGCTTTAGGATTGGATTCTTCATGAAGGGTAGAAACCTTTTTTGAAGTTTTATCCTCTTTTACAGAGATATTGAAATTGTTGAGTTGTGCATTGATTTTCTCAATGATGTTTCCGGTTACTTCAAACGTATCAGAAAGCTTGGGGAATTTTTCTTTAGAAAATTCAGGAATTTTGAATCCTGGATAGGTTTCAATATTATGGTTAGAAGAAGTAGAAGCCGGGGTTGGCCTCCCACTGAGGTTAGGTTTAGTATCTTCTATCTGTCTAGAGATAGTATGAAGGATTTGGTTAGAGTAATTGTTTTGTTCAACTACTCTGTCAATATCTGCAGAAGTTAGTGGCCCATCTGCTTTATCACTTTTCTCTTTGAAGGGAGAAGCTTTGATTACTGTACCTGCAATAGGAATATTAATTCCTTCCAAAGGAGGGGTGATAGATTCGACAATTTTATTAGAAGCAGTGTACCACTTGTTAATGATAACTTGTAATGACTCAGTACAATTTTCAATCCTACCAGTCATTTCAAACCATTTGAAGAATTCAATTTCACAACCAATTCTTCTCATATCCTTCATCCATAAATCTCTAAAGGATTCTCTTTGCCTAAGAGTATAAGAAGAAACATACCATTTTCTCTTTACTTGATTGTCAGGATGAGTCCATTGCTCTTGTAGAATGCCAGAGTTGGGTTCAAAGGTTTTGTTTACCTTGAGCATTGTTAACCATGATGGTTTTTCCTTGGGAGGTTCCATCTCACTTGCAGTAGGACTACCTGGAATATCTTGGTAAAATACTTTGGGTATGTTACCTGAAAAGTCTACTCCTGTAACTTTACCTTTACTGTTGTCAGTAACGGAAACGATTTCATCATCATCATCTACTTCCTCCGGGGTTTTTGAAGAAGAAGGTGGTCTGGGAACGGGTCTTGAAGGACACGAGGTAGAAGGGGACCAAGACGACCTTCGATTAGAAGAAGATCTTCTTGCCGGATTGTCTAAGAACTTAAGTTCTATAGAACCATCTGGAAACTGAATGACTCTTTCGATTTGGGATCGTTCAGAGTGTGAAGCAAAGGGTTGAGCTATGTTTTCAAAGCGCCAATCATTACTGGAGAGTATATCTTTCCATTGCAAAGTTCGGGGAACAAAAATAGAACTATGTTCATGATTGGCTTCCATAAGCATAGTTTCACCCCTGATACTCGTATGACGAGCTTTAGGAGCAAGGTGGGTTTTCATGAGACGATAGTAAACTCGCTAAATAATAGCTATTTCACGAGTATTGATTTTGCTGTTCAAGTTTTTGGTTTTGACATTGAGGGTCAAAGAATCCATGACATTAGGATCATTAATGTCAACTGAGAAGTTAGGATAGCAATTAAAGTAAACTGGCCCATCAGCAAGGTTACTCTGCAAAACTCCTAACATAGAATCATCAAAGTTCAAAAACCTGCCATCTCTAAGGATGACACAAACAGGAATATCGAGACCTTTTCTAAAGAGAGGTTTAACAGCAACTTGCACTAAACCAATATGCAAATAATTGTAATCAGATTTATAACGATTTATATCATTATCTTTTAAGAGACGAATAATTTCTAAAGAATTATTGATAGCAATAGTAGATTCACAAGTCTTAATATTGCGACGAGTAAGATAACTAAAATTACCTAAATGGTAAATCTTTTTAAAAGGTTCCTCTGGTATGCTCCAGTTTTGTAAATCATTTTCTAATCTGGCAATCTTAGTAGATTGTGAAGATAGATTTATGCTATTTAAAATAGTTTGGTTATTTTCCATATGATTTAAAATACTGTCTAATGGACTTACAGGACAAAAATAGTTTTAACAAGTATAAAAATAATAGACAGCATGCTAGTCTGTAAATAAATGATATTAAAATACATATCAAAGATCCAAACAGAGTTTCTAAAGGAGGTTCTCTTGGTTTTACAACAATTCTTTTCTTAGAGTCATCTTAGCTACGGGACCACCATCAAACAGGTCTAAACGCCCTCCTGGCTACAGCGACCTTAGAATACGGCTGACCAACGTACGCTCCGGATATTAATCGGATACCTCATACTCTTAGGAAAGAACGAATACCTCACACCAATTATAGAAACAAAGTATAGGAACATGATAAGTATGATAATAAACAATATATACAAATAGCATGTCGGAATTATTAAAATACTATATTAAAATAATTTTGCCATGCCTTAGACAGCATATGTATTTAGCTGCTCATACTAAATACGTATACTGCCAACTTGGCTCTGATACCATAAAAAGGAGACAACAACCTCCCAAAGGCAAACACCTTGAAGACATGTAATGGAATCAAAGAGCATGGAAAATAGAGTAGTACAACACCTTTTCACACCCACAAGACCACATGAAAATCTCCACATCCATTCCAAATTTAGATTCAAGTTCTACAGTCACAACATGCTCAAAACATTCACTTTTCATGTTTAAAATTCAATGTGCAGGAAATTATTACAAAGAACAAGATTAATTTATGAATCTTAACTTAAATCATGAATTAGTGAGTAGAATAGAGTCTAGGCACTATGGGTGGAAGGACCCATGAGTTCAACACCACATACCTTGAGTTTTTATGAAGATTTTGAGAGTGTCTTCAATGGAAGCTTGAAACTTGGAGCAAGAGTCTCTTCAATCTTGAGGAAGGTTTTGGGTTAGGGTTCTTGAGAGAACTTGAGAGAAAATGTGTCTAATATGGGAGAGGTGTTTTGGGAAATGTTTTAGAGATGGGAATTGAACTAATGCTATATAGGAAATAACATATGCCCTTTGGAAAAAAATGAGGTTGGTGAACAGTAAAAACGCTCACTGGAAATTGCATTTCCTGCCGGACAGATTTTACGAAAATGGGAATAACTTTTTCGTCCGAACTCTGAATGAGGTGAAACTAAGTGCGTTGGGTAGCTAACTCAAAGGGCTTTCCATGGATATGTTATGGGCCACCCAATTATTTGTGTGCTAGGAGATATGACCCTCCAAAGTAGACCCTCGAAAAAGCTTCACTTGGAAATTTCGGATTTTGATACGGTTGCTCTAAAATTTGGGTTAGACCCATTTCCCACTCAATTTGACCCCCTAAACAAGAATATGAAGTCGGATTTTCGAAAAACAAAATGGATTTTTAGGTATAGCTTAAACAAGTTTCCGGTAACTTCCGAAGCACATTTTTAGGAACTTTTTTTTTTTTTTTTTTTGGGTCATTTCAATATCTCCCCCTTGGGAACATTCGTCCCCGAATGTGGAAGAGACGTACAAGGCAAGACTTAGTAAGAACATATCAGCCCCAACATGAATGCAAAATTTTTATTTAAACATCACTTCAAGATTTCAAAACTTAGTGTAAAACATCCATAACTCATCAATTTAAATATATATGCACATGAATGATTCAGGGGCTGAAATGTAAGACTCAATGGAGTACAAAGGACTTGATTTAATACCTTAGGCTTGAGTGGAGTATAATAGATAAGGATAACGCCTTTGCATGTCCGCTTCGGCCTCCCAAGTAGCACTCTCCACTTGTTGATTTCTCCAAAGCACCTTAACGGACGCCACTTCTTTGTTCCTCAACCTCTTAACTTGTTTATCTAAGATCTGAACCGGGACTTCTTCATACGTCAAGTTATCTTCTACAACACCCACAACCTCAAGAGGTACAATAGCGTTAGGATCACCAACACATTTCCTCAACATCGATACATGGAATACCGGATGAACTAATTCTATCTCCTTGGGCAACCCCAACTCATAGGCTACTTTACCAACCCTTCTTATTATCTTATAAGGACCGACATACCTAGGACTTAATTTCCCCTTCTTACCAAAACGAACCACACCTTTCATTGGAGAAACTTTCAAATAAACCCAATCACCCACTTTGAATTCAAGATCCCGTCTCCTCACATCGGCATAAGACTTTTGACGACTTTGGGCTGTTTTCAACCTCTCCCTAATCATCCTTACCTTCTCAAGAGCATCCATGACCAGATCCGGACCCAACAAGGCCACCTCTCCAACTTCAAACCACCCAACCGGTGACCTACACCGTCTACCATAAAGTGCCTCAAAAGGAGCCATACCGATACTAGAATGATAACTATTGTTGTATTCAAATTCAATCAAAGGAAGATGATCATCCCAACTACCTTTCAACTCCAAGACACAAGCTCTAAGCATATCCTCCAAGGTTTGAATTGTTCTTTCGGCTTGGCCATCCGTTTGAGGGTGGAAGGCCGTGCTAAGCTTTACCTTTGTACCAAGACCCCTTTGGAATGACTTCCAAAAGTGAGAAGTGAATTGGGCACCACGATCCGAGATGATAGACAAGGGAATCCCATGCAACCTTACCAATTCATGAATGTACAACTTGGCATACTCTTCAGCCCCGTAAGTAGTTTTAACCAGTAGAAATGAGCTGACTTTGTCATCCGATCAACCACCACCCAAACCGAATCAAAGCCTCTTCTAGTCTTGGGCAAGCCCACTACAAAATCCATGTTGATTTCTTCCCACTTCCAAGTAGGTATCTCAATGTCTTGAGTTAGGCCACCCGGCCTTTGATGTTCGGCCTTGACTTGTTGACAACTATGGAAACCCGAAACAAATTTTGCAATGTCCTTCTTCATACCGCCCCACCAATACACATCCCTCAAGTCTCTATACATCTTTGTTGACCCCGGATGAATAGAATAAAAAGAATTATGAGCCTCATCAAGGATTCTTTCCCTCACACCATCCACACAAGGAACACATAATCTACCTTGGTACCTAAGGGCACCATCTCCCCCTTGGGAGAAAACCTCCACCTTACCACTACTCACCGAAGCCTTTAATTCTACCAAAGAAGGATCAAGATCTTGCTTGACTATCACCTCATCAACCAAGGAAGACTTTGAACCATCAACAACAACTACTCCTCCACTATCCACCCCTTCTAACCTAACTCCCAATTTGGCCAACCGATGGACCTCCTTAGCCAACTCTTTACTACCTTCCTCCACATGAGCCAAGCTACCCATGGACACTCTACTCAATGCATCCGCCACCACATTAGTTTTCCCCGGATGATAGTGAACACTCATATCATAATCCTTAAGGAATTCTAACCACCTCCTTTGTCTCAAGTTAAGATCTTTTTGCGTGAACACATATTGGAGATTCTTATGGTCGGTGAAGATATCAACATGCACCCCATACAAATAATGACGCCAAATCTTTAAAGCAAAAACCACAGCGGTCAATTCAAGATCATGGGTTGGGTAATTTTTTTCACGAACCTTAAGTTGCCTAGAAGCATAGGCTATAACCTTACCACTTTGCATCAACACACAACCCAAACCAATACGGGAAGCATCACAATAAACAACAAAACCTTCTAACCCATCCGGAAGTGACAAAATAGGAGCGGACACAAGCCTTTCTTTCAAAGTTTGGAAGCTTTCCTCACACTCATCCGACCACACAAATTTAGCCTTCTTTTGAGTCAACTTAGTCATAGGAGAAGCAAGAGAAGAAAAACCTTCCACAAATCTCCTATAATAACCCGCTAAACCCAAGAAACTCCTTATATCCGACGGGGTCAAAGGTCTAGGCCAATTCCTAATAACATCGGTCTTCTTAGGATCCACCTTAATACCATCCCCCGACACCACATGGCCTAAGAAAGCAACTTCATTCAACCAAAACTCACACTTTTCATATTTAGCGTACAACTTCTCTTCCCTCAATCTTTGGAGTACAACCCTCAAGTGACCCTTGTGCTCTTCCTCACCCTGAGAATAGATCAAGATGTCATCTATAAACACCACCACAGAAGAATCAAGGTAGGGTTTGAAAACCCTATTCATCAAATCCATAAAGATAGCCGGAGCATTAGTCAACCCGAAAGACATCACCACAAACTCATAGTGCCCATACCTAGTACGAAAGGCCGTCTTGAGAATATCACACTCCCTCACCTTCACTTGATGATACCCTGACCGAAGATCAATCTTAGAGAAGTGACTAGCCCCATGCAATTGGTCAAATAAATCGCCAATCCTTGGAAAAGGATACCTATTCTTGACGGTGACCCTATTAAGTTGTCGATAATCAATACACATTCTAAGAGACCCATCTTTCTTCTTCCCAAACAAAACCGGAGCACCCCAGGGAGAATGACTAGGTCTAATAAACCCCTTCTCTAACAAATCTTTTAATTGCTCTTTCAACTCTTTCAACTCCGCCGGGGCCATACGGTAAGGGGGGATAGAAATAGGTTGAGTATCGGGAAGGAGGTCTATACCAAGATCTATCTCCCTTTCGGGAGGGACACCGGGAAGTTCTTTTGGGAAGACATCTAGAAACTCATTAACAACCGTAATAGACTCAATAGGAGGGACTTTAGACTCCACATCATTGACTCTTACAATATGGTACAAGCACCCTTTGGAAATCAACCTATGGGCTTTAATGCAAGAAATGAATTTCCCCTTCACCACAACATCCCGGCTCTCCCACTCAAGGACGGGTTCATTAGGAAATCGGAACTTGACTTTACGAGTCCTACAATCAATAGAAGCATAGTATGCATGCAACCAATCCATCCCAAGAATAACATCAAAATCCACCATGTTCAACTCAACAAGATCACAAGGCTATAACTTATTCAATATGCAAACCGGACAATTTCTATACACTTTTCTAGCAACAATAGAGACACCAATGGGAGTAGATACTTCATACGACTCATGCAACAATTCTGACTCGACATGAAATTTTCTAGCAACTAAGGGGGTAACAAAAAAAAGGGTGGCACCCAGATCAATCAAAGTATAAACATCAAGATCAAGGATTTGCAACATACCGGTCACCACATCCGGAGTCTCATTAACACCTTGTCTACCATGCAAAGCATAAAATCGATTGTACCTTGGGGCACAACTTTGAGAAGCACCTCTACCCAAAGGAGTAGTGTTAGCACTTCGGACCTTGTTGCGGGTCTTGGGACACTCAAACCTCTTGTGACCCACTTCCCCACATTCAAAGCAAGCACCCGAACCCTTCATGCAAGGACCACCATGCTTCCTCCCACACTTAGGGCATACATCCATAGAACTTACTTCACCTCCCCCTTGAGGTCTAGGAACATTGATAGCAAATCCCCGGTTGACATGAGGGTTTCCTCGGCCTTGATGAAATCTAGCACCCTTAGGGAACCTATTCTCCAATCGGGCCCTCTTGGCCTCGTGCCCCCTTCTCTTCCTCAACTTCTCCTCCTCCATTTGCTCGGCATAAGTCATCAACCGAGACAAATCCATATCTCCAATGAGCATAGCGGACCGACACTCCTCACTAACCAAGTCGGATACACCCATCACAAATTTGTTCATCCTCGACCTAGAGTCGGCCACCAAGTGAGGTGCATACTTGGAGAGTTGGACAAATTTGAGGGCATACTCCCTCACACTCATAGCTCCTTGCTTCAAGTTCATGAACTCCACCAACTTTGCCTCCCTAAGCTCAAGAGGGAAGAACCTATTAAGGAAAGCAAGTTTAAACTCCTCCCACAACACCACATAGCCATTACCTTTCTCACCCTTCCATTGATTAAACCAAATTTGAGCAACCCCCTTGAGTTGGTAGGCCGCCAATTTCGCCTTCTCACAAGCACCAACATCCATAATGGTCAAGATTTTGCATACCTCATCGATGAACTCTTGCGGGTCCTCATCCACCTTTGAACCATGGAAGACCGGAGGGTTCATCCTCATGAAATCTCTCACCCTTTCCCCCGGGGTGGTAGCTCGAGGAGCTTGGGCTCCTTGTTGCACTTGGTTAGCTACCACTTGTGCAAGCATTGTGAGTGCATCACGGAGCTCACCATTGGTGGGTGGATCTTCCGGTGATCGGGCCCGTCTTCCCCTCATGTTTGGCATGATGATCTAGCAATCCAAAGAACAAGCGTTAGGGAGGAATCACCTTATTGCACTCTAAGCACAACATAGAACATGAAGAAGGGAAACCTTTCCTAAAACGTTTTGTAGCCTCCAATTCATAGTCGTGGCGCGCTTCACAACCATGATTAGGACTCTACTCAACGAGGTGTGTTGGACTCCGAAGATTTAACAACCTAGTGCTCTGATACCAAGTTTGTCAGGACCCAAGCCTAGGGCCTAGACGTGACATGGCGAATGAGGAACCCGAAGGAACCCCAAACAAGCCTCTCAAACTTGTCATCACACTTCATCGGTCGCGGAAGTACATTCAACATTAAATAACGGGAAATAGGGACTAAGGGCAAACCATTTCAAAATGACATCATAGAACAAGAGTCAAGCTCGTTTGCAAAATACTTGTCCAACGCACACCTCTACATACATAGATAGGACGGGGGCCATGACATACTATCGTCTCCCCTCATAGTCAAAATACAATTGCAAGCTAAAGTCTCAAAACATAGGAGTAGGAAACATAACATAGCCCTCGAATCATTGAGGACTCACCAACAAACTCGGATAAGCACCGTACTAGCCACGTGAATGGAGAGAAGGATCAAGAGTAGCTCCGGTCCCTACATGGTGACATCATGTAGGCAAAATATGCGTTAGTACTTGGAATGTACTAAGTATGCGGGGTGCAATACAACAATAGACAAGGACACAATCGAAATGCAAGAAATAGTTTCATAGGCATAATGAATAACAATATGAGGATGCATGATCAAAGTGAAGTCAAAACATGTTTAAGTAAATCTATACTAATAGTAGATATCATATGTGTATGCATGATCCAACCAATCTATAACCCCAACTTAGGATGGGGGATGCCGTTCACACCCGGACACCCTGGTGGCAAGGTATAAACCCCTCACATGGTTGATGTTGGTCACACCCCAAGCATCCTAGGTGGTGAGATATAAACCTCTCACATGGTTGATGTTGGTCACACCCCAAGCATCCTAGGTGGTGAGATATAAACCTCTCACATGGTTGTCCGGTTCTTTTCGCCCGGACCGGGCATGGTCATGCAACACTTTATATAGGAAATTCCCATTAGGCTCTAATGCAATCTCATGTATGGAATGAACATATACACAAGCTTATATTGTCATCAACACATCTCTGGAATGCCATACATCTCATAACTCAAGCTTTAAAGCATCAATTCACCAATTCTCCATAGTTGGACATTTTGTCAAACACCTTGAAGGCATGTAATGGAATCAAAGAGCATGGAAAATAGGGTAGTAATTATGCAGCCAAACCAGTGAACAACCTACAACAACACCTTTTAACACCCACAAGACCACATGAAAATCTCCACATCCATTCCAAATTTAGATTCAAGTTCTAGAGTCACAACATGCTCAAAACATTCAATTTTCATGTTTAAAATTCAATGTGCAGGAAATTATTACAAAGAACAAGAATAATTTATGAATCTTAACTTAAACCATGAATTAGTGAGTAGAATAGAGTCTAGGCACTATGGGTGGAAGGACCCATGAGTTCAACACCACATACCTTGAGTTTTTATGAAGGTCTTGAGAGTGTCTTCAATGGAAGCTTGGAACTTGGAGCAAGAGTCTCTTCAATCTTGAGGAAGGTTTTGGATTAGGGTTCTTGAGAGAACTTGAGAGAAAATGTGTCTAAGTATGGTAGAGGTGTTTTGGGAAATGTTTTAGAGATGGGAATTAAACTAATGCTATATAGGAAATAACATATGCCCTTTGGAAAAAATGGTCCAACACTTAGAAAAAAAATGAGGCGGGTGAACAGTAAAAACGCTCACTGGAAATTGCATTTCCTGCCGGACAGATTTTACGAAAATGGGAATAACTTCTTAGTCCAAACTCCGAATGAGGTGAAACGAAATGCGTTGGGTAGCTAACTCAAAGGGATTTCCATGGATATGTTATGGGCCACCCAATTATTTGTGTACTAGGAGATATGACCCTCCAAAGTAGACCCTCGAAAAAGCTTCACTTGGAAATTTCGGATTTTGATACAGTTGCTCTAAAATTTGGGTTAGACCCATTTCCCACTCAATTTGACTCCCTAAACAAGAATATGAAGTTGGATTTTCGAAAAACGAAATGGATTTTTAGGTATAGCTAAAACAAGTTTCCGGTAACTTCTGAAGCACATTTTTAGGAACCTTTTTTTTTATGGGTCATTTCAACACTCATACTTCCTTGACGAAGATTAATGAATTCAAGAACCTTTGCCTCCCTCATCTTAAGGGGAAAGAACCTATCAAGGAAAGCAACTTTGAACTTTTCCCAATCGAGAGGACCCTCATCTTCTGGTCCCTCTTCTTTCGATTGGTTGAACCATATTTGAGCAACACCCTTAAGTTGATAAGCGGCAAACTCCGCCTTTTCCACCGGCTTCACTCCCATGATCATTAACACCTTGTAAACCTCATCCATGAAATCTTGAGGATCTTCTTCAACCTTCGAACCATAAAACTTTGGAGGATTCATTCTAGTAAAGTCCCTCACTCTAGATGCTGGCGTACCCATATTTGCACTCACGGGAACCACAAAATCCCTATTGGCTCGGGCTGTCATGGCTTGAGCCAATAATTGAAAATCAGCCCTAAACTCCGCATTAGTTACTTGCTTGGTTAAAGGGTCGGCCGAAGCTTGAGGAGGAGCTTCTTGTTCCACATTCTCCCTCACATTCCTTCTAGCATAAGCTGTTTGAGTAGCTATATCATGTATAACATCGGTTAAGGATTAGGAGAGATGTCTTATAGAGTTAAACTCTATCATACGACTTTAGAGTGATGAAAAAAGTGGAGTTTCCTGAACATCTTGTAGCCTCTCATTCATAAATGTAGTGCATTTTACACTCATGAACAAGAATCTACTTGATGTGGCTTATGAGACTTCCTAGGACCTTTCTAAACCTTGTACTCTAATTACGAAGTTTGCCACGACCCAAGGTAGCCCCTAGGCGTAACATAGCGTATAAAACCTCGAGAGACCCCATACAAGCCACTTAGAAATCATTATACAAGAAATAGAATAAACAGATTTAAAAGACAGTTTTAATATATCAAAGTTTCATAAAGAATAACGGAAATCTAAATATCATCTTAAAGCCATCTAGTACATCAGAATGAATCTGGGCGAAGCTCGTACATCATGTTCAAAAACTGAAAGTAAAGAAAGACTAAAAACAATAAATGTCTTGTCCTCGAAGAATAAGGACTCACCAAAGCTCCAAATCTCCTGAATGAACTCTAGCCACAAAACTAGGAACCTTAACTATCAGAATCTATATTTGGGGAAATGTAGGCAAGAGTATGTGTTAGTACAAAAAATGTACCAAGTATGATAGCCATGTGTAAAACATTTAAAAACATGCTTAACGAGAGATATATCTTCATGAGATGCAATGACCAAGCTAACCATGAGATAAAGAGTTAGAAAACATGAGTCATAAAACATAGTCAATGCACATAGGCATCATATTAAACATGTATGAGATATTTCCTTGAAGTAACTTTAGTTCATCATAGCTTTCTTGTGGGAAGTAGCCTTAATCGACATATAAGACTATAAGCGGTATCATCATAGAATTCAGTGTCTCCCACATCGAAAAGAGTTGTCCTACTTGGCATGATAAGGGCCAATGAACTTCTAGCTTATGTGGATCCACTAGCTAATGTCTATTTAGACAATCCTATATTGGCACATAGTTTATGGGACACGGGTAATCACTACTTTTCCACTCCGTACTAAGCTTAACTTCCATAGACTAGTTCTTATTCATATTCATCTTAGCTCTTAAAGGAACATGGGTAATCGAATCTTGTCCTTACATCATATGACATGGGTAAACACCTCCTGTATTTCAATTAGAATAGCTCCTTAACATTTGTTCATTTTAGGCGAGAACCCTTATTATGTGAGAAAATCTTTCACAAATCATTCTTTCATGTGTATGAGAAATCCTTTCAATAAAACAACCATAAAAACATCATTGATACCTCACTCTCAAAGCATCCTTAAAATATTTACATAAATTTCATGAGAACATGCTTGATTTCATAACCTTTCTTTAAAAATCCGAAACCCATATCAAATGATCATAACTTGGAAAATTACGATAATTACATAGGTTCAGGGGTATTCATCATAAAAACATGAGATTACCTCAATTCATGAATAAGAGATCATAATTCAATCAATTAAATCAATAATGAAGGGAACCCATAACATAGAAGAAAACCCTAACTCAATTTGGGAATTCTAAATTTGAAAATTGGAGAATTTAAGAACTACATGGATGAAAACTATCATACCTCAATGTCAATTACTTAACTTCAATGGAGGAAGTTTGCCATGACCCAGGGTACCCCCTAGAAGTAACAAGGCACGTAGAACCCCGAAAGGATCCATGTAAGCCACTTAGCATATCACAACAAAAGATCATAGAAAAGTACGTATATTTAAAACATTTTTCACTAAAATCAAGGTTTGATAAAATGAAGCGGAAGTCTATTACACTTGTCTCAAACCATCTAATACTTTGAAGGAGTTAGGGAAACAGCCCATACAAAAGTCTAAACATAAAAGAAAGAAATAAAAGAAAAGGGTGATCAAGTCCTCGATGCTATGAGGACTCACCAAAACTTCTCTTCTTGATCTACTATGAACCTAGCCACGAGGATGGAAGTCAATATCGCCGAACCCTACATTTGATAAGAATGAAGGCAAAAAGTATGCATTAGTACAATAATGTACTAAATATGATGGCTAGTATAAATCATCAACATACGCATATAACAGGCATTAGTCAACATAAGACATATACCATAATCATAAGAGACAATAACATAAGTCATAAGCATAATAGACATCATCATGAGACATAGGCTATACACATAAGAGATAACAACACAGTCATATGCATAATCAATGCAATCTAGTTTAACATAACATAAGAGAAACACTTCATAGGCCACCTCAAGGCAAGCTTGTGCAATGCATGGATAAGACCCCATAATCCCACCCATGCTAATCAACTCACTTTAGGTCCTCATTCATCTATTATCATATTTTGATCTCATCCTTAGCTTACTTTTCGTAGACAAGGGAATATTCACCTTTAGTCAAACATGTATTGGAAGGGCCTTTCAAGCTACAATCCAAACTAAGCATACATCATAAGCATAAGAAGAATATATCATAACTACCCTCAAAGCATACTTGTGAAATGCATGAATAAGACCCCATAAATCTCACCCATGCTAAGTAAAGCTTCTTAAGTAACCATAATTCTTAATTCATATTCTTGTTGTGGGAATTAGCCTTAACCGACATAGACCATATGAGCTTAACATGGAATCTGGTGTTACCCACACCGAAAAGGGTTGTCCTACTTACCTAAGGTAGAACCATACTCTTAGCTTATGTCGATCCAATAGCTAAGCAACCTACGGGGGAACGTAGTTTATGGGATAAGGAGATTGCTACTAGAAACCCGGACTCAACTAGTGTAGAAGGTTTCCATCTCATGAGATACATACTTGGGAATCCAGACTCAACTAGTGCAAAAGGATCCCATTTGGAAGACGGACTCAACTAGCGTAAAAGCTTCCATCTCATTTTCAATATCCACTCGGTGCTAAGAATTAATTCCCACAGAGTTCATATTAAGTTTTGACTTAAGTTAATATTTATGGAAGAATTTCTTGACACTCAATCCAACATAATTCATAAGATAGCTCATAGATCATGCGTGATAATAACCTTTCACCGCCCATGTCTTCATATAGATTCAATAGGTGAGAAAGCCTTTCAGCCTTAGAATCATCATATAGTGAGAAAAACCTTTCACATCATATCATAATTATACATAAGTGTATATATGAGGATAACCTTCCAATAACATAACAACTAGATCATAATCATATTCACTTCACTCTAAAAGTGGTCTTAGAGCATGTACATAACCTTCATAAAACATGCATATTATCATATCTTTCCCTTTCAAGGATCAAAGCTCATATCAAATCAACACATCTAGAATGACTACATTAGACATGGATATATTCACAATTCAAGTAATCAAATCACTACATGCATAATCTCATATACTCTTAATATAGGTCATGTGGGTAAAGTCCTTCCACAATAATACCATATACCAATCAACATACATAATAGCTTCACTCTCAAAGCCTTAAAATTCCTAGTTCATTCATATTAGCTTTTACCCTCAAGACCCTAGAAATCACATTCATACTACAAGCCTTACTCTCAAGCAATACTTCACCTGGTCATCATATATACGTAGTTCTTAAGACAATCTAACCACATGGTTCATTCTTAAGCAATTCTAATTATGTATTATCGTATAAACTTAATCTCAACACTACTAATCATGATTCATCATATAAGCCCTAATCTAATCAATTCATGTCTACAAGCTTTACTTTTAAGCAATTCATATCTAGGTGCTCTAATCTCAAGCAATTCATAAAGTAATTCATCAATCTTAGGTCACATCTAAGCTTTAAATTTCCCCTTTCATGACTTAAAACCAAACTATATCAATTTCACCCTAGAATCTTAGGTTAATCAAGAATACATGTATAATCATACTAAAAAAGGAAATTACATCATAACCAATCATAAAATACCATTATATACTCAATTGGATCAACATACAACAATAATACCCATAATATAAGAAGGAACCCTAACTAGAATTGGAGATTCATCTTCATAATTGGGGGAAACATGGGGCCTTTATTGATGAGAGGAATCTATGAATGAATAAGCCATCATACGTTGATTAAAAGTTCAAAAAGGCTTGAAAAATGGAGACTTGACTTGATCTAGCTTGATCCTCTTTTACTTCTTCTTCACATTCTAGAGAGAGAATTGGGTTTCTTTTGGGAATATAGAAATAATGATTTAGGATAACTTAATTAAGGGTCTAAAGTCTTTATACAGGTGGTATTAAATAAGGTGAAATGACATCACTTAATCCCTAATTAATTTCGGAAAGACCCCTTAGTCCCCAACTTAATCGCTTAGTTCCAACTCACTGCCTCACCCGTGAGACCTCAGCCATAGGGCATGGTTTGACCCATGGCTTGTGCTGGTTGCAGTGGGTTGGTGACTGCAGGTTTTTGGACAACCATAGAACCCCCACTTATGGGGTGTGGACTGACCCACGGGGCGTGAGTCCTTCCGTGGTCATTGTTTTGGGCACTTTTCTAAGGGTCTTCCTCAAGGGACCTTGGTTTTTCCGTGAGGGTTGGTACTTTGACGTTCTAACATGAAAACCTCTATTTTAAGTACGGGGAATTATATTCATGACTCTAACCCTCACATCAAGCTCTAGTTTAGCCTACTAGCTTCTTGGGTGTTACAACTGGAGACTTACCTTGGAACCCGAGGTTCAACCCTTCTTCTTCAAGCTTTCTAGAAAGAGAAGTATTTGAGAGGAAAACTTGTTCTTTTATTTTAAATTTTAGGGAATGACTTGAATGAGTTGATTTTGGGGTTAAAATCACTTATATAGGGGTTCTAGGTAAGGGAAAAATGACGTAGTATCAAGATAAAATAATTAGGAAAGGACCCAACTAGCTTGACTTACAACTGACGCAACCACAGATGGTGTCCCTCACGAGCCGTCAAGGACCTCACGGGCCATAGTGGTAGCCATAGTCCTTGATCAATGGCCTGGGGAGAGGTTTCTTGTGGCCTTGCCCCTTCACAACCACCTTGACTATCCGTTTGGATATTCACAAGTTGTCTAGGGGCTCGTGGGAGGAGTTTGACCTTGAGATGGATTCTGTCTCCCCTTCACGGCCACCACCACGGGGCGTGAGGTTCACTACGAGCCGTCTAAAGGCACGTGGAAGGGGAGCCTGATTTAATGTTTCAAGGACACTTCATCAAATTCTAAGTGTCAACGATTGCTAGTCAGTATATAACCCAACTAAATGAGTTAGGGTCGAATCCTATACTAAGCGGTATGTGTTTAAAATTCAATAGGAAAGTACAAATATGCTCAAATCAGTCATAGGAATTAACATTTGTGATTAAAAACATAATTCAAATTAGGGGGTGACACAAATGACAAATAAGGGGGTTTTGGTTTGAAATTATCAACTACAACATCAGCAAATAATATGAAATAACAATAATGAGACGGGTTCTTGGGATGTGATTTGATTATAGGCTAATGTAGACAAATGGGTAATTGCAACTGTTAGGAAATAGCTGAATATTAGTGAGTAAGCTAGACTATAGAGGAGGTAAACTTTCTCTCAAACAATTTACCCCAAATCAAGTCAATTTCTCTCGAACATCGACAAGCATACAAAATAAGAACAACCTAAGCCGTAGTCCATTCACTCTCTCGAGCTGAATGTGTGGAAAATGATTTAGGATTCACTCTCTCAAGCTGAACCTATGACAAACCAATACCCAGAGACCATCAACCAATAATCTTGGTTTTAAAACCTCTCTCTCTCGCAATCCAAAAACATGAAGGTAGAACTGCATTTGCGATATACCGTGAGTTTACGGTATTTTTAATACATTTCACTTAATAGTTGTATGTGTCTAGGGCCATTTTGTATTAGTATTAATGTGTTTTTATCATGTTTTCAGGGAATAAGTTCGGATGCGAAAGTTGAGAGACATAGCTAAGGAATGTACAGAAAAGCCCATCTAAGGATGTGATTCACGGACCGTACATCCATTCACGCTCCGTAGATGATGATCGTAGATGGACTATCAAGGCATGGAAGAAGATTAGGGAATTCTTGACCAAGTTTGGAACCACGGTTGCAATCGACGAACCAGATATTGATCTACGTACAGACCGTGCTGCTGATCCGTCAAATGATTCAGAGAGGGGTTCCAGTACCTGATTTTGAAGATTCTAAGTATAGAGCTACATAGGAGGATACATGGACCATAGATCAATCCACGATCCGTACTGGTGATCCTTTGTTTAGTTCAGAGCTTTGAATATTTTAAAGTTAGAAATTTGCCTAACTCCTGAGTCACACAAAGGACCTACAGACCGTAGATCAATCTAGGGTCCGTAGGTCAGTATCATCGATTGAAACCGCTTCCTGAAACATTATTTCCTTATTTTTTTTCCTTTTTAGTTAGGATTTATTTTTCTATATATAGGGCATGTAAACCTCGTTTTTTGGTGTTAGACTTTATTACTTTTAGCTCTAGTTTTTCGCTTGGGAGATTAACTTCCAACTTTAGCAATTCTTGATTTCCTAAGTTGGTTTTAAATATTTTTACTTTGAAATTCAAGTTGAGATTCTGGGTTTCTTCTACTTATTTCGTAAGTTCATGAGTTCTTCATCTAAAAATATGAATTGTGTTCTTGCTACTATGTGTAACTAAATGCACAACTAGGGTTGTGGGAACCATGAGCGATTAACAAAGTATGAATAGTAACTAAGTAATTCTTAAATAGTGTTGTTGCATGCATTGATAATTCTTTCATTTAAAAGTCTTTTTAACGGTGGCTAATGTTAGAACTCGCCTTGTTGCTACTTGCCGGACCAAGGAGGTAGTTAATAAGAAAAGAATTATCAACATAGATTTAGTGTGATACTATCTAATAGTCTAATGTCATACATCGATGTGATGTCTAATATGAGGTAAAGGTAAGGGTTTGTAAATTATACACACGTAGCCGGACCAAGGTGCGGGGTGAAATTCTCTAGTTGATGGACCAAGGAATTAGAGATACCTAACTTACCAATTTGCATGTAATATACTAGAAAAGGGTTACTATTACTAGGATTACCGCGTTATGAGCTTATGGGGAACACGTACACCCTAGTTTCTCTCTCAACTTGATAACACCTAAAGTTTGATCTTGCTCACTGATTACTGACTTAATTGTCAGAATTTGTTTCACAAATCCCCCCTTTTATTTATTTGTTTTGGAAATACGTTGACTAAACAAATATAATTGTTAGTTAAAGTTAAATCTAAAACACATTCCTCATGGGATCGACCCCAACCTACAAGTTGGGTTCTTTACTTGATAACAATCTCTTATACTTCTTTAGGGAGGTGTAATTTGAGGTGTATCACATTTTGGCGCCGCTGTCGGGGAATAAGGCTTTTAGATTTAGTTTAAATACATTATTGAACTTTAGTCAAATATTTCATAATTTTACTTTTTCTTTTGATTTTGTCTCTCTCAGGTTCCTACTCTAGTATATGCCAAGTACACGGAGTCAAGGAGAATTTCAGGTGTATCACATTTTGTCTCTCTCAGGTTCTTTAGGGAGGTGTAATTTGAGGTGTATCACATTTTGGCGCTGCTGTCGGGGAATAAGGCTTTTAGATTTAGTTTAACTACATTATTGAACTTTAGTCAAATATTTCATAATTTTACTTTTTCTTTTAATTTTGTCTCTCTCAGGTTCCTACTGTAGTATATGCCAAGTACACGGAGTCAAGGAGAACCACTTACTCCCTACGATCCAAAACTGAACAGACTCCACCTACGGTCCGTAGGTGGAGGTCTCCTAGGTGCTGCCAGTTTTAGGATTTTTGTTTATAAGTTAGGGGTCTTAGTTTTAGTTAGTTATTTAATTAGGGATTAATAAGGGTGGCTATTTAACTAATTAAATTTCTAAACCTAACTATAAGAGCCTAAACCTAATATTTTAAGTCATTCAACAAAACCCCCAACTCAAACATCAAAACATAACTTCTCTCTCTCAAAATCTTCTCTCCAAAGAACACCATTGAAGAAGGAATTAAAGGTTCATCTAGGGAACCAAGATCTCGACTTCCTCCATCAATTCTGAAGGAATTTACTAAGTTATGGATGCTCTTCACTATTGGGATCTTTTCCCCAAGAGGCCCTCTCAAATTGGATTTCAAAGTTCCCCAATTTCTAGATTTTCACTCAAATTCGTAGGTCTCTTTATAAAATAGTTTTCATTGCTCTATAATGGTTATTTATGATTATATATGAAGGTTTTTGGATGAATTTAGGGAATACTTATAGTTTTTGAGCAATTCCCCACAAGACCGATGATTTTCCCCTCTTTCTCAAATCTAAACCCTAGTATGTTGTGAATAATGAATGAAGGTTGGGAATGTGGTATGTTTACATGTAATTCATTATTGTATATTTATGTTACCCTATATGAAGTTTGAATGTTAAGAAATTAGGGTTGAATCTTGAAGTAAGCCTTGAGGGCAATGAATGAGGGTTCTCAATATGATGAATTATTCTTGTTTTGAATTGTGATGTTGAGATATGAATCCTTTCCCCACAACCCTAACTATGATCAAGTATGTTATGCTATGATATGATGAAGTATGTTATAATATAATATGTACATGTATGTTATGTTATGATATGAACATGTATGTTATGATATGATTATGATAGTGTTAGTATGTGGAATGGAAGGTACTTCTCATAAACACTATATGACTATGATATGAGGGAACATCTCACATGTTCTTGACTCTTAGGATGAAAGGTTTTCTCACCTAGTGAGTCCATGAGCTAATATTATATAAGTTGGGATGAATGGCCTAAGGGCACTCCCCTATGAACTATAAACTTAAGTGAAGGCTTAATGTTACTGAGAGGTAATTGTGCTTAGCACCGAGTGGATATGATATGAGATGGGTTCCTTCACGCCAGTCAGTTGGTTTCACATTACAGTGTCTCATGAGATGGAAACCCGCACGTTAGTAGTATACGATTTCTAGTAGCAATCGGCGTATCCCATAACTATATTCCCCCGTAGATTTTAGGTTAGTGGATCCACCTAGATAGCTATTATGTTAGTTCTACCTTGGAAAGTGGAACACTCTCTTTTCGGTGTGGGAGTAGAATATCGGATTCCATGTAGCTCACATGGTCTATGTTGGTTATTACTAATCTCCCTATGTTTAATGATATGAACTAAGAAATGAATATGACTTATGAAGATGATTATGAAATATAACTAGGTCTTCTTGAGGGGTACTACTTAGTCTAGGTAAGAGTATGGGACTTTACCTAGACATTGCACAACGGGGTTCTTTAAGGGATTCTTGTATGAGTCCTTTATGTATGGCAACCGATGAATGATGCTAAGGATGGTATCACCCATTATGATGACGAGTCTGTATGTGACTACACTTGTGTCTTCTTGATGGTTCTACTTAGTATATATGAGGGTATGGGACTTCATATGTACATTGCATAAGTGGACTTGAAAAGGGGGTCATGGGTGGTGTCTTTATGGTATGATGTTAATTGAAGTCAATCATGTAAGATATGAACTATGGTTAAGTATGATGTTTCTTATGGTTATGAATGTCTCTTTATCTTATGGTATGGATTTGCTATGCCTTATGTAACGACCCGAGAGCACTCCCTAGCCGTTACATGCGTATTCGACCTCTCGGAGGTCTCATACAACCCTTAGCATTCGTTCATCGCATAGATCATAAAAATCACTAAGAATTTAAAACTTTTATTCAATAAAACCATAAGTCTTCAACAGTCATGAACATTTGAAAATATCAATACGCAAGCTGAACTACAAAGTCTCTTTAGCCAATATTAGACAAGAACTTAAAGCGTACTAAGGGACACGGCCCTTTACGAAAGAAATGAAACTTAAGTGTCTATTACAATGACTAAGAAACTTCTAAACATAGTCCTCGACTCTTGAGGACATACCAAAGACTTGGAAGATTGAATAAATCCAAGCAACTCCAAAGCACAATCTCCTCCTTGTTACCACAACCTACACTTGTAGTAAAATAGAAGAAAGGGGTTAGTACAACACACGTACTAAGTATGAGGATATGCAAAACATGCTAAAAAGGACATTTGTTTCGAAGTTATGCTTTCATGCCATTTTGATAAAATCTCATGAACATCAACATAATAGGCACCTGACAAGTCACAACCAACAATACAAAGTCATATGCTTCACAATACCTCATAAACATACATAACCTATTTACCATTACCTTCTTGCCTTGGATCTCCACCTTAAGTAACCCATAACAAATACCTTTGTGCAATGTATGGGCAACGTCCCATACCATCACCCACACTAAGGCACCACCTTAAGGTCACACAAAGTGCACTTACCATGCATACCTCATCCTTCACCAATTAAGCACATAAGACATATAAGCACATAAGCCAACAAGTCAATTCATAAAACTAGAACACTCATCAAATGTCATCCCAAGACTCACCTAAGTAAGACATGGTGAGGCAGCCCATACTACCTCTCCATACCACACCCAAGTGATCCTTAAGGTTACACAAGATAAACTCCATTCATATCTCAACATAAATCGTTGATTCAACTTAATGCATTTAGACAACTTCATTCACTAATGACATAAGATCATCACATACATTCAATTCAACATAAGCACCTACATTCAACTCATTATGAATCACTTTCACATTAGCATGCTCAAAGACCAACGCTTTAATTAATTATCCCAAAGACACTCATTCATTCATTATTATTACTAAGACACACCAAGATCTCCCTTAAATGTCTAGTGGTGCAATGTCTAGATGATGTCTCATTCCACCACCTATCCTAAGTAGTACATCCTTAAGAGACCCTAGTTCATTCATTCATTAATGTGGGGGAAGAGCTTAAACCGACATAGACTATGGAGCTTGACATGGAGTCCCGGTAGTACCCTTACCGGATGAGGGATCCCCACTTGCCTAAGGTAGGGTCATTCTTTTAGCCTTTACGTGGTAGAGACCACTAGCTAGTCCTATGTGGGCACATAGTTAAGGGGTAGAAGGATTGCTTCTAAATACTCTTATCTCAACTTACGAAGGAGAACCCATCTTAAGTGTTGCTACTAAATACTCACATCTCAACTAACGAAGGAGTATCCACCCATCTTCATATCCTCTCGGTGCTAGACATTATCCTTCACGTAGTTAGGACATTCATTCTTTTAGGGATAAGGATTGCTACTAAGTACTCTCATCTCAACTCACGAACGAGTACCCATCCTAGCCCAACAATCAATCATTTAGGGATAAGGATTGCTACTAAGTACTCTCATCTGAACTCACGAAGGTGTACCCATCCTAGCCCATCATTCATTTAGGGAAGCTCTTGGATTCAAAGATGAGAAAACCTTTCATCTAGGAACCCCATTCATTTAAATGAGTACTTTATGAAACTCCTTACAATAGACCCAACTTTCATTCATTAGCATTAACTCCCATTCTTTTCATTCATTCACACATTCATTCATTCATTCTTCACTAGGTGTGAGAGTAGGTAAACATAGTCTATCCTAGCCTCACCTTCATTACAAGTCATTCAAAGAAAACAACAACCAAGTATAACACATAAAGTCTCTACACAAGGTCACCTTTCATAATCTTAGACCATACACAAATTCACATCATATCACATTACCTTCACATAGTCAACATTACTCAAAACAACAATCGTCCAACTTTGCCTACAAAGCCATGATCACAGCATGCTTATAGTGTAAACACCTCCCCACTTTCAAAAGGTTCAAACCTCACAATTCTAACATCTACAACATATATACATATATATAAAATACTGTAATCAATAATCTATTCACAACTTCATCATCACCATAAACCTTTGGTCACAATTGCCCATTCGAGGCCAACATCCTATATAACATAATTAACCATCAATTCCTCATAATTCAATGTAGAAAAATACATAAATCAATAGCCCATAACAATCTACACATTAATATCACATTATTAGCTCATAATCAATTGACCCACTTTAGACCCAAAATTAGGATTTCAAGATATGCGAAGGTTAATGGAGTTTTTCATATAAAAACCATCAATATTAACATAATTCATCATTTGAAATACTTTCATGCAAGAACCCAAGCTTAAAATTGAAATTGGGGTTTTTAGTGTTTGTTTTGAAAAACATTGAAATCACTTTGATTTGGCTCTTTGATTGAAAGGAGAATCAAAGATAAAATCCCCATACCTTGGTGATTAATTTCCTAGGAATTTGAAGGAGAAATCTGTAGGAACCTATCCCCTAGCTTGAAGTTTCATCAATGTCTTGCATGGAGTTCTAGAGAGAGAATTTATTTGAGAGGGAAGGTTCAATTTGGATAATGAGGTCTAATTCTAGGTTTTGGGGTTTTAACCAACTTAAAATACACTAATATAGGTAGAATAACCGTTTATACTAATTCCTCAAAGTACCCAAACTACCCCTCACTTAGTTGGACCTTTTAAACAAGTCAAATTTGAGTTTTATTTTCACAGATTTCATCGGGAAACAAGTCCGCGACGCAAAGGTGGTCTCACAAGTTTCTGGAAATTAAATTTCAAGGCAGAAGAGTCCACGACACGTTTGTGATGTGGACCAAACTTTTGGCACTTGGTGGAGCTAGTCCGCGACGCGGACATGTTCCCTCTATGAGCAACTTCAGGCTGCCTTGGCAGCTTGTTTGGCCAAGGGTCGGGGTCCTCCTCGAGGACCCTTAGGGTGGTCCCAGGGAGTCGTACCCTAACGTTTTGATCATAAAACATTTATTAAGACACTAGGGTCACCTCCACTGATTTTAGACTCCAAACAACACATATAAACATGAACAACATACTAGAACATACCAACACGTAAAAGACTAGTTTCAGAACGTCTTGGTCTTCCCTTGACGTTTGACTTCCAAATTATTTAAAACTGACTAAAACGACTATTCTTCATTATTTTAACAGGTTATTAATGCATAAAACCCATGTGAAGCTCTACTTTATCCTACTTCATTTTGAGGGGTGTTACAATAACCCCCACTTGGGAAAAATAGCCCTCGAATGACACTTCAAATATTATTGAGTAAAGACTCTAGGACTAGCAGCCCAAAACGAGAATGTAATATCATTACTACAAAACGCATCAAGAAGGAAACATCAACTCCACATAAAAAGCATTACAACAAGACTTTCATGCAATTCAAGGAAGTAGGAATACCATCTACCACTAAATATACACAAAACTTTACCATTTCTCATTTCTTTGGAGGAACTTCCTTCTCCGTACCATATCATGCTCATTACAAAATTTATAGGCTCACCATACAATTTCTGTCAAGAGCATAATCATGCAACATCAAGATCACATTAAGGCATGCTTAACTAGGCATCTCATGGAGCAATTTAAACAATTCTTCATAAATGCATAAAAATCATGAGGGGAAAAATCATGAAAACACATTTATTTATTTAAACAAGAATTCAGCTAAAATATGCACATCGTAAGTAGAATACGGAAACTCAATTCACATAAGACTCCAACATGCAACCTGCTACTAAGAACTCTTTGCTTCAAGCTTGAATTAGAATAGAAGGAAAAGATAAGGATATCAACAACCTTACTACTCAACTCATCATCCCCCATTTAGGGTAAACCCATCTAAGGTTATCATCAAACAACAAAGAAAATTGACTTACCTTCATTTGTTCCATTGTCCTTGTTAGGTTGAAGCATATAGAAACGGTTCCTCTTAGGAGCATTTGGATCCGGGCCATCATGAGCAACTTGATTGGTCTCTTTCCCTTTTACCTTAAGTGTAGGGAAATCTCTCATCTTATGACCCTTACTCCCACATCCAAAGCATCCGTACCGGCAAGACACTTGCCCAAATGTTGCTTTCCACAAGTAGCACACCTAGGCCTCTCAAAAGTAGAACCACCTTCATTCCCTCTTTGAGGTTTAGGGTTAGACACCATATCATTGTTGACAATTGAAGAATCTTTGTTATAGAACCTCTTCTTAGACCTAGATTGGTTTTGTTCATCCGGCCTAGCCCTCTTCAAATCTCTATTCATCTTCCTAAGCTTCGTCTCCTCAAGTTTTTTAGCATAAACCATAAGCCTAGAGATATCCATATCATGATGGAGCATGGCCGTACGACACTCTTCTTCAACCAAACGGAATCCCCCATCACAAACTTATTCATTCTAGCCCTAGAATTTGCTACCAAGGTAGGAGCATACTTAGAGAGTTGGGTAAACTTGAGAGAGTATTCCTTCACACTCATATTCCCTTGACGTAGGTTCATGAACTCAACCAACTTTTGCTCCCTCAACTTTAAGAGGAAAAACCTATCAAGAAAGGTCGTCTTAAACATTCCCCAATCTATTGGGTCATCCCCTATGGGTCTCTCATCCCTCCATTGCTCAAACCACACTTTAGCTACATCCTTGAGTTGGTAGGAAGCCAACTCCACCTTCTCCCTAGGAGTCACTCCCATTGCATCCACAATCTTAAACACCTCATCTATAATGTTTTGTGGGTCCTCATCTACCTTAGAACCAAAGAAGAGAGGAGAGTTCATCCTTGTGAAATCCCTTAACATTGAGGCCACGGTACTCGCAATAGCATTCACCCTAGGCCTCACATCTCTATTTGCTTGAGTAGTCATGGCATGGGCCAGGGAGAGAAAAGCCTCTCTAATCTCCCTATTAGTCATATCCGGGGGAACCACCGGAATCACATTCTCTTTCCCACCTAAAGGAGCTTGATCACCTTGCACTCCTTGGGTTGGAACTCCCCCATCTTCTATCTCCTCTTCCGCTCTCCTCCGGCTAGCCCTCGTATTCATATCGTATAAACACAAGAGATGGATTAGGAAAAGGACACTTATAGACCAAACTCTAAGGCACGACCTCAAGAATAATGAAAGAAAGTGATACTTTTATCGTCCTATAGCCTATCGCTCATAGATGTGTCACGACTCACACCGATGAACATGATTCTACTAGACGTGGCTTTCAAAACTTTGAACCTAAAAGTAATCTTTAAAACCTTATGCTCTGATACCAAGTTTGTAACGACCCGAGAGAACCCCCTAGCCGTTACATGCGTATTCGACCTCTCGGAGGTCTCATACAAGCCTTAACATTAATTCATCACATAGATCATAAAAATCACTAAGAATTTAAAACTTTTATTCAATAAAATCATAAGACTTCAAGAGTCATCAACATTTGAAAATATCAATACGCAAGCCGAACTACTAAGTCTCTTTAGCCAATCTTAGACAAGAACTTAAAACGTACTAAGGGACATAGCCCTTTATAAATGAAATGAAGCTTAAGTGTCTATTACAATGACTAAGAAACTTCTAAACATAGTCCTCGAATCTTGAGGACATACCAAAGACTTGGAGGAGTGAATAGCGTACTTGACCTCGAATGGGTCTCATACAAGCCCTTAGCATAATCATAACATAAGATAATAGAAAAGTATGGAAAATTTAAAACTTCTTCAAAACCATACAATCAAAAATATTTGGTATGTCCCATATTTCGTTATTTCGTTATTTCATAGTCCTCGAATATTTCGTTATTTATTCTATTTATTTCATCTATTTCATACCATATCTGGTCTATTAATTTCATTTCTTCTTCTTCATGTATCTTCTCCCATATTATTCTTCTTATTTCTACTGTTATGTTCTTAAGTATATACAGGACTAATATCTTATGTGTTAACATTATTTCATCATGCAAGTAAGACATAACAAATTTAATACAATAGCAATTTTAGTTTAATTCCTTCATATCATAATCCTGACAAATATCATTCATATTAGATTACTATAAACTAGATTATTTTCAAATATTTTCTTGTCACTGTTAACATCGTACTTTCAAAAGTACTTCCTTCCTCCAGCGCCTCAACTATGTTTACTCCCCTCATGGCTATCCATGCCTACGGTTTCAACTTTAGGATGGCATAGTTGGAAGTTTTCCTTTCTTTCCTCATGTTAACAAACTAGAAAACATTTGATAATAATTCTAGTATATAATAACTAATATAAACCTATTCTATCATTATTATGATATTCAGGAATCAACAGTTTTAGCTATGCATAATCATAAATTTATGTACCTGTGTAGTATCTGCAATTTGATCCATAGCTTTAGCTTTGAAACTGATATTTTTATTGAGAGTATTTTGATTACAAAGAGAGGCTTGCTTTCCGTCTAGAAAGTCTTACCTTAGTTTTGCCCAATGGCCCTCTATTTATGCAGATATAAGTAACCTCACTAGAGTTACTTTATCATACTATAGTTACTTTACACTAATTTACATCTGCACTAAAAGATTCCTAATTCCACTACCTTTACAAAGTAATAGACAAACAACTTTTCTTACAAAATATTACTAACCTAACACGTTACTAACTTTATATAAAGATGTCTTCCACTAGCTCTTTTCTTTACATAAAGTAATCTACTTAGTTTGTCCGCATAGCTTTTTCTTTTTATCTTGTCAGCTTTTGTTGCTTCTTGTTTTTACTCCAGCTGTACGTCTGGGATTACATTATCTTCACCTTGACATTTAGAACATTGATGATCCGGATACTTGTGCCGAATAGTTTTGCAATATCTTGTCATTATTTCTGATGAGATAAAGTTTTTCCTTATAGCTCTTGTAGTTGGCTGTTGCTCAGGTTTTAGTAGACTAAGTGCCCATTGCCTGAGTTCTTCCATATCTGCTTCTCTAAATTCTCGACAATTCGAATATATCATTGTTTGTTCTCTTGAATAATAGCTCCATATTGAATTTTTGTTTAGATAATTGGATGTTAACTCATTTAGGATAGTAGCTAATCCAATAATTCGTTTTCCTGCATAAAATGCCGGTATCTCCACTTTTTGTATTTCGTCTCGTTCTTCTATTTTTTCTGGTATGATCATATCTCTAGTTAATCCAATTTTTATAACTTGTATAATTGGTTTAATTTCATCATAAAGTATCTCGGATGGTGCTGAATAGAATTTTATATAAAAAAGGGTTCCTTTAGTTATCCTTTTGTAGTTCATGAATGCTTTGTGTAGTTCCGGTATCGTAGCTATTTCATCTCCTGTCTGGGTATATACTGTGTTCAGTAATCCATAGTTATAGCAAGTTGCCACTAGATTTGCATTTGTCTTAGGTAAAGCAATTAATTTATTGTATCCTTGTAGAGTTTGGGTAATATAATCTTCGTGTGGATTTTGAGTAGTTTTAGATCTGGGGTTTTTGTTCAAAAAGGTTTGTATTTTGTGGATGTTTTCAATATAGGCTCTGGTTATGTGGTTATAGATCTTCTTGTCTTGGCCTAAGCTATCTTTGTAGGTATTTATTTGTGGTGGTACAAATAAGGGGTTTTGATTTTTGGGTATGACCGGTTTTTCAAATATCTTGTTCATATTTGTATTAACATATCTTTTTTCTTCTTTTGTAGATGATGTGCTACCTGCAGCTGTATATAACAAATTGTTAGATTGGGTTTTTCGGTGTTTCCCAACGTCACCTTCTAGTTCTGGAATTTTCAAGTCTTCCGATCGACTTAGCTCCGCATGTTTACCGTCATGCTGCTGACTTTTCATTTTTTGTATTTCTTTGTCCATGCTATCTACTTTTGTACAAAGTAATGTCATGGCATCAAATATCTTTTCAAGAGTAATTTCTTTGTCTAGATCTGTCTGAGTAGCTCTGTCTTGAGATGTAATCTGCAATAACATTTTTGTTAGTACTTATTACTTCTATTGTAAATGTAAAATTCTGTATATTTAATACTAGTCTTCGTATTTCTTTAGTTGTTACCGAATCTTGTATCTTCCGTGTAATCCACCATTTTACCTGCGTATTATCTGTTCTTACAATAAACTTATTATATACGATGTATGGTTCAAAAGCTAATAAACATTTATATAATGCATATAACTCTTTTCTATTTATTTCCCATTTTATTTCGGGATTTGTAAATGTTCCTGAATAATATCTACAATGATGTTCTATTTTTTCTTTATCATATTTATATTTTAATACTCCTCCATAGCTTATTTCGCTAGCATCTGATTCTACTATATATATAAATTTTTTATTTTCGTCTGGAAAGTATAATTTTGGTAAGTTCCTACATAGTAATTTTATTTTTTGTATCTGGTCTTGATCTTTTTTATCAAAATAATATTCTACATCTTTCTTTAATTTTTTATGTAAAGGCTTAAGATTTTCTGCTAGATTAGGTATATATTCTCGTACTTGGTTTACCAATCCTAAGAATGATTGTAATTTCTTTTTAGTATCTAGTTGTTCCTCAGAATTTATTATTTTTTGTACTATATGGTTTTGCATTTTTATACCATTCTTATCTATTTGTATTCCTAAGAATTCTATTTGGGTTTTCATTATTTCTGCCTTTTTCTTACTTAAACTTATTCCTGAGTGTGTTATTATATGTATAAATTTTTCTAACAATCTTATATGTTCTTCTTCTGTTCGTGAGTACAATAATATATCATCTATGTATACTATACAATTTTCTAGTTGGTTAAAATAATTATCCATAAAATGTTGATATCTACCTGGTGCATTTTTATATCCAAAAGGTAGTACGTTCCATTCATAAAATCCTTGTGGTACTGTAAAAGCTGTTAGTTTCTTAGATTCTTCTTCTAACTTTAGATGGTAAAATCCTGATTTACAATCAAATTTACTAAAATAGTTATAACCTTGTATTTGTCTTACTTTTAGTATTTTGTTTGGTATGGGGTAATTATATGTTTTTGTTTTTGCATTTAAATTTCTATAATCAATGACCATACGACTTTTTCCTCTTTTTTGTTCACTATGTTTGTTTACGATAAATGCTGGACTTGTATGTTTGCTGTTACTTTCTTGGATATATTTATTTTCTAATAGTTCTGTTATGTGCATTTTAAATTCTTTTAAATCTTCAAAATTGTATTTTAATGGTTTTTGAGTGATTATGCTATTTTCATCAATTAGTTCAATTTTTACCTTTGTTTTATGTTTTTCCCATCCTTTTAGAGGATCTTCGCTGTATAACATATCTAATTTTTCTTGGATCATTTTTAATTTATCTATTGAAAATATTATCAATTCTATATTGTGAGTGTTTTCTTTAATATTTTCTAATTTTTGAGTGATTTTTTCACTTCCTTTAATCCATGGTGTGGTTTTCCTATTTTTATTAGTAACTCTTTTTGCTCCTATTTTTTGTTTACATGGTGTAGTAAACCACCAATGTGTCTTTGTTATTATATGTGGATATAATTTTTCTAAAAATGGCATGCCTAAGAGCATATCCTTGTTTATGAACTCATAACTATATATGTCTTCGATAGTTAATATTTTATCCCATATTTGTAACTTTATATTTTTTGCTTTATATGTTATCATGCTTCCTTCATTATTAAATCCTGTTACTACTATAGGTGTTTTTAATTTTTCCCATTTTTCATCTGGTAGACAATTATGTTTACACATATTTGCCTCTGCTCCTGTATCTAACATTGGGGTGTAGTATCTATTATAATAACCTTCTACTATTATCTTTGCAAGTATGTAAATTTTCATAGTGTTCTCTTAATTATAATCTTTTTATTTTTATATGTTATTGTTAATTGTGTATTTTCTAAATTATACGGTTTCATTTCTTCTAACCATTTTATTCCTAATATTATATTATCTTCTTGATATATTTTGAAATCTATTAATATTATTATTCCTCCTATGATTATTTCTTTTTGAGCTGTTTCTTCTATATGCAATAATTCTTTTGGTAATTCAGGGCATACTTGTTCTTTAGAGATTATTTCCTCTTCTGATATTAATTCTCTAGGTATTAAATTTTCTTCTTGTCCAGTATTTATTATGATAATATGCTTTCTTTGTTCTATTATTCCTGTTATATAGTAATGGTATGGCTCGATTGCTTTTATCCTTTGATATTCTACCGATTTTCTTGTGGGTTGGGATATTTCATTATCTTTATCTATATTTTTTATTCTTTTTGATGTACTTATTCTATCACTTACTATTTCTAAATCCTCTTCTATGTCTATTTCCTTATAACTATAATCATTATTATCTATTACCGTTACAATTTTTTCAAAAGGATTTTCTATTTTTATTTTATTAATCTTATTTTTTGCTGTTATCTTATGTTTTGTTGTTAATACATATAGGTTTTTACAGCGGGCTGTAAATATTTTACTTCCTGGGGCTAACTCTATTCCTGACATTTTCCAATATAGTACTAATGATTTATCTATATTTTTATCATTTATTGCGACTGAATAATTAGCACTTATTATGAATTTAAATTTTTGGTATATCAAATTTCCTTTTACTGCACTTATTATGCTTCTTTCTATTGGTTCTATTATTCTATCATCTGCTAAATATATTTCTATCGGTGTATCTATCCCTTCTCTAAAACAAGCTTTTATTAATATTTCTGTTCCACCTAAGTGTACGTATTTTATGGGATCTTTAGCTTTAATTTCTTGTATTTCTTTATTTATTATTCGTTTATTTATTATAGGTATTCTTGCTTTTCCTTGAGTATATTTACAATCTATTATATGTTCTTTCTGACTTACTACATAGTACTCTTCTTTTTGTCTCTTAAAAGTATTTCTTATTAATGGTATCTGGAATATTTTTTCTACGCTAAGATCTAATTCTTTTCCTTTTATTTGTTCAAATATGTTGACATCAAATATTATTTTTTGTTCTGTAGATTCTTCATCTGTATATTCGTCTATATAACACATATTACATATGGCTAATTTTAACATTAAATTTCTATTTAACTGTTTTTCTTTATTCTGTTCTTCTACTTCTGTAGTTGTGCTACTGAATTCATTTCTTATAGCTATTTCATATTTATTTAATATGTCAATTGGTGTAGTTGCAATCTCCCCATCTATTTTCTTATTGTTTCTTAATGTTTTTATACTTTCTTCTACTAAATTTTGTAACCATAATTTTACTGTTCCTATAAATGTTCTTTCTATGTATCCTGGTACTTCTGTCATTCCAATTTTATTATCTATTAATTGTTTTGATATATAGCCTATCCATAATTGTATTGTTTTATTTATATCTGCTACGCAATCTAAATCTAGAAAGCCATTATTTTTGGATGTTGTGGATGGTGTCCATTTTTTATTTTTATTTAGTCGTTTATTCCATAAACTATCATATCTATCAGATTCTTCATAACTAATCGTGTAATATTCAGAACTCATTGTTTTTGGGTTTTTTACTTCTGTGCTTGTACTTCCCTTATTTTTTATTTCTTCTGTATTTACTTCTATTGTATCATCTTCGCCTATTTTTTCTAATATTTCTGTATATGTTTCACTTATATCTGAGCCTTGTTCTGAGCAATTTTCTTCTTCTATATCAACATTATCTATACTTATATCTGAGCAATTTTCTTTAAAGTTTACTACACCATGTAAACAAAATAGATATATTTTCTTCTTCTATATCTCTTAGGCATGCCATTTTTAGAAAAATTATATCCACATATAATAACAAAGACACATTGGTGGTTTACTACACCATGTAAACAAAAAATAGGAGCAAAAAGAGTTACTAATAAAAATAGGAAAACCACACCATGGATTAAAGGAAGTGAAAAAATCACTCAAAAATTAGAAAATATTAAAGAAAACACTCACAATATAGAATTGATAATATTTTCAATAGATAAATTAAAAATGATCCAAGAAAAATTAGATATGTTATACAGCGAAGATCCTCTAAAAGGATGGGAAAAACATAAAACAAAGGTAAAAATTGAACTAATTGATGAAAATAGCATAATCACTCAAAAACCATTAAAATACAATTTTGAAGATTTAAAAGAATTTAAAATGCACATAACAGAACTATTAGAAAATAAATATATCCAAGAAAGTAACAGCAAACATACAAGTCCAGCATTTATCGTAAACAAACATAGTGAACAAAAAAGAGGAAAAAGTCGTATGGTCATTGATTATAGAAATTTAAATGCAAAAACAAAAACATATAATTACCCCATACCAAACAAAATACTAAAAGTAAGACAAATACAAGGTTATAACTATTTTAGTAAATTTGATTGTAAATCAGGATTTTACCATCTAAAGTTAGAAGAAGAATCTAAGAAACTAACAGCTTTTACAGTACCACAAGGATTTTATGAAGGGAACGTACTACCTTTTGGATATAAAAATGCACCAGGTAGATATCAACATTTTATGGATAATTATTTTAACCAACTAGAAAATTGTATAGTATACATAGATGATATATTATTGTACTCACGAACAGAAGAAGAACATATAAGATTGTTAGAAAAATTTATACATATAATAACACACTCAGGAATAAGTTTAAGTAAGAAAAAGGCAGAAATAATGAAAACCCAAATAGAATTCTTAGGAATACAAATAGATAAGAATGGTATAAAAATGCAAAACCATATAGTACAAAAAATAATAAATTCTGAGGAACAACTAGATACTAAAAAGAAATTACAATCATTCTTAGGATTGGTAAACCAAGTACGAGAATATATACCTAATCTAGCAGAAAATCTTAAGCCTTTACATAAAAAATTAAAGAAAGATGTAGAATATTATTTTGATAAAAAAGATCAAGACCAGATACAAAAAATAAAATTACTATGTAGGAACTTACCAAAATTATACTTTCCAGACGAAAATAAAAAATTTATATATATAGTAGAATCAGATGCTAGCGAAATAAGCTATGGAGGAGTATTAAAATATAAATATGATAAAGAAAAAATAGAACATCATTATAGATATTATTCAGGAACATTTACAAATCCCGAAATAAAATGGGAAATAAATAGAAAAGAGTTATATGCATTATATAAATGTTTATTAGCTTTTGAACCATACATCGTATATAATAAGTTTATTGTAAGAACAGATAATACGCAGGTAAAATGGTGGATTACACGGAAGATACAAGATTCGGTAACAACTAAAGAAATACGAAGACTAGTATTAAATATACAGAATTTTACATTTACAATAGAAGTAATAAGTACTAACAAAAATGTTATTGCAGATTACATCTCAAGACAGAGCTACTCAGACAGATCTAGACAAAGAAATTACTCTTGAAAAGATATTTGATGCCATGACATTACTTTGTACAAAAGTAAATAGCATGGACAAAGAAATACAAAAAATGAAAAGTCAGCAGCATGACGGTAAACATGCGGAGCTAAGTCGATCGGAAGACTTGAAAATTCCAGAACTAGAAGGTGACGTTGGGAAACACCGAAAAACCCAATCTAACAATTTGTTATATACAGCTGCAGGTAGCACATCATCTACAAAAGAAGAAAAAAGATATGTTAATACAAATATGAACAAGATATTTGAAAAACCGTTCATACCCAAAAATCAAAACCCCTTATTTGTACCACCACAAATAAATACCTACAAAGATAGCTTAGGCCAAGACAAGAAGATCTATAACCACATAACCAGAGCCTATATTGAAAACATCCACAAAATACAAACCTTTTTGAACAAAAACCCCAGATCTAAAACTACTCAAAATCCACACGAAGATTATATTACCCAAACTCTACAAGGATACAATAAATTAATTGCTTTACCTAAGACAAATGCAAATCTAGTGGCAACTTGCTATAACTATGGATTACTGAACACAGTATATACCCAGACAGGAGATGAAATAGCTACGATACCGGAACTACACAAAGCATTCATGAACTACAAAAGGATAACTAAAGGAACCCTTTTTTATATAAAATTCTATTCAGCACCATCCGAGATACTTTATGATGAAATTAAACCAATTATACAAGTTATAAAAATTGGATTAACTAGAGATATGATCATACCAGAAAAAATAGAAGAACGAGACGAAATACAAAAAGTGGAGATACCGGCATTTTATGCAGGAAAACGAATTATTGGATTAGCTACTATCCTAAATGAGTTAACATCCAATTATCTAAACAAAAATTCAATATGGAGCTATTATTCAAGAGAACAAACAATGATATATTCGAATTGTCGAGAATTTAGAGAAGCAGATATGGAAGAACTCAGGCAATGGGCACTTAGTCTACTAAAACCTGAGCAACAGCCAACTACAAGAGCTATAAGGAAAAACTTTATCTCATCAGAAATAATGACAAGATATTGCAAAACTATTCGGCACAAGTATCCGGATCATCAATGTTCTAAATGTCAAGGTGAAGATAATGTGATCCCAGACGTACAGCTGGAGTAAAAACAAGAAGCAACAAAAGCTGACAAGATAAAAAGAAAAAGCTATGCGGACAAACTAAGTAGATTACTTTATGTAAAGAAAAGAGCTAGTGGAAGACATCTTTATATAAAGTTAGTAACGTGTTAGGTTAGTAATATTTTGTAAGAAAAGTTGTTTGTCTATTACTTTGTAAAGGTAGTGGAATTAGGAATCTTTTAGTGCAGATGTAAATTAGTGTAAAGTAACTATAGTATGATAAAGTAACTCTAGTAAGGTTACTTATATCTGCATAAATAGAGGGCCATTGGGCAAAACTAAGGTAAGACTTTCTAGACGGAAAGCAAGCCTCTCTTTGTAATCAAAATACTCTCAATAAAAATATCAGTTTCAAAGCTAAAGCTATGGATCAAATTGCAGATACTACACAGGTACATAAATTTATGATTATGCATAGCTAAAACTGTTGATTCCTGAATATCATAATAATGATAGAATAGGTTTATATTAGTTATTATATACTAGAATTATTATCAAATGTTTTCTAGTTTGTTAACATGAGGAAAGAAAGGAAAACTTCCAACTATGCCATCCTAAAGTTGAAACCGTAGGCATGGATAGCCATGAGGGGAGTAAACATAGTTGAGGCGCTGGAGGAAGGAAGTACTTTTGAAAGTACGATATTAACAGTGACAAGAAAATATTTGAAAATAATCTAGTTTATAGTAATCTAATATGAATGATATTTGTCAGGATTATGATATGAAGGAATTAAACTAAAATTGCTATTGTATTAAATTTGTTATGTCTTACTTGCATGATGAAATAATGTTAACACATAAGATATTAGTCCTGTATATACTTAAGAACATAACAGTAGAAATAAGAAGAATAATATGGGAGAAGATACATGAAGAAGAAGAAATGAAATTAATAGACCAGATATGGTATGAAATAGATGAAATAAATAGAATAAATAACGAAATTATAGACTTTAATTTAAGTGATTTAGAAATCCAATATTCAGATTGAAATGAAATACGAATACTTACAAAATTGGATAGAAATAATGAAAGATATAAAAGTAGTAGATCAATTAATGGAAGGAAATTTATATATGTATCAAAGAATCCAAGATATATTATATTTAGAATACATCATAAATAATATTAATGAATTATTCAGGTTGAAACGACTATCAGAAAAATATTACGATAAATATTATTATATATTACCATGATCCAGGTTCCGCAGCAAAAATTGGTATCAGAGCCAAATAAGTAAAAATGGACGATAATATTGGCATTCTAGGAATGATATTCGAATTAAAATAGGCACATACATATGCAATTACAATTCAGAGAGGCCCTTCACATTTCACTAAGATAAAATTAATTCCAAATGAGTACAATTACAAAAATATGAATTCGGTGTTCGGAAAATCAATCTTTAATGCCAATTAAATAAGTTGAAAAGTTATGCAACAAAGAATCCAACTCTGAACACAGAAGCAACAACTATAAAGCGATAATAAAGCAAAAAGACAGGAAATCATAATGCGGGTGTGAGTTTGGAAAGTTCAAAAGTGAGGGAATGTGAAAGATTTTGAACTTTTGAACTTTTGGCCTTTAAAATCGTCCAGTTCTCACCCATTCGGAGACATAAGTTTCCCTCACCGACCCACTCAGCGACTCGCCGAGTTTGATAGGACCTCAACTGGAAACCGTGATCGGAGTCGTGGTTTGAAGATGATGATTTGAAGATTCATTCGACAGAGAAGGGTGTCTTGGTTGCCGATACCGAGGTTGAATGAATCATTCCACCTGGCAACAGCAAAAGTGGAGTTTCAGTTAATATGGGGTCCAAACGGCCAAGGAGATTCTCCAATTTACTCCTGGGCTCGCCGATTTTAACATACTCCAATTTCAAAATTCCATGAGTCTAACGACGTTCCAAGTTGGGCTCGTCGACCTATTCGATGAGTCACTGATTGGACTTTTGTCTTGCCAATTGCATCTTTTTAAACACATTCCACACTTTAACCTGCATAATCAACACACCATTACGTTTCATTCTTGGGGTTTTCCTCATTGTCATAAGGCAACCCTTTTTGTTGCTTTGGGTAGAGACAAGACAACACTTGGTCCATTTGGGACTCTAGCAGCTGAATGAACATGGAATGGGAGGTTTTCATCTGGTTTAGCATTAAGACATTCTCGTTTATCTCCTTCAACACTCTGTCATGCTCTTCGACTTTGTGGAGAATGAGTGAGAGGACCTCTTCAATCTTCCCACTCTCATACTCCTTGGAGTTTTTGCGCTTATGAGGGGGATGTACCTATCTTTCTTTTTGTACATTTCTTCCATTTCGATGACTTTCTTAGCCAAGAAATCTAGCTGAGTCACCAATGTGGCCAATTCTTGGTCTTTTGTTGTTTCCTTGTTGGTCTCAATTATGTCATCAAGGAGTCTGGTTGCTGCCTCATATGGTAGTCATAGCAGACTACTCGGAGAGAGTTGGTCAACTACTCCTCTATGTTCAAGACGAAGACCTCTGTAGAAGCATTCCAGTAGCATCTTATCTTGAATTCCATGAGTTGGGCATTGCTGCAGTAGTGCCTTAAATCTTGGCCACAACTCATGGATAGTCTCACCCTTCAATTACTTGAAAGTTAGGATGTTATCCCTAAGAATCATCAATCTCAATAGAGGGTGGTCCATTTGGTCACCATTGCTACAAAATTTTCTCATTTCTTCTATTCAAACACAAACACAACAAACCAAAACTAAAAATAAGTAGATTCAACTCTAACTAACAAGAACAAAATTCAACTTAACTAAAAAATCTTAACTAATACCACTCCCTGGCAGCGGCGCCATTTTGATTTAATGTTTCAAGGACACTTCATCCAACTCTAAGTGTCAACAATCGATAGTCAGTATATAACCCAACTAAATGAGTTGGGGTCGAATCCCACAGGGAGCGGTACATGTTGAAGATTCAATAGAAAAGTACGAATATGCTCAAATCAGTCATAGGAATAAACATTTACGATTAAAAACATAATTCAAATTAGGGGTGACACAAATGTCAAATAAGGGGTTTTTGGTTTGAAATTATCAACTACAACAACAACAAATAATATGAAATAAGAATAATGAGACGGGTTCTTGGGATGTGATTTGAATATAGTCTAATGTAGACAAATGGGTAATTGCAACTGTTAGAAAATAGCTGAATATTAGTGCCTAAGCTAGATTATAGAGGAGGTAAACTTTCTCTGAAACAATTTACCCTTAATTAAGTGAATTTCTCTCGAACATCGACAAGCATACAAAATAAGAACAACCTACACCTTAGTCCATTCACTCTCTCGAGCTGAATGTGTGGAAAGGGGTTTAGGATTCACTCTTTCGAGCTGAACCCATGACAACCCAATAACTACAGACCATCAACCAATAATCTTGGTTTAAAACCTCTCTCTTGAGCAAGACTAAACACGAAGGTAGAACTGCATGTGCAACTACAATTCTTTAGATTAAACCACAATTACTGATTGAAATCACATCTAAACAACATTTAAACTAACAATTAGCAATATCTATAAGCTAAATTAGCCCATAATCACATAATCACACCCCAAGAATTGGGGTTTTAGCTAGACATCATAAAAAGATAAAAATCATTACCAAATTGTGTTTACATGAACTGGGTAAGATTAATTTCATCTTTACAAAGGTCCAAATTGAAAAATTTCAAAGATCAACTTCCAATTTCTCAAAAATGGAAAACTTCAATTCATCAAAGCTAAGGAAAACTTAGCCTCAATACTCAGAGTTCAAACTCCAAATGTAAAAGAAAATAATAATGATAATCGATCTCTCCCAGATAATATGTTTAAAAATGTATTTATAGTTGCCAAAAATATGTTGTGAAGGGCCTTTTAGTGCAGTAAGTCGGGCTCACCGTTCAGCTCAGTGATTCGCCCTTTGGTCAGTTCCATCACCTTTCTGCTTTGACCTTCAACATCCTCATGTTCTGTAACTTTGGATGATCTAACTTTGCATTGTGGAATCACTCACCGACTCGCCAATTACTCTTTTCTCTCCCCAACTTGATTTTCTCCTTTAGGGCTTGGCACACTGGAACTTTAGGTGAAATGGTGGCCATTCGGTGACTCACCAAAGAGACTTGGCGATCACCAGACATTCATTTCTTCGTTCTTTCAGCTCGCTTCGTCCCTTTTGCAAATTAGTGTCCATGCTTTGTTCCTCAATCCAAATACCTGGAAAACAAGGATTTTTCATCAGTTATTGGCACAAATTAAGTATTTGAGGACATTAAATCTATCCAAATAAAGCCCTAAATGAGTCCAAATCGTGGACTCATCAGAGATCCTCTTTGCCAAGCACTAGAAGGATCCACGAGCACCACCATGAGCCGAGGTCCCCTTCATAGCCCGTGAAGGGATCTATGAAGGGTACCATGGTTCAGTTATGGGCTAGTGACCTCTCACTTGACTACCTTTTCTAGACTTCTTGATTCTGAGGTGTTATAGTATGCTAAGTTTAACAAATGTGTATTTTGGTTGAGGTCTGTTTCTTGAATTGGCCATATTTTCTCCAGTGAAGGTATTCAAGTCGATTCTAAGAAAATCAAGGTGGTTAAGAATTGGCCTAGACCTTTGTCCACTTCAGGCATACAAAGGTTCTTGGGTTTAGTGAGTTATTATAGAAGGTTTGTGGAAGAATGTTCCTCTATTGCTTTGTCTTTGACAATGTTGACTTAAAAGAAAGTGAAATTTCTATGGTTGAAAGCTTATGAGAAAAGTTTCCAAGGGTTGAAGGATAGACTCACTCCGGCCCCTATTTTGACTTTACCAGAATAATCAAATGGTTTTGTGGTTTATTGTGACACTTCAGGAATGTTCTCTGTTGTGTTTTGAAGAAACTATTCAAGGCAATTAAAGGTGCATGAAAAGAATTATCCGACTCATGATTTGGAGTAGCGCTGGTGTTTTTTGCTCTAAAGATTTGGAGACATTACTTGTATAGTGTTCATGTAAATGTGTTCACCAACCACAAGAGCTTGAAGTATGTGTTAACTCAAAAAGGATTTGAATCTTTTCCAAAAGAAATGGCTTTAGTTGTTGAAAGATTACGACATGAGTGTGCTATATTATCCAAGTAAGGTGAATGTGGTGGCCGATGCTCCTAGTCAATTATCACTGGTAGTGTTGCTTATGTTAAAGATGATAAGAGGGAGTTAATTCGCGATGTTCATAGTTTGGCACAATTGGTGTTCAATTGGTTGATTCTAATGAGGGTGTTGTTGTTGTTTGTAATGGTTCGGAATCATCTTTTGTATCAGATGTGAAGGCTAAGCAAGATCTTGATCCGGTATTAGTTTACCAGAAGAGTTTGGCTTTTGAAAAAGCCATTGAGGATTTCTCCCAAGGGGGATATGGTGTCCTTCGATACCAAGGTTGGTTGTGTTTTCTGAATGTTGATGAGTTGACAAATGAAATCCTAATGGAAACTCATAGTTCTTGGTATTCTATTAAGCCGGGAGCCACCAAGATGTATCGTGACTTGGGGGAAGTCTATTAGTGGAATGGGATGAAGAATAATATAAATGCCACCAAGTGAAAATTAAGCATAAAAAAGTGAGTAGTTTGACTCAAAATATTAGTATTCCTACATGGAAATGGGAGGATTTTAATATGGACTTCATTATCGGTTTACCTTGCTCTCTTTTGGATTCATGGGTTTTAATCGTTCTTATGTTTCCATATGCATGCATGTTCATGAAGATTTGATTTATGATGTTATAATTTAGCTTAGAGTGCTTCTCCATGTTTTATGTGCATTTTGATGAAATATTACATTCATGTTGGGTTATTAGCTCCCTCCTATTCTATTCATGCTAAGTTGAGTCCCATTCGAGAATGAATGTCCCCAATGGGGGAGAGATATTGTAACACCTTAGAAGTTGGGAAGTCAAAAGGTAAAGAAAAATGTAGAAAACTAACTGAGGCAGGTTCTACAAGTCCAAACTACAGACCGTAGGAAGATAATCATAGAACCAAAGTTGAGTTTTGGGAGATTTAGTTTCTGAAGATTGGACCTACGACTTGATAGGATGAACTGTAGAATATTTGATGGTTCGTAGGACTAATTCTTTGGATTGATTCAGGGATTTGATATAGAATCCCAGGTCTATAGATGGTTTTGACAAGTCGTAGTTAGTTCTCTGGGCAGTAGGAAGGTTCAGTAGAAAAGTTTTATACTTAGTAAAATTTTGGAGTGAAACTTGGGTTTTACAAATGAGCTCCACGGACTATAAAATGGTCTCATATGAAATGCTTAAATAATTGGGAATCTGAAGTAGTTTATGCGACTGACTAGGATGGTCCGTATATATTCTTATGGGCCATAGGTCCCAATAGTAGTATCAATCTGGTAGTTGTTTTAAGGTATTTGGGTATTTTTCCAAACTTCTAATTCCTATACTACGTCATTTTGGCCCTAAAACTATCCTTCACCCTTAGAAATTTCCTCAACTCTTTCATTCCCTCAAATTCCCAGATCCTCTCCAAGGTTTTCTTCGAAATCCTCTTTGTAGATCAAGGAAGAGGAAGCTAGGGTTCTTCAAGTTTAAGTCTTCGTTCTTCACAAATATCTTAGGGCTTCAAAATCAAGGTATGTAGGGAGTTAAACAATGGATTCCATTCATCCATTGAGTCCTAAAGTTTCTCCAAATCCTCTAATTTAATTTTCCTAAATTGGTTAAGTTTTCATATAATTAGTCATGTGTTCTATTTGTATGGATTAAATTCATTGATTTTGATCTAATTTTGATGATTTAGACTCAATTACATGCTTTTCAACTAATTCCTTGTGAACCTATGCATTGATCAGAATTTTGACTATGAACCCAAATTTGCATGAACTTATGCATGAATTATGAAAGAAAAAGGGTTTGTGATCTAGTTTGCTTTAGATTAGCATCAATGAAATTGTGAAAGGTTTTATCACATTAATGAATCATGGTTTGGTAAAAGGTTTTCTCACTTATACTTGATTCAAGATTTAATGAGCTACTATATGATATTAGCTTGGATTAATAACTTAATATATATATATATATATATATATATATATATATATGTTTACGACTATTCCATTGGAATTTAACTTAGAACCGAAAGAACAATTGAGGTGGACGCTCTAATAGGGTAGTCTTTGGTAGCAACTTCTAGTTCAAACTACATGCCTCAATAGGTTTTCCTTAAATGTCCTAGCTAGTGGATCCACATATAGCACATGATATGATAGCTCGCATGGTATGATTTTGGTAAAATTTAATATCCCACAAAATTGAAATAAGTTTCTTTCAATGATTTATGAAGCTTCCTTTATGATTTTACTATTCATTAACCAAGTTAATTATGCATAGTTCTTCGTTAATGATTTAACTATGCTTAGATTGATCATGCATATCATGTTTTCTATTATGTCCCCTTATGATTGTGTTCTCATATTTTATTGCATTTCCCTCATACTTAGTACATTCCATGTACTAATGCATACTTGCCTTCATTGTTTCATTAATGTAGGGCGTGGCGATTCCTCTCCTACTTCCAGTTGATCATCTTAGAGATTGAAGACTTGGTGAGTCCTCATACTTCAAGGATAATTTCCCTTGTATTGCTTTCCTTATATTTTAGTTTCAGACTTTGTATGTGGTGTATGGGTTTCCTTCCGACCACTCTTTGATGTAATAGATGACAGATGTACCATGAATTTAAAGTAACTATAACGCTTTAAACTTTAAACTTTGCATGTGTCTTATGCATTTGTTAGTAGATGTGATTGTGTTTTACGTGTATTTTGCAGAAAAATAGGTTTTTGAGTAGTTCGGGTGAAAAGAGTTGAAACCACAACCATTTTGGTGATTGGCGAATCAACTTATGAGCCATAGATTTTTCTATGAGCTGTAGGACTGAGATCCCATTTGGTTTGACTTAAGAGAAGTAGTTTTTAAGTAAAAAATAAAAAGTCAAAATGAAATGACTTTTAAGTCAAAAAATAAAAAGTAGGGGTATACGTAGTTTTGATTTTTGATTTTTATCTTACGTTATTTTTTACCTTTCCAAACACTTCCTAACTTATTCTAAGTCAGTGTTTTGACTTATTTTGAGTTATTTTTATATTTGTGAAACACTTTCTGAAGTAAAAAATGAACTAAAAAGTAGGTTTGACCAATTTTTAAGCCAATCCAAACACCCTCTGAGTCATGACTGAAGCACTGCATATTGAGGCAAAATTTAAGACGACAGAAGCAAATGACAAACCATAGGAACTTCTACAAGTTGTAGTAGCTAGTGGTAGGAAAGTTCAGAGATGTTGTGTTCCAGTACTTGAATGAAGAAAAGCCAGGATAGATCATACAAAGTTCTATGGGTCGTAGAACATACCCGTAGAAAAGTGAAGAAGTTAAGAATTCGAGTTGTGGTTTTACTGAAGGTTCCTACAAATCGTAGGAATTTTACGAGTCATTGGAACAAATAGTAGGATCGACTCGCAAGACGATTTTTCCTAAATTTATTTTTTCTACTTTATTTAGGATTTGATGTTGATAAATATTAGTTGTAATTTTCATTTCGGGATTTAGATAGTTTGATATTTTTGTTTTTGGCTTTGAGAATTAATTTGTGAACACTTTGTCCATTTTAATTCTTGAAGCTTTGGTTTATAATACAACCTTTTGTTCAGCAATTTAAGATTCCGGATTTCATCTACTCTAATTGTAAGTTCATGCTTTATTTTACCAAACATATTATGAATTGTTATTACCCAAGCATGAGTAGCTAAATCCACAACTAGAGTTGTGGGAACCATGAGTAATTAGCAATGTAGACCTAAGAATTAAGTAATCCTTGAATAGTATTTATGCAAGTATTGTTGATCTCTTCATTTTAATTGCTTTTTAACGGTAGCTAACGTTACAACTCTCCTTATTCCTACTTGCCCATCCAAGGAAGTAACGAACGAGAAAAGAGATTAAGCAAATTAGATTTAGCGTTGATAATCCACTATCTAATAGCCTAGCCTAAAGATGCGAGGGCTAATCTAGAGTCAATGGTAAGGGTTAGTAAAGCATACACCCTTATACCGACAAACTTGCATGGTAAAATTCCCTACTTGGACACCAATCACTTAGGAATGATATATAACTTAGCGACATTGCATATCAAACGTAATTTAAGGGTTACTATTATAAGTTTTACTTCGTTAAGAACTTATGGGAAACATGTACAACCTAGTTTCATCTTCTATTGATATTACAAAATGTGGAATCATGTTTCTTGGTTACTTGTTACTGAAATCAATCAATTAATATTTTATGTTACAAAACCCCGCTTTTTACGGAGATAATCTGACTATAAGTATAATAAACAAGTTAATTGGCCTAGTCTAGACATTATTTCTCGTGGATTCAACCCTAAGTTCTGTTAGTTCTTTATTTGAAAAGCAACCGCTTATACTTCTTTAGGGAGGTCTAATTTGGGCGTATCAAATTTTTGCGCTACTACTGGGAATAAGACTTTTAAATTAGACTAATTTTGTCATTGCACTGATAGTCTATTATTTCTTTATTTATGTTTTTGTGTTGTTTTCTACAAGTATTAATTGCAGAGTTTCCCAAGTACACAGGGTCAAGGCAATCCCCTTACCCCTTACGATCTGGAATTAAGAAAAACTTTGCGATGGCTGGATGAGGTCGGAATCTAGGAGTGAACAATGATCCAATCGTAGAGGGTCAAAATAATAACCCTGGAATTCAACTTCATGGACTAGTGCAGGTATTAGTTAACAACCATAACAATCATGTGTTAATGAAAAATCAGTTAGCACCCGATGTGCGTAATAACTATATGGTTGACCATAATGTCATTGGATCCAGAAGTGTTATTGTAGTATCCCCATTGCCACCCGGTCATACATTTGTTGTCACTAGTAGTATGATGCAAATGCTCATGTCAAGATGGTTGTTTGCAGGGTTACCATTTGAAAATTCATTTGCTCATTTGAGTAAAGTTATTAGTTTTTGTAAGAGTAATGTGGGAAGATGATGAGTCCACAAATCGGACTCATTTAGAGCTTTATTTTAATATAAATAGTATCCTTGAATGCTTGTTTTATCTCAATACCTGATTAAAATGCTGAAGTTTCAGGTATTTGAAGTTTCAGTGGAAGCATATACACTTAGGCGCAAAAAAGAGAAAATAGGGCTAAAAAGAACAAGAAATGGAATCCTGCGGATCGTCGAGTTCAACTTGGCAAGTCACCGAAATGACATGAACCGCCCTTCATTCCGGTACGCGAAGCCTTGAAGGAAGTGGATCAAAAGGCGAGGAAAGGAGCAGTCGGCGAGTCACCGATCAGTTCCACGAAGCAGTTCTGTACCGCCCAATGATCCAGAATGCGAGGATGCTAAAGGCAAGACAATGAAGGCGATGAGCTGACCAAAAGGTGGATCGCCGAGTTCATCGATGATCAAAACTAATGTCACCGAACAATCCTCCGCAACACAATCTGTGAAACTATAAATACTAGTTAAAATTATAGTCTTAGTGTGGAACAATTATTATTATTATTTTCACTTTAGAACATACTTTAGCAAATATTTTTCTCTCAAGTTTGGAGAGGGTTTTGTGGAGACTTGAAGAAATGAGTTTTTCTTCCCCAAGTTGGAAGTAGGTCTTCTCTATTCATTGTCCTTTGCTTAATTTAAGGTTTAATTTCTTATACCCAGTTGATTTCATTATCATGTTAGGTCTAATTTCTTATTTCCTGATGTGTGGCTAAAAACCCGCATTCTTGGGGTGTGATTTAGCAAGTATGGGTTGATATTCTTGTTGGGTCTTGCTTGCTGATAGGTTAGATGTATTTTAATGGTGATTTCACCTAGTTGTTGTGGTTTAATCTAAAGGTTTTGTAGTTGCAAATACAAAGCCACCCATGTTTTTTTGGCTTACCCGAGAGGGAGGTTGCGAAACCAAAACCACTAGACTAATGGCCTAAAGAGTGGCTAGACATGAGGTTTAGCCCAAGAGGGTGAGCCTTAGTCCCATATCCTAACACTCAGCTCGAGAGAGTGAGTCGGGTAAGGTGTAGACTGGTGTTCATGCGTCAAATGGGTGTCCGAGAGGAACGCATTTGAAATGGGGTAAGTTGCCCGAGAGGGAACTTATTTCCATTTAAATCTTAGCCTAGTCACTGTTATTTTGCAAATTTCCTATCGAAAGCATGTATCCAACAATTTATCTCAACTTATATTGTGGTCACATCCGAAGAACCTTTCCCCATACTTGATTTTCTTGTTTATTTTGCTGTTTTAGTACTTGTTACAACACCCCCTTTGATATTTGACAGTATTGTGTCGCCCCCTTTAATTTACAATGTCTTTTATCGCAAATGTCTTTAGAAACGACTAGTTAGAATGTAAATTCTATTTTTCTATCAATTCTCAAAACCGCTCCTTTGGGACACGACCCCAACCCTTGGTTGCGTTACTATATTATCGATGATCGTAGACACTCATACCGTAGGATAGTGCCGTTGGTCACGATAAGCATCAAAATGGCGCCGCTGCCAGGGGGTGGTGTTATTTGAGAAGTTTTAGTTCACTAGAATTTCCTTCTTATTAATCGTAGATTATTAATTTTACTCTTAGTCTTGTTTTTCTTTGAGTTTTTGAATGTATGTAATCCCAAGGATCATTGGTAAGAATATCTGTTTTTCTTAGTTTTAGCTTTACTAATCTTAGTTATAGTTTTGCTTTACTTGTTTGAGCATCACATCGCGGAACAAACGATGGAGGATCATTATGGATACCACACGAATCATCCCCTGCTGAAACTACTGAACCTTAGGGACAACCTCTTAACATTTAAACAGGTATGGGATGAAATAATTCTGCACATGTGGCTGAAGTTTCAAGCAGTGTTGCAACCTTGCCCATCTCATGGGATGACGAATAAGGCACTACTGGAGTGCTTCTATAGGGGTCTTGGACCCGAGAATAGAAGCATAGCCGATCAAATTTGTGAGGGGGGCATGCTATACCAGCACTATGAAGTCGTCGAAAAAGTCCTTAATGGCATGGTAGCAACCAACAAAAAAGCCAACAATAAGCAAGAGTTGGAGGCATTAATTACCCAGTTGGATGATCTGTCCAACCGAGTCACAGAATTGGAAGTACAAACCATGGGTAACGAAAAGTACCACTCACTCCGTGAGTGTAGTCATGGGAAGAAGCAGGGAGGTGTGCAAGGAGATGAAGCTCTTTCACTCATTCAAAAGAAAATGAAGACACAAGAGGAGATGCTGAATGAGATAAACGAAAATATCGCAATGCTAAATGAAGCATCAACCTCTCACTCCATGACCATCCAGTTGCAGGATGCTCAAATCAGCCATTTGATATCAGGCTACTACTCACCACTCAACGAGGATTCACCTAATTACAACATGGGCCAAACCGAGGATGAAGAATAATTGCTGACTTGCGTCGTGCCAGGACATTAACTAAGGCGATGTTTGGGACGCAACCCAAAACCCTTTCTTACTTTGTTTTACCCTAAGAAAATAATGGTGTGTTGTTTGTATAGGTTGAAACAAGGGAGATGATTGAAAGAGGATATGGAGGCAAGCAACAATTCCAGTTGGCGGATCATTGAAAAGATTGGCGAACACGGTTCTATCCGCTGGTTAACACAAGGTATTGTCAACCAAAACCATGTGCAACTCAGCGGTCTCGAAAGGAGTTGTGGCGCATCACCGACCATGTCAGGGATTGCGTTGTAGGCCGCCGTTGGAATCTTCACAGGGGCTGCAGATCCTGTGACATTTGGCAAAGTAGATTTATATCGCCGAACAGGCAAGAACTAGACGGTTTTTACAAGCCACAGGTTTAGAAGTCCTATGTCACTCATTTTCTCTCACTTCTTCGACCTACCAAATTCACACCTGCACTCTATTTTTATATTTATTGCACTACTGGAATATTGTGGCTCATTGATTTGTGCGCGGATTTTGATTGCATTGCTACCTAGCATTTCATTAGCAACTATTCAACATCAAAGATTAGTAGTCTGGACATCACGTGTAAAAATATTTAAATTGCACTCATTTGCGTAATGACTAAAGTGTTAAACCTCTGCTGAGTCTCTGAGTCACTGAGGTTACAGATATTTTTGATTGTGAAGTGGTATCTGTTGTATAATTCGAGGAATTTCCACTTAGCTATGCTTTGAGTTAAATTGTTACATGGTGGGAATAGAAGTTTCTATGTGTTTTTGCTGAAATTGAGTTATTAATGCGTGGTTACATTAACAGGGGTTGCTGTGTGAAAATTGAAAGGCGGGGTTTGATAATGGACAAAATGAGGTGATAGCGAAATGAGCAAATGTTACCGAATTGTTCAGCAGTTCGCCTAATGACCATCTCGTTCTTTTCTTCTATTTTTATGTACTGATTGAACTGTGCCTCTCGGCGGTCAGTTTGGTTCGCATATTACACCCGGCGGCTCGCCGAAAGAGCCTATGTTCACGTTTCGCCCACCCCTTTTGTATCATGGGTACATCAATTTATGCACATAAAAGCACCAGTTTTGCTCTTATTTGAATTACTATTTAACTTATCCTCGAAGTCGTTGCAGAAATGGCTAGACCAAAAGTTGCAGGGAGAGATAACCCACCCAGGCATGTAAGTGCACGAGAATTTAGAAAAGAGGAAAAGAGACCGATATGGACAGGAAAAGAAAGTACACCAAGGAAGCTAGGGAAAAGAGATGAATTCCTTTCGATCTTAATGTACGCCCATGTGATCAGAGCTTAGTTAATGCAATACATGCCTTCAGAGCAACTCAGGAGATAGATTAGATGATTGCAACAAATCTTGTTGCAGAGGCTAAGGCAAAGGCAAACAGTGGAGACCAAAATAACAATGCTCCAGGGACCATTGTTTTACTTCAGAAAGATGCACCGGGCATTGATGCCCCAGCAGACAGAGAGACTACATAGACAAGACCCTTCCTTACCTCTCTCGCGTTGTCTTTTCCTATCTTACTTGTTGGTATATTTTTGATTACTTGCATTTGAGGACAAACGCTCTTTAATTGGGTGGGGTGAGGTACTCACCTTTTGTTTGTGTGAATACTTTGCTGTTTTGCGCATGAAATTGGGTCGTTTGGTTTGCTCTAAACTGTGTTTTAATACTGTTTCTTTTTGGGGATGCTTGAGCTTATGGCTCCTGTTGTTTTACTTGCAAAATAAGTTTGATACTTTCGAAAAAATTTCACCACGTCTTGTGTTGGCTGTTCTTGGTGAAAATTTAAGTCTCAATTTCGATCAATACCGATGACTTGAATAGTGCTCTCAATTGAACAAACATGAATGCACGGCTACGACGAAGCCAAATGAAGTTACATGGACAATATGTGCACTCTTTGCATCTCGTTGTGACTAGCAATTTATCAAATTGATTCTCTTGTGATGACCGTTGCACACTAGTAAACGTGTGTAGTCTTGCTTGACTAAAGTATTGATCCTTGTGTGTTTAGCTTACTTTGAACCTTGCATGAATAAACCTATAATTCTCCCTGTTAGTCCGATTGATTTAGAAATGTGTACTCTTGAGATGATCTTACGTAATTTTAAAGAGTGTGAGCCAATTTGACATATACCTCTTTTTGTGACCTACCTGTGAGCGTGTGAAACTCTTTTGAACACCTTTGAACCTTACGTTTCTTTGAAAGAACCTTGATAAATCCTAGACCTTACTTGATCCACTACCTATAAACCTCTTGATTTGTGGTTTAGTGAATAGCCAACTTAGGACAAAAAGCCTAAGTTGGGGGTGTGGTGAAAAGGAAAAGGAGAAGTCAAGAAGTGCTATAAGAAGTCCCCATTTACCCATGTTGCAGAACAATGGAGCCCTCCATAAAAAATGAAAAGATTGAAAAAGATATTTGTGGAATAAAGTACAAAGGATATTGGGGTTACAAGCAACTCATGGGGAGTGAATAAAATGATGCCTTAAAAGCACTAGAAAAAGAAGTGATAAAGGAAAAGAAGGGAGTGCTTTGAGAATACCACATCTCACGAGGAAAAAGTCACTAAGCCTAAATGACCATACCTTTGCACTCAGCCCCGTTACAAGCCTTAGAAAGACCATTTTGATATTGAGTAAGCTGGATCGAAAGTCAATTGGAAAATAAGGGCAAAACTATGGGTGAAAACATACATTGTGTTCCTCTTTTTGAGTGTGAGCGTTGTATCTGATTCCTGATCTTAAATTGACTCATAAATGTGTGTGAATATGGAATCATTCTTTGTGCGAGGGCATTTAGATATTTTTGTTGAGCTTGAACTTGCACAAATAGCAAGTATTGCAAGAATGAGAATCTTTGGTGATGGTGTCTCACAATTTGAATCTTTGAGTACACAATTGATCCTTGCATAAGTAAATTGAGTCTTGTTGTCTGTATTCATGATTTAGTCTTGTGTAGCACTGTTTGACACACCCTTTTTGAACAGCTGAACTTGAGTTTGCTTGAGGACAAGCAAAAGTTTAAGTTGGGGTGTTGATGAGTCCACAAATTGGATTCATTTAGGGTTTTATTTTACTAGAAATAGTGTCCTTGAATTCTTGTTTTATCTCAATACCTGATTAAAATGCTGAACTTTCAAGTATTTGAAGTTTTAGTGGAAGTATAGACACTTAGGCACAAAACGGAGCAAATAGGGCTGAAAAGAACAAGAAATGGAATCTTGCGGATAGACAAGTTCAACTTGTCGAGTCGCCGAAATGACATGAACCGCCCTTCGTTACAATACGCGAAGCCTTGAAGGAAGTGGATCAAAAGGCGAAGAAAGGAGCAGTCGGTGAGTCACCGATCAGTTCCGTGAAGCAGTACTGTACCGCCCAATGATCCAGAATGCGAGGATGCTAAAGGTAAGACACTGAAGGCGATGAGGTGACCAAAAGGCGGATCGCTGAGTTCATCAGCGATTTCGACTAATGTCGCCGAACAATCCTCCGCAGCACAATATGTGAAAACTATAAATACTAGTTAGAATTGTAGTCTTAGTGTGGAATAATTATTATTATTATTTTCACTTCCGAACATACTTTAGTTGATATTTTTCTCTCAAGTTTGGAGAGGGTTTTGTGGAGACTTGAAGAGAGGAGTTCTTCTTTCCCAAGTTGGAAGTAGGTCTTCTCTATTCATTTTCCTTTGCTTAATTTAAGGTTTAATTTCTTATACCGAGTTTATTTTTTTATCATGTTAGGTATAATTTCTTATTTCTTGATGTGAGGCTAAAACCCCCATTTTTGGGGTGTGATTTAACAAGTATGGGTTGATATTCTTGTTGTGTCTTGCTTGCTGATATGTTAGATGTATTTTAATGGTGATTTCACCTAGTGGTTGTGGTTTAATCAAAAGGGTTTGTAGTTGCAAACACAAAGCCACCCATGTGTTTTCGGCTTGCCCAAGAGGGAGGTCGCGAAACCAAAACCACTAGACTGATGGCCTAAGGAGTGGCTCGACATAAGGTTCAGCCCGAGAGGGTGAGCCCTAGTCCCATATCCTAACACTCATCTCGAGAGAGTGAGTGAGGTAAGGCGTAGGCTGGCCTTCATGCGGAAAATGGGTGTCCGAGAAGAACGCATTTGAAACGGGGTAAGTTGCCCGAGAGGTAACTTATTTCCATTTAAAGCTTAGCCTAGTCATTATTATTTTGCAAATTTCCTACCGAGAGCATGTACCCAACAAATTATCTCAACTTATATTGCGGTCACATCCTAAGAACCTTTCCCCGTTCTTGATTTTCTTGTTTATTTTGTTGGTTATTACTTGTTACAAAACCCCTTTTGATATTTGACAGTTTTGTGTCGCCCCCTTTAATTTACAATGTCTTTTATCGCAAATGTCTTTAGCTACGACTAGTTAGAATGTAAATTCTATTTTTCTATCAATTCTCAAAACTGCTCCCTTGGGACACACCCCCAACCCTTGTTTGGGTTACTATATTATCGACGATCGTAGACACTCATGCCTTAGGATAGTGTCATTGGTCACGATAAGCATCAGAAGACCATATCTAATCATGGACGCGATTGGGTTAATGGTTTACCCACTATTATGAACAAGTGAGTCCACTGTGTGGTTGTTTGAGCTTCTTTATAAATCAATCATGACATGGGACAGGCTGCACAAAGTGTTCTCGGATAAATACTTTCCAGTGTCAAAGAAGTTGAAGCTTAAAGATAGAATCCATTTTTTTAAAATTTCATCTAGGAAGACAGTTAGTGATGCATGGGAAAGATTCACCGGCTATATGTGGAGTGTTCCAAGTCACCGAATTGATGATAGATCACTCGAGGAGTTCTTTTACAGAGGATTAGATGACATTGATAAAGTAGTGTTGGAGACTATTCTTAGAGGATCATACAGAGCTAACACAATTCACCAAATAGCAGAGAAATAAAGCATGGAGCACTAGATTTGGCTACCACAAAGAATCAATCCAATGATGATATTCATGAAAAGATGGCACCGTTCAGAACATAGGTTGGCGTAGTATTGAAACATGTCAGTGGGAGTGCGGAGAAAGTTAATGTAGAACAATATTAAAATAGAGCTCCATCGGCTGATAAGTACATATATGAAGAAGATGAAAATTTTGTGAATGAGCAGACGGGGTTTTTTTTTACTAACTCTCAAGCATCTAATCAGGATAATTAGTGCCAAGGTCAAGGAAATCAAGGTCGAAACTTTAGTAATTACAATCGTGAAGGAACTATAATCATGAAGGGAACTACAATTTTGATAATACCTACAACAGAAATGGGCATAATAAGGATAATGATAAGAGTGTCCCATATGTTCCACCAGGAAATCGAGATGGAGGATCATGTTTGAATCACATTGAGGATATGATGGCTAAGATGATGAAAATGTTTGACTCAACTGATGATAGTGTGAAAGACATGCGTACTGATTTATCGAGCATTAAGCAAAAGGTGTATTCATATGTAGTATCTATTAAACAAATTGAGGGAAAATTGAGTCAACTATCTTCAAGTGTTAATCCACGCCAACAAGGAACACTTCCCAACAATACTAACCAAAATTCGTAGAATGATGGACACTGCATGCCATTTACTACTCGAGGTGGAAAAGAGACTATTGACCCTCTATAACACTTCAGACTTTAAGAAAGGACTAATGAGCAAGTCGATGAGCCTAAAATAGACCATGGACCCTTCACGACGGACTAGACGGGCTATTTAGGGGTCCATGACCCATTTAAGGCATGGTGGATGACCGTCAAAAGAAGAGAAGGTGGGGTCAGCTAGACGGTCCGTGGTGACTTATACGGTGCAATTAGGGGTCCGTACAACTCACCCATCAACTTTTGAATTTTGGATCAACTTTAAATGATCATCTCTCTCAGTACATATTAAATTAGGTAGCACGACCTATCAAATTAAAGGTCTTTGAGTCCTCTTTCCAATGCCACCATTTTTTCCTCATTTTGAGTATGGAGTAAAAATTTATGCCTGTTTTAGTGAAGTCCTGTCGGGCAGGTATTGTTTCACGACTGACTATATGGTCCGTTAAGCCTCTCTTTTAAGGCATCTCGTTAGTTTGTAAGTTAGGATCATTTTAGTCTTTCGCCAAAGTGTTTGGTACCTAAACTACACCATTCTAAATCCTATTTCAAAACCTATATGAGTGAATTAAGTCCTAAAACTACCAATTTCAATTCATTCTCTAAAATTCCCTAAACTTGAAAAAATTCATCCTCTCCAAATTTCTCTCTCTAAATCTTGAAGAATAAGTGTAGGGTTTCAAGATCAAGCCTCAAAATTTACCATTGGTTGTGAGCTTTTGACATCAAGGTATGATATTATTCACCTATGGAGTCTTTTCCTCCATAGGGTTCCCAAATTCTCCAATTTTACAAGTTAGAAACTCCAATTGAAGTTAGGATTTTACTCAATCTCCTGGGTTCTTCTCAATTATTTTCTAATTTATTATTTTGTGTCTCTTTATGCAGGAATTTAGATAGTTGTATGTTCTAAAGTTGAATTCACATGAACCCATATATGATCCATGATTTCTAGACTATGACCATATGATGAAACTTTTGAACTATGAAAGATGAATTTATGAAGATATGCACGTTTCTTTATGAAATTGATACAAATGATTTAAGGTTGCTTCAATAGTAAAGCATCAATGTTGTTGTGAAAGGATTTCTCACATTCTACTCAAAACATGATTGTAAAACGGTTTTCTCACATAAAGGATTCATAAGGCTGGAAGGTTTTCTCAACAAAGTTGGATCGAGATTAAGGAGCTATTATAATGAACTCTAGATTGTATTGTCTACTTGATGTGCCCTTCCATGGATAATAAGACAAGTTAAGATTAATTACTACCCATGGGATTTATGCTTAGCACCGAGTGGACAAGCAATGATTACCCTTGTCCCAGAACTATCTACCATCATAGGTTTGTGTTAAATAGACATTATCTAGTGGATCCACTTAAGCTAGAAGTTTATGGTTCTTACCTTGGCAATTAAGGACATCTATTTTTCGGTGTGGAATAGACACCAGATTCCATGTTATAGCTCACATGGTCTATGTCGGTCAAAGGTAAATCTCCTACAATAATGAACTAAAGTTACTTCCTAAAAGTATCTCAAATGTGTTTTAAAGATGTTTAGCTTGTACTGACCATGGTTATGACTTATGTTTGCCAACATGTTGTTTTATGATTTAGCTTGGTCATTTCATGTCATATAAAGTCCTTTTTATCATGATTTCATAAATCTTATGCATTCTTATAATACTTGGTACGTTCCATGTACTAACGCATACTTGTGCTTGAATTGTTTCACTAATGTAAGGTCCGACGCTCCTACATCCCATACTCGCTGCTAATGATCCCGTATAGACATTTACGATTGGTGAGTCCTCATAATCCAAGGGCCAAATTTTTTTTCGCTTTCATGTAATTTGTTTATGTGGTGTATCCGTTACATCTCAATTAATTTCCTTATGATGTAATAGATGACTTTGAGAGTTATGTTTAGACTTTTGCTTTTGTCAAACCTTTTTCTATGAAATGCTGCTTTTAAACTCTTTACTTTGATTATCTTGTATGGTGTATGCTAACTGGCTTGTGTAGGGACTCTTGGGGTCCTATACACCATGTTGCACCTAGGATCTACTTTGGGGTGTGACAAACTTATTATTCAGAGCACAAGGTTTAGAAGGTACTCGGAAGTCTCATAAGCCATGTCCACTAGAGTCTTATTCATGAGTGTGAAACATGTCATACTTATGAATGAAAGGCTATAAATTGTTTAGGATATTCCACATTTTTTATCATTCTAAAGTCGTGTGATAAAGTTCAACTCTATATGTCTCTATTCTAATCCTTATCCGATGCTTTTCAAGATATGTCCACTCGAAGGGTATATGATAGAAGGAATTCCACAAAAAATGTGGAACGAGAAGCTCCTCAAGTTCTGGTCGACCCTTTGGTCGAGTACGTGACTAATGCCATATTTAGGGATGCTTTTCAAGTGTTGGCTCAACACATGGCGACTCAAGCCAAATAGAGAGGCTGTAGTCCCAGTGTCCAAATATAGGTGTGACGACAACTAGAGTGAGAGACTTCACTAGATAGAATCCTCCGGAGTTTCATTGTTCCAAGGTTGAAGAAGATCCTCAAGAGTTCATTGATGAGGTGTATAATGTGTTAATAATCATGGGAGTGGCTATGTTGGAAAAGAAAGAATTGGTTGTTTATCAACTTAAGGGGTTTTCTCAAGTTTGGTTCAACCAATAGATGGAAGATAGGGCGATTGATGCGGGTCCTCTAGATTTGGAGAAGTTTAAGGTTGCTTTCCTTGATAGGTTCTTTCCCTTTGATATACGGGAGGAAGGGGAATTCATCAACCTTCATCAAGGAAACATGAGTGTGAAGGAGTATGCTTCAAATTTCACACGATTATCTCGATATGCTCCTATTATGGTTGTTGATGCTAGGGTAAGGATGAGTAAGTTTGTTTCAGGATGGTCTAAAATGGTGATTATGGAATTCTGTACCTACATGCTCATCAATGATATAAACATTTCTCGCCTAATGGTTCATTCTCAACAAACTGAAGAGGAGAAACTTCAGGAAAAGTTTAAGGAGACAAATAGAGCAAAGATCGGTAATGGTGACTTTTCACATTTGAGGTCTGAAAAACATGGACATTCTAAAATTTGACAAAGGTTTTCTGTTCAAGGTTCCTCCAATGCTAGGGATCCTAAATTCAACAAAGATATGGTGTCTAACACTAAACCTCAAGGAGGAAATAGTGGTAGATTTTCATTGTCTACTTGTGCTAGGTGTTGAAGAAAGCATGAGGGTAAATGCCTAGCCAGTTCCAATACATGTTTTGGTTGTGGCAAAAAGGATCATAAGATTAGGGATTGTCCCTCAGTTGCTAAGAATGAAGTAGATAATCATCAACGGGCTCAACCTTACCCTTCGTCCGGCTTTAGTGGAAGTTAGAAGTAGAACATATATTTTGCATTTCAAACTCATTATGAGCAAGAGAGTTCTCCCGATATGGTTACCTGGTATGTTGAAAGTCTTCCATATTGAAGTTTATACTTTGCTTGATCTCAGTGCTACCTTGTCTTTTGTGAAGCCACGTGTAGCTACGAGGTTTGATATTATTCCAGATGTGTTGTCAGACCTTTTTCTATCTCCAATCCTGTTGGTGAACTTATTATGGCTAAGAGAGTCTATAGAGATTGTATCATCTCCTTATCTTATAGAGTCACTCATGTTCATCATTTAGAGCTTGATATGTTAGATTTTGTTGTTATTCTTGGTATGGATTGGTTGCATTCACATTATGCGACTATTGATTGTAGAACCCGAGTAGTCAAGTTTCTAATTCTAAATGAACCCATCCTAGAGTGGAAAAGGGGAAATACTATGCCTAAGAGTCAGTTTGTTTATTGCCTTTCATCTAGAAAAATGATTTCTAAGGGTTGCATATCAGCTTGTTTGCTTTGGTACAGGAGCAAACTCACTGTAACTTTCGGCGAGCTGAATGCTCACTCGGCGTGTCACCGAGTGGCTTTTGGCGAGCACCAGCATTCCTTATTTCAATTTTTAGGTTGGGGGATTTTGGGTGGTTTACTAACTGGTCTATCCTAGTACTATGCCATTTTACGCTTCACCTAAAGACCTATATAAGTGTTTTACCCCAAATTTCCCCAATTTTAAAAATAATTCTCTCAAATTTCTAAAAGAAGAACAAGTTTCCTCTCCAAATGTTTCTCTCTAGAAAGCTTGAAGAATAATGATTTAACCTAGGGTTTCAAGTCAAGTCTCAATTCCTCCATTGAAGATAAGTAATTGGCTTTGAGGTATGATAGTTTTCATCCATGGATCCCTTCCATTCATGGAGTTCCCAAATCCTTCTATTCTAAAAACTAGAATTCCCCAATTGAGTTATGTTTTAGTTCAATTGCCATGGGTTGTCTTGATTATTGATTTAAATGATTGAATTATCATCTCTTATACATGAATGGGATGAAATACTATGATTTTATGATGATTCTTCTTTTAACCCATGAAATCCCCATGTTTTCCAAATTATGATTATATGATGTGGGTTTTTGATCATGAAAGAAGATTTTTATCATGAGTTGATAGATTTACATAAATTTATGATGAAATCCATATCAAATCCATGTTTTCTAGATGTTGATGATTGAAAATGGGTTTTGAACCTTGACAACTTAATTATGGAATTATGCATGTTCTTATGAAGTCTATGTTAATGTTTTAAGGATGCTTTGAGAGTGAAGTATCAATGATGATGTTATTGTTGTTGTGTTTTTGATAGGATTTTCTCACATACACATCATTGTTGAAAGGTTTTCTTAAAGATAAAGTGCTATCCTAATGAAACATAGCTTGGATTGGTTATTGAATGATACATTTCCATGGATGACTTATGACTTAGCTTGAATTGGCAAGATGACGTGCCCTTCCATGGATAATAAGAATAAGTAAGAAATTACTATTTCGTAGGATTTATGCTTAGCACCGAGAGGATATTGAGATGAAAGATCTCCCGTTAATAGATGCCGAGTTTCTAGAAGCAATCTCCTTATCCCTTACCTATGTGCCCCCATAGGATGATTATCTAGATAGGCATTAGCTAGTGGATCCACTTAAGCTAGAAGTTCATGGTCCTTATCTTGGCAAGTAAGACAATCATTTTCGGTGTGGGAGACACCAGAGGATCATGTTATAGCTCACATGGTCTCTATGTCGGTTAAGGATACTGCCCACAATAATAATGAGCTCAGGTTACTTCAAGAAGTATCTCATAGGTGTTCAAAGGTTTTTTTTAAAGATGTTAGCTTATATTGACCATGTTTTATGACCTATGTTTTCTAACTCATCTCATATCATGTTTTAGCTTGGTCAATTTCATGTCATGAAATGTCCTATTTTAACATGATTTAAATGTTTTATGCATAACTATCATACTTTATACATTATTTTGTACAAACACATACTCCTGCCTACACTTTCCCAAATGTAGGGTCCGACATTTAGGGTTCCTAGTTTCGTGGCTAGTGGTTAATTGTGATATTTCTGAGCATCGTGAGTCCTCATGCTTTGAGGACTAACTTTCATTGTTCTTAGTTTCTTTCTTATTTTCAGTTTTGGACATGATATATGGGTTAGGCCCAATTTCATTCTATTGTACTAGATAGCTAATGAGATGAAGTGTTTAGACTTCCGCTTTACTTTTATAAAACTTTTGGACTTGAAATGTTGTCTTGTGCTCTTTTGTTCTATTTCTTATATTATGAATGCTAAGTGGCTTGTATGGGGCCTCTCAGGGTCCTATACGCCATGTTACATCTAGGGTGTACCCTGGGTCGTGAGACTTAAAGATTTGGAGGCACTATTTGTGGTGTTCACGTGGATGTCTTTACTGACCACAAGAGTTTACAATATGTGTTTAATTAGAAGGATATAAATCTTCGCCAAAAGAGCTGACTTGAGTTAATGAAAGATTATGATATGAATGTTCTCTATTACCCCGGAAAGGCGAACGTGGTGGCACATGCTCTTAGTCGACTATTGATGAGTCCATAAATTAGACTCATTTAGGGCTATATTTTGATAGAATTAGTGTCTTCAAATGCATATTTTGTCTCAATATCTTATGAAAATCCTTAACTTTCAGGTATTTAGAGTTTGAGGCAAAACATGGACACTATTTGGCAAGAACGAACAAAGCGGCTGAAAAAAACGAAAAAATGAAGGCCTGAAGATCACCGAGCCCAGTTGGCGAGTCATCGATCGGCCTAGTGATCGCCTTTTGTTCCAGTGTGCTGAGCCCTGAAGGGAAAGATCAAGTTGGCGATGAAATAAAGCAGTCGGCGTGTTGCAGAGCAGTTTCATGAAGCAGTACTATAACGCCCAACGACCCAAAACGTGAAGAGGCAGAAGGCTAAAGCAAGAAGGTGATAAAATTGACCAAAAGGCGGATCGCCGAGTGTATCGGTGATCCCGACTAACTGCACCGAATGGTCCTCCGCATAACAAAATTTTAAACATTATAAATACTTGTTTTAAATTTCTAACTTAGTATCATATCACTATTATTATTAGAACTTTTTACAGTTTTTGAGAGAGTTTTGGAGATTTTGTTCTAAGACCTTGAAGAATCAAAGGTTTTCAACTCCAAGAAATTAGAGTTGGGTCTCGAAGATTCTTCACTCTTTAGTTGTTTTAAGACTTAATCATTCATACCCAGTTGATGGAAAGTGATATTTGTATACATTTTTATCTCTTTTACATGTCTAGCTAAAATCTCAATTCTTGGGGTGTGATTTTGTGAATATTGGTTAGATTATCTGTTGGGTCTTGCTTGTTGACGGTTTATTTGTTGTTTAAATGTGATTTCATTTAGTAGTTGTGTATGAACTTAATAGAGTTGTAGTTGCAAATACGATTTCATCTTAGGGTTTTCGGCTTGCTCGAGAGAGAGGTCGTAAAACTAAGACTACTAAATTGATAGCTGGTGGTATTGGGTCGACATGGGTTCAGCTCGAGAGAGTGAATCCTAGTCCTCCTCCCACACATTCATCTCAAGAGAGTGAATGGTCTAAGGCGGAGGCTGTGCTTAGAGTGGAAACTCGGTGTTCAAGAGAAACCGAGTCGATTCGGGGTAAGTTGCTCGAGAGAGAATTTACCCCACTATAGTCTAGCCTAGTCACAAATACTCAGCAACTTACTATCAAAAGCATGTACCCGACAGTTTAGTTTATCCCGTATTTCTATCACATCCCAACAATCCCATATCTCTATCTAATTTTCACATATTTTTGCCGTTTGTAGTTGCTAATTAATACAAAACCCCCATTGATAATTGACGTTTGCGTCATACCCTTTAGATTTAGTATGTTTATATTCGATAATGCCTATACCTTTGACTAATTAGAAATAAATTTTATTTTTATATTAATTCTCAAAACCACTCCATTGGGACTCGACCCCAACCCTTGGTTGGGTTACTTTACTATTGTATGATCGTAGACACTCTAATTGGAAGTTGTGTCTTGAATACGCAAACATCAAAATGACGCTGTTGCCGGGGAGTGATGTTATTTGAGAATTTGTAGTTAATTAAAAAATTTGTTCTTCTTAGTTGTAGTTCTACTTAATTTTTAATTTAGTTTTGTTTGCTTGTGTAAATATTTCAGGAAGCATGAGTGTTAATGGCAACAACGGTAGCCAGGTAGGCCACCAAGATGACATTGGAAACCTTAACGATGTAAATGAGCCTCATGTAAATGACCCCAATCTGATGGGCGGTATTGGTGCCATTCGCTTGCCTCCGGCCGAAGGGAATGCTGCATTTCACATCACGAGTACCATGTAGCAACTCTTGCAACTAAAGGGTTTTTTTCAGTAGATTGGCTAATGAAGACCCTCATGAGCACATTCAAAATTCATAGATATGTGCGGACCATTCTCTTTAAAAAAATATCCCACGAGTCGATTCACCTACGATTGTTCCCATTCTCTTTGATGGGAGAAGCATGCAAGTGTCTAGCTGAATTGTCACATGACTCAATCATTTCATGGGAGGAGTTGGTCATCGCATTTAATGTGCGATTTTTTGCTCTCTCAAAGATGATGACTCTTCAAGACAGTACCCAAAGCTTTAAGTGTTTGGAGGGTGAACCAATTCATGAGACTTAGCTACGATTCAAGAAGTTGGTGCTCCAATTCCCAACTCATGGCTTGCCTGACAACGTATTATTGCAATATTTCTACCGGAGCCTAGAATCGGTGAACAGGGGCGGTGCTGACCAAGTTTCTCCAGGAGGTTTGATGCAACAACCTTACGTGATAGCAGTTCATCTATTAGATGGCATTACCACGATAAATCGGGCTTGGTACACCTGTGAATATCAAGTCACCCCTCTAACATTCAAATTAACCAAGGAGCAGATGGAGAAAGATCAACAGAGGAACCAAAACATGGCCAAGATCATGACACAACTTGACATTTTGTCCAAAAATGTCTGGGAGCTGGTGCTCTGGGTGTCAATGATGTGAGTATCAGGTGTGCAAATCCGTAGGAAGCAAAGTTTGATGCTTCGTACAATGAAGAGGTGAACTTCCTTGCCAACCAAGGTGGTGGTTATCGTTCAAACTACCCAAGGCAGGGTGGTAACCAAAGTTGGGTGAGAAATGAAGGTTGGGAAGAGCGTGAATGGAGAGACAGTTATCCTAATTGGAATGTCGAGGAGAAGGACATGTATGTGTCTCCCCACGAGCACCAAAAGCCAAAGGATTCAGAGGGTGGAAGGTCTGAGGATATGCTCTCTCGTATCCTCAACTTTGTTGAGGGGTCAGACAAGATCTTAAAAGAAATGAAGGAAGATGTGTCGACACCATCACCTCCCATTCAGTATCAATCAAGCAGCTGGAGACCCAAATCGGTCAGACGTCGTCTCACCTAAATCCGAGACAAAAAAGGGGTTTGCCTAGTGACACTATGGTCAACCCAAAGAATGAGGCTTAAAGTTGGACTTGCATCGTGCCACGACGTTTACTATGACACTATTTGGGAGGCAACCCAAAACCCCTTTTTCCTTTTATTTATGTTTTAGTAAAATAATGGTGTGTTGTTTGTACAGGTTGAAGTGTGGATGGTGTTTGAAAAGTGCAGGGTGGTGAGCAACAGGTCCAGTCGGTGAATCACCGAGGAGGTCGGCGAGCCAGACCTAATCCTCTCTTTGACTCACGACATATTCAAATAGGAGTCTATAAAACTTGGTGATCCCAAGAAATTATTGGTGAGTCGCCGACACATTTATCACATTTTGGACACCATATTAACTGGAGGTCTTGTAAAACTCAACGAGGTAAATGATTACTCGGCGAAAAGCCGAGTGGTTCGATGATCATGACTAATGTCGCTGATTGGGCGAGAACTGGATGGTTTTTCGGGCCATAGGTATAAAATTCTAACTCATTCACTTTCACTCACTTTTTATTTGCCTAAATTCGCACCCGCACTCTATTTTCAATATTCCGGCACTTTTAGAGTATTTTTAGTTGTTGATTTGTTCTCAGAACTTGGATTACATTGCTGCCTAGCGATTCAATCCCATTTTAGTCAGCGCAAAAGGTTGGTTCCCAAACTCTGAGTTCTTTCTATCGATGTTGTACTCAAATGCAAAGACTTTACCCTGTTGATGTGTGTTGGGCCTCTCTAGTAGGATTAGAATTTTTACTTTCCTACTTGGTTCTATAATCTTGCTCGCACTGAGTTAAATAATTGATTCCTGAAAATTGTGCTTTGTAGTGGATGAAAAATCGTGGGTTGTGCATGAGTGTCGTTGGGTCTAAGCTTAGTTTGAGTTGCGCATGCCTTGACTTTGTTTTTTGGGGTTGCGGGGTTGAATTTAAGAAGTCGGGTTGAGAATAGGCACGTTGACTCTTTTGGTGAGCTGGGTCTAGCTTGCCGAACTACTAGGTGGTTCGCTTAATGTCCCCATCTCGCCTTTAATTTAATGCTAAATGTGTTGTTGGATTCTGTAATTTTCGGCGAGAAGCCTAAGGTCACCGAACGCATGCGGCGTCTCACCAAAAGACTTCTTGTTTGCCCTTTGTCTGCACCCTTGTATCCTCTGTGCACTGCAACCGGCGAATCGCCTAAGCGGTTGAGAGTTTCGCCCACTGGTTTGGCTGGGTGTTTCTGCATCTGAACTTCTATGATTTTGTTTGTATACTTTCTAACTCTTTCTCTAAACTTTGCAGATATGGCTAGACCAAAAGTAGCTGAAAGAGATATGCCACCCCGACATATAAGAGCGAAAAAATTCAGGAAAAATACAAGGGAAACAAATCCTCCCAAGACGGATAGTGAGTGCAAGAATCCCAGTTCCAGCAAGAGGACCAATCCCTAAGACCCCACTGTTCCCTAGTGGAGCCGGGGACTCTACACAGTTGTCCATTCCTTTTTGGTAGCTGTAGACTTTGGACAATCTTAGTAAGTTCGCCACTGCCGGATCTTCCGAGGTGACTTCGGGCACTGAAGCCCAAATCCAGACATATGCACTAGGCACTGATGCCCAGACAGATGGAGAGACGACATAAACATGAATCTTTATTTACCTCCCTCTCTTTATTTCTCTATTTTAACCTTTGGAGTATAGTTATTTGCATTTGAGGACAAATGTTTTTAATTGTGGTGGGGTGTGGCCCACCTTTGAGTGCAATATTCTTGTTGTGTTGTTTAGTGCTTCCTGTAGATGTTTGAGCTTGTAGCTCCTTGTATTTTAATTGCAAATGATTATGACCCTTTCGAAAAATTGAAAATTATCGCCACCTCGTGTATGTACTTGATAGTGGTTGTTCTTTAGAAAATTTAAGTCTCGATATTGATCAATACCAATGACCTGAATAGTGCTCATAATTGAATGAACATGAATGTACGACTACAATGAGACCAATTGAAGTTGCATAGAAAATATGTGAACTCTTTGCATCTCGCTGTGATTAGTCATGTATCAAATTGATTCTCATGCGTTGAACGCTGAACACTAGAGAAAGTGTGGAGTGTTGTTTGACTTTAGTGTCAATGCCTTGTGTGATAAGCTTACTGTGAACCTTGCATGACAACAACTAGAATTTGCCCCGTTGGTCCGGTCAACTAAGAAAGGCTATCTCTTGATATGATCTTAGGCAACTTCAAAGAGTGTGAGCCGATTTGACATATACCTCTTTTGTGGCCTACCTTGTGAGTGTGTGAACCTCTCTTGAACACCCCTTGAACCTTACCTTTCTTTGGAAGAAACTTGATGACAACATGACATGTCTTGACCCATTACCCAAAATCCTAAGTTGGGGGTGTGGTGAAAAGAAAAGGGAAAGTCAAGAAATGCAATGAAAGTCTCCTTTAATCCATGGTATTGAGAAAAATGGAACCCCTCCATACAAAAAAAAGAGAGAGAAAAAAAGAAGAAAAGAATGAAAGAGAAATGTTGTGGAATAAAGTACAAAAGAAATAGGTTCGCAAACAATCCAAGGGAAGTGAATAATAAGATCAGTTATGAGCACTAAAGAAAATGATGAAGAAAGAGGAAATGAAGTGTTGTGAGCACCAGATTTCTAAGGATTAAATGAGAATATCCTTTCACTCTCATTCCTAAAGTATTTTGGTTCTCAACAATTTCACAAGAATTTTAGAAGTAAAGCTAGGGATTTTATGAAAGCAATGAATGTGAAATTATTGTAACACTTCGGAAATTAGTAGGCTAAACTAGAGCATAACGTGAGGGTTAGAGTCATGAATGTAACTCCCCGTACTTAAAAATAAAGGGTTTTGTGTTAGAACGTCAAGGTACGACCCCCAAGGAAGTACATTCAAGGACCCCTAGAAAATTGCCTGGACAATGACCAACGGAAGGGACCTACGCCTTGTTTGTTAGTCCCTGCTTGTGGGTGAGGGGCCATGGGTCAAGCCTTGAAAACACAGTGTCTGAACTCAACCCAGGCTTCACCAGCACGAGTTGTGGGTCCAAACACGGTCCGTCAGTAAGGGTTGTGGATGGGGCCTCTAAACTGGTTTTTGATGGTTAAGATTAGGGGCACTTTGGAGTTTTCCGATTTTAATTAATATTAAGTGATGCCGTTTTAGCCTAAATTAGATCACCAATATAAGGATTTAAACCCCTAAATTTATTCACCTCATTATTTCTAAAACCCAAAACTTCATCCACTCAAAATATTCTCTCTCTAGGTCTTCTACTAAATTCATTAAGTTTCATTGCTAAGGTATTCTAGATTTTCATCCATGGAGCCCCTTCAAAACCCCAATTGCAAAGATAGAAATCCCCAAAAAGCTAGGGTTTGGTTCCAAGTCATGGATTCCTTTCAAAAACGATTATAAAGCTTGAGTTACATTATATTATGATTAAATTGATTATTTATTATGGTTTTTATGTTGAAATATCCAAGAATCCATGAAATCTCCATATTCCCAAATTATGATCTTTTGATGTGGGTGTGTTGATGAAGGAATAATATTATAAGATTATACTTGACTTGCGTTAATATCAATGTCTAATTTAGTGATTTCTAGATGTGTTTATTTTATATGAGCTTTGATCCTTGAAAATGTAAAATTATGATATTATGCATGATTTATGAAGTTTAGTATATGCTTTCAGAACACTTTGAGAGTGAAGTGAATATGATTATGATCAAGTTGTTGTGTTATTGAAATGTTCTTCTCATAAACACACTTATGCATGAATATGATATGATGTGAAAGGTTTACTCACAATATGATGATTCTAAGGTTGAAAGTCTTTCTCAGCTATTGAATCATTATGTAGACATGGATAGTGAAAGGTTATTCTTACGGATGATCTAAGAGCTATCCTATGAATTATGTTAGATTGAGTGTCAAGACATTCTTCCATGAAGATGAACTTCAATCAAGATTTAATATGAAATTTGTGGGAATTAATGCTTAGCACCGAGTAGATATTGATGTGAGATGGAAACCCTCACGTTAGTTGAGGCCGGGTTTCTAGGAGCAATATCTTGGGATGGAAGCCTTCATGACAGTAACCGTTGGGTTTCTAGAAGCAATCCCCTTATCCCTTAAACTATGTGCCCCCATAGGTTATTTAGCTATTGGATCAACCTAAGCTAACAGTATAGTTCTACCTTAGGCAAGTAGGACAACCCTTTTCGATTTGGGTAACACCGGATTCCATGTTAAGCTCACATGGTCTATGTTGGGTAAGGCTTATTCCCCACAACAACAATATGAACAAGAATATGAATTATGAACTATGGTTACTCACGAAGGTTTACTTAGCATGTGTGAAATTTATGGGGTCTTATTCATCCATTGCAGAAGTATGCTTTGATGGTATGTATGAAGTATTTCTCTTATGATATGATGATAAATGTATTGACTATGCTTATGACTTATGATTTTCCGCTATCTTCATAATGATGTTTTAACTTAGTAAATATGCATGCATTCAAATGAAATGTCCCTTTCAGCATGTTTTCAATGTTTTCATGCATGCCTATCATACCCAGTGCATTTTTAAACTAACGCCTACTTTTGTTACATTTCCCCTCAAGTGTAGGGTCCGATTCTCAAGGTGGTCATCGTTGTGGCTAAAGATTGGATTTGCTTATTCTCCTCGCTTGTTAGTGAGTCCTCATGATTAGAGGACAAGTGTTATCGCATTGTAGTTCATTCTTTGTATTTCCTTTCCTGACTATGTTGTATGGGTTGTGTCCCTTTCTCATTTTAAATATTGTAATAGATGGCTATATTAAGATTCTAGACTTCTACTTTCATTTATGGGAATTTTGGACTTGAAATGTGTTTTACTCTTTATTGATCTATTCTTATGTTATGATATGATAAGTGGATTACATGGAGCCTTTTGGGGTTCTATGTGCCTTGCTATATCTACGGGGTGCCCTGGGTCGTGACTAACTTGGTAACCAAGGCACGAGGTTTGAATTAGCAGCGGTTGTGTGTGCCTTAAATATATGGAGGCATTATTTGTATGGGGTCCATGTGGATGTTTTCACCGATCATAAGAGTCTCCAATATGTATTTAGTCCAAAACACATGAACCTTCGTCAACGTAGGTAGTTAGAATTATTGAAGGATTATGACATGAGTGTCCTTTATCACCTCGGTAAAGCTAATGTGGTAGCAGATGCTCTTAGTATATTGTCGATGGGAGTGTGGCTAATGTATAGGATGAAAAGAAAGACTTGGTTCATGATGTGCATAGATTGGCCCGACTAGGTGTTCGACTAGTCGATTCCACTAATGGTGGTGTCATGGTCCATAATGGTTCCGAATCGTCCTTTGTGATAGATGTAACGTCTAAACAAGGCCTTGATCCTATATTAGTGGAATTAAAAGAGGTGATACTTAAGAAATCTGTTGAGGCTTTCTCCCAAGGGGGAGATGGTATTCTTTGTTACCAATGTCGATTATGTGTTTCGGATGTTGATGGTTTGAAGGAACAAATTTTAGAGGAAGCTCATAGTTCTAGGTATTTTATTCACCCGGGAGCCACTAAGATGTACCGTGATCTGCGGGAAATCAATTGGTGGACTGGGATGAAGAACGATATTGAGGGGTATGTAGCAAAATGTCCTAATTGTCAACAAGTTAAGGTTGAGCATCAAAGGCCGGGAGGCTTGTCCCAAGATATTAGTATTCCCACTTAGAAGTGGGAAGATGTAAACATGAACTTTATTGTTGGTTTTCCTCGCACCCGGAGACAACACAATTCTATTTGGGTCATTATAGATCGGATGACAAAATCCGCTCACTTTATTCCCATCAAGGTTTCTTTTTCGGAGGAAGACTATGCTAGGTTGTACATAAGGAAAATAGTGAAATTGCATGGAGTTCCTCTATGTATTATTTCCTATTGGGGTCCTCAATTAACTTCTCACTTTCGGAAGTCATTCCAAAAAGGCCTTGGCACAAAGGTTAAGCTTAGCATGGCTTTTCATGCCCAAATGGATGGGTAAGCGGAATGTACCATCCAAACATTGGAAGATATGTTAAGGGCATGTGTAATAGACTTCAAAGGCAACTGGGATGACCACTTGCCATTAATAGATTTTGCCTACAATAATAACTATCACTCAAGTATCGGTATGGCTCCTTTTGAAGCATTGTATGGTAGGAGATGTAGGTCTCCGGTAGGTTGGTTTGAGGTGGGCGAAGTTGCTTTGATAGATCTCGAGCTAGTTTATCAAGCCATTGAGAAAGTTTGGCTTATTAGAGAGAGGTTGACAACGGCTTAACGTAGACAAACGTCTTAGGCCGATGTGAGAAGAAGGGATCTAGAATTTTAAGTTAATGCTTGGGTAGATTTGAAAATTTCACCCATGAATGATGTCATGATATTTGGCAAGAAAGAGAAACTTAGTCCCCGGTATGTAGGCCCATACAAAATTTTGAAATGTATTGGGAAAGTTGCCTATGAGTTAGATTTGCCAAATGAGTTTGCTCTGGTTCATCAGGTATTTCATATTTCTATGCTTCAAAACTGTATTGGGGATCCAACATCTATTATTCCCTTAGAAGGGTTGGAAGTTGACAAAAGTATTTCATATGAAAAGGTTCTGGTAGAGATCCTAGATTGGCAAGTCAAGAGTTTGAGAAACAAGGAAATAGCTTTCATGAAGGTTTTATGGAGAAATCACTTAGTTGAGGGTGCTACTTTGGAGGTCGAGGCCTATATGAAGTCCCGTTATCATCATCTCTTTCCTTCTGCTCCTATTCAAGCTTGAGGTAAGTAGCTCCTCTTGAGTTTCCTTGTTATGGGGGTCATGTGTAATATATATGTTTTTCATGATTTCCTTATGTTATGCATGTTATTGGGAAATTCATGTTTAGTAAGAAAGTGAGTTTTAATGATTGATTTTCCTCATGTTATTGTGCATTGAATATGAGTTGCCTATTTGACTTCATGAGATAAATTGAAGAACATGCTCTATATGTATATCCTTTTCATGAGTAAATGGCCTAATGGTTTCATGAGATTGTGTTAAGCCTGCTTTATAGCTTGGACAAGGTAGTTCCTCCTATGAATTTGAGAATTGTTGAGTTTACATGCATAATGGGTTGTTAGATGTAGTTCCTACTTCCTTGTGATACATTTATTATCTTTGTGATGAAGTTGATGTTTCCTCCTTTAAATTGTGCATTATTTTGGTGTTTCCTTCATGATGGGCTGCTAGTTTTGAGTCTTTACTTCCGTAGGGTGTCTAGATCGTTATTCGAGGACGAATGTTCCCAAAGAGGAGATATTGTAACATTCCAGAAATTTGTAGGATAAATTAGAGCTTAACGTGAGGGTTAGATTCATGAATGTAACTCCCCGTACTTAAAAATAAAGGGTTTCATGTTAGAACGTCAAGGTACAACCCCCACCAACCATGGGTCCTTGAGGAGGATCCCTAGAAATCTTTATTGACAGTGACCAACGGAAGGGACCTACGCCCAGTTGGTCAGTCCATGCTCATGGGTGAGGGGCCGTGGGTCAAACACTCAAAACCAAGTCTCTAAACCCAATCCACGCTTCACCAGCACAGGACGTGGGTCCAACCACGGTCCGTCAGTGAGGGTCATGGATGGGGCTTGGAAACTGGGTTTTGGTGGTTAAGTTTAGGGGGGCACTTTGGGGTTTTCCAGTTTTAATTAATATTAAGTGATGCCGTTTTAGCCTAAATTAGATCACCAATATAAGGATTTAAACACCCTAAATTAATTCACCTCATTATTTCTAAAACCCAAAACTTCATCCACTCAAAATATTCTCTCTCTAGGTCTTCTACTAAATTCATTAAGTTTCATTACTAAGGTATTCTAGATTTTCATCCATGGATAGAATTCATCCATGGAGCCCCTTTAAAACCCCAATTCCAAAGATAGAAATCCCCAAAAAGCTAGGGTTTGGTTCCAAGTCATGGATTCCTTTAAAAAACAATTCTAATTCTTGAGTTACATTATATTATGATTGAATTGATGATTTATTATGGTTTTTATGTTGAAATATCCAAGAATCCATGAAATCTCCATATTCCCAAATTATGATCTTGTGATGTGGGTGTGTTGATGAAAGAATGATATTATGAGATTATTCTTGTAGTAATTGTGTTACCTAAATTATGTTAATATCCATGTCTAATGTAGTGAATTGTTGACGTGTTGATTTGATATGAGCTTTGATCCTTGAAAAGGGAAAATTATGATAATATGCATGATTTATGAAGTTTAGTAGATGCTTTAAGAACATTTTGAGAGTGAAGTGAATATGATTATGATCTAGTTGTTGTGTTGTTGAAAGCTTATTCTCATATACACACTTATGCATTTTTATGATATGATTTGAAAAGTTCCTCACAATATGATGATTCTAAGGTTGAAAGGCTTTCTCACTTATTGAAGCTATATGTAGACATGGATGGTGAAAGGTTAGTCTCGCGCATGATCTACGAGCTATCGTATGAATTATGTTTGATTGAGTGTCAAGACATTCCTCTATGAATATGAACTTAAGTCAAGACTTAATATGTAATCCGTGGGAATTAATTCTTAGTATTGAGTGGAAATTGATGTGAGATTGAAGACTTCACGTTAGTTGAGGCCGGGTTTCTAGGACCAATCTCTTGGGATGGTAGCCCTCACGATAGTAGAGGTCGGGTTTCTAGTAGCAATCTCCTTATCCAATAAACTATATTCCCCCATAGGTTATTTAGCTATTTAATCCACCTAAGCTAAGAGTATGCTTCTACCTTAGGCAAGTAGCACAAACCTTTTCGGTGTGGGTAACACCGGATTCCATGTTAAGCTCACATGGTCTATGTCGATTAAGGCTTATTCCCCAACACAACAATATGAAAAAGAATATGAATTATGAACTATGGTTACTCAAGAAACATTACTTAGCATGGGTAAGATTTATGGGGTCTTATTCATGCATTGCACAAGTAAGCTTTAAGGGTATGTACGAAGTGTTTCTCTTATGATATGATGATCAATGTATTTACTATGTTGATGACTTATGCTTTTCCATTATCTTCATAATGATGTGTTAACTTAGAAAATTCCATGGATTCAAATGAAATGTCCCTTCAAGCATGTTTTCAATGTTTTTTTGGCATGGTGATGAGTCAGAGATTTGGATTCATTTAGGGCTTGTTTATATTTACTGTCCTCAAATGCTTATTTTGTGCCAATAACTGATGTTAAATCCTTAATTTTCAGGAATATGGATTGAGGAACAAACCAAGGGCACCAATAGGCAGAAAGGAACAAAACAGGCTGAAGGAATGAAGATGGGCGAGCCTGAGGGCCGCCAAGGGTATTCGACGTGTCACTGAGTGGCCTATTAGACCGCCTAAAGTTCCAGTGTGCCAAGCCCTGAGGGAAGTAACCAAGTTGGCGATGAAACGGAGCAGTCAGAGAATCGCCGAGTGATTCCTCGAAGCCAAGATAGATTGCCCAAAGTTACAGATCTTGAGGATGCTGAATTCCAAGGCAAGAGGGCGATGGAAGAGACCAAAGGGTGGCTCGCCGAGTTGTTCGGCGATATCGATTTACTTTGCCGAATGAGTTTTCCTGGCTTATTTTTGGCGACTATAAATATGTTTTTGAACATTTTGTTTGGACGAAATTACTCTTTGGAGCATTTTATTATTAAGTTTTTTAGCATCTAGAGAGAGTTTTCTCTAGTTTTCCTTAAGCTTTGAAGGATTGAAGAAATTCACTTTTGAGAAATTGGAAGTGGGTCTATGGGATTCTTCAAATTGGAGCATTGTAAGGACAAAATTACTCTTACCCAGTTGATGGATAATCAATTTGGTAACAGTTTTTACCTCTTTATAATGTGTAGCTAAAACCCCAATTCTTGGGGTGTGATTATGTAATTATGGGTTGATTTAGCATATGGGTATTGCTAATTATTAGTTTAAGTGTTATTTAGAAGTAAGTTTAATCATTAATTATGGTTTAACTTAGGAATTGTAGTTGTAAATGTAGTTCTATGTTTGTGTTTTTGGCTTGCGAGAGAGAGAGAGGTGTTAGAACTAAGGTATTTCATTGATGGTTTGTGGGTATTGGGTTGACCTGGGTTCATCTCGAGAGAGTGAATCCTAAACCCAATCCCACACATTCATCTTGAGAGAGTGAATGGATTAATGTGTTGGCTGGTCTTATTTTGCATGGTTGTTGATGTTCGAGAGAAATCACTTGATTCAGGGTAAATTGTTCAAGACAAAATTTACCTCCATTATAGCCTAGCCTACTCACTAATATCTAGCTATTTACTAATAGTTGCAATTACCCATATGTCTATATTAGCCTATAATCAATCACATCCCAAGAACCCATCTCATCATTGTTAATTTGTATTGTTGTGACTGTTGTTTGTAATTGATAATCAAAACCAAAACCCCCATTTGACATTCGTGTGACCCCCTAATTAATGATGTCTTTATTCTATAACTTTTATTTCTATGACTAATTTTACCATGTTTATACTTCCCAATTGAATCTGAAACACATACCGTCCCCGCAGGATTAGACCCTAACGTATTTGGTTGGGTTTTATACTGATTAACGATCGTTTACGCTTAGAATTAGATGAAGTGTCTTTGAAATATTATTAATCAAAATGGCATTGATGCCGGGGAGTGGTGTTGTTTGAAATTCTTTTGGTGAAGTTGAATTGTGTTCTTGTTAGTCATAGTTGAATCTACTTACTTTTAGTTTTGGTTTTTGTGTTGTTTGTTAAAACATTGGAAATGAGTGTCAATGGTAGCAGCGGTAACCAAGTGGACCATCCTCCATAAAAAAATGGTAATTCATACAGATAACATCCTAAATTTCAAGCACTTGGAGGGTGAGACAATCCATGAGTTGTGGCTGTGATTTAAAACCCTATTGCTACAGTGCCCAACTGATGGAATTCCAGATAAGATGCTACTGGACTGTTTCTATAGAGGTCTTGGTCCTGAGAATAGAGGAGTGGCTGACCAACAATCTCAGGGTGGTCTAATACGACCACCCTATGCAATAGCATCCCAACTCCTCGACCGCATGACTAAGACCAACAAGGAGCAAGAGAGGGACCAGAATCTGGAAAAAATATTGACCCAGCTGGATCTCTTGGCCAAAAAGATCATGGAATTTGAAGTACTGTACAAAAACAAAGATAGATACATTCCTCCTCATGAGCGTAGAAATCCTCAAGGATTATGAGGGTGGACAGATAGAAGAGATATTCTCACTCATTCTTCACAAAGTCGAAGAACGACATAGTGTTGAGCGAGATAAAAGAGAATGTCTCAATGCTAAATCAGATGACTGCATCTCATTTCATATCTATTAAGTTACTAGATACCCAAATGGGTCATATGTTGTCTCATCTCTACTCGAGACAACATGGAGGGTTGCCTAGTGGCACTATGGGAAACCCGGAGAATGAAGCATGAGTGAGTACTCGCGTCGTGCCACGACGTTAACTAACGCGCTTCTTGGGAGGCAATGATGAGTCCACGATTAGGACTCATTTAGGACTTTATTTTAATGAATTTAGTGTCCTCAAATGCATATTTTGTTTCAAAAACTAATGTAAATCCTTGAGTTTGTGGTATTTGGAGTTATAGACAGATCATGGACACTATGGATAAAAAAGGAACAAAGCAGCTAAAATGAACGAAGAAAAGAAGGCCTGAGGATCGCCTAATGAATTAGGTGAGTCGCTGAATGAGCCCTGAAAAAAAAGATCAAGTCTGCGAGGAAAGGAAGCAGTCGACGCATTGCCGAGCAGTTCCGCGAAGTTGTTCCGTTTCGCACAATAGATCAAAATGCGAAGATGCTGAGAGCAAAAGCTGAAAGGCGATGAACCAGACCAAATGGCGGACCGCCGAGTGTATCGGTAATCCCGACTAACTGCGTCGAGTTGTCCTTCGTAGCATAACTTTTCGCAAACTATAAATACATATTTAATTTTGTAGCTTAAATAAGAAAGAAAAAGGGATAGTGTTTTTGGGGAGACATTTCTTGAGCTTGAAGGTTTTGAAGGTTTTCAACTCCAAGAAATTGGAAGTGAGTATCTAAGAATGTTCATTCAAGATGTTTTTAAAGAAATTTTCTATCGTACCCACTTGATGGAAACACTTGGTGTTAATTTCTATCTCGTTTTCATGTTTAGCTAAAACCCCAATTCTTGCATATTGTTAGTCAATTCACTACTTAAATGTTATTTCGTTTTGTAGTTGTGTTTGAACTTAATGGGATTGTAGTTGCAAATACGATTTCATCTTCATGTTTTTGGCTTGCTCGAGAGAGAGGTTTTAAAACTAAGACTACTGAATCGATAGCCGGTGGTTATTGAGTCCTCTTGGGTTCAAATCGAGAGAGTGAATCCTAGGCCTTTTTCCACACATTCAGCTCTAGAGAGTGAATGGGCTAAGGAGGAGGTTTTTTTAAAGTGGTGTGACTCGGTGTTCGAGAGAAACCGAATTGAAAATTGACATTCGTGTCATCTTTTGATTTAGTATGTTTTTATTCGTTAATGTTTATAGCTATGATTGATTAGAACTTAATTATACTTTTCTATTAATTCTTGCAACCACTCCCTTGGGACTCGACCCCAACCCATTCGGTTGGGTTATGTTACTATTGTACGATCGTTCACACTTGAATTGGAAGTTGTGTCTTGATTACGCAAACATCAAAATGGCGCAGCTGTCCTAAAGTCAGGTGGCAATTCCTTTAAAATTTGATCATTCTTAAAATTCTTTTAAAATCGACTTAATTGATTATTTTTTGAGTCACCGCGACGTTTCACCCTATTTGAATAGAATAGGGATGTAAACAGAATGGCGACTCTGCTGGGGATATAGAGGTTCTAACCATTATGAGTTTATTTTTTTCAAATTGAGGAGTTATTGTTTTATTGTGTTATTCATCATATCTTGTGCATCTTGTTGATTATTTGTATATTATACTTGTTATTTATTTATTATTTGTTTAAACTGTATATATATTGTCATTGCGTTTCATGGCATTTTCTGTTTTATGTAGAGTATATTAAAAGGCGGTTTTGCGGAACCGCACCCAGACTTTTTTATACTCCACCCTTTTTCGGAATGATCGACAATTTATTGGTTCGTCATGCGTCCAATGGTTGTCGTGAGTTCCAGCCTAAGTTGTCCACTTGGGTTTCCGGTCTTTCAAAAGTCACTCTTAGTCAACTCGCGTAGAGCGAAATCAAATTCTAATTTCTAGCGCATTTTGAATTAAGTCGACCCAACACCCACGACGTGTCGGGCCCATTTGAAGTCTACCTTCTGTCTAGTTGGCCCATTGGTCAATAAAAAATAATCATGCGTATGTGTTTAAATTTGAAGGATGTATACGTCATTTGACAAAATAATGTTCCTTGCGTTAGGGAGTTTAATAGTTTGTTCATAGTCGAATAAGGATCAAGTTATTATTTCATCCAAAAACGTGGACATCTGGAGATGACAAGAAATCAAACAGAAGGGACGTCCATGGAGGCATAGCTTAGGATGGTACCCCTGCGGGGGACTGATTATTTGTATCTCATTTTCCTTATTATGTATCATCATTCAATTTTATTCATAAAGTTTTGTATAAATTCGGGTTTTGGGACAATGTTTTCAAATTATGTAATACATCCTTCAGATCGGGTAGGCCTACCCTTGGCACAAAAGGGTCACATATTTGTATAGGACGCGTAATAACTATTTGTATGTTATGTGTTATAATTGAGTTTGTCTTCAGTCAAAGTAGTGCTTATGTGTTTAATAATTAATTCTTTGTGTGATATTTTGCATTATCCATTATGAACATGATCTAACATTTTTACCTTTTCAGTTTTTCTTCTTTTTAAGCGAGAGGTTGATTTATGCCAAAATTCGAAAGTCATTATTCGTCCGAAGTTGTAAGGGACAAGAGGACTCGCTAAATTCGAGTCTTTCTATTTCACAATACATTGATATCAAGTCAAAAAGATAAATCAGGGGAGTCTTTGAATATGAGGTCGCACTCATTTATTTTTTATTATTTTACATGTTGACCCTGCTTTCACACATTTCTCATATTTTTGCAGAAAAACCATTCTCGATGACAGTCGGGGATGGTCATAACAATGTCTGGTTATCGTGGGGAATTGGGAGAAGACACAGTTCCAAGAAACATCCAAAAAAGAATACAACATTAAGTGGTTATTGTAAAAAAAAATGGGAGGCCACATTCAACAGGCAATACAAAGGTCAACAGTTAAGAGGATACAAGAAATTGCTCCGAGTTTGTCTAAATTTTAAAAAAAATTTATGCCATACCTGAACGAACTATGCGAACCTGATTCTCATCTCGGTGAGATACGTAGGCAACCCTTCTTGGGTTCGGTATTCATTTTTTCAAATTTCAAAAGTTAAAAGTAAAATAGTTGTGCATATTTTCAAAGGCAAATCTGAATGAACTACGCGAACCCCTGATTCTCATCTCGATGAGATACGTAAGCAGCCCTTCTTAGGTTCGGTATTCATTCTGTAAAATTCAAAAAAATAAAAATGATAATAATAAAAAATATTCAAATAATTTGTGCATATTTTCAAAAACATATCTGCATGAACTACGCACACCTGATTCTCAACTTGATGAGATACATAGGCAACCCTTCTTGGGTTCGGTATTTATTCATTCTTTAAAAAAAACATTTTGTATATATTAAAAGAGTCATGTCTTCAGCTCAAATGGGACCAATGCAGTTAGGAGCATGTAAAAATATTCAATATGATGAAGATGACTGACTTTGTGGTAAACCATACATTCTTTTGGTACCTCTCATTTATACTTTTGTGATGCTTGAAAATTCTCCTGCATCCATTCAAGATAAGAATAAAACCAACCTCATGATTTCATGTGCATTGTGTGGTGAACTTTTAGATTAAAATTCAATTGCATCGCACTGTTGATCTAGAACTTGGCTTGAATGTTTATTGAGGCAATATCATGAGTTATGTTTGGTTTGGGAAAGGATTGTAGGCCTTCTTTGACCCGATTGTAGGTTTCAAAACATAACAAATGAAATTAATTCCTAGTTTTACCACTTTGAGCGTAGAGCCTTTTCTTTGGACAACCACATCTTAGTCATTACCCTTTTGAGTGCTTATATGCACTATCCCTCTCTTGGCCCAACCTTGTTGAGTGCACCAAAGATGTGCAAAATGTAAGTGATGATCCAAATTTGAATATGCCAAAGGCAAAAGATACAAAGTCTCCCGAGGTCGAGGAAGCAAAAAAAAATGACTTATAGAAAAAAAAAAGGGGGGGGGGGAAGGTGGAAAGAAATAAAGAAAAACAAAAACACCCCTACAAGGTCAATGAAAAACGAGAAGGAAAAAACTTCAACAAAAGAGGAGAAAACTTCAAAACAAAGGGTGAAAAAAGAAAAGCTCCAACAAATAAGAATTCAAAAGAAGTTGAAAAAAAAACAATAAAGATGATCAGACGCCAAAGGTGTATCAATCATCAAAAGAACAAAGTCACTATGACGCTCAAGAAGTAATTAAGTCACTCTTATCCCAAATATATATACTACCCGTCCCTAAGCCTGCATTACAAGCCAATAACAAGTCCTACATGATCTCTTTCCAAATGTTCTCACATTAGTCGAGATTTACATAAGGGTCAAGCATATGGTATCACAATTGCATGCATTGAACATTCTCGTGAGTGTGAGTGGACTTAAAAAAAATGTCCTAAAATAAAACGTTTCAAATATGTGTGAAATAGGACTTTTGTTTTTGTGAGAGCACTTGAAACATGGGGATTGGTACAATACAAAATCTTTGTTTGAAAAAAGATGGAATAAATCTTATTGATACTTAAGTATGTTTGAGCTACCACTTGAAGCTGTGAGAGTTATCTTCAATTCAATCTTAGTTAAAAAAAAAAAAAGATTTACATGCGATCCTAACTCTTTGTACCAATTGTAGTCAAGATTTGACTGTCTCTTTATATTATTTATCTTTTAAAAAAAAAGAAGAGGCAAGCATCCACTCTTAAATATTTTCCAAAACATTTTTTTTTAATTCTTTCCGTTAAAAAAAACAAAAGATTTTGTCTTTCCTTTTTGGATTGTTCATTGTAAAAAGTGTCATTAGGTTAATCTTGTCAGTGTGAGACGCCTATTTTACTTCATTGGGTTGTCCGTCCCAATAACGTGACATATCTTTTGTCTTTAGTCTTTGAATATGACAAAGAATATCATTTTCCTATTTCATCATGTTCATATTGTACATTTTCTACTGATGATCTTGTCTCAGATTCTTTGTAGTATTTATCATCTATAGGATTGGAACAACATTTGACCTGATTCCTGGCTCAACAAGATATGTAGGCGCCACAACGGCTCGGTCATATACCTAGTGTGATTTTCTATTCTCCTTGTAATAAATACTGGCTCGGTCATATAAATGTGCTATCTCTAGCAACTCAAGATTGGAGATCATTTTGAAATTTTCCAAAAAGTTCTAACTGGAACAGAATTTTTGAGGAAGACCTCAAAAATTCCAACAAGTACTGTCAGAAGCTTGATAGTCAACTTCAAATGATTCATCATCGCTTGAAGTTCAAAGTCAACTAGCAAATCTCTAGCAATGTCATGGCGAGTCAGCAACTCCTCTTACAAATCCCCAATAAGACATGAGTCACAATAAATCCAAAATGGTCAAGAGTAAAATGTTGATTGCTCACATGCGTCAAAGAACAGATGAAAAACATTGATGCGATGACACTTTCAAGACATTCATCGAGTCATCCACCTCGTTACAGTGGACATTCATCGAGTCATCTACCTCCTTACAGTGAAAACTTATTGGGTTATCCATTATTTGCATTTTTCATAGTATTTTTAGTTGCCGAGAGGGCCATTGCATTTTTTATTTCCAGAGAAGGCCATTTTATTTTTCATTTGCGAGAGGGCCATTGCAGTTTTCATTTGCCGAGAGGGCCATTGTATTTTTCATTTGCCGAGAAGGCCATTGCATTTTTCATTTACCGAGAGGGCCATTGCATTTTTCATTTGCAGAGAAGGCCATTGCATATTTCATTTGCCGAGAGGGCCATTGCATTTTTCATTTACCGAGAGGGCCATTGCATTTTTCATTTTTTGAGAGGTTCATTGCATTTTTCATTTGCCGAGAAGTCCATTGCATTTAAGTCTTATCTATTCGGAGGTGAAAGATGTGCATCTTATCTATTCTACGTTCAAGTCGGAGGAGACTTGTGTTGAAAGATATTTGCATTTAAGTCGCATCTAATCGGAGGTGAAGGATGTGCACCCTATCTATCCCACGTTCAAGTCGGAGGAGACTTGCCATGAAAGAATTTTCATTCGTCCTACCGATGGACATACATTCAAAATCCTATCGATGAATCATCTTTTTTCATTCGTACTACCGATTGACATACATTCAAAATCTTACCGATGGATCATCTTTTTTCATTCGTCCTACCGATGGACATACATTCAAAATCCTACCAATGAATCATCTTTTTTCATCCGTCCTACCGATGGACATACATTCAAAATCCTATCGATGGATCATCTTTTTTCATTCGTCCTACCGATGGACATACATTCAAAATCCTACCGCTAGATCATCTTTTTTCATTCGTCCTACCGATGGACATACATTCAAAATCCTACCAATGAATCATCTTTTTTCATCCGTCCTACCGATGGACATACATTAAAAATCCTATCGATGGATCATCTTTTTTCATTCGACCTACTGATGGACATATATTCAAAATCCTACCAAGGGATCTTTTTCATTCGTCCTAACGATGGACATACATTGATATTCTACCGATGGATCATCTTTTTTTTTCATTCATCCTACCTATGGATATACATTCAAAATCCTACTAGTGGATCATCATCTACATTCATTCATTCATTCATGTGTGTGTGAGAGAGAGAATATCCTTTCACATTGTCACCATTTTCCACAAGTGTTAATAGAGAGATAACATTCAATCCTAACACAATTAGCTTCTAAACATTTTCATAATTCATTCGTTTAGATCACACACATGCTTCACACCACATTCATATATACAACATCATGATAATACTTCAATTCCTCACACTATGCCTTCAAGGCCATGATCACAATGTACATAGTAAGTAAACACCTCCACCTTTCAAGTGGATCAACAATTCAAGCGCAATTCTACTTTATCATGAAATTAGGTCAAACTTTCCCTTTCAAGGCTATGATCACAACTCCTCAATTCACCATCAATTCACCATAATTAGGCATAGATGATGATACAATTCAATAATCTAAATCAATTTAGGCTTAATTCATCAACAAGCATTCATGATCAACAAACCCACTTCATAAGACAAAATTTAGAAATTGAGAGAATTCATGGGTTCATAGAGTATTTTCATCATAAATCATCAATTAAACACTAATTCAATCATAATTTGACATTAGAAACCCTTTGAAATCGTTTGATGAAACCCATGAGATTGAGTAAAACCCTAGATTTTCATGATTTGAAATCACCTTTGAATAGGCTCCTTGAATGAAAAGTTAGACAAGGATCAAGACTACCATACCTTTCTATTGATTCCTCACTAAAATTGAAGAAGAAACACCTTGAAATCCGCAACCCTGACTTGATCTTGACCTTGATCTCAAATGGAGTTTCTAGAGAGGACTTTTTGGGAGGGAAGGTTTTTGATTTGGGGTTTTATAATAATAGAATGTAAAATAGAGTTTAACACTTTTAATACTCTTAAAATATGTAAATATACCCAAAATAACTGTCCAAACACTTAACTAGCCAAGGGAGGAATTTACCAAACCCCCCTTGGCTTTGCCGTGTCTTTGACAACACACAGGTGCCATTCACCAAACCTAGACTCATGGACCGTACTGTTGGTCCGTGGTCTGGGTCAGAGAGGCGCAATTAGGTTCCATGACCTACGGAGTCCATCCACGGGCGTGGATGGACCTACTGGGCGTGAACCCCTTCCGTAGGTCACCCCATTTTGGGCAGCCTCATGGTTTCCTTGGGGTCTTGGGGTTTAGACTTAGGGTCCTCCTCAATGGCCCTTACAATGGTCCTTGGGAAGTGATACCTTGACGTCTAACCCCTAAACACCTCAACCATGGTTTGGGACAACCTTAAACCACCTCAAAACTCAAGACAAACTCAAACTTTCACTAGTTAGGCTCTAGTTTCACTAGTTCGTTTTTAGGGTCGTTACAAGTCATCAACATCTGGAACATATAAACAACCTTGATATTTAAGCACTCCATCTTCCCCTTGGGAGAAAGCCTCAACGAATTTCTTAAGTACTGCCTCTTTTAATTCTACCAAAATTAGATCAAGACCTTGCTTAGCCTTCATATCCATCACAAAGGACGATTCGAACCCATCATGGACTATGACACCACCCTTGGTGGAGTTTACTAATTGAACACCTAATCGGGCCAACTAATGAACATCCCAAACCAACTCTTTCTTTTCATCCTCAACATGGGTAGCACTACCCATCGACAATCGACTAAGAGCATCCGCCACCACATTTTCTTTACCGGGGTGATAGAAAACACTCATGTCATATTCCTTCAATAATTATAACCACCTTCTTTGGCAAAGATTCAAGTCCTATTGACTAAACACGTATTGTAAGCTCTTGGGATCGGTAAACACATCTACATGTACTCCATATAAATAATGCCTCCAAATCTCTAAGGCATAAACAACCGCCGCTAATTCAAGGTCATGGTAGGATAATTCTTCTCATGCACTTTAAGTTGCCTTGAAGCATAGGCAATCACCTTACCATTTTGCATAAGAACACATCCCAACCCAACTCTTGAGGCATCAAAATACACCACAAAACCATTCGTACCTTCCGGTAAGGTCAACATCGGAGTAGAAGTAAGTCTATCTTTCAACTCTTGGAAACTTTTCTCACAAGCTTCCGACCACACAAACTTAGCCTTCTTTTTGGTCAAAGTCGTCAAAGGAGAAGAAATGGAAGAAAAACCTTCAACAAACCTCATATAGTAACCGGCCAAACCCAAGAAGCTTCTAATATCCGAAGTAGATAGAGGTTTAGGCAAACTCTTAACCGCGTCCATCTTCTTAGGATCTACCTCAATACCCTTACTTGACACAAGATGACCGATGAAAGCTACGGACCTTAACCAAAATTCACACTTTCTAAACCTTGCGAAGAGTTGATGGTCCTTAAGAACTTGCAACACAATTCACAAACGGTCAACATGTTCATTTTCACTCCTCGAATAGATTAAAATATCATTAATAAACACAATTACGAACATATCAAGGTATTTTCTAAACACCCTATTTATCAAATCCATAAACGCCGCTGAAGCATTAGTCAACCCAAACGACATTACCAAAAAATCATAATGACCATACCGAGTACAAAAATCTATCTTCGAAATGTCATCATATTTCACCCTTAGTTGGTGATAACCCGATCGGAGATCAATCTTAGAGAAATAACTTGCTCCTTGAAGTTGATCAAACAAATCATCAATCCTTGGGAGAAGGTACTTGTTCTTAATAGTCACCTTGTTTAAATGTCTATAATTGATGCACATTGGGAGAGACCCATACTTCTTTCTAACAAACAATACGGGAGAACCCCCATAGAGTGATACTCAATTGGATGAAACCCTTATCCAACAAATCCTTTAATTTCTCTTCCAACTCCTTTAACTCGGTCGAGGCCATTCTATAAGAAGGAATGGAAATAGGTTGCATATCCGGGAGAAGGTCGATACCGAAGTCTATTTCCCGCTCGGGAAGAATACCAGGAAAATCATCAGGGAAAATATTCAAAAACTCCATAACAACGAGGACCGACTCAAGAGAAGGGGTTTCAGAATCTACATCCCTCACCCTAAATAGATGGTAAAGCAACCTTTTGAAATCATCTTTTTAGCTTTTAGAAAGGACAAAAATTGACTTCTAGGCATAGAATTTCCCCCCTTCCACTCTAGGATAGGCTCATTCGAGAACTGAAACTTGACTACACAAGTTCTACAATCTATAGAAGCATAGCATGCATGCAGCCAATCCATACCAAGAATCACATTGAAATCTAACATGTCAAGCTCTACCAAATCAAAAAGAGTAACTCTATTGGATAAGGAAATTGGACATCCTCTATAGACCCTTTTAGCCACCACAGAATCCCCAACAGGAGTACAGACAAAAAATGATTCTAACAACACATTCGGAAGAACATCAAACCTCATAGCGACATATGGAGTCATAAAAGATAAAGTAGAACTGTGATCTAATAAAGCATACACATCTATTTGGAAAACTTTTAACGTACCAGTGACTACATCTGGGGAGTTCTCTTGGCTACCTCGGGTTTTGAGATAATAAAAATGGTTTTGCTTGGGAGCATTGGAATTCGAACCACTAGGAGGAGCTTCCTTACCCTCTCTTCATATGGCCTTAAGCAGCGGGCAATCCCTCATTTTGTGACCATTTTTACCACAACCATAAAAACCATATGTGCCGGCTAGGCACCTACCATCGTGCGTCCTTCCACACTTAGTACAATTAGACATAGCCAATGAAGACTCATTACCATTCCCTCTTTGAGGCTTAGGGTTAGACACCCTTTCTTTGTTGAACTTAGGAGGAGCATTGGAGAAACCTTGACCAGAAAATCTTTGTTGAAATCTTGGACGACCTTGTCCCTCGGACTTTGAATTAGAGAAGTTTCCATCAACGGTCCTAGCCCTTTTTACCTCCCTAGACATTTCCATGAGTTTCTCCTCCTCAATTTGTTATGCATGGACCATAAGACGAGACATGTACATGTCACCAACGAGCATGGTGGTATGGCACTCTTTAACCACCATATCAGATATACCTGTCACAAACTTATTCATATTAGCCCTAGAATCTGCAACCATTTTTGGGGCATACTTAGACAATTGAGTGACCTTTACAGCATACTCCTTCACACTCACACTTCCTTAACGAAGGTTAATGAATTCTTGCACCTTTGCTTCCCTCATCTCAAAGGGAAAGAACCTATCAAGAAATGTGGATTTAAGCACTTCCCACTCTATGAGACTAGCTCCTACCGGTCTTGCCTCTTTCCCTTGGTCGTACCATACTCGAGCAACACCATTCAATTGGTAAGCGGCCAACTCCGCCTTCTCTACCGGAGTCACCCCCATAATAGCAAGTACCTTATAAACCTTATCGACAAACTCTTAAGGGTCTTCCTCAACTTTGGAGCCATAAATTCTGGAGAGTTCTTCCTTATAAAATCCCTCACTTTTGAACCGGTCGTACCCACAATTAGGTTTAAGGGAGCTGGCACCTCTCTCTTAGCTTGTGCCGTCATGTCTTGAGCTAATATTTGAGAAGCCGACCTAACCTCTGCATTTGTCATATTCTCAGCCAAGGATCTACAGGAGCTTGATGAGGAGCTCTTTGTTCTACATTGTCACCCTCCATTCTTCTAGCAGCCCTTCTAGTAGTCATAGGACTACCCTGAAGAACATAGGGCAAGGATTAGGAGAGTGATCTTATAGAGTTAAACTCTATGGCACGACTTAGAGTAGTGAAAGAAGTGAAGTTTCCTAATCATCTTGTACCCTCTCATTCATAAATATGGCGCGCTTCACACCCATGAATAAGACTCTACTAGATGTGTCTTATGAGACATCATTCTAGGACCATTCTAAACCATGTTATCTGATTACCAAGTTTGTCAAGACCCAGGGGTACCCCCTAGATGTAACAAGGCGTATAGAACCCCGAAGGACTCCATACAAGTCACTTAGTCCTCATAACATAAGAAATAGAACAATAAGAGTAAAACATATTTCAAGTCTAAAAAGTTTTTCATAAAAGAAAGCAGAAGTATAGACACTTGTCTCATTGTAGCCATCTATTCCTGGCCCATACATCATGTCCAAAAGTAGAAATACCTGAAAGAATGCAACTAATCAACAAAACTCCGTCATCAAAGAATGATGACTCACCAAAGCTGAAAATTTCAAGATCAACACCTAGCCACAAAACTGACCCTAATTGTCGACCCTACATTTGGGGAAAATGTAGGCAAGACTATGCGCTAGTACAAAAATGCACCAAGTATGATAACTATGCATGAAAACAGTAGAAACACGCTAAAAGGGACATTTCATTTCAAAGCATGTAATTTGCCAAGTTTAAACATCATTATAGAGATAGTTGGAAAACATAAGTCATAACATCATCTCCGATGCAAGCTAACATCATCTTTAAAACCTTTGAACACCACGAGATACTTCTTCAAGCATGTCTTAGTTCATTATTACTTTAAACACTACAAGATACCTCTTCAAACATGTCTTAGTTCATCATTAATATTGTTATAGAAAATATCCTTAAATGACATGAGACCATGTGAACTTTAACATTGAATCTGGTGACTCCCACACCGAAAAGGGTTGACCTACTTGCCTAATGTAGAACCGCTAACTCTTAGCTAAGGTGGATCCACTAGCTAAATATCCTACGGGGGCACGTAGTTTATGGGATAAGGAGATTGCTACTAGAAACCAAGACTCAACTTCGTGAAGGCTTCAATCTCCTGAGACATACTTTTGAAACCCGGACTCAACTATGTGAGAGTTCCCATTTTGGAAGCCCAGACTCTACTACATGTGAGCCTTTATTTTATATTCAATATCCACTCGGTGCTAAGCATAAATCCTATGAATTACTTATTAAGTATTAACTTTACTCATATCTCATGAAAGGATGTTCTTGACAACCAAACCAAGTTACTTCAGTAGGATAGCTCTTTTTGACCATGCATGAACAACTATCACCATCTGATGAAACCACAAATTAGACTCATTTAGGGCTTTATTTTGATAGTAATAGTGTCCTCAAATGCTTATTTTGTCTCAATATCTGATGAAAACTCGTAAGTTTCAGGTATTTGAAGTTTTAGTGGAAGCATGGACAATTAGGCGCAAAAAGGAACAAGAAGGCTGAAAAGAACGAAGCTAAAGCTTGAGCATCGCCAAGCACACTTGGCGATTCACCGAAGGGAGGCACTCCGCCGTTTGTTCCAGTACGGCGAAGCCCTGAAGGAGCAGGATCAAAAATGCGATGAAAGGATCAGTCGGCGTTTCGCCGAATAATTCTGCAAAGCAGTATTAAGTCACCCAATGAAATTGAGCATGATGATGCTAAAGTCTAGTACAAGACGGTGATGAACTACACCAAAGGGCGAATCACCGAGTTAATCGGTGATTCCGGCTAACCTCGGCGAAAGATCCGCCAACACTATTTTCTGAAGTCTATAAGTACTAAACTTATTATTAATTTTTAGGAGTCGAACATTTATTTTAATTTCCAGAATAAAATAGTACTTTTTGGGATATTTTCTCTCAAGTTTGGAGAGGGTATTTTGGGAGACTTGAAGAAAGAAGGATTTCATCTTCCCCAAGTTGGAAGTGGGACTTCTCCATTCTTCTTCCTTTTCTTAAATAAAGGTTTAATTCCTTATACCCATTTGATTTTAGTATCATTTTAGGTGTATTTTGTTATTACTTGGTGTGTAGCTAAAAAACCCCATTCTTGGGGTGTGATTTAGCAGGTATGTGTTGTTATTGTTGTTGGGTCTTGCTTGCTGATAGGATATATGTATTTTAATGGTGATTTCACCTAGTGGTTGTGGTTTAATTTAATGGGTTTGTAGTTGAAAATACAGAATCCCCATGTGTTTTTGGGTTTCCCGAGATGGAGGTCGCGAAACCAAGACCGCTAGATTGATGGCCTAAGGAGTGGGTCGACATGAGGTTCAGCCCGAGAGGATGAAACCTAATCCCATATCCTAACACTAAGCTTGAGAGAATGAGTGGGGTAAGGCGTAGGTTGGCCTTCATGGGGCAAATGGGTGTCCGAGAGGAACGCATTTGAAACGGGGTAAGTTGCCCGAAAGGGAACTTATTTCCATCTAAAGCTTAGCCTAGTCACTATTATGTTGCAAATTTCCTATCGAAAGCATGTACCCAACGATTTATCTCAACTTGTATTGCGGTCACACCCCAAGAACTTTTCCCCATACTTGATTTTCCTTATTTTTTGTTGTTTTTAGTACACTTGTGACAAAACCCCCATTTGTTAACTGACAATTTTTTGTCATCCCCTCTTTATCTTCAATGTTTTGAATCATCAATGTCTTTAGCTACGACTAGTTTGAACTTAATTTTATTTTTCTACTAATTCTCAAAACCACTCCCTTGGGACACGACCCCAACCCTTGGTTGGGTTACTATATTATCGACGATCGTAGACACTAGTACTGTGGGTTAGTGTCTTTGGTGACGATAAGCATCAAAATGGCACCAATGCCGGGGAGTGGTGTTGTTTGAGAATTTTTAGTTTAATAGAGTTTTTGTTCTTATTAGTGGTAGTTTACTAATTTAATTTTTAGTTTTGTTTTGTTGATTGTGTAGGCATTTTAGAAAGCATGAGTGTTAACGGTAGTAACGGGAGCTAAGTGGGCCATCAGGACGACATTGGCAACCTCAACGATGTCCAAGATCCCAACATCAATGATCCACATCTCATGGGAGGTGTTGGAGCCATCTGTCTACCTCCAGCAGAGGGAAATGCGGTGTTCCACATAACAAGCACCATGTTCCAACTTTTGCAACTAAAGGACTTTTCAGTGGATTAGCTTATTAGGACCCACAAGAGCATCTTCGAAACTTCGTAGATGTGTGTGGACCTTTCTCGTTCAAGAACATCTCTCAGGAATCAGTTCGATTAAGACTATTCCCTTTATCATTAATGGGGGAAGCGTGCAAGTAGCTAGCTGAGTTGCCACGTAACTCGATCACTTCGTTGGAGGATTTGGTCACCGCATTTAATGTGCGATTATTCTCTCCCTCGAAGATGATGACTATTCGGGATAGCATCCAAAGCTTTAAGCGTCTGACTGGAAAGCCTCTGCATGAAACTTAGCTCCGGTTTAAGAAATTGGTGCTACAATTCCCAACCTATGGTCTACCTGATAATGTGCTCCTTCAATACTTCTACCGGAGTCTAGATTTGGTAAACAAAGGTGTAGCTGACCAACTCTCGACCGGAGGATTAATGCAGCAACCATATGCAGTAGTAACTCAGCTTCTTGATGGCATGACAACCATCAATAGGGCGTGGTACACCCGCGAAGACCAGGTTTCACCTGTCACATTTCAGCTATCTAAGGAGTAGGTTGAAAAGGACAATGAGAGAGACCAAAACATGGCCAAGATCATGACGCAGCTTGACATTTTATCTAAAAAAATCATGGGGGCTGCTGCTCGTAGTGTCAATGTTGTGGGAGTTTAGGATGCAAATCCTGAGGAAATGAAGTTTGAAGCCATTTATGACGAGGAAGTAAATTTTCTAGCTAACCAAGGTGGGGGCTATCATTAAAACTACCCAAGGAAAGGTGGTAATCAAGGATGGGTTAGAGATGAAGGTTGGAAGGATCGAGTTCTTGAATGGAGGGACCGTAATCCAAATTGGAAAGATGGGGAGAAGGATAGATATGTGCCACCCCATGAGCGTCAGAAGCCCAAGGATTCGGAAGGTAGTAGGTCTGAGGATATGCTCTCGTGTATCCTAAACAAAGTTGAAGGGTCAGATAAAATGCTAAAAGGCATGAAAGAAAACGTGTCTACCCTCAGCCACACTGTCACCTCTCATTCAGTTTCGATCAAGCAGATAGAAACCCAAATGGGTCATATCTCGTCTCATCTCAATAAATGACAACAAGGGGGCTTACCTAGTGATACTATGGCTAACCCCAAGAGTGAGGTCTAATGGTGGACTTGTATCGTGCCACGACGTTAACTAAAGCGTTGTTTGGGAGGCAACCCAAAACCCTTTAAGTATTTCCTAATTACTAGTAGAATAATGGTGTGTTGTTTGTACAGGTTAAAGTAAGGGAGGTGATTGAAATAGTATATGAAGGCAAGCAGCAGGTCTAGTTGGCGGAATCGCTGACAAGATCGGCGAACATGATTCTTTCCGCCGTCTGACTCAAGGCACTATCAGCTTGGATCCTGTAAAACTCGGCGGTCTGAAGAAAATTAGTGGTGCATCACCGACCAAGTCGGCGATTTCGATGAAAATCATTGATTAGAATCCTCACATTAGATGCAGAGCCTGTTACAGTTGGCGAAGAAACTAGACACTTGGCGGTTCGCCGAGTGAATGGGAGAACTTGACTAGCATCGCCAAATGAATGGAAATAGGACGGTTTTTACAAACCACAGGTTTAAAAGTTCTATTTCATTCACTTTCTCTCCCTGATTCATCCTATCAACGTCACACCCACACTCTAGCCTTTTATTTCTTGCATTTTTAAAGTATTTTAAGTGTCAAATTTTGCACGGATTTGGATCGCATTTCTGCCTAGCACTTCAGTACAATCTAATTCAGTACCAAGGTTGGTAATCGAACCCTTAAGTTATTTTATCAAAATTTGTACTCATTTACATGGTGATTAATAGTATAAAATCTCTGTTGAGTTTTTGAGTTGCTGGGATTGCATGTATTATGGATTATGATTGAGTAGTTTTCGCGTGATTTGAGGGACTCCCATTCGACTATGCTTTGACTTGAAAACCTTTTTACATGGGTGAAAAGGTGAAACTTATATGGGTTATCGTTGAAATTGTGTCATTTGAGCCTAAATTGCGTTATCTGGGTTGCGGGGTGAAATATGAAAGAAATGGGTTGAAAATAGACACGTTTGGCTGTTCAGCGAGATGAACAAACTCGCCGAATTGCTCGGCGGTTCGCCTAAGGCTCTCATTCCGCCTTTAACTGAATGTTAGATGCACTAATCGATCTGTAACGTCCGGTGGTGAACCTAATGCCACTAAGCTCACTCAGCGACTCGCCGAAAGACTTCTTGTTCGTCCTTTGCCTGCACCCCTGCACCTTCTGTGCATCATTTTTCAGTGAATGGCCTAAATGGATGAGTCCTTCACCAACTTGTTTGGTGAAGCTATTCTACATCCAGAATTCCCGTACCCCCGATTAAAATGTTGTCTAACTTTCCTCGAAGTCTTTTGCAGAAATGGCTAGACCAAAAGTTGCGGGAAGGTACATGCCACCCCGACATGTAAGAGCACGAAAGTTTAAGAGAGATGAAAAGAAAGCAGATCTAGCCATACAAAGGAAATATACCGAGGAAGCCAGGGCCAAGAGATGAATTCCCATCGACCCTAATGTGCCTCCATGGGCTCGAAGTTCAGATAATGCTATACGGGAATTTGGAGCAGCTCATGAGATAGATCAGATGATTGCAGCTAATCTTGTTGTAGAGGTCAAGGTAGAGGCAAACAATGAGGACCAAAACAACAATACTCCGAGGACCATTGTTTCACTTCAGGGAGTCACTCTGAGTACTAAGGCTCAGACAGAGAGAGATACTGCATACACTGGACCTTTCTTCACCCCCTCTCTGTCTTTCTTTACTTTGCCTTTTGGATTCTGTATTATTTGCATTTGAGGACCAATGCTCTTATTTGTCGTGGGGTGAGGCCCACCTTGTTTTGCTTGTTTCGGATAATTGTGTTTTGGTGTACATTTGGGTTGTCTATTTTTAATTGTGTTTTTAAAAACTGCTTTGTGATCGTTTGAGCTTGTGGCTCCGTTTATTTTTATTTGCAAAATGATTTTGACCCTTCCAAAAAAATTTAAATTTTTCGCACATTTTTGCTACCCCTCGTGAGTTATTGTGGCTGCTCTTTTGCAAAAAATTTTAGTCCCGATTTTGCAAAAGAAGGAAGTGGGTCTTCTCCACTCTTCTTCCTTTGCTTAAATCAAGGTGTAACTCCTTATACCCATTTGATTTTAGTATCATTTTAGGTGTATTTTGTTATTACTTGATGTGTCGCTAAAAAACCCCATTCTTGGGGTGTGATTTAGCAAGTATGTGTTGTTATTGTTGTTGGGTCTTGCTTGCTGATAGGATATATGTATTTTAATGGTGATTTCACCTAGTGGTTGTGGTTTAATTTAATGGGTTGGTAGTTGAAAATACAGAATCCCCATGTGTTTTTGGGTTTCCCGAGATGGAGGTCGCGAAACCAAGACTGCTAGATTGATGGCCTAAGGAGTGGGTCGACATGAGGTTCAGCCCGAGAGGATGAAACCTAATCCCATATCCTAACACTAAGCTTGAGAGAATGAGTGGGGTAAGGCGTAGGCTGGCCTTCATGCGGCGAATGGGTGTCCGAGAGGAATTCATTTGAAATGGGGTAAGTTGCCCGAGAGGGAACTTATTTCCATCTAAAGCTTAGCCTAGTCACTATTATGTTGCAAATTTCCTATCGAAAGCATGTACCCAACGATTTATCTCAACTTGTATTGCGGTCACACCCCAAGAACTTCTCCCCATACTTGATTTTCCTTATTTTTGTTGTTTTTATTACACTTGTGAAAAAACCCCCCATTTGTTAATTGACACTTTTATGTCACCCCCTTTTTAATTACAATATTTTTAATCGTTAATGTCATTAGCTATGACTAGTTTGAACTTAATTTTATTTTTCTACTAATTCTCAAAACCACTCCCTTGGGACACGACCCCAACCCTTGGTTGGGTTACTATATTATCGACAATTGTAGTCACTCGTACTGTAGGTTAGTGTCGTTGGTCACAATAAGCATCACCATCCATGATCACTTTTATTCTTAGATTCAATTAGGTGAGGAAAGCCCTTCAACCTTAGAATCCTTACTATGTGAGGAAACCTTTCACATTAATGTTCATATGTGTTCATTAGAATTACCTTTCAATCAACACAAAAACAATATCATAATCATTGACACTTCACTCTCAAAGTGTCCTTAAAGCATTTACATAGATTTCATAAAAACATGCATAATCTCATACTTTTCTCTTTCAAGGTTCAAAACCTACTTTCAATCGCCACATCTAGCATTCAAACACTAGATAGGGATTTCATCATAATTTCATGTGATTCTATCACCTAATGCATCAATTCATAAAATTCCTCCTTCATCAACAAAGACCCACATCATAAGATCACAATTGAGAAATATGGGACTTACATGGGTTCTTATGGATACATCATAAAAACCATAGAAAATCATCAATTCTTGCATAGTACAACATAACTCAACCATTAGAATCAAGTTTGAACCCATGACTTTTGAACCAAACCCTAACAATTGGGGATTTCTATCTATTTTGAAATTGATATTTTGAAGGAACTCCATGGATGAAAGATGTCTATGGATGAAAGCTATCATACCTTAACAACAAAGCCCAATTCTAAGCTTCAATGGAGGAATTGAGCCTTGACCTTGATCCTAGCTTCTTCTTCTTCTTCTTCTTCTTCTTCTTCTTCTTCTTCTTCTTCTTCTTCTTCTAGTTTCTAGATAGAGAAACATTTGAGAGGGAGAATTTTGGGAAAATCTTTTGGGTTTTGGAAAATATGACTTGAATGGGTGAGTTTTTGATTTAAAATGACTTATATAGGTTTACAAAGCTTAGGCAAAACGACCTCACTTCATTTAAGTTGAAACCGAAATTACCCAATTAACCTTGACTTGGCAGCCTACTGCCCAAGGACTACGTGAGGTCCCACGAGCCGTGGTCCTCTTCATGGAACATGAGGCAGTGGCTAGGCAGCCTTCCCCCAAAACCTCTAGATTCTAAGGCAAGCTCACGACCCCTCCCACGACCATGGTCCCTACCACAGGTCGTGGTGCCCTTCGTGGTCCATGGACCAGTGGCTAAGGAAGGGTTCCCTTCATCCCAACACCATAAGGCACCTCCACGAGCCTTCCCACGAGTTGTGGTCTTCACCATGAGTCGTTAAGTCGCTAGTGAAGAGGTGTTGTATTTGGGCAGCTTGAAGAGGCTACTGCCTAGCCTACCACGAGTCACACCAGGAGACGTGGTCCTCAACATGAGTCATGGTGGCGGTCGTGGTTTTATTGGCAGTGTCTAGGGGAGAGTGGACTAGCCTAGTCCTCTCCCTTGGCCCCTGCCCACTTCCATGGCTCTAACCCTCACGTTTAGCTCTAGTTTAGCCTACTAGTTTTTGGGGTGTTACACCTAGTCCCCTCGTACTCATTTTAAAAAATGAACTCAACTCTCCTCATCCTCATGCTCAAGTACTCAAGTCTTAATTAATGTTTAAAAAGATTTAAAAAAGACTTCTCAAAGTGACTCAAAAAGGTTTTTTGAAATTTACCCTTAACCTTTATCTTAATTTGAAAAGTGAAATTAAGAGACGTGTTTAGGATATATGAAAGATATATCGATTGTTTACGAAGGCTTAGATAGTTGGTATCGAGAAGGGAATGAAAGCTCAACTCAAAGAAAGAAGTACGGAACGAGAACGGAGAAGGCACGTGGTCTGACATTGTGGGCGCACTGTTGGCTCATCCATTTACTGGGGTCTGATTGGGCGCACTTCTAGCGTGTCGTGCCATGCCTCTATTTTTTTGGGGTCTGATTGCGCGCACTGCTGGCACCCCATGACAGCCCCTCAGGTAATTTCCAGAACATTCTGACGATTGTGTCTTCCCGATTTTTAGTCCCAAATCACCTAGAATGGATTGAATTCTTCCAAATTCCCTTAGATTAATTAACCCAACACAAGTAAACAAAAATACACTTAAAATCCCTCAAGAAAAACACTAATTCGCAAGCTACTATAACTTTCTTTGTCGTCAAAGGAAAATGGAATCATACCTTAGTTCAGGATCTCCCTACTCTAGTAGAGGTCCGAGTAGACTAGACTACTAAGGGCCTATGATGTTCGAGATCTTTGTCTCGCAGAGGGCGAAATGAGATCTTCTTGGAACAAGGTCAGAGACGTTGGACGGACCAGTTTCTTCTGATTCCAATGATAGATGGATGGTCAAGAACTCTTAACCATCATTCCTTAACTCTAAAGGGCGTGAATGTGTAGATCAAGGAAGAAGGGTGGGATAGCGCCCGAATCCTCACCTCAAGAACTCAACAAAACTCCATTATCAAAGAATAAAGCACAAAACCATGAAGAACTCAATCAAGAACTCAATATACTCAATTTCATGAATGAATTAGAAATTGGAAACTCATGATTGGTGTGAGGTGAACAAACCCACCACTATGAAAACTTACATACCTTGAAAGAACTCAGTTCTTGGTGATTTTCTCGAAATCTTGAAGAACTTCTTGAAAACTTCCGCTTTTCTCGTCTTGAACTTTGCCCTAGTTTCTTGAACGCTTTTGACTTGATTGAAAACTAATTTTAATCCACTTTGACCCATAATTAAGTGAACAAAACGTGTAGGCCTAGTGGGTTTAGGAACTGACCAAAATACCCCTCTTTAATTCAGATAAACATCCTTAATTGGAAAGGCTGTACTCAAACGGGCATATTGTCCTCATCCAAACTTGGAATTTAGCAAACTATGTGGCGTTGGAAAGAGGACTCAACGACCTTCAATTTGATATCTCATGAGCCACCTAACTCATCATGTGTTGAAATTTATGGTCTTTTGAAGTTGACCCAAAACTCACAATTTAAGAATAACTTGCACTAATCTCAAATTGGCTATTTTTAATTTAGTTCTTTCTAAAATTATCTCTTTTTATGACCAAGGTGTTACAATAGTGCTGGAGATTACGGAGAGATCTCTTTAAGAGACCTCCATAGTTAGCACTAGTGATGTCTCTTATACTCCACCATTCCTCCCATTGATGTGTCGAAGCATTGATACCTATGTTGAGTCTACTTTTTGGCCTCTTGTGATTACTTTGGCAAGAACTGATGCCCAGGATGATGTCCTTCCTTCTGAGACTTCGGACTTGAGCACTCCATAGGCATAGCCTATCAGGGGTACTTTTACACCTCTCTTTCCATACTGATATTATTTCATTCCGCATTGAGGATAGTACTTTTATTCTTGGTAGGATGAGGGCACTCGTGCCAATATTCCCCTTTTGATTGTATTTTGTTATTTTTAGTTTTACTTTTGGTTAATTGTAGTATTCTGTTATTTTGGTTTTATTATAGTATTTTTATGATTTGGCCTCAATTTTCTCTCTCTGTGTTCATGATTTTGCAAGCATTTGAAATGCTTGAGTTTTCATTAATAATGATTCGAGGATCGATTGTATTCAATATCGATGTTGTGGATAATACTCATGATGAGATTTATGTTAAGTGTTAGTATTCAAAGAAGAAATTGGTGTGGCTATACTTTTGAATGATCATTTTGAATCTTGTGTTGACTAACTGCATTTTGATTTGAGCCTTGAAACTAACATTTCACGTAAGCTTTTGATCTTTTAGGGTCGTGCTAAATAATTGTGTTTGAAGTGCCTTGTGGTGTAAGGTTTTACTTGAAAGAATTCTTGTTGAATCTTAGAATTTGCCTTGATACTACTATTGTCTAGCTTTGGTTAATGCAAGTAATGATCAGGTGCATAAGTTTTGAGAGGGAACTCAAATGTTCATACCCTTTTCGTGACTACCTTTTGAGGGTGTGCAACTATTTTTGCACCATTTGAGCCTAAACCATTTGTTTACAACCTTGTTGAAACCTCTTTATCCAAATCGCTCCTAACTTCTCACCCATAAATTCTCTTCGAAGATTTGGTTTGCTTGAATAGCCAATATAGGCCAAAAGCCTAAGTTGGGTGTGGAAAGAAAGGAGGAAAGAAAGCAAAGTGGAAGGCAAAGAAAGATAAAGTGAGACTCAACTCTAAAATATGTTTAACAGAAAAGGAACCCCTCCTTATAAAAAAAGAGAGAGAGAGATTGTGATGAACAAACATTAGAAAATTGAAATGAAAAAGAATGATTGGTGAAATAAAAAGGGGACTCCAATAAAATGATTGGCAGGTCAAAGTTTGAGTTCCCAAGTAAAAAAGAATGGAAAGAACTTGAGAAGAAGTGAACAGGATTACAACAATCCTTTGAAAATGTGAAGTCACTAAGCCAAATTGACCATACTATAACCCTTAATCCCATTACAATCCTAAAATACCCTTGAGATGTTGCATGAACTAGGTTGTGTGATGATTGGAAGATATGGACAAACCTATAGGATGAAGCTTACATGTATTTCTCTTTTGGAGAGTGAGAATTGTATTGATTCCTAACTTCATTATTGACTTGCTTTGTGATAGCATGGAATCGTTCTTGATGTGAGGGAACTTGAATGCATTTGTTGAAACATGGTTTTGCATTAGAGAAGAAGCTATAGTGAGCATGATCTTGGATTGATATCAGTTAGTCATCATTTGAAGCTCTTTTTATCATAATTAAGTGTTGCATTTTATTGAGAGTAGTCTTGTAGTGGCACTTGAGTGTTATCTCTCATTGAGAACTATTGTAGACACCCTTGATGAACTAATTGTATTCTTGATTTACATGAGGTCAAGCAAATTAAGTTGGTGGTGTTGATGAGTGGTAGATTTACACTCATTTGAAGCCTATTTAGTTAACCAATTAGTGTCCTCAATGCCTAATTATGTCATATTCAAATGATATTTGATGATTTGCAGCTATAGAGGCTAAAGGACAAGGCAATGAAGAATACTTGAAAAAAGGATTTAAAAAACATGGAAAGAAGTATAAACTCCACACTGTTGATTACCTAACAAGAAGGGCAGATCATGTAACTAGTAACACCTCGCCTAAAGTGAAAGTGCTCAAAAGTTGAATTAATTGATGCAGGTCAACGAACTTAAAGAGAAACAGGGACTCGCCAAATGCAAAGGGTGAACATGCTGACCATCACTGAAGGTGATAGGACTTGGAGGAAAAATGAAGGCTTAAAGGAAAAACAAAGGTGGTATTCGGAGATTTGCTGAATATGAAAGGTAGACTTAAATGAGCTCGTCGACTGAGGTTCAAACATCTAAAGCCTAAAGCAAGATAAAGGCAATCTAAGGAGCAAATGGCAATCCGCCGAATCAGCTTGGCGAGATGAACTAACACTACTGAAGTGGTCACGCGGTGATGTCCAGGTCTAATTTTAGAAAACTATAAATAGCCAAAAATGAAGACTTTTTGGAGGACTTTTGGAGAGAGCCTTTTTGTAGAATCATCTTGAGAAAAGAGTTTGAGTTCCTTACTTTCTATGTTCTTGAGAGAAACACTCTTAACTTTGGGGTTTTAACTTTTTATCTTAGATATGACAAATTAAAGTTGAAATTTAATTGAGTGTTGATTATAACTATTTAATTTCATCACATTCATGGTTGCCTTCGTGATGGTTATCATCTCTTTACTTTTTGAGATGGATGGCTAAAACCCCAAAGTTTAGGGGTACAATTATGGGGTTGGGTGTTGATATAATGTAGTGGGTATTATCTTTTTCTCTATTTTATTGTTCTTCATTCATGGATTCGGCCTAATTAGCATGTGGTTAACTCATGGGTTAAGATTTAGATCTTTGGTTGATAATCAAAAGATAATAATTGAAGTGGGTAATTAGTCTAATGCATTCAATTTAGATTTGATGTTCATGAATTGCTTGAAAGAGAAGTTATGGGTCGGACGTCCCACATCGAAAAAAAGATATTTCGTAAGGTAGTTGGTTGATTTGTAATTCACATAGATGAGACCGAAAGAAGTTTCTATGTATTGGTACAATGAGATCGAAAGAATATTAGTATCATTGAAGATGACCTAGCCTATCCATTAGTTTTTAGTACTATTGAGTGATATAATTACCCCTATGTGACATCGATTTCAATCCCTGCACCCCTAGATAGTTTCTCAATTGGTAGACTTCTAAAGTTTTTGTTTAATTGCTACTCTTGATACCAAAACCTTTTTGTGAATTTGGTGGAATCATCCACCCGTTGTTCTTAAATGCTCCAAATGAACTAATTTACATTCTGAATTTATTGATAAAATTTCTTGCAATATATCACTCTCGGTGAGATTCAACCCCGCCTCTTAGTTGAGTATTTTTATTGACGACGACCACTTATTCTCTTAATATTTTTGAGAATAGTTTGAGCTTTATCAAACAACAACGATCACATCGAATCCATTTCAACACAACTACAAATCGATCAATATAAAAAAAAGTATGTAGATAAGATACACATTGAAAGGAAGTTCAACTCTAATGAAGATTCGAAAGGAGATGTGCATGAAATTGTTTATGAAAGTGAAAAAATACATGTATCTTACTCAGATAATGTACTATTTATAAGCCAAAACTCATTCACATACATGTCTAAATACAAAGAATCATGTACATGGTATCCAATGACAAATACATGTATTCTTGATGGATACAACTGGGAAACAGATCAAAAGCTAATGTCTACCTTGTTTATAAATTTTTCCTCAGATATATGTATATACCTAATAGGTACATGAAGACCTAGCACATATATAATGAACATGAAAAGATATATTAACATGTTCAGATACATCAAATTTTGCGGAATAACTCAGATAGATAATTGAAGTCCTATTCATAAAATCTTACTAAGGTACATGTGTATAATTGACAAATAGATGAAAAATTACTCTAAATACAATAATAAAAATTTAAAACTTTCAAATTTCGTTCAATTTTTTCGAGCATATAAAATAGTTTTCTATAGATACATATAGTCTCCACTTAGATACATGAACTCTTAATCAGATACATGTTTATATTTTATTAGATACGTATGTTTACCACCGACTCTCCTCCTCTACCCTTCATCTCTCTCCTTTCCAATAAGAGACAACAGCCTCCAGTGAAATCTCCACCAAAATAACGATGGGTCATTCAACTAGCCATGACATTCACAAAAATCTCCTTAATTATGATTCGTAGCTACATGGTAGAAGGGAGAGAGACGAATGATATTGGGAGAGGGATGAGAGAGACGAGCAAGAGATAGGGTAGGGAGATGAGTGAGGTGAAATGTATTTGTATATTTGCTGAATAATTGTATTTATGAAACTCACATGCATATGTATCAACAAATATAATAGTATTAACGAATATAAATATATCAGAATACAATTTGCATCAATGAAATATAATTGTATCAACTAATTAATACAATTGTATGAATGTTGTCTTAAGTTCAAATGTATTAACGAAATATAATTTGTATCAATGAATACAATTAATTAATATTGTATTTCGTAACAAATTACATTTGTATTCATGTGTATTTGTATGTATATGTTTCCATGTGTATTTGTATGTATCTATATCCATGTGTATTTGTATTTATAATTTTTTGCTTTTGTGTTTGTATTTTGTATCACTGAAAAGAGCATTAATTAGATGCAGTAATTTGTATTTGTATTTGTATATATCTGTTACCATGTATGGTTGTATTTATATTAGTATTTTCTTATGTGTTTTTGTATCTCTTTGTTGCCATGTATATATTTATTTTATATCATTGAAAAAGATATGTATAGTTTACACTTACCATTTGTATTTGTATAGTTGACGCTTATCATTTGTACTTGTATAATTGATTGTTAATAATTGTGTTTGTATCATTGGTTGTTATCATTTGTATTTGTATTGAGAGAGAAAGGATGAGGCGAGAGAAAGGGTGGAAAGAGGTGTGAGGTGAGGGAGAGATGACAGAGAGAGAGGAGAGGCAAACGAGAGTGTAGAGAAAGATGGAGAGAAGAGAGAAATTTTCTTCTAACTATAGCTACCAATTTTTATTTCTTTCAAACTATAACGGTGTTCATATAACATGTTTTCCATGTAATTCTTCCTAGTACATATGATATGAATATATGTGTATTTATGTAATTTACCCAAAAATGAAAGGCTAACCCATTTGAAATAACATGTATGATCCCATGGTCTTAAAAAATTGTAGAATACAGTAGAAGTAGAAGTAGAAGTAGAAGGAAACGGGGAGTTTACTAAACTTATTATTACTGAACAAGAAGGTGTCTAAGGCTACTTTCTCCAATGCACTTGTCCTCTTCACATCCAACATCACTTTCTACTCCCTCTTTCCCTAATTACTTGTCTAATTTTAAATTGGTACACCTATTAAGAAAACAATAACTGACATAATGACTTTACCATTTGACCCCTATTAATTATGAAGTGCATGAATTAAAAACTTAAGATTTTCAAAAATTTCTACCTTTTTCAAAGTAATTAATTGAGGGTATAATAGGTTAAAAAATTGTTCTTTCTTGATTTATCAAGTAATTAGGGACAACTAAAAAAGGAAAAGTGGACAAGTAATTAGGAACATAAGTAGTATAGTAATTTATTTTTACTCTTGTTGTGTTTGTTTTTTAAAATAATGCTTGTGGTCCATGACCTCCTTTAAAGCTCGTTCGTTAATCACTTTTTCTCCTAGTCATTTTCTTAATACTATAACTTCTTTTACAATTCTTATAATTTCTTCTTCCCTTTTAAGTTCCCACTACGTATCTCAATTTGTTAGTTCCAAACAAAACAAGAAGAAGACATTTATAATTCTAAACATGTCGAGCAGAAGGTCTAGACAGTCGTCATCATCATCATCACCAGGTTCTTCTAGGATTTCAGCTGATCAAATTATCGAACTTGTTTCCAAGTTGCACCAATTTCTTCCTGAGATTCAAACTCGTCGCTCCAACAAGGTTTTTTTCATTTCACCTCAAAAATACATAACATTTCTTTTTTTCTTTCTATCTATTTCTTGCATGCTTCGAATTTTACATTTACTACTCCATCTTCACCTTCATTTTAACCTTCAAATTCTGTTTTTCATGTACCACTTATTAAATAAGTAGTAAAAACAATATTAATTACCTGATATAAATTATTTAATGCGTGTTGAAATAATTCCACCTTCGGAGTTTAGCTCAAATATTCGCTGATTTGTTGCTAATAACACTACTTGTTAATGTATTTTTAAAAAGAAAACCAACTAACTTTCGTTCGTTAAATTTGGTGCAAAAATTATTGAAAAGAAATTATTATTTAAAAGAAAATTGAATGGATGGACAACTATTTTTAAAGTGCAAAACGACAATTAAAGAGTGTAAATAAAAATAATGAAACAATATATATAGTAACCAACTAAATCATTATTAGTTTGAATTTTGAGTTTTTTTAAAAATAATTAAATATATATAATTAAGAATTGATTAACAAGAATTTTCTATTTAATAATAATAATAATAATAATAATAATAATAATAATAATAATAATAATAATCTTTCCACAACATCTAAACAAATAAATCTACACAAAGAAATTATTATTAAAATAATTATTGGATAAAAATAGTAATATATGATAGCCAAAAATTCAGGATAACTTTTATCTTAAAATCCGTAAAAGAGTTTTTTCAATCACTATTTATTTATAAATAGAAATAAAGATTGCAAAAAGTGAGGGTGATTATTAATTTTTTTTTTAAAAAAAATGCACCACCTTAGTCCGTGCAGAATTTTAAGGAACAATTTCAATCAGTAGAGAATTTTAAGGAATGATTTCAAATTTTAAAATTAATGTAAAAGCTGAAAAATAAAAATAACAATTACAAACATACTTTTCCTTATGATAATAACTATAAAATAATAATAATAATAATAATAATAATAATAATAATAATAATAATAATAATAATAATAAAAAATTATTATTAAAATAATAAATTATTATTATTATTATAATTTTTCACAAATGTTCCAAATGACAGACACACAAAATAATATAAATAAAATTCCACGGTTTCAAAATATACATATACACGTCCTTTCCCTACCAAAAATTTACGAAAATATTAAAAATATATTTTAAAAAATTATATTATTTTTAAATTTTAAATTTGAATTGATCCGAATCCTTATTTGATTAGTGTTTTTTGAATTTCAAAACGGTTTATTAACTTCTCATGATAAATAACTTCTTACTGCATTAACCACAATCAGTTTAAAGATTGAATTAAATTTTTTTGAATTTTTAACTAATAAAATTCTTAAACCACCATTATCCTATTAATAGACTACTCCACCAACTTGTTCTAAAACGTGAGATGTAAAAATAACAATTCCTCTGCAAGTCTTATTTTCAAGTTTTTTTTTTTGCTTCAATTTTTATCCAAATTTTTTTCAGTTCTTTTGATTATTTCATATAAACTCAATTTAATGAGAAAATTTATATGAAGTTTATCTCAAATATATATGTGAGCTTTTTCTTTTTCTTCATTAATTCAATCCTATTACTTGGAAATTTGACAATGAACAACAAAAGAGATTGACATAGAGTAAACTACATTATGCAAAGAGAAAAAATGCATATTTTTATTCACTACTTTTTATATTAAATACCAAAGAATATGAGATGCAATTTTATTTTATTATAAGTAAATGTAGTTTCTGATCTTTCTTTGTTAAAAGTTGCTACCATCGATTTATATATAATTTGGATGAATTAAATTAGTGTTCTTTTTCAAAGATACTATAATAAGTATTGAATTGTTTACGTCTTTGAGTACTTCATCTTATGTATTGAAAGATGATTTTAAGGGGGAAAACATGTGATGGAATTGAGAAATCAATATAGAGGATCGAAAATCATATATGTTAGATTGATATATTTGCAAACTCAACGCCAAATAATTGTATTTATTGGCACTAGCACGATACATATATATACACAATTCTATGAACTAAATATACAGAAAAAAAAAATTATAATGAGATTATGCATTTCAAGACTATACTTACAGATTCACAAGATTATCATCGACAAGTCACGATGTCCATCATTTAGGCATTTAGAATTATATATATATAAAGTATTTGAATTGATCTTATTTATTCAATATATTTCTCTCAATTTAAATATATAGTTTAGATAAAAAAAAACTGTCAACGGTCACATATCAGCACAAAAAAATGAATTTATAAATTATTAAATACATAATAAAAAATTAAGTTAGAATTAAGTTAGAACCATTCATGAATTCATAATATTATTTTATAAAAAAATTATAAAACAAGAATAAAATAACAAATAAATGCATATATTTTACAGAAGTTTTTAACTTTTAAAAAATAATTAAAATTTTAGATTATAAGTTGAAAAGAAAGTTATAAATAAATAAAGTATGTAAATATAGTTTGTTAATTTATACCAATAAGTAGTTTATACTATCTCCAATTGCTCTTAGCTTAAATAAGTAATTAATTAATATTATTTTCCATAAAATAAATTATTAAAAGGACAAAGACTTATAAATATTTGGGCTATTTGATATTTTATGAAATTAATTTATCCGCGCAACGCGCGAAAATATATACTAGTACACTAAAGTGGACAAGTGAAAATAATTAGCAACTTTATATGAGCTTTTCATTATCAATATTTCATTAGTTACAACTTAGAACCCTTGTTTACGCACAAATCTAAGCGTTGAAGTAACACAATTTTTTCTGGTATATTGATGGATCTAATGAGTCTCTTTTTCACTATGAAAAAATTAATTTTTAGCGGCAATAAATAGACATATTAATAAAGAATATTAAAGTCTTTATCGGCATTAGTTAAGTGTCATTAAATCTAATATCACTAAAGGCTTTAAGGACGTATATAAGGAGTGCTAATTACTGCAAAAAAAATAATATTTAACGACAATTATGCTATTGTCGTTAATTAATTGTCGCTAAAAATATTTTTAATATAGTGTTTGTACTGAAAAGATGAGGTGTGAACATCCTATTATGACTAGACAAAAATTGGAAAACAAAAAGTTGATGTACTAATACTTTTAAAAGAAAATAGACTAGACTCTCTCTTTGTTGATGTATTTTTTCTAGGAAACAGCACAAGTTTTGGCAACATATGATTTTTATAATTTGTTCTTCACTCTAGGACCATGCTTTTGGGTCCCAACACCCAATAATATTGTACGTTTTGACTTGGCCTTTTTATAGATTTGCAACGCATTATTGTGCAAATTAACTCAAGCCAATATTCTATACAATGATGCTTTAACAAATTTAACACTATGAAATCACTTAAAAGTGATGGTAACGGCTCACAATAAAATGAAATTATTATTAACTTCAAAAATAAAATAAGTTACCTATCTTCATATTTTTCATGATACATAAACGTGTTATTTAATTTATCTTTTGCTGATAATTTTGCCTTTTAATTTTGGATATTTACAAGTACAAACTTAAATTTGTATAAAGTTGAACAAGTATACACATATATCATATTTGACATAATACACATTGCATTCCACATAAGACGCATAAATCTATTTGTTCAATTTTATATAAATTTAAATGTCTACTTGCATATATATAGAAAAATTGAAACATAACTGCTAGCTCAATTCAAATTAAAAAGCACATTTATATTATGTATATAAGTTAAACTAATTTGCTTTCACATTGAAGGCATCAGCAACAAAGGTGCTTCAAGAAACATGTAACTACATTCGAAGCTTGAACAGAGAAGTGAATGACCTTAGTGATCGACTTTCTCAGTTACTATCCACAATAGATAGAGAGAGTCCAGAAGCTGCAATTATTCGTAGTTTAATAATGTGATTAATTATTTTTTTTATTTTTTTTTACAAGTATTCTACTATCCTAGCTGTTTGTTTAATTTCTTCTTCCTCTAGGCTCTACTACTAGTTAGGTAGGCCAATCATGGGTTAGAATTAATATTAATACTTAACTGAAATATATATAAGTATGGCATCCGATCCGACGTCCCCCTAGCGATGGACACAAGGAAGAACAAACCCAGGAAGAGGAGGTCATATCCTCGCTCAACAAGGAACAGAACATTAACATCATTTAATATTAATGATTCAGCTACCTCATCAAGTGGAACTAGTTGTATTAATATAAACCACCCGATGTATAAGGAGTTTAAGGATTTTATGAAATCCAAAAAAGAGTTGGATAATAATCCACCATCATACTCTTCAATTCTAATGGACGATGAGAACATAGAAGTCTTTGATATGAATAACAAAAAAGAAGTTATACTTATTTTAGAAGAAAATGATCTCAAATGGAGGAATGAGCCATGGAAATTAATGGCTAGGTATTTGGATACAATATCTTATACTACGCCTGTTTACAAATACAGAATGCATTATGAGATAATACTCTCATCTACAGGATGCGAATTTCAACACTTCTACCCAGCCAATACGAAGAAAGTTTATAACTTTTCCAAAATGATTATAAAAAAGATTATAGCACCTGAAGAATGGGGTATTAGTACATTGAAGGAATTGGATTATATCCACCCAGAACAGAAGATTGCAGTAAAATACAATTACTGGGATTATATTGATGGATTTAATAAAGTCCTTTTATATGAGAATGCTAATAGAAAGCATTCATGGTTTATTAAAATATGTTCTAATATATTTGACAGACATATTCCTAATTGGTTTTGCAGATGGTGGACTTTATATGGTCCTTCGGTAAAAATCTTACCAGAATCATACAAAAAATTATATTTGAAATGGGTAGACATATCCCCAAAATTAATAAATTTGCAGGAAGAAAATATATTCTTCGAGGGAATATCCTTGATGTATTTTTTTTATTGAATTTTCAATTCCTTGGATCATGAAATGGTCGATAGAAGTTAATAATACTTCGGAAGAATTTCCTTGTTTGCAGAGAACTTTTTATACAAAGTTCTGGAGTAAGTTGCTTCAGAAGAACCCTGAAGGCCAAATGCATGGCCAAGAGATTATTGATTCAATCAATGTTAAAATCAGCAAGTATTATGATACTGCCACCTCAGAACCACAAGTAACAGAGGATTTGAGTCCATTCAAAAAAATCACAAGGAAACTTCAAATGAAGAAAGGACTTATCTCCAAATCAGAAGCCATAGCATAATATATGGAAGAAGTAAAAAAAGATTTGATGAGAAATCTTGACATAGATATAAAAGATGATATCTCTATGGCATCAGCAAGCCATACAAATGATGAAGATGATAAAGAAGATGATACATGCATTGCTAGAGAAGGACAAGATGTTGATTATGAAGAGATAGATATTGAAACTATTCTCAAAAGATATCAACGACAAATAGAAGAATCTTCTAGTGCAAGAACAGCTGGCAAAGGAAAAGAAAAGGTATAATTATTATTTGGTCACATGTCATAAGAGACCAAAATAAAAGCTACTTTTATAAAGATAGCCGAAAGCATTGTCGGCTTACAAAAAATAAAATAAGACCATGTGAAGGCCATAGGGGTTTGTCGGTCTTATCGTTTGTGTATTGGCCAATGTAAAAAGTTGTGGGCCACTCCTTTTATTCATTTTTGGTTTGAGACCTCTATATAAGATGAAGTTTGTATTAGTAAAGAGGCAGGTTTTAAAACCCCCTCTCTTTTAAGAATTCTCTCTCTCCCTTGTAATATTTTCTAAGCAATTTTCAATAAAAGTTTGCAATTTGATTTGGAAAATTTCGTCCGAAGGTACTATTTCTTACTATTTATTATATTTCTTTATGTTTATAAGTCCAATGATGGGCTAATCTGTTTGTGTTGAGCTGTAGCATACTAGGTTATTATAAGGTGGCGTTGTGTTTATTATGTTGACAGATTAAAACAACTAAATTAAGGTCAGACATAGATTAACCCAGGCCAGTTTATGAAAGGTCGCCGAAGGAATCCGTTGGATTACCTGTTGGATTACCCATATAGAGGGCGGACCCGGAAAGTAGGGGCTTTCATACACTGTTGCCAGGACTAGCTATGTTAATAAAGGTCCCTAATAGTCTAACTGTTGTTCGATCCGTTTACGTTTTGGTATCAGAGCCATGGACTTATTGAAACGACCCCAAAAATGCTCGAAAATGTGCTTCGGAAACACCTATAATTGTAATTTCCATATATCTCAAAATCCGTGCATGATTTCGGAAATTCGACTTCATATTCTTATTCAGGGGGTCAAATTGAGTGGGAAATAGGTCTAACCCGAATTTTAGAGCAAGCGTATCAAAATTCGAAAATCGTAAAAAATGCGATTTGGAGGGTCAACTTTAAAGGGGAATATCTCTTAGCACACAAGGAACTGGAAGGGACACAACCTATTAAATTAAAGCCCTTTGAGTTAGCTTTCCAACACACCTAGTTTCACCTCATTCCGAGTTAGGATGAAGGAGTTATGACTATTTTCGTAAAACCTGTCTGTGCAGAATGGCAAATTCCAGTGAGCTTTTTTTTTTTAGCGGGTTGGGCACGTTTTTTTATAAATGTCCCATACTTAGTAATTTTTTTTAACTTCAAAAACACTCTCTAAGCCCTTTCCAAAATTCCACCAAGATCTTCAACCAAATTCAAACATCTCAAGCTCTAATTCCGGATTCAAGACTTAATCTCAAGCTTCAATTCTCCATTCCAATCTTCATCAAGGATTCTCCAAAGTTGAGGTATGTGGGTTTGATTGTGGAAACCTTCCTTTCCACAAGTCCAACCATTTATCCTCTATTTTTACTTCAAGTTTATGGGTCATTATGGTTATTTATGAACTCTTGAAGTATGGAATTACTACTACACACCCTATTATGGTATATTTTGCATATTATCATGAAATAAAATTTTTATGTGATGTTTATGGTTTTCATGCTTCCATGATCAAATTATGAAGGTTGATTTATATATATGTATGTTGTTGGTGGGCTGATTTATATAGATTTTGGAATTGGTTGGACTTAGTACTCTTGAAATACATGATTTTATTTACATGAACAATAGCCCACCATGTGTTTGATAAAATGCCCACTTATAGAATTCTTAGGAAATGGAAGGTCCAATGTACGTCCTATGAGTCGGATGGTCATATAATCATTGAAATGATGATGAAATAGATTCATGTATATGATTTTCTCTATATAAGTGTTGTGAGTCGACCAAGCCTAGCTCGGGGGGTTGTAGGCCCGGGTAACCGTATCGAGGGGTTGGTACCTTGGTTGCCTAGTACGGGGGGTAGTAGGCCCGTATAACCACATCGAGGGGTTTGTACCTTGGTCCCTAGCTCAGGGGTGGTAGGCCCGGGTAACCACATTGAGGGGTTTGTAACTCTTTCGCCTCTCCAAGGGGGTGGTAGGCCTTGGAAATACTATATTGATGGTCACTCGCCACACATGTACTACGTCCCACTAAATATGATTTTTATGTAAGCATCATTATACATATCATTTCATTAATATGCTATCTATCGGGTATGATTATGCATTTTTCCTATGATGTCCATCTATTGTAGCATTGCATTGCATCTCATATACTTAGTACATTCAAACGTACTAATGCATACTCTATGCCTATATGATGTCACCATGTAGGGACCGGAGCACCGCTTGACCATCCTCCTCCGCGTGGCTAATACGATTCTCTATCGAGGTTATTGGTGAGTCCTCCATTCCGGGGACGTTGCTTATGATCTTTTGCTATGTATAAGACTTTCCTTTTTAGTTATGTTTTGACTATGAGGGTGAGCCCGATAGTTTGTCTTGGTCCCCGCTAAGTACCTATGTTTAGAGGTGGTGTTGGACAAGTTGTGTATTATGCTTGAGCTTGACTCATCTATGGTATTTATATATCATTCCTTTTTTTTCTTGCTCCCTTAGTCCCGATTTCCCCCTTGATTATGCTTATCACTTATGGTCATTTTAATTGCTTCCGCGACCAAGGATGTGGAATGATACGCTATGAGGCTTGTTTGGGGTTCCTTCGGGTTCCCCATTCGCCGGTCACGTCTAGGCCCTAGGCTTGGGTCGTGACACTTATAGTAACTATAGATGTTATAGTTCAACACAGTTTCTTTTATGAATATCATAAAGAAAAGGTCTACTGTTAAAAACAGTAGAAAACAAGAATATGATAAACCTCAACATCTTGATCTACTTAATAAGTGGACTATTCCAAAAATATTGCCTAGAATCATATATCAAATGGGTACTTTTGAGAAACTAGGTCTCACACAGGTGGTTAAAACCACGGAAGAAACTATTACTATTGATAGTGATAACCAGACTTTTCGATTATTATCTGATAATGATCTAGCCCCTTATAGGGATATTTATAGATTCATGCATATTGGTTTAGTTCAGGTGGCCTTTAAGACCCTTACTTTGCGTGGATTACCTGAAAGTTTTATAGCAGCCTTACGCGATGTTAGAAATCAGAACTGGAAGAAATCTCTTATAGGGACAATTCAAACTAGTCTCGCATATGGATCAGTTTATTTTAATGCTTATCCTAGCTTACAAATTTCTTTGCAGGATGAAAACTCATTAAGTTCTCTCATGTTAAATGTTAAACTTCATAGTTATGATTATATGCCTGGCACTGAAGTCGTTTGTATCTGTTATAGAATTTATTATAAACTATTACATACTTTGAATCCTATGTGCAAAATAATTGATTTTAAGAATGATACTATTTTAATAGAGACTAATTTTGATAAATCTAAAGTAGTCACTAGAAGACCTATTAAGTGGGAAGAAATTGATTTTTCACAAGAGTGGGTTATTGAGAACACAACCCAACCTCAAAATAATATTAATACAGAGGTTTCTGAAATTGAACAATTGAATGATGGAACTGTTAAAATCAGATTTCATGAGCCGACTAACATGCTTATTGATAATCGTAGCATGTCTTCAAGAATGACTAGATCTAATTCTTCATATATTTCTCTTGTTGATTATATTGTATAAGTTCCTTCCCGTGCATCTACATCTCAAATTAGAGAAACTTATAGATGTGACAGTATAAAAATTGATAAATATAATATAGCTAGACCAATCGATAGAGCCAGTTCTGATTTAGATATAACTGAATCTGAAATGAATTTTCCAGATGGAATAACAGGTTAAACATAGTTTTTAATGACTGACAAAATTATTAGTTTTAGTCCGGGATCCCCAGCAAGAGCTCGTATCGCTAAAGATTTTGAGCGAAAGAAATGGAAACTTTTTAGGATATGGTTTTTCAAAAACTTTACTAAAGTCGAACAATATGATTTTCAAGAAGAATTTTATAAAGATCTAATTGATTAAGGAATAAATCGTCTAGTCGCTTTTGTTCCTTGGTTTATGTGCAAACATGTTCATAACTATATTTCTATGCTTGAAAGAGACTTTACTCTAAGTAAGGGAGAAATTACTCAATCAGTTTCTCCACAACAGTCTTTTCAAATTAATAAAAAAGATAAGATTGTTAACTTTAATGCTTTTTCAAAATTATTTGAAAATGACACTACTTTAATAACAGCTCAGCATATTAATGCCATGATTAAGCAAAATAGTTATGCCAATATTTATATGAGTATTTTGGGAGATCATGTCATATCTTTACATGAGAAAGTTGATAAACTAATAGCTTTGTTACCTACTAAGTTAAAAGGTAAAGAGAAAGTTGCTCATAGCAGCTTACAACCTCCGCCAGAAATTGACAACTTCAAAATAAAAGATTATTCAGATCTTGAGAATTTTCTGGAAAAGAGATTCAAGGGTGGTGGGGTGCAGCCTATAAATGCTGAAAACTTTGATGAAGGAGAACTAGAAATAAAAAGGAATTTTATGATAATCTTAATAAGATATCAGAGAGATATGCTAGAAAGCCAGTCCAAAGGATGTACTATTATCCTAGACCCACTCCACAAGATGTTCTACTTGAAGAACATGAACATATTATAACTAATAGTTATAATGGAAAAGAAATCTATGCATGGAACATAGATGGTTATACAGATAGACAGATTTATACAACTGTTCATAGAATGCTAATGTACAGTACTATCTGTAAAACCAACAAGAATAGTGATAAAGCTATTGCTGATATGATAACAACAGGTTTTACTGGCCAATTGAAAGGATGGTGGGATAATTATCTCAACCAAGAACAAAGGGATAAAGTTCTATTGGCGGTAAAACAGGAAGGAGAACAATTTACTCAGAACGCAGTTTATACACTAGTTCTGAATATTATTGAACATTTCTCAGGAAGATGGTAAGATAATAGTGAGACCATTAGAACTCTTCTCCAAAACTTGAGGTGTAAAACCCTTACATCATTCAGGTACTATAAGGATGCTTTCCTTTGTCGAGTAATGGCATTACCAGAGTATAATAGCACTCATTGAAATTCCAAATTTATAGATGGATTACCGACTTTATTTGCAGAAAGAGTCAGGAAGGCCATTAGAGGAGATAATCATAGTATTAATTATGATGGTTATACTTATGGGAAACTTATAAGCGCTTGTGTACAAGAAGGTTTATCCTTATATAATGAAATCAAGTTGAATCAGCAGATTAAGCGACATCTCTTAAATGAAAGGAAACAATTAGGAGAATTCTGTGAAAAAATCACATTTGATATTCCTAAACAAAAATCAAAAGGCAAAGATTCTCCTCATAAAAAGAAGAAATCTTCAAAGAGAGATTATGAAAAATGGAAAAAGAAGAAAATCGAGAAAAAGCTCAGAAGAGATGAGGAAGGTAAAGGAGACTCTTCTAAAAGAAAGAAAAAGTATCGACAAAATTTTAATAAATCAGATACTTGTCACAAATGTGAAAGATATGGCCATTATGCCAAGGATTGCAGAGTTAAGGAAAAAATTAAAAGCCTTGACATAGAAGATAATTTGAAAGACTCTCTTTATAAGATTATGCTTAATTCTGACTCAGGAACAGGAACATAATATAGCAGTTGGGAAGAATCTTCAACAAGTGAAGATCTTAAAGCTCTTCAACAAGAAGATTATTTAACTTCTGTAGATGAATGCTCACCTTGCCAACAAGGAATGACATGTGAAAAGGATGATAATGAAGAAGACGATCTTTATAAGATCTATGATCAATTTAAAGAAATGAGTCTCAATGTCATTGATAATGACAAAATAATAGAGCTCTTACAAAATATCAAAGATTCTGAAATTAGAGCTCAAATCATTGATAAGATCAGTGATTCAAAAGAGAAGGATCATATTTCTGAAAAGGATCATATTCCTAAAGATATTCCAACCAAAGAAGGTTCATATACTATGGCAGAGGTTAAAAACCTCTTATTAGAAAGAAGGAAGATGATAAGTTCTCCGACTACTATTAGTGATTTGAAAAAAGAGATTGATAATCTCAAAGAAGACATGATTAGTCTTAAGGAAAATAATGTAGTTATAGAGGTAAGAATTCATGCAATTCAGTCACTCCAAGACTGGGTAATGCCTCTGATTCATCTTCTTCTCTTGAAGGAGAAAACGATAGTCTTGATTTTATAAAAAATCTTTATTTAAAAAATAATAAAACAGATTTTTTATATAGTCCTAAAGCTTTCACTTCTCAAAAGTTTAATACTAAAATCACTCTTTTGATAGATTATTATTAAAAAAAAGAATTTATTGCTCTTATTGATAGTGCAACTGATTTAAATTGTATTCAAGAAGGTCTTATACCTTCAAGAGTTTTTCACAAAACTACTCATAGTCTTCCATCGGCTAATGGTAGCAAGATGAATATTGAATTTAAATTACCAAAAGCTTTTATTTGTAAAGGGAAAAGTTGTGTCCCTCAAAGCTTTGTTTTAGTAAAAAATATCACCAACCAAATTATTTTGGGTATACCTTTTATAGATGATATTTTTTCCTCTCACTTATTGGGATAATAATAAAATTATTGGAACTTGGAATAACAAACCGTTTATACTAGAATTTGTCACCAAGCCATTTACTAGGATGATAAATGATTTAACTGCAAAATTATTGATTTCGAAAAATAATCAAGTTAGTTTTATAAAGCAAGAAATCAATAGTATAGAAGTTGATCATATTTTACAGAACCCTAAATTACAAGAAAAAATTGCTATTCTATCAAACCAATTCTCCCTTGATATTTGTGATCACCCTAATGCTTTTTGGAACAGGAAAAAGCATGTAGTTAGTCTTCCTTATGAAGATGACTTTGATGAAAATAATATTCCCACCAAGGCTAGACCTTGCCAGATGAACTCTGAATATTTGGAGTTATGCAAAAAGGAAATAAGTTCTTTACTTCAGAAAGGTCTTATAAGACAATCCAAGTCACGTTGGTCTTGTACAACATTCTATGTTAATAAACATGCTGAGCAAGAAAGGGGAGCTCCTCGCCTGGTAATCAATTATAAACCTCTTAATAAAGCATTAAGATGGATCAGGTATCCTATTCCTAATAAGAAGGATTTATTAGATAGAGTGTATGATGCTATTATATTTTCTAAGTTTGATTTCAAATCAAGCTATTGGCAGATTCAGATAGCTGGGTCGGATAGGTTTAAGATAGCCTTTAATGTGCCAATGGGACAGTTTGAATGGAATGTTATGCCTTTTGGTCTAAAGAATGCCCCTTCTGAATTTCAGAAGATTATGAATGATATATTCATACCTTATAGTAATTTTATAATTGTTTATATAGATGATATCTTAGTATTTTCAAAGAATGTGGAAACACATTTTAAACACCTTGAATTATTCAAGAAAATTATTATACAAAATGGTTTGGTCTTATCACAACCTAAAATGGCTTTGTTTAAAAGAAATGTCAGATTTCTTGGGCATAATATTGAAAGAGGTAATATTAGTCCTATTAATAGAAGTATTGAATTTGCTTCAAAATTTCCTGATATTATTACTAATAAGACTCAGTTACAAAGATTTCTTGGGAGTCTTAATTATGTTGCTCCTTTTATTAAAGATTTAGCAAAAGATACTGCTATTTTATACGACAGGTTAAAAAATAATCCTAAGGCTTGTTCCGATGATCATACTAAAGTTGTTAAAAGGATTATAGGAAAGGTTAAAAACCTTCCATGTTTAACTTTGGCAAATCCGAATTGGGCAAAAACGGTTGAAACAAATGCTTCGGATATAGGATATGGGGGAGTATTAACCCAATATTGTCCTAATAATAAACATCATTATATGATCCAATTTTATTCTGGCAAATATAATGATGCCCAAAAGAATTATGCTACTATAGCTAAAGAAGTCTTGGCTATAGTTAAATGTTTTCTTAAGTTTCAAGGCGACCTTTATAATCAAAAGTTTTTAATAAAAACTGATTGCCAAGCAGCTAGGTTTATGTTTAATAAAGACTGTAAACATGATGTTTCTAAACAAATGTTTGCTAGATGGCAATCACTTTTAGCACCTTTCAATTTTGAAATACAGTATAAAAAGGGTGAAAATAATAGTCTTGCTGATTTTCTTACTAGAGAATATTTAAACTAATAATTATTATTTTTCTTTGCAGAATGAGACCAGCATAGCCCCCTCCCTCCAGGAGAGGAAGAGGAGAAAGAACAAACCCAGGAAGAAGAGGTCATATCCTCGCTCAACAATGAAACAGAACATTCACATCATTTAATATATTCTTCGAGGGAATATCCTTGATGTGTTTTTTTATTGAATTTTCAATTCCTTGGATCATGAAATGGTCGATAGAAGTTAATAATACTTCGGAAGGATTTCCTTGTTTGCAGAGAACTTTTTATACAAAGTTCTGGAGTAAGTTGCATCAGAAGAACCCTGAAGGCCAAATGCATGGCCAAGAGATTATTGATTCAATCAATGTTAAAATCAGCAAGTATTATGATATTGCCACCTCAGAACCACAAGTAATAGAGGATTTAAGTCCATTCAAAAAAATCACAACGAAACTTCAAATAAAGAAAGGACTTATCTCCAAATCTGAAGCCATAACATTATATATGGATGAAGTAAAAAAAGATTTGATGAGAAATCTTGACATAGATATAAAAGATAATATCTCTATGGCATCAGCAAGCCATACAAATGATGAAGATGATACATGCATTGCTGGAGAAGGACAAGATGTTGATTATGAAGAGATAGATATTGAAACTATTCTCAAAAGATATCAACGAAAAATAGAAGAATCTTCTAGTGCAAGCACAGCTGGCAAAGGAAAAGAAAAGGTATAATTATTATTTGGTCACATGTCATAAGAGACCAAAATAAAAGCTACTTTTATAAAGATAGCCGAAAGCATTGTCGGCTTACAAAAAATAAAATAAGACCGTGTGAAGGCCATAGGGGTTTGTCTATAACACCCCGTATCCGAAAATAGACCAGATTTCAGATTTATGGTGTTGCAGGTGGCACTCATGGCACCATTCACGGACCGTAGATGGACTCACGGTCCATCCTGCAGGTCCGTGATTCATGACAGAAAACTTCCCTAGAACTCAGTCAGAAAATTTGGCTAAGTGTCAACCCACAGTCGGAGATACGGTCCGTACGTCAGGTCACAGACCGTAGTTCATGTCCGTGGATCGATGCCCCAAAAGCCCAGCTTCAGTCCTGATTGATGGTTGACCAGCACGGACCATCAATCGATCCACGGTCCGTAGGTCTGACCGTAGATGAGGATCAGCAGCCAGTTGGCTGAAAATTGTTGATCGATCAACTTCAGATGGTCATAACTTTTAGCATAAAAATAATTGTGTCCCATGATCTATGATAAGATAGATAATATAATTATCTTTCCAACGCCAGCAAGTTTGCTAAAATCCGACCTCTGAGTAAAAAGTTATGCTCGTTTTAGTGAAGCCCTATCAGGTAAACTCGACCAACGGACCCAATCGATGGACCGTAGATTGAGTGACGGACCGTAGGTCCAATCTGTCTGTCACTACGACAGCAATTAAGTCAGGGGTCTTTTGGTCTTTTCCTATTTCGTTTAACCCCTAAGATACGTCATTTAGACCCTAAATCATGAGATTTTAGTCACTTCAAGCCTAGAAACATAACTAGTACTTACCTTAGTCAAAATCATTAATCAAAACATAGAAAATTAGAAGTAAGAAAGGAGAAAAAGGTCAAGAACCCTAGTTCAAGAACGCAACAAAGTTCCATTAGTTCCAACCCCGTAATCAAAAGATTTCTCCGTGGAATTCGTCACCAGGTATGTGGGATTTCACTAGTGGGTTCCTTTCGCCCATTAGGTCCCTAGAATTCAGTCAGATTCTTGATTCCATTATTATGAACAGACCTAGGGTTTCTAGAATTATAGCAGATCATCATGAATTAGTTATTTAAATGTTCCAAATCAGGTTATCATGTTATTGCTCAGTTTATCGCATGAATTTCAGAACCCTAGCTATGTATTTCTTCAGTTCTTGAATTACACATGCTAGGACAAATATTTCAGTATTCAGTTTTACATTCTCCAGTTTATGAATGCATCATTATCAAATTAATTGTTGCATTCTCAGTTTACATGTTCAGTTTCGAGCTATCCAGTATTTATAGAAATTCAGTCATAACCAGTTCACCACTTAATTCATTAGGAGTAGCATAATACCGAGTTGGACTAGGGTACAGCGTACCCATATAGTCTCAGAACTACGAGCCACGTAGGTGTAAGTCCCCTCTGTGGGCAACATCAGTTTAGTGATCACGCCAGTATGCCTCTATACCTCTGGCAGGGTATATTGGGTCCTCTCGATGGGGCGTATATATCGGACTCCATATTTAGCTCATGTGGTTTTATGTCGGTTATTAGTAGCTCCCACAGTTCAGTCAGACTCTTCTGCATTGACCATATTTCAGTACAGTCAGTATTCAGTCTCAGCATGTTAATAATTTGGTCATTACATTAGTTAGCTCAGTATTCAGTACTTTCAGTATCTATATCATGTCCAGATTATTTCATTGCTTTATTGCTTTGTTCAGTTATATGGTATTTCAGCTTTACTCTATGCTGCATGCTCAGTACCTTTCAAGTACTGACGCATACGTGCGCTACATCTTCTCGTGATGTAGGTTCAGGTTCTCAGCATCCAGATCACGCTTAGATCGGTTCCCGATCTTCAATTCAGCAACATCAGTGGTGAGTCCTCATTCTTCGAGGACTAGTGACATGTTTACCTTTATCGCTTTTAGTTTTTAGTTTCAGTTTTGCTAGATCTAGTTGGGGCATGTCCCAATATTTCTAGTCAGTTTAGAGGCTTATTTCATACATAGTTAGATTTAGCTTAGTATTGAGTTAATAACTTCTTTGTATTAAACTCATCAGTTTTCATATATCTCAGTTATAGTATATGGGTATTCCCCATCTCTTAGGTTTATTTATGATGTAGCTTCCGCATCAGTTTATTATCTTTAGTATGATCATTATCACGCCAGCAGGGTTAGCTTGGGATCACTTGTCGTCCTAGGTCCCGTGGCCGCGTCTCGGGGGTAGCTCGGGGCATGAAAAACCTTCGTATCAGAGCACTAGGTTTAAGTATCCTAGGATGTCTGAAAAGTCGCACTAAGTAGAGTCCTTTTCATATGTGTGAAGTGCACCACATCTAATGAGAGGGAGGCTATAAAGTTTTTTAGGAAAACTTCACTTTGTTGATATTCTTATCGTGCATTGGTATGATCTCTTTTCTAATCCATCGTTATGCGCTTAAGATCATGCCTCCTTGTAGGGCTTACGCCAGGAATGTGAATGCCAGGAATGCTAATGCAATTCCTCTAGTCCCACACCATGAGGTTAAGAATGATGTGTTTCAGAATGCGATCCAACTTTTGGCTCAAAGTATGACCACCCAGAACAATCAGTGGGTTCCAGTTCAGGCAAATGACAATGATTGATCAGTGGTAGCTAGAGTTTGAGATTTTTATAAGGATGAATCTGCCTGAGTTTTAGGGTCACAAGTTGGTGAAGACACAAAACTTCATTGATGAGGTTAAGAAAATCTTTGGAGTGATGCAAGTGACTGATAATGGTAGGGTTGAGTTGGCATCCTACCAGCTTAAGGATGTGGCTCACATATGGTACACTCAGCGGAAAGATTTAGGGGCTACTTTATCTTTTATGACTCCTTTCATAGCAGTCCAATTCAGTGTTAGTACAGAAACTCTCTCAGAACCCTTCTTAGTTTCTACCCCAGTTGGTGACCTAGTTATATCTAGACGGGTATACAAAAATGGCCCTGTCACAGTCTCTCAGAAAGTCACCTCAACAGATCTTGTAGAATTAGAAATGGTAGATTTTGATATAATTCTAGGCATGGATTGGTTTTAGTTCTGTCATGCCTCAGTCGATTGTAGAATTCGGGTTATTCAGTTCCAATTTCCAAACGAGTTAGTCTTAGAATAGAAGGGTAGTAGCTCAGTGCCTATATGTCAATTATCTCTTACCTTAAGACCAGAAAGAGGTGAATCTAGAGGGTGGTGTAGCACATATTGAGGAAAAAGGGAAGAAAGTAGAAAAAGTTGTTCACAGATTTGTTCGCCTAGGAGTTCGTCTTATAAGCATATCAGATGGTGGTGTAACGGTTCAGAATGGGGTAGAATCTTCTTTGGTAGTTGAGGTTAAGTAAAAGAAAGACAGTTATCCAATCTTGCTTGAGCTTAAGGGTGCAGTCCACAATCAGAGAGTGGAGGTTTTCTCCCAAGGGGGAGATGGTGTGCTTCGCTACCAGGGGCGATTATGTGTTCCTAATGTGGGCGAGTTGAGACAACATATTCTTGCAGAGGCCCATAACTCCAGATATTCTATTCATCCAGGCGCCACTAAGATGTACCGCGATCTGTGGGAAGTCTATTGGTGGAATGTTATGAAAAGAGATATAGTCAACTTTGTGGCTAAGTGCCCCAATTGCCAGCAAGTAAAGGTAGAACATCAGAAACCAAAAGGTATGACTCAAGAGATTGACATTCCTACTTGGAAGTGGGAAGTGATCAACATGGACTTCATCACAGGTTTACCTCGTACTAGCAGACATCATGACTCCATTTGGGTGATTATTGATAGGGTTACTAAGTCTTCTCGCTTTTTGGCGGTCAAGACTACAGATTCGGCGGAGGATTACGCCAAGCTTTACATTAATGAGATTGTGAGGTTACATGGGGTTCCTTTGCCTATCATCTCAGATAGAGGTCTTCAGTTTACCTCTCATTTCTGGAAGTCATTTCAGAAAGGTCTTGGTACTCTGGTTAACCTTAGCACAACATTTCATCCACAGACGGATGGTCAGGCAGAGCGTACCATTCAGACCTTAGAAACATGTTGAGAGCTTGTGTGATCGACTTCAAGGGTAGTTGGGATGATCACTTTCCTCTTATTGAGTTTGCCTACAATAATAGTTACCATTCCAGCATTCTGATGGCCCCTTATGAGGCATTGTATGGGCGTAGATGTAGATCTCCAGTTGGTTGGTTTGAAGTAGGTGAAGCAGCCTTGATAGGACCAGATTCAGTCCTTGATGCTATGGAGAAAGTGCAACTCATTAGAGATAGACTTAAGACTTCCCAGAGTCGCCAGAAGTCTTATGCAGATGTGAGAAAAAGGGAACTAGAGTTCCAAGTTGATGATTGGGTTTTCTTGAAAGTTTCACCTATGAAGGGGGTGATGAGATTTGGCAAGAAAGGGAAGTTCAGTCCCAGATATGTAGACCCTTACCGGATCTTGAAAAGGATTGGCAAAGTGGCTTATGAGTTAGAGTTGCCAAAAGATTTAGCAGCAGTGCATCCAGTCTTTCACATTTTTCTTTTGAAGAAGTGTGTGGGTGATCCAGCATCTGTAGTGCCATTAGAGACTGTGGCTGTAAAAGATAGCCTTTCTTATGAGGATGTACCAGTTGAGATTCTCGATCGTCAGGTTAGAAGGTTGAGAAACAAAGAAGTTGCTTCAGTCAAGGTTTTGTGGAGGAGTCAATCGGTAGAGGGAGCTACTTGGGAAGCAGAAGCAGCCATGAAGTCCAAGTATCCTCACCTCTTTCCTTCCGATTCCATTCCAGATTGAGGTAATAGTTCCTCTTCAGTTTTTTAGTCATTCATGCGTAAATTCAGTTTTAGAATCATGTTCCTTCAGTTTGTACCTGCATTTTCAGCGTATTTGCATGTTCTTAGAACTCAGTTCAGTTAGAAATTTAGTTCTCAGTGTTTAGTGGTAGGGATTGCAGCCGTCTCCCTCTATTTCAGCTAGATTAGTCTTCATTCGAGGACGAATGGTCCCAAGGGGGAGATAATGTAACACCCCGTATCCGAAAATAGACCAAATTTCAGATTTATGGTGTTGCAGGTGGCACTCACGACACCATCCACGGACCGTAGATGGACTCACGGTCCATCCTGCAGGTCTATGGTTCGTGACAGAAAACTTCTCAAAACTCAGTCAGAAAATTTGGCTAAGTGTTGACCCACAGCCGGACTTACAGTCCGTAGGTCAGGTCATGGATCGTAGTTCATGTTCGTGGATCGATGCCCCAAAAGCCCAACTTCAGTCTTGATTGACGGTTGACCAGCACGGCCCATCAATCGATCCACGGTCCGTAGGTCTGACTGTAGATGAGGATCAACAGCCAGTTAGCTGAAAATTGTTGATGGATCAACTTCAGATGGTCATAACTTTTAGCACAAAAAGAATTGTGTGTCCCATGATCTATGATATGATAGATAATTGAATTATCTTTCCAACGTCACCGAGTTTGCTAAAATCCGACCTCCGACTAAAAATTTATGCAGGTTTTAGTGAAGCCATATCGGGCAGACTCGACCTACGGACCCAATCGACGGACCGTAGATTGAGTGACGGACCGTAGGTCCAATCCGTCAGTCAGTCTGACAGCAATTAAATCAGGGGTCTTTTGATATTTTCCTATTTCGTTTAACCCCTAAGATACGTCGTTTAGACCCTAAATCATGAGATTTTAGTCAGTTTAAGCCTCGAAACATATCTAGAACTTACCTTAGTCAAAATCATTAATCAAAACTTAGAAAATTAGAAGTAAGAAAGGAGAAAAAGGTCAAGAACCCTAGTTCAAGAACGCAACAAGGTTCCATCAGTTCCAGCCCCGCATTTGAAAGATTTCTTCGTGGAATTCGTCACCAGGTATGTGGGATTTTACTTGTGGGTTCCTTTCGCCCATTAGGCCTCTAGAATTCAGTCAGATTCTTGATTCTATGATTATGAACAGACCTAGGGTTTCTAGAATTACAGCAGATCATCATGAATTATTTATTTAAATGTTCCAAATCAGGTTATCATGTTATTGCTTAGTTTATCGCATGAATTTCAGAACCCTAGCTATGTATTTCTTCAGTTCTTGAATTACACATGCTAGGACAGATATTTCAGTATTAAGTTTTACATGCCTCAGTTTATGAATGCATCATTATCAATTGTTGCATTCTCAGTTTGCAGTTATCCACTGAATTCATTGGGAGTAGCATAATACTGAGTTGGACTAGGGTTCAGCGTACCCATATAGTCCCAGAACTACAAGCCACGTAGGTGTAAGTCCTCTATGTGGGCAACATCAGTTTAGTGATCACGCCAGCATGCCTCTATACCTCTGGCAGGGTATATTTGGTCCTCTCAATGGGGCGTATACATCAGACTCCATATTTAGCTCATGTGGTTTTATGTCGGTTATTTGTAGCTCCCACAGTTTAGTCAGACTCTTCTGCATTGACCATATTTCAGTACAGTCAGTACTCAGTCTCAGCATGTTAAAAATTTGGTCATTGCTTTAGTTAGCTCAGTATTCAGTACTTTCAGTATCTATATCATGTCCAGATTATTTCATTACTTTATTGCTTAGTTCAGTTATATGTTATTTCAGCTTTAATCTATCATGCATGCTCATTACCTTTCAAGTACTGACTCATAAGTGCACTACATCTTCTCGTGATGTAGGTTCAGGTTCTCAGCATTCAGATCACGCTTAGATCGATTCCCGATCTTCAGTTCAGCAACATCAGTGGTGAGTCCTCATTCTTCGAGGACTAGTGACATGTTTACCTTTATCGCTTTTAGTTTTTAGTTTCAGTTTTGCTAGATCTAGTTGGGGCATGTCCCAATATTTCTAGTCAGTTTAGAGGCTTATTTCATACATAGTTAGATTTAGCTTAGTATTGAGTTAATAACTTCTTTGTATTAAACTCATCAGTTTTCATATATCTCAGTTATAGTATATGGGTATTCCCCATCTCTTAGGTTTATTTATGATGTAGCTTCCGCATCAGTTTATTATCTTTAGTATGATCATTATCACGCCAGCAGGGTTAGCTTGGGATCACTTGTCGTCCTAGGTCCCGTGTCCGCATCTCGGGGTTAGCTCGGGGAGTGACATTGTCGGTCTTATCGTTTGTGTATTGGCCAATGTAAAAAGTTGTGGGCCACTCCTTTTATTCGTTTTTGGTTTGAGACCTCTATATAAGAGGAAGTTTGTATTAGTAAAGAAGCAGGTTTTAAAACCCCCTCTGTTTTAAGAATTCTCTCTCTCCCTTGTAATATTTTCTAAACAATTTTCAATAAAAGTTTGCAATTTGGTTTGGAAAATTTAGTCCGAAGGTACCATTTCTTACAATATATTATATTTCTTTATGTTTATAAGTCCGAGGATGGGCTAATCTGTTTGTGTTGAGCTGTAGCATACTACGTTATTATAAGGTGGCGTTGTGTTTATTATGTTGACAGATTAAAACAGCTAGATTAAGGTCAGACAAAGATTAACCCAAGCCAGCTTATGAAAGGTCACCGAAGGAATCCGTTAGATTACCCGTTGGATTACCCATGTGGAGGGCGGACCCGGAAAGTAGGGGCTTTCATACACTGTTGCCAGGACCAGCTGTGTTAATAAAGGTCCCTAAAAGTCTAACTGTTGTTCGATCCGTTTATGTTTTGGTATCAGAGCCATGGACTTATAGTAACTATAGGTGTTATAGTTCAACACAGTTTCTTTTATGAATATCATAAAGAAAAGGTCTACTGTTAAAAACAGTAGAAAACAAGAATATGATATACCTCAACATCTTGATCTACTTAATAAGTGGACTATTCCAAAAATATCGCCTAGAATCATATATTAAATGGGTACTTTTGAGAAACTAGGTCTCAAACATGTGGTTAAAACAACGGAAGAAATTATTACTATTGATAGTGATAACCAGACTTTTCGATTATTATCTGATAATGATCTAGCCCCTTATAGGGATATTTATAGATTCATGCATATTGGTTTAGTTCAGGTGGCCTTTAAGCCCCTTACTTTGCGTGGATTACCTGAAAGTTTTATAGCAGCCTTACGCGGGTAGAAATCATAACTGGAAGAAATCTCTTATAGGGACAATTCAAACTAGTCTTGCGTATGGACCAGTTTATTTTAATGCTTATCCTAACATACAGATTTCTTTGCAGGATGAGAACTCTTTAAGTTCTCTCATGTTAAATGTTAAACTTCATGGTTATGATTATATGCCTGGCACTGAAGTCGTTTGTATGTGTTATAGAATTTATTATAAACTATTACATACTTTGAATCCTATGTGCAAAATAATTGATTTTAAGAATGAAACTATTTTAATAGAGACTAATTTTGATAAATCTAAAGTAGTCACTAGAAGATCTATTAAGTGGGAAGAAATTGATTTTCCACAAGTGTGGGTTATTGAGAACGCAACCCAACCTCAAAATAATATTAATACAGAGGTTTCTGAAATTGAACAATTGAATGATGGAACTGTTAAAATCAGATGTCATGAGCCGACTAACATGCTTATTGATAACCGTAGCATGTCTTCTAGAATGACTAGATCTAATTCTTCATATATTTCTCCTGTTGATTATATTGTACAAGTTCCTTCCCGTGCATCTACATCTCAAATTAGAGAAACCTATAGATGTGACAATATAAAAATTGATAAAGATAATATAGCTAGACCGATCCATAGAGCCAGTTCTAATTTAGATATAACTGAATCTGAAATGAATTTTCCAGATGGAATAACAGGTTAAACATAGTTTTTACTAACTGACAAAATTATTGATTTTAGTTCGGGATCCCCGGCAAGAGTTCGTATCGCTAAAGATTTTGAGCGAAAGAAATGGAAACTTTTTAGGAAATGGTTTTTCAAAAACTTTACTAAAGTCGAACAACATGATGTTCAAGAAGAATTTTATAAAGATCTAATTGATTCAGGAATAAATCGTCTAGTCGCATTTGTTCCTTGGTGTATGTGCAAACATATTCATAACTATATTTCTATGCTTGAAAGAGACTTTACTCTAAGTAATGGAGATATTACTCAATCAGTTTCTCCACACAGTCTTTTTAAATTAATATAAAGGAAAGGATTGTTAACTTTAATGCTTTTTCAAATTTATTTGAAAATGACAGTGCTTTAATAACATTTCAGCATATTAATGCCATGATTAAGCAAAATAGTTATGCTTAATCATGGGATTAATATGCTGAGATCATGTCATATCTTTATATGAGAAAGTTGATAAACTAATAGCTTTGTTACCTACTAAGTTAAAAGGTAAAGAGAAATTTGCTCATAGCAGCTTACAACCTCCATAAATTAACAACTTCAAGATAAAAGATTATTCAGATCTTGAGAATTTTCTGGAAAACAGATTCAAGGGTGGTGGGGTGCAGCCTATAAATGGTGAAACCTTTGATGAAGGAGAACCTTGTAATAAAAAGGAATTTTTATGATAATCTTAATAACATATCAGAGAGATATGCTAGGAATCCAGTCGAAAGGATGTATTATTAACCTAGACCCACTCCACAAGATGTTCTACTTGAAGAACATGAACATATTATAACAAATATTTATAATGGAAAAGAAATCTATGCATGGAATATAGATGGTTATACAGATAGACAGAGATATACAACTGTTCATAGAATGCTAATGTACAGTACTATCTGTAAAACCAATAAGAATAGTGATAAAACTATTGCTGATATTATAACAGCAGGATTTACTGGCCAATTGAAAGGATGGTGGGATAATTATCTCAACCAAGAACAAAGGGATAAAGTTCTATTGGCGGTAAAGTAGGAAAGAGAACAATTTACTCAGAACGCAGTTTATACACTAGTTCTGAATATTATTGAACATTTCTCAGGAAGATGGTCAGATAATAGTGAGACCATTAGAACTCTTCTCCAAAACTTGAGGTGTAAAACCCTTACATCATTCAGGTACTATAAGGATGTTTTCCTTTGTCGAGTAATGGAATTACCAGAGTGTAATAGCACTCATTGGAAATCCAAATTTATAGATGGATTATCGACTTTATTTGCAGAAAGAGTCAGGAAGGCCATTAGAGGAGATAATCATAGTAATAATTATGATGATTATATTTACGGGAAATTTATAAGTGCTTGTCTACAGGAAGGTTTATCTTTATGTAATGAAATCAAGTTGAATCAGCAAATTAAGCGACATCGCTTAAATGAAAGGAAACAATTAGGAGAATTCTGCGAACAATTCGCATTTGATATTCCTAAACAAAAATCAAAAGACAAAGATTCTCCTCATAAAAAGAAGAAATCTTCAAAGAGAGATTAGGAAAAATGGAAAAAGAAGAAAATCGAGAAGAAGCTCAGAAGAGCTGAGGAAGGTAAAGGAGACTCTTCTAAAAGAAAGAAAAAGTATCGACAGAATTTTAATAAATCAGATACTTGTCACAAATGTGGAAGATATGGCCATTATGCCAAGTATTGCAGAGTTAAGGAAAAAATTAAAAGCCTTGACATAGAAGATAATTTGAAAGACTTTCTTTATAAGATTATGCTTAATTCTGACTCAGGAACAGGAACATAATATAGCAGTGGGGAAGAATCTTCAACAAGTGAAGATCTTAAAGCTCTTCAACAAGAAGATTCTTTAACTTCTGAAGATGAATGCTCACCTTGCCAACAAGGAATTGCATGTGAGAATGATGTTAATGAAGAAGACGATATTTATAAGATCTATGATCAATTTAATGAAATGAGTCTAAATGTCATTGATAATGACAAAATAATAGAGCTCTTACTAAAAATCTATGATCCTGAAATTAGAGCTCAAATCATTGATAAGATCAGTTTTTCAAAATCATTGATAAGATCAGTGATTCAAAAGAGAGGATCATATTCCTGAAAAGGATCATATTCCTAAAGAAATTCCAACCAAAGAAGGTTCATATACTATGGCAGAGGTTAAAAACCTCTTATTAGAAAGAAGGAAAATGATAAGTTCTCCGACTACTATTAGTGATTTGAAAAAAGAGATTGATAATCTCAAAGAATACATGATTCATCTTAAGGAAAAGAATGTAGTTATAGAGGTAAGACTTGATGAAATTCAGTCACTCCAAGGCTTGGGTAATGCCTCTGATTCATCTTCTTCTTTTGAAGGAGAAAACGATTGTCTTGATTTTATAAAAAATGTTTATTTAAAAAATAATAAAACAAATTTTTTGTATAGTCTTAAAGCTTTCACTTCTCAAAAGTTTTATACTAAAATCACTCTTTTGATAGATTATAATTAAAAAAAAAGAATTTATTGCTCTTATTGATAGTGCAACTGATTTAAATTGTATTCAAGAAGGTCTTATACCTTCAAGATATTTTTCACAAAACTACTCATAGTCTTCCATCGGCTAATGGTAGCAAGATGAATATTGAATTTAAATTACCAAAAGCTTTTATTTGTAAAGGGAAAAGTTGTGTCCCTCAAAGCTTTGTTTTAGTAAAAAATATCACCAACCAAATTATTTTGGATGTACCTTTTATAAATGATATTTTTCCTCTCACTTATTGGGATAATAATAAAATTATTGGAACTTGGAATAACAAACCGTTTATACTAGAATTTGTAACCAAGCCATTTACTAGGATGATAAATGATTTAACTGCAAAATTATTGATTTCGAAAAATAATCAAGTTAGTTTTATAAAGCAAGAAATCAATAGTATAGAAGTTGATCATATTTTACAGAACCCTAAATTACAAGAAAAAATTGCTATTCTATCTAACCAATTCTCTCTTAATATTTGTAGAGATCACCCTAATGCTTTTTGGAACAAGAAAAAGCATGTAGTTAGTCTTCCTTATGAAGATGACTTTGATGAAAATAATATTCCCACCAAGGCTAGACCTTGCCAGATGAACTCTGAATATTTGGAGTTATGCAAAAAGGAAATAAGTTCTTTACTTCAGAAAGGGCTTATAAGACAATCCAAGTCAGCTTGGTCTTGTACGACATTCAATGTTAATAAACATGCTGAGCAAGAAAGGGGAGCTCCTTGCCTGGTAATCAATTATAAACCTCTTAATAAAGTATTAAGATGGATCAGGTATCCTATTCCTAATAAGAAGGATTTATTAGATAGAGTTTATGATGCTATTATATTTTCTAAGTTTGATTTAAAATCAGGTTATTGACAGATTCAGATAGTTGAGTCGGATAGGTTTAAGACAGCCTTTAATGTGCCAATGGGACAGCTTGAATGGAATGTTATGCCTTTTGGTCTAACAAATGCCCCTTCTGAATTTCAGAAGATTATGAATGATATATTCATACCTTATAGTAATTTTATAATTGTTTATATAGATGATATCTTAGTATTTTCAAAGAATGTGGAAACTCATTTTAAACACCTTGAATTATTCAAGAAAATTATTATACAAAATGGTTTGGTCTTATCACAACCTAAAATGGCTTTGTTTAAAAGAAATGTCAGATTTCTTGGGCATAATATTGAAAGAGGTAATATTAGTCCTATTAATAGAACTATTGAATTTGCTTCAAAATTTCCTAATATTATTACTAATAAGACTCAGTTATAAAGATTTCTTGGGAATCTTAATTCTGTTACTCCTTTTATTAAATTGGCAAAATATACTGCTATTTTATACGACATGTTAAAAAATAATCCTAAGGCTTGGTCTGATGATCATACTAAAGCTGTTAAAAGGATTAAAGAAAAGGTTAAAAATCTTCCATGTTTAAACTTTGGCAAATCCGAATTGGGCAAAAACGGTTGAAACGGATGCTTCGGATATAGGATATGAGGGAGTATTATTAACTTCTATCAACCATTTCATGATCCAAGGAATTGAAAATGAAATAAAAAAAATACATCAACGATATCCCCTCGAAGAATATATTTTCTTCCTGCAAATTTATTAATTTTGGGGATATGTCTACCCATTCCAAATATAGTTTTTTGTATGATTCTGGTAAGATTTTTACCGAAGGACCATATAAATTCCACCATCTACAAAACCAATTTGGAATATGTCTGTCAAATATATTAGAACATATTTTAATAAACCATGAATGCTTTCTATTAGCATTCTCATATAAAAGGACTTTATTAAATCCATCAATATAATCCCAGTAATTGTATTTTACTGCAATCTTCTGTTCTGGGTGGATATAATCCAATTCCCTCAATATACTCATACCCCATTCTTCAGGTGCTATAATCTTTTTTATAATCATTTTGGAAAAGTTATAAACTTTCTTCGTATTGGCTGGGTAGAAGTGATGAAATTCGCATCCTGTAGATGAGAGTATTATCTCATAATGCATTCTGTATTTGTAAACAGTCGTAGTATAAGATACTGTATCCAAATACCTAGCCATTATTTGCCATGGCTCATTCCTCCATTTGAGATCATTTTCTTCTAAAATAAGTATAACTTCTTTTTTATCATTCATATCAAAGACTTCTATGTTCTCATCGTCCATTAATATTGAGGAGTATGATGGTGAATTATTATCAAACTCTTTTTTGGATTTCATAAAATCCATAAACTCCATATACATCGGGTGGTTTATATTAATACCACTAGTTCCACTTGATGAGGAGGCTGAATCATTAATATTAAATGATGTTAATGTTCGATTTCCTTGTTGAGCGAGGATATGACCTCCTCTTCCTGGGTTTGTTCTTCTTCCTCTTCCTCTCCTGGAGGGAGGGGGCCATGCTGGTCTCATTCTGCAAAGAAAAATAATAATAATTAGTTTAAATATTCTCTAGTAAAGAAAATCAGGAAGACTATTATCTTCACCCTTCTTATACTGTATTTCAAAATCGAAAGGTGCTAAAAGTGCTTGCCATCTAGCAAACATTTCTTTAGAAACATCATGTTTACAATCTTTATTAAACATAAACCTAGCTGCTTGGCAATCAGTTTTTATTAAAAACTTTTGATTATAAAGGCCGCCTTGAAACTTAAGAACACATTTAACTATAGCCAAGATTTCTTTAGCTATAGTAGCATAATTCTTCTGGGCATCATTCCATTTTCCAGAATAAAATTGGACAGTATAATGACGTTTATTATTAGGCAGACTCGGATAGTAGGGGCTTCTTTATCATCTTCATCATTTGTATGGCTTGCTGATGCCATAGAGATATTAATTCTGACTCAGGAACATGAACATAATATGCAATAATTTTATCACTATTCTTGTTGATTTTACAGATACTACTCTACATTAGCATTCTATGAATAGTTGTATAAATCTGTCTATCTGTATAACCATCTATGTTCCATTCATAGATTTCTTTTCCATTATAACTATTAGTTATAATATGTTCATGTTCTTCAAGTAGAACATCTTGTGGAGTGGGTCTAGGATAATAGTACATCCTTTGGACTGGCTTCCTAGCATATCTCTCTGATATTTTATTAAGATTATCCTAAAATTTCTTTTGATTGCTAGGTTCTCCTTCATCAAAGTTTTAAGCATTTTTAGGCTGCACCCCACCACCGTTGAATCTCTTTTCCAGAAAATTCTCAAAATTTGAATAATCTTTTATCTTGAAGTTGTCAATTTCTGGCAGAGGTTGTAAGCTGCTATAAGCAACATTCTCTTTACCTTTTAACTTAGTGGGTAACAAAGCTATTAGTTTATCAACTTTATCATGTAAAGATATGACATGGTCTCCCAAAATACTCATATTAATATTGGCATAATTATTTTGCTTAATCATGGCATTAATATAATAATAATAATAATAATAATAATAAAACGATACAGGATCACTGACCTGGTGGTGGTCCGCCCAGTCATAGATCAAGCAAGTTAATATCCTTAGAGGTAGTCCAACTACATAGGAATTGAAATACACAAGAATTTTAACATAGTTTCTCAAACTGCATGGTTTAATTATTTTACCCAAGCAAAGAGCCTGTCAAGAAGCTAATACATAGTTTTATTGAGCCCATATGTCCGATAGTTCTAACCGGGTATCAGGCGCCCTACTTATTAAACTCTTTTTCAGGCTAAAAACCATGGCTCATCAGACGGAGTCACAAAGACAAAGCCAATAAAAGTAGTACTAGATCCGACTGTCCCTCAATTTCAGAACCAAGTCGAGAAGCCATACTAGAATTCTTCTATATTTAAATAAAGCTTAGATCCGTTCATGTTTTATATAAAAGAGAAGTTAGTTATCCGGCATAGATATTTCTCCGATAGAACCTTGTTATGGTCCAGCTAGAAATCGAGCTGCTTCATTGCATACTTTATCAACAGTTATATCTGCAGAAAAACAAAAAAATAAAATTGATCCTCGCTTAAACATTGCTCAAACAAATGATAAATCATCTGATGTTTCTGATAAAGATATTCCTTCTGTATCCGAGATGGATTTTAATCTTAATGATACTTAATGATGAGAGAACATCAAATTGATTTTAGTCCAGGTTCACTGGCAAGAAAATATATTTAAAACAAATTTTTAAATGAAAAATGGAACCGGTTTACAACTTGGTTTTTTGACACTTACAGTAGAGAAGATTTAAATAATATTTCTCAAGAATTTTATGAAACTTGTGCATTACATAATCATATTATGTTCTTTGTGCCTTGGTTTATAACCACTTATTTACCTTTATTCATCAACATTCTTGAACGATCTTACAAAGATGAATAAGGTAATAATATTCAATCCATTTATCCTCCTCAAGCTCCGTTTATTTTACCAAATAATGCTGGTATTACTTTTACTGCTTTCCATTAATTTATTGATAATGAGGTGGCTGCAGTAAATATTAATGAGATTAATCGACTTATTTCTCAAAATAATTATTTGGGTTTGTATGTTAAAGTCATTGGTGAACATATTTGTTCTCTAGATAAGAAGTTAGATAATCTAACTAATCTAATTATTCAAATTGATGACAAGTTAAAATTAGCGAAACAAGTCTCTAAACAGGCTTCTATGTCCAAACAGCCTGATGTCCCTATTCAAAGACCTCCTGAGATTCAGGATTTTATTGTTAGACCTCTTCATGATCTTGAAAGCCTTTTAGATAAAAAGTTTACAGAATTTGGTGCAAGTGCGAAACCGACAAGCCTCGTTGAAGATTTTGCAGATGAAATGGAAGACACTTTTGATTTGAAGACACAAGTGGAAATGGAAGTTAATAAACTTCATGGTTATCCAAAGAAGAATAGTAATACTACGTATGCTAGAAAACCTAGTATGCAAACTTACTATTTTCCCAGACCAACTCCTCAAGATGTTTTAATAGAGGAAAGAGATTGGAATCAAACTAACACCTCTTATAGTGGAAGCGATATTTATGAATGGAATCTCGATGGTTTGACTGATAGACAATTAACTATTTTAGTTCATAGGATGCTTATGTATGCTACCATCTGCAAGAGCGTTAATAACACCGACAAGACTATTTGTAAAATGATTATTGCAGGTTTTACGGGTCAATTAAGAGGTTGGTGGGATAATTATATGACCCTTGATGCAAAGGAAGCAGTCATAAACGGTAAGGCTACAGCCGGAGTTGATAACCTAGGATTTGCTTTAGTAAAAATAGAGAAGACGCTATTTATACTTTAGTCTTGACCATCCTAGAACATTTTAGTGGTAGATTTACCAATCAATATGAAACCATTAGATCTTTACTTAATGGTCTTAGATGTAGACTTTTAGGTGAGTTTAGATTCTATAAAGACACTTATTTAAGTCGGGTAATGGAACTTCCCAAAAATGGCTTAGAATTCTGGAAAGCCAAATTTATTGATGGTTTACCTTCTTTATTTGCAGAAAGAATGAAAAAGACTCTTAGACATCCGCAAGGAATTATTCCCTATAATAATTTTACCTATGGAAAGCTTATTGGAGCTTGTACGCAAGAAGGCATAAATTTGTGCAATGAGTTAAACCTCTCAAGACAGCTAAAGATGGATAAGATTAGAGAAAAGTCTCAATTGGGAGATTTTTGTACTCAGTTCAGTTTACCAGATGCTTCTAAAGGTACCAACCAAGAAACTTCTAAATCAGAATCTCATAGATCTCATCATAAGAAAAGAAGATCTAAGAGAAGGACTAGAGAAGAAAGAGATGAGCGTAAGGCTCATCGTAAATCTCATAGATTTACCAAGAATAGATCAAGGCGAGATCTTGATAAGATTAAGTGTTATAAATGTGGAAAATTTGGGCATATAGCTCCAAATTGTAAACTAGAAAATATTAAGACTCTAGAACTTGATGATGATATTCAAGAGAAGATTTATAGTTTTCTATATACTTCTGGTTCCGAATCAGATTATGATGATTCTGAAGCAAGTTATGCAACAGAGGATGAGAAACCTGAGTCTTCTAAGGTTCATCAAGATTCGAATGATGCTTGCAAATGTCATGGAGATGTTTGTCACTGCGAACATGACGAATTCTACAAGCTGCAATCTCAGTTCGAGGACATGAATATGTTCACTATCACTACAGACAATGTGATAGAACTTCTAAAAGAAGTTACCGATAATACTCTTCGTGAAAAGATCATTCAATTGGCTGCTAGTAAAACTAGCTCTTCAACTAGTGTTCCTAGTGCTAAAAAGGTTAAAGATGAATTTAATTATTCTGCTCCTTACTCTTTTTCTAAAGTTCATAATAGACTCTCTTCTAAACAAATCATGGTTATTGGTGATACCTCTTGTGATGATTTAAAAGGAGAAATTGAACATTTGAAGGAAGAAATTAAATTTCTTAAACAAAATCATATTATTTATGATCACCGTCTTACTCAGATTGAGTCTGCTAATACCAAAGGAAAAAATAAGGTTGATGAATCTACTGCTGAAGAAAATACTCTTGCCAACACTTTGAATATTGATCAAAAACAAGATATGTTTTTAGGAATGATGCAAATTGTTACAGCTCATAAATGGTATGTTAAATGTACTATATTAATTGATAATACTTTTTCTATAACTAACATTGCTATGATTGATAGTGGCGCTGATGTGAGTTGCATTCAAGAAGGTCTTGTACCTACTAAATATTTTGAAAAAACTACTCATATGGTTAAATCTGCATCTGGTCAGGAAAAGATTAAACTACTATTTTGTAAATATCTGGTCAGGATAATTTTAGTATGAGTAGTATGCAGATTATTTACAACTTGAGATATTTAGTATGAATATATTCGATACTTTAAAATCTGCAAAAGTGCAGGAAAAGATTAAACTGATTTTTGAAAAAATGGCCATTGATATTTGTGCTAATCATCCTAGTGCCTTTTGGAATCGGAAAAAGCGTATTGTAACTCTTCCATATGAAGATGATATCTTTGAGGAAAATATCCCTACCAAATCACGTCCTTGTCAGATGAATACCGAATTAGTTGAATTCTGCTAAAAGGAAATTGATAATTTATTACAAAAAGATTTGATAAAGCCTTCCAAATCACCATGGTCGTGTACTGCTTTTTATGTTAATAACGCAGCAGAAAAAGAAAACAAGGTGTTCCCAGGTTAGGTATAAATTATAAACCTTTAATTAAAATTTTAAAATGGATTAGATATCCTATTCCGAATAAAAGAGATTTATTAACCAGATTATATGATGCTAATATCTTTTCAAAATTTGATTGAAAATCTGGATATTGGCAAATCCAAATATTTAGAGACCATTCATATAGAACGACATTTAATGTTCTGTTTGGACAGTACGAATGGAATGTAATGCCTTGTTGGTTAAAAAATGCTCCCTCAGAATTTTAAAAGATTATGAATGATATTTTAAATCCATATTTGGATTTCATCATAGTTTATATTGATGATATTTTGGTATAATCAAAGACTCTTGAAATGCATATTAAGCATTTAGACATTTTTAAGAAGATAGTTATTCGAAATGGTTTGGTCATATCTAGACCTAAAATGAGTCTTTTTCAAACAGAAGTTAGATTTTTGGGTCATTTGATTTGTCAAGGAAAAATGACTTCTATTCAGCGATCTACTGAATTCACATCGAAATTCCCTGATATTATTACAGATAAAGACGCAATTGCAGCGGTTTCTGGGAAGTTTAAACTACATTTCCCTATTCTACAAAAATCTGTCTCGAGATTTAGCTCCGTTATATAACAAGCTAAAAAAGGATCATAAAAAGCCTTAGACTAATAATCTCACAGATCTTGTAAAGACTATTAAAGAAAGAGTTAAATCTTTACCTTGTTTAACCTTTGCTAATCCTTCTTGGCCAAAGATTACAGAGACGGATGCGTCTAATATTGGGTATGGAGGTATATTGTAACAAATTAATCCGCATGATAAAAATGAATATCTTATTCGATTTCATTCAGGAAAATGGAGCGATGCTCAGAAAAAATATGCGACGGTAGCTCATGAAAAGTTAACTATCGTTAAGTGCGTATTAAAATTTCAATATGATTTATATAACAAAAAATTCTTGATAAAAACTGATGCTCAGTTAGTCAAGTATATGTTTGACAAAGATTTTAAACATGATGCGTCTAAGTTAATATTTGCTAGGTGGCAGGCACAATTAGCCCCTTTTGATTTCGAAATTCAGTATAAAAAGGGAAGTGATAATTCCCTCCCAGATTTCTTATCAAGAGAATATCTTTCTTCTGATGAGTTTTCTTGACTTCATTTCTGATAATGATTTGGTTACGATTTTGAAGGCAATTCCTCTTAATAGAGATTTAAGGGAACTTATATTATGGAAAGTTATAGACGGTATGGTGATAGATATCGTCAATGATTACATGATTGAACAAGAACTTTATGAAAGATTTTATTGTGATGAAGTTTATAACCTCTTGAATGATTAAAAATATAATCTCTTGAATGATTAAAACTAAATGTTATGTTTGCAGGATGGATCCTCCTTGGATAACCAAAGCTAGAGGAAAAGGCAGTTATACTCGTGGAAGGGGAAGATCATCCCCAAGTTCATCAAGATCATCATACAGATCTTCATCATATAGTACTCCAATTATATCAAAAGGAGGAATGAGTTTATATAACTTAAACTCTAGATCACAAAAAAAAGCTTCATCATTTCTCTTAGAAAACTCTGACATACAGAGAAAAGAAGAACCTTGGATGATATTCCAGAGGTATTTTGTTAATGGGCTTTATTTCTCGGGTGAGTCATACAAAACTCGGAAATATTAGAAAACTCTGTTGATAAGCATAGGTGTTGAATTTCAACATTTTTCAGGATATAATACAAGTGAGAATGTTTATAACTTCTCTAAAATGATTATAAAACATGTTATTCATATTGAAGATTGGGGTATTTCCTCAATGACTGAAAGACAATTCAGGAGTAGGCCTGGGATAGTAATATGTTTGCATGCTAGGTTTTCTAGCATAAGCAGTGTTACCACTATTCTTCTTTGGATACCCATGAAGTTTATTAACTTCCATTTCCATTTGAGTTTCAAAATCAAAAGTGGCTTCCATCTCATCTGCAAAATCTTCAGCGAGACTTATCGGTTTTGCACTTGCACCAAATTGAGAAAACTTTTTATCAAGAAGATTTTCAAGGTCGTGCAAAGGTCTAAGAATAAAATCCTGAATCTCAGGAGGTCTTTGAATGTGAACATCAGGCTGTTTTGACGAAGAAGCCTGTTTCGAAACTTGTTTCACAGATTTTAGCTTATTCTCAATTTAAACAATCAGATTATACAGGCTATCTAATTTTTTTGTCTAGAGAACAAATATGTTCACCAATAACTTTAACATATAGACCCAAATAATTATTTTGAGAAATAAGACGATTAATTTCATTTATACTTACTGCGGCGACTTCATTATCAATAAATTTATGAAAAACAGTAAAAGTAATACCAGTATTATTTGGTAAAATAAACGGAGCTTGAGGAGGATAAATGGATTGAATAATATTACCTGATTCATCTTTGTAAGATCGTTCAAGAATGTTGGTGAATAAAGGCAAATAAGTGGTTATAAACCAAGGCACAAAGAACATAATATGATTATATAATGCACAAGTTTCATAAAACTCTTGAGAAATATTATTTAAATCTTCTTTACTATAAGTGTCAAAAAACCAAGTTTTAAACCGGTTCCATTTTTCATTTAATAATTTGTTTTAAATATATTTTCTTGTCAGTGAACCTGGACTAAAATCAATTTGATGTTCACTCATCATTAAGTATCATTAAGATTAAAATCCATCTCGGATACAGAAGGAATATCCTTATCAGAAACATCAGATGATTTATCATTCGTTTGAACAATGTTTAACCTAGTATCAATTTTAATTTTTTGTTTTTCTGCAGATATAACTGTTGATAAAGTATATAATGAAGCAGCGCGATTTCTAGCCTGACCATAACAAGGTTCTATCGGAGATATATGTTGAATAGTCAGTCTTCTATCAAAAGCAAAAGAATGTCTACTATAAGGAACACTTTTTTCATCAAACTGCATACAAATTTTTCCATCTGAATTTTGACTAATATGAGAATATTCAGAATTAGTGACAGCATCAGTCATTTGCTCAGGGGGTATAACAGAATCTAAAATCCAAGTGGTAGGAAAATTAATTTCTTCCCATTTTATAGGTCTTCTAGTAGTGACCTTAGATCTGGTGAAATTAGTTTCTACCAAAATAGTTTGATCAGATGTATCATATAACTTACATCTAGGATTCAAAGTAGCAAGTAATTTATAGTAGATTCTATACGATAAGCAAATTAATTCAGATCCAGGTGCATAGTTATAACCATGCGTTTTAACATTCAAAGTTAAAGCATCTAGTATATTAGAATCAATCAAAGATAACTGCAAATTGGGCTGAGCATTAAAATAAACTGGACCACAGGCCACCGTAGATTCTATCGAACCCATCAAGGATTGATAAAAATTTAAATTTCTCGCATCTCGTAGAGCAGCTAAGAAAGTTTCTGGTAACCGTTTAAGAGTTAAAGGTTTAAAAGCAATTTGAACCATGCCAATATGCAAAAATTTATACTGAGATTTATATAATTCAATATCACGCTTATTTAATAAACGAATAGTTTGTTCGGACAAGTTTAACGCCAAGGATTGTTCAGTTGTTTTAATCAGCTGTTTATTGGAAATCTTATCAAACCAACCATAATCGTAAATGGTTTTTATATTAACTTTCGGGATAGTCCATTTGTTTAACAAATCAAGGTTTTGAGGTATATCTACCTCTTCTAGACGAGTGCTTTTAATATCTTCTTGATCCATAAAAGAGAGAATATATCTATGCCGAAATTCTTCACATCAATTATATATATACCATGAAAGTTCGTAGGCTTTGATACCAACGATACAGGATCACTGACCTGGCGGTGGTCCGCCCAGTCATAGATCAAGCAAGTCAATATCCTTAGAGGTAGTCCAACTACATAAGAATCGAAATACACAAGAATTTTAACATAGTTTCTCAGACTGCATGGTTTATTTATTTTACCCAAGCAAAGGGCCTGTCAAGAAGCTAATACATAGTTTTATTGAGCCCATGTGTCTGATAGTTCTAACCGGGTATCAGGCGCCCTACTTAACAAACTCTTTTTCGGTCTAAAAACCATGGCTTATCAGACGGAGTCACAAAGACAAAGCCAATAAAAGTAGTACTAGATCCGACCGTACCTCAATTTCAGAACCAAGTCGAGAAGCCATACTAAAATTCTTCTATATTTAAATAAAGCTTAGATCCGTTCATGGTTTATATAAAAGAAAAGTTAGTTATCCGGCATAGATATAATTTTTTAGCCGGACATAGTCACGGCTTAACTCAGAGATAATAAGATAAAGCTGAAAATAAAAGGAAGTTTTCTATATTAAACACCACTCTTTATTCCTCCGGCCAAAGTTTGGTAAGCTTACAATACTTGAAAATATTTTACAAGTGGGGAGAGAGAAAGTAGAAAGAAGGAGAGAGGGTTTCTAAAACCTGTCCTCAATTAAAGAAAAACAAACCTATTTATAGAAAAAGAAAGCATCTTTGTACAGGATACTGGGCCCCTATCTGGGTCCTGGTAACAGTGTATTTACTGTTGGTGAACAGTGTTGCTACAGTAGCGCGGGCCCGCTACCGACGCGCATAAGCTTTACACTTTGTCCTTTAATTTTGCCAAAAAATCCTCGGCTTTCTTTAGTGCATCCACTAGACTTTCTTCTTCATATGGTTGGGCTTCGTGCATATCTTCACTTGTTTCACTACGCATTGATGAATCTGATTTTGCGTAATAACTTATATTTAGAAGAATCTTCTTCTTTACTTCTTCTAGATAATTCATAATCATTTCATTTTGTTCTCCTTCATCATGATTAGAAATTTTTCTAGCCATATGTTTTACGGAGGTTGAGTCATCAGTCATAATTCCTTTAGTAGGAATCGATTTATAATCGTGTATGGTTTTCGTTATTAGATCCAGCAGTTCTTGTCCGTATATAGACTTTGTTTGAGGATCTTTCTTCATCAACTTGTCCCAAAAATTATTATAATAAATTCTGTATAGGCAAGGGATTTGTTCCTCAGTGAAATCTACTTCCGGAACCCATTTATGAATCCATGGAACAAAGAATTCTATACAAAAATATATCTGTTCAATTTGTTGAAAATAAAAATATGTTCTTGATGATATAATTTGTTGAGATATGGAGAAACCTTGACCCATTCTTTGTATAACTTGAGAAATGGCTCGGGCAATATTTTTATTGTTGGCCCGTGGTATGACCACCAGTTTAAAAACCAATTTGGTATAGGATTAGCAAATATCTTGGCACATACTTTTATAAACCAAGTATGTTTATGCCTCTCATTGTTATAACAGAGAACATTACTAAATGCCTGAATATAATCCCAATAGGTAAAGCTTACCATGACTTTGTTTAGACTGAATTTTCTTTCAGTCATTGAGGAAATACCCCAATCTTCAATATGAATGACGTGTTTTATAATCATTTTAGAGAAGTTATAAACATTCTCACTTGTATTATATCCTGAAAAATGTTGAAATTCAACACCTGTGCTTATTAGCAGAGTCTCATAATATTTCCGAGTTTTGTATGACTCACCCGGGAAATAAAGCCCATTAACTAAATACCTCTGGAATATCTTCCAAGGTTCTTCTCTTCTCTGTATGTCAGAGTTTTCTAAGAGAAATATCATTTCTCTTTTTTCTACCTTTTCATATGTTTTGATATCGTCAACTTTTTCTTTGGCGATTGAAGCAAAAGAATCACCTTGCTTTTGAGTTATAAACTCCTGTAGTTTAGCATATAATGGATCACTTTCTGGAATATCTTCTAGATGTATTGATGATGAAGCTTTTTCTTGTGCTCTAGAGTTTAAGTTATATAAACTCATTCCTCCCTTTTGTATAATTGGAGTACTATTATTATTATTATTATTATTATATTATAAATAATAATAATAATAATAATAATAATTAATAAGATGACTTGCACTTTAGAAGTCCTTCATATTAGTTTATGATTTTAGTTGATACATGTTGAAGCAAGTTTTTTTTTTTGAACGTAGTTTATGTTTTTTCATTAAGACATGTTGAAGCAACTTTGTTTTTTCCGAACCAGGGTCTATTGTTCGGAAACAACTTTTTTACCTACTAGTAAGGCTTTAGAAAATTATATTATTTGTACATGTGTAGACAATAAAATTTGAATCCGAAAAAAATTATCAAGACTGGAAAATAACACAACAAAATTGTCTTATTGATTTCAAAATGCGAGTGTTACAATGTTTATTATTCCTCTGATTCGTCTTTTCTAAAATAGTTCAAGGGCTCGTGAGCTTGATCTTGAATTTGTTGCTGAACTTGAACTTGGATTCAAGGGCTTTGAAGCTTGTTTTTTAATCTTTGATGAACTTTAACTTGAACTTTATCTTGATTTCAACCTATACTTGAATTTAACGGCTTCGAGCTTGATTATTAAATTTTGATCTTGATTTGTGGACTTGATGAACTTTATATGGATTTGAACTTTGATGAACTTGATCTTGGATTCAAGCTAAGGGCTTTGCAGCTTGTTCTTGAATCTTCGATGAACTTGAACTTTATCTTGATCTTGACTTTTAATTGAATTCAAGGGCACTAAGCTTGTTTTGAAATCCAGTGGTCTTGATTTTGGTCCTTCTTGAAATTGGATGTTTGAATTCTTGAATTCTTAAACTTGTAGTCTGTAGAGAAACCTGCGTCTTGTGATCCACGAGCCTTCTCTAGCTTCTTGTTAGAATTCTTGTCACACCCCTTTTTCGATGCTTGAAAGGTTTTTACCAATTAAAGTAAAAGTAATTTTTTGGAGTCGCCACTTGAAATTGAGTTAGGATATTTCAAGTAATCACCTTTTCAAATTCCTAATCAGAAGGAAACGACTTTTCATTTTGGTCTGCAAAAACAAAAGACCGGGTAAAAATTCTGTTGACCAAGAGGAAGGTATAACTACCAAAAAGTGCTCAATTTTTGGCGGTTAACTTGTGGGAGTTTTTAAAAATTCCACTAATAATTCATTTTGTGGCATTTTATTCTAACCCCCAAAATATAAATCTTTTTATGGTGGTTTTATTAAGGAGGTTAGAAAATCGTCACAATTTAATATTGTTTATCGGGATTATCGACCCCCCAAAAATTTAGTAGATTAGTTACTTTTAGAAATTAATTTATAATATAGATAGAGCAACTTACAAAAATAACTATATTTATAGGGTTAATGAATACCAATAGCTATAAGTATGTTATTTATAATAAATGACTACAATTTATATCACTTTTTTGTTGTATTTTTGTATTATTTTTTTATTTTTTTTATTTATACATTAATACATCTTTAAGTACAACAAACTAAATAAGGAATTGACTCTAAATATAACCCACTATCCTTACATTACGTCCAAACAACGAGCAACTTCCCATAATTAACTTTATAACTAAAAATTACTTATTTAAAGACATATTAGGTCATATTCTTTATCAATGTAACAAAAATTGTGATACATCATACTCAATTTTCTTGTTGTCTCCATATTTCTTATTCTGACGTTGTAAAGGTATTAGTAATTTTTTTTTTGTTAATTCAAGTTTTTGTATGTAAGCAAATTGTTGAATTTGTGAATGAAGGTTAAGTATTTCGATTTTGAATAGGTGAACTACATGGCAATAGATACACTAGTTGTTAAACAAAAAATGAAAACACCAATATAGAATACATTGAATACATTATTGTTAAACACAAAAATGAATACGTTGGATACAACTATACTTGTATTCCCAAATCAATTTTTTTTTATCTTGGATATAATACTTATCTATCTAGATATAACTGTATTCGCAAATCAACATTTCAACTTGTGCTTATATAACAATACAAGTATCTATGTATATAAATATGGATACATTTCAACACTGTTGTTAAGCAAAAATATGGATACATTAGACAAACGAGCAAAAAAGATACCATTTGTGGGTATTAAATTGTTTAAGTATGAATACATTAGACAAACGAGCAAAAAAGATACAATTTGTGGGTATCAAACTGTATAAGTATTCTTCTAAATAAAATTTTGAAAAGGCCAATAAAATAGTATTGATGTATCCAACTATACTTGAATTCCCTAATCAACTTTTTAAATTTGACAAAGTACTTATGCATTCAAATATAATTGTATTCACGCATCAACAGTTCAACTTGTGGTTATATAATAATACAAATGTCTATGTATATAAGTATTCTACTATATACAAAATTGACAATCAAAGAACCCTCAATCTCTTTTTTGTTCATGCTCTTCTTGTACTCATTTTTTAACAACTATATACATACGAAATCAATTTTTTTGACAATTTAAATACAAGAGGACAATCCATAATGACAATGATACACAATACATGTGTTGAGAACTTGAGATCGATAAGTAAATGACATTAAACTAAAAAAATAAAGCATAAAAATCTCAATTTCCTTTTCCTCTTGTTCCTGCACCCACTTGAATCAATATTGTTGCCTTTTCTCCTTTTTTCAATATTAGTTTTCACTTCGGAACCTTTTTTCCTCTTTACTAATTTTCCATGTTCGATTTCTTCAAGCAGATTTAAGGGTATATGGTCATTAACCTTTTTTGTTCTTCTTTCATTCTCCATTGTAGCAATAGAGCCTGGATTTTTGGCTTGTTGTTGAGTAATACACAAATCAAAAGAAGGTAGTTCATCCAACAATTTGTCAAATAAATGTATACCTCTAGTAACCCTCCTCGGAGTATCAATTTCAGCCATTGAAAAGGATAAACAAATTCTTGAATCAAAACCCTATGGAAATAGAAGAAAGTGTAGATGTGTTGATATATAATGCTCATAAAAACGAGATAAATATGCAATTAGAAGATACCTGATGGATACAAAATCACAAAAATCGCTTCTGCAGTATGTAAAGGATCTTGAATTTGAATGAATTTGGGGCGGGGGGCGGGGGGGAATAAGAAAATATGTGATGTATGAATATTGATGAAAGACAAAAATTTGATGATGGTAAACATGGGAAAAGATCACAAATGTGCCTGCCATAATTAATTAGGCATTCAATAATTACTTTCCTATTTAATATTTATTTATTATATTAAATATATATATAAAAATATTATTTGTATATAATTAACTTTGCTATTTATAGTCTAATTATATCCATATAACATGAAAAAAATAAAACGTAGCTATTTTTCTTGAATATATATGAATGTTTGCCATATTATGAAGTTTTTCCATATATATATATATTATTAACTATATAATATATAACATTTAATATTGAAAGTTAATTTTATTATATATATACACACACACGAAACATCCTTCTCCTTCTTCATTTTAACTGATTTTTTTATCCTCTATTTCTTTTATATATTAAGATACTCTTCAAAAAAAAATTTTACTTAGTATATGCAATTTCACTTTGAAATTTTATCTTATATAGTAATACTTTAATTTGTATTATTTAGTAATTTTTGTTGTCTCATAACACAAAAATTTTAATTTTATAACTTTTAAAGCTAAGTATATATATATATATATAAAACAAAACTCGGATGCTAAATCAATAGTAATATTTATTTATATTTATTTGTATTTGTATTTTAACTTTAGTTAAGCTTTTATAATACTAGTTGAAGGTGAAACATTTTAATTAACAATTATTACTATCAATAAAAATTAAAAATTAAAGTTTTTTTATGCACACAATTCTTTTATCTTTCATTTAGACCCAACTCAACCAAGATTTTAATCTAAAAAGTATGACCCTTTCTGCTCATGTTAGCTACATGGTTTATGGGGGCTGTGAGTTGTTAAAACTCTCCCACGTATCGGTGCTCATACTAATCCCAAAATATAATTGTAACACCCCGACTTTTCGAAACTCTTGTTTAACTTGTAGCTTCATGGAAACACAAAGAGGGTGAGTAATAAATTAAGAATGATGTGGTATGTCATATTTTAAGTGTTCAATGGTTGTATCTCAAATTTTGAAGTTAGGTAAGTGGCAAAATAAAAGTTGGCGAAAGTTATCGTAAGTTCCCTTTTAAAGATTTCTCTGAAATTTGGGTCAAATGTCTCAGAGGTTTTCTCCCAATCTATAATTGGTTATGGGATCTACGACCTATCAAATCGAATGTCTACGAGTCTAGTTTCCAACGCATCAAAATATTTGTTTATACGAATTTAGAATAGAGAGATATTCACGTTCTCGTGAGACTGCGCAAGCAGGCACGTGAGGTGGGTCCCCTAGGTCGGTGGAACCTTATAAGATAGCACCTTTTTTCATTTTTCTTAATTTCAGCTCATAAGAAACCCACAAAAATAAGAGAATTACTCCTCAAAAAATCCTTGTGTGTTCATGATCTCCTCTTGGCTCCTTATCGAAAATTGCCCTATGTCGCGAGCTCGTTGTTTTGGTATAGTTTTCATGGTGAATTTAGCGGTGTAGCTCTGTGGAAGTTATGGCAGCAGGTTTTATTTTTTCAGTTGTTTGATTTTTATTCAAGTGTTCTGGGCGTGAAAATAAAGGTAGGAACCATCTTTTATCAGTTTATGGATACCTTAGGTCTTGGATAGTAATTTACGATAGAAATCCGTATCAATTGTCGAATTGTCGTAGTAATTTTTGTCCTTAATTACTGATCGATTTTACTTTTTTTAGTGTTGTAGTGGTGCTGACAAAGTTATTTTCAGCATAAATTATAAAGGAAAAGGTATGTTAAGGCTAATCCCTTCGTTCTGCATTTTTCCTTAGCGCTTTGGAGTGATATAACATGGTAGTTAATGTTGATGGTCTTGTAGATGTAATTGTGAGTGGTTGACTGATTGAGTAATTATAAACCCTTATTTTAGGGAGTCATAATCTGTTAAGAATGACCCTAAGTTAGGAACGACTTGGAGACTATTCATATATATTGTTTATAGCTAAATTGATCGCCTTTAGCCTATTCAATTGGTTGTTGTCGCCCTTGGGGATATTGTTATTAGTTGTTGAGCTATGATCTGCCTATTGGGGCCATGATGTTGTCTAAGAGGACTATGTTACTTTCTAAGAGGGCTATGTGTTGGCCACGGAGCTATATTGACATCAAAGAGTGTTATATGTTGCCTACGGGGCTATTTTGACGCCAAAGAGGGCTATGTTTTGCCTACAGGGCTATGTTGATGAAAAAGAGGGATATGTTCAGCCCACAGAGCTATGATGTTGCCTAAGAGGGCTCTACGCTGCCTACGTGGCTATATCGTTGCGAAAAAGGGCTATGTGACTGCTTACAAAGACAAGGGGCTACCGATAGGGGTATGTAGATTGATTTGGCACCTTCTGGGCTTATGGGGGCCTAGGTAGGTGGTGTGTTGTCTGTACCTGCCGAGCTTGTAGGGCAAGGGTTAGATTGTTCTTTGATTATTTTTATATTTTTAGATTCAGTAGTGGGCTAGCATGCTTAACTGAATTTTGATTTCCTTACCCGATTGCTTTTGGTATATTATGATACTTGCACATTTAGTCTATAGCCTTTAATACATTGTACATTATTCATACTGAGGCCCCGTTGCTTGTGAGGCGCTGCATTCATGCATGCAGGTCCCGACAGATGGCCCAATAGACCTCCTCAGCAGCAGGATTGACTTCTATCTGGTTGGCTGGCCCCTTTCCTCTGGAGCTGCCAGAGTTGGGAGGTGTGTTAGCTTTTGTTGTATATATTTTTATAGGTAGGCTGGACCGGTCATAGCGGCCCCACCCTGGTAGCTTGTACAGAGATAGAACCTCGGAATTTGAGTTCCATACTCCTATTTTACAACACACTTTCAAACCAGGACATTCAAAAACTACTCGTTCACGATAAGATCAGTTTCAGGAGTTCTATTTGCCTGGATTCGATTTCGTAAAGTCGTACGGGCTCCTTAACGTCTTAGCTATCCACTCATGTGATAAAATTCATAATTAGATCCTCCATTCATTACCAGATTTCCCTAGACCATACCTAACTAAGATTTCGTCCAAATCTTGACAAGGCTAGAAATTTCCAAGTCACTACCCAAAAGTTTTCTGGCCCAAATTCTTTCACCATTGGCTTTTCTATAACGGCGGGAACATGTCATTACACTTGTTTATATTTCTAAAATAATTAAGTTAAAAATCACTATTTAAATAGCAAAATGTTCACCTTATAATTCTCTCCTCAATTTGTGCTCTCTTACCCCCCAACTTTTAAAAAGGTGAAATTTGGGAGTAGAATAGTGTGTACACAAATCTTACATTTACCTTGTAAAGATAATTATTAAAGAAAATGAAAACATATAGATTGTTTAACACATCATATAAGTACATGATTTCAAATCTAGAGAGAATTAAATTTATTCTATTGCATATATTATAATTTTTTCTCCCGCCAACAACATAATTTTTTTTATAATATTCTCATATGGAAGAAAATTAATTATCAAAGTTATCTACGATATATCGTGTTATAATAAGTCTCCAGTTCATTTTTCAGCTCAGCTTCTCTCCTTAAATAAGCATTACATCTTGTTAATAGTAGTAAAACAAACAATCTAGTCATGTCGCGTAATCTAGCATCTTGTATCAAAGCATCGTTGTCTCTCAAATGAGGTTTGAAATTCTCCAACTCCGTGCAAGTCTCGCGCCTCCTATTGCCACCATCATTAGATGATAGTGTCATTTCCACGATAAATTAATTACTAAATAACAAATAGAAAAAATAAGAAAGAGATTAATTTTTATAGTCAAACCTCTCTACAATAACAATTCTTGATCAGTAATTCTCCAAAACATTTAGCCAACTGAACATGAAAAGACTGAAAAACATTTCTCCAGATTGAACACATCCTTAATTAGGAAGGAAAAAGCACTAGTATATTGTATGCTATAAAATATTTTTGTTATATGGGATAACTTCAGAGACTTTCCTCACACTAACATTATTTGTAGTAGCTCGTATATGTAATTTAATAAACCACATTATATGACTATCTATTTTGAGATATTACTCTTCTGGATCAAATTTGATTGTATGCTTGAGGTAAATAGTCCAGTTTGGTGATTTTTTATGTTTTTAAAAATTGGAGATATAAATCATATTTAAAAAAAATACATTCAAACTCTAAAAGATCTTTTCAAAAAATATTGTCAAACACAACTCTAACTCCAACTTTGAAATTTAAAATAAAGTGAATATTTCTTTTAAATATATTTTCTTGTCATAATACCAACTTGATATTATCCCACAAGTGAAATTAAGATGTATACACAGATCATACACCTATTTGTGAAAACCATAAATAAAGAAATTACATAAATTAAACTTAAAAAGACTTTAACACGAAATTAATTTTTTTCTCTTGTGTATATTATGATCATTTACTCCCAACAATCAACCAACATAGCAATTTTTATTATTTTCATACAGGGAAGAAAATAAAAATAAAAAATACCTACCATAAAAGAAGTTGTCTTTAATGATACAACTTCTTTTATTACAAGTATCTTTGATTTTATTTTCTTTCCTCTAAGAAGATTATAAGAATTGATATAGATTATTGTTAGGGCTAGGGCCGGAGTTAGGTCCTTCATTAGAATTGGGACATGGATTTAGATTTGGGGTTATATAGTATTTGCATAATTTATGTCTAAATGTTTTTGGAAAAATAAGTGTTATAGGGATGTCTTACTATATTAACTAAAGAAAGCTTGGTAAGTTATTAGATAACAAGAAAAAATGGTGCCGTTGTGTGATGATGACATTGATAAGAGCGAAAGATCTGCACGAAGCTAGAGAATGTGCGACACCATATAAGAGGAATTGAAGCACAAATGCGAGATGCTATATTATACATCCTTGCCTCATAATTTAGCATCTTGCCGTTGAGCATCAATTTGTCTCAGATAGTGTCTCACATTCTTCAACTCCATACAAATCTCTCGCCTCCTATCAACATCATCATCATAAAATGGTACTATTTTCGTTGTTATTTAATAACTGGTCTAAGAAAATAGTTTTTTCTTTAATTAACATAGTTAAATATCTCTATAACAGTCATTTTTATAACAACAATTCACAATAACAATCAAAAAAAATTTGGAGCAGATTTTTTATGTTTCCCCTAAAAGAGAACATAAACTATGCAAATATAGAGAGATTTTACTGACCTATATAGAAACATTAATGTAAATAAATATAATAAGTAAAAGGAAATAATTAAAATAATTACCTCAGTGGGGATGATGCTACTCTATGTAAAATGTGATGAAAACAAAATGTTAAGACCTTGAGTGGGGTGATGCCACTCAATGTGAAATGTGATGAAAATGAAATGTTAAGAACTTGGGTATTTATAGAGGATTGTGATCCTAATTTCATATGATTTGTTAAAAATATTGCCATAAAAAATATGGAAAGTTAAGATATTGAAAGAACTTAATTATTTATCCTTTTTTGCTTATAGAATTAAAAAGTTTGCCATAAAAAAAGTTTGAAATTTAAGATATGGAAGGAAATTAATTATTTATCTTTTTTTTCTTATTCAAGTAGAAGGAACAAGATTGTAAAGACAAATTATATGAAGTTGGACATTTAAGATATGGAAGATACTTGATTATTTATCCATTTTTGCTTATAGAACTAGAAGGAACGAGATGGTGAAGATAAATTATATGAAGAAGATTTAAGAGTGTGTTAGGTATGAAGGAAAACATTTTTCTACATTACTTATTTTTTATGTTTGGTAAGTAAGGAGAAAATATTATCTCAAAAATTATTTAGATTTAAACTATGCAAATACTATAACTCTAGATCTGTATCCATGTCCTAATGGTTGGGCCCCAACCCAATAAGTACCCAACCCGTCCCTACAAATGACTTAAGAACTAACCCTAACCTTGATACCCAACAGTTTCCCATTATTTGGTCGAGTCTCTAAGTTGGTATTGAACCTCAGGTTGGGGGTTGGGGATTGGATCATGGTTCAGGGTTGAATTATGGGTCAAGTTCAAGTACCATGTCAGGGAACGTCTCAGATCAGGCGTTACATTCTGAATTAGGAATATGCTGGGTGGAATCTTGAGTCACATCCTAAATTGTCAAACAAGTATCAAATCAGACAATCTCGAATTGAGTTTGTGTAATGACATGTTCCCGACGTTATAGAAAATCTAATGGAGAAAGAATTCGGGTCAGAAAAGCATTTTGTAGTAGCTTGGTATTTCCTAGCCTAGTCAAGATTTGGACGAAATCATAGTCATGCGAGTCTAGGTAAATCCGGTAATTAATGAGAGATTTAACAATTAATTTGATTACATGAGTAGATAGCTAAAATGTTAAGGAACCTGTACGACTTTACAGAATCAAATTAAGGCAAGTAGAACTCCTGAAACTGATCTTAGCGTGAGCATGTATGTTTTAAACGTCTTGATCTAAGGTGTGTTGTGAAATGGGGGTTTGGAACTCAAATTCCAACTCACTGTCTCCATGTAAGTTGCTGCGGCAACATTATTCCCGCCAAGGGCAGGGCAGTTGTGGCAGGACGGGGTCCGCCGTAGTGGCTCAAATTCGAATTAAGTCGGGAAAAACCCCAAATATTTTTTTTTTCTGCAAGTTTCATTTTTGAGAGTTAAGAGACGACCTCAGGCGACTTCTTGCAAGTTTTCCACGAATTTTGGTGCTAAAGGTAAGGATTATACTCCCCTAATCCATTTTTCGATCCGTAGAACGTAGATTCATGGTTAAATATCATTGGGGGAGGGTTTTGGACTGAATTTATTGGTGGGAAAAGCCCTAGCTGCACCTTAGGATCATGTGTTTGGTCTTGGGTTATTGGGTTTGTTATAATTCGGATAATTAGACCTTTGATTGTTGATCCTTGCGAATATTAATTGTTGGTAGACCTAGAACAAGCGAAAAGAATCTGGAAAGGGAAGATTCAAGTGCCTTAGGGGATTCAAACTTGGTTTGGATGTAGGTGATGGTTTGATTTCTTGTTTGCATGATATATGTTGATGATTACTTCATTGTAATGCATGTATGAATATGAATGAAGCCTTGTTGATCAAGCCTAATGAAATGAGTAAATGTATGCCATGATTTGACACTTGATTTTATGATTATGAAAATGTACATATGAGTGTGATTGTAATTGTGGTTGTGTTGAATGGACTGGGTGTCACATTGGAACACACTAAGTTGTATTGGGTGCCATGTTCTGGCGCATATATGGGATCGGGTGTCGTGTCCGACACACTAATTGGGATCGAGTGTCACGTTCCGACACACTAATAGTTTTGGTATGGGTTTCATGAAAGGACCATTGAATTGTCATAATTACTTGTTATTGAGAATGTGGATTTGTACAATTCCCTTGAAATGATCACTGTGTATACATACTGTGCATGTCATGTTTACTTTGTTATGACTGCTTATATATGTTTCTCTTATTGGGATAGCCGCGTGATCCTACTAGTGCATTGTGGTTGTGTAGTGATACTGCAGTTGCTTTTTCTTTGTTGAGTATATAGGGCATGTTCAGGCAGCTATTGATAGACTTCAGCTAGGAGATCATTGATCAAAGAATGAATTCAAGGGTGAGCCTGTTCTTCTAGACTGTAATGTGTTATCAATCTATTTATTCCATTCTGTCGGACTTAGACTAGTTCTTTAGTTGCTTGTTCTATAATGTTTTAGTTTTCAGGGTTGCGCCCTATTCCTTAGATTATGGATTGTTAGAGTTTTGATACATTGACTTTCAGGTCTTAGGGATTGTTTTCCGCAAGTATTTTGTTAGACTTTTAGAGTTTATAGGAACTCCAGTTTATTTTTGCATTTAAACTTGCTTCAGTATGTTTAAATGTGTAGTATTTTGATTTAGCTATTTAGTTGGGTTGTAGTAATGGTTCTCCTACCGGAGTGTTAATGTGGACGTCAATCAAGATGATCTGGGTCGTGACAAAGTTGGTATCAGAGCCCTAGGTTCATTGATCTCGATGTACCAAAATGAATCTGGTAGAGTCTTGCGGAACGGTACGAAGATGTCTGTACTTTTCATCGAGAGGCTATAGGACATTAGGAAATCTCTCTGTTTTCTCTTGTCTCCTTTCGTGCTATAACTTGATTCCAATTGGTATCTGGTGATCCAAATTGGTATTTAATCTCATTCACTCTTTTGTTCCCAGATGGTTAACGCTTGATTCAATGGTGTCAGGCCCGTAGCTCCCATCAATGAACTTGCTGAGGAGTTTGCAACGAGAGGCAACGGTCGAGGAACAGGTAGAAAAAGAGGAAAGGTAGAGGTTAAGGAAGGGTAGCACCCGCTAGGGGTGGAGTTCCGATTGAGAATGCTCCCAGAAATGAGGTTCCTCGTGCGCATCATGAAAAGATAGAGAAGAATGTAGAGGTTCAGAATGAGGAGGAGGTTGGACAAAAGGAAGAGGTATAGGCTGATACTACAGGTATTCCTCCCTTAGACCCAGTGTTAGCTTAATAGATTATGTCTTTCCTGAAAGGACTGGTTGGTCCTGGATTTCTTCCTACAACTCAAGCATCTCAAAGTCCCGCCAACCCCCTATTGCTATTACTATACCCAAGGTGGGTGGAACTGTATGTACTAATGCCTTCTTCCGTCCTTTTTTGGGTCCGGTGATGACTGGTAATAAGCATGAAATGCTGACTATGTTTCTGAAACTGAAGTCGCTCGTGTTTCACGGTTATGAGAGTGAGGATGCCTATGAGTTCATCTTGGATTCTTATGAGTGGCTGCATAAGTTAGGTATTGTCCATCATCATGGAGTAGAGTTTGTGACTTTCCAGATAAAATTAGGATAAAAAGTTGAGAACCACAATTGAGGTGTAAAGTCCGTAGGTGGGCCCATGGATAGTACATGGGGTCCCATCATTTGGGGTCAAAAGATGGTGGTCGCTCAACCCACCAAAGGTCGACTAGATGGTTTGTTATGGGACCTACAGACCGTAGGTTAGGCCGTTAGTGAAGGTCGACAGTTATTTTAAAGGGGCTTTTTGGTCTTTTCCTAATTATTTTAACCAAATACCATGTCGTTGTTACTCCCATAATAGACCCTATATAAACATTTTTAGTCCCAATTTTCCCCAGTTGCAACCATTTTCCTAAATTATGAAAGTTCATCAAAGTTCTTCCCCCAATATTTCTCAATCTAAAAGCTTGAAGAAAAAAATTAGGGTTTCAAGGTGAAGCCTCCAAATTCAGCATTGATTGTTAGATCTTTTCATCAACGTATGATAGTATTCACCTATGCAGCCCTTTCCTCCATAGGGTTCCTAAATTCTCTAATTTTTCAAGGTAGAATCTCATATTGAAGTAGGATTTTTACTAAATCTAATGGGTTTTTTTCAATTATGATCTAATTGATTATTTTAAATATTTTTATGCATTAATTGAGGTAATTCCATGTTTTTAAGTTGAATTCTCATGAACCCATGTGAAATCCATGATTTCTAGAATATGATCATATGATGAAGCTTTTGAATCATGAAAGATGAGTTTATTAAGATATGCATGTTCTTTATGAAATTCATGAAGATGATTTAATATTTACTTTGAGAGTAAAGAATCAATGTTACTGTTGTTGTAAAAGTATGTTCTCACATACAAATAATTCATAAAGTTGAACGGTTTACTCACCTAAGATGAATTAAAGATTTAAGGATATATTCTAATTAAATTTAGATTGAATTGACTACTAGATATGCCCTTCCATGGATAATGAGGCAAGCGGCGATTACCTATGATCTCCAATGATGAGACAAGTGGCGATTACCCATACCTCATAAATATAAAGATAAACTAAGACTAATGAATAGTCCATGGGATTTTTCTTAACACCGAGTGGACAAGTGGCGATTACCCATGTCCGATAAAATATGTGCCACCGTAGGTTCTCTGGATAGACATTAGCTAGTGGATCCATATAACCTAGAGTTCATGGTTCTTACCTTGGCAAGTCAGAACACTTTTTTTGTTGTGGGGTAGACATCAGATTCCATGTTGTAGCTCACATGGTGTTTATGTCGGATAAAGGGAAATCTCCATCACTAAAATCTAAGGTTACTTCTACAAGTATCACTCATGCGTTTTCAAGATTTTAGCTTGCATCAACCATGTTTTATGAATTATGTTTTCTAACCCTTATATCTCATGATTTAACTTTGTCATTGCATTTCATAAAATTCCTTTTTACATGATTTATTATTTTTTATTCATTGTTATCATACTTGATACATTTCATGTACTAACAGATACTTTTTGCAACATTCTTTTACTAATATACAGTCAGATGCTCCCAACTTTAGTAGCTTGAAGATTAGTTTTTCCGCATGTTTGGAGGAGTGATACCTTAATTGCTTATTGTCTTTAATTTTCTGTATTGTATGTGATGTACGGGTTACGTCGCGATCACTCTTGATGTACTAGATGTCTTTGAGACTATGTTAGACATCCGCTACATTTTAACAATCTAAGTCTTGAAACTGTTTTTCTTAAAATCTTTTGATTTTATATTATCTTGTACGATGCATTGTAAGTGTCTTATGTAGGCCTTTTTAGGTCCTATACGCCATGTTACGGCTAAGGTATGATATTCAAAGAACAAGGTTTACTAAGGTCCTAGGAAGACTCATAATCCACGTCGAATAGATTCCTATTTATGAGTGTGAAGCGCACCACATGTATGAATGAGAGGCTATAAGATGTTTAGGAAATTCCACTTCTTCCATTACTCTAAAGTCATGTGATTGAGTCCAACTCTATAATGTCTCTCTCCTAATTCTTATCCAATAATTTACATGATAAGCCCACTCGAAGGGCATATACTATAAGGATTGCGGGAGCGAATGTGGAATGAGAAGATGCTCAAGCTTCTTAAGAAGCTCCTAATGTTTCGGCCGACTCTTTGGCTAAACAAGTGACTACTGTAGAGCTTAGGGCTGCTTTTCAAGTATTGGCTAAATTCGTCAAAACTCAATCCAATCGGGAGGTTGTGGTCTCTGTGAACACAAATATGGGTACGAAAACAAGTAGAGTGAGTGACTTTGCTAGAATGAATCCTATTTTCATGGTTCTAAGGTTAGATATGATCCAGGTAATAAAAATAGTACGGAATTAAAAAAATTTATTCAAAAACCATACAATCTAAAAATGTTCATTAAAAAGCAAGTGGAAGTCTAACACCTCACATGGCCATCTAAAAATAATACTTGAAACAAAGTAGGGACACGACCCTTTACAATCAAAGTCTTTACAATAGTCTTAAAAAATAAAGGAACTAGAAACATTAAGAGTCCTTGTCCTCGATCTATGGGGACATACCAAAAGGTGTCTTGGAAGAACTCTATTCCGAGCTTCAACTAGGGGTAAGCAACTCACTTGCTGGAACCTACACTTGTAGTAAAACATAGAAGAAGAATGGGTTAGCACAATTAAGTACTAAGTATGACAGCCATGCAAAAACATGCTTTAAAAGGACATTTGATTTGAAACTCATGCTTTTATGCCAATTCGGTAAAACTTCTTGAATATAAGTAAAAGAGGCATAACATAGGTCACAACTAACATTCAAGTCATATTTCCACATTTGAACAAAATCAACATGTAAACCTTTACCTTCACCTTAAGCCTTCACCTCAAGTAACCGTCAGGCTATACCTTGTGCAATGTATGGATAGTGTCCCATACCACCATCCACAACAAGGTACCACATTAAGGTCTCCAAAAGTGAACTTACCATTCCACATTTCCTTCTTTACAATACTCACACATAAGAGGTAAATATTACACAAGTCATATCATCACATAAGGACCATCACCCAAGGCAACTCTAAGTCATACTTGTGGAATGTGTAAGTAGCATCCCATTCTACTACTCACACTAAGTACTCCTTTGAAGTTACCATAATCAAGGCACATTCACATACAATAAGTCATAACAAGGAGGTAACTCATAATACAATCCAAGTATAGCATGCATCATTTACATTTAAGCATATAAGAGTCAACATTCTTCTTTAGCTTCATTACATTAAGAGCACCTTCATTCATTAGACATTATATCAACATTCTTCACTAACACATCATCACAAGAGCCTATTCATTTCATTAACATTATAAAGGAACACACCATGACCCCTCTCAAAGCCTACTTGTGTAATGCATATATGGCGTACAATTACACCACCCACACTAAGTTGTGCATTCTTAAGAAGCCATAGTTCATTAACATTATTGTGGGGGTAAGCCTTAACCGACATAGACCATGTGAGCTTGATATGGAATCCTGGTGTCACCCTCACCGGATAAAGGGATTCCTACTTGCCTAAGGAAGGACCATCGTTTGTTTAACTTAAGTGGATCCACTAGCTAGACCTATGTGGGCACATAGTTTAAGGGACAGGGAGATTGCTACTAGATACCCCGCCTCAACTCACAGATAAGCATCCATCTCAAGAGATTTCTACTAGGTACCCCGCCTCAACTCCCGGATGAGCACCTATCTCAAGCCATATCCACTCAGTGCTTAGCGTAATTCACCACGGAGTACATTACATTCGTTACATTAGATCATTATGGGATAAGGGATTGCTACTAGATACCCTGCCTCAACTCCCGTATAAGCATCCATCCTAAACCAACATTCATTCGTTCATTGGAAATCTCATAGATTCAAAGATGAGATTAGTCTTTCACCTAAGAACCCCTTTATTGTGAGAAAGTGCTTTCACAACAAATCATTAACATCCACTAGAGTAAAATTGAGAATAGCCTTTTAATTAACCCATCTTCATTAACATTATCATTGAACTTCATTCATTCTTCATTCAAGTGTTGTGTGTGTGTGTGAGGATAGTCTTTAACATAATCATTATCATTCACAAGTGTTAATAGAGAGATAACATTCAATCCTAACACAATTAACTTCTAAACATATGTGATCATCATTCATTCATTTAGATCACACACATGCTTCACATCATAGTTATACATTAACCTCCACATGTAGGGTACAAGGAATATATCCATCAATTCAATACCACAATATACATAGTACATAAACACCTCCACCTTTCAAGTGGATCAATAGCTCAAACACAATTCTACTTTAATATGTAATTTGACCATAACTTGTCCTTTCAAGGCCATGAGCAAGAGTCACCAACACACCAACAATTTACTACAATTAAGGCATGTATAATGATACAATTCAACAATCTAAATCAATTTTGGCATAATCCATCAACATTCATTCATGATCATCAAACCCACTTCAGAAGGCCCAATTTAGGAATTGAGAGAATTCATGGGTTCATAGAGTATTTTCAACATAAATCATCAATTAAATACAAATACAATCTTCATTTTTTATTAGAAATCATTTGAAAATGTTCGATGAAAGAACCAATGAAATTGAGTAAAACCATAGATCTTTCATACTTTGAAATCACTTTTGATTTGGCTCCTTGAATGGAAAATTAGACAAGGATCAAGACCACCATACCTTGTTATTGATTCCCAAGAAAATCCTTTGTAAACCTTGAAGAATTTGACCTTGGATGCTTAAAGTCTTAACCTTCTATGGAGGGTTCTAAAGAGAGACTTTTGGAAGAGAGGATAGGTTTTGATTTGGGGTTTTGAAATAACGAGAGGTAAAATAGAATTTAACACTTTTAATACTCTTAAAATATGTTAATAAACCCAAGATAACCGTCCAAACACTTAACTAACCAAGGGAGGAATTTACCAAACCACCCTTGGCTTGGCCGAGAATTTGACAGATTGCTGGTGTGACTCACGAACCACCCACCTATGGTACAAAGGTGGGACCATGGGTCGTACTGCAACTCCATGGTTTAATTTAGAGACTCATCTTTTGGGGGCCTGAACTACGGAGGCCATCCACAGAGCGTGGATGGATCTACGCGGCGTGGTCCCCTTCCGTAGGTCACCATAATTTTGGCAACTTACATATTTCCTTGGGGTGTTGGGGGTTAAGCTTAGGGTCCTCATCAAGGACCCCTAGGATGGTCCATGGGGAGTCGTACCTTGACGTTTAACCCCTAAACCCGTCAACAATGGCTCGGGACAACATTCAACACCCTCAAACCTCATGATAAACTCAAAAACACACACGTTCGGCTCTAGTTTTACTTATTCATTTTACGCGGCGTTACATTATCCCCCACTTAGAAACTTTCATCCTCGAATGACACTTTAAACACATTAAGGGGTTAACGACTCAAGACTAGCAACCCATCATCGTGCAACATCATAATCAAATGCACACAACTAGGATGAAACATCAACTCCACATCAATAAGCTCAAAACAAAACAAGAAGGTATGAACTACATCTACAAACTCATTATGCATCAAAACTACGCATTCTTCATTTCATTGAAGGAACTTCCTTCTCCAAATCACATCATGCTCATGACAACATCATTAAGGACATTTAAGAAATTTTTCTCATAAAAGCACATTATGCAACTTCTTCATAAAAACACATTTAGGAATGTTGAACATTTAACCTCATGAAGCATATAGACAACTCAAACTAAATGCACATTAACTTGAGGAACAATAAATCATGAAAACTAATTTTCTCATTTAAACAAGAATTCAAATAGAACATGCATATCATAAAGAGACCACGGAAATACATATTCACACATGATTCTAAAACTTTAAGCAATATACAAGGAACTCTGGCTCTCAAGCTTGAATAAGAATGGAAGGAAAGAGATAAGGGTGATCAAAATTCTCAACAACCTTACTATTCAACATACCATCCCCCACTTAGGAGACAACCCAACTAATGCTAACATGATAAACTACATAGGAACCTCAATATAACATTCTCACTATAAGGAACTATTACTTACCAATGTTTTTAAACTAGGAAGGTCCTCATTAAGAAACTCTTGCTCACAACAACTTTACCGACACCACTCAAGGTCTCATATGAGTCTACCACACTGGATCTAAACTCCTTAATTCACTACCCCTCATAAGGTGAGAATCAAGCAAACCTAATTTATGAACATTAAGGACACTCAACCACCTTGCCATCTAATCACATTATCTCCCCCTTAGGGGTAAGCCTATAAAAATTCTTTACAACATCACTTCTTTTAATTCTAAGGTCGGAGCAAAACATCACTAAACCTTCACACTCACCACATAAGGATGATTCCATAACAAGGTGAATTACACTTATAACCTCTTTTAAGGAGTCTTCTCACTCAACACATCAAAATATTTCTAAAACACCTCATTTCATCAACTCTTTCAACATACCTAAAAACTCATCATGACCTTTGATACGATTCTCACATAGAGAATAATAAAAATAACGGAAATCGAAAATACAAAAAATAAAGGATAAATAGATATACATAAAATGAAGAAACAAAAGTCAACCTAAGGGTATATTTAACCCAAAGACTTCAATTCGTTAATCCAACAAGAAGCACCTAACTCTTACGGCGACCTCGAGGGAATCGATATCCCAAGCAATCAACGTTTCTAAGCAAGAATCAACAAAAGCTTATACCAAGCTTTCAAACACTCACACAGGGAGTTTAGGTTTATAACCACAACATTCAAACATGTCTCCTCTAAAATAAACCTATAAAGGCCTATTTATAGTTTTAGGCATTATTACATGGATGGCCCAAAAGTGACCCGAAATAGACCAATTGGCGAGCTAAGTCGGGCTGGCCCAATCCGCTTGGTGAGTCGGCGATGTGCACTTCACCTTGGATCCCTCCCTTGATGACTACTATAACTTTCGACAGTCTTGGGATCCACTGGGCGATGCACCGAATGCTCTCCATGGTCACCAAATGAGCAGCTTTCTGTGGTAGCTCTTTGCGCCAATAGGCCATTTTGAAATACTCGCCAAAGGGTTTTGGCGATGTGCCAAAGTGGTCTTCCGCTCACTGAATGGACCACATTCTTCACTTGCTCCTCCTCAATTCCTGAGGCCTCCCACGCTCCAAGCTATCATCCAAGCATGGTGTTGCCCAACAGGGAGCTCCTTTAAGGTGCATATGTTGCCATGCAAGGCAAGGAATCCCATCCTTGGTATCCATACATGCCCAATAGCCTCTATCCTTCTGAACACTCCATCAAAGAATTGAAGTTCGTGAATGAATAGCCTTGAGGCAATCTAGATTACATCATTCTCCCCTTCTTGAAAATTATTCGTCCTCGAATCCATACCTTACAAAACCATAGGGGAAGAAAACAATACAAAGATCCTCATTGCATAAGGGTTAGCGTTAGGAATAACCATCCCACCATAATGACAAAGATGCACAAATTTAACATATAACCAAGCATCACAAATATCAACCAAGGGTTTGTAACCCATCAAAGCAATAGATACTCGGCTAAGTAAGAAACTTTGACAAAGGGGTAGAGCGAGGGAACCAATACACTTAAACAATCTCATATGTAAGTCCTCATTGGGTCCACATTCAAACAATCAGAAGGCCTTCCTTATGTCAAACAAAAAATGACACTTGTCATCTTGATCAAGCATCACTTCACAAGTGCCACAGGTCAACTTACTACTGGGGTCAAAGGGAGAGGAGATCCATGGACTTGTATCGAGTACTTCTCCTTTTGCCCGATTGGCACTCTCATTTTCCAACATCATACTCCACTCAACAACATGAGCATCATCATATGTAAACAAGTAACAGAGAAAGGTGTCCCGCAATTCAACTTCCTCCAATGTGTTTTCAAGGGTATGACTACTAATAGATTCAAACTCATGGGTCATACCATTTACAATTGGGACACACAAAGAAGAAAAGGGAATGGGAAAACAAACACAACCTTCCTCCTCATCACATTCCTTCGCTACAAGAGTACTCTCATCATTCAAGAAGAGATTTCCCTCTTTGGTAGGAAAAGGTCCACACCATAGTGGGTTATTATAACAGGTATAGTTATCAAGAACTATACTACTCTCATGATTCATACCACTAGGTACATCACTAGGAGTGATTTCATCATGTTCAATTGGAGAACTCCAAAGGGCGAGGCACCGACTGGACTAGGCCAGCTATGTCGGGGATCGCTATATGTCCAGCGTCTTCCATTGGAGAACTCCAAATTTTGGAATTTTGTGGTCCCCCACTACCTTTGTCCTTTAGTATTTACCCTTTTAGGTAAATTCCCTTTTTGTAAAACACCCTTACACTTTCTCTTTCTTCCCTTTTGGATCAAACTCTTCATTTTTCAAATATTGCCTTCTTGAATATTTGAATGTTCTTCAATAATTTCAAGTACAACTATGAAGACCCAAAAACAAACCCTTAAGAATTTTAGCTCCTAATTTCATGAAATTCAAGATACAAGCTCTCTTAGATATAGGGAACAAACCCCAATACTTTTTAGCACTCAATTCCTTACCAAAACTTCCAGATTTTCAAACCCACTTTGTCTTCTTCAAAGCTTTTTCAACCAACAATGGTGTTTTCTTCAATAGTAATCCAAACCCTTTCAAACCTCAGCCCTAGAATTGAAATAGGTTAGGGAACACCAATCTAACCTTGGAAACTCCAAAGAAGACTCAAATCAACACGAACCATTTCCGAATTTCCTCAAAACATTTTGAACACTTTTTTTGTTTTGGTAACAACCCAATACTAGAATCGTAGGAATGAATCTAAGCCTTGCTCTGATAACAAATGATACAAATCTCACAAGAAGAATCACAACAAACACCATAAAACAAGAAAGATAGAGGAAGAGACACAAGATAAAAAACAATTGGCAACTAAAGGATTTATTAAATCTAATAACCTCAAATCTAGATCCTAACAAGCACCTAATCCGGATAAATAGATAGATACAACAAGAGGAAACAAAGAACAACCTATGGGAATATTAAACCCAAACACCTCACTTCGTTAATACAACAAGAAGCACCTAACTCTTACGAAGACCTCGAGGGAATCAATATCCCAAGCAACCTCTTTTTGTAGACAAGGTTTAACAAAATCTTTACCAATCTTTCAAACACTAACACAAGGAGTTAAATTCATCATTCATCAATATTCAAAATAGTCTCCTCTAAAATGATACACTAAAGGCCTATTTATAGATTTAGGCATTATTACATAGATGGGCCCAAAAGTGACCTGAAATGGACCAGTGGGTGAGTTAAGTCGGGCTGGCCTAATCCTTCTAGCGAGTCGCCGACCAGTCGGCGATGTGAATTTCACCTCGTCTCCCTTCCTTGATGGGTACTGTAACTTTTGGAGGTCTTGGAATCTATTTGGCGATGCGCCGAATGCTCTCCATGCTCGCCGAATAAGCAGCTTTCCGTGGTAGCTCTTTGGGCTATTAGGCGATTTAAATCCCTCGTTAAAGGGCTTTGGCGATGCGCCGAAGTGGTCTTCACCTCACCGAATGGAGCACATTTTTCACTTGCTCTTCCTTACATCATTTGGCCTCCCACACTCCAATCTATCATCCAAGCATGGGGTTGCCTAACAGGAAGCTCCTTCAAGGTGCATATGTTACCATGCAAGGTATGTAACCCCCTCCTTGGTATCCATACATGCCTAACAACCTCTATCATTGTGAACACTACATTAAAGCATTGAAGTTCCTGAATGGATAGCCTTGAGGCAATCTAGATTTCATCATTCTCCCCTTCTTGATAAGGATTGGTCCTCGAATCCATATCTTGCAAAACCATAGGGTAAGCACATAGTACAAAGATCCTCATGGAATAAGGGTTAGCGTTAGCAAAAATAATTCCACCACCATGCCAAGGATGCTCCAATTTAACATATAACCAACATCAAAAATATCAACCAACAATGGTGATTTCTTCAATAGTGATCCAAATCCTTTCAAATCTCAGCCCTAGACTCAAAATAGGATAGGGAACGGTAATCTAACCTTCGAAACTCCAAAGAAGACTCAATTCAACAAGTCCCATTTTTGAATTTCTTCAAAAACGTTTTGAACACTATTTTTTTTTGTTTTTGTAACAACCCAAGACTAGAATCGTAGGAACGAATCTAAGCCTTCTGATACCAAATGAAATGATTCTCACAAGAAGAATCACAATAAACAATGAGAAACAAGAAAGATAGAAGAAGAGACACAAGATAAGAAATAATTGGCAACTAAAGGATGCATTAAATCCAATAACCTCCAATCTAGATCCTAACAAGCACCTAATCTAGATAAATAGATAAACACAACAAGAGGAAACAAAGATCAACCTATGGGTATGTTAAACCCAAAGACCTCACTTCGTTTATCCAACAAGAAGAATCTAATTCTTACGAAGACCTCAAGGGAATCAATATCCCAAGCAACCTCCGTTTCTAAACAAGGTTCCACAAAAGCTTTACCAAGCATTCAAACACTAACACAAGGAGTTCTATTCATTCATCAATATTCAAAATGGTCTCCTCTTAAATGAACTCCTAAAGGCCTATTTATAGTTTTAGGCATTATTACATAGATGGGCCTAAAAGTGACCCGAAATAGACCAATAGGCGAGCTAAGTCGGGCTCAACCAATCCTCTTGGTGAGTCACCGACTAGTTAGCGATGTGTACTTCACCTTGGGTCCCTCCCTTGATGGCTACTGCAGTTTTTGGCGGACTTGGGTTCCATTAGGCAATGCACCGAATGCTCTCCATGCTCGCCGAATGAGCAACTTTCCCTGGTACCTCTTTGGGCCATTAAGCGATCCTGAAACCCTCACCAAAGGGTTTTGACGATGCGCCGAAGTGGTCTTCAGCTCGCCGAATGGAGCACAATCTTCACTTGCTCCTCCTCACTTCGTTAGGCCTCCCACGCTCCAACCTATCATCCAAGCATGGTGTTACCCAACAGGGAGCTCCTTCAAGGTTCTTGTGTTACCATGCAAGGCATGGAACCCCCTCCTTGGTATCCATGCATGCCCAACGGCCTCCATCCTTGTGAATACTCCATCAAAGCATTGAAGTTCGTGAATGGATAGTCTTGAGGCAATCTGGATTGCATCAACCTTCTACCAACAACACACATAGCCATAAAGCAGCCCAACCATACTAAGGAGAACATCACAACATATCACCTCGAATCTAGAAAGTCACATAGCCACAATTGACATCAAAACACACCTTTTTTTCCCTTCATCCTTGAAGCATTAGCCCTTTTAGTAGTCACATCTTCAAGACCACCGGACAAGGAATAAGAAAAAGAACTTATTGAGTCAAACTCTATGGAATGAATTAAAGAATGATGAAAGAGGTGTAACTTTCTAATGTCCTATAGCCTCTCACTCGTAGATGTGTCGATACTCACACCGATGAACAAGATTCTACTAGACGTGGCTAGTGAGACATCAACCCTAAAAACCATTTCCAAAATGTTGTGCTCTTATACCATATCTTTCATGACCCAAGTCTAGACCCTGGATGCGACACGACGTACTCGACCTCAAAGGGGTCTTATACAAGTCTCATAGCATTCATTAATCACATGGGTAATAGAAATAGTACGAAATTAAAACTTTTTATCCAAAATCCATACAATCTAAAGACATTCATTTAAAAGCAAGCGGAAGTCTAGCGTCTCATAGGGCCATCTCAAAACAATACTTGAAACAAAGTAGGGACAAGGCCCTTTACAATCGAAGTCTTTACAATAGTCTTAAAATATAAAGGAACTAGAAATATTAAAAGTCCTTGTCCTCGATCTATGAGGACATACCAAAAGATATCTTGGAAGAACTCTATTTCGAGCCTCAACTAGGGGTGAGAAACTCACTTGCCAGAACCTACACTTGTAGTAAAACATAGAAGAAGAATGGGTTAGCACAATTAAGTATTAAGTATGATAGCCATGCAAAAATATGCTTTAAAAGGACATTTGATTTGAAATTTATGATTTTATGCCATTTTGGTAAAAGTTCTTGAGTATAAGTAGAAGAGGCATAATATAAGTCACAACCAACATTCAAGTCATATTTCCACATTTGAACAAAATCAACATGTAAATCTTTACCTTCACCTCAAGTAGCCCTCATGCTATACCTTGTGCAATGTATGGATAGCATCCCATACCACCATCCACACCAAGGTACCACATTAAGGTCCCCAAAAGTGAACTATCTATTCAAACTTTCCATCTTTACAATACTCACACATAAGAGACAAACATTACACAGGTCATATAATCACATAAGGACCATCACCTAAGGAAACTCTAAGTCATACTTGTGCAATCTGTAAGTAGAATCCCATATTACTACTCACACTAAGTACTCCTATGAAGTCACCATAAGCAAGGAACATTCAAATACAATAAGTCATAACAAGGAAGTAACACATAATACAATCCAAGTATAGAATGCATCATTTATATTTAAGCATATAAGAGTGAACATTCTTCATTATCTTCATTACATTAAGAGCACCTTAATTCATTAGACATTACATCAACATTTTTCATTAACACATCATCACAAGAACCCATTCATTTCATTAACATTATAAAGGAACACAATATGACCCCTCTCAAAGCCTACTTGTACAATTCATAGATCGCATCTTATTCTATCACCCACACTAAGTAGTGTATTATTAAGAAGCCATAGTTCATTAACATTATTGTGGGGGTAAGCCTTAACCGACGTAGATCATGTGAGCTTGACATGGAATCCCGGTGTCACCCTTACCGGATAAAGGGATTCCTACTTTTTTAAGGTAGGACCATTGTTTGTTTAGCTTAAGTGGATCCACTAGCTAGACCTATGTGGGCACATAGTTTAAGGGACAGGGAGATTGCTACTAGATACCCCCACCTCAACTCACAGATGAGCATCCATATCAAGAGTTTGCTATTAGCTACCCCGCCTCAACTCCCAGATGAGCACCCATCTCAGGCCATATCCACCCGGTGCTGAGCATTATTCCCACGGAGTACATTATATTAATTACATTAGATCATTATGGGATAAGGGATTGCTACTAGATACCCCACCTCAACTCTCGAATGAATATCCATCCCAACCCAATATTCATTCATTCATTGGAAAGCTCATAGATTCAAAGATGAGAATAGCCTTTCACCTAAGAACCCCCTTATTGTGAGAAATTTCTTTCAAGGGTTGTGTGTGTATGTGAGGATAGCCTTTCAATTAAGCCATCATTAGAGTAAAATTTAGAATAGCCTTTCCATTAGCATTCGTTAGAGTAAAATTTAGAATTGCCTTCCAATTAACCCATCATCATTAACAATATCATTGAACTTCATTTATTCTTCATTCAAGTCTTGTGTTTGTATGTGAGGATAGCCTGTCACATAATCATCATCATTCAAAAATGTTAATAGAGAGAGAACATTCTATCCTAACACAATTAGCTTCTAAACATGATCATCATTCATTCATTTAGATCACACACATGATTCACATCATAGTTATACATTAACCTCCACATGTAGGGTACGAGGAATATATTCATCATTTCAATATCACAATACACATAATAAATAAACACCTCCACCTTTCAAGTGGATCAATAGCTCAAACATAATTCATCTTTAATATGTAATTTGACCATAACTTGCCCTTTCAAAGCCATGATCAACAGTCACTAACACACCAACAATTTACTACAATTAAGGCATGTATAATGATACAATTCAACAGTCTATATCAATTTAGGCATAATCCATCAACATTAATTCATGATCATCAAACTCACTTCATAAGGCACAATTTAGGAATTGATAGAATTCATGGGTTCATAGACTATATTCAACATAAATCATCAATTAAACACAAATACAATCATAATTTGTCATTAGAAACCATTTTATAAGAGAACCAATGAGATTGAGTAAAACAGTAGATTTTCATACTTTGAAATCACTTTGGATTTGGCTCCTTGAATGGAAAATTATACAATAATCAAGACCACCATACCTTGTTATTGATTCTCCACGAAAATCCTTTGAAAAAATTGAAGATTTTGACCTTGGAAGCTTGAAGTCTTCACCTTCTATGGAGGTTTATCTAGAGAGACTTTTGGAGGGGAGAGGAGGTTTTGATTTTGGATTTTTAAATAATGAGAGGTAAAATAGAGTTTAACACTTTAAATACTCTTAAAATATGTTAATAAACCCAGAATAACCGTCCAAACACTTAACTAGCCAATGGAGGAATTTACGAAACCACCCTTGGATTGGCGAATTTGACAGATTGCAGGTATTACTGACAAACCACCCACCTATGGTTCGTAGGTGGGACCACGGGCCATACTGGAAGTCTGTGGTGTGGTTCAGAGACTAACATTTTTGGGGCCTGACCTACAGAGGCCATCCACGGGGCGTGGTCCCCTTCCGTAGGTCACCATAATTTTGGCAACTTACAAGTTTCCTTGGGGTCTTGGGGGTTAAGCTTTGGGTCCTTCTCAAGGACCCCTAGGGTGGTCCATGATTCGTACCTTGACATTTAATCCCCTAAACCACTCAACCATGGCTCGGGACAATATTGAACACCCTCAAACCTCATGACAAACTCAAACACACACACGGTAGGATCTTGTTTCACTTATTCATTTTATGGGTCGTTACATTTCCTAAGCCTACTGGATCCAAGTGTGAAAGGAGTCATTACGGTAAGTGCCTAGCCGGCATGGTTGGTTGATATGGGTGTGGAAAGGATGGGCACAAAATGAGAGATTGCCCGGTTCTTAAGGCTTAGGGAATGGGGGATAAGAAAGTTGACTCTAGTGGTCCGGATGATAGTTCTCAAAAGAAGAATAGGTTCTATGGCCTCCAAGCTAAGAATGATTAAGAGTGCTATCCTTATGTTGCTACCGGTATGTGCCTCATTCTTTATCTAGATTCCGGTGTTTCTTGTCCTTTATGACTCTTGACATGATAAACCTTGATGTTGTCTTTAGTATGAATGAGCCTCATTGTTTCTTTCATGTGACAGATGATGTTTAGAAGTGATTTAGAGGTTGTTTATAACGACCCGAGAGCACCCCCTAATAGTTACCGGCGTATTCAACCTCGAAGAGGTCTTATACAAGCCCTTAGCATTCATCATAACATGTATCATAGAATAAAATCACGTAAAATTTAAAACGTTTACTTTGGAAGTTCAACTTCACTTCATATATGAAAAATAGAATCTAACTTCGTCACAATGCACCATCTAGACATAGAAGTATCGAAAATGGGACTTAGCCTTTACATCAATAAGAAGTCTTGAAAATAGGAAGTACAACAATGTGTTTCAACATAAGCAGAGAACTAAACGTAGAAGCTAGATCATAGGATCTTGTCCTCGGACTTGAGGACTCACCAACTTGGGGGAGCTAATCCAAGTGTCTTGAGAAGTAAGCTTGAATCCTCAACGGCCCGAACCTAAATGTTTGGGAAAAGGGAGAAAATATGGGTTAGTACAACACACGTACTAAGTATAGCTACTATGCATAAAAACCATTGAAACATGCATAAAATGACATTTTATTCAAAACATGCTTTTTACCAAGTAAATCCAATATGCACATAATTAAATATCATAGTCCAAACCAACATAATATCATCCCAACGTGTAGACAGCCCAAGCAATACTAGTGCATTGCAAAGAATAGAACCTCATAACCCTATTCAAAGCCAAGTATCACATTAAGCAACCTACTTCATGCATACATTCATAAGATCATATTTCATCATAACTTACCATATTCATAATGATCATACATAACATAGCTTCAACATACATAAGTCATAATAATCCTAATCATTAGAGAACACTACTGCAACCATCTCTTAGGTACCCACAAGTGCAATGTGCAAGAGAAGTCCCATACCCTCCCTTACACAATGTAGTAACCCTTAAGAAAGATCTAGTAAGAGTTCACACCATTCATACGTTCATTTACTTTTACATTAGGGAAATATTACAATAACCGACATAGACCATGAGAGCTACATGGAATCCGGTGTTCTACTCCCACACAAAAAAGTGAGTGTTAACACTTGCCTAAGGTGTAACCATTCGTACACAACTATCTAGATGGATCCACTAAGCTAGAGTCCTATGTTGGCACATAGTTAAGGGTCAAGAAGATTGCTTCTAGAAACCCTCACTTACTAAACATGGGGGTTTTCATCTCATGAGACAACACATATCGTGGGTAATCCAGACTTGCTAACGTGAGGAAAACCATGTGGGGAGCTGAACATACTAAACGAGAGACCCCCATCTCATTTACATGCCCTTTCGGTGCAAAGCATCTGATTCCCTTTTGTAATCATCTTTAGTCATCACATAAGTTCACATTAGCCTTTACTAGACTCTTATGTAGAGATCTTATCATAATATCTCATATGTGTACATAAGTGAGTAACAATCCTTTCACTTTAGAAACACTTAGCGAGTGAGTAAACCTTTCACTTTACATTACACTACAATCATGCGAACTACCTTTCAATCATATATCAATCATATATCAATCATACCATAATATACATACATACTTCATAGCTAATACAAGTGTAGAGGGTTAAGGATGAGGAAACTAGGTCATCAACACCACAATAATACATTAGGGATAACATCATTACATTCTAAGTAATTCACCTTTCATACTTGAGTTCAAAAAAGAACCAATCTTCATACCTTACTTCAATTACCAAGAAATTCATAACCAATACATAATACTAGGTAATTCATGAAGTAATAACATAATCGACATCAATATAAGCAATTGACATATTTCCTTCATAGCCTTCAAGGCTTCATTCAAAGACTGAACCATAATTTCATAGAAATTATACATAACCTAGGGTAGAATCATCATACAAACATGAATTACATAACATCACATTCAATTCATAGCCTTCAATCAATATCCAACACAAACTAGGATTAGAATTAGGAAAAGAAGAAGAAATATGGGTCTCATGGGGAATTCTTCAAGAAACCACCAATACAACATAAATTCATCCATAATTGTTCATATAAAATCTATCAAAGTTAGTTTATAACATCAATTTTGACTTTAGAAAGAAGACCCCACGTTTTTGGATTGAAACCTAGAAATTGGAGATATTGAAATTCATCTTGAAGGGGCCTCTTGGGGAAAGGTATCCCAAGAGTGATAAGCAACCATACCTTATTGACAAATTAACCATGAAAATTCGAGTTGAAACCTTGGAGAGTTGGTCTTCTTCTTGAAGTTCCAATCTTCTTCAATGGAGTTTTTGAGAACAGAGAGAGAGTAGAGAGAAGGAGGAACTTTAGGTTTAGATCTTTGGGGTTTTGTGTTTGAGTGATAAAAGTTAGGTAAATTGATTTAAAAATCATTATATACACGTCCCTTAAAGTACCGTAAATACCCTTCACTTAAATGGACTCTTTAATGAAGTGAAGTAGATTTCTGAATTTCTGCATTTTTGTCGTGGAACAGGTCCGCGACGCGGAGCTGTTCCCTGAAGATATTTGGAATTAAATTTCGAGAAAGTAGAGTACGCAACACGACCGCATCTTGAACTAACATTTATCTCCTTTGGGGAGCAAGTGCGCGACGCGCCTCTATTCCCTCCAAGGGCAATTTGCAAGCTGCCTTGGCAGCTTGCTTGGCTAAGGTTGGGGTCCTCCTCAGGGCCCCTTAGGGCGGCCCCGGGGAGTCGTATTCGAACGTTTTGACCCAAGGAACATATATTTACCTATTTTAAACCTTTTCAACAGATTATACCATCATACGACAGTCCCAAACCTGCCAAAAACCTAAGGACACACTAGAACTTCTTTAGTTTCCGGACGTCGTGGTCATTTCTTGATGTTTAGACTTCTACTCTTCCAAACCAAGTCAATTGCATTACTTAAGGTTTACAAACATCACTTTAACTATTTTTAAAACATTATTCATAAGGTGAGGCTCTAAATTAAGTCATAGAATTTCCGGGGTGTTACAATATCCCCCCTTAGGAACATTCGTCCCCGAATATCACTTGGACTTCTTTCTAGGGAGACAATGACTCAAACTAGCAGCACAACAACCAGTCACATCAACAACATCATATCATCATATCATATAGGAATTTAATCCACAACATCACTATGCTCAAAACTCTTTACTTCACATAAGTATAGTAGGAACTACCTTCTCCATATTCAATGAGCATAAACATATATATTAAGCAATCAACAAGACTAAATCTTTAACAAGACAACATCATGCATGCTTGTTACAACTCTCATGAAGACAACATCACACAACATTTATAGGTGCAATATCATCCATGAGAAACAAAATTCATGAAAACTAAAAATACAACTTAACCATGAATTTTAAAAAAAATATGCACATACAAGGAAATCATGTCATAATCATCAACACACATGATTTTCAATTTATACCAAATTAAGAGAGACTACTAACCTCAACTATGGCTAGCAGTAGGAGGAAAAAGATGAGGGTAGCGGGACTTCATGTCGGCCTCGGCCTCCCATGTTGCACCCTCAACTAGGTGGTTTCTCCATAGGACTTTTACGGAGGCAGCCTCTTTATTCCTCAACTTCTTGACTTGGCGATCTAAGATTTCGACCAGAACCTCTTCATAAGAAAGGTTCTCATTCACCCCTAAACCTTCTAGAGGGAGAATGGACACCGGGTCACCTATACACTTCTTTAACAAAGAAATATGGAACACCGGGTGAACCGGGGCCAATTCGATGGGTAATTTCAACTCATAAGCGACCTTTCCGACACGCTTCAAGATCTCATAAGGCCCAACATACCGGGGGCTAAGCTTCCCCTTCTTACCAAACCTCATCACCCCTTTCATGGGTGAGATTTTTAAGTAGACCCCATCACCTACTTCAAATTCAAGATCTCTCTTTCTATTATCGGCATAAGACTTTTGCCGACTATGAGCCATTTTCAACCTATCCCTTATAAGCCAAACTTTTTTCGTAGCCTCATAGATTACCTCGGGACAAAGAAGAGCAAATTCACCTACTTCAAACCACCCAACCGGATATCGACACCTTCTACCATAAAGTGCTTCAAAGGGTGCCATAGCAATACTTGAGTGGTAGCTATTGTTGTAGGAAAATTCTATTAAAGGTAGGTGGTCATCCCAATTACCTTTGAAGTCAATGACACATGCTCTCAAAATGTCCAATAGGGTTTGGATAGTGAGTTCCGCTTGACCATCCATTTGAGGGTGAAATGCGGTACTAAGTTTCACTTGAGTACCAAGCCCACTTTGGAAAGATATCCAAAAATGGGAAGTAAATTGGGCACCTCTATCCGAAATAATCGACAATGGGGCCCCATGCAATTTCAGAATCTCCTTAATGCACAACTTAGCATAATCTTCCACCGATTAAGTAACCTTGACGGGAAGGACACAACCCAAACTCAGTCGGGAAGCGTCACAATATACTACAAACCCTTCGGTGCCCTCCGATAAGGTCAAAACCGGAGCGGAGGTGAGCTTATCTTTCAACAATTGGAATCTCTTTTCACAAGATTCTGACCATTCAAACTTGGACTTCTTTTGAGTTAAGGCCGTTAATGGAGATGCAATAGATGAAAATCCGTCAACAATCCTCCGGTAGTAATCGGCCAAACCCAAAAAGCTTTGGATGTCGGAAGGATTCAATGGTCTAGGCCAACTTTTGACCTCATCGGTTTTCTTTGGATCAACTTCTATACCTTCGCTAGAAACAATGTGACCAAGGAAAGAAACCGATCTTACCCAAAACTCGCATTTGCTAAACTTAGCATAGAGTTGGTGATCTTTGAGGGCTTGAAATACTATCCTCAAATGATTTATGTGATCATCCTAAGTTTTAGAGTATATCAAGATGTCAACAATAAAGACAATAACAAATGAGTCTAGAAAATTTCTTAATACACGATTCATAAGGTCCATGAAAGCCGCCAAGGCATTTGTAAGACCAAAGGACATTATTAAGAACTCAAAATGACCATATTTTATTCGGAAGGCTATTTTCGGAACGTCAACACATCTCACCCTAAGTTGATGATAACCCAACCTCAAATCAATTTTTGATAAGTAACTCGCTCCTTGAAGTTGATCAAATAAGTCATCAATCATAGGGAGTGGATACTTGTTCTTAATGGTCACCTTATTTAACTGTCGGTAATCAATACACATACGAAGATATCCATCCTTGTTCTTCACAAATAACACCGGTGTACCCCTAGGAGATATACTAGGTTTGATGAAACCCTTATCCAAGAAATCTTTGAGTAGAGCTTTTAATTCCTTCAACTCTGCCGGGGCCATCCGATAAGGAGGAATTGAAATGGGTTGTGTATCCGACAATAAATCTATGCTGAAATCTATTTCCCGTTCTGGAGGAACCCCAGGTAAGTCATCAGGAATGACTTCCGGAAAATCCTTCACTACGGGGACCGACTCCAAAAGAGGAATCTCGAAATCAAGATCCTTGACCCTCACAATATGATGGAGACAACCCTTAGAAATCAACTTACAAGCTTTTAGACATGAAATGATCCTTCCCTTAGGAATGGAATTTCCTCCCTTCCATTGTAAAATGGGTTCATTAGGAAATTGAAACTTCACAATTCGAGTCCTACAATCAAAACAAGCATGAAGCCAATCCATCCCCAATATCATATCAAAGTCTAACATCTCAAGTTCGACCAAATCAACCAAAGTGACTCTATTGGGCAAAGATATGGGACAACCCCTATAGACTCTTTTAGCAACTATGGAATCACCCACCGGGGTAGAAATCGAAAAGGGTTTATCTAAGACATCGAGAAGCATATCAAACTTTATAGCCACTAAAGGGGTTACAAAAGACAAATTGGCACCAGGATCCAACACTGCATAAGCATTTATTGAAAATACTTGCAACATACCGGTAACAACATTCGGAGAGCTCTCTTGATCACCTCGGGATTGGAGAGCATAGAAGTGATTCTTCTTAGGAGCATCGGGATTTGGGCCACTTGCTTGTGCTCGAGCATTTTCCCTTCCTTGAGCCTTTACCATAGGGCAGTCCCTTCTCATGTGGCCGCTCTTACCACAACCATAGCAATTACCCGTGCTAACTAGACACTTACCTTCATGTTTTCGATCACACTTTGTAGAAATAGGATTCTCAACATAAGGACCACCACCTCTTGCTTCTTGAGGCTTGGGGGTAGACACTTTACCTTTGTTGCCCTTGGAGTGTTAGGAGGACCTTGGTTGGAAAACCTCTCTTTGAACTTTGGCTTATCTTGGATTTCAAACCTAACCTTAGAAGAAATCCCATCATCGGTCCTTGACCTCTTCAATTTTCTACCAACTTGCTTAAGCTTTTGCTCCTCAATTTGTTCGGCATGAACCATAAGGCGAGAAATGTCCATGCTTGGATTAGCATATTCGACCTACATTCATTCACCACAAGATCGGATACACCCATAACAAATTTGTTAAATGTAGCTCTAGAGTCCGACACCAAAGTAGGAGCATGCTTGGACAATTGAGTGAACTTGAGGCCATACTCCGTCACACTCATACCCCCTTGACGGAGGTTGATGAATTCTTGCATTTTCCTCTCCCTTAGTTCCAAGGGGAAAAACATATCAAGAAAAGCCATCTTGAATGTAGCCCAACTTACCGGACCCTCTCTAATAGGTCTCCCCTCCTTCCATTGTTCATACCACACTTGTGCCACATCTTTGAGTTGATAGGCGGCTAACTCCGCCTTTTCTTGAGAAGACACACCCATAGCCTCTAGAACCTTAAACACTTTATCAATGAACCCTTGTGGATCTTCTTCTACTTTGGAGCCAAAGAAAGTAGGGGGATTCGTCCTTGTGAAATCCCTTATCCTAGAAGCGGTAGTGCAAGCATTGAGTTTTACTTGCACCCTAGCATCCCTTGCAACTTGAGTGGCCAACACTTGAGTCAAATTATGAATAGCCGACCTAATCTCAACCTTAGACATAACCCCTTCTTCAATAGGAACTTGAGGGTTTTGAGGTTCTTGAGTGGGAACCGCCTCATTCACATTCTCCTCACCCGCCCTCCTTGCGTTGTCCTTCTTGTATTCATTGCCTATAAGCACAAGACAAGGATTAGAAGAAAAGGACTAAATAGAGTTAAGACTCTTAGGCACGACTATAGAATAACAAACGAGTGAAAGTTCCTAAGCATGTCATAGCCTCTCATTCATAAGTGTGGCGCGCTTCACACCCATGAACAAGTCTCTACTCGAGTGGTATCTTGTGACATAAATCCTACATGATTCTCAACCTTATGCTCTGAGACCAAGTTTGTAACGACCCGAAAGCACCCCCTAGTCGTTACCAGCGTATTCGACCTCAAAGAGGTCTTATACAAGCCCTTAGCATTCATCATAACATGTATCATAGAATAAAAGCACGGAAAATTTAAAACATTTATTTGGAAGTTCAACTTCACTTTATATATGAAAAATAAAATCTAGCTTCGTCACAAATGCACCATCTAAACATAGAAGTATCGAAAATGGGACTTAGCCCTTACATTAATAAGAAGTCTTCCAAATAGGAAGTACAACAATGTCTTTCAGCATAAGGAAAGAACTAAACATAGAAGCTACATCATAGGGTCCTGTCCTCGGACTTGACAACTCACTAACTTGGGGAAGCAACTCCAAGTATCTTGAGAAGTAAGCTTGAATCCTCAACGGCCCGAACCTAAATGTTTGGGAAAAGGGAGAAAATATGGTTTAGTACAACACACGTACTAAGTATAGCTACTATGCATAAAAACCATTGAAACATGAATAAAAGGACATTTTATTCAAAGTATGCTTTTTGCCAAGTAAATCCAAAATGCACACAATTAAGTATCATAGTCCAAACCAACATAATATCATACCAACGTGTAGATAGCCCAAACAATACTAGTGCCATGCAAAGAATAGAACCCCATAACCCTATTCAAAGCCAAGTACCACATTAAGCAACCTACTTCATGCATACATTCATAAGATCATATTTCATCATAACTTACCATATTCATAATGATCATACATAACATGATAGCATCCATGGAAGCTCTACTCCATTGAAGGACAAGTATGAAGCTTTCGAAACTCCAAGGAGGCTCATAACAAGATCTCAAACCAAGGAGTTCAATGATAAGCTCAATGGGCTTCAATCGCTGATCCAAAGGTTTCTTATTGGGGAAGAAGAGCTTAAGCCCAAGGGAGAGGAATTGTCCAAATGCTACAATTATTTGGTGGCCCAAATTCAAGCCCAAGATGAGGAATTTTAAGGTCCAATTTCGTGCAAATAAGGTCAAGAAAAGTCCAAGAATCAGCCACAACAAGAGTTGCTTTCTGCCCAAGTTTTGAGAGAAGACTAGTCAAACTTTCCAAGATTGTCAAGATTCTTTTCCTAGTTGGGATTTACCTTATTTATTTATTTATATATAGGTTATTAATATTTTCCTTAGTCTATTTATGGTCTCCTAAGTATCATTTAATGCTTTCCTAGAAGTACCAAATTTGTTCCTAGTTAGGTTACTTTATTTCCTTTCTAGAGTAGGATTCCTTGAATTGTCTTTTTAGGGTTTGGCATAAGGGGTATTGGACGTTTTTCCCCCATTCTCCTATATATAGGAGTCCTTTTTATTCATTAAAGACAATTTAGATTGATATTAATAATATTTGAGAGAGTTCTTTGAACCTTTGTGACTTGTTCTTTGAGAATTTATCTTTAAACCTTTACTAGTTTCATAGTTTAAGGTATAAAGTAATTTATTCTTGTGATATCTTTGGTTTCTTTTTGGTATTCTTTAGAAGGTGATTAGTTTCTACATACTAATTATTGTCTTTAGTTACTCATAAAGCGGTCAAGATCCGAATCTATTGTTTTGATTCGTTTTCTCAAGTAAAGGCGTTAGATTTCTTCCATAAATCTATACGTTGTTACTTGGATCTTTTCAAGGCCTTAGAACATCTAATCCTTGGAAATTCGTGGATCTTTCCTTCGAATTTCCCATATCTTTAGTTAGTTTTTTTTGTTTCTTTTCTTTGTGCTTCCGCATTCTAATATTCAATTCTCTATTTGTGATATCCCTCAACCTTGCTGTTATCATAACATAGCTTCAACATACATAAGTCATAATCATCATAATCATAAGAGAACACTACTAGAACCATCTCTTAGGATCCCACAAGTGCAATGTGCAAGAGAAGTCCCATACCCTCCCTTACACTATGTAGAAACCCTTAAGAAAGCCCTAGTAAGAGTTCACACCTTTCATACCTTCATTTACTTTTACATTAGGGAAATATTACAATAACAGACATAGACCATGAGAGCTACATGGAATCCGGTGTTCTACTCCCACACCAAAAAGAGAGAGTTAACACTTGCCAAAGGTGTAACCATTCATACATAGCTATTTAGGTGGATCCACTAAACTAGAGTTCTAAGTTGGCACATAGTTAAGGGTCAAAGAGATTGCTTCTAGAAACCCTAACTTACTAAACGTGGGGTTTCCATCTCATGAGACAACACATATCGTGGGTAATCCGGACCTGCTAACGTGAGGAAAACCATGTGGGGAGCCGGATTTACTAAACGTGAGACCCCCATCTCCTTTACATGCCCTTTCGGTGTTAAGCATCTGATTCCCTTTTGTTATCATCTTTAGTAATCACATAAGTTCACATTAGCCGTTACTAGACTCTTATGTAGACATCTTATCATAATAGCTCATATGTGTTCTTAAGTGAGTAACAATCCTTTCACTTTAGAAATACTTAGCAAGTGAGTAAACCTTTCACTTTACATTACACTGCAATCATGAGAACTACCTTTCAATTTTATATCAATCATACCATAATATACATACATACTTCATCGCTAATTCAAGTGTAGAGGGTTAAGGATGAGGAAACTAGGTCATCAACACCACAACAACACATTAGATATAACATCATTTCAATCTAAGTAATTCACCTTTCATACATAAAGTTCAAAGAAGAACCAACCTTCATAACTTATTGCCCTTTGTGGGACATCCATACTTCAATTACCAATCAATTCATAACCAATACATAATACAAGGTAATTCATGAAGTAATAACATAATCAACATTAATATAAGCAATTGACATATTCCCTTCATAGCCTTCAAGGCTTCATTCAAAGACTGAACCCTAATTTCATAGAAATTATAAATAACCTAGGGTAGAATCATCATACAAAAATGAAATACATAACATCACATTCAATTCATAGCCTTCAATCAATATCCAACACAAACTAAGGTTAGAATTAGGAAAAGACGAAGAAACATGGGTCTCATGGGGAATTCTTCAAGAAACCACCAATACAACATAAATTCATCCATAATTGTTCATATAACATCAATAAAAGTCAGTTTATAACATCAATTTCACTTTAGAAAGAAGACCCACATTTTTGGATTGAAACCTAGAAATTGGAGATTTTGAAATTCATCTTGAAGGGGCCTCTTGGGGAAAGGAATCCCAAGAGTGATAAGCAACCATACCTTATTGACGAATTAACAACGAAAATCTGAGTTGAAACCTTGGAGAGTTGGTCATCCTCTTGAAGTTCCAATCTTCTTCAATGGAGTTTTTGAGAAGAGAGAGAGAGTGCAGAAAAAGAGGAACTTTAGGTTTATATCTTTGGGGTTTTGTTTTTGTGTGATAAAATTGGGGTAAATTGACTTAAAAATCATTATATACACGTCCCCTAAAGTACCCTAAATACCCCTCACTTAAATGGACTCTTTAATGAAGTGAAATATATTTCTAGATTTCTGCATTTTCATCGCGGAACAAGTCAGTGATGCGGAGCTATTCCTTGAAGATATTTGGAATTAAATTTTGAAACACTAGAGTCCGCAATACGACCACATCGTGAACTGACCTTTTGATCCTTGGGGAAGCAAGTGCGCGACACGCCTCTATTCCCTCCAAGTGCAATTTGCAAGCTGCCTTGGCAGCTTGCTTGGCTAAGGTTGGGGTCCTCCTTGGGGCCCCTTAGGGTGGCCTCGGGGTGTCGTATTCATACGTTTTGATGTTAGAAACATATATTTACCTATTTTAAACTTTTTCAACAGATTATACCATCATATGACACTTCCAAACCTGCCCAAAACCTAAGGACACACTAGAACACATTCTTCTCTAGTTTTCGGACGTCGTGGTCATTTCTTGACAGTTAGACTTCTACTTAATGTTTAGAACCATCATTTTAAATATTTTTAAGTCATTATTCATAAGGTGAGGCTCTAACTTAATTCATAGAATTTCCGGGGTGTTACACTTATTCCCAAGGGGGAGATAGTGTTCCTAAAAAGAAAGATTGTTGTGTGTCTATGTGTTTCCATGATTTCCTTATGTGCATGTTCATGAAAAAAAAGCTTAGGTCTTCATAGATATGACTTATATCAATAGTTTTACCTCATGTGGTAGTGCTTTGAATAAACTTGCATATAGACTTCATGAGAAGAATATATGAGAATGTTTTAGTTTAGAGATAAGAGATTCCTCGTCAAATGAATGCTTTTTGAGAGTAAAATTGCATATGGGCTCCATGAGAGTATGTTGAGCATGTTATGACTAGGAGATGGTAGTTCCTCCTTGAACATAACTAGTTATGAGAATGGGTTGTTAGATGTAGTTGCTGCTTCCTTGTATTGCATTTAGTATGTTTAGTTTGGGATTGAAGTTTTTCTCTGTTGTGGTGTGAATTTAGATATGTTGCATGCATGATGGTTGCTAGTCTAGACTTGTTTCTCTAAGAAGTGTTTGGAATTGTAATTCGAGGATGAATGCTTCCAAGGGGGAGATATTGTAACACCATGGAAACTAGTAGACCAAACTAGAGCCTTAAGTTAGTGTTCTAGAGTTTGCTGATGAGGGTTAGAGTCGTAGATACGACTTACCATATTGGGAATGAGGAGTTTAGGGGTTAAATGTCAAGGCATGCATCATACCCCATAGTTTAGAAGACCATTTAGAGTTTGGTTGAGGGTTGCAAGGGCAAGTGCCAAGGCAAAGGGGCAAAGGCAAAGCCAAAGGCCAAGGTTGCCCCAAGCTTGGTGCACACTGCCTCAAGTCCACGACCACAACCACGGCCAGTAGTGTGGACCATAGCTTGTGGTGTGCTTCATGAGGCCAAGGTAGTTGATGAGTCCACAAGTTGGACTCATTTTGGGATATATTTTGATAGAAATAGTGTCCTCAAATGCTTATTTTGTCTCAATATCTGATGAAAACTCATAAGTTTCAGCTATTTGAAGTTTTGGTGGAAGAAAGGACACTTAGATGCAAAAAGGAACAAAAAGGCTGAAAAGAACGAATAAGCTGAAGCCTGAAAATCGCCAAACACACTTGGCGAGTTGCCGAAGGGACGCACTCCGCCCTTTGTTATAGTACTCGAAGCCCTGAAGAAGAAGGATCAAAAGTAGATAAAGGAGCAGTTGGTATTTCGCTGAATATTTCCGCGAAGCACTACTATACCGCCCATTGGTCCAGAACGTGAACATGCTGAAGGCAAGCATGAAATGGCGATTAAACAGAAGAAGGGCGAGTAGCCGAGTCATTCGGTGATATCAACTAACCTCGACGAAAGATCCGCCAGCACTATTTTCTAAAGTCTATAAATACTAAACTTGTTATTAATTCTTAGAGAGTCGAACATTTATTTTAATTTCCATAATAGAATAGTATTTTTTGGGATATTTTCTCTCATGTTTGGAGAGGATTTTGTGGGAAACTTGAAGAGAGAAGTATTTCACCTTCCCCAAGTTGGTAGTGGGTCTTCTTCATTCATCTTCCGTTTCTTAAATCAAGGTTTAATTTCTTATACTTATTTGATCTTAGTATCATTTTAGGTGCATTTTTTTATTTATTGATGTGTGGCTAAAAACCCTTATTCTTAGGGTGTGATTTAGCAAATAAATGTTGATATTGTTATTAGGTCTTGCTTGTTGATAGGTTAGATGTATTGTAATGGTGATTTCACCTAGTGGTTGTGGTTTAATTTAATGGATTTATAGTTGCAAATACAAAACAACACATGTGTTTTTGGCTTGCTCGGCAATTAGTGCAGGAGGATAATATTTATAGCCATCAGAAATTACTGCAGGCGGATAGTTCGACGAGGTTAGTCGAGTCCGCCGAATGACTCGGCAACTCGCCCTTCTTCTGTCGCATAGCCGTTGAGTGCTTGCCTACAACATCTTCACGTTCTGGACCATAGAGAGATATACTACTGCTTCGCGGAATTATTCGGTGGAGCGCCGACTGCTCCTTTCATCGCGTTTTTGATCCTTTTCCTTCAAGACTTTGTATACTGGAACAACGGGCGGAGTCTGTCCTTTCGGCTAATCGCCAAATGTTCTTGGCGATGCTCATGCTTCAGCTTGTTAGTTCTTTTCAGCCTTTTTGTTCCTTTTTACGCCTAAGTGCGCATGCTTCCACTAAAGCTTCAAATACATGAAACTTAAGAGTTTTCATCAGATATTCAGACAAAACAAGCATTCTAGGACACTATTTCTATCAAAATAAAGCCCTATATGAGTCTAATTTGTGGACTCATCAGTTAGTTGGAATCGTCGATTAACTCAACGATTTTCCCTTTGGTGTAGTTCGTCGTCGTCTTGCACTCGTCTTCAGTATCGTCATGTTTTATGTCATTGGGCGACATAGTACTACTTCTCCTTTAGGCATTTGCGTACTAGAACAAAAGGCGGAGTGTGTCCCTTCGGTGAATCGCCAAGTGTGCTTGGCGATGCTTAGGCTTCAACTTCTTTGTTCTTTTCAGCCTTTTTGTTCCCTTTTGCGCCTAATTGTCCATTCTTCCACTAAAACATAAAATACCTGAAACTTAAGAATTTTCATTAGATATTGAGAATAATTAAGCATTTGAGTACACTATTTCTAATAAAATAAAGCCCTAAATGAGTCCAATTTGTGGACTCATCACTCACCAATCTTCTTCTTCTTGATCTACTAGAGTCCTAGCCACGAGGATGAAATACAATATCTCCAAATCCTACACTTATTAGAAAAATCTAGAAATATGGGTTAGCACAAAATGTACCAAGTACGGAAGCCGCGCAAGAAAATCCTTAAAACTTGCATAAAAGGAACATTTTGTTTAAAACCGTGCTTCATGCCACTTTTCAACATCATCTTTGAAATAGTTGAAAAAATGTAGCGCATAGGACAAACCATGCACAATTCATCATAACATAAAGGATATCATCAATATTACAAGCATAGTCACCAACACAACTTAATACATACTCAAATCTTCGAAACACATAGTTCACATGCATAATTTTATAACAAGATCATATCATCATATAGAATTATCGCATGAGCAACCCTAAACTAAACTTGTGAAATGCATAGCTAGGATCCCATAGTCCTATCTACTCTAAGTCTCACTTTTAGGATACCATGATCATGCATAACATAAGTTCACATCACATATATTCAACCCAAAGTCATACTAGTGAAATATAAAGGTAAGGTCCCATAACCCTACCAAATACCAAGTATCACATTTAGACCACCACCAACATACATATCTTACTTTTAGTTCATTCATAACCAACAAACATAAGAAAGAAAACTTTTATCATAATAATTTGTAACAAGTAAACTCAGCCTTATCATTCATTCATATCACATATACATAATTCAAAAGTCTTAATTACATAGAGGACCTAACCATAACCCCTCTTAAAGTCAACTTGTGCAATGTATGAGTAAAGTCTGATACCCCCAGTCATACTAAGTAGTACCTCTTAAGAAGTCATAATTAGGGTCCATTATCTTATTATAGCTCATATTCATATCATTTAGGGAAATTAACCTTAACCGACACAGACCATGTGATCTACATGGAATCCGGTGTTCTACCCCCACACTGAAAAAAAAGGGTGTCCTACTTTCCTAAGGTCAAACGTACATAATAGCTTAAAGGTGGATCCACTAGCTATATACCTATGTGGGCACATAGCTATGGGATAGGGAGATTGCTACTATAAACCCAGACTACTAGCGCGAAAGGTTTCCATCTCATGAGACACCGTATTGGGAACCCAACTACTAGCGTGAAGGAACCCATCTCATACTCCTATCCACTCGGTGCTAAGCATAATTCCCTTCAAAAGTCATATTTAGTCTTTTCTTAAGTTTAAGGTTATAAGAGAATGCACTAAGCACTCAACCCAACATATCATAATAGCTCATAGATTCATTAAATGAGAAAATCCTTTCACTTTAGAATCATCAACATGTGAGTAAACCTTTCACATTATATTTGTAGTGTGTTCATGAGAATGGCCTTTTATTTAACACAACAATACTATCATACTCATAACATATTGTACATAGTCTTAACATATCATACATAGTCATATCATATTGTACATCGTCTTGTATAGGGGTATAGGAAAGAAGGATCTGGCATCAATACCACAATATACACAATAACTAAACACCTCCACCTTTCAAGTGGATCAACATGGTCATGTACATTTCATGCAGAAAAGTATGTAAAGGTGCATATGAGAACTAACCTTTCAATAACCCACCATAGATACATTATCATCATAGACACTTCCTTCTCAAGTGTTCATAAGAATGTACATAATGCCACAATCATACATAATTCACATATATTGCATTTAAGAGTCACATTGAGTAAACACATCTAGCATTCAACTTATATAACATAGATATGACCATGACTCAAGTTAAACATTCATTTCATGCATAAACTCATGTAATCATATTATAGGTCATGTGGGTGATGTCTTTACACAATCATGGCATATACAACACAACATACATAATAGCTTCCTTCTTTAAACCTAATGATCCTTGACCTATTTATATTAGTTTTTACCCTTTAAGCCTTAGAAATCATCTTCATATTATGAGTCTTACTCTCAAGCCATGCCTCACATGATCATCATGTAAACCTAACTGTCAAGGTAACTTAACTACATACCTCATTTTTACTCCATTATAGATATATAGCATCAAGCAACCTAAATCTCAATACTACTTCAAAATGATCCATCACATAAGACCTAATCAAGTTATTTAATGTCTACAAGATTTATTCATAATCAATTAATGTCTAGGTGATCTAATTCTAAGGCAATTCACCAAGAATTTCATCAATCTTAGAGATTCACATCTAATCCCCAATTTGTCCTTCAAGGTTAAGAATCAAGATCAACCATAAATTCTAGAATTACTAAGTTAGATAGCGGAATTATAGGATTCAACAACTTAATAAGCATAAACATAATCAATGGACAAGCTTACATGATGAATCAGTCATACCCTAGTTCACAATTTAGGAAGAAGGGGATATCATGGGTCGAAGGGTGATTTTCATCAAAATCCAACAATAATCCATTGATACAATCATATATCATCTTAATCATCCAGAATAAATATTAATTAAACAATTGAATTGGTTTTGGAAGAAGACCCGTGACTAGATTTGAAAACTCTTAATTTGGGGAATTTGAAAACATAGTTGAAGGGGCTTCTTGGTGATAGTTAACCAAGAATGAAAAGCATACATACCTTAGTTGTAGAATCCCATCAAATTCATATGAAAAGGTCTACTTCTTCAAGCTCTAGCTTGATCCCTTCTTATGTTCTTCGATGGAGTCTTGAGAGAAGACTTTTGGGAGGGAAAGAAAGTTGGGATTTGATTTGGGACCTTGGGTTTCTTCTTTTATTAAGTGGGAGTAAATAAATTTTAAGGAATTTCACCTTGAAAATATATATATACTTGTTAGGAAAAGAGTGGGAAAGTGTTGGTTCAAGTTTGGGAAAGATTACTTAAAAACCCTTGCTTAAACTACAAAAACTTACCTAATGCACGCTGGAGCTCGCCATTTGGTACTCCTTGGCTCGCCAAGTGCACTAGGCAATTCGCTTAATGTCCCTTGGCTCGCCAAAAATTCAAGTAAGCTCCCGAAAGGGGCAGCTCACTAGGCGATGGAGGGGTATATGGGCGGATCGCTAATCCAACTGGCGACCCATGACCTATCTCGCCCTTTATTCCAGAACATTGGCTAAAGGGGACAGCCCACTAGGCGACCCCAAGTACACTTTGACATATCACCAAGTCACTTGGGAGACCATGCTGCCCAATCGCCAACTAGGTCCAAAAATGAACAAGTTCTCCTTCATCCTTCCAAGGTAGTTTAGGTCCTTACCTTCATCCTAGGTGTTTACCTCCTTCGTTTTAGCTTTAGTTTAGTCGTAAACATCTCCGAAAGTTACATAAAACCTCACATTAGCTCTAATTAAACATTGATACCAACTTGAAGTCATACCAACCCACACAGTGAGACTCTAGTGTAGCCTACTGATATTCTGGGTTGTTCAATATCGGGACATTCAATCAATGTTGCTATTCAAACACGTGATCTCCCCCTTGGGAGTAAGACCCTTTTTACAAAAACCCCTAATAATAATTGATGAGTCTACAAATTGGACTCAGTTAGAGCTTTATTTTGATAGGAATAGAGTCCTCAAATGATTATTTATTCTCAATATATAATGAAAACTCTTAAGTTTTAGGTATTTGAACTTTTAGTGGACGCATGGACAATTAGGTGCAAAAAGGAACAAAAAGGCTAAAAAGAATAAAGAAGCTGAAGCCTGAGCATCGCCAAGCACACTTGACGATTCGCCGAGGGGACGCACTCCGCCCTTTGTTCTAGTACGCGAAGCCTAGAAGGAGTAGGATCAAAGAGGCGATAAAAGGAGAAGTTGGCATTTCCCTGAATAATTACATGAAGCAGTACTAAGTCATCCAATGACACAGAGCACAACGATTCTGAAGGCAAGTGAATGACGATGATGAAGTACACCGAAGGGTGAATCACCGAGTTAATCGGTGATTCCGACTAAACACACCGAAAGATCTGCCAGCACTATTTTCGGAAGCCTATGAATACTAAACTTATTAATAATTTTTAAATAGTTGAACATTTATTTAAATTTCAGAATAGAATAGTACTTTATGGGATATTTTCTCTCAAGTTTGGAGAGGGTTTTTGGGACACATAAAAAAAGAAGGATTTCATCTTCCCCAAGTTGGAAGTGGGTCTTCTCCATTCTTCTTCTTTTGCTTAAATCAAGGTTTAATTCCTTATACCCATTTGATTTTAGTATCATTTTAGGTGTATTTTGTTATTTCTTTATGTGTGGCTAAAACCCATATTCTTGGGGTGTGATTTAGCAAGTATGTGTTGATATTGTTGTTGGGTCTTGCTTGCGGATATAATAGATGTAGTTTAATGTTGATTTCAGCTAGTGGTTGTGGTTTAATTTAATGGGTTTGTAATTTGAAATACAAAACCACCCATGTGTTTACACGGCTTGCCCGGGAGGGAGGTCGCAAAACCAATACCGCTAGACTGATGGCCTAAGGAGTGGGTCAATATAAGGTTCAACCCGAAAGGGTGAGCCCTAGTCCCATATCCTAACACTAAACTCGAGAGAGTGAGTGGGGTAAGGCGAAGGCTGGCCTTCACGTGGCAAATGGGTATCCGAGATGAACGCATTTGAAACTGGGTAAGTTGCCCTAGAGGGAACTTATTTCCATCTAAAGCTTAGCCTAGTGTCACGGACTTAGAGTGTTGGCTAAAGTTCCGTGCGGCCCTTGACAATTTACTCACTACTCTTTCAAGATCTTGCAAATTCAAGGAAGCCTTTAAGACTTGGATCGCTAAGAGAATGCTTAAGGAAAGACTTAGAAAGAACAAAGAGAGAGTTTTAGAAGAAGGCTTTTGTATTAGCTTGGAAGATTGCTTTACACTTGCTTGGATGCCTTGCAAATGAATGGCACCCCCTATTCATACTAACTCCTAAGGACTAAAGTGCAATTAAAAATTACTTACAAGTCCCTAAGATATTTACACAAAAGCCCCCTCTCTAGAATTCTCTACCTACTCTAGAGAATTCTAAGGCTTTCTTGGAGACTATCTAAATTATTCTAGAGAATTCCTTAGAATTCTCTAGCCTTCTTGAATTCTCTAAAAGGTTCTAGAGTCTTCCGAAAACCTCTCCACAACTCTAGGCCCTTCCGCCCCTATCCGGACGCAAAATTCTACTGCGAAGTGGCGGGACGTGACACTCTCCCCCACCTATTGATGCGACGACCGCGTCGCATTGCTGCTACATCGTCATCTGACCCTTGTGCGTGCGCGACCAATAGTCCATTGACTCGATCAAGGCCCTTGCGCAACGCCTTCAACATCTTCCATAGCCCTCTTGACTCGGATTTATGGCTCATCTCCTTGTTAGGATGTGCACGCCTCGGCAGCTTCTTTGGCATCACGGCATTGTTCTCTTTTTGCCCCTTCTTCATGCACGGTGGCAAGGACCTTCTTGCACCATTGTCCTTCTTCGAACTTGCAATGGTGGCTCGAAACATCGACTCCTTTTTCTTATGGTTTTTCTCCAGCTGCATGGCCGTTAGGCGGACTTGTCCTTCCGTCTTCGGCACCTTGACCATGGGCACCATACATGATCTTCCTTGCTCCATGACTAGAAGTCGTTGGAGGTAGGGGTCGATCACCGCGTGGCACTGCTGGAAGAACTCCTGCCCAAGAATTATGTCAAAGAGATCTAAAGGAGCGACAATGAAATTGGTCTTACCTTGCCACTCGCCTAGCGTGATGCTCACCCCATGCGCGACTCCGATTACAGGAGTCGGGGGTGCATTGACCGTCCTGAGTTGGGCATTGCTTGAACTGTAACTCAGCCCCAACCTCGTTGCTACCTTTTTGGTCATGAGATTGACCTCTGCACCTGTGTCGACCAAAGTACAAGCGGGTTTTCCATTGATTTTAAGGTCGACATACTGCGCGCCGTATCCTCTTGGCTTCTCTGGCTGCTTCGTGATGGCTCCGCATAGTCCTATCAAGCCCAACTGCGTCGTCCCCTCGTCTTGTCCTTGCTCCTGGGCGTCTTTCTCCTTCCGCTCTCGCAGGATGGCACCCAGGCTCTTCAGTTCAGGGCACCTTGCATAACCATGCGGCCCACCGCATATGTAGCAACCACCTTTGTTGGCAACCTCTATCTTCCTCTCCGTGTTGCCATGACGTCCAGACTTCTTGCCATCGGACTTGTAGGTGTCATGCTTCTTGGGATGTGGCCGCTGCTCCTCGCCATTGCCACAATCTCCCCCACCATGGTCATGACTACCTCTCATCTCTTCTGCTCTGGCTCTGTCGGGCTTCTCCTGCCTGAAGTCTGTCAAATCTTCGGCCTGTGTGATGGCTTCATCTATGGTCCTGACTTGCCGACGTTCCAACTCCGTCCTGGCCCAATTTTGCAACCCGTCCATGAAGTGGAACAGCATGTCTTCGTCCGTGAGGTTGGGAATCTGAAGCGTTAGAGTTGTGAACTCTTTCACGTATGCCCGAATGCTTCCTGTTTGCTTCAGCTCCCTGAACTTACGCTTCGCCTCATAGATGACGTTGTTAGGGAAGAAGGCTTTCTTGAACTCCTCCCGGAATTGCTCCCAGGTGTTGATGGTGCACGCCCCCTTCCCTATCTCGGCCTCCTTGCGCCTCCACCATAGCATGGCCATCTCCGAAAGATACAACACAGCGGTGTTGATCTTACTCTCGTCGCTCTTCAGCCCGTTGCACTTGAAGTAATTCTCCAAATATCATAAGAAGTTCTCCACCTCTTGCGCGTCACGGACGCCTTTGAACATAGGTGGCTTGGGAGCCTCGACCCTGGCCTCCCTATCTCGGTCAAGCGACGATGATCCTCCAGCTGCCACACCTTCCTTGAGTGTTTTCATCTCGGCCTTCATGGTCTCAATCGTGCTCAACGCCTCCATGAGCCGACACTCCAAGGAAGTGATAACCTCCTTCATCTCAAACTCAGCCCGCTGACGTCCCTCCAACTCCTTATGGATGTTTTCGGTCTCTTCAAGGGTGAATTCTTCAAGAGTCTTGAATTTGCCATCGGCCACGTTCATGCGCCGGCCTAATATCTCCACGGCCTGCCTCGCCACTTCCACCCTTGAGACCCACTCTTCTCCTGCGGTGACGTCAATGGGCTCCTCGCCACGTTCATCGTCACTAGCCTCGGTGGTTGAGGGTGGATGAGATGTTAGCGCCTCGCTTGGTGTGGGATCCAGCAGCATTTCCTCAGGACTCTTTTGGTGCTTCTTACCCTTTCGGGCCTTCTTTCCACCATCCGGACGGACGTTGGTGGTGCTGGCGGCGTTCACGTCTCCTTCTGTTGCCATTCCCTTAGTATCAACCTTTTGCTCTGATACCACGTTGTCACGGACTTAGAGTGTTGGCTAAAGTTCCGTGCGGCCCTTGACAATTTACTCACTACTCTTTCAAGATCTTGCAAATTCAAGGAAGCCTTTAAGACTTGGATCGCTAAGAGAATGCTTAAGGAAAGACTTAGAAAGAACAAAGAGAGAGTTTTAGAAGAAGGCTTTTGTATTAGCTTGGAAGATTGCTTTACACTTGCTTGGATGCCTTGCAAATGAATGGCACCCCCTATTTATACTAACTACTAAGGACTAAAGTGCAATTAAAAATTACTTACAAGTCCCTAAGATATTTACACAAAAGCCCCCTCTCTAGAATTCTCTACATACTCTAGAGAATTCTAAGGCTTTCTTGGAGACTATCTAAATTATTCTAGAGAATTCTAAGGAATTCTCTAGCCTTCTTGAATTCTCTAAAAGGTTCTAGAGTCTTCCGAAAACCTCTCCACAACTCTAGGCCCTTCCGCCCCTATCCGGACGCAAAATTCTACTGCGAAGTGGCGGGACGTGACACTAGTCACTATTAGCTTGCAAATTTCCTATCGAAAGCATGTACCCAACGATTTATCTCAACTTGTGTTGTTGTCACACCGCAAAAACTTCTCCCCATACTTGATTTTCCTTATTTTTGTTGTTTTTATTACACTTGTCATAAAACCCCCATATGTTAATTGACACTTTTGTGTCACCCCCTTTTGAATTACAATATTTTTAATTATTAATGTCTTTAGCTATGCCTAGTTTGAACTTAGTTTTATTTTTCTACTAAATCTCAAAACCACTCCTTTGGGACACGACACCAACCCTTGGTTGGGCTACTATATTATCAACGATCGTAGAGATTCGTACTATAGGTTAGTGTCGTTGGTCACGATAAGCATAAAAAATGGCACCGCTGCCGGGGAATGGTGCTACTTGAGAAATTGTAGCTTAGTAAAGTTTTTGTTCTGTTTTGGCCGTAGTTTTACTAACCTTACTCTTGGTCTTGCTCTGTTAAGTTCTGCTTTGAAGCAAGGTGTAACTAGGTTGAGTAAGCACCCACAAATCAATGGAATTTCCTCCACTAGAGGTAATGCGGATCCGAAATTTCATACTGACTTGCAAGTAGTTGGAGGGAGAAAAATAAATAAATCATGGGCAAGATTCAAAGGGCTAATAACTCAAGGCCCAAATCATGGCATCCCTTACATGGTTCTTCTGGACTGCTTTTACAGAAACCTCTACCCCGAAAACAAACAGTTACTTGATCATCTAATTCCAGGAGGGATTGCACATATTCCCTAGATAATGCTGGCTCAGTTGCTAGAAAATATTGCTGAAGCTGAGCGAGATATTGAGAAAGATGTTATGCTGGCCAAGCTGAGGACACAAGTGAATGGATTGTCTATTAGTGTGATGAAGATCGAATCTCAGTGCAAGAAAAAGGATAAATATGCCCCTCTTGGTGAAAGAAAGAGTTATAGGGACAAGGAGGTGGAACGCATTGAGGAAATGCTCTCAACCATTCTACTCAAGTTGATTGAGCAAGATGGTGCACTGGACGAACTAAAAGAGGACACTGAAGGCATAAAGTGTATAATTTGGTCTCACTCCTAAGCTGTCCAGCATCTAGAAAAGCTTATGGAGCAGGCATTACCTCATGTTCACGCACAGGAAAGATAAGGATTACCTAATCATGATGTGGATGGCTCCAACTATGAAGCTTAAAGTCTTAACTTGCGTCATGCCACGACATTAATTAAGGCGGTGTTTGGGAGGCAACCCAAAATCCCATATTATCTTTTATTTGCGTACTAGTAAAATAATAGTGTCTTGGTTTTACAGATTGAAGTGTGGTTGGTGCCAAAGTGGTGCAGAATGGCGAGCAGTAGACCCAATTGGCGATAGGCGCATTAGAATGCTAATTAATCACTCGAGAGAGTGGGTTGAAGATAGGCGCATTAGAATGCTAAGAAAAGTTGTACAGAGCTTGATGAATCACTCAGAAATGCACCAAACTCCCCCAGCATACCTTCTGCATTACGCGACATCTGTTGAAGCACTCCAACTCGAAATAACAGCCTAACTAGGATTATTCTGTAGCCCTATCTATGTCTTTCTCTAATTTGACCTCTGGATTATTGTTATATATTTGAGGACAAATAATTTTTTTGTGGTGGGGTGAGCCCCACACCCTTTGTGCTGATAGTTGTGCTTTGTGTATATATTTGGGTTATTCTGTTTTAAATTGTGTTAATACTGCTTTCTGTGTATGTTTGAGCTTGTGGCTCCACTTTTTTATTTTTTACTACAAAATGATTTTGAATCTTACAATTTTTTTTTAATTTTTCATACATTACCGCCACCTCTCATGTGTTGAATGTGGCTGTTCTTTTGCAAAAATTTGAGTCTCGATTTCGATCAATACCGATGACTTGAATAGTTCTCACAATCGAACGAACATGAATGTACGACTACGACGAGACCAAATGAAGTTACATAGACAATATGTGAACTCTTTGCATCTCGTTGTGATTAGCCATGTATCGAATTTATTCTCTTATAATGACCGTTGCACACTAGCAAAAGTGTGTGCTCTTGTTTGACTTAAGTGTCGATGCCTTGTGTGATTAGCTTGCCTTGAACCTTGCATGAATAAACCTAGAATTTTCCATGTTAGTCTGATTGATTTAGAAAGCTATTCTCTTGAAATGATCTTAGGCAACTTTAAAGAGTGTGAGCCAAATTTGACATATACGTCTTTTGTGGCCTACCCGTGAGCGTGTGAAACTGTTTTGAACACCCTATGAGCCTTAGCTTTCTTTGAAAGAACCTTGATGAACCCTAGACCTTACTTCACCCACCTATAATCCTCTTGATTTGTGGTTTACCAAATAGCCAACTTAGACCAAAAGCCTAAGTTGGCGGTGTGTTAAAAAGGAAAAGGAGAAGTCAAGAAGTGCAAGAAAAGTACCCCTTAACCCCTGGTGTTGCAGAACAATGGAAACCCTTCGGAAAAAAACATATTTGTGGAATAAATTACCAAAGAAATTGGGTTTCCAAGAAATCAATGGAGGTGAATAAAAAGATGACTTAGAAGCACTAGAAAAAGAATTTATAAAGTAAAAGAAGGGAATGCCTTGAGAACACCACATCTCACGAGGATGAAAAGTCATTGAGCCTAAATGACCATACCTTTGCAGTCATCCCCATTACAAGCCTTAGAAACACCTTTTTTATCTTGAGTAGGCTGAATGGGAAGTCGATTGGAAAATAAGGGCAAACCTATGGGTAAAAACATGCATTGTGTTCCTCTCTTTGAGTGTGAGCGTTGCATCTGATTCCTGATCTTGAATTGATTAACCTCTGTGTTTGAATATGGAATCATTCTTTATGTGAGGACATTTAGGTACTTCCTGTTGAGCTTGATTGCACAAGTTGCAAGCATTGCGAGCATGAGAATCTTTGGTAATGGTGTGTCACAACTTGAATCTTTGAGTACAAAATTGATCGTTGCATAAGTAAATTGAGTTTGTTTGTGTACATTCATGAGTTAGTCTTGTGTAGCACTATTTGAGACACCTTGTTGAACGGTTGAACTTGAGTTTTTAAGTTGGGGGTGTTGATGAGTCCACATATTGGACTCATTTAGGGCTTTATTTTGATATGAATAGTTTCCTCAAATACTTATTTTGTTTCAATATCTGATGAAAACTCTTTAAGTTTCATGTATTTGAAGTTTTAGTGGAAGCATGGACACTTAGGCGCAAAAAGGAACAAATGGCTGAAAAGAATGAAGAAGTTGAAGCCTGAGCATTGCCAAGTACAATTGGCGATTCGCTGAAGGGACGCACTCCGCCCTTTGTTGCTGTACGCGAAGCTTTGAAGGAGTAGGATCAAAAAGGCGATGGAAGGAGCACTCGGCGTTTAGCCGAATCATTCCGTGAAGTAGTACTAAGTCGCCCAGTGACACAGAGAACGACGATTCTGAAGTCTAGTGCAAGACGGTGATTGGCGATTCCCACTAACTTCACTGAAAGATCCGCCAGCACTATTTTATGAGGTCTATAAATTCTAAACTTATTATTGAATTTTAAAGAGTCGAACATTTATTGTAATTTCCAAAATAAAAGAGTACCTTTTGGGATATTTTCTCTCAAGTTTGGAGAGGGTTTTTAGGAGACTTGAAGAAAGAAGGATTTCATCTCCCCCAAGTTGGAAGTGGGTCTTCTCCATTCTTCTTCCTTTGCTTAAATCAAGGTTTAATTCCTTATACCCATTTGATTTTAGTATTATTTTAGGTGTATTTTGTTATTTATTGATGTGTAGCTAAAAACCCCATTCTTAGGGTGTGATTTAGCAAGTATGTGTTGATATTGTTGTTGGGTCATGGTTGCTGATAGGATAGATGTATTTTAATGGTGATTTCACCTAGTGGTTGTGGTTTAATTTAATTGGTTTGTAGTGGCAAATACAATACCACCCATGTATTTTCAGCTTGCCCAAGAGGGAGGTCGTGAAACCAAGACCGCTAGACTGATGACCTAAGGAGTGGGTAGTCATGAGGTTCAACCCGAGAGTGTGAGCCCTAGTCCCATATCCTAACACCCAACTCGAGAGAGTGAGTGGGGTAAGGCGTAGGCTGGACATCATGCGGTAAATGGGTGTCCGAGAGTAACCCATTTGAAACGGGGTAAGTTTCCCGAGAGGGAACTTATTTCCATCGAAAGCTTATTTCAACTTGTATTGCGGTTACACCCCAAGAAATTCTCCCGATACTTAATTGTCTTTATTTTTGTTGTATTTATTACACTTATGACAAAAATCCCATTTGTTAATTGACACTTTTGTGTCACCCCCTTTTTATTTACAATATTTTTAATCGTTAATGTCGTTAGCTGCGATTAGTTTGTACTTAATTTTATTTTTCTACTAATTCTCAAAACCACTCCCTTGGGACACGAACCCAACCCTTGGTTACTATATTATCGACGATTGTAGACACTCGTATTGTAGGTTAGTGTCGTTGGTCACAATAAGCATCAAAACTCCTTTCAACAAACTCAAGGCATTATCAGGACTCATTATAACCTTATCGGGCTCTAAAACCAATAGAGGTCTAATAATCATGCATCCAAACCCTACCAAAGTTAACAAAAGTAACACTATGGGACAAGGAAATTATAGGACAAACATAATATTCAAGATTCTAAAATCAAGAAATGAGTCAAAGAGAACTTATTATCTAGGATAGAGGAGATATAGAAGGGGACATAAGGAGACAGGGACATCTCATTGGCCTTCCGCCTCCCAATAAAGCACCTTTAAATAACACCCTTACTAAAATTCCACTCCTCAACATTTTCATGGAAGCACTTTCTTACTCTTCTATTTCATGGCTTGCCAGTCTAAGATCCCCAATTTGTACTTCTAAATTAGAGAGGCCCTCATCTAAGCACTCTTCCTCACAAGCAACCTTACCAACACCACTCAAAGTCTCACATAAGCCTACCAAACCGGGACTAAACTTCTAAAACTCACTACACCCTTTAAGGTGAGGATATAAAGCAAGCCTAAATCATGACCATCAAGGACACTCAATGACCTTACCATCTAAGAACATTATCGCTCACTTGGGGTAAGCCTATACAAACTCTTTACAACATCACCTCTTCACACAACATGTTTCTAAACCATGGAGGATTACACCTCTATCCTCTTTTAAATGAGTTTACTCACTCAAACCCTCTAGGCATCACTTTTCATCTAAAAATCCAACATATCCTAGAACTCCTTATGACTAAGTTGTGTTATACCAACAACCACATATGTCCATAATCAAACCCATGAATAATAAGGACAACACCAAAGTTAATCATATCCAATTAATGAAGTCACAAAAGACAAGTATTACCGGAATAGAAATAAGCATGAAACACATACCGGGAGTAACATAAGGAGGATACTCTTGTTCACCTCTAGCTTGAATAGCATTGGCCCTAATTTTCTTCCTTTTTCTTCCCCTAGAGGTAAGTACCGGGTGATGTCTCATTTTGTGGTCACTCCCACCACAACCATAGCAATCCTTTATGCCGACTAGACACTTTCCATTATGTTTCTTTCTACACCTATCAAAAGTAGTCTTAATCACATAAGATCCACTACCATTCACTCCTTCAGATTTTGGGGTAGACACCTCCTTTTGGTTAAACTTAGAGTTAATATTGGAAGACCTTTGACCATAAAACCCTTCTTGGGAGGAGTCATCAATTTCAAGCCTATTTCACTTTGTTCATCTAGGCCTCTCTTCAAGTTTCTCCTTTCCAAACCGTTGAGCATGAATCACAAGACGATCCATAGCCATATCATTCTCAAGCATAACCATACTACACTCCCTTTTTATCAAGTCGAATAAACCTGACACAAACTTACTCATATTCATCTTAGGGTTGGCTACTATGGATGGACCATATCTTGACAAACTAGTGAACACCCGAGCATACTCCTCAACACTCAACCTACCTTGATGAAGGTTAATATACTCAAGTATCTTAGCCTCTTTCACATCTAAAGGGCAAAACCTATCAATGAACCCATTCTTAAATCATTCCCATTCCATGGGGCCTGCTTCCACCGGTCTCACTCCTTTCCATTGACTAGATCACATTAGAGCAACATCTTTCAATTGGTGAGCGACCTATTCCGCCTTCTTTACCGGTGTTACTCCTACAAAGTTCAACAACCTAGATATTTCCTCTATAAACTCTAGAGGATCTTTCTCCATCTTTGACCCATAGAAATCCAGAATCTCTATCCCGACTTGAGTCAACTAATGAAAACCATACCTAATACTCTCATTTGACATTAAGTCAATAGGAACTCGAGGATCTTAAAGAGAATCTCCTTGATCATCATAGACACATATGGATAAGGATAAGGAAGAAAAGAAAAGGGCAACATCGATGAAGATTCTAAACACAAAATCATCACCTGCAAAGACACATATGCCTATTTCGACCATTAGAACTTCAGGTATATCCATTGCCACTGTTAGTCACGTTGATTTTCCAGGTTCTTCTGTTGCTGCATGATCACCAAAACCAACCACTGGTGCTGCTGATTCCCAACTTCCACTCACCCGGGCGTCTATACTCCAGATGGGACAACTGGCTCTTTCTGCCGATCATCGAGCTGGAACCTAGAGGCCTCTGTTCCATACATGATTCTGATTGCCTTGATTGATCTTCTGACACCTTTGAGAACTACCATTAATACCCTAGCGGCAAGAGTAGCGGTGTGCAAGCATAACCAAGGGTCCATAGAAAAGGTGAAAACTTAAAAAGTTATCATTGCTGAACTACGAAAAGATATAGACCACATGAAGTCCATGGATGTATCCATGGTGTTTTGAACAGTAGAGACTCCAGATATGCCCGAAATACCTCAGATTACCGCAAGGAATGGAGATGGAAGGGAGCATATAGCTGATCAATCGGAAGAAAAAACTGACGAAGAGATACTTGAGGAATCTACAGTGGACGACATAGTCGAGACAAAGGAAATCATGATAAATGCTTCTGTGCAAGTTTCTTTAGCAAAGTATCCTGCTACGGGATCCAGTGGAGTTGGGCCTTTTGGTGGTCACTCCGAATACTGATGCCAAGGTAGATGGAGCAATCGCATAGCCAAGATCCCCTCTTTACCTCCCTCTCTGGTCTTAGTTATCTTTCAAATCTTTGGATATTTATTACTTGCATTTGAGGACAACTGTTTTTATTTGGGGTGGGGTGAGGCCCACCTGTGTGTGCTACTTTTTCCTCACATTTTTGTTTATATCTGGGCTGTTCTGTTTAAAATTGTTTGTACACTACTTTTTGTGGATGTTTGAGCTCATGGCTCTCTTTTGTTTTTAATAGCAAAAAATTTTGATCGTTCCACAATTTTTTGAATTTTTCGCACATTTTTTTCACCACTCATGTGTTCAATGTGGCTATTCTTTTACAAAAAATTGAGTCTCAATTTCGATCAATACCAATGACTTGAATAGTACTCTAAATTGAACGAACATAAATGTGAGGCTATGATAAGGCCAAATGAAGCTTCATAGACAATATGTGAACTCTTTGCATCTCGTTGTGATTAGCCATTTATCGAACTGATTCTCTTGTAATGAACGTTGCACACTAGCGAAAGTGTGTAGTCTTGTTTGACTTAAGTGTCCATGCCTTGTGTGATTAGCTTGCTTTGAAACTTGCATGAATAAACCTAGAATTTTCCCTGTTAGTCTGATTGATTTAGAAAGGTGTCCTCTTGAGATGATCTTAGGCAACTTGTCAAAGTGTGAGCCAAATTTGACATATACCTCTTTTGTGGCCTACCCGTGAGCGTGTGAAACTCTTTTGAACACCCTTTGAGCCTTACCATTCTTTGGAAGAACCTTGATGAACAGTAGACCTTACTTGAACCACTACCTACAATCCTCTAGAGTTGTGGTTTAGCTAATAGCCAACTTAGGCGAAAAGCCTTAGTTGGGGGTTTGCTGAAAGGGAAAAGTGGAAGTCAAGAAGTGCAAGAAAAGTCCCCCTTAACCCATGGTATTGCATAAAAATGGAACCCCTTCAATTTAATTTAAAAAAAAAGTGGAATAAAGTACGAAGGGAATGGTGTTTCAAGCAATCCATGGAGGAGAATAAAAAGGTGACTTAGAAGCACTAGAAAAAGAATTGATAAAGGAAAAGAAGGGAATTCGTTGAGAATGCCACAACTCATGAGGAAAAAGTCACTGAGCCTAAATGACCATGCCTTTTTACTCAACCCCCATTACAAGCCTCAGAAAGACATTTTTGATCTTGAGTAAGCCAAATCGAAAGTCGATGGGAAAATAAGGGCAAACCTGTGGCTGAAAACATGCATTGTGTTCCTCTTTTTTGAGTGTGAGCGTTGCATCTGATTCCTGATCTTGAATTGATTAACCTCTGTGTGTGAACATGGAATCATTTTTCATGTGAGGGCATTTAGATACTTTTTGTTGAGCTTGAACTTGCACAAGTAGCTAGTATTGCGAGCATGAGAATCTTTGGTAATGGTGTGTCACAACTTGAAGCTTTGAGTACACAATTGATCCTTGCATAGGTAAATTGAGTCATGTTTTGTGCACTCAAGATTGAGTCTTGTGTAACACTTTTTGAGACACCCTTTTTGAACAGCTACACTCAAGTTTGCTTGAGGACGAGCAAAATTTTATGTTGGCTGTGTTGATAAGTCCACAAATTGGACTAATTTAGGGCTATATTTTGATAGAAATAGCATCCTCAAATGCTTATTTTGTCTCAATATCTGATGAAAACTCTTAAGAAGCTGAAGCATGATCATCGCCAAGAACCTTTGGCGATTCACCGAAAGGACAGACTCTACCTTTTGTTCCAGTATGCGATGCCCTGAAGGAATAGGATTAAAAAGGCAATGAAAGGAGCAGTCGGTGCTTCGCCGAATAGTTCCGCGAAGCAGTACTATACCACCCAATGGTCCAGAACATGAAGATGCTATAGTCAAGCACTCAACGACGATGAAACAGAAGAAGGGTGAGTTGCCGAGTAATTCGGCTGGCTTGACTAACCTCGCCGAACTATCCGCCTGCACTAATTTCTGATGGCTATAAAAACTAGACTCATTCTTAATTTTATAAGTTCCGAACCATTATAATTATTTTCAGAATAGAATAGTATGGTTTTAGATATTTTCTCTAAAGTTTGGAGAGGGTTTTGTGGGAGACTTGAATAGAGAAGGATTTCATCTTCCCCAAGTTGGAAGTGGTCTTCTCCATTCTTCTTCCTTTGCTTAAATCAAGGTTTAATTTCCTATACCCATTTGATTTTAGTATCATTTTAGTTGTATTTTGTTATTTCTTGATGTGTGGCAAAAAAACCCCATTCTTGGGATGTGATTTAGCAAATATGTGTTGATATTGTAGTTACAAATACAAAACCACCCATGTGTTTTCGACTTGCCCGAGAGGGAGGTCGCGAAACCAAGCCCAATAGACTGATGGCCTAAAGAGTGGGTCGACATGAGGTTCAGCCTGAGAGGGTGAGCCCTAGTCGCATATCCTAACATTCAGCTCGAGAGAGTGAGTGGGGTAAGGTGTTGGCTGGTCTTCATCCGGCAAATGGGTGTCCGAGAGGAACCCATTGGAAATGGGTTAAGTTGCCTGAGCGGGAACTTATTTCCATTTAAAGCTTAGCCTAGTCACTATTATCTTGCAAATTTCCTATTGAAAGCAGGTATCCAACGATTTATCTCAACTTGTATTGGGGTGACACCCCAAGAACATTTCCCCATACTTGATTTTCTTCTTAATTTTTGCTATTTTTAATACTAGTGACAAAACCCCCTATTGATATTTGACACTTTCGTGTCACCCCCTTTAATGTACCATGTTTTTGTTCGTTAATGTCTTTAGCTACGACTAGTTAGAGCTTAATTTTATTTTTTTATCAATTCTCAAAACCACTCCCTTGGGACACGACCCTAACCTTTTTTTGGGTTACAATACTATCGACGATTATTGACACTCATACTGTTGGTTTGTGTCGTTGGTCACGATAATCATCACAATGACACAACAACAATATTATAATCATCCTAGACCGTTCATACAATATCAAGTGTAGGGGTAAAGGAAGAACAACCTTTTAACAATACCACAATATACTCAATAGTCATAGAACTTTAAACTTCTAAGTATATCATGAGTGTGTACACAATCTTGTCAACATGCACAAACCTCCACAATATGCCCTTCAAAGGCTATGGACCAACTCATCCCACACATATAGCAATAGCACAATAGATTAGGGAATACCATGATCCAACAACTCATTAATACATTAATCACATCATGATTATCACTTTATACTTCAAATATTCATCAACATGCACATCATATCATGATCAAGTCAATTCATGTTTAGGAGTATTACCCTAAACCAATTCGTGTTTAGGAGATCTAGTCTAAGGCATTATATTGAGAAATTCATTATTCTTGGAGGACCACATTTAAACCCTCAATTATCCCCTTTCGTGGCACAACCTTAGACTATATCAATTCACCTTTGAAATATTATGTTAATCAAGTATATAAGTAAAATCACACTTAGATCATGAAGTTAAATCATTGTTAAATACCTCCACCTTTTAAGTGGATTAACACGTCCATATACAATCTTTATCAACATATACAATCCTATCAAGTTGCCCTTCAAGGCGAAGAATCATGATTTAACCCTAACTTACTAGAATTACCATGTTAGATAGAGATACATCATGATTCAAAAACATTATAAACCTAAACATAATCAATTATTAAGCTTCCATGATCAATCAAGTCATACCTTAGTTCACAATTTAGGAAAAAGGGGAAATCATGGGTCCAAGGGAGATTTTCATCAAAATACATCAATAATCCATTAATCCAATCATAAATCACCAAATTTAATCATAGTAAAACGTAATTAAACAATTGAATTCGTTTTGGAAGAAGACCCATGACTAGATTTGAAAACCTTAGATTTGGGGAATTTGAAAACATAGTTGAAGGGGCTTCTTGGTGATAACTAACCAAGAATGCAGAACTACCATACCTTAGGTGTAGAATCCTTCCAAATTTGAAGTGAAAATATACCTTCTTCAAGCTCTAACTTGGTTTACTTCTTGGTTCTTCAATGGAGTTTCTAGAGAGAAGATTCTTGGCGAGAAGAGTAGTTGGGTTTTGATTTGGGGTCTTGGGTTATAATGAGCTAAATGAAGTGTTTAATGAATTAAAAATACTTTATATACATGTATAATTACTATATTAAACAACTCCTACTCAAAAAAATTAATAAAAGAATTACCTAAACTACCCACCCTTTGGCAAACTTAAGGCAGTCTATAGGTGCATGTTCACGAGACCCCATCCACGGACCGTGGATGGGACCTCACCCCATACTTTGGGGTCATGGTTTTGGTCTGCAACCCTACATTGGTGGCCCTGACCTATGGAGCAAGACCACGAGTCGTAAATCAATCTACTGGCCATGGATTGCATCCGTGGTTCACAAGTTTCTGCCAACTTGTGTGAACTTAGGCAGTCTTGGGGCTTAGACTTTAGGGTCCTCCCCAAGGGCCCTTGGTTGGTCTTTGGGGGGGTCCTACCTTGACGTTTAACTCCTAGACACCCCATCCTAATCTCGGGAAGTCCATATACAACCTAAAACAAAACATCAAACTCAAACGCTCACACGTTAGGCTCTAGTTCCACCTATTCGTTTCCATTAGACTCTAGCTTGGTCTTACTAGTTCTTCGGATTGTTAAACATGTAAAGGATACATTAACTGAAAAAACTTCATGTCATTAAGCACATACAACAATCACTCTCAAAGCTTACTTGTTCAATGCATAAGTGAAGTCCCATACCCCCACTCACATTAAGTAAAACCCCTTAGGTAATCATATCACATAACTCATGTTCTTGTTCATAGTTCATAGTCTTGATCTTGTCATATCATGGATCATGTTCTTGTCATGAAGGGAAATATAGCCCTAACCGACATAGACCATGTGAGCTACATGGAATCCAATTTCATGAGCCCACACCGAAAAAAGGTGTTCTATTTGCCTAAGGTAGAACTAACATGTTTAGATTATTGGTGGATCCACTAGCTAAGAGACCAATGTGGGAAAATAGTTATAAGATAGGGAAATTGCTACTAGAAACTCGGACTAACTGAGGTGTAAGGTTTCCATCTCATGTTCCTATCCACTCGGTGCTAAGCTTAATTCCCTTTAATAGTCATGTTAAGTCTACCTTATATTCATGTTCATGGAAGAATGCCCAGAACTCAAACCATCATATTATCATGGTAGCTGATGGATTCTTTAGGTGAGAATGTCCTTTGAACCTTAGAATCATTAATAAGTGAGTAAACCTCCCACATCATGTTCATAGTTTTTCATGAGAATGGACTTTCAATAAACACAACAACATCATCATAATTATAGACCTTTTCATGCATAATCCAGTGTAAGGGTGTAGGGGAGAAGGATCTTTCAACAACACTACAATTCCACAATAGTTATAGGATCATTACCATTTAGGTGAATCATGAGTTCATATGTAATCCTCATCAACATGTATAAACCCTAAAAAGTTGCCTTTCAAGGCGATAAATCACATTCAGCCCTAAATTCTTGAAATAACTACATTATATAGGGTAAATCATGATTCAATAACATAATTCATGTAAGCATAATCATTTGTCAGGCTTCCATGATCAATCAAGTCACACCTTAGTTCACAATTTAGGAAGAAAGGGCAATCATGGATCCATAGGAGATTTTCATCAAAATCCATCAATACTCCATTAATCCAGCCATAAATCATCATAATTAATCATAGCAAACCATAATTAAAGAATTTAAATCGTTTTTTAAGAAGATCCATGACTAGATGAAAACCCTAGGTTTATAAGTCTTAAAAACATAGTTTGAAGGGGCTCCTTGGGTGATAGCTACCCAAGGATGAAAATCATACATACCTTAGATTTATTTCGACAAGAAATTGTATAAGAAAGGCTGGTTCTTGAATCCCCTAGCTTGACCTTTACTTGGCTCTTTGATGGAGTCTTAGAGAGATAATTTTTGGAGAGGAGAGTTGGTTTTGAGTCTTGTGAGTTATGAGGTGTTAAGTGGAGTTTAATAACTTAAAAGTATTTTTATAGGTCTAAATTAAATAATAATAACCACCCCCACACTTAATTAATTTATTTAGAATTTACGAAACTACCCCTCACTTGTCCAACCTCAAGACAACTTTTGCAGACCCCATCCATGTCCTCCCCACCTACGGGCTCGCATGGACCCATGGACTGTACTGGTCACTCGTGGGTTGGGTCTGACGCTGGTCTTTTTGCCTTGGTCCAGGCCTCATTCACGAGCCTCTACCTACAGGGCGTGAGTTGGTCCCCGGACGTGTAACGACCCTAAAAAAATGAACTAGTGAAACTAGAGCCGAACTAGTGAGTGTGTGAGTGTGTCATGAGTTTTGATGGAGTTTTATGTTGTCCCTAGTCATGTTTGATGGGTTTAGTGGTTAAACGTCAAGGTACAACGGACCACCCTAGGGGTCCTTGGGGAGGACCCTAAGCTTAACCAACAAGGCTGCCCCAATTGATGAGAGTTTGCCAAAGTCTGGTGACCTACGGAAGGGGTCAACGCCCCGTATGTCCATTCATGCCCCGTGGATAGCCTCGTTGGTCAAGGAGCCCCACACCAAGCCATATCCCCAGAACACGGACCAACAGGACGGCCCGTGAGTTTAGGGCTCGTGGATGGCACATGTGTGTTGTCAAGTGACACGACCAAGTAAATGGTAAAGTGGTAAATTTTCCCTTTTCATAGTTAAGTGTTTGGACGGTTATTTTAGGGGTATTTAGGTATTTTAAGATTATTAAAACATTAAAATACTATTTTAGATTTCATTCTTCAAATTCCCTAAATCAAAACCCCTCCCCTCAAAATATCTTTTCTCTAGAACTCCATGGAAGACCAAGAGAAGAAGAAGACTTAGGGATTGAAGAGGAATGCTTATTTGGGTAGATTTTCGTGGGAATTCATCTAATAAGTTATGGTGATCCTTCATGTAGGGTTATTTTCCACCCTAGTGTCAATTTCAAAGAAGTTTTCAAGTTTTCAAGTTCATGAAAAACCAAGGGTTTCACTCAATCTCATGGGTTGTTTCATCAAACGATTTTAAAGGTTTGCTAATGTCAAATTATGAATATATTGATGTTTAATTGATGATTTTACTCTATGAACCCATGATTCCTCTCAATTTCTAAATTGTGTCTTATGAATGGGGTTTGTTGATCATGAATGAATGTTGATGAATTATGCCTAAATTGATTTAGATTATTTAATTGTATCATCAACTATGCCTAATTATGGTGAATTGTTGTTGACTTGAGGATTTGTGATCATAGCCTTGAAAGGGAAAGTTTGAACTAATTTCATGTTAAAGTAGAATTGTTCTTGAATTGTTGATCCACTTGGAAGGTAGAGGTGTTTACTTACTATGTACATTGTGATCATGGCCTTGAAGGCATAGTTTGAGGAATTGAAGTATTATCATGATGTTGTATATATGAATGTGATGTGAAGAATGTGTGTGATCTAAATTGCTGAATTAGGATCATGTTTAGAAGCTAATTGTGTGAGGATTGAATGCTATGTCTCTATAAACACTTGTGGATGATAGTGATTATGTGAATGTCTATTTCTCACACACACACACATGATTTAATGAATGAATGAAGTTTAAAGATAATTATAGTCAATGTTGAGTCTATTGAAAGGTTATTTTGATATTGTACTCTAATGAATGTTAATGATTTGTTGTGAAATGACTTCTTCATAATAAGCGGGTTCTTAGGTAAAAGGCTATTCTCATCTTTGAATCTATGAGCTTTCCAATGAATGAATGAATGTTGGGTTTGGGATGGATGCTCATCCGGGAGTTGAGGCGGGGTATCTAGTAGCAATCCCTTATCCCATAATGAACTAATGTAATGAATGTAATTTACTCCGTGGGGAATATTTCTAAGCACCGACTGGATATGCCTTGAGGTGGGTGCTCATCCGAAAGTTGAGGCGGGTACTTAGTAGCAATCTCTTGAGATGGTTGCTCATCCGTGAGTTGAGTTGATGTAATTCTCACAAGAAGAACTACAATCTGATGCAGAAATTGAAAGACAAGAAAGTAAGATAGATAGATAGATAGACACAAAAAGAGGCAACAAAGAGCAACCTAAGGGTATATTAAACCCAAAAACCTCAATTCGTTAATCCCACAAGAAGAACCTAACTGTGACGATGACCTCAACGCAATTGATATCCCAAGCAACCATCGTTTCTAACAATGTTCAACAAAAGCTTTTACCAAGCTTTCAACACTCACATAAGGAGTTTCAGGTTTATAACAACAATATTCAAAAATCAGTCTCCCCTAAAGGCCTATTTATAGTTTTAGGCATTATTACATAGATGGGCCCAAAAGTGACCAAAAATGAGCCAATGGGCGAACTAAGTCGGGCTCGCCCAATCCTCTTGGCCAGTCGCCTATCAGTCGGCGATGCGCACTGCTCCCTTGATGGCTAATGTTACTTTCGGTAATCTAGGGGTCAATGGGAGATGCGCTGAATGTCCTCTATGCTTGTTAAATGGGCAGCCTTCTCTTGCAGCTCATTGGATAAGTTGGCGATCCTAGAACCCTCGCTAAAGGGATTTGGCGAGTTGCCAAAGTGTCCTTCAGCTCGCCGAATGGAGTACATTCTTCACTTGCTCCTCCTTGCTTCGTTAGGCCTCCCACGCTCCAAGCTATTATCCAAGCATAATGTTGCCCAACAGGGAACTCCTTCAAGGTGCATATGTTCCCATGCAAGGCATGGAACTCCATCCTTGGCATCCATACATGCCAAAAGCCTCCATCCTTATGTACAATCCATCAAAGCATTGAAGTTCATGAATGGATAGCCTTGAGGTAATCTGTATTACATCATTCTTCCCTTCTTAAAAAGGATTCGTCCTCGAATCCATACCTTGCAAAACCATAGGAGAAGCAAACAAGACAAGATCATCCTAGCATGAGGGTTAGTATTAGCAATAACAATCTCCTCACCATGCCAAGGATGCACAAATTTAACATATAACCAAGCATAAAAAATATCAACAAAGGTTTTGTAACCCATCAAAGTAATAGATACTTGACCACTAAAGGAACCTAGACAAAGGGGTAGATCGTAGGAACCAATACAATTAACCAACTTCATATGTAAACCTTCATTTGTTCCACATTTAAACAAGCACAAGGCCGCCCTAATGTCAAGTAGAACATGAACACTCTGATTCTTAAGTGCGAAGGGACAAGGAGTGTCGACCCAAATTAAGATCCCATCGAATGCACTAGATAACTTCAATAGAGTAATCATTCCCAATTCATGAGCAGGTTCAAGTACAAAGGTATTCCCCACCCAAATTGGTAAACAAACCTCATTCAAGTACATTGGATCAAGTAATAACACCACGGAAGAATCATGCAAATGACATATGGTGTTACTATGACACTCAACACACTTAAAGGCGACACCGGGGTCAAATGGTAAAGAATTGCATAGGATCAAGTCAAGGAAACTCTCATTTGCCCAATTTATACCACTACTAACATGAAATATGCTACTCACACAACCATAAGTACCATCAGATGCAATTAGATAAAGTTGAGCCTTCGAATCCAAACTTTGTAAAGCCATATAGATTAGTAGGAAAGAGCTCATCCTCTCAGAATGATGGATAGTACAAAGGTAAACACTCAAAACATTTAATCGAGGAGTCTCAAACTCAAGGAACAACCAAACATCCTCTATTGTCATGGCTATTATGCCCATAAATCGAGAACAAGGACAATGGTTATTCTTCTCATCAACATGGTAATACCACCCAAAAGATGATACTCCAACCAGTTCAACTACCTTCAAGAATTCATTGGAATCAAAATGATAGAAGGTCCATAGTGTAGACCTCAATGATACTGTGATCCTCATGCAATGCACTTCTAATCCAACTAGGGATTTCATCATATGCAAAGAGATAGTAAAGGAAGGTACACACTTCACCTTCTCTTGGCAAATATATCCTACCCCCATATGATGCACAGTCAACAAGATCATGCTCAGAGTAAGAAATAGAAAAGGGGTCTACGGAGCTATCTTACCCCACAGTCAATGTAGGCCCTTCAAGTGGATGGTAAAACCTCCTAAGTTCTTCTGGAGATTGAGGCGTCGAGGAAGTCTGTGATAGAGACTCATATCGAGCCTCACTTTGAACAACTTGACTAGGTGGTGGTTGGCTGGTCCCTTCTTGTGCAGCCACATCTACTTGCTTACCTGTACTTTTACTCATTGTCGTAACTAGAATCCTTACTATGATAAAGCAATTCAAAAAATTTATACGATTCACCTACAACATTGGTTCTATCGCACGATCTAAGAAATGAAAGAGAAGAGACAACTCCTATATGTCTCGTAGCCACTTGTTTATAAATGTTGTGTAGAACACATCTATAAGCAAGACTCTACACAGACACAACTTTGTAGACTCCCTAGGATGACCTGCTATGACACAACTTTTATCATGCCTCAAATCCTATTAAGACGGACAGACACTTGATGCCCTAAAGGCCCGAGAGAACCAACATGTAACAGGTGCATACTATGCACATAACTATGAAATCCTAAAGATATGATAAGTTCACATAGGATGCCGTGTACAAACCAACATAAGTAGACCCAAAACTTATATACAAAACTTGGCCGCTGAGGCCACAACTTGTTAAGAGACAAGACACAACTGAACTATATACATTAGTCTACAAAGCCTCTAAAGGATAGAGAACCTTAGTTTAGGGTGGGACAAGGCCCCAACTTATCCTTAACTATCATACATCAACAAAATAAGTGCCAAAGACTCGGTAAGCCCCGAATCAACTTGGAGCTTTACCAATAGCAGTTGATTACCTGTGCTCCTACTAACGAGGTCTACTGGTTGTAATACCAGTGCCTGCAGCATGAAATGCAGCATCCCCATAAGGGACATCAGTACGGAAAATGTACTAAATATTTAAGGAAATAACATATGTAAAACTAGGCTCAAATGACATTAAGTATTCGTATGTAATGGCATACATAAGAATACGACCACCTTTGTTACACTTGTGGGATCATGTATGTTGCATTCCTTTCTTTACTCTTTTATGTGTTACGATCTTTGTAAGGCATGCGATACGAATGACCAGCAGATAAGTGGTAGAAGATGATGAACCATGCTAGACATTTTAACCCCTGGGATGTTGTCCTCATAATTACATAAATTGGAATCTGCCCATGCTAGGCTTTCGCCCTTGAGCTGCCACCCTTTTATACCACTAGGGATCAACCCATGATAGGCATTTTCCCTCGGCTGCCACCCATAAATATATAGAATGATTCTCTTAGATTATGTAATATTTGAGATTATTGTTTCGGTGGTCCTAATCATTTTTATATTTGAAACTACGGCCCAGTAGTAGCAGACATGGACATAATACTTCAAGGCAGTAACAATGACATAAGGAGCTATGTAACATCAATGCATTACTTGTGAGCTTAAATAGCACAATTAGTTCAATTGAGTAAGAGGATAATTCATCGAGCTTGCTTTTGCGAATACTATTTCTATACTCGCACATAGGAGGATAACTATACAAATGTAGAGTAATGAACATTTAATGAAGTAATTCTACACACTAAGGAGAGTGGGAAAAATTGTTAGTTATTTGGAGATCATATGTTGCCACTATGTTTTCTTTACTAGGAGTAGAATTTAGGAAATTCACTTCATTGATATTAATCGCAGGTATCAGATTTCATGCCAAAGAATATGGAATCAAATAGCTTTTATATACCTTGTTGTGTAATTCAGATATTACAAGGAATTAACCTCCTTCCTTTCAAATTATTAATCTACAATGAAATAAGTGAAACTAGCATTAGTAGCTAATCAACATATTTGGCTACTTAACCTCACAAAAATGGTAGCCCAGCAGCGGGCCCATAAATTATCATATCAAAGATGTTGGTCAATTACTTTTCCTCAAATTACATCCACATACCAACGTGGAATGAGTAGTAAGCCTACACAACATTCATTTTAGTGGTGTATCACCACACCCTCCTATATTTCCATATAAAATATTCACACATTTCCCCATAATCAACCCTGCAGTACCCACATATACATATAAAACAGCCCAAAATGTTCCTTATCATAGTAACCAATACTGAATTGACCACCCCTTGAGTTCTTAATAAGAACACACATGTAATTCCCTATCCAAATTCATGCATAAGGAGGACAAAAAAGGAGCAGTCACCTTACCTTAATTTATGCTACTTTCACTTTTAACTTGGAATATTCAAGAACTTCAACTTCCCTTCACACTTAAACCAACTAAGAGGAGAAAAGTATCTTAATAACCAAGGAAGTGAGCAGTAGCTTCTGGATATATTTTACCTTTATACTTGAGCATGAATAACTTTTTTTCGTTATCATCCATGGGAGAATTAAGATAAATCCATATGTTTTTTCACTTACCTTGTCTTCCAGAGATTAGGGTTTCTTCAAGAACACTAGAAGAACTTTAAGGCTGTTGTTGTAATCCTTAAGAGAAAAGAGAGAGAGAGAGAGCTGGAGTTAATTCTCAATATAGCATTTTAAAAATGGGTGAGAATAGCATCCAATATATCTTATATTGAACTTTTTTCACCTTTAAGATTATTCTATAGAATTTCCTTCTTTTTAGCTTCATTTTTAGCCACTAATTGGTCACGTAGGTCATACACCTGCTTATGTACATCAAGCTACTCAAAAGGTCAACTTACTAATTTCCTTAGATGGGCTTCACTTACATTGGGCCTTAGCAGATTTGGTTGCTGGGTTTTAATTCAATTTTAATTATATTTAACTTAATTTGGGCCTCAAGTGAGTCCATTAGTATAGGCCCAAATCTAATCCATAAACCTTGCCTTTTTTAACTAAATCCATATAGCTCAAGTAGGTGATGCACCTACTTAGCCCTTTGGAGTGGTCAATAAGTCAAAGTAGGTGATGCACCTACTTCTCACATACCTGCTTAGTTATGTCAAGCAAGCAACTCACTTATTTTATTCCATTTTCTAAATATTAATCTCTTTTTCTTTAACTTAACACTTAAATTTCAACTTTAAGCACAATTACCACCTTACTGTCTTGAGTTTAAATACTTCTGTTGGATTTATAACTTGCAGTACACATGCTGAAACGTGCAAGGCATCACATCACCTTCCGAGAGAGTTTAAACCAGAAGTAATCATATAAGAAACATGGTCCCTCACCTAAACTATAAGTTTAGGTAAAGTATCACAAGAATATAACAAGCATATGCGTAATACGGGTTGTTACATTGCCAAAACCTCCAAGGCCTAAGGCAAGTCGACGAGACCTCCTACGATATGTGGTCAAGAGTACGAGTCGTAGTGATGGTCATGGTCATGGAGGCAGTTTCTAGGCAAATTTTCCTTGCCTCCTTTGAGGTTAAGTGACCTTAACGTCCACTTTAACGTACCGTCTAGGGCACCACGGCTCATTGTGGTGCTCGTGGTCTTTGAGGTTGTAGCCTCCTAAAATTTTCACCACTCCCATAAAGATAAGTCGTGAAGTGGCTCGTGAAGGGGTGCCTTGGCTTGGCACCTTCTTTGACACACTATCTTGCCAACCACAGGTGGTACCACGACTCGTGATGGACACCATGGGTCGTTAAGACCCTCGTGGTGATGGTAGGCAGTGTCTAGATGGTGTTTCATGCACCCTAGGTTCCCACAATGCCAAGGCAAGACCAGGACACTTCTCACGATCCATGGTCAAGACCACGAGTCGTGATAAAGGTCATGGTTCCCAGGAACTGGCTAGGCCTTAATGCGATGCCTCACACATGCCTAAGGGACCTTCATGAGCCCTTTCATGGACCGTGGTCAAGACCACTGGTCGTAAAAGTGGTCGTGGTCCTTGGGCAGTGTATAGCCAAACGTGGGGCAGCCTTGGCCTTTAGCTTAGGCTTGCCTTTTTTGTCTTGGCGCTTGGCCTTGCACCCTAAACCAAAAATATGAAGGTCTTCTAAACTTAGGGGCCTAGTACGTACTTTAACATTTAACAACTAAACCCCTTAACTCTTGACAATAACTAATGCAATACGAATTACATAAATGACATTTACTAGAAGACAAGCTAAACACCTTCAATGGATGCAAGGTTTGTTTATGAAGATGGAGGTGCTCGATATGGTGTTGATGACAAGCAAGGACTTTCATGCCTTGAAGATTGCAGAAGGAAGCACCTTTTCGCGAGCAGGGCCCACTTGGCGCATCGCCCAAAGGCTTAGGCGATGATCCCAGCTCGCCTAATGGTCCAGAACGTGACCATGGTTGAAGATCATGCAAAGAATCTCGCCTACCTGTTCGGCATATCGCTCAACCCACTTGGCGACCCAACCCATCTCGCCCATTGTCATTCCGGGTCACTTTTGGCCCCTTTTATCTGAAACCTATAAATAGCTAGATAGGGTTCATTTTATACATAGATTATTTTGAATGTTAAAAGCTGAAAACTCTTGTTTGAGTGTTGAGAGCTTGGTAAATCTAGTGTTGCCATTTGCTAGAAACGTTGGTCGCTTTGGATATCGATTCCCTTGAGGTGAGTTAGGTGCTTATTGTAGGATCAACGAATCGAGATTATTGGGTTTAATATACCCTTTGGTTGGTTTTTGTTTCCTTTTTTTGTGTCTACCGATTTATCTTACTTTACGTCTTTGATTTCCGCTGTTTATTGTCATTTCTTTTGTGAGAATTGTATCATTTGGTATCTAAGCGAAGCCTAGCTTCGTTTCGATGAATCTAGTCTTGGGGTTTTGTTATAAAAAAAATCTGTTCATTTTCGCTTTTGAGATTTTTGCTGAAATGGGTTTCTTAGATCTGAGTCTTGTTTGAGTATCTAAGGTTGAAATAGTGTTCCCCAACTAAATTTGAGTCTTAGGCTGAGATTGGAAGACGTTTGGAGCCTTATTGAAGAATCCACCATTGAAGACTTGAAGAGGCTTGAAGAAGACAAAGTGGGTTTTGAAATCTAAAGGTTTTGGTGTTGAATTGAAGTTTAAAGAGTATTAGTTGTTGTTCCCCATATCAAGGTGTACCTTCACCTAAATTTTCATGAAATTCCGAGACAAAAATTTTAAGTGTTTTATTTTGGGTGATCATCTTGTTCTTGAAGTTCTTGAAGAACATTCAAACCTTCAAGGAAGGGAATCTTTGAAAAGAAGGTGTTTGATTCAAAAAGGGAAGAAAGATAAAGAGTAAAAGTTTTTATTAAGGAGGGAATTTACCTAAAAGGGTAAATACTAAAGGACAAGAGTAGAGGGGGACTACCTAAATTCAAATTTTCAGAAGTTTAAAGTTGCAGCAGTGATCCATTAGGTGAGCCCCGACTTAGCTCGCCTAACCCACTCGGTGACTTGCCCTTTGGGCAGGTTGTTCGTCGAAAGGGTTAGCAATTTGAGTGAGTTACTGAAATTTTCGGCGAGATCACCCTTGGTCGCTAAATCCATTCGGCGCATCGCTAAACTTCCACCCCTATTGCCGAGTTGCCTTGTCCATTTGCAGAGTTTGTGTAACGACTCGAGAGCACCCCCTAGTCGTAACACGGCGTACTCGACCTCACGGAGGTCTTATACAAGCCCTTAGCATATCATGAACATTAAAGCAAATGAAAATAGCGAAAAATTTAAAACTTTTGTTTACAATAGAAGTCTTCATAAAATAAGAGAGAGTCTATGACACTACGTCTCAAACCATCTATACCATTTAGAATAACATCTCTTTCATAACAACTTAGGGACACGACCCTTACATAATAATTACTAGGGACACGGCCCTTACACAAGTCTAAAGAAATAAAACATAAAGACATATTGACATAAGTGTACGAGGTAGGTTCATCCTCAAAACTATGAGGACTCCCGAAGTCTTCATTCCCAAGCTCCTTAGAAACCTAACTTCCATGCATAAGACATCACATCACAAAACCCTACACTTTGTAAAAATGTAGAAGAAATATGGGTTAGTACAACACACGTACTAAATATGGAAGCCATGCATAAAAACCATTAAAGCATGCTTAAAAGGGGACATTTAGTTGAAACCATGCTTTATGCACATTTTGAACATCATCTTGAAAGAGTTGGAGAATCACAAGTCACAAGCAATTCACATATAGTTTATTAAAGTACAAAGGATAAAAACATCACCATAAGCATAGTCTCTAAACATAATCTTAATACAATATTACTCATTACAAGACATACTACTCATGCATATTCAATCATTAAAACCATTACATCATAATATAATAACAACATAAGTAACCCTAGGTTCTACTTGTGCAATGCATAGGTAGGGTCCATAATCCTACCTACACTAAGTATTACCTTTGGATCACCATGCTCATACTTATCATACATTAGTCTTATCCATAGGTCATATACATAGTAAGGTGATATTCACAAACATTAGTTCATATCATACATCTTAGTCATAATTCAAATAGTCCATATCATAGGTAAACCATCTTCATAATGATCATACATAACATAACTTCAACATACATAAGTCATAATCATCATAATCATAAGAGAAACACTACTTCAACCATCCCTTAGGATCCCACAAGTGCAATGTGCAAGAGAAGTCCCATACCCTCTCTTACACTATGTAGAAACCCTTAAGAAAGCCCTAGTAAGAGTTCACACCTTCATTTACTTTTACTTTTACTTTTACATTAGAGAAATATTGCAATAACCGACATAGACCATGAGAGCTACATGGAATCCGGTGTGAAACTCCCACACCGAAAAGAGAGGGTTAACACTTGCCTAAGGTGTAACCATTTGTACATAGCTATCTAGGTGGATCCACTAAGCTAGAGTCCTATGTGGGCACATAGTTAAGGGTCAAGGAGATTGCTTCTTGAAACCCTAACTTACTACACGTGGGGGTTTCCATCTCATGAAACAAGGCATACCGTGGGTAATCCGGACTTGCTAAACGTGAGGAAACCCATGTGGGGAGCCAGACTTACTAAACGTGAGACCCCCATCTCATTTACATGCCCTTTCGGTGCTAAGCATCAAATTCCCTTTTGTAATCATCTTTAGTCATCATATAAGTTCACATTAGCCTTTACTAGACTCTTATGTAAACATCTTACCATAATAGCTCATATGTATTCATAAGTGAGTAACAATCCTTTCACTTTAGGAACACTTAGCAAGTGAGTAAACCTTTCACTTTACATTATACTATGATCATGAGAACTACCTTTCATTCATATAGCAATCATACAATAACATACATGCATACCTCCTAGCATACATAGTTATATCTTCATGGTCATGTACACTTCATGCATAATAGTATGTAAAGGTGCATATGAGAATTAACCTTGCAATTGACACCATAGACATATCATATTCATATTTATGCATGGTGTGTGTGTGTGCATGATTGTCATCACAATGGCACAACAACAACAAAATTAACTTCATAGACACCTCCCTTGTAAAAGGGGGGGGCGGTCATAACATATACATAATATCCCAACTCATGCACAATTCACATATATTGCATTTAAGGATCTTAGATCATGTAGGTCACATATCTAATATTCATCATTCAAGTACATCATTCATGGCATGTATCATTTGGGGATTATGTGGGTAGGGTCCTTCCACAAGAGAACCTCATAAAATTCAACATATAGACCATACCATGTTCAAAACATCTCATTCATATTCATAATGTATCATACCTAGTCATAACTAGGGTTGTAGGGAAGAGGGATCTTGTCTCAACACTACAATTCATACTAACAAGTAAACACCTCCACCATAAGTGGATCAAACCATTCATTCAAAGGATATATAATAAGTAAACATCTCCCCCACAAGTGGATCAAAAATTCAATAGAAGGCTACTTACCAATTGAAAACCTTCATTCATAGTCATCAAGGCTTTCTTCAAGATTCAACCCTATCTTCTTGACATTCATACATCATATAGGATAACCTCATAATCTAATAATGAATTTCATAATAACATAGTAGATTCTCATCCTTCAATCATCATTCAACACAAGCTAGGTTTAAGAATTGAGAAAGAAAAGGGAAATCATGGGTCTTGTGGGGAATTGTTCAAAAACCATAAGTATTACATGAATTCATCCATAAACATTCATATATAATCATAAATAACCATTATATATCAATGGAATCGATTTTAGAAAGAGACCCACGAATTTGATTGAAAACCTAGAAATTGGGGATCATTGAAAACTTAGTTGAAAGGGCTTCTTGGTGATAGCTAACCAAGAATAAAGGACTCCCATACCGTAGTCTTAGAATACCACAAATTTCATGATGAAAGCCTTCCATCTCCTAGCCCTAGCTGATCTCCTTCTATGTTCTTCAATGGAGGTTTTTGAGAGAGAAGATTTTTGGGAGGAAAAAGGAGTTGGGAGCTTTTATTTGGGTCTTTAAGTAATTGATTTAATTGGGTGAGTTTTGGGGTTAAAATGACTTAAATAGGGGTCCTAGGCTTGGGGAAAATGAGATATACTTGAGTTAAAACAATTGGGAAAAGACCCAATAAGTTACTTGCTGGAAACTGCCGAAATGGCATCACTGAAGCCTTCACGGACCGTGATCATCACCACGGACCGTGAAACGGGTCGTGAAGATTTTCAGCCTGACAGTGCTTCACTATTTCAGGCATAACTTTTTACTCCGAGATCGGAATAGGGAAAACTCAGTGGAGCTGGAAAGAGGACTCAGAGACCTTTAATTCTATAGGCTATGACACACATAATTCGTTTTGAACTAAGAGATATGACCATTTGAAGTTGACCCTATACTCTAAGTCTAATGAAGAGCCCTTCATGTGAGGCTCCACGAGCCGTGGTGCCTTTCGTGGTCATGATATAGTATCTAGGAAACCTTCCCCTTAAGCCCTAAAAATTTAAGGCACCACCACGAGGTTTCCCACGAGCCGTGGTCATCACCACGAGCCGTGAAGTGGCTCGTGTGTTGGGGCTGTTTTTGGGCAGCCTTTGTTTAGCCACTGCCTAGCCTACCACGAGCCGTGGTCCTCACCATGAGCCATGGTGGTGGTCGTGGAATGTGAGGCAGTGTCCATGAAAGAGTGGACTGCCCTAGTCCTCTTCCTTGGCTTTAACCCTCAAATTTAGCCCTTGCTTAGTCTACTAGTTTCCGGACGTCATGGTCATTTCTTGACGTTTGACCTCTAAAGTCACCAAACTAACTTCAATAGCCATTTTTCATCATTTAAACATGTTTCCAACCATAAACTAACATGTGAGGCTCTAGGTCAACCTACTAGATTATGTCAAGCCTTAGCTAGGTCTTACTAGCTTCGTACAGGGCGTTACAGTTTGACGAGTCCATCTTCAAGTTGGCGAGCTGAACATCAACTTAGGTGAAGAAAACAGGTCTTTCGGTGATCGGAAACTCAATTTATTCCTAATCTCAGGTTCTAACTTTTTGTTTCATTATTTTTGACTCGCAAACGTTCTGAAGAATCCTAAACCAATTTTCAACTCGTAATTACTCTACTTGTTGGCTATTGGTTCTTGAATTCACTTCTTTGCTTGTACCTTTTCTTTTCGTGCTTTTCTCATTTTTACTTTGTAGTTAATTCTTGATTCAAGTCCGTTTGTTTCAATTGAGTTATCCGTTCTTCTTAAGAACAAGAATATATTCTAACCAAGAGCAGAAATTGGTACCTAGTGACCAACGGAGTACAAACAATTGTCAACATTAGCCGCACCAATTGAGAGGCAATTAAAGGTGTGTGAACAAGAGTGTTTGTGAGTTCTCTACTAACCTAACATTGTTTGCTGTTTGTGAGTTGTCTTATTGCAGGTACAAGGGAAGTAGGAGGAGAAACTCAAGCACCAATTGGAGAAATTACTTTAGCAACTTTGTTGGAAGTGTTGAACAACATGAGAGGTGATATACCAGGGATGGATGGTAGGCTTTCTACTGTGGAAGGTAGAGTCAACTTCAATGACTCCACACCACAAGCTACCTTTCGTTCTCCTACAAGTGGGCATGATCACACTAATTCTACTACTCTCACCCCGGGAACCCTCCACCATTCTTTGGACCCAATTTTCAATCAATTGGGTTCAAATAGCCAAAGTTCCAATCAACCGTTCCATTTTCCGCTTAGTCAAGATGCTCCAAAAATTCAAAGCCATCCATACCAAACACCACTTAACAAAAATATTCCCTACCAAATACTACAACCACAATCAAATCCTGTTAATGAAGTGAGGAATGACGAAGATCAAGGAGGTTATGAAGGTGAAGGTGAAGAAGCGCCATGGAATGAGTCACGAAGAAATCGACCAAGAGGTCAGGCCTTGCAAGAAAGACCAAGAGGTAGATTGGGTCCAATGCCATTTGATAGGAGACAACGTGGGAACCACCCTCAAAGTGGGAATCAATGGGAAGTCAATTGCAATCATGAAGTTGGCCAAGAAGCTAGAGAAGAACCTGGTAATCGCTATCAAGGAGGGCATCAAAGGGGATACAATTACAATGACCAAGGTGTCCATGGACGTCGAGATGTTGGGATTAACTCTATCAAAACGACTCTTCCAACATTCAAAGGGAAATGCAATCCCAATGCTTACTTAGAATTTGAGTCGCAATGTAACCAGATTTTCAATGTCATTGAATTGGCGGAAGTCTAAAGTAGTTGCTATGCTATCGCCCAATTTGAAGGGTATGCTGTCACATGGTGGGAATATATGAAGAGGTATCACTTAGTTTTCAAAGAAGGTCATCCTCCACCGTGGCCCGAATTGAAAAAGTTGATGAGAGCTAAGTATGGGTCGGAAAGATACCGCCAAAGATTACTTGCCAAATTGTATAACTTGAGGCAAGGAAGCAAAAGTGTTGAAGCGTATCATGACGAGTTCCAAAATATAGTCATAAAGTTGGAATATAGACAAATTGAAGAGCATGACGTGATTCGCTTCAAGGTAGGGTTTAACAAAGAGATTTCTTCTAAGATGACCCTTCATAGGTTTGCTACTTTGAATGATGCCTTTGAGTACGTCCATGAGATAGAGTTATAATTCAAGGAGGAGAAGGTGGCTAAGTACAAGACTTCTACTTCCAATTCTTGGAGCAAGAACAAAGTGGTAGTTCAAACATCATCGAGTTGGAGCAAGGGTGCGGATGTCAAGAAGACTTATGAGAAGAAGCCCTTCAAAGGGAACACTCAAAAGTATGCGCCAAGAAAAAAGGGTAGCAATGACCCAACCAAATTGCTTAAAGGTATACAATGCCACAAATGTATGGGATGGGGTCATATTATGCGTGAGTGTCCAAATCAATTGAATGGTCTAATGCAAGGCGGCAAAATCTATCTTAGTGCGGAGGAGGAGTCAACATGTGATTGTGAAGAAGGCCCTCAAGAAGATGATGAATTTAAAGATGGGGAAGATGAGGAACCATACCTTTGTGTCAAAGAAAGAGAGAGTGTAGCTCCTCTATATGTGGTAAGATGAGCAATGGTTAGTAAGGCCTTAGATGATCCGAGTCAAAGAGAGAATTTATTTCACTCCAAGTGCTTCATCAAGGATAATGTGTGTTCCTTAGTCATTGATAGCGGGAGTTGTGCAAATGTTGCTAGCTTTGCATTAGTGGAATTCTTGAAACAACCTACCAATAAGCAAGCTACACCTTACAAACTTCAATTGTTGAGTGAGTGTGGAGAATTGAGAGTGCATCAATAAGTGATGATCAAGTTTAAGATTGGGAAGTATCAAGATGAGGTTCTATATGATGTGGTCCCAATTCAAGCTTGTCATGTGCTACTCGGGATACCTTGGCAACATGATCGTTCAACCAAACATGATGGGAGAACCAACAAGTATTCACTTGTATTAAATGATCATAAATATGTTATTCATGTCCCCCTCTCAAGTTAATGATATATATCAAATAATGAATGAGTCGAGGGAAAGGATGAAGTATGAAGAGGAACATGTGGAGACCGAGAGCGAAGAAGAGGAGGAAAGGAGGAAGTTGAAAGGAAAGGCCCAAGTTTTGTTGGCTAATTACAAAGAGATAAGGGAGGAAATTGAGTCTGAAAGTTCTTTGATCCTTATCACACATAGGGATCATGTACTACAAACTAACCAATCTCATTTTTCCCTTCCCAATTATGTTTCCTTTCTTTTGCAGGATTATGAGGATGTCTTCCCAAAGGAGCTTCTAAGTGAATTGCCCCCTCTTCGGGGAATTGAGCACCAAATTGATTTTGTGCCGATATCACAATTGCCAAACAAGACGGCGTATCGAAGCAATCCGGAGGACACCAAGGAGCTACAACAGCAAGATGAGGAACTCCTCAACAAAGGTTTTGTGAAGGAGAGCATGAGCCGATGAGCTGTTTCATTTCTATTGGCTTCGAGGAAAGATAGAACATGGCGCATGTGTGTTAATTTCTGAGCTATCAACAAAATTACGGTAAAGTATCGTCATCCTATTCCTAGGTAAGATGATATGCTTGGTGAATCAAATTGCTCTTGTGTGTTTTCCAAGATTGATCTTAGGAGTGGTTATCATCAAATCCGGATGAACCTTGGTGATGAATGGATGACCACATTCAAGACCGAATTTGGTCTATATGAATGGTTGGTGATGACCTTTTGTCTCACTAATGCTCCTAGTACCTTTATGCGTCTTATGAATCATGTGAAGAAACCCTTTATAGGGAAATTTGTGATTGTCTATTTTGATGATATTTTAATTTATAGCAAGACCATGAATGATCATGTTGAACATTTGATATGTGTGCTTGATGTGCTTAGGAAGGAACAACTTTATGCTAATTTTGTTAAGTGTTCATTTTATGTTGATGAAGTTGTCTTCTTTTGTTTTGTTGTGAGTTCAAGAGGGGTTGAAGTTGATGAGTCAAAAATTAAGGCAACTAAGAATTGGCCAATTCGGAAATTCATAAGCGATGTTAGAAGCTTTCATGGGTTGCCTAGTTTTTATAGACGATTTGTCAAAGGTTTTAGTACCATAGCAGCCTCATTGACCGAGGCAATCCGAAAGGATAAACCTTTTAAGTGGGGAGAGGAACAAGGCAAATCTTTTGAGGCTTTAAAATCTATGCTTAGTTCCGCTCTTTTGTTGCAATTACATGATTTTGATAAAATATTTTAAGTGGAATGTGATGCTAGTAAAGTAGGCAATGGAGCCGTCTTAATGCAAGACCAAAACCCCATTGCTTACTTTAGTGAAAAGCTAAAAGGTGCTACTTTTAATTATTCCACTTATTATCTTAAATTGTATGGCTTGATTAGGGCTTTGGGTAATTGGAAACATTACTTGTGGCCCAAGGAATTTGTCATTAGGACTGATCATGAGTCCCTAAAGCGTATTCGGGCCAAAGGAAATTTGAACAAGAGCCACACCAAATGGATTGAATTCCTTTAAAATTTCCCTTATGTAATTCAATACAAAAAGGGAAAGGAAAATGTGGTGGCCGATGCCTTGTCTAGAAAAAACGTGTTGATAAATTCCTTGTCCTCCAAATTGATTGGCTTTGAATATTTGAAGGCATTGTATCCCAAGGATCCTGTGTTTGGTCAAATCATCAAAGATTGTGAGGAATGGGAGAGGAAAAGGTTGATGAGGGATAAGTCTTCTACCCCGTATTCCAAGTTTGATGGTTTCTTGTTCAAAGGCTAGAGACTTTGTGTGCATATGAGCTCTTCGAGAGAACTATTTGTGAGGGAGGCACACAATGGAGGTTTAATGGGTCATTTTGGTATTGAGAAAACTAGGGGAATTATTGAGGAACAATTCTATTGGCCTAAAATGCATAAAGATGTTGTTCGAATTTGGGGTCAATGTGTTGAATGTCGACGTGCTAAGTCACGCCTCTTTCCCCATGGTTTATACCAGTCCCCACTCCCCAAACACCTTGGCTCGATATTTCAATGGACTTTGTTTTGGGTATGCCGAGGACCAAAAGAGATATAGATAGCATCTTTGTTGCTGTTAATCGATTTTCAAAGATGGCTCATTTCATTCTATGTCATAAATGTGATGATGCTTCCAACGTAGTGTCTTTGTTTGTTCAGCATGTTGTTAAGTTGCATGGCATTCCTCAAACCATTGTAAGTGATATGGATCCGAAATTCCTTAGTCAGGTTTGGAAGAAATTGTGGGGTAGACTTGGTACAAAGTTGTTGTTCTCAACTTCCTGTCACCCACAAACTGATGTCCAAACTGAGGTTGTGAATAGGACCTTGGGTTCTATGCCTCGTGCCGTTGTGCATGGAAGGTTGGCCTCGTGGGAGGAACATTTGCCTTTAGTTGAGTTTGTATATAATCGAGTTATTCATAACACTATTGGCATGTCTCCATTTGAAGTGGTTTATGGTTTTAACACCCTAACCCCTTTAGATCTTACTCGTATTTCTCAGGATGTTGTGTTAAGCTTAGATAAGAATAAGATAGCTGAAGCTATGAAAAATCTTCATGAAAAGGTGCGGTTGCGCTTGGAGAAGAAGAACCAACAAGCAGCAAAAAGGGCCAACAAAGGACGCAAGCGGTTAGTGTTTGAACCGGGTGATTGGGTGTGGGTACACTTTCGCAAGGAGTGATTTCCTACTAATCGCAAGACAAAGCTGATGCCGAGAGGTGATGGACCATTTCCAGTGCTTGAGAGGCTCAACAACAATGCCTCCAAGGTTGCCCTACATCCGGAGTATCAAGTACACAACACTTTCAATGTGTGCGACATGTCACCTTTCCCAACCGTTGATGATGATGATCCATCAAATTTGAGGACAAATTCATTTCAAGAAGGAGAGAATGATGCAATACGGATTACATCAAGGCCATTTACTAGAAGCCAAGCTCAAGACCTTCAAAGGATACAAGGTTTATTTACGAAGATGGAGGTGCTCGAGATGGTGAGTCTTCTTTGGAGTTTCCAAGGGTAGATTAGTGTTCCCTAACCTATTTTGAGTCTAGGGCTGAGATTTGAAAGGGTTTGATTCACTATTAAAGAAACCACCATTGGAGGTTGAAGAAGCTTTGAAGAAGACAAGTGAGTTTTGAAATCTGGAAGTTTTGGCATGGAATTGTGTGCTAAAAAGTATTGGGGTTTGTTCCCTATATCTAAGAGAGCTTGTATCTCGAATTTCATGAAATTCCAAGTTAAAAATCTTCGGGGTTTATTTTTGGGTCTTCATAGTTGTTCTTGAAAAACTTTCAAATCTTCAAGAAGGAGAAAAAGTTTGATCCAAAAAGCAAGAGAGAGAAAGTTCAAAAGAGTTTGTATAAAGGGAATTTACCTAAAATGGGTAAATACTAAAGAACAAATGAAGTGGGGACCGCCAAGGTTCAATTTTCATAATCTTACAATTGCAGCTTGAAGAATTTGGGAAAATTCCGACTCTGATTGCCCATTCCACTGGTCATCTCACCCTTTGGCCCACTAGGTCTCCGAGTTGGACCTCATTTTGGTGAAGACACTGGAAATTTCGGCGAGCTGAGCCCTAGTCGTCGAATCCATTCGGCGCATAACCGAACTTCCACCTAGATCACCGAGTTGCCTTGGTAGATTGTCGAGTTTGGCTAGCCTATTTTCAAGTTGTCGAGCTGAACTTCACGTTATGCAAAGAAAACAGTGCATTTGGTGATTTGAAGCTTATGTTACGACCCTTTCTTCTCAGGTCCTAATTCTTAGTTTCTTTTTCTTTTGATTATCGTTCTTCATCAAGAATCTTAAACAGATTTTCAACTCATAACTACTCTAGGTGTCAACTATTGGTTCTTGAATTCACTTCTTGTTTGTTCTTTTCTTTTTGTTTTTTTATCCGCTTTACTTCATAGTAACCTCTTCATTCAGGTCTATTTGATTTAATCTTGTTGTCCATTTTTCTTTAAACAAAAATCCACTCCGGCCAAGAGTAGAAATTAAGACCTTGTGATCAATCCAGTATAAGAAATCTTCAACGTTAGCCGTGCTAATTTGACAGGCAAACAGGAGTGATTGTGAGATCATTTAACGTAATGTGCTATTTTATTGAGGTGTCTTACTTGTTAGGTTCCATGGCCACCGAAAGTGAGACACTCCCACTTAAGGGAAAGGTTACCTAGGAATTCGTAATAGAGGTAATTGCTGATGTGAGTTGGAGAATGGCGAACATAAAAGAGCGAATGGCCTCCGTGGAGGGTAGGCTGTCAGGAACGAACGTGAGGTTGAACACCCCTTCGAATAGGGTGCCACAATCTCAACCTAACCTATTGTTTATCCTTCACTATGTAAGGATTCTTATGTAGGTACAAGCGTAATGACGGGAGGAACACAAGTTCCAGCTAAAGAGCCTACAATTAAAGGTGTGATGGATGCACTAATGGGATGTTCCAACATCCAAGGTAAAGAAGATCTTTCTTGCAGGTGTCAAGGTAAAACAGCTAAACTTAGCACTTTTACCATTACAAATGAACAAAGTATGAATGTGAGCCAATTGTTTCTTTACCATATGTTGATAATGTGCTTGTCGAGAATGTGGATACACTAGTTGATCCTATAGATGACCAAATTGATTTTTCTAGTAGGATCGATTTGTGTCGACCTAGTGTAGAAACCTATTCTTTGAATTATAGTTTATTATCTTGTGATAATTGTGTTGATCAACTTGCTTGTGAGCGTAGTTCACTGGTTGAGGGTCCTTGTAATGTGATTAAGGAACCTCAAGTTAGTGGTACTAATGATAATGTTGATCAATTGAATGGGAGCGACACTATCAACATGTCTTTTGTGGAAGATCGGATTGCTTGCTTTGCTCATAGAGATCATGCGCTTGAAAATGCTTCGTAAACTAATATGTGCCTTTTTTAGGGTGAACTTGCATGTTTTAATTCTTCCCTAGAGGTTGATCAATCCCTCTTTAAGTACAATATCTTATTTAAAGATGATGTAATCACTCCTAGTGATGTACCTAGTGGTGTGAATCTTGAGAACAATATAGTTCTTGATAACTATACATACTATAGTACCCCACTATGGTGTGAGGCTTTCCCTCCCAAAGATGGAAAGCTCTTCTTGGAAGATGAGAGTAATCTTGTAGGGAAGAAATGTGATGAGGAGTAAGGTGGTGTTGGTTTACCTATTACTTCTTCTTCTTGGTGTGTTTCACTCCTTGATAGTATGACCAATGCTTTTGAGCCTATTGGTAGTCATACTCATAAAAACACCGAAGAGGATGCGCATGCGGTTAAGTGGAATATGTTGTTGGGAGTAACGAGTGGCCACCTAATAAACAGAGGTGCACTTGTTCCAAGTTGTTGGAAAACCTTTCAATTTGACCCCGGTAGTGAGCTGAGTTGTGGAATTCATGTCGGATTGCCTGGTCAAAATGGAAGGCATAAGGTGGGCGACATTATTGATTCCTTTCCTTATGCAGGAAATCTCTTCTTGAAGTTTTGCCATCCACTTGAAGAGCATACATTGTGTGTGGGAAAGGATAGCTTCGTAGACCCTTTTTTTATTTCTTACCCTAAGCATGATCTTGTTGGATGTGCATCTTATAGGGGTAGGAGATATTTGCCAAGAGAAGGTAAAGTTTGGACCTTCCCTTACTATCTCTTTCCATATGATGAGATCCCTAGTTGGATTAGTAGTACATTGCATTTGGATCAGGGTATCCTTGATGTCTACACTTGTTGGTATGACCCTGTTCTGTGGACTTTCTATCCTTTTGATCCCGCTGAATGCATGAAGCCATTTGAAGGAGTGGAAGTATCATCTTTTAGGTGGTATTACAATGTTGTTAAGAAGAATAATCATAGTCCTTGTTCTCCATCTGTGGTCTTGATAGCCATGACAATAGAGGATGTTTGGTTGTTCATTGGGTTTGAGTCTCCTTGATTAAATGTTTTAAGTGCTAACCTTTGGACTATCCATCATACTAAGAGGATATGCTTCTTGCTTGTGATCTATGTGATTTTACAAGGTTTGGATTCGATGATTCAATTTTACCTACTTTATATAAGGGAGGCCTTGTGCTTGATGGGATGTGAAACCAATGAGGGTTTACATATGAATTTGTTTGTGTATTAGTTCCTCAGCTCTACCCCTTAGTCAGTGTCTCTTACTTAGCCAAGTGTCTATTACGTTGATGGGTTGCAAACCCTTTGTTGCTACTTGTAATGCTTGGTTATATGTTAAATTTGTGCATCTTTGGCATGGTGATGAAATTGTTATTGCTAACGCTAACCCTTATGCCATGAGGATCTTGTTCTTGTTTGCTTCCCTTATAGTTTTGCAAGGTATGGATTCGAGGATCAATCCTTTTCAAGAAGGGGTGAATGATGCAATACAGATTGCCTCAAGGCTATCCATTCAAAAACATCAACATATTGATAGATCGTTCACAAGAATGGAGGCTCTTGGGCATGTATGGATGACGAGAAGGGCGTTCCATGCCTTGCATGGGAACATATGCACCTTGAAGGAGCTCACAGTTGGTCGACACCATGCTTGGATGATAGCTTGGAGCGTGGGAGGCCTAACGAAACAAGGAGGAGCAAGTGGAGATGTTGTTCCATTTGGCAAGCTGACCTCCACAACGGCGACTCGCCAAACATCCTTGGCGAGGGTTCCAAGATCGCCAACTGGCCCAAGGAGCTAAGAAGTGGAAAGCTGCTTCTTAAGAGAGCTGAAGACCAATGCCGCACCACCAAATGGATTGGGAGATGGTCCCCAAACCGCCCAAAGTTCCAGTAGCTCCCCAGCCAAGGCAAGGAGTAGGATTCCTCACCGAGTACATTGCGCGCATTGCCGAGCCATTTGGTAAGCCTAACTTAGCTTGCCCTTGGGCCCATTTCAGGTTGCTTTTGGGACCATCTATGTAATAATGCCTAACACTATAAATAGGTGTCTTAGGGTTCTTTTAGTTAAAACTGATTTTGATTATTGTGGTTGTAAACCTAAACTCCTTGTGTGAGTGTTTGAAAGTTTGGTAAATCTTTTGTTGATTCTTGTTTAGAAATGGGGGTTGCTTGGGATATCGATACCCTTGAGGTCTTCGTAAGAGTTAGATGCTTCTGGTTGGATTAATGAAGTGAGGTCTTTGGGTTTAATATACCCTTAGGTTGTTCTTTGTTTCCTCTTTTTGTGTCTATCTATTTATCCTTTACTTTCTTGTATTTGATTTCCGTTGGTTTGCTAATTCTTCTTGTGAGAATCGTATTATTCCCTCTCTTTAAATTTAGAACACTATGAGGTACTCTATTAAGCACATCTAAATTAATTATTAGGTTGAACCCTAGGAGATACTCCTTTTAGTATGTCTAAGTTCCTCCTTCATATGGACCCTATGAAATACTACCTTAAGAATGTCTAAGTCCACTTACATTCATGAACACTAGGAGGTACTTCATTTAGTAAGTCTTAGTTCATTTATGCTTTTAGAACACTATGAGATACTTCTTTAAGAATGTGTTAGTTCATTGGATTTGGAGATTGCTACTAGAAACCCTAACTCAACTATGTGAACGCTTACATCTCATGAGACCTAACTTTGGAAAAACCCACACTTTACTATGTAAGACTTCCCCCTTTAACTTGGATAGTCCTCATATCAACTAGGTGTGGTTCTCCTTTCTACTTGGAGCCCAGACCCTACCTTGTGTGACACTCCATCTCACCTTCAATATCCACATGAGGCTAAGCATACACCTCAAGATTTGCTTGTTAAGCCTTGCTTAACACTCATAACTCATGGAAGGATGTCGTTGACAACCAATCCATATTCAAGTGATTTTATCACTTCTTACTTTCAAGCATACAAAAGGTAGTTTAGGTGAGTATAGGCCTTTCACCATAATCCAACATATTAGACTTTTATCCCCTTTTAGACTTTACACTCAAAGAATTTATATCAACAGTTGATCACATTAGCTTCACCCTAAAGCCTTAGCTTATCATGATCACAACCTTACTCTCAAGGTTTCTTTCCTAATCTATTCTTTATACCTAGATTTCAAGGTATTTTGATTACTTCATTCCTTCCTAGGTGATTCTAGCATTAATTGATCATAAAGGTTCAATTATAACTTTACTAGTCAAGATCAATCACATTAAACAAGGTCTAGTTCAATTCATATTTATATGATCCGAATTTTGACTGAATACTACTCATGACATTCATTTAGGAAGATTACTCATGAACCTTCAATTTAACCTCTAATGGCATCAACCCACAAGACAAGTGACTCATCAAGAAAATTAGGGTTAATCATAGAATTCATATTATTTCTTCATAAGATCACAATTAAAGGTTAAATCAACCATAAATAAGTATTATCCAACCCTTCGAAATCATACATCAGTATTGCACTTCATTCCTCAGTGGTGGAACCAACCAAGATGTATGTCGTCCGACCCGACCTCAGACTCTTTCTTCCCCACCTACACAAGTGGTTTTTTAACCCAAATTAGGAAAAGTTATGTTAGGTTCTAAGTAGCAATCGACGAACTTTATACCCACACATTCGAAGTAACCCTAGCTTAGCCTAGGTTCTTCTTAAATAATTAGGGGATTACTACGGGGGCTCTATGGGGAGAAGAACCCATAAATGAAAATATAAACATATCTCAATCAATGCCCTAGCACAAGCCTTCAACAATGGTGCCTTTGTTCTTGACCTTTGCCTCAAGTTGTAGTTTCTTCTTCAATGGGGGTCTTCCTAGAGAGAAAAATATTTTAGAGAAGAGTGATTTGGGGTTTTGATTTGGGTCTTCTGTTAAACTGCATTAATGTTGGGGGTTAATGACTTAAAATATTCCAAATAGGTGAATAAAAGACATATAAAACGACCCTATTAATAATCTAAATGATTTGGAATTTACTAAACTACCCTTGAGTAGGAAGCCATGGTGCCAGGCACCACGCCCCTCTTCACGAGCCGTCAAGGGAACCACGGCCCGTGGTAATTCCCATGGTCCCTTGATCAGTGGCTCCCCTCAACTTTCCAAGCTCCCACACCACTAAGGAATGACCACGAGCCTTCCCACTGGTTGTGGTGATGACCACATGTAGTGAAGTGGTTCGTGGTCCATTAGACAGTAGCCAACCTTCAAGCCTTAAACTCCCACAAGGCTTAAGGGGTCTTCACGGACCGTGGTAAAGACCACTGGTCATGAAAGTGGTCGTGGACCCTGGGGCAGTTCTTTGCCAAGGTTAGGCAGCCTTTGCCTTTGGCTTAAGCTTTGCCCCTTTTGCTTGGACTTTTCCCTTGCACCACTATATAAAACTTTAGGTAACCTTCTAAATTGTGGGGTCTAACGCGTACCTTGACGTTCAAGCACTAACCCTCTCATTCTACGCACGAAAAGTCTCATATACGACTTTATTCCTCATACATCAAATTGTAGAAGCCTAGCTTAAGGCCCTAGTTTAGTCAACTAGTTTCCGGGGTGTTACTCCTAATACAAAGAAATCGAAATTAAAAACATTATCTCACATGGCACTCTATTCTAGTAATAGATATGCCTTATCCTATCTGAAAATAGTAAACCATTATCCGGACTTACTATCTTTATCTAATATAATAAAAGACAACAAAAAACAAATAAAGCAAACTAAATTGTTTGAATGTGACAGCACGTGCAAGCTGGTGGATGAGCAGGTTGTAGAATACTCCAAGCAGGTGTGTAAGTTACTTGTAGACATCTCTCAAGCGTGTGGATACGCTACTTGTATGAAACATCAAAGTAGGTGGATAAGATACTTGTAGGAAGCTTGCAAGCATGTGGATAAGCAGCTTAATGGCAAAGTTTTCTAGGAAGTCTTCTGACGAACATTGCTAGGAAGTTTAACAGTAATTTTTGGTTGGTAAGTTGTAATTTATTGCACATGTCATCGGGCGTCATTCGATTATGCAGAGGTTTAAGGTGTTGAAGGTGGGCTTGAATATCCTTCTTCTATCAACCAATCGAAACCATGTTTCTTCTTGTACAACTCCTTCTTTTCGAGGCTTCATTTGGTTGATCTAGTGAAGTACCTATTTCCCTTGGTCCTGCCACATTGTAATCCCATATTTGTAAAGGAACGTTCAGTCTTACGCTAGTAATGGCCTGAGTAACTTTATCTCTTGTTATTTCATATGGGACTTGATATTCTTTCGCAGCTTGTCTGAATTTTTTGCAGTGGGGATGGTTTTCTGTGTAGTTCCATCAAGCACATTCTTTAGACCATATTTCATTTGGGATACATTGATTTTGCTGGATGATAAATTGTTGAGCTTCGTGATATTCATCTTCCAAGAACAAAATAGAGACGAGAAACTTCCAATAGAAGGAAATTTCTGGTCTAGCTTGGACCTAATTGTTGGTAATCTTAACGTCACGGTGTAACATAAATATGTTAACCAAGTAGGAATTTTTGAAGATATGAACCCACCAACTTCGTGGTCGGAACCACAGTAGAAACTTTTGTAGGGCTGGTTGGATTCTCTCTAAATCCCTAAATAAGTTGCACTTGAACTCTATAAAAATGTAATATTGGTTACATAAGTACCAAAATAACCATAGGAGTTCTTGGGGAAAATCATCTACCAATAAAATGAACACATGCAAATATGGATACTCCGGGTGGACTCCAAAAGGCGTGAGGGTAGATCCTCAATACTTCCTGAAAACCTAGAGTTCATAATATGTCCTTCCTTATATCATAATTGACGGATCAAAGGGGTCCCCAAATTGTGTGAATATTCTGGTGGATACTCCACCTTCTCATCTAGGTTGATCCTTGGCTTTTTATACATAAAGGCAGTGTTGGTGGGGTTTCCTATACTTTCTTCATCACCGGATATTTGGAATAATTTCGACATTGAAGTATATTGCTTGAACTTTTGTCTGAAATCTATTTCGTTAATTCTTATCTCAAGTCAATCCTTGAGTTGTGTGTAAATGTCCAACCCAATGATGAGGTCTCTTCCTAGAACATCTGAACCAAGGAGTTTGGTTCGAAAATGTAACCCAAGGAAGAACTCAGTTACGACCGGATGTTTTGTAGTCAACTTGATCGTAAGGATTTCCTTTGATGGTGTACTAAAATTCAGGAAATAATAAATCCATTGGCCATCAGTTAGAATTGTTGGGTGAATAATAGATAACGCGTCTCCTGTATCCATAAGCGCAATGACTTGCCCTGCCTTATCCCTTTTTGAACTGTAGATAGCCAATTGAACATCAGGTGTATCGACTTCTCAAGGGAAGCTAACAATCTCTTCTTTTGTAATGGATATATGATACATGTTGTGGCCTAGATTATCATTAATATCGGTATGATCACCAGCCATCTCATATACATCTATTGAGAAAAGAGTTCCACCCATCGGTTCATCCTCGAGTGAAAATACTGATTCACGGTCGTCATTTCTGCTTATATATAATCTGGTATGATCGGCTATGTCATCAAAGAGTTGGAGGGTCTTGGCAGATCTTTTAGATTGTGGGAAATTCTTCGCAAAGTGTCTAGGCTTGTAGCAAATAAAGCAACAATCATTTTTCCTGTAATTGCCTAGACTTCTTTTCCTGGAAAACATAGTGCGCCTGGTCATCCTGGATCGATTATCAGGTGGCCTAGGTAGTTTGAATATCCTATACAGCTTGACACTCTTTCATCTTGCTCGATAACTTGAGCAAGAGCAATGAGACTTAGTGACAAGGTCACTTCGACTGCATGCCTTATCAAGAGCTGGATTATTTTAAACGATACGTTTCAGAACAGATCTCTTCATGCAGATACTATCTAGGGCTTGAAAAATACCTTGGCTAATGTAGCTAATATGGGGGATAGTTATAGATTTGAATCTATCAACAATGATCGTCATTGCAAGCCCTGCTAAAATCTTTGGCAATGATGACACAAAGTATGTTCAAATTTGCATCTTAATTAGATTCTTGTCATCTTTTGGAAATGGATATAAATAATATACACTTAATTTCAAATAGTTTCCTACACATTTATTCGTCTTTGACCGGTATCTGCACAAAAGACTTCTAGAAGTATGTTCAAATTTGCAGCAAAGTCTTGGGATGTTAGGAAGAAGTTCATGCCTGCAGCACCTATTGCGGTCCACCAATCCCTCAGAATGCCGGAGAACATTGAAGTAAATTATGATAGTATCATATACTTTTCCCGCTCGACTACATTCTTTTAACGACCCTAAAAATGAATAAGCTAAACTAAAGCCTAACGTGTGTGTGTTTGAGTTTGATGTGAGGTTTCATGTTGTTTTATGTTGTCTCGAGCTATGGCTGAGGGTTTTAGGAGTTAGACGTCAAGGTATGACTCCCCATGGACCACCCTATGGCTCTTTGAGGAGGACCCTAAGCTTAACCCCCAAGATACTAAGGAAAACAAAGACTGCCCATAAATGGGGTGATCTACGAAAGGGGTCCACGCCCTGTAGGTCCATCCATGCCTCGTGGATGGACTCCGTAGGTCAAGGGGCCCCAAAACATACTGCAGCCATAGACCACAAACAAACAACATGGTCCGTCAATGGACTCTTGGTCCGTGAGTCCAGGGCGTGAATCACCACTGCAATATGTCAAGTGGTTCGGCCTTGGTGGGGGTGAATTGGTAAATTCATCCAAAGTCCTAATAATTTAGGAGACAGTTATTTTAAGTGTATTAAGATATTTTAAGAGTATTAAAACAATAAAATACTATTTTAGATTTCATTATTCAAATCCCCCAAATGAAAACCCAATTACTCTTCTCTCCAAAAATCTTCTCTCTAGAACCTCCATTGAAGAACAAAGAAGAGATCAAGGAAAGTTTAAATGAAGGATCTTTTCACTTCGAATTTGGAAGGATTCTACACCTAAGGTATGGGAGTTCTTCATCCTTGGGAAGCTATCACCCAAGGAGGCCTTTCAAAATCTTTTAACACAAATCTAGAAAAACACAATTCGCTAGGGTTTCAACTCAACTACATGGATTCCGTTTAAAGTTTCTTTAAAAGGTTGAAATATGTTTGTTTATGATTGTATGATTGATTTCATATGATTTTAACTCAACTCGTTCAAGAATCCATGGGACCCCCAACCCTTGTTATGGTTCTTCTTTACATTATGTGGTGGTTTTGCAAGTTGGTCCAATTGATTGGATGTGAATTAATTATGAAGTAATTGCATGATCTAAGTATGAATCTACATGTATATTTAATGAATCTATGATTCTAATGTGATCTGATGAGGCCTAGGGTTATGTCATGAAAGAGGCAAATTGTGGGTTTAGATGTAACCTTCTATGAATGGTGAACTTCTTGATGAATTGCCTTAGATTAGATCACCTAGCAATGAATTACTCATAGTAAAGCTTGTAGATATGAACTAACTTGATTAAGAGCTTATATGAATAATCATGTTTGTGTAGTGTTCAGATTTAGTTTATATGTTCCTGTATGACTATAATTGATCAAGAATGAGGCATGTGTTTAGGTTACCTTGAGAACTAGGATTACTTAATAATCATGTGAGGAATTGATTCAGAGTAAGGCTTGTAACATGAAGATGACTCCTAGGGCTTAAAGGGTAAAAGCTAGGATGAATAAACTAGGGATGCCAAGGCTTTAAGAAAGAAGTCATTATGTATGTTAAGTTGCATATAGTCCTATAGTGAAGAGACTTCACCCACATGACCTATAATGTGATCTCATCAGTCTATGCATGAAGTGACTGAACTATTTGAGTTATGGTTGTATCTATTTTTCTAGTATTGAAGGCCAGATGTATTGAATCAATATGACTCTTGAATGCAATATATGTAGATTATGCATGATTGTGATATTATGTACATGCTTATGAAAACTTTGAGAGGGGAGTGTCTATGATGATAATGTTGTTGTTGTTGTTGTTGTGTCATTGTAAGGACAATTATACACACACAATTCATGCTTAAATAAGATTATGAGGTATTTGTGGTGTCAATTGAAAGGCTAGTTCTCATGTGCACCTTTACATACTATTATGCATGAAATGTACATGACCATGATGATCCACTTGAAAGGTGTAGGTGTTAGTTATTGTGTATGTTGTTGTACTGATGCATGATCCTTCTTCCCCTACACCCTTACATTATCTATGCATGAAAAGACTATGATTATGATATTAATGTTGGGTTGATTATAAGGACACTTTTATGAACATGATGTGAGCAACTTACTCCCATACAAAGGATTCTAAGGGTGGAAGGCTATTCTCACCTAAAGAATCTATGAGCTACCATGATACCATGATCATTGAGTGTTAGGCATTCTTCCATAAACATGATTATAAATTAAAGACTTAACATGATTATTAAAAGGGTATATCTCCCTACATGAACACGTAACATGAACCATGACACGAACAAGTAACATGAACAAGAACAAGAACATGGGTTAGTTACTATAGTCCCCTTAAGAGGTTGAACTTAGTGTGAATGGGGGTATTGGACTTCATTTAGACATTGCACAAGTATGCTTTGAGAGTGGGCATGGTAGGTTTCCCTTATGACATAATAAATATGAGTTATGCATGCTTTATTACGAATTTTGAACATGAACATGAATATGACTATGGACTATACCTATGACTTCTTAATGAACTTTACTTAGTGTGAATGGGGGTATGGGACTTCACTTATACATTGCACAAGTAGACTTATAAGGGGGTTGTGGTGTGGTTTCCTTATACTATGAATATATGTGAACTTATGTATGCATGATATGGGTTGTTGTTATGAATGATGTTACCTATTAAAAAACATGAATATGAATGTCTCTTTGTCTATATGTGATGGCTTTGAATAAGGTCAAGGTATGTAATGCATGAATACGTAGCCTAGAAGTGATACTTAGTGTAGATAGGATTATGGGGTCCTATCTATGCATTGCACAAGTAGAGCTCAAGGTTGATTATGTGCTGATTCTATTATGATGAGATAAAATTGGTATTTGTATATGTGTATGAACTATGCCTTGTGATGGGATATGAAGTATGTTGATGTTGGAGATTATGCTTGATATTATGAATTATGTTGATTTTGGAGATAATGCTTGATATTATAATGATATCTCTTATGTTATGATGAAGTGTATGTGAGTTGCCTTATGAGTTGCATTCTCCAACTATTTCAAAAATTATGTTCTAAAATGGCATAAATCATGGTTTCAAATGAGATGTCCCTTTTATGCATGTTTTAACGATTTTTATGCATGGGTTCCTTACTTAGTACTTTTTGTGCTAACCCCATCTTTCTACAATTTCTATAAGTGTAGGCTTCGGAGATATTAGATGCCATCCTTGTGGTTAGGTTCATAATAGATCAAGCAGAAGAAGATTGGTGAGTCCTCATTGTATTCGAGGACATGACCATATGTCCTTTATGTCTTTGTTTTATGTTTAGATTTATGTAAGGGTTATGTCCATAAGTTTGTAATTCAAGTGTTAGATGGTTTGAGACATAGTGTTATAGATTCTCTCTCATTTTCTAAAGGAGTTCGATTGTAAAGAAAAGTTTTAATTCCGCACTATTTTCCTATGATCTTATGACTATGATTATGCTAACGGCTTGTATGAGACCCGTTCGGGGTCAAGTACACCGTGTTACATCTGGGGGTACCCTGGGTCGTGACTAACTTGGTATCAAAGCATAAGTCTTTGGGATGGTTTTTTTAGGATGTCTTAAACCACATCTAGTAGAGTCTTGTTCATAAATGTGAAGTGCACCACATTTTATGAATAGGAGGCTATCGGATGTTAGGAAAAACTTCACTTCTTCATTCTCTAGTCGTGCCATAGAGTTTAACTCTTTAAGGTCTTTCTCTCTAACCGGTGGTCTTTAGGATATGACTACTCGGAGGGTTTATGCTACAAGGAGCGAGGAAGAAGATGGTGGTTGTTATGCCAATTATGGCTATGTGACTTGATAGGACTTGATATGCTAAATTTATATGTCACCCTTAGGGTGGATTGGTAGTGTTATTGTCATGCTCCTAGGTGATGATAGAACCCGTATAGCCATTTTGTTGGTTCTCGAATGAGCCTATCCGAGAGTGGAAAGAGGGAAATTCTATGCCATAAGTTTGGATTATGTTGTGTCTTAAGGTTGTCTTTGAGGGTTGCATGTACCACCTAGTTAAGGTGAGGAAGAAGAGTGTAAATGTTGACCAACTTCAAAGAGTTAGTTATCTTTTAAGAATGATCTTAAGCATGGACATTGTGATTAGAGTGTTTAAATAATACCTATATATGATGGGTTGAAATGGTCTAGAATTGTCTTGATCCAACCTTAATAGAATTGAGAGAGACAAATGTTTCATGGATAAAACTCTTCTATGTTCCCCCTAAGTTTAACCAAAAGAAGGTGTCTACCCCAAAATCTCAAGGACTGAGTAGTAGTGGATCTTATGTGATTAGGCCTATTTGTGCTTGTTGTGGAAAGAAACATAATGGTAAGTGTCTAGTCGGCACAAAGAGTTGCTATGGTTGTGGTGGAAGTGACCACCTAATAAGAAATTGCCCGGTGCTTACGGCTTGGGGAAGAGAGATGAAGAAAATTAGGACCCATTCTCTTCAAGCTAGAGGTAAACAAGATTGTCCTTCTAATGTGGCTACCGGTCTGTATTTTATGCTTACTTCTATTTCGGTAGTACTTGTCTTTTGTGACTTGTAAATTGGGCAAGATGAGCTTTTCTGTTATCCTTAGTGTTCATGGGTTTAATTGTGGTCATATGTGTTTGTTGGTATAAACCAACTTAGCCATTATGATTTTTATGATGTGCTGGGAGGAATTTGATGAATAGTAGTGTTTATGTGATGCGTAGAGATGTTGAGTGAGTAAACTACCTTGAAAGAGGCTAATAGTGTAAATTCTCCATGATTTAGGATCACCATGCGTGAGAGGGGTAAGAGGTGAGTGATGACTTACACCGACCTTAGAATTTCAAGAAAGGTGCTTAGATGGCAAGGCCGTTGAGTGTTCTAGATGTTCATGATTTGGATTGACTTGAAATTCTCACCTTATAAGTTATAGTGAGTTTAAAGGGTTTAGTCCCGGCTTGGTTGGCATGTGAGAGCTTGAATGGAGTTGGTAAGGTTGCTTGCGAGCTAGATTGCTTAAATGAGAACCTCTCTAATTTCGAATGTACAAATTGGGATCTTAGACCGGCAATTTGGGAAATAGAAGAACAAGAAAGTGCTTCATTGAAATGTAGAGGAGTAGTATTGTCACGACCCAAGAGCACCCCCTAGTCATAACACGGCGTACTCGACCCCCAAGGGATCTTATACAAGCCTCATAGCATTCATTCATCGCATAGGTAATAAAAATAGTAAGGAATTTAAAACTTTTTACCTAAAACCATACAATCAAAAAGTCATCATCATCCAAAACATTTATACCCAAGCGGAAGACTATGTCTCACAAGCCATCTTAGACACAGTATCAAAACATAAAAGGGGCACGACCCTTTACAATCGAAAGAGTTCTGAATGTCTATTACATCAAAATGAAACATAAGAGAAAACGTCTAAACATTTGTCCTCGAATCCACGAGGACATACCAAGACTTGGAGGAATAGCAATCCAAGCAGTTCAACTAGAAAATCCCACTTAGTTACCCCAACCTACACTTGTAGTAAAACATAGAAAAAGAATGTGTTAGCACAATTAAGAACTAAGTATGATGACCATGCAAAAACATGCTAAATAGGACATTTGTTTGAAAGTCATGCTTTTATGTTATTTTGGTAAAACATCATGAAATACAAGTATAAGTGTCATAATACTCATTCATAACCAACATACTAATATCATTAATCACAATAGAGACATGTTCAACATTTAAACCCATTACCTTTACCTTTAACCAACCACCCTTCACCGCAAGTAACCCTTAGGCAACACTTTGTGCTATGCATGGATAGCGTCCCATACAACTCTCCACACCAAAGCATTACCATAAGGTCACCAAAGGGGAACTCACATGCAATCTTCCCAACTTTATCAATATTCATTCATAAGAGATATGACATTATATAAGGCATGATCATCACATAAAGACCATCATCTAAGATAACTCTAAGTCACACTTGTGCAATGTTCAAGTCGAATCCCATACTTCCACTCACACTAAGTGCTCCTTTGAATTCACCATTGACTAGGTACATTCATATTCAACAAGTCATAACAAAGAAGTAGTTCATAGATATACAATCCAATTATAGCATGCATTCTTTCATTACACAAATAAGCATCTAAGTCACTCATTCATTAACTTCATTAAGATATAAGATCAACATTCTTCATTAACAAGATCATAAGAATCCATTTATTTCATTTACATTATAGGGAACACACCATGACCTCCCTCAAATGCCTACTTGTGCAATGTATAGATGGCGTCCCATTCAACCACCCACCCTAAGTAGTACATCCTTAAGAAAACCACATTTTATTGACATTATTATGGGGGTTACACCTTAACCGACATAAACCATGAGAGCTTGAAATGGAATACCGGTGTCACCCTCACCGGATAAGAGATTCCTACTTGCCTAAGGTAGGACCATTGTTCTTTAGCCTTAAGTGGATCCACTAGCTAGACCTATGAGGGCACATAGTTTATGGGATAGAGAGATTGCTACTAGATACCCCACCTCAACTCACGGATTAGCATCTATGCCAAGAGATTGCTACTAAGTACCCTACCTCAACTCACGGATGAGCACCCATCACTAACCATATCCACTCGGTGCTTAACATTATTCCTCATAGAGTACATTACATTCATTACATTAGGTCATTATGGGATAAATGATTGTTACTAGATACCGCGCCTCAAATCCCGGATGAGCATCCATCCTAAACCCTACATTCACTAAAATGGGATATAGTGATTGTTAATAGATACACCGCCTCAATTCCTAGATGAGTATCCATCCCATCCCACATTCATTCATTGGAAAGCTCGTAAATTCAAAGATGAGTATAACCTTTCACCTAAGAATCACATTTCATCCATTAAAGTACAATCGAGGATAACCTTTCAATAGACTCAACATTCATTATCATTATCATTTACCTTCCTTCAATCATTCATTCATTCATGTCTGTGTGATGAGAATAACCTTTCACATTGACACCTTCATTCATAAGTGTTAATAGAGAGAAAATATTCAATCCTAACACAATTAGCTTCTAAACATGATCATCTTTCATTCATTTAGATCACACACATGCTTCACATCACATTCATATATACAACATCATGATAATACTTCAATTCATCAAGTTATGCCTTCAATGCCATGATCACAATGTACATGATAATTAAACACATCCACCTTTCAAGTGGATCAATATACAAGTAAGTAAACACCTCCACCTTTCAAGTGGATCATCAATTCAAGCACAATTCTACTTTAACATGGGATTAAGTCAAACTTGCCCTTTCAAGTCTATGATCACAAATCCTCAACAATTCACCATAATTAAGCATACATGATGATACAATTCAATAACAAAAATCAATTTATACATAAATCCACCAACATTCAATCATGATGAACACACCCACTTCGTAAGACCTTATTTAGAAATTAAAAGGAATCATGGGTTCATAGATTAAAATCATCAATTAAACATCAATATAATCATAATTTGACATTGATAAAGCTTTAAAATCGTTTGATGAAAGAACCCATGAGATTGAGTGAAAACCTAGATTTTCATGATTTGAAAACACATTGGAATTGGCTCCTTGAATGAAAAATTAGACAAGTATCAAGATCACCATACCTTTCTATTCATTTCCACGAAATCCACTTGAAAAACTTTGAAAACATTGAATAAATTGGCCTTGGAAGCTTGGAGTATTCAACCTCTATGAAGGTTCTAGAGAGAGATATTTTGGAGGGGAAGGGTAGTTTGAATTTGGTGTTTTGTAATAATAAATTCTAAAATAGTTTTAATAACTTTTAATACTATTAAAATACCTAAATAAACATAAAATAACCATCCCCTAACTTTAAAAGACTTGGGGTGAATTTACCAATTCACCCCGACACTTGCCGAGCCAAAAAACCAGATTGCAGGTCCATTCCACAAGTCACCATCCACGGACAATGGATGGATTTATGGGACCATACTATACCTTTGTGGTTTGTATTAGAGACCCTCCTTTGGGGGTCTTGACCTATGGATGACATTCACGGGGCAAGAATACACCTACGGGGCGTGGACCCCTTTCGTAGGTCACCCCCTTTTGGCCAATTTTCTAGCTTCAAGGGGTCTTGGGCGATTAGACTTGGGGTCCTCCTAAATGAACCTTAGGGTGGTCCTTGGGGAGTAGTACCTTGACGTTTGACCCCTAAACACCTTAACCATGACTTAGGGCAACATCAAACACCATCACAACTCAAGACGAACACAAACGCACACACGTTAGGCTCTAGTTTCACTACTTTGTTTTTAGGGTCGTTACAAGTATTTAGTAAGGGTTTTAGTTGAAGGTGCTTATTTGGGAGGCCAAGGGCCAATGAGTTGTCCAAATATCCTTATGTTCCCTTCTATTCCTCCTCTAGCTCAAAGATGATAAGTTCTCCTTGACTGATTTCTTGATTGTGGAGTCTTGGATAAGATATGTGTCCTATGATTCCCTTATCCCTTAGACTTACTTTTGTTAACCTTGGTACGGTTTGGATGCATGGTTAAACAGACCTCTATTAGTTTTAGAGCCTGGTAAGGTTATAATGAATCTTGGTAATGCCTTGAGTGTGCTGAAAGGAGTAGTATTTGAGGTGTTTGTACACAAGGGGCTTACTCCAAACGGGGAGATCATGTGCTTGAGTAGCAAAGTCAATTGAGAGTCCTGATATCCTCATATTCTCTTCTATTCCTATTCTAGCTTGAGAACAAGAGTTCCTTTTTGGGCTTGTTCTATGTCTAGGAGTCATGAGTGTTCTAGAAATTCCATGATCTCCTTATGTAAAGCATGTTTTTGAAAGATTCCTATTTTGTATAAAACGAATTTATACCATGACCTACATGTTTCCCATGTTGCTGTGCATTCTAGTATGGAGATGACATATTTGACTTCATAAGATGGTGGAGATGAGCATGCTTTATTGTGTTTTTGATGAAATGGCACTTGGGCTCCATGTTGATTGTGTTGATCTTGCTTTTAATGTGAAAATGTAATTCTTCCTATGCCTCTGTGATTAATGTTGTTTAGTGTGTAGGCTCACTCTATGCCTAGCTAATATTGTTGTTATGTGCTTATATGTTGTCATGACTTCTTTATATAATGCATGTTCATGAGAACTTGTGTTTTGAAAGAAAATGAGTTTTATGTGAAATGTTTCCCTCATGTTGTGGTGCTTTGAGTAAGAGTTGCCTATTGTACTCCATGAGAAGAACAAATGTACATGTTTTAGTTAGGAGATGGAAGTTCCTCCTTGAACATGACAAGTAATAAGAATCTCATGCATACATAGGTTGTTTAGATATAGTTGATACTTTCTTGTATTACATTAAACATGTTGAGTTGAAGTTGATGTTTCCTTCTTGAGTAAGTGCACATTGTGAGTAGTATAGTCTGAGTTGTGCAATATTGTGATGTTTCATGCATGATTGGGCAGGTAGTCTTGACTCGTTTTTCCCTTAATGTGTTTAAAGTGTCATTCAAGAACGAATGTTCCTAAGTGGGGGATAATGTAACGACCCTAAATATGAATAAGTTACACTAGATCCTAACGTGTGTGTGTCTAAGTTTGATGTGAGGTTTGAGTGAGGTTTCATGTTGTTTTATGTTGTCCCGAGCTATAATTGAGGGGTTTAGAAGTTAAACGTCAAGGTACAACTCCCCATGGACCATCCTATGGGTCCTTGAAGAGGAGCCTAAGCTTAACCACCAAGACCCCAAGGAAAACCAAGACTGCCCGTAAATGGGGTGACCTACGAGAGGGGTCCACGCCACATAGGTCCATCCACTCCCCGTAGATGGCCTCCGTAGGTCAAAGGGCCCCAAACCATCATGCTGCAACCCCAGACCGCGGACCAACAAAAGGGTCCATCACCAGACTCACGGTCCATGAGTCCAGCACGGTTCTTCAATGGACTCACGGTTCATGAGTCCCAGGTGTGAATCACCACAGCAATCTGTCAAGTGGTTCGACCTTGGTGGGGGTGAATTGGTAAATTCACCCCAAGTCCTAATAAGTTGGGAGATGCTTATTTTATGTATATTAAGATATTTTAAGAGTATTAAAACAATAAAATACTATTTTAAATTTCATTATTTAGATCCCCCAAATCGAAACCCAACTACTCTTCTCTACAAAAATCTTCTCTCTAGAACCTCCATTGAAGAACAAAGAAAGAGATCAAGGATAGATTGAAGGAAGGAGCCTTTCACTTTGAATTTGGAAGGATTCTACACCGAAGGTATGGGAGTTCTTCATCTTTGGGAAGCTATCACCCAAGGAGCCCTTTCGAAAGCTATTAACTCAAATCTGGAAAACATAATTAGCTAGGGTTTCAATTCAACTCCATGGATTCCTTTTAAAGTTGATTTTAAATGTTGAATTATGTTTGTTTATGAATGTATGATTGATTTCATATGATTTTAACTCAACTCCTTCAAGAATCCATGAGAACCTCAACCCTAGGTTTGGTTCATCTTTACATTCTGTGATGGTTTTGCAAGTTGATCCAATTGATTGGATGTGAGGTAATTATGATGTAATTGCATGAACTAAGTATGATTCTACATGTATATTTGATTAATATATGATTGTGACGACCCGGGCTAGCCTCTAGAAGTAACACGGCGTAATTGTTGTCGAATGGGTCGAATACAAGCCCTTAGCATTCATTATCACATAAAGACAGAAAAATACGGATATATTAAAACCTTTACAATAGAAGTCAACTTATTTCATATAAGGAAAATAGGAACTAGACTTGTCTCAATCACCATCTAGAACATAAGAGTACAAATAGGATCAAATCCCATTACATCAATAAACTCCCAAACAATGGGAAATACAATATAGTCTAGAACATAGGAAGTAAACTAGAAACTATAAATAATAACATCTTGTCCTCGAACTTGAGGACTCACCAAGCCTAGGGAATAGTCGACCCAAGCTTCACCTTGAAGAAAGTAGTAAGTATCAACGACCGGAACCTACACTCACAGTAAAGTAGAAAAAATGGGTTAGCACAATTAATTGTACGAAGTATGGATACCATGCACAAAAATCCTTAAAACATGCATAAAAGGGAATATAGAGAAATTGAAGAGCGTATCATGATTCGCTTCAAGGTAGGGTTGAACAAAAAGATTTCATCTACGATGACCCTTCATAGGTTTGCTACTTTGAATGATGATTTTTAAGCTGGCCATGAGATAGAGTTAGAATTCAAGGAGGAGAAGGTGGCGAAGTACAATACTTCATCTTCCAAATCTTGGAGCAAGAGCAAAGGGGGAGCTCAAACATCATTGGGTTGGAACAAGAGTTCGGATGTTAAGAAGCCCTTCGAACGAAACACTCTAAAGTACCCGCCTAGAGACAAAGGTATCACTGACCCAACCAAGTTCCCTAAAGGTATTCAATGTCACAAATGTAGGGGATGGGGTCATATAATACATAAGTGTCCCAATCGACTGATTGCTCTACTTCAAGGAGGGGAAATATATCTTAGTGAAGAAAGGTACCGAGAAGAAGGTTGTGAAGAAGATCCTCAAGAAGAGGATGAGTTTGAAGATGGAGAAGATGAGGAACCAGACCTTTGTGTCAAAGAAGGAGAGAGTGTCGCTCATCTATATGTGGTGAGACGAGCAATTGTTAGTAAGGAGGATGATCCGAGTCAAAGAGAGAATTTATTTTACTCCAAGTGCTTCATCAAGGATATTGTGTGTTCCTTAATCATTGATAGAGGGAGTTGTGCAAATGTTGCTAGCAATGCATTAGTGGAATTCTTAAAGCTTCGTACCACTAAGTATGCTACACCTTACAAACATCAATGGTTGAGTGAGTGTGGAGAATTTAGAGTGCACCGACAAATGATGATCAAGTTTAAGATTAGGAAGTATCAACATGAGGTTCTATGTGTTGTGGTCCCAATGCAAGCCTGTCATGTGCTACTTGGGAGACTTTGGCAACATGATCGTTCAACCAAACGTGATGGGAGAACCAACAGGTATTCACTTGTATTGAATGATCATAAATAAGTTCTTCATCCTACGTCCCTCTCTCAAGTCAATGATATATATATTAAAGAATGAATGAGTTGAGGGAAAAGAATAAGTTTAAAGAGGAACATGTGCAGGCCGAGAGCCAAGAATAGTAGGTTATGAGGAAGTTGAAATGTAAGGCTTAAGTGTTGTTGGCTAATTACAAAGAGATAAGGGAGGAAATTGAGACAGAAAGTTCATTGATCCCTATCACACATAGGGATCATGTACTATAAAATAACAAAACTCATTCTTCCCTTCCCAATTCTATTTGGTTTCTTTTTCAAGATTATGAGGATATCTTCCCAAAAGAGATTCCAAGTGGATTGCCGCCTCTTCGGGGAATTGAGCACCAAATTTATTTTGTGTCGGAATCGCAATTGCCAAACAAGCTAGCTAATAGAATCAATCTGGAGGACACGAAGGATCTACAAAAACTAGTTGAGGAACTCACCAACAAAGGTTATGTGAAGAAGAGCATGAGTCCATGTGTCGTGCCGATTCTATTGGTTCCAAAGAAAGATAGAACATGGCGTGTGTGTGTTGATTGCCGAGCCATCAATAAATTTATGGTAGAGTGTCATCATCCTATCCCTAGGATAGATGATATGCTTGATGAATTGAATGGCTCTTGTGTGTTTTCAAATATTAATCATAGGAGTGGTTATCATCAAATCTGGATGAACCCCGGTGATGAAAAGAGAACCGTATTCAACACCAACTTTGGTCTATATGAATTCTTGGTGATGCCCTTTGGTCTAAGTAATGCTCCTAGTATTTTTATGCATCTCATGAATCATGTCATGAAACCCTTTATAGAGAAATTTGTGGTTGTCTATTTTGATGATATCTTGATTTATAAAAAGACCATGCATGATCATGTTGAGCTTTTAAGATGTTTATTTTATGTGACTAGGAAGGAACAACTTTATGCTAATCTTGGTAAGTGTTCATTTTATGTTGATGACGTTGTCTTCTTGGGTTTTGTCATGAGTTCTAAAGGGGTTGAAATTGATGAGTCTAAAATTGATGCTATTAAGAATTGGCCAATTCTGAAATCCATATGTGATATTCAAAGCTTTCATTGGTTGGCTAGTTTTTATAGGCGATTTGTCAAAGGTTTTAGTACAATTGCAACCCCTTTGATAGAGGTAATCCGAAAGGATATGCCTTTTAAGTGGGGGGAGGAACAAACCAATGCTTTTGAGGATTTAAAATAGATGCTTAGTTCCGCTCCTTTGTTGCAATTACCTGATTTTGATTAAATATTTGAATTGGAATATGATGCTAGTAAAGTAGGCATTGGAGCCGTTTTAATGCAAGATCAATAGCCAATTGCTTACTTTAGTGAAAAGCTAAAAGGTGCAACGTTGAATTATTCCACTTATGATCTTGAGTTGTATGCCTTGATTAGGGCTTTGGGTAATTGGCAACACTACTTGTGGTTCAAAGAATTTGTCATAAGGACTGACCATGAGTCCCTAAAACACATTCAGGCACAAGGAAAGTTGAACAAGAGGCACACCAAATGGATTGAATTCCTTGAAACTTTCCCTTATGTAATCCAATACAACAAGGGAAAGGAAAATGTGGTGGCAGATGCCTTGTCTAGAAAATATGTGTTGATAAATACTTTGTCTTCTAAATTTATTGGCTTTGAATGTTTGAAGGAATTCTATCCCAAGGATCCCATGTTTGCTCAAATCTTCAATGATTGAGAGGAATGTGAGAGGGAGAGATGGATGAGGGATAGGTCTTCTACTCCCTATTCCAAGTTTGATGGTTTCTTGTTCAAAGGCTCTGACTTTGTGAGCCTAGGAGATCTTGAAGATAACTATTTGAGAGGGAGGCACACAATGGGGGTTTAATGGGACATTTCGGTATTAACAAAACTATGGGAATTCTTGAGGAACAATTCTAATTGCCAAAAATGAATAAAGATATTGCTTGAATTCGTGGTCAATGTGTTGAATGTCGACATGCTAAGTTGCGCCTCCTTCCCCATTGTTTATACACTCCACTCCCCACCCTCAAAGATCTTGTCTTGATATTTCAATGGACTTTGTTTTGGGATTACCAAGGACCAAAAGAGGTAGAGATTGCAGCGTTGTTGTTGTTCATCAATTTTCTATGATGGCTCATTTCATTCCATGTCATAAATGTGATCATGCTCCCAATGTAGAATCTTTGTTTGTTGAGCATCTTGTTAAATTGCATGGAATTCCTCAAACCATTGTAAGTGATAGGGATCCTAAATTCCTTAGTCACTTTTGGAAGGAATTGTGAGGTAGACTCAGTACTAAGTTGTTGTTCTCAACTTCTTGTCACCCACAAACTGATGGCAAAATGGAAGTTGTGAATAGGACTTTGGGTTCTATTCTTTATGTCGTAGTGCATGGGAAGTTGGCCTCGTGCGAGGAACAAATGCCTTTAGTTGAATTTGCTTATAATCGTGTTATTCATAGAACTATTGGCATGTCTCCATTTGAAGTTGTTTATGGTTTTAACCCCCTAATCCCTTTATATCTCACACCTCTGTCTCAAGATGTTGTGTTAAGCTTAGATGAAGCTATGAAGAAGATTCATGAAAAGGTGCGGCTGCACGTAGAGAAGTAGTAGCCAAAAAGACTAACAAAGGCCGTAAGAGGATCGTGTTTGAACTGGGTGATCTGGTGTGGGTCCACTTTCGCAAAGAGCAATTTACCAAACATCGCAAAACAAAGCTGATGCCGAGGGGTGATGGATCATTCACAGTGCTTGAGTGGCTCAGTGACAACGCCTAAAGGTTGTCTTTCCTCCGGAATATCAAGTTCACAACACTTTCAATGTGTGCGACCTATCACTTTTCCCAACTGTTGGTGATGATCCTTGAAATTTGAGGACAAATTCTTTTCAAGAAGGAGGGAATGATGTAGTACGGATTACATCAAGGTGATTTATGAGAAGCCAGGCTCAAGACCTTCAGAGGATGCAAGGGCTATTCATGAAGATGGTGGTGCTAGAGATGGTATTGACCCCAAACAAGGGATTCCATGCCTTGAAAGTTGCAGCATGACATTATGGCGAGCCAGAGCCAATCGGCGGATCGCCCAATTCACTAGGCGTTGACCCCATCTCGCCCTTTGATCCAGAACGTGGCTAAGTGGAACAACCATCCAGGAAGGCTCGCCAACCAGGTCGACGCATTTCCCAGTCCACTCAGCACCTCGACCCAGCTCGCCCTTTGGCATTTTGGGTCACTTTTGGGCCCTTTTATACTAAACCTATAAATAGCTAGCTTGGGTTCATTTCAGACTTAGGCTGATTTTGAATATTATGGTTGTAAACCTAAACTCCTTGTTAGAGTGTTTGAAAGCTTGGAAAGCTTTTGTTGAACCTTATTTAGAAACGGGGGTTGCTTGGGATATTGATTCCCTTGAGGTCTTCGTAAGAGTTAGGTGCTTCTTGTTGGATTAATGAAGTGAGGTTTTTGGGTTTAACATACCCATAGGTTTCTCTTTGTTTCCTCTTGTTGTGCATATCTATTTATTGTGATTCTTCTTGTGAGAATTACATCAAAAGTAGCAAGTATCAATGACCAGAACCTACACTCATAGTAAAGTAGAAAATATGGGTTAGCACAATTAAATGTACTAAGTATGGATGCCATGCACAAAAATCCTTAAAACATGCATAAAAGGGAAATTTAGTTGAAGTCATGCCTTTGTTAAGTTTGAAAACCAATATGCTCATTTATGAAGATACACAAGCGAATTCAACATATGAGCAACACCAAAGACACACTAGTGCACTGCAAAGGTAAGATCCCATAACCCTACCAAATGCTAAGTATCACATTTGCGTCTCCAACAACATACATATCTTACCATAGTCATAGGCAACATACATAAGGGTGAAGACATTCATATTCATAACATTCATACATACCTTTTCAGGCCGTCATAATATAACAGAACCTTACCCTAATCCCTCTTAGAGCCTACTCGTGCAAGGCATAAGTAAAGTCCCATACCCCCACTCACACCATGTAAACCCCTTAAGAGGTCATAGTTAAAATCCATGTCCTTACCATAGTTCACATTCATAGTAATTTAGGGAAAGATTGCATAAACTGACATAGACCATGTGAACTACATGGAATCCAGTGTTCTACCCCCACACCGAAAAGAAGTGTTTTACTTGCCTAAGGTAGAACGTACATTCTAGCTAATTAGGTAGATCCACTAGCTAAGACCTATGTGGGCACATAGTTATGGGACAAGGAGATTGCTACTAGAAAACCGGACATGCTAAGCCTAGAAGGTTTCCATCTCATGAGATATCCTACATTGGGAGGCCAGAATTGCTAAACGTAAAAGTCCCATCTCACTTTCATGTTCTCTCGGTGCTACGCATTATTACCTTTAAAACTCACCATTAGCCTTTAGTTAGGTTCAAAGTCATAAGAGAGTGTATTAAACACTCATGTCAAGATATCATCATAATTTTCATAGGATCCTTAAGTGAGAATGATCCTTTCACTTTAGAAACACTAGCATATGAGTAGACCTTTCACATTGTAGTCGGATTGTGATCATGGGAATGTCTTTCCAATCAACCCAACAAGTTCATTATAAGCATACACACATACTTCATACATAATCAAGTGCATAGGGTATAGGGAAGAAGGATCTTACATCAATACCACAACATTAGCTATAGGATCATTACCATCCAAGTAAATCACTTACTCATTTAGAATCAACATCAACATATACAAACCCTAGCCAATTGCCCTTCAAGGCCATGAACCAACATCAACCAGAACTTCTTGTATTACAACATTAGATAGACAGATTTCATGATTCAACAACTTAATAAACATAAGCATAATCAATCATTAACTTCCATGGCCAATCAAGTCACATATTAGTTCACAATTTAGAAAGAAAAGGGAAACCATAGGTCCAAGAATGATTTTTATCAAAAACCATCACGACTACAACAATCTAACCATAAACCATCATAATTAATCATAATAAATCACAATTGATCAATAGAAATCATTTTAGAAGAAGACCCATGTTTAGAGTAAATGTCACTCCTCAAATCCCATTAAGACGGACAGGCACCTGATGCCCTAAAGTCCCGAGAGAACCAACATGTAACCTGTGCTGACTATGCATTTACTATGACAATATTGTGACAAGTTCACACAGGATGCAGTGATACAAACTAACATAAGTAGACCCAAAACTTATATACAAGACTTGGCAGTTGACGCCACAACTTGTGAAGAGCGAACTGAACCATATAATAAGTCTACAAAGCCTCTAAAAGATAGAAAACCTTAGAGTAGATTGGGAAAGACCCCGCCTTACCCTTAACTACGATACAATACCAAAATGAATCTACCAAGGACTTAGTAAAGCTCAAAATCAACCAGGAACTCACCAAAAGTAGCTGAGTGTCGTGTGCTCCTACTAAGGAGGTCTACTAGCTGGAGTACCTGTGCCTGCAACATGTAATGCAGCATCCCCCGCGAGGGACGCCAATACGAAAAAATGTACTGAATATGTAAGGCAATAACATATATAAAATAAGAGTTCGAATGAAACCAAGTATCAATATATGTGTGCATACATCAGAACAGAAGACCACCTTTGTTAACACTTGTGGGATCATGTATGTTACATTCTTGTCTTTACCTTTATGGGTTTTATGATCTATATAAGGCACGTGATACGAATGACCAGCTTATCAGTGGTAGAAGAGGATAACCCATGCTAGGAAATTTAACCCATGGGATGTGGTCCTCATTATTACACAAATTGGGATCGGCCCATGCTAGGCTTTCGCCGCTGAGCAGCCACCCTTCTATACCAAATGGGATCGGCCCATGCTAGGTTTTCGCCCCTGAGGTGCCACCCTTATATACCAATTGGGATCAACCTATGCTAGGTATTTGCCCCTGGGATGCCACCCATAATTATACAGATTGCTTCACTTAGATTCTTTAATCTTTGAGATTGTTGTTTTAGTGGTCATAATCATTTTTGAGATTTGGAAATACGGACCAGTAGTAGAAGACATGCAAATAATACTTCAAGGCAGTAACAATGACATAAGGGGCTATGTAACATCAATGCATTACTTGTGAGCTTTTTGCAAATACCATATCTATATCAGAACATAGGAGAATAATTACACAAGTATAGAATAATGAACATATAATGAAGTAATTCTATACACTAAGGAAAGGGGGAAATATTGTTAGCTATTTGGAGATCGTACGCTGCCACTATGTTTCATTTACTAGGAATAGAACATAGGAAATTCACTTATTGATATTAATCGCAAGTATCAGATTTCATGCCGAAGAATATTGAATCTAATAGCAATACATACCTTATCCTCTGACTAATAAAACTATCACGATTCAGCCTCCCTTTTCCTTTTCAGGTTTTAATCTACAATATAAGTCATGATAAACTAAAATTAGTAGCTATCACTCTGTGAGCCCCGTAAAACAATAGTTAACATTGACGGATAATGAGCCCATATAGCCCTTAAAATAATGTGTATCACCACACCCTCCTTCTCTGCCCAATACATACATTATATATCCTTTTCCAAGGTTACCAGAACTGCACCAATAACAATACACATAAAAACAACCTCAAATATTCTTTATCATAAAATCAATTATTGAATTCACCATCCCCTTGAGTTCTCTTATGCAGCACACCCATAATTCCTCACTCAAACTCATACATAAGGAGGAAGAAAATGGAGCAGTCACCTTACCTCAATTTCTGCAACTTCTCGTTCTAACTTGAATTCCTCTAGAACTTCAACTTTCCTTCACACTTAAACCAAAGTGTTTCTCTTACCTTCTACTTATAATTGAGCATGAATAACATGTTTTCTAGTCTTCCATGGGAGAATTAAGCTAAATCCATAAGTGTTTCTCTTACCTTGGTTTGCATATATGAGGATTTCTTCAAGAACCCTAGAAGGAACTTTAAGGCTGTTATTTTAATCCTTAAAAGAAAAGAGAAAGAGAGAGAGAGAGAGAGAGAGAGAGCAGGAGTTGATTCTCAATATTGTGTATTAAAAATGATTGAGAATAGCAGCCAATATATCTTATATTGATCTTTCTTCACCTTTAAGAATATCCTCTAGAACATCTCTTTTTTGGTCCATTTTCAGCCACTAATTGGTCAAGTAGGTGATGCTCCTGCTTATGTACATCAAGCAGCCTAAAAGGTAAAACTAGGTGATGCACCTACTTGCTTTCACGTGAGTGTAAATATATTGGGCCTTGGAAGATTTGGTTGTTGGGCGTTAATTTCATTTTCATTTTATTTAGCTTAGTTTGGGCCTCAAGTGAGTCCATTAGCATAGGCCCAAATCTGATCCATGAACCTTTGCATTTTTAACTAGATCCATATAGCTCAAGTAGGTGATCCACCAACTTGGTCCTGTGGACTGGTCAATTAGTCAAAGTAGGTGATGAACCTACTTGTCACCTACTAGCTTAGTTAAGTCAAGCAAGAAGCTCACTTATTTTATTCCATTTTCTAAATATTAATCTCTTTTTTGTAAATTAGCACTTAAGTTTCAACTTTAAGCTCAATTACCACCTTACCGTCTCGAGTTTAAATACTTTCGTTGGACTTATAACTTGCAGTACACATGCTGAAACGTGCAGGGCATCACAACACATTCCGAGATAGTTTAAACCAACACTAATCATATAAGAAATATGGTCCCTCACCTATACTATAAGGCTATGTCAAGTATCACAAGAATAGAACAAGCATATGCGTAATATGGGTTGTTACAAAGAAATCCCAAAAGCTAGGGTTTTACTCCAAGTTATGGATTCACTTCAAAAATGATTGTAATGATTTAATTACTTTATATTATGATTTATTACAATTTTATGATGAATTCCTCAACAAATCATGAATTTCCCTATTTTCCCAAATTGGATCTTTAAGTGTGGGTATGGATTGATGTTAGTAGAATGTTATAAAATTATGAATATAATGAATTGATTACTTGAATTATGTTATTTTCCTTGTCTAAATGTAGTAAATCTAGAGGTGTTGATGAATCATGATCTATGGTCCTTGAAGGGCAATTTAGAACAATTATGCATGATTGGGAGATTTGTGTATATGCTTTAAGAACACTTTGAGAGTGAAGTTTCCATGACTATTATAATGTTGTTCTATTGATTGAAAGGCTATTCTCATAAACACATAATGAACATGATGCGAATGGTTTTCTCGTGTAGTGATGATTCTATGATTGAAAGGATTTTCTCATCTAAATGAATATAAAAATGATAATGATCATGGATGGTGATAGTTGGTCTCGCATGCTCTAAAGAGTTGTCTTGAATTATATATCTTGAATCGGTAGGCCAAGGGTACCCCTTTCATGAGTGATGAATTAAGTATTTTAAGGATTTGTCTTGAATCAGAAGGCCAATGGCATCCCTTTCATGAGTAGTCAATGAACTATTCTATTAATATACCTTGAATCGGTAGGCTAAGGGTACCCCTTTCATGGTTGATGATGTTAATAGAGAATTAACAAATCCGTGGAATTTTATGCTTACCACCGACTAGATAAGTAACAATCTCCTTAACCAATAACTATGTGCCCACATAGAACATTAGTTAGTGGATCCACCTAAGCTAAGAAACTTTAATTCTACCTTAGGCAAGTACGAGACCTCTTTTTGATGTGGGGGCAACACATCGGATTCCATGTTAAACTCACATGGTCTATATCAGTTAAAGCTTGTTCCCACCATGATGAATTATGAACAAGAATGTGAATTATGAAATATGGCTCCTTAAGAAGCTCTACTTAGTGTGAGTGGGTGTAACAACCTGGAAAATGAATAGGTGAAACTAGAGCCTAACGAATTTGTTTTTGAGTTTGATATGAGGTCTGAATGTGTAGAACGAGTCCCGAGCTTTGGTTGAGGGGTTAAGGGGTTAAACGTCAAGGTACGACTCCACAAAAACCAATCAAGGATCCTTGAGGAGGACCCTAAACCCCAACCCCCAAGACCCCAAAGAACCAAAAAGCTGCCAAAAAATCATGTGAGCTACGGATGGGACCTACGCCCCATGGATGGACTCCGTGGGTGAAGGTCCCAAAATCCATGTTGCAACCACGAACCACGATGTGCCAGTAGGGCCCATGGATCCACCCACGATCCATGGGTGGTGGTTCAGAGGTCACACTTGCAATCTGTCTTGGACTTGGCCAAGGTAACAGTGTTTTGGTAAATTGCTTTAAAGGTTAGTTAAGTTAAGGGATCAATATTATTGATTAATTAAAGAATTTTAAGGCTTTTAAAGGTATTAAAGACCCTTTTTCAATTCATTACTTCATATCACAAAATAGAAACCTCCCGCCCTCTCCAAATATTATCTCTCTAGAAACCACCGTAGGAGAAGAAGGAGTCAAGCATTGATGCTCAAGATCTCACCTTTCACTCAAAATTGACATGGATTTTCTTCCATATAGGTATTGTAGTCTTCATCCTTTATTAAGTTTCATTCAAGGATTCTTATCAAAAGATTATTTCAAGTTTCCAAAATCCCCCAAAAACCTAGGGTTTTAAATCTATGCATCGGTTCAATTCCAAAACATTTTCAAAGGTTGATATGTGATGATTTATGAATATATTGTTGAATTAATGATGAAATGTGGTGAATTTATCCTATGAACCTAGGTTTTTCCTAAAATCCTAAGTTGTGAATTGTGATTGGGAATTGATTGATCATGAAAGTATGTTGAATTGCTATGTTTATATTGAATTAGTTATTGAATCATGTTAATTCCCTTATATAATGTAGTATTCTAGATGTTTGGGTTGATATTGCTTTATAACCTTGGAGGGCAATTTCATGAATGATCTATGTGGGATCATGATGTGAAGTATATGTGTGTGATCTCAATGAACGTGTTATGATCATGTTTAGAATGTAATTGTGTTATTATTGAAAACTTGTTCTCAATTTAACACTTATGAATAATGATGATATATATGAAAGGTTATTCTCACAGACACACACTCATGAATGAATAATGAAAGAAGTTTCTATGATTATGTTAACGATGATGTGTTGATTGAAAGACTATTCTTAATTGTACACTAATGAATTATAATGACATGTGGTGAACGGACTTTCTCAATATATGAGGATTCTTAGTTGAAACGTTATTCTCATCTTTGAATCTATGAGCTATCTAATGAATGAATGTTGGGTTTTAGATGGATACTCATCCATGAGTTGAGGCGGGGTATCTAGTAGAAATCTCGTATCCCATAACAAAGAACTAAAGTAATTAATGTCAAGTACACTGTGGGGAATAATGCTAAGCATCGAGTGGATATGAATTGAGATAGATGCTCATCCGTGAGTAGAGGCCGGGTATCTAGTAAGAATCTCTAGAGATGGATGCTCATTCGTGAGTTGAGGCGGGGTATATAGTAGCAATCTCCCTATCCCATAACTATGTGCCCACATAGATTTATTATCTAATGGATCCACCTAAGCTAAAAAGTAATGGTCCTACCTTAGGCAAGTAGGAATCCCTTATCCGGGGAGGGTGACACCGGGATTCCATGAATTGCTCACATGGTCTATGTTGGTTAAGGCTTACCCCCACAAAGAATGTTAATGAACTATGGTTTCTCAAGAATGCACTACTTAGTGTGGGTGGTAGTATAGGATGACATCCATGCATTGCACAAGTAGGCTTTGAGAGTAGTCATGATCTGCTCCTTTATGTCTTAATGACTAATGAATGAAAGTGCTATTAATGAAGCTAATGAAGAATGTTGACTTAAATGCTTAATGTTATGATTCATGCTTTACTTGGCTTGTATTATGAGTTACTTCCTTGTCATGACTTATTGAATATGAATATTACTTGTCTATGGTGGCTGCAAAAGAGTACTTAGTGTGAGTAGTAGTATGGGATGCTATTCATACATTACACAAATATGACTTAGGGTTGAACTAATTGATGGTCCTAATATGTTGTTATGACTTATGAAATGCTTATGTTCCTTATGTATGAGTATTGTCTAATAATGAAAAGGAAGAATGGTAAGTTATCTTTTGGTAGCCTTAATATGGTACTTAGTGTGGGTGGTTGTATGGGACGCTATTCATATATCGCACAAAGTATAGCTTTAGGTTACTTGAGGGGAAAGCTCTAATGTGATGAAATGACTTGTATGTTGATTATGTTGTATCTTATGCCATTTATGCAAATGTTCATGATATTTCTCATATTGGCATAATGCATGACTTTCAAACCAAATGTCTGTTTTAAAGCATATTTTTTTCTTGGCTATCATACTAAGTACATTAAATGTGCTAACCCATATTTTTTCATTTTTACAAAGGTGTAGATTCCGGCAAGTGTGAGTTCTTCTAGTTCAAGCTTGGACTGAGTTCTTCCAAGGCTAGTGGTATGTCCTCATGAATTCGAGGACAAGTAGTTTTTATGTTTCATGTCTTTCATTGTAATAGACTTTTTTTATACTTTCTATTGTAAAGTGTCGTGACCCTACTTTTGATTCGAATATTATTATTAGATGGCCATCTGAGACTTGTAAACTTCCGCTGTTTTAAATGATTTTCGATTGTATGGATTAAAAGAGTTTTAAATTCAGTACTATTTCTATCATCTTATGTGAGGACATTCTATGAGGCTTGTATGGGACTTTTTGGAGTCTTGTACCCTATGTCGCTTCCGGGGAATAGGCTCGGGTCGTGACAAACATGGTATTAGAGAACAAGATTTTGGGATATTATTTTTTCGGAATGATGTCTCACAAGCCACTCTAGTAGAGCTTTGTTCATGGGTGTGAATCCCGACACATTTATGAATGAGAGGCTATAATGCATTACGAAGCAGAACTTCTTTCATTACTCTTTAAGTCGTGCCTTAAAGTTTAGATCTATAACAGTCCTTTTCCTAACCATTCTCTTGTGTTTATAGGATATGAATACAAGGGTGAACGCAAGAAGGATGGAAGAGGAGAATGTGAATGAGGGAGTTCCTCCCCAAGGTCCTCAAGGAAATCAAGTTCCTATTGATCCTCTGGCTATGAAAAATGAGGAAGTTAGGTCAGCTCTTGATGTAATTCCTGTAAGGGAATCACACTAAAATGTGGAAATCAAAGACGGAAAGTAAAGATAAATAGATTGATACAAGAAAAGGAAATCAAAAGCAACCTAAAGGTATATTAAACCTAAAGACCTCGATCGATTAATCCACAATCAAGCACCGAATCTCTTACGATGACCTTAAGGGAATCAATATCCCAAGCAACCAACGTTTCTAACGAAAGGCAACAAAAGCTTAACCAATCTCTCAACACTCAAACATGAGTTTTCAGTTTTCAACATTCAAAATATTCTAAGTCTAAAATGAACCCAAGCTACCTATTTATAGGTCTAAGATAAAAGGGCCCAAAAGTGACCTGAAATGCCAAAGGGCGAGCTGGGTCGGGTCGCCTAGTGGACTGGGTGATGTGCCACCCTGGTTGGCGATTCTTCCTTCATGGTCTTCATCCTTGAACATTTGGCAATCTGGGACAATCGCCTAAGCCCTTGGGCGATGCACCAAGTGGGCCCTCCATCTTCATGAATAACCCTGCATCCTTTAAAGGTCTTGAGCTTGGCTTCTAGTTAATGGCCTTGATGCAATCCGTTTTACATCATTCCCTCTTTCTTGAAAAGAATTTGTCCTCAAATTCGACGGATCATCATCATCAACAATTGGGAAAGGGGAGACATAGCAGACGTTCAAAGTGTTGTGCACTTGGTACTCTGGAGGAAGGGCAACCTTGTAGGCGTTATCGTTGAGCCTCTCAACCACAGGAAATGGTCCATCTCCCCGTGGCATCAACTTTGTCTTCCAATGGGTGGTAAATCGCTCTTTGTGAAAGTGTACTCACACCAAGTCACCTGGTTGGGACACGATCCTCTTACGGCCCTTGTTCACCCTTTTGGCTACATCTTGGTTCTTCTTCTCTAAGTGCAGCCGCACCTTTTCATGAAGCTTCTTCATGGATTCAGCTCACTTACTCCCATCTAGGCTTAACACAACATCTTCAGAAAGAGGAGTGAGATCTAAAGATGTGAGGGGGTTAAAACCATAAACCACTTCAGACGGAGTCATGCCAATAATTCTATGAATAACTCGATTATATGAAAATTCAACTAAAGGAAAATGTTCCTCCGACGAGGACAACTTTCCATGCACTACGGCATGAAGCATAGACCCCAAGGTCCTATTTACAACTTACGTTTCACCATCAGTTTGTCGGTGACAAGAAGTTGAGAACAACAATTTAGTACCAAGTCTACCACACAATTCCTTCGAAAAGTGACTAAGGAATTTTGGATGCCTATCACTTACAATGGTGTGAGGAATTCCATGCAATTTAACAACATGCTCAACAAACAAAGATGCTACATTGGAAGAATCATTACATTTATGACATTGAATGAAATGAGCCATCTTTGAAACTCGATCAACAACAACAAAGATGCTATCCCTACCTCTTTTGGTGCTTGGCAAACCTAAAACGAAGTCCTTGGCAACTATGGGAGTTCTTCATTCTTGGTAAGCTATCACCAAGAAGCCTCTTCAACTATGTTTTCAAATTCCCTAATTCTAGGGTTTTCAAATCTAGTCATTGGTCTTCTTCCAAAATGAATTCAATTGTTTAATTTAGGTTTGTCTAGATTGATTATGATGATTTATGATTGGATTAATGGAGTATTAATGGATTTTGTTGAAAAACTCCCTTAGACATAATGATTTCCTCTTCTTCCTTATTTGTGAACTAGGGATTGAATTGATTTATCATATAAGCTTACCAACTGATTATGTTTATGTTTATTATGTTGTTGAATCATGATATATCTCTATCTAGAATGGTAATTCTAGAAGTTAGGGTTGATGTTGATTCTTAGCCTTGAAAGGCAATTTTCTAGGGTTGTATGTGTTGATGAATATTCTATATGATCTTGTTGATCCACTTGAAAGGTGGAGGTGTTTAATTATGATGTAGTTACTTGATGTTAGTGTAATTCTACATGTATTCTTGATTAACCTAATATGATGTGGTTATGTCATGAATGAGGCAAATTGAGGGTTTAAATGTGATCCTCCTAGAAAGATGAGTTCTCCATGTAATGCCTTAGATTAGATCACCTAGACTTTAATTGGTTTAGGATAATGCTTCTAAACATGAATTGAGTTGATCATGATATTGTGTGCATGTTTATGAATAGATGAAGTATAAAGTGCCAATCATGATGTTATTACTATATTGATGAGTTGTTGGATCATGGTATCTCTTTATCTAATGTGCTATTGCTATATACTTGGGATGAGTTAATCCATAAGCCAGTGAAGGGCATATTGTAAAGGTTTGTGCATGTTGGCAATATTGTGTGTGAATTTATTATTTATTTAGAAAAGTGAAGGTCCTATGAGTATGGTGTATATTGTGGTATCGTTGAAAGGCTAGTCTTCCCTTACCCTTACACTTGATATTATATAAATTGTCTAGGATGATGATAATGTTGTTGTAGTGTCATTGCAAGGAAAATTACACACACACACACACACCATGCTTAAACATGATCATTATGTATCTATGGTGTTAATTGAAAGTACAGTTCTCATATGCACCTTTACACATTATTATGCATGAAATATACTTGACCATATTGATCCTATTGTGTTGATTGAAAGTCTATTCTCATGAGAACACATGATCTTGGTGTGATAGTTATTCTCACATACTAATTATGATTCTAAAGTGAAAGTACATTCTTACCTTTAATGAATCTATGAGCTATTTTGTGGATGGTATTGATCGAAGTGTAGAGCAGTCGTTCACTCATGTAAATACAATTCAAAGACTAATAATGTCTAATTTGGAAAATAATGCTTAGCACCGAGTAGCTATGGACAATGACGTAAAGACCCTCCCACCAATGCAATAGTGAGGGTCATCCAAAGTGAACTCATGAGATGGAAGCCCCTCCGCCAATGCAATAGGGCGGGTTTCTAGAAGCAATCTCCCTATCCCATAAACTATGTGCCCACATAGGTACCTTTAGCTAGTGGATCCACCATATAGCTATACATTTTGGTTCTACCTTAGGCAAGTAGGAAACCTTTCTTGGTGTAGCGTTACAGACACTGGATTCCATGTAGCTCACATGGTCTATGTCGGTTACGGTAACTTTTCCCTATATAATAAAGATAATGAATGAAACATGAATTATACTATGACTTTTAAATGATCCTTACTTAGTAGGAGTGGGGGTATGGGACTTCACTCTTACATTGCACAAGTAGACTTAGGATGATCTCATGGGATGGTTCTTTTGCATATTGATGAGATTTGAATGCATGCACGTATATTGAATGGATAGTTGTTTTGAATGACCTTCCTTATAATTCAAGTAATGTACATGACTATTTACTTATTTGTGACTACTGATTACAATGATGTGTAAAGATGAAGTGCATGACTAAGGTAGCTTCAAAGGAGTACTTAGTAGGGTTAGTATTATGGGATGCTAACCAGACATTGAACAAGTGTTTCTTAGGGGTTATTAAGGTAATGTCTTTACTATAAAATGAGTATAAATTTGATATTGGCTTGTGTTGTACATTGTGAATGCCTGATAGCTACCATACATTGAATAAGTGTTTCTTAGGGGTTGATCATGTGATGATTACTTAAGGATGAGATGATCTTGGTATTTGACTTGCACTACCTTGTGATTGGAGGCTATGTATTGTGAAGATTGGGATTTGTATTATATAGATGTAGGATACTATGTTTGTTATTATAATGATATCTCTCATGTTAAAATGAAATATATGTGAGTTGCCTTATTGGTTGTATTCTCCAACTATCTCAAAGATGATGATAAAAATTAGCATATAGCATGATTTCAAATGAAATGTCCATTTTTATGCATGTTTTAATGGCTTTGTGCATGGCTTCCATACTTAGTACTTTTTGTGCTATCCCCTTCTTTCTACATTTTCTACCAGTGTAGGCTTGGAGATATTGGATTTCATCTTCGTGGCTAGGTTCATAGGAGATCAAGAAGAAGACGATTAGTGAGTCCTCATTGTATTCTAGGGCTCAACCTTATGTCGTTTATTGTCTTTCTTTTATGTTTTAGACTTTTGTTGCAAGGGCCGTGTCCCTAAGATTTGTATTTCAAGTGTTTTCTTCCAAGTATAATAGATGGTTTGAGACATGTTGTCAAAGATACTCTTTCATTTTTATAAGAGACTTCTATTGTAAGAAAAGTTTTTAATTCCGCACTATTTTTATCACCTATGCGATAAATGAAAGTTATGAGGCTTGTATAAGACCCCTTCGGGGTCGAGTACGCCGTGCTACGACTAGGTGGTGATCTCAAGTCGTGATAAACGTTGTATCAGAGCATAAGGGTTTTGGGATGGTTTTTTTAGGATGTCTCAAACCACATCTAGTAGAGTCTTGTTCGTCGGTGTGAGTCGCGACACATCTATGAGCGAGAGGATATAGGACCTTAGGAAACTTTATTTCTTCATTCTCTAGTTGTGACGTAGAGTTTAATCTATAAGGTATTTTCTCTCTAATAGGTGGTCTACAAGATGTAACTACTCAAAGTGCTCTTATTACAAGGAGCAAGGGAGAATATCTTGGTTGAAATGCCAACGATGGCTATGTTACTAGATAGGACTTGATGTGCTAGATTTATATGTCACTCTTAGGGTGGGTTGGTAGTGTTATTGTCATTCTCCTAAGTGATGATAGAACCCGTAGAGTCAAATTATTAGTCCCCAAATGAGATTATCCAAGAGTGGAAGGGGGAAGATCTATGCCATTAGTTTGGAATATGTTTTGTCTTTTGACTTTGAGGGTTGTATGTACCACCTAGTTAAAGTAAGGGAGAAGAATGTAGGTGTTGACAGACTTCAAAGAGTTAGTTATCTTTTAAGATTGATCTTAAGTATGGTCATTTTGAGTAAGGTGTTTAGATAATACCTAGGTTTGATTGGTTCGTATATCCCCCCAAGGGTGATGATAAGGGTCGAAATGGTCTAGAATCGTCTTGATCCAACCTTAGTAGAATTGAAAGAGACAAAGGTCTCATGGATAAAGCTCTTCTACCTTTCTCCTCAGTTTCACCAAAAGAAGTTGTCTACCCAAAAATCTCAAGCAGTGAGTGGTAGTGGATCATATGGGATTAAGCCTACTTGTGCTAGGTGTGGAAAGAAACATAATGGTAAGTCTCTAGCCGGTACAAAGGGTTGTAATGGTTGTGGTGGAAGTGACCACCTAGTGAGAGATTGTCCGGTGCTTAGGGCTAGAGAAAGAAAGGATAAGAAAGTTCCTCCTAATGGTTCTGGTATGTGTTTTGTGCTTACCTCTATTCCGGTAATACTTATCTTTTTGTGACTTGATAAATTGAATATGATGAACTTTTGTGTTGTACTTAGTGTGACTGGGCTTCATAGTTGTTTTGTGATATTGACGGTAGAACCCTACTTGATCATTTTGTGTTTTGGTAGGTTTTAAAGTTTGGTGAAGGAGGGTGTTTGAGTAATGCTTATATGTGTTGAGTCAATAGATTCCCCTGAAAAGGGGTAGGAGTGTAATTCACCATGCTTTTGGATCATATTGTTAGATGAGTGTGAAGGTTTAGTTATGACTTGCTCCGGCCTTAGTCTTGAAGGAAGAAGTGTTGTAAAGAGTTTGTATAGGCTTACCCCAAGTGAGGGATAATGTGCATAGATGGTAAGGTCATTGTGTATCCTTAATGGTCATGAGTTAAGCTTGCTTAATAATTCCACCTTAAATGGTGTAGTGAGTTTGAGAAGTTTAGTCCCGATTTGGTAGGCTCATATGAGACTTTGAGTGGTGTTGGTAAGGTTGCTTGTGAGCTAGAGTTCTTAAATAAGAACGTCTCTAATTTAGAAGTACCTATTGGGATCTTAGACCGGCAAGCTAAGAAATATAATTGTAAGAAAGTGCCTCCATGAAAATATTGACGAGTGGTATTTTTGTAAGGGTTTAGTTGAAGGTGCTTATTTGGGAGGCCAAGGGCCAATGAGATGTCCCAATATCCTTACGTTCCCTTCTATTTCTTCTCTAGCCTATGATTATGAGTTCTCCTTGACTCATTTCTTGATTGTGGAGTCTTAGATGTTATGTGTGTCCTATAATTTCCTTGTCCCATTGAGTTAATTTTGTAACCTTGGTAGGATTTGGATGCATGATTATTAGACCTCTATTAGTTTTAGAGCCCGGTAATGTTATAATGAGCCTTGGTAAACGCTTGAGTTTGTTAGAAAGGAGAAGTATTTGAGGTTTCTGTAAAAGGGGTCTTACTCCCAAGGGGGAGATCATGTGATTGAGTAGCAACATTGATTGAGAGTCCCAATATCCTCATCTATTTCTTCTATTCCTATTTTACCTTAAGACCAAGAGTTCCTTGTTGGATTTGTTCTATATCTAGGGGTCATGAGTGTTTTAGAAATTTCCATGGTCTCCTTATGTTTTGCATGTTTTTTTAAAGATTATTACTTTGTATAAAATGGATTTTTAATGATGAACATGTTCCTCATGTTGTTGTGCACTCTAGGATGGTGATGGCATATTTGACTTCATTAGATGATGTGATGAACATGCTTTGTTGTGTTTTGATGAAATACACATTGGCTCCATATTGTTGTGTTGAGCTTGCTTTTAAGGAGAAAACGTAGTTCATCCTATGATTATGTAGTTGATGATGTTTAGGAGTGTTGGTATAGGCTCAGTCATAAGGGGGAGATGTTATGCCTAACTAATATTGATGTTATGTGCTTATATGTTGCCATGACTTCCTAATACGATGCATGTTCATGAAAACTTGTGTTTTGAAAGAAAATGATTCTTATATGAAGTGTTTCCCTCATGTTGTGGTGCTTTGAGTAAAAGTTGCCTATTTGAACTTCATGAGAAGAATACATGGACATGTTTTAGTAGGAGATGGTAGTTCCTCCTCAAACATGACAAGTGATGAGAATATCATGCATAAATATAGCTCATACTTCCTTGTATTGTATTGAAAATGTTGAATTGGAGTTGATGTTCCTCCTTGAATAAGTGCCCATTGTGAATTGTGTATTTGGAGTTGTGCATTATTGTGAAGTTTCATGCCTGTTTGGGGCTGCTAGTCTTGAGTCTTTGATTCCATAATGTGTTTCAAGTGTCATTCGAGGACGAATGCTCCTAAGGGGGAGATAATGTAACACCCCGTCAAAACCAGTAAGACCTAGCTAATGCTTGACGGAATCTAGTAGGTGAAACTAGAACCTCACATGTGAGTTTGAAGTTGGAAAGTTGATTAAATGTTGTTAAATGGTTCCCGAGAGAGGGTCGAGGAATTTAGGGGTTAAACGTCAAGATACGACTATAACGCCAGGAAACTAGTAAGTTGAACTAGTGTGTGGTAGTGTCTTGTAGTGGAAGTTTTGGAGTGTTGTATGAGGGTTAAAACCCATAAAATGATCCCCATTGTTAGAATGACACATTTAGGGGTTAAACGTCCGGATACGACTCCCCAAGGACCACCCAAGGGGTCCTTGAGGAGGAACCCAACACAGCCCAAAAGCTGTCAAAAACAGCTTGGTTCACGGAGGCAGATCACGCCCCTTAGACCAGTCCAAGCCCCATAGGTCATGGGCGTGGGTTAGGACTTAGTCTAGGAAGGATTGGCCTTCAGCTTTGATCCCCAGCCCCAAACCACGGAACCACAGGATGGTCAGTACACTAATCCACGGTCCGAGGATGGGTGGCCATGAATGGGAGCAGTTTTCCAGATTTTTGTTTTAAGTTAGAGGTCTTAGTTTTAGTTATTTATTTAATTAAGGGTTAGGAGGGACGATTAGATAACTAATTAACTTCCTATATAAACTATTTTAAGTCATTAAAATACGTCATTAACTCATTATAACCCTACACCCCAAATCAAAACCCAACTACCTTTCCCTCCCAAAATCATCTCTCTAGACTCCATTGAAGAACAAAGGAAGGGATCAAGCTAGAGCTTCAAGAAGAGGGACTTTTCATATGAATTTGATGGGAATCTAAACCTAAGGTATGGGAGTTCTTCATTATTGGTTAGCTATTGTCACGCCCCAAACTAGAGAAGGCGTGACTGGCACTCGACACCTTAAGCAATTGAGTTAGACACATAAACATACCAACTGACTCAATTGAGGGCTTAGAAGGTAAGGCAGCATAACATCTAAAATACTACGACTGAACCCTTAAGGTCATAACTTGAATATCGATAAGTCATATAGACGAAGGTAGAAAAGCCAAACATAATAAGGTATTAGCTAGCCGACAAGGCTACAATGAAGATATACACACATACATACATATCTATACATGCCAAGCCTATGTGGCTGGAAACTGGAAGTTGCAGAAAGAAACCCATAATACTGTGTTCACAATAGCCTCTATGAGTGACATAAGCACTGGTCGGGACAAGGCCCCGATTATACCCAAACTTTACAATAAAAGTAACATCCTATGAAACCTCCAGGAAGAAGTGGAGCTTACCAACTCAAAGCTGAACCCCAAATCTTAGCAGAGGGGTCAATCAGAATCCATACCTGGACCTGCACGCACGAAACAAAAATGCGTCCCAGGCAACGGTACATCAGTACGAATAAAAATGTAATGGTATGTAAGGTAGAAAATAGAATAATAAATAGTAACTGTAAAAATGGGAATAAAGATAACACCTAAAACAGAAATTCTGGTAACCGCCATGGCTGACATCAAACCTTATATAAATTAAATATGCATGGTATGCTCACATAATCGTATGTTATGAATATATATATATATATATACATACAAATTCATGTCATACCAAACTAAGTGCTAGCAATGGTGGGGTCTTCCAGTAGCGAACCGGGATCATATTCACCAACTTATGGCTAAATATGTCTCATACGTATAAATATAGGCAATAGGCACCATACCTTCCAATTATAGCTCGGAAGTAGAATATGTAGCATGTAATGTCATGGTTCCGTAATGCATTTGTTACCTGAATCATGTTTCCAATCTCGAATCATTGGTACTCTTGTCCTTGAAATCTCGTAATCACTTTCGTATCACATGTAAATATCATGTGAAACTTATATACTTGTAGATTAAACTGGAATACTTAACTTGGATTTAGAAAGGAAACTTAAACTTGAGGATGTTCATAAAGAGCTTAAAGTTCTTCACTTAGTATTTATATATGTTTCCTTAGTGGTTTGTAAAAGAAAGTATTTCAGAAAAACCCGTACTTTAGTAGTTTAAACCTACGATTTATATTTAAGAGTTTTGGAGATCGACGTTTTATTTTAAAGTTTTCAAAAATATAAATTAGTGAGGATAGAGGACTGATTTCAAATTCATATTGTTCATATCTAATCTTTTTAAGTTACTACACCTAAAGATGAATAAGAATTTGTACCCATAGACCTATAGTCACAAGAATCAACAAAATGACATAAAGACGCTGAATACCCTATCTAACCGAACGAGTGGAATATCAAAATAATGGAGTAAAAAAAATATGCCAACTGCAATCTCAATGCCTTTCACAAAAGGTCTTTCTAGCAATAGAGTAGTAAAACAGTATTTGACAATTTAGGATTCCAAATTTCGTGATCAACAGAAGTACAGTTCTTAGCCTTAACGTACCTCAATTTTGGGTCTTGTTGTATCAATATGGATTGTAACCCCTTCCTTATAGTATGTAGTCTACAGAAAATCATGTCACACAACCATTACAGGCAGAATATTAACACGTCAGGGTCAAAGTAACAATTTAGAGCTCACTAGCAGAGTGATTAGCTCGCTAGACAATTTTTAAATTTATGCTTCATTACCTTCTCTTCTCCAGATTACAACCTCAAATTAATGACATAAAATACATTTTTGCATCATCTATTAACAAGTGGAGGCCTACGCAATACTCAACAACAACCAAATAGAGTATGCCTGCACAACAATTAAAACTCGGCGTATCGCCACACCCCTCTTTTTCAACCCAAAATAACCATAACCAAATCCTAACCACGAATATTCAAACCATTAAAGCTATAAAAAAATATGTATAATATAGTCCTATAATTCGTCAATATAAGCATAATAACTTGAACATGCCGCTTCCAATCGTCATCCCTTACGTTCGTCCAATAATTACATTTCAACTCATCTCTTACTCTTCATACGCAATAAGAGCTTTAAAGGGCAAAACCTACACTTAAGATTGATGGAGCTTGTAGTATATTAACATGTCTTGTCAATAAAAAACAGTCTCCTTAAACGCAAGACGTTGAACCAAGAAGAGACAATTTGAAAATTACAATGCAATAATATAACCAAAGTTACACTAATTTATGTTATAATTAAATATCCATCCATACTTTTTCTTCTCTTCCAGACTCATATAAAAAAGAACCACACACATACAAAGCATTTCCAAAAATATTCCAGCAACAACAATATCAGAAAATACTTCAAAACAGCCCAACATCACGTAACTATCCAAATACAATTTTTCCAGCCGTCTATTCGTGTTCTTTCTTAAATAGCATAGCTATAACTTGAACTCACTCAACAAAATGAAGGGTGAGAATTATTACTTCCAAACAGAAGCAACACCACATAAAAAACGAGACTCCATCACCATGAAGAATTCTTCAAATCATAACCAATGAGGAGGAAAGAAATAACACAATCTCTATGAATGTTTCGAGGGTGAAACCATGTTGAAATCTTGTAAATATTTTCTTGGATGGTAGGGGAACCTTTAAAGAGTATTTAGGACAGGTTTATTCTTATTTTGGTCGAAAATAATGAGATAAAACGAAGGGAAATCTGATCTTATAAAGCTAAACCAACATATGGGCTAGGGGGCCACCTTCACGTGCCTGCTTGTGCAGTCTCACTAAAATCTGAATATCGGTCAATTCTTCTAAAGCTTTATAGATTGGGAGAAAAGCTCCAAGACATTTAACCCAATTCTCAGAAAATTTATCAAAGAAACTTATTCTAACTTTTGCCAACTTTTTATTTCTCAACTTGCTTGACTTCAAAACTTAACTTACGATCATTTGGCGACTATATCACCTTATAAAACATCCTTACTAGCATATAAGACACTCTTTGTCTTATCCCCAAAGGCATCGGTTAATTTAACCGTTCTGAACTGGCAAGGTGTTAGAATAGGCATTCTTTAACTCAAACTTGTTTAAGGGAATCCTTGACCCATAACGTTAGTCTAATTCTTTAAAAAAAAATTACCTCCCCATTGCAGCCTTATTCTCCTGAAATGATACATCAAGTCATATAAACCTCATACACTCATTCAATGATACACATATTATGAGAAAAAACCACGGGGTCTCACATTCTCCCCTCCTTAAGAACATTCGTCCGCGAATGGATTCGAACAATCTCTTAGTTCTATTCTTTGCTGCTACTGTGCTATTTGCAAGTCTATATTTCTTACGTTCGCAAATCTTAAATCCAGTTCGAAAATCTAATTACAAGGCTTCGTATATCTAGCTTGCGACAATCCATATAAACTGTATTTTTGAGGTATATAAAATCCAATTAAGTTTGTGTACTGGAGTAATTGTCAATTATTGAAAAACAACTCAGCTTAATTCGTCAATAGTTGGGGGTAATTCTTCCCTATTTCCTCCTCGGCTTCTCAAGTTATTTCCTCAACGTTGTTATTCCACCATAACACTTTCATAGAAACCACTTCTTCAGTCCAAATCTTTCTTACCTGCCAAACCAAAATAGCCACTAATACCATAGCATAAAACAAGTCTGTAGAGACAACAATATCCTCAACGGGCATAAATCAAAGCATTTTTGATGCACTTCTATAAACTAGATACATGGAACACCAGATAAACTACTATAAATTCTGAAGGGAAATCAATCTCGTAAGCCACCCTACCAATCCTTCGAATAATATTATATGGCCCTACATTCCTTGGACTTAGCTTTCCTTTCTTGACTCATTGCATGAAACCCTTCATAGGCCATACTCTGAAGAAAAACCACTTCTACATCAACCTCTATGTCTCGTAGTCAAACATCTGCTTAAGACTTCTGACTACTCTATCATATCTACAACCGATCTTTACTAAGCTTTACCTTCTCCATAACTTGTTAGATTAGATCATGACCTAACAACTCTACTTCCCTGATCTTGAACCAATAAATTGGTGAACTGCACTTCTTCCATATAGTGCTTCATAAGGAGCTATTTGAATACTTGCTTGGAAGTTGTTATTATAAGAAAACTCAAACAGTAACACGTGATCACACCAGTTTTCACAAAATCTAGCACACATACCCAGAACATGTACTTGAGCATTTAGATTATACGTACGGCTTGGCCATCAATCTTAAGATGAAAATCCGTACTAAGATGAACTTGAGTCCCCAAACCCTTCAACAAGGTTCTCTGTGTTGTGCTATAAAATGTGTCCATCTATTTGAAGTAATCTTTACTGAGACATAATTGAGTTTAAATAACTCTCTAATGTATATCCCAACATATTCCACCAGATGTTAGTCCTGACTAGATAAAAATGGGCTAATTTCGTCAACCTGTGAACAATCACCCAAATGGAATTTGATCTTCCCTCGCGAATGCGGAAAACATGTGACAAAATTCACATTTATCTCCTTCCACTTCCACAATGGAATAACTATCTCCTATGTTAGCAAACTAAGCTTCTGATGCTCTACCTCTCTCTATTGACAACATAACTCATCAATACCATGACACATTTTCATGGTTCCTATGTAAACAGAGAAGCGAGAATGGTTCTCATGTCCCATATTTTTCAATAGAAGCCTTGTGGCATTCAGAACATATAATTGATCTCTGAATTTGCAGACTCCCTCTCCTGCTCTATTAAAGGTGAATTTTTATTTTTTTATTTTTGCTACTAACCCTTGCCTCTGAGTTGATCTAAGTTAGGATCTTCACTTTGTCAGGCCTTCACCTCCACAAATAGAGATGATATTACCCAGTCCTAAACCTTGACTAGTGTCATTGGAGTTTTATAATATAACACCAAAGCAGCTAGCTGATGGAGCTCTTAGGCCATCTCCTGGTTCTCAGCTCACAAAGGTCATAAACTACCCATAGAATTACGACTGAGGTCATCCACTACTATATTTTACTTTCCTTGGATGATATAAGATATCCACATCAATAACTTTCAGCGATTCATTCCATCTGCGCTATTGTAGAATTTCCTTTTTTCAGTCTAAAAATATTTTGGGGGCTCGTAGGATCTGTATAAATATCAACATTAAAGACATTCAAGTAATGCCTCAAAATCCTCAAGGAATGAATAATTGCAGTTAACTCTAAATCGTAGGAAGAGTAGTTCTTTTCATTATTCATTAACTATCATTATCCATAAGCAATTACCTTTCTTTAATGTTTCAGAACATAAACCAGCCTAATTCTTGAAGCATAATAATACATTACATTGCCCTCTTGTCCATCTTGTAGGGTCGGAATTGGTATTGAAGTCATTTGATATCTCAGCTCTTGGAATCTCCCCTCATAGGCTATTGTCCACTGAAACTTAACTTCTTTTTAAGTCAACTTTGTTAGGGGTGCTGAAAGTGGAGATAAAAAAAAAATCCTTCCACAAGACTTATATAATACTTCACTAACCCTTAGAAAGATTCGAAGTTTGACTAGGTTCATAGGTCTAGGCCAAGTCTTCACGACCTCAGTCTTCTGTAAGTATACCTGAGTACCAGCATCTAATACAATATGGCCCCGGCAAAAAAAAAACCATTAAATATAAGTAGAACTCATACTTTGAGAATTTAGCTTACAACCTCTAACCTTGGGGTAATTAAAGCACTACTTAGTGATGATCTCTATGATTTGCCTCTGAATAAAATGTACTAGAATATCATTAACTAATACAATTACGAACAAGTATAGAATGACATGGATATACTATTCATCAGGTTCATAAATATTGTTGAGTCATTCGCCAATCTGAAAGGCATTATAAGAAACTCAAAATGGCCATATCTAATCCTGAAAGTTGTCTTTGAAACAATACTCTCTCAAACAAGTACCTAGTGGTACCCTAAATGTAAATCAATCCTTGGGAAGCATTCGACATCATATAGTTGGTCGAAAAAACCTTTCAATCCTTTGTAGTGGATATTTGTTCTTTATAGTCACCTTATTCAGTTTTTTTGTACTCTATACACTTCTACAATGATTCTTCTTTCTTTCGAACAAATAACATTGGTGCATCGCTTGGTGATGCACTAGTCCTATTAAAGCCCTTATCTAATATATTCTTCAATTTTGCTGGTGCAATACTAATTGGGGAAATTGGTATCGACAGAGCATCTCGTAATGTATCAGTAGAAAAATTTGTTGTTTCTTCCAGGGAAATAGCAAGAAGATCACCTTGAAATACATCTACAAACTCATTTCCCACTATAATAACTGAAGAGTCGAGGTCTCAACATCAATAGCTTAAACTCGCTCGGAAAATATGATAAGTACAACCATTAGCAAACATTTCCTTACTTAAAGATTGCAAATAAACTTGCCTTTTGGCATTGCACCATTACCCTTCCATTTTCATACTACTTCCCCTGGGAACTAAACTCTAACAGTCTTCTCTTGGTAGTTGACATCAACATAATAAGGTTTCCACCAATCCATGCCCATATCAATAACAAAGTCGAGCATCTCTAGACCTATCACATCTAAAAAAATTGATAACAAACAATCTCTACCGTAGAACCTCAACAAATCCTCTTGAGCGTATGTGAAACACAAAGCACGATTCAGATTTCATACGTACTTATAACTAAGCTCTATACCACAATCTATAAATTGAAAAAAATGTAACAAGTCCTAAATACCCTATAGCCTGTTGATTATAAGTGTGGTGCACAACACGCCCATAAAAAAGAATCTACAAGATACAGCTTGTGGACTCCCTGGGACACAAACTGCTCTGATACCAAGTTTGTCATGCCCCAAACTAGAGAACGTGTGATTGGCACTCGACACCATAAGCAATCGAGTTAGCCACATAAACATACCAACTGACTCAACTGAGGACTTAACAGGTCAGGCAGCATAACATCTAGAATACTATGACTGGATACTTAAGGTCATAACCTAAATATCGATAAGTCATATAGACGAAGGTAGACAAGCCAAAGATAATAAGGTACTAGCTAGCCGACAAGGCTACAATGAAGATATACACACATACACACATTTATATACATGCCAAGCCAATGTGGCTGGAAACTCGAAGCTGCAGAAAGAAACCCAGAATACTGTGTCCACAATAGCCTATATGAGTGACATAAGCACAGATTAGGACAAGGCCCCGATTATAACCAAATTGTACAATAAAAGTAACATCCTATGAAAGCTCCACGAAGAAGTGGAGCTTACCAACTCACAGTTGAACCTCGAATCCTAATTGAGGGGTCAATCATAATCCCTACCTCGACAAGTACGCACGAAACAAAAATGAGTCCCAGGCAACGGGATGTCAGTTCGAATAAAAATGTACTGGTATGTAAGGCAGAAAATAGAATAAATAATAGTTACTATAAAAAGGGGAATAAAGATACCAATTTAAACAGAAACTCTGGTAGCCGCAATGGCTGACATCAAACCTTATATAAATAAAATATGCATGGTATGCTCGCATAATCGTATGTCATGAATATATATATATATATATATAAATGCAAATGCATGTCATACCGAACAAAGTGCTAGCAATGGTGGTGCCTTACGGTAGCGAACCGGGATCATATTCGCTAATTTGAGGCCATCAGTGTCTCATACGTATAAATATAGGCAATAGGCCCCATACCTTCGGATTATAGCTTGGAAGTGGAATGCCTAGCATGTAATGTCATGGATCTGTAATGCATTTGTTAACTAAATCATGTTGCCAATCTTGGCTTATTGGTACGGTTGTCCTCATAATCTCGTAATCACTTTCGTATCACATGTAAATATCATGTGAAACTTATATACTTGTAGATTAAACTGGAACACTTAACTTGGATTTAGAAAGGCAACTTAAACTTGAGGATGGTCATAAAGAGCTTAAAGTTCTTCACTTAGTATCTATATATGTTTCCTTAGTGGTTTGTAAAAGAAAGTATTTCAGAAAAACCCGTACTTTAGTAGTAACCTACGATTTATATTTAAGAGTTTTGTAGATCGACATTTTATTTTAAAGTTTTCAAATATATAAATTAGTGAGGAAAGAGGACTGATTTCAAATTCATATTGTTCATCTCTAATCTTTTTAAGTTACTACACCTAAAGAAGAATAAGAATGTGTACACATGAACCTATAGTCAAGAGAATCAACAAAATGACATAAAGACGTTGAATACCCTATCTAACCGAATGAGTGGAATATCAACATAATGGAGTAAAAAAAATATGCTAGCTAGAATCTAAACGCCTTTCACAAAAGGTCTTTCTAGCAATAGAGTAGTAAAATAATATTTGACGATTTAGGATTCCAAAATTCGTGCTCAAAGGAAGTACAATACTTAGCCTTAACATACCTCGATTTTGGGTCTTGCTGTATCAATATGGATTGTACCCCCTTCCTTATAGTATGTAGTCTACAGAAAATCATGTCACACAACCATTACAGGCAGATTATTAACACGTCAGGGTCAAAGTAGTAATTTAGAGCTCACTAGCAGAGTGATTAGCTCGCCAAACCATTTTTAAATGTATGCTTCATTACCTTCTCTTCTCCAAATTACAACTTCGAATTAATGACATAACATACAATTTTTGCATCATCTATTAACAAGTGGAGGCCTACGCAATAATCAACAACAATCAAATAGAGTATGCATGCACAACAATTAAAACTTGTCGTATAGCCACACCCCTCTTTTCCAACCCAAAATAACCCTAACCAAATCCTAACCACGAGTCTTCAAACCATTAAAGCCATAAAAAAATATGTATAAAACAGTCCTATAGTTGTTCAATATAACCATAGTAACTTGAACTCCCCGATTCTACTCATCATCCTATACGTTCGTACAATAATTACATTTCGAGTCATGTCTTTCTCTTCATATGCAGTAAGAGCTTAAAAGGACAAAACCTAAACTTAGACTTGATTCAACTTGTAGTACATTAACATGTCTTGTCAATAAAAAATAGTCTCTTTAAACGCAAGACGTTGAACCAAGAAGAGGCAAATTGAAAATTGCAATGCATTAATAGAACCAACGTTACACTAATTTATGTTAAAATTAAATATCCATATATGCTTCTTCTTCTCTTCCAGACTCATATAAACAAGAACCAATCACATACAATGTATTTCCAAAAATATTCCAGCAACAACAATATCAGAAAATACTTCAAAACAGCCCAACATCACGTAACTATCCAAATACGATTTCCTGCCGTCTATTCGTGTTCTTGATTATATATCATAGCTATAACTTGGACTCACTCAATAAAATTATGGGTGAGAATTATTACCTCCAAACAGAAGCAACACCACATAAAAAATGAGACTCCTTCACCATGAACAATCCTTCAAATCACAACCAACGAGGACGAAAGAAATAACATAATCTCTATGAACGTTCCGAGGGTGAAACCACGTTGAAATCTTGTAAATATTTGCCTGGATGGTAGGGGAAACTTTAGAGAGTATTTAGGATTGTTTTATTCTTATTTTGGTAGAAAATAATGAGATAAAACGAAGGGAAATCTGATCTTATAAAGCTAAGCCGACATATGGACTAGGGGCCCACCTTCACGTGCCTACTTGTGCAATCTCACTAAAATCTAAATATCTCTCAATTCTAAAGTCGTATGGACAAATGATTTAGAGCGTTGGAAATTAGACTCATAGACCTTCAATTTCATATATTAGGGTTCTTGTAAAGATTTATATATTGGGAGAAAAGCTCCGAGATATTTATACCAATTTTCAGAAAATTTATCAAAGAAACTTACTCTAACTTTTGCCAACTTTTTATTTCTCAACTTGCTGGACTTCAAAACTTAACTCATGATCATTGGGCGAGTATACCACCTTATAGAACATCCTTATTAGCATACAAGACACTCTTTGTCTTATCCCCAACGGTACCGATTAACTTAAGCGTTCTGAACGGGTGGGGTGTTAGAATAGACATTCTTTAACTCGAACTTGTTTAAGGGTATCCTTGACCCATAACTTTAGTCTAATTCTTTGATTCTTTTTACCCTACCCTTTGCAACCTTTTTCTCCTGAAATGATACACCAAGTAATATAAACCTCATACATTCATTCAATGATACACATATTATGTGAATGAACCATGGGGTCTCACAGTTATCACCAAAAGCCCCTTCCATTATGTTTTCAAATCCCCCAATTCTAGGGTTTTCAAACCTAGTCATGGGTCTTCTTCCAAAATGAATTCAATTGTTTTATTTAGGTTTATCTTGATTGATTATGATGATTTATGATTTGATTAATGGTGAATTAATGGATTTTGATGAAAATCTCCCTTGTACCAATTTGTAAACTAGGGTTTGATTTGATTGATCATATAAGGTTTGCAATTGATTATGTTTATGTTTATCATGTTGTTGAATCAGGATATATCTCTATCTAGCATGGTAATTCTAAAAGTAAGGGTTGATCTTGATTCTTAGCCTTGAAAGGCAATTTGCTAGGGTTGTATGTGTTGATGAATATTGTATATGATCTTGTTGATCCATGTGAAAGGTGGAGGTATTTAATTATGATGTAGTTACTTGATGTTAGTGTAATTCTACATGTATTCTTGATTAACCTAAGATTATAGGGTTATGTCATGAAAGAGGCAAAATGAGGGTTTAAATGTGATCCTCTTAGAATGATGAGTTGTCAATGTAATGCCTTAGATTAGATCACCTAGACTTGAATTTTTTTAGGATATTCTTCTAAACATGAATTGACTTGATCATGATATTATGTGAATGTTGATGAATACTTGAAGTATAAAGTGTCAATCATGATGTGATTAATGTATTGATGAGTTGTTCGATCATGGTATCTCCTTATCTAATGTGCTATTGCCATATACTTGGGGTGAGTTATTCCATAAGCCGTTGAAGTGCATATTGTGAAGGTTTGTGCATGCTGGCAATATTGTGTGTGAACTTATGATTTATTTAGAAAAGTGAAGGTTCTATGACCATGGTGTATATTGTTGTATTGTTGAAAGGCTAGTCTTCCCTTACCCTTACACTTGATATTATATAAATTGTCTAGGATGATGATAATGTTGTTGTTGTGTGATTGCAAGAACAATTACACACACACTCTATGCATAAACATGATCATGATGTATCTATGGTGTTAATTGAAATTATTGTTCTGATATGCACCTTTACACATTATTATGCATGAAATATACTTGACCATATTGATCCTATTGTGTTGATTGAAAGCCTATTCTCATGAGAACACATGATCTTGGTGTGATAGTTATTCTCACATACTAATTATGATTCTAAAGTTGAAAGTACATTCTCACCTTTAATGAACCTATGAGCTATTTTGTGAATTGTATTGAATGAAGGGTAGAGCAATCCCTCACGAATGTAAATACAACTCAAAGACTTATAATGTCTAATTTGGGAAATAATGCTTAGCATAGAGTGGATATTGACAATGAGGTAAAAGCCCTCCTGCCAATGCAATAGTGAGGGTCATCCAAAGTTAACTCATGAAATGGAAGCCCCTATGGCAATGCAATATGGTGGATTTCTAGAAGCAATCTCCCTATCCCATAAACTATGTGCCCACATAGGTACTTTTAGCTAGTGGATCCACCTTATAGCTATACATTTTTGTTCTACCTTAGGCAAGTAGCACACATTTCACGGTGTAGGGTCATAGACACCGGATTCCATGTAGCTCACATGGTCAATGTCGGTTATGGCAACTTTTCCCTGTAATAATGAAGATCATTAATGAGACATGAACTATACCATGACTTCTTGGTAAGTTTACTTAGTACGAGTGGGGGTATGGGACTTCACTTCCACAGTGCATAGGTAGACTTAGTAGGATGTCATGGGATGATTCATTTGCATATTGATGAGATTACAATACATGCACATTTATTGAATGGATAGTTGTTAAGAATTACCTTCCTTATAATTTAAGTAATGTACATGAATATTTCCTTATTTGTGACTATTGATTATAATGAGGTGTAAAGATCAAGTGCATGAGGAAGGTAGCTTCAAAGGAGTACTTAGTAGAGTTAGTATTATGGGATGCTAACCATACATTGCACAAGTGTTTCTAAGGGGTTACGAAGGTAATTACTTTACTATAAAATGAGTATAAATGTGATATTGGCTAGTGTTGTACATTGTGAATGCATGTTAGTTACCATACATTGCATAAGTTTTTCTTAGGGGTTGATCATGTGATGATTACTTAAGGATGAGATGATCTTGGTATTTGACTGGCACTACCTTGTGATTGGAGGCTATGTATTGTGAAGATTGGGATTTGTATTGTATTTATGTTGGAGATTATGCTTATTATTATAATGATATCTCTCATTGTTATAATGAAATATATGTGAGTTGCCTTATTGGTTGTATTCTCCAATTATCTCAAAGATGATGTTCAAAAATGGCATAAAGCATGATTTCAAATGAAATGTCCCTTTTCATGAATGTTTTAATGGTTTTGTGCATGGCTTCCATACTTAGTACTTTTTGTGCTAACCCCTTCTTTCTACATTTTCTATAAGTGTAGGCTTAGGAGATATTGGATTTCATCTTCGTGGCTAGGTTCATAGTATATCAAGAAGAAGATGATTGGTGAGTCCTCATTGAATTCGAGGGCTCAACCTTATGCCCTTTATTGTCTTTCTTTTATGTTTTAGACTTTCGTTGTAAGGATCGTGTCCCTATGATTTCTATTTCAATAGTTTTATTCCAAGTATAATAGATGGTTTGAGACATGGTATCATAGATACTCTTCTAGTTTTATAAGAGACTTCAATTGTAAGAAATGTTTTAAATTCCGCACTATGTTTATCACTTATGCGATGAATGAATGCTATGAGGCTTGTATAAGACCCCTTCGGGGTCAAGTACGCCGTGTTACGGCTACGGGGTGCTCTCGGGTCATGACAAAACCCCAAGACTAGAATCGTAGGAACGAATCTAAACTCAGCTCTTATACCAAATGATATAATTCCTATATGGGAATCACACTAAAACGCGGAAATAAAAGACGGAAAGTAAAGATAAATAGATTGACACAAGAAAAGGAAATCAAAAGCAACCTAAAGGTATATTAAACCTAAAGACCTCGATCGATTAATCCACAATCAAGCACCGAATCTCTTACAATGACCTCAAGGGAATCAATATCCCAAGCAGCCCACGTTTCTAACAATAGGAACAAAATCTTAAGCAAACTCTCAGCACTCAAATATGAGTTTTCAGTTTTTAACATTAAAAATAATCTAAGTCTAAAATGAACCCAAGCTAGCTATTTATAGGTCTAAGATAAAACTACCCAAAAGTGACTCGAAATATCAAAGGGCGAGCTGGGTCGGGTCTCCTAGTGGACTGGGTGATACGCTGACCTGGTTGGCAGTCCTTCCTGCGTGATCTTCAGCCTTGACTACGTTCTAGAACATTAGACGAGTTGGGACCATCGCCTAAGACCTTGGGCGATGCACCAAGTGGGCCCTACTTGCCAAAAGTGCCTTCGTTAGCAATCTTCAAGGCATGAATGTCCTTGTTTGCTATCAACACCATCTTGAGCACCTCCATCTTCAAGAATAAACCTTGCATCCTCTGAATGTTTTGAGCTTGGCTTCTAGTAAATGGCCTTGAAGTAATCCATTTTTCATCAGCTATTTTGATGACGACTCAAGCCCTAACTACTAAAGACCAAGCCATGACGGCCCAAGCCAATAGGGGCGTTGAGGGACATGTGAACCCTATTGTAAGCACTATGGCTTCTAGGTTGAGGGACTTTTTAAGGATGAATCCTCTGGTCTTTCTAGGTTCCAATGTGGTAGAGGATCCCCACGAGTTCGTGGATGAAGTGTATAAGGTAGTGAATGCTATGGGGGTGACTTCTATAGAAAAAGTGGAACTAGCCGCTTATCAATTGAAGTATGTTGCCCAAGTTTGGTTCACTCAATGGAAGATTAATAGGCTAGTAGGAGCGGGGCCTATAGATTGGGAAGTGTTCAAGGAAGTATTCTTTCGTAGGTTCTTCCCCCGTGAGAAGAGGGAGGCTAAAGTGGAGTTTAACAATCTTAGGCAAGGTAGCATGACTGTTCAAGAGTACTCTTTGAAATTTACCCAATTGTCTAAGTATGCCACATATTTGGTGTCAAACTCTAGGGATGAGATGAGTAGATTTGTTACGGGTGTATCCCACCTAGTTGAGGAAGAGTGTCGTATGGCAATTCTCCAGGGTGACATTGAATATTTCTAAGCTTATGGTATTTGCTCAACAAATTGAGTCCAAACTTAAGAAAAAGAATAGGGAGATAAAGAGAACTAGATCCGACGAACAAGGTCAACCAAGGTCTAAAAAGAGGTCCTACGACCAAGATTCCCCTATGGTCAACAAGGATAGGGTGTCTAACCCTAACTCTCAAAGAGAAAATAGAGGCGGTTCTTCTTTTGAATGATCTCTATGTGCCAAGTGTGGGAAGCAACATTTCGGTAAGTGCCTTGCCGGCATATATGGTTGCTTTGGGTGTGGAAAGAAGGGTCATAAGATAAGAGATTGCCCAACACTCTCGGCCAAAGAAAGAGAGGCCAAACAAACTTCTCTTGATGACCCGGATCCTAATGCTCCAAGGAAAAATCATTTCTATGTGCTTCAAGATAAAGAGGGAAAATGATATCTTCTGGATGAAGGCATCGGCAAGTGATGGTTTCTTATAGTTTTGAATATCTTGTTAAGGTCCCTATGTTATTTTCATGTTAGCCTTAGTAAGGGTTTACTTCTAACGGAGAGATGGTTTGTTAAATAGAAAGGTTATTGAGAGTGCTGATATCCTTATCTCTTTCCTTCTATTCCTATTCAAGCTTGAGTCCAAGAGTTCCTTGTGTCTTGTTTTATGTTTCGGAGTCATGTGTGATTATGTTTTTCCATGATCTCCTTATGATATGCATGTTCTTGATGAATTCATGTCTAAATGAGAAAAATGATTTTTTATGAATTATGTTCCTCACGTTGATGAGCATTTAGTGAGAGTTGCTTATATGCTTCATGAGGTAAATTGTTGAACATGCCTAAATATGGTTTTGAGAGAAATCACATAATGTGCCTAATTATGTCATGATGAGCATGATTTGAGTAGGAGAAGGTAATTCCTCCAATGAAATGAGAAATGCGGAAGTTTGCATGCATAATGAGTTTGTAGATATAGTTCCTACTTTCTTGTGTTGCATTGAGTATGTTTGAGATGGAGTTAATGTTTCCTTCTAGTTTTGTGCATTAATTATGATGTTGCATGTATGATGGGCTTCTAGCCTTTAGTCTTAATTTCCTTAAAGTGTTTAAAGTGTCATTCGAGAATGAATGTTCCTAAGGGGGAGATAATGTAACGACCCGGAAAACTAATAGGTGAAACTAGAGCCTAACGAGTTTGTTTTTGAGTTTAATATGAGGTTTGAATGTGTAGAATGAGTTCCCAAGATTTGGTTGAAGGGTTTAGGGGTTAAACCTTAAGGTGCAACTCCGCAAGGACCAACCAAGGGTCCTTGAGGAGGACCCTAAAGCCTAACCCCCAAGACCCCAAAGAACCAAAAAGCTACCAAAAAAATCATGTGAGCTACGGATGGGACCTACGCCCCGTAGGTCAATATATGCACCGTGGATGGCCTTCGTGGGTCAAGGTCCCAAAATCCAAGTTGCATCCATGAACCACGATGTGCCAGTACGGCCCGTGGACCCACCCACGGTCCGTTGGTGGGGGTTCGTAGATAACACCTGCAATCTGTCTTGGACTCGGCCAAGGTAAGGGTCTTTTGGTAAATTGGAGTAACTAAAGTATTTTAAGGCTTTTAAAGGTATTAAAGACACTTTTTCAATTCATTACTTCAAATCACAAAATAGAAACCTCCCACTCTCTCCAAATATTCTCTCTCTAGAAAACACCATTGGAGAAGAAAGAGTCAATATTTGAAGCTCAAGATATCACCTTTCACTCTAAATTTTCATTGATTTTATTCCATAAAGGTATGATAGTATTCATCCTTGATTAATTTTCATTCAAGGAGCCCTATCAAAATATGATTTGAAGTTTCCAAAATCTCCCAAAAACCTAGGGTTTTCAATCTATGCATGGGTTCAATTCCAAAACGTTTTCAAAGGTTTAAATGTGATGAATTATGAATGGATTGTTGAATTAATGATGAATTATGGTGAATTTATTCTATGAACCCATGTTTTCCCCAAAATCCTAAGTTGTGAATTGTGATTGGGAATTGATTGATCATGAAAGTATGTTGAATTGTTATGTCTATATTGAATTATTTATTGAATCATGTTAATTACCTTATCTAATGAGGTATTCTAGATGTTTGGGTTGATATTGATTTATAGCCTCAGCGGTCAATTTCATGAAGGTTCTATGTAGGATCATGATGTGAAGTATATGTGTGTGATCTCAATGAACCTGTTATTATCATGTCTAGAATGTAATTGTATTATTATTGAAAGTATGTTCTGAATCTAAGACTTATGAATGATGATGATATATGTGAAAGGTTATTCTCACATACACACTCATGAATGAATAATGAAAGAAGTTTGTATGATTATGATAATGATGATATGTTGATTGAAAGGTTATTCTCAATTGTACACTAATGAATGATAATGACATGTTGTGAAAGGAATTTTTCACAACAGGGAAATTCTTAGTTCAAACGTTATTCTCATATTTGAATCTATGAGTTATCTAATGAATGAATGTTGGGTTTGAGATGGATACTCATCCATGAGTTGAGGTGGGGTATCTAGTAGCAATCTCGTATCCCATAACAAGGAACCAAAGTAATGAATGTCAAGTACTCTATGGGGCATAATGCTAAGCACCGAGTGGATATGAATTGAGATGGATGCGCATCCATGAATTGAGGCGGGGTATCTAGTATCAATCTCTATACATAGATACTCATCCGTAAGTTGAGGCGAGGTATCTATTAGAAATCTCCATATCCCATAACTATGTTCCCATATAGGTTTATTAGCTAGTGGATCCTCCTAAGCTAAAAAGAAATGGTCCTTACTTAGGCAAGTAAGAATCCTTTATCTGATGAGGGTGAAACCGGGATTCAATGAATTGCTCACATGTTCTATGTCGGTTAAGGCTTACCCCCACAAAGAATGTTAATGAACTATGGCTTCTCAAGAATGCACTACTTAAATTGGGTGGTAGTATGGGATTTCATCCATACATTGCACAAGTAGGCTTTGAGAGTAGTCATGGTGTGTTCCTTTATGTCTTAATGACTAATGAATGAAAGTGATCTTAATGAAGCTAATGAAAAATGTTGACTTAAATGCTTAATGTTATGATGCATGCTTTACTTGGAATGTATTATGAGTTACTTCCTTGTCATGACTTATTGAATATGAATGTTCCTTGTCTATGGTGGCTTCAAAGGAGTACTTAGTGTGAGTAGTAGTATGGGATGCTATTCATACATTGCACAAGTATGAGTTAGGGTTGGCCTAGATGATTGTCCTAATGTGTTCTAATGACTTATGAAATGTTTATGTTCCTTATGTATGAGTATTGTCTATCGATGAAAAGGAAAAATGGTAAGTTCTCTTTTGGTAGCCTTAATTTGGTACTTAGTGTGGGTGGTGGTATTGGACGCTATTCATACATTGCAGAAAGTATAGCTTGGGGTTACTTGAGGTGAAAGCTCTAATGTGATGAAATGACTTGTATGTTGATTATGTTGTATCTTATGCCTTTTATGCAAAAGTTCATGATATTTCTCAAATTGGCATAATGCATGACTTTCAAACCAAATGTTTGTTTTAAAGCATGATTTTCGCATGGCTATCATTCTTAGTACATTAAATGTGTTAACCCATATTTATTCATTTTTACAAAAGTAGGTTCCGGCAAGTGAGTTGAGTTCTTCTAGTTCAAGCTTGGATTGAGTCTTCCAAGGCTAGTGGTATGTCCTCATGATTTCGAGGACACGTACTTTTGATGTTTCATGTCTTTCATTGTAATAGACTCTCTTTAGACTTTCTATTGTAAAAGGTTGTGACCCTACTTTTGATTCGAAGATTATTATTAGATGGTCATGTGAGACTAGTAGACTTCCGCTATTTTAAATGATTTTCGATTGTATGGAGTAAAAGAGTTTTAAATTCGGTACTATTTCTATTATCTTATGTGATGACATGCTATGAGGCTTGTATGAGACTTTTCATAGTCTTGTATGCCGTGTTACTTTCGGGCCATAGGCTCGGGTCGTGACAGTGGGTATATGAGACTTCATTCATGCATTGCACAAATAGGCTTTGATAGTGGTCATGGTGTGTTTCTCTTATTTTATGAAGTTTTATGAATTGATGCATGCTTAATGTGGATTGTTGCCATGAGTTGCTTTCCTTCATATGACTTATTAAAGGTGAATGTTTTCTTGTCTATGAGTAGTAACTAAGGATGAGATCAAAGAATTGTAAGTATGGTTATGGTGGCCTAAAACTGGTACTTAGTATAGATGGGATTATGGGACCTTGGCTATGCATTCCAAATGTTTAAATTAGGGATGATTCTTTTATGATATGAAGATCTAAGTGTTGACCATGTATATAAACTACGTGTCACGACCCGGGAGTAACCCCTAGATGTAACATGGTGTACTCAACACCGAAGTGGTCTTATACAAGCCCTTAGCATAATCATAGACATAAGATCATAGGAAAATAGTGCGGAATTTAAAACTTTTCTTTACAATCGAAGTCTTTAATAAAATGAGAAAGTCTATACACTATGTATCAAACCATCTATAACATTTGAATAGAAAACTCTTTGAATACAATCTTAGGGACACGGCCCTTACAAAAAGCCTACAACATAAAAAAAAGACATAAAAGACATATGGTCAAGCCCTCGAATATAATGATGACTCAACAATCTTCTTCTTCTTGATCTACTAAGGTTCTAGCCAGGAGGAGGAATCCAATATCTCCAAAGCCTACACTTATAAGAAATGTAGAAAGATGGGGTTTGCACAGAAAGTACTAAGTATGAAAGTCATGCACAAAAATCCTTAAAACATGAATAAAATGGGCATTTTCTTTGAAAAAAATGCTATATGCCACTTTTGAAAAACATCTTCAAAATAGTTGGAGATTGCAACTCATAAAGCAAGTCACATACAATTTATCATAACATAAGAGATATCATCATAATTACAAGCATAGTCTCCAACATAAGCATAATACATATACCAATATTCACAAGACATAGTTCATACACATAGTCAAACCAACACATAAGCAACCCAATGCCATACTAGTGCAATGCAAAGGTAAGATCACATAACCCTACCAAATGCTAAGTATCACATTTAAGCCATCAACCACATACATATGTTACTTTGCCTTATTCATAGCCAACATACGTAAATAAGGAGTCAGTCATGTCCATAACTTGTAAGAAGTGAAGTCAACCTTAACATTCATACATAACCCATAAGTTTACATAAAATAAGAGAACCTCACCATAACCCCTTTCATAAGTCTACTTGTGCAATGTATAAGTGAAGTCTATAATGACCCGGAAAATGATAGGATGAACTAGAGCCTAATCATGAGGGTCAACGTCAAGATACGTGCTAGACTCCATAGTTGAAGGACCTTTGGAAGTTGGTTGAGGGTTGCAAGGGCAAGTGACAAGGCAAGGGGGGAAGGCCTAAGCTAAAGGCTAAGGCTGGCCAACCTTGGCCAAGCACTGCCTCAAGTCCACGAACCACTTCAAGGCCAGTGGTCTTGACCACAGTCCGTAGAAGTAGCTGTGAAGATCACTTAGTGGCATGGGAGTCAAGGCACTTTGGCCAAGCTACAGCCCAAAATTCACGGATCACTCCACGGTCAGTGGTCTTGACCACGGCCCGTAGAAGTGGCCGTGAAGATGCCTTACCATCTTTGGGCTTGGCAAGGCAATGGAGACACTTCCTAAAAGGAACACAGGAACCACCACGGGATGTGGTCCCCCTTCATAGACCGTAGAAGTGGATTTGGTCCCTGACGGGGTTGCCCAAGTTAAGGGTTTTTAAGTAATTTTGTTTTAATGTTTTATTATGTGGGGTTGATTATAAATGGTTTCTATCATAAATATAAATTGTTTCAAGTCTTAAAAGACTTCATTTACTACATTATTCAAAACCCCAAAGTTCTTCCTCTCTCAATATTTCTCTCTCTAACTCAAGGAAAAAGAAGAAGTGGGGTCTAGGTTTGGATTCAAGGCATTTCTTCATCAAATTCCTTGGGGAATCTTAGTAAAGGTATGGTGATCCTTCATCTAGGGTTAGCTTTCACCGTAGAGTCAATTTCAAAGAAGTTTTCAAAGTTTTCAAGTTCATGAAAAACCAAGGGATTTACTCAATCTCATGGGTTCTTTCTTCAAACGATTTCAAATAGTTTCTAATGTCATATAATGATTTTATTGATGTTTAATTGATGATTTATGATGAAAATACTCCATGGACCCATGATGCCTCTCAATTCCTAAATTGTACCTTTATGTAGTGGGTTTGTTGATTATGAAAGCTTATGATTTGAATATGTCTAAATTGCTTTGGGTTATTGAATTATATCATTATCTATGCATTAATTATGGTAAATTGTTTGTGTATTGAGGATTTGACATTTATGGCCTTGAAGGCAAGTTATGACTAAATAACATGTTGAAGTGGAATTGTGTTAGAGATGTTGATCCACTTGAAAGGTAGAGGTGGTTAATTACTATGTATGATTATGATGTGAAGGATATGCATATGATTCAATGACAGAATGATGATCATGTATACAATGTAAATGTGTTATTATTGAAAGGCTAATTCTCAATTTGACACTCATTAATGATGATGACAGAATGTGAAGGGCTTCTATGATTTAATGTTCTAACTTGAAGTGGTAGGCTTAGGCATCCTTTATTGTATAATGAATGTTTCTTGAATTGATGAAAATGAATCAATTGTCTATGGCATTCCTTTCATATATGAGTATTGAATGTGTCTTGACTTGATGGATATGAATTGATAGTCTTATGATCTAATGTAAGGAAGACTCTTGAATTGAAAGGCTTATAGCATTCTTTTCCTAGTGAGTAAATGTACCATGAATCGATAGACTATGGCATTCCTTTCATGAGTATTTGCATGTAATGAGGAACCAGGAATCGATAGACTTATGGGCATTCTTTTCATGAGAACTCTAGACCTATCCTTGAAGGTACCAAGCGTCGATAGTCTTATATCATTCCTTCCTTCTGTAATGATGTAACTTGGCTTGATAGGCCAATGGCATTCCTCCCTAGTACACTAATGTAATGTGAATGAAATAATCTATGGTAATGTAGGCTAAGCACCGAACGGAGATGGTTAGATGGAAACTCGCCCAATGTTAGGTTAGAGTTCCAAGGAACATCTTCCTATCCCATAACTATGTGCCCACATATAATATTAGCTAGTGGACTCCATCCGAGCTAATGTTACCATTCTACCTTCGGCAAGTGGAACACCTCTTTACAGTGTGGGGCTATATAACACCGGATTTCATGTCTAGCTTGCATGGTCTATGTCGGTTAAACACTTATTCCCATCATGTGAGATGTGCATTATGGTTTCTTGAGAGGTTCTATGATGTGTAGGTGGTAGTATGGGATGCCATCTATACATTGCACGATTAGGCTTTAATAGGGTCATAGTGAGTTCTCTAAGTCTTAAGGACTAATGTATGGAAGTCCCCTAATTGAAGTAATTGAAGAATGTTGGCTCTTAAATGCTTAATGTGGTATGCATGTTATACTTGGGTTAGATTATGAGTTATTTTCCCTTGTCATGTCTTATGAAATGTTATGTCTCTTATGTGTGGATATTGTGTAAAGGTGAAAAGGAAGGAATGGTAAGTTCAAATTTGGTGACCTTAATGTGGTGCCTTGGTATGTATGGTGGTATGGGACGCTATCCATGCATTGCACAAGGTATATCAAGAGGGTTACTTGAGGTGAAGGTCTAAGGTAAAGGTAATGGTTTGCATGATGATATGGTCTAAATGTGGTATTATGACTTGCATCATGATTATACTTGTATTGTATGTCTCTTATGCTATTGTTCATGATATTTCTAAAAAATGGCATAATGCATGGTTTCCAACCAAAATGTCCCTTTTAAAGCATGTTTTTCCATGGTCATCATACTTAGTACATTTTTTGTGTGCTAACCCATATTTCTCTTATTTTACTACAAGTGTAGGTTCCGGCAAGTGATTGCTTTTATCTAGATTGAAGTTCTTGGATTGAGACTTTCCTCCAAAACTTGGTACGTCCTCATAGATCGAGGACAAGTGTCTCTTTTGAAGTTTATTTCCTTTTTCATGTAATAGACAATTCTAGTTCTTTTGATTGTAAAGGGCTGTGACTCTATCTTGTTAAACTTTTGTCTAAGATGGACATGTGAGACTTTAGTATTTTGCTGCTTTATAAATGAGTATTTTTGATAATTTGGATTTAAATAAGTTTTAATTCCTCACTATTTATGTATATCAAATGTTATGAATGCTAAAGGCTTGTACGAGACCCCTTCGGGGTCAAGTATGCCGTGTTGCATCCGAGGCCTAGACTCGGGTCATGGCAAAGTCCCATACCCCCACTCACACTAAGCAATTCTCATTAAGAAGTGATATGTATAGTTCATGTTCATAATTCATATAAAGCATATATTCAACTAATAATCATCATATCATAAAAGAGACATATCATGCCCACTCTTAAAGCCTACTTGTGCAATGCATCAATGAAGTCCCATACCCCATTCATACTAAGTAGAACCACTTGAAGAACCATAATACATAACTCATGCTCTTATCATAATTTTTATTCTTGTCCTATAGGGTGATAGCCTTAACCGACATAGATCATGTGAGCTACATGAAATCCGGTGTTGTACTCCCACACAGAAAAAGAGGTGTCCTACTTGCCTAAGGTAGAACATACATAATAGCTTATAGGTGGATCCACTAGCTATACACCTATGTGGGCACATAGTTATGGTATAAGGAGATTGCTACTAGAAACCCGGACTACTAGCGTAAAAGGTTTCCATCTCATAAGATAACATACATTGGGAAGCCGGACTTGCTAAATGTAAAAGCTTCCATCTCATTTTTTATATCCACTCGGGCTAAGCATAATTCCCTTTAAAAGTCATATTAAGTCTTTACTTAAGTTCATGTTCATGAAAGAATGCACTAGGCACTAAAACCAACATAACATCATAATAGCTCATAGATTCATTAGGTGAGCTATCCTTTCAACCTTAGAATCATCAACTTGTGAGTAAACCTTTCACATCATCTTCAGAGTGTGTTCATGAGAATAGCCTTTCATTAAAAACAACAAGAACATCATAGTCATAATAGTTCATGCATACTAGAGTGTAAGGGTATGGGGAGAACTACCTTTCAACAATACCCCAATTACACATTAACCATAAGGTCTTCACTTTCTAAGTGAATCGTAATCTCATACACAATTCTCATAAAGATGTATAAACCCTCATAACTTTGCCCTACAAGGGCCATGAAACACAAGCAACACCTTATTCACATCATATCTATATTCATGCACGGGTGTATGTGTGTGTGTGATTGTCCTTCCAATGACAAAATAGAAAAATTATCATAGTAGACATTTTATTCTCAAAGTATTCATAAACATGCACATAGTATCATAATCATGCATACACCTCATATCTTGCATTCAAGGGTCATATTGAGTCAACACATCTAGCATTCATTACATGAAACATAGATACAATCATGACTCTAGTACAACATTCATTCCATGCATAGACTCATATACTCATATTAGAGGTCATGTAGATGAAGTCTTTACACAATACGGCCATATACAACTCAACATACATAATGGCTTCCTTCTCAAAGCCCTAACATTCTTAACTTATTCATATTAGATTTTACCCTTAAAGCCTTAGGAGTCACCTTCTGTAACACTCCGGAAAATAGTAGGTTAATCTAAAGCCTAAACGTGAGTATGAACGTCAAGTATGAGGGTTAATTGGGTCAATACCAAAGGGTCAAGTGCAAGGCAAAGGGGCCAAGCCAAGGCCAAAGGCCAAGGCTTGCCCCTAGCTTGTAGTTACTGCCTCATTTTCACAAGTGGGACCATGAGTCGTGGTCCTGACCACGGCTCGTGAAGGCAGCTCGTGGTCTTGCTTTGTCCATGAGAATGTGGCCACCAATTTCCCTAGTTGCTACCTCAACTTTCATGGACATCACCATGGTCCGTGGTCATGAACACGACCATGGGAGGTGCTCGTGGAGTTGCCTTAGGCAAGTGAGCTAAGGGCCCCAAGTGCTGAGGCTAAGGACCCCAAGTGATAATGTTGTCGTGTTGATTAAAAGGCTATTTCTCATGAAAACACTATAAACATAATGTGGAAGGCTTACTCACATGTTAATGATGATTCTTAAGGTTTAAATATATTCTCACTTTACTGAATCTATGAGGTACTTTATGTGTTGTATTGAATGAAGGGTAAAGTATTCATTCACACATGTAAATGCAATTCAAGACTAATTATGTATAATTTGGGAAATAATGCTTAACACCGAGTGTATATGGTCAATGAGGTAGAGGCCCCCCATCAATACAGTAGGCCGGGTCATCTAGATTACTCTCATGATATGGAATCTCCTCCGCCAATACAATAGGTCGGATTTCTAGAAGCGATCTCCATATCCCATAACTATGTGCCCACATAGGACTTTAGCTAATGGATCCATCTAGAAGATAATACATTTAGTTCTACCTTAGGCACGTAGAACACCTTCTTTCGATGTGGGCTTACATGACACCGGATTCCATGTCCCTCACATGGTTCATGTCGGTTATGGCTATTTTCCCTATATGATTAAGATAATGAATAATACATGAACTATACTATGACTTCTTGATGATTTTTACTTAGTAAGAGTGGGGATATGGGACTTCACTTGTACATTGCACAAGTAGACTTAGTAGGATGTTATGGCATAGTTTCTTTATGTTATGATGAGACATGAATGTATGCATGTATGTTGAAAGGATAGTTGTTATGAATGACCTTTCTTATGTTCAAAGTAATGTACATGACTATTTCCTTATTTATGACTATTGATTATGATGAGGTCTTAAGATGATATGTATGACTAAGGTAGCTTCAACGGAGTACTTAGGATGGTTGGTTTTATGGGATGCCAACCATACATTGCACAAGTGTTCCTTAGGAGTTTCTAAGGTATTGATGTTACTATGTTATGAGTATAAATGTTATTATGGCTTGCCTTCTACATTGAAATTGCATGTCGGTTTGTAAACTTGACAAATACATACTTTTTAACTAAAATGTCCTTTTTATCATATTCAAGGATTCATACTTAGTACTTTATGTGCTAAACCATTTCTTCTACATCTACTATGAGTGTAGGTTCCGGCCATTGAGACGTATTAATTCCTTCTAGTGAATCTTGGGTTGACTATTTCCTAGGCTTGGTGAGTCCTCAAGTTTGAGGACAAGATGTTATTGTTTCTAGTTTTTATTATACTTCTTATATTGAGACTTTATTGATGTAAAGGGCTAAGTCCCCAACTTTATATTCCTATGTTTCAGATGGTGAATGAGACAAGGTCTAGAATTTTATGATTTTCGATTATGAAAAAGAAGTTTGCCTTCGATTGTAAAAGTTTTAATTTTTCCGCATTATTCTTATGGCTTTATGTGTATTATTATGCTAAGGGTTTGTATGTCACCCTTTTCGGGGTCAAGTACATCGTGTTATGTCTAGGGGTTACCCCTGGGTCGTGACGAACTTGGTATTAGAGCATAAGGTTTTGGGATGATATTTAGGTTTGTGTCTCGTGAACCACTTCTAGTGGAGTCTTGTTCATAGTGTGTAGCGCGCCACATTTATGAGTGATAGGCTATAAGATGTTAGGAATTTACACTTCTTTCATACTCTTAAGTCGTGTCATAGAGTTTAACTCTATAGAGTCTTCCTTCTAATCCTTCTTTTGTGTCTACAGGAAATGAATACACGAAGGGTCAACGCAAGAAGGGTGGAACAGGAAATTGCGGACCAAGGAGTTCCTCAAGAGAATCAAGTTCCTCTAGATGATCAAGCTCCAGTTGAATTTAGGGCCTCTATGCAAATGATAAGCCAACCTATGACAACTGAAATTCAAGCTATAGCGGCCCAAGCTCAAGCCGTAACAACCCAAGCCCAAGCTATGACGGCTCAAGCCTCTAGGGATGTGAAGCCTCGTGTAAATCCCAATGTGAGTTCTATGGCTTCGTGTCAGGACCCAAGGCTAGCCCTTAGATGTAACACGATGTACTTGACCCCGAAGGGGTCTTATACAAGCCTCTAGCATCATCATTACATAAGACATAGAAATAATGCGGAAAAATTTAAAACTTTACCATCGAAGTCCAAGTTCACTTTTAATAAAAGAAAGTATTAGGAAATCTAGACTTTGTCTCATACACCATCTAAAAGATAGGAAGACAATGTTTGGGACTTAGCCCTTTACATCAACAAAAGTCTCAATATACGAGATACAACATGAACTAAGAAATAGGAAATCCCGTCCTCGAACTTCAGGACTCACCACAACTTGGAGATAAGCAATCCAAGTCTTCTTCAAAGGAGAGTGAAAGCCACCTAGCCGGAACCTACACTCATTAAGATGTAGAAGGAAGAAGGGGTTAGCACATAATATGTATAAGTATGGAAACATGCATAAAATCCATGAAATATGATAAAAAGGCATTTTATTTGAAAATATTGCATTTATGAACGTTAGGAACCAACATGCATCATCAATGCCAAATACAAGCCAAAATCACCTTTATGCTCATTTCATGGAAAAGTCATCACCTTAGTAACCCATAAGGAATACTTGTGCAATGTAGGGTTGGCATCCCATAATACCAACCCTACTAAGCACCCCCTTGAAGCTACCTTTGTCATGTACATCATCTGAATCATTAGTCACAATTAAGGAAATAGTCATGTACATTACTTGAATACAAGGAAAGTCATTCATAACAACTAACCATTCAATACACATGCATACATTTGAATCTCATCACAATATAAAGGAACCATCCCACAACATCCTACTAAGTCTACTTGTGCAATGTGGAAATGAAGTCTCATACCCCCACTCCTACTAAGTAAACTCACCAATAAGTCATAGTATGGTTCATGTATCATTCATTATCTTCATTATAATAGGGAAAAGTTGCCATAACCGACATAGACCATGTGAGCTACATGGAATCCGGTGTCGTGTAACCCCACATCGAAAGAAGGTTTCCTACTTTCCTAAGGTAGAACTAAATGTATAGCTATAAGGTGGATCCACTAGCTAAAGACCTATGTGGGCACATAGTTAAGGGAAAGGGAGATTTCTTCTTCTAACCCACCGTATTGCATTGGTGGAGGGGTTTCCATCTCATGAGTATCACTTGGATGACCCACCCTATTGCATTGACAGAGGGGTTTCCATCTCATGAGTATCACTTGGATGACCCACCCTATTGCATTGGGGGAGGGGCCTTTTCCTCATTTTCCATATCCACTTGGTGCTAAGCATTTTTTCCCAAATTATACATTATTGATCTTTGAATTATAATTACAAGTGTAAAGGAATAATTTATACTTCATGCAATACAATTCATCAAAATAGCTCATAGATTCATTAAAGTGAGAATATACTTTCAACTTTAGTATCAACATTAGTATGTGAGAATAACTTTCACACCAAGATCATGTGTTCTTATGAGAATGGATTTTCAATAAACACAATTGGATCATAAATTTAACACATAATAATGTCTAAATGAGTGGTCTTGACCACGAATCGTGACGTGGTCCAGGAAGATCACTTGGGCACTTGGGAGGCAAGGTCATGAGGCCAAGCTACTGCCTCAAGTCCACGACCACTTTCATGGCCAGTGGTCTTGACCACGAACCGTGAAGTTGTCCGTGAAGATGCCTTAGCATCTTGGGGCTTGGCAAGGCAAAAAGGAGTCACTGCCTAGGAACCATGGGCACCACAACGGGCCGTGGTCCCCTTTCACGAGCCGTGAAGTTGGGCGTGGTCCCTTATGGGGGTGCCCCAACTAGGGAATTTTAAGTAATTTAATTTTATGTTGTATTGATATGGGGTCATTTGAAATAGATATATATATATAGTTTTAAGTCTTTTAAACCCTATTTGACCCCATTATTCAAAAGACCCAAATCAAAACCCCAAAGTTCTTCCCCTCTAAATATTTCTCTCTCGAACTCGAGGAAGAAGAAGAAGAAGTGAGAGCTAGGGTTGGACCAAAGGCGTTTCTTCATAAATTTCTTTGGAAATCTTAGTAATGGTATGGTGATCCTTCATCTAGAGTTATTTTTCACCCTAGAGTCAATTTAAAAGAAGTTTTCAATGTTTTCAAGTTCATGAAACAAATCAAGGGTTTCACTCAATATCATGGGTTCTTTCAACAAACGATTTTAAAGGTTTACTAATGTCAAAATATGATTATATTGATGTTTAATTGATGATTTTACTCTATGAACCCATGATTCTTCTTAATTCCTAAATTGTACTTTATGAAGTGGGTTTGTTGATTATGGTTGAATGTTGATGGAAATTGCTTACATCACTTTGGATTATTGAATTGTATCATCATCTATGCCTAATTATGGTGAATTTTTGGTGAATTGAGGATTTGTGATTGTGGCCTTGAAAGGGAAAGTTTGACCTAATTACTTGATGAATTACAATTGTGTTAGATGTAGATCCACTTGAAAGGTGGAGGTGTTGACTTTGTATGTATAATGTAAAGGATATACATGTGATTTCAATGATAGGATGATGATCTTGTGTAGAATGTAAATGTGTTGTGATTGAATGCATAATAGGTTGATGGAATGTGAAGGGTTCTATAATGTGATGTTTTCTATCTTGAATTGGTAGGCTTAGGTGCCCTCTTCTTGATAAATGAAAGCTTTGTTGAAAGTGATCTCTTGACTTGGTAGGCTTAGGCATCCTCCTCTTGAATAATGAATGTATCTTGACTTAATGTCTTAATGTCTTGGATTGGTAGACCTAATGTTGGTAGCCTTTCCTAAATAAATGAGTGATTATCTAGAATTGGTAGACCTAATGTTGGTAGCCTTTCTAAAAATGGCTAATGAGGTATTTTAGACTATGCCTTGTACCGGTAGACCTAATCTTGGTGGCCCTTCAAGATGAGACTAGAACCCTATGTGAATGTAAAACCTTGAAGCGGTAGACCTAATGGTGGTGGCCTCCTTCTTGTGTGAAATGATGAACTGTAACGACTCGGAAATGATAGGTTAAACTAGAACCTTAACATTTGGGTTAGTGTTACTTTAGATTGATGTCTAGGCTAATTTAGAAGCTTAATGGAGCAAGGTAGAAGCCTAGGGTGCAAGCAAGGGCCTAGGCTAGCAAGTTATGGTGAAAGAAACCTTGTTCCTTTAGGGGCTGTTTGGAGATGGGTTGTTGATATCCCAAAGGGTTGGGCGAGTCGCCCTTGTGCCTTGTAATTGCCTAGTGGCTGCTCCATTTGGCCAAGATTCTTGACCAAAGGGCGATCTAGGTGCACGCTCGCCAACCAGCTTGGCATGTCACCCCTTTTCCCCTCTAGTCCGCCAAGTGGACTGCCCAATCTATGAGCTCACTAGAACAAAGGGCGAGCCAAGGGTGAACATGGAAAGTCTCCTAGTGCACTTGGCGAGCCCAAGTGTCCAAAGGGCGAGCTTAGACAGGCAAGGGGCAGAATTTTAACGTACAACTTTAAGGGTCCTTGGTTCTTTTCCAAAGTTAAGTCCCTATTATTCTATTTCTTTCCTAGGAACTATATAACCCTTTTAAGACCTTTTTATACATAAGTCCTTTCATTTAGTGTAACACCCCGTATTCGAAACGGACCAAAAATGCAGATTTTGGAGAAGTTGCAGGTGCAACTTACGGTCACCATCCACGGACCGTAGGTCAGACCACGGCCCGTGCTGGTGGTCCGTGGTTCACCACTGCAACCCCTCCCCAAACCAGCTCAGAAAATTGGCTAAGTCTTGACTCACGGACAGACCCACAGTCCGTAGATCAGACCACGGTCCGTGGTCTGTGTCCGTGGATCAAGACCTCCTTAACCCAGCCTCTGACACGAACTACGGTTGACCAGCACGGACCGTCGTTCGATCCACGGTCCGTAGGTCTGACCGTAGATGAAGGTCAACAGCCAGTTAGGTGAAAATTATTGATAGGTCAACTTCAGATGGTCATAACTATTAGCACAAAATGAATTATGTGTCCCATAACCTATGGTTAGATAGATAATTGAATTATCTTTCCAACGCCACTGATTTTGCTAAATTCTGACTTCCGAGTAAAAATTTATGCCCGTTTTAGTGAAGCCCTGTCGGGCAGACTCGAACTACGGACCCAATCGACGGTCCGTGGATTGATTGACGGACCGTAGGTCCATTCCGTCGATCACTCCGACAGCAGTTAATTCAGGGGTTTTTTGGTCTTTTCCTATTTCGTTTAACCCCTAAGATACGTCGTTTAAACCCTAAATCATGAGGTTTTAATCAGTTTAAGCCTAGTAACATAATTAGAACTTACCTTGGTCAAAATCATTAATCAAAACTTAGAAAATTAGAATCAAGAGAGGAGAAAAAGGTCAAGAACCCTAGTTCAAGAACGCAGCAAGGTTCCATCAGTTCCAGCCCCGAAATCGAAAGATTTCTCCGTGGAATTCGTCACCAGGTATGTGGGATTTTACTAGTGGGTTCCTTTCGCCCATTAGGTCCCTAGAATTCAGTCAGATTCTTGATTCCATGATTATGAACAGACCTAGGGTTTCTAGAATTTCAACAGATCATCATGAATTAGTTATTTAAATATTCCAAATCAGATTATCATGTTATTGCTCAGTTTCTTCCATAAATTTTAGAACCCTAGCTATGTATTTCATTAGTTCTTGAATTACACATGCTAGGTCAAATATTTCAGTTATTCAGATATACATGCTCCAGTTTTATGCCACATTATCAGTATATTTCAGCATAAACCCTATTTTGAGTTATAAATCATGAGAAGCTTTTCTTTAAGACAACACTTGAGTTTAAACTGAGTTTCTGAGAAAGTTAAGATGAGTTTTGAGAAAGAGCTTCTAAAACATGATTAGTATGACAATTGAGTAGGCCATCAATGTATGAATAGTATGGTATCTAGATATACCATCAATGTTTATGCAGTATGACTTCCCAAGTCATCAATGATCATAGTATAATATGATGTTGAATTGTTTTCTAAAAAGAAGTTTTCAAGTATGAGTATCTACATGTCAGTATTTTGAACTATTCAGTATTCCAGTGATATATATTCAGTTATACATGCCTCAGTTTATGAATGCATCATTATCAGATTAATTGTTGCATTCTCAGTTTGCATGTTCAGTTTCGAGCTATCCAGTATTTACAGAAATTCAGTCATAACCAGTTAACTACTTAATTCATTGGGAGTAGCATAATACCGAGTTGGACTAGGGTTTCAGCGTACCCATATAGTCCCAGAACTACGAGCCACGTAGGTGTAAGTCCCCTCTGTGGGCAACATCAGTTTAGTGATCACGCCAGCATGCCTTTATACCTCTGGCAGGGTATATTGGGTCCTCTCGATGGGGCGTATACATCGGACTCCACATTTAGCTCATGTGGTTTTATGTCGGTTATTAGTAGCTCCCACAGTTCAGTCAGACTCTATTGCATTGACCATTTATCAGTATATTCAGTATCAGTCTCAGCATGTTATAAATTGGTCATTGCATCAGTTAGATCAGTATTCAGTATTTTCAGTATCTATATCATGTTCAGATTATATCATTGCTTTATTGCTTTGTTCAGTTATATGTTATTTCAGCTTTACTCTATCCTGCATGCTCAGTACCTCTCAAGTACTGACGCATACGTGCGCTACATCTTCTCGTGATGTAGGTTCAGGTTCTCAGCATCCAGATCACGCTTAGATCGGTTCCCGATCTCCAGTTCAGCAGAATCAGTGGTGAGTCCTCATTCTTCGAGGACAATAGTCATGAGTTTCTTTTCAGTATTCTTAGTCTTTAGTTTCAGTTTTGCTAGATCTAGTTGGGGCCTGTCCCAGCATTTCTAGTCAGTTAGAGGCTTATTTCAGACATAGTCAGATTCAGCTTAGTATTTGAGTTTGATATTTATTTTGTATTAAACTCTCAGATTTGATATATTCAGTTATAGTATATGGGTATTCCCCATCTTTTCAGAATTAATTATGATTTAGCTTCCGCATCAGTTTATTATCTTTAGTATGCTCATGATCATGCCAGCAGGGTTAGCTTGGGATCACTTGTGGTCCTAGGTCCCGTGTCCGCGTCTCGGGGGTAGCTTGGGGTGTGACATTTAGTCACTCCAAATAGAATAAAAAAGAAACCCACCTCCTCTCAAATATTTCTCTCTCTTGAAGTTCCCAAAGAAAAAGAAAAAGAAGTGGGAGCTAGGGTTTTGGATTCAAGATGTTTCTTCATCAAATTTCTTCGGGAATCTTAGTAAAGGTATGGTGATACTTTATCTAGGGTTAGCTTTCACCCTAGAGTCAATTTCTAACAAGTTTTCAAAGTTTTCCAGTTCATGAAAAACTCTAGGTTTTACTCAATCTCATAGGTTCTTGCATCAAACGTTTTCAAATGTAAAATTATGATTATATTATGTCTAATTGATGATTTAAGATGAAATACTCTATGAACCCATGGTTTCTCTCAATTCTTAAATTGTGACTTATGAAGTGGGTTTGTTGTTTATGAATTAATGATGGTGGATTTATTCTTAGATTGTTTTAGATTGTTGAATTTTATCATCATATATGCCTAATTATGGTGAATTGTTGGTGAATTGAGGAGTTGTGATCATGTCCTTGAAACGGCAAGTTTGACCTAATTATTTGATGAATTAGAATTGTGTTAGATGTTGATCCACTTGAAAGGTGGAGGTGTTTAATTACATTGTGTATTGTGATCATGGCCTTGAAGGCATAGTTTGATGAATTGAAAGTATTATCATTATATTGTATATGTGAAGGTATAATGTGAAGAATATACACGTGGTTTAAATGATGGATTGATGATCTTGTATAGAATGTAAATGAGTTGTGATTGAAAGCATATTCTCTCTTAACACTCATGAATGAAGATAATGTAATGTGAAGTCTTCTATAATGTTGATTGTGATATATTGAATTGGTAGGCTTAGGTGCCCTCTTCATGACTAATGGAAAGTATGTTGAAAGTAATCTCTTGACTTGGTAGGTTTAGGCATCCTCCTATTGAATAATGAATGTATCTTGACTTAAGTGTCTAAATAAACATAATTGGTAGACCTAATGTTTGTAGCTTCTTTGTGAATGAATGTCTAGAATTGGTAGACCTAATGTTGGTAGCCTCTTTGTGAATGAATGAATAAATTTCTAGAATTGGTACACCTAATGTTGATAACCTTTGTATAAATGAATTAATGAATGATAAGGTGTTCTAGGCTAAACCTTGGTTTGGTAGACCAAATGTTGGTGGCCTTTCATGAGGAGTCTAGGTGCTAATGTAAATGTAAAGCCTTGGATCGATAGACCTATTGGTGGTGGCCTTTTCGTGTGTGTGATGTTAAACCTTGAAGCGGTAGACCTAATGGTGGTGGCCTCCTTCTTGTGTGAAATGATGAACATAGAGACGGTAGACCTAACGGTGGTGGCTCTCTCTAGGAAAGTCAAGAGCTATCCTTATTGAATTGTATCATCATCTATGCTTAATTATGGTTAATTGTTGGTGAATTGAGGATTTGTGATCATGGCCTTGAAAGGACAAGTTTGACCTAATTACTTGATAAATTAGAATTGTGTTAGATGTTCATCCACTTGAAAGGTGGAGGTGTTTACTTACTGTGTATAATGTGAAGGATATACATGTGATTTCAATGATACAATGATGATCTTCTATTGAATGTAAATGTGTTCTGATTGAATGCATAATCTCTCTATATTCTATAATATGATGCTGTATATCTTGAATTGGTAGGCTTAGGTGCCCTCTTTTTGATAAATGAAAGCTTTGTTGAATGTGATCTCTTGACTTGGTAGGCTTAGGCATCCTCCTCTTGAATAATGAATGTATCTTGACTTAATGTCTTAATGTCTTGGATTGGTAGACCTATTGTTGGTAGCCATTCATAAATGAATGAGTGAATGTTTAGAATTGGTAGACCTAATGTTGGTAGCCTTTCTAAAAATGACTAGTAAGGTATTTTAGACTATGCCTTGAACCGGTAGACGTAAGCTTGGTGACCCTTCATGATGAGTCTAGAACCCTATGTGAATGTAAAACCTTGAAGCGATAGACCTTATGATGGTGGTCTCCTTCTTGTGTGAAATGATGAACCTAGAGATGGTAGACCTAATGGTGGTGGCTCTCTCTAGGAAGATCAATGAGCTATCCTTAATGTACGTTGAAACGGTTGGCCTTTTGGTGGTGGCCCTTTCTTGGTAAAAGTACTTTGGGTCGGTAGGTCTAATGTTGGTGGACCTCTCAAGTACACTAATGTAATGAAACTACTCTATGGGAATTGAGGCTAAGCAACAAGTGGATATGGCTACGATGGTGGCTCTCCCAATGTTAGGCTAAAGTCCAATGAACATCTTTCTTATCCCATAACTATGTGCCTACATAGGATGTGTACTAGTTCTACCCTAGGCAAGTAGAACACCTTCCTTCGGTGTAAGGTTACATGACACTGGATTCCATGATTTAGCTCTCATGGTCTATGTCGGTTAATGCCTATTCCCATCAAGTGAGATATGCACTCTAGTTACTTGATAGGTACTACTAAGTGTGGGTACTAGTATGGGATGCTATCTACATATTGCACGAGTAGGCTTTGAAGGGGAAATAGTGGGTTCTCTAAGTCTTAATGACTAAATGTATAAAGGTCCTCTAAATGCATGAATGTGTCCTAAATGAACCTGATGAAGAATGTTGGCTTAAATACTTAAATGTAAAAATGCATGCTATACTTGGATTGTATTTTGAGTACTTCCTTGTCATGACTTATTGTATATGAATACTCCTTGTCTAGGGTGACTTCAAAGAAATACTTAGTGTGAGTAGTAGTATGGGATGCTACTTGCGCATTGCACAAGTATGGCATGAGGGTTACTTGAGGTGAAGGTCTAAGGTTAAGGTAATGGTTTACATGATGATATTGTCTAAATGTGGTATTATGACTTGCATATGATTATACTTGTATTGTATGTCTCTTATGCTATTGTACTTGGTATTTCTAAAAAGTAGCATAATACATGGTTTCCAACCAAAATGTCCCTTTTAAAGCATATTTTTGCATGGTCATCATACTTAGTAGATTTCTGTGTGCTAAGCCATATTTTCTTTATTCTTATGAAGTGTAGGGATTGGCACTCAATTCGATTCTCCCTGGTGAGGCTTGGAATTGAGTGTCTTCCAAGGCATCTTTTGGTATGTTCTCATATATCGAGGACAAGGACTTTTATTGTTTCTAGTTCTTTCTTGTTTTGAGACTATTTTTAAGACTTCGATTGTAAAGGGTCGTGACCCTATCATGTTAAGTTTTGTCTAAGATGGCCATGTGAGACTTTAGTATTCCGTTGCTTATAAATGAGTTTTCGATTATTGGTATTATTAAGAAAAGTTTTAATTCCGCACATTTTTATTACCTATGCGATGAATGAATGCTATGAGGATTGTATAAGACCCCTTCAGGGTCGAGTATGCCGTGTTATGACTAGGGGGTTCTCTCGGGTCGTGACATTACCATATCCACTCGGTGCTTAGCTTACATTCCCATAGAGTATTTCAATCACATTGCAACATTATACTTGAGAGGGACAACAACATTAGGCCTACCAACCCAAAGTTCATACACATGAAAGGTCACCATCATTAGGTCTACTGATTCAAGGTATATTAAGGATAGCTCATTGATCTTCCTAGAAAGAGTCACCACCATTAGGTCTACCGTTTCAAGGTTCATCATCTCACACAAGAAGGAGGCAACCACCTTTAGGTCTACCGCTTCAGATCAAAATCTTAGCAGGGTGAAGGCTCATCCTTGTCATGCCTTGCCGCAATTGCCATCTCTACAAAGTTTCCAACTAAGGAGTTTGGTTTTCCCACCTGCTAATCAAATTTTGAAGTTGTCAATTAGTAAATGAAAGTTCGTCCGATGGTGTTGTTTCTTTGGTAGTGAGTAGGAAGCCTAGATATTTGCCAAATGAGGATCCTTCTTGCTTACTAAATGATTCTTTTATACGACATTTTACCCTTGTTGGAGAAGAAGACTTTAGATTATTCAAAGTGTTTTTTTTTTGTCTACATAGTACATCAATTATGGCATGTCAACTATCTTAAGATATTTATCCTTGCAGCAAGAAATTTAGTAGCAGCTCTAGAAAAACAATTCAAATTTCTTGAAGCAAAGAATTTTGTGCACATAATTGTATGTCATAGTTCCCAAATTCTCTCCATTACTTACAGTCTGATGTAATAGAGATAATTTAATCACGTAATAAAAGTTGAATGTGGGTGGGTGATGACTGACAATATAAAGAAAAAAAATCAATATTTTTAAGATAAAGAATTATCTCTGTATCTAAGTAGGAGAGCTTTTCAACATGGCCTGCAATCCTGGCTTTTCTTCTCAATAAACAGCTCCTATCACCAATGGCAAATGATAAGTCTTTTCTCCCAAGCACCAATATTGCCCCCTAAACAATACCGACATCTAAGAGGCACAAAAGAATGTCCTTTTCCTCCCAACCAATATTTTTTTTAAAATAAAAATAAAAATGATGAACCTCTTACAGACGGAAAGAAATGAATCTCATAGCCATGCTAGTAATGCAGGTTCTCTTCATAGAATTGAGCCAAAAGCAGCAAATCCGAAAACCTGAATATACCTGATCAAATTCAGCCAATCTGAGAATTTCCTCTTCTATTCGATTGTGGAGTTACATAGAATGAAAAAGTCTGCAACTTCTGGATTCCTACTTTGTGTTTTGTAGTTGGAGTGCAACCTATCGATTACTCCAATATGTGGCAATTCTTTATAAAATCGTTGGAGTAGTCTACATACTTGGTCCAATAAGGACGGAGATGCTCGAAGCCCAACTCCAACCAAGGTTTGGACTGGCCATTGTAATGAATTACAGCAGCCTTCTTCACTTTATCAATGTTGGACTTATTTTGATAGCCCAAGCCGAGCATGTGCCATGAGGGATCAATTGGGTGAACATGACCCTTGAATGCAATCAAAGCAGGAGGTAGTGTTCCAAGCTTCCACATTGTCAGTTTGGACTTCAGATTCTACAAAAGATCACAAAGGTCAAGAGTGTTCATTTATAACACATGGCTTTCTTTTCTAGAAAGAAAAAGAGATATTTGTCAAAGAATAGTTATGACATCTTTTCAACTTGAATCAGCACTATATCAGCCATCCGAAGTATTGAACTCTTTATGGATCTACAATAATTGATCACTGTGCTGCTTGCTTAAAAGGATGGGATGGTGCATAATACAAGAGAATCCAATCACCTCAACTCTAAATGTACACCAACCCCATTTAGGAGGTGATATGTATATTGAAGATTACATGTCCTGCTTTCGTGGAGTTTGTACTTTCAATAGTGAAGACAGCAAAAAAACAACAGAATGAAACAGAAAAATTACAGCTTTAAACTTCTTAATCACAACACTTCTGATGTCAAACAGAAAAGTACAATAGTAAATTTAATTGCATCCAAACCAACAAGAAAAGGCTGAACAAGGACATGCTTGTGTAATCTAGAAGAACATTGCAGAAGAAAAAGCTTAATAAGTCACACATTAGACAAAATACAGACATAAGCAAGAAGCATAGAAGAATCTCAGAAATCTTGCATGATCGAAAAATAATCCCATATATGTAGGAACATATAAAACTTAAAGATAAGACAAAAATCATGAACCATGTGAAATCTGACTACCTCTTTAAGCCATGAATGGTAAGTATCTCTTATATTTGTCTTTCTCCATGTATGCAAGTCAAAGATATTCATCCCATAAGCCCATGCACACTCGTCAGGGTTCAAATTTTTTGCTATGAGAGGATGAGAAAAATTAAAGTAGTTTCTGAATCGCTTTGACATCACCCACTCATCTTCTCCTTTACAGGTCTCAACAGCTCCATTCACCTTTCCCTTAAGGTCAATGTCCCACAATGGAGACAAGTCACGCTGAATCGCAACATCGTCATCCAAGAAAACCACTTTATGAAGGTTTGGGAAGAGCTGCATACAACACCATAGAATCTCAGATTAGTATAGAAAGAGTATATCAAGACAGACAAGAGGTCAGTAAAGGTCTCATAAAAGAACTAAGGATTAAACCTGCTAATAGCAGGGAGAAAAAGGAAAGATGGTAGTGTCAAGACACGGTCTGGAGATGCTGCTTTTGGAGGGATCTTTAGAGATGATCACAGAAAATGGGTGTTGGGATATTTAGGTAAGATGAAATCTTTGACAAGCCTCACATCAGAATTATGACTCATAAAAAAAGGGCAAACTGTATCTAAGCTAATGGGATACTTGTTGTCTAGCTGATTAAGGATGAGGAAATACTACACTATCCTATTATTGAAGGCTGTAATAGTTGTAATCAACAAGACCTCTATTAAACACATCTCGAGAGAGGCAGCCCAGTGTGTCAACTTCCTGGCGAACGAAGGGCACAAGCATGATGAAGATTTAATTATCTGGGGAAATGCATATAGAATTTATACGCATGGTGGACTCTAGCAATGTTGCTTTTGAAAGATTGTAATCATTTGATCTTTCCAGTGTACCAAAAAAAAGAAAGGAGAAAAAGGAAAACAAGAAAATGCTGTTCAAAGCTGCATAGAAGTGTAAGTTTAGTTGAATAAAAAGAGCACTTGGACTGCAACACTTGTAGTCATAGTGGGGACATTTTTAAAATAGCACAATAAAAGTAAAGTAAAGAAAACGAAGGATGATAAAGAAAACAAGGCTGAACAACAAATTCAAATCTGGGGGTAATAGTGTTTGCTCATACTGCTTTGGGATTGAATGCTGACAGGAGCCTTGAAAATTGCTAGTTGTAGCTATGGTGCTATGAAGTTCTACTCAAAACATGGAAATTTCAATCGTAGTTTCATGCATGAAATGCGAATGATTTGGGGAGCACAAAAAGCCTGCACGCTTTAGCAATACAATTGGGATTAGCATTAAACCAAATTCCTACTGGTTCCAGTTATCTATCTATAACATATATATAATAATAAAATTAACAGAATCTTCAATTGTCAGATAACAACTGGAAATAAAATAAACAAGAAATTCTTAAATGTCAGATAAAATTAGCCAACCCAGTTTCTGTTAAACTGATCGAATTATAGCTAAGGTTGATCCATAAAACAAAGAACATACAAAAGACCTGTCCTAGGCACCTTGCTTAAGCAAACACAAACTTTGACTCCGTTTTCATACTTAGGCCTATCATTTCACTCTACTTATATCTTAGAAAATCTTTTCCTGGGTACATTGGACCAAAACCAGTGGGTGTTCACCCAATAGAGTAAACATCTGCATGTGTCTATCAGAAACTGTAAAGCTTTAGACATTACCCTTTTATCCAATAAATTTAATGCTAAAGTGGAAGGCAATTATGTTATAAGTGCTACCTCTGGCAAATATATGCGAATGTGATTGAGCAAGGAAATGTATTTTGGGCTTCTAGCCTGCAGTTTTGAGGCAAAAGATCGTGGAGTAGTAGTATCACTGAGATTGGTGCCAGTTACATGGTTTCCATGGTAGTATTTCCGAATCCCATAATGACCCTCAACTGCTTCAAGCACTGGAATATTTTCTCTGGTTAACCAGGCAAACTGATGAATACCTCTAACTTCCACAATCGCTGGAGAGACAGGATTAAGAGCAAACCAGGAGTGCATCCCTGCATATGTTTTCTTGTCAGTGATGACATGGAAAACAGTTTTTTCAGGCCTCAAAGATGACTGCACAGCAGAATTGACCGCAACTGAAGCAGCTAGGATGTTATCAGTTGACAATACAAAATGGTGCAACAAGTTCTCGGAAAGGAGAGGGAGTAGTTCTGGCGAAGGCAACTGTCTTCGTGCATGAGCATTAGAGGAGTACTCATCAGTCAGTCGCAGTGAAAGACAGTGAATGCCTTTAGGGACTGCACTAGCAGCAAAGTGCTTATTCATTAGCTCTGCAAATTTTGATTCCCTGATCTCCCTTTCAGATCTCTCCATCTGCAAAATAGCAAATGCAAACATTGTGAAGCAAAGTTTAGCTACGAGGTACATGCACACTTTAACACAATGCATACACGGCAATGAAGGAAGAAATGCTCTGTGACATACTGGTTTTGTACAAGTAAAGTGGGGTACATAAACGAGGACGAATCACATGGTTTTGTACTGGTCAAACAAAGAGTAAAGCATGCAAAAGATATATGAACATTATGAATCATTTTCCTCAATCACAAGACACAACAAGCCCATGAGTAACAAGAATAACGGATTTTCTGCAAATAGTGTGCCACTCCGTGCATTTTCACTCCTCATCCATGTTTTTCTTAACTGATATTCAAAGTGGGGAATGGGAATAACTCAGTTAAGCCATCCCAGTGAACATAATGCTCAAAAGAGTAGGCGAGTGTGACATAGAGGCAAATGCACAGACCAAGTTAATATGTCAAGCAATCAATTGTACACGAACAAAAGAGAGAATGGCTATTTGCACATACCATTCCCTTCAGCATCAAAGCAAATTCTTTTGCACTGTACTTGTTATTTTTCATTTCAGAAACAAGATGAGCATAAGACTCTGGGACCTTCATAACAGATGGCAGTTCCTCAGAGTTTACTTGATTGAGGATCTTAACAAAATTCTTTACCAGTCTCTGCTGAAACAGAGAAACACTTTGATTAATAAAAGTACTCTGCATTATTGAATAAATGCTTAATACAAGATTGGAAAACAATGGCACGACAAAGCAGCAATAAATGATATAGAGGAAGTTCATTTACTTTTGAATCATCAGTTCGTCCAAGAAGCTTTGGTCCCAATCGTCTACCTAAACAGTCTGAATATCGATTAAACGAGAGTAAAGTTAAGGTTTGCCAGAACTTTAGTTATGTTGTAACAAATGAAAAGTAAAGTGTGATTTAACAATAGTCAGAAGTAAACTGAGCAATGAAAAGAAGCAGCTATTACAAGCATCATAACTAAATTCAACAATACTAATCAAACAGGATCCTTATACACACTGGTACTTTGAGGCAGGGTCCCAAACCCCAAAAGAACCCAACCAGGGAAGGGGTCTTCTTTTTTTCTACGGAACAGAAAGAAGAGCACTGAAAGACATCCAAGAACAACAAAAAGACATGATCAGGAGATATGATGCAAAAGTCCTTGTGCTTCAAGATAGCACTGAGTTACATGTGCCAACAATTAACATTTTTTAGACTCCACAAAATGCAGAAGGTAGCATTTCTTACATATATAAGAAGACCGCAGTCCCCTACAAACATAAGCTGGTGTTTACTAGATACCACAGGTGCAAACAACCAAAAATATTAACTAAGCATGCCCCCCACCCCCACCCATCAGCAACCCTCTCTCTTGCATGCATAGACATCCATGAATTGAATTCAATCATGTTTCTGCTACCAAAGTTGAATCAAAGTATATCAAGGATTACAATAAGTTGTTACAACTCATTTATCAGTATCTTTGTCCTTCCCTTTTATGAGGGTACTTGCCATCAAGTTGAAGACATGACTAGGCTCGGGAAAGAGAGAACTCAACTTTCCCCTTAATGTTACACAATCCTGATGTCAAATTAATCATCACAGTTTCAATAACATTGACAACAATCTAAACTAATAAATAAAAACAGCTATACTGCATTGTCGACAAAGAAATAACAAGAAGAAGTTTGTCTCAATGCCAAACTAGACCAGGTCGATAACATAACTGATGAAAGTTAAAAAAAAAAAAAAAAGGAATCGCAATATACAATATAAGCTACGGAACAATAACAAGAAAAGGAAAACATGAACATCCACTGAAAAGGAACCAGCAATGGTGTAAAATACATCAAGATTAGGAAGCTAATTGTATAAAGGAAAAAGGATATTGATTTTAAGTACCAAATGAGGAGCACTTGTTGACGCCTTCAAGGGTAACAAGAGCAGTGAGAATGAAGACAAAAGGCAACAAAAAAGCTAGGAGAAGTATTGTATGAAAGAGTCTTCTATAGTTGAAATGGCGAGGTGCGAGTTTGATCTTCATTAATTCACCAAACCCTCCATTGTTATTGCTGCTCGATATTGTTATACTTCTCATGCTAGGTGAGAAGTGCAGCTGCATCTTCCTCCTGTAACTCCAATCCCAATCCTCCACAATCCCAGCACCCCCAATGATGCCACTACCCTTTTCTTGATTCCTTAAACAATACGAACACAATGGTGTTTTTTTCACCAACAGATCCAACACGACACCAATTAAACAATCTTGATCGCTTCAAATCTGAAGTTCGGGGTCTCTTCCGAGACCAATGGCATTTGAATGGGAGACCCTTTATTCTTCCGTTTACCCCAATCCTGAAAACCAGCGGAATCCTTTATAAATGGAAAACGTTTAGGGCTGCTTGAATCAGTTTCAAGATGAAAACACACACATAAGTGTGTGTAATGAATTCATCATATCTATGTATGTGTGAATGAATGAATCAATGAAATTTGAAAAATGATTAACCTGAGGATGATACAGTTTTAATGGAAGATGAATTTTGTTACTCCCTCCATTGGAGGATTGAACAGAAAGAAAGAAAAGAAAGAAAAGAAAAGAAACAAAGAAAGAAAGAGAGAGGGGGAGAAGGTATTTTGGAATTTCCTTTTTCTGTGTGTTTGTGTGTTCTTTCTAATTTTGATTTGGTCAATGGCAGTACTATTTACTCTCAAGGTTACAAAATAAATTTTAAAAACAGAAAAAAAAAAATCTTTCAATTTTTAAAAGTATTTAGAATCCATTGGGTTGATTAATGAAAATTTGCATGGTTTATAGCTTCTTCTTTTCTTTTTTTTCTTTTTGGGGTGGGGAGCTAATTCGTTGTCTTCTTTTCTTGTGGTTAACTAGCTGCATATTATGTATTAACTTAACAATAAGCATGTATCAGAAGTACGACGAAAAAGAGGAATCATATAATGGATCTTATGTTACATGTATGGTCTATGGTGCTATAAATATCATCCTAGTAAAAATCACGGTTTACCTGAATTGGCAAAGTATACATAGGGAGGCTCGAGGATGGGAAGAGAAAACATTTGCCTAAATACCCGGTGGCCTAGAGGAACACTTAGGTGTGGTGTGAAGAGGTAGTATGGGATGCCACTTCATATCTTACTTAAGTGGGTCTTAGGGCTACTACAGTTAGGGACCCTAAGATGATTGAGATGCCCTTCTTGATGTATATGTTCTTGTATTGTGTTTTGACATTGAAGGATCATGAGGAGAAGGGTAAGTTCACCTTTGGTGGAATTGTGATGATAATGACTTGGTTGTTGGTAATACTTGTATTTGATGCCTCTTATTCTTATGTTCATGGAATATCTTGAAATTGGTATCATGCATGGTTTCCAAACCAAAATGTCCGTTTTAGCATGTTTTTGCATGGCCATCATACTTAGTACATTTTTGTGTACTAACTCCATATTTTCCTCTATGTCTACAAGTGTAGGTTCCGGCAAGTGACTTGCTAGTTCTAGTGAAGACTTGGATTGAGACTCCCAAGTTAGAGTGGTATGTCCTCATCATTCGGGGACACATTTTAGAAGCTTTATGTTTTGTTCTACTTATTCGTATTAGACTCTTTCTAGACTTTTCAAGTGTAAAGGGGTCGTGACCCTACTTATGTTGGTTTTCTAAGATTCTATTAAGATGGCCATGTGAGAGAAGTAGACTTCAGCTGCAAACGTTTTAAGTGTTTGGTATGTTTTGAATCGTATGGTTTTGAATGAAAAGTTTTAATTCCATACAATTTCTAATAGCTATGCGATGAATGAATGCTATGAGGCTTGTATTAGACCCCCTTCGGGGTCGAGTATGCTGTGTCGCATTCGAGGCCTAGACTCGGGTCGTGACAAACATGGTATCAGAAAAAAGATTTTGGAATAGTACTTTTAGGATGTCGTCTCACAGGCCACATCTAGTAGAGTCTTGTTCATCGGTGTGAGTCACGACACATCTATGAGCGAGAGGCTATAGGACGTTAGGATGTTTCACTTTTTTCATACTCCTATGTCGTGCCATAGAGCTAGATCTACAGTGTCCTTTTCCTGACCCTTTATCTTGTGTTTATAGGATATGAATATAGGAGGGAATAGCACGAGGAGGGTGGAAGGAGATGGTGTGAATAAAGGAGCTCCTCCTCTTGAGAATCAAGCTCCTCAAGGTAATCAAGTTCCTCTAAGTGGTCAAGTTCCCCAAGTTGAGGAAGTCCTTCAAGATCCTCAGGTTCCTGTTGATGAAGGAGCTATGACTAATGTGGAGATTAGGACGGCTCTCCAAACCTTGACTCATGCTTTGACGACTCAAGCGACTAGGGATGCTAGAGCTCATGAGAACCCTAATGAGAGCACTACGTCTTCGAGGCTAAAAGATTTCACTAGAATGAATCCTCCAAAGTTCTTTGGCTCTCAAGTGGGTGAAGACCCTCGAGAGTTCCTAGATGAGGTTTATAAGATTGTAGATGCTATGGGGGTTACTACTAGGGAGAAAGCGGAGCTGGCCGCTTATCAATTGAAGGGTGTGGCACAAGTGTGGCATACTCAATGGAAGAGGAATAGGCCGGAAGGAGCGGATGCTATATGTTGGGAGGTGATCAAGAGAGCTTTCCTTGATAGATTCTTTTCGAGGGAGAAAATGGAAGCAAGGGTAGAAGAGTTTATCAAACTTCATCAGGAAGGTATGGGTGTTGAAGAGTATTCTCTTTAGTTCACCGAGTTGTCTAAATATGCTCCTTCTATGGTTGTGGATCCTAGAGATGAAATGAGTAGGTTCATGACGGGTGTGCTTAGCTTGGTGAGAAAAGAGTGTTGTTCAGCTATGCTTCATGATTACATGGATATATCTCGTCTTATGGTTTATGCTAAACAAATGGAGGGTGAAAAGCTCTAAGAAAAGAATAGGGAATTGAAGATCTCTAAATCCGATGATCAAGGTCAACTTAAGTTCAAAAAGAGGTCAACCAACCAAAATTCCTTCTATGATTCTTCTATGGTGAGCAAAGGTGGGGTGTCTAACCCTAAACCTCAAGGAGGAAGTAGAGGTGGTTCTCCTTATGATACGCCTACATGTGGTAATTGTGCAAAACACCATTTGGGTAAGTGTTTTGCTGGTACGGATGGTTGCTTTGGGTGTGGAAAGAAGTGACATAAGATGAGACATTGTCCTACACTCACGGATAAGGGGAGAGAGGCTAAGCAAGCTACTTATAGTGGCCCGGATCCTAATGCTCCCAAGAAAAAATGTTTCTATGTGCTTCAAGCTAAGGAGAGTAAGGAAAGTCATCCGGGTGAAGACACCGGTAAGTGATGGTTCCCTTTGATTTAGAATGTGATGTTGAGGTCCTTACGTTGTGTTCTTGTTAGTCAATTATGGGTATGAGTTCTTCCTTAAGTGGGGGATTGTATGTTGATTACGAGATTGTGAAGAATTCTGGTATTCTTATCACTTTCTTCTATTCCTATTCAAGCTTGAGACTTAGTGTTCTTAGTAGCTTATTTCACGTTTTGGAGTCATGCATGATTATGTGTTGCATGGTTTCCTTATGTTATTCATGCTCTTGATGAGATTATGATAGAATGATAAACTGAGTAATTGATCTATATTCCTCATGTTGTTGTGCAATTAGTATGAGATGCTTATTGTGAATTCAAGAAGTGAATGTATGATCATGCCTATGTGTGCTTTTGAGAGTAATTTAATATCTCGGCTTCATGTTGTTATAATGAGCATGTTTATGATCGGAGAAGGTAGTTCCTCCATTTAAAGTAAGAAATGATGAAGTATGTGTGCCTAATGAGTTTGTAGAATGCAATGAATACATGTTGAGAAAAAGTTGATGTTTCTTTTAGTTTGTGCATGGATTATGATGTTGTATGTTTGTTGGGCTACTAGTCTCGAGTCGTTTTCCCTTGATGTGTTTAAGTGTCATTCCAGGATGCATGTTCCTAAGTAGGGGATAATGTAACGACTCAGAATATTATAAGATGAACTAAAGCCTTGACGTTTGGGTTAATGTGACCTTGAGTTGATGTATGGGTTGTTTAGGACCTTTTGGCGATGGGCAGCCTTGGTCGCCCAATGGCTCCCCACCTCGCCTAGTGGACGGCCCACCTAGTGAGCCTATTGGAAAAATGGGCGAGCTAAATGTGCACTTGGCGAGTCGCCAAGTGCCCTTGGCAAGCTCAAGTTTCCAAAGGGCAATCTAGGTGCTTGATCGCCAACTTGTTTGGCGTGTCGCCTTTTTCCCCTCCAATTGCCCATTGAACATCCCCCTTGAGTGAGACACTGGAACAAAGGGCGGACCAAGTGTGCATTAGGCGAATTACCTAGTGCACTTGGCGAGCCCTAGTGTCCAAAGGGCGAACTCAAGCAGGCAAGGGGTAGAAATTTTAAGTTAAAACTTTAGGGTCCTTAGTTCTTTTCCGAAATTGACCGTATACTACTCTAGTAATTTCCTAGAAACTATATAACCTTATTATGACCTAATTCCTTTCATTTTAAGCTCCTCCAAATAGAATTAAAAGAAACCCATCTCCTCTCAAGGTCGTTTCTTCTCAATTTCTCGTGGATATCTTCGGTTTAAGGTATGGTGGCTCTTTATCTACGGTTATCTCTCACCCTAGAGTCCTATCAAAATGTTTTTCAAAGCTTGGAAAACTTCAAAAACTAGATCTTTCACTCTTCAATGTGAGTTCAAACTTTTATTGTTTTAAATGGCTTTATTATGAAGTAATGTGGTTGTATTTATGTTGAATGACGGTTTTTATGAAAAACCCTCTCAAAGAACCCATGTTTTCCTTAAGTCTTCAATGGTGCCCTAAGAAGTGGGTTTGTGGATTGTTCAAGCATGTGACTATGAGATGCTTAAATTGAATGAGTTTAGTGAAGTAATATGATTATGCATGCCTAATTTGAAGAATTGTTGGTATGTTATGATGTATTGATTATGGCCTTGTAAGGCAAATTCATGATTTAGCTTATGTTGATATAGAAGTGTGATCTATTGATGTGTGATCCACTTATGGTGGAGGTGCTTACTTTCTATGTAGATAATGGTAATTAAATTGATAGAAGTCTTCTTATTACCTTAATTGTGAAGAATAGATGCATGAATGTGATATGAAAAATGTAAGTATGAACATGATATGAAGAATGTGTGTGTGGTCTATGGCTAGAATGCATGTGTGCTAGTATTGAAAGGACATTCTCAATTATGCACTTATGAATGAAGATGTTTGCATGTGGAAGGTTTTCTAACTTTTTAATGCATCTTGAATTGGTAGAATTAGGTTTCCTTTTCTTGAAAGCATGTATGAAGTTATATGATCATGAATGTTATGATGTGTTGATTTGAAAGGTTATTTTCGACTCTTTAGAAAAGCATGTTAAGGGATTCTTATATGAAAGGTTATTCTCATGTTTTAATCTATGAGCTATCCTCATGTTGGGAGAGGATGGATGCCCATACGATAGTTGAGGCGGGGTATCTAGTAGCAATCCTTGGAGATGGATACCCATACTTTAGTTGATGCGGGGTTATCTAGCAACAATCTCTATCCCCAAAAGACTTATGGAAGTTGAAATGAGATGGATACCCATATGTTATTTGAGGCGGGGTTATCTAGTAACAATCTCTCTTCCTTAATGAACAAATGACATGAACTACTCTATGGGAATGAAGGCTAATCACCGAGAGGTCATTGAGTGGGATGGATGCTCTCACGACAGTTGAGGCGGGGTATCTAGTAGCAATCCCTTGTCATGGATGCCCATACGTTAGTCGAAGCGCGTGTCATGTAGCAAGCTCTTTGTCACTTAACTATGTGCCCACATAGGATAGCTAGTGGATCCATTAGGATAATCACCGATCGACCATAAGTTGATCACCTTTTTATAGTGTGGGGTTACCTGACACCAGATTCTATGATTTAGCTCTCATAGTCTATGTCGGTTAAATGCTTATTCCCATCATGTGAGGTACGCATTATGATTTCTTGAGAAGTTCTATGATGCGTGGGTAGCAGTATGGGATGCTATCCATGCATTTGCACGAGTAGGCTTCAAGAGGGCTTAAGTTAGAATCTCTACTTCCTAATGCAAGAATGTGTTCTAAATGAACAAATGAAGCAGGTTACCTTTATGTTTACATGATATGATGTACGTCGTAGTTGACCAATGAAATGAAGAATGTTTCACTTGAGTTGGTGATAAAGTTGCTTAGCATGATATGGTGAAATGCAAAGAGTCTTATCTATGGTGGCCTAGATGAACACTTAGGTGTGGTGTGAAGAGGTAGTATGGGATGCCACTTCATATCTTACTTAAGTGGGTCTTAGGGCTATTATTGATAGGGACCCTAAGATGATTGAGATGCCCTGCTTGATGTATATGTTCTTGTATTGTGTCTTGACATTGAAGGAGCATGAGGAGAAGGTTAAGTTCACCTTTGGTGGAATTGTGATGATATTGACTTGGTTGTTGGTAATACTTGTATTTGATGCCTCTTATTCTTATGTTCATGGAATATCTTGAAATTGGTATCATGCATGGTTTCCAAACCAAAATGTCCGTTTTAGCATGTTTTTGCATGGCCATCATACTTAGTATATTTTTGTGTACTAACTGTATATTTTTGCTTATGTCTACAAGTGTAGGTTCCGACAAGTGACTTGCTAGTTCTACTGAAGACTTGGATTGAGACTCCCAAGTTAGAGTGGTATGTCTTCATCATTCAGCGACACATTTTAGAAGCTTTATGTTTTGTTCTACTTGTTCGTATTAGACTCTTTCTAGACTTTTCAAGTTTAAAGGGGTCGTGACCCTACTTATGTTGGTTTTCTAGGATTGTATTAATATGGCCATGTGAGACAAGTAGACTTCCGCTGCAATGTTTTAAATGTTTGGTATGTTTTGAATCGTATGGTTTTGAATGAAAAGTTTTAATTCCGTACAATTTCTAATAGCTATGTGATGAATGAATGTATGAGGCTTGTATTAGACCCCCTTCGGGGTTGAGTACGCCGTGTCGCATTCAGGGCATAGACTCAGGTCGTGACAATGAGCATGACTAGTTTGGATTGTAGCTTTATAGGCCCCTCCAATACATGCATGAATAGTGGTGATTCCCCTTGTCTTTCTGGTGTTAAGAGATGATAAACATGAATGGTGAACCTAAAGTGTCTAGCTTAGCATGGGTATGATTATGGGGTCTTATTCTTGCATGGCACAAGCTTGCCTTATGGTGACTCATGAAGTGTTTCTCTTATATGATGTATGCTTAGATAGGATTGTGCTATAGTTGCCTTCCTTGTTATGTTTTGATTGACTAAAGGTGAGAGATTCCCTTGGTTGTGAAGTAATCTAAGAATGAGACCAAATGACTGGTAATTATGCATATGGTGACTTCAAGGTTATGCTTAGTGTGAATAGTATTATGGGATGCTGATGTTTGCGTAATCAAGACACAACTTTCGATACAAGTGTCTATGATCACACAATAGTTTAGTAACCCAACCAATGGTTGGGATTGTCCCAATAGAGTGGTTTTGAGAAATTATAGAAAAATTAAATTTCGTTCTAGCTAGTCGTAGCTAAAGACATTAACGAGTAAAACATAGTAAATTAAGGGGGTGACACAAAAGTGTCAACTATCAAATGGGGTTTTTGTCACAAGTAGGCTAAAATTAGCGAAATCAACAAGGAAATCTAAGCAATGAAAGGGGGATTCTTGGGATGTGATCGGAATACGGGTTAATCTAAATTATTGGGTACATGCTTTTGATATAAAATTTATAGAGTAATAGTGACTAGGCTAAGCTTTATGTGGGAATAAGTTCTCTCTCGAGCAACTTACCCCGTTTCGAATGGGTTCCTCTCGGACACCCACTTGCCGCATGAAGACCAGCCTACGCCTTACTCCACTCAGTCTCTTGAGCTGAGTGTTAGGATATGGGACTAGGGTTCACTCTCTGGAGCTGAACCTCATGTCGACCCTGTCCTTAGGCCATCAATCTAGTAGTTTTGGTTTCGCGACTTCTCTCTCGAGCAAGCCAAAAACACATAAATAAACTTGTATTTGCAACTACAAATTTGTTAAATTCATCTACAACTACTAGACGAAATCACCATTAAACTACATCTAATCTATCAGCAAGCAAGACCCAACAACAATCTTAACCCATATTCGCTAAATCACACCTCAAGAATTAGGGTTTTTAGCCACACATCAAGAGATAGAAATTTATACCTAAATGAGCTTGCATTCAAATGGGTATGAAGATTTAAGTCATGTTACAGGCCAAGAATGAAGAATCCAAGTGACCCAAGTCCAAATCCTTGGAGATGAAACCCTCTTTTACTTCAAGTCTTCAAAACCCTCTCAAACTTAGAAAACCAAAATATCAAAAAGTACTATTCTATATGAAAATTGTAATAATTGTTCGACTCTTAAAACTACAACTCTAACTAGTATTTATAGATTTCACAGATTTGTGATGCAGCGGATCATTCGGCGTCGTTAGTCAGAATCACTGATCAACTCGGCGATTCGCCCTTTGGTGTAATTCATCGCCGTCTTGCACCAACCTTTAGCATCGTCGTGCTCTAGGTCATTGGGCGACATGTACTGCTTCATGGAACTGCTCGATGATGCGCCGACTTGATCCTTTCCTTCATGGCTCAGCACACTGGAGAAAAAGGCGAATTAAGACCCTTCAGCGACTCGCCAATTGGACTCGGCGATCCTTAGGCCTTCATTTCTTCGTTCTTGTCAGCCTTTTCATTCCTTTTTGCGACATAGTGTCCATGCTTTCCTTCAAACATCAAATACCTGAAACTTAAGGGTTTTCATAAGATATTGAGATAAAATAAGCATTTGAGGACACAATTTATATTAAAATATAGCCCTAAATGAGTCCAATTTGTGGACTCATCAACACCCCCAACTTAAACTTCTGCTTGTCCTCAAGCAAACTGAAGTTCGGCCATTTCAAAAAGGATGTCTCGAAGAGTGCTACACAAGACTCAATCATGAATGCACACAACAAGATTCAATTTACTTATGAAAAGATCAAATGTGCATTCAAAGATTCAAGTTGTGACTCACCAATATCATCGAATCTCATGCTCACAATACTTGCTTCAAATGCAAGTTCAAGCTCAACTATAGTGTTCAAATGCCCTCACACAAAGAATGATTCCATATTCACACAAAAGGTTTCACAGCTTAAAGCTTTGGAATCAGATGCAATGCTCATACTCATAAAGAAGAACATAATGCATAATTTCACCTATAGGTTTGCCCGTATTTTCCAATCAACATTTGTTTCAGCTCACTCAAGATCAAAAAGGTCTTTTGAAGGCTTGTAATGGGTCTGAGTGCAAAGGTATGGTGATTTAGGCTCAGTGACTTTCATCCTCATGAGATGTGGTGCTCACAACACTTCCTTCCCTTTCCGTTCATCATTTTCTTTAGTGCTCAAGAGTCATCCTATTATTCGCTTCCCATGAATTGGTAGGAAACCCCATTTCTTTTGTACTTTATTCCACAACTTTCTTTTTTTATTCTTTTTTTTCTTTTTCTTTTCAGTTTTTTTTTTATATGGAGGGGTTCCATTTTTCTCAAAATCATGGGTAATAGGAGACTTTCCTTGCACTTTTTGACTTGCCCCTATCTTTTCAACACACCCCCAACTTAGGATTTTCACTTAAGTTGGCTATTCAACTAACCCCAACTTCATGAGGATTATGGGTGATGGATTAAGAATCTAGTTTTCATCAAGTTTCTTCCAAATAAAGCTAAGGCTCAAGGGGTGTTCAAGAAAGAATCCCACACTCACAAGGTAGGTCACAAAAGAGGTATATGTTAAATTGGTTCACACTCTTCGAAGTTGCCTAACTAGTATTTATAGCTTTCACAGATTTGTGTTGCAGTGGATCATTCAGTGTCGTTAGTCGGAATCATTGATCAACTAGACGATTCACCCTTTGGTGTAGTTCATCGCCATCTTGCACCAGCTTTCATCATCGTCGTGCTCTGGGTCATTGGGCGACATGGTACTGCTTCGCAGAACTGCTCGGCGATGCGTCGACTGCTCCCTTTTTCCGCCAACTTGATCCTTTCCTTCAGGGCTAAGCACACTGGAGCAAAAGGCAAATTAAGACCCTTCGGCGACTCGCCAAGTGGACTCGGTGATCCTCATGCCTTCATTTCTTCATTCTTTTCAGCCTTTTCGTTCCTTTTGTGACGTAGTGTCCATGCTTTCCGTCAAACATCAAAAACCTAAAAGTTAAGGGTTTTCATCAGATATTGAGATAAAATAAACATTTGAGGACAATTTTTTTATTAAAATATATCCCTAAATGAGTCCAATTTGTGGACTCATCAGATGCTATTCATGCATTGCACAAGTGGGCTTTGAGGTTACTTAGGAGTATAGTACTCTTATGATATGAAAACCTAAGACTTGACCATGCATGTACACTATGATTAAGATGACCAAAAAGGAATACTTAGCTTGGATGGTATTATGGGATGCTATTCATGCATTGAACAAGTATTCTTTGAGGTTACTTGAGAATAGTTCTTTTGATATGAATGACTGAGAATTGAGTAGGGCTTATATGGAGCTTATGTTGGAGACTTCCCTTATGATTATGATATTGTCTCTTATGCTTATAGTTTATGTTTCATGAAGTATTTCTTAAGCTTATGACCTTGTTGTTGTCTCTTATGATTATGGTATATGTCTCTTATTGACTTAATCCTTATGTTTTCTCTTATGGTGTTATGCTAGCTAACATATTTAGTACATTTTGTACTAACACATACTTTGCCTACATTCTAATCAAATGTAGGGTTCGGAGATTTGAGTTCCAAACTTGAAGGTAGGTTTCTAAGGAGCAAATGAGTGAAGATTTGGTGAGTCCTCAAAGCTTCGAGGACAAAAGCCACTATGTCCTTTATGTCTTTTATTTTCATGTTAAGACTATTGTATGGGCTAAGTCCCAATAGTTTTATTCTAAAGTTGTATTGGATGGTTTGAGACAAAAGTGTAGTAAAGACTTCCACTTGCTTTTATGAAAAGACTTCAATTGTATGGATAAAAGTTTTTAAAATTTAGTTTTTAAAACAATCCATACATCCACCTAAAGTCATGCTAACCCAAACATCAAGGCTCTAGTTTATCCTATCATTTTCTGAGTCGTTACATTATCCCACACTTAGGAACATTCGTCCTCGAATGACACTTAAACAGATTAAGGGAAAACGACTCGAGACTAGCAGCCCAACAAACATACAACATCATAATCCATGCACAAACTAAAAGAAACATAAACTTTATCTCAACATGTATTCAGTGCATTCTACAAACTCATTAGGCACACATACTTCATCATTTCTTACTTTAAATGGAGGAACTACCTTCTCCGATCATAAGCATGCTCATAAATACAACATGAAGCCAAAAAATATTAATTTGGTCTCAAAAGCACACATAGGCATGATCATACATTCTCTTCTTGATTTCACGACAAGCATCTCATAGTAATTTCCCAACAACATGAGCGAAAATAGATTGATTACTCATTTTATCATTCTATCATAACTCATCAAGAGCATGAATAACATAAGGAAACCATGCAACACATAATCATGCATGACTCCAAAACATGAAATAATCTACTAAGAACACTAGGTCTCAATCTTGAATAGAAATAGAAGAAAGTGATAAGGATACCAGAATTTTTCACCACCTCATAATCAACATACTATCCCCAACTCAAGGAAGAACTCATACTCATACTAGGCTAACATGCACACAACATAAGGATCTCCACATCACATTCTAAATCAAAGAAAACCATCACTTACCAGTGTCTACACCCGGATGACTTCCCGTACTCACTTTATCTTGAAGCACATAGAAACGATTCTTCTTGGGAGCATTAGGATCCGGTCCACTATAAGAAGCTTGCTTGGACTCTCTCCCCTTATCCATGAGTGTAGGACAATCTCTCATCTTATGTCCATTCTTTCCACACCCAAAGCAATCATCTGTACCAGTGACACACTTACCCAAATGGTGTTTTCCACAATTAGCACATGTAGGCCTACCATAAGGAGAACCACCTCCACTTCCTCCTTGAGATTTAGGGTTAGATACCCCATCTTTGCTCACCATAGAAGAATCATAGGAGGAATTTTGGTTGATTGACCTCTTTTTGAACTTAGGTTGACCTTGATCATCGGATCTAGACCACTTCAATTCCCTATTCTTTTCTTGGAGCTTTTCATCCTCAATTTGCCTAGCATAAACCATAAGACGAGATATATCCATGTTATCATGAAGCATAGCCGAACAACATTCATTTCTCACCAAGCTAGACACACCCATCACGAACCTACACATTTCATCTCTAGGATCCGCAACCATAGAAGGAGCATATTTAGACAACTTGGTGAACTTAAGAGAATACTCCTCAAAACCCATACCTCCTTCACGAAGATTGTTAAACTCTTGTACCTTTGCTTCCCATTTCTCCCTAGGAAACAATCTATCGAGGAAAGCTCTCTTAAACACTTTCCAACCTATAACAACCACTCCTTCCGGCCTATTCCTCTTCCATTGAGTATGCCACACTTGTGCCACACCTTTCAAATGATAAGCGGCCAACTCCACTTTCTCCCTAGTAGTCACCCACATAGCATCTACAATCTTGTAAACCTCATCTAGGAAATATTGAGGGTCTTCACCCACTTGAGAGCCAAAGAACTTAGGAGGATTCATTCTAGTGAAATCTCCTAGACTCGAAGCCATAGTGCTCTCATTAGGGTTCTTATAAGCTCTAGCATCCCTAGTCACTTGAGTCGTCAAAGCATGGGTCAAGGTTTGGAGAGCCGTCCTTATTTCCACATTGGTCATAGCCCCTTCATCAATAGGAACTTGAGGATCTTGATGGACTTCCTCATCTTGGGGAACTTGACCACCTAGAGGAGCTTGATTACCCTGAGGAGATTGATTCTCTAGAGGAGGAACTCTTCTATTCACACCCTCTCCTTCCACCCTCCTAGCGATATTCCTTCTTGTATTCATATCCTATAAACACAAGAGAAAGGTCAGGAAAAAGGAAAACTATAGATCTAGATCTAAGGCACGACATAAGAATATGAAGAAAGTGAAACATCCTAACGTCCTGTAGCCTCTCGCTCATAGATGTGTCGCGACTCACACCGATGAACAAGACTCTACTAGACGTGGCTTGTGAGACGATGTCCTAAAACTACCATTCCAAAATCTTTGCTCTGATATCATGTTTTCAAGACCTGAGCCTATGCCCCGGAAGCGACACAACATCAAGACTCCGAAGAGCCTCATACAAGCCCGATAGTTCATTTCATTGCATCCATAATAGAATTTGTACGGAATTAAAACTTTTTATTTAAAAACCATGCGATTCAAAACATACTAAACATTTAAAACATTGCAGCGAAAGTCTACCTGTCTCACATGACCATCTTACTAAAAACTTAGAAACCAACATAAGTAGGGTCACATCCCTTTTACACTTGAAAAGTCTAGAAAGGGTCTAATACAAAGAAGTAGAACAAAATGTAAAGCTTCTGAAACGTGTCCCCAAATGATGAGGACATACCACTCTAACTTGGGAGTCTTAATCCAAGTCTTCACTAGAACTAGCGAGTCACTTGCTGGAACCTACACTTGTAGACATAGAGAAAAATATGGAGTTAGTACACACATATGTACTAAGTATGATGACCATGCGAAAACATGCTAAAACAGACATTTTGGCTTGGAAACCACGCATGATACCAATTTCAAGATATTTCATGAACATAAGAATAAGAGGCATCAAATACCAGTATTACCAAAATCCAAGTCACTATCATCACATCTCCACCAAAGGTGAACTTACCATTCTCCTCATGCTCCTTCAATGTCAAGACACAATACAAATACATATACATCCAGCGAGACATCTTAATCATCTTAGGGTCCTATCTATAATTGACCTAAGACACACTTAAGTAAGATATGAAGTGGCATCTCATACTACCTCGTCACACCACACCTAAGTGTTCCTCTAGGCCACCATAAATAAGACTCCTTACATTTCGACATATCATGCTAAACAACTCATATCACTAACTCAAGTGAAACATGCTTCATATCGTTTAGTCAACTACAACATACATCATATCATGGAAGACATACACCATTTCATATATACATGTGAGACATACATCATATCATAGAAGACATAAGGCAACTTGCTTCATTTGTTCATTTATAACACATTATTTCATTAGGAAGTAGAGATTCTCCTATAGCCCTCTTGAAGCCTACTCATGCAAATGCATGGATAGCATCCCACACTACTACCCACGCGTCATAGAACTTCTCAAGAAACGATAAGGGGTACCTCACATGATGGGAATAAGCATTTAACCGATAGAGACTATGAGAAATAAATACTAGAATCCGGTGTCATGTAACCCCACACCATAAAAATGTTATCAACTTGACTAAGGTCAATCGATGATTAGCCTAATGGAACCACTAGCTATCCTATGTGGGCACATAGTTAAGGGACAAAGAGCTTGCTACATGACACCCTGCCTCGACTAACATATGTGGATCCATCACAAGGGATTGCTACTAGATACCCCACCTCAACTATCGTGAGAGCATCCATCCCACTCAATGACCTCTCGGTGCATGGCCTTCATTCCCATAGAGTAGTTCATGTCATTTGTTCATTAAGGAACATAGATTGTTACTAGATAACCCCGCCTCAACTAACGTATGGGTATCCATCTCATTCCAACTTGCATAAGTTCTTTGGAGATAAAGATTGTTACTAGATAACCCTACCTCAACTAACGTATGGGCATCCATCTCCAAGGATTTCTACTAGATACCCCACCTCAACTATCTTATAGGCATCCATCCTCTCCCAACATGAAGATAACTCATAGATTCAAACATAAGAATAACCTTTCATATAAGAATCCCTTAACATGATTTAGTGAAGAGTTGAGAATAACCTTTCAAATCAACACATCATAACATTTATGACCATATAACTTCATACATGCTTTCAAGAAAAGGAAACCTAATTCTACCATTTCAAGATACATTAAAAAGGAAGAAAACCTTCCACATGCAAACATCTTCATTCATAAGGGCATAATTGAGAATGTCCTTTCAATACCAGCACACTTGTATTCTAGGCATAGACCACACACACATTCTTCATATCATGCTCATACTTATACTTTTCATATCACATTCATGCATCTATTCTTCACAATTAGGGTAATAAGAAGACTCTTATCAATTTAATTACCATTATGTACATAGGAAGTAACCACCTCCACCATATGTGGATCACACATCAATAGATCACACTTCTATATCAACATAAGCTAAATCATGAATTTGCCTTACAAGGCCATAATCATTACATCACCACATACCAACAATTCTTCATAATTAGGCATGCATAATCATATTACTTCAATAAATTCATTCAATCTAAGCATATCATAATCACATGCTTGAACAATCCACAAACCCACTTCTTAGGGCACCATTGAAGACTTTAGGAAAACATGTGTTCTTTGAGAGGGTTTTTCATAAAACCACTATTCAACATCAATACAACCACATTAATTCATAATAAATCCATTTAAAACAATAAAAGTTTAAACCCACATTGAAGAGTGAAAGATCTAGGTTTTGAAGTTTTGCAAGCTTTGAAAAACACTTTAATAGGACTCTAGGGTGAGATATAACCCTAGATAAAGAACCACCACACCTTAATCCGAATAAACCAAAAGAAATTTGAGAAGAAACAACCTTGAAAACGCCAAACCCTAGACTCTATCGCTCCCTTCTTCTTCTTCTCTAATGGAGGGTTTCTAGTGTGAGAAAATTTGAGAGGAGATGGGTTTATTTTAATTCTATTTGGAGGGGCTTAAAATGAAAGGAATTAGGTCATAATATGGTTATATAGTTTCTAGGAAAAGAATGGAATAGTGTAGGGTCAATTTTGGAAAAGAGCTAAGGACCCTTAAAGTTTTGACTTAAAAGTTTTGCCCCTTTCCTTCTTAGTTCGCCCTTGGAACACTAGGGCTCGCCAAGTGCACTAGGTGATTCGCCAAGTGCACTAGGTGATTCGCCAAGTGCACTAGGTGATTTGCCATGTGCTCTCTTGTCCTCCTTTTGTTCCAGTAGCTCACTAAATAGGGATGGTAATATGGCGATTGGAGGGGAGAAGGGCGACACACCGACCAGCTTGGCGAGCTGCCATTTAGCCCGCCCTTTGGTCCAGTAGCTAGGCCAAAGAGGCAGTCCACTAGGTAACCATAGGGCATAATGGTGACTCGCCCAATCCCTTGGGCGATCAACAACCCATCGCCAAACATCCCCTCTAGGAACTAGGCCTCTAACACCCTATCATGCTAGCCTAGGCCCTTGCCTGCACTCTAGGCTTCCACCATGATCCATTTATGTTTTAAAACAGTCCACACATCCACCTAAAGTCATGCTAACCCAAACATCAAGTCTCTAGTTCATCCTATCATTTCCTGAGTCGTTACAATTGTGAGGGTCAAAGGCATTGAGTCCTAGACTCCTCCTTTAGAGTCAGTTCCCGTAGTAAGGGAATTTCTGGAAGTCTTTCCCAATGACTTACCCGGAATCCCTCCCAAAAGGGAAATAGACTTCGACATTGATCTTTTGCCGGATACACAACCTATTTCAATTCCTCTTTGCTAGATGGCTCTAGCCAAATTAAAGGAATTGAAGGAACAACTCAAGGATTTGCTAGATAAGGGTTTTATTCAACCAAGAATATCTCCATGGGGTGCCCCGATATTGTTTGTGAAGAAGAAAGATGGTTCACTTCGGATGTGTATAGATTACTGCCAATTGAACAAAGTCACTATAAAGAATAAGTACCCACTCCCTAGGATTGAGGATTTGTTTGATCAACTCCAAAGGGCGAGTTACTTTTCAAAGTTTTACTTAAGGTCGGGTTATCACCAACTTAGGGTTAGAGGGGTTGAAATTCATAAGACGGCTTTCCGTACAAGATATGGTCACTATGAATTCCTAGTTTTGTCTTTCGGTCTAACAAATTCCCCGGCGGCGTTCATGGATATTATGGATAGGATGTTTAGGCAATATCTTGATTTGCTTGTGATCGTCTTTATTGATGATATTTTAATCTACACAAAGAGTGAGGGTGATCATATGCAACATTTGAGGTTAGTGTTGCACGTCCTCAAGGACCACCAATTATATACTTAATTTAGCAAGTGCGAGTTTTGACTAAGGTTGGTTGCTTTTCTTGGTCACATTGTATCGAGTGTGGGTATATAAGTTGATCCGAAGAAAATGGATACGGTAAAGAATTGGCCTAGACCCCTAAGTCCCACCGGTATTCGAAGCTTTTTGGGTTTGGCCAGGTATTATACGAGATTTGTGGAGGGCTTGTCATCTATTGCTTCTCCATTAACGGCCTTGACCCAAAAGAAGCCCAAATTTGAGTGGACGGGGGGTTGTGAAAAGAGCTTCCAAGATTTGAAGGATAGACTCACCTCCGCTTCGGTATTGACCTTGTCGGGAGGTACCAACAGATTCGTTGTTTATTGTGATGATCAGAGGATATGGTTGGGGTGTGCTCTCATGCAACACGGTAAAGTAATTGCCTATGCTTCAAGGCAACTTAAGACGCATGAAAAGAATTACCCGACGCATGATCTCGAACTAGCAGCGGTAGATTTTTTCCTTGAAAATATTGAGACACTAACTCTATGGGGTGCATGTAAACGTGTTTACCGACCACAAGAGTCTTGATTATGTGTTTAGCCAAAAAGACTTGAATCTCTGACAAAGAAGATGGTTAGAACTTTTGAAGGATTATGATATGAGTGTCCTTTACCACCCCGGCAAGGCTAATGTGGTTGCAGACGCCCTAAGTAGATTGTGCATGGGTAGTGTGGCTCATGTAGAAGATGAGAAGAAGGAATTGGTTCGTGATGTGCATAGGTTGGCCCGGTTAGGTGTCCAACAAGTGGATTCCACAAAGGGTGGATTCATAGTTCGTCATAGATCTGAGTCGTCCTTCGTTGTTGATGTGAAGTCTAAGAAACACCTTGATCCTATGTTAATGGAGTTGAAAGAGTCAGTTCTCAACAATGTCGTTAAGGCTTTATCCCAAGGGGGAGATAAGGTGCTTAGGTACCAAGGTAGATTATATGTTTTGGATGTTGATGGATTAAGGGAGAAAATTTTAGAAGAGGCTCATGGTTCGCGGTATTCTATTGATCCGGGAGCCACCAAGATGTATCGTGATCTATCTAAATTTTCAACAAGTCAAGGCTGAACACCAAAAACCCAAAGGTTTGTCCCAATATATAAAAATTCCTACTTAGAAGTGGGAGGATGTTAATATGGACTTCGTGCTGGGGTTGCCTCGTACTCGAAGGCAACATGATTCTATTTGGGTCATTATTGATAGGTTGACTAAATCAACCCACTTTATTCCGGTTAAGACTTTGTTTTCAGCAGAAGACTATGCTAAGTTGTACATAAATGAAATTATGAAGTTGCATGGGGTTCCCTTATCGATCATATCAGATCGGGGTGCCCAATTTACTTTACATTTTTGAAAGGCATTCCAAAAAGGGCTCGGTACCAATGTTAAGCTTAGTACTTCATTCCACCATCAAACGGATGGTCAAAAAGAATGCATCATTCAAACCTTAGAGGACATGTTGAGGGCATGTGTGATAGATTTCAAGGGTAGTTGGGACGATCATCTTCCTTTGATAGAATTTACCTACTACAATAGTTACCACTCATGCATTACCATGGCTCCGTTTGAAGCACTTTATAGTAGAATGTGTAGGTCACCTGTGGGTTGGTTTGAAGTAGGTGAGTTTTCTCTAATAGGCCCTGATGAGTCCAAATATTGGACTCATTTAGGGATTTATTTTAATAGAAATAGTGTCCTTGAATGCTTGTTTTATCTCAATACCTGATTAAAATGCTGAAGTTTTAGGTATTTGAAGTTTTAGTGGAACCATAGACACTTAGGCGCAAAACGAACCAAACAGGGCTGAAAAGAACAAGAAATGGAATCCTGTGGATCGCCGAGATCAACTTGGCGAGTTGCCGAAATGACATGAAACTCCCTTCGTTCCAATACGTGAATCCTTGAAGGAAGTGGATCAAAAGGCGAGGAAAAGAGCAGTCGCCGATCAGTTTCGCGAAGAAGTACTGTACCGCCCAATGATCCAGAATGCGAGGATGCTTAAGGCAAGACACTGAAGGTGATGAGCTGACCAAAAGGCGGATCGCCGAGTTCATCGGCGATCTCGACTAATGTCGCCGACTAATCCTCCGCAGCATAATCTGTGAAAACTATAAATACTAGTTAGAATTGTAGTCTTAGTGTGGAACAATTATTATTATTATTTTCACTTTAGAACATACTTTAGCTGATATTTTTCTTTCCAGTTTGGAGAGGGTTTTGTGGAGACTTGAAGAAAGGAGTTCTTCTTCCCCAAGTTGGAAGTGGGTCTTCTCTATTCATTTTCCTTTTCTTAATTTAAGGTTTAATTTCTTATACCCAGTTGATTTCATTATCATGTTCGGTATAATTTCTTATTTCTTGATGAGTGGCTAAAAACCCCCATTCTTGGGGTGTGATTTAGCAAATATGGGTTGATATTTTTGTTGGGTCTTGCTTGCTGATAAGTTAGATGTATTTTAATGGTGATTTAACCTAGTAGTTGTGGTTTAATCTAAAAGGTTTGTAGTTGCAAATACAAAGCCACCCATGTGTTTTCGGCTTGCCCGAGTGGGAGGTCGCGAAACCAAAACCACTAGACTGATGGCCTAAGGAGTGGGTTGACATGAGGTTCAGCCCGAGAGGGTGATCCCTAGTCCCATATCGTAACACTTAGCTTGAGAGAGTGAGTGGGGTAAGGCGTAGGCTGGTCTTCATGCGGCAAATGGGTGTTCGAGAGGAACACATTTGAAACAGGGTAAGTTGCCCGAGAGGGACCTTATTTCCATTTAAAGCTTAGCCTAGTCACTATTATTTTGCAAATTTCCTATCGAAAGCAACAATTTATCTCAACTTATATTGCAGTCACATCTCAAAAACCTTTCCCCATACTTGATTTTGTTGTTTATTTTGCTGTTTCAGTACTTGTTACAAAACCCCCTTTGATATTTTACACTTTTGTGTCGCCCCCTTTAATTTACAATGTCTTTTATCTATGACTAGTTAGAATGTAAATTCTATTTTTCTATCAATTCTCAAAACCGCTCCTTTGGGACACGACCCCAACCCTTGGCTGGGTTACTATATTATCGAGGTTCGTAGACACTCATACCGTAGGCTAGTGTCATTGGTCATGATAAGCATCAAAATAGCTCCACTGCCGAGGAGTGTTGTTATTTGAAAATTTTTAGATTTGTAGAATTTTTTTTCTTCTTCTTAGTCGTAGTTTACAAACTGAACTCGTAGTTTTGTTTTCTTGTCTTTATGTAAGCAGAGGAAGTGAGTATGGCGAGCAGCAGTCAGGAGCTAATGGAGTTTCTTCCATTAGAGGTAATGATATTTCGGGAGCGTATCCTCACCTTCAAGCAATTGGAGGGTGAACGGATCCACAAGTTATGGGCAAAGTTTAATGAACTGATCAATCAATGCCCAAATCATGACATTCCCAACATAGCTCTTCTTAACTGTTTCTACAGAAGTCTTGGTCCTGGAAACAAGAGGTTAGTTGACCAACTCATTCCGGGAGGCATTGCAAATAGCCATATGTGATAGCAGCTCAACTGCTTAATCAAATGGTTGAAACGAACCAAGAACTAGAAAAGGACTTCATGTTGGCCGCCCTAATGGCTCAGATGGATGAGTTGGCTAAAATGATGGCGAAGATTAAAATCCAGTGTAAAAAGAAGGATAAATACATCCCTCCTCACAAGCGAAGAAGTCTCAAGGACAATGAGGTTAAACGCCTTGAGGGAATGCTCTCTCAATCATTCTCCATAAGGTGACTGAGCAAGATAGAGAGCTGAAAGGAATGAAGGAAGACATTGAACAAATGAAGTGTGATAACAGCAAGGTTAAGGGAGATCACAAATAGAGAATTGAATATTAGAATGCGGAAGCACAAAGAAAAGAAACAAAAAGACTAACTAAAGATATGGGAAATTCGAAGGAAAGATCCACGAATTTCCAAGGATTAGATGTTCTAAGGCCTTGAAAAGATCCAAGTAACAACGTATAGATTTATGGAAGAAATCTAACGCCTTTACTTGAGAAAACGAATCAAAACGATAGATTCGGATCTTGACCGCTTTATGAGTAACTAAAGACAATAATTAGTATGTAGAAACTAATCACCTTCTAAAGAATACCAAAAAGAAACCAAAGATATCACAAGAAGAAATTACTTTATACCTTAAACTATGAAACTAGTAAAGGTTTAAAGATAAATTCTCAAAGAACAAGTCACAAAGGTTCAAAGAACTCTCTCAAATATTAATAATATCAATCTAAATTGTCTTTAATGAATGAAAAGGACTCCTATATATAGGAGAAGGGAAAAACGTCCAAGAAGCCAAACCCTAAAAAAACAATTACAAGGAATCCTACTCTAGAAAGGAAATAAAGTAACCTAACTAGGAACAAATTTAGTACTTCTAGGAAAGCATTAAATGGTACTTAAGAGACCATAAATAGACTAAGGAAAATATTAATAACCTATATATAAATAAATAAATAAGGTAAATCCCAACTAGGAAAAGAATCTTGACAATCTTGGAAAGTTTGACTAGTCTTCTCTCAAAACTTGGGCAGAAAGCAACTCTTGTTGTGGCTGATTCTTGGACTCTTCTTGACCTTTTTTTGCACGAAATTGGACCTTAAAATTCCTCATCTTGGGCTTGAATTTGGGCCACCAAATAATTGTAGCATTTGGACAATTCCTCTCCCTTGGGCTTGAGCTCTTCTTCCCCAATAAGAAACCTTTGGATCAGCGATTGAAGCCCATTGAGCTTATCATTGAACTCCTTGGTTTGAGATCTTGTTATGGGCCTCCTTGGAGTTTCTAAAGCGTCATCCTTGTCCTTCAATGGAGTAGAGCTTCCTTGGATGCTATCATTCCCCTCTTCTTGAAGAGAATTCGTCCTCGAATTCAAATCTGCATCAAAATGGGAAAGATCAGAAACATTAAAAGTAGCACTAACTTGGAACTCACCAGGAAGATCAAGTTTATAAGCATTGTCTCCAATCCTTTCAAGGACTTTGTATGGCCCACTTCCTCTAGGATCTAGTTTGGTCTTTCTTTTGGAAGGAAATCTTTCCTTTCGCATATGCACCCAAACCAAGTCACCAGGTTTAAAAACAACATATTTTCTGCCCTTATTCCTTCGCAATGCAACTTCCTTGTTCTTCTTTTCAATTGCAAGCCTTGTTTGTTCATGAATTTTCTTCATCATATCAGCCTTCTTCTTACCATCAAGATTAGCAAAATCATTAGTAGGCAAAGGCAATAAATCAAGGGGGGTAAGGGGGTTGAATCCATATACAACTTCAAAAGGAGTCTTACCAGTAGAAGAATGGAAGGTCCTATTATAAGCAAATTCTACAATAGGTAAGTAATCTTCCCAAGAAGTCAACTTTCCTTTCAAAATAGCCCTCAACATGTTCCCTAAAGTTCTATTAACCACTTCCGTTTGCCCATCCGTTTGTGGGTGACAAGATGTAGAAAATAGCAATTTAGTTCCCAACTTTCCCCAAAGAATTCTCCAAAAGTGACTTAAGAACTTGGCATCCCTATCACTAACAATAGTTCTAGGTATTCCATGCAATTTAACCACTTCCTTTACAAACAAGTCAGCCACATGAGATGCATCATTAGTCTTTTTACATGGGATAAAACGAGCCATTTTAGAAAATCTATCTACTACCACAAATATACTATCCTTACCATACTTAGTCCTTGGCAGCCCCAATATGAAATCCATAGAAATATCAATCCAAGGGGAATTAGAAACAGGTAAAGGAGTATAAAGACCATGCGGCAATGTTCTAGACTTAGCCTGTTTACATTCAAGACAATAAGAACACACTTTTTCAACATCCTTTCTCATGCTAGGCCAATAAAAATGTTCAGAAAGTATTTCCAGTGTTTTGGGTACACCAAAATGTCCCATTAGCCCTCCACAATGTGCTTCCCTAACAAATAGTTCACGCAACGAGCAGTTAGGAACACATAATTTATTTTCCTTGAATAGAAATTCATCTTGAAGATTAAATTTCTCAAAAGGACCTAACTTACATTCAGCAAAAATCTCACCTCTTGATAACAGCAAGGTTAAGGGAGATCACAAATAGAGAATTGAATATTAGAATGCGGAAGCACAAAGAAAAGAAACAAAAAGACTAACTAAAGATATGGGAAATTCGAAGGAAAGATCCACGAATTTCCAAGGATTAGATGTTCTAAGGCCTTGAAAAGATCCAAGTAACAACGTATAGATTTATGGAAGAAATCTAACGCCTTTACTTGAGAAAACGAATCAAAACGATAGATTCGGATCTTGACCGCTTTATGAGTAACTAAAGACAATAATTAGTATGTAGAAACTAATCACCTTCTAAAGAATACCAAAAAGAAACCAAAGATATCACAAGAAGAAATTACTTTATACCTTAAACTATGAAACTAGTAAAGGTTTAAAGATAAATTCTCAAAGAACAAGTCACAAAGGTTCAAAGAACTCTCTCAAATATTAATAATATCAATCTAAATTGTCTTTAATGAATGAAAAGGACTCCTATATATAGGAGAAGGGAAAAACGTCCAAGAAGCCAAACCCTAAAAAAACAATTACAAGGAATCCTACTCTAGAAAGGAAATAAAGTAACCTAACTAGGAACAAATTTAGTACTTCTAGGAAAGCATTAAATGGTACTTAAGAGACCATAAATAGACTAAGGAAAATATTAATAACCTATATATAAATAAATAAATAAGGTAAATCCCAACTAGGAAAAGAATCTTGACAATCTTGGAAAGTTTGACTAGTCTTCTCTCAAAACTTGGGCAGAAAGCAACTCTTGTTGTGGCTGATTCTTGGACTCTTCTTGACCTTTTTTTGCACGAAATTGGACCTTAAAATTCCTCATCTTGGGCTTGAATTTGGGCCACCAAATAATTGTAGCATTTGGACAATTCCTCTCCCTTGGGCTTGAGCTCTTCTTCCCCAATAAGAAACCTTTGGATCAGCGATTGAAGCCCATTGAGCTTATCATTGAACTCCTTGGTTTGAGATCTTGTTATGGGCCTCCTTGGAGTTTCTAAAGCGTCATCCTTGTCCTTCAATGGAGTAGAGCTTCCTTGGATGCTATCAAAGTGGATGATTTGGTCTCATTCCAGAGCTGTCCAGCTGCTTGAGAACCTCATGGGCTATGCGTTGCATGATCTCCACCTGCAAAAAAAATAGGGGGTTGCCTAGTAATACCATGGCTACCCACAAAAATGAAGTTTGAGTGTTGACTTGCGTCGTGCCACGACGTTAACTAAGGCGCTCTTTGGGAGGCAAACCAAAACCTACGAGCTTTAGTTTTATTCTATAAATAATGCTGTATTAATTTCGTAGGAGAAAACGTGGAGAATGATTGAAAATGTGGATTGGTAATTGATAGTCCCATTCGGCGAGTAACCGAACTATTCGGCGACTTCGATCTAGACCGTCGACAGACTCAAGATCCAAGATACGACTCTATAACAATCGGCGGTGAGGGCAATCACTTGGTGTAACGCTGAATCATTCAGCCATACAAACTAATATCGCCGAATGAGCAACAACTAGACAGTTTTTAAAGGCCAATAGTTTCAAAAATGGAAAAATGTTCATTTTCCACTCAATTTTTACTGTAAAAAAAGTAAGTAATTTTCATTATATGTACACTCCTGGTATTTTAGTTATCGATTAGTGCTAAAGCGTGGGATTACATTGCTTCCTAGCATTTCAACACAGTTCAAGCAGCATAAAAGGTTGTTTTCTCCCAAATCCCGAAACTACTAAAATTTTGTTCTCTTATTAAATTAAAACTAGTTGGGTTGACATGTTCTAGGCCTCTCTCTAATAAACCTATCTTATCTAAATGCTAGATTCGATCTGAGAATCGTGCCTAATTGATCTCGATTTTTGTAATCCCTCTTAGCCTGTGCATGAAATGGTTTAAGCTTTGAGCGGATGAATGTCATGGGTCTTAATTTAATTTCACTATTGCAACTGTTAATTGTATATTGGGAATTTGCGAGGTCGAATTGGAATTGAAGGAAGGCACATTAGGTTGTTTAGTGAACTGGGCTGGGTTCGTCAAACAACTTGGTGGCTCACCTAAAGTGGCTTCGATCGCCCTTTGTCTGCATTCCTGAATCTTCATTGCACTGTAACTTTCAGCGAATGAACCTTTGATCGCCGATAGTAGTCGGCAATTCACGAATGGAACTTTTTCATCGCCGACTAGTGAAAGCTATTAGGGAAAAATCATAGGCGCGCTCGACCCGAATTGACAAAGAGATTTGGCGATTTGCCGACGAGTTTGGCGCATCTGTCTGCCACTAAAGGTTTGCACCACTAATTTACTTATTTCTAACTTACTCCTTATTAACTACAGACATGGCCAGACCCAAAGTTACAAGAAGCAGCAAGCCAACTCAAAGCAAGAAAAAAGGGATAACAATCAACGATGATGTACCTGCATCCAAAAGCAATGTTGCGAAACTTTCCAGTGCGAGCAAAAAAGGCAAGGGCAAGGACAAAATCATTGAGTTATTAGATGCAAGCTTCGATAGCATGGGTTTTTACACCAATGACCCAACAACATAGTATAGTGAGAGTATGAGTTCAGATAAATATGAACTGATAGAGGCACAGAGGAATGAGCTACAATCCAAACAACTTAATGACCCATCGCAGATCAAAAATCCTCGATACACTGCTCAGACTCCTCCAGCTCCAGAACATGCAATAATACTAGCACCTCCAGTACAAGCCCCCGTGCCTAGATCATCGAATAGATTAAAGTCTGATAGACTAAGAACGATCATTGAAGAAAAATGGTTGTCCATAAATGGGGTGATCGATAGGTATCCTGAGATAATGGAGTGCCTGAAATATCACAAATTTCAAGTTTTCACAAAACCACGTGGTTCCTATATGCCAAGCTGGGTAAGAGAGTTTTATAGTGCATACAGTGCATTGGTACATTAGCAGAAGAGACTAGTCACGTCTTTCAAAGTAGTTGACTATGTGGTGGTCAGAGGAAGAAAGGTAGCTTGTGACTGTGAGGCTATCAATAAAATTAATGGTCACTGTCCGCACTTGATCAGAACAAAGCAGCTGGATGCGATGAAACAATGGTTGGTCCCGCTAATCTCAGATAACAATACTCTGAAATGCCTAGCAGAAGGAATCCCAATCGAAAAGAAAGATCTGAACGTAGCTGCAAGATACTGGTTTTGGTTTATCAGCAGCTCTATTATGCCATCACAGAATGAATCAATTCTTTGCCTCGCTAAAGCAACATGTCTTGGGTGCATCATAGAGGAAACAAGGATAAATCTGGGAACGATTATTGCTTCCGAAATCCATATGCGTGCCAAGAAAATCTAGACATTTCTCCTTTTTCCGGTATTAATTACTGCATTGTGCATAAATGCTCGAGTATCTCCGGATGCCAAGAAGGATGTAGAAGTGATCCCCACAACCTCGACCAATATCCGAAAGATCGAAGCTGAATATCTTAAGGATCAAGCCGAAAAGAAGCAGACTGAAGTGGTGACCACTAGATCTACACCTACAGAAGTATTTCTGCTCACTCCAGCTCTTGGACCTTCAGGTATATCCATTACCACTGCTACTTCCACTGACACTCTAGGTTCCTCTGCTGCTATTTCCAGGCCCCTACTCACCCACAGTTCCCTACTTCGGATGCGACAAATGGCCCTTTCTGCCGATCGTCGGGCTGCTTGTTTAGGAGCCACTGTTCGAGGCATGATCCAGACGGCCCGAACTGATGCTGTGACACCTCTAAAAAGTACCATTGAAGCCCTAGCAGCCAGGATAGTAGTGTGTGAGCACAAGCAAGGGTCCACTAGTGAGATAAGATTTTTAAAAGCTGCCATTACTGAACTACTAGAAGATGTAAATAACTTGAAGGCCACTGATTTGTCCATGATCTTTGGGACAGTGGAAATTCCAGCCATGCTTGAGAGGCCTCATACTACTACTGGATATGGGGATAGAGAGGAGCAGACAGAAGATTCTGGAGCAGAAGCAGAGAATGATGAAGAGATGTTCGAGGGAGCTATAGAAAACGACATAGTAGAGACTGAGGAAATCATGATAGATGCTGTTGTGCAGGATTCCTTGGCCAAACCTCCGGCTGTGGGATTCAGTGGCGCCGGTCCTTCTGGAGGTTACCCCCAGCATTGAACCCCAGACATAAGAGTCAATCAAGTAGCCAGGATCACCTCTTTATCTCCCTCTTTGTCTTTCTTTACTCTACCTTTCAGATTCGTTGTTATTTCCATTTGAGGACAAATACTTTTATTTGTGGTGGGGTGAGGCCCACCTTTGTGTGTTATTTGGATATTTGGGCTGTCTACTTTAATTTGTGTTTTAAATACTGCATTTTTGTGGATGCTTGATCTTATGGCTTTGGTTGTTTTACTTGCAAAATAAGTTTGATCCTTTCAAAAAAAATTTGCCACCTCTTGTGTTGAAAGTGGCTGTTCTTTTGCAAAAATTTAAGTCTCGGTTTTGATCAATACCGATGACTTGAATAGTGCTTTCAAATGAACAAACATGAATGCACGACTACGACTAGGCCAAATGAATTTACATAGACAATATATGCACTCTTTACATCTCGTTGTGACTAGCCATTTATAAAATTGATTCTCTTGTGATGACCATTGCACACTAGCAAACGTGTGTAGTGTTACTTGACTGAAGTATCGATGCTTTGTGTGTTTATCTTTCTTTGAACCTTGCATGAATAAACCTAGAATCTGCCCTGTTAGTCTGATTGATTTAGAAAGGTGTCCTCTTGAGATGATCTTAGGCAATTTTAAAGAGTGTGAGTCAATTGGACATATACCTCTTTTTGTGACATACCTGTGAGCGTGTGAAATTCTTTTGAACACCTTTGAGCCTTACCTTTCTTTGGAAGAACTTTGATAAACCGTATACCTTACTTGATCCACTACCTATAATCCTCTTGATTTGTGGTTTAGTGAATAGCCAACTTAGGATGTGGGTGTGGTGAAAAGGGAAAGGAGAAGTCAAGAAGTGCTATAAGAAGTCCCCATTTACCCATGTTGCAGAACAATGGAGCCCTCCAAAAAAAAAGATTGAAAAAGAAATTTGTGGAACAAAGTACAAAGGATATTGGGGTTCCAAGAAATCCATTGGGAGTGAATAAAAGGATGACTTAAAAGCACTAAAAAAAGAAGTGACAAAGGAAAAGAAAGGAATAGCTTGAGAATGCCACAACTCATGAGGAAAAAGTCACTGAGCCTAAATGACCATTCCTTTGCACTCAACCCCATTACAATCCTTAGAAAGACCTTTTTGATCTTGAGTAAGCGGGATCGAAAGTCAATTGGAAAATAAGGGCAAGCCTATGGGTGAAAACATGCATTGTGTTCCTCTTTTTGAGTGTGAGCGTTGTATTTGATTCCTGACCTTAAATTGACTCATATCTGTGTGTGAACATGGAATCATTCTTTGTGCGAGGGCAGTTAGATATTTTTGTTGAGCTTGAACTTGCACAAGTAGCAAGTATTGCGAGCATGAGAATCTTTGGTAATGATGTGTCACAATTTGAATCTTTGAGTACACAAGTAATCCTTGCATAAGTAAATTGAGCCTTGTTGTGTGCATTCATGATTTAGTCTTGTGTAGCACTATTTGAGGCACCCTATTTGAACTGCTGAACTTGAGTTTGCTCAAGCAAAAGTTTAAGTTGGGGGGTGTTGATGAGTCCACAAATTGGACTCATTTAGGGCTTTATTTTAATAGAAATAGTGTCCTTGAATTCTTTTTTTTATCTCAATACCTGATTAAAATGTTGAAGTTTCAGGTATTTGAAGTTTTAGTGGAAGCATAGACACTTAGGCGCGAAATGGAGCAAATAGGGCTGAAAAGAACAATAAATGGAATCCTGCGGATCGCCGAGTTCAACTTGGCAAGTCGCCGAAACGACATGAAACACCCTTCGTTCCAGTACGCAAAGCCTTGAAGGAAGTGGATCAAAAGGCGAGGAAAAGAGCAGTCGGTGAGTCGCCGATCAGTTCTACGAAGCAGTTCTGTACTGCCTAATGATCCAGAATGCGAGGTTGTTAAAGGCAAGACACTGAAGGCGATGAGCTGACCAAAAGGCAGATCGCCGAGTTCATCGGTAATCTCGACTAATGTCGCCGACCAATCCTCCACAGCACAATCTGTGAAATCTATAAATATTAGTTAAAATTGTAGTCTTAGTGTGGAACAATTATTATTATTATTTTCACTTTAGAACATACTTTAACTGATATTTTTCTCTCAAGTTTGGAGAAGGTTTTATGGAGACTTGAAGAAAGGAGTTCTTCTTCCCTAAGTTGAAAGTGAGTCTTCTCTATTCATTTTCCTTTGCTTAATTTAAGGTTTAATTTCTGATACCCAGTTGATTTCATTTTCATGTTAGGTATAATTTCTTATTTCTTGATGAGTGGCTAAAAACCCCATTCTTGGGGTGTGATTTAGCAAATATGGGTTGATATTCTTGTTGGGTCTTGCTTGCTGATAGGTTAGATGTATTTTAATGGTGATTTCACCTAGTGATTGTGGTTTAATCTAAAGGGTATGTAGTTGCAAATACAAAGTGAAACGACCCCAAAAATGTGCTTCGGAAACACTTATAATTGTAATTTCCATATATCTCAAAATTTGTGCATGATTTCGGAAATTCGACTTCATATTCTTATTCAGGGGGTCAAATTGAGTGGGAAATGGGTCTAACCCGAATTTTAGAGCAACCGTATCAAAATTCGAAAATCGCAAAAAAAGCTATTTGGAGGGTCAACTTTAAAGAGGCATATCTCTTAGCACACAAATAACTGGAAGGGACACTACCTATTAAATTAAAGCCCTTTGGGTTAGCTTTCCAATGCACTTGGTTTCACCTCATTCCGAGTTAGGATGAAGAAGTTATGACCATTTTCGTAAAACCTGTCTGTGCAGATTTGCAATTTCCAGTAAGCTGTTTTTTTTTTAAAAGCCTCATTTTTTGGCTAAGTGTTGGGACGTTTTTTTTATAAGGAGGGGATATGTCCCATACTTAGTCATATTTTGTTTCTAACTTCAAAACACTCAAAAACACTCTCTAAGCCCTCCCCAAAATTCCACCAAGATCTTCAACCAAATTCAAACATCTCAAACTCTAATTCCGGATTCAAGACTCAATCTCAAGCTTCAATTCTCCATTCCAATCTTCATCAAGGATTCTCCAAAGTTGAGGTATGTGGGTTTGATTGTGGAAACCTTCCTTTCCACAAGTCCAACCATTTATCCTCTATTTTTACTTCAAATTTATGGGTCATTATGGTTATTTATGAATTCTTGAAATATGGAATTACTACTACACACCCTATTATGGTCTATTTTGCATATTACCATGAAATGGAATTATTATGTGATGTTTATGGTTTTTATGCTTCCATGATCAAATTATGAAGGTTGATATATATATATATATATATATATATGTATGTTGTTGGTGGCTGATTTATATGGATTTTGGAATTGGTTGGACTTATTACTCTTGAAATACATGATTTTAATTACATGAACAATAGCCCACCATGTGTTTGATAAAATGCCCACTTATAGAATTCTTAGGAAATGGAAGGTCCAATGTACGTCCTATGAGTCGGATGGCCATATAATCATTGAAATGATGATGAAATGGATTCATGTCTATGATTTTCTCTATATAAGTGTTGTGAGTCGACCAAGCCTAGCTCGGGGGTTGTAGGCCCGGGTAACCGTATCGAGGGGTTGGTACCTTGGTTGCCTAGTACGGGGGGTAGTAGGCCCGTATAACCACATCGAGGGGTTTGTACCTTGGTCCCTAGCTCGGGGGGTGGTAGGCCCGGGTAACCACATTGAGGGATTTGTACCTCTTTCGCCTTTCCAAGGGGGTGGTAGGCCTTGGAAATACTATATTGATGGTCACTCGCCACACATGTACTACGTCCCACTAAATATGATTTTTATGTAAGCATCATTATACATATCATTTCATTAATATGCTATCTATCGGGTATGATTATGCATTTTTCCTATGATGTCCATCTATTGTAGCATTGCATTGCATCCCATATACTTAGTACATTCAAACGTACTAATGCATACTCTATGCCTACATGATGTCACCATGTAGGGACCGGAGCACCGCTTGACCATCCTCCTCCGCGTGGCTAATACGATTCTCTATCGAGGTTATTGGTGAGTCCTCCATTCCGGGGACGTTGCTTATGATCTTTTGCTATGTATAAGACTTTTCCTTTTTAGTTATGTTTTGACTATGAGGGTGAGCCCGGTAGTTTGTCTTGGCCCCCGCTAAGTACCTATGTTTAGAGGTGGTGTTGGACAAGTTGTGTATTATGCTTGAGCTTGACTCATCTATGGTATTTTTGTATCATTCTCTTTTCTCTTGCTCCCTTAGTCCCGATTCCCCCTTGATTATGCTTATCGTTTATGGTCATTTTAATTGCTTCCGCGACCAAGGATGTGTAATGATATGCTATGAGGCTTGTTTGGGGTTCCTTCGGGTTCCCCATTCGCCGGTCACGTCTAGGCCCTAGGCTTGGGTCGTGACACAAAGCCACCCATGTGTTTTTAACTTGCTCGAGAGGGAGGTCGCGAAACCAAAACCACTAGACTGATGGCTTATGGAGTGGGTCGACATGAGGTTCAGCCAGAGTGGGTGAGCCCTAGTCCCATATCCTAACACTCAGCTTGAGAGAGTGAGTGGGGTAAGGCGTAGGCTGGTCTTCATGCGGCAAATAGGTGTCCGAGAGGAACGCATTTGAAACGGGGTAAGTTGCCCGAAAGGGAACTTATTTCCATTTAAAGCTTAGTCTAGTCACTATTATTTTGCAAATTTCCTATCGAAAGCATATACCCAACAATTTTTCTAAATTTATTTTGTGGTCACATCCCAAGACCTTTCCCCATACTTGATTTTCTTGTTACAAAACCCCCTTTGATATGTTACACTTTTGTGTCGCCCCCTTTAATTTACAGTGTCTTTTATCACAAATGTCTTCAGCTACGACTAGTTAGAATGTAAATTCTATTTTTCTATCAATTCTCAAAACCGCTCCCTTGGGACACGACCCCAACTCTTGGTTAGGTTACTATATTATCAATGATCATAGACACTCATACCATAGGATAGTGTCGTTGGTCACGATTACCATCAGGCCCCAAATTAATTTATGACGCCATTGAAAAAGTCTGGCTTATTAGGAAAAGGTTGGAAACGGCTCATAGTCGGCCAAAATCTTATGCTGATAATTGGAGGGAATTTGAGTTTAAAATTTGTGATTGGGTCTACTTGAAGATTTCACGTATGAAAGATGCTATGAGGTTTAGCAAAAAGGGAAAGTTAATTCCCCGATATGTGGGGCCGTACCAAATCTTGAAATGTGTCAGGAAAGTAGCCTATGAATTAGAGTTACCAAATGAATTGGCCCCGATTCACTCGGTGTTTCATGTTTCCATGCTCAAGAAGTGCATAGGTGATCTAGTGTCCATCCTTCCTTTAGAGGGATTAGGAGTTGATGAGAACTTTTCCTATGAAGAGGTCCCGGTTGAGATTTTTGACCGGCAAGTGAAGAAGTTAAGTAACAAAGAAGTAGCTTCCGTTAAGGTTCTATTTAGGAACCACCTAGTTGAAGGTGCTACATGGGAGGCCAAGGCCGATATGAAGTCCCGTTACCCTCATCTATTTGTTTCTACTCCTATCCAAACTTGAGGTAAGAAATTTCTCTTGAGTTCTTAGTATTTTTGGGAGTCTTGTGTAATGTTTTAGTTTTGCGTGATTTCCTTGTATAGGCATGTTCTAGATGAAATTCATGTTTAGTGTAAATTGTGCTTTCATGAATTATATGTTTTCCATGATGAATTGCATTATGTATGATGTTGAAATATGTGACTTCATGAGATGAGTTGTTGAACATGTTTAGATATGTTGTGATGAAATGACTTGTTGGCTTAATATTGTTGTGATTGAGCTTGCTTTTGTTGGAGAAGGTAGTTCCTCCCATATTTGTATGAAATGAAAATTTTGGTGAATCATGAAGTTGTGGATGTAGTTCCTACATCTTATTGTTGCATTGAGTTTATGATGTTTCCTCCAATGATTTGTACCTTTTGTGATGTCTAGTTTTAAGTCTTTATCCCTTTAATACTTTTAAAGTGTCATTTGGGGACGAATGTTCATAAGGGTGGAGATAATGTAACAACCCAGAAAATCAATAGGCTAAACTAGAGCATCAGCGTGTGGGTTGGTATAACTTTAAGTTGGTTTCTAGGTTGAGTTAGGATTAATGGGTGTGTTTATGTAACTTCTGGAGATGTTTAAGACCTAGCTAAAGCTAAAATGAGGAAGGTAAACATCTAGGATGAAGGTAAGGACCTAAACTATCAGGGAGGGGTGAAGGAGAACCTTGTTTTCTCTTTGGACAGGTTGGCGATTGGTAGTATGGTCACCCAAGGCACTTGGTGATACGCCAAAGTGCACTTGGTTGCCTAGAGTGTTGTCCCTCCTAGACTATGCTACTAGACAAACGGGTGAGATGGGTTGAGGGTCGCCCAACAGACCTCCCCATCGCCTAAGTGAGCTGCCAACTTTGGGAAATTACCGGAAATATGGGCGAGCTTAAGGGTCATTAGGTGAGTCACCTAAGTGACTTGGCGAGCCTTGGTGCCAAGGGGCGAGCTCAAGCGAGCCAAGCATAAGAATTGAAGTTTAAGTAAGGGCTTTTAAGTAATCTTTCCTAAACTTGAACCAATACTTTACCACTTCTTTCCTAACAAATATATGTACTTTTTAAGGTCAAATTCCTTCAATTTAGTTACTCCCAGTTAATAAAATAAGAAACCCAAGAACATCATCCTTCTCTCAAAAATCCTCTCTCTAGACTCAAGAGGAAGAATAAGACATTGGAGCTAGGTTTTCTAGGTTCTTCCCCAAAATTCTTGGAGTTCCTTAGACAAGGTATGGTTGCTTTTCATCCTTGGGTATCTCTCACCCAAGGAGCCCCTTCAACTATGTTTTCAAGATATCAAAATCCCCTAATTTCTAGGGTTTTCATTCTATAATATGGGTCTTCTTTCCAAAATGTTTTCATTGCTTAATTATGATTGTTTATAGTTGTTTATGACGAATTATGAATATATTGGTGGAGAATTGATGTTTATGATGAGAATTTCCCACTGACCCATGTGTTCCCCATATTAAAAGATCTTGAATTGATATTATGGGTTGGATGATATTATGAATGTGTCAATTGAATACGTTTATATTGATCTAGCTATTGAATCATGAATTCCTTCTATATTATGTAGTAATTGTATATATTTGGGTTGATCGTGAGTTTAAGACCCTTGAAGGGAAAAGGTATGAAGGTTATGCCTCTTTATTGGAATTATGCATGAGACTATGATGTACTTAGATAGTAGTGATCCTATATCTATAGTGTTTATGTGGTGTTGATGGAAAGATCCTTCATCCCTTTTCCCATACAATTGATTATGTATGAAGTATGCATGTATGTTTATAGTAAGCTTATGGTGTGCTTGAAAGGACCTTATCATGATCACACTACTATTGCAATGTGAAAGGCTTACTCACATGCTAATGTTTGTAAATGTGAAAGGAGCATTCTCACTTAAAGAAACCTATGAGCTATTATGATGATATATTGGCATGAGTGCCTATTGTATTCTTTATTAAAAGTTAACTTAAAATAAAGACTAATAGTGACTTTTAAGGGAGTTATGCATAGCACTGAGTGGATAGGAGTATGAGATGGGCTCCTTCACGCTAGTAGTTGGGTTCACATGACGGTGTCTCATGAGATGGAAACCCGCACGTTAGTAGTATAAGGTTTCTAGAAGCAATCTCCCTATCCCTTAACTATGTTCCCACATAGGTCTTAGCTAGTTGATCCACCTAAATAGCTAGAATGTACGTTCTACCTTAGGCAAGTAGAACACCTCTTTTCGGTGTGGGGATAGAACACCGGATTTCATGTACCTCATATTGTCTATGTCGGTTAATGCAATCTTTCCCTAAAGGTTAATGAATGATATTTAGTAAGGACATGGACTTCAACTAGGACTTCTTAAGGGGTACTACTTAATGTGAGTTGGGGTATGGGACTTCACTTGTACATTGCACAAGTAGACTCTAAGAGGGGTTTTGGTAAGGTTCTCTTATGATTATGATGACTTATGAACTATGTATGAAATGGTATGTATGAATGTTATAAATGTGAATGTCTTCACTTTTATGTATGTTGGTTATGACTATGGTAAGATGAAGTATGTATGTTGTTGGTGGCCTAAAGGTGATACTTGGTATTTGGTAGGGTTATGGGATCTTACCTTTGCATTGCACTAGTGTTGCTTTGGGTTGCTTATATGCTTGGGTTGGCTTATGTTTCTTCATAAATGATTTCAACTAAAATGTCCCCCTTTTTTTTTTTTTTCATGTTTTAAGGATTTATACATGACATCCATACTTAGTACAATTAATTATGCTAACCCATATTTTCTACTTTACTATGAGTGTAGGTTCCGGTTATTGATACTTAGCACTTTCTTCAAGGTGAAGCTTGGGTCGATTATTCCCCCGACTTGGTGAGTCCTCATGTTCGAAGACAAGTTGCTATTGATTCTAGTTTCTAGTTTACCTTCTATATTCTAGACTATTGTATTTCCCATTGTTGGTAACTTTATTGATGTAAGGGATTAGACCCTATTTGTACTCTTATGTCTAGATGGTGATTGAGACAAGTCTAGTTTCCTAATTTCCTTAATGAAAGAAGTTAACTTCGATTGTAAAAGTTTTTTAATTTTTCCGTATATTTCTATGTCGTTATGTGATGATGAATGCTAATGGATTTTATGTGACCCCTTCGGGGTCAATTACGCCGTGTTACGACTAGGGGGTGTTGTCGGGTCGTGACATCATCTATACCATAATAGCACCATTCTCAAGTAACCTCACAAGCATACATGTGCAAAGCATGGATATCAACCCATAATACCACCCAAGCCAAGTATCCCTTTTTGGTCATCTTAATCATAGTCTATAGGCATGGTTAAGTCTTATGTGTTTCTACCATAAGGGCACCATACTCCTAAGTAACCTCAAGACACACTTGTGTAATGCATGAAATGCATCCCTTAATACCCTTCACAATTAGCGTAGCCTTGAAGTCATCTTAGTCATAATCACCCTCCTTTGGTATCATTATTAGTTTAACTCTTATAACTAAGGGAATCACCCACCTTTAGTCAACTATATCAAGGAAGGAAACTATGGCACAATCCTATGTCAACTCATCTCTTTAATAACCCTATGTCATACTTGTGCAATGCAATCATAGCATCCCATAATACTAATCATGCTAAGTACCACTTTTAGGTCCTCTTACTATAAGTTCTTGGTTTCGAACCTTGTTCCTCTCTTTAACTTTAGAGCACTATGATGTGTTCTCTTAAGCACATCAAATTCATTGTTAGGTTAAACCCAAAGAGATACTCCTTTTCGTATGTCTAAGTTCCTTACTCATATGGACCCACCCTATGAGATGCTACCTTAAGCATGTCTAAGTCCATTCATGCTCTTGAAAACTATGATGTACTTCATTAAGTAAGTCTTATTTCATTTATGCTTTAGAACATTATGAGATGCTTCTTTAAGCATGTCTTAGTTCATTGGATATAGAGATTGGTACTACAAACCTTAACTCAACTATGTGAAGGCTTCCATCTCATGAGACCTAACTTTGGGAGAACCCACACTCTACTACGTAAGAGTTCCCCCTTTAACTTGGATAGTCCTCACATCAACTAGGTGTGGTTCTCCTTTCTACTTAGAGCTCGAACCCTACCTTGTTTGAAACTCCATCTCATCTTCAATATCCACTTGAGGCCAGGCATACACCCCAAGATTTACTTGTTAAGCCTTGCTTAACACTCATAACTCATAGAAGAGTGTCCTTGACAACCAATCCATGTTCAAGTGATTCTTTCACTTCATACTTTCAAGCATTCATAAGGTAGGTTAGGTGAGTATAGGCCTTTCACCATAATCGAACCTAATAGACTTATATTCTATTTTAGACTTTACTCTCAAAGCCTTTACATCAATAGTTGATCAAATTAGCTTCACCCTAAATCCCTAGCTATCATGATCACAACCTCACTATCAAGGTTTCTTTCTTAATTTCTTCTTTACACCTAGATTTTAAGGTATTTGATCACATATTTCATTACTAGGTGATTCTAGTCTTAATTGATCCTAAATGTTCAATTCTAACTTTACAAGTCAAGCTCAATCATATTCAACAAGGTCTAGTTCAATTCATAATTATATGATCCTAACTTTGATCAATTACTACACATGACATTGATTTAAGAAGGTTACTCATGAACCTTCAATTTCACCTCTAATGGCATAAACCCACAAAACATGTAACTCATCAATAAAACTAGGGTTAATCATAGAATTCACATGATTTCATCATAATATCACAATTCAATGCTAAATTAACCATAAATAAGTATTACCGAACCCTTTGGAATCATACCCAACTATACCCACACATTGGAAGTAACCCTAGCTTAGATTAGATTGTGTTCTTCTTCACAAATTAGGTGAAATCCTAGGGGACTCTATGGGAGGATGAACCCATAGATGAACAGCTAAACATACCTTAATCAATGCCCTAGCACAAGCCTTTAGCGATGGAACCTTTGTTCTTGACCTTAGCTTCAACCTCTAGCTTCTTCTTCAATAGAGGTCTTTCTAGAGAGAAATATTTGAGATAGGAGTGATTTGGGGTATTGATTTGGGTCTTGTGTAAACTAACTTAAAATACCCTATATAGGTGAATAAAAAACATATAAAATGACCCCATTAATTAACTAAAGGTTTTGGAAATTACCTAAGTGCCCCCGACTAGGCAGCCCCTTCGCAGGGGCCACGCCCATCTTCACGAGCCGTCAAGGGCACCACGGCCCGTAGTGGTTCCCATGGTCCCTTGAACAGTAGCTCCCCTTAATAAGCTGTAACGAACCTAAAAATGAATAACTGAAACTAGAGCCTAGCGTATGTGTGTTTGAGATGGTGAGAGGTTTGAGTGAGATTTCATGTTGTGGAATGTTGTCCTGAGCCGTGGTTGAGGGGTTTAGGGGTCAAACGTCAAGGTACGACTCCCCAAGGACCAACCTATTGGTCCTTGAGGAGGACCCTAAGTCTAACACCGAAGACCCCTTGAAACTAGAAACTTGTCAAAAGTGGGGTGACCTACAGAAGGGGTCCACTCCCCATGGATGGCCTCCGTAGGTCATGGCCCCCAAATACACCTCTCTAAACCAGATGAAAGAGGGACAGTATGGTCTGTGACCCCATCCACGGTCCGTGGATGGGGGTTTCGTGAATGGCTTCAGTTTTCTATCTTAAGTCAGCCAAGCTAAGGGTGGTTTGGTAAATTCCTCCCTTGGATAGTTAATTGTATAGACGGTTATTTTAAGTTTGTTAAGGTATTTTAAGAGTATTAAAAGTGTTAAACTCTATTTTATAATCCATTATTTTAAAACCCCAAATAAAAACTTCTCTTCCCCTCCAAAAGTCTCTTTTGAAACCTCCATAGAAGGTGAAGACTTCAAGCTTCCAAGGTCAATTTCTTCAAGGTTTTCAATGGATTTTGAAGGGAATTTTGCCGGAATTAATAGCAAGGTATGGTAGTCTTGATCCTTGTCTAAGTTTTCAATCAAGGGGCCTACTCAAAGGTGATTTCAAAGTATGAAAAATATAGAGTTTTTCTCGATGTCATGTGTTCTTTCATAAAACGTTTTCAAATGGTTTGTAATGGCAAATTCTGATTGTATTAGTGTTTAATCGATGATTTATGATGAAAATACTCTATGAACCCATGAATTTTCTCAATTCCTAAACTGTTCCTTATGAAGTGGGTTGTTGATCATGAATGAATGTTGATGGATTATGCCTAAATTTATTTAGATTGTTAAATTGAATCATTATACATGCCTTAATTATAGTAAATTGTTGGTGTGTTGGTGACTTTTGATCATGGACTTGAAAGGGCAAGTTATGACCAAATTTCATGTTGAATTAGAATTGTGTTAGAGATGTTGATCCACTTGAAATGTGGAGGTGTTTAATTACTATGTATATTGTGGTATTGAATTGATGGATATCTTCTTTGTACCTCTATATGTGAAGGATCTAGGTGTGATCATGAAGTAAAGTATGTGTGTGTGATTTCAATGAATGTATAATGATCATATTTAGAATGAAAGTGTGTTATTATTGAATGTTATCTCTCAATTAACACCAATGAATGATGAGGCTTTATGTGAAAGTTCATTCTCACATACACACACACTCATGAATGAATAATGAATGAAGTTATATGATAATGTTAATGATGATTGGTTGATTAAAAGGCTATTCTCAATTGTACTCTAATTAATAATAATGACTTGTTGTGAAAGTTCTTTCTCACAATAAGGGGATTCTTAGGTGAAAGGCTATTCTCATCTTTGAATCTATGATCTTTCCAATGAATGAATTTTGGGTTTGAGATGGATAGTCATACGTGAGTTGAGGTATCTAGTAGCAATCTCTTATCCCATAATAATGAACAAATGTAATGAATGTCAAATACTCTATGGGGAATAATGCTAAGTATCGAGTGGATATGGATTTTGATGGATACTCATACGTGAGTTCAGGCAGGGTATTTAGTAGCAATCTCTTGAGATGGATGGTCATACGTGAGTTGAGGTGGGGCATCTAGTAGCAATCTCGTTATCCCATAACTATGTACCCACCTAGGTCTAGCTAGTTGATCCACTTAGGCTAAAGAATAATGTTCCTCCCTTAGGCAAATAGGAATCCCTTATCCGGGATTCCATGACTTGTTCACATGGTCTATGTCTGTTAAGGCTTACCCCCACAAAGAATATTAATGAACTATGGCTTCTTAAGAATGCACTACTTAGTGTGGATGGTGGTATGTGACGCCATCTATGCATTGCACAAGTAGGCTTTGAGAGAAGTCATGGTGTGTTTCTTTATAATGTTAAATGAAATGAATGGGCTCTTATGATGATGTTAGTAAGAAAGTTGATCTAAAGGTCTAAGGAATGAAGGTGCTCTTAATGTAATGAAGTCAATGAAGAATGTTGATCATGTGCTTAAATGTAAAGATGCATGCTATACTTGGATTGTATTATGAGTTACTTCATTGTCATGACTATTGTATATGAATGTGCCTTGTCTATGGTAACTTCAAAGGAGTACTTAGTATGAGTAGTAGTATGGGATGCTATTTGCACATTGCACAAGTATAACTTAGAGTTGTCTTAGATGTTTGTCTTAATGTGATGATGTGACTCATGTAATGTTTACGTCTCTTATATGCTTTATTGTGTAAATGTGGAAAGATTGGATGGTAAGTTTTCTTTTGGTGACCTTAATGTGGTACCTTGGTGTGGATGGTGTTATGGGACACTATCCATACATGGCACAAGGTATAGCATGAGGGTTACTTGAGGTGAAGTGTTAAAGTAAAGGTAATGGGTTATGTGGATTATGTTCTAATGTGAAAAACATGACTTGCATGTTGGTTGTGACTTATATTATGCCTCTTTTATCACTGTTCATGAAGTTTTAGTATAATGGCATATATCACGACTTTCAAAAAAAGATGTCCGTTTTAAGCAAGTTTTTGCATGGCTATCATACTTAGTACTTTATGTGCTAACCCATATTTTCTTTACCTTTATGAAATGTAGGGATTGTCACTCAATTTGATTCTTCCTAGTGAAGCTTAGAATAGAGTTTGTCCAAGACATTTTGTGTATGTCCTCATAGATCGAGGGCAAGGACTTTTAATGTTTCTAGTTCTTTCATGTTTTAAGACTATTGTTAAGACTTCAATTGTAAAGGGCCGTGACCCTATTTTGTTAAAGATTGTGCAAAGGTGACCATGTGAGATATAGACTTCCCATCGTGTTTAAATGTTTTTGAATGATATATTAGATGGTTTTTAAATAAAAAGTTTTAATTCCATACTATTTCTATTACCTATGCGATGACTGAATGCTATGAGGCTTGTATAAGACCCCTTTGGGGTCAAGTATGCCGTGTTGCTTCCGGGGTGTAGACTCGGGTCATGACAAACATGGTATCAGAGCACAAGGTTTTGGGAATGGATTTTAGGTTGATGTCTCACAAGCCACGTCTAGTAGAGTCTTGTTCAACGGTGTGAGTTGCGATACATCCATGAGCGAGAGGCTATAGGACGTTAGAAAGTTACACTTCTTTCATATTCTTAAAGTCGTGCCTTAGAGTTTAGCTCTTTAAGTGTCCTTTTCCTAAACCTTCTCTTGTGTTTTTAGGAGATGAATACAAGCGCTAACCCAAGAAGGATGGAAGAGGAATTTATGAATGAGGGAGTTCCTCCCCAAGGTCTTCAAGATAACCAAGTTCCTCTAGGCAATTAAGTTCCGGTTGACTTAATGACCAATGAGAAGATTAGATATGGCTTTCAATTATTGACTCAAGCCGAAATAGAAATCCCAGAAATTTTTGGGTAAAGGATGTGGGAAGATCCTCAAGAGTTTATAGATGAGGTCTCTAGGGTGTTGAACTTTGTGTGGGTAACTCTGGTAGAGAAGGCGGAAATGGCCACGTACCAATTGAAGGATGTTGCTCAAATGTGGCTTAGTCAATGGAAATAAGCGAGGCCAGTAGGAGTGAGCCCCATGGAATGGGAATGATTTAAGAATGGGTTTCTTGATAGGTTTTGCCCTTTAGAGATGAGAGAAGCTAAGGTACTTGCATTTATTAACCTTTGGTAAGGTAGTAGGAGTGTTGAGGAATATGCTCGGATGTTCACTAGCTTGTCAAGGTATGCTCCACCTATGTTAACCAACTCTAGGTCGATGATGAGTAAGTTTGTGTCGGGGTTGTCTGACTGGGTAGTGGAGGAATGTCGTACGGTTATGCTTGAGAATGATATGAATCTTGATCGTCTTGTGATTCGTATCCAAGGGATTGAAAAAGAGAAGATTGAAGAAAGGTTGAAGGAGAAAAAGAGCATTAGGATTGATGAGAGTAATTCTTCTCTTGAAAAGTCTTCCGGCCAAGGTTCTCCTAGTTTTTCCCCAAAAATTATTAAAGAAAGGGTGTCTAACCCTAAGTCACAAGACAAGAATAGAAGACCCATATTTCCTACCTGTGCTACATGTGGGAAAAGACATATGGGTAAATGTTTGGCCGGCATGGAGGGTTACTATGGTTGTGGTATGAGAGGCCACAAAATGAGAGATAGCCCGGTACTTACCGCTAGGGGAAGAGAGAGGAAGAAAATTAGGTCCTATGATCTCCAAGCTAACAAGGACAAATGAGCTAATCCGGATAAAGGTACCGGTAAGTGATGATTCCTTTGGGTTGTGAATGTTATGTTGAGGTCCTCATGTTGTTTTATGTTAGCCTTAGTTGGGTTTTCTCCTAAGTGGGGGATGGTATGTTGAATATTAAGGTTGTTGAGAGTTTTGATATCCTTATCTCTTTCCTTCTATTCTTATTCAAGCTTGACACCAAGAGTTCTTTGTAGCTTTTTTCATGTTGTGGAGTCATGTATGATATTGTGTTTCCATGGTCTCCTGATGTTGTGCATGTTCTAGTTGAATTCTTGTTTATATGAGAAAATGAGTTTATATGAATTATGTTCCTCTTGTTGATATGCATTTAGTAAGAGTTATCTATATGCTTCATGAGGAGAAATTGTTGAACATGCCTAAATGTGCTTTTATGAAAAAGTTGCATAATGTGCTTAATGATTTTGTGATGAGTGTGACATGAGTTGGAGAAGGTAATTCCTCTAATGTAATGAGAAATGTGAAGTTTTGATGCATAATGACTTTGTAGAAGTAGTTCCTACTTTCTTGTTTTGCTTTGAGCATTTTTATATGGAGTTGATGTTTCCTCCTATTTTTGTGCATTGTTTATAATGTTTCATGCATGATGGGGTGCTAGTCTTGAGTCGTTAACCCCTTAATATGTTTTAAGTGTCATTCGAGGACGAATGTTCCTAAGTGGGGGGATAATGTAACGACCCTAAAAACGAATAAGTGAAACTAGAGCCTAGCGTGTGTGTTTGAGTTGGTGTGATGTTTAAGTGAGGTTTCATATTGTGGAATGTTTTCCAGAGCCATGGTTAAGTGGTTTAGGGGTCAAACCTCAAGGTAAGACTCGCCAAGGACCACCCTATGGGTCCTTAAGGAGGACCCTAAGTCTAACCCCAAGACCCCTTGAAACTAGAAACTTGTCAAAAGTGGGTTTGACCTACGAAAGGGGTCCACACCCCGTAGGTCCATCCATGCCTCGTGGATGGCCTCCATAGGCCATGGCCCCCAAATGTACCTCTCTGAACCAGATGACCGACGGATAGTACGGTCCGTGACCCCATCCATGGTCCGTGGATGGGGGTTTCGTGAATGGCTTCAGTTTTCTGTCTTAAGTCGGCCAAGCCAAGGGTGGTTTGGTAAATTCCTCCCTTAGCTAGTTAAGTGTATAGACAATTATTTTAAGTTTATTAAGGTATTTTAAGAGTATTAAAAATGTTAAACTCTATTTTACATTCCATTATTTCAAAACCCCAAATACAAACTTCCCTTTGCCTCCAAAAGCCTCTCTCTTGAAACCTCCATAGAAGGTGAAAACTTCAAGCTTCCAAGGTCAATTTCTTGAAGGTTTTCAAAGAATTTTCAAGGGAATTTCTTGGGAATAAATAGCAAGGTATAGTAGTCTTGATCGTTGTCTAACTTTTCATTCAAGGAGACAACTCAAAGGTGATTTCAAAGTATGAAAAATCTAGGGTTTTACTCGATCTAATGGGTTCTTTCATCAAGCATTTTCAAATGGTTTCTAATGAAAAATTGTGATTTTATGAGTGTTTAATTGATGATTTATAATGAAAATACTATATGAACCCATGAATTCTCTCAATTCCAAAATTGTGCCTTACGAAGTGGGTTGTTGATCATGAATGAATGTTGATGGATTACGCCTAAATTGATTTAGATTGTTGAATTGAATCATTATATATTCCTTAATTATAGTAAATTGTTGGTGTGTTGGTGAATTTTGATCATGGACTTGAAAGGGCAAGTTATGACCTAATTTATGTTGAATTAGAATTGTGCTAGAGATGTTAATCCACTTGAAAGGTAGAGGTGTTTACTTACTATGTATATTGTGGTATTGAGTTGATGGATATCTTCCTTGTACCTCTATATGTGAAGGATCTAGGTGTGATCATGAAGTAAAGTATGTGTGTGTGATTTCAATGAATGTATACTGATCATATTTAGAATGAAAGTGTGTTATGATTGAATGTTATCTCTCAATTAACACCTATGAATGATGAGGGTTTTTGTGAAAGGTCATTCCCACATACACACACACTCATGAATGAATAATGATTGAATTTCTATGATAATGTTAATGAAGATGGGTTGATTGAAAGGCTTTTCTCAATTGTGCTCTAATGAATGATAATGACTTGTTGTGAAAGGGGATTCTTAGGTGAAGGGCTATTATCATCCTTGAATCTATGAGCTTTCTAATGAATGAATGTTGGGTTTGAGATGGATACTCATACGTGAGTTGAGGCGGGGTATCTAGTAGCAATATTTTATCCCATAATAATGAATGAATGTAATGAGTGTCAAATACTCTGTGGGGAATAATGCTAAGCACCGAGTGGATATGGATTAAGATGGATACTCATACGTGAGTTGAGGTGGGGTATCTAGTAGCAATTTCTTGAGATGGATGCTCATATGTTAGTTGAGGCAGGCCATCTAGTAGCAATTTCCCTATCCCATAACTATGTGCCCACATAGGTCTAGCTAGTGGATTCACTTAAGCTAAAGAACAATGGTCCTACCTTAGGAAAGTAGGAATTCCTTATCCGGTAAGGGTGACACCGGGATTCCATGAATTGCTCACATGGTCTATGTCGGTTAAGGCTTACCCCCACAAAGAATATTAATGAACTATGGCTTTTTAAGAATGCACTACTTAGTGTGGATTGTGGTATGGGACACCATCTATGCATTGCACAAGTAGGCTTTGAGAGAGATCATGGTATGTTACTTTATAATGTTAAATGAAATGAATGGGATCTTATGATGATGTTAATAAGAAAGTTGATCTAAAGGTCCAATGAAGGAAGGTGCTCTTAGTGTAATGAAGTCAATGAAGAATGTTGATTATGTGCTTAAATGTAAACATGCATGCTATACTTGGATTGTATTATGAGTTACTTCCTTGTCATGACTATTGTATATGAATGTGCCTTGTCTATGGTAACTTCAAAGGATTACTTAGTGTGAGTAGTTGTATGGGATGCTATTTGCACAATGCACAAGTATAACTTAGAGTTGTTTTAGATGTTTGTCTTAATGTGATGATGTGACTCATGTAATGTTTATGTCTCTTATATGCTTTATTGTGTAAATGTGGAAAGATTGGATGGTAAGTTTACTTTTGGTGACCTTAATGTGGTACCTTGGTGTGGATGGTGATATAGGATGTTATCCATACATGGCACAAGGTATAGCAGGAGGGTTACTTGAGGTGAAGGTTTAAAGTAAAGGTAATGGGTTATGTGGATTATGTTCTAATGTAAAAAATATTACTTGCATGTTGGTTGTGACTTATATTATGCCTCTTTTATTAATGTTCATGAAGTTTTACTATAATGGCATATATCATGACTTTCAAACAAAGATGTCCGTTTTAAGCATGTTTTTTCATGGCTATCATACTTAGTACTTTATGTGCTAACCCATATTTTCTTTACCTTTATGAACTGTAGGGATCGGCACTCAATTTGATTCTTCCTAGTCAAGCTTGGAATAGAGTGTCTCCAAGACATTTTGGATATGTCCTCATAGATCGAAGGCAAGGACTTTAATGTTTCTTGTTTTTTCATGTTTTAAGACTATCGTTAAGACTACGATTGTAAAGGGTCGTGACCATATTTTGTGAAAGTTTGTGTATAAGTTGTCCATGTGAAATATAGACTTACGCTTTCCTTTAAATGTTTTTGAATGATAGATTATATGGTTTTTTAACAAATTTTTTTAATTCCATACTATTTATATTACTTATGTGATGAGTAAATGCTATGAGGCTTGTATAAGACCACTTTAGGGTTGAGTACGCTATGTTGCTTCTGGGGTGTAGACTCGGGTTGTGACACAAGCCAAAATCCCACACCATTAAGGCATGACCACGAGTCGTGGTCATGACCATGGGCCGTGAAGTGGCTCGTGGTCCCTTAGGCTGTAGCTAATCCCCAAGATTCTATCTCCCACAAGGCTAAGGGGTCTTCACGGACCATGGCCAAGACCACTGGTCGTGAAGGTGGTCGTGAACCCCTTTGGCAGTAGCTTGCCAAGGTTGGGAAGCCTTTGCCCCTTGGCTTAGGCTTGCCCTTTTGCCTTGGAACTTTCCCTCCCCATGCTCAACTAAACTCTAAATGGTCTTCTAAGCTACGAGGTCTAACACGTACCTTGACGTTGAACTACTAAACCCCTCATTCTAAGCACAAAAAGTCTCATCTACGACTCTAATCCACATACATCAAACTCTAGAACCCTAGCTTAAGGCCCTAGTTTAGTCTACTAGTTTCTTGAGTGTTACAACTAGGAAGGCAGTTACTAGTACAAGCACGTTTGTTGTCCAAACTGCACTAAGTAAATCAAATGATGATATTTGTGAAGAGGTGGCTTAAATGAGGAAAAAAAATAGCTTGGTATTAAACCATGTGAGTGGAAGTGCAGAAAAAGTGAATGTGGTAAATTATCTAACTAGACCTCCCCCACAGCCAGTTGAAGAGTATTACTATGAGGAGAATATGAATTTGGTTAATGATCAGAAAGGGGGTTTTCGAACTAACTCCCAAGGTTCCAACTCGAATAATTGGTGCCAAAGTCAAGGAAACAAAGGTCGGATCTATGGAAACCACAACCATGAAACTATGTCTGGGATAGGAACTATAATTGAGATAATAATTGCAATCGGAAAAATTATAGCAACAAGAATGAGAGGGTTGGCCCCTACATCCCCCCTAGTAATAGAGAGGCAGGTACAAGTATGACTCGCATTGAGGATATGATGCAGAATATGATTAAGTGATTTGATACGACAAATGAGAATGTGAAGGAGATGAAAAATGATTTATCTGGAATTGGTCAGAAAGTTGAAGCCCATGCAGTGTCGATCAAACAAGTTCAGCAACAATTTAGTCAATTGTACGCTACTGTGAACCCACACCATCCTGGTACACTTCCTAGCAACACCATAAAAAATCTAAAAAATGATGGGCATTGTATGGGAGTAACTACTCGTGGAGGAAAACAAACTATTGATCCCCCTTATGAAGTCTGAGGTTGAAAGAGTGATAGAAAAAGGATGAGGATGAGAATGAGGTTACTGAAAATCCAAAAGTTGATATAGAGAAGGAAGCTAAGGTGCCCATGCCTAAACCTCCACCTCCACCTCCATTTCCATGAAGATTGGTGAAAAAGACTGAAGATGGAAAATATCACAGGTTCATCACTATATTGAAGCAACTGTCCATAAATGTCCCGTTTATAGAATCTTTGGATCAGATGCTTGGGCATGCAAAATTCATGAAAGACTTGGTGACCTAACAGAGGCTATCAGTTTTGAGAATGAAGAGAAGCTGCAAAATTATAGTGCTATTTCTACTAGGTAGCTTCTACAAAAGAAAGAGGAACCTGGAGCTTTCACTATTCCTTGTACCATTGGAATTTTACACTTTATGAAAGCTTTGTGTGATTTGGGTGCCAACATTAATTTGATGCCATTGTCCATTTAAAAGAAGTTGGGTTTAGGAGCTACAAAGCCGACTATGATGCATTTACTTATGGCCGATAGAACTGTGAAAAAGGCCCATTTGAGTGCTACAAGATGTCCTTGTGAAAGTGGAGTCATTCATCTTTCTGGCGAACTTTGTGATATTATATTTTGAGGTTCCTATCATCTTATAGAGGCCATTCCTTGCAACTGGGCGTGCCTTGGTCCATATGGAAAGAGGGTAGATGAAGTTTCTATTAAACAATGAGGATGTAACTTTTAATATTTATAGGTCTATGAAGCATGAAAGTGATGTTAAGTCGTATTAGTGGTGAATCATATTATGGAGCAACAATCTGAAGTGTACATTGAAAAGAGGTTAAAGGTTGATGCACTAGCAGCGGTGATTATGAATTTTCACAATGATGGTATTGATGAGTACGATGAGCTAGTTGTTCCACTTTATAGGTTCGAGCTCCGCTTTAAGCCAAAATGGTTGGAATTAGACATGAAGAATTGAGACATGACCTGCAAAACCGTCTGTAGATGAGCCTCCAAAACTGGAACTTAAGGTCCTTCCATCCCATTTGTGGTACGTATTCTTTGGGAAAAATAGCACTTTGCTAATAATCATTGTTGTTGATTTGAGTGATGGGCAAATAGAGGCCTTGGTATCGGTGCTGAAGTGAAGCCAAGTATTGAGCATCAAACGAGACTAAACTCCCTATACAAGAGGTTGTGAAAAAGGAGACCATTTAGTGGTTAGATGCTGGAATTATATATCCGATTGTTGATAGTAGTTCGGTTTACCCAGTTCAGTGTGTGCCAAACAATGGAGGAATCACTGTGGTTCCCAATGCTAGAAATGAGCTTGTTCCAATGAGGCCAGTGATTGGTTGGAGAGTGTGTATGGACTACCGCAAGTTAAATGCATGGACTGAGAAAGACCATTTCCTAATACCATTCATAGATCAAATGATGTATCATCTTGCTGGTAAGGGTTGGGATTGTTTTCTTGATGGGTATTTGGGCTACAATTAAGTCTCCATATCTCTATAAGACCAAGAGAAAACCACCTTAACTTGTCCTTAAAAGATGTCATTTGGGTTATGTAATCTCCAGCGACCTTCCAGCATTTTATGATGTCAATATTTTCAGATATGGTGGAGGACACGATAGAGGTATTTATGGATGATTTCTCTGTAGTATGTGACTCCGTTGATGACTGTGTGCACATTTGGCCGAGGTACTCAAAACGGTGTGAAGAGTGCATTCTTGTACTCAACTGGGAAAAGTACCACTTCATGGTGGAGGACACAATAGAGGTTTTTATGGATGATTTCTCTGTAGTAGGTGACTCCTTTGATTGCTGTGTGGCACATTTGGCCGAGGTACTCAAAACGGTGCGAAGAGTGCAATCTTGTGCTCAACTGGGAAAAGTGCCACTTCATGGTGAAAAAGGGTATAGTTCTGGGTCATCAGATTTCGCACAAAGGTATTGAGGTTGATAGAGCTAAAGTTGAGGTAATAGAAAAACTTCCACCACCCAACTTTGTAAAAGGTATTAGAAGTTTTCTTTGGCATGCAGGTTTCGATCAAATGTTCATAAAAGATTTCTCTAAAATTGCACACCCATTGTGCAAGCTACTTTAAAAGGAGTGTAAGATTGATTTTGATGATGAGAGCATTTGAAGAGTTGAAAGAAAAGTTAACTTCGACACCTATCATTATTTCACTAGATTGAGGGCAGCCGTTTCAAATGATGTGTGATGCAAGTGGGGTGGCACTTGGTGTAGTATTAGGACAGAGGCGAGAGAAAATTCTTCATCCGATTTACTATGCCAGCAAAGCTCTGAATCTGGCTCAAAAGAACTATACTGTAATTAAACAGGAACTCCTTGCGATGGTTTTCACATTTGAGAAATTTATATCCTATTTGCTTCGTACTAAGGTCATAGTACATACTGACCATTTTGCATTGAGATATCTGATGGTTAAGAAGGTTGCAAAACCAAGATTTATTAGATGGGTGCTCCTAATGCAAGAGTTTGATTTAGAGGTAAAGGATAGAAAGGGAATAGAAATTCAGGTTGCTCATCACTTGTCCAGACTAAATGACGAAGCTATGATCAAACTGAAAGATGGAATCGAGATTAATGTTGTGTTAACCGATGAACAAGTATTGGCTGCGTCTTATGATCTTATTCCATGGTTCTCTGACTTTGCTAACTACTTGGCAAGTGATTTGGTTCAGTCGAATTTATCATTCAACCAAAGTATAAAGTTCATGTATGATGTGAAGAAATTCTTTTGGGATGAGCCTTACTTGTTTCGTGTTTGTGCTAATGGGATTATTCGTCGTTGTGTGCCCGAGGTCGAGATGATGAATATACTAGAGGCATGTCATTCATGGACTGTTGGTGGGCACCATAGTTGTATCTGGACTGCCCATAAAATTTTGCAGTGTGGGTATTACTGGTCTACCATCCACTAAGATGCTCATGATTTCACGAAATCTTATGATCGTTGCCAGTGTGAAGGAGGAATATCGAAAAAATAAGAACTAAGAATTAATCCAATGTTGGTGATTGAGCTTTTTGATGTTTGGGGTCTTGACTTCATAGGTCCGTTTGTGAGTTCGAATGGAATTAAGTACATTATTGTGGCGGTTGACTATGTAGCTAAATGGGTAGAAGCAGTCGCGCTTCCAAACAATGAGGGAAAGAGTGTCACCGCATTCCTCAAAAACAATATTTTTTTTCCAGATTTGGTACACCAAGGGCAATCATAAGTGATAGAGGTTCTCACTTTTGTAATAAATTGTTCAAAGCGTTGCTTGAGAAGTTTGGTGTTCGCCACAACGTAGCAACCCCGTATCATCCGCAGTTGAGTGGGCAAGTTGAAGTGTAAAATCGCGACTGTAAAAGCCAAGATAACTGACTGGTCAAAAAGGCTTGATGATGCTTTATGGGCTTATCGCACTGCATTCGAAACTCCCATAGGTATGTACCCCTACCAAATTGTATATGTGAAGTCTTGTAACTTTCCTGTAGATCTAGTGAATAAAGCGGCGTGGGCACTAAAGAAGTTGAATCTGGATTGGGGCGCCACATCGAGTCAAAGAATGAATGAGATGAATGAGCTTGATGAGTTTCTCCTAAAAGCATATGAAATTTATGCTTTATACAAAGAGAAGATGAATAAGTACCATGATCAAAAGATCGAAAAGCGTGAATTTGCTTCTGGTGATCAAGTGCTATTATTTAACTCAAGGTTGCGCTTATTTCTTGGTAAACTCAAGTCTAACTGGACTGGACCATTCATAATAACACATGTATTTCCAGATGGAGCGGTTGAACTAGAGAACAAGGAGGGAACGAAGTTCAAGGTGAACGGTCAAAGGATAAAGATCTACTTGGGGCAATCTGAGAGTGTCAATGAGGTGATAGAGGAATGGGGTGTTGATGAAGTCTAAGTAATCAAGGTGACTGCATGGTGCCGCAATGTTAAATCAAGCGCTACTTGGGAGGCAACCCAAGATCTATAATCTAGCCAACTATAGAAGATTCTTTTCCATATAGGGAGTTTTTTCTTAAATTTGTAGTTTTTAAGATAGATGTTTATTAATTTTGAGTTTTAGTGTTAACTAGATGATGATAGAATAGGGTCTGTGTCTAAAAAGTGTCTAGAAAATATACAAAGAGAGTCCTAATGTTTGCTACATGTGCAAGGAAAAAAAGACAATTCTGCAGAAATTAAGCTGATGCAGTTGTCTATGGGTCCCATCGACGGTCTGTCGATCAATACATTGACCATGGATGACATCCGTAGATCCCAGGTATGTGTTCTAATTTTTTCCAAGTGTTGAAGCGAACCACGGTACCCATCGACGGATCGTAGGTTGACCCGCCAACCGTTGATAGGGTTTCGTAGGTCCAAGTTAGGGTTACAGTCGACCCGATCTGGACAACAGTGAAATAAAACCCTTCATTTTATACGCATTCCCCCAATTCCTTCTTTCCCCAATCGTCCTAAAACTGTTACCACACCCAAAAACACCCATTAAACTCCTCCATTACATCCTTAGAATCCTCCCTTTCCATTTTCTCTTCAATTTTCCCTAATTCTATCCCACAATTCCCTTTATTTTTTCTCTCCACATTCCCCTCGTTCACAATATCATTCAAGTTTGGGTTCAGTGTCACGTTCAATTTTAAAAATACAAAATTTTCCTCAGTACGCACTCAACAACTTTTCTTACTTATCAGGTAAATCGACTTCACCAGAACTGTGAATTTCATTTCATTTTTAAATTGGAAGTCACAAAGTTGAACTTGACCATGGGTAGTTAATCATGTGTGAAATTTTTGTAATGTAGGTCATAAAATACCTTCGGAAAAATGGAATGTGAGTGTGTTGTTCTTTAGATTGCATAATCGGGTTTGATAGTTCTAGTTGAAAGTTTTGACTTAGGATTTTCGATGTCTATGTCTTAGAAAATCGAAGTTTGTCTAATCGAAACCCTACGGATGATGAACTATCACATACTATGTTGAAATACAGGTTTAGACTTAGATTAATTGATTGATTGTAGAAGTTAATGGGTTGAGTGGAATATTGGGATCACACTATCTAGCACATCACTCATTGACAGCCTTAACTAACGGACCTTAGATCCACCTACGAACCGTAAGTCATGGTCCGTCAATTGAATGGACATAAATATTTGCTAAGTTGCGAACCACGGTGTGGACTACAGTCTGTCGTTCCATCGACAGACCGTTCTACACATCCGTGGTTCAAACGTCAAACACCAAAAAAATGACTCTCTAACCTACGGAGGGGGTGCAAGGCTAGTCACTCCATCAACGGACTGTCAGTACCCAATGTGGGTCACAGAAACAGCTTCTGCCTAGAATTTTTAATTTTTTTTGTCTAAGTCTCTAACACCCCGGAAACTAGTAGGCTTAACTAAAGCTTGTCGTAAGGGTTAGAGTTGTGAAATTTGCTTTTCGTACTTAGAATAAAAGTTTTGGGGTTAAATGTCAAGGTACAAACCCTCAAGGACAAACCAAGGATCCTTGAGGAGGACCCTAAAGTCTACCCTCAAACATATCCATAAAAGTGGACCCACAGAAGGACCTACTCCCCGTAGGGTGGTCCACGCTCTGTGGGAGAGGGCCTCAGGGGTCAACATCAACTTCATGGTGGCAGACCCCAACCCACGCCCCACCAGTATGGGCCGTGGGTCAGTGCATGCCCCGTTTGTGGTGGTCGTGGATGGGACCTGGGGTACTGCTTTAGGAGGCTTAAATTAGGGGTAGTTTAGGTAATTCCTATTTTAGTTAGTATTAAGTGAGGTCGTTTTGTATTGTTTTACTACACCTATATAATCCTTTTTAGGTCTTTAAACAACCCATTCACCTCATAAAATCCCAAAACCCAAATAAATAACCAACTTTCCCTTAATAAACTCTCTCTAGAACTCCAAGGAAGAAGAAGAAGAAAGGTGAAGCTATGGTTGAATAATAGAGATTTTCTCCTCAAATTCATGGGAAATCTTCAATCTTAGTATGGTAGCTCTTCATCCATGCGTAGCTTTCACCCATGGCGTCCCATCAAAACCCCCAATTTCAAAGTAAGAAATCCCAAAATCTAGGGTTTGACCTCAATCTCATGGATTCCTTTCAAATGGGTTTTTAATGTTTGAATTATGTTTGTTTTGAATTGATTACTTCAATAATGTTATTATCCATGCCTAATGTTGTTATTCTGGGTGTGTTGATTGAATGTGATCGATGGTCCTTGAAGGACAAATTATGAGAATTATGTATGATCATGAGATTTATGTACATGATTTATGAATACTTTGAGAATAAAGTGGTTATGACTATGATGTAATTGTGGTGTTGTTGAAAGGCTATTCTCACATACACACACTTACGAATGAGTATAAATGAAGTTTCCATGATTATGATAATGATGATGTGTTGATTGAAAGTCTATTCTCAATATACACTTGTGAATGAAGATGACATGTTGTGAATGGTTTTCTAACAATATGGAGATTCTTAGGTTGAAAGGCTATTCTCACCTATTGAATCTATGAGCTATATATCTTATGAATGATGTTGTATTGAGTGTTGATACATTCTTTCATAATAATGAACTCAAGTAATGAAATGTTAAGTACTTAGTGGGGATTATGTTAAGCACCGAGTGGATATTTATTGATATGGAAACTCATACGTGAGTTGAAGCGGGGTTTCTAGTAGAAATCTCTTAAGATGGATGTCGATACGTGACTTGAGGCGGGGTATCTAGTAGCAATCTCCGTATCCCATAACTATGTGTCCTCATAGGTATTTAGCTAGTGGATCAACCAAAAAACTAAATTAATGGTTTTACCTTAGGCAAGTAGAACACCTTTTTCGGTGTGGGTAACACTAGATTCCATGATTTGCTCACATGGTCTATGTCAGTTAAGGCTGACCCCCACAATGAATGATTATGAACTATGGCTTCTCAAGATGCTCTGCTTAGTGTGGGTGGGAGTATGGGATCTTATTCATGCATTGCACAAGTAGGCTTTGTGTAACGACCGAGAAAACTAATAGGTGAAACTAGAGCCTTACATGTGAGTTCTTGAGTTTGATATGGGGTTTTAAGTTGTTAAATGGTTTTCCGAGATTAGGTTGAATGGTTTCGTGGCTAAACGTCAAGGTATGGTCTCCCCAAGGACGAACAAAAGGTCCTTGAGGAGGACCCTAAAGCCTAACCCGCAAGACCCCCAAAGCTACCAAAAAGCTGCCAAAGAGGGCCACTTAAGGATTGCACCTACGGCCAGTAGGTGGACCCACGCCCTGTAGGTAGGGGTCGTGGGTCAGGCCCTCCAAAGTCAGCTCTAGTCACCCACCTATGGACCTGCAGGATGGGGCGTAGACCCACCTATGGGCCGTAGGTCAAGGGGCGTGGATTACACTTGGGAATCTGCCTAGGCTCGGCCAATCAATGGGCAAAGTGGTAAATTCCTACGGTGGTTAGTTAAGTTAGGGGTCGGTTTATTTTCATTATTTAGAGTTATTTAAGGATTTTTAAACTATTAACTACCCTTTTACAACTCATAATTCCCAAAACCCAAAAATAGAAACCAACTCCTCTGCAAATAATTATCTCTCTAGAAACCTCCATAGGAGAAGAAGAAGTCAAGGTTTGGAGCTCAAGAGTTCATCTTTTCTCTCCAATTTCGTGGAGAATCTTCCATTAAGGTATGGTAGATTTGATTCATGGTTAATTTTCTATCCATGAAGTCCTCAAATCTTCAATTTCAAAGTTGGAATTTCTGTAAAACTAAGTGTTTTCATTCTAAGTCATGGATTATTCCTCAAAACATTTTCAAATGTTTAATTAGCATATATTAAGATTTAATTGCTGTTTTAATGGTGGTTTCAAGATAAAATACCCCATGAATCCATGATTTCCCCAAAACCCTAATTTGTGACTTTGATGCGGGTGAACTGTAGTCAGATGAATGTTATGTAATTGATCCTGTAATGGTTTATTTACTTGAATTATGTCATTATTCATGACTAAATTGTGGTATTCTAGGTGTGTTGGTGAATTGTGATTCATGTCCTCGAAGGGAAAATTATGGAGAATGTTGTTGTATAATCATGATGTTTATGTATATACTTTGTGATTTCAATGAAAGTAATGTGATCATGTCTATAATGCAATTGTGTTATTATTGAAAGGTTATTCTCAATTATACACTAATGAATGATGATGATATAATGTGAAAGGTTTCTTCAATGTAATGTTGCATCTTTAATTGGTAGGCTTAGGGAATTCTCTTCTTGTGTAACTAATGTATCTTGACTAAATGAACATTGAATCGGTAGACCTATTGGTGGTAGGCCTTTCATAAATGATTAATGACGTATTCTAGGCTTTGTCTTTAATCGGTATAACTAATGTTGGTAGCCCTTGCATGATCAGTCTATGAACTATTCTAATAATGTGTCTTAGATCGGTAGGCTAATGGCACCCTTCCATGCATGTTAATAATGAACCTTGGATCGGTAGGCTTATGGCCCCCTTCCATAAATGCTGATAATAAACTTTGGATTTGAAGGCTTATGGCACCCTTCCATGAATGATAATGATAAACCTTGAATCGTTAGGCTTATGGCACCCTTTCATGAGGAATCAATGAGCTTTTCTAATAATGTACCTTGAATTGGTAGGCTTATGGTGCACTTACATGTGTTAATCAATGTACCTTGGGTCAGTAGGCCAATGGAACCTTCTCATGAGTAATAATGTTAAAGTAATGAAATACTCTATGGGAATTTAAAGATTAACACCGATTGGATATGGTAAGATGGAAACCCTGCCCATGTTTAGGCCAGGTTTCAGTGAACATTTTCCTTATCCCATAACTATGTGCCCACATAGGTTATTAGCTAGTGAATCCACCTAAGCTAAAATGTTACCGGTCCTACCTTAGGGAAGTAGACCAACCCTATACGGTGTGGAATAGACACCAGATTCCATGAGTTGCTCATATGGTCTATGTCGGTTAATGCTTATTCCCATAATGTGAGTTATGTGCTATGGTTACTTAAGAGGTTCTATGAAGTGTGGGTGGTAGTATGGGATGCCATCTATACATTGCACAAGTAGGCTTTTAGAGTGTTATGGTCTGTTTTTCAAAAGTTGATGTCTAATGAAATGAATGTGCTCATAATGATTCTAATGAGAATGGTGACTTAAAGGCTTAATGTAATGATGAATGCTTCACTTGGAAATGTTATTATGAGTTGTTTTCCCTGTCATGCCTTATTAAATGTGGATGTTCCTTGTCTATGATTATTGACTAAAGATGAGAATGAAGAATGGTCAGTATGTTATTATGTCCTTGATGAGTCAATGATTTGGACTCATTTAGGGCTTTATTTTGATAGATTTAGTGTCCTCAAATGCATATTTTGTGCCAATAACTAATGTAAATCCTTGAACTTCAGGTATTTGGATTGAGGAACAAAGCATGAACACTATTGAGAAAACAAGGAACAAGCCAGCTGAAAGAACGAAGAAAAGAAAGCCTGAGGATCGCCTAATCCATTGGGTGAGTCACCGAATGGCCTTTGTCTCGCCTAATGTTCTAGTGTACCGAGTCCTGAAGGAGAAAATCAAGTCGGACATAGAAAGGAGTGGTCGACAAGTCACCAAACAGTTCCGCGATGCAGTGCCATATCACCCAAAGTACAAAACCTAAAGATACTGAAGGCCAAAGAAAAAAAGCCGATGAAATTGACCAAAGGGTGAATCGCTTAGTGGATCAGCTATCCCGAGTTATTCCACCGAATGGTCCTTCGCAACACATTTTTGGACGGCTATAAATTCATTTTTAAATTCCTAGCTTAGTATGAAGTGTAGTAGGAAGTTTAGTATCTTATATTCAGTAGATTTCATTATTATTCACTTTTCAAGTTTAGAGCTTAGAACGAGGTTTTTGAGACATTATTCCTAAGCTTTGAAGATTTGAAGATTTCCATTTCTAAGAAATTGGAAGTGGGTGTTGAAGATTCTTCATCTTAGACCTTTGTAAAGACTATATCAATTCTACCCAGTTGATGGAAACACAACTTGGTAAGGAATTTTACCTTATTACTATGTCTAGCTAAAACCTAATTCTTGGGGTGTGATTATGTAATTATGGGTTGATTTAAGTGCTGGGTATTGTTAATTGATAGGTAATTTGTTGTTTAAAGTGATTTTATTTGGTAATTGTGGTTGAATATAATGTGTTGTAGTTGCAAATACAATCTTAACATCGTGTTTTTGGCTTGCTAGAGAGAGAGGTTTTAAAACCAAAAATACTGAATCGATGGTCTGTGGGTATTGGGTTGTCATGGGTTCAGCTCGAGAGAGTGAATCCTAAACCCTTTTCTACACATTCAGCTCGAGAGAGTGAATGGACTAAAGCGAAGACTGGGCTTAATTGCTGCTTATTGGTGTTCGAGAGAAACCAATTTTATTCGTGGTAAATTGTTCGAGAAAAAGTTAACCCCCATTAAAGTCTAGCTTAATCACTGATTTACATATGTTCACTATTAATTGCAATTACCCGATTGTTTACCGTAGCCCATAATCCAATAACATCCCAAGATCTCGTCTCTATATTCGTATTTTCGTGTTATTTATTGTTTTAGTTGATAATTGAAACCAAATCCCCCTGATATTTGACACTTTTGTCATCCCTAATTTGAACAATGTTTTTCATCGTAAATGTTTTTAGCTATGATTGACTTGAGCATATTCATGTTTTTCTATTGATTCTCAATTACGAACCACTCCCTTGAGACTCGACCCCAACTCACATAGTTAGGTTATATTACTATTGAATGATCACAGACACTTAGTATTGGATGAAGTGTCTTTGATAGTGTTTTTATCAAAATGGCGCCGCTGCCGGGGAGTGATGTTACTTGAGATTTTTTAGATGAATTGAATTTTGTTCTTGTTAGTTATAGGGATACTTACTTAATGTTAGTTTCGTTTAGCTTGTTTGTGTGTTGAAACAAGAAGTATGAGTGTAAATGGTAACTGTCAACAAATGTATCACCTTCCGTTAGAAGTTATGAGGTTCAGGGATAACATCTTAACCTTCAAGCAATTAGAAGGTGAGAAAATTCATGAGTCATGGCTAAGGTTTAAAGCACTGCTGATGCAATGCCCAACTCATGAGATTCCCAATTTAGCTCTATTGGAATGCTTCGATAGGACTTTTAGTCCCAGGAGCAAAGGATTGATTGATCAACTTATCTTGGGTGGTCTTGTACGACAACCCTATGTGGTAGTAGCGCAACTCCTTGACCACATGACTGAGGCCAACCAAGAGGTAGAAAGGGATCTCCATTTCGCCACTTTGTTAGCTCAGCTAGACGAGTTGACCAAAAATATATTGGAGTTTGAAGTCTAGGGCAAAAAGAAACACCGGTACATCCCTCCTCACGAGCGTATAAAGCCCAAAATGTATTAGGGTGGACAAATGGAAGAGATGCTCTCTCTAATTCTCCATAAAGTTGAAGAGCACGACAAAGTGTTGAATGAGATGAAAGAAAATCTCTCACTACTGAATGAGATGACTGCTTCCCATTCTATATTTGTTCAGCTTCTGGAGGCCCAAATGAGTCATGTGTTGTCTCGTCTCTACCCCGTAAGTCACAATTGAGTAGGGAAGTCGTGCCACAACGTTAACGAAGGAGCTTCTTGGGAGGAAACTCCAGTTTTATATTTCTTTATTTTTAAGTGTGAAATAATGGTGTGTTGATTGTGCAGGTCGAAGTGTGGAAAGTGATTGAAAAGTGCAGGTTAGAGAGCTAAAGGTCCAGTCGGCACATCGCCGAAGAGGTTTGCGGTCCTGACCCAGACCGTCGTTGGACTCAAGAAAATTTTACATTGAAGTCTGTAAAACTCGATGAGCCCAGGAAATTATTTGTGAGTCACCGACTAGTTCGGCGATCCCGATCTAGTCTGTCGTTTGGACTCCCACATTAAATTGAGGTCTTGTAAAACTCGGTGAAGTAAGTGACCACTCGGCGTGTCGCCGAGTTGTTTGGTGAGCACGACTAACGTCGCCTAATGGGCGAGAACTGGATGGTTTTTAAAAGGACAAAGGTTTACACTTTCAAAATCTTCACTTTCCCTCACTTTCGAACTTCACAAACTCACACCTGCAATTTATTTTCCATATTTTCGCATTTCTAGTAGTATTTTAGTCGTTGATTTGTGCTCGAATTGGATTACTTTGCTGCCTAGCATTTCAGTCTTGATTATTCGACATTAAAGGTTGGTTTTTCGAACCCTGAGTTTAGTTTTAACAATTTTATACTCTTCTGCAAATGATCTTATCTTGTTGTCGTGTGCTAGGCCTCTCTGATAGGATTAGAATGTTTGAATGCCTGTTTTAATTCAATAATCTTGCCCGTATTGCCTTTAATGTTAGATTCCTATAATTTGGTGCGTTAAAATGAATTAAATCTTGTGGGATTGTGCATGCATGTTATTTAATTTAGTTGGGTGAAGTGTGAGTAGCCCGAATCTGTGGCAAAAGATGTAATTTGCCTAATGATTGAGCAGGTGATGTCATTATGAAGGGCAAAAGATGTCAAATGGCAAAATTTGGCAAAACCGAGAAAAATTTGAGTATCCCGGGGTAATGGGTGTTATGGATCTTGTATTAATTTAACAGGTACATGCTTTGATTTTGTTTCCGGGGGTTGCGGGGTTGAATTCGAGAAGTTGGGTTGAAAGTAGGCACGTTGGGTCGTTTGGCGAGCTGGGTCGAGCTTGCCGAACCACCCGGCGGTTCACCAAAAGTCCCCATCTCGCCTTTAATTCCACGCTAAACTTGTTGTTTGACTCTATAATGTTGGGTGAGATACTTGAGGTCGCCGAAGGCCCTCGATGACTCGTCGAAAGTCTTCTTGATCATCTTTTGCCTGCACCCCTGCAGCTTAATTTGGACGGTAATTCTCGGTGGGCTAACCCTTGGTCACCGAATTCGGTCGACAATTCGCCGAAAGGCCTCCCCATTGCCGACGTGCCAAAACATTAAGAACCACTCCTTTCGGCGAGACTGTCTGTACCTATTTTTCTTTGATTCTGACTAAATTGTTTCTAACTTTTTCCCAATGTTTTGCAGATATGGTGAGAACAAACATTGACATGCCACCCTGGAAAAGAGTATGTGGTATCACAATAAATGAAGGGGGGGCCAAATCCTTCAAAGAAAGGCAGGAAAGAGCTCCCACCGGGAGACAAAGGCAAGGGTAAGAGGCCCATATTTGACAGGGTGACTACTGGATCCTAGGCAGCTTTTTGTGAGCTTATGGATGGCCAGCCTTTGCAATCCCGGCGAAATGAGATCCAGGCTAGATCTCAACCTGACTCATCTAGAGTCCCTCCAACTCCTACACCAGCATACTCAGTGCGACCTCAGGCACCTCTCATGGCTCCTGTGCCACCGGTCATCTCTCTGCCTAGGCTTCTTAATAGATTGAAAGGCGATGGTCTGCGAATCACTCTCGAGGAGAAGATGATATCCACAGAGGGCCTGGAGGGAAAATACTCATATGTGAGGGACACCCTCCACTACCATCAGTTTTATAAGTTTACCAAGCCTCGAAGCCCTTATATTCCTTCATGTGTCCCGGAGTTCTATATAGCCTACGGTGACTTGGTCCCTAAAAGCAATAAGAAGGCGAGCAAATTCAGACTGGTGAAGTCTGTCATCGTACGGGGAAAAGAAGTTGGGTGCAATAGTGAGTACATAAACAATATACTGGAGAGGTGTGCATTCTACACACCCTTATGTTGGATTGCATGTTTCTCAGTCCTTAGATGATTTGAAGGGCTGGCTGGCACCTCTGATATCCGATACCACCTCGAGGTGGATCAAGGCAGGAGCCCCTATTGAGAAGAGAGATTTGAGTATTGCTGCTCATTTCTGGTTTTGGTTCATCAAAACCACCATAATGCCATCCCAGAATGAGTTTATTTTGTGCTATCCTAAGGTAACATGCCTTGGAGTTATCATATCCCGGAGGAGGATTGACCTGGGACTTCTTATTGAGGGCCAAGCAGAGGCAGACTTCCTTACCTTTACCTGTCTTGATCACGAAGTTATGCCGACGAGCTGGAGTGCCTCGAGATGATAGGAAGGATATTGAGGTGACCCCATCCTTCTCCAATGACATTCGGTGCATTGAGGCAGAGTATACTAGAGAGGAGACTGACAGGAGGATGGCAGCTCCGGTAGACACATCCCCGGAGGTGGATATAGAATCGATACCTGCAGAACCATCTTTGCTTACTCCGGCCTTCGGGCCTTCAGGTACTTCTGCCCCTACTTCTTCTTCACAAACTCCATGCACATACAATTTCTCCCAGCAGACAAAGATTACCCAGGCGATGATCCTGAAGATGGGGCATCCGATCTATTCAGCTGATGTGAGGGTGAGCCGTTTAGAGAGATTTGTCCCCTTGATGATTGAGGTTGATATCTTTGCTACACTGACCCCCCTCAAGACTTCCATTGACACTCTCACCACAAGAGTGGACGCTTGTGAGAGCACGCATGGAAAGACCTTTGAGGTTACGGCTTTGAAAGCTGAAGTTGCGGATTTGAGGAAGAACGTAGACTATCCAAAGTCTACTGACTTCAATTCTTTGCTGGAGGCTGCAGACGATTTAGATGCCCCTGAGAGTTTAGAGATTCCTCCGGCTACCACCAAAGATGTACATAGGGATGAGGCAGTAGTTTATGAGTCAGATGCTGAGACTGACGAGGAGCAGATAGAGATACGGGAGGAGAGGATATACAGAAACTTTCCAGATCTTGAGGAGATGATTATGTAGTCGTGTTTCAGACATCGCTAACCGAGACGTCCATGGCAGCTCTTAGTGGGTCTGGTACTGCTGTCCCATCTGAGGTGACTCCGAGGACTGATCCCCAAGTTCAGACTGATGCCCCGGGTACTGATGCCCAGACAGATGGAGCGACTGTGTAGATAGGATCCCCTCTTTACCTCCCTCTCTATCTTACTTTCATTTTGACTTTTGGATATTTTAGTTTTTGTTTGCATTTGAGGACAAATGATTTTATTTGTGGTGGGGTGAGGCCCACCTTTTGTGTGATCTTATGTGACTTTTTGGTTTTGTTTATATATTGGGTTTTGAGCTATAATTTTGTGTTATACACTGCTTTTGCGGATGATTGAGCTTTTGGCTCCTTGTTTTAAATGATAATGATTTTTGAACCCTTCTGAAAAAAATTGTGCCACCTCTTGTTTGTGTTGAATGTGGCTGTTCTTTTGCAAATTTGAGTATCAATTTTGATCAATATCGATGACATGAATAGTGCTCATAATCGAACAAAAATAAATGTGCGGCTACGATGAGGCCAAATGAAGTTGCATAGACAATATGTGAACTCTTTGCATCTCGTGTGACTAGCCATGTATCGAATTGAGTCTCTTGTGATGAGCATTTCACATTAACAAAATTGTGGAGTCTTGTTTGACATTGGTGTTTATGCCTTGTGTGATGAGCTTACCGTGAACCATGCGTGATGGCACGTATAATTTGCTCTGTTTGTCCGATTGACTAAGTGATGCAATCTCTTAACATGATCTTAGGCCACTTTGAAGAGTGTGAAACAAATTGATATTATACCTCTTTTGTGGCCTACCTTGTGAGTGTGCGAACCCTGTTTTAGCACCCTTTGAGCCTTAACCTTTTCTTGGAAGAAATTTGATGACATTGTGACCTTTCTTGATCCATTACCCATGATCCTCATGATTTTTTGTTTGTTTGAATAGCCAACTTAGGCTAAAAGCCTAACTTTGGGGTGTGGTGAAAAGAGAAGGTAAATCAAGAAGCTCAAGAAAGTCCCCTTTGACCCATGGTTTTGAGAAAAATGGAACCCCTCCATACAAAAAAAAAGATAGTAAAGAAGAAAAGAATGAAAAAGAAAAAGAATGACAAAGTTGTGGAATAAAGTTGCAAAAATACAAAGAAAATGGGGTCTCCAACAGTCCATGGAAAGTGAAGAATGGGATGACTTATGAGCAAGAATGAAAATGATGAAGAAAAGGAAAGAAAGTGTTGTTCACACCACATTTCATGAGGATAGAAGTCACTAAGCCTAAATGACCATACATTTGCACTCAACCCCGTTACAAGCCTTGAAAAGACCTTTTTCATGTTGAGTGAGCTAAAGTAAGTGTTGATTGGAAAATACGGGCAAATCTATAAGTGAAATCATTCATTGTGTTCATCTTTGTGAGTGTGAGCGTTGCATTCGATTCCGTAGCTTTAAATTGTGATCAATTGTGTGTGAATATGGAATCATTCTTTATGTGAGGGCATTTGATTACCTTTGTTGAGCTTGAACTTGTATTTGAATAAAGTATTGTGAGTTTGACATTCTTTGATAATGGTGAGTCACAACTTGAGTCTTTGAGTGCACAATTGATCTTTGCATGAGTAAGTTGAGTCTTCTTGTGCGCATTCACTAATGAGTCTTGTGTAGCACTGTTTGAGACATCCCTTTTGAACTACTGAACTTGAGTTTTACTTTAGGACAATCAAAAGTTTAAGTTGGGGGTGTTGATGAGTCCACGATTTGGACTCATATAGGTCCTTGTTTGAATAGATTTAGTGTCCTCAAATGCATATTTTGTTCCAATAACTTATGTGAATCCTTGAATTTCAGGTATTTGGATTGAGGAACAAAACATGGACACTATTGAGCAAAAAGGAACAAGGCAACTGAAAGAATGAAGAAAAGAAAGCCTGAGGATCACCTAATCCATTAGGTGAGTCGCCGAATGGCTGTGTCGAGCCCTAAAGGAGAAAATCAAGTCGGCGATAGAAATGAGAGGTCGGCGAGTCGCCAAACGGTTTCGTGATGCAGTGCCATATCACCCAAAGTACAAAATCAGAAGATGTTGAAGGCCAAAGCAAAAAGGCGATGAAATTGACCAAAGGGAGGATCGCCAATGATGACATGAATATCTCAAGGCTTATGGTGTATGCTCCAAAAATTGAGGAGTCCAAACTTAAAAAAAAATTAGGGAGTTGAAGAAAGCTAGGTCCGATGAGAAAGGTCAACGAAGGTTCAAAAAGAGATCTTCCAACCACGATTCCTCAAGAACTCCTAGGGTTAACCAAGAGAAAGGTAGTGGGTCTCCATTTCCTAAACCTACTTGCACTAATTGTTGAAAGAAACACTTTGGGAAGTGCCTAGACGGTAGAAATGGGTGTTATGGTTGTGGAAAGAACGATTATAAAGTGAAAGATTGCCCTACACTTTCGACAAAAGGAAGAGATGCTAAGAAATCTTCTCCTAATGGTATGGTTCATATCCCTTAAAATTATGGTCGTTTCTATGCACTCTGGTCTAGAGAGGACAAGGGAGCCCTTTTGGATGAAGGCACCGGTATGTTGATAGTTTCTTAAAGTTGTAAATGTTGTATTGAGGTCCATATGTTATTTTCATGCTAGCCTTAGTATGGGTTTACTCCAAAGGAGGAGATGGTATGTTTAGAAGGCAAGGTTGTTAAGAGTTCTGATATCCTTATCACTTCCTTCTATTCCTTTTCAAGCTTGAGATCAAGAGTTCCTTATGGCTTGTTTCATGTGTTGGATTCATGTGTGATTATGTGTTTCCATGGTCTCCTTATGATATGCATGTTCTTGATGAATTCATTTTTAATGAGAAAATGAGTTTTTATGATTTATGTTCTTCATGATTGATGTGCATTTAATATGAGTTGCCTATATGCTTCATGAGATAAATTGTTGAACATGCTTAAATGTGATTTTGAGAGTATATGCATAATTTTCTTAATGATGATATGATTAGCATGATTTGAATTGGAGAAGGCAATTCCTCCAATGAAATGATAAATGTTGAAGTTTTCAAACATAATGGGTTGGTAGATGTAGTTCCTACTTCCTTGTGTTGCATTGACTATATTGAGATGGAGTTGATGTTTCCTCCTTGTTTTGTGCATTGTTATGATGTTTCATGCATGATGGGCTACTAGTCTTGAGTCTTTATTTCCGTAAAGTGTTTAAAGTGTCATTCGAGAACGAATGTTCCCAAGGGTGAGATAATGTAACGACCCCGAAAAACTAGTAGGTGAAACTAGAGCCTTACATGTGAGTTGTTGAGTTTGATATGGGGTTTTAAGTTGTTAAATGGTTTCCCAAGATTAGGTTGAGGGGTTTAGGGGTTAAACGTCAACGTATGATCCCCCTAAGGACCAACCAAGGGTCCTTGAGGAGGACCCTAAGGCCGAACCCCCAAGACCCCCAAAGCTGACAAAAAGCTGCCAAAGAGGGCAACTTACGGATGGCACCTATGGCCAGTAGGTGGATCCATGGCCCGTAGGTAGGGGTCCTGGGTCACACCCTTTAAATTCAGCTTCAGTCACCAACCTACGGACATGGAGGACGAGGTGTAGACCCACCTACGGTCTGTAGGTCAAGGGGCGTGGATCACACCTGGGAATCTGCCTAGGCACGACCAATCAAGGTGTAAAGTGGTAGATTCCTAGGGTGGTTAGTTAAGTTAGGGGTAGCTTTATTTTGATTATTTAGAATTCTTTAAGGCCTTTTAAACTATTAACTACCCCTTTGCAAGTCATAATTCCCAAAACCCAAAAAAAGAAACCACCTCCTCTTCAAATAATTCTCTCTGTAGAAACCTCCATTGGAGAAGAAGAAGTCAAGGTTTGGAGCTCAAGAGTTCATCTTTTCTCTCCAATTTCGTGGAGAATCTTCAATTAAGGTATGGTAGTTTTGATTCATGGTTAACTTTCCATCCATGAAGTCCTCAAATTTTCAATTTCAAAGTTGGAACTTCTCCAAAACTAAGGGTTTTCATTCTTGGTCATGGATTCTTCCTAAAAACGTTTTCAAAGGTTTAATTAGCATATATGAAGATTGAATTGATGTTTCAATGGTGGTTTTAAGATGAAATCCCACATGAATCCATGATTTCCATAACCTTAATTTGCGACTTTAATGTGGGTGAATTGTAGTAAGATGAATGTTATGTAATTGATCTTGTTATGGTTTATTTACTTGAATTATGTCATTATTAATGCCTAAATTGTAGTATTCTAGGTGTGCTGGTGAAGTGAATTGTGATTCATTCCTTGTAGGGCAAATTATGAAGAATGTTGTATAATCATGATGCTTATGTAAATGCTTTTTTTTTCAATGAAAGTAATGTGATCATGTCTACAATGCAATGGTGTTTGTAATGCTCCTAAAAATGAACTAGTGAAACTAGAGCCTAACACGTGTGCATTTGAGTTTGATGTAAGGTTTGATGGTGTTTGATGTTGTCCCGAGTTATTGTTGAGGGGTTTAGGGGTCAAACGTCAAGGTACGACTCCCAAGGACCACCCTAGGGGTCCTTGAGGAGGATCCTAAGTCTAACCCCCAAGATCCCTTGAAACAAAGAACTTGGCCAAATTGTGGTGACCTACAGAAGGGGACCACGCCCCGTGGATGGCCTCCGTAGGTCAGGCCCCCAAAATGTGAGTCTCTGAGCAGAACCACCAAGGCACAGGATGGGGCTGTCACGACCCGGGAGCACCCCCTAGTCGTAACCGGCGTACTCGACCTCGAAGAGGTCTAATACAAGCCTCTTAGCATTCATTCATCGCATAGACACAAAAACCATAAGGAATTAAAAACTTTCTTTACCAAGAAAACATTTCATAAAAAAAAAAAATAGCAAGCGGAAGACTTTCTAGACATTATACATTGATAGCATCCAAGGAAGCTCTACTCCATTGAAGGACAAGGATGACGCTTTAGAAACTCCAAGGAGGCCCATAACAAGATCTCAAACCAAGGAGTTCAATGATAAGCTCAATGGGCTTCAATCGCTGATCCAAAGGTTTCTTATTGGGGAAGAAGAGCTCAAGCCCAAGGGAGAGTGATAGCATCCAAGGAAGCTCTACTCCATTGAAGGACAAGGATGACGCTTTAGAAACTCCAAGGAGGCCCATAACAAGATCTCAAACCAAGGAGTTCAATGATAAGCTCAATGGGCTTCAATCGCTGATCCAAAGGTTTCTTATTGGGGAAGAAGAGCTCAAGCCCAAGGGAGAGGAATTGTCCAAATGCTACAATTATTTGGTGGCCCAAATTCAAGCCCAAGATGAGGAATTTTAAGGTCCAATTTCGTGCAAAAAAGGTCAAGAAGAGTCCAAGAATCAGCCACAACAAGAGTTGCTTTCTGCCCAAGTTTTGAGAGAAGACTAGTCAAACTTTCCAAGATTGTCAAGATTCTTTTCCTAGTTGGGATTTACCTTATTTATTTATTTATATATAGGTTATTAATATTTTCCTTAGTCTATTTATGGTCTCTTAAGTACCATTTAATGCTTTCCTAGAAGTACTAAATTTGTTCCTAGTTAGGTTACTTTATTTCCTTTCTAGAGTAGGATTCCTTGTAATTGTTTTTTTAGGGTTTGGCTTCTTGGACGTTTTTCCCTTCTCCTATATATAGGAGTCCTTTTCATTCATTAAAGACAATTTAGATTGATATTATTAATATTTGAGAGAGTTCTTTGAACCTTTGTGACTTGTTCTTTGAGAATTTATCTTTAAACCTTTACTAGTTTCATAGTTTAAGGTATAAAGTAATTTCTTCTTGTGATATCTTTGGTTTCTTTTTGGTATTCTTTAGAAGGTGATTAGTTTCTACATACTAATTATTGTCTTTAGTTACTCATAAAGCGGTCAAGATCCGAATCTATCGTTTTGATTCGTTTTCTCAAGTAAAGGCGTTAGATTTCTTCCATAAATCTATACGTTGTTACTTGGATCTTTTCAAGGCCTTAGAACATCTAATCCTTGGAAATTCGTGGATCTTTCCTTCGAATTTCCCATATCTTTAGTTAGTCTTTTTGTTTCTTTTCTTTGTGCTTCCGCATTCTAATATTCAATTCTCTATTTGTGATCTCCCTTAACCTTGCTGTTATCAAGTGGTATCAGAGCGGTTCTATCAAGATTCCGTTCTTGATAAATCTTGGGATTTCTTCTTAGAGCCAAAAAAAAAAAAAAAAAAAAAAAAAACTGTAGCGTGAACAGTAGCGTCGTGAAAAAAAAAAAAAAAAAAAATTTAGTAGCGTGAACAGTAGCGTGAACAAAAAAAAAAAAAAAAAAAAAAAATTCTCTAAGAAATCTGATTACTTGTCCTCCAAGAAATTTGATTACTTGATTCCCAAGAAAGTTTATTACTTGCTATTCAAGAAATCTTATTACTTGCTCTCCAAGTTTTGTATTAATTTGTTTCCAAGCAAGAAGGTAGCAAGAAGAGGGAATTCTAGATCTTTAAGAATTAGAGGAGATTTTTTTTCTTGTTCTTATAATTCTAAAATAAGTTCCTTTTTATTCGTGTTTTGTTTCAACTAAATCCTACTTGTTCTAGGAATAGTTCTTTACTTTCTTTTGTACCCCAAGATTCCATACTTTATTACTACGAACTTGATACACGTTTTGGTTTAATTATAAATCTACAAAGTATTCTCGTTCAAAGGTTATTTTTAGTGGAAAAAGGCAAGTGTGGGTGAGTTTAAAAGAGGGTAAAAGCCATATTAAAAGTGTGATACTTGATCATTTATTCTTTTTTTTTAGATGTCTATTTCAGGTGGTGATGAGGAAAGGGCTCGTTTAGAAGCCGAGGTCAAAGGAAGGAACGACTTCACCCTCCAAGCTATGCACCAACAATTTGAGAGATGGACCCTTCAATTTCAAGAGATGAGGGATATGATTATCGAGCAGAATGACATCATAGCTGCAATTAGGAGGGAGAATAATGTTGTACCCCCAAATAATGTTAGACCCCAAGTTAGAAGGAATGTACCCCATATCCCTTTTGTAAATCCTGAATATGATAATGATGATTTTGATGTTGAATTTAATCTAGAAAGAAGAGATAGGAGGGGACAAAGAGGTAGAGTAGAAGATGATAATATAAATAGTATAAAGATGAAGATGCCATCTTTCAAGGGGACAAGGGATCCAGACTTGTACCTTGATTGGGAGAGACGAGTTGAAGCCATCTTTGATTGTCATAACTACTCTGAGGGTAAGAAAGTTAAACTTGCTGTTGTTGAGTTTTCTGATTATGCTGCTTCTTGGTGGAAAAAGCTTGCTAGAGACAGATTGCAAGAGGAGCTACCACCTATTGCTACGTGGGCAGAGATGAAGAGGGTAATGAGGAAGCGATTTATTCCATCATACTTCCAAAGAGATCTACAGTCTCGCCTTCAACACTTGAAGCAAGGCTCCATGTCAGTGGATGAGTACTTCAAAAGCATGGATATGGCTATGATCCAAGCTAACTGCATGGAGGAAGAAGAGGCTACAATAGCTAGATTTTTAAATGGTTTAAATACAGAAATAGCTAATGTAGTAGAGATACAACAATATGTAACTTTAGATGAGTTAGTTGATTTGTCTGTAAAAGTTGAAAAACAAATTGAGAAAAAGCGGCAAAATAACTCATGGAGAAGTCGACCAAACACTATCTCGAAGAAGCCATGGTCAACTCAAGAGGGGAAAGCTCCTTCCAAACCTCAAGATGATAGAGGTAAAGGTAAAGTTGAGGAGGGAGGTAAAACCTTTAATCCTAAATCTTCTAAACCTTCAAGTTCTATTCAATGTCACAAATGTCATGGAAGGGGGCATATGATGCATGAATGTCCAAGTAGAAGAAACATCCTACTTAGAGAGAATGGAGAATATGAGAGTGAAAAAAGTGAGGGGGAAGAAGAAGAGGGAGAAGGTGTAAGTGAGGAAGATGATTTGGAATTGCCTAATGATGGTATAATTGGGGTGGTTAGGAGAATTATGACTATCAATTTGGGTAGTGTTGATGAAGGACAGAGAGAGAATTTGTTTCATACTAGGTGTGGGATAAAAGGGAAGACTTATTCTATGATTATTGATGGGGGAAGTTGTGCAAATGTGGTGAGTTCATACTTGGTGGATAAACTAGGAATTGCATGCATGAAGCGCTCTACCCCATATAGGCTCCAATGGTTGAATGATTGTGGAGAAGTAAAAGTAAACAAACAATGCATGATTTCATTCAATGTTGGTAGGTATGAAGATGAAATTCTTTGTGATGTAGTCCCAATGCAAGCATGTCATGTTTTACTTGGCCGACCTTGGCAGTATGATAGGGATACTACTCATCATGGGAGAAAGAATAGGTATAGTCTTCTGCATAATGGTAAGAAGTATACTCTTGCACCATTATCTCCTTCTCAAGTGTTTGAAGATCAAAAACGATTGAGGGAAACAATGGGAAAACAAAAGGGAGAGGTAAAAAGTGAGCTTGAGGGAAAAGAAAAAGGCCAAGAGATAATAGAAAAAAAGAGAGATGGCCGCGAGAAAGAGAGAGAGGGCAGCGATCTAAGTAAAGAGGTAAAAGAGGGTGTGAGTAACAAAAATAAATATTTTGGTGAGAGGAAAGAGGCTAAGGAAAAGAAAAATGAGAGCCTTTTTATAAAAGCCAAGGAGTGTTTGAATGCTAGGAGAGAGGGGCTGCCCATAATACTACTTACTTACAAAGAAGTATTGATTAATTTTGAACAACTAACTCCTTCTTTGCCAAATAGTGTTTCTTCTCTTTTGCAGAATTTTGAAGATGTTTTTCCTGATGACACTCCAAAGGGATTGCCACCTTTGAGAGGGATTGAGCACCAAATAGACTTTGTGCCTGGGTCTCAACTTCCTAATAGGCCTGCCTATAGGAGCAATCCTGAAGAGACCAAAGAATTACAACGGCAAGTTGAAGAATTGCTTGTAAAGGGATTTGTTCGAGAGAGTATGAGCCCATGCTCTGTTCCAGTCCTATTGGTCCCCAAAAAGGATGGAACATGGAGGATGTGTGTAGATTGTCGAGCCATCAACAAGATAACGGTAAAGTATCGCCATCCTATTCCTCGTCTTGATGACATGTTGGACCAACTGTATGGTTCCAAAATCTTTTCTAAAATTGATCTAAAGAGTGGTTACCATCAGATTCGTATGAATCCTGGAGATGAATGGAAAACTGCTTTTAAGACCAAATATGGACTTTATGAGTGGATAGTTATGCCCTTTGGCTTGACTAATGCACCAAGCACTTTTATGAGAATAATGAATCATGTTTTTAAAGATTTCCATGGAAAATTTGTTGTGGTGTATTTTGATGACATCTTGATCTTTTCTCAAAATCTGGATGAACACCTAGAGCACTTAAAACAAGTTTTTGAAGTTCTTAGAAATCAACGCTTATTTGCTAATCTCAAAAAGTGTACTTTCTGTGTGGATCGTGTGGTTTTCTTAGGTTTTGTAGTCAGTTCTAAGGGAGTTGAAGTAGATGATGAGAAAATCAAAGCAATAAAAGAATGGCCTAAACCCAATAGTGTAACTGAAGTTAGGAGTTTTCATGGACTTGCTAGTTTTTATAGGAGGTTTGTGCGAGACTTTAGCACCATTGCTGCTCCTTTAACTGAAGTTATTAAAAAAGATAAGGTTTTTACATGGGGAAAGGAACAAGATGATGCATTTAACTTGCTGAAGGATAAATTGTGTTCTGCTCCTCTTTTGCAATTGCCTGATTTTTCTAAGTCTTTCGAAATTGAGTGTGATGCCTCTGGTAAGGGCATAGGTGCAGTTTTGATGCAAGACTCCAAGCCAATTGCCTACTTTAGTGAAAAGCTAAGTGGAGCAACATTGAACTACTCAACTTATGATAAGGAGCTATATGCCTTGGTGAGGGCGTTAGCTACATGGCAGCACTACTTGTGGCCTCGAGAATTTGTGGTCAAGACTGATCATGAGTCATTAAAATACTTGAAGAGCCAAGGTAAACTTAGTCGTAGGCATGCTAAATGGGTAGAGTTTATTGAAACTTTTCCTTATGTAATTGCTTACAAACAAGGAAAGGAGAATGTGGTTGCTGATGCACTCTCAAGAAGGTATGTTTTGATCTCTACTCTTACTTCAAAGTTATTGGGTTTTGACCAAATCAAGTTCCTCTATGCTAATGATTCTGATTTTTGGTGAGATTTTTGCTGAATGTAAGTTAGGTCCTTTTGAGAAATTTAATCTTCAAGATGAATTTCTATTCAAGGAAAATAAATTATGTGTTCCTAACTGCTCGTTGCGTGAACTATTTGTTAGGGAAGCACATTGTGGAGGGCTAATGGGACATTTTGGTGTACCCAAAACACTGGAAATACTTTCTGAACATTTTTATTGGCCTAGCATGAGAAAGGATGTTGAAAAAGTGTGTTCTTATTGTCTTGAATGTAAACAGGCTAAGTCTAGAACATTGCCGCATGGTCTTTATACTCCTTTACCTGTTTCTAATTCCCCTTGGATTGATATTTCTATGGATTTCATATTGGGGCTGCCAAGGACTAAGTATGGTAAGGATAGTATATTTGTGGTAGTAGATAGATTTTCTAAAATGGCTCGTTTTATCCCATGTAAAAAGACTAATGATGCATCTCATGTGGCTGACTTGTTTGTAAAGGAAGTGGTTAAATTGCATGGAATACCTAGAACTATTGTTAGTGATAGGGATGCCAAGTTCTTAAGTCACTTTTGGAGAATTCTTTGGGGAAAGTTGGGAACTAAATTGCTATTTTCTACATCTTGTCACCCACAAACGGATGGGCAAACGGAAGTGGTTAATAGAACTTTAGGGAACATGTTGAGGGCTATTTTGAAAGGAAAGTTGACTTCTTGGGAAGATTACTTACCTATTGTAGAATTTGCTTATAATAGGACCTTCCATTCTTCTACTGGTAAGACTCCTTTTGAAGTTGTATATGGATTCAACCCCCTTACCCCCCTTGATTTATTGCCTTTGCCTACTAATGATTTTGCTAATCTTGATGGTAAGAAGAAGGCTGATATGATGAAGAAAATTCATGAACAAACAAGGCTTGCAATTGAAAAGAAGAACAAGGAAGTTGCATTGCGAAGGAATAAGGGCAGAAAATATGTTGTTTTTAAACCTGGTGACTTGGTTTGGGTGCATATGCGAAAGGAAAGATTTCCTTCCAAAAGAAAGACCAAACTAGATCCTAGAGGAAGTGGGCCATACAAAGTCCTTGAAAGGATTGGAGACAATGCTTATAAACTTGATCTTCCTGGTGAGTTCCAAGTTAGTGCTACTTTTAATGTTTCTGATCTTTCCCATTTTGATGCAGATTTGAATTCGAGGACGAATTCTCTTCAAGAAGAGGGGAATGATAGCATCCAAGGAAGCTCTACTCCATTGAAGGACAAGGATGACGCTTTAGAAACTCCAAGGAGGCCCATAACAAGATCTCAAACCAAGGAGTTCAATGATAAGCTCAATGGGCTTCAATCGCTGATCCAAAGGTTTCTTATTGGGGAAGAAGAGCTCAAGCCCAAGGGAGAGGAATTGTCCAAATGCTACAATTATTTGGTGGCCCAAATTCAAGCCCAAGATGAGGAATTTTAAGGTCCAATTTCGTGCAAAAAAGGTCAAGAAGAGTCCAAGAATCAGCCACAACAAGAGTTGCTTTCTGCCCAAGTTTTGAGAGAAGACTAGTCAAACTTTCCAAGATTGTCAAGATTCTTTTCCTAGTTGGGATTTACCTTATTTATTTATTTATATATAGGTTATTAATATTTTCCTTAGTCTATTTATGGTCTCTTAAGTACCATTTAATGCTTTCCTAGAAGTACTAAATTTGTTCCTAGTTAGGTTACTTTATTTCCTTTCTAGAGTAGGATTCCTTGTAATTGTTTTTTTAGGGTTTGGCTTCTTGGACGTTTTTCCCTTCTCCTATATATAGGAGTCCTTTTCATTCATTAAAGACAATTTAGATTGATATTATTAATATTTGAGAGAGTTCTTTGAACCTTTGTGACTTGTTCTTTGAGAATTTATCTTTAAACCTTTACTAGTTTCATAGTTTAAGGTATAAAGTAATTTCTTCTTGTGATATCTTTGGTTTCTTTTTGGTATTCTTTAGAAGGTGATTAGTTTCTACATACTAATTATTGTCTTTAGTTACTCATAAAGCGGTCAAGATCCGAATCTATCGTTTTGATTCGTTTTCTCAAGTAAAGGCGTTAGATTTCTTCCATAAATCTATACGTTGTTACTTGGATCTTTTCAAGGCCTTAGAACATCTAATCCTTGGAAATTCGTGGATCTTTCCTTCGAATTTCCCATATCTTTAGTTAGTCTTTTTGTTTCTTTTCTTTGTGCTTCCGCATTCTAATATTCAATTCTCTATTTGTGATCTCCCTTAACCTTGTTGTTATCAAGTGGTATCAGAGCGGTTCTATCAAGATTCCGTTCTTGATAAATCTTGGGATTTCTTCTTAGAGCCAAAAAAAAAAAAAAAAAAAAAAAAAAAACTGTAGCGTGAACAGTAGCGTCGTGAAAAAAAAAAAAAAAAAAAAATTTAGTAGCGTGAACAGTAGCGTGAACAAAAAAAAAAAAAAAAAAAAAAATTCTCTAAGAAATCTGATTACTTGTCCTCCAAGAAATTTGATTACTTGATTCCCAAGAAAGTTTATTACTTGCTATTCAAGAAATCTTATTACTTGCTCTCCAAGTTTTGTATTAATTTGTTTCCAAGCAAGAAGGTAGCAAGAAGAGGGAATTCTAGATCTTTAAGAATTAGAGGAGATTTTTTTTCTTGTTCTTATAATTCTAAAATAAGTTCCTTTTTATTCGTGTTTTGTTTCAACTAAATCCTACTTGTTCTAGGAATAGTTCTTTACTTTCTTTTGTACCCCAAGATTCCATACTTTATTACTACGAACTTGATACACGTTTTGGTTTAATTATAAATCTACAAAGTATTCTCGTTCAAAGGTTATTTTTAGTGGAAAAAGGCAAGTGTGGGTGAGTTTAAAAGAGGGTAAAAGCCATATTAAAAGTGTGATACTTGATCATTTATTCTTTTTTTTTAGATGTCTATTTCAGGTGGTGATGAGGAAAGGGCTCGTTTAGAAGCCGAGGTCAAAGGAAGGAACGACTTCACCCTCCAAGCTATGCACCAACAATTTGAGAGATGGACCCTTCAATTTCAAGAGATGAGGGATATGATTATCGAGCAGAATGACATCATAGCTGCAATTAGGAGGGAGAATAATGTTGTACCCCCAAATAATGTTAGACCCCAAGTTAGAAGGAATGTACCCCATATCCCTTTTGTAAATCCTGAATATGATAATGATGATTTTGATGTTGAATTTAATCTAGAAAGAAGAGATAGGAGGGGACAAAGAGGTAGAGTAGAAGATGATAATATAAATAGTATAAAGATGAAGATGCCATCTTTCAAGGGGACAAGGGATCCAGACTTGTACCTTGATTGGGAGAGACGAGTTGAAGCCATCTTTGATTGTCATAACTACTCTGAGGGTAAGAAAGTTAAACTTGCTGTTGTTGAGTTTTCTGATTATGCTGCTTCTTGGTGGAAAAAGCTTGCTAGAGACAGATTGCAAGAGGAGCTACCACCTATTGCTACGTGGGCAGAGATGAAGAGGGTAATGAGGAAGCGATTTATTCCATCATACTTCCAAAGAGATCTACAGTCTCGCCTTCAACACTTGAAGCAAGGCTCCATGTCAGTGGATGAGTACTTCAAAAGCATGGATATGGCTATGATCCAAGCTAACTGCATGGAGGAAGAAGAGGCTACAATAGCTAGATTTTTAAATGGTTTAAATACAGAAATAGCTAATGTAGTAGAGATACAACAATATGTAACTTTAGATGAGTTAGTTGATTTGTCTGTAAAAGTTGAAAAACAAATTGAGAAAAAGCGGCAAAATAACTCATGGAGAAGTCGACCAAACACTATCTCGAAGAAGCCATGGTCAACTCAAGAGGGGAAAGCTCCTTCCAAACCTCAAGATGATAGAGGTAAAGGTAAAGTTGAGGAGGGAGGTAAAACCTTTAATCCTAAATCTTCTAAACCTTCAAGTTCTATTCAATGTCACAAATGTCATGGAAGGGGGCATATGATGCATGAATGTCCAAGTAGAAGAAACATCCTACTTAGAGAGAATGGAGAATATGAGAGTGAAAAAAGTGAGGGGGAAGAAGAAGAGGGAGAAGGTGTAAGTGAGGAAGATGATTTGGAATTGCCTAATGATGGTATAATTGGGGTGGTTAGGAGAATTATGACTATCAATTTGGGTAGTGTTGATGAAGGACAGAGAGAGAATTTGTTTCATACTAGGTGTGGGATAAAAGGGAAGACTTATTCTATGATTATTGATGGGGGAAGTTGTGCAAATGTGGTGAGTTCATACTTGGTGGATAAACTAGGAATTGCATGCATGAAGCGCTCTACCCCATATAGGCTCCAATGGTTGAATGATTGTGGAGAAGTAAAAGTAAACAAACAATGCATGATTTCATTCAATGTTGGTAGGTATGAAGATGAAATTCTTTGTGATGTAGTCCCAATGCAAGCATGTCATGTTTTACTTGGCCGACCTTGGCAGTATGATAGGGATACTACTCATCATGGGAGAAAGAATAGGTATAGTCTTCTGCATAATGGTAAGAAGTATACTCTTGCACCATTATCTCCTTCTCAAGTGTTTGAAGATCAAAAACGATTGAGGGAAACAATGGGAAAACAAAAGGGAGAGGTAAAAAGTGAGCTTGAGGGAAAAGAAAAAGGCCAAGAGATAATAGAAAAAAAGAGAGATGGCCGCGAGAAAGAGAGAGAGGGCAGCGATCTAAGTAAAGAGGTAAAAGAGGGTGTGAGTAACAAAAATAAATATTTTGGTGAGAGGAAAGAGGCTAAGGAAAAGAAAAATGAGAGCCTTTTTATAAAAGCCAAGGAGTGTTTGAATGCTAGGAGAGAGGGGCTGCCCATAATACTGCTTACTTACAAAGAAGTATTGATTAATTTTGAACAACTAACTCCTTCTTTGCCAAATAGTGTTTCTTCTCTTTTGCAGAATTTTGAAGATGTTTTTCCTGATGACACTCCAAAGGGATTGCCACCTTTGAGAGGGATTGAGCACCAAATAGACTTTGTGCCTGGGTCTCAACTTCCTAATAGGCCTGCCTATAGGAGCAATCCTGAAGAGACCAAAGAATTACAACGGCAAGTTGAAGAATTGCTTGTAAAGGGATTTGTTCGAGAGAGTATGAGCCCATGCTCTGTTCCAGTCCTATTGGTCCCCAAAAAGGATGGAACATGGAGGATGTGTGTAGATTGTCGAGCCATCAACAAGATAACGGTAAAGTATCGCCATCCTATTCCTCGTCTTGATGACATGTTGGACCAACTGTATGGTTCCAAAATCTTTTCTAAAATTGATCTAAAGAGTGGTTACCATCAGATTCGTATGAATCCTGGAGATGAATGGAAAACTGCTTTTAAGACCAAATATGGACTTTATGAGTGGTTAGTTATGCCCTTTGGCTTGACTAATGCACCAAGCACTTTTATGAGACTAATGAATCATGTTTTTAAAGATTTCCATGGAAAATTTGTTGTGGTGTATTTTGATGACATCTTGATCTTTTCTCAAAATCTGGATGAACACCTAGAGCACTTAAAACAAGTTTTTGAAGTTCTTAGAAATCAACGCTTATTTGCTAATCTCAAAAAGTGTACTTTCTGTGTGGATCGTGTGGTTTTCTTAGGTTTTGTAGTCAGTTCTAAGGGAGTTGAAGTAGATGATGAGAAAATCAAAGCAATAAAAGAATGGCCTAAACCTAATAGTGTAACTGAAGTTAGGAGTTTTCATGGACTTGCTAGTTTTTATAGGAGGTTTGTGCGAGACTTTAGCACCATTGCTGCTCCTTTAACTGAAGTTATTAAAAAAGATAAGGTTTTTACATGGGGAAAGGAACAAGATGATGCATTTAACTTGCTGAAGGATAAATTGTGTTCTGCTCCTCTTTTGCAATTGCCTGATTTTTCTAAGTCTTTCGAAATTGAGTGTGATGCCTCTGGTAAGGGCATAGGTGCAGTTTTGATGCAAGACTCCAAGCCAATTGCCTACTTTAGTGAAAAGCTAAGTGGAGCAACATTGAACTACTCAACTTATGATAAGGAGCTATATGCCTTGGTGAGGGCGTTAGCTACATGGCAGCACTACTTGTGGCCTCGAGAATTTGTGGTCAAGACTGATCATGAGTCATTAAAATACTTGAAGAGCCAAGGTAAACTTAGTCGTAGGCATGCTAAATGGGTAGAGTTTATTGAAACTTTTCCTTATGTAATTGCTTACAAACAAGGAAAGGAGAATGTGGTTGCTGATGCACTCTCAAGAAGGTATGTTTTGATCTCTACTCTTACTTCAAAGTTATTGGGTTTTGACCAAATCAAGTTCCTCTATGCTAATGATTCTGATTTTGGTGAGATTTTTGCTGAATGTAAGTTAGGTCCTTTTGAGAAATTTAATCTTCAAGATGAATTTCTATTCAAGGAAAATAAATTATGTGTTCCTAACTGCTCGTTGCGTGAACTATTTGTTAGGGAAGCACATTGTGGAGGGCTAATGGGACATTTTGGTGTACCCAAAACACTGGAAATACTTTCTGAACATTTTTATTGGCCTAGCATGAGAAAGGATGTTGAAAAAGTGTGTTCTTATTGTCTTGAATGTAAACAGGCTAAGTCTAGAACATTGCCGCATGGTCTTTATACTCCTTTACCTGTTTCTAATTCCCCTTGGATTGATATTTCTATGGATTTCATATTGGGGCTGCCAAGGACTAAGTATGGTAAGGATAGTATATTTGTGGTAGTAGATAGATTTTCTAAAATGGCTCGTTTTATCCCATGTAAAAAGACTAATGATGCATCTCATGTGGCTGACTTGTTTGTAAAGGAAGTGGTTAAATTGCATGGAATACCTAGAACTATTGTTAGTGATAGGGATGCCAAGTTCTTAAGTCACTTTTGGAGAATTCTTTGGGGAAAGTTGGGAACTAAATTGCTATTTTCTACATCTTGTCACCCACAAACGGATGGGCAAACGGAAGTGGTTAATAGAACTTTAGGGAACATGTTGAGGGCTATTTTGAAAGGAAAGTTGACTTCTTGGGAAGATTACTTACCTATTGTAGAATTTGCTTATAATAGGACCTTCCATTCTTCTACTGGTAAGACTCCTTTTGAAGTTGTATATGGATTCAACCCCCTTACCCCCCTTGATTTATTGCCTTTGCCTACTAATGATTTTGCTAATCTTGATGGTAAGAAGAAGGCTGATATGATGAAGAAAATTCATGAACAAACAAGGCTTGCAATTGAAAAGAAGAACAAGGAAGTTGCATTGCGAAGGAATAAGGGCAGAAAATATGTTGTTTTTAAACCTGGTGACTTGGTTTGGGTGCATATGCGAAAGGAAAGATTTCCTTCCAAAAGAAAGACCAAACTAGATCCTAGAGGAAGTGGGCCATACAAAGTCCTTGAAAGGATTGGAGACAATGCTTATAAACTTGATCTTCCTGGTGAGTTCCAAGTTAGTGCTACTTTTAATGTTTCTGATCTTTCCCATTTTGATGCAGATTTGAATTCGAGGACGAATTCTCTTCAAGAAGAGGGGAATGATAGCATCCAAGGAAGCTCTACTCCATTGAAGGACAAGGATGACGCTTTAGAAACTCCAAGGAGGCCCATAACAAGATCTCAAACCAAGGAGTTCAATGATAAGCTCAATGGGCTTCAATCGCTGATCCAAAGGTTTCTTATTGGGGAAGAAGAGCTCAAGCCCAAGGGAGAGGAATTGTCCAAATGCTACAATTATTTGGTGGCCCAAATTCAAGCCCAAGATGAGGAATTTTAAGGTCCAATTTCGTGCAAAAAAGGTCAAGAAGAGTCCAAGAATCAGCCACAACAAGAGTTGCTTTCTGCCCAAGTTTTGAGAGAAGACTAGTCAAACTTTCCAAGATTGTCAAGATTCTTTTCCTAGTTGGGATTTACCTTATTTATTTATTTATATATAGGTTATTAATATTTTCCTTAGTCTATTTATGGTCTCTTAAGTACCATTTAATGCTTTCCTAGAAGTACTAAATTTGTTCCTAGTTAGGTTACTTTATTTCCTTTCTAGAGTAGGATTCCTTGTAATTGTTTTTTTAGGGTTTGGCTTCTTGGACGTTTTTCCCTTCTCCTATATATAGGAGTCCTTTTCATTCATTAAAGACAATTTAGATTGATATTATTAATATTTGAGAGAGTTCTTTGAACCTTTGTGACTTGTTCTTTGAGAATTTATCTTTAAACCTTTACTAGTTTCATAGTTTAAGGTATAAAGTAATTTCTTCTTGTGATATCTTTGGTTTCTTTTTGGTATTCTTTAGAAGGTGATTAGTTTCTACATACTAATTATTGTCTTTAGTTACTCATAAAGCGGTCAAGATCCGAATCTATCGTTTTGATTCGTTTTCTCAAGTAAAGGCGTTAGATTTCTTCCATAAATCTATACGTTGTTACTTGGATCTTTTCAAGGCCTTAGAACATCTAATCCTTGGAAATTCGTGGATCTTTCCTTCGAATTTCCCATATCTTTAGTTAGTCTTTTTGTTTCTTTTCTTTGTGCTTCCGCATTCTAATATTCAATTCTCTATTTGTGATCTCCCTTAACCTTGTTGTTATCATACATGATGTCTTAAAACCATCTAATACTTTAGAGTACAAAATTCGGGACTATTTCCATACACAACTAAACAATACTAAAAGACATAAAAAAAAAGGGGACATGTAGGGTATTGTCCTCGAATCTATGAGGACTCACCACGTCTTCATCTTCAACACTTAGAAACCTATCAAGTAGCCATGACATGTCACCATCTCCAAATCCCTACACTTTAGTCCAAAAAGGTTAAGAAAGGGGTTAGCACAATTAAGTACTAAGTATGGAGACCATGCAAGAAAATATGCACAACGGACATTTACAAGAAATGTATGCTTTCATATCATTTTGATAAAACCTTCACTTCACAAGTATAAGAGACATAATACAAGTCAACATTAACATATAAGACCATAGCCAACCATACATATACTCAACATATGTCCATATACAATCCATGCTTAACTTTAAAAGAACACATGTCATTTCATTACCATAGGACCTCTACCTAATATAACCTTAAGACACACTTGAGTGAGACAAGAAGTGACCGCCCATACAACCTCTTCAAGCACACTTAAGTGTTCCTCAAGATTACCTTAGATAAGGACATTTCCTTTACAACATAACATCAATAGACCAACATTCTTTAAGAAACCATTTTGGAGACATTCAAGAACATAAGGGGACTTTCACATAATAGTCGTTAGACTTAGGGAACTCACTTTAGTATCTTCAAAGCCTACTCGTGCCATGTGTAGATAGCATCCCATACTACTACCTACACGTTGTAGAACCTATCCAATAACTAGAGTGCACATCCCACATGATGGGAATAGGCATAACCGACATAGACCATACTAGCTAGGTATGGAATCCGGAGTCTATCCTACTCCGTGGAGGTTGTTCTACTTGCCAAAGGGAGAACTAGTAAGCAACCCATGTAGGCACATGGTTTAGGGGATGTCCAAGGAAGTTCATTGTGCCTAATCTCATACTCAACTAGGCCACCTTCCTAACCACATCCACTCGGTGCTAGCCTTGTTTCCCATAGAGTATTCAATCACATATGTACTTAGAGAAGGTTCCTTTTCTAGTTTAACCAACTCATAGTACCTCTTCCCAAGAAAGGCCCCATTTCTTAGTCATGGCCAATCAAGGTTCATAAGGATAGCTCATTTGACTTTCTTAGATAAGGATTATCATGCCGTTCCGGCTCCATCCATCTCTAAGTCTATCATCTCACTCAAGAAGGGAACTTCGCCCTAAGGCCCATCCTTCAAGGTTTATACATTTACATAGGAAAGCTAGACTTATGAAAGGGCACCATCTCTTAGTTCTGCCGATTCAAGTCTTGGCCTAGAATTCCTCTTTTAGCATTTATAGAAAGGGCACAATTTCTTAGTTCTGCCCATTTCACACATTCATGCATTCAAGACTTTAAGTAACAAGGAGGGACACTTTAGTCTACCAACCAAGTCACAACATTTTCATTTAAGGATACTTCATAATCCAACATCATTTCATATATACATCATGAGAAATCATACTTTAACTCACAATGCTATCCACTTTACATAGGATCATCACAAGATCACATAAAACTCATTCACATCATACCTTCACATATAGCTTCACATAAAACTCATTCACATCATACCTTCACATATAGCTTCACATAAAACTTTACATATAGCTTAATATAGGACTTTACATATAGCCTCATATGTGTATAATAATACAACAATATAATAACATTCACATAATGCCCTTCATGGCCTCAATTCACAATAATACAACAAATAACCACCTCCACCAAAGGTGGATCAAACCAACCAATAACAATTATATTAATACTAAGAGATCAAGCCATCTTACCACCCTTTTTAAAGGCCATAAGCTACAATACTCAATTCCATGCCAATTATACAATATTTATCAAGTTTGATCAACTTACCCTCTTTCCATGGCTATCTTCATCATCCTCATATTCCAACAATTAACAATACAATAACAATGATAATAACAACATTCAACTATACAAGCTAAGCTAAGCATAAGCCAATAATCAACATGAAGACCAATTCACAATTTTGTCCATTCAAGGCTAACATCCCACATCCTTCAATTCACTAACAATTCCACATAGTTAAATACATATATGAACAGTCCACAACAATCTACACAATAATCGTCCATCAATTACACAAAATCAATACACCCACTTTAGGCCAAATTTAGAGAATTTGAGAAGACATGGGTTCATGGGGATTTCTTTCTAAAAACCATTAATAATCATTAATAACCATATTAATCATCATTTAAAACCTTTTTATGCAAGAACCCATGCTAGAATCGAAATAGGTTTTTGTGTGTATTTGAAAAACCTTGAAAACCTTTTGATTGGGTTCCTTGAAAGAAAGAATAATCAAGGATAAGGATCCCCATACCTCTAAGTTGAAAACCCACAAAAATTGAAGAAGAAGCACTCGAAATCTTCAACCCTAGCTCCAACTCCTCTTCTTCCTTGAATTAGAGAGAAATATTTGAGAGAGGGAATGATTTGGAAATTCTAAGAAGAGAATGAAGTTATAACCCTCATTTAAATGGTCTAATATACCTAAAATAATAAAAACAACTAAATAAAATAAATGCCCAAACTACCCCTCACTTAGTTGGACCCACAAAGTCTTGACTTAAAAATGTTCACTAAACCCGTCTAAACTCGTCCTTTTGGACAGTGCTTCACTATTTCGGGCATAACTTTTTACTCCAAAGTCGGAATTGGGCAAACTCAGTGGCGTTGGAAAGAGGACTCAAAGACCTTTCATAGGATAGGTAAAGGTCCACCTAATTCATTTTGAGCTAAAAGTTATGACCATTTAAAGTTGACCCTTACAACTCACTAGTTCAAATGATTAGTTTCCGGACGTCACGGTCATTTCTCATCATTTCATCAAGTTCTCAACTCCAAACTCACATGTGAGGCTCTAGTTTCACTAGTTCATTTTTAGGGTCGTTACAGGGGCATCAACCCATCCACGGTCTGTGGATGGGGTGCCGTCGTTTGGCACCTGCAAGTCTGGTTTGGTTCGGCCTAGGTGGGGTGGATTGGTTCTAATAAGTGTATGGACGGTTATTTTAAATTTATTTAGGTATTTTGAGAGTATTAAAAGTTATTAAGCCTATTATAAAATTTATTATTACAAAACCCCAAATTCAAACTACCATTCCCCTCCAAAAGATCTCTCTGTAGAACCTCCATACTACTGTAGACTCTAAGCTCCCAAGGTAAATTTCTTCAAGGTTTTCAAAGGATTTTTCAAGGGGATTTCGTGGGAAGCAATAGCAAGGTATGGTTGTCTTTATCCTTGTCTAATTTTCCATTCAAGGAGCCAATTCAAATGTGATTTCAAATCATGAAAATCTAGGTTTTCACTCAATCTCATGGCTTCTTTCATCAAACGATTTTAAAGGTTAACTAATGTCAAATTATGATTATATTGATATTTAATTGATGATTTTACTCTATGAACCCATGATTTTTCTTAATTTCTAAATTGTGCCCTATGAAGTGGGTTTGTTGATTATGAATGAATGTTGATGAATTATGCCTAAATTGATTTAGATTATTGAATTGTATCATCATCTATGCCTAATTATTTTGAATTGTCTATGAATTGAGGATTTGTGATCATAGCCTTGGAAGGGTAAGTTTGACCTAATCTCATGTTAAAGTAGAATTGTGCTAGAATTGTTGATCCACTTGAAATGTGGAGGTGTTTACGTATTATCAACATTGTCATCATGGCCTTGAAGACATAGTGTGGGTAATTGAAGTATTATCTTTTTTTTTTTTTGGTTTAACTGGCATTTATATTTCATTCATACCAAAACATATAAGTTAGTTCAGACAGCCTGGACAAGCTGCTCTATTTACAATCATATCACTACAACTAAGAAAAATTAAAATAACTAATCAGGATAGTTAGAAATCTCTTGTAGTCTCCTTCTCCAACATTGTTTCTGCCTAGTACGTGTAGATGGATCACCATGTCTTTAATCAACAATTCTGGCTGGAATGTTTTCCTTTGAAATTGAGCATTGTTTCTAGCTTGCCACAACTTATATATCACCATTGCAAAAGCATAACTTGTTATCTCTGCTGTTCCACCTTTTTTCTTAGCTATTTGGCTCATCCAATGCATTTCATCTTCCCATCTCATGGGTTGTCTGTTATTCCCCAACCATTGTAGTACCCGCCTCCAAATGTTTGTGGTAATTCGACATTCGAAGAATAACTGTGCAAATGTTTCCATGTGCAATCCACAGAAAGCACATTCCCGTGTCACATTGATTCCAAACTTTAATAGTCTTTCAGCTGTTGAATGTCTCTATTTTATGGCCAACCATAGGATAAATCTATGCCTGGGGTGTATCCTTGGATGCATTGTTAGAGATTTCCAGGCAACTTTAGGATGGTCCGGAAGCAGGGAAATATACATCTTGCGTATTGAGAACTTTGCCCCTAGTTGTATACCCTGCATCTGCTGTGATATTGTCCCATGACTATGACTTCTAATCCTCAGCTGCTCCTTTGCCTCCAGCACTTTTCTAACCACCCAAGATGCATTCCTGGGGATCCTTACTAGATACATGTCTCCAGTTTTTATGTAGTAGCTATGAACCCACTGCACCCATACACAATCTTTCTTTCTATCTATGGCCCATAGAAGTTTAAGAATAGTTGCTTTGTTGCAAGTGCATAGGTTCATTACATTAAGTCCTCATGCTGCTCCTAGTAGGCAGATGTTTGCCCAAGACACTAGAGCTTTCTTTAATACTGTTACGTCACCAGTCCATAGAAAAGTTCTACATAGTTGTTTAATTGTCTTGATTACCTTCTTGGGTAAAAGAAAAAATCTGAGCCCAATAAGCATGTACTCCAAAAAGGACTGCTTTGATTAATTGTAATCTCCCTGCATATGACAATAGTTTGGCAGACCAACAAGTTATTTTAACAGTTATGTTCTCACTTAAAGGGAGGTATGCATTAACTCCAAGTTTTTGAGATGCTAGAGGCACTCCTAGGTATCTGAATGGCAAAGTCCCCTCAATGAATCCCAATGCTTCAATTATGCTTTGCTTTGTATGATCAGTCACCCCAACAATGTATATGGAACTCTTCTCTGTATTTTCTTATAGGCCTGATGCCTCAGAAGAATTCCTAAAGGCAGCATACATCAATTTGACTGATATTAAGTCAGCTCTGCAATACATCAATAAGTCATCAGCAAAGCAAATGTGAATGTTGTTCAGTCTTTCACACTTAGGATGATAATTAAAGTCCACATTTGTTGCCATTTGCTTGAGTTCCCTTCCAAGATACTCCATAGGCAATACAAAGAGATAGGGGGACATGGGATCCCCCTATCTAAGGCCCCTTTGTGCTGGAAAAGGTTTAGTTAGCCCACCATTCAAAAGCAAAGAATATGATACTGTAGATATACATTTCATGATCCATTGCACAAACTTTGCTGGAAACCCCATATCACTCATCAACCTCTCCAAGAAACCCCAATCCAAAGTGTCATATGCCTTCCTTAGGTCCACCTTTAACACACATCTAGGTGAAATCCATTTTCTATTATAGCTCTAGAATATTTCATGAGTGACCATGATATTATCAACTATACTCTTACCCTCCACAAATGCTGATTGGGCTTTATCAAAAAGACAAGAAATCACTAGTTTCAGTCTTTTAGTTAAAACCTTAACTATGATTTTATATAAAGTGGTGCAGCAAGCAATAGGTCTATAACCACTAACCTTTGTTGGCGCTTTGACTTTAGGAATTAAAATTACTGCTGTAACATTAATAGCATGATTGATCCTACCAGTTTGAAAAAAATGTAGTACAACTGCTATAACATCCTTTCCAATCACTTTCCAGTTCTTTGTAAAGAACTCAATGGGAAAACCATCCACTCCTGGAGCCTTGTCCTTGGACATTCTCTATATGGCCTCCGCTATCTCCTCATTTGTTACCTCATTTATGAGCTCTCTTTGCTGCATGATAGTTAGGCGTGGACCACCTCTAACCACTCCAGTATTTAAACATTTTAATTCAGATGCTTTGTCCCCATCAACCCTTTGAAAACATAAATAAACTCTTCTTCAATTTGTAAAGGTTCTGTCAGCTTTAGACCAGTTTTAGTACAAATGGAGGTAATAGTGTAATGACTAGACCTTATCTTCCACTGGGCATGGAAATATTTGGAGTTGGAGTCCCCAAGTTCAATCCAATTAGCCCTAGCTTTTTGTCTAAGTGCAGCCTCTTCAATATTACTCCATTTCTCCAACTCTATGATTGTCTGTTTCTCCTGATCAATAAGTTCCTAATCCAATTTACTAATCAGAATTTTGCCTTGGATTATCTCCAGTTTTTCCCTTAGTACCTGCAACTTTTGCTTATATGAAGCCATATAGTTGTTTATGTCCTTGCTTTGATGTTTTACATTCTTGAGTTTCCCCCACACTTGGTTCATATTATTATTCTCCACACTATCACCCCAAGCATTTCTCAGTTTTTCAGCAAAATCAGGATGCTCCATCATGTTATTGAAAAACCTAAATGGCCTTGGATGAGTGTTGTTATACTGCTTACATTTGATCAGGATGGGAGAATGGTCAGTTACTGAAGGATTCAAATATTCTACCTCTATATGTCCAAACTGTTGTAGCCAAACCATATTCCCAAAGGCCCAATCAATCTTACTGTAGTCTCTCTTATTTCCTCCCTGTTTGTTGCACCAAGTAAAATGCCATCCCACTCCCTTTATTGGTGTTAGCTGCAAATGATCTACAACATTTTGGAATCCCTGCACCTCTTGTTGAGTGACAAGAGATCCCATTCTATCATCACAACTCAACACACTATTAAAGTCCCCACTTATAATCCAAGGAAGTTGGTTCTGCAAAGTTAATTGCATAAGATATGTGTCACGACCCGAGAGTACCCCCTAGTCGTAACATGGCGTATTCGACCCCGAAGGGGTCTTATACGAGCCACATAGTCATTCATTGCATTCAATAATGAAAATAGTGCGGAATAAAAAAAAACTTATTTACATCCACACATTTAAACTTCATTAAAACAACTTTAAAAACACACAGCGGAAGTCTAAGTCTCACATGGCCATCTTAGACACAGTCACAAAACATAAGTAGGGACACGGCCCTTTACAATCAAAAGAAGTCTATTAAGTCTATTACATGAACAAAAGAACTTAAAAGTCTTATCCTCGAATCCATGAGGACATACCAAGTCTTGGAGGAAAGCAATCCAACACTTCAAACTAGCTAGAAGGGATCACTTGCCGGAACCTACACTTATAGTAAAAATATGAAGAATATGGGTTAGTACACAAAATGTACTAAGTATGATGACCATGCAAAACATGCTTTAAAAGGGACATTTTGGTTAGAAACCATGCATTATGTCACCTTTTGAAGTACCATGAATAGTTGCATAAAAGACATACAATACAAGCATAAACATCAAGTAAGTCATAATATTACCTTTAAACAATTTCAACATGAAAACCTTTACCTTGGACCTTCACCTCAAGAAACCCTTATGCTATACCTCGTGCAATGTATGGATGGCGTCCCATACCACCATCCATACTAAGGCACCACATTAAGGTAACTTATCATTCCTTTCTTTCACCTTTGCACCATATTCATACATAAGAGGTATATCATTAATTAAGACATGACAAGGGAAAATAACTCGTAATATAACCCAAGTATAGCATGCATCTCATATTAAGCATTTGAGAGCCAAGATTCTTTAATAACCTCATTTAGGCCACAATTGTGTCACATACATTAGGATTTAGAGAAACTCACTATGACCCTCTCCAAGCCTACTCGTGCAATGTATAGGTAGCATCCCATACTACTACCTACACTTTGTAGAACCTATCAAGAAACCATAATGAAATCTCGCATGATGGGAAGTAAGCGTTTAACCGACATAGACCATGAGAGCTTGTCATGGAATCCGGTGTCATAAGTCCCCACACCGTAAAGAGGTGGTCTACTTGCCTAAGGAAGACCGGTATATAGCTTAATGGATCCACTAGCTACCTATGCGGGCACATAGTTTATGGGATAAGGTAGACGATCATTGAAACTCATGCCTAACCATTGGGGGAGTTTCCATCTAACCAAATCCACTCGGTGCTTCGCCTACACTCCCATAGAATAGTTCGTTACCTTGACATTATCACATATGAGAGGTGCCATTGGCCTACCAACTCCAATTACATTCATTAACACGTGAAAGGGTGCTTTAAGCCTACCGTTTCAAGGTTCATTTAGGAAAGCTCATTAACTCCTCTTGAAAGGGTGCCATGGGCCTACCGGTTCAAGTCTCATCATTAACCTTCATGGAAAGGTGCCATAGGCCTACCGACTCCAAGGTTCATTACTATCATTAATGGAAGGGTGCGATAAGCCTACCGATTCCAAGGTTCATTATTATCATGAGTGGAAGGGTGCTACTAGCCTACCGATCCGAGGATTCAACAACCAATAATATAATCATTTAAACAAGAAAATGATGCACAAGCTCTACCAATTCGAGATATGCAATAAATTGGAGAATCCTTCATATTCTATCATCAACATTCATGAGTGTCAAATTGAGAAAAATCCTTTCAATAATAACACATTTACGTTCATAACATGATCACATTAGCTCCATTAAATTCTCATTCATATAATGTCATGATAACACTCCAATTTCTCATACTATGCCTTTAAGGCCCTAAGCCTCACATACCAATACACCAACAATACACCATAAAATAAGCATGGGTAATGACATACTTCAACAATCTAAAGACCTTTAAACAAGTTTGATTCATATACATTCATTATCTAGCAACCCACTTCATAAAGGCATAAACTAGGAATAAAGAGAAATCATGGGTTCATGGAGTATTTTCATCTTAAATCGTCAATACAACAACAATATAACCATAAAGTGCCATTAGAAACCTTTTAAAACCATTTGGTGGAAGAACCCATAAGATTGAGTGAAAACCTAGATTTTTCATACTTTGAAATAACTTTGGATTTGGCTCCTTGAATGGAAATTTAGACAAGGATCAAGACCACCATACCTTGCTATGATCTCACACGAAATTTGATGAAGAAAGCTTTGAATCCAAAGCCCTAGCTCCCACTTCTTCTTCTTCTTAATGGAGGATGGTAGAGAGGGAAATGTTTTAGGGATGAGAATTGAACTAATGGTATCTAGGAAATAATATATGTTCTTTGGAAGAATGGTCCAACACTTAGAGAAAAAAATGAGGCGGGTGAACAGTAACCACGCCTACTGGAAATTGCCTTTTCCTGCCGAACAGATTTTACGAAAATGGGCATAACTTCTTCGTCCGAACTCCGAATGAGATGAAATGAAGTGCGTTAGGTAGCTAACTCAAAGGGATTTCCATGGATATATTATTGGCCACCCAAATAATTGTGTGCTAGGAGATATGACCCTCCAAAGTAGACCCTCGAAAAAGGCTTCACTTGGAAATTTCGGATTTTGATACGGTTGCTCTAAAATTTGGGTTAGACCCATTTCCCACTCAATTTGACCCCCTAAACAAGAATATGAAGTCGGATTTTCGAAAAATGAAACGGATCTTTTTATATACAGCTAAACAAGTTTCCGGTAACTTCCGAAGCACATTTTTAAGAACTTTTTGGGTCAAATTCAAATATAATCATTTCATTAAGTTCTTGACTCCAAACTCACATGTGAGGCTCTAGTTTCACTCTATCATTTTCCGGGTCGTTACAATATGCCATAACATTTCTTTCTTCTGCACTTCATTCCTAGAATACACAACAGTATAATATAATCTCAGTTGGAGTCCTGGTTCTTCAACTAGGCAATGAAAGAATTGCTCATGTATATCAAGTGTTTGTACCTTAAATGTTGATTTCCACATAAGCCATATTCTTCCATTTGCATCATCCTTGTAATTATTTACACTAGACCAACCAAATGCTACTCTGTAAATAATATGTGCAGCTCTCTTTACCTTAACCCTTGTTTCCAGGCAACCCATTATATCTATTCTATGTTTATTCAGAAAGAGTTTCATCTATTTGTGGCCTTGATTAAGGCCCCTTATATTCCAAGTAGTGAGTATCATGTTGGAAGGAATGGCATATAGTTGCCAGCACTCTTCCAGTTACCCTGCATTGTTACCTCTTCAATCATTGTGTCATTTGCTAACTCTTCAACAAGTTGCTTACCCTCTCTCTGGCCAGGATCCATCACAGGTTGATCTATAGGAATCTGGTGTACCTCTTGTATAACCGCACTTGCATCTTGAGGTATGACAGGCATCCATTTGGCCACCAATTTCCTATTAACATCCTTCATCTTCCCCTTCCAATGGTCAACTTTTACTCCCCCTCCCATGTCCTTCTCCTTGGAGGAATATTTGTACCAGCAGTCATTCTCATTATGTCCAAGTCTAATGCATTGATTACAAAAATTGGGTTTCCATTCATACTCAATATTTTGATCCCATGGACCAGTAGGTGTTTCCACTACTATGACATCAGGCAAGCTCTTAGCCAAGTCCACCTCAATCAATACCCTGGCATAGGATATTTTTTCAGCATTTGCAGTGATTCCATCAGTGTATAATGGTATCCCAATTACACTAGCAAGTTTACTCAAGGCTCTAATAGACCAGTACCCCACAGGTAAGCTGGGAAAGCTCACCCAAATTGGAATTTGATTATACATTTTAGCATTCAATTCAAAGTCCAGCTCCCAATTTCGTAGAATCATTGGTTTACTACCATAGAAATACGGCCCTGTTTGCATCACTTTTTCTCTATCAATGGTGTTTTGGAACTTAAAAACATAGTATCCATCATCATGGTACATAATCTTAGGTAGTGCAACAAAACCCCATACCTTCCTGATAAATTTTGTCATATGTTCTTCAGAAGGGTTTCCCCCAATAACATACCCTATTAGTGCATTCTCCCACTCCTTAACCTGGAATCGGATATCCTCCTCCTCAATCTGAACTGTAAGTTTACCCTCCTTAATCACAGGGGGGGTGAAGTTCAGGGTCTTACCATTACCGCAATTTCCTTTCACCTGTGCTAGAGCATTAGGAGTAGGTTGTGAAGACATGCCTGCATTAGAAAATTGCAATCGTCTCTTCGACGTGTCCTTTCCGACTGCATCTCCCAGTTGAATTTCATCTTCTAAGCTGCTAGTATCATTCTCCTTCATTGTCGCCTGGTACTTCAAAGGTAGAAACTCCCCAAAAGTTAGGGGTGACAGCTTATGAGTTGCTCCAGTAGCTGGTATGACGGTTTTGGGAGTGTGCTTAGGTGGTGATTGTCACCGGTGGGCCATCGGTGAAGTATTCTTAGCTCACAATCGCTACCTTGCTATTGTGCTCTGAGAGATTCCGCTAAACATGCGCTAATTACCTCCTTATGTAATTGAAGTATTATCATGATGTTGCATATATGAATGTCATGTAAAGCATGTGTGTGATCTATAGGAATTAAAGATGATCATGTTTAAAAGCTAATAGTGTTCGGATTGAATGTTATCCTCTCTATTAACACTTGTGAATGATGATGATTATGTGAAAGGTTATACTCACATATACGCACACTTCAATGAATGAATGAATGAATGAAGTTCAATGATAATGTTATTGATGAAGTACTATTTGAAAGGATATTCTCATATTGTACTCCAAAGAATGGAAATGACTTGTTGTGAAAGTACTTTCTCACAATAAGGGGGTTCTTAGGTGAAAGGCTATTGTCATCTTTGAATCTAGGAGATTTCCAATGAATGAATAAATGTTGGGTTTGGGATGGATTCTCATTCGGGAGTTTAGGCGTGATATCTAGTAGCAATCATTTATCCCATAATTTAATTAATGTAATAAACGTAATGTACTCTGTGGGGAATAATGCTAAGCACCGAGTGAATATGGGTTGAGATGGGTGCTCATCCGGGAGTTGAGGAGGGGTAATTAGTAGTAATCTCTTAAGATGGATGCTCATCCGTGAGTTGAGGCGGGGTATCTAGTATCAATCTCCCTATCCCTTAAATTATGTGCCCACATAGGTCTAGCTAGTGGATCCAATTAAGCTAAAAAACAATGGTCCTACCTTAGGCAAGTAGGAATCCCTTATCCGGTGAGGGTGACATCGGGATTCCATGTCAAGCTCTCATGGTCTATGTCGGTTAAGGCTTAACCCCACAATAATGATAATGAACTATGGCCTCTTAAGGATGTACTACTTAGTTTGGGTGGTGGTATAGGACGCCATCTATACAATGCACAAGTAGGCAGTTGAGGGAGGTCATGGTGTGTTCCTTATAATGTTAATGAATGAATGGACTTTTATGATCTTGATAATGAAGAATGTTGATCTTGTGTCTAATGAATGAAAGTGTTCTTAATGAGGTTAATGAAGGGTGACTTGAATGCTTATATGTGTAATGAAAGAATGCATGCTATGTTTGGATTGTATATATGAGTACTTCCTTGTTATAACTTGTTGAGTATGAATGTCCCTAGGCTATGGTGACTTCAAAGGAGCACTTAGTGTGAGTAGTAGTATGGGATGCTACTTGCACATTGCACAAGTGTGACTTAGAATTATCTTAGGTGATGGTCCTTATGTTATGATCATGTCTTATATAATGTTTATGTCTTGATGAATGTATATTGTTGTAGGTGGAAAGGTTGAATGGCAAGTTCATTTTTGGTGACCTTATTGTGGTGCCTTGGTGTGGATAGTGGTATGGGACGCTATCCATACATTGTACAAGGTATAGCCTATGGGTTACTTTTAGTGAAGGGTTTTGTAAAGGTAATGGGTTATATATGTTGACCATGTCTCTATTGTGATAAATGACTTGTATGTTGGTTATGATTGATTATTATGACTCTTATACTTGTGTTTCATGAAGTTTTACCAAAATAGCATAAAAGCATGTCTTTCAAACAAATGTCCTTTTAAGCATGTTTTTTCATGGTCATCATACTTAGTACTTTATGTGCTAACCCAATTCTTCTTCTATGTTTTTACTACAAGTATAGGTTGCGGTAATTGAGTATCTCTCTCTAGTTGAAGCTTGGACTAGACTTCTTCCAAGACATCTTTTGGGTATGTCGTCATAGACCGAGGACAATGACTTTTCATGTTTTCTAGTTTTTTTATGTTTTGAGACTATTGTCAAGACTTTGATTGTAAAGGGCCATGACCCTATCTTGTATAAAGTTTTGTCTAAGATGGCCATGTGAGACTTAAGTATTGCGTTGCTTTATAAATGAGTTTTCGATTGTTGGTTTTATTATGAAATTTTTTAATTCCGCACTATTTTTATTACATATGCGATGAATGAATGCTATGAGGCTTGTATAAGACCCCTTCGGGGTCGAGTATGCCATGTTACGACTAGGGGTGCTCTCGGATCGTGACAAACATGGTATCAAAGCATAAGGTGTTGGGAATGGTTTTTAGGGTTGATGTCTCATAAGCCACGTCTAGTAGAGTCTTGTTCATCAGTGTGAGTTGTGACACATCTTTGAGAGAGAGGCTATAGGAGGATAGAAAGTTACATTTCTTTCATATTCTTGAACTCGTGCCTTAGAGTGTAGTTCTATAAGTGTTCGTTTCCTAATCCTTCTCTTGTGTTATAGGAATATGAATACAAGAAGGGCTAATGCAAGGAGGGCACAAGAGTTGAACGTGAATGAGGAGGTTCCCCTCTAAGTTCCTCAAGAGCCTCAAGCTTTAAATGATGAAGGGGTCATGTCTAATGTGGAGATAAGGGTTGCCTTCCAAACTTTGACCCAACTCATGATGGTTCAAACCCAAGCCGTCCCCACTAAAGCTCAAGCCTTAACGGCCCAAGCTAACCGAGAAGTTGGACCACAAGTAAACCCCAATGAAAGTACACGCGCTTCAAGAATTAGGGATTTCACAAGTTTGAAAATCCCTACTTTCCATGGCTCTAAAGTGGATGAAGACCCTCAAGACTTTATAGATGAAGTGTTCAAAGTGGTGGATACCATGGGAGTAAAAGGAGGAACTAGGCGCCTACCAATTGAAAGACGTAGCCCAAGTGTGGTTTGAGCAATGGAGCGATGAGAGACCCGTGAGCACGGGCCCAGTGGATTGGGGATCATTTAAGACCGCCTTTCTTGATAGGTTTTTGATAACAGCAAGGTTAAGGGAGATCACAAATAGAGAATTGAATATTAGAATGCGGAAGCACAAAGAAAAGAAACAAAAAGACTAACTAAAGATATGGGAAATTCGAAGGAAAGATCCACGAATTTCCAAGGATTAGATGTTCTAAGGCCTTGAAAAGATCCAAGTAACAACGTATAGATTTATGGAAGAAATCTAACGCCTTTACTTGAGAAAACGAATCAAAACGATAGATTCGGATCTTGACCGCTTTATGAGTAACTAAAGACAATAATTAGTATGTAGAAACTAATCACCTTCTAAAGAATACCAAAAAGAAACCAAAGATATCACAAGAAGAAATTACTTTATACCTTAAACTATGAAACTAGTAAAGGTTTAAAGATAAATTCTCAAAGAACAAGTCACAAAGGTTCAAAGAACTCTCTCAAATATTAATAATATCAATCTCAATTCTCTTTAATGAATGAAAAGGACTCCTATATATAGGAGAAGGGAAAAACGTCCAAGAAGCCAAACCCTAAAAAAACAATTACAAGGAATCCTACTCTAGAAAGGAAATAAAGTAACCTAACTAGGAACAAATTTAGTACTTCTAGGAAAGCATTAAATGGTACTTAAGAGACCATAAATAGACTAAGGAAAATATTAATAACCTATATATAAATAAATAAATAAGGTAAATCCCAACTAGGAAAAGAATCTTGACAATCTTGGAAAGTTTGACTAGTCTTCTCTCAAAACTTGGGCAGAAAGCAACTCTTGTTGTGGCTGATTCTTGGACTCTTCTTGACCTTTTTTGCACGAAATTGGACCTTAAAATTCCTCATCTTGGGCTTGAATTTGGGCCACCAAATAATTGTAGCATTTGGACAATTCCTCTCCCTTGGGCTTGAGCTCTTCTTCCCCAATAAGAAACCTTTGGATCAGCGATTGAAGCCCATTGAGCTTATCATTGAACTCCTTGGTTTGAGATCTTGTTATGGGCCTCCTTGGAGTTTCTAAAGCGTCATCCTTGTCCTTCAATGGAGTAGAGCTTCCTTGGATGCTATCATTCCCCTCTTCTTGAAGAGAATTCGTCCTCGAATTCAAATCTGCATCAAAATGGGAAAGATCAGAAACATTAAAAGTAGCACTAACTTGGAACTCACCAGGAAGATCAAGTTTATAAGCATTGTCTCCAATCCTTTCAAGGACTTTGTATGGCCCACTTCCTCTAGGATCTAGTTTGGTCTTTCTTTTGGAAGGAAATCTTTCCTTTCGCATATGCACCCAAACCAAGTCACCAGGTTTAAAAACAACATATTTTCTGCCCTTATTCCTTCGCAATGCAACTTCCTTGTTCTTCTTTTCAATTGCAAGCCTTGTTTGTTCATGAATTTTCTTCATCATATCAGCCTTCTTCTTACCATCAAGATTAGCAAAATCATTAGTAGGCAAAGGCAATAAATCAAGGGGGGTAAGGGGGTTGAATCCATATACAACTTCAAAAGGAGTCTTACCAGTAGAAGAATGGAAGGTCCTATTATAAGCAAATTCTACAATAGGTAAGTAATCTTCCCAAGAAGTCAACTTTCCTTTCAAAATAGCCCTCAACATGTTCCCTAAAGTTCTATTAACCACTTCCGTTTGCCCATCCGTTTGTGGGTGACAAGATGTAGAAAATAGCAATTTAGTTCCCAACTTTCCCCAAAGAATTCTCCAAAAGTGACTTAAGAACTTGGCATCCCTATCACTAACAATAGTTCTAGGTATTCCATGCAATTTAACCACTTCCTTTACAAACAAGTCAGCCACATGAGATGCATCATTAGTCTTTTTACATGGGATAAAACGAGCCATTTTAGAAAATCTATCTACTACCACAAATATACTATCCTTACCATACTTAGTCCTTGGCAGCCCCAATATGAAATCCATAGAAATATCAATCCAAGGGGAATTAGAAACAGGTAAAGGAGTATAAAGACCATGCGGCAATGTTCTAGACTTAGCCTGTTTACATTCAAGACAATAAGAACACACTTTTTCAACATCCTTTCTCATGCTAGGCCAATAAAAATGTTCAGAAAGTATTTCCAGTGTTTTGGGTACACCAAAATGTCCCATTAGCCCTCCACAATGTGCTTCCCTAACAAATAGTTCACGCAACGAGCAGTTAGGAACACATAATTTATTTTCCTTGAATAGAAATTCATCTTGAAGATTAAATTTCTCAAAAGGACCTAACTTACATTCAGCAAAAATCTCACCAAAATCAGAATCATTAGCATAGAGGAACTTGATTTGGTCAAAACCCAATAACTTTGAAGTAAGAGTAGAGATCAAAACATACCTTCTTGAGAGTGCATCAGCAACCACATTCTCCTTTCCTTGTTTGTAAGCAATTACATAAGGAAAAGTTTCAATAAACTCTACCCATTTAGCATGCCTACGACTAAGTTTACCTTGGCTCTTCAAGTATTTTAATGACTCATGATCAGTCTTGACCACAAATTCTCGAGGCCACAAGTAGTGCTGCCATGTAGCTAACGCCCTCACCAAGGCATATAGCTCCTTATCATAAGTTGAGTAGTTCAATGTTGCTCCACTTAGCTTTTCACTAAAGTAGGCAATTGGCTTGGAGTCTTGCATCAAAACTGCACCTATGCCCTTACCAGAGGCATCACACTCAATTTCGAAAGACTTAGAAAAATCAGGCAATTGCAAAAGAGGAGCAGAACACAATTTATCCTTCAGCAAGTTAAATGCATCATCTTGTTCCTTTCCCCATGTAAAAACCTTATCTTTTTTAATAACTTCAGTTAAAGGAGCAGCAATGGTGCTAAAGTCTCGCACAAACCTCCTATAAAAACTAGCAAGTCCATGAAAACTCCTAACTTCAGTTACACTATTAGGTTTAGGCCATTCTTTTATTGCTTTGATTTTCTCATCATCTACTTCAACTCCCTTAGAACTGACTACAAAACCTAAGAAAACCACACGATCCACACAGAAAGTACACTTTTTGAGATTAGCAAATAAGCGTTGATTTCTAAGAACTTCAAAAACTTGTTTTAAGTGCTCTAGGTGTTCATCCAGATTTTGAGAAAAGATCAAGATGTCATCAAAATACACCACAACAAATTTTCCATGGAAATCTTTAAAAACATGATTCATTAGTCTCATAAAAGTGCTTGGTGCATTAGTCAAGCCAAAGGGCATAACTAACCACTCATAAAGTCCATATTTGGTCTTAAAAGCAGTTTTCCATTCATCTCCAGGATTCATACGAATCTGATGGTAACCACTCTTTAGATCAATTTTAGAAAAGATTTTGGAACCATACAGTTGGTCCAACATGTCATCAAGACGAGGAATAGGATGGCGATACTTTACCGTTATCTTGTTGATGGCTCGACAATCTACACACATCCTCCATGTTCCATCCTTTTTGGGGACCAATAGGACTGGAACAGAGCATGGGCTCATACTCTCTCGAACAAATCCCTTTACAAGCAATTCTTCAACTTGCCGTTGTAATTCTTTGGTCTCTTCAGGATTGCTCCTATAGGCAGGCCTATTAGGAAGTTGAGACCCAGGCACAAAGTCTATTTGGTGCTCAATCCCTCTCAAAGGTGGCAATCCCTTTGGAGTGTCATCAGGAAAAACATCTTCAAAATTCTGCAAAAGAGAAGAAACACTATTTGGCAAAGAAGGAGTTAGTTGTTCAAAATTAATCAATACTTCTTTGTAAGTAAGTAGTATTATGGGCAGCCCCTCTCTCCTAGCATTCAAACACTCCTTGGCTTTTATAAAAAGGCTCTCATTTTTCTTTTCCTTAGCCTCTTTCCTCTCACCAAAATATTTATTTTTGTTACTCACACCCTCTTTTACCTCTTTACTTAGATCGCTGCCCTCTCTCTCTTTCTCGCGGCCATCTCTCTTTTTTTCTATTATCTCTTGGCCTTTTTCTTTTCCCTCAAGCTCACTTTTTACCTCTCCCTTTTGTTTTCCCATTGTTTCCCTCAATCGTTTTTGATCTTCAAACACTTGAGAAGGAGATAATGGTGCAAGAGTATACTTCTTACCATTATGCAGAAGACTATACCTATTCTTTCTCCCATGATGAGTAGTATCCCTATCATACTGCCAAGGTCGGCCAAGTAAAACATGACATGCTTGCATTGGGACTACATCACAAAGAATTTCATCTTCATACCTACCAACATTGAATGAAATCATGCATTGTTTGTTTACTTTTACTTCTCCACAATCATTCAACCATTGGAGCCTATATGGGGTAGAGCGCTTCATGCATGCAATTCCTAGTTTATCCACCAAGTATGAACTCACCACATTTGCACAACTTCCCCCATCAATAATCATAGAATAAGTCTTCCCTTTTATCCCACACCTAGTATGAAACAAATTCTCTCTCTGTCCTTCATCAACACTACCCAAATTGATAGTCATAATTCTCCTAACCACCCCAATTATACCATCATTAGGCAATTCCAAATCATCTTCCTCACTTACACCTTCTCCCTCTTCTTCTTCCCCCTCACTTTTTTCACTCTCATATTCTCCATTTTCTCTAAGTAGGATGTTTCTTCTACTTGGACATTCATGCATCATATGCCCCCTTCCATGACATTTGTGACATTGAATAGAACTTGAAGGTTTAGAAGATTTAGGATTAAAGGTTTTACCTCCCTCCTCAACTTTACCTTTACCTCTATCATCTTGAGGTTTGGAAGGAGCTTTCCCCTCTTGAGTTGACCATGGCTTCTTCGAGATAGTGTTTGGTCGACTTCTCCATGAGTTATTTTGCCGCTTTTTCTCAATTTGTTTTTCAACTTTTACAGACAAATCAACTAACTCATCTAAAGTTACATATTGTTGTATCTCTACTACATTAGCTATTTCTGTATTTAAACCATTTAAAAATCTAGCTATTGTAGCCTCTTCTTCCTCCATGCAGTTAGCTTGGATCATAGCCATATCCATGCTTTTGAAGTACTCATCCACTGACATGGAGCCTTGCTTCAAGTGTTGAAGGCGAGACTGTAGATCTCTTTGGAAGTATGATGGAATAAATCGCTTCCTCATTACCCTCTTCATCTCTGCCCACGTAGCAATAGGTGGTAGCTCCTCTTGCAATCTGTCTCTAGCAAGCTTTTTCCACCAAGAAGCAGCATAATCAGAAAACTCAACAACAGCAAGTTTAACTTTCTTACCCTCAGAGTAGTTATGACAATCAAAGATGGCTTCAACTCGTCTCTCCCAATCAAGGTACAAGTCTGGATCCCTTGTCCCCTTGAAAGATGGCATCTTCATCTTTATACTATTTATATTATCATCTTCTACTCTACCTCTTTGTCCCCTCCTATCTCTTCTTTCTAGATTAAATTCAACATCAAAATCATCATTATCATATTCAGGATTTACAAAAGGGATATGGGGTAAATTCCTTCTAACTTGGGGTCTAACATTATTTGGGGGTACAACATTATTCTCCCTCCTAATTGCAGCTATGATGTCATTCTGCTCGATAATCATATCCCTCATCTCTTGAAATTGAAGGGTCCATCTCTCAAATTGTTGGTGCATAGCTTGGAGGGTGAAGTCGTTCCTTCCTTTGACCTCGGCTTCTAAACGAGCCCTTTCCTCATCACCACCTGAAATAGACATCTAAAAAAAAAGAATAAATGATCAAGTATCACACTTTTAATATGGCTTTTACCCTCTTTTAAACTCACCCACACTTGCCTTTTTCCACTAAAAATAACCTTTGAACGAGAATACTTTGTAGATTTATAATTAAACCAAAACGTGTATCAAGTTCGTAGTAATAAAGTATGGAATCTTGGGGTACAAAAGAAAGTAAAGAACTATTCCTAGAACAAGTAGGATTTAGTTGAAACAAAACACGAATAAAAAGGAACTTATTTTAGAATTATAAGAACAAGAAAAAAAATCTCCTCTAATTCTTAAAGATCTAGAATTCCCTCTTCTTGCTACCTTCTTGCTTGGAAACAAATTAATACAAAACTTGGAGAGCAAGTAATAAGATTTCTTGAATAGCAAGTAATAAACTTTCTTGGGAATCAAGTAATCAAATTTCTTGGAGGACAAGTAATCAGATTTCTTAGAGAATTTTTTTTTTTTTTTTTTTTTCACGACGCTACTGTTCACGCTACAGTTTTTTTTTTTTTTTTTTTTTTTTTTTTTTTTGGCTCTAAGAAGAAATCCCAAGATTTATCAAGAACGGAATCTTGATAGAACCGCTCTGATACCACTTGATAACAGCAAGGTTAAGGGAGATCACAAATAGAGAATTGAATATTAGAATGCGGAAGCACAAAGAAAAGAAACAAAAAGACTAACTAAAGATATGGGAAATTCGAAGGAAAGATCCACGAATTTCCAAGGATTAGATGTTCTAAGGCCTTGAAAAGATCCAAGTAACAACGTATAGATTTATGGAAGAAATCTAACGCCTTTACTTGAGAAAACGAATCAAAACGATAGATTCGGATCTTGACCGCTTTATGAGTAACTAAAGACAATAATTAGTATGTAGAAACTAATCACCTTCTAAAGAATACCAAAAAGAAACCAAAGATATCACAAGAAGAAATTACTTTATACCTTAAACTATGAAACTAGTAAAGGTTTAAAGATAAATTCTCAAAGAACAAGTCACAAAGGTTCAAAGAACTCTCTCAAATATTAATAATATCAATCTCAATTCTCTTTAATGAATGAAAAGGACTCCTATATATAGGAGAAGGGAAAAACGTCCAAGAAGCCAAACCCTAAAAAAACAATTACAAGGAATCCTACTCTAGAAAGGAAATAAAGTAACCTAACTAGGAACAAATTTAGTACTTCTAGGAAAGCATTAAATGGTACTTAAGAGACCATAAATAGACTAATGAAAATATTAATAACCTATATATAAATAAATAAATAAGGTAAATCCCAACTAGGAAAAGAATCTTGACAATCTTGGAAAGTTTGACTAGTCTTCTCTCAAAACTTGGGCAGAAAGCAACTCTTGTTGTGGCTGATTCTTGGACTCTTCTTGACCTTTTTTGCACGAAATTGGACCTTAAAATTCCTCATCTTGGGCTTGAATTTGGGCCACCAAATAATTGTAGCATTTGGACAATTCCTCTCCCTTGGGCTTGAGCTCTTCTTCCCCAATAAGAAACCTTTGGATCAGCGATTGAAGCCCATTGAGCTTATCATTGAACTCCTTGGTTTGAGATCTTGTTATGGGCCTCCTTGGAGTTTCTAAAGCGTCATCCTTGTCCTTCAATGGAGTAGAGCTTCCTTGGATGCTATCAGTTTTTCCCCTTAAAGTTGAGGGAACAGAAGTTGGTGGAATTCATGCACATCCGTCAAGGGGGTATGAGTGTGAAGAAGTACTCTCTCAAGTTCACCCAACTATCCAAGTATGCTCCAACCTTGGTGGCAAATTCTAGGGCTAGGATGAATAAGTTTGTAATGGGGGTGTCCGATTTGGTTGAAGAAGAATGCCATACGGTAATGATCCATCATGATATGGATATCTCTAGGCTCATGATATATGCTCAACAAATTGAGGAGAAGAAGCTTAGAAAGATGAATTGGGAGGAAAAAAGGGATAGACCCGATGATCAAAGTCAACCAAAGTCCAAAAAGAGGTACTACAACCAAAATTCTTCTATGGTAAACAATGATAGGGTGTCTAACCCTAAACCTCAAGGAGGGAATGGAGGTGTTTCTTCATTTGAAAGGTCTATTTATGCTAAGTGTGGGAAGCAACATTTTGGAAAGTTCCTTGCTGGCATGGATGGGTGCTTTGGGTATGGGAAGAAGGGTCATAAGATGAGAGATTGCCCAACACTTTCGGCAAAGTGGAGATAGGCCAAACAAGCTTCTCTTGATGGCCCGGATCCTAATGCTCCAAGGAAGAATCATTTTTATATGTTTCAAGCTAACAAGGAGAAAGGAGCTAATCCGGATGAAGGTACCGGTAAGTTATAGTTCTTTTTTGTTGTGATGAGGTTCTTATGTTGACCTTAGTTGGGTTTACCCTTAGGTGGGGGATAGTATGTTGAGTAGTAAGGTTGTTGAGAGTGTTGATATCCTTATCTCTTTCCTTCTATTCCTATTCAAGCTTGAGACATAGAGTTCCTTGTAGCGTGTTTCATGTTTTGGAGTCTAGTGTGAATTTGAGTTTCCATGGTCTACTTATGTTTTGCATGATCTATTTGAATTCTTGTTTAAATGAGAAAATGAGTTTTCATGATTTAAGTCCCTCATAATTCAGTGCATTTTTTATATGAGTTGTCTATGTGCTTGATGAGGATGAATGGTTGAACATGCCTAAATGTGTTGTTATGAAGAAGTTGCATAATGTAATTTTATGAGAAAATTGATTAAATGTGCCTAATGATGTTGTAATGAGAATGATGTGATTTGGAGAAGGAAGTTCCTCCTATGAAATGAAGAATGCGAAGTTTTGATGCATTATGAGTTTGTAGATGTAGTTCCTACCTTCTTATTGTGTTTTGAATTCTTTGGTGTGGAATTGATGCTTCCTCCTATGTTTATTCATTTATATCGATGTTGCATGCATGATTGTGGGATTCTAGTCTTGAGTCGTTACCCCTAAAAGTGTTTAATGTGTCAATTGAGGAAAAATGTTCCTAAGTGGGGGATAATGTAACGACCCTAAAAATGAACTAGTGAAACTAGAGCTAACATGTGTGCGTTTGAGTTCGATGTAAGGTTTGATGGTGTTTGATGTTGTCCCGAGTCATGGCTGAGGAGTTTAGGGGTCAAATGTCAAGGTACAAATCTCTAAAGACCATCGTAGGGGTCCTTGAGGAGGACCCTAAGTCTAGCCCCCAAGACCCCTTGAAACAAATAAGTTGGCCAAATTGTGTTGGCCTACGGAAGGGGACCACGTCCCGTATGTCCATCCAAGCCCCGTGGATAGCCTCAGTAGTTTAGGCCCCCAAAATGTTAGTCACTAACCAGAACAAGGGCACAGGACGGGGCATCAACCCATCCAAGGTCAGTGGATAGGGGGCCGTCGTTTGGCACCTGCAAATCTGATTGGTTCAGCCTGGGTGGGGTGAATTTACCAATTCACCCCAAGTTATAATAAGAGTATGGACGGTTATTTCATGTTTATTTAGTTATTTTAAAAGTGATTAAACCTATTTTAGAATTTATTATTACAAGACACCAAATTCAAACTACCCTTCCCCTCCAGAAGATCTCTCTCTAGAACCTCCATAGAAGGTGAAGACTCCAAGCTCCAAAGGTCAATTTCTTCAAAGTTTTCAAAGGATTTTTCAAGGGGATTTCGTGGGAAGCAATAGCAAGGTATGGTGGTCTTGTCCTTGTCTAATTTTTCATTCAGGGAGCCAATTCAAATGTTATTTCTAATCATGAAAATCTAGGTTTTCACTCAATCCCATGGGTTCTTTTATCAAATGATTTTAAAGGTTAACTAATGTCAAATTATGATTATATTGATGTTTAATTGATGATTTTATTCTATGAATCCATGAATCTTCTTAATTTATAAATTGTGCCCTATGAAGTGGGTTTGTTGATTATGAATGAATGTTGATGAATTATTCCTAAATTGATTTAGATTATTGAATTATATCATCATCTATGCCTAATTGTGGTGAATTGTTGGTGAATTGAGGATTTGTGATCATAGCCTTGAAAGGGAAAGTTTGACCTAATCTCATGTTAAAGTAGAATTGTGCTAGAATTATTGATCCACTTGAAAGGTGAAGGTTTTTACTTATTATGAACATGATGATCATGGCCTTGAAGGCATAGTGTGGGTAATTGAAGTATTTTCATGATGTTGTATGTATGAATGTGATGTAAAGCATGTGTGTGATCTAAAGGAATTAAAGATGATCATGTTTAGAAGCTAATAGTGTTAGGATTGAATGCAATCTCTCTATTAACACTTGTGAATGATGATGATTATGTGAAAGGGTATAACCACATACACACAAACACTTCAATGAATGAATGAACGAATGAAGTTCAATGATAATGTTAAAGATGAAGTATTATTTGAAAGGTTATTCTCATATTGTACTCTAATGAACGATAATGACTTGTTGTGAAAGTACTTTCTCACAACTTAGGTGAAAGGCTATTCTCATCTTTGAATCTATGAGCTTTCCAATTAATGAATGAATGTTGAGTTTGGGGTCGATGCTCAATCGGTAGTTTAGGCGGGGTATCTAGTAGCAATCCGTTATCCCATAATTGAATTAATGTAATGTATGTAATGTACTCCGTGGGGAATAATGCTAAGAACCGAGTGGATATGGCTTGAGATAGGTGCTCATCCGGGAGTTGAGGAGGGGTACTTAATAGCAATCTCTTGAGATGGATGCTCATTCGTGAGTTTAGGCAGGGTATTTAGTAGTAATCTCCCTATCCCTTAAACTATGTGCCCACATAGGTCTAGCTAGTGGATCCACTTAAGTTAAAGAACAATGGTCCTACCTTAGGCAAGTAGGAATCCCTTATCCGTTGAGGGCGACGCCAAAATTTCATGTCAAGATCTGATGGTCTATGTCGGTTAAGGCTTACCCTCACAATAATGATAATGAACTATGGCTTCTTTAGGATGTACTACTTTGTTTGGGTGGTGGTTTGGGACGCCATCTATACATTGCACAAGTAGGCATTTGAGGGAGGTCATGGTGTGTTCCTTATAATGTTAATGAATGAATGGACTCTTATGATCTTGATAATGAAGAATGTTGATCTTGTGTCTAATGAATGAAGTTGTTCTTAATGAGGATAATGAATGTAACTTGAACGATTATGTGTATTGAAAGAATGCATGCTATGTTTGGATTGTATATATGAGTACTTCCTTGTTATAACTTGTTGAGTATGAATGTGCCTAGCATATGGTGACTTCAAAGGAGCACTTAGTGTGAGTAGTAGTATGGGATGCTACTTGCACATTGCACAAGTGTGACTTAGAGTTATCATAGGTGATGGTCCTTATGTGATGATCATGTCTTACATAATTTTTATGTCTTTATGAATGTATATTGTTGAAGGTGGAAAGGTTGAATCGCAGGTTCACTTTTGGTGACCTTAGGGTGGTGCCTTGGTGTGGATAGTGGTATGGGACGCTATCTATACATTGCACAAGGTATAGCCTAAGGGTTACTTTAAGTGAAGGGTTATGTAAAGGTAATGAGTTATACATGTTGAACATGTCTCTATTGTGATAAATGACTTGTATGTTGGTTGTGATTGAGTATGATGACTTTTATACTTGTATTTCATGAAGTTTTACTAAAATAGCATAAAAACATGGCTTTCAAACAAATGTCCTTTTAAGCATATTTTTTCATGGTCATCATACTGAGTACTTTATGTGCTAACCCCATTCTTCTTCTATGTTTTTACTACAAGTATAGGTTGCGGTAATTGATTATCTCTCTCTAGTTGAAGCTTGGACTAGACTTATTCCAAGACATCTTTTGGGTATGTCCTCATAGACCGAGGACAAAGACTTTCCATGTTTTCTAGTTCTTTTATGTTTTGAGACTATTGTCAAAACTTCGATTGTAAAGGGCCGTGACTCTATGTTGAAACTTTAGTATTCTACTGCTTTATAAATGAGTTTTCGATTGTTGGTTTTATTATGAAAAGTATTAATTCCGCACTATTTTTATTTCCTATGCGATGAATGAATTCTATGAGGCTTGTATAAGATCCCTTCGGGGTCGAGTACGCCGTGTTACGACTAGTGGGTGCTCTTGGGTCGTGACAGTGTTATTATTGAAAGGTTATTCTCAATTATAGACTTATGAATGATAATGATATAATGGTAAAGGTTTCTTCAATGTAATGTTTCTTCTTAAATTGGTAGGCTTAGGGTATCCTCTTCTTCTGTACCTAATGTATCTTGACTTAATGAACATTGAATCGGTAGACCTAATGGTGGTAGCCCTTTCATAAATGATTAATGAAGTATTCTAAGCGTTGTCTTGAATCGGTAGACCTAATGTTGGTAGCCCTTGCATAATGAGTCTGTAAACTATTCTAATGATGTGTCTTGGATCGGTAGGCTAATGGCACCCTTCCTAGCATGTTAATAATAAACCTTGGATCGATAGGCTTATGGCACCCTTCCACAAATGCTTATAATGAACTTTGGATTGGTAGGCATATGGCACCCTTCCATGAATGATAATGATGAACCTTGAATCGTTAGGCTTATATGGCACCCTTTCATGAGGATTCATTGAGCTTTCCTAATAATGTACCTTGAATCGGTAGGCTTATGGCGCCCTTTCAAGTGTTAATCAATGTACCTTGGGTCGGTAGACTAATGGCACCCTCTCAAGAGTAATAATGTTAAAGTAATGAAATACTCTATGGGAATTTAAAGCTTAGCACCGAGTGGATATGGTAAGATGGAAGCTCTCCCCATGTTTATGCCGGGTTTGAATGAACATTTCCCTTATCCCATAACTATGTGCCCACATAGGTTATTAGCTAGTGGATCCACCTAAGATAAAATGTTACCAGTCCTACCTTAGGCAAGTAGACCAACCCTTTACGATGTGGAATAGACACCGGATTCCATGAGTTTCTCACATTGTCTATGTCGGTTAATGCTTATTCCCATTATGTGAGTTATATGCTATGGTTACTTGAGAGGTTCTATGAAGTGTGGGTGGTAGTATGGGATGCCATCCATACATTGCATGAGTAGGCTTTGAGAGTGTCATGGTGTGTTCCTCAAAAGCTAATGTTGAATGAAATGAATGTGCTCATAATGGTGCTAATGAGAATGTTGACTTAAAGGGTTAATGTAATGATGAATGCTTCACTTGGAAATGTTATTATGAGTTGCTTTCCTTGTTATGCCTTATTAAATGTGAATGTTCATTGTTTATGATTATTGACTAAAGATGAGAATGAAGAATGGTAAGTAAGTTATGGTGGCCTCAAAGTGGTACTTAGTATGAGTGGTATTGTGGGATGCCATTCATACAATGCACAAGTATAACTTAGGGTTACTTTCATGAACATTTTATTATGTTCTAATGACTTACATGATGAATATGCATATGTCTTGTAGGGTTATATGAAAGTTCTTAATGTTTCTTAAACTTAAAATATGCATGATTTTCAACCCAAATGTCTTGTAGGTGTTTGAGGTGATTTCTTCTAGTTAAAGCTTAGATTGTCTATTCTCCAAAGCTTGTGGTATGTCTTCATGGATCCGAGGACAAGTGCTATGTTTTCGTTCCATTCCTTTTATTGTATTAGACTTTCAGATTTCTTATTGTAAGGGATGTGACCCTATTTTTAGACCTTAGTTGTAGTAGATGGCCATGTGAGACTATGTCTAGACTTCCACTGTTTTAAATAAATATTTTTTATAGTCAAGGAAAATTTTAAATTCCGCACTATTTCCTATGTTCATTTGTGATGATATGCTATGAGGCTTGTATGAGACTTTTCAGAGTCTTGTACGTCGTGTCACATCCGGGGTGTAGGCTCGGGGCATAACACTTTGCATAATACTTTGAGAGTAGTTATGGTGTGTCCCTTTTATGTTATGATGGTTTATGAAATCAAATATGCTTAATGTAGATTGTTGCTATGAGTTGCTTTCCTTGATATGACCTATAAAAGGTGAATGTTTCCTTGTCTATCAGTAGTAGCAAAAGATGAGATCAAAGAATGGTAAGTATGATTATGGTGGCCTAAAAGTGGTACTTAGTATATATGGGATTATGGGATCTTATGTATGCATTGAACAAGTATAACTTGGGGTTACTTATGAGATAGTTCTATTATGCTATGATAATCTATATGTTGAATATACTTATGACTTATGCTTGTACACTAAATTGCATGATGATTCTCAAACTTGGTAAGCTGCATGCTTTTCAACTAATATGTCATTTTTAGCATGATTTCATTATTTTATGCATGGCTATCATACTTAGTGCATTTTTGTACTAAACCATATTTTTCTACATTTTCCCCAAGTGTAGGGATTGGCACTGAATTTGGCTCCCATTGTGGCTAGACCTTGGAATTGATCATTCTCCTTGCTAGTTGTTGAGTTGTCATGATTCGAGGACGAATATGTTCATTTAGTAGTTTCATTCTTGTATTTCACTTCGAACTTATTGTAAGGGATGTGTCCCTATTTGATTCAAAGATTGCATTACATGGATAATTGAGACAAGTCTAAACTTCCTCTTGCTTTTATAAAAGACTTCGATTGTGTGGATAAAGTCTTAAAATTTATGCATCATTTCTTTTACCTTATGTTATGATATGCCAAGGGGCTTGTATGAGACCTTTCAGGGTTGAGTACGCATTGTTACATCTAGGGGTACCCCTGGGTCGTGACAAACTTGGTAATCAAAGCACAAGGTTTAGAACGATTCTAGGATGATGTCTCATAAGCCACGTTTAGTAGAGTCTTGTTCATAGAGTGAAGCGCGCCGCATATATGAATGAGAGGCTATAAGATGCTTAGGAAACTACACTTCTTTCCTTACTCTTAAGTCGTGCCATAGTGTTTAGCTTTATAAAGTCCCTCTCCTAATCCTCTTCTTATGTCTTCAGGATATGAATACACAAAGGACTAATGCTAGAAGAATGTGGAGTGACAATGTGAATGAAGAAGATCCTCCTTAAGCAATTAAACTCCGATTAATCCTTCGGCTATGTCAGATGTGGAGGTTAGGTAGGCTTTTCTAATGTTGGCCTAAGCCATGACGACCCAAGCCAATAGAGATGTTGGGACTCATGTGAACCCTAATGTGAATTTCGCTGCTTCAAGGGTTAGGGATTTTGCTATAATGAACCCTCCCAAGTTTCATTGCTCCAAAGTTGATAATGATCCTCAAGAATTTTTGAAGGAGGTTTATAAGATACTTGACATTATGGCGGTGACTTCGGTAGAGTAAGTGGAGATAGCCGCTTACCAATTGAAGAATGTTTCTCAAGTTTGGTATACTCAATGGAAGAGAAATAGGTCGATAGGAGCGGGTCCCATAGATTGGGAGGTGTTTAAGAAAATATTTCTTGATAGGTTCTTTCCCTGAGAGTTGAGGTAAGCTAAGGTGGAAGAATTCATTAACCTTAGGAAAGGTAGCATGATAGTTAAAGAGTATGCCTTGAAATTTACCCAATTATCCAAGTATGCTCCATCTATGGTGGCAGATTCAAGGGATGAGATGAGTAGGTTTTTTCTGGGTGTGTCCGACTTAGCAGGAGAGGAATGTCGTACGAACATGCTCCATCATGACATGGATATCTCTAGGCTTATGGTGTATGCCCAACATATTGAGGAGTCAAAGCTCATGAGAAAGAATAGAGAGGTAAAAAGGGCTAGGCCTGATGAACAAGGTCAACCAAGGTTCAAAAAGAGGTCCTCCAACCATGATTCCTCCAATGCTTTCCCAATGGTCAACAAGGATAGAGTGTCTAACCCTAAATCTCAAGGAGTAAATGGAGGTGGTTCTTCTTTTGAAAGATCTACATGTGCCAAATGTGGAAAGGAACATGCGGGTAAGTGCCTAGCCGACACGGATGGTTGATTTGGGTGTTGAAAGAAAGGTCATAAGATGAGAGATTTCCCGACACTCATGGAAAAAGGGAGAGAGGCCAAGCAAGCTTCTCTTAGTGGTCCGGGTAATGATCCAAATTATGGTCGCTTCTATGCACTCCAATCTAGAAAGTACCAAGACGACTCTCCGGATGAAGGCACCAATATGTTGATAGTTCCCTATAGATGTAAATGTTTTATTAAGATCCCTATGCTAATTTTTAGACTTTGATATTAACCATAGTAAGGTTTGGACTCATGGTTGTTAGACCTCTATTGATTTTAGAACCCGGAATGGTTATTATGGGTTTATGGTTATGTCGGTTGGGATTGTTTGAAAGAAGTGGTACATGAGATTTTAGTAGGGGGTTTCCTCCCAAGGGGGAGATGGTATATGCTTAGATAGCAATATTCTTGAGAGTCCCAATATTGTCATCTCTTTCTTCTATTCCTATTCTAGCTTGGGACAAAGAGTTCCTCTTAGCTTGTATTATGTTTTTGAGTCATGTGCGATTTCTGCGCTTACATGATTTCCTTATGATATGCATGTTCTTGAGAAGTTAATGATAAGCAAGAAAATTAGTTTTCATCACTTATGTTCCTCGTGTTGTAGTACATTTAGTATGAGTTTCTTATTTGACTTCATGAGATAAATTGATGAACATGCCTTATATGTATATTCTCTTTTGAGCAGTTGACCTAATGGTTTCATGTGTTATATTGATCATGCTTATAGTGTGGAATGTTTTCATGCATAATGGATTGTTAGATGTAGTTCATACTTCTTATTTGATCCAAAGATTGTATTAGATGGCTAATTGAGACAAGTGTAGACTTCCGCCTGCTTTTAAAAAAGACTTCGATTCTATGGATAATGTTTTAAATTTTTTGCATCATTTCCTTTATCCGATGTTATGATATGCTAAGGGGCTTGTATGAGACCTTTCGGGGTTGAGTACGCCTTGTTACATCTAGGGGGTACCCCTGGGTCGTGACAAAGTCCCAATGGTGTTCAAAAAATATTTCTTGGGTCTTTTTGTGTTAGTTAAAATACTAACTAGTCTTCCATATGTACTATGGCACCAAAATAAACTCTCGTATACTCCAGGAAGGTCAAGTCCAAGTCAGTTGCTCCATCGCGACGCCTGCTAAATGACTCATGCGGGGACGAGTATGTTCCAGAAACCACCACAGGCTCCCCCATTGTCTCCGTGTTCACAAGAAATGGGAGCATGCAAGTCTTATCAACTACTGATGAGGTCGAGGTCACTACCCCTAGTCTAAGGAGGGTGCTTCACCTGCAGGAAAGTCGGTGTCCCACTCCGAGTCGCATTCCAGCTCCAATTGCAGTAATACTTCTGCTTCTTCCTCCAATGCAACTAGCACGGGGAATTGTCATGACCCCCCCCCCCCCGAGTTGAGTAGGTTCACAGTGCCACAGAGCCGAACATGTGGTGCGTTGAGGGTCAGTACCAACATCTATACTGATGGAAAGGTGTTAAAGGAATACATGAAGATGATCAGGACCATTATTGAGGAGCGTCGGGTACTCACATGGAGCCTTCATATTGTGCGCGCTATTGAGGAGTTGTTCAAAAGGCACAAATGTGATTGGATGGCAAGGAGCCCGGGAAATTTTAGCTAGGAGATGACTTGTGAGTTCTACGCCTCCTACACTGCCACTATCCATAATACTTTACCCAAACCGGCTAAGCCACTAGCTCAGCCCCCACTACTGGCCACCTTGGTGCATAATTTCTCCATTGACATCTCTGAGATCACTATTCGCCATTTTATTTATGGCCCATCCCACACTCTGCCGATTAATACAACGGAGTACGACTACAGGATGGGGGTGGTTTAGAGTGCGGCATTTCAGAGGGATGCTGATCAGTGACAGTCACTGCTGCAATTGATGTCTCGCCACATAGCTGAGGATGGAGAGAGCATCGAGTGGATCCAAAACACTACACTACCTATTAGAAAGGCAACACTGAGCTTCGCCGCAAAGTTCTTTTCGTTCGTGGTTTGTACTAGTTAGTCCCCTACATAGGTGGACAACATCATTACTTTGGATAGGCCTATGACGTTAGCAGCGATTATGGCGGGGCTAGAGCATGATTTCTCCCGCATCTTTATTGTGAAGATCCATGGGAGGGCATTCAAGACTACTACTACACTGCCCTTCCCATGTCTTATTTTCCATCTCTTCAGGGAGGCTTTAGTTCCTAGTTGGCATTATGACAGGTTGCTCGAGGAGATGAAGACTATGGACGTCGGCCTTATAAAAGATGATGCTAATCCTGCAGCACCGCGAAAGGGACCATAGGTTGACCTACCTCCTCTAGGTGCTGATTTGGCTGAAGATGTGGATCAGATTCAGGTTGAGCAGACCGCTAAAATGACTATGCCTGCCACTACCGCAGACACGACCAAGGGGTACACCCTAGATGTAACATGGAACATAGAACCTCAAAAAACTCCATGTAAGCCACTTAGCATATCATAACATAAGATAATAGAAAAGTGTGGAAATTTTAAAAATTGTCCATATAATGTCTTTATAAAAGCAAAGCGGAAGTCTTAATACACCTCTCTCAAACCATCTAGAACATGAACATCTTAGGGACTAAGCCCATACAATAGTGTAAAACCTAAATGAAAGACATAAAAGGAAAGGTGATCAAATCCTCGATGCTATGAGGACTCATCAAGTCTTGAACTCTTAATCTACTAGAAACTTATCCTTAGAAATGGAACTCAAAATCGTTGGACCCTACATTTGATGAGAATGTAGGCAAAAGTATGTGTTAGTACAAAAGTACTAAATATGATAGCTAGCATAACATCATAAGAGCATAACATAAGAGTTAGTCAACATAGGTCATATGCCATAATCATAAGAGATACTTCATGAAACATAAACTATAAGCATAAGAGATAATAACATAGTCATAAGCATAATCTCCAACATAGGCATAATGTAAGCACTAGTCAACTCTTAGTCCTTCATATCATAGGAGAACTACATCTCAAGTAACCTCAAAAAATACTTGTACAATGCATGGATGAGACCCATAATCCCACCCACACTAAGTATCACTTTTTGGGTCATCATAATCATAGTTACCATCGTTGCATCTCATCCTTAGCTTAATTCTCATAGACAAGGGAACCTTCACCGTTAGTCCAACATATCAAGGAAGACAACTATAGTAACAATCCAAGCTAAACATATATCATATAGGCAAATCTCATATTAGAACATAGTTAAATTACTTCCTTGAAGCAATCTAGTTTCATCATAAACATGCTATTTAATTTGGGACTAGTCCCTCCTTAGCTATTCTTGTTGTTCATGGAAGAGTACATTTTTACTAGTCCAAGACAAGTCATTACTCATGAATGGTCATAATTTACCTATTCAAGGCTACCAAGGAAACACTACCTTATGCTAATCCAAGCTACCATGGAAAAGTACTATAACTCAATCCAAGCTATGCATACAACATATAAGAGAGTTGCTTCATAAGTAGCTTCAAGTTATACTTGTGCAATGCATGAATAAGACCCCATAATCCTACCCATTCTAACTACTACTTTAGGCTATCATACATCAATCATTATTCTTTATCATTCTAGGCTACCATAGAATAGCACCCTATTAGGCTAGACCAAGCTACCAAGGAATAGCCACCATATTGGATTAGACCAAGATACCATGCAAATACATATTATCATGCAAGTCGAAGCTATACAAGGAAGTGTATTATTTCACAATCCTAGCTACCAATGAAATGGTTTGACCTAACCAAGTCATGCTACCATGCAAGCATTCTATGATGCTAATGTAAGCTACCCTTAGGATAGTGTGGTTTTTCAATCCAAGACTACCATGAGCTAGTTTACTCATTCTACCATGAAGCTGTCTTGTCTTACCAAGTCAAGCTACCATGCAAGTATTCTATGATACTAGTGCAAGCCATTCATGAAGGGGTTTCATAACACCACCTCAATCTAACATAACTAAGCATGCTTTGATTCATTTTAGGTGAGAAAGCCTTTCAACCTAGAATCATTCTATGTGAGAAAACATTTCATACCATATCATATTCATACATAGGTGTGTGTGTGAGAATGTCCTTTCAACAACACAAAAACATATCTTGATCATTGACACTTCACTCTCGAAGTGTTCTTAAGCATAACAATTCAACATATTATATTTACTCTCAAAGATTTACTTCCTACAATCATCATACATACCTAGATGTCAAGGCATTCTAATCACATGCTTCATTATTAAGTGATCCTAGTCATATATCATCATAAAGCTTCAATCTCAAGCCTTACTACTCATGATTCATCACACATACCTTATTCTAATTCAATTCATGTCTACATTCTTTATCTCTCAATCAATTGCTACATATATTATCAATTCTAAGAGTTAATCTATAAATCCTCAATTTCCCTTCACAAGGCATAAACCCACATTACTCAATTTCATCAATTAAACTAGGTTTAACCATGGAAAGCGTGTAATATCATCATAATACATGATTCACCACTAAATCTATCGTAATTGATCGTTATCCACTCAATTGCATCAACATACAACAATACCCACAATATAGGAAGAAACCCGAACTAGAATTGGGGTTCATCTTCACAATTGGGGGAAATCTAGGGGGATCCATGGATGGAAAAATATATGGATTAATAAGCTATCATACCTTGATTATATAGCCCTAAAAATTTTTGCATCAATGGAGGAATTTTCCCTAACTTGCTTCTCTTCTTCTTCTTCTTCTTCTTCTTCTTCTTCTTTACTCTCTAGAGAGAGAATTTCTTGGAGGGAATTGGGTTTATTTTTGGTAAATTGAAATAGTGATTTGGAATCACCTAATTAAGGGTCTAAAAGCTTTATATGGGTGTTCAAAACTCTAATAAAATGATACCACTTAACCCCTAATTAATTCCGGAAAGTTCCACTAACCCATCACTTAGCCGACTTAAGCTTGACCACATTCTCCACCATGAGACCCTATCCACAGGACGTGCTGGTTAATCGTATGTGGTGGTACGTAGGTGGACTTTTGGGACCCTGACCCACGAAGCCATCCACGAGGAGTGGATCCCCCTATGGGGTGTGGGTCCCCACTCGTGGGTCATATGTTTATGGAAAACTTTTAGGGCAGTCCTAGGGTCATCCTCAAGGAGCCTTGGTTTGTCCTTGGGGAGTCGTACCTTGACGTTCAACCCGTAAAATCTTCATTTTATGTATGGGAGATCATATCAATGACTCTAACCCCACGTCAAGCTCTAGTATAGCCTACTAATTATTGGGTGTATTAATAGTAGAGGAACGAGTTCCCCCCTCAAATTCTACCAGTCAAGCTCCTAGCTCGTCACGAGCCACTCCCCATTCGAGGACCACTTTAGTTCCTCTGGCCCGAGTCCGGAAGATGGAGACCTAGATGGCCATCTTGCTGTAGCATATGAGGCCTTGGATGTAGAGGTCTGTTGAGGAGTCTGAGACTTGTATGGAGCGGATAATGGACGCGAAGATTCAGGCATTCCACAAGTGGCTAGATGCATTTGAGGTGAGAGTATTGGGGTGACCTACACCCACCATTGATGTTACCACTTTCCAAATGGAGTTGGCTAGGCTCCATTCTGATGTTGATGCTTTTCTAGCCCCTGCTCAGAGTTTACCATAAAACGCACCTGAGGTTGAGGAGGATAAATTGGTGATGTCTTCACTCTTTAGTGATACTATGCCAACACCCGACCCTTCCCATGCGATTGGGAAGCTCCACCACTCTTCTTATCACACTTTTGATGCTGAGGAGGCCCGGCGAGCAAAGAAGAGAGAGCGACATCAGTTGGAGGCAATCTATTATTGAGAAGGAGTTGCGGCAGTAGTGGGCCCGTAATATTGATGTTAGCCCATCTGGTTCAGTGAAAACTACTGATGGTGTTCCCACTATTAAAAAGGGTAACCCTACTGATGGCGTTCCTTTTGCTGATCTAGCGATTTCAGGGAAACCAGACCCACCCACTTCTTGATGGGTCATCGGCACATATGCACCACATGTTTGCTTCACCCTATTCTTTATTTTTTCTCTTTTTTATGCATTGAGGGAAATTGCACCATTTTTTCGTAAGGTTGGGGTAAATGGGTTGTAATGATAGGGTGAAGTCTGAGTAACCCAACTCATAACTCTCTCTTGGCTGTGTTCTTTTTCCCCAAGGGACTGTTTTACTTTACTGTTGAACCGGCATGTGTAGAATTGTATATGTAGGAATAGATAGAAAGAATGAAAGAATGATGGCATAAGAGCATGAAATTGATACCTGTCAAATATTTTGAAATATGTTAGATCTACAGGCTTAATGAGTTGAATGTGCTGTATCTTTATTTGATATGATAGGAACTGGTATGATAGCATGATTTAATGTAAAACTTGAACTAGGTGCTTCAATAATCCTATAATAAAATGATGTGCCAAGTGTGTGCGAGGAGATTTTGTATGTTCATATAGTATGTGCCAATCTAGAACTTGCCTCACTAGTCCTATTAAGATAATCTAGGCTAGAAATTGGGAAATGATCATAGGCCCTTTTTCAAATAAGTCGACTTAAGCCTAAAAGAATTCAATCAAAAGAAATAAATGCTCCCTTTTATGCTTATGGTTGAGCCTAATGAATACCACTTCTTCTAAAACACTTAACTCACATTCCCTTAAAGAAACTTTTGGCCTTGGTCCCTCATTGGACATGTGCACCTAACCTTAGGCCAAAAGCCTAAGCTGAGGATGGCTAAATCATAAGTAACCTTAATCTATATCCTGGTCCGGCCTCAGACATTGTGCACCTCAACTCTTGAAAAAACATAAGTGGAGGGTGGCTGTGAAAAATGAAATCGAAAAAAAAGGTATGAAAAGAGTTGTGCATAGAAGAAGAAAAAGGATAAGAAAAGATGTGACTAAATACAAGAGAAACAAATAGAGGGATAATGATACTGAAAAACAAAGAAAGAAGAAGTAAAAGAAAAACAATATAAAGTGGAAAAAGAAGAATGAAAAAGTCAAGTCACATCTGTGCTGAAGAAAGTCAAGGAAAAGAGCATAAAATTAAAATATGTCAGAATTGGTTGAGAAAAGAGGTAAATATCCAATGTAATGTCAAGGATGGCAAAAAAGTCAGCAAAAGTACCCAAATGTATCCTACCTTACCCTGAGCATACGTTACAAGTTAATAAAGTCCTATTGTGATCCTAGTGACTAGTCTAGAGAGTCTATGCAGTGAATAAGGGCAAGCCTATGGTATTGAGCACTAATTGTATTTTAATTCACTTATGAGCGTGAGTGTTGACTGAATCCTTAAGCTTAAAAATCATATTGTTGTGTGAAAAAGGATTCCATTGAGATGAAGGCTAGTTACATTGTCGGAGAGTTGGTACCTTGGTGATTGTTAAAAGTGTACGTGGTGATATCTATTTTTCTGTATATGTCATGTTTTGATCTACATGAGTTGGCTTGTTGAGTCTAAAGGATAAGATTTGCACTATGTGATGGAATTGATTGAGAAAGCCATGTGATTGTTTGAGTTTGTATGTTTGCTTCTACATGAGTGTCGTTTAGAGTTTTAGTTTGTCGAATGAGGACAAACAACAAGTTTATGTTGAGGATGTTTATATACCGTGAGTTTACGGTATTTTCAATGCATGTTACTTAGACTTTGTGTGTCTTGGGCTGTTTGTTATTAGATATAATGGTTTTTATGTAATATTTGCAGGAAATTTGTTCAGAAGCGGTTGAGAGAAGAAGGGACTGAAACGGCAGCAATAGAAACCGATGAAGCCAACCACGGACCGTAGGTCCAATGATAGGGCGTAAGTAATGCAATGTAGGTGTGAGTTCAAGGAAGTCTGACCAAGTGTGGAACCGCGGAGGCAAATGACCCCCCATAGAGTGAATGACGAACCGTCCTACACAACCGTCATTTTGATCAGAAAGATTGTATTCCAGACTTGAACCATAGAGGTGACTCACGGACCATAGGTTGACCCACGATCCGTAGGTCCTGTCGTCTCTCAAAACCGCGTTCTGAACCAATTTTCCTTATTTTTGTTTCCTAGTTTGTTCAGGATTTAAATACTTTAAATATTATTTGTTATTTCCGTTCAGGGGAGTTAGACCCTATTGGAGACTTTTGTTTTTGTCCTTTGGAATTATTTTGCAAACACTTTTGAACTTTAATTCCTGAAGCTAGTTTATGCAATTTGCACTTTGAATTTCAATTCAAGATTTCAGTTTTCATCTATTCTAATTGTAAGTTCATGATTTATTTAGTAACCCTAATATGAATTATGAATTCTCAAGCATGAGTAGCTAACTCCACAACTAGGGTTGTGGGAACCATGAGCAATTAACAATGTATGAATAGTAACTATGTAATTCTTGAATAGTGTTTATGCATGTATTGTTAATCCTTTCATTAAGAAGTCTTTTTAACGTAGTCCAACGTTAGAACTCACCCAATTCCTACTTCCCTTACCAAGGGGGTAATAAATGAGAAAAGGATTAAACAACGGAGATTTAGTTAAGGATTTGCTACTTTCTAATAGTCTTACTTTAATCAGTTGACGTGAGGGTGAATACCCAACTCAATTGACACGATGACTAATCTGGGGTAAAGGTAAGGGTTAGTAAAGAACACACCCATAGACTTACTAAGTTGCAAGGTGAAAGTTCCTACTTGGATTACCAATCACTTAGGGATACCTAACTTATCAGCCTTGCATGTTAAACACTAGGATAGAATTACTATTAGTTATTATTCATACATTGTTAATTGCTAATGGTTCCCACAACCCTAGCTGCGGACTTAGCCACTCATTCTTGAGAATTCACAATTCATATTAGGGTTACTAAAAGAAATCATGAACTTACAATTAGAATAGATGAAAACTGAAATCTTGAATTGAAATTCAAAGCGCAAATTGCATATACAAGCTTCCGGAATTAAAGTGCCCAAGTTTTTGTAAAATAACTCCAAAAGTCAAAAACAAAAGTCTCCAATAAGATCTAACTCCCAAAAACAGAAATAACAACTATTATTTATAGTATTTAAATCCTAAACCAACAAGGAAATGAAAATAAGGAAAATAGGTTCAGGACATGGTTTTTGGCATATGGAAATACCTACGGACCGTGGGTCGACCTATGGTCCACGGGTCACCTCCGTGGTTCAAGTAATGGAACTCAATATTTCTGATCAAAATGACAGTTGTGAAGGATGGTCCTTCATTCACTCTAAGGGGCTTCATTTTCCTCCGTGGTTCCACACTTTGTCAGACTTCCTTGAACTCACACCTACGGTGCATCACCTATGGCCCGTAACTGCAACTACAGTCCGTGGTTGACTTTCTCGATTGCTACTGCTGCCATTTTAGTCCCGTATTCTCTTAACTGCTTCCAAACAAATTTCCTGCAAATATTACATAAAAGGCATTATATCTAATAACAAACCACCCAAAACACAAACAAACTCTAAGTGAAATGCATAAAAAATATCGTAAACTAACGGTATATGTAGTTCCTACTTCTTTATGATACATTTCAGTATGTTGAGCTTGGAGTTGATGTTTCCTACCTCTTATGATTTTTGGAGAACATCCTGGCTTGGAGTCGATAGTTCATCCTGGGTTTTATGCATTGCATCTCCTACCTATTTAGAACCACTTTGAATCTCATTCGGGGATGAATTATCCCAAAGGGGAGATATTGTAACACCCTGTGTCCGAAAAAGGGAAAAGAATAAGATTTTAGCACTTCCAGGTGCCATCTATGGTGGCCAACCGCGGCTCGTGGGTTAGACCATGGACCATGAGTGGGTTCATGGATTGGTCACTCAAAATTTGTGCAAGTCACAAACCACGGCTGCACCCATGGACCATAGGTGGGTCCACGCCTCCTGGTCCAGGAGTCTTGGGTCCAGGAAAAAGTTTCTTACTGTCACGACCCGGGAGCACCCCCTAGTCGTAACCGGCGTACTCGACCTCGAAGAGGTCTAATACAAGCCTCTTAGCATTCATTCATCGCATAGACACTAAAACCATAAGGAATTAAAAACTTTCTTTACCAAGAAAACATTTCATAAAAAAAAATAATAGCAAGCGGAAGACTTTCTAGACATTATACATGATGTCTCAAAACCATCTAATACTTTAGAGTACAAAATTCGGGACTAATCCCATACACAACTTAAACAATACTAAAAAGACATAAAAGAACATATGGTGTATTGTCCTCGAATATATGAGGACTCACCAAGTCTTCATCTTCAACACTTAGAAAACCTATCAAATAGCCATAACATGTCATCATCTCCAAATCCCTACACTTTAGTCCAAAAAGGGAAAGAAAGGGGTTAGCACAATTAAGTACTAAGTATGGAGACCATGCAAGAAAATATGCACAACGGACATTTACAAGAAATGGATGCTTTCATATCATTTTGATAAAACATTCACTTCACAAGTATAAGAGACATAATACAAGTCAACATTAACATATAAGACCATAGCCAACCATACATATACTCAACATATGTCTATATACAATCCATGCTTAACTTTAAAAGAACACATGTCATTTCATTACCATAGGACCTTTACCTAATATAACCTTAAGACACACTTGAGTGAGACAAGAAGTGACCGCCCATACAACCTCTTCAAGCACACTTAAGTGTTCCCCAAGATTACCTTAGATAAGGACATTTCATTTACAACATAACATCAATAGGCCAACATTCTTTAAGAAACCATTTTGGAGACATTCAAGCACATAAGGGGACTTTCACATAATAGTCGTTAGACTTAGGGAACTCACTTTAATATCTTCAAAGCCTACTCATGCCATGTGTAGATAGCATCCCATACTACTACCTACACGTTGTAGAACCTATCCAATAACTAGAGTGCACATCCCACATGATGGGAATAGGCATTAACCGACATAGACCATGCGAGCTAGACATGGAATCCGGTGTCATAAAACCCTACACCGTGGAATGTGTTCTACTTGCCAAGGGTAGAACTAGGACACATCCCATGTAGGCACATGGTTTAGGGGATATCCAAAGATGTTCATTGTACTCTTGCCTCATACTCGGGAGAGCTACCATCTTAACCATATCAACTCGGTGCTTAGCCTTAGTTCCCATGAGGTAATTTCATTCACATGTATGTGCTAGAGAGGGCACCATCATTAGGTCTACCGACCCATAGCACATCTACCAAGAAGGGCACCACAAGGATCTACCGATCAAGGTTCATTAAGGATAGCTCATTAAATCCCCCTGGAAGGGTGCCTTAGGCCTACCGATTTTTTTATTAAGGGTGCCTTAAGCCTACCAGTCCAAGGTTCATCATTTCACACATGAGAAGGGCTACCACCATTAGGTCTACCGATTTCATGGTTTTACATTTACTTAGGAAAGCTAGACTTATGAAAGGGCACCATTTCTTAGTTTTGCCGATTCAAGTCTTGGCCTAGAATTCCTCTTTTAGCATTTATAGAAAGGGTACCATTTCTTAGTTTTGCCCACTTCACACATTTATGCATTCAAGACTTTAAGTAACAAGGAGGGACACTTTAGTCTACCAACCAAGTCACAACATTTTCATTTAAGGATACTTCATAATCCAACATCATTTCATATATACATCATGAGAAGTCATACTTTCACATAAAACTCATTCACATCATACCTTCACATATAGCTTCACATAAAACTCATTCACATCATACCTTCACATATAGCTTCACATAAAACTTTACATATAGCTTCATATAGGACTTTACATATAGCCTCATATGTGTATAATAATACAACAATATAATAACATTCACATAATGCCCTTCATGGCCTCAATTCACAATAATACAACAAATAACCACCTCCACCAAAGGTGGATCAAACCAACCAATAACAATTATATTAATACTAAGAGATCAAGCCATCTTACCACCCTTTTCAAAGGCCATAAGCCACAATACTCAATTCCATGGCAAATATACAATATTTATCAAGTTTGATCAACTTACCCTCTTTCCATGGCTATCTTCATCATCCTCATATTCCAACAATTAACAATACAATAACAATGATAATAACAACATTCAACTATACAAGCTAAGCTAAGCATAAGCCAATAATCAACATGAAGACCAATTCACAATTTTATCCATTCAAGGCTAACATCCAACATCCTTCAATTCACTAACAATTCTTAACAATTCCACATAGATAAATACATATATGAACAGTCCACAACAATCTACACAATAATTGTCCATCAATTACACAAAATCAATACACCCACTTTAGGCCAAATTTAGAGAATTTGAGAAGACATGGGTTCATGGGGATTACTTTCTAAAAACCATTAATAATTATTAATAACCATATAAATCATCATTTAAAACCTTTTTATGCAAGAACCCATGCTAGAGTCGAAATAGGTTTTTGTGTGTATTTGAAAAACCTTGAAAACCTTTTGATTGGGTTCCTTGAAAGAAAGAATAATCAAGGATAAGGATCCCCATACCTCTAAGTTGAAAACTCACGAAAATTGAAAAAGAAGCACTCGAAATCTTCAACCCTAGCTCCAACTCCTCTTCTTCCTTGAGTTAGAGAGAAATATTTGAGAGAGGGAATGATTTTTTTGGAAATTCTAAGAGGAGTGACTTAAATGAAAGGAATTAAGTCATAAAAAGGTCTTATAGTTGCTAGGAAGAGAATAAAATAGCATAGGGTCAATTTTGGAAAAGGACTAAAGACCCATAAAGTCTTGACTTAAAAATTGTGCCCCTTCCCGTCTTAGCTCGCCCTTTTGGACAGCGCTTCACTTATTCGGACATAACATTTTACTCCAAAGTCGGAATTGGGCAAACTTGATGGCGTTGGAAAGAGGACTCAGAGACCTTTAATCGGATAGGTAAAGGTCCACCTAATTCATTTTGAGCTAAAAGTTATGACCATTTAAAGTTGACCCTTACAACTCACTAGTTCAAAGGCCTAGTTTCCGGACGTCACGGTCATTTCTCATCATTTCATCAAGTTCTCAACTCCAAACTCACATGTGAGGCTCTAGTTTCACTAGTTCATTGTTAGGGTCGTTACACTTACCATGGACCACGAGTGTGAAAGACGGACCGTTGGACCATCCACAGTCTGTCGGTGAGGGTCTTGTTGGTCACTGTTGTCAGTTATTTTCAGGGGCAGTTGGGTCTTTTCCTAATCAATTAATTCATATACTATGTCGTTTAGCCTATATTTAGAGCCCTTATATAAGCTTTTTCAACACCCAAATTAACACATTAAATTCATTCTTCCAATTTCACAAAAGAAAACCAAATTCCTCTTCGAATATTCTCTCTCTAGAACTTGAATAAGAAGAAGGAGGATTCATCTAGGGAATCAAGCTAAAGTTCCAATTACTACATTAAAGGGTAGCAATTGGAGTTAAGGTATGATAGTTTTAACATATGAAGTCCTTTCATCCATGGAGTTCATTAAATTCCTCAAGTTCAAAGATTAGAATTCCCCAATTAAGATAGGGTTTTCTTCAATTATCATAGGTTCTCTTTATTATTGATTTAAATGATTTAATTATGATCTCTTATGCATAAATTGATGAATTAAAATGATTTTAAGATGATTAATCCTATGAACCCATGTAATCCCTATGTTTTCAAGTTATGAATCATATGGTGTGGAATTTTGATCTTCAAGGAAGAGTTTTTTGAAATTGAGCATGTATTTCAAGCTTTACATGTATTTATGATGAAATCCATTTCTAAGTCATGCTTTCTAAGATTTTATGATTGACAGAGATTTTGAACTCAAGAGGTAAATTATGGACTTATGCATTGCTTTATGAAATCTATTGAAATGTTTTAAGGGTGCCTTGAGAGTAAAGTACCAATGATGATGTTATTGTTGTGTTGTGGAAGAGAGATTCTCATAAACATACAACTAGAATGATGTGAAAGGTTTTCTCACATAGTAAGGATTCTTAGGGTGAAAGGCTTTCTTACATAATTGAATCAAAGACAAGGAGCTATCTTAATGAAACTAACTTGAATAGGGTTTCCAAAGGCACCGTTTCATGAGTAATGAAGTCAAGTAAGAAATGACTATTCCGTGTTAATTTATGCCTAACACTGAGTGGATATTGAATATTAGATGGAAGCTCTAACCTAGTAGAGTCCGTGTTTCCAAAGTAATCCCATGAGATGGAAGCCCTCATGTAGTAGAGTTCAGGTTCTCTAGTAGCAATCTACTTATCCCATAACTATGTGACCACATAGGTTTATTAGCTAGTGGATCCGCATAAGCTAGAAGTTCAAGGTTATACCTTCGGCAAGTAGAACACGTCATTTCGTGTGGGGTAAACACAGGATTCCATGTTATTGCTCACATGGTCTCATGTTGGTTAAGGATAATTTCCCCAAAAGTAATAATGAACTAAGGTTACTTCAAGAAGTATCGCATATGAGTTCAAAGCTTTTAAAGAAGAAGTTATCTTGCATTGACCATGATTTATGACTTATGTTGTATAACTCTTTCATATGATGTTTAAGTTGGTCAATTGAATGTCATGAAATGAAATGTCCTGTTTAGCATGTTTTCAATGTTTTATGCATAGCTATCATACTTGGTCCATTGTTTTGTACTAATGCATACTCTTGCCTATATTTTTCCCAAAAGTAGGGTCCGATAAGGTGTTAGGTTTCGTGACTAGTTGGTGATTTGATTGATTCCCGACAGAGTTTTATCGTTTTAGTTTCTTTCATATATTTATATTTTGGACATGATGTATGGGCTATGCCTAATTTCATTCTATTGTATTTGATGGCTATGATGAGACAAGAGTTTAGACTTAAGTTTTTCGTTTATAAAATGTTTTTGACTTGAACTACTGTTTTACTCATATTGTTCTATTTTTTATGTTGTGAGAGATAAGTGTCTTATATGGAGTCTGTCGGGGTTCTATACTCCATGTTACATCTAGGGGGTACCCCTAGGTTATGACAAGGACCAAAGAGATTGCTTCAGTGAAGGTGTAGTGGAAGCATCATTTAGTTAGTGAGGCGACTTGGGAGTCAGAATCGAATATGCGTGCTAGATATCCTCATCTTTTCGAAACTCCTAGTACTTTTGTTTTCCTTATGTTCGAGGAAGAACATGATTTTTCGTGGTGGATAATATAATGACCTGGTCGGTCATTTTTGTTTTTTCTGTGGAATTTATTGTTTCCCCTCGCGATGTCAACCCCAAGTTGGTTTAGATTGAGTTTGAAATGTTGAGTTTAAACTCTAAGTTAAAAGTTGAGAATTTTTTGGAAGTTTGGAGTTTGAAAGGCCAAGTTGTTAAGAAAGTGCTTTTTAGTGTCTTTTGGAGTTTTGAATGTCAGAATGGAATTCTATCAATTCCATCAATCACGAATGTAAGATCTGATTTGTGAGAGTTGTCGGTTTGAGTTTCCAAGTCATTTAGAGGATTTGAGGTACTAAGTTGTGAAATTATAGAATTTAGGCTTTGAGTTAACTTTGGTCAACATTCGGAGTTCAAATGCTCAGATTAGGATTCCAAGAGTTCATATGGATTCGAGGGATCATTTTAGGCCTAGGTTAGGTCTTTGTTGATTATTGAGATGTCCCAAGATTGTTTTAGCCTTTTCAGGCGTGAGTAAGTTTCTTATAGTTTTTACGGTTGTCGGTCGCGGAGACCTCAAATTCATATTTTGACGGTTCCATTGAGTCTGAAATAGGGCTGCGTATCGGTAGGTTCAGTTTGGTTTTGAATTTATTGGTAATCAGTTTGTAATCATGCTAAAGCATTATGGAACCATGAAGATATCAATTTATAGGTTAGATTATCATATTAACCGTTAACAGTTCACATAATTTTCTTTAAGAATTATTAATGGACTAATCACTAATTAACAAAACACAGTAGCTAGTAGTCACTGATGAACTTTTCCATGTTAGTCCATTAATACATAAAATACTTAATAGAATTAACTTGGACAGAGATGTCAATATTGTCCAAACTGGCAAACTCAAAAGGATTCCTCATAACAACCAAGCCAATTTTGATATGAACTATAAAGAGAAACCATTATAGCACTACTAACAAAAACCATTAATGATCATGAGACCATTACAAAAATATATTTTCCTTCTTTATTAATGTGTGTATTTGTTGTACTTGAATCAATAGAGCATTTGAAGTCTGTCATAAAAATGGTAATTGATACATCATTCCGTTTTGAATGAAGGAAATAAAAAATCACTCCAAAATTATTTCATGTAAAAATGGAATAGAGGTCAGCCAATTTTATATCGTAGTATTTGTTTTTATTTTTTTAATTTTTGTGTAAATCGTATATAAGGAAAACAATTATTAAAGAAATCAAGGTCAATTATTTTTTTATTTGATCAATTTTTTTAATTTATTTTCTGTTGTACCTAAAAAATATGAAGGGAAAAACTTTTGAATGATTTTGTTGCTATGAATTTTAGTCGATTTTTGAGAATTAATATTTATTTTTTGTGATTAGAAATGTGAAGTGAGTGCACTACAAAGAATATGAAATATCTTTGTCATATGCTTAATTTATATTCCATTCGTAATGATGATTATAATAAGATTTTATGAAAATCTACATTGAAAACATACATAATAAATGCATTATTTCTTTTAAACCTATATTATTATATTCTAACAATTTTAAAAGTATGTAATGACATTCTAAAATAGGTAGATTAAAACTATTATTTGTTTGTATTGTGTCTTCTAAGATGAGAAGAAACTATCGTAAAACATTAATAGAAAATAAAATGAAAATCTATGTCCATTTTATCAATAGAGAATTATCTGAGAACAATTGAATTATAAAAGAAAGAAAATTAGGCCTGCTTTGTAAAAATATGAAGGCTTCTTGGGGTATTAAAGGTTTTAACTTTCTCAACTCATATAAGTATTTACTTATTTACTCTTCATTTTCTTACATTTCTTTTTCCCTTTTCTACACAAAGATGTGGGATATAACTTTGGGGGAGTATCACAATCAACATCTCTTCTAAGCAGATTCAGTAGATTCATATTTTTGAAATATAAATGGTGATGCACTTACCAATGTGCATGGGGAATTTTTTTTTTTTTTAAAATTAAAATTTTACGGATAAAAAAATAATTTAGCTAACAACTTCATATTTTTTCATTCAACTAGCCTAACTTCTTCTTCTCCTTCTTCCTTTTCCTCTTCCTCTTATTCCTCTTCTTCTTATTCTTCTTCTTCTTAGTCTTCTTGTTGTTGTTGTTGTAGTTCTTCTTCTTCTTCCTCTTCCTTTTTTTTTTCCTCTTCGTCTTCATCTTGCCTCTTAGTCTTCCTCTTCTTCCACTTACTCTTCCTCTTCCTCCTCTTCCTCCTCTTCCTCCTCTCCCTCCTCTTCCTCCTCTTCCTCCTCTTCCTCCTCTTCCTCTTCCTCTTCTTCCTCTTCTTCCTCTTCCTCCTCTTCCTCTTCTTCCTCTTCTTCCTCCTCTTCCTCTTCTTCCTCTTCTTCCTCTTCTTCCTCTTCTACCTCTTCTTCCTCTTCCTCTTCCTCTTCCTCTTCCTCTTCCTCTTATTCCTCTTCTTCTTATTCTTCTTCTTCTTGTTGTTGTAGTTCTTCTTCTTCTTCCTCTTCCTTTTTGTTTTCCTCTTCGTCTTCATCTTGCCTCTTAGTCTTCCTCTTCTGCCTCTTCCTCTTCTTCCACTTACTCTTCCTCTTCCTCCTCTTCCTCTTCCTCCTCTTCCTCTTCCTCTTCCTCTTCTTCCTCCTCTTCCTCTTCTTCCTCTTCCTCCTCCTCCTCCTCCTCCTCCTCCTCCTCCTCCTCCTCCTCCTCTTCCTCTTCCTCCTCTTCCTCTTCTTCCTCCTCTTCTTCTTCTTCCTCCTCCTCTTCTTCTTCTTCTTATTATTAATATTTTTCTTCTTGAAATGAGCCCATCCTACCATTAAAAGGGGGAAACTATTCCTCTTTCTCCTCCTCGTCCTCCCTATCTTTTTCCTCCTCTTCTTCCTCTGCCTCCTCTTCCTCCTCTTCATTCTCTTCTTCTTCCTCCTCTTCTTCCTCATCTTCTTCCTCCTCTTCCTCCTCCTCTTATTCTTCTTCCCCCTTTTCTTTTTCCTCTTCCTCCTTTTCCTCTTCCTCCTCTTCTTTTTCCTCCTCTTTCTCCTCCTCCTCCTCCTCTTCCTCCTCCTCCTCCTCTTCTTATTCTTTGAGAAAGTGATTTCTAATGGTTACATATATCATCTTGTTCATGTCAGGGATACAGATTCAAAAACCCCTACCATTCAGTCGGTCTTCATTGTAAATGAGTTTTTGGAAGTGTTCCTAAATGATCTAAATAGTATTCCTTCGAAAGGGAAATAGACTTTGGGATTGACCTTCTCCCAAATATGCAACCTCTCTCTATTCCTCCTTATCGTATTGCTCTGACAGAACTTAAGGAATTAAAGTAACAATTGAAAGGATTTTTTGATTAGGGTTTATCCAACCGAGTATATCTCCATGGGGTGCTCCAATTTTATTTCATCGTTAGAATGATCTTTCACTTCACATGTCTATTGATTACCATCAATTGAACAAGGTTACCATTTAAAATATGTATCCTCTTCCAAGGATAGATGACATGAGTGTCCTTAATCACCTAGGCAAAGCCAATGTGGTAGACGATGCCATAAGTCACCTGTCCATGAATAATGTTGCACATGTTAAGGAAGGTAAGAAAGAATTTGTTTGTGATGTTCATAGATTGACCCAATTGGGTGTTCAATTAGTTGAATCTAATGGAGGAGCAATATTTGTTCATAATGGTTCAAAATCGTCGTATGTGCTGTATGTGAAAGTCAATCAAGGGCATGATATGATTTTGGTTGAGTTGAAGGAAGCAATGCTTAAAAAGTCCGTTGAGGCTTTCTTCCAATTGGAAGATAATTTTCTTAGATATCAAAATCGATTGTGTGTTCCCAATGTTGATGACTTGAAACAACAGATTTTTGCATAAGCTCATAGTTCACGGTATTCCGTTCACCCAGAAGTTACCAAGATGTACCATGACTTGCGGGAGATCTATTGGTTGGATGGGATGAAAAGGGATATTGCAGAATTCGTGGATAAGTGTCCTAATTGTCAACAAGTGAAATTTTACCATCAAAAGCCAGAAGGTTTGTCCCAAAATATTAGCATTCCTACTTGAAAATGGGAAAAAGTTAATATGGACTTTATTATGAGTTTACCCCGCATTCGGCAACAACATGACTTTATTTGGGTTATAGTAGATCGTATGGTGATGTCGTCTCATTTAATTCTCTTCAAGGTTTCTTATTCGGTGAAGGATTATTCTAAGTTGTATTTAAGGAAGATGTTTTATTGCATATAGTGCCCCTATCCATTATCTTCGATCGTGGTACCCAATTTACTTCTCAATTTGGATGTCTTTCGAAAAAGTCCTAGGTACTCATGTCAAACTTAGTAGGGACTTTCATCCTCAAACTAAATGGAAAGAGGAGCATACTATTCACACTTTTGAAGACATGTTGAGAGCTTGTGTAATTGACTTCAAGGGTAATTGGGATGATCACTTGCCTTAGATTGAGTTTACATGTAATAATAACTATCATTCAAGTATTGGGATGGCTCAATTTGAGGATATTTATGATAGGAGTTGTAGATATCCTATAGGTTGTTATAAAGTTGACGTGGTTGCTTGGATAGGTTCTGAATTGATACACGCAGTTATTGAGAATGTTCTTCTTATTAGAGAAAGGTTGAAAACGGCTCGAAGTCAGCAAAAGTCCTATGCCGATGTTAGAAGAAGAGATTTTGAGTTTGAGGTTGATGATTTGGTTTATTTGAAAATTTCACCCAGAAAGGATATAATGAGGTTTGGAAAGAAGGGGAAGCTTAGTCCCCGATTTGTAGCCCCATAATAGATTTTGAGGCTTATTAATACAATTGCTTATGAGGATGATTTACCAAATGATTTAGCATTGGTACATCGCGTATTCAATGTCTCCTTGTTGAAGAAGTGTGTTGGAAATCTGACATCTATTGTTCCTTTGGAAGGTTTGGGAGTTAAAGAAAATCATTCTTATGAAGAGGTTCCATTGGAGATTTTAGATCGCCAAATTTTAAAGTTAAGGAATAAGGAAGTTGCTTTCGTAAAAAATTTGTGGAGGAATCAAATTGTTGAGGGTGCCACTTAGGAGGCTGATATGATGTCCCAATATCATTATCTCTTTCCCTCCATTCGTACTCTATATTGAGGTATTCAGCTCCTCATGGATCACTCTTTCTAATTCATGTGTCATGGTCATTCCCATGTTTCCTCATGAATGCTGCTCATGAAAAATCTTATTTTGGAGAATATTAGCTTGATTGATTGCCTTATGGCTATATGCATTTGAGTATGATTGCATGTATGCCTTATGAAATGATGTTTTGAATATGCTTTAGCTTGAGACGATTTACTTCCTTGGATATGTGCATTTATGTGATTGCATTCTATTGGGATGCTAGTTTCTCGCCTACTCTATTCATTCTAGCTTGAGACCTATTTGAGGATGATTGTTCGAAAGAGGTAGATATTTTAACACCTCAGAAGATGGAAAGTCGAAAGGAAATGGATATGAAAATAATCTATCGGAGACTGGTTCTATGAGTCCAACCTATGGGCTGTAGGAAGGGAACGTAGACAAAGAATAGAGTTTTGGCAAAATAAAGTTTCAGTACCTCATTTGACGGTTGACCACGACGGCTCATCAATTTTTGTACTAGTCATAGATTGATCTCAAAGGTAGGTCGAAGACTTGGTGAAATTTTGACGGTCAAGTTGGTTTCTATGGTTAGTTCCTATGGACTGTAGAAACCAACTTGATCCTCAAAATTTCACTAAGTCTGGGACCTACCTACAAGACCAATCTATGACCGTAGGAAGACCTATAAGTCGTAGACAAGTTCCATCAAAAGTTGGTCCAAGTTAATGGGTTTCTGAACTTTTGAATGGTTGACCAGGCTGGTCCATAGAGAGTCCTATGGACTGTAGGTCCAAATCGTAGAAAGGGGTCGACAATTATTTTAAGGGGCTTTTTGGTTTTTTCCTGATGTGTTGTATGCCTAAATTAAGTCATTTTGGTCCTAATTCTAAGCCATATATAAGTCTTTTAAGTCCAAAAACTACCCATTCTAAATCATTCTCTTAAATTCCATCCAAGTTCACCCCTTCAAATTCCATCACGCTCAAGGAATAAAAAACTATGGTTTCAAGCGCCAAGGTCTCAAATTCACCATAGAAATTCGTCTTTGATCATCAATGTATGTTAGTATTCACCTATGGAGTCATTTCGTACATATGGTTCCTAAAATATTCAAGTTTCACAAGTTAGATTCTCAAGTCAAGGTTAGGTTTTTATTCAATCTTCATGGGTTCTTTTTGTTTGTGATTCAATTGACCATTTTCTATGTTTTAATGCATGAATTGAAGTAATTAATTGTGCCGAACCCTAAGCCTCAAGGAGGAAACAGTGGTGGATCCTTATTGACTAGTTGTGCTAGATGTGGAAGGATTCATAAGGGTAAATTCTTAGCCGGTACAAATAATTTCTTTTGTTGCGGTAAGAGTGGTCACAAGATAAATGATTGTCCATAACTTACAGCTAAGGGAAGAGAAAGTTGACAAGCTTCGCCTAGTGGTTCGGGTTCAAGTGCTCCAAAGAAAACCAGTTGTATGAACTTCAAACTCATCATGAGCAAGAAGACTCCCCTGATGTGGTTACCAGTATATTGAATGTATTTAATCTAAATATTCACGCTTTGATTGATCTTAGTTCTACCTTTTTCTTTTATGATGCCATATGTGGCTAAGAGGTTTGATGTTCTTCCGAATATGTTGATAAACCCTTTTTCTATCTTTACTCCTATTGGTGAATCTATTGTGGCTAAGAGAGTCTATAGAAGTATTCTCGACTCCTTATTCCATAGAGTCACTTATGTTGATCTTGTAGATTGTGATATGTAAGATTTTGATGCTATTCTTGGTATAGATTGACTCCATTCTTTTTATGCCTCTATTGATTGTAGAACCAGAGTGGTCTTGTTTAAATTTTCAAATGAGCCAGTCTTAGAGTGGAAAGGGTGATATTCTATGCCTAAGATTTAGTTTGTTTCTAGTCTTAAAGCTAGAAAGATGATTTCTAAGGGTTGCATATACCTTCTTGTTTGGGCTAGAAATATGGATTCTAAAACCCCCATCTTTGAGTAGGTCCCCATTGTTAATGAGTTTCCAAAAGTATTTCCTGATGATTTACTTACCCGGTGTTCCTCCCAAAAGGGAGATAGACTTTGGTAGTGACCTCCTCCCATACACGCAACCTATCTCTAATCCTCTTTATCGTATGGCTTTGGATGAACTTAAAGAGTTAAAAGAAAAATTGAAAGATTTGTTGGATAAGGGTTTCATCATACTGAATATCTCTCCATGGGGTGTTCTAGTGTTCTTTGTTCTAAACAAAGATGGTTCACTTTGTATGTGCATTGACTATCGGTAGTTAAACAAGGTTACCATTAAGAACAAATATCCTCTTCCAAGGATATATGATTTTTTTGATCAACTACATGGAGCAAGTTACTTTTCTAAGATTAATCTCCAGTCAAGTTATCACCAATTGAGGGTGAAGGAAGGAAATTTCGAAGATGGATTTTTGAACTTGGTACTATTATTATGAGGTTTTGGTAATGTCATTTGTCTTGACTAATGCTCTTACTGTACTTATGGATTTGATGAATATGGTGTTTATATAATACCATGATATGTTTGTGATTGTATTTATCAATGACATCTTGATTTACTCAAGGACCAATGATGAGCATGCAGATCATTTGAGGATTATGTTGCAAGTACTAAGGGACCAACAACTCTTTATAAAGTTTAGTAAATGCGAGTTTTGGTTGAAATCTCTGGCTTTTGTTGGTCACATTTTTTCTAGTAAGGGTATTGAGGTAGATCCTAAGAAAGTGGATGCGGTTAAGATTTGGCTTAGACCTCCAGCCCCTTCGAATATTTGAAGTTTCATGGGTTTGGCTGGTTAATGTAGAAGGTTTGTTAAAGGGTTTACTTTGATCTCCTCTTCATTGATGGCATTGACAAAATAAAGGTTAAGTTCGTATTGTCTGAAACGTGTGAAAGTTACTGCATGGGATGTGGTTAAGTGTCCTAATTGCATAAAATGTTCTGTTGGTGGAATGGGATGAATAACATTATTGCATAAAATGTGGCTAAGTGTCCTAATTATCAACAAGTGAAAGTTAAGCATTAAAAGTTTGGAGTCTTGTCCCAAGATTTCATTCCCTTCAACATGTCTTATTCAGAGGAGGACTATGCCAAGTTGTACTTGAATGAAATGGTTAGGTTGCATCGAGTGCCCTTATCCATTATCTCCGACCGTGGTACCCAATTTACTTCACAATTTTTGAAGTCTTCCCAAAAGGGCATTGGTACGTGTTTTAAGCTTAGTAAAACCTTTCACCCTCAAACCGATAGGAAAGCAATATGTACTACCCAAATTTTAGAAAATATGTTGAGAGCTTGTGTGGTTGAAGGTAATTGGGATGACCATTTGCCTTTGATTGAGTTTGCTTATAATAATAGTTAACATTCCATCATTGTTATGTCTCCATTCGAGGCTCTTTATGGTAGAAGATATGGATCCCCTATAGGTTGGTTTGAAGTTTGTGAGGTAGCTTTGATAGCTCTCGAGTTGGTACATGAGGCTATGGAGAAAGTTTAGCTTATTAGAGAAAAGTTAAAACAATTCAAAGTCGACTAAAGTCCTACACTAATGTTAGAAGGAGATATTTAGAATTTGATGTTGATGATTGGGTCTACTTGAAAATTTCACCCATGAAGGGTGTGATGAGGTTCAAAAGAAAGGGAAGCTTAGTCCCCATTATGTGGGCCCATATCAAATTATGAGCCATATTAGTAAAGTTTCATATGAACTCTATTTGCTTAATGACTTGGTGTCTGTACATGTGGTTTTCCATATCTCCCTGTTGAAAAAATGTGTTGGTGATCGTTAACATCCACTGTGCCATTGTAGAGTCTTGGTATTAAAAATAGTCTTTCATATGAAGGGGTTCTGGTGGATATTTGGACCAGCAAGTTAAGAAATAAGGAAGTTGCATATGTGAAAGTATTCTAGAGGAATCATAGAGTTGAGGGTGTTACTTGGGAGGCTGAGGCCGGTATGAAGTCCCGTTTTCCCCATCTCTTTCCTTGCAACCCTACTTTAGCTTGAGGTATTTATTTCCATATGGTACATCCTTATGTCTTAGTCATTCTCATGTTTCCTTGTGCATGCATCCTCATGTAAACTTGATTCTTTAGGAAATGAGGTAACTTGATTTTTTTATGATTCTATACAATTGAGTGTGATTTGCATGTATACCCTCTGAAATGATGTTTTGAAAATGTTTCAACTTGGAGTTCGTGTTCCTTCTTGATTATGTGTTGTCTATGAAGTTGCATTCTTGTTGGTTGTTAGATCTCTTCCCTTACCCTCCTTGCGGTATCTTGAGTTCTTTTCGGGGATGAATGTCCCCAAGAGGGAGAAATCGTAACACCTCAGAATTTCGATAAGGTCGAAAATGATTTTTTTGGGTTCGAAGTTGTGTCTATGGTTCTCATCTACGGACGTAGGTGGCAACCGTAGGAATGGGGGAAATATTTTTTCAAAAGTACAAGTCCCAATACCCTTTGTATAGTTTACTAGGATTGCCCGTCATCCCATGTACAAGTCATAAATAGGTCTCGTTGGTGACCACCAAACATAGTGAAATTTTAAAGCTTAAAGTTGGTTTCTATGTTTATCATGTATGCACCGTAGGAAGACCTACAAGTCGTACATGGGTTCCGTCAAAATTTGGTCAAAATTAATAGTCTCTGATCATTTCTATGATTGACTTGGGCAGTCCGTCGATGCCAGGACCCAGGGATACCCCCTAGATGTAACAAGGCGTATAAAACCTCGAGAGGCCCCATACAAGTCAATTTAACATGTCGCAACATAACATAATAGAAATGACTGAGAATTTAAAACTTTTCAATACAATCAAATTCTTTTATAAAACGAGAGGAAGTCTAACATAATTGTCTCAAACCATCTAACATAAAAGAATAAAATCTTGGGATGCAGCCCATACAATAGTTCAAGACATAAAATAAAAACATAAAGGAAAGTGGTGATCACATCATTGAACATAATGAGGAATAACAAAAACTTCACTTCCTTGATCAACAATGAAGTTAGCCACGAGTGTGACAGTCAATGTCGCCGGACATTTGATAACAACGTAGGCAAGAGTATGCGTTAGTACAAACAAGTACTAAATATGATGGTTAGCATAAACAACATTACATACGTGTTAGTCAACATAATTCATAAGGCATAAGCATAATCACGACAAAATAAGAATCATAATGAAAGAGGAATACTTCCTTAAGTAACCTCACTTATCCTTAGCCAAGACATAGGTCATCCGCCTCTAGTGAAGCTTGCATCATGGAAGGCATATCTAGCAACACTCCAATCAAATAATCTTCATAAAATAACTATATTATTCATACTTACTTTTAAAGACATGGGGATTCGCCTCAATTCCTAGCTTATAAAGGCTAATGGGTATTGTCCTCTTGCCTTACTTACTTTTAGATTGAGGGTGCTCGCCTCCACAATCTCATCATATGACACGGGTACTCGCCTCCACATCATTTCATAAGGAGCATGGGTACTCGCCTCCATGTCCATTCATCATAGTAAGAACGTGGGAACTCACCTCTTGTTCAATTCTAAGAAGTATGGGAATTACTGCATATCCCTACATATGGAGGTCAAGGGTAATCACCTCTAGCCTAATCAATTACATAAACTTTTAGTATAGATTCATTTTAGGTGAGAAATACTTTCAACCTAGAATCATTTATGTGAGTAAACCTTTCATGTTCATTAAATCATGCTTATCAATTCATTATGGGAAGTATCCCTTCCACATTATAACATTAACAATCAATAATTCATAGTCTACACTTTACTCTCAAACCACCACTACAACTCGTGAGCATCATCTATGCTTTAATCTCAAGAAGTTAACATCATATTCATCATATATACTTCAATGCCAAGCAATTCTAATCCTAATTCATCAATCCTATAAGGAGAAATCTAACACAAAAAGTTTCCATTCATGGCATCAACCCAAATCATATAAATTCTACTCTAGCTTCATCGAATAGGCATGGCCACATGTTATTTCGTCCTAAATACATGAAATTCTATTAATTCAATAATAAACAATCATAATCCACTAAATTGGATCAACATTCATCATAACCCAAAACATTGGAAAAAACCCTAACTAGAATTGAGGAAATTCTTCTTCAAGTTGTGGGATTCTAGGGGACTCCATGGATGGAAGAATTCATGGACGAAAACCCACCATACCTTGATCACAATGCCCTCAAAAGCTTGAAGATAGACAGACTTGATGTTGACCTAGCTTTAATCTCCTTCTTCTTCTTTCACCTTCTAGAGAGAGAGTATTTGAGAGAGCATTTGGGTTTTCTTTTGGGAATTCAGAGAACGACTTAATTGAGTGAGTTTATAGGGTCTAAAATCCTTATATAGGTAGTCTAGGTTTAGGGAAAATGACAACACATTGATTTGATGAAAATCGGAAAAGACCCATGCTCCCCTATAATAACTACTAGCTCTCGACCCATGAAACCCTGACTGACGAACCGTCTACTGACCTAGGGTCCATCCTAGTCAGTCGTAGTCTATGGTCAGAGATATTTAGGCCAAACGACGGCTAATGGACCATGGGGCGTGGACCCACCTACGGTTTGTAGGTCCCCCCGTGGTCCATAACATGACCAATTTCTGACACTCCCTACCCACGGCCCGTTGGTCAACCCATAGGCCGTGGTTGGCTCTCGTGGATGGCACCTGCAATTTCTCAACAACTGTTATTTTGCCTCGTTTCAAATTTGGGGTGTTACATAATCTCCTCCTTGGATCATTTGTCCTCGAATGATATTCTAGGCACATTTCCATACAAAAAGACTCAAGACTACTACGCCATCATGCATGAAACTCATCTAAATGAACACCACCAAGGAAACACTTCATCTCCAAGCTAAACTTACTCAATCAACCTTAAGGAAGAAGGAATTAAAACTAACAACCCAATATGCATGAAATTTTCAGATTTTTTACACTTAAGGAGGAACTACCGTCTCCAAACTAAAAAGCAATGTTCAACACAATCTCATGGAGCCTAAATACAATTTATGCACAGAGTACATATTCAAGGAGGAAATCTCCACTCCAAGTCAAGACATGCTCAATAACTCATCTCATGAAGTTTATAAGCAATCCATACTCAATACTCAACAACATTAGGAAAATACAACATAAAAGCCATTTCTTTCAAAACTTAGGCTTTTTCATGAACATTCAAATTTAAGGAAATCAAGGGAACACATAAAACACACATGACTTCAAAAAAAAGTAAATTAAGAGGAACTCATTACCTTAAGCTAGAATAGGAGGAAAATGATGAGGATACTGGGACATCATATCGGCCTCGGCCTCCCAAGTAGCACCCTCAACTAAGTGGTTTCTCCATAACACCTTAACGAAAGCAACCTCTTTGTTCCTCAATCTCTTAAATTGCCAGTCCAAGATCTCAACCAGAACTTCTTCATAAGAAATGTTCTCTTTCACTTCTAACCCTTCAAGGGGAATTATGGATGTCGTATATCCAACACACTTTTTCAACATAGAGACATGGAAAACTAGATGCACCGATTCCAACTCATTTGGCAAATCAAGCTCATATGCAACCTTACTAACATGTCTCAAAATTTGATATGGGCCTACAAAACGGGGACTAAGTTTCCCTTTCATTCCAAACCTCATTACACCCTTCATGGGTGAGATTTTAAAGTAAACCCAATCAAGAATATCAAACTTAAGGTCTCTCCTTCTAACATCCACGTAAGACTTTTGTCGACTTTGAGCCGTTCTCAACGTCTCTCCAATGAGTCAAATCTTTTTTATAGCCTCATGAACTAACTCGGGTCCTATCAAAGCAACCTCACCGACCTGAAACTATCAGATAGGGGATCTACACCTTCTACCATAAAGAGCCTCAAATGAAGCCATACCAATACTAGGATGGTAGCTATTATTATAGAAAAATCAAATCAAGGGAAAATGGTAATCCTAATTTCCCTTGAAATCTATCATGCAAGCCCTTAACAAGTTTTCCAATATTTGGATTGTTCTTTTTACTTGCCCATCGGTCTGGGGTGAAAAGTCGTACTTAGCTTAACTTTCTTGCCAAGACCCTTTTAGAAGGACTTTCAAAAATGTGAAGTAAACTGAGTACCTTTGTTGGAGATAATGGACAAGGGCACTCCATGCAACCTTACCATCTCTCTCAGATATAGCTTAGCATAATCTTCCGTTGTATAGAAAACCTTGACAAGAATGAAATGGGCCGACTTCATCATTCGGTCTACTATGACCCAAATCAAATCATATTGATGCCGAGTTTGTGGCAACCCTACTATGAAATACCTATTCAAATCTTAAAAATCGAAAATGAGAGACCCAAAGTAATGAGAAAATGACTTGTAACTGGTTAAATACATTACGAGATGTTTTTCCATACTTTCCGCATTCAGTTCTAGCTATTTCTGCACCTTCTAATCGACCTGAACAACATATACGGATCCCCTCCACCCCCTTTTTCATTACTAATGGAATATCCTTCACTATTTGACTAAAAATGGAACGAAATGATCTTGTTTTGTTCCTCGGTTGAAAAGAGATGTCTTGAGCAATCGGAGAAGCACTTTGATAAACAGATTTGATCTTGACCGATTCAATTAAGGTATTAGTGTTTGTTCTATTATACAACAAAGATCGCATTTTTTGCACTTCGTTCAAAGGGGGTGGCGGGCCCCTGGACATAGTCCTTTCAGGCAGTGGCCGTTTAGTCCATGGTCCATTGGATGGTCGGTGTCCAGGTCGATTAGAGGTTCGGCTTCCTTCTCCCCCATCTTTTAGCCTTCTGGACCCCTGAAAAAAAAAGAAAAAGGAATGCTAATGTCTTGTGATAAATCTCTTGGTTTTTGATGCTCAACCTTCCCTTGTTGGCAATTAGGACACTTAGCCACAAATCTCACAATATCCTTCTTCATCCCATTCCACAAATAGATCTCCCGCAAATCACGGTAAATCTTAGTGGCTCCCGGGTGAATAGAATATCGAGAATAATGTGCTTCTAATAAGATGTGTTCCCTCAAGTCATCAACATTCAGAACACACAAACGACCTTGGTACCTTAGGACGCCGTCTCCCCCTTGGGAAAAAGCCTCTACAGACTTCTTTAGAACTACCTCTTTCAATACAACTAAGGTCGGATGAAGACATATTTTGGCATTCACATTAGCCACAAAGGACGATTAGGAACCATTATGGACTATGACACCACCTTTGGTGGAATCCACTAGATGAACTCCCGATCAGGCCAACCTATGAAAATCTCGAATCAACTCTTTTCTCTCATCTTTAACATTTGCAACACTACCCATGGATAATCAACTAAGGGCATCCGCCACCACATTTGATTTATCACGGTGATAGAGAACACTCATATCATAATCTTTCAATAACTCAAGCCACCTTCTTTGTCAGAGATTCAGATCCATTTGGGTAACCATATATTGCAAACTTTTGTGATTGGTGAAAACATCAACATGGACACCTTACAAATAATACCTCCAAATCTTTAAGGCAAATACAATCACCGCTAATTCAATATCATGGGTAGGATAGTTCTTCTCATGAACCTTTAGTTGCCTTGAAGAATAGGTAATCACCTTACCATTTTGCATACGCACACATCCCAACCCCACTCTAGAGGCATCATAATATACCAAAAAACCATCCGTTCATTTCGGTATGGTCAATACCAGAGCGGAAGTAAGTCTATCTTTCAACTCTTGGAAACGTTTTTCAAAAGCTTCGGACAATATGAACTTGGCCTTCTATTGAGTCAAAGCCGCCAAAGGAGAAGCAATGGAGGAAAACCCCTCAAAAAATCTTCTATAATAACCGGTCAAACCCAAGAAACATCTAATATATGTCGGTGATAGAGGTCTAGGCCAACTCTTGACCGCATCCGTCTTAGTAGGATCTACCTCAATACCCTTGCTTGAAACTATATGACCAAGGAAAGCTACGGACCTTAACCAAAACTCACATTTACTAAACTTTGAATAGTGTTGTTGGTCCTTGAGAATTTGCAATACAATCCTCAAATAATCAATATTCTCATTCTCGCTCCTTGAATAAATCAAAATATCATGTATGAACATAATTATGAACATATCAAGGTATTGTCTAAACACCCTATTCATCAAGTCCATGAACGCCACCAGGGCATTATCAAAACAAAGGACATAACCAAAAACTCATAATGAACATATCGGGTTCTAAAAGCCATTTTAAAAATACCTTTCTCTTTCACAATGAATAGGTAATAACCCGACCGATTATCAATTTTGGATAAATAACTTGCCCCTTAAAGTTGGTTGATATACCGTGAGTTTACAGTATTTCTAATACATTTCACTTACAAGTTGTGTGTGTCTAGGGCCTTTTTATATTGTGTTTTTTATGTGTTTTATCATGTTTTGCAGGAAAGGTGTTCAGGCGCGGAAGTTTAGAGACAGCTGAAGGAAATGCAGAAAAGGCATCCACGGAGGTCATCTATGGACCGTAGGTCCATTCACGGTCCGTAGGTGATGAACGTAGATCAGCAGGCATGGTGTTGAGGACAAATCAGGGAAATCTGACCAAGTGTGGAACCACGGTGCCCATTCACGGTCCGTACTGTTGATCCGTAGAGTGAGACTGCGAGGGTTCATGTACCTGATTTTTGAAGATTCTAAGTATGGAGCTATGGAAGGGATTGACGGACCGTAGGTCGATCTACGGTCTGTGCTGATGGTCCGTCGTTTGCTTCAGAGAAGCTGATTGTTAGATGCTGAAATATTTTCTAAGTCTCGAGTGACGGAAGGGACTTACGGACCATAGATCCATTGACGGTCCGTAAGTCAGTCTCATGGATTCGAAGACGCGTACCTGAACAAAACTTTCCTTAATTTGTTTCCTTTTTTATTTAGGACTTGTTTTCTATAAATAGGAGATGTAAACCTCGTTTTTGGGGGTTAGACACTATTATTCTATTTTTGCTTTGTAACTTTGGAGATTAATTTGCAACTCTATCAATTATTGATTTCCCAAGTTCGTTTTGAAGACTTTGGCTTTGCAATTCAAGTAAAATTTCTGGGTTTATTATTCTCGTTAAGTAAGTTCATGATTTCTTCATCTACAATTATGAATTGTGTTCTTGCCAATATGAGTAACTAAATCCACAACTAGGGTTGTGGGAACCATGATCAATTAACAAAGTATGAATAGTAAATAAGCAATTCTTGACTAGTATTTTGCATGCATTGATAATTCTTTCGTTTAGAAGTATTTTTAACGGTGCCCAACGTTAGAATTCGCCTTGTTACTACTTGCCGGACCAAGGAGGTAATTAACAAGAAAAGAATTATCAACATAGATTTAGTGTGATACTATCTAATAGGCTAGTGTCGATTGGTGCGAAGTAATAACTAAGCCAAACATCGATTATGATGTCTAATATGAGGTAAAGGTAAGGGTTAGTAAATTATACACACGTAGCTGCACCAAGGTGCGGGGTGAAATTCTCTAGATGCCGGACCAAGGATTTAGAGATACCTAACTTATCACTTTACATGTAATACACTAGAAAAGGATTGCTATTACTAGGATTACTGCGTTATGAGATTATGGGGAACACGTATACCCTAGTTATTTCTCTTATCTTGATAACAACCAAAGTTGAGTTTAATTATTGATTACTTATTAAGTTCTTACTATTTGTTTCACACAAGCACAACCCCCCTTTTTATTACCTGTTTCTGGAAGTAATTTGACTAATTGAATATAATTGTTGGTTAAAAGTGAAGTCTAAACCATTTTCCTCGTGGGATCGATCTCAACCTACAAGTTGGGTTCTTTACTTGATAACGATCGCTTATGCTTCTGAAAGGAGGTGTAATTTGAGCGTATCAAATTTTGGCGCCGCTGCCGGGGAATCTGGCTTTTAGATTTAGTTTTAACTACAATATTGAACGTTAGTCAAATATTTCCTAATTTTACTTGTTTCTTTGTTTTTGTCTCTCTCAGGTTCCGACTCTAGTGTATGCCAATTACACGGAGCCAAGGCGAATCACTTACTCCGTACGATCCAGAGTTGAACAGAACTTTGCGAAGAATGAACAATCAAGGACTTCCAGTTCATCCTATCGGAGGACATCTAGATGAAGCAGTTGAGTTACAGCAGCCAAGAGTAGTTGGTGGGGAAAACCGGGGTCTAGCTGAAAATCAATTGGGAGATGCAGTAAGAGTGCATGATCCACCAGGCCCACAACACCATGACAACTATCGGGGCAACATCGACATAGCAGACTCCGATGGACCCATCGTCCTGCCTCCTCTACCTCCAGGGCACACATTTGTGGTGACTAGTAGTTTGATGCAGATGCTTACAGCAAGAGGCTTATTTTCAGGATCGCCATCGGAGGATCCACATGCTCACTTGGCCAAGCTCAGGGTGGTTTGCAAAAGTTGTGTAGGTAGACCAGACTTGGATATGAACGTCATTGGGTTACGAGTGTTCCCTCTGTCACTGACAGGCGATGCTGCAGTATGGTTCACTGAGCTCCCTTATAACTCAATTTTCACATGGGACCAACTAGCAGAGGTATTTAAAGCAAAGTACTATCCAGTGTCTAAGAAGCTCAATCACAAAGATAGGGTCAACAATTTTGTGGCATTACCTGGAGAGTCTGTGAGTAGCTCTTGGGACATATTCACTGCTTTCGTAAGAAGTATCCCAAATCACCGTATTGACGATGAGTCACTGAAGAAATATTTCTACCGAGGACAGGATGATAACAATAAAGCAGTACTTGACACTATTGCTGGAGGTTCATATGGTGATTGTACATACGCACAGATTGCTGAAAAATTGGAGAGGATCTCTCGCAACAATAAAGTGTGGAGCACTAGGAGGCCAGATACTGGGAGAAACACATTTGCTGTGCATAATGCTACTGTTAACTCTGGAGATGATATTCGTGAGGAGATGGCTCATATGAGGACAGAGTTGGGGTTCGTATTGAAGCATGTGAGTGGAGGAACATAAAAGGTAAATGCTGTAAACTACTTAACTAGAACTCCACCACCAGTTGAGGAGTGTTACTATGAAGAGGACACTTATGCGGTGAACGATCAGACGGCGGGTTTCCGACCAAACGCCCAAGGATCCAACACGGAAAATTGGCGCCAAGGTCAAGGGAACCAAGGTCGGAACTATGGAAATTACAACCGAGAGGGTCACTATGTCCGAGATGGGAACCTCAATCGCGACAACAACTACAACAGGAACAACTATGGCAACAGAAACGATCGAGTTGGACCCAATGTTCCCCCTCAAAATCGGGAATCTGGTGCTAGGGAAGCTGGAGGTAATATGACGCGTATCGAAGATATGCTGCATAAGATGATGAGAAGGTTTGATGCGACTGATGAGAATGTGAAAGAGATGAGAAACGACTTATCTGGTATTGGTCAAAAGGTTGACGCCCATGCAGTGTCAATAAAGCTTCTAGAGCAGCAGATGACGCAGTTGTCTACTACAGTGAACCCGCGTCAACCCGGCACTCTTCCAAGCAACACCATCCAGAATCCAAAGAATGATGGACATTGTATGGCAATTACCACTCGAGGAGGTAAGCAAACCATAGATCCACCTATGCCGTCTGTGGTGGAAGTTGAGAATAGAAAAGAAGATGATGAGGTGAAAGTTAGAGAGGAGTCAGAGGTTGTGACAGAACAGGAAGTGGAGATACCTCAGAAAGTGGTTCCCATACCTAGACCTCCCCCACCGTTTCCACAGAGGTTAGTGAAGAAGACTGAAGATGGTAAATATCGCAGGTTTATCACTATGTTGAAGCAGCTTTCTATCAATGTCCCTTTGATAAAAGCCTTGGAGCAAATGCCTGGATATGCAAAATTCATGAAAGATATGGTGACAAAGAAAAGGTCTGTGAGTTTCGAAGATGATGATAGATTACAGCATTGTAGTGCTATTGCTACCAGATCTCTGGTGCAGAAGAAGGAAGACCCTGGTGCTTTCACGATCCCATGTACTATAGGGTTAATACACTTTGCTAAGGCATTGTGTGATCTTGGTGCTAGCATCAACCTCATGCCTTTATCTATTTACAAGAAATTGGGTCTAGGGGATCCAAAGCCCACTGCAATGCGGTTACTGATGGCTGATCGGACTGTGAAGAGGCCCATAAGTGTGCTCCATGATGTGCTAGTGAAAGTAGAGTCTTTCATCTTTCCGGCGGATTTTGTGATCCTTGACTGTGAGGTTGATTTTGAGGTTCCCATCATCCTTGGGAGACCATTTCTTGCCACAGGGCGTGCGTTAGTTGATATGGAAAAGGGACAGATGAAGTTCAGACTGAACAATGAAGAAGCAACTTTCAATATCTGTAGATCCATGAAACAAAATGGTGAGCTACAAACAGTATCTGCTATAACTTACAGAGTGGAGAGCGAGTCAGAGGTGCAAATTGAAGAGCGGTTAGGTGTTGAGGCACTAGCAACAGTCATGATGAATTTTGGTAGTGATGGTATTGACGAGTATGATGAGTTGGTAGCCGCACTTGATAAGTGTGAATATCGGTTCAAACCAAAGAAGTATGAGCTAGACATGAAGAATCGCGAGTCCCCACCCACAAGACCATCTATTGTGGAGGCACTGAAATTAGAGCTTAAAGCTCTACCACCACACTTGAGGTATGTATATTTAGGCGAAGAGAATACTTTGCCAGTCATCATTGCAGCAAATTTGAATGCAAGGCAAGTAGAGTGTTTGGTGACTGTATTAAAGAAGTTCAAGAGAGCGATTGGGTGGACTATTGCAGATATTATTGGGATCCCCCCCGGTATCTGTTCTCACAAAATTCAACTCATGCTAGATCATAAGCCCAGTGTTGAGCACCAGAGAAGATTAAATCCACCTATGCAAGAGGTAGTCAAAAAGGAGATCATCAAGTGGCTGGATGCGGGAGTTATTTATCCCATCTCAGATAGTAATTGGGTATGTCCTGTGCAGTGTGTACCAAAGAAAGGTGGTATGACTGTGGTTCCAAATGACCGAAATGAGCTTGTTCCAATGAGGCCTGTCACTGGATGGAGAGTTTGCATGGATTATCGGAAGCTGAATGCGTGGACAGAGAAAGACCACTTTCCTATGCCATTCATGGACCAGATGTTAGATAGGCTTGCAGGCAAGGGTTGGTATTGTTTTCTTGATGGGTATTCGGGCTACAATCAAATTTCTATAGCTCCGAAAGACCAAGAGAAGACCACCTTCACTTGCCCATATGGGACTTTCGCTTTCAAACGGATGCCATTCGGATTGTGCAATGCTCCAGTGACCTTCCAGAGATGTATGATGTCGATATTTTCTGATATGGTGGAAGACACTATTAAAGTGTTCATGGATGATTTTTCAGTTGTAGGTGATTCGTTTGATCATTGTCTAGAACATCTGGCCGAGGTGCTCAAAAGATGTGAAGACTGCAACTTGGTGCTGAATTGGGAGAAATGTCATTTCATGGTAAAAGAAGGTATAGTGTTGGGTCATCGAATTTCAGAGAAAGGTATTGAGGTTGATAGAGCTAAAGTCTAGGTAATAGAAAAGCTTCCACCACCCATCTCTGTAAAAGGTGTAGAAGTTTTCTTGGGCATGCAGGTTTTTATAGGAGATTCATCAAAAATTTCTCAAAAATTGCACATCCCTTGTGCAAACTGCTCGAGAAGGAGAATAAGTTATGTTTTGATGATGCTTGTCTTAGAGCATTTGGAGAGTTGAAGGAAAAGTTGGTTACAGCACCTATCATTGTTTCACCAGATTGGGGACAACCGTTTGAGGTAATGTGTGATGCGAGTGGAGTGGCGCTTGGTGTAGTATTGGGTCAAAGGCGTGAGAAAATTCTTCACCCTATTTACTATGCTAGCAAAGCTCTGAATGTGGCCTAGAAGAATTATACAGTGACCGAAGAAGAACTTTTTGCGGTGGTTTTTGCATTCGAAAAATTTCGTTCCTACTTGCTTGGTACTAAGGTCATTGTGCATACTGACCATTCTGCATTGAGGTATTTGATGGCGAAAAAGGATGCAAAACCACGATTGATTAGATGGGTATTGTTGCTGCAAGAGTTTGATTTTGTGGTAAAAGATAGAAAGGGAACCGAAAATCAAGTTACCGACCACTTGTCCAGATTAGAGGAAGAGGCCATGCTAAAGCTTGGAGATAGGGCTGAAATTAATGATGCTTTTCCAGATGAACAGGTATTGGCTACTTCTAATGATTTGATTCCTTGGTTCGCAGACTTTGCTAATTATTTGGCAGGCGACAATGTGCCGCCCGATTTGTCTTTTCACCAAAGAAAGAAATTTATGCATGATGTGAAGAAATTCTTTTGGGATGAGCCTTATTTGTATCGTAGTTGTGCTGATGGGATTATTCGTCGCTGTGTGTCTGAGGTTGAAATGTTGAGTGTACTTGAAGCATGCCATTCATCACCCGTTGGTGGGCATCATAGTGGTATTCGGACTGCACATAAGATTTTGCAGTGTGGATACTATTGGCCTACCATCCACCAAGATGCTCATGATTTCGCCAAGTCTTGTGATCGTTGCCAAAGAGATGGAGGGATTTCAAAGAGGCAAGAACTCCCTATGAATCCCATACTGGTGATCGAATTGTTTGATGTATGGGGCATTGATTTCATGGGTCCATTTGTGAGTTCATATGGGATGAAGTATATTCTGGTTGCGGTTGATTATGTATCGAAGTGGGTGGAAGCAGTAGCACTCCCCAACAACGAAGGTAAAGGTGTCACCGCATTCTTGAAAAAGAATATCTTCTCTAGATTCGGTACACCGAGGGCTATTATTAGCGATGGAGGCTCTCACTTTTGTAATAAGTTGTTCAAAACACTACTTGAGAAATATGGTGTCCGTCACAATGTAGCCACTCCTTATCATCCACAGACTAGCGGTCAAGTTGAGGTGTCCAACAGAGAAATAAAGCAGATATTGGCGAAGACTGTGAACGCTAATCGAACGGATTGGTCAAGGAAGCTTGATGATGCTCTATGGGCATATCGCACTGCATACAAGACCCCCATAGGTATGTCGCCTTACCAACTTGTATATTGGAAGTCTTGTCATTTACCAGTAGAGCTAGAGCACAAGGCTATGTGGGCAATGAAGAAGTTAAATTTGGATTGGGGCACCGCGTCTAATCAAAGGATGAATGACTTGAACGTGCTTGATGAGTTTCGCCTAAAAGCTTATGAAAGTTCAGCATTATACAAAGAGAAGATGAAGAGGTATCATGATCAAAGAATTGAAAAGCGAGAATTTGTGGTTGGTGATCGTGTGCTGCTATTCAACTCTAGGTTGCGCCTATTTCCAGGCAAACTCAAGTCCAAGTGGACCGGGCCATTTTTGCTCACAAAAGTGTTCTCGCATGGAGCGGTTGAACTTGAAAATAAGGATGGAACAAGGTTTGTGGTGAATGGGCAAAGGATCAAGATCTATCTGGGAAATGTTGAAACTGTGCAAGAAGTGATTGAGGCCTGTAATCTTGATGAAGTCCGAGTAATCAAGATAACTGCGTCGTGCCGCGACGTTAAATCAAGAGCTGCTTGGGAGGCAACCCAAGATGTACATTCTAGCCAACGATAGGGTTCTGTTTTCCATTACGTAGTTTAGCTTTCTTTGATTACTTGCGCCTTGGTATCAATGTAGGTAGGGGTTTCAGTATTTTAGTTCTTAGTGTTGGCTAGAAGTAATATAAGGTCCGTGTCTAAAAAGTGTCCAGAAAATGAAAAAGATAGACTATTGGTTGCTACATGTGCAGGTACACTATGCAAGAAATCTGCAGAAAATGGTCTGGTGCAGAGGTCTACTGACCCCATCGACGTTCCGTCGATTGATCCACGAACCGTCAATGGTGTCCGTAGATCCCAGGTAAGACCCTAAAATTGTCCTAGTATAATTGTGATCTACGGTACCGATCTACGGACCGTAGATCGACTCACAGACCGTAGACGGGGTCTCGTGAGTCCAAACCCTACAGTTGACTGACCCGACCCGGACCCCCATTACTTAAAACCCCCATTGTTTCAAATCATTTCTCTTCCCTCCATTACTCCCAAAACCGTTACACCCACTCTTTAAACTCCCCAAATCACTCCATAACCACCACATAATATCCTCCCTTCCAAATATTCCCAAAATCCCTTCCATACCAAAATCAACCCATCCCATAATCTAACAAAAAGGGTCCGGTGTTTGGTCAATAACGAAAAGGTGACTCGTTGGTCTTGCTAAGCATAGTTTCATCACGCAATCACCCCACTCCTTGTTGCTTCTAAGGTAATAGACTTTCTCTTCACTTTGAATTTCGATTCATAGATTGAATATAGAGGGTCGGGAGTTGGGTCTTGACCTTGGGTAATTGTTAGGTGAAATTGCATGATAAACTTGAATTTTACAATGCCCTTGGAACGATAGATAGTGATTGTATAGCATTAGTTTAATGTGAGTTTATATGATCGTAAAGTCTGTATGCTAGTTTCGACTTAGGGTTCCACATCTAGTCTAAATTGTTGGGTATAATAATCGGTCGGAATCTTAAGATTGACGAACTAGCATATTTTAAGTGTGTATTTGAATGATGAGGTTGTGTTTATGTTGAAACCAATAGCCAAAAATGTATGATACCTGGCACTGATGGCTTTCACGATACCCCGTCTACGGACCGTAGATCCATCTACGGACCGTAGATGGGGTTCGTCATTAGATGCACCTACAAATTTTAACCAAGTGTAAAACCACGGAGGTGGACTACGGTCCGTAGATCCATCTACGGACCGTTCTGCACTTCTGTGGTTTCCATCTGCGACCTATATCTCAGGCTTCCTGATCCACGGAAGAGATCCACGGACCGTAGATCAGTCTACGAACCGTAGGTCTCCTCCGTGGATGACCACTGTAGCAACTGTCAAATTTTTTTTTGTGAACTTAAGTTGGGTCGTTCTCCATTCTAAACGCTTCCTTTGCTGCATATAGTTAAGTTTGGCACTAATACCGTTCCCGCAGGTACAATGGCACCCAAGAAGATGGTCACCTACTCCAAACGGGGCAAGTCCAAGTCCGTGGACCCTAGTTTCCGACTGATTAACGAGGACATCGACAACGACTCTGACCCAGCTTATGTGCCTCTCAACCCAAGGGCTTCTCGCGCTGCATCCAGAAGCACACCCCGGAAGGTGCTCCCCGACGTAGTCACTGTCTCCCAGTCTGATGAGGAGCACACACTGATCGGGTCACCAACTGGGGCTGCTTCCAGTTCAGAGGGACCTATGTCCGGATCCGAGTCTGCTTCTGCCTCAGGCTCCCAGTCTGCCCACTCTTCACAATCAGAGTTTGTCCATGCTACAGGGTGCAACGCCAAATCGTCCACAGGGTCTGGAAAGAATGACCAAGCAGCCTCGTCTGATGAGGCAACTAGCTCAGAGTCCATACCTGCACCACAGAATGATGAGCCCACTCCTGTAACCGGCGAGCTAAATAGGTGGTGCGTAGAAGGTCAATGGCAGATCTATCGGGATGCTAAGATGGTCAATGACAAACAAAAGATGGCCCGACTAATTCAAGAGGAGCGCAGAGTCCTCACGGGGAGCTTGCATACTGTTCCAGATATTCACCGGCTGTTCAAACTTCACAAGTGTGACTGGATGGCTCGAGACCCAGGGACGTATAGCGAGGAGATTGTCCGGGAGTTCTATGCTTCCTATGCTGCTACTCTCCGTGGGTCCATATCCAAGCGGTCAAAGCCGCTAGCTCAGGCCCCGCTCACTTCCACCTTGGTTCGAGGGTGCTCGGTGAACATATCACCCGCCACCATTCGCCGTTTTCTCTATGGTCCTACCACGGGCCTCTCTTGGTCTCCTAACACTTCAGAGTTTGATTACCGCTGGGACATCGTGCGGAGTGGCACTTTCCAGAGGAATGCTGAGCAGCGAGAGTCTGTTATACTATGTCTGGCCAGGTACATTGCTGCAGATGGCGAGCGAGCGGAATGGTTTGCTGCTCCACGGTTGGGCATCCGGAGGGCCACGCTAAATTTTGCGGCCAAGTTCTTCTGGCTGTTGGTACGTAATAGAGTGTCGCCTACAAAAGCTGACAATCAAGTCACATGGGACAGAGCGATGATGGTTGCATCATTGGTAGTAGGAGTAGAGATCGACTTTGCCCGCATGCTGCTGGCAGAGATTCACGAGAGAGCTTTCAGGACCTCCACTACTTACCCCTTCCCATGTCTGATTTTTCATTTGTGCAGGGACTCTGGAGTGCCGATCTGGCAATGTGACAGGTTAGTCCACCCTACAGGGGCATTGGACATCGGCCTTATTCGTGATGAGGCCAATGTGGCAGCACTTCGCAGAGATCCCTAGATTGAGGTACCTCCCTTGGGTACCGATCTTGCAGACACTGTGGGGCAGGCACAGGGCGGTGACCCCATTATCCCAGACCACACCGACACTGTCCCAGGCTCCTCTTCTCAGGCAGCTAGTGTTGCTCCTAGGTCTTCTCGGTCCACATCACAGTTGGGAGCGACGGTTGTCCCGATTGCCAGAGTACAGAAGTTAGAGGCGCAGATGGCTACACTGCTGCATCACATTCAGCCGTGGATGCAAAAGTCGATTGCTGAGTCCGAGGCTAGATTGGAGCGCAGGATGGAGGGGATGATGGACCGCAAGGTCCTGGCGGTTAATAAGCGGCTTGACGCCTTTGAGTTGCGAGTTCTCGAGCGATCAGTTCCGACCACAGACTTATCTGCTTTGCAGGATGCCATAGCCAGCCTCCGGACTGATGTTGATGCCATTCTTGCTGCACCTTCAGTTGAGACTCAGGCTGCCCCTACTGCGCTGGTTGATGATACAGTGCTAGATGCTCTATTCAGTGGCATTGCCGAGGAAGGGCCTGCACCGACACATGCAAAGGGCAAGCGGCACCGCTCTCATTGCACGGAGGAAGAGAATGCTCAGAAAAGACAGCGTCGGCAGGAGAAGGAGGCTAGGAGGGCTTCGATTGCAGATGAAGAGTTGCGCCAACAGAGGGTGCGTGAGAGAGCTGCAGGGGCATCGAGCTCTGCCCCAGTTACAGAGGTTCAGCCTATTTTGAGGGGCGGTGTGAGCACCACTGATTTTGTGGAGCAGTTGATAGAGAGCACTACTGAGGGTGCTAGGATTGCTGAGGTGGGCACTACTGAGGGTGCCCCCACTGATGTTCCAGAGGGTTCTGGGAAACCGGACCCCCCTGCGTGTTGATGATTCGCCGGCGCTTTGCGCCACAGGTTTGCTTCACCCAAATCCATTTTCTTTTACTATTTATGTATGCATTGTGGACAATTGCATCTATTTTTTATTGGGGGTAGGGTAAATGGATTGTGAGTGATAGGGTAGAGTCTGAGTAACCCAACTCGAATCCTCTCTTGGGGTTTTCTTGCCTGTGTTCTTTTCCCCCAAGCGACTGTTTAATTTTTGTTGAACCGGCATGTCTTAGGAGTGTGTTGGCTCTGAGTATGACATAGTAACAATCACTTGATTGCATGATTAAACCTGAAACTTGAACTGGGTAATATGATAATCTGATAATGAAACTATGTGCCAAGAGTGGGTGAGAATCATTGACTGTTCAAACAGTTTTGTGCAAAACTAGAACTTGCCCGGTTAGTCCTGCTAAGACAATTCAATCTAGAGGATAGGAAGTGATCATAGGCCGTTGTTCTGAAAAAATCCACAAATTACCTAGAAGGATTCAACCAAATGAAATAACTGTTCCCTTTGATCCAATTTTGAACCTAAAAATTAAACCATTTCTTTCTAAAACCCCGAACTCACTTTCCCATAATCTACTATGTTGGCCCCGGTCCCTCCTTGGACATGTGCACTTTGACTTAGGCCAAAAGCCTAAGTTGAGGGTGGCTAATGTAAAAAGTAACTTCAATCTTGGCCCTGACCTGACATCGGGTATTGTGCACCTCAACTAACGGAAAATCCATAAGTTGAGGGTGGCTGTGAAATAGGAAACTAAAAGAAAAATGGATATAAAAAAAAAAGAAAAAAAAAGAAAGGGGAAAACGTGAGGAAAGGATGTGACTTGTTAAAAGCGAAAGGAACAAGAAAATAAAAGGAAAATGAGCTACAAACTCTAAAGTCACATCCGTGGTTGAAGAAAATCAAGGGAAAGAAGGTAAAGCAATGATATGGAAAAAAAAAATAGGGCAAAAAGAGGTCAAAAGCCTAGTGTAATGTCAAGGAGGACATAAAGTCACTAAACAGTACCCAAATGTACCACACCTGACCCTGAGCCTACGTTACAAGCCAATAAAGTCCTATAGTGATCCTAGAGTCTAGTTTGGAGAGTCTAAGCAGTGAAAATAAGGGCAAGCTTATGGCAGTAAGCACTAACTGTATTTGAAATTACTTCTGAGTGTGAGTGTTGAATAAATCCTTGTACCATGAATGAAAATAATTTTTTGCGAAAAGAGGATTTCGTTTGAAGTAAGAGCACTAGTTACATCGTTGGAAAGTTAGTACCTGGGTGACAGTGAGAAGATGGCTGTTATGTGTCAGTTGGTTGGTCTGTGTCATGATATGATCCACATGAATTGGCTTGTCGAGTCTAAGAGAACGAATGTGCACCCGAATACTGAAGAGGGTAGAGAGCCATGTGATTGCTTGGGTTTGAAAATGCATGTTTCTATACGAGTGTCGTTTAGAGTTGTAGTGCGTCTCTTGAGGACAAACAACGAATTTAAGTTAAGGGTGTTGATATACCGTGAGTTTACGGTATTTCTAATACATTTCACTTACAAGTTGTGTGTGTCTAGGGCCTTTTTATATTGTGTTTTTTATGCGTTTTATCATGTTTTGCAGGAAAGGTGTTCAGGCGCGGAAGTTTAGAGACAGCTGAAGGAAATGCAGAAAAGGCATCCACGGAGGTCATCTACGGACCGTAGGTCCATTCACGGTCCGTAGGTGATGACCGTAGATCAGCAGGCATGGTGTTGAGGACAAATCAGGCAAATCTGACCAAGTGTGGAACCACGGTGCCCATTCTACGGACCGTACTGTTGATCCGTAGAGTGAGACTGCGAGGGTTCATGTACCTGATTTTTGAAGATTCTAAGTATGGAGCTATGGAAGGGATTGACGGACCGTAGGTCGATCTACGGTCCGTGCTGATGGTCCGTCGTTTGCTTCAGAGAAGCTGATTGTTAGATGCTGAAATATTTTCTAAGTCTCGAGTGACGGAAGGGACTTACGGACCATAGATCCATCGACGGTCCGTAAGTCAGTCTCATGGATTCGAAGACGCGTACCTGAACAAAACTTTCCTTAATTTGTTTCCTTTTTTATTTAGGACTTGTTTTCTATAAATAGGAGATGTAAACCTCGTTTTTGGGGGTTAGACACTATTATTCTATTTTTGCTTTGTAACTTTGGAGATTAATTTGCAACTCTATCAATTATTGATTTCCCAAGTTCGTTTTGAAGACTTTGGCTTTGCAATTCAAGTAAAATTTCTGGGTTTATTATTCTCGTTAAGTAAGTTCATGATTTCTTCATCTACAATTATGAATTGTGTTCTTGCCAATATGAGTAACTAAATCCACAACTAGTGTTGTGGGAACCATGATCAATTAACAAAGTATGAATAGTAAATAAGCAATTCTTGACTAGTATTTTGCATGCATTGATAATTCTTTCGTTTAGAAGTCTTTTTAATGGTGGCCAACGTTAGAATTCGCCTTGTTACTACTTGCCGGACCAAGGAGGTAATTAACAAGAAAAGAATTATCAACATAGATTTAGTGTGATACTATCTAATAGGCTAGTGTCGATTGGTGCGAAGTAATAACTAAGCCAAACATCGATTATGATGTCTAATATGAGGTAAAGGTAAGGGTTAGTAAATTATACACACGTAGCCGGACCAAGGTGCGGGGTGAAATTCTCTAGATGCCGGACCAAGGATTTAGAGATACCTAACTTATCACTTTGCATGTAATACACTAGAAAAGGATTGCTATTACTAGGATTACTGCGTTATGAGATTATGGGGAACACGTATACCCTAGTTATTTCTCTTATCTTGATAACAACCAAAGTTGAGTTTAATTATTGATTACTTATTAAGTTCTTACTATTTGTTTCACACAAGCACAACCCCCCTTTTTATTACCTGTTTCTGGAAGTAATTTGACTAATTGAATATAATTGTTGGTTAAAAGTGAAGTCTAAACCATTTTCCTCGTGGGATCGATCTCAACCTACAAGTTGGGTTCTTTACTTGATAACGATCGCTTATGCTTCTGAAAGGAGGTGTAATTTGAGTGTATCATTGGTCAAAAAGTCATCTATTATTGGAAGAGGATACTTGTTCTTGATGGTTACCTTGTTCAACTGCCGATAATCAATACACATATAGAGTGAACCATCTTTCTTCCTAACAAATAACACCGGAGAACCCCATGGAGAGATACTCAGTCTGATGAAACTCTTATCCAATAAGTCCTTTAACTGATCCTTCAACTCCTTACGTTCTGCCGGAGCCATTCTATAAGGAGGAATATAGATATGTTGGGTATCGGAGAGAAAGTCATTGCCAAAGTCTATTTCCCTTTCGCAAGGAACACCGGGAAAATCATTGGGGAAACCTTCTGGAAACTCTTTTACAACAGGGACCGACACAAGAATAGGAGTTTCGAACTCCACATCTCTCACCCTCACTATATGGTAGACACAACCCTTTGAAATCATTTTCCTAGCTTTTAGGTAATAAACAAATTGACCTCTTTGCATAGAATTTCCCCCCTTCGACTCAATGATAGGCTCATTTGGAAATTGAAATTTGACTACTCTTGTCCTATAATCAATAGAGGTGTAACAAGAATGTAACTAGTCTATCCCAAAGATAACATTGAAATATATCATGTCAATCTCTATCAAATCAACCAAGCTGACTTCTATGGGATAAGGAAACAGGACATCTTCTATAAAACCTCGTAGCCACAACATAATCACCAAGATGGGTAGAGAAAGAAAAAGTTTCTAACAACACATCGAGAAGCATATCAAATCTCATAGCTACATATGGGGTCACAAAGGACAAAGTAGCATCTGGATCAAGTAAGGCATACACATCTATATGGAAAACTTTTCACATACGACTCACCACATCCGAGGAACTCTCTTGATCACCTCTAGTTTGGAGAGCATAGCAATGGTTTTTGCTTAGAAGCATTCTCACCCGAACCACTTAGTCCGGATGAAGGGTAGTGTAACACTCTGAAAAATGCTTGGGTATGTTAGAGCCTAAACGTGAGGATGAACATCTTGATTGAGAGTTAAGGAGTCAAGGCTATGAGGCAAGTGCCATGGAAAAGGGGCCAAGCCAAGGCCAAAGGCTAAGGAAATGCCTAGCCTCGATTGCACTGCCTCACCCTTCACGAGAGGGACTACGATTTGTGATCCTCAACACGGCTCGTGAACGGGGCTCCTGAAGATGCCTTGGCCACAAAAATGTGGCCAGCAATTTCCTAGCTACTGCCTCAAATTTCACGACCATCACTACGGCCTATGGTCATGACCACGACCATGGGAGGCGCTCGTGAAGTTGACTTAGGCAAGTGAGCTTGGGGGTACCAAGTAGCTTAGCTACTACCTCACCCTTCGCGAGGGGGACCACGACCCGTGGTCCACTTCACGCCTCGTAAAGGGGCTCGTGGCAATGCCTTGGGCGTGTGCGCCTTGTTCCACATTGAAGGGGCTACGGCCCCAAATCTTCACGACAAGCACCACGAGTCGTGGTCCTCACCACGGCTCATGAGGGTGCTCGTGAGCTTGTATGGGGGTCATTAATGAGGGTCATTTAAGTCTTTTACTTTTTAAGTCCAATTAAGTTGGTCCCCGTAGTGAGGGAGATTTCGAAAGTCTTTCCCAATAACTTTCCCGAGATTCTTCCCCAACAGGAAATAGACTTCGGCATTGATCTTTTCCTGGATACTCAACCCATATCAATTCCCCCTTACCGGATGACTCCGACTAAATTAAAAGAATTGAAGGCACAACTTAAGGATTTGCTAGATAAGGGTTTCATTCAACCAAGCATATCTCCATGGGGTGCTCTGGTATTATTTATGAAAAGGAAAGATGGGTCCCTTAGGATGTGTATTGATTACCGCCAATTGAACAAGGTCACTATAAATAATAAGTATCCTCTCCCTAGAATTGACGATTTGTTTGACCAACTCTAAGGGGTGATTTACTTTTCGAAGATAGACCTAAGGTCAGGCTACCACCAACTTAGGTGAGAGAAGTTGACATTGCTATGATGGCCTTTCGTACAATATATGGTCACTACGAATTCCTAGTCATGTCTTTTACTCTACCAAATGCCCCGGCGGCGTTCATAGATCTAATCAATACGGTATTTAGGCAATATCTTGTTTCGTTTGTGATTGTCTTCATTGACGATATTTTGATCTATTCATGAAGTGAGGGTGATCATATGAAACATTTGAGAATTGTGTTGCAAGTCCTTAAAGACCACCAATTATATGCTAAGTTTAGTAAGTGTGAGTTTTGGCTAAGGTCGGTTGCTTTTCTTGGCCATATTATGTCGGACAAGGGTGTTGAGGTTGATCCTAAGAAGACGGATGCGGTCAAGAGCTGGCCTAGACCTTTATCTCCGTCCGATATTCAAAGCTTTTTGGGTTTGGCCGGTTATTATCGAAGATTTGTTGAGGGCTTTTCCTCTATCACTTCTCCATTGACAACCTTAGCTCAAAAGAAAGGAAAATTTGTATTGTCGGAGGCTTGTGAGAAAAGCTTCCAACAATTGAAAGATAGGCTTAACTTTGCTCCGGTGTTGACCTTATCGGAGGGTACTGATGGGTTTGTGGTATATTGTGACGCTTCCCGAGTGGGTTTGGGATGTGTCCTCATGCAATGGGGTAAAGTAATCGCTCATGCTTCAAGGCAACTCAAGGTCCATCAGAAGAAATACCCGACTCATGACTTTGAATTAGAGGCGGTTGTATTCGCTTTGAAAATATGGAGGCATTACTTATATGGGTCCATGTAGATTTGTTTACCGACCAAGTGTGTCTTCAATACGTGGTTAACCAAAATGACTTGAATCTCCGACAAAGGAGATGGTTAGAGATTTTGAAAGATTATGACATGAGTGTCCTATACCACCCTGGCAAAGCTAATGTAGTTGTGGATGCCGTAAATAGATTGTACATGGGTAGTGTGGCTTATGTAGAAGATGAGAAGAAGGAATTGGTTCAGGATATGCATAGATTGGCCCGGTTAGGTGTCCAACTAATGGATTCCACCAAGGGTAGATTCATAGTTCATCATAGTTCCGAATCATCCTTTGTAGTTGATGTGAAGTCTAAGCAACACCTTGATCCTATTTTGATGGATTTGAAAGAATCAATTCTCAACAAGTCCATTAACGCTTTCGCTCAAGGGAAAGATGGGATGCTTAGGTACCAAGGTAGGTTGTGTGTTCTGGATGTTGATGGTTTGAGGGAGAAAATCCTAGAAGAGGCTCATGGTTCGCGATATTCTATTCATCTCGGAGCCACCAAGATGTACGGTGACCTACGGGAAGTCTATTGGTCGTATGGTAGAAGAAGGATATAGCGGGTTTTGTGTCCAAATGTCCAAATTATCAACAAGTTAAGGCCGGACATCTAAAACCGGTAAGTTTGCTCCAAGATATAAATATTCCCACTTGGAAGTGAGAGGAGATGAATATGGATTTCATTGTGGGTTTGCCTCGTACTTGAAGGAAGCATGATTCTATTTGGGTCATTGTTGATAAGATGACGAAATCAGCCCACTTCATTCCCGTCAAGGTTACTTTTTCGGTGGAAGACTATGCCAAATTGTACATCAAGGTAGTGAAGTTGCATGGAGTTCCTTTGTCGATCATTTCGGACCGGGGTGCTCAATTCACTTCACACTTTTGGAAGGCATTCCAACAACGACTTGGTACCAATGTTAAACTTAGTACCGCTTTCCACCCTCAAATGGATGGTCAAGCCGAACGCACCATTCGAGCCTTAGAGGACATGTTGAGGGCGTGTGTGATTGATTTCAAGGGTAATTGGGACGATCATCTTCCCTTGATAGAATTTGCCTACAACAATAGCTACCACTCAAGCATTGCCATGGCTCTGTTCGAAGCACTCTATGGTAGAAGGTGTAGATCACCGGTGTTTTGGTTTGAAGTAGGTGAGTTTTCTCTAATTGGTCCATAACTAGTCTATGAGGCCATTGATAAAGTCCGACTCATTAGAGAGAGGTTGAAAATGGCTCAAAGTCGGCAAAAGTCCTATGCCGACAATAGAAGAAGGGATCTAGAATTTGAGGTTGGTGATTGGGTCTACTTGAAAATATCACCTACGAAAGGTGTGATGAGGCTTGGCAAGAAGGGGAAACTTAGTCCCCGGTATGTGGGCCTATATCAAATCTTGAAACGTATTGGGAAAGTTGCATACGAGTTGGCCTTACCCAGTGAGTTGGCTCCGATCCACCAGGTGTTTCATGTTTCCATGCTCAAGAAGTGTATTGGTGATCCAGTATCCATCCTTCCTTTTAGAGGGTTTAGGAGTTGATGAGAACCTTTCCTATGAAGAAGTTCCAATTGAGATTTTGGACCGGCAAGTTAAAAAGTTAAGGAACAAAGAAGTAGTTTCCGTTAATGTCTTATGGAGGAATCACTTAGTTGAGGGTACTACATGGGAGGCCGAGGCCGATATGAAGCCCCTCTATCCTCATCTTTTTCCTTCTACTCCTATCCCTAATTGAGGTAAATAGTTTATTGAGTATTGGTATTTTAGAAATCATTTGTGCTATGAGTTTTCTTTATGATTTCCTTATGTTTTGCATGTTCTAGTGAGAATTCATGTTTACTAGATATTGAGTTTTCATGATTTATAGTTCCTCATGTTGGTTTTCACTTTAGTGTGATGATTTCATATTTGACTTCATGAGGTGAAATAATGAACATGTTTTGCTATACTTGTGCCGATATGGCTTAATGGCTCTTTATTGGCTGTGATGAGCTTGTTTGAGTTGGAGAACGTAGTTCCTCCTAAAATCATATGAAATGATGAGTTTTATGCATGTTGGGTTGTGGATGTAGTTCCTACTCCCTTGTAATTGCATTGTTTGTGTTTTGAGGAGAAGTTGATGTTTCCTCCTATGAATTGTGCATTTTATTATATTGCATGCATGAATGGCTGCTAGTCTTGAGTCTTTATTTCCGTAAGGTGTCTAAATCGTCATTTGAGGATGAATGTTCCCAAAGGGAAGATAATGTAACACTCCGGAAAATTCTAGGGTAAGCTAGAGCCTAAACGTGAGGATGAACTTCTTGAATGAGAGTTAAAGGAGTCAAGGCCATGAGGCAAGTGCCATGGAAAAGGGGCCAAGTCAAGGCCAAAGGCCAAGGCATCCCCTAGCCTTGAGTGCACTGTCTCACCCTTCACGAGAGGGACCACGATCCATGGTCCTCAACACGGCTTATGAAGCGGGCTCGTGAAGATGCCTTGGCCACAAAAATGTGGCCACCAATTTCCTAGCTACAGCCTCAAACTTCACGGCCATCACCATGACCCGTGGTCATGACCACGACCATGGGAGGCACTCGTGAAGTTGACTTAGGCAAGTGAGCTTGGGGGAACCAAGTAGGTTAGCTACTGCCTCACCCTTCACGAGAGTGACCATGGCCCGTGGTCCACTTCACGCCTCGTAAAGAGGCTCATGGCAATGCCTTGGGCGTGTGAACCTCGTGCCACATTGAAGGGGCTACTTCCCCAAATCTTCACGACAAGCACCACAAGTCGTGGTCCTCACCACTTCTCGTGAGGATGCTCGTGAGCCTAGATGGGGGTCATTTAATTCTTTTACTTTTTAAGTCCAATTAATGTGGGGGCGTTTTGGGTATTTTAGGGGTAAAATATATATTGATTTTAAGTCATAATTCACAAGACTTACTCATTAATTCACAACACCCAAATATTTCCCCAAATTCTTCTTCTCTCTAATAGTTCTCTCTCTATAGTTCCTCCATTGAAAAACACCAAGAACTTGAAGATTAGGGCTCAAGAATCCATCTTCTCAACTCCAATTCAGGGACAAAGCTTCAATTAAGGTATGGGAACCTTCATTCATGGAATACTTTTCTCCATGAAGCACTTCAACTCTAATTTCGAAATTGGGTATATTGTTCAAAAATTAGGGTTTTCATTCTATCCATGGGTTATTCCTATGTTTAGATGGTAAATGAGACAAAGGCTAGATTCTATTGACTTTCTTTTATGAAAAGTGAAGTTGGACTTCGATTGTAAAGTTTTTAATTTTTCTGTATTATTTCTATGTCTTATGTAATGATGATGCTAGAGGCTTGTATGAGACCCCTTCGGGGTCAAGTACGCCGTGTCGCATCAGAGGTCTAGACTCAGGTCGTGACAGGTAGGGTTGAGCCCTACGACGACCGCCTCCATCATTCTTAGGAACCGAAGAAGATTTTCTTATTTTGTGAACCATGTTTCCACAACCAAAGCAAGCATTAGAACCCGCTAGACACTTCCCTTCATGATTTCTCCCACATTTAGCACAAGTAGGCATCGAAGACCTATTACTATCTCCTAGATGTTTTGGGTTAGTTACCCTTTCATTATTAGGCCTTGGAGGAGAACTAGAAGAACCTTTCCTGGAGAACTTTTGCTGAAACCTTGAACGACCCCGTCCAATGGACCTAGAATGTGAATAGTTACCATCATCCACCCTTGCTCTCTTTGCCTCTCTAGATCTTTCCTTGAACTTTTTTCCTCAATTTGTTGGCCATGCACCATAAGGTAAAAAATTTCCATGTCCTGGACAAGCCTACGGCGCGACACTCTTTGACTACCATGTCGGACACATCTGACACAAACTCACTTATCACGGCCCTACAATCAGCCACAACGGAAGGAGCATACTTAAATAGTTGAGTGAACCTCAAAGTGTATTCTCTTACACTCATACTTCCTTGCCTAAGGTTGATGAAATCAAGTACTTTGGCCTCTCTCATCTCTAGAGGGAAGAATCTGTCAAGAAAAGAACTTTTGAACCTTTCCCATTCTATGGGACCCGCTTCCGTCGGCCTTGCCTCTTTTCACTGATTAAACCAAATCTGAGCAACCCCTTTAGGTATGTAAACGACTATTTCTACCATCTCTACCGGAGTCACACCTATGATAGCAAGTACCTTGTTGACCTCGTCGATAAACTGTAGAGGCACTTCCTCAACTTTGGAGCCATAAAATTCTGGAGGGTTCATTCTTGTAAAATCCCTCACTCTTGACGCTGCCGTACCCACATTTGGGTTCACAGAGGCTACCACCTCTCTATTGGCTTGTTCCATCACAGCTTGATCCAACACTTGAAATGCCGACCTAAAATCCACATTTTTTACATTATCATTCAATGGGTCAATCGGAGCTTGAGGAGGAGCTTGGGGAGGAACCTCTTGCTCAACATTGTCTCCCTCCATCCTTCGTGTAGCCCTTCTAGAAGTTATATCCTGAAAACCATTAGGTAGAGATAAGGAGAAACACTTATAGAGTTAAACTCCATGGCACGACTTAGAGAAGTGAAGAAGTGAAGTTTCCTAAGCATCTAATAGCCACGTAATCATAAATGTGGCGTGTTTCACAAGACTCTACTAGATGTTGTTTTAGACATCGTAGAACCATTCTAAACATTGTGCTATGATTACCAAGTTTGAAAAGACCCAGGGGTACCCCCTACATGTAATAAGGTGTATAAGACCTCAATAGGCCTCATACAAGCCACTTAGCATATCACAACATAAAGTAATAGAAATGAGCGGCAATTTAAAACTTTTCAATACAATGAAAGTCTTTTATAAAATGAGAGAAAGTCTAACATAATTGTCCCAAACCATCTAACATAACAGAATAGAATCTTGGGACACATACCATATGATAGTCCAAGACCTAAAACAAAAACATAAAGGAAAGTGGTAATCAGATCCTCGAACACAATGAGGACTCACCAAAACTTCACTACCTTGATCAACAACGAAGCTAGCCATGAGTGTGAGAATCAATATCGCCGGACCCTACACTTGATAGGAATGTAGGCAAGAGTATGTGTTAGTACAATCAAGTACTAAATATGATGGCTAGCATAAACAAATAACATAATCGTTAGTCAACATAAGACATAAAGCATAAGCATAATCAAGACATACTAAGCATCATAATGAAAGAGGAATACTTCCTTAGGTAACCTCACTTATCCTTAGCCAAGACATAGGTCATCCGACTCTAGTCAAGTTTGCATCATGGAAGGCATATCTAGAAACACTCCAATCAAATCATCTTCATAACATAATAAAATTATTCATACTTACTTTTAAAGACATGGGGATTCGACTCAATGCCTAGATTATAAAAGCTAATGGGTATTCCCCTCTTGCCTTACTTTTAGATTGCGGGTACTCGCCTCCACAATCTCATCATATGACACGGGTACTCGCCTCCACGTCATTTCATAAGGATCATGGGTACTCGCCTCCATGTCCTTTCATCATAGTAAGAATTTAGAGACTCACCTCTTGTTCAATTCTAAGGAGTATGTTAATCACCTCATATCTTTACATATGGAGATCAAGGGTAATCGCCTCTAGCCTCATCAATTATATAAGGTTTTAGTCTAGATTCATTTTAGGTGAGCAATCCTTTCAACCTAGAAACATTTATGTGAGCAAAACAGTCAAATTCACTCAATCATGTTTATCAATTCATCATGGGAAGTATCCCTTCCACATCATAACCTTAACAATCAACAATTCATAGTCTAGGCTTTACTCTCAAAGCACTACATCTCATGATCATCATCTATGCTTTACTCTCAAGCAACTAACATCATATTCATCATATATGCTTCAATCTTAATCAATTCTAATCATAATTCATCAATCCTATAAGTAAATATCTAACCCACAAAGTTTCCCTTCATGGCATCAACCAAAATCAGATCAATTATACCCTAGGTTCATAGGATAGGCATGGGTACATGCAATTTCATCCTAAATACATGAAATTCTATGAATTCAATCATAAACAATCTTAATCCACTCAATTGGATCAACATTCATCATAACCCACAACATTGGAAGAAACCCTAACTAGAATTGGGGAAATTCTTCTTCAAATTGTGGAATTCTAGGGGACTTCATGGATGAAAAGACATTATACCTTGATCACAATTCCCTCAAAATCTTGAAGATTCAGATACTTGATCTTTACCTAGCTTCAATCTCCCCCTTCTTCCACATTCTAAAGAGAGAATATTTGAGAGAGGATTTGGGTTTTCTTTTACAAATTGAGAGAATGACTTAATTGAGTGAGTTCGGGGGTCTAAAATCCTTATATAGGTGGTCTAGGGTTAGGCAAAACAATAGCACATTAATTTAATTAAAATAGCAAAAGACCCATGTGCCACTACATTAACTGCCAACTCTCAATCCACGAAACCCCGATCGACGGACCATTGACTGACCTATGGTCAATCATGGTCCATTGTAAGAGAGTTTTGGGCCAAATGACGGCCACTTGACCATGGGGGTGGACCCACCTACGGTCCGTTGGTCCCACCGTGGTTCATGGCTAGACTAATTTCTTAAAATGCCTACCCACAACCCCACCTACGGCCCGTTGGTCAACCCACAGGCCATGGTTGGCTCTTGTGAATGGCACCTGTAATTTCCCAACAACTGTTATTTTGCCTCGTTTCAAATCCGAGGTTTTACAGTAGAAGGACCTATGGACCATTGGTCCCAATCATAGGAATCAATCGGCAATTATTCTTAAGGGCTTTATGTCCTTCCCCTATTGATTAATTCCTAAACTATAAGTTCTGATCCTAATACGAAGCCCTATATAAGTGTTTTTAAGCCTAAAAAACTACCCATTCTAATTCGTTCATCTAAAATCGCTAAATCCCCTCCAAGATCACCCCCAAATTTCCTTGAAGAACTAAGGAAAGAGAAAGTTAGGTTTTGGCTTGAAGAGATACAATTCACCATTGTTTGTGGGCATTGATTGATAAGGTATGACAATATTCACCTATGAAGTCCTTTCTTCCATAGGGTTCCTAAATTCTCCAATTTTACAAGTTACATTCTCTTATCAAAGTTAGGATTTTATTCAATCGTCATGGGCTATTTCAATTATGACCCAATTGATTATTTTCTATCTTTTTATGCATGAATTGAAGTAATTACATGTTTTATGGTTGAATTCACATGAACCCATGCATGATATATGATACTATAATCATATGATGAACCTTAGGAACTATGAAAGATGAACTTATGAAGATAAGCATGTTTCTTTATGAAATTTATATAAATCATTTAAGGTTGATTTGAGAGTAAAACATCGATTTTGTTGTTGTTGTGAAATGATTTTACTAATTGTGTCGTTCCATTGATAATAAGACAAACTATGATTAATGACTATTTAGTTGGATTTATACCTAGCACCGACAGGATATTGAGATGGAAGCTCTTCTGTTAGTTGATGATGGGTTTCTCGTAGCAATATCCCTATCCCATAACTATGTGCTATCATAGGTTTATCTTAGATTGACATTAGGTAGTGGATCCACTTTAGCTCAAGTTTATGGTTCTTACCTTGGCAAGTAAGGACATCTATTTTCGGTGTGTGATAGACACCATATTCCATGTTATAGCTCACATGGTCTATGTCTATTAAAATTAAACTTCCCACAATAATAAACTAAGGTTACTTTCTAAAGTATCTCACAAGTTTTTTATGAGATATTTAGCTTGCATTAAGCATGATTATGACTCATGATTTCTAACATGTTATTTTATAATTTAGCTTGGTCTTTGCATGTAATATAAAGTCCTATTAACATTATTTCATAACTCTAATGCATCGCTATCATACTTGGTACATTTCATGTACTAATGCATACTTCCGTCTGCTTTGTTTCATTAATGTAGGATCTGATGCTCATGTTCCCCATACTCTTTCCTAGTTGATTCTTTTGGGATTTTATAGATTGGTGAGTCCTCATGATCCGACTGCCAATATTCTTTTTACTGCTTTTATGTCATTTCCATTTTCAGATCTTGTATGCGATGTATGTGGTACGTCCCAATCACTTTCCTTATGATGTAATAAATGCTTTTGAGAATTATGTTTAGACTTTCACTTTTGTCAAACTCTTTTGTATGGAATGCACTCTTTTGAACTCTTTACTTCTATTATCTTGTATAATGTATGCTAAGTGACTTGTGTAGGGCCTATCAGGGTTCTATACGCCCTGTTACGCGGTCTACTTTTGTTCATGACAATAAGTTGATGCTCCAATAAAATTGAAGACCGAAGTCACTATTTTAGTGGTCTTATAGTCTAGCAGAACACGTGGACACTAATTGGTAACTACAACCATTTAATAGTAGATAAACAAAATAAAAGGAGGCAAAAAAGGAAAATAACCTAATTAAAATTTTAATATAACATCTTCAATAAATATTAGATTAAATAATACAATAATATCCATGACAAAACTATCTAATATTAGGATTGATGTATCATTTTCCTTCTTTTGTTGCTTGGCAGAATATTTCCAACATATATGCAATAGTTAAATTTCAACAAATTTAATGATGGAAAGTATATATAAATTTCATTGAGATGGAAAGTACATCTCAATCCCTTTTCACCAATCTCTAATCCTCCATCTAGAGAAACACTAGGGCTTATGGTTGAAACCAAGACTAATAGGCGCTTCTCGTAATTCCCAAAACATGCATGGATAGTTCATATTCTTGAACTTAGTTCTAAAATTCTCTTTTTCTATGAAACAACTACAAAACACATCAATCCTCTAAATCTCCTAAAGAACATAGAGAATTCTTAAATTTATACCAGTTTACAATTTGTTTATGAAAGTTTTCTATGTATATAATATAAAGTTATATGTCAAAATCATTTCTTGGACAAGATATTTTTACTTTATTCAAAATACAATTAATTGTTGATTGTTATGTAATTGCAGTGACCCTCAATGTCATTTGCTTGCTTTGGTGTTTATTCCCTATTTTCCCTTTTCGTAGCTTCTTTGGTATGTATCAAATGTGTTGGAATGTGTGTCACTCTTTTCAAGGAGGTTGGGTGAGTTTTGAGAGAGTTTTTCACATTCTTGAAAATCTTTTGTTGAAAGGGTTGACCTTGGTGGGATCAGATGATATTTCCATTAGCATCGTTCACTCGATAACATTGAGTTTAGTCTAGAATGACATTTGACTCGGATCCCAAAGTGATTGGGATGATATATACATGTTTTTTGAAATGTTTTTTTTTTTTTTGTGTGATAGTTGAATTGGGTCAAACATTTTACGGAAATGACCTATGTTGGTTGTTATGTCGATTCCTTGAGTTCAGAATACCATTTTAGGTATGATAGCATATTTAGTTTGTGTTCACTGGGTTCTAAACGAATTCTGAGGTCCCATTTGAAGAAAATCACATTTATTTATTTTCCATATATTAGAGCCAAAAAAAAGGTGAAAATAATTCATTATATTTTAAAATATTAAAATTTTATATTGAATTAGTTATTTTTTGTAAATATAATGAATAGAAGAACATTAAGAATTAAAGTGAAGTAATAATAAATTAGAGCAATTGGATTTTTTGAGTTACTTTTTTTTAATAAAAAAAAAAGGAAGAAGAAAGAAAATCTCCAAAACTCTTTGAAAAAATAAATGAATCCCACACCTTTATATATACTCTTGATTTTTCTTTACTTTTTCAATGATTACTATTAAAATTGGCTAGATCATAGATTTTTAGTTTATCTCACACTCTTTTCATTATGGACAATGATTTGTTCTACTTCTCCAACAAAATTGAAGTCTGAAGTCATTATCTTAGTGGTCTTATAGTCTACCAGAACATGTGGATGCAACTACACTCATTTCACAGTAGAAAAACAAATTAAAAGTAGGAAAAAGAAGTAAAGTAACCACATTAAGATTCTAATATAACATATTTAATAAATATTAAACAAAATAGTACAATAATGTCGATGAAGGAACTGTCTAGTAAGAGGATTGATGCATCATTTTCCTTCTTATTTTGCATGGAAAAATATTTCCAAAATATATCTTATAGTTCAATTTGAACAAATTTAATGATGTAAAATATATAGCAATTTTCATTAAAAACATTATGACATTAAATGATATGAGTAGAACGATTAGATCAATTTCATTAAAACATGATCGAGATGCTTGATTATATGGCCTAACAGTTTTGGGCATCAATTGGGGGTAGAGTGTTGATTAAAAATTCTAGAAATTTGAGTATAGTTCATTAGGCAGGCTCACGTACATTGTTTTAAAAGGTGAGGGCGTGAGGTGAGGAGTTTTATGCCGCACTATATATATATATATATATATATATATTCAATTGTATAATTTTATGGATAATAAAATTTAAAAAAAAGTAAAACGTTCAATAAATTTTAATAAATAACCAATAATATATAAAAGCGTAAGAGTAATGAAAAAAAATGAATAAAGTTATCTCAAAAATATTGTGCTACGAAAACTATACCCTGTCAATCTCGAACACAATTATCTAAAAGATTATTCATAGGAATGCCATTTTCTATAAGATTTTATTTTTACACTTTAGAAATATCACTACAACCTATGAAAACATGATAGCATAAAATATAAATATCATTTCATCAATAATAAAAAAATATATGTTTTTAAAGCAAGAAAGGTAAAAAATAGAAAAAAAAATTAACGTCCATGGGGTACATTTTACAATCGGGACTTACGCCCAAATTGTTGGACTTATGCCATATAGTTCTACGCTTTCAATTTGCGCCCCAGAGCACTTTTGACACGCACCATCTCGGGACTTGCACCGAGACTCACCCCAAAACGTTATTAAAAACACTATTCCAATGGATTCATTGTTATCATTATACTTGTCTCTTTGTTTACCTAAACTGGACTTATTTTCCATGATATATAAATTGGTGAAAGCTTCTTTCTAGGTGGATAAGAAATGGCTAAACGTATTACTCATATCAGTTTTGTTTTACTTTTTAAAACAAATAATGTGCAAGATTTTTACAGATTTGAACTCTATAGGTCTTAGTTGTAATTCTATTCTCCATAATTTTTAGTAAGCCCAAGAATTAATTAGGAACACAAATCTAAAAAACAAGAATATCATTAAATAGATATGACAAAGGCATACGATAGGATTTTTTAAGTCTTTTTAATTAGGTTTCTACAAAAACATTAATCTTCAATACAGATAATTGACATAGTGTGAAGGCTACTTATAAACAATTGGTATTAAATATTAATTAGTTGGCAATCTCATGACGTTTTTCATTCATCTAAGAAATTTAAGCAAGGAGATCCCATTTTTACCAACCTTATTTTTAACGACCCAAAGTAGATCCTAAGTGTAACATGGTGTATAGAGCCCTGAGAGGCCATACACAAGCCACTTGACATACGTTATACCATACAATAAGAATAAAAACTTTAAAAGATAGAATTTATACATCAAAAGAGTTTGACAATCAGAAGTCTAACATAACTCTCAAAGCCATCTAATACATCATAAGAAAAGTGATTGGGATGTAACCCTTATATCACATACAATGTCTGAAAATGGAAATGACTTAAAAGCAAGAAAAGAGTTTTGGTCCTTAGAACATGAGGACTCACTAATCTTCAAAAGCCCAAAAGGATCAACTAGTCAGTCTATGCGAAATAGGAACGTCGGACCCTACATTCATGAGATAATGTAGGCACAAGTATGCATTAGTACATGTAATGTACTAAGTATGAACATTAACATATAGAGTATGTGCATGATCATATTGAAACATTCGAAAGCTTTAAATAAGAGATGACATGAAAATCATGAAAATATGGTCAAATACATTAACATAAAGGACAGAAGGAAAGTTTGGAAGAAAACATTATCGTTTTGAGGGATCTTAGCTTTAAATGATAATAACACAATGAGAGCTATATCATGGAATCTGGTATATCCCTTATACCGAAAGAATGGGAATCTACTTGCAAAGGAAGAATCCGTACATATCATCATTTCTTAAAGTGGATCCACTAGTTAGGTCATTTAAAACAATCCTACAGGGGAACGTAGTTTGGGACTAGAGGTTACTTCTAGAGACTACCTTATTTGAGCCTCAAACTCAAGTCCTCTGGGTTCTAAGTCTAAATCCCATCGGAGTAGATTCAAGGTAAAAACATACAATAGGTCCTTAAACATAATTCAACACAGATGAGAAAATCTTTCACCAATCTAAATTCATTTGTGAGAAATACCTTTCACAATTATGATCATCATAGTAAGTGAGAAATCCTTTCACAATATGATTGATACTTTCCTTTAAATTATCCCCAAAAAATTTATAATCATTTCATAAAAACATGCATACCTTCATAATTCATAATTCGTAGTTCATGGGTTCATCATAGGATCATGGTTGAAAAGCATATTTTACGCATGGGCAAATGCACTTTAAACTAAATATAATAGATTAAGATCAAATAATGCATTATAATACTTTATTAATAATAATAAATCATAATCACATGAAACCCACATATATGGAATTGAAACCCTAATTTGATCATTTGAAATTGTGAAATTGAAATCCTTGGGGACCGCATGGAGGAAATGACACCATGGGTGAATAGACAGATACCTTGATCCTTTAAGCCCAATATAATAGTGAATGGAAAACTTTATTGGAACCCTAGATCATCTTCATCTTTCCTAGCGTTGAGAGAATTTGGAGATTGGATTTGGGGAATTTAGGAGAATGAATAGAAAATGGTAAAATTGGGAGCTTAAAATGTTATATAGGTCTTAGGGTAGAAGGTAAAATGACATACTTTTAATTAAAATAATTAGGAAAAAGACCCAAAATCCCTTTAGAAATATCTGTCGGCTCAACCTACGGACTGTATATCTTTCTATGGTTCGTACTGGTATATTGTAGACAAAGTACTAGGACCATGATTTCACATATATTTGGACCGAATATTTCTACGGTTCGTAGATCTTTCTACAATCCATAAAAATCAACGATATAAATCAACTGTGACCCTTAAAATTTCACTAAGTCTGAAACTCATCTATGAGTCCTATCAATGACTCGTACATGGATTAAATGACCATCTTGGTGAATCGTACTACGGGTAATGAGACTCTTTTTGAAAAAAATATTTTCCCATTTCATACGGTTTCCATCTATGGCCCGTAGATGGGACCTGTAAAACCAGACTTCAATCCAAAAATTTATTTTCTTCCTTTTCTAAATTATGAGGTGTTATACCTATTCATGATTAGAGCAAAAAAATTAGCTATAAGTTTAAAAAGTTCGTTCGAGGATGATAAATTTAAGAGAAATGATTTGCCTAAGTGGATCCCAAAGAGCAAATATTTATCTTATAATGATAGTACTATTATTTTCTATTAAAGGGATAGGATTTTTGTGATTAAAATTGGTAAAGGATTTTTTTAGGTGGATAAGAATGGACTAAATTTATAACTCATATTAATTTCATTTTAATTCCTAAAATGGATAATGTTCAAGAGTTAAAAGACTTGAAGTCTATCGGACTTGGTATTTTCATTAATAAGATAATTTCTAGACTGCTTCATAAGAGAGTAGTTGAAATTCTTTAATCTATAAATTTTTAGAACCAAACTGGTTTTATCAAGCAGAAGCATCACTGAAAATATCTTATCAGACCAATAATTAATTAGGAATATAAGTCTAAAAACAAGAATATCAATGAGATGGTGAAACTAGATATGACAAAGGCATAAGATAGGATTTCTTAGACCTTTTTTTATTAAATTCCTAAGAAAACTTTAATTTCCAAAACTGATAATTGACATGCTGTGAAGACTACTTTCAAATAATTGATATTCAATACTGATTAATAGACAATCTCATGACTTTTTTCGTTCATCTTGGAAATTTAAGTGGAGATTCCACTTTCACCATGCCTATTTATTATTCCAACAGAGATATTAGGTAGAGGTTTAAATATTTTGTACAAGGATGAGAATTTTAAGAGATATGAATTCTCTAAGTGGAGCCCGAAGATCAATTATTTATCTCATGCTGATGGTACTATTAATTTCTGTTCAAGGAATAGGATTTATGTTATTAAAATAATGAGGGTATTGAGATATTATGAGAACATCTCCTGGTAACTAATCATTAAATTCAAAAATCATTTTTATTTACATGATAAGACTCCACTCATAGTAACTATAAAATTGAGAAGACTCGCAAGAATTGAGCAAGACAACTTTCGTTTCATATATTGTCCAATGTAATGACCCTTCCTATCATTATAGCTAAACCAATTGTAAACGAATTTGGGTAAGAAAACCTTAGAGTAGTGAGTTAGAAATTTTAGGCTAGGCCAATCTCAACAAAATCTAAGTAAAGTGAGGTCTTGGGTAATGCAAGAAAGGGTTGGATAAAATATCTATGCTTGAGTTGGTTTTGGTATTAGCTAAGATATTAAGAAACTCTAGGGCTTTTCAGAAGATAATACAGGTGAGTAGAACTCCCAATATTAAACTTGACATGAATGGATTAGCTTAGATCATTAAAGTTCGAATCTGTATTGCAAAATAGAGACTTTTGGGAATAACTTTAAGTTTTTGTCCCATGCAAGCCGTTATAGCGTGTGATGTTGCTATGGCAGGTTGGGGCTGCAATAGCGAGGTTAGTCTAAGTACATTTTTGGAAAGACAAAGGGAAACCTAGGGCATTTTTCTCTAGCATTTCATAAATTTCATCTATAAAGGTAAGTAATTCACTCCCTTAATTAAGAAATTCGATTCTTAAGCCTTAGAATTTGTGGTGGAAATCTTAGGGGAGGGTTTTATGTGAATTAATAGTGAAGAAATCCTTGTTTATGGTGGTATAATCATGAGAATATCATGGTGTTAGGATTAAGTTATTGTCTGGGTATAATTAGGCCATGTTGAGTTAATTTTATGTCATATCGTTATTTGTACACCTAGAAGAAGCGAGGATTCCTAACATGGGGAAAACTCAGGTTCAATAGAACGTTCAAGGTTTGATTCGAGGTAGATGATGATTGTTGTTGTAACACCCCGAAACTTAGTAGGCCAACTAGGGCTAAGTGTGAGGGCAACAAGAGCCAAGGCCAAGGGGCAAGGCCGCCCCAAGGCTTCCTAAGCAATGCCACACTTCACGACCACCACCATGGCTCATACTGTGGCTCGTGGTGTCTAAGGCAGTATCTAGGTGGAAGCTTCCTCAAAGTGGCTCACCTACACGAGCCACTTCAAGACCAATGGTGAAGACCACGACTCGTGGGAAGGCCCTTAAAGGTTCCTTCAATTTGTGAAGACCAAGACACCAAGGCCGAGCCACTGCCCAAGGACCATGGGCAAGACCACGGCTCATGGAGCCTGCCGTGGTGTCTGGGAGTAGGCTGCCTAGTGAAGGGTAATTAGGTAAATTCTTTTTTAAGTTAGTATTAAGTGGGGTCATTTTGTATGGTCTTAGTACCCCTATATAAACTATTTAGATCCTTTAACCACTCCAATTAAGTCATTATTCCCAAAATCCCAAAAGATCTCAAAGTTCATCCTCTCAAAAATCCTCTTTCTAGAAATCACCAAAAAGAAGAAGAAAAAGAAGAAGAAGGGTCAAAGCTATGTCAAATTCCTCCATTGTTGCAAGCTTTTGTAAGGCTTTATAATTCATCCATGGATTCTTCCATCCATGGAAACCCTAGATTTCCCCCAATTGTGAAGATGAATCCCCAATTCAAGTTAGGGTTCCTTCCAATATTGTGGGTTAAGTTGAGTATGAATCCAATAGAGTGGATATTACTTGTTTATAATTTATTTATTAGTGAATCATGGTAGTATGATGATATTATGTGTTTTCCATGGCTAACCCTAGTTTAATGATGAAATTGTAGTAATGTGGGTTTATGCCTTATGAAGTGAAATTGAGGATTTATAGATGATCTTCTGGAATTGATGACTTGAATAGTAATTGTTCATGTATAGAAGCATGTAGATATTAATTGAATTAGATTATAGTATATATAATGGATCATGACTAGTAAAGCTTGAGATTGAACCTTTATGATGATTTGTGACTAGAATCACTTAAGAATGAAGCATGTAATTAGAATGCCTTGAAATCTAGGTATGAATGATGATGGTAAGAAGTAAAGCTTTGAGAGTAAGGCTTGTAGTCATGACTATTGACTTTTATGGCTTTGAGAGTAAAGCTTATATGTTGAATTAAGAATGTTTAAATGCATAATTAAAGTGATAGAAGCACCTGAAACATGGATTGATTGTCAAGGATATCCCTCCACGAGTCATGAATTAAGTAAAACTTAATAAGCTATCTTGTGGAATTTATGTCGAGCACCGACCGGATATTGAAATGAGATGGAAGCTTTTACCTAGTTGAGTTCGGCTTCCAAGATGGGAACTCTCACAAGTAGAATCCGAGTTTCCCAAATTATGTCTCGTGAGAAGGAGTCCCTCACAAGTGGAGTCCGAGATTCCTAGTAGAAATCTATGTATCCCATAACTACGTGCCCCATAGGAAAGTTAGCTAGTGGTTCCAACTAAGCTAACAAACTGGTTTTACCCAAGGCAAGTAGACCAACCCTTCTCGGTGTGGGTAACATCGGAGGGGATCATGTGATAGCTCATGTGGTCTCATGTCGGTTAAGGATATATTCCCAACTAGTAAGAGATTATTAAGGAACTAAGACATATTTGAAGAAGTATCTCAAAGTGTTCCAAGTTAATAATGAACTTAGACATGCTTAAGGAAGCATCTCAAGTGTTCAAACTTAATGAACTTAGACATGCTTGAGTAAGTATTTCACAGTGTTAAAAGGTGAAGAAATGTGACTAAGATGTGTTTAAAGAAATATCTCCTAGAGTTCCAATGTCTTAAAAAGGGAACTAGTCTCCAACTAAGAAGTATGAGTATGAGGACCTAAAGTGGTACTTAGCATGGGTAGGATTATGGGGTCTTATTCATGCATTGCACAAGTATGACTTAAGGTTACATAAGAAAGTGTTCTCTTATATGAAGTATGCCTAGATAGGATTGTGCTATAGGTGCCTTCCTTGTTATGATTGACTAAAGGTGAGAGATTCCCTTGTCTATGAGGGATAAGCTAAAGATGAGATCAAAGTAGTAAGTATGTATGATGGCATCAGGTGGTACTTAGTGTGGGTGAGATTATGGGGTCTTATCCATGCATTGCACAAGTATGAATTGAAGCTACTTATGAAGTGTTATTCTTATGATATGAAAGAGTAATGGTTGACTAATGCTTATATGATGCCTATGTTGGATATAATGCTTATGACTATGTTATTGTCTCTTATGCTCATAGTTTATGTTTCATGAAGTAGCTCTTATCATTATGGCATATGACTTATATTGACTAACCCTTATGATGTTATGCTAGCTATCATATTTAGTACTTTTGTACTAATGCATACTCTTGCCTACATTCTAATCAAATGTAGGGTCCGGCAAATTTGAGTTCCATTCTTGAGGCTAGGTTTCTAGAAGTGCAAGGAGTTGAAGACTTGGTGAGTCCTCATATCAGCGAGCATATAACCACCATTTCCTTTTATGTCATACTTTTCTATTTTAGACTTTTGTATTCATTGCGTCCCAAAAATATCCATGTCCTAGATGGTTTGAGAGATGTGTAATAAGACTTTCGCTTTGCTTTTATAAAGACTTTGATTGTATGAATAATGTTTTAAAATTTCAAACTTTTCTATTATCTTATGTTATGATATGCTAAGGGCTTGTATAAGACCCCTTAGGGGTCAAGTACGCCATGTTACATCTAGGGTGTACCACTGGGTCGTGATGAACTTAGTAATTAGAGCACAAGGTTTAGAATGGTTATAGGATGTCTCAAACCACGTCTAGTAGACTCCTGTTCACAAATGTGAAGTGCACAACATTTATGAATAGGAGGCTATTAGAAGTTTAGGAAATCTTACTTCTTCATTTTGTAAGTCGTGCCATAGAGTTTTCCTCTATTAGGTGTTTCTCCTAATACGTACCCTATGGTTTTTCAGGATATGTCTAATACAAGGGCAAATGCTAGGAGGAATGAGCAAGGCAATGAGGAGCAAGAGGTTCCTCAATAATTTCAATGCCAAGTTCCTTAAGCTTCAATTGACCCTATAGGGGAGAATGTGACTAATGCAGAGTTTAGGTCAGCTATCCAAATGTTGGCTCAAGCCGTGACAGCTCAATTCAATAGAGAGATGGTAGCTCTAGTGAATCCTAATGTGAATTCCGCGACTTTAAGAGATAGGGAGTTTATGAGAATGAAACCTCCAGAGTTTTATGGCTCCAAAGTGGAGGAAGATCCTCAAGGGTTTATAGATGAGGTATATAAGGTGCTTGCTATCATGGGGTTGAATTCAGTAGAGAAAGCGGAGTTAGCCACTTACCAATTGAGAGATTTAGCACAAGTATGGTATGAACATTGGAAGGATAGTAGCCAGTAGAAGTGGACCCAATAGAGTGGGAAAGGTTCAAAGTAGCATTCTTTGATAGGTTCTTTCCCAGAGGGTTGAGGGAGGCTAAGGTGGAAGAGTTCATTAACCTTAGGCAAGGTAGCATGAGTGTTAAGGAGTGCTAGTTCGTTGAGTGAACCGAGCTTGTTTGTGATCATGTGGGACATGCTTCATGTAATTATAGAGTTAGAATTGGTGACTGAGAGTATTATTGTATTGCTGACATGATTGATCGATTTGTTTTCTTTTCTTTATTATGTTTTAGTTATGTGTTCACATTCATACATTTGGATATGACCATTGAACCTACCAATATATACTGGTTTTTGTATTGATACTGCACTTGAACTATAATTGTTGAGTACACGACATATAGTAAGGCAGCTACTTCGTGAATTCAAATGTGAGCATTATCTGAATTCAATGAAATGATCTACTTCCAATGGCTACGGTGGATTCCTTTTTCTTTTCTTAGTCTATATGTTCGGAATCAGACACTTTAAATTTGTTTTCTTATTTTTGGGGTCGCACCCCTTTAATCTACACTATGTAGAGTTTTAGTACACGACTTTTAGGTTCTACGGTGGAATATTTGTGAAATTATTATATGACTTGGTTGTTGCTTTATGAAAGTTGTTTTTAAAGATTGAAAACTACTTTACTTATTTAAATTGTGTCACTACCCAAGGTAGCCCCAATATGCAACATGGCGTATAAGACCCCGAAAGCCCCAATACTATCCACTTAGCATTCATCAAACAAGATAATAGAATAAAGAGATAAAAAAGATGTTTCAACATACAAATGCTTATAGAGAAAAGCGGAAATCATACAAATTCTTATAGAGAAAAGCGGAAATCTAAACATCGTCTCAAAGCCATCTAGTACATGAGAGTTTATCGAGGCGTAGCCTGTACATCAAGTTCAAAAACATAAAGTAAAGATAAAAAAGGAAAATCAAGTTCAGTCCTCGGGTGATGAGGACTCACAAATCTTCAAGCTTCTATATGAGATCCATAGCCATGAAAGTGTGAATCTGTAAGGTCAGTCCCTACATTGGGGAATGTAGGCAAGAGTATGTGTTAGTATAAAATATGTACCAAGTATGATATCCATGCATAAAATATTTGAAAACATGAGAAAAGGGATATTTTAATAAAGTGCAATGACCAAGCTAAATCATGAATGTGAAAGAGTTAGTAGACATATATGATAAAACATAATCAATGAAAATAAACATAATCTTAAGACACATGTGAGATACTTCTTAAAGTAACTTTTATTGTGGGAGATTTACCTTTAACCGACATATAAGACCACGTGAGCTATCAACATGGAATCTGGTGTCTACCCCACATCGAAAAGGGGTGTCCTAATTGACAAGGTAGGACCATAAACTTCTAGCTTATGTGGATCCACTAGCTAATGTCTATTTAAGACAATCATCCAATGGGGCACATATGTATGGGATAAAGAGATTGCTTCTAGAAACCTGGCCTATACTAACGGGAGAACTCCAATCTCAATATCCTCTCGGTGCTAAGCGTAAATCCAATGGAATAGTCATTTTCTTAACTTGTTCTTATTATCCAAGGAAGGGCATGTCATCTTGCCAATCCAAGCTATGTCATGTTTCATCCATGGAAAGGTACAATTAAGTAACCAATCGAAGCTAGGTTTCATTAGAATAGCTCCTTAACTTTACTTCATTTTAGGTGAGAAGACCTTTCAATCTTAGAATCCTTTAGTGAGAAACCCTTTCATAATATTCATGAATAAGGTGGTTATGTGAGCAATCCTTTCACAACAACAACATCTATTCTTTTACTCTCAAAGCAATCTGAATCATCTCATCAATTCTATAAGAACATGCATAATTCCATAATTCACCTTTCATAGTTCAAAACCCATTTTCAATCATCAATATTTATAAAACATGGGTTAAGCATGGGTTCATGCAAATTCATCATAAAATTATGTAATTATCTCAATAAATGCTTGACAGCACCCGGCCTTGGATCAAGGCTCTCACTCGCTCAAGACGTCGATGCGCCACCGGGTTGACCCTTTTCTTACTAGCATGGGGAGTGGCAATGGATGCCAAGATGAAGACTCCTCAGCGCCAATGATAGATCATTAAACAATCAAATAAATCAATATTTAAAGGATCAATGATATGGAAGAAAATCTTAACGCAATTTGGCCAATTCCAACTTTGTAAATTGGATAATTTAGGAACCCAAGGAGGAAAGGGCTCTACGAATAAAAACTATCATACCTCAATGCCAAAATCTTGCCTTCAATGGTGGAATTGGAGGCTTGACTTGATACCCTTGGTTGAGTCCTTCTTCTTCAAGCTGTCTAAAGAGAGAAATATTTGAGAGGAAGACTTGTTCTTTTAGGAATATGAGAGAATGATTTCAATTGGGTAAATTTGGGGGTTAAAACACTTATATATGGTTTTAGGTGAAGGGTAAAACAACATAGTATTAGGCTAGAATATTTAGGAAGAGACCCAAAAGTTCCTACAAAAAAATCCGACCTCATCCACACCCCAACCCACGATCCGTTGGTCAAACAACGCACTGTCCTAGTTGGTCATGGTCAAGAGACTTCCTAATTATGGACCCCCAACGACGGACCACACCTACATCCTGTGGGTCTAATGACGGACCATGGACCACGTTCTTAGGTCCCAACATATTTAACTTAAATTCAACTAAGTTTGTGACTTATCTATGAACCTTACCTACGACTCATGCATTGGAAGATGTACCATCCTGGTGAACCATTGAAAAAGTACTTGAAATTGACATTTTGAAAAGTTTGACTGGCCAATCCACGACCAGACCTATAGTTTGTGTGTCAAACGACTGACCGTTGGTGGCTCTGTCAGACTGGCACCATATTTTACAATGAGCGGCTAATTCTACCCTTTCCGAATCCGAGGTGCTTCAATATCTCCCCCTTGGAAACATTTGTCCTTGAATGAAATTCAAGACATCATAAGGAAGGTAGAAACTTAATCTAACAGCCTATCATCCATGCAACTACATAAATGCACATATCCAAGGATGAAACATCAACCCAAAGCTAGAGCATGTTCAAAACATCTTATCATGAAATCTATATGCCACTCAAACTCAAATGCATATAAAAAAGTAGAAATAAACCAAGTAAACTCATTTTCTCCAAATTTATGATTTTCATGGATCATGCATAATGAGGGAATCATGGGAATATCTAAGACTTATGACTACCAATGAGTAAACTATGAGGAGCTAAATACCTAAAGCTTGAGTGGGGACAGAGGTAAAAATATGAGGATAACGGGACATCTTATTGGCCTTGGCCTCCCAAGTAGCATTCTCAACTAACCTATTCCTCCGAAGAACTTTCACGGACGCAACTTATTTATTTCTCAACTTCCTAACTTTCTGGTCTATTGTAACACCCCGGATTCAAAAAAGGAAAGCTTGGCAAATTTATCGAAAGTGTAGGTATCACCCACGAGGGCGAACCATGCCCCATGCTTGGACCCACGCCCCATAGGTGGGCTTCGTGGGTGGGGCACACTGAAAACTGCCTAAGGTAGAACCACGGACAGGACCCATGCCCCGTGGATGGGTCCATCGCCCGTGGTTAGGGGGTCTGTCGATTGGCCAAAATATCTGTCTAGACGATGCTTGACCAAGATGAATCGTAGGTCCATCCACCGCCGGCAGGGTCTGTTGTTGGACATTTTGGGACAGTTGAGGCGGTTAAGTGTAGGGGCATACAGATCTTTTCCAGTTTTAATTAAACCAATGTGGTGATGTTTTGCCTAAGTCTAAGACACCTATATAAGTGATTTTAACCCCCAAAATCTCACAATTAAGTCATTATCTCAAAATCCCAAAAGAATTTCCAAAACTCCTCTCAAATATTCTCTTTCTAGAAGTTAGAAGAAGAAGAAGAAGAAGAAGAAGATTGAAGCTACGTCAGAATCAAGTTTCCAGTCTCCAATCTTCAAGCTTGCGAGGGCTTTGTAATCAAGGTATGATGTCTTTTCATATATGGGATCCTTCCTCCCATGGAGTCCCCTAAAATTCCACAATTTGAAGAAGAATTTCCCTAATTATAGTTAGGGTTTTTTCCATTGTTGTGGGTTATGATGAATGTTGATCCAATTGAGTTAATTATGATTTTTTATGATTTAATTGATATAATTGCATGTATTTAGGATGAAATTACATGTACCCATGCCTATCCTACGATTTTAGGGTTGAATTGATATAGTGAGTTTGATGCCATGTGACGGAAACTCTATGCGTTAGATACCTCCTTATAGGAAATAATTTCTATTTAGAGCTGCTCTAAATTGAAGCACATATGATGAATATGATGTTGATTGCTTAAGAGTAAAGCATAGATGATGATCATGAGATATAGTGCTTTGAGAGTAAAGCCTAGACTATGCATTGTTGGTTGTTAATGTTATGATGTGGAAGAGATACTTCCTATAATGAATTGATAAGCATGATTGAATTGTGAAAGGTTTACTCATATAAATGATTCTAGGTTGAAAGGATTGCTTACCTAAAATGAATCTAGACTAAAATGCTTAATAAATGATGAGGCTAGAGCAGATTACCCTTGACCTCTACATGTAAGGATATGAGGCAATTCCCCTACTCTTTAGACTTGAACAAGAGGTGAGTCCCCACGTTCCTACTATGATGAATGGACATGGAGGCGAGTACCTATGCTTCTTATGAAATGATATGGAGGCGAGTACCCGCATCATATGATGAGGTTGTGGAGGCTAGTACCTGCAATCTAAAAGTAAGTAAGGCAATAGGCGAATACCCATTAGACTTTATGAACTAGGCATTGAGGAGAATCCTCATGTCTTTAAAAATAAATATGACTAATGTGATTATGTTATGATGATGACTTTTTGGAGTGTTGCTAGATATTCCTTCCATGATGTAAGCTTGACTAGAGGTGGATGACGAAGTCTTGGCTAAGTTGAAGTGAGGTTACTTAAGGGTGTATTCCTCTTTCATTATGATGCTTATTATATATTGATTATGGACATGCCTTATGTATTATGTTGACTAATTCTTATGATTATGTTATTTATGCTAGCCATCATATTTAGTACTTAATTTATTGTACTAACACATACTCTTGCCTACATTCTTATTAAATGTAGGGTCCGACGCTCCCGATTCACACACTAGTGGCTAGGTTCTTAGTGGATCGAGAAGTGATGCTTTGGTGAGTCCTCATTGTATTCAAGGATTGGATCACCCTATATCTTTTATGTATTTCTTTTCATGTCGGCTATTGTATGGGCTGCGTCCCAAGATTTATTCTCTTAAGTTTAGATGGTTTGAGACAATGTCAAGTTAGACTTTCGCTTGCTTTTATAAAAGACTAAGAATATATTGAAAAAATTTAAACTTCCCCATTTTTCTAATACGTTATATTATGATAAGCTAAGTGGATTGTATGAGGCCTTTCGGGCTCTTATACGCCTTGTTACATCTAGGGGGTACCCTTTGGTCGTGACAAACTTGGTAATTAGAGTACAAGGTTTAGAATAGTTCTAGGATGTCTCAAACCACGTCTAGTAGAGTCTGCGCCACATTTATGAATAGGAGGCTATTAGATGTTTAGGAAATTCCACTTTTTCACTTCTTTAAGTCGTTCCATGGAGTTCAAACTCTATAAGTCTTTCTCCTAATCCGTCCCTGATGGTTTTCAAGATATGACTACTAGAAGGGCTAATGCTAGAATGTTGGAGGAAGGCAACGTTGAGTAAGAGGTTCTTCCTCAAGCTTCGATTGACCCATTTAATGAGAATGTGACTAATGCGGAGTTTAGGTCGGCATTCCAAGTGATGGATCAAGCCATGGTGGCACAAGTTAACATAGAGGTGGTAGCCCCCGTCAACCCAATTGTGGGTACGACGGTTGCAAGAGTGAGGGATTTCACAATAATGAACCCTCCCTAATTTTATGGCTCCAAACTTGAGGAAGACCCTCAAAAGTTTATCGACGAGGTGTTTAAGATACTTGCTATCATGGGTGTGACTCCAGTAGAGAAGGCGGAGCTAGCCGCCTACCAAGTCAAAGGGGTTGCTCAGATGTGGTTCAATCAGTGGAAAGATGCAAAGCCGGTGAAAGCGGGTCCCATAGAATGGGAAACGTTCAAAAGTGCATTTCTTGACAGATTTTTCCCTCTAGATATGAGAGAGGCCAAGGTACTTGAGTTCATCAACCTTAGGCAAGGAAATATGAGTGTATGGGAAAACGCTTTGAGGTTCACTCAACTATCCAAATATTATCCTTCCATTGTGGCGTATCGTAGGGCCAAGATGAGTAAATTTGTGTCGGGGGTGTCTGACATGGTAGTCAAAGAGTGCCGCACTGCTATGCTTGTTCATTACACAGATATTTGTCACCTTATTGTACATGCCCAACAAATTGAGGAAGAAAATATCAAGGAAAGATCTAGAGAGTAAAAGAGAGCAAGGATGGATTATGGTAACTATTCACATTCTAGGTTTGGTGGATGGGGTCGTTCAAGGTTCAAGAAAAAGTTCTCCGTGCAAGGTTCTTCAAGTACTCCTCCAAGGCCTACTAATGAGATGCTGTCTAACACAAAACCTCAAGGAGATGGTAATAGGCCTTCTATGCCTACTTGTGCTAATTGTAGGAGAAATCAAGAAGGAATTGTCTAGCGGGCTTTAATTCTTGTTACGGGTGTGGCAAAATGGATCACAAAATAAGGAATTGTCCTTCGGTTGCTAAGAATGATTGATATGGTCGTCGTAGGGCTCAACCTTACCCTTCATCCGGTCCAAGTGGCACGGGTGGGAATTCTCCTAAGAATAACCGTTTTTATGGTCTCCAAACTAGAGGTTACCAAGATGGCTCCCCAGATGTGGTGACGGGTATGTGAAAAGTCTTTCAATATGATGTGTATGATTTACTTGATCCAGGTGCTACTTTGTCATTTGTGACTCCTTTTGTAGCTATGAGTTTTGATATTCTTCCCGATATATTTCTAGAACCTTCTTCTATCTCTACCTCTATTGGTGATTCTATGATGGCTAAGAGGGTTTATAGAAGATGTCCCATTTCCTTGTAGAATAGAGTTAATTTGGTTGATTTGATAGAACTTGACATGATAGATTTTGATGGCATCTTGGGTGTGGATTGGTTGCATTCATGTTACGCCTCAATTGGTTGTAGGACTAGAGTGGTCAAATTTAAGTTTTAAGTTCACATATGAGCCTATACTTGAGTGGATAGGGGGGGCATTCTATGCCTAGAGGTCAATTTGTTTCTTACCTTAAAGCTAGGAAAATGATCTCGAAGGGTTGTGTCTATCATATAGTGAGGGTGAGGGATGTGGACTTTGAAACTCCTAGTTTTGACTCGATCCCTATTGTAAATGAGTTTTTGGAGGTCTTCCTCAATGATATACCCGGTGTTCCTCCCGAAAGGGAAATAGACTTTGGGATTGACCTTCTCCCCGATACCCAACCTACCTTTATTCCTCCTTATAGAATGGCTCCATCGGAACCTAAGGAGTTGAAAGATCGATTAAAGGACTTATTGGATAAGGGTTTCATCCGATCGAGTATCTCTCCATAGGGGGCTCCGGTGTTGTTTGTTTGGTTGAAAGATGGTTCACTCCATATGTGTATTGATTATGTCATGACCCAGGGGTCCCCCGTAGATGTAACAAGGAATGTAGAACCCCAAAGGACTCCACACAAGCTACTTAGCTTTCATAACATAAGAATAGAACAATAAAGAGTAAAACACATTTACAAGTTTTTCATCAAAAAAACAGGTTTCTAGACTTGTCTCAATAATGAAATCTATTACAATACTTGAATGAAATTGGGCCTAGCCCATACATCATATCCAAAAAGAGAAAGTACAAAAAGTGGAAGCTAAAAACAACAACTCCATCCTCGAACCATGAGGACTCACCAAGCTCGAGAAGATATCAAGTCCAAGATCTAGCCACTAGAATGGAAACCATGTATGTCGAACCCTACATTGGGGAACAATGTAGGCAAAAGTATGTGTTAGTACAAAAATGCACTAAGTATGATAACTATGCATAAAAACATTTAAAACATGCAAAAAGGGAAATTTCATTTCAAAACATGCAATTTGCCAAGTTTAAACATCATGAGAGCTACTAAAATTCATAAGCCATAATCATGGATAAAATAAGTCAACATTATCTTTAAAATCGTTGAACTCATATACAAAGCATCTACAGTAACCATAGTTCATTAATTATGGTCTTATTGTGGGAAGAATAGCCTTAACTGACATTGAGACCATGTGAGCTAAAACATGATAACCCAATCTCTCACACACCGAAAAAAGGTTCTTCTACTTGCCTAAGGTAGAACCATGAACTCTTAGCTTAGGTGGATCCACTAGCTACATAACCTATGGGGCACATAGTTTATGGGATACAGAGATTGCTAATAGAAACGCGACGTCTACTCAAAAGAGTGTTTCCATCTCAATAGACCTCTTTCTAGAAACTCGGCCTCAACTAATGGGAGAGCTTCCATCTCATTGTCAATATTCACTCGGTGCTAAGCATAATTCCCATGAAATACTTATTAAGTCTTCCTTAACTCATGTATCCTGGAAGGTCGTCCTTGACAACCAATCTAAGTTAGTTAATTAGGATAGCTCTTATTCATTGATTCAATTAGGAAAGAATAGCCTTTCAACCTAAGAATCCTTTCTATGTGAGAAAAAATTTCAGCAACACAACAACACAATTAACATTGGCACTTTACTCTCAAAGTACCCTTAAATCATTTACATATGTTTCATAAGATCATGCTTAAACTTACACTTTGCCCTTCCAAGGTTCAAAGTTACTTTTAATCACCAAATGTAGAATTCAAGCATTAGGTAGGGAATTCATCATAAACTCGATATAATTCTATTACTTCATGCTTTAAATCATAAAACTTATCTTTCATAGTCAACAACCCACATTATGAGATTAAAAATTATAAAACATGGGGGTTCTCATGGGTACATAGGGATAACATCATAAAAGCATTGTAAATCATCAGTTCATGCATATTTAGACATAATTAAACCATTTAAATAAGATATCAAAAGAACCCATGGTGAATGAAGAAAACCCTAACTAATTGGGGGAATTCTACCATTTGAAATATATGAATTTGGGGACTCAATGGGTTAAAGGAACCCATAGAAATAAGATATCATACCTCGAGTCCAATTGCCTATCTTCAATGGAGAATTTGGATCCTTAGCTTCAAACCCTAGTTGAATCTTCTTCTTCTTCTTCAAGTTCTAGAGAGAATATTTGAGATGAGGTTTTGATTTTCTTTTGGGATTTAGGTAGAACGAATTAAATTGGGTGAATTTGGGGTTAAAAGGGTTTATATAGGGGTTCTAAATGAGGGAAAAATGATACCATATTAATTTAATTAAAATTGAAAAAGACCCTTAAGCCCCTAAAAATAACTGCCATCAGTCACCGATCTACGGACCTAGTCGACAAACCGTGTATTGACCTACAGTCCATCATGGTGAGCAGTGGTTGGTATTCAGAGAGTTTTAGTCCAACCACGAACCCCTGGACCACGGACCCCTGGACCACAGACCCCTGGACCATGGACCATGGACCCACCTACGGCCCATATGTCCCCTCCGTGGTCTATGCTTAGGGCACTCCTGATTACCCCTACGACGGACCGAGTCGACAGGCCATGGTCTTACCCATGGGCCGTCCTGGTGGACCATCGTTCATGGTAATAAAGTCCCATTATTGGGGCTCCAATCCATGAACCACACCTACGGTCTGTTGGTGGTCCTCGTAGATGAAGTCTACAAGTTCTGGATTTCTGGTTCATTTCCTATATTCGGATATGGGGTGTTACAAATTACTGCCAATTGAACAAAGTAACCATCAAGAAAAAGTATCCTCTACCAAGAATAGATGATTTATTTGATCAATTTCAAGGGGCACGTATTTCTCTAAAATTGATCTCTGATCGGGTTATCACCAATTGAGGGTTAAAGAGGAAGATATCTCTAAGACGGCTTTTAGAACCCAATATGGTCATTATGAGTTTTTTGTGATGTCCTTTGGTTTAACTAACGCTCCGACAACGTTTATAGACTTGATGAATAGAGTGTTTAGACAATACCTTGATATGTTTCTGATTGTGTTTATCGATGACATTTTGATCAATTCAAGAAGTGAGAATGAACATATTGATCATATGAGGATTGAATTGAAAATTCACAAGGACCAACAAATCTATGCAAAGTTTAGTAAATTTGAGTTTTGGTTAAGGTCTGTACCTTTTCTTGCCCATATAGTTTCAAGCAAGGGTATTGAGGTAGATCCAAAGAAGACGGATGCGGTCAAGAGTTGGCCTAGACCTTTTTCACCGACAGATATTAGAAGCTTCTTGGGTTTGGCCAGTTATTATTGAAGGTTTGTTGAGGGGTTTTCCTCCATTGCTTCTCCTTTGAAGGCTTTGACTAAATAAAAGCCAAGTTCCTATGGTCGAAAGCTTGTGATAAAAGTTTCCAAATATTGAAAGATAGACTTACTTCTGCTCCGGTGTTTACCTTACCGGAAGGTACGGATGTCTTAGTGGTATATTGTGATACCTATAGAGTGGGATTGGGATGTCCATACATCATGTCCAAAACTGGAAATAAAAAAAAACTAAAACAAAAAAAATCCGTCCTCGAAGCATGAGGACTCACCAGAGATCGAAAACCTGGAAATCAACCACTAGCCACAAAACTGAGAGACTTAACTGTCAAGGATGTGTTGGTACAAAAAAATGTACCAAGTATGATATCTATGCATAAAACATTAAAATCATGCTAGAAGAGGACATTTCATGACATGCAATTGACAAAGCTAAAATATGATATAAAAGGATTATAAAACATCAGTCATAAAACATAGTCAATGCAAGCTAACATCATTTGAAACCTTCGAACACACATGAGATATTTCTTGAAGTAACCTTAGTTCATTATTAATACGGGAATTATCCTTAACCGACATAGAGACCATGTGTGCTGTAATATGATCCCCCGATGTCTTTCACATGGAAAAGATTTGTCCTACTTGTCAAGGTAAGGACCATAAACTTCTAGCTTAGGTGGATCCACTAGCTAATGTATATCTAGACAATCATCCTATGGGGGCACATAGGTAAGAGGTAAGGAGATTGCTTCTAGAAACCCGACCTCTACTAACGGGAGAGCTTTCATCTCAGTATCCTCTCGGTGCTAAGCATAAATCCCACAAAATAGTCATTTCTTACTTGTTCTAATTATCCATTGAGGAACATGTCATCTTTACAATCCAAGCTAAGTCATTATCCATGGAAATGTATCATTCAATAACCAATCCAAACAATGTTACATTAGGATAGCCCATAATCTTTGATTCAATTAGGTGAGAAGACCTTTTAATCTTACAACCCTTTATTATGTGAGATCACCTTTCATATCATGCTTTTATGTGTTTCATGAGAAATCCTTTTAATAACACATCAACAAAATCATCATTGATACTTTACTCTCAAAGCATCCTTAAAAAATTTGCATAGATTTCATAAGAACATACATAATTCCATAATTTACCTTTCAAGGTTCAAAACTCACTTTCAATCATCAACATTTAGAAAACATGGGTTAGATATGGATTTCATCATGAATTCGTGTAATTCTATCAATAAATGCTTATTTTCATAAAACTCTTCCTTCATAATAAAAATCCCACATCATATGATCATAACTTGAAAAATCAAAGCGTCTACATGGGTTCATGGGGAAATCATTATAAAATCATATTATTTCATCAATTTATGCATAAGAGATCATGATTCAATCATTTAAATCAATAATCAAAAGAACCCATGACAATTAATGAAAACCGTAACTCAATTGGGGATTTCCAACTTTGAAAATAGGAAAATTTGGGAACTCCATGAATGGAACGAATCCATGGATGAAAACTATCACACCTTGAAGCCAATTGCTAATCTTCAATGGAGGAACTGAGACTTGACTTATAACCCTTAGTTGAAACCTTCTCCTTCAAGCTTTCTAGAGAGAGAAATATTTGAGAGTTTTTTATTTTTTGGTGAATTTGAAGAGAATGAACTAATTTGGGGGTTGGAACCACTTATATCGAGGTCTTAGTGAAGGGTAAAATGACGTAGTATACAGATAAAATAATTAGGGAAAGACCCAACTGCCCCTACGCTTAACTGCCAAACCACCACCTACGGCCCCTAGTCGACGGACCGTCGACTAACCAATAGTTCGTCTTGCACGGCCGTCGACTATGGTTCGAAAGAAATTCTGGGCCATTGAATCATAGGCATCCAACCACATACCGTGGTCTGACCAACGGTCTGGTTGTAAGGTCGTGGTTCTAACCTTCATGATAAGTTTGGGGAGTGACATCCACTAGCCGTTAGTGTGGGTTAGCACCTACAACTTCTTAAAATTGCTATCTTGTCCTCTTTTTTATCCGGGGTGTTACAATAACATGACTATACAACTCACCACACAAGTCTGCAAGCCTTTAAGAGTAATAAAGTTTTTTTGGGATTGGGTCCCAAACTACCAAAAACTATATACAACAAAAGTGAACAAGCATGCAAAATTTGACAGCCACGGAAGAAAAGGGCTAGCCAACATGCTGGAACTCAATTGTGCTGCTGGGGAGGTCTACCGAATCATCTGTCAAGACATCCAAGCATGAATGTATCACCCCTAGGCAATGGCACTACCACAAAAACAACTTTTAGCAGCAATAAATAGACACATTAATAATTAGTGTTAAAGTCTTTACAAGAATTAGTTAAGTGACATTAGATCCAATGTCGCTAAAGGCTTTAGGTACTTATACAAATAGTGCTAATTGCCTCTAAAAATACATATTTAGCGGCAATTGAGCTATTGTCGTTAATTAAATGCCGCTAAAGATCATTTTTTAAGTAGTGTGGGGCTTTAGTACGAAATAATATACAGAGTATGAAATGCAATAGACTAAAAAAGTAGGTATCATAAAATGTTGAAAGTAATCCGGTAAGGAAACCAACAGTAAGATAAGCATATTGGCTTGCTCCTGAATCTAAACATACAAAAGTAATCAAACAACAACCTAGCCAAGCCCCCATAAGCTCAAATGGTTCAAGAAACAAATAAGAAAAACTACCTAGGCCCCCATAAGCTTAGAAAGTGCTAATTAAATCTATATACCCCTATTGGTAGTCCCCCTAGCCTCATTGGTAGTCACATAGTCCTCTTAGGCATCAATATAGCCTCGTAGGCAGCCACGTAGGCCTCTTGGGCATCAATATAGCCTCGTAGAAAGTCAGATATCCCTCTTAGGCATCAAATAGTCAACTAAGCATAAAATACATAGCCCTCATTGGCAAACACATAGCCTAGTAGGCAAAGATCACATAACCATCTTTTGCAACAAACATAATCCCGTAGGAAAAGGTCACATAGCCATCTTAGGATACAACATAGGCCCAGTAGCAAAGGTAAAAAATTCATCTTTTGCAACAACATAGCCTTATAGGCAAAGATCACATATCCCTCTTAGGCAACAACATATCCCCGTACGCAAATATTACATATCTTTCTTAGGAAACAAAATAGCCCCGCAAACAAAGGTCACTTAGACCCATAGGCAACAAAATTTCCCCGTTGACAAAGAGTATATAGCCCTCTTAAGAAACAACATTACCCCACAGTCAATGATCACAATCCTACAGCTAACCACAATCGCCCCATTGGCAATAACAAATAATCAAATAGGCTAAAGGCGAGGACTTTAGTTAAAAGCCACCTAAACAAAAAGTTTCTAAGTCGTGCCCAACATAGGGCCACTACTACCAGAATATGAGTCTCGACAAGGGAACGAATATAGCCACTTGATTAGACAACCACTAACAATTATGTCTACGAGTACATCAGTGAGAACAACCCTATTATATTGATCCTAAGATTTAAGGAAACATGTCGAAAGAAGGGAATAACCTTAACATACCTTTCAACGGAAGCCTCAAAGGTGTATGTATGAAACTTGACCTACTGGTCATAATGCAACAATTCTAGAATCAACAAGGCTTGGCAATATTTATCAATAACTACTACAAAATACTCGATAATAACTTGTTATCTCGCTGCCACAACACACATGAAAATATACCCCAAAATTGATGGGGGAAAACTTTACCTATATGACGAGCTTGCTTTGTAAAGCAACTTCTGTTAAACTTCTAAGTTGAAAGAATCAATAGCCATTGAGAAATTAGAGACTTTCCCTATGATTTTATGTGAATTTTGGTTGATTTTTCTGACTTAAAATGAAGCTAAAACAACTTATTTACAACTAATCTGACATAGGGGCTAGAGACCCACCTTAACGTGCCTACTTGCGCTGTCTTCCAGAAAGACAAATATCTCTATTCTGAAGTTGTATGAATGATTGGTTTAGTACACTGGAAACTAGACTTGAACACCTTCAATTTTATAGATCAGGGTCCTTCTAAATTTTTATAGATATATTAGGAGAAAAATTCTAAGACATTTGACCTAAATGTCAGAGAAATCTTTAAAACAAAAGTTGTGATAACGTTCACCAACTTATTTGACTTCGAAACGTTAGATACAACCCATGAACAATTAAAATATGACATACCACATCCTTCTTTACTGATTAATCACTATTAGTATTTCCATGATGGTACGAGTTAATTTAGGCATATTGAAAGGGCGGGATGTTACATCCCCTCCCCCTAGAATCATTCGTCTTTGAATGAAAAATCTGAGTCACGTGGTTAAGTCCTTAGGAGTTGCTGAAATTTTTGCATAGTCTCTTCTATATACGAGAATATCTAGTAACCTAAAAAACAAAAAATTCCAACCTAGGTGTCTTATAGAATGACACAAATAGATAATCATAATAGCTCCATAATAGTAGTGCGAGAAAAATACAACAACAATAATATTAATAAGCATCAATATAATGACCGAGTAGGTATGTTACATTATTGTACTAATTAAACTGATATTCCATCACCCTCGGGTATGAAACAAGTGATGATGTTTGGACCTCATGACATCCTATGCTTCCCATGTCACCTCTTCCCTATTCTTATTTCTCCACAATACTTTAATTGAAGCCACATCTTTTGTCCTCAATCTTTGGACCTATCCATCTAATATGGCAATTAAAGTTTCCTCATAGGACAACTCCTCTGTGATTTTAATATCCTCAATTAGGATAACCCGAGAAGGGTTACCTATGAACATTCACGACATTGATACAAGGAAAACTATATGAACGAATTATATCCCCAAATGCAACTCTAACTCATAAGCCATTCGTTCCTAGTGGTACCCTAAACATGAATTAGATTTGGAAAAACATTAGGCATCCCAGAGATGGAAAGAAACCTGATGCTTATTGTAACCAATGACACAAACCTATAATATGAGTGTCTAAGATCGTCGATAGTATTGTAATCCAACTAAAGGTTGGGGTCGTGTCCCAAGGGAGTGGTTTTTAGAATTGATAGAAAAATAAAATTAAGCTCTACCTAGTCGTAGCTAAAGACAGTAATGAACAAAAACATGGTAAATTAAAGGAGGTGACACGAAAGTGTCAAATATAAATTGGGGGTTTTGTCACAAGTAGTAAATATAGAAAAAATTAACAAGAAAATCAAGTATGAGGAATTGTTCTTGGAGTATGAGCGCAATACAAGTTGAGATAAATCGTTGGATAGATGCTTTCAATAGGAAATTTGAAAGATAATAGTGACTAGGCTAAGCTTTAGATGGAAATACGTTCCCTCTCGAGCAACTTACCCCGTTTCAAATGGGTTCCTCTCGGACACCCATTTGCCGCATGAAGACCAACCTACACCTTACCCCACTCACTATCTCGAGCTGAGTGTTAGGATATGGGACTAGGGCTCACCCTCTCGGGCTGAACCTCATGTCGACCCACTCCTTAGGCCATCAGTCTAGGGGTCTTAGTTTCGCGACCTCCCTCTCAGGCAAGGCGAAAACACATGGGTGGTTTTGTATTTGCAACTACAAACCCATTAAGGTAAACCACAACCACTAGGTGATATCACCATTAAAATATTTCTACCCTATCAGCAAGCAACACCCAACAACATTATCAACACATATTTGCAAAATCACACCCCAAGAATGGGGGCTTGTAGCCGCACATAAAGAAATAACAAAATACACCTCAAATGATGCTAAAATCAAATAGGTATAAGAAATTAAACATTGATTTAAGAAAAGGAGAAAGAATGGAGAAGACCCACTTCCAACTTGGGGAAGATGAAATCCTTCTCTCTTAAAGTCTCCCACAAAACCCTCTCCAAACTTGAGAGAAAATATCTAAAAATGTACTATTCTATTCTGAAAATAATTATAATGGTTCGGAACTTGTAAAATTAATAAAGAGTCTAGTATTTATAGCCATAAAAATTAGTGCAGGCGGATAGTTCAGCGAGGTTAGTCGAGTCCACCGAATGACTCGGTGACTCACCCTTCTTTTGTCTCATCGCCATTGAGTGCTTGCCTACATCATCTTCATGTTCTGGACCATTGGGTGGTATAGGTCTGCTTCGCTGAACATTCGGTGAAGCACCGACTGCTCCTTTCATAGCCTTTTTGATCCTCTTCCTTCAGGGCTTCGCATATTGGAACAAAGGGCGAAGTCTGTCCTTTCAGCGAATCGCCAAAGGTTCTTGGCGATACTCATGCTTCAACTTCTTCGTTCTTTTCAGCCTTTTTGTTCCTTTTTGCGCCTAAGTGTCCATGCTTCCACTAAAACTTCAAATACCTGAAACTTAAGAGTTTTCATCAGATATTGAGACAAAATAAGCATTCGAGGACACTATTTCTATCAAAATAAAGCCCTAAATGATTCCAATTTGTGGACTCATCCACACCCCAAACTTAAATTTTGCTTGTCCTCAAGCAAACTTGAGACCAGCCGTTCAAAAAGGGTGTCTCAAACAGTGCTACACAAGACTCAATTAACTTATGCAAGGATCAATTGTGTACTCAAAGATTCAAGTTGTGATACACCATTACCAAAGATTCTCATGCTCGCAATACTTGCTACTTGTGCAAGTTCAATCTCAACAAAAAGTATCTAAATGCCCTCCCATGAAAAATGATTCCATATTCACACGTAGAGGTTAATCAATTCAAGATCAAGAATCAGATGCAACTCTCAAACTCAAAAAAGAGGAACACAATGCATGTTTTCACGTGAGTTGTAATGGGGCTTACTCAAGATCAAAAAGGTCTTTCTAAGACTTGTAATGGGGTTGAGTGCAAAGGTATGGTTATTTAGGCTCAATGACTTTTTTCTCGTGAGTTGTGGCATTCTCAAGGCATTCCTTTCTTTTCCTTTATCAATTCTTTTCCTAGTGCTTCTAAGTCACCTTTCGTATATTCTCCTCCATGGATTGCTTGAAACTTGATTCCCTTCGTACTTTATTTCACATTTAATTAATTTATTTATTTATTTTGAATTGAATTGAAGGGGTTCCATTTTATGCAATACCATGGGTTAAGGGGGACTTTTCTTGCACTTCTTGACTTCTCCTTTTCCCTTTCACTACACCCCCAACTTAGTCTTTTGGCCTAAGTTGGCTATTCTCTAAACCACAATTCAAGAGGATTGTAGGTAGTGGTTCAAGTAAGGTCTAGGGTTCATCAAGGTTGTTCCAAAGAAAGGTAAGGCTCAAAGGGTGTTCAAAAGAGTTTCACATGCTCATGGGTAGGCCACAAAAGAGGTATATGTCAAATTTGGCTCACACTCTTTAAAGATGCCTAAGACCATCACAAGAGGACACCTTTCTAAATAAATCAGAGTAACAGGGGAAATTCTATTTATTCATGCAAGTTTCAAAGCAAGCTAATCACACAAGACATCGACACTTAAGTCAAACAAGACTACACACTTTCGCTAGTGTGCAACGGTCATTACAAGAGATTTAATTCGATAAATGGCTAATCACAATGAGATGCAAAGAGTTCACATATTGTCTAAGCAACTTCATTTGGCCTCATCGTAGTTGTACATTCATGTTCGTTCAATTAAGAGCACTATTCAAGTCATCGGTATTGATCAAAACTGAGACTCAAATTTTTGCAAAAGAATAGCCACATTAAACTCATGAGGGGTGGCAAAAATGTGCGAAAGATTCAAAAAAATTCGAAAGGGTCAAAATCATTTGCAATTAAAAACAAAAGAGAGCCATGAGCTCAAATAATCGCAAAACAGTTTTAAAAACATAATTAAAAATAGATAACCCAAAAGTACACCAAAACAAGGTTGGCCTCACCCCACCACAAATAAGAGCGTTTTTCCTCAAATATGAATAATGACAGTACCCAGAGCTTAAGAAAGATAAGATAAAGAGAGAGGTCATTAAGAGCCCTATATATGCAGTCTCTCTATCTGTCGGGGCATTCGATGCATTTCCCTGAAGTAAAACCATGGTCCCTGTAGTATTGTTGTGTTAGTACTCATTGTTTGCCTTTGTCGTGGCCTCTGCAGCAAGATTAGCTGCATTCATCTGATCTATCTCCTGAGTTGCTCTGAAAGCCCGTATCGCATTAACAAAACTTAGAGCCCATGAAGGCACATTAGGGTCAATAGGAATTTGTATCTTTGCTCTGACTTCATTGGTATATTTTCTTTGTCTGGCTAGCTCTGCTTTCTTTTCGTCTTTCTTAAACTCTCGTGCTCTTCTGTGCCTGGGTAGATCATTTCTCCCTGCGACTTTTGATCAAGCCATTACTGCAAAGATTTGATGCCGAATTAGATAGTACTGGCTTGCTAGGCAGCAATGTGATCCTAATCCGAGCACAATTCGACACGTAAAATACTCTTAAAGTGCGAGTGTGAGTTTGTGAAAAGGGACAAAGTGAAAGAAAGTGAATGAAATGGAACTTTTGAACCTCTGGCTTGTGACCGTCCAGTTTTTGCTCATTCGGCGATGTTTGTCGATTTCGCTCCATCACTCGGCGAAACGCCGAGTATAACAGAGTTTTCAATTCAGGTGAGCAGTGCATCAGTGGTTTTTATCGAGATCGCCAATAGGATTGGCGATGCGCCGACAAAATTCATACTCTACCGAGTTTTACAGACTCAACCTTTAAGACGTATTGTGCCAAATAGTGGGAGGGATCTGGTACGCCGTGCTTGTCGGTGATCTGCAAAACGAAACTGTTGCTCACCTCCATACATCTTTTCAAGCACTTTCCTTACTCAATCTGTACAAACAACAGACTATTATTACATCAAGATAACAAAAGGCAAGTAAATAGTTTTGGGTGGCCTCCCAAACAACGCCTTAGTTAACGTCGCGGCACGACGCAAGTTAACCTTCAGACTTCACTCTTGGGGTTAGGCATAGTGCTCCTTTCATCGCCTTTTTTATCCTTTTCCTTCAGGGCTTCTCATACTGGAACAAAGGGCGGAGTCTATCCTTTTGTCCAATGGCCAAAGGTTCTTGGCAATGCTCATGCTTCAGCTTCTTCGTTCTTTTCAGCCTTTTTGTTCCTTTTTGCGCCTATATGTCCATGCTTCCACTAAAACTTCAGATCCTTGAAACTTAAGAGTTTTCATCAGATGTTGAGACAAATTAAGGATTCGAGGACACTATTTCTATCAAAATAAAGCCCTAAATGAGTCCAATTTGTGGACTCATCAAAACCCCATCAATCTTTGATAGTTTATATGTTTCCTTTATAGTTACCATATTTATTTTTTGTAGTCTATACACTTCCATAATGAGTCATCTTTTTTCCCTCTTGAATAACAATGGTGCATCGCACAGTGGTGCACTAGACCTAATTAAATCTCACCCATGAAGGGTTTAATGAGGTTTGGGAAGAAAGGGAAACTTAGTCCCCATTTTGTAGGCCCATACCAAATTTTGAGATGTCTTGGTAAGGTTGCATATGAGCTTGATTTGCCAAATGAGTTGGCATCGATGCATCCGGTTTTCCATGTCTCTATGTTGAAGAAATGTATTGGAGATCCAATATCCACAGTTTTATTAGAGGGTTTGGAGGTTAAAAAGAATCTTGCTTATGAAGAGGTTCTGATTAAGATTTTAGACCGGCAACTCAAAAAGTTGAGAAACGAGGAAGTTTCCTCCGTGAAGGTGTTATGGAGGAATCATTTAGTTAAGGGTGCTACTTTGATGGCTGAGGCCGATATGAAGTACCGATATCCTCATCTTTTCCTTCTACTCTTATTCTAGCTTGAGGGACTGAGTTCTTCTTGGTTGCTCTATGTTTTGGGAGTCATGTGTGCTTTATGTGTTTTCCATGATTTCCTTATGTTATGCATGTTCATGAAACAACATAAGTTTTGAAAGAAATGACTTATATGATTTATTTTCCTCCTGTTGTTGTGCATTGAGTATGATTTTCCTATAGACTTCATGATATGATTATTGAATATGCATTAGATGTGTTTTTGTGAATGAATTGCATAAAGGTTCCATGAGGTTGTGTTGAGCATGTTGTTAGCTTGGAGAAGGATGTTCCTTCTTGAACATGAGAAATTTTGAGAATTCATGCATATTGGGCTGCTAGATGTAGTTCCTACTTCATTTTTATGCATTTGAGTATGATGAGTTTGGAATTGATGTTTTCTTCTTATTTATGTGCATTGCATGCATAATGGGATGATAAAGTTAGTTCACCCCTCTTTTGATGTTTTGATAACGTCCTAGCTTGGAGTCAATAGTTCCTCATTGGTTGCATGCATTGCGTTGTTAGGTTGGGTTGTTAGTTCCTCTCTTACTCTTTTAGAACGAGCTTGAATCTCATTCAAGGACAAATGATCCCAAGGGGGGGATATTGTAACACCCCATATCCAAAAAGGGTAATGAACAAAAAAACATCACGACCTACAGGTGCCATCCATAAGGACCACAGACAGTTCGTAGCTTGACCCACAGACCGTAGGTGGGGTCCATGAATTGGCCACCCAAAAAGTTTTCCATGCTTAGGAATACGACTTGACCTACAGACCGTAGGTTGTTCCATGGTCCGTGGGCCAGGGTCGTGGTTCGAACCCCTTAAAATTAGGTCCCAGACCACCCAACCACGAACGTAGAGGATGAACCGTAGGTCCACCTATAGTCTGTGGATGGTGAGTTGTAGGTTAGGGCTGGCAGTTATGTTTCATGGGTAGTTGGGTCTTTCGCTAATTAATCAATTCATATACTATGTCCTTTCGCCTATATTTAGAACCCATATATAAGCCTTTTTACCCCCAAATTCACCCCATTTAATTCATTCTTCCAAATTCCCCAAAAGAAATCAAATATTCTCTCTCTAGAAAACTTAAAGAAGAAGAAGATTCTACCTACAGTTTCAAGTTAACGGCTCAATTACTCCATTGAAGATTAGAAATTGGACTTGAGATATGATAGTTTTCATCCATGAATCTTTTTCATTCATGGAGTCTCCTAATTCCTCTATTTCAAATGGTAGAATTCTCTAATTACCTAGGGTTTCTTCAATCACCACGGGTTCTTTTGATTATTGATCTTAATGATTTAATTATGTTTAGATATGCACGAATTGATGATTTTCAATGCTTTTATGATATTTTCCCTATGAACCCATGCAAACCCCATGTTTTTCCAAAGTGTGATCTTATAATGTGGGTTGTTGATTATGAAAAAAGAGTTTTATGATCTAAAGCATCAATTGATAGAATTACATGAATTTATGATAAAAATCCCTATCTAATGCTTGAATTAGATTAGGTGATTAAAAGTAATCCTTGAACCTTGAAAGTGTAAAGTATGAGTTTATGCATGATCTTATCAAAACTATGTAAATGTTAAGGGTGCACTACACCATTTTAGGCATACAGCAACACTAAATCTGGACATACAAGTGTTGTCTAAAATATTTTTGGCTACACTTTTAAAGTGCAGCCCAAACTTTTAGCTTTTGACTTCGATAATATTGGCAACACTTGTAAAGCGTACTCCTTAATGTTATATGCTACACTTTATAAGTGTTGTTACATTATGATATAAAGTGCAACACCTGTTTACACATATGACCACACTTTTAAAGTGTGTTATATTTATAATGGTAAAAACAACACATTACAAGTGTGGCCCAAAAAAATTGACTAAAATTTTATATTCCCTCAAACATATTTAACTATCACTCCAATTTTTATTTGGCAAAATAAAATAAAATATAACACATAAAACATAAAAAACTCTCAACTATTAGGTCTTTGTCTAAACAAAAAAAATTCTCACAAGAACTCTTACGTCTTTGCCCCAATTAACAAATTTCTCACAAACCAGCAGCTATTTCTTCATCAATACATAGAGTAAAGATTTTTCACTAAGCAAATTGAAGAATAGTTTCAAAATAACTCTTAAGATTTTTCACATTCATGGCTGTTCACCTCTCGCATGCGAAAATCTCTCATAATTTGGTCATTTTTCATCAAGGACAGAACGAAATGCATATTGGGTTTTGTTGGAATCGAGGTTATCAGGTAAAAATTTAGATCTTTAAAAGTCTAAATTTATTGCATATGGGTTTATTGCTTGCGTTAGGTTAAAAATTTAGCTTGTGGGTTTTGATGTTCCTAGTTGTTGATAGAATTGTTGTTGATTTTTGGGAGTCTAGCTTGTAGTAGTATTACACACATCAGTTGATTCTTTGCCCTAGACGAATATCAGTAAATACACATGAGATTTTTTTTTATTAGATTGATAAGCCGATTCAGGCTGAAGTCATCTCTGATAATGTAGGTTTTCATGTAAATTTTAGTAGTTGTACGCTTTTTGCTGCTCCGCCTTTAGTAGATTCTAATACTCGAGCTTCTGATTCTAGCTTGTAGTAGTATTACACCCTCAGATAACAGAGAATTTCTCTTTTCCTAGATAAAAAAAATTGAAGATTTCTCTTTGTCAAAAGGAAAATTAGACCAATTGAGGGTTTCTCTGTGAGCAACTTTTGGACGAATTCCAAATTCTGAAGGGTTTCTACATTGTCAGGTAAATCAGATGAAATAGGTGATTTTTTCTCTCCCTTGATGAACTTATGTATCCTATATCTAACAGGTTTCTATGTTATCATTTAAATCGACAAACTTCTGTATTCTAATTTTAAATGGTTGCAGTCTAAAAGGTATCCAAATTGATGAACTTTTTTGTATCCAAAAGAGTTTTTATGTTATCAGGTACGACTCAAAATGAATCATGTCTTTGTTCAAAAGCATTAAAAGTGATTAAAACTGCGTTAACAGGAAAACACTCTTGGTTATCTTTAATCAAGCGAGTTTTGAATCCTTGTTCTTCCTTGATTTGATTTTCTTTGAAAGTTAAATGGTGTTGTCTAAACGTAAAGTCAACAAAAAGTAAAAGAGTTTAGGCAAGATGGTTATCTTGATTAATTTTAGTATGCATTTGTCTTTCGCTGCCCTTTTCAGTTACATATGTTAGGTTAATGTCCTTGCTAACTGTTAATTTGTTACTTTAGGATATATTCTACAGATGTTTGTATGGAGCTTTCAAATGGAGAAGGAATATAAATATTAGACAGATGAAAGTCATAGCTTGTTGAAAGAAAAATCCAAGAATAAGATTCATGTAGCTCATCATGCTTGGTTTCTGGAATTCCTATCTTGAGGAAAACGTTTAATGTTTTGTGTCTGAATACCTGGATCTGTATGGGAGATCATCTACTAAGACCAAATCTGCTCATTGCCTGTACATTTGTTAATCATGATAATGTTAGTAAGTGGAAGATGAGATTATTAAAATTGTTAAGTGTTATCTGTTGGGATTTTTTAATCTACCAAATTGTTATTTTGTTGATGAACCTATACCTCTAGCTTACTCCTTTTGTATTCGACTGTTTGTTGGCACACATTTAAATGACAAATGTTCGTAATCTCTGCATCTTTTCTGGTATAATCATCAAAATTCATTCTGATCTTCAAACATGCATTGTTGTTGTTACTTAAATACAATTTGTATTATTATCAGGAAGGGAACATCCTAAGAAAGATCACGGACTAAAGAAATTAGAGGCAGCACAATTTTTCTAAAGAGGTATCTCTCACTTTATTAAAATCTTACGGGATTCTTCCTTTAGGTTACTTCTAATTTATTTGCTGGATTTTTTTGTGGGATTATTTTTCATGGATTTGTATGTATGATAATTTATTGTATGTATGCATAAATATTTAGTAGTTTCGATGTAACAACTAATTGTGTACAGCTTAAGAGAACCCCACTCGAATTCCTTCCAGGAAGACTATCATGGATGTGTGGCCTTAAAAAAATATCAATTCTATATTTTTGTCCATAAAAAACTAAATTTTCTAGTCCATTTTGATGCTCTGTAAATGTCAATCCTTTCTCTAAGTTCTAGTTCTATTTGTTGTATAATAGTATCTCTATGCACAATACGGTTCCATTACATTTTTTAATTTCTAGCTATCCAAGTGTGGCATACTAAAGCTCCCAATCTAACAACTATAATATCTTTCTTCCTTCTCCCTTTAATGCTTGATCTTTCATTTGAATTGAGATGTTGCAACCTAGTGAAGTTATCCCTTAATGCAGTAGTCAGATCACTTTCAGCAAATAGGCGATGAGCAAATTCCATGTTATCAATCACATAAGTAGCAGGTATAAGTTTCTTAATGAATTCCAATCTTTAATGGTGTATCTTTAATTTGAAATCTCTTACCGTCTTAATATCATGTTCATATATAGTGCAACAATGTAAGATATGCAAGCTGGATCCCTAAGGCATGTCTGATGTGCAAGTTGTTATTCCTTTTTTTTAAAGACACAAAGCTCTACATGTATTAGGTGATATGTTATCCTAAAACTTGATTGAAGTACTATAATCAATCTTTTGTGTGTTTCGCTAATTACAACTATCTAGGAGTACTCTGATTGAAAATACTTTTTTTACTTCATATTTTATTTCTCTTTTGGAAGAAAAACCAAAATTTACATTGGTGTACTCTCTTGATCCCACATTGATATATGGACAATAATTTTTTTAGCATGTGGCCGCTTAATTTGCTATGTCTTGTATTGACTGTGTACTACAATTCTTGAATAGAAAGACCGTCATTTGTGGTTTAAGCCAAACAATATTCTCAAGTAATTTCAAGTCTACGTTTTGGTTCTACATCAAAGCACACATGCCTACATCTTCTGCAGGTGCTCTTTTAATCTGCATGAATTTTGTTTCAATTTTTCTCTATTTTTCCCTGCATTCTATTAGTTATTTTAGTTGTTGTCTTGGAAGTTGCCGAGGTAAACATAGGAATTCAATAATTTATCTAATCTTAGTCATTTGGTTTATCAAAATACCTTATATGTAGCTGATTAATGTTTGTAAAGTAGGAACATCAAGCATGGTGACATCTGGCTAGGAACAAATAGAATTGTTTTGCAGTTATAGCAGGAGTTATATATTTTGTTTGGAGGATTGAAGGTATATTGAAATCAATTCATATGTATGAAATGTATTGTAGGACTTGAATTTGTTTTAACTATTGATGAGCAAGAATGACATTTTGGTGCTCTTCTCGTTATACATAAAATTTAAAATATAAAGAAAGAGTAAATATCTACTTCTCTGATAGATGCAAAAAGTAAGGACTATACAGAATGAAATTTCTTTTTAGTACGATTTTGAGAGACAAAAATTTAAGGAAGTACATGACAATAAAGTAACTTCTATTAAGGAAGAAATGTGCATTATACTACAAGCAGTGCAATGCACAAGCTTACTTTCCTTTAGCAGGGTGTGCCGGATCTAACCTTCCTTCACATGTTGATGCAAGCAATGCATGATCTGTAAAAGGGCAAAGTCTTCCAAATTCTTATGGCTCAACTCATGCTTCAGTTTTTGTAAAGGTATGTTATATTTCACATTAACAAAACACTTAAATTCTGAACTTTTAAATGTGAGAGGGTGCAAGTGGATTTAGGATAATATAGAAACTCTATTTTTGTGTACAAAACCAAACTTAAGCATTGAAATTTTGTGCAATTTTGCATTTGTTTTACGTACAGAGTCTCTTATACATCGCCTTTGTAATGTGTATATTCAACTTCGAAACTCAATGAATAATATAGTTTATGTTTCAATGCTATCTGTTTCCACTTAAATATTATGAGAAATCACAACTTTGAACTTCGGGGCATCATCAGAGATGAACAAATATGGCTAGAATTTGGAACCTGCCATAGTGAATTATATTTCTGAATCTTCAATTTATTTTTTCTCTCTCATTTGTGATATACATTTAGTTTTTTCTTGCCAGGTCCTGAAAATACAAGAGACGAGAGAACTGGAAATGAACTGGCTCTTGGTCTATCCATACCAGCGAACGACCTGTAAGTACTTTATGTTCCTTCTTTAGACAGTCACATGCAACCCACATAAATCTTAGTGGTTTTTTCATTTGGAGGATTTGATCTTGGCAACGACTAGTTGGCCTTTCAATACTTAATTTACTAAGTTGTGCGGACTCTTTACTTTTGATGTTGCACCCATGTCGGATTCTCCAAAAATACTCTACTTTTGGAGAATTCGATAGGACCCGCTGACATTTTTGAAGAGTCCAAGCAGCATATATTGTTACTGATGTTAGGTTCTCAGGGAAAAGCAATGTTGTTGTTCCTTCTCCCGGCTCATCTGAAAGGTTGTTATGCATGCCTTTCTTTTGTATTATATTTCTGTATATTAAATGAGATATTGGCTATTTTTTGAAATGACATAGCTATTTTTTGGTGAAGTGACTTTGTCTACTAGGCCTCACATCATCCCCCTACATAGGACTACAGTAGTTTACAAATTTGGATAATAAACTTGGACATGGTATAATAGCCCTCTTAGGAACTGTTTGGAAACAACTCAACTGGTTGTTTGCTACTGCCTGTGCTATAGCAAGAAATTAAGAGTATCAAGACGAGAGTTGATGCAGTAAACATGCTATGAATTTGTTTGTTATTTAACTCTGTTGACCTTTTCTCTTTCAAAAACGTGGCACTGTTTAGTAATTTATTCAAATATGGTGCATTTTAGACCCAATATTCTGTGGAGTGAATAAACTTCTGCCATGGGTATTTACAAGACTTCATGTTTTAAGCAATTTGATAGAGTTCATCCATAAGCTTGAGTTGAGGTGTTAATGTTAGAGACAGCCTTCTGACCCGTATTATAGTGCTTGAACAATACAAGCGTAGGCAGAGGTTGCCATGTACTTCGACAATAAAGATGAACTATTTGTGCTTAAGTAAATGCACAAATTATCTGTGCCTTTTTTCCCCATATGATGTAGCAATTTGCTTAAAAAAATCAGAAAACTTGACATTTTATTCACTTTAGTTGATAAATTCCATTCGGCATGAAAATACTTTTACGTATTAAAAAATTCCATGTGATAACTAATAAAACACTAACTTTTTCCGAATTACATCTTCACAGGATTTTAGTTAACCAAATGCAAGACCAAATATAACCAAGAGTTCAAATTGTGTAAAATTGCTCATTCAATTGCCAGGTACAGTCTTCCATTGACTCTTTCTCATTTTGCATTCATGAATTTTATCGATGCGTATATTCCTCGATTTTTCCTTATAGCTTTCCTACTTGGTGCAAATCAACCGAGACGTACTCAACTCAATCAATGTTGGTTTAAAAATCAAAAGACAAACAAATACTGTAATAACCTTTACATTATTGGGCCAGGGCACCGCCCGGGATAACTTTACTAGTTTTTTATCAAAAGAGAGTGATTCTTAATTATAAAATCAGTAAATTCTTGTACAACACAATAGGATAGAGCTTAATTCTCTAATTGCAGTTTCCTCTACCTCAGTGTTTGGTGTGTCTGGAAAACCTCAGCTTGAGCAAATATTAGGTCTCCAGTATGTCTTGCAACACATATATCATAGGAGCTCTTACCAGGATTTCTCCAACTAGCACCAGCAATATTGCTTTAGTGATGATTCTCTCAGTTACTATGATGGAATATTTTGCATTCTAGGATAATTGGTTTTAACCAACTGCCATACGTTGGTATTTACATGATGTACTAGTCTACAAAAGTTGATTCTTCCATCATGATTCATCTTGTTCCTCCTTTTCATAATCTCTCATAGGATGATTAACCATGACTAGTGTCGAGTGTGAATTATTTTCTAACATTTAATTTTCTTTGGAATGTGTAGGAAAATGCAGGAGATATAATGGCCCCAGGTCAACTCAATATATTGGAGCGAACGATAGTGTATTTGAACTATTATTATATATGTTTGAATGCATTGTGAAATTTATTGCTAGTACACCTCTTTAAGATATTCCTTTCTAAGTATGTAGTACAAGACATGTTTTTTGAAGTTTATTATATTGATTTTTTATAAGCTATTTTGATGTTTGAGATCATTTATATTATACAATTATGTGATAAGTAAATCTATCCAAACCAAAATTATTATTTTTCAATTAGAAATTGTGGCTATAAAAATTCTAGACAACGTTGCCACACTTTAAAAGTGTGGCTATAGGGATGTCAATGTTGTGGCTTATTGATAATAAAATGTAGTATGTACATTAGAAAAGGCTACACTTTATAAGTGTTGTTGAAGAGGTATTAAAAACTACACTTTTAAAGTGTTGCCAATAACTAAGCAAAGGCCACTCTAGAAGGTGTAGTTTTATCAAATATAAGTGTTGGCAATTAGATGCTACAAAGTGTGGCCTTTGTACCTCATTGGCCACGCTTTTTAAGCGTACCTGCTACGGCAACACTTGAAAAGTGTAGCCTAAGGTCAAAGGTTATGCCTTTTTAGGCCACCCCCGAAAAAGCGTTGCCTAAAGTCAAAAAGTGTTGCCATTTATCAAAGGCCACACTTTTTTCTAGTTTAGGCCACACTTTACAAGTGTTGTTGTATGTCTAAAATGGTGTAGTGGTGCTTTAAGAGTAAAGTGCCAAATGATGATGTTTTATGTTGTGTTGTAAAAGGTTAATCTCATAAACACATACTAGCATGATGTGAAAGGTTTTCTCACATAGAAAAGATTCTTTGGTTGAAAGGCTTTTCTTACCCAATTGAATCAATGAATAAGAGCTATCATAATGAACTAGCTTGGATTGACAAGATAACATGTCTTTCTATGGATAATGAGAATATGTAAGGAAATACTATTCTGTTAGAGTTCTGCTTAGCACCGAGTGGATATTGACATTGAAATGGAAGCTCTCCCGTTAGTAGAGGTCGGGTTTCTAGAAGAAGTCTCATGAGATGGAATCTCTCCCGTTAGTAGAGGTTGAGTTTCTAGTAGCAATCTCCTTATCCCATAAACTATGTGCCCTCATAGGATGATTAGCTAGTGGATCCACTTATGCTAGAAGTTCATGGTTCTACCTTAGGAAAATAGAACAACTTTTTTTGGTGTGGGAGACACCGGGGGATCACGTTATAGCTCACATGGTCTCTATATCGGTTATGGCTAATTTTCCCACAACGAGATGATTAATGAACTAAGGTTACTTAAAGAAGTATCTCATATGTTATCAAAGTTTCAAAGATTTTTTAGTTTGCATTGACCATGATGTTACGATTTACGTTTTCTAACTCTCTATATCATGTTTTAATGGGTCAATTGGATGTCATGAAATGAAATGTCCTTCTTAGCATGTTTTAAATATTTTATTCCTATCATACTTAGTGCATTTTTGTACTAACGCATACTCTTGCCTTCATATTCCCAAATGTAGGGTTTGACATACAAGGTTCCCATTTTAGTGGCTAGAGCTTGGACTTTGATTCTTCCCTGAGCTTGGTGAGTCGTCATGGTTTGAGGATGTATTACCTATATTTTATTTTCTCTTTTGTATTTTCATTTTTGGAAATGATGTATAGGCTAGGCCCAATTTCATTAGAATGTAATAGATGGCTATGATGAGACATGGGTTTAGACTTCCACTTTTATATAAAACTGTTTCGGTCTTAAATGTTGTTTTACCCTTTATTGTTCTATTACCTTATGCTATGGTATGCTAAGCGGCTTGTATGGAGTCCTTCGGTGTTCTATACGCCATGTTACATCTAGGGGGTACCCCTGGGTCGTGACATACATCGTCAGAAATAGACCTCTCTCCCCTTCCCAGTTTTGGTCACACAGTTGTGTGGGGCTGTAGGAGTGCCTTATCGGGAGAGGTCAGATGTCAGGACCACCCCTGCCTCCTCCAATAAAATATAGAGGATTGAGGCAAATTATTTTAAAGATGATGTGATGAGGAGAAATCTACAACCGCTAGACACTACCCCTATGGTAGATCCCATTACCTCGAGGCTGATACTGGTTAGCCCGGTCCTTCTGTAGAGCCATCACGTACCATTCACCTTCATTTTTACCTTCTACCTCCACATCTGAAGCACTTGCCCCTGTATAATGACATCCTTTGACCCAAGAATTGATCTACCAAATGGAAACCTTGCCCATTCGACAGATGTGAGAGATTCTAGGTTAGAGAATGGGATGCCCGTGTTTGTTAAGAGGGTTGGTGAGAATGCATTACTTCTGATGAGGGGTCAGATGGTGCAGTTCCAGAACATGTTATCATCATATGGGAGAGGTTAGACAACCTCACTACTTGGACAAAGGCGAGGGAGAAGAGTGAGGGTTCCTCCATTGAATTGAATAAGATGAGGGGAAAGAGTAGTACTCTGAGGGCAAATATGGACCAACTGAGGTCTACCAATATTTTAATGTTTTGGGGTGACGTCCCCTTACCTGATGTGCCTGAAGTAGTCTCTTCTTTTGAGAGGAGAGTAGATGCACCTAGTGGTGTGGCCGAGCATCCTGTTGATGGTACTGATGAGGCTGGTGATGAGAAGAAAGAGGAGACTGATGAGGATAAGTTCTTGCAAGAGTATGAGCTGTACACTTTTGAGACGCTGACAGAGTTTTAGGCTATATAGGAGACTATAATGCATGCCATGTTTGAGAGATCTCGTTTAGATACTTCAACAATGGGCACTATAGAGTTTCTTCAAATTCCACCATTATTTCTAAATATTTGTTAGGCGTTGCTGCCCCGATTGATACTACCCTGCTGATTGTTGCTTCTATTTTTTCGTGCACCGATGCCTGAGATGATTCCATCCCTTTCAAGACTCTCGATTAGAGCAGATCACAACAATAACCTGTTAGAGGGATCTCTATGTAACTTCTCTCTTGTACATATATTTTTATCGCATTGAGGACATTGTTATTTTATTATGGTGGGGTGAGGGCACTTGTGCCAATATTTCCCTTTTAATTGTATTTTATTATTTTTCAAGTTTACTTTTGAGATATTTGTAGTTTTTCGATATTTTGAGTTTTGGTTATAATAGTTGATAGTTTGATTCATTTTGTCTCTCTCTCTACTCTTTAACCTATGAGTTTGGTAGTTATTGAAATTATTGAGTTTTCATTGTTGATATTCGAGGATCGATGTGTTCAATATTGATGTCATCGATAGTTCTTATATAATGCCTCAAAAGTTGGAATGTCAAAAAGGGAAGAAAAATGCAGAATTTCCCTTGAAGAAGTGGTCTACGAGTCCAACCTATAGACCATAGGAAGTCCAACTGGCCGTAGGAAGTGAATCGTAGCACCCAGAGTTAGGTTTTGGTATTTTAAGTTTCTGAAGTTTGACCTGTGAATGAATCGGATGAACCATACGTGACTTTCGTAGAAGGGATTCAAATATTTGATTCAGATTCTCACTTCCATGGAATGATTTGATAGGTTGTCATTTGGTCTACGGGTCGTAGGACGGGTATCGTAGAAAAGGTTCAAACTTGGTGAGATTTTTTACTAAAAGTTGAGTTGTGTGGATGGGGTCTACTATAACATCTATGATATGGAAAAAAAGGAAAATGTAATTTTTGGGCTGGTGTCTGTGTCTACGGGTCCCACTTACAGCCGTAGATGGCAACTGTAGGTAAAGGGAAAATGAAATTTTCAAAACAAGCCCCAACACCTTTTTTACGATTTAACGAAACGGTTTGTTGTTCCTATTACAAGTCATAGGTAGGTCTCGTATGTCACCCCAGACTTAGTGAAATTTTAAAGATCAAAGTTGGGTTCTAGGGATGGCATGTCCAGATTGTAGGAAGAAGTACGAACTGTACCTTGGATCCATTGAAAGTGGGTCAATTTTAGGATCCTTGTAACCTATCCATAGTTGACTAGTAGCCCCTAAAGTTCTGGTTGACCTGTTTGTCGAGCATGTGACTAATGCAGAGTTTAGGCTGCTTTTCAAGTGTTGGCTCAAGCCATGACGACTTAGGCCAATAGGGAGGTTGTGATCCTTGTGAACCCTAATGTGGGTACTATGGCAGTTAGAGTGAGAGACTTTGCTACAATAAATCCTTCAAAGTTTCATGGTTCCAAGATTGAGGAAGATCATCAAGAGTTCATTGATGATGTGTTAATAATCATGGGAGTGACGCTGGTGGAAAATGCGAAATTGCCCGCATATCATCTTAACGATGTTGCTCAAGTTTAGTTCAACTAATGGAAGGAAGAGAGGGGGGTTGATGTGGGTCCTCTTGATTAGCTCTTTATGGTCAAAGGTGTAGATCTCCCATAGGATGGTTTGAGGTGGGGGAGGTTTCCTTGATAGGGCCCGAGTTAGTTAATGAGGCTATTGAAGAGATTCGACTCATTAGAGAGAGGTTGAGAACGGCCTAAAGTCGACAAAAGTCTTATGCCGATGTTAGAAGGAGAAACCTTGAATTTAATGTGCATGATCGGGTTTACTTGAAAATCTCACCCAATGAAGGGTGTAATGAGGTTTGGTAAGAAAGGGAAACTTAGTCCCCATTTTGTAGACCCATATCAAATTTTTAGACGTGTTGATAAGGTTGCATATGAGCATGATTTGCCAATTGAGTTGGCATCGGTGCATCTGGTTTTCCATTTCTCAATGTTGAAAAAATGTGTTGGAGATTCGACATCCATAAATCCCCTGGAAGGGTTAGAAGTGAAAGAGAACCTTTCTTATGAAGAAGTTCTGGTCGAGATCTTAGACCGGCAAGTTAAGAGATGGAGGAACAAAGAGGGTTCTTATGTTAAGGTGTTATGGAGAAACCATCTAGTTGAGGGTGCTACTTGGGAGGCCGAGGCCGATATGATGTCCCGGTATCCTCATATTTTTCTTCCAATTCTAGCTTGAGGTAATGAGTTCCCCTTGGTTTGCTTATGTTTGAAGTCCTGTGTGTTTTATGTGTTTTCATGATTTCCTTAAATTTGCATGTTCATGAAAAAACTCAGGTTTTAGAAAGAAATGGCTTTTATGATATAATTTCCTCATGTTGTTGAGTATTGTGTATGAGTTGCTTATAGACTTCGTAAGATGATTTGTAGAACATGCCTTGACTTCAAGTTGAGATCCCCTCCTTGAAATTGTGCTTTTTGAGATTGAATTGCATATGAGCTCAATGAGATTGTGTCGAGCATTGCTTTTGAGTTGGAGATGATAGTTCCTCCTTGAACATGAGAGACGTTAAGATTTCATGCATATTGGGTTGTTAGATGTAGTTCATACTCCCTTATGGTGCATTGAGTATGTTTAGTTTGGAGATGAAGTTCCTCCTTAGTTGTGTGCATTTAGATGTGTTTCATGCATGATGGGCTGCTAGTCTTGAGTCTTTTGCCTAGAAACATGCTTCAAATCTCATTCAAGGACGAATGATTCCATGGGGGAGACAATATAACACCCCGTAGCCTAAATACGAAAGCTTAGCAACTTGTTAAAATTACTAGGTGTCACCCACAAGGGCCAACTACACCCTGTGGTTAGACCCACGCCCCGTAGGTGGGTTTCGTGGATGGGGCACTCTGGCAACTACTTAAGGCAGAACCACGGTCAGGACCCACACCCCGTGGATGGGTCCACGGGCCGTGGTTGGGGGAACCACTGATGGCCAAAAATCTCTAACCACGAACTATGCTTGACTAGGACGGATCGTAGGTCCATCCACGGTCTGTTAGTCGTGGTCTCGTGGGTAAGGACTGACCACTATTTTTAGGGGTTTAAAGGTCTTTTTCGGTTTTAATGAAATCAATGTGGTGTAATTTTGCTTAAACCTAGACTACTTATAAGGATTTTATACCCCTAAACTCAATCAATTAAGTCATTCTCTCAAATCACAAAAGAAAACCCAAAACTCCTCTCAAATATTCTCTCTCTAGAAGTTGGAAGAAGAAAGAAGAATTGGAACTAGGTCAAGATCAAGTATCCTAATCTTTAAGCTTTAGAGGGCATTGTGACTAAGGTATGATGGCATTTTATCCATGGGATCCTTCCTCCAATGGAGTACCCAAGAATTCCACAATTTGATGAAGAATTCCCCCAATTCTAGTTAGGCTTTCTTCCAATGTTGTGGGTTATGATAAATGTTGATCCAAATGAGTGGATTATGATTGTTTTTTATTGAATTGATAGAATTGCATGTATTTAGGATGAAATTCCATGTACCCATGCATATCATATGATTTTAGGATAAACTGATATAGTTAGGTTTGATGCCATAAAAGGGAAACTCTATGGGTTAGATATATCCTTATAAGGTTGATGAATTATGATTAGAATTGCTTGATATTGAAGCATATATGATGAATACGCTGTTAATTTCTTGAGAGTAAAGCATAGATGATGATCATGAGATGTAATGATTTGAGAGTATAGGCCAGATTATGAATTGTTAATTATGGATGTTGTAGTATGGCAGGGATACTTCCTTTAATGAATTGATAAGCATGATTGAATGAATGTGAAAGGTTTACTCACATAAATGATTCTAGGTTGAACGGATTTCTCATCCTATATGAATCTAGACTAAAATGCTTAATGAATGATGAGTCTAAAGGCGATTACCCGTGACCTCCATATGCAAGGATATGAGGTGATTCCCATACTCATTAGAATTGAACAATAGGTGAGTCTCCCCGTTCCTACTATGATGAATGGACATGGAGGCGAGTACCCATGCTCCTTATTAAATGATATGGAATATAGTACTCGTGTCATATGAAGTGTTTGTAGAGGCTAGTACCCACAATCTAAAAGTAAGCAAGGCAAGAGGCGAATACCCATTAGCCTTTATAAGCTAGGTATTGAGGTGAATCCACATGTCGTTGAAAGTAAGTATGGCTAATGTGATTATGCTATGAAGTTTATTTGTTAGAGTGTTGATAGATATGCCTTCTATGATGTAATCTTGACTAGAGGCGGATGACATAACTCTTGTCTAAGGATAAGTGAGGCTACTTAAGGTAGTATTCATCTTTCATTATGATAATTATTATATCTTGATTATGATTATGCCTTATGTCTTATGTTCACTAATGCTTATGATTATATTGTTTATGCTAGCCATCATATATAGTACTTGATTAGTACTAACGCATACTCTTTCCTACATTCTTATCAAATGTATGGTCCGACGACATTGATTCTCACACTCGTGGCTAGCTTCTTTGTTGATCAAGGAAGTGAAGTTTTGGTGAATCCTTATTGTGTTAGACTTTTGCTCATTTTATAAAAGACTTTGACTGTATTGAAAAGTTTGAAAATCCCCTCATGGCTATTACTTTATGTTATGATATGCTAAGTGGCTTGAATGAGGCCTCTCGGGGTCTTATAAACCTTATTACATCTGGGGGCTACCCCTGGGTCCTGACAGAATGGAAGCTATTATTATAAGCAAATTCTATCAAGGGCAATTGGTCATTCCAATTTCCCTTGAAATCTATCACGCAAGCCATCAACATGTCTTCCAATGTTTGGATTGTTCTTTCGGCTTACCCATCTGTATAGGGTTGAAAAGTTGTGCTAAGCTTAACCTTGGTGCCAAGACGCTTATGGAAAGACTTCCAAAACTGTGAAGTAAACTGAGTACCTCTATCAGAGATAATGGACAACAACACTCAATGCAACCTTACCATCTCACTCAAATATAGCTTAGCATAATCTTCCGCCATATGGGAAACCTTGACGGGAATGAAATGGGCCGACTTCATCATTCGGTCTACTATAACCCAAATCGAACCATATTGATGTCGAGTCCGTGGGACCCCTACTCTGAAGTCCATATTCCAATCTTCCCGCTTCCAAGTAGGAATGCTTATACCTTGGGATAAACCTCCCGGTTTCTAATGCTCAACCTTCACTTGTTGGAAATTAAGACACTTAGCCACGAATCCCATAATATCCTTTTTCATCCCATTCCACCAATAGAACTCCCACAAATCATGGTACATCTTTGTGGCTCCCGGGTGAATAGAATACCGAGAACTATGGGCTTATGATAAGATCTATTACCTCAAGTCATCAACATTTGGAAAACACAAACGACCTTGGTACCTTACGACACCATCTCCCCCTTGGGAGAAAGCCTCTAAGGACTTCTCTAGAACCGCCTATTTAAATTCAACTAAGGTCAGATCAAGACATTGCTTTGCTTTAACATTAGGCACGAAAGACGTTATTGACAATAATAACACCCTTGGTGGAATCCACTAGAAGAACTCCCAATGGGGCCAACCTATGGACATCTCAAACCAACTCTTTTCCCTTATCATCAACATGTGCAACACTACCCACGGACAACTGAATAAGAGCATCCGCCACCACATTTGCTTTACAGGGGTGATAGAGAACACTCATATCATAATCTTTCAATAACCTAACCTACCTTCTTTTGCAAAGATTCAGATCTTTTTGGGTGAACACTGATGAGTCGAAAATTTGGACTCATTTAGGGCTTTATTTTAATAGATTTAGTGTCCTCAAATGCATATTTTGCACCAAAAACTGATGTAAATCCTTTATTTTCATGTATTTGGATTTAGGAACAAAGCATGGACACTAATGAGCAAAAAGGAACAAGGCAGCTAAAAGAACAAAGAAAAGAAGGCATGATGATCGCCTAACCCATTGGGCGAGTCGCCGAATGGCCATGATCTCACCTAAAGTTACAGTGTGCCATGCCCTGAAGGAGAAAATCAAGTTGGCGATAGAAAGAAGCAGTCGACAAGTCGTCGAACGGTTCCGCGATGTAGTGCTAGATCGCCCAAAGTTACAGAACTTGAAGATGATGAAGGCCAAAGAAAAAAGGTGAAGAAATTGACCAAAGGGCGGATCGCCGAGTGGATCGGCGATCCCAACTTATTGCATCGAATGGTCCTTCGCAGCATATTTTTGGAGACTATAAATACATTTTAAATTCATAGATTAGGGGAGTTTTCATAGTATCTAATTTTATCAATCAGTTGTGGAAATTTTAGAACTGAGAGTATTGAGACAATATTTTCCTTATCTTTGAAGATTTGAAATTTTCCATTTTCGAGAAATTAGAAGTGGGTCTTTGAGATTCTTCAACCTTTACCTTTCTAAAGACGAAATTAATCTTACTCAGTTGATGGAAACACAATATTGTAATGATTTTTATCTTTTTATGATGTCTAGCTAAAACCCCAATTCTTGGGGTGTGATTATGTGATTATGGGTTGATTTAGCTATTGGGTATTGCTAATTGATAGTTTAAATGTTGTTAAAAAGTTATCTCATTCAGTAATTGTGTTTTAATTTAAAGGGTTGTAGTTGCAAATGCAACTCTACCTTCGTGTTTTTGGCTTGCTCGAGAGAGAGGTTTTAAAACCAAGGTTACTGATTTGATGGTCTGTGGGTATTAGGTTTTCATGGGTTTAGCTCGAGAGAGTGAATCTTAAACGTTTTTGCACACATTCAGCTCAACAGAGTGAATGGACTAAAGCATATGTTGTTCTTAATTGCTGCTTATTGGTGTTTAAGAGAAACCAATTTGATTCGGGGTAAACTATTCGATAGAATGTTTATCCCCACTAAAGTTTATCTTAATCACTGATTTACAGTTATTTACTATTAGTTGCAATTACCCATTTGTCTACCTTAGCCTATAATCCAATCACATCCCAAAAACCCATCTCATTACTTTATTACTTTTGTTATTTGCTGATGTTGTAATTGATAATTTCAATCAAATCCCCCATATTTGACACTTGTGTCACCCTTAATTTGAACTATGCTTTTATTCGTAAATGTTTTTACCTATGATTGACTTGAACATATTTGTACCTGGCTTTTGAATCTTAAGCACGTACCATTCCCTGTGGGATTTGACCCCAACTCACTTAGTTAGGTAATATTACTAACTAACGATTGTTGACTCTTAGAGTTGGAAGAAGTGTCCTGATACGTTAAACCAAAATTGCGCTGCTTCAGGGGAGTGGTATTGTTTAAGATTCTTTAGTTAAGTTGAATTGTGTCCTTGTTAGTCATAGTTGAAGTTACTTAATTCTAGTTTTGTTTTGCTTGTTTGTGGTAAACCATGAAGTATGAGTGTGAATGGCAGCAATGGTAGCCAAGTAGGCCATTAAGATGACATCGGAAACCTCCACGATGTCAACAAGACTAATGCTAATGACCCCCATCTTATGGGTGCTATTGGTACCAGTCGCATCCCTCCGCCCGAAGGGAATGCGGTGCTCTACATCACAAGTATTGTGTTGCAGCTCTTGCAATTGAAAGGGTTTTTCAGTGGTTTGGCTCATGAGGATCCCCATGAGCATACTAGAAACTTTGTGGGTGTATGCAGACCATTCTCCTTCAAGAACATATCCTAAGTGTCAGTCCGTGGAGGTTGTTCCCATTCTCTTTGATGGGAGAAGCATGTAAGTGGTTGGCTGAATCGCCACGTAAATCAATCACTTCTCCTGGAGGTTTGATGCAGCAACCTTATGTGATAGCAGATTAGCTCTTGGATGGCATGACCACAATCAACAGTGCGTGGTTCACCCGTGAAGACCAGGTCTCCCCTCTCACGTTCAAATTGACCAAGGAACAGATGGAGAAAGACCAAGAGAGGGCCCAAAACATGGCCAAGATGAAGACACAACTTGACATTTTGTCTAAAAATGTCATGGGAGCTGGTACTCGGAGTGTCAATGCCGTGGGTGTTGGGTATGCAAATCCAAAGAAGCCAAGTTCGAAGCTTTGTAAAATGAAGAGGTGAATTTCCTAGCCAACTAAGGTGGTTGTTATCGTTCAAACTACCCGAGGCATGGTGGTAACCAAGGTTGGAACAGGGATGAAGGTTGGAGGGATTGTGATCGAGAATGGAGGGATTGAAATCTCAATCGGAAGGATGGGGAATAGGATAGTTATGTGCCTCCCCATGAGCGCCAAAAGCCAAATGATTTGGAAGGTGGCCAGTCGGAGGATATGCTTTCTCGTATCCTCAACAAAGTTGAGGGGCCGGATAAGATTTTGAAAGAAATGAAAGAAGATGTGTCGACCCTTAGCCAGATGGTTACCTCCCATTCCATCTCGATCAAACAGCTGGAGACCCAAATGGGTCATATCTCGTCTCATTCAAACTAGAGACGGCAAGGGGGTTTGCCTAGTGATACTATGGCTAACCCCAAGAATGAGGTTTGAGTGTGGACTTGACTCGTCCAACGACGTTAACTAAGGCGCTGGTTTGGAGGCAAACAAAGTTTTCTTTTCTCTATTTTTAAGCTTGAAATAATGGTGTGTTGAATGTGCAGGTCAAAGTGCGGAGGGTGTTTGAAAAGTGCAGGTTGATAAGCTAATAGTCCAGTCGGCGACTCACCGAAGAGGTCGGCGAGCCCAACTTAGACCGTTGTTGGACTTAAGACAATTTTACATTGGAGTTTGTAAAACTCGGCGAGCCCATGAGGTGTTTGGCGAATGACCTACCAGGTCGGCGATCACTATCTAGTCCACCGTTTGGACCCCACATTAACTGGAGGTCTTATAAAACTCGGCAAGGTAAGTGCCCACTCTTTCACTTTCCCTCACTTTTGAACTTCCCAAACTCACACCCGCACTTTAGTATTCAATATTTTTGTATTTTATCACATTTTAGTCATTGGATTTGTGTTCAAAGTGAATTACTTTGCCGCCTAGCGTTTCAACTTGTTTAATCGGCATCTAAGGTTGGTTTTCCGAACCCCGAAAATTAATTTAGTAATTTTGTACTCATTTGCAATTGATTTTGTCTTAGTGATGTGTGTTGGGCCTCTCTTATCATAATTGTATTTGTGTGTGCCTAGTTTTATTTGATTATGTTGCTCGTAATGCCTTGGTTGTTGAGTTCCCGTGATTTTATTCCTTAAAATTGGTTAAGATTAGTGGGGTTGTGCTTGCATGTTATTGGGGGCAAAAGACGTCAAATGGCCAAATTTGGCCAAACCGGGAGAAGTCTGAGTATCCCAGAGGCATGTGTACAGTGGGTCTTAGTTTAATTTGATAAGTGCTTGTTTTGATTTTGTTTTCGGGGGTTGCTGGGTTGAATTCGAGAAGTTGGGTTGAAAGTAGGCACATTGGATCATTTGGCGAGCTGGGTCGAGCTCGCCGAAGTTCCCCATTTCGCCATTAATTTCATGCTAAATGTGAAGTTTAGTTCTGTAACTTTCGGCAAGAAGCCTAAGGTCGCTGAAGGCACTCGGCGACTCACCGAAAGTCCTCCTTAATCGCTCTTTGTCTACGCACCTGACCCTTAATTGCACCTGTAACCTTCGGCGGGCTAATCCTGGTTCGCCGAGTGCTATCGGTGATTCACCAAAAGGCTTTCCCATCGCCGACTTGCCAAAATTTTCTAAGATTTTTGAGCCAATCCTTTCAGCGAGCCTGATCTAGCTCGCCAAAGAGATTTAGTGACTCACCGAAAGGTTCGGTGAGTTTGTCTGCAACTGCTTTTCTGTGCTTTTGTTTGAATTGTTTCTAACACTTTTTCTAATGTTTTTGCAGACATGGCAAGACCAAAAGTTGTCGGTAGAAACATGGCACCCGTAAGAGGGCTAAGGGGATAACTATCAATAAGGATACAGTTGCATCAAAGGGCAAGGCCACCAAACTTCCCACAACTGGTGGGAAAGGCAAAGGAAAATTGATGGTACCTGCGTCACTAGAGGCCAGCTTCGATAGGGACGATATCTATGCCACTTACCTCACCACTTCTGAGAGTAAGGCTGAGCACCAGGAGTAGTAGGCGGTAGTTTCAGAGCCCGAGGATGATGAGCTGATAGCAGCATAGAGGGCTGAGCAACGATCCAAAAGTATGAACAATCCATTTTGGATCAGGACTCCTCAGTCCATCACTACTCCTCCTCCAGCTCCATCACATGCAGTGTTCCTAGCACCACCAGTACACGATACTCCTCCCAAGTCTATGAACGGACTAAAGACTGAGGGGCTGAGGACAATCATTGAGGGGAAGCATTTGTCCACTGATGGGGTCATCGATAAGTACCCAGAGATTATGAGATGTCTCTAGTCTCATAAATTTCAGATCATCACCAAGCCCCATGGCCCGTATATTCTAAATTGGGTTCGAGAGTTCTACGTTGCTTATGGGGCCTTGATACTGCAGAGAATGAAGCAGGCAACAACATTTAAACCGGTTGACTATGTAGTTGTCAGGGGGAAGAAGGTGCAGCGTGATTTTACTACCATTAATGATGTCATAGAATGCACTACGAGACTTGAAGATGACTGCATGCATATGATCAGGACAAAGATGTTGGACAACATAAAGAAGTGGTTAGCCCAACTGATATTCGATGGCACTCCGAAGTGGTTGAAGGCAGGGGCTCCAGTAGAAAAGAAAGACTTGAATGTAGTTGTGAGGTTCTAGTTTGGATTCATCATCAGTACTATCATGCCATCCCAGAACGAGTCAATTATCTACCTTGCCAAGGTAGCCTATCTGGGTAGCATCATTGATGAGACGAGGATCAATCTGGAGATGATTATGGTACAAGAAATGGTCATGAGGGCCAAGCAGCGCCAGACTTTCGTCCCTTTTCCGATGCTGATCACCGAGTTATGTAGATGGGCTCGAGTTCCTAGAGATGCGAAGAAGGATGTGGAAGTGATCCCCAGATCCTCTACGGATATTTGGAGGATCGAGGTAGAGTATTTAAAGGATCACGCGGAGAAGAAGAATGCTGCCCTGGTGGATACATCCCCGGTAGTTGATCCTCAAACATTATCTGCAGAGGTACCTTTTCCTACTCCGACCCCTGGGCCTTTAGGTACTTGTAGTATTGTTCCTTCTGACATCCCTAGTTCATCTGGGCTACATTGCCTCCAGAGCTGCTGCTATTGCTATTTCCTAGACCCCGATCACTCAGGCTGCATTATTCTGGATGGGGCAGCTATGATAACAGCAAGGTTAAGGGAGATCACAAATAGAGAATTGAATATTAGAATGCGGAAGCACAAAGAAAAGAAACAAAAAAACTAACTAAAGATATGGGAAATTCGAAGGAAAGATCCACGAATTTCCAAGGATTAGATGTTCTAAGGCCTTGAAAAGATCCAAGTAACAACGTATAGATTTATGAAAGAAATCTAACACCTTTACTTGAGAAAACGAATCAAAACGATAGATTCGGATCTTGACCGCTTTATGAGTAGCTAAAGACAATAATTAATATGTAGAAACTAATCACCTTCTAAAGAATACCAAAAAGAAACCAAAGATATCACAAGAAGAAGTTACTTTATACCTTAAACTATGAAACTAGTAAAGGTTTAAAGATAAATTCTCAAAGAACAAGTCACAAAGGTTCAAAGAACTCTCCCAAATATTATTAATATCAATCTAAAATTGTCTTTAATGAATAAAAAGGACTCCTATATATAGGAGAAGGGGGGGGGGGGGGGAACGTCCAAGACCCCTTATAAGAAGCTAAAAGGTCAGCCAAACCCTAGAAAGACAATTATAAGGAATCCTACTCTAGAAAGGAAATAAAGTAACCTAACTAGGAACAAATTTAGTACTTCTAGGAAAACATTAAATAGGAAAATATTAATAACCTATATATAAATAAAGAAATAAGGTAAATCCCAACTAGGAAAAGAATCTTGACAATCTTGGAAAGTTTGACTAGTCTTCTCTCAAAACTTGGGCAGAAAGCAACTCTTGTTGTGGCTGATTCTTGGACTCTTCTTGACCTTATTTGCACGAAATTGGACCTTAAAATTCCTCATCTTGGGCTTGAATTTGGGCCACCAAATAATTATAGCATTTGGACAATTCCTCTCCTTTGGGCTTGAGCTCTTCTTCCCCAATAAGAAACCTTTGAATCAGCGATTGAAGTCCATTGAGCTTATCATTGAACTCCTTGGTTTGAGATCTTGTTATGGGCCTCCTTGGAGTTTCTAAAGCTTCATCCTTGTCCTTCAATGGAGTAGAGCTTCCTTGGATGCTATCATTCCCCTCTTCTTGAAGAGAATTCGTCCTCGAATTCTAATCTGCATCAAAATGGGAAAGATCAGAAACATTAAAAGTAGCACTAACTTGGAACTCACCAGGAAGATCAAGTTTATAAGCATTGTCTCCAATCCTTTCAAGGACTTTGTATGGCCCACTTCCTCTAGGATCTAGTTTGGTCTTTCTTTTGGAAGAAAATCTTTCCTTTCTCATATGCACCCAAACCAAGTCGCCAGGTTTAAAAACAACATATTTTCTGCCCTTATTCCTTCGCAATGCAACTTCCTTATTCTTCTTTTCAATTGCAAGCCTTGTTTGTTCATGAATTTTCTTCATCATATCAGCCTTCTTCTTACCATCAAGATTAGCAAAATCATTAGTAGGCAAAGGCAACAAATCAAGGGGAGTAAGGGGGTTGAATCCATATACAACTTCAAAAGGAGTCTTACCAGTAGAAGAATGGAAGGTCCTATTATAAGCAAATTCTACAATAGGTAAGTAATCTTCCCAAGAAGTCAACTTTCCTTTCAAAACAGCCCTCAACATGTTCCCTAAGGTTCTATTAACCACTTCCGTTTGCCCGTCCGTTTGTGGGTGACAAGATGTAGAAAATAGCAATTTAGTTCCCAACTTTCCCCAAAGAATTCTCCAAAAGTGACTTAAGAACTTGGCATCCCTATCACTAACAATAGTTCTAGGTATTCCATGCAATTTAACCACTTCCTTTACAAACAAGTCAGCCACATGAGATGCATCATTAGTCTTTTTACATGGGATAAAACGAGCCATTTTAGAAAATCTATCTTCTACCACAAATATACTATCCTTACCATACTTAGTCTTTGGCAGCCCCAATATGAAATCCATAGAAATATCAATCCAAGGGGAATTAGAAACAGGTAAAGGAGTATAAAGACCATGCGGCAATGTTCTAGACTTAGCCTGTTTACATTCAAGACAATAAGAACACACTTTTTCAACATCCTTTCTCATGCTAGGCCAATAAAAATGTTCAGAAAGTATTTCCAGTGTTTTGGGTACACCAAAATGTCCCATTAGCCCTCCACAATGTGCTTCCCTAACAAATAGTTCACGCAACGAGCAGTTAGGAACACATAATTTATTTTCCTTGAATAGAAATTCATCTTGAAGATTAAATTTCTCAAAAGGACCTAACTTACATTCAGCAAAAATCTCACCAAAATCAGAATCATTAGCATAGAGGAACTTGATTTGGTCAAAACCCAACAACTTTGAAGTAAGAGTAGAGATCAAAACATACCTTCTTGAGAGTGCATCAGCAACCACATTCTCCTTTCCTTGTTTGTAAGCAATTACATAAGGAAAAGTTTCAATAAACTCTACCCATTTAGCATGCCTACGACTAAGTTTACCTTGGCTCTTCAAGTATTTTAATGACTCATGATCAGTCTTGACCACAAATTCTCGAGGCCACAAGTAGTGCTGCCATGTAGCTAACGCCCTTACCAAGGCATATAGCTCCTTATCATAAGTTGAGTAGTTCAATGTTGCTCCACTTAGCTTTTCACTAAAGTAGGCAATTGGCTTGGAGTCTTGCATCAAAACTGCACCTATGCCCTTACCAGAGGCATCACACTCAATTTCAAAAAACTTAGAAAAATCAGGCAATTGCAAAAGAGGAGCAGAACACAATTTATCCTTCAGCAAGTTAAATGCATCATCTTGTTCCTTTCCCCATGTAAAAACCTTATTTTTTTTAATAACTTCAGTTAAAGGAGTAGCAATGGTGCTAAAGTCTCGCACAAACCTCCTATAAAAACTAGCAAGTCCATGAAAACTCCTAACTTTAGTTACACTATTAGGTTTAGGCCATTCTTTTATTGCCTTGATTTACTCATCATCTACTTCAACTCCCTTAGAACTGACTACAAAACCTAAGAAAACCACACGATCCACATAGAAAGTACACTTTTTGAGATTAGCAAATAAGCGTTGATTTCTAAGAACTTCAAAAACTTGTTTTAAGTGCTCTAGGTGTTCATCCAGATTTTGAGAAAAGATCAAGATGTCATCAAAATACACCACAACAAATTTTCCATGGAAATCTTTAAAAACATGATTCATTAGTCTCATAAAACTGCTTGGTGCATTAGTCAAGCCAAAGGGCATAACTAACCACTCATAAAATCCATATTTGGTCTTAAAATCAGTTTTCCATTCATCTCCAGGATTCATACGAATCTGATGGTAACCACTCTTTAGATCAATTTTAGAAAAGATTTTGGAACCATACAGTTGGTCCAACATGTCATCAAGACGAGGGATAGGATGACGATACTTTATCGTTATCTTGTTGATAGCTCGACAATCTACACACATCCTCCATGTTCCATCCTTTTTGGGGACCAATAGGACTGGAACAGAGCATGGGCTCATACTCTCTCGAACAAATCCCTTTTCAAGCAATTCTTCAACTTGCCTTTGTAATTCTTTGGTCTCTTCAGGATTGCTCCTATAGGCAGGCCTATTAGGAGTTAGTTGTTCAAAATTAATCAATACTTCTTTGTAAGTAAGTAGTATTATGGGCAGCCCCTCTCTCCTAGCATTCAAACACTCTTTGGCTTTTATATAAAGGCTCTCATTTTTCTTTTCCTTATCCTCTTTCCTCTCACCAAAATATTTTATTTTTTGACTCACACCCTCTTTTACCTCTTTACTTAGATTGCTGCCCTCTTTTTTTTTTTTCTATCTCTTGGCCTTTTTCTTTTCCCTCAAGCTCACTTTTTACCTCTCCCTTTTGTTTTCCCATTGTTTCCCTCAATTGTTTTTGATCTTCAAACACTTGAGAAGGAGATAATGGTGCAAGAGTATACTTCTTACCATTATGCATAAGACTATACCTATTCTTTCTCCCATGATGAGTAGTATCCCTATCATACTGCCAAGGTCGGCCAAGTAAAACATGACATGCTTGCATTGGGACTACATCACAAAGAATTTCATCTTCATACCTACCAACATTGAATGAAATCATGCATTGTTTGTTTACTTTTACTTCTCCACAATCATTCAACCATTGGAGCCTATATGGGGTAGAGCGCTTCATGCATGCAATTCCTAATTTATCCACCAAGTATGAACTCACCACATTTGCACAACTTCCCCCATCAATAATCATAGAATAAGTCTTCCCTTTTATCCCACAACTAGTATGAAACAAATTCTCTCTCTGCCCTTCATCAACACTACCCAAATTGATAGTCATAATTCTCCTAACCACCCCAATTATAACATCATTAGGCAGTTCCAAATCATCTTCCTCACTTACACCTTCTCCCTCTTCTTCTTCCCCCTCACTTTTTTCACTCTCATATTCTCCATTCTCTCTAAGTAGGATGGTTCTTCTACTTGGACATTCATGCATCATATGCCCCCTTCCATGACATTTATGACATTGAATAGAACTTGAAGGTTTAGAAGATTTAGGATTAAAGGTTTTACCTCCCTCCTCAACTCTACCTTTACCTCTATCATCTTGAGGTTTGGAAGGAGCTTTCCCCTCTTGAGTTGACCATGGCTTCTTAGAGATAGTGTTTGGTCGAATTCTCCATGAGTTATTTTGTAACATCCGACAATTTAAAAATGAATATGAAGAAGCTTGAAATTGGAAAGTAGTCATTTTTGGAAAAATTTAGAATCTGGAAAATTGGCCAACTATGGGAGAAAGTGAGTTTTTGGCCAACTTTGAGCAGTCATTACTCCTAGATCAGGATGAGTTAGGAGTAGTTCCAGTTATGGTTTTGAAGCTTGTGGAACGATCTTTCCAACGCCACCAATTTTGCTCGATTCTGAGTTCTTATGAGGGAGTTATGCCCTTTAGAAGTTGGGCCGTTGGAAGGGAAATCCGTCCGGAAATTTAAGGGCATTTTGGTCTTTTCACAAATTATTTCTTTTGAGGTTACATTGTGTGTTAGGCTGATTTTGGATCATTTCTTTTATCCCATTTTAAAGAGAAAGAGTTAGGGTTCTTGAGAGTAAAGAAGAGGAGAAGAAGAGAAGAAGAAGAGAAAGGAGATCAACAAGTTTCCGTCGTGGATTATCGTCGGGGGTGATCCCTAATAGGTATGTTAGTTTTTTTTGTGTGGGTTGATCCTTTCCCCCACACACCAAGCTCATTCTATGATTTGAGAAAAGATTGGAATTTGTTGTTGAAGTTGTTGAAGTTGTTGAAGTTGTTAGTTGTTGTTGATGTTGTTGGTTGTGTTGTTGAAATCTATTGTATGTTGAAGAAATTATGATTCTAAGAGGTATGACCATTTGAAGTTGATTCACCATCAATTTTCAGCAAAGTTTGACTGTCGATTCCCATCTACGGGCGTGACCTACGGACCGTAGATCGATTGACGGTCCGTACTGGTCAACCGTCAATCGGGACAGAAGTTGGGCTCTTTGGGGCATCGATCTATGGGCACGACCTACGGTCCGTAACCTGATCTACGGACCGTAAGTCCGGACCGTAGGTCAACACTTAGTCATTTTTTTAAACTGAATTCTGGGGAAGTTTATGACGCGATCTACGGACCTGCAGGACGGACCGTAAGTCTATCTACGGTCCGTCGATGGCGTCCGTAAATGCCATCTGTATCACCAGAAATCTGAAGTCTCATCAAGTTTCCCCCATTCTTTTCTCACTTTCTCATGCATGTTCCTAAGTATTATACCTATGTTTTATAGTTGTTTCCGACACTCCAAAGTACGTCTAAGCATTTAAGAATCCCTCCATAACATGTGATCGAACACCTTGAATTCATCATTCCGATTCAAGGAAAGATAGTTTCCAAGTCAAGTCGAGTTAGAAGTCAAGGGAAGTTAGAAGTCAAGCTTAGAAGTTAAGAAGTTAGAAGTCAAGCTTAGAAGTTAAGAAGTTAGTTCAAGCAAGTCCTCCAAGCTTTTCAAAAGTCTTTATTGAACGTTTTAACTTCTTTCTAAGGCTTAAGTTGCAAGTCAAGTAAAGAGTAAAGAGTCAAGAGTTTAAAGTTGAGTTCATTTTCTCAAAGTTATTAGGGAACTATGTATTCCCAAAGAAGTTTTAAAGAAATGTCTTTACATCTAAACAAGGTTGGAAACTGAGATTTCCAAAAGAGCCTTCGGGCTAGTTTTTGAGTAATTATCTCACATCAGTAGGAAGAAATATGTTTTAAAAACATAAGAGCCAGTACATTTTTGGGAGTAGTATCGAGCACCGAATTGGGGGAGCGTTCAAAGAACCCACAGCCCCCATAGAACCATGTTAGCCACCATGGGTAGAAAAGGATCATACTTTTTAGATGAATCCTTTTCAGATTAGACTAGTGGATCCATTAGGCAGTTCAGGTCTTATACTTTTGGCCGGGTATAAGATGCTCTGGCAGCGTGAGGTCGATCGCTGTATCATCACTATAGCACTTATGTGATGGTTGTCGGTTAGAGAAACTCCCACAGCAGTTATTGTATTTTCATACACAGAGATTATTGTATTTTATATACATCAGTTCATTGTATTTCTACATACATTTTAGGCTTATTGTATCTTTGTATACACACAGAGTTTATATCATGTTTTAAACAGTCTTTCTTTATATCGCACTTGTTTTAAATTGCCTTATATTGAAAGAAGTCAGTCAGGTTGAGTTGAGTTCAGCCAGGTAAGCTATTCAGTTTCTTCCAGATTTCCTTCTAGCCTTTGTTGCTTAGTTTTCCAGCTCGCATACTCGTACATTCCATGTACTGATGCCAGTTAGCCTGCATCGTTTGATGATGCAGATTCAGGTACCCAGGATCAGCATCCAGCACGTCATTGATCCAGCTGAGCACTCCAGAGTCAGTGGTGAGCCTCCTTGCATTCCGGAGGACTCAATTATTTTGTGTTCTTAGTTTTTGTTTTATTAGGATGTTGTGGGGTCTGTCCCAACATCCATCTCAGTATTTTAGAGGCTTAATAGACAGACAGTCAGTCAGTTAGTTTTGAGTCTCTCATCTAGATATATATGTAAATATTCTATTTTGAGATTCGAGTTACCTTTATGGTCATATTTTATAAGTTAAGTTATTTTGTAATATTGCATTGCATTGAGTTATTCTGTTGGGTTAGGTTTCCGCTGAGTTAAGAAAGCCAGGCCAAGGGTTCGCTTGGGGCCAGAAATGGTCTTCGGGTGCCGGTCCCGCCCAGGGTGTAGGCTCGGGGCGGGGCGTGACAAAGTTGGTATCAGAGCACAGAGTTCAAGAGTCCTAGGGAGTCTATGAAGCCGTGTCTGTAGAGTCCCAGTTATCGGTGTGAAGCGCGTCACATCTATAATTGGGATACTGCAACATATAGGAAGATTTCTCACTTCTTTCATACTCAACTTGTGCGTTAAAGTTTATCTCTAAAGAGTTTCCTTCTAATTCACGCTTGCGCGTGTTTCAGATAGTCATGCCTCCACGAACAGTTGGCAGAGGGCGTCTTTCTAGACGCTATGTTGATGAGCAAGAGTTACCTGATGCACCTGGAGTGCAAGATGAAGGGGAAGTTTCTAATGCCGAGTTCAGTGAGGCAATTAGAATGTTGAGTCAAGCTGTAGCAAATCAGATTGGTCAGCAAAGGGGAGCTCGACAGGAAGGAGCTGACACTTCTAGGATTCGTGAGTTCTTGGGGATGAATCCTCCGAGTTTCATGGGTTCGAGCACTACTGAGGATCCAGAGGATTTCATTGAGGAGTTGAAGAAGATTTTTGATGTGATGCATGTGGCAGATATTGAGCGGGTTGAACTAGCTGCGTATCAATTGAAGGATGTTGCTAGAGCTTGGTTCGACCAGTGGAAAGGGGGCAGAGTTGAGAATGCACCACCTGCGAGTTGGGTTTGTTTTGAGGAAGCTTTCTTGGGGCATTTCTTTCCTCGAGAATTGAAAGAGGCTAAGGTACGTGAGTTTCTCACACTTAAGCAGGAGTCCTTGAGTATTCATGAGTACAGTCTGAAGTTCACACAACTATCTCGCTATGCTCCGGAGATGGTTGCGGACATGAGGAATAGAATGAGTTTGTTTGTTGCTGGGCTGTCTCGGTTGTCGAGCAAGGAAGGTAGGGCGGCAATGCTTATCGGGGACATGGACATATCAAGGTTGATGGTTTATGTGCAGCAGGTCGAGGAAGAGAAGCTGAGGGACAGAGAAGAGTTCAGAAATAAGAGAGCTAAAACCAGTAACGAGTCCGGGCAGCAGAGAGGTAATTCAAACCGTTCCTCCTTTCAGCAAAGGCAAAAGGGACCTGCTCCATCATCTGCTAGAGCACCTGCACCCAGATACAGAGGTGAATTTAATGGCCAGAATTCGAAGGACTTCAAAGCTAGACCAGCGCAATCTTCGGGTAGTGTGGCGGAAGGGAATAGTACGCCTCCTGCTTGCGCCAAGTGTGGTAGAAACCACTCAGGTATTTGTCGAGAGGGCTCCATTGGTTGTTTCAAGTGTGGTCAGAATGGACATTTCATGCGAGAGTGTCCAAAGAATAGGCAGGGTAATGGGGGCAATAAAGCACAGTCTTCTTCAGTTGTTCCCCCAGACAGGACGACACCTAGAGGAGCTACTTCTAGTGTAGGTGGAGGAGCAAACCGCCTTTATGCAATCACCAGTCGCCATGAGCAAGAGAATTCTCCGAATGTTGTCACTGGTATGATCAAAGTCTTTGCTTTTGATGTGTATGCTTTGCTAGACCCAGGAGCAAGTTTATCTTTTGTAACTCCTTATGTTGCAAATCAGTTTGAGGTTCTTCCTGAAAGACTTTGTGAACCCTTTTGTATTTCTACACCTGTTTGGGAATCTATTCTAGCAGAAAGAGTCTATCGTGATTGTCCTGTTTCCATCAGTCACAAGAGCACCAAGGCTGATTTGGTTGAGCTAGACATGGTAGATTTTGATGTCATTCTAGGTATGGATTGGCTTCATGCCTGTTATACATCATTAGACTGTAGAACTCGAGTGGTCAAGTTTCAGTTTCCGAATGAGCCAGTCTTAGAGTGGAGTAGTAGTTCAACAGTGCCTAAGGGTCGTTTCATTTCGTACCTTAAGGCAAGAAAGTTAGTTTCAAAGGGTTGTATCTATCACTTAGTCCGAGTTCATGACTCTAGTGTTGAGATACCTCATTTTCAGTCAGTTTCTATAGTAAGAGAGTTTCCAGAAGTTTTTCCTGATGATCTACCCAGAATTCCTCCTGAGAGAGAAATAGATTTCGGCATAGATCTCATTCCAGATACTCGTCCTATCTCTATTCCGCCATATAGAATGGCACCAGCAGAGTTGAAAGAGCAGTTGAAAGATCTCCTAGATAAGGGCTTCATTCGACCAAGTGTCTCGCCTTGGGGTGCTCCGGTCTTGTTTGTGAGAAAGAAAGATGGTTCCCTTAGAATGTGTATAGACTACCGCCAGTTGAATAAGGTTACCATCAAGAACAAGTACCCTCTTCCGAAAATTGATGACCTTTTCGATCAGCTTCAGGGTGCCACTTGTTTTTCAAAGATTGACCTCCGATCAGGCTATCATCAGTTAAGGGTAAGGAAATGTGATATCCCAAAAACAGCTTTCAGAACCAGGTATGGTCATTATGAGTTTTTGGTCATGTCCTTTGGTTTGACCAATGCACCGGCATCTTTCATGGATTTGATGAATAGAGTCTTTATTTAGATATGTTTGTTATTGTCTTTATTGATGACATACTAATCTATTCAAGGAATGAAGAAGATCATGCTAGTCATCTCAGAACAGTTCTTCAGACTTTGAAAGACAAGTAGTTGTATGCCAAGTTCTCTAAGTGTGAGTTTTGGCTTAAGTCTGTGGCATTCCTAGGCCACATTGTGTCCAGTGATGGAGTTAAAGTTGATACTCGGAAAATTGAGGCAGTGCAGAATTGGCCTAGACCCACATCTCCAACTGAAATTAGGAGTTTCTTGGGATTAGCTGGCTATTATAGAAGATTTGTTGAGGGGTTCTCGTCTATTGCATCTCCTTTGACTAAGTTGACTCAGAAGACAGTGAAATTTCAATGGTCGGAAGCTTGTGAGAACAACTTTCAGGAATTGAAAAAGAGATTGATTACAGCTCCAGTTTTGACGTTACCAGAAGGTACTCAAGGTTTTGTGGTGTATTGTGATGCATCTAGAGTTGGTCTGGGTTGTGTCTTAATGCAGAATGGCAAGGTTATAGCTTATGCCTCCAGACAGTTGAAGGTTCATGAGAAGAACTACCCAACCCATGACTTAGAGCTAGCTGCGGTAATATTTGTTTTGAAGATATGGCGTCATTACTTGTATGGTGTGCACGTCGATATATTTACTGATCACAAGAGCCTTCAATATGTGCTTACTCAGAAAGAGCTTAATCTCAGACAGAGGAGGTGGTTAGAATTACTCAAGGACTATGACCTTAGTATTCTTTACCACCCAGGTAAGTCTAACGTCGTTGCTGATTCTTTAAGCAGGTTGTCTATGGGTAGCACCGCCCATATTGAAGAAGGAAGGAGAGAGTTAGCAAAAGATGTGCACAGACTGGCCTGCCTGGGAGTCAGATTTACAGATTCCGCAGAAGGAAGAATAGCGGTGATGAGCAAGGCCGAGTCATCATTAATGTCAGAAGTGAAAAACAAGCAAGATCAAGATCCCATTTTGCTTGAGTTGAAGGCAAATGTTCAGAAGCAAAGAGTATTAGCTTTTGAACAAGGGGGAGATGGTGCACTGAGATATCAAGGTAGATTGTGTGTGCCTATGGTAGATGGACTCCAAGAGAAGATTATGGAGAAAGCTCATAGCTCCAGATATTCTATTCATCCGGGTTGCACCAAGATGTATCATGATTTGCGTGAAGTTTATTAGTGGAATGGCATGAAGAAGGGCATTGCTGAGTTTGTTGCTAAGTGTTCAAATTGCCAACAAGTGAAAGTTGAACACCAAAGGCCCGGTGGTTTGGCTCAGAGGATAGAACTTCCAGAGTGGAAGTGGGAGATGATCAATATGGATTTCATCACAGGGTTGCCAAGGTCTCGCAGACAACATGATTCTATTTGGGTGATTGTCGACAGAATGACAAAGTCATCTCATTTTCTACCGGTAAAGACTACCAATACAGCAGAAGATTATGCCAAGTTGTATGTTCAAGAGATAGTGAGACTTCATGGAGTCCCAATCTCCATTATTTCAGATAGAGGTGCACAATTTACTGCACAGTTCTGGAAATCTTTTCAGAAGGGCTTGGGTTCTAAGGTGAACTTAAGTACTGCCTTTCACCCTCAGACTGATGGGCAAGCAGAGTGCACTATTCAGACCATAGAGGATATGTTGAGGGCTTGTGTAGTCGATTTCAAAGGGAATTGGGACGATCACCTACCTTTCATTGAGTTCGCCTACAACAACAGTTATCACTCTAGCATCTAGATGGCTCCATATGAAGCTCTTTATGGGAGAAGATGTAGATCTCCTATTGGATGGTTTGAAGTTGGTGAAGCACAGTTGATAGGACCAGATTTAGTTCACCAAGCTATGGAGAAGGTGAAAGTGATTCAAGAGAGGTTCAAAACTGCACAGAGTCGTCAGAAATCCTACACTGATGTTAGGAGAAGGGCGTTAGAGTTTGAAGTAGATGATTGGGTATATTTGAAGGTTTCACCCATGAAAGGCGTTATGAGGTTTGGTAAGAAGGGGAAACTTAGTCCCCGGTATATTGGACCTTACCGCATTGCTAAGAGGATTGGCAATGTTGATGAGTTGGAGTTACCACATGAACTAGCATCGGTTCATCCGGTATTTCACATCTCCATGTTGAAGAAGTGCATAGGCGATCCTTCATTGATCCTACCGACTGAAGGTAGTAGGATCAAGGATAACTTATCTTATGAGGAGATTCCTGTTCAGATTCTAGACAGTCAAGTTCGTAGGTTGAGAACGAAAGATGTAGCCTCAGTTAAGGTCCTATGGAGGAACCAATTTGTTGAGGAAGCAACTTGGGAAGCCGAAGAGGACATGAAGAAGAAATATCCATATCTCTTTGAATCTGGAGGAAATGCAGATTAAGGTATTAATTTCCTTCTTAGTGCCCTTTTTATTTTATAATGAGCATGTCGTTATTATTGTTGCGTTCGCATGGTTGTTTGTTGGGTGTTGAGTTGATGTTACACCCTTAGCTTTGTAAGAGTAACCTCATTAGAGGACGAATGTTCTCAAGGGGGAGATATTGTAACATCCGACAATTTAAAAATGAATATGAAGAAGCTTGAAATTGGAAAGTAGTCATTTTTGGAAAAATTTAGAATCTGGAAAATTGGCCAATTATGGGAGAAAGTGAGTTTTTGGCCAACTTTGAGCAGTCATTACTCCTAGATCAGGATGAGTTAGGAGTAGTTCCAGTTATGGTTGTGAATCTTGTGGAACGATCTTTCCAACGCCACCAATTTTGCTCGATTCTGAGTTCTTATGAGGGAGTTATGCCCTTTAGAAGTTGGGCCGTTGGAAGGGAAATCCGTTCGGAAATTTAAGGGCATTTTGGTCTTTTCACAAATTATTTCTTTTGAGGTTACATTGTGTGTTAGGCTGATTTTGGATCATTTCTTTTATCCCATTTTAAAGATAAAGAGTTAGGGTTCTTGAGAGTAAAGAAGAGGAGAAGAAGAGAAGAAGAAGAGAAAGGAGATCAACAAGTTTCCGTCGTGGATTATCGTCGGGGGTGATCCCTAATAGGTATGTGAGTTTTTTTTGTGTGGGTTGATCCTTTCCCCCACACACCAAGCTCATTCTATGATTTGAGAAAAGATTGGAATTTGTTGTTGAAGTTGTTGAAGTTGTTAGTTGTTGTTGATGTTGTTGGTTGTGTTGTTGAAATCTATTGTATGTTGAAGGAATTATGATTCTAAGAGGTATGACCATTTGAAGTTGATTCACCATCAATTTTCAGCAAAGTTTGACTGTCGATTCCCATCTACGGGCGTGACCTACGGACCGTAGATCGATTGACGGTCCGTACTGGTCAACCGTCAATCGGGACAGAAGTTGGGCTCTTTGGGGCATCGATCTATGGGCACGACCTACGGTCCGTAACCTGATCTACGGACCGTAAGTCCGGACCGTAGGTCAACACTTAGTCATTTTTTTTAACTGAATTCTGGGGAAGTTTCTGACGCGATCTACGGACATGCAGGACGGACCGTAAGTCTATCTACGGTCCGTCGATGGCGTCCGTAAATGCCATCTGTATCACCAGAAATCTGAAGTCTCAGCCAAGTTTCCCCCATTCTTTTCTCACTTTCTCATGCATGTTCCTAAGTATTATACCTATGTTTTATAGTTGTTTCCGACACTCCAAAGTACGTCTAAGAATTTAAGAATCCCTCCATAACATATGATCGAACACCTTGAATTCATCATTCCGATTCAAGGAAAGATAGTTTCCAAGTCAAGTCGAGTTAGAAGTGAAGAGAAGTTAGAAGTCAAGCTTAGAAGTTAAGAAGTTAGTTCAAGCAAGTCCTCCAAGCTTTTCAAATGTCTTTATTGAACGTTTTAACTTCTTTCTAAGGCTCAAGTTGCAAGTCAAGTAAAGAGTAAAGAGTCAAGAGTTTAAAGTTGAGTTCATTTTCTCAAAGTTATTAGGGAACTATGTATTCCCAAAGAAGTTTTAAAGAAATGTCTTTACATCTAAACAAGGTTGGAAACTGAGATTTCCAAAAGAGCCTTCGGGCTAGTTTTTGAGTAATTATCTCACATCAGTAGGAAGAAATATGTTTTAAAAACATAAGAGCCAGTACATTTTTGGGAGTAGTATCGAGCACCGAATTGGGGGAGCGTTCAAAGAACCCACAGCCCCCATAGAACCATGTTAGCCACCATGGGTAGAAAAGGATCATACTTTTTAGATGAATCCTTTTCAGATTAGACTAGTGGATCCATTAGGCAGTTCAGGTCTTATACTTTTGGCCGGGTATAAGATGCTCTGGCAGCGTGAGGTCGATCGCTGTATCATCACTATAGCACTTATGTGATGGTTGTCGGTTAGAGAAACTCCCACAGCAGTTATTGTATTTTCATACACAGAGATTATTGTATTTTATATACATCAGTTCATTGTATTTCTACATATATTTTAGGCTTATTGTATCTTTGTATACACACAGAGTTTATATCATGTTTTAAACAGTCTTTCTTTATATCGCACTTGTTTTAAATTGCCTTATATTGAAAGAAGTTAGTCAGGTTGAGTTGAGTTCAGCCAGGTAAGCTATTCAGTTTCTTCCAGATTTCCTTCTAGCCTTTGTTGCTTAGTTTTCCAGCTCGCATACTCGTACATTCCATGTACTGATGCCAGTTGGCCTGCATCGTTTGATGATGCAGATTCAGGTACCCAGGATCAGCATCCAGCACGTCATTGATCCAGCTGAGCACTCCAGAGTCAGTGGTGAGCCTCCTTGCATTCCGGAGGACTCAATTATTTTGTGTTCTTAGTTTTTGTTTTATTAGGATGTTGTGGGGTCTGTCCCAACATCCATCTCAGTATTTTAGAGGCTTCATAGACAGACAGTCAGTCAGTTAGTTTTGAGTCTCTCATCTAGATATATATGTAAATATTCTATTTTGAGATTCGAGTTACCTTTATGGCCATATTTTATAAGTTAAGTTATTTTGTAATATTGCATTGCATTGAGTTATTCTGTTGGGTTAGGTTTCCGCTGAGTTAAGAAAGCCAGGCCAATGGGTCGCTTGGGGCCAGAAATGGTCTCCGGGTGCCGGTCCCGCCCAGGGTGTAGGCTCGGGGCGTGACATATTTTGCCGATTTTTCTCAATTTGTTTTTCAACTTTTACAGACAAATCAACTAACTCATCTAAAGTTACATATTGTTGTATCTCTACTACATTAGCTATTTCTGTATTTAAACCATTTTAAAATCTAGCTATTGTAGCCTCTTCTTCCTTCATGCAGTTAGCTTGGATCATAGCCATATCCATGCTTTTGAAGTACTCATCCACTGACATGGAGCCTTGCTTCAAGTGTTGAAGGCGAGACTGTAGATCTCTTTGGAAGTATGATGGAATAAATCGCTTCCTCATTACCATCTTCATCTCTGCCCACGTAGCAATAGGTGGTAGCTCTTCTTGCAATCTGTCCCTAGCAAGCTTTTTCCACCAAGAAGCAGCATAATCAGAAAACTCAACAACAACAAGTTTAACTTTCTTACCCTCAGAGTAGTTATGGCAATCAAAGATGGCTTCAATTCGTCTCTCCCAATCAAGGTACAAGTCTGGATCCCTTGTCCCCTTGAAAGATGGCATCTTCATGTTTATACTATTTATATTATCATCTTCTACTCTACCTCTTTGTCCCCTCTTATCTCTTCTTTCTAGATTAAATTCAACATCAAAATCATAATTATCATATTCAGGATTTACAAAAGGGATATGGGGTACATTCCTTCTAACTTGGGGTCTAACATTATTTGGGGGTACAACATCATTCTCCCTCCTAATGGCAGCTATGGTGTCATTCTGCTCGATAATCATATCCCTCATCTCTTGAAATTGAAGGGTCCATCTCTCAAATTGTTGGTGCATAGCTTGAAGGGTGAAGTCATTCCGTCCTTTGACCTCGGCTTCTAAACGAGCCCTTTCCTCATCACCACCTGAATTAGACATCTAAAAAAAAAGAATAAATGATCAAGTATCACACTTTTAATATGGCTTTTACCCTCTTTTAAACTAACCCACACTTGCCTTTTTCCACTCAAAATAACCTTTGAACGAGAATACTTTGTAGATTTATAATTAAACCAAAACGTGTATCAAGTTCGTAGTAATAAAGTATGGAATCTTGGGGTACAAAAAGAAAGTAAAGAACTAATCCTAGAACAAGTAGGATTTAGTTGAAACAAAACACGAATAAAAAGGAACTTATTTTAGAATTATAAGAACAAGAAAAAAAAATTCCTCTTATTCTTAAATATCTAGAATCCCCTCTTCTTGCTACCTTCTTGCTTGGAAACAAATTAATGCAAAACTTGGAGAGCAAGTAATAAGATTTCTTGAATAGCAAGTAATAAGCTTTCTTGGGTATCAAGTAATCAAATTTCTTGGAGGACAAGTAATCAGATTTCTTAGAGAGCAAGTTATAACTTTTTTTTTTGTTCACGCTACTGTAAATTTTTTTTTTTCACGACGCTACTGTTCACGCTACAGTTTTTTTTTTTTTAACTCTAATATTAGAGGAAGAAATCCCAAGATTTATCAAGAACGGAATCTTGATAGAACTGCTCTGATACCACTTGATAACAACAAGGTTAAGGGAGATCACAAATAGAGAATTGAATATTAGAATGCGGAAGCACAAAGAAAAGAAACAAAAAAACTAACTAAAGATATGGGAAATTCGAAGGAAAGATCCACGAATTTCCAAGGATTAGATGTTCTAAGGCCTTGAAAAGATCCAAGTAACAACGTATAGATTTATGGAAGAAATCTAACACCTTTACTTGAGAAAACGAATCAAAACGATAGATTCGGATCTTGACCGCTTTATGAGTAACTAAAGATAATAATTAATATGTAGAAACTAATCACCTTCTAAAGAATACCAAAAAGAAACCAAAGATATCACAAAAAGAAGTTACTTTATACCTTAAACTATGAAACTAGTAAAGGTTTAAAGATAAATTCTCAAAGAACAAGTCACAAAGGTTCAAAGAACTCTCCCAAATATTATTAATATCAATCTAAAATTGTCTTTAATGAATAAAAAGGACTCCTATATATAGGAGAAGGGGGGGGGGAAACGTCCAAGACCCCTTATAAGAAGCTAAAAGGTCAGCCAAACCCTAGAAAGACAATTACAAGGAATCCTACTCTAGAAAGGAAATAAAGTAACCTAACTAGGAACAAATTTAGTACTTCTAGGAAAACATTAAATAGGAAAATATTAATAACCTATATATAAATAAAGAAATAAGGTAAATCCCAACTAGAAAAATAATCTTGATAATCTTGGAAAGTTTAACTAGTCTTCTCTCAAAACTTGGGCAGAAAGCAACTCTTGTTGTGGCTGATTCTTGGACTCTTCTTGACCTTATTTGCACGAAATTGGACCTTAAAATTCCTCATCTTGGGCTTGAATTTGGGCCACCAAATAATTGTAGCATTTGGACAATTCCTCTCCTTTGGGCTTGAGCTCTTCTTCCCCAATAAGAAACCTTTGGATCAGCGATTGAAGTCCATTGAGCTTATCATTGAACTCCTTGGTTTGAGATCTTGTTATGGGCCTCCTTGGAGTTTCTAAAGCTTCATCCTTGTCCTTCAATGGAGTAGAGCTTCCTTGGATGCTATCAGCTAGCCTATTCTACCGATCGTTGGGCTGCCAGACATGAGGCCTCCATTCCAGGCATGATTCAGACAACCCTTGCTAATGTTGTGACACCGTTGAGTGCTACCATTTATGCCCTTGCAGCTAGGATAACAGGGTGTGAGTGTGGCCAAGGGGCCACCGAGAAGGTGATGACTTTAAAGGCCGCTATTGTTGCGCTAAGGAGTGATGTGTATCAGCTGAAGTCCATCGATATGTCCATGATTTTCGAGATGGTGGAGATTCCATAGGTGCCAGAGATGCCTCCGGCTACCACCGGAGATGAGATTAGAGTTGATGAGACAGCTGACCTTGAGTCTGAGGCTGAGACGGATTAGGAGATGCTTGTGGTATCCTAGTAGGGCCGATCGCACTGCTGAGGTGACTCCAGGTACTGAGACCCAGGACCAGAGTGATGTGCCGGGCACTGATGCCCCGACAGATGGAGCGACTATTTAGACAGGATCGCTCTTTACCTCTTTCTCTGTCTTACTTTATTTGACTTTTGGATATTATTTTTCTTGCATTTGAGGACAAATGGTTTTTATTTGTGGTGGGATGAGGCCCACCTTTTGTGATGATTGTTATGTCTATATATTTGGGTTTTTGAGCTATATATATTGTGTCACTGTATTTTGTGGATGATTGAGCTTGTGGCTCCTTGTGTTAATTGCCAATGGTTTTTGGACCCTTCGAAAAAAAATTGTGCCACCTCTTGTTTGTGTTTGAATGTTGCTTTTCTGTTGCAAATTTGAGTATCGATCTTGATCAATACTGATGACTTGAATAGTGCTCATAATCGAACAAAAATGAATGTGCAGCTACGATGAGGCCAAATGAAATTGCATAGACAATATGTGAACTCTTTGCATCTCGTTGTGACTAACCAAGTATCAAATTGAGTCTCTTGTGATGAACATTACACACTAGCGAAAGTGTGGAGTCTTATTTGACATTGGTGTCAATGCCTTGTATGATGAACTTACCATGAGCCATGTGTGATGACACCAAAAATTTGCTCTGTTGGTCCGGTTGACTAAGTGATGCAATCTCTTGATATTATCTTAGGAAACTTTGAAGAGTGTGACTCAATTTGAAATTATACCTTTTTTTGTGGCCTACCTTGTGAGTATGTGAACTTCGCTTGAACACCTTTTGAGCCTTGCCCTTTTCTTGGAAGAAACTTGATGAAATTGTGACCTTTCTTGATTCATTACCCTTAATCCACATGATTTTTGGTTTGTGTGAATAGAGTTGGGAGTGTGGTGAAAAGAGAAGGTAAATCAAGAAGTGCAAGGAAGTCTCCTTTGACCCATGGTTTTGAGAGATATATAAGAAAAAAAATGAAAAAAGTTGTAGAATAAAGTTGTGAAAATGCACAAAGAAATGGAGTGTTCAACCGTCCATGGAAGATGAATAATGGGGTGACTTGTGAGCACGAATGAGAATGATGAAGAAAGGAAAGAAAGTGTTGTTCATACCACATTTCATGAGGATTACAACCATTGAGCCTAAATGACCATACCTTTACACTCAGTGAGCTGAAACAAGTGTTGATTGGAAAATAAGGGCAAACCTATGGGTGAAGTCATGCATAGGGTTCATCTTTGTGAGTGTGAGTGTTGATTTGATTCCGGAGCTTTAACTTGTTGAACCATTGTGTGTGAATATGGAATCATTCTTTGTGTGAGGGCATTTGAGTATCTTTGTTGAGCTTGAACTTGCATTTGAAGCAAGTATTGTGAACTTGAGAGTCTTTGATAATGGTGAGTTACAACATGATTCTTTGAGTGCACAATTGATCCTTGCATGAGTAAGTTGAGTCTTTTTGTGTGCATTCATGATTGAATCTTGTGTAGCACTGTTTGAGACATCCTTTTTGAACTTCTGAACTTGAGTTTCACTTGAGGACAAACAAAGGTTTAAGCTGGGGGTGTTGATGAGTCCACAATTTGGACTCATTTAGGACTTTATTTTAATAGATTTAGTGTCCGCAAATGCATATTTTGCGCCAATAACTAATGTAAATTCTTGATTTTCAGGTATTTGGATTGGGGAAGAAAGCATGGACACCAATGAGCAAAAATGAATAAGGCACCTTATGATCGCCTAACCCATTAGGCGAGTCGCCGAATGGCCATGATCTCGCCTAAAGTTACAGTGTGCCAAACCCCGAAGGAGAAAATCAAGTCGGCGATAGAAACGAGCAGTCGGCGAGTAGCCGAACAGTTCTGCAATGCAGTGCTATATCACCCAAAGTTACAGAACTTTAAGATGCTAAAGGCCAAAGCAAAAAGGTGATGGAATTGACCAAAGGGTGGATCACTGAGTGGATAGGCGATCCCGACTTATTGCGCTGAATGGCCCTTCGCAACATATTTTTGGCAACTATACATACAATTTTGAATTCTTATTTTAGGGGAGTTTTCATAGTATCTAATTTTATCAATCAGTTTTTGAAGTTTTAGAACTCAGAGTATTGAGACAATATTTTCCTTAGCTTTCAAGATTTGAAAATTTACATTTTCGAGAAATTGGATATTGGTCTTTGACATTCTTCAACCTTGACCTTTGTAAAGATGACATTAATCTTACCCAGTTGATGGAAACACAATTTGGTAACGATTTTAATGTTTTTATGATGTCTAGCTAAAACTCCAATTTTTGGGGTGTGATTATGAGTTGATTTAGCTGGTGGGTATTGTTAATTGATAAGTTAAATGTTGTTTAAAAGTGATTTCAATCAGTAATTGTGTTTTAATTTAAAGGGTTGTAGTTGCAAATGCAGCTCTACCCTCGTGTTTTTGGCTTGCTTGAGAGAGAGGTTTTAAAACCAAGGTTACTGATTTGATGGTCTGTGGGTATTGGGTTGTCGTGGGTTCAGCTCGAGAGAGTAAATCCTAAACCGTTTTCCCCACATTTAGCTCGAGAGAGTAAATGGATAGCATAGGTTGTTCTTAATTGCTGCTTATTGATGTTCGAGAGAAACCAATTTGATTCGAGGTGAACCGTTCGAGAGAAATTTTATCCCCATTAAAGTCTAGCTTATTCACTGATTTACATCTATTTACTATCAGTTGCAATTACCCATTTGTCTACCTTTGCCTATAATCCAATCACATCCCAAGAACCAGTCTCATTACTTGTTTACTTGTGTTATTTGTTGCTGAGGTAGTTCATAATTCCAATCAAACCCCCCATATTTGACACTTATGTCACCCTTAATTTGAACTATGCTTTTATTCGTAAATGTTTTTACCTATAATCGACTTTATCATACTTGTACTTGGCTTTTGAATCTTAAGAACGTACCATTTCCTATGGGATTCGACTCCAACTCACTTAGTTGGGTTTTATTACTGACTAACGATCGTTGGCACTTAGAATTGGAAGAAGTTTCCTGATACATGAAATCAAACTTTTGTGATTGGTAAACACATCAACATGGACCCCATACAAGTAATGCCTCCAAATTTTTAACTGATCCTTCAACTCCTTAAGTTCCATCAGAGCCATTCTATAAGGAGGTATAGAGATAGGTTGTGTATCGGGGTGAAGATCAATCCCAAAGTCTATTTCCCTTTCGGGAGGAAAACCGAGTAAATCATCGGGGAAAACTTCCGAAAACTCTTTTACAAGTGGGACCGACTCAAGAATAGGAGTTTCAAACTCCACATCCCTCACCCTCACACTATGGTAGAGACAACCCTTCGAGATCATTTTCCTAGCTTTTAGGTAAGAATCAAATTGACCTCTAGGCATAGAATTTCCCCCCTTCAATCAAGGATAGGCTTATTTGGAAACTAAAATTTGACTATTCTAGTCCTATAATCAATAGAGGCGTAATAGGAATGCAACCAATCCATAACCAAGGTAACTCTATGGGACAAGTAAATGAGACATATTTTATAAACCCTCTTAGCCACCACAAAATCACCAACATGGGTAGAGGCAGAAAAAGGTTCTAACAATACATCGGGATGCATATCAAATATCATAGCTACATAAGGAGTCACAAAGGACAAAGTATCACCCAAATCAAATAAATTACACACATCTATATGAAAAACTTTTAACATACTAATCACCGCATCCGGGGAACTCTCTTGATCACCTCTGGTTTTGAGAGCATCGAAATAGTTTTCTTAGAAGCATTCCTACCCGAACCACTTGGACCGGATGAAGGGTATGGTTGAGCCCTATGATGACCATCTCCATCATTCTTAGAAACCGAAGGACAATTCCTTATTTTGTGATCTGTCTTTCCACAACCAAAGTAAGCATTAGAACCCACTAGGCACTTCCCTTCATGATTTCTCCCACATTTAGCACAAGTAGGAATAAAGACCTATTACTATCTCCTTGAGGTTTTGGGTTAGACACCCTTTCATTATTAGGCCTTGGAGGACCCCTTGAATAACCTTGCCTGGAGAACTTTTGCCGAAACCTTGAACGACCCCGTCTACCGGATCTAGAATGTGAATAGTCACCATCATCCACTCTTGCTATCTTTGCCTCTCTAGATCTTTCCTTAAGATTTTCCTCCTCAATTTGTTGGGCATGCACCATAAGGTGAGAAATATCCATGTCATGGACAAGAATAGCGTTGCGACACTCTTTGACTACCATGTCAGATACTTCCGACACAAACTTACTCAAGTTGGCCTTACTATCCACCACAATAGAAGGAGCATACTTGGATAGTTGAGTGAACCTCAAAGCGTATTCCCTTACACTCATATTTCCTTGCCTAAGGATGAAGAACTCAAGTAACTTGGCCTCTCTCATCTCTAGAAGGAAGAATCAGTCAAGAAAAGCAATTCTGAACCTTTCCCATTCTATGGGACCCGCTTCCACCGGCCTTGCCTTATTCCACTGATTAAACTAAATTTGAGCAACCCCTTTGAGTTTGTAAGCGGCTAGTTTCTCCTTTTCTACTTGAGTCACACCCAAAACAACAAGTACCCAATAGATCTCTTCGATAAACTCTTGAGGGTCTTCCTCAACTTTGGAGCCATAAAATTTGGGAGGGTTCATTCTTGTAAAATCCCTCGCTCTTGCCTCTCATTCATAAAAGTGGTGCACTTCACACTTATAAACAAGACTCTACTAGACGTGGTTTGAGACTTTGTGCTCTAATTACAAAGTTTGTCACGACCCAAGGGTACCCCATAGTTGTCACAAGGCGTACAAGACACTGAGAGGCCTCATACAAGCCACTTAGCATATCATAACATAAAGTAATAGAGGAAAAGCAGGTATAGGCATAAGCTTATTGGACTAAGGCACGCCACCTTAAGTGGAATAGAGCAAGCAGTTATCCACTAAATGATAGAAAGGCTACCTTCTTAATGACGAAGACTTCTTTCAATTTAAAGCAAGGTGTAAGAAAGGTTCTTTCCGACCATACTGACCTAGCAAAAATGAGCGAGAATTTAAAACTTTTCAATACAATCAAAGTCTTTTATAAAAATGAGGAAGTCTAACATCATTGTCTCAAACTATCTAAATAACATGAATAAAGTCTTCGATCACATCCTATAGAATATTCCAAGACATAAAAGAAAAAGAACATAAAGAAAAGTGGTGATCACATCGTCGAACACAATGAGGACTCACCAAAACATCACTTGTTTAACAACAAAGCTATCCACGAGTGTAAGAATTCAATGTTGCCGGACCCTACATTTGATAATAATTTAGGCAATAGTATGTGTTAGTACAATCAAGTACTAAATAAAATGGCTAGCATAAACATCATAATCATAAGCATTAGTCATCATAACACATAAGGCATAAGCATAATCAGGACATGATAAGCTTCATAATGAAATAGGGATACTCCCTCAAATAACCTCACTTAACCTTAGCAAAGACTTAGGTCATCCGCCTCTAGTCAAGTTTACATCTTGGAAGGCATATCTAGCAACACTCCAAGCAAATCAACGTCATAACATAATCGCATTAGTCATACTTACTTTTAAATACAAAGGGATTCGTCTCAATGCCTAGCTTATAAAGGCTAATGGGTATTTTCCTCTTGCCTTACATACTTTAAGAATGCTGGTACTCGCCTCCACAATCATATCATATGACACGGGTACTCGGCTCCACATAATTTCATAAGGAGCATAGGTACTCGCCTCTATGTTCATTCATCATAGTGGGAACGTGGGGACTCACCTCTTGTTCAATTCTAAGGTGTATGGGACTCACCTCATATCATTGCTTATGGAGGTCAAGGGTAATTGCCTCTAGCCTCATAATTCATTAAGCATTGTAGTATAGATTCATTTTAGGTGAGCAATCCTTTCAACCTAGAATAATTCATGTGAGTAAACATTTCACATTCACTTAATAGTGCGTATCAATTCATTATGGGAAGTATCCCTTCCATACTACAACATCAACAATCAACAATTTATACTCTAGGCTTTACTGTTAAAGCACTTAACATCATATTCATCATATATGCTTCAATATCAAGCAATTCTAATCACGATTCATCATTCCTATAAGGATATATCTAACCCGTAGAGTTTCCCTCACATGGCGTCAAACCCAACTATATCATTTCAACCCTAAAAGCATAGGATAGGTATGGGAACATGTAATTTCATCCTAAATACATGCAATTCTATCAATGCAATCATAAACAATCATAATCCACTCAATTCGATCAACATTCATCATAACCCACAACATTGGAAGAAATCCTAACTAGAATTGGAAAACTCTTCTTCAAATTGTGGAAATCTAGGAGACTCCATGGGAGGAAGGATCCCATGGATGAAAAGACATCATACCTTAGTTACAATGCCCAAAAATCTTGAAGATTGGGGGACTTGACCTTGATCTAGCTCCAAACTCTTCCTTCTTCCAATTTCTAGAGAGAGAATATTTGAGAGTTTTGGGTTCTCTTTTGAGTTTTGAGAGAATGACTTAAATGGGCGATTTTGGGGGTTAAAAATACATATATAGATGTTTTAGACATAGGAAAAATGACACCACTTCAATTTAATTAAAACTGGAAAAGACCCTTAAGTCCCTAAAATAACTTTCCAGACCTAACCCACGAGACCATAACCGACGGACCTTGGATAGACCTATGGTCCGTCCTAGTCAATCGTCGTTTAGTCAGACACTTTGGGCCATCGACGAATCCCCCAACCACGGGCCATGAAACCATCCACAGGGTGTGGGTCCTGGCGGTGGTTCACATGCTTCAGGTAGTTTCCATGGTGACCATCACGAGGCTCACCTACGGGACGTGGGTCCAACCACGAGGAGTGGGTGGTTTTCGTAGGTGACACCTGGAGCTTCTAACAATTTTTCCAAGCTTTCTTTTTTAGGCTACGGGGTGTTACAAGCACCCTTAACTAAGACCATCACTAAAAGATGCCTCCATAAAGTTTTCACGAAAGCAACTTCCTTATTCTTCTATTTATTACCTTGCCGGTCTAAGATCTCATATGGGCCTACAAAATGGGGACTAAACTTCCCAAACTCATTACACCTTTCAAGGTGAGAATTTCAAGCAACCCAAATCATGAACATTGGGAATACTCAACGACCTTTCTCTCTAAGCACACCATCTCATCCTTGGTAGAAAGCCTAAACGGACTTTCTAAACACTGTTTATTTGAATTATGAGGTCGGATTAAGTTACCACTAAGCTTTCACATCCATTACACAAGATGATTCTAAACCCAACAACATACTCAAAACTCATAACAATCATAGCGGGTTCTACTATCCATAAGATAATAACAATAATGTAGCCCATTTATACTAAAGACAACATCAAAGTCTAGCATATCAAATCTATCAAGTTACAAAATACAAAGCAACACCGCAATCTAATAAAGCATAAAACACATACCGGTAGTCACATCTGAAGGGAATTCTTGTTCACCTCTAGCTTGGAGAGCATGGAACCTATTTTTCCTTGGAGCATTCCCATCCAAACCACTAGGAGCAACTTTCTTACCCTCTCTCTTTTGCCTTCATATTTGGACAATTCCTCATTTTGTGGCCACATTCATCATAACTAAAGCGACCCTCCATTTCGGCTAAACATCTCCCCTCATGTGTTCTTTCCACATCTAACACAAGTAGTCCATAGGGATTCACTACTAATTCCTTACGGTTTAGGGTTACACTCCCTATCTTCATTATACCTTGGAGCATTGGAGGAGTCTTGCCCGAAAAACCTTTGATAATGCTTAAGACGACCATGTCCATCGGACTTTACATAAGGAGAATTATTGATGAGTCCACAAATTGGACTTATTTAGGGCAATATTTTGATAGAATTAGTGTCCTCAAATGCATATTTTGTCTCAATATCTGATGTAAATCCTTAAGTTTCAGGTATTTGGAGTTTGAGGCAAAGCAAGGACACTACTTGACAAGAAGGAACAAGGCGGATGAAAAGAACGAAGAAATGAAGGCTTGAAGATCGCCGATCCCTTTTGGTGAGTCGCCAATCAGCCTGGAGATCACCTTTTGTTCCAGTGTGCTGAGCCTTGAAGGAGAAGGTCAAGTCTGCGATGAAAAAGAGCATTCGGCGTGTCATCGAGCAGTTCCGCGAAGCAGTACTTCTATCGCCCAATGCCTCAAAATGCGAATATGCTAAAGGCAAAAGTAGGAAGGCGATGAAATTGACCAAAAGGCAGATCGCCGAGCGTATTGGTAATCCCGACTAATTGCGCTGAATGGTCCTCCGCAGCACAAATTTTCAAACACTATAAATACTTGTTTAAAATTTCTAGCTTAGATCTCTTCTATTATTCAAACTTTTTACAGCTTTTGAGAGAGTTCAAGTTTTAGAGGGTTTTGGAGACTTTGCTCTAAGACCTTGAAGATTCAAAGGGTTTCAACTCCAAGAAATTGGACGTGGTTTTTGAAGTTTCTTCACTCTTGACGTGTTTTAAGACTTAATTCTTCATACCCAGTTGATGGAAAGTGGTATTGGTATAAATTTTTATCTCTTTTACATGTCTAGCTAAAACCCCAATTCTTGGGGTGTGATTTTGTGAATATGGGTTAAATTATCTGTTGAGTCTTGCTTGTTGATGGTTTATTTATTGCTTAAATGTGATTTCGTTTAGTAGTTGTGTATGAAGTTAATGGGATTGTAGTTGCAAATACGATTTCATCTTAGTGTTTTTAGCTTGCTCGAGAGAGAGGTCGTAAAACTAAGACAACTAAATTGATAGTCGATGGTATTGGGTCGACATGGGTTCAGCTCGAGAAAGTGAACCCTAGTCCTTCTCCCACACATTCAGCTCGAGAGAGTGAATGGGCTAAGGTGGAGGCTGTGCTTAATGCGGCAAGTCGATGTTCGAGAGAAATTGAGTTGATTCGGGGTAAGTTGCTCGAGAGAGAATTTACCCCACTATAGTCTAGCCTAGTGACAAATGTTCAACAATTTACTATCAAAATCATGTACCCAATAGTCTAGTTTATCTCGTATTCCTATCACATCCTAAGAATCTCATCTCCATATCTAGTTTCTTTATATTTTTGTTGTTTTTAGTTGTTAATTAATACAATCCCCTATTGATAACTGACGCTTGCATCACCCCTTAGATTTAGTATGTTTATATTCGATAATGTTTATAGCTATGACTAATTAAAACTTGATTTTATTTTTCTATTAATTCTCAAAACCATTCCATGTGGGAACGATCCCAATCCTTGGTTGGGTTATATCACTACACGTGATCGTTTGGCACTTGAATCGAAATAGTGTCAGTTGATTACGTCAAACATCAAAATGGCGCCTCTGCCGGGGAGTGGTGTTATTTGAGAATTTGTAGTTTAGTAAAATTTTCATTCTTCTTAGCTATAGTTTTACTTACTTAATTTTTAGTTTTGTTTTATTGGTTTGAGCTTCGAAATACAGGAGGTGAGTAGGTCGAGCAATACTCACGAGCAAATGGAGTTTCCTTCATTGGAAGTAATGTTGTTCAGGGATCGCATCCTAACCTTCAAACAATTGCAAGGTAAACAGATCCATAAGACATGGGCAAGGTTTAATGATCTGATAACTCAATGCCCAAGTCATGAAATTCCCGATATAGTCCTCCTTGACTGTTTCTACAGAAGTCATGGTCTCGAAAACAAGGTGTTGGCAAATCAAATCATTTCGGGTGGCATTGCAAAATAGCCATTTGCGATAGCAGTCCAACTTCTTGATCACATGGCCGAGAAAAATCAAGAGGTAGAAAAGGACTTCATGATGGCCGCACTGATGACTCAGATGGATAAGTTGACAAAAAGGTTCGAGAGCTTGAAGTCCAGTGCATCAAGAAAGACCGTTATGTCCCTCCCCATGAGCAAATAAAATCAAAGAATAGGGGGGATGGACAAAATGAAGCAATGCTCACGCTCCTTCTCCGAAAATCTAATACGTAGGACAGGGTAATAGAGGAACTCAAGGAGAATGTATTGCTATTGAACCAGATGTCAACCTCCCATGCCAGGTTCATTCAGCTACTAGGGTCCCAAATGGACAAAGTGCTAAATGAGCGTTATAAAGATCCGAAAAAGAGGTTGCCTAATTAAATTGAGGCAAACCACACTAGTGGAACTTGAGCATGGATGTGCGTCGTGCCACGACGTTAACTAAGGCATTGTTTGGGAGGCAACACAAAACCCCTTATTGCTTTCTATTTATGTTTTGGTAAAATAATGGTGTGTTATTTGTAAAGGTTGAAGTGTTGAAAGTGTTCGAAAAAGTGTAGGATGGCGGGCAATAATTCCAGTCAGGGAGTCACCGAAGAGGTCAGCGAACACGACCTTATCCACCGTTTGATTCAAGACAACTTCAAATTGGAGTTTGTAAAACTCGGCTAGCCTAGGGAAATTATTGGCGAATCGCCGACATCTCAACGGAGACCACCATTGGGAGCCCCACACTCACTGGAGGTTCTGTCGAATTTGGTGAGGTAACTAAACACACGTCGAATCACCGAGAAGATAGGCGAGCTCGATTATTGTCACCGAATGGGTGAAAACTGGACGATTTTACAGACCGCAGGTTTAACGATTTCAACCTCATTCACTTTCCCTCACTTTTTATCTTCCCAAAGTAACACCCGCACACTAGTTCCTATATTTTCACATTTTTAGAGTATTATTAGTGTTGATTTGTTATCAGAATTGGATTACATTGCCGCCTAGCATTTCAATCTTCTCTTTATCGACACAAAAGGTTAGTTTTCTATGCCCCAAGTTTATTTTATCAAAATGTATACTCATTTGCAATAGCCTGATCTTGTTAAAGTGTTCTGATCCTGCCTGATAGGACTAGATTATTTACATGCATGATTAAATTTGATAATCTTATTCGAGTAGTTGTGACTGTTGAGTTCCCGTAATTTCATGCCTTAAACTGGACTAAAATTCGAGGGGTTGTGTTTGGGTGTTATGGGTCCTACCTTATTTGTACTGGTGCATGCTTTGATTTTGTTTTTGGGGGTTGCAGGGTTGAATTTGAGAGTTGGGTTGAAAATAGGCACGTTGGGCCATTTGGCGAGCTGGGTCGAGCTCACCGAACCACTCGGCGGTTTTCCTAATGTTCCCATCTCGCTTTTGATTTCGTGCTTTATTTGATGATTGATTCTTTAACTTTCGGCGAGAAGCTTGATGTCGCCAAAAGCATTCTGCGACTCGCCAAAACTCTTCTCTTTCGCCCTCTATCTGCACCCCTTAGCCTTTGTGCACTAGAACTTTAGCTGATCTTATCTTTGTTCACCGAAGGCTAACGGCGATACACCGAGTGGTTTTCCCATCGCCTATTTGTTGCAATTTTAGAGCTAATCCTTTACGCGAGCTCGATCTAGTTTGCCCAAGAAATTTGGCGAGTTGCCCTCTAGTTTGGCGAGTCTATCTGAAATAGTTCTGATGAGATTTTGTTTAAGTTTCTCTAACTTCTCTTTGAGATTTTGCAGACATGACTAAATCAAAAGTTGCTAAAAGAATAACGCCAGTTTAAGAGAAGTTTAAAGGGATTGCGATAAAGGAGGATGCAGTTACGTCAGAAGGAAAAGTTTCGAAACTACCCACAACTACTGGGAAAGGCAAGGGCAAGAGGCTCACTTCTGCCAGGAAAACCATTACCCTGGACCTTAATATTCCTTCATGGGCCAGGGTATTCTACAGGAAAGTGCATGTCTTTCTGGCAGACTAAGAGTCAACAGAATCTGGTGAAGCTGGCTCTTTCGAGGTGACTCCGGGAACTGATGCCCAAGTACAGACTGCAGCACCGGGCACTGAAGGCCAGATAGATGGAGAGACTGCATAGACAGGATCCTTTCTTTATCTCTATCTCTGTCTTATTTTCTTTCACTTTTAGATACTTTACTTCATTTGCATTTGAGGACAAATAGTTTTTATTTGTGGTGGGGTGAGGCCCACATTTTGTGCGAATATTGATGTGTCTGTTTTGTTTATATTTGGGTCGTTGTGCTTAAAATTGTGGTTTACACTGCTTTTTACGGATCTTTGAGTTTGTGGCTCCTTTTATTTTAAATTGTAAATGTTTTAGACTATGCCAAATTATTTGTCCACTCTTGTATGTACTCGAATGTGGCGTTCTTCAGCAAATTTAGTCTCGGTTTCGATCAATATCGATGACTTAAATAGATCTCATAATCAAACGAACATGAATGTGCGGCTACACTGAGACCAAGTGAAGTTACATAGTCTATATGTGAACTCTTTGCATCTCGTTGTGACTAGCCAACTATCAAATTGATTCTCTTGTGATGAGCGTTGCACACTAGCGAAAGTGTGGAGTCATGTTTGACTTTGGTGTCAATGCCTTTTGTGATGAGCTTACTGTGAACCATGCATGATAACACCTAGAATTTGCCCCGTTGGTCCGATCGATTAAGTAAGTCTATCTCTTGATATGATCTTAGGCAACTTCGAAGAGTGAGCTAATTTGACATATACCTCTCTTGTGGCCTACCTTGTGAGTGTGTGAACCTCTTTTGAACACCCCTTGAGCCTTACCTTTCTGTAAAAGAAATTTGATGAAAACATGACCTTTCTAAATCCGCTACCCATAATCCTCGTGATTCGTGGTTGATTGAATAGCCATCTTAGGCCAAAAGCCTAAGTTGGGGGTGTGGTGAAAAGAGAAGGCAAGTCAAGAAGTACAAGAAAAGTCCCCTTTAACATATGTTGTTGAAAAAACAAATGGAACCCCTCCATACAAAAAAAAAAGAAAGAAAAGAAAGAAAAAGAAAAAGAATGAAAAAGTTGTGGAATAAAGTACAAAAGAAATGGGGGTTCTGAACAATCCATGGAAGTGAATAATGGGACGAATTATGAGCACTAAAGAAAATGATGAAAGAAGAAAAAATGGAGTGTTGAAAGCACCACATTTCATGAGGATGAAAGTCACTAAGCGTAAATGACCATACCTTTGCACTCAGCCCCATTACAAGCATTGTAAAGACCTTTTTGATCTTGAGTGAGCTGAAACAATTGTTGATTGGAAAATACAGGCAAACCTATGGGTAAAAGCATGCATTGTGTTCTTCTTTATGAGAGTGAGCATTGCATTTGATTGCAGAACTTTAAATGATTAAACCATTCTGTGTGAATATGGAATCATTCTTGGTGTGAGGGTATTTGAATACCTTTGTTGAGCTCGAATTTGCATTTGAAGCAAGTACAGTGAGCTTGAGAATCTTTGATAATGGTGTGTCACAACTTGAGTCTTTGAGTATACAATTTATCCTTGCATGAGTAAGTTGAGTCTTGTTGTGGACATTCATGAGTGAGTCTTGTGTAGTACTGTTTAGGAATGCTTTTGAAACTGTTGAACTTGAGTTTTACTCGAGGACAAGCAAAAGTTTAAGTTGGGGTGTTGATGAGTCCAAAAATTGGATTCATTTAGGGCTATATTTTGATAGAATAAGTGTACTCAAATGCATATTTTGTCTCAATATCTTATGTAAATCATTCAGTTTCAGGTATTTGGAGTTTGAGGCAAAGCATGGACACTAGTTGGCAAGAAGGAACAAGGCGGATGAAAATAACGAAGAACTGAAGGCCTCAAGATCACCAAGCCCTGTTGGCGAGTCACCGATCAGCCTGGAGATCGCCTTATGTTCCAGTGTACTGAGCCCTGAAGGAGAAGGTCAAGTCTACGATGAAAATGAGTAGTCGGCGTGTCGTCGAGCTGTTCCGTGAAGCAGTACTTCTATCGCCCAATGCCTCAAAATACGAGAATGCTGAAGACAAAATCAGGAAGGCGATGAAATCGACCAAAAGGCGGATCGCCGAGCGTATCGGTGATACCGACTAACTGCACCGATTGGTCCTCTGCAGTACAATTTTTCAAACACTATAAATGCTTCTTTTAAATTTCTAGCTTAGATCACTTCTATTATTCAAACTTTTTATAGTTTTTGAGAGAGTGTAAGTTTTAGAGGGTTTTTGAGACTTTGTTCTAAGACCTTCAAGATTCAAAGGGTTTCAACTCCAACAAATTGGACGCGGGTCTCAAAGGTTCTTCACTCTTGACGTGTTTTAAGACTTAATTCTTCATACCCAGTTGATAGAAACTGATATTGGTATAAATTTTTATCTCTTTTACATGTCTAGCTAAAACCCTAATTCTTGGGGTGTGATTTTGTGATTATGGGTTAAATTATCTGTTGGGTCTTGCTTGTTGATGGTTTATTTATTGTTTAAATGTGATTTCGTTTAGTAGTTGTGTATGAACTTAATGGGATTTTAGTTGCAAATACGATTTCATCTTAGTATTTTTGGCTTGCTCGAGAGAGAGGTCGTAAAACTAAGACTACTAAACTGATACCCGGTGGTATTAGGTCAACATGGGTTCAGCTCAAGATAGTGAATCCTAGTCCTTCTCCCACACATTCAGCTCGAGAGAGTGAATGGGCTAAGGCGGAGGCTGTGCTTAATGCGGCAACTCGGTTTTCGAGAGAAACTGAGTTGATTCGGGGTAAGTTGCTCGAGAAAGAATTTACCCCCACTATAGTCTAGCCTAGTCACAAATGTTGAACAATTTACTATCAAAAAAAAGTACCCGATAGTCTAGTATATCTTGTATTCCTTTCACATCCCAAGAATCCCGTCTCCATATCTAGTTTCTTTATATTATTGCTATTTTTAGTTGTTAACTAATACAAACCCCCATTGATAACTGACGCTTGCGTCACCCCTTAGATTTAGTATGTTTATATTCGATAATGTTTATAGGTATGACTAATTAGAAATTGATTTTATTTTTCTATTACTTCTCAAAACCACTCCCTGTGGGAACGATCCCAACCCTTGGTTAGGTTATATCACTACACGCGATCGTTTGGCACTTGAACCAAAATAGTGTCAGTTGATTACATCGAACATCAATTATCATCATCTCTAGACCTCTTTTTCTCTCTAACTCTCCCTTTTAGTTTCTCCTCTTCAATTTGTTGGGCATGAGTCATAAGTCAAACAATATCCATGTCACCAATGAGCATGGTAGTACGACATTCTTTCATTAGTAGATCGGACACTCCTGACACAAACTTACTCATTCTCAACCTAGAGTCGGCCACTAGGGACGGAGCATATTTCAACAATTGAGTAAGCATTAATGCATATTCCTTAACACTCATTTTACCTTGCCTATGGTTAATGAACTCAAGCACCAAAGCCTTTCTCATCTCTAGAGGGAACAACCTGTCACGACCCGAGAGTACCCCCTAGTCGTAACATGGCGTATTCGACCCCGAAGGGGTCTTATACGAGCCACATAGTCATTCATTGCATTCAATAATGAAAATAGTGCGGAATAAAAAAAAACTTATTTACATCCACACATTTAAACTTCATTAAAACAACTTTAAAAACACACAGCGGAAGTCTAAGTCTCACATGGCCATCTTAGACACAGTCACAAAACTTAAGTAGGGACACGGCCCTTTACAATCAAAAGAAGTCTATTAAGTCTATTACATGAACAAAAGAACTTAAAAGTCTTATCCTCGAATCCATGAGGACATACCAAGTCTTGGAGGAAAGTAATCCAACACTTCAAACTAGCTAGGAGGGATCACTTGCCGGAACCTACACTTATAGTAAAAATATGAAGAATATGGGTTAGTACACAAAATGTACTAAGTATGATGACCATGCAAAACATGCTTTAAAAGGGACATTTTGGTTAGAAACCATGCATTATGCCACTTTTTGAAGTACCATGAATAGTTGCATAAAAGACATACAATACAAGCATAAACATCAAGTAAGTCATAATATTACCTTTAAACAATTTCAACATGAAAACCTTTACCTTGGACCTTCACCTCAAGAAACCCTTATGCTATACCTCGTGCAATGTATGGATGGCGTCCCATACCACCATCCATACTAAGGCACCACATTAAGGTCACTTAAGGTAACTTATCATTCCTTTCTTTCACCTTTGCACCATATTCATACATAAGAGGTATATCATTAATTAAGACATGACAAGGGAAAATAACTCGTAATATAACCCAAGTATAGCATGCATCTCATATTAAGCATTTGAGAGCCAACATTCTTTAATAACCTCATTTAGGCCACAATTGTGTCACATACATTAGGATTTAGAGAAACTCACTATGACCCTCTCCAAGCCTACTCGTGCAATGTATAGGTAGCATCCCATACTACTGGGGGTTCCTTTTCCTCAACCAATTCGGTTGTGTCAGCCTTGGTCTAACATTTTGTTCCTATCAAAAAACCATAATGAAATCTCGCATGATGGGAAGTAAGCATTTAACCGACATAGACCATGAGAGCTTGTCATGGAATCCGGTGTCATAAGTCCCCACACCGTAAAGAGGTGGTCTAGTTGCCTAAGGAAGACCGATATATAGCTTAATGGATCCACTAGCTACCTATGCGGGCACATAGTTTATGGGATAAGGTAGACGATCATTGAAACTCATGCCTAACCATTGGAGAAGTTTCCATCTAACCAAATCCACTCGGTGCTTAGCCTACATTCCCATAGAATAGTTCGTTACCTTGACATTATCACATATGAGAGGTGCCATTGGCCTACCAACTCCAATTACATTCATTAAAACGTGAAAGGGTGCTTTAAGCCTACTGTTTCAAGGTTCATTTAGGAAAGCTCATTAACTCCTCTTGAAAGGGTGCCATGGGCCTACCGGTTCAAGTCTCATCATTAACCTTCATGGAAAGGTGCCATAGGCCTACCGACTCCAAGGTTCATTACTATCATTAATGGAAGGGTGCGATAAGCCTACCGATTCCAAGGTTCATTGTTATCATGAGTGGAAGGGTGCTACTAGCCTACCGATCCGAGGATTCAACAACCAATAATATAATCATTTAAACAAGAAAATGATGCACAAGCTCTACCAATTCGAGATATGCAATAAATTGGAGAATCCTTCATATTCTATCATCAACATTCATGAGTGTCAAATTGAGAAAAATCCTTTCAATAATAACACATTTACGTTCATAACATGATCACATTAGCTCCATTAAATGTCCATTCATAAAAATGTCATGTAACACTTATATTTCTCATACTATACCTTCAAGGCCATGGTCACAATACATTCTATAATTAAACACCTCCACCATAGGTGGATCAAACCAAGCAAGAACAATTTTTTTTATCCATAATATGAGATTAAGCCAACTTACCATCCTCCAAAGCCATAATCAACAACACTCAAGTCCCAACCATTTTTCTTACCACAAGAGAATTCTTCCATAACTTGTCCATAAGGCCACAATCCTCAATTATCCATATACCAACAATTCATCATAAATAGGTATAGATAACCATATAAATCAACAATACAATCCAATCTAAACACAATTTCATCAACATTAAATCATAGGCATTAAACCCACTTCATTAGCAAATTCTAGGCTTTTAATGAAAACATGGGTTCTTGAAGAAGTTTCATATAAAAATCATCTTAAAATCATAAATAGAACTTCAATTCACCAATATAATGACTTTGAAAACATTTTACCCATGAACCCATACCTAGAATAGAAAATAGAAGTTTTGTTCTTTGAAGACTTTTGAAACCCTTTTGAATGGACTCCTTGAAGGAAAGATAAGCAAGGATCAAGGGTCACCATACCTTTGCTATGATCTCCCACGAAATTTGATGAAGAAAGCCTTGAATCCAAAGCCCTAGCTCCCACTTCTTCTTCTTCTTAATGGAGTATTGTAGAGAGGGAAATGTTTTAGGGATGGGAATTGAACTAATGGTATCTAGGAAATAATATATGTCCTTTGGAAGAATGGTCCAACACTTAAAAAAAAAATGAGGCGGGTGAACAGTAACCACGCCTACTGGAAATTGCCTTTTCCTGCCGAACAGATTTTACGAAAATGGGCATAACTTCTTCGTCCGAACTCTGAATGAGATGAAACGAAGTGCGTTAGGTAGCTAACTCAAAGGGCTTTCCATGGATATATTATTGGCCACCCAAATAATTTGTGTTCTAGGAGATATGACCCTCCAAAGTAGACCCTCGAAAAAGGTTTCACTTGGAAATTTCGGATTTTGATACGGTTGCTCTAAAATTTGGATTAGACCCATTTCCCACTCAATTTGACCCCCTAAACAAGAATATGAAGTCGGATTTTTGAAAACCGAAACGGATCTTTTTATATACAGCTAAACAAGTTTCCGGTAACTTTCGAAGCACATTTTTAAGAACTTTTTGGGTCAAATTCAAATATAATCATTTCATTAAGTTCTCGACTCCAAACTCACATGTGAGGCTCTAGTTTCACTCTATCATTTTCCGGGTCGTTACACAACCTATCAAGAAAAGTGATTTTGAACCTTTCCCACTCTATGGGACCCATTCCTACCAGTCTAGATTATATCTATTGGTTAAACCAAACCTGTGCAACCCCCTTGATGTTGGAAGCGGCCAATTCCGCCTTCTCTGCCGAAGTAACCCCCATAATGTCTAACACCTTATAAACCTTATCTATAAACTCATGAGAATCTTCCTTAACTTTGGATCCATGAAATTTCGGAGGGTTCAAACTCATAAATTCCCTACTCTTGACGCCACCATACCCACATTAGGATTCACGGTGGCTACCACCTCTCTATTGTCTTGTGCTGTCACACTTCGGCTAACACTTGGAAAGCCAACCTAAACTCCGTATTAGTCACATTATCACCTATAGGGTCAATCGGAAATCAATAATGAAAACTCATTTTCTTTCAAAACACAGGTTTTTCATGAACATGCACAATCATAAGGAAATCATGGGAACATCTAAAAACACACATGACCTCACACAAGAACAAACCATGAGGAACTCATTATCTCAAGCTAAAGGAGGAGTAGAAGGAAAAAGGATGAGGATATCGGGATATCTTATCGGCCTTCACATCCCAAATGACACCCTCATCTAACACCCTCAACTAAAAGATCCCTCCATAACATTTTTCACGGTAGCAACTTCTTTGTTCTTCTATTTCTTAACTTGGTGGTCTAAGATCTTAACCAGTTCTTCTTCATAAGAGAGATTATCATTAACTCCCAACACTTCTAAGGGATATATGAATGTCGGATCTCCAACACACTTCTTTAATCATAGAGACACGAAAAACCGGATGCACTGATGCCAACACATTAGGCAACTCTAGCTCACAAGCAACCTTACCAACATGTCTCAAGGTCTCATATGGGCCTACAAAACGGGGACTAAGCTTCTCTTACTTCCCAAGCCTCATTACACCATTCTTGGATGAGAATTTCAAGTAAACCCAAATCATAAACTTTAGGAACACTCAATGACCTTGCTATCTAAGCACATCATCTCCCCTTTGGGAGAAAGCCTAAACTGACTTTCTAAGAACCTTCAACTAACTAAGGTCAGATCAATACATCACTAGGCTTTCACACCCATCATGCAAGACGATTCTAAACCCTGGTGAACTTATACTACTACCTTTTAGAGGATTCTACTCACTTACCAGATCAAGGTATTATCTAAACATTATATTCCTAAAATCTTTACATAACACCGGGGCATTAGTCAAATCAAAAAACATACCCAAAACTCATAGTTACCATATCGAGTTCTAAAATAAAAAAGACAACCTTAATGCAGCCAATTCATACTAAAGACAAAATTAAAGTGTAGCATGTCAGGTCCTATCAAGTCATAAAAGACAAAGCAACACCGGAATTTTATAAAGCATAAAACACATATCGAAGGTCACATCCGGAGGACACTCTTGTTCACCTCTAGCATGGAGAGCATAGAACCTATTCTGCTTTTGAGCATTCGCACCCGAACCACTAGGAGGAGCTTGCTTACCCTTTCTTTTGTTAGCCTTTGTCATTGGACAATCCCTCATTTTTTGGCCACTTTCACCACAACTAAAGCAACCTTTTATGCCGGCTAAACACTTTCCCTCATGTCTCTTCAACACCTAGAGTAATGAAGAAATGAAGTTTCCTAAGCATCTCGTATCCTCTCATTCATAATTGTGGTGCACTTCACACTTATTAGTAAGACTCTACTTGACGTGGTTTTGAGACATCCTAGAATCATTCTAAACCTTGTTCTCTGTTTACCCAGAACCCCCTATGTCGTGACAAGGCGTACAAGATCATGAGAGGCCTCATACCAGCCCCTTAGCATATCACAACTATAACACCATGGAAATCTAGTAAGCTAAAATACAGCTTAACAAAAGGGTTAGAGTCCAAAATGTAACTCTCCATACTTAAAAATAGAGAGTTTTGTGTTAGAACGTCCAGGTACAACCCCGAAGGACCAACCATCCCTGGAAACTGCCCAAAAGCAGTGGACCACGGTAGGACCCATGCCCCATGGGTCTGTCCACGCCACGTGGGTTAGGGGCGTAGGTCCAAGCCTCCAAATTAGGCTCTCTGAACCCCCAACCCACGCTTCACCAGAATGGGCCATGGGTCCAACCACGGTCCATCAGTGAGGGTTGTAGGTGGAGCCTGGGAGCTAGTTTTTTAGGGTTAAGTTTAAGGGAACTTTGGGGTTTTGGAGTTTGAATAAATACTAAGTGATGTTGTGTTAGCCTAAATTAGATGACCTATAGAAGGATTTTATACCACTAAATTATGTCATTCACCTCATTATTTCTAAAACCCAAATCAATTCCCAAACATCATCATCACCAAAGAAATTCTCTCTCTAGAACTTCAAGGAAGAAGAAGAAGGAAGTTGGAGATAGGGTTCAAGGAGCAAGGTTTTCTACTCAAATTCATTGGGTTTCATTGCTAAGATATGGTAGCTCTTCATCCATGGATAGAATTCATCCATGGAGCCCCTTCAAAACCCTAATTTTAAAGATGGAAATCCCCAAAAAGCTAGGGTTTGATTCCAAACTCATGGGTTCATTTAAAAAATGATTCTAATGCTTGAATTACTTTATATTATGATTGAATTGATGATTTATTGTGGTTTTTATGTTGAAATCCCCAAGAACACATGAAATCCCTATATTTCTCAATTATGATCTTGTGATGTAGGTTTGTGGATGAAAGAAGGATATTATGAGATGATGCTTGTAGTAATTGGGTTACTTGAATTATGTTAATCTCCATGTCTAATGTAGTTAATTCTAGATGTGTTTATTCGATAAGAGCTTTGATCCTTGTAAGGGAAAATTATGATATTATGTATGTTTATCATGTCTTTGTATATGCTTTAAGAACACTTTAAGAGTGAAGTGTTTATGATCATGATCTAGTTGTTGTGTTCTTGAAAGGTTATTCTCATATACACAGTTATGCGAATATGATATGATGTGAAAGGTTTATCACAATATGAAGATTCTAAGGTTGAAAGGCTTTTTCACATATTGAATCTATATTTAGACATGGATGGTGAAATATTATTCTCACGAATGATCTAATGAGCTATCTTAATGAATCAAGTTATGATTTAATATGTATTCCGTAGGAAGTAATTCTTAGCACCAAGTGGATATTTAATATGAGATGGAAGCTTTTACACTTGTTGAGTTTGTCTTCTAAATGGGACCTTTTGCACTAGTTGAGTTTGGGTTCCCAAAGTATGTCTCATAAGATGCAAACCTTCTACCTTAGTTGAGTCAGGGTTTCTAGTAGCGATCTCCTTATCCCGTAAACTATGTGCCCCTATAGGTTATTTAGCTAGTTGATCCACCTAAGATAAGAATATGGTTCTACCTTAGGCAAGTAGGACAACCTTTTTCGGTGTGGGTAACAACGGGGGTCCATGTATAGCTCACATGGTCTAATGTCGGTTAAGGCTTATTCCCCCGATAATAATAACAAGAATATGAATTTGAACTATGGTTACTCAAGAAGCTTTTATATGAGGTTCCAAGATCTTAAAGGTAATGAATATGAATATAGGCCTAAAACTGTTTACTTAGCATGGGTGACATTTATGGGGTCTTATTCATGCATTGCACAAGTATGCTTTGAGGGTATTTTTGAAGTGTTTTTCTTATGGTATGATGATCCATGTATTGACTACACTTATGACTTATGTTTTTCCACTATCTTCATGATGATGTTCAAACATAGTAAATTGCATGCATTCAAATAAAATGTCCCTTTTAGCATGTTTTCAATATTTTTATACATGGCTATCATACTTTGTGCATTTTATTACTAACGCCCATTTCCTACATTTTTCCCAAGTGTAGAGTCCGGTTCTCAACATGATCATCGTTGTGGCTAAAGCTTGGATTTTTTTATTCTCCTAGCTTGTTGGTGAGTCCTCATGATTCGAGGACGTATGTTATCTCATTGTAGTTCATTTCTTGTATTTCCTTTTCGGACTATGTTGTGAGGGTTTTCTCCCTCTTCACTTTGAATATTGTATTAGATGGCTATGTTGAGACTTAGAGTCTAAACTTCCAATTTTCTTTTATGAAAATTTTAGACTTAAAATGTTTTCTTACTCTTATTGTTCTATTGGTTATGTTATGATATGCTAAGGGTCTTATATGCAGTTCTTGAGGGTTCTATATGCCATGTTACATCTAGGGGGTACCCCTGGGTCGTGACAAACTTGGTAATTAGAGCATAAGGTTTATAATGATTGGAAGATGATGTCTTATAAGCCATGTCTAGTAGAGTCTTGTTCATGACTGTGAAGTGTGCCGCACTTATGAATGAGAGGCTACAATATGTTTAGGAAATTTCACTTCTTCATTATTCTTAAGTCATGCCTTAGAGTTTAAGTCTAAAAGATTTATCTTTCCTGATCCTTCTCTTGTGTCTTCAAAATATGAATACACGAAGGGCTAATGCTAGAAGGATGGAAGAGGACAATGTGAATTAAGGAGCTCCTCCTCAAGCTCCCCAATCTCCGATAGATCCTTTGGTTGAGAATGTGACCCATGCGGAATTTAGATCGACTATCCAAATGTTGGCTCAAGCCATGACTGCTCAAGCCAATAGAGAAGTCGTAGCTCCGGTGAATCCTAATGTGAATTTGGCTGCTTAAAGGGTTAGGTTTTTTGCTCGAATGAACCCTCTCGAATTTCATGGCTCCAAAGTGGAAGAGGATCCTCAAAGTTCATCAACGAGGTTTATAAAGTACTTGCTATTATGGGAGTTTCATCGGAAGAGAAGGCGGAGTGAGCAACCTACCAACTAAAAGGTATGGCTCAAGTATGGTATAATCAGTGGAAGGGTGAGAGACCCATAGGAGCGGGCTCGGTAGGATGGGAATTGTTCAAATTGGCTTTTCTTGATAGATTCTTTCCCCTCGAGTTAAGGGAAGCAAAGGTACATGAGTTCATTAATCTTTGTCAAGGAAGTATGAGTGTCAAGGACTATGATCTAAAGTTCACCCAACTCTCCAAATATGCTCCAACTATGGTGGCAAACTCAAGGGCTAAGATGAGTAGGTTTATGTCGGGTGTGTCTGACTTGGTTGAAAAAGAGTATCGTATGGAAATTCTCCTCCATGACGTGGAAAACTCAAGGCTTATGGTGTACGCTCAAAAAATTGAGGAATCAAAACTCAAGGAAAAGAATAAGGAGGTGGAAAGAGCTAGAACTGGTGATGGGAACTTCTCCGATGCTTGATCCGATGGATAAGGTCGGCCAAGGTTTAGACAGAGGTTTTCTAACAAAGGTTCCTCTAGTGCTCCCCCAAGGGTCAACAAGGATAGGGTATCTAACCCTAAACCTCAAGGAGGTAATTGTAGTGGCTCTTATGTGAATAGGCCTATTTGTGCAAAGTGCAGAAGAAAACATGATGGTAAGTGCCTAGTTGGCACGGATGGGTGTTTTAGTTGCGGGAGGAGTGGCCACAAGATGAGAGATTTTCCGATGCTCAAGGTTAAGGGAAGTGAAGATAAACAAGCTCCTCCAAGAGGTTCAAACTCTAATGCCCCAACGCAGAACCGCTTTTATGCTCTTCAATCCCGAGGTGACCAAGAGAGTTCCTCGGATGTGGTGGCCGGTATGTTAGAAGTCTTTTCTTATTGATGTATATGACTTGTTAGATCCCGGTGCTACTTTATCCTTTGTGACACCTTATGTGGCCATGAAATTTGATATGATCCCTGAAGTGTTGTTAGAACCTTTTTCAGTCTCTACTCTGGTTGGTGATTCTTTTGTGGCTAAGAGGGTTTGTAGAAGATGTCCCATTTCCTTATCCCATAGAGTTACTTTGGTCGACTTGGTAGAGTTAGACATGATATGATTTTGGGTATGGATTAGTTGCATTTAATATATGCCTCTATTAATTGTAGGACTCAGGTGGTTAGATTCCGATTCCCAAATGATCCTATCTTAGAGTGAAAGGGAGGAAATTATATGCCTAGAGGTCAATTTGTCTCTTGTCTTAAAGCTAGGAAGATGATCTCCAAATGGTGTATTTACCATTTTGTTAGGGTGGGGGATGTAGATTCCGAAACCCCATCTCTTGAGTCGGTTCCGATGGTTAATGAGTTCCTGAAAGTTTTCCCTGGTGATTTACCCGGTATTCCTCCCAAGTGGGAAATAGATTTCAGCATTGACCTTCTATCGGATACATAACACATCTCTATCCCTCCTTATAGAATGGCTTCGGCGGAGTTGAAAGAGCAACTAGAGGATTTATTAGATAAGGGCTTCAACCAACCGAGTATCTCTCCATGGGGTGCTCCAGTGTTATTTGTTAGAAACAAATATGGGTCTCTCCGAATGTGCATTGATTATCGTCAATTGAATAAAGTGACCATCAAGAATAAATATCCTCTACCAAGGATAGATGACTTTTTGACCAACTTCAAGGTGCTAGCTATATCTCTAAGATTGATCTTCATTCGGGTTATCACCAATTAAGGGTGAGAGGGGATGATATTTCAAAGACAGCCTTTAGAACCAGGTATGGTTATTATGAGTTTGTGGTAATGTCCTTTGGGTTGACTAATTCTCCAATGGTGTTTATGGACTTGATGAATAGAGTGTTAAGGTAATACCTAGAAATGTGTGTGATTCTGTTTATCGATGATATCTTGATCTATTCAAGGAGTGAGAATGAACATGTGGACCATTTGAGAATTGTGTTGCAAGTTCTTGAGGACCAATAATTTTTTGCAAAGTTTAGTAAGTGTGAATTTTTGTTAAGGTCCATAGCTTTCCTTGGTCATATTGTGTCAAGTAAGGGTATTGAGTTAGATTCAAAGAAGACGGATACAGTCCAGAGTTGTCCTTGACCTCTAACTCCTTCGAACATTAGAAATTTTTTGGGTTTGGACGGTTACTATAGAAGGTTTGTTGAGGGGTTTTCCTCCATTTCTTCTCTATTGATGGCTTTGACTCAAAAGAAGGATAAGTTTGTGCAGTCAGAAGCTTGTGAGAAAATCTTCCAAGAATTGACAAATAAACTTACTTCCAGTCCGGTGTTGACCTTACCAGAAGGTTCGAATGGTTTTGTGGTGTATTGTGATGCCTCTCGAGTTAGGTTAGGATGTGTGCTTATGCAAAATGGTAAGGTTATTGCCTATGATTCATGGCAACTTAAAGTCCATGAGAAGAATTATCCTACCCATGACCTTGAGTTAGCGGCGGTTGTGTTTCCCTTAAAGATATGGAGGCATTATTTGTATGGGGTCCATGTTGATGTTTTCACCGATCATAAGAGTCTTCAATATGTGTTTATTCAAAATGACTTGAATCTTCACCAAAGAAGGTGGCTTGAGTTATTAAAGGATTATGACATGAGTGTCCTTTACCACCCCCATCAAAGCTAATGTGGTAGCGGATGCTCTTAATAGGTTTTTGATGGGTAGTATGGCTCATATAGTGGATGGAAAGAAAGAGTTGATTCATGATGTGCATAGGTTGGCCCGACTAGGTGTTCAATTAGTGGATTCCGCCAAGGGTGGTGCACGGTCCATAATGGCTCCGAATCGTCCTTTGTGATGGATGTGAAGTCTAAGAAAAATCTTGATCCTATCTTAGTTGAGTTGAAAGAGAGTGTACTAAAAAAGTCCGTTGAGACTTTCTCCCAAGGGGGAGATGGGGTACTAAGGTATCAATGTATGTTATGTGTTCCAAATATTCACAACTTGAGGGAGAAAATTGTAGAAAAAGCCCATAGTTCTCGGTATTTCATTCCCCCGGGAGCCACCAAGATGTACCGTGACCTACGGGAAGTCGATTGGTGGAATGGGATTAAAAAGAACATCGCGGAATTTGTGGCCTAATGTCCTAATTATCAACAAGTAAATGTTGAGCACCAAATGCCGGGAGGCTTTTCATAAGATATTGTTATTCATACTTGGAAGTGGGAAGGTGTGAACATGGATTTTATTGTAGGCTTTCCACATACTTAGCGGCAACATGACTCGATATGGGTAACAATGGACCAATGACTAAGACCGCTCATTTCATTCCCATCACGGTGTCCTACTCGGTGGAAGAGTATGCTAAATTTTATTTGAGGGAGATAGTAAGGCTACATGGAGTTCCTTTGTCTATCATTTCGGATCGAGGTCCCCAATTTACTTCACAATTTTGGAGGTCTTTCCAAAAGGGTCTAGGTACCAAGGTGAAGCTTAGTACAACTTTTCACCCTCAAACGGATGGTCAAGCGGAACGCACCATTCAGACTTTAGATGACATGTTGAGGGCATGCGTGATAGATTTTAAGGGCAATTGGGATGACCATATGTCGTTAGTTGAGTGTTCTTATAATAATAGTTATCATTCGAGTATCGACATGGTTCCCTTTGAGGCTCTCTATGGTAGGAGATGTAGGTCTCCTATAGGATGGTTTGAAATGGCGGAGTTGCTCTCCTAGGTCTGGAATTGGTACATGAGTTCATTGAGAAGATTCAGGTTAATAGAGAGAGGTTGAGGATGGACAAAAGTCGGCAAAAGTCCTATGCCGATGTTAGAAGGAGAGATATCGAATTTGATGTACATTATTGGGTTTATTTGAAAATCTCACCCATGAAGGGTGATATGAGTTTTGGGAAGAAGGGGAAATTTAGTCCTGGATTGGTGGGTCCTTATTAGATTTCGAGACGTGTTGGCTAGGTTGCATATGAGTTAGATTTGCCAAATGAGTTGACGTTGGTGCATCGGGTGTTCCATGTCTCAATGTTAAAGAAATGTATTGGGGATCCATCAACCATAGTTCCCATAGAGGGTTTACAGATCAAAAAGAATCTTGCTTATGAAGAGGTACCGATTGAGATTCTAGACCGGCAAGTCAAGAGGTTGAGAAACAAGGAAGTTGCCTCCGTGAAGGTATTGTGGAGGAATCACTTAGTTGAGGGTGCTACTTGGGAGGCCGAGGCCGATATGAAGTCTCGATATCCCCATCTCTTTCCTTCTACTCCTATTCAAGCTTGAGGTAAGTAGTTCCTCTTGAGTTTTCTTGTTTTTGGAGTCATATGTGTTAAATGTGTTTTCCATGATTTCCTTATGTTATGCATGCATGTTCTTGAGAAATTCATGTTTAGTAAGAAAGTGAGTTTTATGATTGATTATCCTCATGTTGTTGTGCATTGAATAAGGTATTAGTTGTGCTTTTTGGAAGCATATTGCATAAATGATCTTTGAGATTTTGGTGAACATGCTTTTAGTTTGGAGTTCCTCCTATGAATATGAGAAATGTTGAGTTTTCATGCATAATGGGTTGATAGATTTAATTCCTACTTCCTTGTGATGCATTGATTATGTTTTAGATGGAGTTGATGTTTCCTCCTTTGAATTGTGCATTATTTTGATGTTGCATGCATGATGGGCTGCTAGTCTTGAGTCTTTACTTCCATAAGGTGTCTAGATCGTGAATCGAGGATAAATGTGCCCAAGGGGGAGATATTGTAACACCCTAGAAACTAATAGGCTAAACTAGAGCTTAACATTAGGGTAAGAGTCATAAACGTAACTCCCCGTACTTAAAAATAGAGAGTTTCGTGTTAGAACATCAAGGTACGACCGGCTAGGACAAACCATGGGTCCTTGAGGAGGACCATGGAAACTGCCCAAAAGTAGTGGACCATGGCAGGATCCACGGCCCGTGGGTCAGTCCACACTACGTGGGTGGGAGCCGTAGGTCCAAGCCTAAAAATCAGGCTCTCTAAACCCCCAACCCATGATTCACCAGTATGGCCCGTGGGTACAACAACGGTCCGTCGGTGAGGGTCGTGGATGGGGCTTGGGAGCTAGATTTTGAGGGTTAAGTTTAAGGACACTTTGGGGTTTTCCAGTTTTAATTAATATTAAGTGATATCGTTTGAGCCTCAATTAGATCACATATATAAGGATTTTATACCACTAAATTAAGTTATTCATCTCATTATTTCTAAAACCCAAATCAATTCCCAAACTTCATCCTCACCAAAGAAATTCTCTCTCTAGAACCTTAAGGAAGAAGAAGAAAAAGGAAGTTGGAGCTAGGGTTCAAGGAGCAAGGTTTCCTACTCAAATTCATTGAGTTTCATTGCTAAGGTATGGTAGCTCTTCATCCATGGAGCCCCTTCAAACCCCAATTTCAAATTTAAAAATCCCCAAAAAGCTAGGGTTTGATTCCAAAGTCATGGGTTCCTTTCAAAAACGATTCTAATGCTTGAATCACTTTATATTTTATGTTGAAATCCCCAAGAACCCATGCAATCCCTATATTTCCCAATTATGATCTTGTGATATGGGTTTGTGGATAAAAGAAGGCTATTATGAGAATATGCTTGTAGTAATTGGGTTACTTGAATTATGTTAATGTCCATGTCTAGTGTAGTGAATTCTAGATGTGTTGATTCAATATGAGCTTTGATCCTTGAAAGGGCAAATTATGATATTATGCATGTTTATGAAGTCTTTGTATACGCTTCAAGAACATTTTGAGAGTGAAGTGTATAGATCATGATCTAACTATTCTGTTGTTGAAAGGTTATTCTCATATACACACTTATGCATGAATATGATATGATGTGAAAGGTTTTCTCACAATGTGAAGATTCTAGGTTGAAAGTCTTTCTCACCTATTGAATCTATATGTAGAAATGGGCGGTGAAAGGTTATTCTCACGCATGATCTAATGAGCTATCTTAATGAATCAAGTTATGATTTAATATGTATTTCGTGGGAAGTAATGCTTAGCATCGAGTGATATTGAATATGAGATGGAAGCTTTCACACTAGTTGAGTCCGGCTTCCCAATGGGACCTTTTACGCTAGTTGAGTTCGGGTTCCCAAAGTATGTCTCATGAGATGGAGACCTTCTACCTTAGTTGAGTTTGGGTTTCTAGTAGCAATCTTCTTATCCCATAAACTATGTGCTCCCATAGGTTATTTAGCTAGTGGATACACCTAAGCTAAGAGTATGGTTCTACCTTCAGCAAGTAGGACAACCTTTTTTTGGTATGGGTAACCCTGGGGGTTCATGTATAGCTCACATGGTGTCATGTCGGTTAAGGCTTATTTCCACAATAATAAGAACAAGAATATTAATTATGAACTATGGTTACTCAAGAAGCTTGTATATGAGGTCCGAGATCTTAAAGGTAATGAATATGAATATATTCCTAAAGAGGTTTACTTAGCATGGTTGAGATTTATGGGGTGTTATTCATGCATTGCACAAGTATGCTTTGAGGGTATTTATGAAGTGTTTCTTTTTTTTTTATGATGATCCATGTATTCACTACACTTATGACTTATGTTTTTCCACTATCTTCATGATGATGTTCAAACTTAGTAAATTGCATGCATTCAAATAAAAATGTCCCTTTTAGCATCTTTTCAATTTTTTTATACATGGCTATCATACTTTGTGCATTTTTGTACTAACGCCTACTTTTCCTACATTTTTTTCAAGTGTAGGGTCCGGTTCTCAAGGTGATCATCGTTGTGGCTAAAGCTTGGATTTTTTTATTCTCCTAGCTTATTGTGAGTCCTCTTGATTAGAGGAATGATGTTATCTCATTGTAGTTCATTACTTGTATGTCTTTTTTGGACTATGTTGTATGGGTTGTGTCCCTTTCCACTTCGAATACTGTAATAGATGGTTATGTTGAGACTTAGAGTCTAGCCTTCCGCTTTTCATTTATGAAAATTTTAGACTTGAAATGAGTTGTTACTCTTATTTTTCTATTGCTTATGTTATGATATGCTAAGTGGCTTGTATGTACTCATTGTGGGTTCTATACGCCATGTTACATCTAGGGGGTACCCCTGGTCGTGACAACAACATGAAGTAATAGAAATGAGCGGAAATTTAAATCATTTTCATAACATTAAGTTTCATAAAATGAAGCGAAACTCTATTACAGTTTGTCTGAAACCATCTAAACATGAATATCTTGGGACACAGCCTATATAATAGTTCTACACAATAAATGAAAGACATAAGGACATGATGGTCACATCAACGAATGCTATCAGGACTCACCATATCTTCACTCCTTGCTCTACTATGAACCTAGCCACGGGGATGGAAGTCAATATTGTCGGACCCTACATTTGATAAGAATGTAGGCAAGAGTATGTGTTAGTACAAACATGTACTAATTATGATGGCTAGCATAAATAATCAACAAAGGCATAGTATAAGTAGTAGTCCACATAAGACATAGGCAATAAGCATAAGAGATAACAACATAAGTCATAAGCATATTCAATGCACATAAATCATCTTACTATGAGAGGAATACTTCTCAAGTATCCTCAACTTGTTCTTACTCAATACATACGTCATCCACCTCTAGTCATACATATCAAGGAGTGCAACTCAAGAAAAAATCCAAGTTAATCTAACATCATAACAAGTAATTTCATATCAAAACATACTTACAATACTTCCTTGAAGTAATCTTGTTTCATCATGACTATGGTACTTTGATTAGGGATTAGTCCCTCATTAGATATTCTTACTATTCATGGAAGAGTACTTCTTTACTAGTCCAAGGCAAGTCATTACTCATGAATAGTTACGATTTACCAATTCAACGCTACCAAGGAAAAACACCTCATTATGCTAGACCAAGCCATCATGGAAAGAACCTTACTATGCAAGTCCAAGATAATCAAGGAAGGGTACTATTGCTCAATAGAAGCTATCATGATATGGTGTTGCCTCACCAAGTCAAGCTACCATGCACAACACTCTATTACGCTTAGTTCAAGCTAACCATTGGAAGGGTACTATTTCTCAATCCAAGGCTATCCATGAAATCTACTAGCTCGAGCTACCATGCAGGTCTTGTCTTACCAAGTCAAGCTATTCATGAAGGGACCTCATATTACCACTTCAAGCTATCTTAGTTCATACATGCTTTGATTCATTTTAGGTGAGTAAATCTTTCAACCTAGAATCATTCTATGTGAGAAAACCTTTTCACATTCATGCATTCATACATTCATAATATAGATCATGTGGGTAAATCCTTCCACAACAACCTTATCTACAATTTATCATTCATCATATAAGCTTTATTCTAAATCCTAATAATCAAAGCTCATCATATTAGCTTTACACTGAAAGCCCTACTAGCTATCATTCATCATACATGCCTTAGTCTCAAGACAATTCTAATCTCAAATCCTACAAGTCATAATTTATCATCTGTACTTTGATTTCGATCAATTCCTCAATTTCCCCTGGAAATTCATCATTAAACATGTAATTATATCAATTCAATCATAAACAATCACAATCCACTCAATCGGATCAATACCCGTAACATTAGAAGAAACCCTAACTAGAATTGGGGAATTCTTTTTCTAAATTGGGGAAAACATGGGGTTCCATGGATGAAAGGATTCCAGTGATGAAAAGTCATCATACCTTGATTACAAATCCCACAAATTCTTGAGGATTGGAGAGTTGACCTTGATCCTAGCTTCAACTCTTTCTTCTTCTTCAAGTTCTAGAGAGAGAAATATTTGAGAGGAAGAACTTTAGGATTCTTTTGGGGTTTTGGAAATAATGTCTTGAATGGTGAGTTTAAAGGGTTAAAATTACTTATATTGGTGTACTAGGCCTATACAAGATGACCTCACTTTAATCTAACTCAAATAGGAAAGTCTCGAAATACCCCCACTTGGCAGCCCACTATCCACCCTTCATGAGAGGCACCACGAGCCATGGTCCTCACCTTTTGTCATGGTCCTTATCTCGGTCATTGATAGTGTCTAGGCCACCTTTCCTTGGCCCCTAAGTGTTGAAGGCATCACTACGAGCCTTCCCACGAGTCGTGGTCATCACCACTGGCCATGAAGTGGCTCGTGAAGATGAGTCCAACTTGGGTAGGCCTTTGGGAGATACTGCCTAGCCACCACGAGCCACACCATAGGCCGTGGTCCTCACCACTGTCCGTGGTGGTGGTCGTGAAGGTGGGGGCAATACATAGGGAGAGTTAGGCAGCCTTGGCCCCTTCCTTTGGCTCTTGCCCTTTCTCCTTGGCTCTTACCCCTAGGCCTTGGCTTGTCGCCCTCACACTTAGCCCTAGTTGGCCTACTAGACTACGGGATGTTACAGGGAACCAGCAAGATGTACTATGACTTGCGGGAGGTTTATTGGTGGAATTGGATGAAGAAGGATTTTATGGAATTCATGGAAAAATATTCTAATTGTCAACAAGTGAAAGTTGAGCATCAAAACCTGGGAGGTTTGTCTCAAGATAATAGTATTCCAACTTAGAAGTCGGAATATTTGAATATGGACTTTATTGTTGGGTTAGCACACACCTGGCGGCAACATGACTCGATTTGGGTTATTGTGAATCGTATGACAAAATCAGTTCATTATATTCCCATCAAGATTTCTTATTCAGCAGATTACTATGCTAAGTTATACTTTAGAGAAATGATTAGGTTGCATGGAGTGCCCTTATCCATTATCTCTGATAATGATACCCAATTTACCTCTTAGTTTTGGAAATCTTTTCAAAAGGGGCTTGGTACTCGTGTTAAGCTTAGTATGGCCTTCCATTCGCAAACCAATGGTCAAGAGGAGCGTACTACCCAAACTTTTGAATATATTTTGCGATCTTGTGTGACTTCTTCAAGGGAATTTAAATGATCATTTGCCTTTGATTGAGTTTTCATACAATAATAGCTATCATTCTAGTATTGGTCCCCATTTGAGGCTCTTTATTGTAGGAGGTGTAGATGTCCTATAGGTTTTTTTGAAGTTGGTGAGGTTGCTTCGATAGGTCATGAGTTGGTACATGAGGCTATGTAGAAAGTTCATCTTATTCGTTGAAAACAACTCAAAAGTTGACAAAAGTCATGTGCCGATGTTAGAAGGACAGATCTTGACTTTGATATTCATGATTGGGCCTATTTGAAAAGTTCACCTATGAAGGGTGTGATGAGGTTTGGGAAGAAAGGTAAGCTTAGTCCCTGATATATGGGTCCATATCAGATTTCGAAGCGTTTTGGTAAAGTTGCTTAAGAACATGATTTTCCTAATGATTTGGCATCAGTACATTCGATTTTTCATGTCTCCTTGTTGAAAAGATTTCTCTGAGATTCGACATCCTTTGTTCCCTTGGAATGTTTGGGAGTTAAGGAGAATCTTTCTTATGAAGAAGTTATGGTTGGGATTTTGGACAGGCAAATTAAGAAGTTAAGAAATAAGAAAGTTGCTTCCGTGGAGGTTTTTTGGAGGAATCAGTTTGTTGAGGGTGCAACTTAGGAGGCAGAGGCCGATATGAAGTCCCATTACCCTCATCTCTTTCCCTCCAACATCACTCTAGCTTGAGGTATTTATTTCCGCATGGTCCATCTTTATATCTTAGTCGTTCTCATATTTCCTTATGCATGCATGGTCATGAAAACTAGATTTTTGAGAAAATAAGTTAACTTGATTGATTGCTCCATGTTTTTGTGCAGTTGAGTATGAGTTTCATATAAGCGTTATGAAATGATGTTTTGAATATTCTTTAGCTTGGAGTCAATTCTTCCTCCTCGGATATATTCATTTATCTAATTGCATTCATGTTGGGCTGTTAGATCTTATTCCTACTCTCCTTATGATGTATTGAGTTCCATTCGAGGATGAATGTTCCCAAGGGATACATATTATAACACCTCAGATATTGAAAAGAAGGAAAATGCAATTCTTGGGTTGGTGTCTATGTCTATGGGTCCCACTAATAGACAGTAGAAGGTTCTACGAGCCATAGGTGGCAACCGTAGGTAAAGGGAAAATGAAATTTTTTAAACAAATCTCAGTACCTTTTTTAATGGTTTAACGGGATGGTCCATCGTTCCTCTTACGAGTCATAGATAGGTCTCGTAAGTCACCCCACACTTAGTAAAATTTTAAAGCTTAAAGTTGGGTTCTATGGATGTCATGTACGGATCATGGGAAGACCTACGAACCATAGAATGGATACATCAAAAATGGGTCAATTTTAGGGTCTAGTAACCCATCCACCATTCACCAGTTCGATCTGTCTAAGGACCTATAGAATGTAGGTCCAACCGTCGATGGGGTCCGATAGTTATCTTTTTAAAAAGGGCTTTTGGGTCTTTTCCCAATTATTTTAACCCAATACTATGTCATTTTCCCTTCTACCCTAGGCCCTATATAAACGTTTTAAACCCCCAAATTACCCAATTGAACTCATTATCCTAAATTCTCAAAAGTTGACAAAGTTCTTCCCTAAAGAAACTCTCTTTAAAGCTTGAGGAAGAAGTCTAGGGTTTCAAGATCAAGCCTCCAAATTTACCATTGATTGTGTGCTTCTGACATCAAGGTATGACACTATTCACCTATAGAGTCCTTTCCTCCATAGGGTTCTTAAATTATCCAATTTTCAAGTTAGAATCTCCAATTGAAATTAGAGTTTTATTTAATATCTTAGTTTCTTTTCAATTGTGATCTAACTGATTATTAATATTTTTTTTATGCAAGAATTGAGATAATTACATGTTTTTAAGTTGAATTCACATGAACCCATGCATGATCACTGATTTCTAGATTCTTATCATATCATGAAACTTTTGAATTCTGAAAGATGAATTAATGAAGATATGCATATTTCTTTACGACAATGAACTAAATGATTTAAGGCTGCCTTGAGAGTAAAGCATAGATGTTGTTGTTGTGAATGGATTTCTCACATACTACTCAAAACATGATTGTGAAAGGAGATTCATAAGGATGAAAGGTTTTCTCACCTAAGTAGATTCAAGATTAAGGAGCTATCTAATAAACTCTAGCTTGTATTGGCTACTTAATTGTGCCCTTCCCTGGATAATAAGACAAGATAGGATTAATGACTATTCTGTGGAATTTATTCTTAGAACCAAGTGGACAAGTGGTCATTACCCATGTCCCATAACTATGTGCCACCATAGGTTTTCTTAGACAACCATTACCTAGTGGATCCACCTAAGCTAGAAGTTTATGGTTCTTACCTTTGCAAGTGAGGACATCTCTTTTCGGTGTGTGATAGACATCGGATTCAATGTTATATCTCACATGTACTATGTTGATAAAGATAAATCTCTCACCATAATGTACTAAGGTTACTCTCTAAAATTATCTCAAATGTGTTTTAAAGATGTTTAGTTTGCATTGACCAAGGTTATGACTTATGTTTCTAACATGTTATTTTATGATTTTTTCTTTGTCATTGCATGTCATATAAAGTCCTTTTAGCATTATTTCATAACTCTTATGCATTTCTATCATACTTGGTACATTTCATGTACATACGCATACTTGTGCCTACATTGTTTCACTAATGTAGGGTCGCTCCTAACTCCCATACTCGTGGCTAGTGATCCCTTATAGACATTGAAGATTGTTGAGTCCTCATGTTCCGAGAACAAAGACTCTTCTATTGCTTTTCATTTCTTTTCATTTCAAATTATGTATGTGATAAATGGGTTAAACCCTAATCAATCCCTAATAAAGTAATAGATGGCTTTGAGACTTATCTTAGAATTTTGCTTCTTTTGTCAAACTCATTCATATAAAATGCTGATTTTAAGTCCTTTGTTTCTATTATCTTGTATGATGTATGCTAAGTGGTTTGTCTAGGGCCTTCCGGGGTCTTATATACCATATCACGTCTAGGGTATACTTTGCATTGTGGCAGCTACAGACCATAGGAATTTGGACGGGCCGTAGAAAGGTCTCATGGAGAGTAAGGTGAAAGTTGGGTTTAGGATGTTCGTTCTACGGTTGACTAGTACAGGCTGTAGAAAGTTTTATGAACCTTAGGTCCAAACTATAGGACTATCTGACGGTTATTTCTTAAGGGTATTTGGGTCTTTTCCTCTACATTTAATGCCTATACTATGTTGTTTTTACCCTAATTCTAAGTCCTATAACTACCTTTCAACTCTTTAAATTTCTCTAACTCTTTCATTCCCTCAAATTTCCTGAATCCATCCAAGTTCAACGCCCCCAATTCTCTCCCAAGGTCAAGAAGAAGAAGTAAGTGCCTACATTGTTTCACTAAGTATCCTTTTTCACCATTTCTTTTGTTCTTTTATCGACAAGGTATGCAGGGTTTCATCAATGGTTTGCACTCCCCATTGAGCCTCAAGGTTTTCTCAAATTTTCCAAATGAAATTGATTAAGTATTCTTTCTATTCTTCATGGATTCTATTTATGTTGATTCAATTGCTTGAATTTGATATTATGGTTGATTTAATGCATATACACGCTTTCTAATTAAAATCGCTGAAACCCATGCATTGATCATGATTTTTGACTATGAACCCTATTTTTTATGGAATTGAAGAAAAACCAAAAATTAATGATGTTTTCATGAACTTATGCATTATTTATGAAAAAAGATTTTTTTATGATCTAGGTCTCTTTAAGATGAGCATCAATGTAGTTTTGAAAGGATTTCCTCACATATTATGAGACCATGGCTTGGTGAAAGATTTACTCACTTAGACTTGATTCAAGATTTAATGAGATACTCTATGATGTTTAAGCTTAGATTAGTATTTTAATTTTACTTTTCCATGTATGATTAAAGCATTATGAAAAAGACTATTTCATTGAGATTTAACTTAGCACCGAGAGAACTCTGAGGTAGAGGTTTAAATATGATAGCCTCTAGTAGCAATCTCTTGTTCCAAACTATGTGCCCTGTAGGGTTTCCTTAAATGGCCTAGCTAGTGTATACACATATAGCACATGTTATGATACAGATTTCTACCTAGGAAAGTAGACTCTTTCTTCTTGATGTGGGAGTCATATCGGATTCCATGTTATGGCTCGCATGGTCTATTGTCAGATAAAGTTAATATCCCAAAAAATGGTCTAATTTCCTTTTAAAGTGTTCCTTGTGATTTTAAGATGCATTGACCAAGATCTTGATTTACGATTCTTCTTAAATAATTTTACTATGCTTAGCTTGGTCATGCATATTATGTTTTCGATTATGTCTTCTTATGATCATGTTCATGTTTTAATGCATTTCCCTCATACTTAGAACGTTCCATGTATTAATGCATACTTATGCCTACATTGATTCACCAATGTAGGGCATGACAATTCCTCTCCCTCCATTTGTGGATTGTGGATTACATTTTAGATTTGAATACTTGGTGAGTCCTCATACTCTGAGGATGATGTCTCCTTTATTGCTTTCAAATGTATTTTTTGTTTTGGATGTTGTACATGGTGTACGTATTACGTTTCGACCACTCCTTTTGATGTAATAGATGGCTTGTCAAGACTATATTAAATTTGTGCTTTTAAAATGTCAAACTCTTTATTTCATATGAGATTTCTTGATTTTCTCTATTATGTTGTGTATATGTATTTCAAGTGGCTTGTGTAGGATCTCTCAGGTCTTATACGTCATGTCATATCTAGGTGTACCTTTGGTCGTGACAAACTTAGTATTAGAGCACAATCTTTTGGAAAAAGGTCTGAGGATATTTGAAAAGCCGCATTGAGTAGAGTGTTCTTCATGAATGTGAAGCGCTTCACATTTATGAATTGAGTCTACAAAGAGTTCAGGGAACTGCACTTCTTTCATTAATCTAAAGTTGTGTTGTAGAGTCTATCTTTATAAAGATCATTCTCCTAAGTCGTGTTCTATTCTTTTCAGGATAAGACCTCTCATAGAGCTTGCATATGATGGAAAATGGGTGAGAATGTGGAGCCCAAGGTTTCTCAAGTTCTGATTGATCCTTGGCCAAGCAAGTAGCTTATGCCAAATTTCGAGCTGCTTTACAAGTGTTGGCTGAAATTATGACGTTTCAAGCCAATAGAGAGTCTAAGGCTCTCGTTAACCCAAATGTGGGTATGGCGGTGGAGAGGATAAGGGACTTCATTAGGATGAATCCTCCAGAATTTCTTGGGTCTAAGGTTGATGAGGATCCTCAAGATTTCATTGACGAGGTGTATAATGTAGTGAGTGTTATGAAATTGTCTATGATTGAAAAGGCGGAGTTTTCCACTTATCATCTCAAGGGTTTTTCTCAGGTGTGGTTTGAATAATGGAAGAGTGAGAGCTATTTATGTGGGTCCTCTTAATTGAAAGAAATTTAAGGGAATTTTCTTGATCATTTTTTTCCTCTTGAAATGAGAGAAGTGAAAGTGGTTGAGTTTATTAACCTCCAACAAGGAAATATGAGTGTGAAGGAGTATGCTTTGAAGTTCACTCAAATGGTTACGTATGCTCCAACTATGGTTGCCGACTCTAAGGCAAAGATGAGTAAGTTTGTGTTGGGTGTGTCCGGCTTGGTTGTCAAAGAGTGTCGCACCATCATCTTAATCAAGGAAATGGATATTTCTCATTTAATAATGCATGCCCAATAAATTGAAGAGGAAATGCTTAAGGAAAGGGCAAAGGAGTTAAAAAGGGCAAGGACTGGTGATGGAGAATTTGCACATTCTAGGTATGCTGGACATGGGCGTCCTCGATTGTAGAAAAACTTTTCCAATCAAGGTTTTTCTAATTCTCTAGCTCCTAGGTTCACCAAAGAAAGGGTGTGTAACCTTCAGCCTCAAAGAGGGAATGATGATAATGGATCTTCTATCCCAACTTGCCCAAGTTGTTGTAAAAGTCACTCAGGGAAGTACCTAGTTTGTACGGATGATTGTTTTGGTTGTGGAAAGAGTGGTTACAAGGTGAAGGATTGTCCGCTTCAAGCTAGCAAGGTCAATGATGGTAGGCAAGATCAACCTAGTGTTTCTAGTTCGGGTGATCTGAAGAAAAATAGATTATATGTTCTTCAGACTTGACAGGTTCGCAAGGGCTCTCCGGATGTGGTGACCGGTATGTTGGAAGTATGAAATCTTGATGTTTATGATTTACTGATTCATGTTTTACTTTGTCATTTGTTACTCTTTATGTGGCCATAAAATTTGATGTTGGTCCCGATATTCTTTCTAATGCCTTTCGTGTCTCCACTCCCATGGGTGATGCTATTCTAGCTAAGTGAGTTTTAAACACTGTCATATTTCAATTTATCATAGAATCAATCATGTTGACCTTGTCGAGCTTGATGTGTTAGATTTTGATGTTATTCTTGGGATGGATTGGCTTCGTGCATGTTATACTTCCATAGATTGTAGGACCTGAATGGTCACATTCAAGGTTCCAAATAAATCTATTATGTCATGGAAAGGGGGAAATTATGTTCTCAAAGGTCAATTTATATCTTGTCTAAAGTCTAGGAAGATGATCTCAAAGAGTTGCATTTATCATCTAGTTTAGGTTAGGGATAAAGATTTCGAAACCTCTCCTCTTGAGTCAGTTCCAATTGTAAATGAGTTTCTAGAAGTGTTTCCCCATGATATTCTCAGTATTTCTCCAAAAAGAGAATAGACTTTGATATTGACCTTCCATATACGTAGCCTATCTTGGTTCCTCCTTATCTAATGACCCCAACATAAATTCATAAGTGAAAGGATAAATTGAAAGATTTGTTGCATAAGGGTTTTATTAGACCAAGTATCTCACCATGTGGTGCTCTAGTGTTGTTTATTCGAAAGAAGGACGGTTCTCTCCGAATATGCACCGACTATCGACAATTGAATAAAGTTACTATTAAGAATAAGTATCCTCTTCCAAGTATTGATGATTTTTTTATCAACTCCAAGGAGCAAGTTACTTCTCTAAGATTGACCTCTGGTCGGGTTATCACCCATTGAGGGTGAAGGAGAGTGACATTCCGAAGAAGGTTTTTAAAGTTGGTATGGTCATTTTGAGTTTTTGGTGATGCTTTTTGGTTTGACTAATGCCCCGATGGTGTTCATGGATTTGATGAATAAGTTATTCAAGAAATATCTTTATATATTTGTGATTCTGTTTATTGATGATATTTTGATTTATTCACGGAGTGAGGATGAGCATGTTGATCATTTGAGGATTGTGTTGCAAATACTCAAGGATCGTAAGTTGTATGCTAAGTTTAACAAATGTGAGTTTTGGTTGAGGTCCATTGTGTTCCTAGACATATTTTCTATGGTGAAGGTATTCAAGTTGATTCTAAGAAAAGTGAGGCAATTAAGAATTGGCCTAGACTTTTGTCCCATTCATATATACGGAGTTTCTTGGGTTTGGCCGGTTATTATAGAAGGTTTGTGGAAGGTGTTTCCTCTATTTATTTGCCTTTGACAACAGTGAGTCAAAAGAAAGTGAAATTCCTATGGTCGGAAGATTGTGAGAAGAGTTTCCAAGAGTTGAAGGATAGACTCACTTCGGCCCCTATTTTAATACTACCGGAAGGATCGGATGGTTTTGTGGTGCATTGTGATGCTTCACTAGTTCTCTTGGTTATGTTTTGGTGTAACATTGGAAAGTCATCGCTTATCCTTCAAGAGAATAAAAGGTACATGAAAATAATTATCTGACTCATGATTCAGAATTAGCTGCGGAGGTGTTTGCTCTAAAGATTTGGAGACATTACTTGTATGGGGTTCATGTAGATTTGTTTAACAACCACAAGAATTTAAAATATGTATTCATTCAAAAGGATTTGAATATTTTTCCAAAGGAGGTAGCTTGAGTTATTGAAGGATTACGACATGAGTGTCCTATATCATCCCGGTAAGGCAAATATGGTGGTGGAGGCTCTTAGTTGACTATCAATGGGAAGTGTTGCTCATGTCCAGAAAGATAAGAAAGAGTTAGTTCGTGATGTTCATTGATTGGTCCCATTGGGTGTGTAATTAGTTGATTCTAATGAGGGTGGTGTGACTATTCATAATGATTCAGAATCATCTTTTGTACCGAATGTGAAACCTAAGCAAGATCTTGATCCAGTATTAGTAGACTTGAAGAAGTCAATTTCTGAAAAAAGACATAGAGGCTTTCTCCCAAGGGGGAGACTGTAACGCCCTTTTATTCTCCATATGCTACTTTTATTCATATGACACTTGACATAGACTTATGGTATAGGTGAGGGACCATGTTTATGAGATTAAAATAGATTGGAAGATGTTGTAATGCCTTGCACATTTCAGCATGTATAGTCCAAGTTATCTTCAACAAAAGCATTTAAACATGAGATAGTAAGGTTATATTTGAGTTTAAAGTTTAAAGTGATGTCTCAATTTAAAGAAAAAGGAATTAATATTTAGAAAATAAAAAAAATAAGTGAGTTGTTTGCTTGACTTAACTACGCTAGTAGATGACAAGTAAGTGCATCACCTACTTTGACTTATTGACCCGCCTATATGACCAACTAGGCGCATTACCTACTAAGACTCTTTTGACCATGTTATTGGGCCAAGTACACTACCACCTACTTGCATTAATCTGGCCCAAGTTGAGTAGAAGAATAAGGGGAAAATGGACAGCCAACACCCAATACTTTTAAGTCCAAAAAGGCCCAAGTGAAAAGTCCAAGTAGGTGGATCACCTACTTGATAAATTATGGCCCAAAATGAGCGAGATGGTCGGCCAAAGCATGTCCCTTTAAAAGGGATTGATATCACTTTTTTCAAACTATTTTTACTTTGACAAAACTCTGATTTGTAGAGTTTTCTCTCTTCCACCTCTTAGCTTCATATAGCAGCCATTAAATACCATTAGGGTTCTTAAATATTATAGAGTTCAAGCTATTGGAGGGTATAAGTTAAGACAAGTTGAGGAGGACAACCTTTACCTTGAAGAATCCAAGTGTTATCAAGTGGTAGTTCTTTCCAACAAGGTAAGCTACTACAATTTTCTCCCTCTCTTGTGCTTGAGTCAATCAGGACATTTGGTATGTGTTAGTGAGTTGGGAACTGTTCCTTTTAGATGGTGTAATATTGGGAAGGATGTTTTGGTGGTTAGTGCATGTTGGGATAGCCATGGAGGGGAGTCCCCTTTAAATTCAGTTATGAGCTCATTTGAGAATTTTAAATGTAATGTTAGATTCTCAAGTGGTGGTGATCACAAACCGTGAGTTCATATTGCTTCTGTTATGTTTAGAGACTTTTTATGTATATTGTGATAAGGGATGTGACTGGATGTGTGGAGAAGTTGTGGAGATGTTAAAGGACTTAAATATTACAGGGCGTGCGGATACATCACTGAATTGAGTGTTACATGGACTTGCTGCCTACAACACATTTGTATATTAATGTCTATGTTTTCCGCAAGTTTGGGGAGGACTTGATAAGAAGGTTGTATAGTATATAGACGTGATTAAAGGGAAAGAGAGGAAAGAATTTGGCTAGATAAATTCCATGCTTAGTGTTGCTTTTCTATTTTTGATAGATCAAGTAGCTCAAATTGGTTCATTAGCTACTAATACTAGTCTTACAACTTATTTTATTGAAGATTAGTAATCTGAAGAGAAGGAGCTTAAGTCATACTTTTTGAATTATTTATCAAGGTATGTAAGGCTATTCGATTCCATATTCCTTAGCATGAAATCTGATATTTGCAATTAATCTCACTGAAGTGAATTTCTTAAAGTTCTATTCCTAATAAAGAAAACATAGTGGCAACGTATGATCTTCAATATGGATAACAATATTTTCCCCCTCTTCTTAGAGTGTCAAATTACTTCATTATATGTTCATTACTATATATTTGTGTAATTATCCTCCTCCTATGTGCTAGTATAGAAATGGTATTTGTAAAAGCAAGATTGGTGAATTCTTCTCTTAGTCAATTGAAGTCAATTGTGTCATTTAATCTCATAAATAATGCATTGATGTTACATAACTCCTTATGTCATTGTAACTGTCTATGTTATTATTATCATTACTCTATATTTGTGTAATTATCCTACGCCAATGTGCTAGTATAGAAATAGTATTTGCAAAATCAAGCGTGGTGAATTCTCCCCATAGTCAATTGATGTCAATTGTGACATTTAAGCTCATAAGTAATACATTGATTTTCCATAGCTCTGTATGTCATTATTACTGACCTAAAGTTATTATTCTCTTGTCTTCTACCATTGGTTCTTAGTTCCATATCATAGAAATGATTATGACTACAAAAACAACAATCTGAAAATTAAAGAAACTAAGTGAAGCAGTTTGTATATATATGTGTGGCAGCCTAGGGGAAAATGTCTTGCATGGGTCGATCCCAATTGGTATAGAAAGGTTGCAGCTCAGGGGTGAAATCCTAATTTGTATAATTATGAGGACTGCATCCAAGGGTTAAAATGCCTGGCATGGGTCATCCTATTCTACCACTGATCAACTGGTCATTTGTATCACATGCCTTATAAAGATTATAACGTAGAGAAAAGTAAAGAAAATTATGTAGCATACATGATCCCACAAGAGGAAACAAAGGTGGTCATCCATTCTGATCTATGCACTTATATATTGATACTCGATTTCATTTGAGCCCTTGTTTTACATATGCTATTACCTTACATATTTAGATGTCCCTTATAGGGATGCTACATTTCATGTTGCAGGCACACGTACTGTAGCAAGTAGACCTCTTTAGTAAGAGCACAGTTACTCAATTGCTATTGATAAAGCTCCAGGTTGATTTGGGGCTAACTGAGTCTTTGGCACCTATTTTGTTAGTATATGATAGTTAAGGGTAAGGTGGAGCCTTGTCCTGTCCTAAAGTAAGGTTTTCTATCTTTTAGAAGCTTTGAAGACTAATTTATATAATTCAGTTGCGTCTTGTCTCTTAACAAGTTGTGGCCTCAATGGCCAAGTTTGGTATATAAGTTTCGGGTCTACTTATGCCTGTTCTTTTTGTTGCATCCTATATGAACTTATCACAAATTTAAAATTTTCATAGTTATATGCATAGTAAGCACATGTTAGATGTTGCTTCTCTCAGGCCTCTGATGAGTCCAAAAATTGGACTCATTGAGGGCTTTATTTTAATAGAAATAGTGTCCTCGAATGCTTATTTTGTCTCAATATTTGATGAAAACTCTCAAGTTTCAGGTATTTGAAGTTTTAGTGGAAGAATGGACACTTAGGCGCAAAAAGGAGCAAAAAGCCTAAAAAGAACGAAGAAGTTGAAGCATAAATATCACCAAGAACCTTTGGCGATTCGCCGAAAGGACATACTCCGCCCTGTGTTCCAGTATGCAAAGCCCTGAAGGAAGAGGTTCAAAAAGGCGATGAAAGGAGCAATCGGCGCTTCACCGAATAGTTCCACAAAGCAGTACTATACCGCCCAATGGTCAATAATGTGAAGATACTGAAGGCAAGCATGAAACGACGATGAAACAAAAGAAAGGTGAGTCACCGATGTCATTCGGCGGCATCGACTAACTTCGCCGAAAGATCCGCCAGCGCTATTTTCTAAAGTCTATAAATACTAAACTTGTTATTAATTTTTAAAAGTTCTGAACCATTATTATTATTTTCAGAATAGAATAGTAAGTTTTTAGATGTTTTCTCTCTAATTTGGAGACGGTTTTGTGGGAGACTTGAAGAGAGAAGGATTTCATCTTCCCCAAGTTGGAAGTAGGTCTTCTGCATTCTTCTTCCTTTTCTTAAATCAACATTTAATTTCTTATACCCATTTGATTTTAGTATCATTTTAGGTGTATTTTGTTATTTCTTGATGTGTGGCTAAAAACCCCCATTCTTGGGGTGTGATTTAGTAAATTTGTGTTAGTACTGTTGTTGGGTCTTGCTTGCTGATAGGGTAGATATATTTTAAAGGTGATTTCACCTAGTGGTTGTGGTTTAATTTAATGGGTTTGTTGTTGCAAATACAAAACCACCCATGTGTTTTCGGCTTGCTAGAGAGGGAGGTCGCAAAACCAAGACCACTAGACTGATGGCCTAAGGAGTGGGTCGACATGAGGTTCAGCCCGAGAGGGTGAGCCCTAGTCCCATATCCTAACACTCAGCTCGAGAGAGTGAGCGGGTTAAGGCGTAGGCTGGTCTTCATGTGGCAAATGGATGTACCAATTTGAAATGGGGTAAGTTGCCCGAGAGGGAACTTATTTCCATCTAAAGCTTAGCCTAGTCACTATTATCTTGCAAATTTCTTATTGAAAGCATGTACCCAACGATTTATCTCAACTTGTATTGCGGTCTCACCCCAAGAACATTTCCCCATACTTGATTTTCTTGTTAATTTTTGCTATTTTTACTACTTGTGACAAAAAACCCAAATTGATATTTGACACTTATATAGGGGTCCTAGGCTTGGGTAAAATAACACCACTTTGATTTAATTAAAAACAGAAAAGACTCATGTGCCCTTAACTAAACTGGCCAACCACGACCCACGAGACCCCACTAACGGACCGTGGACTAACCAACAATCCATCCTGGTCAAGCATGGGTAACTTCAGATATTTTGGGCGACCTACGGTTCCCCCTAGCCACGAGTCATGGACCCATCGACGGATCATGGGTCCTGGCATGGCTGATGTATGTATCATTCTCCTTGGTACCCATCCATAGACCCACCTACGGTCTGTGGTTCCCTTCACGGGCTGTGGTTGGCCCTTGTGAGATGGAACCTTGATGTTTTTAACATGTTATTCCCTCTCTCTCGAATTTGAGGTATTACAAAAAGGCAAGGGGGGTTCCACTTGGCAGATTGCCAAGTCATTGGCGTTCACAACCTACTTCGCCAAATCTGCTAAGGAAATGAATATTTTTCCCTTCTTTGAATTCGAGGTGCTACATTCAAGGTTTGGATTCGAGGATGCATCCTTTTCGATAAGGTTAGAATGATGCAATTTGGATTGCACTCGAAGCCAAGTTAGGGACTTCGAAGGAATAAAAGGCTTGCTCATGAAGTTAGGGGTTCTTGAGCTTTTATTGATGGAAAGTAGAGGTTCCCATGCATGAAAGAGTTGTTGGGGAAGTGCAGGGAAGAAGATTGAAGCTGCCACTTTATGCGAGCAGCAGGAACCATTCGGTGACTCGCCCAATGGCTTGAATGAGGACCCCAGCTCGCATAAAGTTACAGAATGCTCCAGAGGAGGGGTCACCTCACCGAACAAGTTAGTGACTCACCGAGTCCCTTAGGCGAGCATGACCCAGCTCGCCTAAAGTTCCAGGATCCTCTTAGAAATGGGTCATCTTGCCAACTTGATCGGTGAATCGCCAAATCCATTCTGGGTGGGTGACCCAGCTCGCCCTTTTCCACTTTTGGGCCTCTTTTTTAATAAATAAAAATATCTAGTTTAGGTTCTCATTTTAGTAGAATATTTTGAATATTGATAGTTGAACTCTTGTATGAATGTTGAGAGCTTAGTATAAGCTTGGGTTGTCTTTTGCTTAGAAACATTGGTTGCAGGTGATTTCAATTCCCTCGAGGTCTTCATAAGAATTAGGTGCTTTTTGTAGGATTAACGAATTGAGGTCTTAAGGTTTAATATACCTTTTGGTTACTTTTTGTTTCCTCTTTTTGTGTCTATCTATCTATCTTTATTTCCTATCTTTAATTTCCACATTCCATCTGAAATTCATAGTGAGAATTACATCAAGTTTTGGTGAGGGAGTTTTATGTGTCCTATGCAAAGGCCTTACTGAAGAAAACAAAGGGAGTCATCGGAAATCCTTAGATGAAGTTGAGGTCCGAGGAAAGATGGTACAATGCCACCCAGGTGCAATAAATGATGTCTTGGGAGCAGCAGGTAATAAGGGTGAGATGTTTATGCTATAAATGAAACATGATCTTGATGCTTTGAAAGGTTGGTTGGTACCTCTGATCGCTAACATTACTCCCCCGTGGATGGCAGTTGTGATAAATGATTCTATTTGAAATGTCATGTGTGGTGAGGTCTTACTTGAAACCAGGCTTGTTGAATCCTAGAATTTTCCTTATTAGTCTAATTTTCTAGTCTTGGTGAATGCGAGAAATGTTCTTAGGCACGAAATTAAGAGAAACCCCAAATGTTCATACCTTTTGTGACTACTTTGTGAGGGTGTGCAGCCATATTGGCACCATTTAATCGTAAACCATTTGTTTTTAACCTTGGTGAAACCTCTTGAGCCAAATTGTCTCTAACTTCTCACTCATAAATCCTTTTTCTAAACATTGGTTTATTTGAATAACCAACTTAGGCCAAAAGTCTAAGTTGGGGTGTGGAAAAGAAGTAGGAAAGAAAGTCAAGTAGAAAATGAAGAAACAAAAGTGAGACTCAATTTTGAAGTTTGTTGAAAAAATAAGGAACCCCTCCTTATAAAAAAAAGTGAGAAAAAGTTTGAAAACTAAAATGAAAAAAAGTGCGATGAAATAAAATAGGTCCAATAAATTGAGGTTTGAGTCTTCAAGTGAAAAGAATGAAAAGAACTTGAGAAGAGGTCAAGATGAGTAAAACAAAGCTTTGGAATGGTGAAGTCACTAAGCCAAATTAACCATATATTTACTCTCATCCCCGTTACAAGCCTAAAATCCCTTTGAGATATTGCATAAGCTAGTTGTGTGATGATTGGAAAATATGGGTAAACCTATGTAATGAAGCTTGCATGTATTTCTCTTTCGGAGACTGAGAGTTATATTGATTCCTAACTTCTGCATTGATATGCTTTGTGAGAGCATGGAATCATTCTTAATATGAGGGCCCTTGAATGCATTTGTTGAAACATGGTTTTGCATTAGAAAGGAAGCACTTGTGAGATTGAACTTTGATTGATACCGGCTAGTCATTATTTGAAGCTCTTTGAGCATGATTGAGTGTTCATATGATTGATAGTAATCTTGTGGTTGTACTTGCATGTTAACTCCCATTAAGAATTGTTGTCGATGATACGCCTAAATTACACTTCCCTAAAGAAGTATAAGCGGTCATTGTCAAATAAAGAACCTAACTGAGGTTAGGATCAATCTCATGAGGAATATGGTCTAGACATAGGCCAATTTATGGTTATTTGTACGTTTAGTCAGATTACTTCTGTACAAAAGGGGGATTTAAAAACAAAGTAATTGTTGATATATTTGTAATAACAATTAGTAAGCGGATTCACAATTTGTAATATCAATATGAGATTGAAACTAGGGCATGTGTGTTTCCTATAAGTTCTTAACGTAGTAACTCTAATAATAGAAATTATTTCCTACTATTCAACATGCAAAGTTGGAAATTTAGGTATCTCCTAAGTGATTGGTCGTCCAAATAGGGAATTTCATCAAGTAACTTGGTCGGTCTATGGGTGTATACTTTACTAACCTTTACCCTTGATCCCAGAGTAACCCATGTGTATTTGGGTCAGTGTATTAGATAGCGGATTATAACGCTAAATCTCTATTGTTTAACCTCTTTCTCATTCATTACTTCCTTGGTTGGTCAAGTAGGAATGACGCGAGTTCTAACGTTGTACAACGTTAAAAAGTATTCAAAACGAAGAGATTAGCAATAAATAAATAAACACTATTTTTGAATTACTTAATTATATTTTATGTTGATAATTACTCATGGTTCCCACAAACCTAGTTGTGGATTTAGTTATTCATGCTTGAGAATTCACAACTCATATTAGGGTTAATAGCATAAATCATGAACTTACAATAAGAATAGATGAATTATGGAATCTTCAATTGAAGAACAAATGCAAATTTCATAAACCAAAATTCATGAATTAAATGCCAAAAGTGTTTGCAAAATAATTCTCAAAGCCAAAACAAAGTATCTCAGAACGTCTAACAACCCAAAAAAAAATAATTACAACTAATATTTATAGAAAAAAAATCCTAAACCAAGTAGGAAAAGAATAATAAGGAAATCCGATTTTAGGCAGTGTCATCTACGGTTGGAAACCTACGACTCATAGGTTCCTTCATCAGTCACAAGTTAGTCAAAATTCTAGTGAGTTCCACCTAGGGGCATGACCTACAACTTGTAAGTTTAAGCATAGCCCGTCATGATCATCTGTCATTCATGAACTGGAACTCATCCGTTATGAAGTTTTGTACGGCTTGTAGTAACATATAAGGCTCGTCATTCAGCTCTCATCGTTCCATACTTAGCTTCAATCCTCAGTACTTCAACCAATAAATTCAACCTACAGCTCATTGAAGGAACGACGGTTCGTAGGTCCAGTCTTGCATCACCAAAATCCTGTTGCTGCAACACTTTTAAATACCAACTGCTCCAAAACCTATTTCCTGCAAAATCAGGCAAAAATACCAAATTCTTAAGACGCATACAAAACTTTAATCTAAATGCATCAAAAGTACTATAACTTCACGGTACATCAACACCCTCAACTTCAAATTGTTGCTTGTCCTCAACCGACGCGACAAACTTTAAATGACACTTATGCATTTAAGCAATCACATGGAATTTTCTAAGCAATCAACCTCCTTGTTTATTTTCATCATTGTGTAAATCCTTTATTTAAGCTCAACAGGCCAATTCATGCATATTAACACATGACATAGACAAACAACAATCACCACGATACCAATTTGTTTCAATAATGTAACTTGTGCCCTCCCTACAAAGAAATCCCTTTGTTCACATGGCATTTAAAATTTTAGTAAGGGACTCAAAATACACTCGCACTCAGAAGCGAATTCAATAAAGTTTGTGCTCAATACAATAGGCTTGCCCTTATATTCTACGCTTTGACTTTCCAAACCAATTACTTAGTATCATTATAGGACTTTCTTAGCTTGTAACGTATGCTCAGTGCTAGGTGTGATATATTTGGATATTAAGTGACTTTTCTGCCCTCCGTGATATTACATTGGCTAGTTTACCTCTTTCATAACCAACTCTGACATCATCTTGCTTTATGCTCTTTTCATTATGATTTATTGAAGCTTGAGTGTGACTTTTGACTTGATCTTCTTGTTTGTTTCATCTTTTCTTCATCTTTATTTAATTTTTTCATTTTTATTGTTTTTTTTTGTTCAATCACACCATTCTCAATACTTTTTTACTTGATTTTTCTTTCTTTTCTCTACAAACGACTTTTTTCATACCCTTTCTTTCTTGTTTTCTTTCATAATAGCCACCCTCAACTTATATGTTTATTCTGAGCTGAGGTACACAATGTTCTAGGAAGGACCATTGCCAAAATGAAGGTACAACTTTAAGTAGCCACCCTCAATTTAGGATTTTAGCCTAAGTTGAGGTACACGATGTTCAAGGAGGAACCAGCTCAAAAATGGACCATGGGAACCTCCATGGACCTCTTTACGAGCCGTGAAGAGGACCACAACTCGCTATGGTGCTCGTAAAGGCTTTCCAAAACCTTCTCATGAAGGTTCCCCTCCCATGGACCCTTAGACGGCCCGTGGTGAGGATAACAGACCGTTAAAGTGGTTGTCAAGAGGGTCAGGGTAGTAGGGGTTCTCCCTTAGCCACTGGTCAACGACCACAACGGCCATAATTGCCCGTTGTGCCCTAGACGATTCATGAAGGCTCTCGTGAAGATGGTCCATTAGTTTTTATGTCAGGGACTTTTGGGTCTTTTCCAAATTATTTTAATTCAATACCATGTCATTTTACCCTTTACCCAAAGTCCTATATAAAGGATTTTAGCCCCAAAATTACCCAAAACAATTCAGTCTCTCAAATATTTCTCTCTCTAGAGTTTGAAGAAGAAAGGTAGGGTTTCAAGATCAAGTCTCCTAATCCCCAATTGATTTAAAGCTTTTGGTGTCAAGATATGATAGTGTTCACCTATGGAGCTCTTTCCTCCATAGGGTTCATAAATTCTCAAATTTTCAAGTTAGAAATCTCAAATTGAAGATAGGGTTTTCTTCCATGTCATGGGTTTTTTTCAATATTGATCCAATTGATTGTTTTATGAACTATTATGCATGAATTGAGATAATTCCATGTTTTTAAGATGAATCCCCATGAACTCATGCGTAACCCATGTTTTCTAAGATATGATGATATAATATGGATTTGAACTAAGAAAAATGAGTTTATGAAGATATGCATGTTCTTTATGAAATTGTTGAAAAATAATCTAAGTTGCTTTAAGTGTAAAGTATCCATATTGTTGTTGTTGTTGTTGTTCTGAAAGGATTTCTCACATCCACATGAAAGCATTATTGTGAAAGGTTTTTCTCACATAAAGGATTCTTAGAGTTCAAAGGGTTTCTCAACTAAACTTTGAATTGAGATTTAGGAGCTATTCTAATGAAACCTAGCTTGGATTGGCTACTTGATGTACTTTTCATGGATGATAAGGAAAGCGGCGATTACCCATGCCTCTTATTGATAAGACAAGAGGCTATTACAACTGTCCAATAATGATAAGACAAGAGGTGAATACCAATGTCCCATAATGATAAGATATGAGGCGAATACCCATATACCATAATTATAGGACAAGAGGCGAATACCCATGTCCCATAATGATAAGATGAGTTAATATAAATGGAAAATCTCCCACAACAAGTATAATGATGAACTAAGGTTACTTCAAAAAGTATCTAACAAGTGTTCAAAGATGAGTTTTACTTGCACTTGACCATGCTTATTATGATGTTTTCTAACCTCTTCTCTTATGGTTTTAACTTAGTCTTTGCAAGACATGAAGGGTCCTTTTTCGCATGAATTTTACACATTTATGCATTTCTATCATACTTGGTACATCTTTGTACTAACACATACTCTTGCCTACATTGTTTCCCAAATGTAGCGTCTAACGCTCCCATTTCTCATCCCCGTGGCTAGAAGTCACTTTGGATTTACTTAGTAGTGGTGAGTCCTCATGTTTCTTGGACCGAACCTTTTATCGCTTTAGGTCTTTAATTTTCAGATATTGTATGTGATGCCAGGGTTACGTCCCGGTCACTCTTGATGTAATAGATGGCTATTGAGACTATGTAGTCTTCCGCTTCATTTTTACAAACTCTTTATAATATAAATTGTGATTTTTAAATCCCTTGATTTTCTATTATCTTGTATGATGTATACTAAGGGCTTGTGTAGGGCCTCTCGGGGTAGTGTACGCCATGTTACGACTAGGGCATACTTCGGATCATGACAAACTGGGTATTTAGAGCACAAGGTATAGAAAGTTCCTATGAAGTCTCATAAGCCATGTCGAATAGAGTCTTGTTCATGAGTGTGAAGCGCACCACATTTATGAATAAGAGGCGATAAGTTGTTTAAGAAACACCACTTCTTTCATTACTCTAAAGTCGTGCGATATAATTTAACTCTATAATGTCTCTCTCCTAATCATTATTTGATGCTCTACAGGATATGTCCATTCGAAGGGCATATGCTAGAAGAAATACGGGATAGAATGTGGAACGAGAAGCTCCTCCTCAAGCTCCTCAATTTTTGGTTGACTCTTTGTCCTAACAACTGACTAATATGGAGTTTAGGGCTGCTTTTCAAGTGTTGTCTCAATCCATGATGGCTCAAGCCAATAGGGAGGTTCTGGTCCCTGTGAACCCAAATGTGAGTACGGCAGCAACTAGAGTGAGAGATTTCACTAGAATGAATCATTCGAAGTTTCATTGTTCTAAGTTGATATCTCATAAACTATTGGCACATTTGATTCTAAAAACTAAGGATTAAGGCTCGAACATGAGTATTTTTATGTGGATATGATATGTTTGTTAATGATTGAACAGGCAAAACACTTGGATGTGAAATATATAAAAACAAATGGAAGAAATTGAAGTGGAACCAAACATCATGGATCCCAGACGAGTCGTGGTCATGATGACGAGCCATCTGAGGGCTTGTGAAGCTGAGGCAGAAAGAAAAGCAAAACTGAGACACGACCAAGTGAAGATCGCGGAACCCCAAACAGGTGGTGGTCCTTTTGACGGGCCGTTTAAGGGCTCATGGGAGATAACCGGTATGGAGTCTTAGGAGCTAAGTGGGGGATGAAGGCCACGGGACCCTACACATATCGTGGTGGAGGTGACGAGTCATTGTGTGGCTCATGAAGATTAAGAGAGATTTCCAGTGGAGTCCCAAGAGAAGGCTCAACATCACGGAGCACTAGACGGACCATGGTGCCCAAGACAGACCGTCTAGGTGCCCATAAAATCTCTCAGTGAAGGAAGTCCCACACTGTCTAAGTGTGGGACAAGGACTGGCTTCTTGGGCCTTCTAGCTCTTAACGGGCCTTTAAGTCCTCTGTGAGCCATCCCGATAGGTCAGTCCTTCTTTGAGTAGGACTCGTTTTTCACAGACTATTGAATTAATTAGGTTTATTTTTGAAGATATCTCATCATTGTATGAACAAAGCAGAACTTTCCATATTTTCATCTTTTGTTTTTTCGACTATTTTCGTATTAAGATTTGGAGATTGTGATTACGTATTTAATTTTCAGTCTTTCTAGTGAACTCGTAATTGTTGTAAGTGATTTTTTTATGCCTTCAATAAAAATTATTTCTTGTTCATGTGAGAAAATAAGTGGCTAAATACCACAACTAGGGTTGTGGGAACCATGATGACAATCTATTTATGAATTTGAAATACGAGTAAAGTATGATTGTTAATTGCGCATGTGAATCTTACTTTCATTATTAATTCTTTCTAATGAGTGAATGCATTAGAACTTTCCTTTATTTCCCCCTTGTTTGAGAGAAAAGTGGTAATAAGGAAAAAGTAATGTTAATCTATCGGTTTGTATTTAAAAGTTGAGTTCGACAGAAGAGATTCTTAATAACAAACACGCGAGGGTAAAACCAAAAATACTATAAGACCGAGAGGAATAGAGTAGAAGGTACCTAATAAGACTGAGAAGTGTTTAGGTGCATTTAATTTGCTAGGAACATGAAATGTTAACAATAAGTCATTATTTGTTTACGTTTCAATCTAGAGCAAAGTCATGGGGAACATAATTCCGGTTTCATTTATCAATTATCACATCTTTGAAGTTAAAATCATCTTACTGTTGTTACCTTAAACATTACGTACTTGAAACAACAATCAAACCCATATTTACATTCTAAAATTACTCTTTGTTGGGAATAATAGCAATTACTGAATAAAAGTGACAGTAAAATTATTTATGTAAGCAAATTCTCTATAGGATCAACCTCAACTCATGCTGAGTTCTATAAATTGGCATTCGCCATTTACACTTCTTAATTGAACTGTAAGTTTGGATGTATCAAATTTTGGTGTCATTGCCAAGGAATTTCAAATCAGAAATACTTTACTAGCAATTATTGCAGTTGTCATTATATTTCCTAATTTTACTTCTTGTCCTTGGTTGTTTCCTCTACAGGTGAGTTCAATAGTGAATGTCAAACACTAGAAGTAAGGAAACACCACTGATTCCTTACAATCCAGAGTTAAGTAAGACAACACAAAAGGTGAACGCACAAGAACTTGAAGCCCAAAGGTAGACACTGTGACTTGAGGCTGACATCGCTGCTAGAGGCGGTCAGCGGAATGTTGTGAATGATCCACCTAGGGTGGTCGAGGAACATGATGGAATGGTAGAGATAGATCATCCCCACCAATAGACACTAGCCCCAAGGGTTCGAGTACAGCAGCAAGCACATGTGGTCTTCGAAGAAGATGACCTAGATTTAGATGGAGCTGGAGCTACTGGAGCGATCGTGTTACCGATACTACCCCCAGGTGTTAAGTTCACAATCACTAGCACTATGATTCAACTATTGAATTTGAAGGGAATGTTCAGAGGTACAGCAGGTGATGATTCCAACCAACACCTGATGAACTTTGTAGCGATTTGCAAATCAATAGAGATTCCAGGGGTTAGTTAGACTGCCATGAGGCTGAGGTTATTTCCGTTATCTCGGATTGGGGAGGTAATAAACTCGCTAAATGAGTTCCCAAATGACTCAATCAGAACTTCGGTTGAGCTGAAGGAAGCATTCTTGGAAAGATTCTTACCTGATGCCAAATAACTACAGATGAAGGATGAGATAGGTTCTCACAAACAATTACCAGGGGAAGCTATGCATGACACCTGGTGAAGATTCAGTCAAAAGCTAAAGAAGTGCCCAAACCATGGCCTCACTGCGGCACTTAAAGCAAGCATTCTATAGGTCACTTAACTTTGTGACTGAACATGTTGTAGATGCAGTGTATGGAGGATCATTCATGAAGAAGTCATTTCCAGAGATTATGGTAGTGATGGATAAAGTATACAGGAACAACAGAGTCTGGCACACCAGAGATGCAGAGATAGAAAATCAAGGGGTCACTTTCAAACTCTTAGTTGAGCAGAAGAAAAGAGAAGAAAAAAGGGATCAAGACATGGCCCACATGAGGATACAGATGTATCTGCTAACAAAACACATTATGGGGCAATCAAAAATGGTAAATGTTGTAGGTGCTGCCAATAGGTATGAAGAGCAAGATATTGATCTAGATGAGGAGACCAATTACTTGAGCAATCATGGGGGTTTCTGGAATTATAACTCAAGAAACCAAGGATATAATTCTAGAAACCAAGGTTAGAACTATCAAAGAGGAGGAAAATATGATAGGCCAACTAACCGAGAGCAAGGTAACTAGGAGAACAAAGATGGGTATAGAAATGACCGCAGTGGTGTATATATGCATCCAGGTGATAAAGATCGAGCAGGTAGTAGTTCTAGTGGGTCCAGGATGAAAGATATGCTAGCTACAGTTATCCAAAAGGTAGAATCTACTGATACTGGTGTTAAGGAGATGAGAAGCAATTTTTTAATCATGAGTCAGATGGTGGATTTACATATGACTTCCATCAAACAACTACAGCAGCAGTTGGGGCATTTGTGATACGCTCAAATTACACCTCCTTTCAGAAGCATAAGCGATCGTTATCAAGTAAAGAACCCAACTTGTAGGTTGGGATCGATCCCACGAGGAAAATGGTTTAGACTTTACTTTTAAGCAACAATTATATTCGATTAGTCAAATTATTTCCAAAAACAGGTAATAAAAAAGGGGGGTTGTGCTTGTGTGAAACAAATAGTAAGACTTAATATTGTAATCAATAATTAAATTCAACTTTGGTTGTTATCAAGATAAGAGAAATAACTAGGGTATACGTGTTCCCCATAATCTCATAACGCAGTAATCCTAGTAATAGCAATCTTTTTCTAGTATATTACATGCAAAGTGATAAGTTAGGTATCTCTAAATCCTTGGTCCGGCATCTAGAGAATTTCACCCCGCACCTTGGTCCGGCTATGTGTGTATAATTTACTAACCCTTACCTTTACCTCATATTAGACATCATAATCGATGTTTGGCTTAGTTATTACTTCGCACCAATCGACACTAGCCTATTAGATAGTATCACACTAAATCTATGTTGATAATTCTTTTCTTGTTAATTACCTCCTTGGTCCGGCAAGTAGTAACAAGGCGAGTTCTAACGCGTGCACTCGTTAAAAAGACTTCTAAACGAAAGAATTATCAATACATGCAAAACACTATTCAAGAATTGCTTATTTACTATTCATACTTTGTTAATCGATCATGGTTCCCACAACCCTAGTTGTGGATTTTAGTTACTCATACTAGCAAGAACACAATTCATAATTGTAGATGAAGAAATCATGAACTTACTTAAAGAAAATAATAAACCCAGAAAATTTACTTGAATTGCAAACCCAAAATCTTCAAAACGAACTTCAGAAATCAATAATTGCTAGGGTTGCAAATTAATCTCCAAAGTTACAAAGCAAAAATAGAATAATAGTTTCTAACCCACAAAAAATGAGGTTTACATGTCCTATTTATAGAAAACAAATCCTAAATAAAAAGGGAAACAAATTAAGGAAAGTTTTGTTCAGGTACGCGTCTTCGATCCACGAGGCTGACTTACGGACCGTCGATCGATCTACGGTCCGTAAGTCCCTTCCGTCACTCGGGACTTAGAAAATATTTCAGCTTCCAAAAAATCATCTTCTCTGAAGCAAACGACGGACCACCAGTACGGACCGTAGATCGACCTACGGTCCGTCAATCCCTTCCGTAGCTCCATACTTAGCATCTTCAAAAATCAGGTACTGGAACCCTCGCAGTCTCAATCTACGGATCAACAGTACGGTCCGTAGATCAATCTACGGACCGTCAATGGGCACCGTGGTTCCACACTTGGTCAGATTTCCCTGATTTGTCCTCAACACTTTCCTGCTGATCTACGGTCCTCACCTACGGACCGTGAATGGACCTACGGTCCGTAGATAACCTCCGTGGATGCCTTTTTTTTGCATTTTCTTCAGTTGTCTCTAAACTTTCGCGCCTGAACACCTTTCCTGCAAAACATGATAAAACACATAAAAACCAATATAAAAAGGCCCTAGACACACACAACTTGTAAGTGAAATGTATTAGAAATACCATAAACTCACGGTATATCAATTTGTCAGCCTCATTAAATCTGAGAATGAATGGATCACTGCCTAGTGATATTATTCAACACCCTAAGAATGATGGGTAGTGCATGGCAATCACTACTAGAAATGGTAAGTCCCTGACTAAACCAAAACTTGTAGGTATTGAGCAGGAACAGATAATAGACAGAGATAAGGAATCAGAGATTGATATTGAAAGCGAGAGTGATGCAGAGGTGGCTAAAGAAGTAGAGAAGCTGATGAAGACAAAATAAGCAGCAATAGAAGGAACTTTTCATTTAACACAGATGCCTAAACCTCCTCCTCCATTCCCTCAAAGGCTCATAAAGAGAGCTAAAGATGGGAAGTTTGCAAAGTTCATAGTTATACTTTGACAGTTATATGTATTCTATTAGTAGAAGCTATGGGGTAGATGCCATGTTATGCTAAGCTCATGAAGGACTTTGGTACAAAGAAGAGAGTTGTAAGTTTTGAACCAATCGATAACGTTGATCATTGTAGTGCTATTTCTACAAGATCCTTGGTGCAAAAGAAAGAGGACCCTTGTGCATTCACTATACCATGCACTATCGGCGCTTTTGAGTTTACAAAAGCCATTTGTGATCTGGGGGTGAGCATCAATCTAATGCCATTAGCTATATACATGAAATTTGGGGTTAGGTGTTCCAAAACCCACAATGATGAGGTTAATAATAGAATATAGATCAGCGAAGTTACCTATGGGAATTTTGTGTGATGTACTTGAGAAGGTGGATAGCTTCATTTTTCCTGTTGACTTTGTGATTCTTGATTATGAAATAGATTTTGAGGTTCCCATAATTTTGGGAAGGCCATTTTTGTCCACAGACAGAGCCTAAGCAAATGTTGAGAGTGGGGAGCTAAAATTTCAACTCAACAACGAAGAGGTAAAGTTTAAAATATGCAAATCTATGAAGTAGCCGCATGATATGAGTGTGGTGTCTGCAATTGATATTGTTTATGAGGATGATATAGAAGTATCAATTGAAGAGAGAATTGTTGTAGAGACATTGGCAGTAGTGATAATGAACTTTGACGAAGACTTTCAGGATGATTATGTGGAGATGCTAAATGCCCTGCAAGGCATGGGGTCGCATTCATATTGTCCAAAGAGGTTAGATTTAGACTTGAAAAACAAGCCAAGTCCTCCAGCAAAGCCATCTATTGAGGAACTGCATGTGCTCGAGTTGAAACAGTTGTCTAGATACTTGAGGTATGTCTTTCTGGGTTCTAATAATACGCTGCCAGTTATTTTGGTTGCAGATCTTAACACTGAACAGGTGCAAGCAGTAGTGAAGGTCTTGACAAGGTTCAGAAAGGCAATTGGTTTGACCATTGATGACATCATTAGAATACCTCTGGATATTTTCACCGACAAAATCCAACTTGAGAAAGAGTGCAGCCCAAGTATAGAGCAACAGAGAAGGTTGAATCCACCGATGCAACAGGTGGTAAAAAAGGAGACTATTAAGTGGTTGGATTCGAGGATGGTGTACCCCATTTTTTATAGTCATTGGGTTAGCCCAGCTCAGTGTGCCCAAAAAGGGTGGTATGACAGTGGTCTTAAATGCGAAGAATGAGTTGATCCCACAGAGACTAGTGATAGGTTGACGGGTGTGCATCGATTATAGGAAGCTGAACAAGTGAACCTTTAATGACCATTTTCAAATGCCATTTATGGACCAAATGTTGGATAGGTTGGCTGGTAAAGGTTGGTATTGCTTCTTAGATGGATACTCTAGTTACAATCATATATCAATTGCTCAAGAAGATCAGGAGAAAACCACATTCGCATGTCCTTGTAGTACATTTGCATTCAAAGGCATGTGGTTTGGATTGTGTAATGCAGCAACAACTTTTTAGAGGTGTATGATGTTCATCTTTTCAGACATGGTAGAGGACACTTTGGAAGTGTTCATGGATGATTTCTCTATGGTAGATGACACTTTTGATGATTGTTTGTTAAATTTTAATAGGGCACTACAGAGATGTGAGAAGGCTAACTTGGTGCTAAACTAGGAGAAAGGCCTTTTCATGTTCAAGGAAGGGATAGTCCTAGGCCATAAGGTGTCACAGAAAGGGTTGGAAGTAGATAAAGCAAAGATTGGGGTGATTAAAAAATTTCCCCCACCTATCTCTGTAAAAGGGATTCGGAGTTTTCTGGGTCATACAGAGTTCTATCGACGCTTCATCAAAGATTTCTCAAAAATTGCACACCCTTTGTGTAAGTTGCTAGAGAAGAAGTGAAGTTGCTTTTTTATGAAGCATGCACAAATATTTTTGAGTGCCTGAAAGCAAAACTAATCTCAGCCCCATTGATTGTTAGTCCAGATTGGTCAAAGACATTTGAGGTAATGTGTGATGCGAGTGGTACTGCCTTGGGAGTTGTGCTAGGGTAGAAGCAAAATAAGGTCTTTCACCCGATCTATTATGCTAGCAAGGCACTGAATGGAATGCAATGAAATTACATTATCACCGAGCAAGAATTGGTTATAGTAGTTTATGCCTTTGAAAAGTTCAAGTCATATTTTCTATATACTAAGATGGTGATTCAAACTGACCATGCAGCATTGCAGTACTTAATGGCGAAGAAAGATGCAAAGTCGAGATTGATAAGATGGGTGTTGTCGTTTCAAGAATTTGACTTTGAAGTCAAAGGTAGAAGCGGTTGTGAGAATCAGGTAGTTCATCATATGTCTAGGTTAGACGCAGAGAAGAAGGAAGAAGATGAGTTAGACATTAATGACTCATTCACATATGAGCAGGTATAAGCTTCTACTCTTGATCTCATTCCTTTGTTTGCTAACTTTGCTAATTATCTTGTAATGAGTTGATACATGAAAGGTTGACATTTTTACAAAGGAAGAAATTCCTACATGATGTGGGTAAATACTTCTAGGATGAACCTTATTTGTATAGAGTGTGTGTTTACAACATCATCAGGCGATGTGTACCCGAAGCTGAAATGCTTAACATCTTAAAAGCTTGTCACTCCTCTCCAGTAGGTGGTCACCATGGGGGTTCACTGAAATGACTCAAAAAGTTCTTTAAAATGTGCTTCGAAAGTTGCCGGAAACTTGTTTTAGCTATATCTAAAAGTCCGTTTCGTTTTTCAAAAATCCGACTTCATATTCTTGTTTAGGGGGACAAATTGAGTGGGAAATGGGTCTAACCCAAATTTTAGAGCAACCGTATCAAAATCCGAAATTTCCAAGTGAAGCTTTTTTTGAGGGTCTACTTTGGAGGGGCATATCTCCTAGCACACAAATAATTGGGTGTCCCATAACTTATCCATGCAAATCCCTTTGAGTTAGCTACCCAACGCATTTCTTTTCATCTCATTCGGAGTTCGGACGGAGAAGTTATGCCCATTTTCGTAAAATCTGTCCGGCAGGAAATTTAATTTCCAGTGAGCGTTTTTACTGTTCACCCGCCTCATTTTTTTTTCTAAGTGTTGGACCTTTTTTTCCAAAGGGCATATGTTATTTCCTATATAGCATTAGTTCAATTCCCATCTTTAAAACATTTCCCAAAACACCTCTCCCATACTAAGACACATTTTCTCTCAAGTTCTCTCAAGAACCCTAATCCAAAACCTTCCTCAAGATTGAAGAGACTCTTGCTCCAAGTTCCAAGCTTCCATTGAAGACACTCTCAAGACCTTCATAAAAACTCAAGGTATGTGGTGTTGAACTCATGGGTCCTTCCACCCATAGTGCCTAGACTCTATTCTACTCACTAATTCATGGTTTAAGTTAAGATTCATAAATTAGTCTTGTTCTTTGTAATAATTTCCTACACATTGAAATTTAAACATGAAAAGTGAATGTTTTGAACATGTTGTGACTCTAGAACTTGAATCTAAATTTGGATAGATGTGGAGATTTTCATGTGGTCTTGTGGGTGTTAAAAGGTGTTGTTGTAGGTTGTTCACTGGTTTGGCTGCATAATTACTACCCTATTTTCCATGCTCTTTGATTCCATTACATGCCTTCAAGGTGTTTGACAAAATGTCCAACTATGGAGAATGGGTGAATTGATGCTTTAAAGCTTGAGTTATGAGATATATGGCATTCCAGAGATGTGTTGATGACAAACTAAGCTTGTGTGTATGTTCATTCCATACATGAGATTGCATTAGAGCCTAATGGGAATTTCATATATAAAGTGTTGCATGACCATGCCCGATCCGGGGGAAAAGAACCGAACAACCATGTGAGAGGTTTATATCTCACCACCTAGGATGCTTGGGGTGTGACCAACATCAACCATGTGAGAGGTTTATATCTCACCACCTAGGATGCTTGGGGTGTGACCAACATCAACCATGTGAGAGGTTTATATCTCACCACCTAGGATGCTTGGGGTGTGACCAACATCAACCATGTGAGGGGTTTATACCTTGCCACCAGGGTGTCCGGGTGTGAACGGCATCCCCCATCCTAAGTTGGGGTTATAGATTGGTTGGATCATGCATACACATATGATATCTACTATTAGTATAGATTTACTTAAACATGTTTTGACTTCACTTTGATCATGCATCCTCATATTGTTATTCATTATGCCTATGAAACTATTTCTTGCATTTCGATTGTGTCCTTGTCTATTGTTGTATTGCACCCCGCATACTTAGTACATTCCAAGTACTAACGCATATTTTGCCAACATGATGTCACCATGTAGGGACCGGAGCTACTCTTGATCCTTCTCTCCATTCATGGGGCTAGTACGGTGCTTATCTGAGTTTGTTGGTGAGTCCTCAATGATTCGAGGGCTATGTTATGTTTCCTACTCCTATGTTTTGAGACTTTAGCTTGCAATTGTATTTTGACTATGAGGGGAGCCGGTAGTATGTCATGGCCCCCGTCCTATCTATGTATGTAGAGGTGTGCGTTGGACAAGTATTTTGTAAATGAGCTTGACTCTTGTTCTATGATGTCATTTTGAAATGGTTTGCCCTTAGTCCCTATTTCCCGTTATTTAATGTTGAATATACTTCCGCGACCGATGAAGTGTGATGACAAGTTTGAGAGGCTTGTTTGGGGTTCCTTCGGGTTCCTCATTCGCCATGTCACGTCTAGGCCCTAGGCTTGGGTCGTGACAAACTTGGTATCAGAGCCAGGTTGTTAAATCCTCGGAGTCCAACACACCGCGTTGAGTAGAGTCCTAATCATGGTTGTGAAGCGCGCCACGACTATGAATGGGAGGCTACAAAACGTTTTAGGAAAGGTTTCCCTTCTTCATGTTCTATGTCGTGCTTAGAGTGCAATAAGGTGATTCCTCCCTAACGCTTGTTCTTTGGATTGCTAGATCATCATGCCAAACATGAGGGGAAAACGGGCCCGATCACCGGAAGAGCCACCCACCAATGGTGAGCTCCGTGATGCACTCACCATGCTTGCACAAGTGGTAGCTAACCAAGTGCAACAAGGAGCCCAAGCTCCTCGAGCTACCACCCCGGGGGAAAGGGTGAGAGATTTCATGAGGATGAACCCTCCGGTCTTCCATGGTTCAAAGGTGGATGAGGACCCGCAAGAGTTCATCGATGAGGTATGCAAAATCTTGACCATTATGGATGTTGGTGCTTGTGAGAAGGAGGAATTGGCGGCCTACCAACTCAAGGGGGTTGCTCAAATTTGGTTTGATCAATGGAAGGGTGAGAAAGGTAATGGCTATGTGGTGTTGTGGGAGGAGTTTAAACTTGCTTTCCTTAATAGGTTCTTCCCTCTTGAGCTTAGGGAGGCAAAGTTGGTGGAGTTCATGAACTTGAAGCAAGGAGCTATGAGTGTTAGGGAGTATGCCCTCAAATTTGTCCAACTCTCCAAGTATGCACCTCACTTGGTGGCCGACTCTAGGTCGAGGATGAACAAATTTGTGATGGGTGTATCCGACTTGGTTAGTGAGGAGTGTCGGTCCGCTATGCTCATTGGAGATATGGATTTGTCTCGGTTGATGACTTATGCCGAGCAAATGGAGGAGGAGAAGTTGAGGAAGAGAAGGGGGCACGAGGCCAAGAGGGCCCGATTGGAGAATAAGTTCCCTAAGGGTGCTAGATTTCATCAAGGCCGAGGAAACCCTCATGTCAACCGGGGATTTGCTATCAATGTTCCTAGACCTCAAGGGGGAGGTGAAGTGGGTTCTATGGATGTATGCCCTAAGTGTGGGAGGAATCATGGTGGTCCTTGCATGAAGGGTTCGGGTGCTTGCTTTGAATGTGGAGAAGTGGGTCACAAGAGGTTTGAGTGTCCCAAGATCCGCCACAAGGTCCGAAGTGCTAACACTACTCCTTTAGGTAGAGGTGCTTCTCAAAGTGGTGCCCCAAGGGACAATCGATTTTATGCTTTGCATGGTAGACAAGGTGTTAATGAGACTCCGGATGTGGTGACCGGTATGTTGCAAATCTTTGATCTTGATGTTTATACTTTGATTGATCCGGGTGCCACCCTTTCTTTTGTTACCCCCTTAGTTGCTAGGAAATTTCATGTCGAGTCGGAATTGTTGCATGAGTCATATGAAGTATCTACTCCCATTGGTGTCTCTATTGTTGCTAGAAAAGTGTATAGAAATTGTCCGGTTTGCATATTGAATAAGTTGTTGCCTTGTGATCTTGTTGAGTTGAACATGGTGGATTTTGATGTTATTCTTGGGATGGATTGGTTGCATGCATATTATGCTTCTATTGATTGTAGGACTCGTAAAGTCAAGTTCCGATTTCCTAATGAACCCGTCCTTGAGTGGGAGAGTCGGGATGTTGTGGTGAAGGGGAAATTCATTTCTTGCATTAAAGCCCATAGGTTGATTTCCAAAGGGTGCTTGTACCATATTGTGAGAGTCAATGATGTGGAGTCTAAAGTCCCTCCTATTGAGTCTATTCCGGTTGTTAATGAGTTTCTAGATGTCTTCCCAGAAGACCTTCCCGGTGTCCCTCCCGAAAGGGAGATAGATCTTGGTATAGACCTCTTTCCCGATACTCAACCTATTTCTATCCCCCCTTGCAAGAAAATGATAGTAAAAGTGTTGCAGGTTTCCTGAAGAAGCACATATCTTCAAGATTTAGCACACCTAGAGCCATTATCAGTGATAGAGGCTCACACTTCTATAATAAAGTGTTCAGAGCACTTTTGGCCAAATATAGAGTAAAACAGCACAAAGTGGTGACACCTTATCATCCACAAACAAGCAGTCAAGCAGAGGTTTCAAAAAGGGAAAACAAATCAATATTGGCAAAGACAATGAATGCCAATAGAACAAATTGGGCAAGGAAGTTAGATGATGCTCTATGGGCATATCAAATAGCTTTCAAAACACCTATTGGTATATCACCATATCAGTTAGTGTTTGGAAAGGCTTGTCATTTGCCTATAGAATTCGTGCATAAGGCTCTTTGGGCACTGAACAAGTTAAACTTCAGTTGGAATGAAGTTGCAAACATGAGATTAGATCAAATCAATGAACTAGATAATTCCGTTTGAGAGCCAATGAGAGATCTGTAGTCTACAAAGAAAGGATGGAGTTGTATCATGGTAAGCATATTGAGAAGTGGATTTTCGGTCCTGGTGACTTGGGGCTACTTTTCAACTCAAGGTTACACCTGTTTCCTGGTAAACTGAGATCAAAATGGTATGTACCATTCAAAGCAACTCAAGTGTTTCAGTCAGGAGCTATTGATCTCAAGAATGCAAAAGGAGAGAGATTTAAGGAAAATGGCCAGCGAGTAAAAGCATACTTAGGAGTCCCAGAGAAGCTAAAAATAGTTTAGGGGTGCAATTTTGATGAAGTCTTAGTAATCAAGTAAATGGCGTCACGTCACGACGTTAGTTGTGTACTAATTGGGAGGCAACCCATGATTGTAGTTGTACTAGGTAGTTTAATTTTTTGCATAATTTTATTAGTTTTAAGTGCCACAGTGTGTGCATGTGTGTAGGAAAGAATTAGAAAAGTTGGAGAGAAGTTGAAGTCTGGAAGGCTTTCATGAGCCACAAAACGAGCCGTGGTGCTCTTCACGAACCACTTCATGGATCGTGAATTTAGAAGGCCACAACAAGTAGCCACTGTAAAGTTGAAAAACACTGGTTCACAGAAAGATTTACAGTCCGTCTGACCTTAGTCGAACCGTTTAGCCTCTCGTGAACCTACATGTAAGTTTTTCTTCCTAAGTTAGATTCACGGGCTCTTTGACGGGCCGTGGTGCTCTCCACGAGCTACTTTACGGCATGTTATGGGTGAGTCAGCAATGATGAACCCAACCCGACCCGCGCGACCCAAAATCTAATTCTAAGGTTTTAAAAGCATTGCTAGCATGAAAGGTCGGGTTTTTTCTCTTTCTTCTCACTTGTAACGTCTCATTTTGCTATTAAATGGTTTCTCATCATCTATAACTCCCAAATCAAAGAAATAATCCAAACCCTAGTTCTACATTGCAAGGAAAATCTACATTCAAGTTCCTCTTCTTCTTTTAGTGCGAAAATTTGGATAAATTTGAAGTAAGTTCCTCTCCCCACTTGATATAAGTTGGATCTTATCTATAATCAAGTGCAAATTTACTAATTCTTGTTCAAATTTTTTTATTCCAAGTGATGTTTAGTTTTGGGGGTTTACATGTTGTGGGTGTGAAATAAAATGGTTGAATTCCTAAATTTTTGTGTGGGTATTTGTGTCTTGTGATGGATTTAGGATGAATGATGGAGGTGCATGTGAATTTTCCCTCAAAATACTTGGTTGGTCATTATATGCTTGTTGAAATTAATCAAAATTAATTGGAATGATGAAAATAGGAATTGCCCGGTTGTGGGTCTGATGAAAATGAATAAAATTGTAGGCTAGGTTATGATTTGGTTAAGTAGATCTTGTTGGGTTCCATCAATTAGTTTCATACCTGTAGGAGAAGGCCTTAAAAATTGTTGTCATGTGTTGATAACGGACGGAACCTAGCACAAGTGAGTGTAAGGGAGAAATGAACTGAGAATCCACTCAAGTGTAGGTACAGAGAGGTCTCACGAAACGTGCAACTTTGCACGAGCCGTGAAACCTATTGTGAACCACACCTGGGTGTAAGATAGGCTAGACAATGTTCACGAGGACCAAAATGGACAGTGGTACTCACCATGAACCGTGAAGTCTTCTGTGAACTTTCACTAGTGAGTTGGTCCTCACTGTTTCATGTTCACATGGACCAAAGCGATATATGGTGCCTACCACGGACCATGAAGTGACTCGTTAAAAAAATATTTGTCTTTCCTTCTTTTTAGCTTGTTCATTTTTCTTTCATTATGTGTTACTTCCCAATGATAGATTGGGTGATGGCATTCTTAAGGCAAGGGGTCACATTGTTTACTTACACAAGCGAAGTCTGAGTACCTGTTAGTGCGTTATTTAATAGATGTAATTATTAACCCGCTGCTTTCTCAGGTACAATAGGACCAAGGAGTAAGACCAGACAATTGTATATCTCACCATCTCCTTCTCCAACTTAAAGTCCAAATGAGGAGGAGTCTAGTAGCTCCAAAGTTAGGATAATTACTGAGATCAAAGGGCATTCTCCTCGAGTTACTAGATCTCGGACAGCCAAAGCTACTGTGCAGCACACTTATTCCCTATCTGAAGAGGAAGGAAATAAGTGCGAGAGTGAATAGGGGTCTAATAGTGAGTCCCAAGAAACTACTCATGAGCCTCAGCCAGAAGAGAGTGTAGAGGATGAAACTGAGGACCAAGAGGATACTGCCTAGGAGGATGATGTTGATGATAGATCTAGGGAACCGATAGTGCAATATGTTCACCAACGAGAGTCTGACCCTTTAGTGAGGCAACAAATAATTGATTGCTTTCGCCGGATGCGGACAATTCCCATATCAGAGGAATTCCTTGAGCATGGCGACCTATTATACTCGAGTCCAGAATGGTACTGCCAAATATCCAGGCGTTCCCAAAAATGTATAGGCTCTTCAAATGCATCAGTTTGAATGGATGAACAATATGCCATGAGAGTACGCATGCCACCAGACCAGAGAGTTCTATGCCTCATAATCAGCAACACATATGAATTTTGTTGTAGATACTGAAAGAACAAAGAAGGGGCAGAAAGTAGTCGCAGCCACATGGGGACCACTTGATGCAATGTTGGTGAGGGTCAGCCAATGGATATTTCCAAGACCACAATAAATAGGTTGCTACATGTTAAAAGTACACATCACCAGTCTTAGTGGATTTATTTGAAGGTAAGCACCACACATTGACTAGTGATACAAAGATCGATGATCCAAGTTTGTGGGAGCGGCTCATGTTATAGATTGTTGGATATATCGCCTTAGAGGGAGAGGTTACAGCAGCAGTTGCAAATTGATATACCGTGAGTTTACGGTATTTCTAACACATTTCACTTACAAGTTGTGTGTGTCTAGGGCCTTTTGGTATTTGTTTTTATGTGTTTTTATTGTATTTTGCAGGAAAGATGTTTAGGCGCGGAAGTATAGAGACAGCTGAAAGAAATGCAGAAAAGGGCATTCACGAAGGTTATCTACGGACTGTAGGTCCGTTGACGGCCTGTAGGTGATGACCGTAGATCAGCAGGCAAGGTATGGAAGACAAATCAGGGAAATCTGACAAAGTGTGGAACCACGGTGGCCATTGACGGTCCGTAGATTCATCTACGGACCATACTGATTGATCCGTAGATTGATATTGCGAGGGTTCTAGTACCTGGTTTTTGAAGATTCCAAGTGTGGAGCTACGGAGGGGATTGACGGACCGTAGATCTATCTACGGTCAGTACTGCAAGTCCGTCGTTTGCTTCAGAGAAGATGATTTTTGGAAGCTGAAATGTTTTCTAAGTCTTGGCTGACGGAAGGGACTTACAGACCGTAGACCCATCGACGGTCCGTAAGTCAGTCTCGTGGAATGAAGACGCGTGCCTGAACAAACTTTCCTTAATTTGTTTCCCTTTTAATTTAGGATTTGTTTTCTATAAATAGGGCATGTAAACCTCGTTTTTGGGGGTTGGAGATTATTATTCCGGCTTTACTTTGTGACTTTGAAGATTAATTGGCAACTCTAGCAATTATTGATTTCCTAAGTTCGTTTTGAAGATTTTGGCTTTGCAATTCAAGTTGAATTTCTGGGTTTATTATTCTCTTTACGTAAGTTCATGATTTCTTCATCTAAAACTATGAATTGTGTTCTTGCTAATATGGGTAACTAAATCCACAACTAGGGTTATGGGAACCATGAGTGATTAACAAAGTATGAATAGTAAATAGGCAATTCTTGAATAGTGTTTTGCATGCATTAATAATTCTTTCGTTTAAAAGTCTTTTTAACGAGTGCACGCGTTAGAACTCACCTTGTTGCTACTTGTCGGACCAAGGAGGTAATCAACAAGAAAAGAATTATCAACATAGATTTAGTGTGATACTATCTAATAGGCTAGTGTCGATTGGTGCGAAGTAATAACTAAGCCAAACATCAATTATGATGTCTAATATGAGGTAAAGGTAAGGGTTAGTAAATTATACACACGTAGCCGGACCAAGGTGCGGGGTGAAATTCTCTAGATGCCGGACCAAGGATTTAGAGATACCTAACTTATCACTTTGCATGTAATACACTAGGAAAGGATAGTTGTTACTAGGATTGTTGCGTTATGAGCTTGTGGGGAACACGTATACCCTAGTTATTTCTCTCATCTTGATAACAACCAAAATTGAGTTTTGATTACTGATTACTTATTAAATTCTTACTATTTGTTTCACACAAACAAAACCCCGCCTTTAATTACCTTTTTCTGGAAGTAATTTGACTAATTGAATATAATTGTTGGTTAAAGTAAAGTCTAAACCATTTTCCTCGTTGGATCGACCCCAACCTCCAAGTTGGGTTCTTAACTTGATAACGATCGCTTATACTTCTGTAGGGAGGTCTAATTTGAGCGTATCACAGATTACCAAGGTATCACTCTCTTTTCCTACCAAGTTCTGATGGAAAGTTTTTCATGCATAGTTGCGGCAAAAATTAATGATAACACACTATCACCCTCACTTGCATCCTTAGTCGCCTACCTCATAGACGGTTACCTAGTTAATATGGGTCGGATCATTGCCACAGAAATGTGGGATAGGGCACTAAATGAAAGAGAAGGTTTGTCATTTCCCTGTCTGATAGAGAAATTCTATTTTGAGGCGAACATTTCACCGAATAAGTTGGTGGACAAGTGGGTAGAAGCATCTAAAGTAACCACAACATCAAAAATAGGATTTAGCAAACCATCTTCATAGTTAGATAGTAGGGCCAATAGGACCTTTAGTAAGTGTACCACATGTGCGGATTGAAATTCCTAGAGCTGAGGGAGGTAGTGAGTCGGGTGAATCTTCACAACCAGTTGCGGGGGTATCACTACCACCAGCTTCATCTTCACAAGCTACATGTACTTTTGTGACTATACCTACTCTGATTTTGGAGTGCATGGTTACCGAGCAGAAGTAGATCTGATCTATTATCGACCAAGTAGTGCTCAAAACTACCTCATGTAGTATAGAGAGATGTATTGGATGCGGAGAAGCCGCTGAAAGATGAAATGAGGCAAGAACTTGCGGTGCTGAAGAGACGAATAGACAGTTTAGAGGCCCATACGAACAATAAAATGTGGGCTGCAAGTTCTATAGATGGTGAGGCATCGAAGGCGCAGATGGCTGAGATGAGAGCCGACATTGATAAAATAGCCGAGAAGCCAGTCATTGTACCCCCTATAGTTGTGCCGGACTCTTTGATGAGTTTATTGAGTGTACCCCCACCACTCAGTCGGTTGATGATATTTGGGGTGACTTGGCCACACAGGCGACCGGAAAGAGGAAGCAGAAGGAGTTGAGCTTTGATGATGAGCAACTCGAAAATCTCTCCAAGGAAGAAAGGAGGCAGCATAAGAGGGTGCGAAAAGAGTCTAGGAGGTTGGCCAAGGACAAAGAAGCAGCAGAGCAGCAGACACTTGAAGAGATTAGATCTGGAGCCTTCGGTAGTGTGAGGCATGTTACTGCTGAGACTAGCCATCCCGACCTAGCTCCAGCATCTGATAGCACACCCGTTATTAAGGGTGCAGACACCATTCTGACTATCGGCACCTAGTGCGCTGCAGGTATGACCCCTCTTCACAACCCTTGTTTTGTGTTTATTTTTACTTTGAGGGCAAAGTCTTGTTGTTTGGGGAGGGGGTGGTGAGTAACCTTCCATTAATTGTTAGAGTGTATGGAAGTTGGCTCTGTTGTTTTTTTTTTTTGCTTTGTGTTTTGGTTGTGTTTGGAGTTGTGAAGTTTTTGTTGTTCTTGGTCTGATATGAGGATATTTGCTAGCAGCAGCTGCATCTTGTGTTTCGGTTTGAAACAAATAAGAAAAATTTCCTTAATCTGAAAAAATATGACTATTAGACTCTTTGTACGACATCTTAGATACTCACATGTTGAGCATTGCTAGCTTGGAACATAAATCGATTAACTAAAACATTAAAAAGTGTAAGCATGTGCCATGTGAGTGTGAGGTTTGCATGAAGTCTAACAGTGTGTGCTGAATCTAGAACTTGCTCGAGTATTCTTTCCTTAATCTGAAAATAACTAGATAGGAAGTGATCATTAGGTAAAGTCCCACTTAAAACCAAAAGGAACTACCAAATAAAATAATGAACCCTTGAACCCATTTGAGCCTTGCGTCTAATTTTGTGCTCACCCTATTGATATTGCATCCTTGGTTCTCCAAAGGTAAGATGCCACAACTCAGGCAAAATCCTAAGTTGAGGGTGATCATACTCGGAGTAGAAAGGAAGAGCATAAAAAGATCATATCCATAGTCATTCTGAGTGCACAAAATCAAAATGCTCGCTTGAACAAGATTAGAGTGCATGGTTCAAAGAAAATGGTAGTATAAAAAAATAAAAAAAATAAAAACAAAAAGCTGCTAAATGGTGAATGTTGGGATGTACTGAAATAAGATAACTTGGAACCACTAAAGTAAAGTTGTGTGATAATGGAAACTTTGGAGGACCAAGGTAAGTTAGTCACTCACAAAATCGAAAGTTCCACTTCCTAGCCCGAACCAATGTTACAAGCCTATAAAATTCCTACAGTGATCCTATTCTAGTTGTTTGATAGATGGAGTGTAAGAAATAAGGGCACGCCTATGGTCTTTTTGTTTGAAGTGTTAGAAATTCTTTTGGAGCATGAGTGTACTGATTAGTCCTAATTATCATGTGTGAGGGACTTATTTGTTGTGAGGGCACTATGTTTGCATTTGATAGTTAAATTGTGTTAGCTGATAGTTGGTACTGGCGTAAGCATGATTGATTGTGAGTAATGGGGTGTCGTACAATGATCCTTGCATGTTAAATAGATGGTTTTGGACAAATTATTGGATGTGATATGTTACGACCCAAGGGTACTCCCTAGATGTAACATGGGACTCCATACAAAAGACACTTAGCTCTCATTACATAAGAAATAGAACAATGGAAGTAAAATAACAATTCAAGTCCAAACATTTTTTTAAGCGAAAGTTTAAAATACTTGTCTCATTATAGCCATCTAATACAATAGAATGAAATCAGGCCTAGCCCATACATCATATCCATAAGAGAAATACATGAAAAGGAACTAAAACAATAAAAATCCATCCTCGAAGCATGAGAACTCACCAAAGCTCAGAAATATCTCAAGTCAACCTCTAGCCACGAAACTGATGACCCTAACTATCGGACCCTACATTTTGGAAAAATGTAGGCAAGAGTATGCGTTAGTACAAAATAATGTACCAAGCATGATAGCCATGAAAAAATATTTAAAACATGCTAAAAGGGACATTTCATTCCATGACATGCAATTGACCAAACTAAAACATAATATAAGAGGGTTTGAAATCATAAGTCATAAAACCATGGTCAATGCAAGCTAACATCATCTATGAAACCTTTGAATTCATATGTGATACTTATTGAAGTAACCTTAATTCATTATTCATGTTATTGTGGGAATAAGCCTTAACCGACATAGAGACCATGTGAGCTATAACATGATCCCCCAGTGTCTCCCACACCGAAAAGGGTTTTCCTACTTGCCAAAGGTAGAACCATGAACTTCTAGCTTAAGTGGATCTACTAGCTAATCATCCTACGGGGGCAAGTAGTTTAAGGGATAAGGAGATTGTTACTAGAAACTCGGCCTCTACTAACGTGAGGGAATCCATCTCATATCAATATTCACTAAATGCTAAGCATAAATCCCACAGAGTAGTTAGTAAGTCTTGACTTATCTTATCATAGGATAGCTCCTTAGACCATGTGTGATAAAACCTTTCACCTTTCATGATCACTTTTACTCTTTGATTCAATTAGGTGAGAAAGCTTTTAAACCTAAGAACCCTTATTATGTGAGAAAACCTTTCACATCATGCAAGTATGTGTTTATGAGAATATCCTTTCAATAACATAACAACAACATCTTCATTGGTACTTTACTCTCAAAGCACCGTTAAAACAATTGCATAGATTTCAGAAGAAAATGCATAAGTTCATAATTTACCTCTTGAGGTTCAAAACCCACTCTATATCATCAATACTTAGAAAACATAGGCTAGATATGGATTTAATCATAATTTCATGTAACGCTAGCAATACATGCTTAGTTCATAAAACTCTCCCTTTACATTCAAAATCCCACATCATATGGTTCATAACTTGAAAAATGGGGGTTACATGAGTTCATGGGGAAATCATCATAAAAATCATCATAATTCATCAATTCATGCATATTAGACCATATTTCAATCATTTAAATCAACTTTGAAGAGAACCCATGGCGATTAAAGAAAACCCTAACAAATTGGGAATTTCTACCTTTTGAAATTGGAGAATTTGGGGAACTCCATGGATGAAAGGAATACATGGACGAAAACTATCATACCTTACTATCAAAGCCCAAAAAAATTGAAGTATGGAAGCTTGCTCTTGAACCCTAGCTTGAATCTCCTTCTTCTTCTTCTTCAAGTTTCTAGAGAGAGAATTATTTGAGAGAAGAACTTTGGGATTTCTTTTGGGTTTTGGAAATAATGACTAGAATTGGTAGGTGTTCTAGATTGGGGTAAAACGACATCACTTTGCTCTAATTAAAACCAGAAAAGACCCTTAAGCCCCTAAACTTAAACCTGTTAAACCCCACCTACGCCCTCAACGACGGACCGTGGATGGACCTATGATTCGTCCTCGTCAATTTTGAGTAGATTTAGAGAATTTTGGGTGACCTACGGTTCCCCTAGCCACAAGCCTTGGACCCAACGACTAATCGTGGGTCCTAGCGTGGTTACTACCTTGGCCACTCCTCTTGGTGCCTATCCATGAACCCACCTACAATTCATGGTCCCACCCACGGTCTGTGGTTGGCCTTTCTGGGATGGCACCTTGAGGTTCTTAACATGTCATGCCCTCTCTCTCGAATCCGCAGTGTCACATTATCTTCCCTTTGGGAACATTCATCCTAGAATGAGATTCTAGGTATCTTAAGGAAAGTAGGAACCTATACTAACAACCCATCATGAATGCAATCACATAAATGCACAAAATCAAGGAGGAAACATCAACCCCAAGCTAAGCATACTGAATGCATCATATGAAAGGTAGGAACTAGATCTAGCAACCCAATATGCATGAAATTTCAAGATTTTTCATCTTCAAGGAGGAACTACCTTCTCCAAGCTAAAAGCATGATCAACATCCTCTCATGGAGCCTTTATGCAATTTAATCTCAATAGCATAGCTAATGCATGTTCAAAAAATCATCTCATGAAGTTTATAGGCAACTCATATTCAATGCACAATAACATGAGGAAAATTCAATCATGTAAGCTTATTTTCATTCAAATCACTAGTTTTTCATGAACTTGTATAACATAAGGAAATCATGGAAACACATGACTCCAAAATATAGGACAAACCAAGAGGAACTCATTACCTCAAGCTAGAGTAGGAGTAGAAGGAAAGAGATGAGGATATCGGGATATCATATCGGCCTCAGCCTCGGCCTCCCAACTAGCACCCTCAACTACGTGATTCATCCATAAAACTTTCACGGAAGCAACTTCCTTGTATCTCAACTTCTTGACTTGCCGGTCTAAATTCTCAACCGGAACCTCTTCCTAAGAAAGATTATATTTAACTTCCAAACCCTCTAAAGGAACTATAGATGTTGGATCTCTAACACACTTTTTCATCATAGAGACATGGAAAATCGGATGCACCAATGCCAACTCATTTGGCAAATCAAGCTCATAAGCAACCTTACCTACACGTCTCAAAATCTCATATGGGCCTACAAAATGGGGACTAAGATTCCATTTCTTACCAAACCTCATTACACCCTTCACGGGTGAGATTTTAAAGTAAACCCAATCATGAACATCAAATTCAAGATCCCTTTTTCTAGCATCGGCATATGACTTTTCCCAAGAGTCGTTCTCAACCTCTCTTATTAGTCGAACTTTCTCTTTAGCTTCATGACCTAATTCGGGACCTATTAGGGCAACTTCACCCACCCCAAACCAACCTATAGAAGATCTACACCTCCTACTACAAAGACCATCAAATGGAGCAATACCAATACTCGAGTAATAACTATTGTCATAGGCAAATTCAATCAATGGCAAATGGTCATCCCAATTACCCTTAAAATCAATCACACAAGCTCTCAACATATCTTCCAAAGTTTGGATGGTACGCTCCGCTTGCCCATCGGTTTGGGGATGAAAAGTCGTGCTAAGCTTAACACGAGTACCTAGACCCTTTTGGAATGACTTCCAAAACTGAGAAGTGAATTGGGTACCACGATTGGAAATAATGGACAAAGCCACTCCATGCAACTTTACCATTTCTCTCAAGTACATATTGGCATAGTCCTTTGTTGAATAAGAAACCTTGACGGGAAGTAAATGAGTTGATTTCCTCATCCGATCTATTATCACCCAAATTGAATCATGTTGTCGCTGGGTGCGAGGCAAACCAACAATAAAGTCCACGTTCAAATCTTCCCTCTTCTAAGTAGGAATGTTAATATCTTAGGACAAACCTCCCATTTTCTGATGCTCAACCTTTACTTGTTCGCAATTAGGACACATAGCCACAAATTCTGCAATATCTTTCTTCATCCCATTCCACCATTAGACCTCCTGTAACTCACGGTACATCTTGGTGGCTCTCGGGTGAATGGAATATAGCAAGCTATGGGCTTCTATCAAGATTTGTTCCCTTAAGTCATCAACATTCGGAACACATAAACTACCTTGATATCTAAACACACCATCTGGTTAAACACATATTTCATACTCTTATGATCGGTGAAAACATCAACTTGATCCTCGTACAAATAATTCCTCCATACAATTAAGGAAAAAACAACCGCCGCTAATTCAAGGTCATGGGTAGGATAATTCTTCTCATGGATCATAAGTTACCTTGAAGCATAGGCAATAACTTTACCATTTTGCATAAGCACACATCCCAACCCAATTCTAGAGACATCACAATACACCACAAAACCATTTGTACCTTCCGGTAAGGTCAACACCGGAGCGGAAGTAAGTCTATCCTTCAACTCTTGAAAAGTCTTCTCACAAGCTTTAGCCATATAAACTTTGCCTTCTTTTGAGTCAAAGCCATCAACGGAGAAGCACTACAAGAAAACCCCTCAACAAACCTTCTATAGTAACCGGCCAATCCCAAAAAGCTTCTAATGTCCAAAGGGTTAGAGGTCTAGGCCAACTCTTGACCGCATCCGTATTCTTAGGATCTACCTCAATACCCTTAGTCCAAACAATATGACCAAGAAAAGCTACAGACCTTAACTAAAATATACATTTGCTAAACTTTGCAAAAAGTCATTGGTCCTTAAGAATTTGCAACAAAATCCTCAAATGATCAATATGCTCTTTCTCACTTCTCGAATAGATCAAAATATCATCAATGAACACAATTACGAACATATCAAGTTATTGTCTAAACACCCTATTAATCAAATCCATCAAACGCCGTCGGAGCATTAGTCAACCCACACGACACTACCAAGAACTCATAATGACCATACCGAGTTCAAAAAGCCATCTTTGGAATGTCATCTTTTCTCACCCTCAATTAGTGATAACCCGACCTAAGATCAATCTTAGAGAAGTAGAGTGTCCCTTGAAGTTGGTAAAATAAATCATCTATCCTTGGAAGAGGATACTTATTCTTAATAGTCACCTTGTTCAACTGACGATAGTCAATACACATACGAAGAAAACCATCCTTTTATCTAACAAACAAAACTGAAGCACCCCATGGAGAGATACTCGGTTGGATGAAACCCTTATCCAACAAATTTTTCAATTGTTTTTTCAACTCCTGAAGTTCTATCGGAGCCATATGATAAGGAGGAATAGAAATAGGTTGCATATCTGGGAGAAGGTCAATACCGAAGTCTATTATTGCTCGGGTGGAATGCCGGGTAAATCATCTAGAAACACTTTTGGAAACTCATTAACAACGGAGACCAACTCAAGAGTAGGGGTTTCGGAAACTATATCCCTCACCCTAACAAGATGGTAAATGCAACCCTTAGAAATCATCTTTTTAACTTTAAGATAAGAGACAAACTGACCTCTAGGAATAGAATTTCTCCCCTTCCACTCTAGGACAGGCTCATTTGGGAACTGAAAGCTGACTAAACGAGTTCTACAATCTATAGAAGCATAACAAGAGTACAACTAATCATACCGAGGATAACATCAAAGTCTAACATATCAAGCTCTGCCAAATCAACAAGAGTAACTCTATGAGATAAGGATACGGGATATCTTCTATAGACCCTCCTAGCCACAACAAAATTACCAACAGGGGTAGAGATAGAAAAAAATTCTAACAACACATCTGGAAGAACATCAAACCTCATAGCCACATATGGCATCACAAAAGACATGGTAGAACCGCAATCAAGTAAAGCTTATACATCAAGTTGAAAACCTTTTAGCATACAGGTAACTACATCGGGTGAACCCTCTTGTTCACCACGAGTCTGAAGTTCATAGAAGTGGTTTTGCTTGGGAGCATTGGAACCCAAGCCACTAGGAGGAGCTTGCATGCCCTCTCTTCCTTTAGCCATAAGCATCGGGCAATCCCTCATTTTTTTGACCACTTTTACCACAATTAAAACAACCATCTGTGTCGGCTAGGCACTTACCCTCATGCTTCTTTCCACAGTTAGCACAAGTAGACCTAGGAAATGAAGATCCACTACCATTACCTACTTGAGGCTTAGGGTTAGACACCCTATCTTGGTTGAACTTAGGAGGAGCATTGGAGGAACCTTGACCGGAAAACATTTGTCGAAATTTATAGCGATCATGTCCATCAGACCTTGCATGAGAGAAATTTCCATCATCGGTTTTAGCCCATTTTACCTCCCTAGACTTTTGCTTGAGTTTCTCCTCTTCAATCTATTATACATGAACCATAAGTCCAGAGATGTCCATGTAACCAATGAGCATGGAGGTACGACATTATTTAATCACCATTTCGGACACAGCCAAAATGAACTTACTAATCCTAGCCCTCGAATCTGCTCCCTTGTTGGAGCATACTTAGACAATTGAGTGAACTTAAGGGCATATTCCCTCACACTCATACTTTCTTGACGAAGGTTGATGAACTCAAGCACCTTTGCTTACTTCATCTCAAGGGGAAAGAACCTATCAAGAAAAGCAGATTTAAACCTTTTCCACTCTATGGGACCCACTTTTATCGGTCTTCCTTCTTTTCATTGGTTGAACCAAATCTGAGGAACACCTTTGAGTTGATAAGCAACCAATTTCGCCTTCTATACCAGAGTCACTCCCATGATAGCAAGTAACTTATAGACCTCATTGATAAACTCTTGAGAATCTTCCTCAACCTTCGAGCCATAAAATTTTGGAGGGTTCTTCCTCGTTAAATCTCTCACTCTTGATGCCGCCGTACCCACTTTTGGTTTACGAGGACTACCACCTCTCTATTGGCTTGGGCCATCATGGCTTGATCAAACACTTGAAAAGCTGACCTAAACTCCGCATTTGTTATATTTTCAGCCAAAGGGTCTATCGGAGCTTGAGGAGAAACTCCTTGGTCTACATTGTCTCCCTCATTCCTTCTCGCATAATCCCTTAGAGTATTCATAACATGTAGACCATCGGGTAAGGATTAGGAGAAAGGCCCTATAGAGTTAGATTTTGTTGCACAACTTTAGAGTAATGAAATAATTGGAGTTTCCCAATAATCTTGTAGCTTCTCATTTATAAATGTGGCGCGCTTCACACTCATGAACGAGATTCTACTAGACGTGGCTTATGTGATATCCTAGGACCACTCTAAACGTTGTGCTCTGATGACAAAGTTTGTCACAACCGATGGGTACCCCCTAGATGTTACATGGCGTATAGAATCCCGAAGGACTCTAAACAAGCCACTTAGCTCTCATAATATAAGAAATATAACAATGAAAGTAAAACAACATTTCAAGTCCAAACATTTTTATAAGCGAAAAGCGGAAGTCTAAAACACTTGTCTCAGTATAGCCATTTAATACAATAGAATGAAACTAGGCCTAGCCCATACATCATGTCAAAAATATAAATACATGAAAGGAACTAAAACAATGAAAATCCATCCTCGAAGCATGAGGACTCACCAATGCTCAGAAATATCTCAAGTTAACCTCTAGCCATGAAACTGACTATGATAGCCATGCAAAAACATTTAAAACATGCTAAAAGGGACATTTCATTCCATGACATGCAATTGACCAAACTAAAACATGATATAAGAGAGTTAGAAATCATAAGTCATAAAACCGTGGTCAATGCAAGCTAACATCATCTTTGAAACATTTGAACTCATATGTGATACTTCTTGAAGTAACCTTAGTTCATTATTCATGTTATTGTGGTAATAAGCTTTAACCGACATAGAGACCATGTGAGCTATAACATGATCCCCCGGTGTCTCCCACACCAAAAAAAGTTTTCCTACTTGCAGAAGGTAGAACCATGAACTTATAGCTTAAGTGGATCCACTTGCTAATAATCCTACAGGGGCAGGTAGTTTAAGGGATAAAGAGATTATTACTAGAAACCTGGCCTCTGCTAACGTGAGGGCTTCCATCTCAAGAGATTGCTTCTTGAAACCCGGCCTCTACTAACGTGAAAGCTTCCATCTCATATCAATATTCACTCAGTGCTAAGCATAAATCCCATAGATTAGTTATTAAGTCTTCACTTATCTTATCATAAGGTAGCTCCTTAGAGCATGCATGAGAAAACCTTTCACCGTCCATGATCTATTTTAATCTTTGATTCAATTAGGTAAGAAAGCCTTTCAACCTAAGAACCCTTATTATGTGAGAAATAATTTCACATCATGCTAGTACGTGTTTGTTAGAATATCTTTTCAATAACACAACAACAACAACAACAACAACATCATTGGTACTTTACTCTCAAAGTACCCTTAAAACAATTGCATAGATTTTATAAGAAAATGCATAAGTTCATAATTTACCTCTTGAGGTTCAAAACCCACTCTATATCATCAATACTTAGAAAACATAGGCTAGATATGGATTTCATCATAATTTCATGTAAATCTTGGAATACATGCTTAATTTCATAAAACTCTCCCTTTACATTCAAAATCCCACATCACATGATTCATAACTTGAAAAGATGGGCGTTACATGGGTTCATGGGTAAATCATCATAAAAATCATGGCAATTCATCAATTCATGCATAATAGAACATAATTAAATTATTTAAATCAACTTTGAAGAGAATCCATGGCGATGAAAACTATCATACCTTACTATCAAAGCCCAAAGAAATTGAAGTATAGAAGCTTGCTCTTGAACCCTAGCTTGAATCTCTTTCTTCTTCATTAAGTTTCTAGAGAGAGAATTATTTGAGAGAAGAACTTTGGGATTTCTTTTGGGTTTTGGAAATAATTACTAGAATTGGTAAGTTTTGGGGATAAAATGACTTATATAGGTGTTCAAGGCTTGGTTAAAATGACCTCACTTTGATCTAATTAAAATCGGAAAAGTCCTTTAGGCCCCTAAACTTAAACCTGTCAAACCACACCTACGCCCTCACTGACGGACCGTGGATGGACCTACGGTCCATCCTCATCAATTGTGAGTAGATTCAGAGAATTTTGGGCGACCTCGGTTCCCCTAATCACGAGCCGTGGACCCATCAATGGATCATGGGTCCTGGCATAGTTATTGCCTAGGCCATTCCTCTTGGTGCCCATCCAAGGACCCACCTACGGTGTGTGGTCCCATCCATGGGCCATGGTTGGACTTTGTGGGTTGGCACCTTGATGTTCTTAACATGTCATGCCCTCTCTCTCGAATCTGAGGTGTTACATGATAGTTGTTGCATGTTAGTAAGGTTTTATTGGGTTCTGAGCGTCGGGTCTTTTTCTTTTTCAACGCTTGAGAACAAGTAATGGTTCTAAGTTGAGGGTCTTGATGTGCCGTGAACTATTGGCACATTTGCTCAAAACTAAGGATTAAGGCTAGAAATTGAGTAGTTTTATGTGGATATGGTGTGTTTGTTAATGATGGAACAGGTAAAACACTTGGATGTGAAAGATAGAGAAATAAGTGAAGAAAGTGAAGTGGAACCAAGCATCACGGAGCCCCAGAAGGTCCATGGTCATGATGACGAATCGTCTGAGGGCTGGTGAAGCTGAGGAAGTGAATAAAAGCAGAACTAAAACGGCCAAGTGAAGACCACAAAGTCCCAAACGGGTCGTGGTCCTCTTGACGGGCCATGTGAGAGCTCGTGGGAGATAACCAATATGGATTCTTAGGAGCTAAGTGGGAGCTAAAGGCCATGGGACCCTAAACGAGTCGTGGTGGAGGTGACGAGTCGTTGTGTGGCTTGGGAAGATTAAAAGATATTTCTAGTGGAGTCCCAAGTGAAGGCTTAACATCACGGAGCACCAGACGGACCATGGTGCCCAAGACGGACCTTCTAGATGCCTGTAAAAGCTCTTAGTGAAGGAATTCTCACACTGTCTAAGTGTGGGACAACAACTGGATTCACGGGCCGTCTGGCTCGTGACGGGCCGTGAAGTCCTCCGTGAGCCATCTTGACAAGTCAGTACTACTTTGAGTAGAATTCATTTTTCCCAAACTATTTGTATTGATTAGGTTTATTTTTTAAGGTATCTCGTCAATGTATGAACGAAGAATAACTTTCCATAATTTCATCTTTGATTTTTGTTGACTATTTTTTTATCAAGACTTGGAGATCGTGATTACGTATTTGATTTTCAATCTTTCTGGTAAACTCGTAATTGTTGTAAGTGATTTCTTTTATGCCTTCAATGACAATTAATTCTTGTTCACATGAACACATGAGTGGCAAAACACCACAACTAGGGTGGTGGGAACCATGACAACAAACTAGTTATGAATTCGAATTACGAGTAAAGTATGATTGTTAATTGGGCATGTGACTCTTACTTTCATTATTAATTCTTTCTAATGAGTGCATGCATTAAAACTTTCTTGTATTTCCCACTTGTTTGAGAGAAAAGTGGTAATTAGGAAAAAGTAATGTCATTCTATCAGTTTGTATTTAAAAGTCGAGTCTGAGAGAAGAGATTCTTAATAACAAACACGTAAGGGTGAACTAAAAACACTCTAAGATCGAGAGGAATAGAGTAGAAGGTACCTAATAATACTGACAAATGTTTAAGCACATTTAATTCGCTGGAAACATGAAATGTTAACAATAAGTCATTACTTACGTTTCAATACTAGAGCAAAGTCATGGGGAACACAATCCTAGTTTCATTTATCAATTATCACATCTTTGAAGTTAAAATCATGTTACTCTTGTTACCTAAACATTACGTACTTGAAACAACAATCAAACTCATATTTACATTCTGCAATTACTCTTTGTTGGGAATAATAGCAACAACTGAATAAAAGCGACAGTAAAATTATTTTTGTAAGCAAATTCTATGTGGGATCAACCTCAACTCATGTTGAGTTCTATAAATTGACATTGACTTCTCTTAATTAAAGTGTAAGTTTGGACATATCAAAGTTGAGGAAGACCTTCAAGAGTTCATTGATGAACTGTATAAGATGTTAGTGATCATGGTAGTAACGCCAGTGGAAAAGGTGGAATCGGTCGCTTATCAACTTAAGGGTGTTGCTTAAATGTGGTTCAACCAATGGAAAGATGAGAGGGCAAAAGATGTGAGTCCTCTTGATTGGGAAAAAATTAAGGTTTCTTTCCTTGATAGGTTGTTTCCCCTTGAGATGAGGGAAGAAAAGATACTTGAATTCATCAACCTTCGTAATGGAAACATGAGTGTGAAGGAATACACTTTGAAGTTCACACAATTGTCTATATGCTCCTACTATAATTGCAAATCCTAGGGTAAGGATGTGTAAGTTTGTTTCGGGTGGGTTCAAAATAGTAGTTGAGGAATGTCGTACCACCATGCTTACCCATGATATGGGAATTTCTCGTCTAAAGGTTCATGCACAAAAAATAGGAGAGGAGAAACTTAGGGAAAGATCTAGGGAGACAAAGAGGGCAAGGACTGGAGATGGAAACTTCTCACATTCAAGGTCTGATGGACATGGTCATTCTTAATTCTTACAAAGGTCTTCTACAATGCTCCTCCTAAGTTCAATGAAGATAGGGTGTCTAACTCTAAGCCTCAAGGAGGAAACAATAGTGGATCTTCATTGTCTATTCGTGCTAACTGTGGAAGGAAGCATGAGGGTAGATGTCTAGCCGGTTCCAATGCTTGTTTTGGTTGTGGTAATATGGATCACAAGATAAGGGATATTCCCTTAGTGACTAATAATGAAGGGGATAATCGTTGATGGGCACAACCTTACCCTTCATCAGGTTCTAGTGGAAGTCAGAAGCAAAACCGATTCCATGCACTTTAGACTTGTCATGAGCAAGAGGATTCTCCCGATGTGGTTACTGGTATGTTGAAAGTCTTCCAACTTAATATTTATGCTCTACTTGAAACCGGTGCTACCTTTTCTATTGTGACGACATATGTGGCTATGAGGTTTGATATTCTTCCATATATATTGTTAGATCCCTTCTCTGTCTCTACTCTAGCTGGTGATTCTATTGTGTCTAAGAGGGTCTATAGATGGTGTCACATCTTTTTATCCCATAGAATCACTCTTGTTGATCTTGTAGATTTTGATATTCTAAATTTCGATGTTATCCTTGGTATGGATTGGTTGCATTCATGTTATGCTTCTATTGACTGTAGAACCCATGTAGTCAAGTTTCAGTTTCCAAATGAGCCTATCCTAGAGTGGGAGGGAGGAAATTCTATACTGAAAGGTCGGTTTGTTTCTTGTCTTAAAACTACATAGATGATTTCTAAGGGTTGTTTATACCACCTAGTTTGGTTTTACTAATGCTCCGGAGGTATTTATAGATTTGATGAATAGGGTGTTTAGAAAATACTAGATACCATTCTTCTCATACATTGATGGAATACTCAATTGTCATACAAATCACGTTTTAGAAAACTCTTTTTAAAAAATATATCAAAATCATATTGTGATATGATCATTAATGACTCGGGAAGTCATATTGTATAAACATTGATGGCGTAACTAGATACCATATTGCTTAAACTTTGATGGCATACTCGCATGTCATACTAATCATGTTTTAAAAACTTTTTCTCAAAACTCATCTTTACTTTCTCAAAAACTCAGTTTAAAACTCAAATGTTGGCTTGAAAAAGCTTCTCAAAATTTATAACTCAATTCATAGGGTTCATACGGAATTATGGACATGAACGACTCAACTCAAGGGTCTTAATAGCAATATGGTAACTCAATGCTCAAAACTCAAGAACGCAAGAACTCCAGAACACTACTCATCTCAAGAATACTCAATTGATAGGGTTCATGTGGAAACATAGACATGAAAGAATCAACTCAATAATCTCAATGCATAACGTATAGCAATTCAATAATTAGGAATAGAATTTCAAAAAGAAATAGGAACTCAAGAACTCAAAATCAACTCATCTCAAGAATACTCAAATCTAGGGGTAGAATCCTAGATTTCTCTTTTACTGATTTGAAAGTAGATGTAGTGTGTGAGGATGAACTATTCCGACACTATGATAGCCTTACATACTTAAAATAACAACGTTCTTGAAGAATATTGAAGAATCTTGAAGAAGAACTTGATTAGAAGCCTTAAAACCCTAGCTTGAAGTTAAACAATCAAGAAAACCTTTCTTGAGATTCTTGAATTAGTTTCTTGAAATCTCTATAGCCAAGAATTATGATTTACATTAGTGATTCATAATTGTATGGAGGAATTTTAGTTGGAAAGAATGGAATTCTTGGAGAAAAACTTACCTTGAAGAATAATCTTGAAAAAGATTGAAAGAATCTTGAATGGAGTCTTCTACTTCGATTTTTCCTTAGGGTTTTTCCTTAGGGTTTGAGAGAGAAGAAAATGATGGATTAAGAGATGAAAATCTGATTTTTTTGAGTCTTTAGTCAAGAAATTCGTTTAGGGTTTTCTTAAAGGTTAAAAGACAAAGACGACCCTTTTTAATGTTTTCCCCGTCGGCTAGTTCGTCACTGCACTATTTCAGGTTACTAAAATGGTCATAACTTTTTATTCAATACTTGGATTGTTGCAAAATTGATGGCGTTGGAAAGAATATTCAAATACCTTTAATTTGATAGGTTATGGGCTATGTAATTCTTTATATTCTAAGAGATATGGTCGTTTGAAGTTGACCCAAGTAGAATCTTACATCAAAACTTAATCGGTAAGGAAAATTTCAACTCAACTTTGTGCTAGGAGTTTCTAGTGACCTTAATTGATATCCAAAATCATTCTCACACTAAATAATTTACCCTTACACATATGGGCTATTTAATAATCACATGATATTACCCTACAAGTAAATGAAGAATGGTTCGAGTCTTAACTTAGAAATGTTCGGGTGTTACACTAGGCCAACTCTTAACTGCATCTGTCTTCTTAGGATCTACCTCAATTCCTTTATCGGAAATAATGTGGCCAAGAAAAGCCACAGATCTCAACCAAAACTCGCAATTACTAAACTTTGCAAAGAGTTGTTGGTCCTTGATGACTTGCAACACAATCCTTAAATGATCGGTGTGCTCACCCTTACTCCTTGAGTAAATCAAAATATCATCGATGAACACAATCACAAACATGTCAAGGTATTGTCTAAACATTCTATTCATCAATTCCATAAATGCAGCTGGAGCATTCGTCAAACCAAATGACATTACCAAGAACTCATAATAACCATATCGAGTTCAAAAGGCCATCTTTGGAATCTCATCTTCCTTCACCCTAAATTGTTGATAACCCGACCGTAGGTCAATCTTAGAGAAGTAACTCACACCTTGGAGTTGATCAAACAAATCATCTATCCTTGGAAGAGGATACATATACTTAATGGTAAGCTTGTTCAATTTCCAGTAATTAATACAAATGTGAAGTGAACCATCCTTCTTACGAATAAACAAAACTGGAGCACCCCATGGAGAGATACTCGGTCGGATGAAACCCCTATCTAACAAATCCTTCAACTTCTCTTTCAATTCCTTAAGTTCTGTCGGAGCCATACGGTAAGGAGGAATAGAGACCACGTGACAAATAGTAAATCTTTATCTCCTAGTTTACATATTTACATAATATTGTCACATTTCTTTTCACAACTTGAGTACTATTTACCCGTTCTCTATACATCATTGCCTAATCAGCTCTACAACCCTATGAAAATTATGGGGGCCTCCCTTTAAAATCGTAAGTCTAGCTTAGATCTATCACCTCGTGACTACTCTATCCTTTTATTTAGCACCTATGCTTGGTCTTCACTAACACAATGTCACATCAACATAAACTCATTTCTCCTTAAAGTATACTCTAACTCATCCTAACAAGTAAATATTCCTCTGCCTTATATCATGAAATTCACACAAAATTATTACTCCTTAGCCAACACATAAGGGAAAAACACCTTGTTAATGACTTATTGGGTACATGATTGCAACTACATACTTTACTCAATGACTATCCCCATTGCTTAGGATTTTTAGCTTGAATTTGAAGAGATACTCCCAGCTGCCTTTGTCATCAAAATCTACTTGAACCTAAACATGTTTTTGGTAGATATAGAAATTTAAATGACAGAAAATTGTCAAAATAATGCCAACATTTTCTAATTTTTAGATATTAAAAAAATTGAAATAAGATAGTTAAAATATTTTACATAAAGAATCAAAATTAAATGATTCTTACTTTATGGTAGACTTGTTACTCCCTCTGTCTCAATTTATGTCGAGGTGTTTGACTAGGCGCAGAGTTTAAGTATAAAAGAAGACTTCTAAAACTTGTGATCTAAAATAAGTTATTCTTTTTGGAACTAACTAAATAGTAAAGAGTGTCTCATCAATTGAGACGTAGGGAGTAGAAAATATTGCAAGACATGACAAAAACACAATGAAGAGAGCAAAAGGTTAGTAATTTTGACACATAGTGAGAACCTTTTGACACACACTACAAATATCCAACCTAAAAGCAGAAATAATTTTGCAATGTAATAACATAATAGAAAAAAAGACATAGGTAACTTCATGCAACTACAAGAATCTTCAAGACTTACAGCTCATGAATCCTTTTTTTTAAAAAATTAAGAACTTACGGTCCATGATTCTTGTTGGACAATGTTATAAAGGAACAAGGAATTGATCTCATCCATATCCAAAAACGAATGAGTCTTTCGAAGTTTAAAAATTTTGTGCACAACCTAATAGTTTAGACTGGCTGCTACATTTATGCATGGCCTAACATGTTATTGTCACGCCAGATCACAAGTCTTGATGCAATCCTGTAGTGCATTCAACTATTTACTAATCCTCCGTTGATTAGTTCAATATCTATCAATTATATGCCACACCAAATTACTGCACTATGACCATTAACCACTTTCTTATTTTTTTCATGTTGTATCTACAGAGTGATGGTTAGACTTTCTATGTTGTATGGGATAGAGTGTTTTCCAGTCAAGAACTCACATGTTCAAAAGATGAAAGTTTCAAAGATGAGGATGTTGAGGGGGATGTGTGGCATACTAGGAGAGATAATATTAGGAATGAAGAAAACTGGGACAAGGTAGGAGTGGCCTCATGGTGGAAAAGATGAGGGAAATGAAGATGAGATGTTTTGGGCATGTAAACAGGAGAATTGTAGATGCCCAAGTGAGGAGGTGTGAGAGATCGGCAATGGTGGGCATCAGTAGAGGTAGAGACAACCTGAAAAAGTATTGGGGGAGTGATTATATAGGACATGGTATGTCTTGAGCTTAATCTAAACGTGACCTTAGATATGAGGGTTTGGAAATTGTGGGTTAGAATAGAAGTTAGTTGGTAGTTGATCATTTTCTCGCTTTACTGCAGGATAAACTTAACGGTCATACTTAGACCTTCTTTCTTACCACTGGCATTAGCCTTATTCTCGTAGTTTCTTGTTCTTCAGTTTCAGTGATCCCCTGTATTTTTTGTGCGTCAATTATCGCATTATTTCATTGTAATTATTGTTCTTTCATCGATATGTTGTGTATTTCACTTCATTTCACGTTATTTCGTTGTTGTTGTTGATCTTATTTATGTTTTCCCTTTTTCAAACTACTTAGAAATAATTTATTTAGCATGAGAGTCTATTGAATACAGTCTCTCTATCTTTACGATGTAGGGTAAGGTCTGCATACGTTCTACTCTCCCCATACCCCTCTTGTGCAATTACACTAGGTATGATGTCATTGTTGTATCTTAAGTTTAATAAATTCCTAACCTTGAATGAGAAGACAGATTAGCATGCAATAGCATAATAAATGTCAATCTATGCCACAATTCAGAAATGCAGTTGTTGAAAAGAGCTAAGAGAAAATTCTACCAACAACAATAGATGTGTCTCAATCCTAAACAAGTTATAGTCCGTTGTATGAAGTCTCTAAGTCTATTATGCTCTATTGATGGTGAAAATTCCACAACGAGAACTATAATTCAATCCCCAAACTAGTTGGGACTTTTAAACTTATTTACTAAATATAGACTTAACATTAACTTATTATTTCGTTTACCAAAATGGTCCAGGTTAATGGTTGGTGGAAAAGACCCAAGCCATATATTTATATGGATTTCATGATTGAACTGTATCATTTCATGTACTAGGTGTGGGCCGACAAAAGTGTAGGCCTATTGGAGAACAGTGAGCTTGTATTTGGGAGGCCCACTAGGTCAAGACTTTTAAGTATATATATATATATATATATATATATATATATATATATATATATATATATATATATATATATATATATATATATATATGGCGCTAGGTCCTCTCGTGGATTAACCTAAAAAAATTCCCCATATTTGTTCGACGTCATAAACTAAAAGAGAGGAAAATTCAGACTAAGTTTATCTTATTTTTCCGTTGTTATGGTGTACAGGTACACACTCTCTTTTTGCGAATTTCATTATTTTATAGGTGTTCTTCATATGTCTGATTAATATCTTGTGTTTCTAGATTAACTTAATACTTGATAGCACAAAAAATTACATAGGTCTAGAACCATTTTAATTGATCATCATACAAAATGTATTAAAATATTACTATTACTGTAAACTGAATCGCGTTTTAGATTGCATTCTAAGCCCTAAAATAGGGATAGTGTTGCGGCAATGTTCTGTTACACTTATACTTTGTATGCAGATGTTACTTTATTAGAATGATATTCAATTAATCAAGTTCAAAGTTTATTTCGGTTTGGAATTCTTCAGTTCTTGGCAGTAATCGTATGCTACAAGGTTTCTATCTTTTGGACCCTTTATCTTTTTGAACCGAGACTCGGCCCAGCTCACGTCATTCCAACAACTGGTAGGGAGCACCTCAGTACACAATCGCGCATATTAACTGGGAGTCCTATTACACCCAAGGCAAAGTTTGTCTTCAATTGTGTGTCGCTATGGTGTAATGGTACACACTCTCTTTCTGCGAATTTCATTATTTTATAGGTGTTCTTCATATATGTAATTAATATTGTTGTGTTTATCAATTAATTTAATACTTGATATCATAAAAAATTACATAGGTCTAGAACCCTTAAAATTGTTTATCAGACGAATAGGTTAAAATATTACTATTATTGTAAACTGGATCGCGTTTGTGATTGCATCTTAAACTTTAAAACAGAGATAGTATTGCGGCAATGTTCTATTTTACTTGGACTCTATATGCAGATGTTACAGTATTAAAATGATATTCAATAAATCAATTTCAAAGTTTATTTCAGTTTTGGAATTCTTAAGTTCTTGGCAGTAATCGTATGCTACAAGGTTTCTGTCTTTTGGGCCCTTCATCTTTCTGAATTGAGACCCAGCTGAAGAAACCTTACCCCTTATACAAGAATGATGCTATTGTTAGTTTTGCTAAATAAATAAGCAACACAATAAAACAGAGATTTTACTGTTGAAACCTTCCTCCCTCAAGGAAGGGAAAAACCATACCACGGTCATATTACCTTCAAGAATAATTCAAGATTACAACTCAATAAACAAGGAACTAACTCTAGTACCTTTACTCTCTATTGATTAACTATAATTGAGGACTCTACTCTCCAAGAAGCCAAACCCAGTTCTTGTTACAATTCTCTTGAAACTCTCTCACACACTCGGAACACTAATTCCTGAACAATGCTTTTTGATGAAACAATAAAACTACCCTTTAGAAATAAAAACATAACTCTAGTTTTTCTTTCTTATCACCTTTTAAATCTCTCTGAGTCACTCTACCTTTGCTGAAAATTCTCTCACTTTGTTATTGCAAAAGTTGATTTTTCCTTCTTTGACTGTGACCTTTTATAGATAGATTCAGCCTTAGTCAACTTCTACAAGGAATGAAATTAGTTTTTCCTAGAAAAATAATCATTTTCATTATAGGATTTGTTTATCTCTTTCCCTTTCCGCATAGGATTCATCTGCCTTTTATTCCTTATTAGACTAGGATTGTTGATTTAAATAAGTTTCCTATTGCATATATGATTGTGCGATCTTTTCCCGCTCGTTTTATTCTATGTCTGGTACATGTTTGTGAACCTGGTTCATATTGTCATCATCAAAATCTATTGAAAAGTTTTTGCAGATCTCATCAATTTCCCCCTTTTTGATGATGACAAATATACTCTTTCCTGCACCAGTTTCAACAAAACACACTCTTCCGCCTTTTGACAAATCAAAAAGAAAGGTAAAGTACAAAAACAACATAAGAACATAATAAACTCAGAGCCTTAAGGGCAACACTCAGCTAAGACAAAAAGATAAATGATTAACATCTAAAGATATTAGTCATCCAAACAAGATGCAAAGATAACAGTCATACATTGATACAGAGCTAATCAAAACATGATACATAATGTTTTGAGCTCAATAAGAGCTCCAACACAACATCCAAAAATACAAAATGGAAGAAGCAACAGGATTGTCTCAAAATAAGCAAAAAAGACGGTATGTTATACGGGTTTAGGATGAGAAAGGATAAAGGGTGTGAGATAACGCCAAGAGCTGCAACACATGATCCACTCGAGCATTGTTGTTATGTTGTTGCGACAACAACTTGTCCTTCAATCTAGCTACTTCCCTTGCGACTTAGCCAGGTTAGTGCAAAAAGTCTCAATTTCAGCAAGGAGGGCAACATTCTATTCCTGGCAGCATGAAGATCTTTGAGAAGGATGGAAACTGGACCACTAGGCCTGGGAGTAGTGGTAGGAACTTGGTAGTTATTATCAAGTAGTTTGCAGTCAGCAAGAGTAGACATGGTGATCATATCCTTCTTGTTCAGAACCCCTCCTCCCCAAAGAAACTTCAAAAGCTTTAAACACAATTGTAAGGAAGTTTCCAAAAGCCAACTAATAGGGACAATGTTTAGGATCAACCATTTATGCCATGTGTTTTATTATGAGAGAGGGTCAGTCAATAGGTTCTTTGTTTTCCAAAGCATTGGTTGTCCCCATATCCATGAAGGATGCTTCATGGCATCTTTTCCCCCCTAGGCAGAACCCCCTTGTGCACTAATTTGTACAATCATTTTTTGAAGGGTGCCATTTCCCCCTTAAGCCCCTCCTAGGTCATGCAATGATCTGCCCTTGAGAGTATGTAGACGTGAGCATATAGTGCTCATCCGTAGTCCATACATATTCAGCTAACCCAGCAGTGGGGGTATGAAAAAATTTACTAAGACAAACATTATCAAAAACCAATTCAACCCCATTGATAGAAGAAGAGGCAACATTTCCTTCTAAGGCATTGAGATTCACATAAAATTCAACAACTTCATTCTCATAAACCACTAACTTAATGTCCAGAAAGAGATCAACCCAACCCTGAAAGTATAACAAGTCAAGAACCTTTTTAAACACATCAAAAGACCTAACCTTAGGATGAAAGTTTCTTCCCCTTAAAACTACTTTAGACCGAAATATATTTCATTCCCCATTTATAAGAACTTGGCCAAATTCTTACTGGTTTTTTGTGGAGGGGGAGAGGAATCAAACGAAACAGATTCAGACGTTTCATCAGGTTCAAAATCAAGAACCACAGAATATTGAGAGGACCAAACCAGATAATTACTAGCGTGATGACATTTCCTACTTGATTCACCAGCCGCACTAAGTTGGGTCTGACTGGCACTTCATGTGAAAGGTACTAGAGCGTGCTCTAATTCGTAGCAATATGCTTACAGGGTTTTCTAGAGTTAGTTTGGTAAAGCTGGTGTAGGGGAACATCATCAGAGTTCTAGTGTAGGGCAATGGGTAGTGGGGTTATTGGAGTGAGAGTGGTTATAGGGAGAGGGAGTTGAGGTCGGGAAAAGGAGATTAGGGTTAGGGTCTAATAGAGGAGGTCGAGATTGTGAGGAGGTGAAGAGATCACTAGTGGAATAGGGTGGAAGAAGAGAGGATGGACGGGTCCGAGATGGCAACTGGCATGGAGGGGACTTGTTTGTGGGTGTGGTAGAGGCGATAACTTCCCCCTAGGACAATTCCCTAGGTGAATCAGGCATAGATGCCTTTTTTGGTGAGGAGGAGTCCTCATCGTCATAGTAGGAAACTAGGTTGTGCGGTGTAGTCATGGTGGTGAGGGATTCTGGGTTTGAGGGGTTTTGGGTTTGTTTGTGAAAGATGGATGTAGAGCATTATTGGGAATGGACGAGTAATGATGGGAAGTTTAAGAGACGGTTGAGTTTTCTTGTGTGGGAAGTGATTGTATATCATTGGTAATGAGTTTTCCCGCGTAAATGTCAAGGTTTTAAAGGTGGGTGTATATGGATGGACTAGGTTCATAAGCTTCTTTCAATACAAAACTATATGCTTGAGTGTGATGCATAGTTGAATATAATGATCACTGCATACATGTTAAGATAAGAACTTGTTGCTCGACATGAGAGCACCTTTGTAGCATACTTACAGAAACTAAGGGTAATATCATTAGACCTGATCAGTGTGTCGTCCTACTGTAAGTGTATACCTATGACAAGGTACCAAGATGAGTTAGATAAAATTATATGCTGAGATCATTCTTCAAACCTTTCATCATAAATATGCCATTTAAGAGAAAAAATATTCTTGATACACAATCCCCAAGGCCAGTCGATTTCTTTGAAATTGTTCTCTTTCAAGTGCTTTGATAACGATATCAGCAACTTAGTCCTCAGTTTTGCAAAAATTCATTATGATGAGTCCTTTCTCCTCATTGTACTTATGAATGTGGTGATATATATCTATATGCTTTGTTCGTTTGTGTTGTACCGGGTTCTTTGCCATATTCACGACACTTGTGTTGTTGCAATCGAATAGGTATACAACCTACTTTGACTCCAAAATCATAAAGGTGCTGCTTTATCCATGGGAGTTGAGCCCAACAGGAGGCAGTTGCGACGTATTCAGCTTTAGCAGTAGACATGGCAACCAAGTTGTGTTTCCTTGTAGCCCATAACACTAAGCATGGTCCCATTAAGTGAGCCATTCCAAACGTGCTTTTCAGGTATCTGGCGAACTCTGCATCCGTAAGTCCTACCAAATCAAACGAGTCTCCTATTGGATACCATAGCACCAGGTTCACAGTTCCTTTTAAGATATTGCATAATTCTTTTTATAGCCTTTAAATGAGATTCTTTTGGACAAGATTGGAAACGTCCACATAAACCAACGATGAATACAATGACAACCATGCTGGCAGTTAAGTATAGTAGCGATCCGATCATTCCTCTATATTTTGTGTCATTTACAGGAAAACCATGTTCATCCTTATCAAGCTTGGTTGTCGTTTCAATTGGGGTATCATTTGTCTTAGCTTCATTCATCTCCAACTTCTTAGCAGTTGTTTGATATATTTTTGCCGATGAATTGAAGTGCTAGATGGAGACTTCTTGATCTAAAGTTCTAGGAAGAAGTTGAGTTCTCCTATCACACTCATTTCAAATTCACTGCTCATTACCTTTGCAAATTCAACTCCGAGTTCTGCACATGTTCCTCCAAATATGATATCATTTACATATACCTGAACTATAAGTAAATCTCTACCGTGATTTTGAAGAAATAGTGTGTTTTCAATCTTGCCTCTTGAATACCCGTGTGTAAGAAGGAAGCTTGATAGTCAATCGTACCGTGCTCTTGGGGCTAGCTTTAAGCCACATAGTGCTTTGTCTAGCTTGACGATTGTTTAACCTATACCTCTTCTTGAAGAAAACCATTTAGAAAGTCACTCTCGACGTCCATCTGATAGAGTTTGAACTCCATACGAACCGCAAATGCGATCAGCATCCTGATTGCTTCCGTTCTTTCTACTGAGGTAAATGTTTCACCATAGTCTATTACCTCTTCCTGATTGTATCCCTGTACTACTAATCTAGCTTTGTTTCGTGTGATGTGCCTTTGATCATCAAGATTGTTTTTGAATACCCATCTAATTCCTATAAAAGCTCTATCATGAGGTCCAGGAACCATGTTTGAAACCTTGCTTCATTCAAACTGGATCATCTCTTCTTGCATGGTGATAATCCATGAGACCTTCTTTGATGTTCTTTGGTTCAATCAAGGACAAGTAAGATGAGAAGGAACACATGTTACTTAGTTTAGATCGGATATGAATCCTTGAATCCAAAAGAGGAAGAACGTTTTGCATTGGATGAGGGCTTGTTTCCAGTTGCCTGGTTGAATTGTATATGCATTTTCTGAGGTTGATGGACCAGGTTCCATAAAATTGTCTTCATTAGCAATGTTTACCATCTCGGGAGCATTAGGTAGTAATTCAGGAGCAGGTTCCTTTTGTGAATCGTCATTAGAGTTATTTTCTTCGGGTTGTTGTGGGCTTGCCATGCCTATGCCATGATGATCATCTTGCGACTTAGCTATTTCCTTCATAAAATATAAAGTGTATACTTTCATCAACACAATTTTTTATTTTGTTGAATAATTTAAAGGCCTTGCTCTGTGATGAATATGAAAAAAATATTCCTTCATCGCTTTTGGCATCAAATTTTCCTAGACCTTCTTTGCCATTGTTGTGTACATAACAGACAAATCCAAATGCTCTGAGATGTGCCAACTTGTGTTTTCTCCCTTTCAACATTTCATAAGGAGTTTTGTTCGGCACTAATCGGATCATACATTTGTTCATTAAGTAACCTGAAGTATTCACTTCCTCAGCGCAGTATGACTTTGGGAGATTACTTGATATTAGCATGGTTCACGTGATATCTTCCAAGGTTCTTTTTTTGCAGTCAACTACACCATTGTGTTGCTGTGTTCTTGGTGCATATAAGTTGTGATCAACACTATTTTACCACAGAATTCAAGAATTTTGAATTTTCTAACTCTGATCCATGATTTGAATGAATGCTCGTGAGTTCACAGTTAAACTTCTTTTGAACCAGTTTCACGAAAATTTCAAACATATCATATGTCTCATCTTTAGTTGCAAGGAATATTGTCCAAGTGAATCTCGTGTAGTCATCAACAATTACAAAAACTTATTTGTTTCCTCCCCGACATTACACGTGCATTAGTCCACATAAATCTGTATGAAGTAATTCCAAGGGCTTGGTTGTACTTACCATTGCTTTTGGTTTGAATGAGGATTTCACATGTTTTCCTTGAGAACATGCTCCGTAAACTTGATTATCATTGAATCTCCTAGTGGGAAACCCTTTGACTAAGTCTTTTGATATGAACTTGTTCATTATTAAGAAATTGATGTGTCCTAGCCTTTTATGCTAGGGGAGAGAGTTGTCAGTAATAGCCCTGAGACATTTTAGCGAATTCTCTTTAGGACTCATGAGGTAAGCTTTGTATATATTCGTATGCCTCTTTCAAAGAAGAACCTGTTCTCCAGAGATTGGATTGAACAACCTACATTCATTTGAGGTAAACAACAAATTTATTTCCTTTGTCACACATTTGGGACACACTCAACAGAGTGTGTTGTAGTCACTTTATGTAGTACACATTGTCTATTTCTTAAGTGTGATTGGGACTAACCTTTCTGATTCCCTATATTTCACCATTTTTCCGTTTCCAAAGGCTACACTTCCACCTTTGAGACTATCTAGGTACCATTGCTTCATCTCTCCTTCCATTGATTCCTACATCAACATTCAAAGGTTAGTTTTGGGTACCCAGATCCACTTGGGTCCTTGATTATTAGAAAAAGGATGAATGAGATTTTTCTTAGCCAATCTTGGCAGGAGCCTTGGTTTGGGAACCAGTTTCGTGATTCCTTCCACACATGGTTTTTTTAAGGAACCTTAGATTATTTTCATGAGCTATTTTTTTGTGGCATGCACTACTCTTATGTACGGTTAGCCCACAGTGAATGCATAGACAGTCTTTGTTAGGATCTTGTTTTCAACAGACTTCCTTTTGAATCCTATTCCATGTCTAGTGGAGGATTGATCCTTTTGGATGCTATCAAGCATGATGGAAGATCTTGTCCATCTCATATTTGCTCTGCTTCCATCTTAGTGGTGTGAAGCTCTTTGTAGAGAACTTCATTCCTTTTAGTCATGGATAGGTCATTGCTTAGCTATTGTGAATTCCAGAACAAGAACACATTCAAATCACATAAGCAAGTTTAACATGTAAAGAAAAATAAGTAAGCAAATAAATGTCAAAAAAAAAATATGAGTAGCCATGAGTGACTCAAAACGAGGACCACTTGTTTTGCTTGCTATTCGGATAGTAAGTGTAACTCAAAAATTGTTTTGGCTCTAGTAGCCAATAATGTCGTTAAATTACTGTGCAACATTGCATAAGTTAAACTTTTTTGGATTTTATTTTGAATTGTTAACTGCTCAACTGAAAAAAATGAGTGAACAACATAAATATAGAAATGTTAATTTTATGACGTAGGTCTACATCCACAACATCTAATTTAGATGGGCATTTACTTGGCTAGATAAGTGAATGAAATATGGTTTAGCTATTAGCTTATCAGGACAACTTTGACTCCGATCATTTCTCTCCAAAATGAAGACTTTGTACCCTACAAGATAACAAAAGTTAATCTTTTATCTACATTGGTTTGACTAACATTAATTACAGTTCTAAAAATAGTTTTACTATATATAAAACTGTTTATCATTCTATAACTTTGGAAACCTTGCAGACCTACACGTAAAATGAATTTGAAGAAAATAATTTCATTTATGAGTCTATTTATACATGCACCTGCGTACAAAATCTCCTACCTCGTGAAGGATTATACACTTACCTACTCAAAATAAGTCCTAGTATATAGCATACATGTTCAAAGAACTCTGAAGTGGATGCAATGAGCAAACATCTCACTCACGGGTCTTAAGGGTACGAGCAAACAGTCCAACCTGAGAGAGAACCTCTTTGTTAGCCTTGCAATAGCGATGGCGGTTGAGGTTGAGGTTGCGATTGCTCATTGTTAGACATTTTTTCTTGCCGTGCATGAGTATTACAGCTCTTATGTTTCATCCGAAAAAGAAAAAGAAAAAGAAAATGTATGCATATGATGATTTATTTGGTTCTTAATATATTTTACTTTATTGAAATGATTCTTAATATATATAACAAAGGTGTTATATTCTAAAGTCATCTTATTATCATTTTAGGCAAATCAATGTGTATGTGCATTTAACCTTATGGGAGCTGCAACATAAATTTCGTTTGTTAAAATACTTCAAAAAGATGATATAAATTCACGCATCTACCTTTGATTATGATTTAAAATTACTTTGGTATGCTTTGATTGGAGTTCACACTGAAGCTCCATTAGGATCTGAGGCAAATTTAAGGCAATTTGTAATGGCAACATAACGGCAAGGTATAAGAAATGGATTGTAGTAGTTTTCGTGTAGTTTTCAAATAAAATAATTTTTTTTTAAAATTCTATACCCCAACTTATAGTCAAAATTAAGTATTTTGACCATACCATCGTACTCCGAAGCCCTTGTTTCAATATTGGATTTCAAAAAGGTTGAGAGCAACTCTAGCGATGGCCTACAAGCGTGCAACTCAGAAGTACAACAAACAGCATAACCAATATGTTTCCAGTGAAGATCTGGAGAGAGTGGAGTTTACACTGACCTACCCTACCTTTGTGGGGGTAAAGAGGTTGCTTTTGATAGAACTGTAACTCAAAACTACAATGAAGAATAATCCCAAATATATAAATGCATTACCTAAATGAGAAGAATATTTAACTTAAAAGGCAATATATTGACATAAAGGAAACTGAAATGAAACTAATGAAACCAATCTTGTTCCAAAGCCTCTTTCAAACTCCCAGAATATAAAAGTAAGGAAGAGCTCAACAGCTCCACAAATTCATCAAAGTCAAATCCTGACTATGAAAACATTGATGATTTCCCAAACAAAAATGAAAGATGCGGAAACAAAGATGTCCCACAATATCAGCTTACGATGGTTGTACATTGTATGTCTGGTATTCCAGCATCTCAGACCTGTATTTCTCCTTATCTCTCTCACCTTTTTCCTGATAAACCTGCATTAAAAGCAACCCAGAACGAGTATGAGTATGAGCAGAGAATTGATCTCGATTTTCCTCCACAGCATCAAAATATATTTACCATGGACATTTTAGTAACTCCAAAAATTCATCTCTGTCACACTGAGGACATCCAGGAATGACAACTTTATTATTAGAATAAAGTCTGGAACTGTGCCTTATCCTGGCTTACTTCAGCCTTTAACAACACTAGACTAAGCTTGGAGTGAAATATCTAACGGTTTTCATAGACAACCTTCTTATGTTCTTCTACAAGGATGCATACTATTGGTAGTTGATAGACTGAACTACCGGTAGGCAGTAGCTACATTTCCTTGAAACACCCATATGCAACCATTGATGTACTACAGAGATCCAAAATTTTACTACTCCCTTTGTTTCATATTATGTGTCTTAGTTTGTTTGAGCACGGAGTTTAAGAAACTAAGGGAGACTTTTGAATCTTTTGGTCTTGAATTAGATCTCTCTTGTGGTCTTAAACATGGAGCGTAAGATGTTAGAATTCAAGAGTTACTAAATAAAGAAACTGACTTTTTTTTTCTAAACAAACTAGAAAGCTGAAGGACATTAAGACACATAGCAGAAATAGAGGAAATACCATTTTTCACAACATCAATCTAGTATGTGGGAACTACATTGAACAACACAGGCACGACTAATGAAGCCCCCCACCCCATCCCACCACCCTCTCCCTTAAATGTCATTTTACTAAAAGAGGCAACTTTAGACATTTGGAACCATAAAATGCACCGGAATGACTCAGTGACAAAGGTGGTTAAACACACCATAACTTTGCAACTATGCTGTCAGAATACAAATTATGATTCTGCTTAGAAGTCACACGAGAGAACAAACAAATAAAGAACTAAGTTATTTATAAAGTTACTGTACGATGACAGTAGCAACATGTAAACAATCTCCTCTTCAAAAAAAGACCCTCATTTCACTATCATCAAGTACCAAAACCATTCCAGCTAGCAGATGCAGTTCGTGCACAAATATTAAGAATTAACATAAAAAGTGAATTTTTAATCTGTCAAGACATTATATCGAACCTGCTTCTCGGCCTCAGTGAGTCGACTCCAAAGAAGTCCAATCCTTTTGCTGATAGCTCTCTCTTGCCCCTGATATGAACGCTTCAACGTTGCATAATGCTCAGCAAAGAAAAAATTATAGCCACTTTGATTTGGCTTGGGTCGAGAGGGGTCCTTCAAAGCCAACTGTCTTTTTCTAATCCTTTGGGAAGGCCAAGCCAAAGTATTCACCTTTTTGAATTGATTTGGTAATGCAGGTGTATGATACAGTACACCATTTAAATTCTCCGAGCCCAGGTTCACAGAGATTACATAACCGTAATCAAACTTTGCATCAATTGTTCCTACCAGTGAATTCCCATCCTCCAGATTATAACTCACTGCAAGTTGCATGATAATTTGGACTCATGATAAACATGTCTAGCCACTGTTAAACAGGATATTACAAACACATAGGAGCTAAAGAAAAAATAAATTCAAAATAAAAAAGCAAAGTTGTAGGAGAGAAAAGCAATCCCCCTACAAGCAACATCAAGTTTATATACTTCTTTGTTGGAGCTCTTTTGAATTTTCAAACAAATAAAAGGTGATGCACTCCATCTCATATCAAAGTAATGGGACAAAAACAACATAAACAGGAATCAGGATCTCATGTAAGAAAATTAAGGTTTTAAAAGATTGGAAGCACACCTGAACTTTGATCCGTAGCAGCGCTATCATCATTAGCATGTTCAGCTGCAGAGCCACTGACATTTCTATTTGTAGGATCTGCAAAACATATACAGCAGCAACTTTTTCCAGTTTTTATTTTACAACATAAACATTAAAACAGATATAGGTAATTGATTGCAAAGTTTCCACCTACCAGCCACAGAAACAGAAGGCTCTTCTTTCCGAAAGTAATAAACCTGCTCAAAATGATAAAGCATGGATAGATAGTATTTCCGCAAGACAAATTAAGCACTGGTCACAGAAGATGGAAATGTGAATATTCCTTTCACCTCCCCCCATTTTCTCTCTCTAATAACCTGCATCAAGTTCACAATACAAAACCTGATTGAATACAAATCACATTACACCAACCATATTAAGGGTGAAACAAACTTAGTTTGGTCCTGATAAGAAAAAGGAAAAGTAAATTTGAGAATGTCAAACCAGAAATAATTCACTGAATTAGGTTTGAGAAAATCTGACGCAGTTCATGAGTGCTTGAACAAGAATAAATCAAAGGTAACACAAACCAAAACAAGTAGGTGATATCAGCTGATGCATTCTTACTTCTCTTTCAGGCAGTTGACAAATAGAACAAAAAAATAACCCAATAGGTGACACTCGCACACAACACCTGCAGATCCATCATTTCTCCTGCGACCACCAGATCTAGATGCTCTCTCTCCTCTGAGACGCTCTCTTTCTCTCACCTCTGAGAATGGAAAATATGAATGACCCTCTACTTTATTTATTTCTCTCTTCGCCGGCTGCCACCAACAAATATGCTCTGTCCCATCTATTTCTCCGGCGACAACGCCTACTGCAGGTTTCTCTTGATGGCGACTTCTACCAGCGTGGTTAGGGTTCCCTTCTTTCGTTCTTCATTCTGGCAGAGTTGTTTAAGGTTGCGGCATCAGTATATGCGGCAACAACAAGGAGGAGCAAGTCTGGCAGGGTTCAACCAGTCCGACGGAAAATCAATAACCTCAAATTTCCGTTTCCTTCTGTCTTTCGTCCTTTGTCCTTTCTTTGCTTTCTTTCTGGGGACTTACGCGATTTGAACTAATGTTTTACTGTGCATAATTGTGTTTATAGACTAAGGGTCGTTTGGTGAAGTCTATAAAAATAATATTCAATAAAGTGTATTAGTAATGGAAGTATTAGTAATGCATGTATAAGTTATACTTGTATTAGTTATGCATAAATTATTTTTTATGCATTGTTTGATTTGATGTATTAAAAATAGTATGCATTGTATAAAAAAAATTATTTACAAAAGTATCATTCACAATTATGGTGGAAAAGATGTAAAAGTACTTTTGAGGGGTAATTGGGTCTTTAACCATATTAATGCATGTATTATCCTTTGCATTACTAATACCTAGAAATTCATGGTATTAGTAATACACTCCTCAATACACAATAGAGTGTATAACTAATGCAAGCATTAATTATACATAGCATGAAAAAATGCACCAAACAAGGGATTACTAATACATATAACTAATGCATGCATTATTTTTGCTAATACTCTCTATCAAACGACCCCTAAATTTGTTTCCTGATTATTTCCTGTCATTGTTGATATGACTTGCCCTACTTCCCTGCCTCTATTTTTCAGTTTTGCTACCTGCCTGTTCATAGCTTATATTGTTTCTTGTGTTCTTGCCTATAAACCATAGGGGTCATTTGGTAGGATGCATTAGAAAAAATAATGCATTCATTATATTTGTGTACTACTAAAATATTGTTTGGTACACTTTTTCAATCTATATTAGTTATACACTCTATTTAGTATTATGTTATAAATAACTAATACATAGGAAACCATGGTATTAGCAATACAAGGTGTTTCAGTGCATGAATTAGCATGATTAAAGACATAATTGTCCCTCAAAGCTTTTTCCACATCCTTTCCACCGTATTTGTGGAGGATATTTCCGTAAATAAATAAATTTCTTGTGGAGAGCATGATGAGGAGGAAAAGAGGGAAAATGGGGAGAGATAAAGACGGTGAAGAAGGAAGTGAAATAAGCAATTACAACGCCAAAACAATAGTGTTTGAACACTTCCATGAAGAACTGCAGGGCAAAGGTAGGGAGAAGGTACACAACTTGCTAAGGCAAGAGAGCGGAGTACTCGAGACCTGGACCAAGTAAAGTGTTAGGAAGATTAAGGACATGTACGATGGAACCAAGACATCATGATAGGGTAGCAAGAAGGAGCAACGCTTAGTTTGTTTTTATTTGCCTTGGTGATGGATGTACTGACACGACATATCCAAGGGGAGGTTCCTTGGTGTGTGTTATTCGCAGATGACATAGTATTGATTGACGAGACACACAGCGGGATGACGATAAGCTAGAGGTTTGGAGACAGACCCTGGAATCTAAGGGTTCAGGTTGAGCAGGATGAGGGCAAAGTGCTTAGAGTGCAAGTTCAGTGACGTTACCCATGAGGTAGATGTGGAAGTGACGATCGATACTCAGGTTATTGCCAAGAGAAAAAGTTGAAGAATGTTTAAGCTTATTAATCCAACAGTTGTGGGGCAATAGATGGGCAGATTGGATGGAGCTTAAAGCCTTAGGCACTACAGGAAGTATTCTTCTGAACTGGGACAAAAGGAAATAGGTTAAGGTGGATACGTTGATAGGTTGTCATTCTATTTCTTGTATGCTGGAAAGTTCTTATGAGAACTTTCGATGGTGCTTTACTGGTATTTATGGTCCTCGCACAAATCCAAAAAGGTAGGAGATGTAGGATGACTTAGCAGGAGTCGGGGGGGCTCTAGGAAGATAAATGGGTCATTGGGGGGGATTTCGATGTTTGTAGATTTGAATGTGAAAGAATGCACAGTACAGAAGATCCACGGCAATGGAATTTTTTTCAGACAAATCAAAGATCTTGAATTAATTGATTTACTATTACAAAGAACACAATTCACTTGGTCCAGAGGTGGTAACTCCCAACAAGCTTCAAGAATCGACAGATTTCTTATTTCACCAGATTGGAGTGATTCCTCTAGAGTTGTGAGACAAATTGCTTTGACAAAGGTAATCTCAGACCACAGACCTATATTACTGGAAAATGGGGATTTAGAGGTAGAAGACATCACAGATAAACTTAACGTATGGTGGGAAAGTTACAACTTTAATGGTAGGCCAGACTTCATCTTCAGTCAAAAATTGAAAAGACTGAAAAAAGATATCACAATCTGGAACAAAGAGGAATTTGGGAAACTGGAGAGCAGGAAGTCGAAGGCCTTGAATGATCTATTATGATGATAACAGACCATCGAAGGAAGGTAACATAGTCCCAATGAGGCAGAGACTATGACTGCTTTGAGAGTCGAAATTCAACAACTAGCTAAAATTGAAGAGGTATCTTAGAGGCAAAAGTTCAGGTGCTTGTGGCTAAAGGAGTGGGACAGAAACACCAAATATTTTCAAAAGACTGCCAATTCAAATAGGAGATATAAGTGTATTGACAGGCTATTGGTGGAAGGTGAGATCATTGAAGACAAGGAGATGGTGAAAGGGAAAACTCTGAAGTTCTTTGAGAACTTATACACTAAACTTGTATCATGGAGGCCACCTGCAATTTTGAAGACATAGCCTTCTTAACTGAAGAGGAAAGCAACTCCATGGAGGTTATGCTTGAAGAGGAAGAATTATTAGTGGCCATAAATGCCAGTGCACCTAACAAGGCCCCTGGGCCTGATGGGTTTACTATGGCATTTTATCAGAAATCCTGGGACATTATCAAGCCAGACTTGTTAGCAGCCTTGCAACATTATCACCAACATTGTTGGTTGGTAAAATTTTGCAATGCTTCACTCATAGCACTCATCTCCAAGAAGAAAGAAGCAATAGAGCGGAGAGAATACAGGCCAATTAGTTTAATTGGCAGCACTATCCTAGCAGGAAGATTAAAGAAAGTAATTAGGAAGTTGGTCTCAAATCATCAGAATGCATTTATTGAAGAGAGGCAAATTATAGATGCTTCCCTCATAGCTAACCATGTCCTAGACTGGCAGCAAAAACAGTTGAATGTTGGTTTGTTATGCAAGTTAGACATTGAGAATGCATTTGACCGGATGAATTGCTACTATCTCATTTCTATCCTCATGCAAAGGGGATTTGGTGAAAGGTGGATCAAGTGGATAACATTCAACATATCTACAGTTAAGTACTCAATCCTCATCAACAGAAGCCCAGACGGATTCTTCTCCCCTTAGAGAGGATTAAGGCAAGGTGAACCTCTCTCTCCTTTCATGTTCCAATTAAAGGACTGAGAAAAATGTTGACAAAGCCAAGCAAATGCAGTGGATAAATAGTTGATGTAGGGAGGGATAGAGCAGTCAACATCTCCCACGTGTATACACATATGATACACTAATTTTCTGTGGGGCTGAAAGGAGTCAGATCCTATATTTAAACCCAACTCTTTTGATTTTTGAAGCTATTTCAGGTCTCCACATTAACATGCTGAAAAGTGTCATCTACCACCATGTTAATTAAGTGCTTAATATAGAGGAACTATCAACCATCATGGGGTGTAGCATTGGAGCATTTCCAACGACCTATTAAAGACTTCCTCTTGGAGCTAAGTTCAAAACAGAAGGCATCGGGAGTGGAGTTATAGAGAAATTTCAAAAGAGACTGGCTTCTTGGCAAATGCAGTATTTATCTATGGGGGGCAGACTTACTTTAATCAATAGTATGCAAGATAGCATTCCAACTTATAATGTCTCTCCACCCCATTCTTGGAAAGGTCTTGGATACACATGACAAAATAAGAATAAGAAAGGATTTCCTTTTGGAAGGAAACAACAATGTTCACAAAATTTCACCTAGTTGAGTAGGACGAAGTCATATTGCCTAAGAGGCTAGGGGTTTTGTGCATAAAAGATTTAGCCTTACATAACAAGTGTCTCCTGATGAAGTAGCTATGGAGATACACATGAGGAGCAAAGCTTATGGAGGGAAATCATAAATGCCAAGCATGGAGCACTGAATCACTTGAGATCAAAGCTATTAGATGAACCATATGGGGTTGGAGTATGGAAGTATAAATGCAAGCTAGGGGAAGAGTTCTCACAGTTCCACCATCTTGTAGCAGGAAATGGCTAGAGAATCAATTTTTGGGAAGACAAATGGCTTGGGAATTCTCCTTTAATGTATGACTTCCTAATTTTTCATGACTCAATAGTCTAACAGAACAGGGAAGGAAATGTTTGGAACCTAATCCTTAGAAGGAATCTACAAAACTGGGAGTAAGAGGAAATGATAAATCTGCTAGCAGCCTTCATTAGCAAACATCAACCCCCTACGCCCAAACTAATTCAAATGGGGAGTTACAAATAAAAAGGAATTCTCGATGAAGGTAGCCTACAAACTTCTAGGTCCACTAAGCACAATCATATAGAGTTGGTCATGGAATCTTATTTGGAAGAGCAAATTCCCTCCAAGATAAGTTGCGCCAATTGGATTACCATGCATGAAGCATGTTTGACACAAGACAACCTAGCAAAGAGGAAGTTTTAGATGGTCAATACTCAACAGATGCTATATGTGCCTGAGGGAAACAGAAACACATAGTATAACACCCCAAAAATTCTATGACTTAAGTTAGAGCCTCACCTTATGAATAATGACTTAAAAATAGTTAAAATGATGTTTCTAAACCCAAATTAATGCAATTGACTTGGTTTGGAAGATTAAAACTCTAAACGTCAAGAAACGACCATGACGTCCGGAAACTAGAGAGAATGTGTTGTAGTGTGTCCTTAGCTTTTAGGGAGGTTTGGGAGTGTCGTATGATGGTCTAATCTTGTAAAAAGGTTCAAATTAGGTAAATATACGTTTATAGGGTCAAAAAATTCAAATACGACTCCTCGGGGACACCATAAGGGGCCTAGAGGAGGACCCTAACTTGGACCAAGCAAGCGGCCAAGGCAGTTTGCAGATTGCACTTGGAGGGAATAGCTTCGCGTCACAGACTAGCTTCCCCAAGGAAAATAAAGTTAGTTTGCGACGCGGTAGTGTCGCGGACTCTATTGTCTCAAAATTTAATTCTAAATATCTTCAGGGAAAAGCTCCGAGTCGCGAACTTATTCCACGATGAAAATGCAGAAATTCAGAAATCAATTTTTACTTCATTAAAGAGTCCAACTAAGTGAGGGGTATTTAGGGTACTTTAGGGGACGTGTATATAATGTTTTTTAAGTCAATTTACCTCACTTTTATCACTCAAACACAAAATCCCAAAAATCAAAACCTAAAGTTTCTCCGTCTCTCTACTCTCTATCTCTCTCCTCAAGAACTCCATTGAAGAAGATTGGAGCTTCAAGAAGAAGACCAACTCTCCAAGGTTTCAACTCGGATTTTCATGGTTAATTCGTCAATAAGGTATGGTTGCTTATTACTCTTGGGATTCCTTTCCCCAAGAGGCCCCTTCAAGATGAATTTCAAAATCTCCAATTTCTAGGTTTCAATCCAAAAGCGTGGGTCTTCTTTCTAAAGTGAAATTGATGTTATAAACTGACTTTGATTGATGTTATATGAACAATTATGGATGAATTTATGGTTGTATTGGTGGTTTCTTGAAGAATTCCCTATGAGACCCATGTTTCTCCTTCTTTTCCTAATTCTAACCCTAGTTTGTGTTGGATATTGATTGAAGGCTATGAGTTGAATGTGATGTTATGTAATTCATGTTTGTATGATGATTCTACCCTAGGTTATGTATAATTTCTATGAAATTAGGGTTGAGTCTTTGAATGAAGCCTTGAAGTCTATGAAGGGAATATGTCAACTGCTTATATTGATGTTGATTATGTTATTACTTCATGAACTACCTTGTATTATGTATTGGTTATGAATTGTTTGGTAATTGAAGTATGGATGTCCCATGAAGGGTAAGAAGGTATGAGTATGGATGTCCCATGAAGGGTAAGAAGGTATGAGTATGGATGTCCCATGAAGGGTAAGAAGGTATGAGTATGGATGTCCCATGAAGGGTAAGAAGGTATGAAGGTTGGTTCTTCTTTGAACTCAAGTGTGAAAGGTGAATTACTTAGATTGTAATGATGCTATACCTAATGTATTATTGTGGTGTTGATGACCTAGTTTCCTCATCCTTAACCCTCTACACTTGAATTAGCTATGAAGTATGTATGTATGTTATGGTATGATTGCTATATGATTGAAAGGTAGTTCTCATGATTATAGTGTAATGTAAAGTGAAAGGTTTACTCACTTGCTAAGTGTTTCTAAAGTGAAAGGATTGTTACTCACTTATGAACACATATGAGCTATTATGGTAAGATGTCTACATAAGAGTCTAGTAAAGGCTAATGTGAACTTATGTGATGACTAAAGATGATTACAAAAGGGAATTAGATGCTTAGCACCGAAAGGGCATGTAAATGAGATGATGGTCTCACGTTTAGTAAGTCTGGCTCCCCACATGGGTTTCCTCACGTTTAGCAAGTTTGGATTACCCATGGTATGTGTTGTCTCATGAGATGGAACCCCCACGTTTAGTAAGTTAGGGTTTCTAGAAGCAATTTCATTGACCCTTAACAATGTGCCCACATAGGAATCTAGCTTAGTGGATCCACCTAGATAGTTATGTATGAATGGTTACACCTTAGGCAAATATTAACCCTCTCTTTTTGGTATGGGAGTAGAACACTAGATTCCATATAGCTCTCGTGGTCTATGTCGGTTATTGCAATATTTCCCTAATGTAAAAGTAAATGAAGGTATGAAAGGTGTGAACTCTTACTAGGGCTTTCTTAAGGGTTTCTACATAATGTAAAAGAAGGTATGGGACTTCTCTTGCACATTGAACTTGTGGGATCCCAAGAGATGGTTGTAGTAGTGTTCTCTTATGATTATGATGATTATGACTTGTGTATGTTGAAGCTATGTTACGTATGATCATTATGAATATGGTAAGTTATGATGAAATATGATCTTATGAATGTATGCATGCAGTAGGTTGCTTAATGTGATACTTGGCTTTGAATAGGGTTATGGGGTTCTATTCTTTGCATTGCACTAGTATTGCTTGGGTTGTCTTCATGTTGGGATGATATTATGTTGGTTTGGACTATGATGCTTACTTTGTGTGCATATTGGATTTACTTGGTAAAAAACATGTTTTGACTAAATGTCCTTTTATGCATGTTTCAATGGTTTTTATGCATAGTAGCCATACTTAGTACGTGTGTTGTACTAACCCATATTTTTCCCCTTTTCCCCAAACATTTAGGTTCGGGCCGTTGAGTATTCAAACTTACTTCTCAAGACACTTGGAGTTGCTTCCCCAAGTTGGTAAGTCCTCAAGTTCGAGGATAAGACCCTATGATCTAGCTTCTATGTTTAGTTCTTTGCTTATGTTGAAAGACATTGTTGTAGTTCCCTATATCAAGACTTCTTATTGATGTAAAGGCTAAGTCTCATTTTTGATACTTCTATGTCTAGATGGTACATTGTGACGAAGTTAGATTTTGCTTTTCATATATGAAGTGAAGTTGAACTTCCAAAGTAAAAGTTTTAAATTTTCCGTGATTTTGTTCTATGATACATGTTATGACGAATGCTAAGGGCTTGTATAAGACCTCTTCGAGGCCGAATACGCCAGTAACGACTAGGGGGTGCTCTCGGGTTGTTACAAACTTGGTATCAGAGCATAAGGCTGAGAATAATGTAGGATTGATGTCACAAGATACCACGTCGAGTAGAGTCTTGTTCATCGGTTTGAAGCGCACCACACTTATGAATGAGAGACTACGAGATGCTTAGGAATTTTCAATCTTTTGTTATTCCATAGTCGTGCCTAAAAGTCTTATCTTTATTTAGTCATTTTCTTCTAATCCTTATCTTGTGCTTATAGGCAATGAATACAAGAAGGAACAATGCAAGGAGGGCTGGTGAGGAGAATGTGAATGAGGCGGTTCCCCCTCAAGCTCCTCAAAACCCTTAAGTTCCTATTGAAGAAGGGACTATGTCTAATGTGGAGATAAGGTCGGCTATTCATAATTTGACTCAAGTGTTGGCCACTCAAGTTGCTAGGGATGCTAGGGTGCAAGTGAACCCCAATGCTAGCACTACTGCTTCTAGTATAAGTGATTTCACTAGGATGAATCCCCCTACTTTCTTTGGCTCCAAAGTGGAAGAAGATCCACAAGGGTTCATTGATGAAGTGTTTGAGGTTCTAGAGGCAATGGGTGTGTCTTCTCAAGAAAATGAGGAGTTAGCTGCCTATCAACTCAAAGATGTGGCACAAGTGTGGTATGAACAATGGAAGGAAGGGAGACCTATTAGAGAGGGTCCGATAAGTTGGGCTACATTCAAGACGGCTTTTCTTGACAGGTTTTTCCCCTTGGAACTAAGGGAGAGGAAAATGCAAGAATTCATCAACCTCCATCAAGGGGGTATGAGTGTGAAGGAGTATGGCCTCAAGTTCACTCAATTGTCCAAGCATGCTCCTACTTTGGTGTCGGACTCTAGAGCTACAATGAACAAATTTGTTATGGGGGTATCCGATCTTGTGGTGAATGAATGTATGTAGGTTATGCTAATCCCAAGCATGGACATTTCTCGTCTTATGGTTCATGCCGAACAAATTGAGGAGCAAAATCTTAAGAAAGTTAGTAGAGAATTGAAGAGATCAAGGGCCGATGATGGAAATTCTTCTAAGGTTAGGTTTGAAATCCAAGATAAGACAAAGTTCAAAAAGAGGTTTTCCAACCAAGGTCCTCCTAATACTCCAAGGGTCAACAAAGGTAAAGTGTCTATCCCCAAGCCTCAAGAAGCAAGAGGTGGTGGTCCTTATATTGAGAAGCCTATTTGTACAAAGTGTGGTCGAAAACATGAAGGCAAGTACCTAGTTGGCACGGGTAATTGCTATGGTTGTGGTAAGAGCGGCCACATGAAAAGGGATTGCCCTATGCTAAAGACTTAAGGAAGGGAAAATGCTCAAGCACAAGCAAGTGGCCCAAATCCCGATGCTTCTAAGAAGAATCGCTTCTATGCTCTCCAATCCCGAGGTGATCAATAGAGCTCTCCGGATGTTGTGACCTATGCTACAAGTATTTTCAATTAATGTTTATGCATTGTTGGATCCCGGTGCCACTTTGTCTTTTGTAACCCCTTTAGTAGCTATGAGGTTTGATATGTTTCCTGATGTCTTAGATAAACCCTTTTCGGTTTCTACCCTGGTGGGTGATTCCATAGTTGCTAAAAGAGTTTATAGGGGTTGTCCCATATCATTGCCCAATAGAGTCACTTTGGTTGATTTGGTGGAACTTGATATGTTAGACTTTGATGTTATATTGGGGATGGATTGGCTTCATCCTTGTTTTGCGTCCATAGATTGTAGGACCCGAATTGTGAAGTTTCAATTTCCTTATGAACCCATTTTAGAATTGAAGGGAGGAAATTCCGTTCCTAGGGGAAGGATCATTTCATGTCTAAAAGCTTGTAAGTTGATTTCTAAGGGTTGTCTCTATCATATTGTGAGGGTCAACGATCTTGAGTCCGAGATTCCTCTTTTGGAGTCGATCCCCGTAGTGAAGGATTTTCTAGAAGTCTTTCTCGATGACTTACCCAAAATTCCTCTCGAACGGGAAATAGATTTCGGCATAGATTTATTGCCGGATACACAACCTATTTCAATCCCTCCTTACCGGATGGCCCCGGCAGAGTTGAAGGAATTAAAAGTTCAACTCAAAGATTTGTTGGATAAGGGTTTCATCCAACCTAGTATATCTCCTTGGGGTGCATAGGTGTTATTTGTGAAGAAGAAGGATGGATCTCTTCGTATATGTATTGATTACCGACAATTAAATAAGGTGACCATTAAGAACAAGTATCCACTCCGTAGGATTGATGACTTATTTGATCAACTTCAAGGAGCGAGTTACTTTTCAAACAATGATTTGAGGTTGGGTTATCACCAACTTAGGGTGAGAGGTGTTGATGTTCCGAAAACAACCTTTCGAACAAGATATGGTCATTTTGAGTTCTTAGTGATGTCCTTTGGTCTTACAAATACCCCGGAGGCTTTCATGGACCTTATGAATCATGTGTTTAGAAATTATCTAGAATCATTTGTTATTGTCTTTATTAATGACATCTTGATATACTCTAAAAGTGAGGATGATCACATGAATCATTTCAAGATAGTATTGCAAGTCCTCAAAGATCACCAACTCTATGCTAAGTTTAGCAAGTGCGAGTTTTGGCTAAGATCGGTTGCTTTCCTTGGTCACATTGTTTCTAGTGAGGGTATAGAAGTTGATCCAAAGAAAACCGATGTGGTCAAAAATTGGCCTAGACCTTTGAGTTGTTCTGACATCTGAAGCTTTTTGGGTTTGGCCGGTTACTACCGGAGGTTTGTTGAGGGATTTTCATCTCCATTAACGGCCTTAAATCAAGAGAAGTCCAAGTTTGAATGGTCGGAATCTTGTGAAAAGAGCTTCCAATTGTTGAAAGATAAGCTCACCTCCGCTCCGGTTTTGACCTTACTGAAAGGCACCGAAGGGTTTGTAGTATATTGTGACGCTTCCCGAATGGCTTTGGGTTGTGTCCTCATGCAGCATGGTAAGGTTATAGCTTATTCCTCGAGACAACTCAAGGTGCAGGAGAAGAATTATCCAACTCATGACTTTGAGCTAGCGGCCGTAGTTTTTGCTTTAAAGATTTGGAGACACTATCTCTATGGGATACATGTGGATGTGTTTACTGACCACAAGAGTCTTCAATATGTTTTTAGCCAAAAAGAATTGAACCTCCGACAAATGAGGTGGTTGGAACTCTTAAAAGATTATGATATGAGTGTCCTTTACCACCCCGAAAAAGCAAATGTTGTTGCGGATGCTTTGAGTCATGTATCTATGGGTAGTGTGTCACTTGTGGAAGAAGAGAAAAGGGAGTTAGCCCGTGATGTACATAGGCTAGCCCGGTTGGGTGTCCGACTTGAAGATTCCCCAAAAGAAGGTGTCATGGTCCGTCATAATTCCGAGTCATCGGTTGTTGTTGACGTGAAGTCTATGCAACACCTTGCCCCTATTTTGATGGAACTAAAAGAGTCGGTTCTCAACAAAGCAATAGAAACTTTCTCTCAAGGAGAAGATGGAGTGCTTAGGCACCAAGGGAGGTTATGTGTGCCGGATGTGGATGGCCTAAGAGAGACAATCTTAGAAGAGGCCCATGGGTCCCAATACTCCATCCATCCGGGAGCCACCAAAATGTATCGTGACTTACGTGAGATTTATTGGTGGAACGGAATGAAAAGAGACATAGCAAATTTTGTGGCTAGGTGCTCAAATTGCCAACAAGTCAAAGCCGAGCACCAAAGACCGGGAGGTCTAACTCAATATATTGATACCCCCACTTGGAAGTGGGAAAAGGTCAATATGGACTTCGTGGTAGGTTTGCCTCGAACTCGTAGGCAACATGACTCCATTTGGGTCATTGTGGATAGATTAACTAAATCAGCCATTTCCTTCCCGTCAAGGTTTCTTATTCGGCGGAAGATTATGCTAAGTTGTACATTAAGGAGATTGTGAAATTGCATGGGGCCTCGTTGTCGATTATTTCGGATAGAGGTGCCCAATTTACTTCCCATTTTTGGAGGTCTTTCTAAAGTGGGCTTGGTACTCAAGTAAAACTTAGTACCGCATTTCACCCTCAAACGGATGGTCAAGCGGAACGCACCATCCAAACCCTAGAGGATATATTGAGAGCGTGTATCATTGACTTCAAAGGTAATTGGGATGACCACCTACCTTTGATAGAATTTTCCTACAACAATAGCTACCACTCGAGTATTGCTATGGCACCCTTTGAAGCACTTTATGGTAGGTGTCGATCTCTGGTTGGGTGGTTTGAAGTGGGTGAATTTTCTCTTCTTGGTCCCGAAGTAGTCTATGAGGCTACGGAAAAAGTTTGACTTATAAGGGATAGGTTGAAAATGGCTCATAGTCGTCAAAAGTCTTATGCCGATAATAGAAAGAGGGATCTTGAATTTGAATTAAGTGATTGGGTCTACTTGAAGATCTCACCCATGAAAGGGGTGATGAGGTTTGGTAAGAAGGGGAAGCTTAGCCCCCGGTATGTTGGACCTTATGAGATTTTGAAGCGTGTCGGAAAGGTTGCTTATGAGTTGAAATTCTCCATCGAATTGGCCCCGATTCACCCGATGTTCCATATTTCTATGTTAAAGAAGTGTATAGGTGACCCGGTGTCCATTCTCCCTCTAGAAGGTTTAGGGGTGAATGAGAACCTTTCTTATGAAGAGGTTCTGGTCGAAATCTTAGATCGTCAAGTTAAGAAGTTGAGGAATAAAGAAGTTGCCTCCGTAAACGTCCTATGGAGAAACCACCTAGTTGAGGGTGCAACATGGGAGGCCAAGGCCGACATGAAGTCCATGTACCCTCATCATTTTCCTCCTACTCCTAGCCAAAGTTGAGGTTAGTAGTCTCTCTTAATTAGGTATAAATTGAAAATCACATGTGTTGATGATTATGACATGATTTCCTTGTATGTGCATTTTTTTGTGAAAATTCATGCTTAAGTTGTATTTTGAGTTTTCATGAATTTTGTTTCTCATGGTTGAAATTGCACCCATAGATGTTGTGTGATGTTGTCTTCATGAGGGTTGTAATGAGCATGCTTGATGTTGTCTTGCTAAAGAAATGTCTTGTTAATTGCTTAATATATATGTTGACGCTCATTGAATATGGAGAAGGTAGTTCCTCTTATACTTATGAGAAATAAAGAGTTTTGAGAATAGTGATGTTGTGGATTAAATTCCTATATGATATGATGATATGATGTTGTTGATGTGACTGGTTGTTGTGCTGCTAGTTTGAGTCATTGTATCCCTAGAAAGAAGTCCAAGTAAATTCGGGGACGGATGTTCCTAAGGGGGGATATTGTAACACCTCGGCAATTCTATGACTTAAGTTAGAGCCACACCTTATGAATAATGACTTAAAAATAGTTAAAATGATGTTTCTAAACCTAAATTAGTGCAATTGACTTGGTTTGGAAGAGTAAAACTCTAAATATCAAGAAACGACCCCGATGTCCGGAAACGATAGAAGAATGTGTTCTAGTGTGTCCTTAGGTTTTGGGCAGGTTTGGGAGTGTCGTATGATGGTCTAATCTTGTAAAAAGATTTAAATTAGGTAAATATATGTTTATAGGGTCAAAACGTTCGAATATGACTCCCCGGTGCCACCCTAAGGGGCCCCGAGGAGGACCCCAACCTGGACCAAGCAAGCTACCAAGGGAGCTTGCAGATTGCACTTGGAGGGAATAGCTCCGCGTCGCGTACTAGCTCCCCCAAGGAGCAAAAAGTTAGTTCGCGACACGGTCGTGTCGCAGACTCTACTGTCTCGAAATTTAATTCCAAATATCTTCAGGGAACACCTCCGCGTCGCGAACTTGTCACGCGACGAAAATGCAGAAATTCAGAAATTTATTTTTATTTCATTAAAGTTCCTTCTTCTCTCTACTGTCTCTCTCTCTCTCCTCAAGAACTCCATTGAAGAATATTGGAGCTTCAAGAAGAAGACCAACTCTCCAAGGTTTCAACTCGAATTTTCGTGGTTAATTCTTCAATAAGGTATGGTTGCTTATCACTCTTGGGATTCCTTTCCCCAAGAGGCCCTTTCAAGATGAATTTCAAAATCTCCAATTTCTAGATTTTAATCCAAAAACGTGGGTCTTCTTTCTAAAATGAAATTGATGTTATAAACTGACTTTGATTGATGTTATATGAACAATTATGGATGAATTTATGGTTGTATTGGTGGTTTCTTGAAGAATTCCCTATGAGACCCATGTTTCTCCTTCTTTTCCTAATTCTAACCCTAGTTTGTGTTGGATATTGATTGAAGGCTATGAGTTGAATGTGATGTTATGTAATTCATGTTTGTATGATGATTCTACCCTAGGTTATGTATAATTTCTATGAAATTAGGGTTGAGTCTTTGAATGAAGCCTTGAAGGCTGTAAAGGGAATATGTCAATTGCTTATATTGATGTTGATTATGTTATTACTTCATGAATTACATTGTATTATGTATTGGTTCTGAATTGTTTGGTAATTGAAGTATGGATGTCCCATGAAGGGCAAGAAGGTACGAAGGTTGGTTCTTCTTTGAACTCAAGTATGAAAGGTGAATTAGTTAGATTGTAATGATGTTATACCTAATGTGTTGTTGTGGTGTTGATGACCTAGTTTCCTCATCCTTAACCCTCTACACTTGAATTAGCTATGAAGTATGTATGTATGTTATGGTATGATTGCTATATGATTGAAAGGAAGTTCTCATAATTATAGTGTAATGTAAAGTGAAGGGTTTACTCACTTGCTAAGTGTTTCTAAAGTGAAAGGATTGTTACTCACTTATGAACACATATGAGCTATTATGGTAATATGTCTACATAAGAGTCTAGTAAAGGCTAATGTGAACTTTTGTGATGAATAAAGATGATTACAAAAGGGAATTAGATGCTTAGCACCGAAAGGGAATGTAAATGAGATTGGGGTCTCACGTTTAGTAAGTTCGACTCCCCACATGAGTTTCCTCACGTTTAGCAAGTCCGGATTACCCACGGTATGTGTTGTCTCATGAGATGGAAACCCCCACGTTTAGTAAGTTAGGGTTTCTAGAAGCAATCTCCTTGACCCTTAACTATGGGCCCACATAGGACTCTAGCTTAGTAGATCCACCTAGATAGCTATGTACGAATGGTTACACCTTAGGGAAGTGTTATCCCTCTCTTTTTGGTGTGGGAGTAGAACACCGGATTCCATGTAGCTCTCATGGTCTATGTCATTTATTGCAATATTTCCCTAATGCAAAAGTAAATGAAGGTATGAAAGGTGTGAACTCTTACTAGGGCTTTCTTAAGGGTTTCTACATAATGTAAAAGAAGGTATTGGACTTCTCTGCACATTGAACTTGTGGGATCCCAAAAGATGGTTGTAGTAGTGTTCTCTTATGATTATGATGATTATGACTTGTGTATGTTGAAGCTATGTTACGTATGATCATTATGAATATGGTAAGTTATGATGAAATATGATCTTATGAATGTATGCATGAAGTAGGTTGCTTAATGTGATACTTGGCTTTGAATAGGGTTATGGGGTTCTATTCTTTGCATTGCACTAGTATTGCTTGGGTTGTCTACATGTTGGGATGATATTATGTTGGTTTGGACTATGATGCTTACTTTGTGTGCATATTGGATTTACTTGGTAAAAAGCATGTTTTGACTAAATGTCCTTTTATGCATGTTTCAATGGTTTTTATGCATAGTAGCCATACTTAGTACGTGTGTTGTAATAACCCATATTTTCCTCCTTTTCCCCAAACATTTAGGTTCGGGCCGTTGAGGATTCAAACTTTCTTCTCAAGACACTTGGAGTTGCTTCCCCAAGTTGGTGAGTCCTCAAGTCCGGGGACAAGACCCTATGATCTAGCTTCTATGTTTAGTTCTTTGCTTATGTTGAAAGACATTGTTGTACTTTCCTATTTTAAGACTTCTTATTGATAGAAGTGCTAAGTCCCATTTTCGATACTTCTATGTCTAGATGGTACATTGTGACTAAGTTAGATTCATTATTTTTCGTGATTTTATTCTATGATACATGTTATGACGAATGCTAAGGGCTTGTATAAGACCTCTTCGAGGTCAAATACGCCGGTAACGACTAGGGGTGACCTCGGGTCGTTACACATAGCCACTTTTTTTACAATGCCCTATAGCATCGGATCTATGGAACATGTTTATAACACTTTTTGGGCTCAGAAGGGTCATGCCACAAAACATCAAAGATGCATTTGAAAGCTGGGGAAAATGGAAAGTTAATAGCCCCATCAAGATAATATGGAAGATGATACCATCAACTATTTGGTAAGAGTATATGGAATGAGCGAAATAAAAGATACTTTGATGGGAAATCAACTACCTACCAATCTCTAAGAGCTAAATGCCTTATGTATCCATATAGCTGGGTTTATTTGTCCCCTATAGATTCCCTGGATACCCTTTTGAACTTTGCTAGCTCCTTATCTTTATTATAATGTCTGTGATGGAGCTTCTTAGTTAGTTTTGCTACTACTCTTTTGTAACTTACATGTATCTCCTTGATGCCAGCAATGGAAACCTTTGTTTCAGCAAAAAAGAAAAAGGAATTTACTTATTTGAGGAAGTTAGTGGCCTAAGGGCATTGTTGGAAAGAAATACATAAATTGTTGTCGTAATTAAACTTTCTTTATTATCATGATCATGCATATACATTCATTTATCATGGATCATGGATATGGTATGATGGTTACAAAAGATTGAGGAAAATTCGAGGTCGATACTGGGTAGTGATATTGTGATGATGTTGAGGTCATTACCAGAGGAGTATATGGACCTCGCAAGTCCCACATGCGTCCTAACTAAGTGCATGCCACTATTGAGCAGGTTTATACTGGTAAGATCATTGGTCATTGCAATCCATGTTATCATTTTGCATTGCTTTGTACCTTTTTTTGTTTATCCGCCTTAACTGATGCTCTTGTATTTACTTATCGTATAATTCTAGTTAGCCCATTTTGCAAGAGTTAGTGGACTATTTATTGACTTAGCGAGATTCATTAAATATTTTTCATGATATAATTGTCAAACTCTAGCTCAATAGGCCTATGATGCCAACTAAGTACACATGTTAGCATATTTATACTACTCTTGCTGCATCTTTTTTTATGCAGATCCTAGCATTAGCAAACCCTGCAGATTCATTTTTTCTGAGGTTGTGTCTATCAGAAGTGTTGGAGGGCTACCTATCTTTCAAAGTACCTAGCTTCTTCTATCTTGTATATATATCATTTTACGATTGCTGATAGTCCTATATTTTGAAGCAATGTATTCAATTTAGATGCTCTTGTACTACTAGTGACACTAGATTTTGGGTGTATTTCTTACTTCCACACTTCTATTATATCCATGAAAGCTTTGGGTTTTGAAGACTTGATTTCGCTAGTCTTATTATTTATGCATGATTGTTTGCTATTAATTTTAGTGGAGGGTTGGCTTACCTGACGGTGGGATAGTGCAATTACCATCATGACCATGGATTTTGAGTCATCACACCTCTAATTTGTGGGAAAAAAATTCTTTAATAAATATCATCTTATATTTCATAACTTACTACAATCGGTACATTATTGTCAACATTTAACTAAAAAATATTATAATCAGTAAGAAGTTCTCATACCTTTTCCTATGCCTTGCATAACTACTACTTATCACGAACCTATTTGTCCATCAAAATATTGAAATATGATAAAAGTGATTTTTAAGGATATGCTAACATCTTTGTAAAACATATTTTCCATAAACATTTTCTACCAAATGTGTCTGTGTAACAAGTTAATTATTGCGCTTCCTATTACCAAAAATAATGATGGATTATGACCTGTCAAAATTTTAGCAATTTTCAACTTTTTAAGAAAAAAAAGTAAAACAATTTTCTTAAAACAAGATTACACTAATCAATTTATTTAAAATCTGAACCCCAACTTACGAGATTTCATAATTTGACTACATTGACATTTCTTGTTTGGCACCTATAAAAGTCACACACCTCTTCAAGTTTTATCTATTCTACTCCAAAAGAAAATGTTTTTTTTGTTTAGGTATCAAATATGGCTACAAAAAGGCTTAGGAATACTAGGAGAACTATAGTGAAAATGTGAGAAACTCCATCCTAAATAGTAGAAGACCAACAAGTCTGTTCAAGAAAGCAGAAGAACTTTCTATTTTGTGTGGTGTAGAAGTCGCCATAATTAGTTTTAGGCCAGGGAATATCCAACCCATTGCTTAGAAATCAACAAGTCTGGCTCAGGATGACTTAATGAGGTATTTAAGTTTTACAGAGTACAAAAGGCTTAAAAAGTTTGTCAACCGTGAAACTGATATACCGTGAGCTTACGATATTTCTAATACATTTCACTTACAAGTTGTGTGTGTCTAGGGCCTTTTTGTATGGTTTTTTATGTGTTTTTATTATATTTGGCAGGAAATATGTTCAGGTGCGGAAATAAAGACACAGCTGAAAGAAATGCAGAAAAGGGCATCTACGGAGGTGATCTACGGATCGTAGGTCCATTGACGCTCCGTAGATGGTGGTCGTAGATCAGAAGCCAAGGCATAGAAGGAAAATAAAGGAAATCTGACCAAGTGTGGAACCACAGTGACCATTGATGGTCCGTAGATTGATCTACAAACCGTACTGTTGATCCGTAGATTGATACTGCAAGGATTCCAGTACCTGATTTTTCAAGATTCTAAGTGTGGAGCTACGGAAGGATTCGATCTACGGTCCGTCCTGCAGTTCCGTCCTTTGCTTCAGAGAAGCTAATTTTTGGAAGTTGAAATATTTTCTAAGTCCTGGCTGACGAAAGGGACTTACAGACCGTAGATCCATTGACGGTCCGTGAGTCAGTCTCGTGGAATGAAGACGCGTGCCTGTAACAAACTTTCCTAATTTTGTTTCCCTTTTAATTTAGGACCTGGTCTCTATAAATAGGGCATGTAAACCTCGTTTTTGGGGGTTAGACATTATTATTCTATTCTAGTTCTTGACTTGTGAGATTAACTTGCAACTTTAGCAATTATTAATTTCCTAAGTTCGTTTCGAAGATTTTGGTGTTGCAATTCAAGTTGAATTTTTGGGTTTATTATTCTTCTTACGTAAGTTCATAATTCTTTCATCTAAAACAATGAATTATGTTCATATGATTATGGGTAACTAAACCCCACAACTAGGGTTGTGGGAACCATGAGCGATTAACAGAGTATGAATAGTAAATAGGCAATTCTTGAATAGTTTTTTGCATGCATTAATAATTCTTTCGTTTAGAAGTTTTTTTAACGAGTGCACGCGTTAGAACTCACCTTGTTGCTACTTGCCGGACCAAGGAGGTAATCAACACGAAAAGAATTATCAACATAGATTTAGTGTGATACTATCTAATAGGCTAGTGTCGATTGGTGCGAAGTAATAACTAAGACAAACATCGATTATGATGTCTAATATGAGGTAAAGATAAGGGTTAGTAAATTATACACACGTTGCCGGACCAAGGTGCGGGGTGAAATTCTCTAGATGCCGGACCAAGGATTTAGAGATACCTAACTTATCATTTTCCATGTAGTACACTAGGAAATGATTGCTATTACTAGGATTACTGCGTTATGAGGTTGTGGGGAACACGTATACCCTAGTTATTTCTCTCATCTTGATAACAACCAAAATTGAGTTTTGATTACTGATTACTTATTAAATTCTTACAATTGGTTTCACAAAAACCTCCCCCCCCCCCTTAATTACTTGTTTCTGGAAGTAATTTGGCTAATCGAATATAATTATTGGTTAAATTAAAGTCTAAACCATTTTCCTCGTGGGATCGACCCCAACCTACAAGTTGGGTTCTTTACTGGATAACGACCGCTTATGCTTCTTTAGGGAGGTGTAATTTGAGCATATCAGAAACGTATCTTTTGAGAAAAGCAGTTAAGAAAGAAGAATAAATTAGCAAATTAGAGAAAATGAATGAGGAGAAGGAGATGGAACTCCTCTTTAACCAACTAGTGGAGGGAAAGAGTATTAATGAACTTGATGCAAGATAAATGAAAGGTTTGTTAAAGGTGTTTGCTGCTAAAACGGCTAAAATTAATGAAAGGAAGATACAATTGGAAAAACCTCCAAATCCTCCACCTAACAACCAAAATTTTATATCAACAAGTCTAGTAGAAGATTTATTGAATGATGGGTGTTTTTTGAGACTATGACTGCAATAGGGGATGGAAGCGGTATAGAGCCTGCACCAGCAGAAGGCACTGACACCAATGCTGAAGATGATGGACATTCCAAGGACCTCGATTGAGAATATAATAATTATATTGTTTTATCATTGTTATTTCAAGTTGCTTTTTTCATAGTGTGCACCTTAAGTTGTTGAATTTTTTTTTATCCATTTTGTGCTATGTACTTTTTATTCAATTATTTATGAATGTTATTGTATTTTATTGGAAAAATGAACTAATGTTGTTCAACCAACAAGTTAATTGTGTCAAACTTTTGGACTAAGCTGAATCTTTATTTATAGTCGTATATATTTTATTTCTCTTCAGTTTAGCAACTTATGATATTTGATACCAAAGGGATTTCAAGTGCATGTTAAAATTTGGAAATCTCTACCCTACATATAACAACCTATTCAATCCATCAAAGAAAAGCTTCAATCTTTATAAACTTCATGAAATAAAAATTCTAGTGTCAACATTCACCATTTGTAGGGGGTGTCGAATTGGCTTTTTTTAAGTGACTTATAACCTAAAAGCTAAAAGCCATAAGTTGGAAACACCCAACTTTTGGCTCCCTCCATCCCTCCCTCGCTCTTATATGGTCATCCTCTGTTCTCTTCCTTGTCTTCTCTTCTTCTATGCCTTTCCTATTGTGAGAAATCAATGGGAAAAATATTATTGAATTGTGTATCTAATCCAACTCGATCTTCTATGCCTTTCCTACATTAGAATCCTTTTCCAACTAGGATTGCTATTCGTATTCCTATTCCTATTCATATTCCTATTCTGAGTAGGAAATACTTATTTCTATTCTAACACTCCCCCTCAAGCTGGTGCATACAAATCATATGTACCTAGCTTGTTACAAATGTAATTAATACGAGGACATGTGAGGGACTTGGTGAAGATATCTCCAAGCTGATCATTTGACTTCACAAATTTCGTAACAATATCTCCTGAGTATCTTTTCTCTGACAAAGTGGCAGTCAATCTCAATGTGCTTAGTCTTTTCATGAAACACTGGATTTGATGCGATATGAAGAGCCACTTGCTTATCACACACAAGTTCCATCTGATCAATTTTGCCAAATTTTAGTTCTCCCAGCAACTGTTTGATCCAAACTAGCTCACAAGTTGTTGTCGCCATTGCTCGATATTTTGATTCTAAACTAGATCGAGCAACCACATTCTGTTTCTTACTCTTCCACGACACTAAATTACCTCCTACTAAAACACAATATCCGGATGTCAAACGCCTGTCAGAGGGTGATCCTGTCCAATCAGTGTTTGTATATCCAATGATATGTTCATGGCCCTGATCCTCAAAGAGTAGTCCTTTACAGGGAGCTGACTTTATATATCACAGAATACGAACAGCTGCTTCCCAATGACTATCACAAGGGGAAGTCATAAACTGACTTACAACACTCATAGGAAAAGAGATGTCAGGTCTAGTCACTGTGAGATAATTCAACTTTCCAACAAGCCGTCTATACCTTTCAGGATTACTAAGTGGTTCCCCATGTCCTGGAAGGAGTTTAACATTCAGATCCATAAGAGTGTCAATAGGTCTACATCTCATCATTCCTATCAAGAATGTATAAGGCATACCTGCGTTGAGAAATAACAATACCTGATCTAGACTGAGCAACCTCAATACCTAGAAAATACTTCAATCTGCCAAGGTCTTTAGTCTGGAAGTGCTTAAAGAGATGTTGCTTCAAATCGGTGATACCATTTTGATCATTACCGGTGATAACAATATCATCAACGTAAACAACCAAATAGATACATCGACTTGGTGCAGAATGCCAATAAAACACAGAGTGATCAGCTCCACTATGCGTCATGCCAAACTGCTGAATTACTGTGTTGAACCTCCCAAACCAACCTCGAGGAGATTGTTTCAGACCATAGAGTGACCTACGCAATCGGCATACAAGGCTACTAGACTCCCCCTGAGCAACAAAACCAGGTGGTTTTTCCATATATACTTCTTCCTCAAGATCACCATGCAGAAAAACATTTTTAATGTCCAACTAATGAAGAGGCCAATGACGAACAGTAGCCATAGATAGAAAAAGACAGACATATGCTATTTTAGCCACAAGAGTGAAAGTGTCACTATAATCTATCCCAAACATATGAGTATACCCTTTGGCAACAAGACGAGCCTTAAGTCGATCAACCTGACCATTTAGACCAATTTTAACTGCACAAACCCAATGACAACCACTTTACCTGTAGGAAGGGAGACAAGCTCCCAAGTACCACTCTTATGCAAAGCAGACATCTCATCAACCATAGTCTGCCTCCATCCAGAATGAGAAAGTGTTTCACCTGTAGTCTTAGGAATGGAAATAGAGGAAAAAAATGACACAAAGGCATAATAGGGTGATGATAGACGATGATAACTTAAGAAGGTATAATGTGGGTTAGTAATTCGAGTGGATCGTACACCTTTTTGAAGTGCAAGCGGTTGGCTAGGAGGAGGTAAGTCTGTAGTAGGAGTAGGGTCCGGTGCATGACATGAATCATTTGGGACTAGGGCTGGACGTGGACGGCGATGATAAGTTAGTAGTGGTGGCACTATAACTAGAGACATAGAAGTAATCGTAGATTCCTCAAAGGTTGGCACAGGTAAAATCTGAGGTATGGGTAAGACCATAGATACATAAGGATGATCAGAAGATGTATAGTAAGGCTGAGACTCAAAACATGTAACATCAGCGGACATAAGGTATCGATGAAGATCATGTGAATAGCGATGATATCCTTTTTGAACTCGAGAGTAACCAAGAAAGACTTTGAGTGAACGATGAGCTAATTTATCTTTTCCTGGGGCTAAGTTATGAACAAAGCATGTGATCCCAAAGACACGAGGGGAATAGGATAGAGATGTTATTAAGGAAATAGTATGGAATGTGGAACCTAATTCTGAATAGAAGAAAAGGGCATTCTATTTATCAAATAACAAGACGTAAGAACTGCATCTCCCCAAAACCGCAGCAGAACATTGGATTCAAGGAGATGAGTACGAGCGGTCTCAATAAGATGCCGATTTTTTCTTTCAGCTACACCATTTTGTTGAGGGGTGTATGTACAAGTAGTCAGGTGAATAATGTCTTGGTGAGTCATAAACTCCTGAAATTGGGAGGATAAGTATTCTAAGGCATTATCACTACGAAAAGTACGAATAGAAACACCAAATTGATTTTGTATTTCAGCAAAGAAACTTTTGAAAATAGAAAATAACTCAGAACGATCTTTCATTAAGAAAACCCAAGTACATCTTGAATAATCATCAATGAAACTAACAAAATAACGAAATCCTAAAATGGAACTGACTCTACTAGAACCTCAATGATAACAGCAAGGTTAAGGGAGATCACAAATAGAGAATTGAATATTAGAATGCGGAAGCACAAAGAAAAGAAACAAAAAAGACTAACTAAAGATATGGGAAATTCGAAGGAAAGATCCACGAATTTCCAAGGATTAGATGTTCTAAGGCCTTGAAAAGATCCAAGTAACAACGTATAGATTTATGGAAGAAATCTAACGCCTTTACTTGAGAAAACGAATCAAAACGATAGATTCGGATCTTGACCGCTTTATGAGTAACTAAAGACAATAATTAGTATGTAGAAACTAATCACCTTCTAAAGAATACCAAAAAGAAACCAAAGATATCACAAGAAGAAATTACTTTATACCTTAAACTATGAAACTAGTAAAGGTTTAAAGATAAATTCTCAAAGAACAAGTCACAAAGGTTCAAAGAACTCTCTCAAATATTAATAATATCAATCTAAATTGTCTTTAATGAATAAAAAGGACTCCTATATATAGGAGAAGGGGGGAAAAACGTCCAAGACCCCTTATGCCAAACCCTAAAAAGACAATTACAAGGAATCCTACTCTAGAAAGGAAATAAAGTAACCTAACTAGGAACAAATTTGGTACTTCTAGGAAAGCATTAAATGGTACTTAGGAGACCATAAATAGACTAAGGAAAATATTAATAACCTATATATAAATAAAGAAATAAGGTAAATCCCAACTAGGAAAAGAATCTTGACAATCTTGGAAAGTTTGACTAGTCTTCTCTCAAAACTTGGGCAGAAAGCAACTCTTGTTGTGGCTGATTCTTGGACTTTTCTTGACCTTATTTGCACGAAATTGGACCTTAAAATAACTCATATTGGGCTTGAATTTGGGCCACCAAATACTTGTAGCATTTGGACAATTCCTCTCCCTTGGGCTTGAGCTCTTCTTCCCCAATAATAAACCTTTGGATCAGCGATTGAAGCCCATTGAGCTTATCATTGAACTCCTTGGTTTGAGATCTTGTTATGGGCCTCCTTGGAGTTTCTAAAGCTTCATCCTTGTCCTTCAATGGAGTAGAGCTTCCTTGGATGCTATCATTCCCCTCTTCTTGAAGAGAATTCGTCCTCGAATTCAAATCTGCATCAAAATGGGAAAGATCAGAAACATTAAAAGTAGCACTAACTTGGAATTCACCAGGAAGATCGAGTTTATAAGCATTGTCGCCAATCCTTTCGAGGACTTTGTGTGGCCCACTTCCTCTAGGATCTAGTTTGGACTTTCTTTTGGAAGGAAATCTTTCCTTTCTCATATGCACCCAAACCAAGTCGCCAGGTTTAAAAACAACATATTTTCTGCCCTTATTCCTTCGCAATGCAACTTCCTTATTCTTCTTTTCAATTGCAAGCCTTATTTGTTCATGGATTTTCTTCATCAGATCAGCCTTCTTCTTACCATCAAGATTAGCAAAATCATTAGTAGGCAAAGGCAATAAATCAAGGGGGTTAAGGGGCTTGAATCCATATACAACTTCAACTCCCTTAGAACTGACCACAAAACCTAAGAAAACCACACGATCCACATAGAAAGTACACTTTTTGAGATTAGCAAATAAGCACTGATTTCTAAGAACTTCAAAAACGTGTTTTAAGTGCTCTAGGTGTTCATCCAGATTTTGAGAAAAGATCAAGATGTCATCAAAATACACCACAATAAATTTTCCATGGAAATCTTTAAAAATATGATTCATTAGGCTCATAAAAGTGCTTGGTGCATTAGTCAAGCCAAAGGGCATAACTAACCACTCATAAAGTCCATATTTGGTCTTAAAAGCAGTTTTCCATTCATCTCCAGGATTCATACGAATCTGATGGTAACCACTCTTTAGATCAATTTTAGAAAAGATTTTGGAACCATACAGTTGGTCCAACATGTCATCAAGACGAGGGATAGGATGGCGATACTTTACCGTTATCTTGTTGATAGCTCGACAATCTACACACATCCTCCATGTTCCATCCTTTTTGGGGACCAATAGGACTGGAACAGAGCATGGGCTCATACTCTCTCGAACAAATCCCTTTTCAAGCAATTCTTCAACTTGCCTTTGTAATTCTTTGGTCTCTTCAGGATTGCTCCTATAGGCAGGCCTATTAGGAAGTTGAGACCCAGGCACAAAGTCTATTTGGTGCTCAATCCCTCTCAAAGGTGGCAATCCCTTTGGAGTGTCATCAGGAAAAACATCTTCAAAATTCTGCAAAAGAGAAGAAACACTATTTGGCAAAGAAGGAGTTAGTTGTTCAAAATTAATCAATACTTCTTTGTAAGTAAGTAGTATTATGGGCAGTCCCTCTCTCCTAGCATTCAAACACTCTTTGGCTTTTATATAAAGGCTCTCATTTTTCTTTTCCTTAGCCTCTTTCCTCTCACCAAAACATTTTATTTTTTTACTCACACCTTCTTTTACCTCTTTACTTAGATCGCTGCCCTCTCTCTCTTTCTCTCGGCCATCTCTCTTTTTTTCTATCTCTTGAAATTGAAGGGTCCATCTCTCAAATTGTTGGTGCATAGCTTGAAGGGTGAAGTCGTTCCTTCCTTTGACCTCGGCTTCTAAACGAGCCCTTTCCTCATCACCACCTGAAATAGACATCTAAAAAAAAAGAATAAATGATCAAGTATCACACTTTTAATATGGCTTTTACCCTCTTTTAAACTCACCCACACTTGCCTTTTTCCACTAAAAATAACCTTTGAACGAGAATACTTTGTAGATTTAAAATTAAACCAAAACGTGTATCAAGTTCGTAGTAATAAAGTATGGAATCTTGGGGTACAAAAAGAAAGTAAAGAACTATTCCTAGAACAAGTAGGATTTAGTTGAAACAAAACACGAATAAAAAGGAACTTATTTTAGAATTATAAGAACAAGAAAGAAAAAAAAATTTCCTCTAATTCTTAAAGATCTAGAATTCCCTCTTCTTGCTACCTTCTTGCTTGGAAACAAATTAATACAAAACTTGGAGAGCAAGTAATAAGATTTCTTGAATAGCAAGTAATAAATTTTCTTGGGAATCAAGTAATCAAATTTCTTGGAGGACAAGTAATCAGATTTCTTAGAGAATTTTTTTTTTTTTTTTTTGTTCACGATACTGTTCACGCTACTAAATTTTATTTTATTTTTCACGACGCTACTGTTCACGCTACAGTTTTTTTTTTTTTTTTTTTTTTTTTTTTTGGCTCTAAGAAGAAATCCCAAGATTTATCAAGAACGGAATCTTGATAGAACCGCTCTGATACCACTTGATAACAGCAAGGTTAAGGGAGATCACAAATAGAGAATTGAATATTAGAATGCGGAAGCACAAAGAAAAGAAACAAAAAAGACTAACTAAAGATATGGGAAATTCGAAGGAAAGATCCACGAATTTCCAAGGATTAGATGTTCTAAGGCCTTGAAAAGATCCAAGTAACAACGTATAGATTTATGGAAGAAATCTAACGCCTTTACTTGAGAAAACGAATCAAAACGATAGATTCGGATCTTGACCGCTTTATGAGTAACTAAAGACAATAATTAGTATGTAGAAACTAATCACCTTCTAAAGAATACCAAAAAGAAACCAAAGATATCACAAGAAGAAATTACTTTATACCTTAAACTATGAAACTAGTAAAGGTTTAAAGATAAATTCTCAAAGAACAAGTCACAAAGGTTCAAAGAACTCTCTCAAATATTAATAATATCAATCTAAATTGTCTTTAATGAATAAAAAGGACTCCTATATATAGGAGAAGGGGGGAAAAACGTCCAAGACCCCTTATGCCAAACCCTAAAAAGACAATTACAAGGAATCCTACTCTAGAAAGGAAATAAAGTAACCTAACTAGGAACAAATTTGGTACTTCTAGGAAAGCATTAAATGGTACTTAGGAGACCATAAATAGACTAAGGAAAATATTAATAACCTATATATAAATAAAGAAATAAGGTAAATCCCAACTAGGAAAAGAATCTTGACAATCTTGGAAAGTTTGACTAGTCTTCTCTCAAAACTTGGGCAGAAAGCAACTCTTGTTGTGGCTGATTCTTGGACTTTTCTTGACCTTATTTGCACGAAATTGGACCTTAAAATAACTCATATTGGGCTTGAATTTGGGCCACCAAATACTTGTAGCATTTGGACAATTCCTCTCCCTTGGGCTTGAGCTCTTCTTCCCCAATAATAAACCTTTGGATCAGCGATTGAAGCCCATTGAGCTTATCATTGAACTCCTTGGTTTGAGATCTTGTTATGGGCCTCCTTGGAGTTTCTAAAGCTTCATCCTTGTCCTTCAATGGAGTAGAGCTTCCTTGGATGCTATCACTCAAATATCAGAATGAATTAATGAAAAAATAGACTCTGAACAACCCTCAGTACTACGTGAAAATATAGCTCGAGTGTGTTTCCCAAGTTGACATGACTCACAATCTAATGTGGATAAACTAGACAAACTAGGCACCATCTTTTGCAGTTTGGATAGACTTGGATGTCCCAAACGTTTGTTAATTAGATCTGGGGAATCTGTAACGGAGCATGCTATTAAGGAATTTGAAGAGGTAAGATAGTAAAGGCCTTATAATTCATGTCCAGTTCCAATCATCTGTCCCGTACTGCGGTCCTGCATGAGAAAAAATCATCAAAAAAAGTTATTCTACAATGCAGGGGTTTCGTCAAACGACTAGTAGATGCTAGATTAAAAGGAGAACTAGGGACATAAAGAACAGAGTCTAGGGTGACAGAAGATATGGGTTTGGCTTTTCCAACCCCTTTTGGTTTTGTTTGGATCACATTGGCTAAAGTAATAGCTGGAAGAGATTGTGAATAAACAATATTAGACAAAAGTGATTTATTACTAGAGATATGATCAGAAGCCCCTGAGTCTATGACCCATGATCCAAGAATGCTAGACTGTGACACACAAGCAAAAGAATTACCCGCAACAGAAACATCAGGCTGTTCAACTGAAACTACTTGTGGAGACGTTTGTTTATTTGCATGATACCGAAGGAACTCATCATATTCTGTCTGAGCAATATGAGCATTATTGGATGGTTGATTAGGTTGAGCACCATATGCTACTGGTGGAGATGTCTGTTTACTTGCGCGATTTCGAAGGAGCTCATTATATTCATTTAGAACAATAGGATCATACCTAGGTGATGGACCATGCAAAATATAACATAGGTCACGAGTGTATCCAGGTTTATGACAATGACTACACTTGGATCGAGGTTTCCCAAAACACCCTCCCCTCGCCGATTCTCCAAGACTGGTATGTACGCTTTTCTATGGTTTGAGATGCGAGAATAGAGAAGTCAACAATGGGTGATGAAGCTTCTTTGTGTCTAGGAGGTGTATCAAGACGAAGCAGCCGAGAGAATAATTCATCAATTGAGGGAACCGTAGGACTAGCTAGAATCTGGTCACGCACAGAGTTATGGTCAGTAGGAAGTCCAGCAAGTGTAAGAACTAGAAATTATGTCTGCCTTTGCTCTTATTGCTTTTCCATGTTTGTAGTGATAGGCATCAACGTTTCAAATTCCTCCATGACTGCCTGTACATGTCCCAAGTAAGTAGACATATCAAATTCTTGTTTCTTTAAGTTGGTCATCCGAGATATCACATCATAGAATTGAGATATGTCATTAGTGTATAAAGCATGTGCCTTTTCCCAAACTAAATAACATGTCTGGAATGGACGAAACAAGGGCATCAACTTAGAATCAATAGAGCGTCAAATGAGACTACATAATTGGGCATCCACTTTCTCCCATTGTGCTTTGGCTTTTGAACCTTCATCATAAGACTTTGTCTTTTCATCTACCACGCAGACATTGTTTGTTAAGTGATCTTGAACACCTTGACCCTTGCACCACAACTCAACTGAAGAAGCCCAAGCTAAATAGTTTGAACTTCCCATTAATGGTTCTGAAGTGATTATAAGGCTTGAACTTCCAATCCCTGTATTCTTGGAGCCAAACACATCACACCCGAAAGACATTTTTTGAAATTTGACTTGAAAAGAGTAAAAAACTCACTGGAAACTGTCGGAAACTGCGACAATGGTCTAAAATTTTTGGAAGTTGCCGGAATCTGCCCACAGTGGCCTGAAAATTATGATTTTACCGGGAACTTATCGAAAACTGCCCTAGAGTGGTATGATTTTGCCGAAAACTGCCTGAAAATAACCGGAACCCTAATTCCAGTGATGGGATCGAGAAAAAAACTGAATGGGTTCTGATCGAAAATACTGGACGACCCGAACAAAAGAAAAAATTATCAAAAAATTTGATCGGAACAGCCCTTAAGCGCCGGTGTGTGAGCCAAATCTCGTCGAAAACTACAACCTTCGATAGGCGTGTGAGAGCGTATGGGTTGATATTTTTCGATGATTCTAGCTGGGGTTTGGTCGCGGGAGCTTTCTGAGCCTCGTGGTGGTGTTGATTTTCCCACAACACCCACAAAAAGAAAAAATAGAAAATAAAATTGACACAAATCAGACCCAACAACCACCAGAAATTGACATGTAGTGACTTGTTTGTTCTCACCGATGCTCTGATACCATGTGAGAAATCAATGGGAAAAATATTATTGAATTGTGTATCTAAATTGTTACATTAAGACCCTATTTATAGACACTACATTGGAATCCTTTTCCAACTAGGATTCCTATTCTTATTCCTATTCCTATTCCTATTGTAAGTAGGAAATACTTATTTCTAGTCTAACACCTATCTTCTTCCCTTTTGTCCCCTTACATCTCCTCCTCCACTCCATATCTTCAACGATTTAGTGTTTGAAGTGGTTGATAAAGGTTGCCCAATTATGAAGTTGTTACCTTTGAGCTTTATTTGAGATGGTTAAAATAACATGGAGTTTTTGGATTTGAGGTGTTTGAAGGAGCTTTGATTGTGGTTTCACCCGGTGAAATTTGTATGTTTGGATTTGCGTTGATGGATAGTGTTCCACATAAAATAGGAATTTGTTAATGGCCTCACGATGGAGTCGTGGTAATTTTTCTAACCTTGGTAACAATTTCAAGAAATTATTAGTTGCTTTTGAACTTTAAATCTCTAATTGTAGAATCACAAATTTTGTCTTAAGTGTATAATCAGTGCATACTTGATGAATATTCAATATATAATCGGTGTATCATAATGTACAATGTATGTATTTATCATGTCATAATGACCGAAGATTGCATCTTAGTATTGATTTTCTCATCTTTTCTCCCCTTAATCCTCACTCCTCTAAAGCTACAACAAACACCTGCAATTTATAAGGTATTACTCAAGTTTACACTGTTTTACCTTTAAAAATTCTCACCTTATCACCAAAGTGGTTCTAACATTTTGTATGGGTCGCACCTGTGTATTCAAGATTTGACATATTTAATCAAAAATTTCATGGATTATTAATTGGAAACTTCTTTTGTGCAGTTAAGCCAAGCCAGTGGAGCCTTTTGGATGTATATATCTCAGATATACAAACATCTGCATGTCTATACGTATTCGCAAAGAGAACATGTATGCTTTTTATAAGATATGGAATTTTTATTGAGGCAAGTACTAAGACTATCAGTATACAACAACAAAATACAAATGCTCTTAACTTAGCATTAACATAGTTGTTTCGTATCATATATCCTAGTTTCCTTAGCCACAAGTGTAAGTTATTGTATGTAAAGGGGAACATGTATTTAACAAATGAAACCAGAGAAAGAATAGGAAAAGCTTCACAGAACCTTCAAACTAGCATTTGACGAGGAAAAGGCTAAAGGAGTCAAAGTCCATTAATATATTTTAACATGATTTAGGATCTATGAGGCTATGACATCCAATTTAATCAGAAGGAAAAGAATTAGTTTCATGTGTCAACATGCTTACATTTTACTGTAGTTTTTTTTTTCTTTTTTTATTGGGAATTTTATTGTAGTTTCATACCAAAGATTCTCTCTCCAAAATTAAAATATATTTTAAATTGAAAGATGATATATATGTCACAAGCAAAATGTGTGTTTATACATACCTTTTCTATTCCACCTCGAGATGTAACATCCACAAAAAGACAGTGTAAATCTAGTGGTGTTCTTGCTACAAGAGGGATCCTATAAAGTAGGGAAAGTTAGGATGAAATGAGGAAATATCACATTGATGTTTTTGAAAAAAAAAAAGATCACCACACTTCATCATTGACTCTTTGTTTACTGTATGAGCAATTAGCAAATTTGACAAATCAAAGGAACCTCTTTAACATGAGTCTGCAGTTTGATAAATTACAATTAAGTCACTTCTATGGTCAATAAGATGTAACTAAACTTTGACTCTGATCATTTCTCTCCAAAATGAAGACTTAACAAAAGTTAATCTTTATCTACATTGGTTTGACTACCATTTACAGTCCTAAAAAAATTGTGTTTATTACGCTTATTACGAAAGACTATATATAGAACTATTTATCATCCTATAACTTTGGAATAGTGTTTTAGATGGCGAAAGGCGATAAAAGGCGACAAGGGTATGCCTTGTCACAAGGCGAGGCGCTCGCCTTTTTGAAGTGCGGCACCAATTAATACCAAAAAAGTTAAAATATTAAATTGCATATGTAAATAATCAAAATCTCAATAGCAATAACATATTAGCAAATAGTTTAATTCAAAAACTGAAAATAGATAGTACATACTACAAGTCTAGAACTTGAATGAGAAAAAAACAAAACAAAAATCAAAACAAAGGAAGAAGGGACTCTGAAGTCCGAAGAAGAAGGAAAAAGAAATCAAGGAATAAGAAATCTGAGAAGAAAAGAAAAAATATGTATTGGTTGGACTTTGGAGTAATCGGGGGAGTCTAATCATAAACCCTAAAATTACCTTCTAACTTTTAAAACCCTAAATTGGTCGCTTTTTTAAAGAAAATACAAAAGGCGACGCATTTCTCGCTTTACTTGCCTCTCGCCTCTCACCTTTTGTCGTCATGGCGTCGCCTTTTGAAGATCGCCTCGCAACAAAGCTAAAAGGCGATGAAGGGTCGCCTCGCCTCTCGCCTTTCACAACACTGCTTTGGAAACCTTGTAGACCTACACGTTAAATGAACTTGCATAAAATAATTCCATCTATGCGTCTATTTATACATGCACTCGCCTACAAAATCCCCTACCTCGTGAATGATTATACACCCACCTACGAAAAATGGGTCCTAGTACCATCCATGTTCAAAGAACTCTGAAGTGGATGCAATGAGCAAAAACTCACCCGCATGCCTTAAGGGCAAGCAAACACTCCAACCTAAGATGGGCCTATCTTGTATCGAAAGTTGTTGCACACTATACAACCAGAACAATTAACAAACAACTTTCTATTTACCCTACTATTTTGTACCTCAAAAGAGATTTCACTTTATGATGCTATTGATGGTTGTAAAATGCAGAGGCATATCTCGGATTTCAGAAGGATGGGTACACTAATATGAAAAAATGTATCTAAAATATAAATTTGAACAGTTTGACCTTTAGGTTCTTAATATGAACCGTTAAATTTTAAAAATTATAGGTCCAAAATACATAATATTACTTGTTTTAAATTTTAATATACACATTTGATTTAATTATATAATATTTTTAGGAATTTTCAATGTAACACTCTTGAACTTGGATCGAGAAAGATTAAAGCAAAAGATAAAAATTAGTTGAAACGTCAAAAGTGTTACCGACAACCACTTGGAGAGGTGTTACTCAAAAAAATAATATAGATATAAAATTTAAATTTCTATCATCACTTAGAGAGGTGCACCCAATCATTATTGTATTTTTATATAAAATACTTTAAATGTGGGTTCACACATCTATATTTAAACATTTTAAAAAAAAATATAACACTACTATATATGATCTAGAGGGGGGAGCATGAGTTCACGTGAACCCACAGAACCCTCTCTAGATACGCCCCTGGTAAAATGCAAGGTGAAAACTGTTCCAAATATTCCAGTACAATGTAATACAACACAATATAATATAATACGATAAACTATGAAAATATATGTAATAATCATCGAAATAGAGTATAAATGTTTCACAAAATAACATAGAACTTCTCATTGAAGAGACCGTAGAACATATTAGATATTCTGCAATATATATGCACAAGCACCGGCCTCCATCAAATTAAAAAAAAACACTTTAATGCAATTATCTCCTAATTAAATTATACCTAAAATGTATGGACATGAAATGAATAATTGTACAATTGTGTTTTTTCCTCCAGTTTTAATATTACAGTGCGGTCATTAACTATTATTATAAATCAGAAGCAAGACAGATAATCTGAATACAATGAACAACGAAAAGCTAACTAATTGAAGTCGTAAAATTAGTAAAGGCAAAGAAGAAAGAGGAAGAAAATTAGACTAGCTGGAAATTGGTTTGCAGTGATGCGGAGAATTGCTGAAGTTTGTTCCAGAAAAGTTGGGAATTTTGAACAATTTCATGGTATTCAGCTTCCGGCTTAGGGTAAGAGAGAGGTCCTATTGGGTAGCCTTGCGACAGCGACAGCGACCGCGACTGCAACAGCGGTTGCGGTTGCGGATTGTTAGACATTTTTTCTTGCTGTGACTTGTGAGTAAACTTTAGAGTGCTAATGACGAATTATGTGTTCATCCTAAAAAGAAAAAGAAAGATTTGGGGGATTAATTAGTCTCCCTATGCACTTTCTAGGGTACGTGTCGGTTAGTGCGTTGTGCTTGTTATATGATTATTATTCGGACATAAAAGTTAGAATTTTAATTTTATAATGATAATTTTAAGAAATAATAATTGAGTTTTAAATTTAATATTTATATATATTTAATAAATTTTATTAATACAAATTTAGTGTTTGACAAAATCTACTTGATATGTGGACTACTAGTTGCACTTAGAGGTGTTTAAAATCGAACTGTTACCGATAAGCTAACTATAAAATTGGGTTATTTGTATTGGATTATCGAATAAAAAATTGGGGAACGGATTAAAATGTTATAATTAACAACTTATTGGTGTAGTGGCGGATTATTCAATTTCCTTATCGGATAAATCATTAACTTGTTAAGAGTTACCATACTTGCATTTTTATTTTAAATATATTAGTCTCACATAATATTTTGCCAGAATATATGAGAATAGTTATATATTTTTCATCTTAGTCCTAACTCCTAAAGGCTAAAGTCGTAAAGCCATGAAATCCTATTTATTTTTTTATAATTATCTATTTTGCTTTAATGAAGAGAGAGCAATTAGTCACCAAACTCACAAAAATACTGAAGATATGTACATGAAAATTATGCAACAATTTATCGAGACATTGGCAAAGATATTTCCACTGGACAATGAAAATGAGACAACTAGTTGATAATATGGATCAACTTATCCATTTGATTTTGTTAATGCTTAAAAGTCATCTGTGCCATCCTTTCTGTAAGGTGTGTTCATCGGAAGAAAAAAAAAGGTACCATAGAGATTAGAGGTTAGCTAAAACACCGTCTGATAATCGTCTGATAATTGTTAATCCGTTACCGAATTAATCGATATCTTATAGGTTGGCTAGCAGATTAAGAAATTTTAAAATCGATATCTGATAGGTCAAATCGTTAAGTGAAATTTTCCGTCCAATAAGCCGCCTAGTTGCACCCCTATATAATACATAAGTTTTTTTTAGAAATTGCTTAAACAATATTATATTTATATTAATATATATAAGAACTATTCTTTTAAGTTTTTTAAAAAAAATTACTTTAAGTATTTATTATTAATATTTAAGAACTTATTGAAAGAAAAACATAATATCTAAAAGTAATGAATGTAAGTCATAATTAACTAACGTAATAAAAGAAGAAACTCACAAAAAAAAAACATTAAACTAAAAAAAGCATATCTATAATAGTAGAATAAGGGGTTAATTTTTATTTTGCATTGATTGTATTAGTATTATTAATTTGTATTTACAGTGATTGTATTAGTATTTTAGCTCTTTGAATATATGACATTTACACCTTTTTAGTGAACTAGCAACAAGAATTATAAAACTGGTCATTTACAATAAACTTTATAAGAAAATTAGTGAAACACAAATAAATTTGATCATTAAAATAATAAATTTAAATTAGTCATTGAAATTAAAAAAAAAGAGTCAAAAATATACGTGTGAGGAGGATTAAATATACCCATTTGAATTATTTTGAAAAAAAATTAAATTAAAATTAATCTTTTTCCTTCCGTTAGAGGAAAAGGGTATATGTGAGTAATTTTTTTTTGTGTGTGTGTCTATATATATATATATATTAGAAATTGCTTAAACAATATTATATTTATATTAATATAAGAACTTTTCTTGTAAGTTTTTTTTAAAAAAAAATTACTTTAAGTATTTATTATTAATATTTAAGAACTTAATGAAAGAAAAACATAATATCTAAAAGTAATGAATGTAAGTCATATTTAACTAACGTAATAAAAGAAAGAAACTCACAAAAAAAAAAACTAAACTATAAAAAGCATATCTATAATAGTATAATAAGGGGTTAATTTGTATTTGCATTGATTGTATTAGTATTATTAATTTTTATTTACAGTGATTGTATTAGTATTTTAGCTCTTTTAATATATGACATTTACACCTTTTTAGTGAACTAGCAACAAGAATTATAAAACTGGTGATTTACAATAAATTTTATAAGAAAATTAGTGAAACACAAATAAATTTGACCATTAAAATAATAAATTTAAATTATTCATTGAAATTAAAAAAAGGTAAAAAAAAAATACGTGTGAGGAGGATTAAATATACCCATTTGAATGATTTGTTTTTTAAAAATAGAGAAAAATTAATCTTTTTCCTTCCGTTAGAGGAAAAGGGTATATGCGAGCAATTTGTATAATAGTAGGGGTATATATATATAAGAGCGGTTTTTACAATAAGGGGGTATATCAACTCTAAATGACAAACTTGAGGGGTATATGAGACCCTTTTCCCTTATTTTTATTATCTTGGATATTTATATATTTCTTGATAAAAAATAGTTTGTTTTTTTTTTTTTTAAAAAAAGATAGTGAAAAGGTAAACATGATATAATGATTAATTTAACTAAACGAGGGTAAAACATGTGGAAGGAAAATATGGTGTTTTCAAGAACTTGTTCTATTTTGTCAAAAATAATTAATCTATTTTAACGAATGTATTTATTTTGTTGTGCTTGGTAGTTTTGTTTGATGAAAGTAGCCTAACTTCTCTCCACACACGGTGGACAACAAAATTACAATGTAGTTCATTTGTAGAAATACATATTTCATTTAATATGCTCACATATTATTAATATATAAATTTTAAAAAATATTATATGGAAACTTAAACTCTAAATTAATTATAGGAGTTTGTTTAGGATTCTTATTTGGTTGTCAAAAATAAGAAGGATTCTTTTACCGCTTTCTTGTCCTTGTTATTTTCACCTCGTTCTTCATCAACACCATTGAAGTAGTTTAAGACAATCATCAAGTAACTTTTAACTCTTTTTTTTTTCTTTTTAAAATCTAGACTAATTAATCTTATAAAATAATTATTCATAACTTATTAAATGTTCTTCACAACATGAAAAAGTTTTTGGATTGGTGCTTCAAACTATATTTTCTCTTCTTAGTTCATTCAATCAACAAAACAAAAATTAATTTAAAACAAACTTTGATTCATATACTATCATATGTACTCCAATTTATTTAAATAATACTCAAAGTAGATAGTATCAAAAATATTTGAACGTTCTTTCAAAAAATAAATCTTAGATCTGTAAAACTTGTTTTAAGAAATAAAAAATATAAAGAAAAAGAGAAGCTGAAAAATCATTAATCTTTAAATGTAAAAATATAATAATTAAATTAAAAGAAATTAGTATTTCAAAAAATGAACCGAAAGTGTAATTTTGTTGTCCACTGTTAGTGGAGAAAAGTTAATTTGTTCTTTTAACCGCCTTACTTCTTCTAGGTTTATTGTATAAAGTGAAAAATAGTAATATTGGTCTTTAAGGTTATTACCTTATTGCATTTTTGGTTCTTGTGTTATATGACTTACCATATTTGACCTTCAATTAATTAAAATAAGTTATTTTAGTCCCTTAAGTTAACAGATTTGAGAATTACTATGTAAGGCAAGTGTATCTTTTAGGAGTGAACTAATATATATATATATATATATATATACTACCTTAAAATCATGAACTTCAAACTTGAATGTTGAATTACTATAATACCCCCAATTAAAAATACTCAATTTATTTTATTTATTAATTTAATTAATTGTATTATATTAAAAGTATAAAACTTTTCACATTAAAGGATTGTGACTTTTTCAATGAGTTGTGACTTTTCCAAAGGATTGTGACTTTTTTGACGGGTTGTGACATTTTCGATGAGTTGTAACTTTTCCGAAGGGTTGTGATTTTTTCAAAGGGTTTTGACTTTTCTAAATGGTTGTGCCTTTTCCGATGAGTTGTGACTTTTCCAAAGGGCTATAATTTTTCCGATTAGTAGTGACTTTTTTTAATCTTTTATTATTTTATCCTCAAATGAAGGAGCTTCTTCCTAATTTTGCTAAAACACCGGGCATCAACATAGTCAATTGAACTATTAGTTTTGATGTGAAATTCACTATTGCAAAAATAAATTTTCACTTTTTCTTATAATATGATAATATAGCCATGATAATAATAATTATTTTTTAATAGATATGTAAGTAAAAATGAACGGAGAAAGTAAAGTGTTGGTGGCAAGAGATTTAAATCAAATGGAACACTAGAGCTAATATAGCATGAACATACATTTTCATCTTCCTTCTTCATTGGATATTTATTGTTTCATATATTTTTCTTTATGTCACAAGATACACTCCTTACTAGCTATATAAAAATAGATAACAAAATAGTGATTGATAATAAAGTGATCTAAATCAAATCAAAGATTATATAAATAATACTTTAAACTTTATTCATCTATTAATTTTTATTATTGAAAAAGTTTAATATTTTATATCACGATACAACTTCTAAAAGATGAAAGGCTATTGGTAACATTTTTTAATGGATATTTTTTTCACATTTTGTTGGTTAGATTTGTTTACAAAATTGAGTGAAGTAAGAAATAATACTACAAAAGAGATGTCACTTTCTCCATATTGAAACTTTGATTGTATTTTAGAATGTTTCAATGATATCTGGTCATTTTGATCTCAAAATACAAGTAGCTCTATGACAATCTGTATTAAACATTTAAAAGCACTTGTCCTATGTTCGTTCAATTATAATTATTTGCCAAAAATCTTTAATTTAGTAATATTAATTCTATTTTATATTATCGTATACTATATATATGATACACACGTGCAACGCACGTGCCGTGAAACTAGTATATATATATTCAAGTATCATTTTACTTTTATTGACACTCAACTGTTATCTTCTTTTAGGAGTGAATATCTAATCTACAATCAGAATCATTTTTTGGCAATTGGTGAGGCCCAAACGTACATGTGGACGATAAAATTTGCGTCGAGAAAACAATAATCAAGAACAAAAAAGTATCACAACAATTGTATTTATTATTTCGAAGCGCGAGTGTTACAATCCCTATGATTCCTGTGAATTCGCCTTTTCAAATATAATTCAAGGGCTCGTGAGTTTGATCTTGAATTTGTCTTGAACTTAAACTTGATCTTAAATTTGTCTTGAACTTGATCTTAGATTCAAGGCTTTAATGCACGTTCTTGAATCTTCGATGAACTTGAACTTTATCTTGATCTTGACTTTTACTTGAATTCAAGGGCTTTGAGCTTATTCTTGAATCCGATGGTCTTGATCTTGATCGTTTTTGAACTTGAATGCTTGAATTCTTCAACTTGTAGCTTATAGAGAAATTTATGGCGTTTGTACCACAAGCTTTCTCTAGCTTATTGTTTAGAATTTTCGGTTGCTTTTCTGAATTACGAGGACCCATATTTATAGTTTTAGAATAGAGGAGTTGTGATAGGAATAGGATTCCCTTCTGCCAATCAGACTTAAAAGACATGGCATATGGACTTTATGAAGCAGACTTTAATTAAATCCATATTTATTAGATTTAAATAATTTGCTCAGTTATATTAATCCATAATATTTATTTGGACTAATATATTCATGAATTTAATATGATCCGAATCATTTTATAATTTTATATTTAATAATTTTTAAATGATTACAAATACCCCATTCTTCAAGTCTTGTCGATATATTTTATCTTTCAAAGGCTAGGGTTGAATAATTTGAAGACTTCAACTTGTAGACTCTTCAACTTACAGACTTGAAGAATTTGAAGACTTTAACTTTCATACTTGGAGATTATGAAGACTTCATCTTGAAACAACTCTTATTCATAGGGGTTTGCCCCCATTGAGTCACCACAATTTGGTGCAAGTCTGAAGTTTGATGAAAGATTACTCATAACTTTAACTTGCATGTGACAGATCAAGTGGGAACATGTGGTTTTTTAACACTCATGCAACTTAACTTAGAATATGGTTCTAAGTGCCTACGTACCTCAATGAAGAGGATCAAGTCACAACATAGTTCTGGGAGAGTGTTATTTTTTGTCTGTCATACACTATTTATACTCTTGCGAGCCATGAGTGACATGCAGTTTAGACTCGTACCTTAAGGAGCATTTTAACTTGAAGATTTAGCTCAAATTTAAAGAGCTTTATGATATATAGTTTAGGCTCGTGTTCAAGAAGCATTTTAACTTGAAGATTTAGCTCAAATTTAAAGAGTTTTATGATATATAGTTAAGGCTCGTGTCTCAAGGAGCATTTCAATTTGAAGATTTAACTCAAATTTGAAGAGCTTTGCGACATACAGTTTAAGCTCGTTTTCGAGGATCATTTCAACTTGAAGTTTTAGCTCAAATTGGAAGAGCTTTGAGACATACAATTTAAGCTCGTGTTTCAAAGAGCATTTTATCTTGAAGATTTAATTCAAATTGGAAGAGCTTTGTGACATGCACTTTAAACTCGTGTGTTTCAAGGAGCATTTCAACTTGAAGATTTAACTCGAATTTAAAGAGCCTTATGATATACAATTTAAGCTCATGTTTCGAGGAGCATTTCAAGTTGAAGATTTAGCTCAAATTTGAAGAGCTTTGTGATATGCAGTTTAACCTCACGCGTCTAGGAAAATTTTGACTTGAAGACATATATTGATTTAAAGAGCTTCATTATATGAAGGCATAGGTCAAATTTGAAGAGTTTTCCAGTTTAAAGATTTAGCTCAAATTCAAAGAGCTTCCAAACTTGGAGATTTAGCTCAAACTTGAAGAGCTTTGTGATGTGTAGTTTAAACTCATGTGTCTAGGAGCATTATAACTTGCAGTTTAGGCTAGTGTGATAAGGAGCATTGTAACTTGCATTTTAAGCTCATACATTAAGGAGTGTTGTAATTTGCAGTTTAACCTCATGTGTTAAGAAGCGTTTAGATATACATTGACTCTTCAAAGTCATCTTCAGATGCAGACCTGCCCCCACTTAGGAGTTCTTTTATATCTTCATCTTCGTGAGGTTCATAGACAGGAGATCGTTGATCTTCTCTTAAAGTCGTGCTTAATTTCATGTCATGTGCAGGAGTTGCCAGCTCTTCCAATGTATTGGGCTTTAATCCTTGCAAGATGTAGTGAAGACCCCAATTCATGCCTTGGATGTACATTTAATTGCTAGAAGTTTCACTAAGGAGACCTTTGCAGTTGAGGCTAAAACTTCTCCAGCGATTGATAAAGTCAACAACTAGCTCATATTCACCTTGACAAGCCTTTGTAAGTTCAATCATACTAACAATGCGTCTTGTGCTACAGAAACAATTGAGGAACTGTTGCTCTAACTGCTCCCAATAATCTATAAAATTTGGTTTGAGATTTGTGTACCAATCAAAGGCATTTTCTTTGAGAGATCGAACAAACTCTTTAACGAGATAATAACCATACGTCCTACCATAATTGCAAGTTTCGATAAAGTGCGCTATATACTGTTTTAGATTTCCTTTCCTATCAAATTACTGAAGCTTAAGAGGTTGATTATAATGAATTGTTCTTGTCGTTATGGAAGATCTAATGGGGAAAGAATTTGGGCCAGAAAACTTTTGAGTAGCGACTGGGAAATTTCTAGCCTAGGCCAGGCTTGGATGAAATCTGAGTCAGGTAAGGTCTAGGGAAATTTGGTAATGAATGGGGTATTTAATTATGAATTTGATCACATGAATGGATAGCTAAGACTTTAAGGAGACCGTACAACTTTACAAAATCGAATTCGGGCAAGTAGAACTCTCGAAACTGATCTTGGCGTGAAAGGGTAGTTTCTGATCGCCAAGGGTTGAAGGTATGTTGTGAAATGGGAGCTTGGAACTCATATTCTGAGATTTTGTCTCCGTGCAAGCAGCCGGGGCGGGATTATTCCCGCCAGGGTAGGGACGCTGCGACGGGTTGGGTCCCGCTGTGGCGAGCCAGTCACTACTTAAGTCGGGGAAAAACCCCAAAATCGTTATTTTCTGTAAAAGTTTGTTCTTGAGAGCTAGGAGATGGCCCATGGCAATTTCTTGACAGTTTTCCATGACTTGTAGTGCTAAAGGTAAGGATTTTACTCCCCTAATCCGTATTTCGATTCCTAGAACTTAGAATCTTGGGTAATTATCATTGGGGGAGGGTTTTGGCCTGAAGTTGATGGTGGGAAAGAGCCCTAGATTAACATTAGGATCATGGGTTTGGTCTTGGGTTGTTATAATCCGGGTAAATTAGACCTTGTTTATTGATCCTTGCATTAAATTACTTATTTATAGACCAAGAACAAGTGGAAAGAATCCGGAAAGGAAAGGCTCAAGTGTCTTAAGAGGATTCAAGCTTGGTTTCGAGGTAGGTGATTGTTTGATTTCCTCTTTGTGTGATATATGCCGGTTAATTTCTTCATTGTACGCATGCATGTATGAGAATAAGGAATGTAAATCGAATCTAATGCAAATGAGTATATCTATATGAATAATTACATGCCATGAACCGAGTACTTAATTGAATGACTATGAGCATTGTTCATTATGGGTGTGATTGTAAATGTGGTTTTGCTGACATAATCGAGTGTCACGTTCCGACACATATATTGGACTGGGTGTCACGTTATGACACATATATTAGATCTGGTGTCACGTTCAGACACATGTATATTGGATCAGGTGTCACGTTCTGACACAATAACAGTTTGGGTTCCATGAGAGGACCATTGTGATTATACGTTCATGTCGAATTGTCGTTGATATTGGGAACTATTTGTTGCTTTTGAAATGATAATTCTATATATGTGTGTTTACTGTGTTGTGATTGCTTGCCTATGTTTCACTTATTAGAGTAGCCACGTGATCCTACCAGTACACTGTGGTTGTGTACTGATATCGTACTTGCTCGTTCTCTGTTGAGTACAGGGCATCTTCAGGCAGTTACTGATCGACCTCAGCTATTGAGACCGGATTCAATGGTGAGCCAGTTCTTCCAAGCTGCCATGAGTTCTCTTTTGTTTAGTCCATTCTCTTCGAACTCTGACTGGTGCTTTAGATATTTCTTATTCTTGGTTGGGGTTGTACCCCTTCTTCTTAGACTTGTTGAAATTAAAGTTTTGGTACAATGACTTTCAGGTTTTAGGAGTTATTTTCCACAAATGGTTTGGTAGTTGTTTTTGTTAAACATTTGGAGTTTATGGGAAATCCATATTTCTTTAGACATTTAAACCTGCTTCCGTATCTTTAAATGTTTTAGTTTTCGTTAAGTTGTGTAGTTGGGTTATAGTAATGGTTTTCCCACTGGAGGGTTAATATGGGTGCCAATCACGACGGTCTGGGTCGTGACAAAGTTGTATCAGAGCCCTAGATTCGTTGATCCTTGTGGAATGGTATATAGACGTTTGTACTTTTCTTCGAGAGGCTATAAGACTTTAGAAAACCTCATTTATTTGTTCCTTCGTGCTATTATGTGAATCCAATTAGTATCTAGGTGATAGAAATTGATATCTTTCCTCCTTCACTCTATGGTCAGAACTAGAGCAACAGAAGTGGTAACACTAACACTAGCAACAGAAGTGGTAACACTAGCACTAGCAACAGAGGATGCGTCCTTCCAAATAAGCATGTTTCCCCAATTCAATGTGGGCATGTAATGACTAGTACCAAACATGAGGTTTTTATTATGTTCTTAAGGTTGAAACCTTCATTCTTCATGGGTACTAAATCTGAAGATTCTTATGATTTTCTTGTTGATTGTCATGAGATGCTTCATAAGATGGATAAGGTGGAGTGATTTGGCGTTGAGTTTATGATATACCAGTTTAAGGGAGACACCAAAATGTGGTAGTGGTCTCATGTTGAGTGCCGACTAGTAAATGCACTACTCATGACTTGGGAAACATTTTATAGCTTTCTTTATGGAGAAGTATATACCCTGAACTTTGAGGGATATGAGGAGAGATGAGTTCCTGAATATAGAACAACATAATATATTTGTTGCAGCCTTTAAGGCAAAGTTTGTTTTTTATCCAAATATGGTACTCCATTTTGCTTCAGTCTAAAAGAGTAAATTCGTCATTTTGTGAAGGGATTAAGGTCAGATTTGCAGATTCAAGCTTATAGGTGGCTGCTTTAACAAAATATTTTCAGGAAATGGTTAATTTTGTGACGGAGGTAGAAGGGGGTGAAGTCAGAAGACTTTGCCAAGGTGATAACATTCAAGAAGTTTTGTAAGGGAAGGCTAGATAATAAATACCATTACTTTGGAAAATGCATTTAGTATTGTTGTCATAAAATGTATTGGTTACTTAGTAAAATGATGAAATTATGCTGCGACAATTGAGGTTAGAATCTCTACTGCGATTTCCTAGATTGAATATATATATATATATAAAAAAAGGGCCATGATATGACTACTACAATAGCAACGATGCTTTCTTGGTTAAGTTATTAAGTGTGTTACAATTGTGGAGAATCTGGACATATGAGGAGGAAATCAGCGAGGCCGTGGAGTCTAAGAAAATGGTAATGCAGGTAGGGGAGCAGTGCCGCTAGGTAAGGAGGTTGCCTGTCAAGATGACAGGGCTCAATTTTATGCCTTTCCAGGCAAGACCGAGGCTGAGGTGTCTGATGAAGTGATCACATATACTATTCTTGTTTGTGACCGAATGACTACTGTTTTGTTTGATCTGGGTTCTACTTATTCATATATGTTAGTTTGGTTTGCCTTGGGATTTGATTCGGTTTGTGATGTGCTTGATGCCCTCATCCATGTTTCTACCCCAGGTGGAGAGTCAGTCATAGTCACCCAAGTATATTGTGATTTTCTTGTTCTATTTATGGGTTTTCAGACTTGGGCTGATTTGGTTATTTTGGATATGACTGACTTCGAAATGATGTTAGGCATGACTTGGTTGTCCCCTTATTATATTGTGCTTAATTGTAATGCTAAGTCTGTCACTCTAGAGATCCCGGGTTGAGAAAGGTTAGAGTGGGAAATGGTGTACAAGCCTAAGCCAACTAAGGTCATATCTTTTGTGTGGACAAGGAAACTGCTAGGGCAGAGGTGTTTGGCATATTTGGCTCATATTCGGGATGTTAATGTTGATTCTCCCTCTACTGAGTCTATTCCTATAGTGTCTACATTCAAGGAAGTGTTTCCTATAGATTTGCTTGGTATGCCTCCGGATAGAGATATAGCTTTCTACATTGACTTGGAACCTGGCACTTGCCCCATCTCCATTCCTCCTTATTGCATGGCTCCGACAGAATTGAGAGAGCTTAAAGCTCAAATCCAAGAGCTTCTTGATAAAGGTTTCATCTGTCCTAGTGCTTCCCCGTGAGGTGCTCCTATCGTGGTTATTAAGAAGAAGGATGGTAGTATGGGGACCGATGATGTTATGTTAAGCCATAAAAGAGTGGATTGATACCGAAATGCCAAGCTTATAGATAAGGAAAGTCCTATTGAGTATAGTTGGGTGAACAAAATTGAAGATTTTAGTAAGAAAGTGCATATAAAATTGGGTTAGTCCTTTGAATTTGATGAGTATACCTGAGTTTAAGATGTCATGTCGATGAAAATGTTGACTTCGTAGTGACAGCCAAGGCTAACAGAGCATAATGGTAATAAGAGTTAGTGATGGATTGTGATGGGATGCAACTATATAGTAAGATTGTTGGTTAAGTGAATTTTGTATAGTACTTACAACTTGCGAGTATCTAAGGTTGTGGTTTTCCAATATTTGGTGAGTAACGTGGTTGTATGGAAAGTTTTAAGAGATGGTGGGACAACACTCGAATAGAATTTAAAAGAGCTAGAGTCATAATGAAGAAAAAAATAGTGGGATGTAGTACAACCTTTAGAGACAGGTGAGAGAAAGAATATTTTATTTGATTGCAAAGGCTAAAGAGGTATTTTCAGAGGGGTAGATAATTGGGTTCAGAGACGCGTGAATTCATTCGTTTGTTGTCTATGGTAATAGTGTCACAAGTCCATCAGATTGGTTAAAAACTATTGGAAAAGACTTGAGAAAGGAGTGTATAGACATTAGCTCTAGTGTGATGATAAGTGCTTTGTTTTTGTTTTTGATGAATAGTAATGAGTACGATTGAAGTTTTAGCGAAGGATATTGTAATATCGATGGAGATGCGATCAATGATAAGAGAATATCCATGAATTAATAAAACTCTTCAATGTACAAGCTAATGTTGATAGGTAGGGGGATTGTGTTATACGGTTGAATTTACAATTCAATTTTTTTTCATTGTAAGTCTACATTCGTGGTGATAAATATTTTGTCGAAGTATTTTTTGCAAGGTGAGAAATGATCAATCGTATCAGGTATTGAGCATTTGAAAGGACCTACACCTGGGTTGAGTTGTAAAGTTTATTATTGTTGATTGTTAAGTACCTAAGAAAGATTTTCATTTAAAAGTGTTGGTTTATAGTAAGGTAAATGGTCAGAGTGTTTATGATGGTTGTTAGTATTGAGAGTGTGGACTTCAGTGGAATGATGTGAAAAGTATATGGAGTCAACTGAATGGAAATGGCTGGTATCAGCTCTACAGAAGCAAACATCTAGTGCTATTCAATAATTATTCCATAAATTCTTATTTGACCATCTATTTCATTTTGTACATGGTTGTGAGTATGATTCACTAGCTATTCTCACGTGTGTTTTCACTTTTGTAGGTGGATCCTTGGTGGTAGATCAAATGTACTGATCCTGTGATGTTCTCTTGGTTGAATGTGGAGATCGTTGAGTCCAATTCTACTATTCTTAAGGGTAATCTACAATCATAATTACTAAATCTAGATTTTTGATAGTGTTGTTAGAGGGTTTGTCTGCTTGGAAATATCCCTCGATGAGTATCTGATGTCTAAAGATCAAATTTTTATAACTTAAGCTTATGGGAATTTATGTTGTGAGATGGAGATGTTGATAAGAACTATGATTGTTTGGGTATTATGAGTGTGTGTGTTGGTTGGTTCAGGGTTACTTCTAATTGTAGCGAGTATTGATTTAGAATTTTATCATGCTTCAGTGCGAAAGGATTCATCCTGATGATTGTGTCAAGTCCTTGATAACATGTTGCAGATGTGTGTACGATTAAAGTTGGTGGTTATTGGGAATCGCTTTTGTTGTTAGTTAAGTTTACATACAATAATATTTATTACTCGAGTTTTGAGATGGCTTCATTGAGGCATTATATGGGAGGATGTGTAGGTATTTAATTTGTTGGTTTGAGGCTGGAGATCTGAAACCCTTAGGGGGTTGATTTGGTGAAAGATGCTCAAGATAAGGTGAGAAACATCCAAGCTAAGTTTCTAGTAGTCCAGAGTCACCAGAAAAAGTATGCAGACCGTAAGGTAAGGGACATGACATTTTAGGCTGGTGAGCAAGTTCTTCTAAAAAGTGTCACCCATAAAGGGGGTGATGAGATTCGGCAAAAAGGGCAAGCTTAATCCTCGATACATCGGGCCATTTGAGATTCTTGACTGTGTAGGGCCAGTGATTTATAGGTTGGCTTTACCGCCTAGCCTATCTGGAGTCCATCCAGTGTTCTATGTGTACATGTCGAAGAAGTATCAGGAGGACCAAGGAGATAAAGTCTGTGAAAGTTCAATAGAAGCATTGTCCAGTTGAGGAAGCTACTTAGGAAACCAAGAAGGATATGCGAGACAAGTATCCCCAGCTATTTGACAATTCAAGTACTACTCTACTTTTTTCCTTATCCAGTTCTCCTAGTTTATCACTCTGGGACAAGTGATGGGTAAATTGGTATCTATTGTAATGACCTATTCCCATCGTTATGGAAATGCCAATGTGGAAAGAATTTGGGCCAGAAAACTTTTGAGTAGTGACTTGAAAATTTCTAGCCTAGGCCAAACTTAGATATGAATGGGGGATTTAATTATGAATTTGATCACATGAGTGGATAGTTAAGACGTTAAGGAGCCTTTACGGCTTTACGGAATTGAATTTAGGCGAGTAGAACTCCTGAAACTGATCTTGGCGTGAAAGGGTAGTTTCTGACAATGGTTGAAGGTAAGTTGTGAAATGGGAGCTTGGAACTCAAATTCTGAGCTTCTGTCTCCGTGCAAGCCACCGGGGTGGGATTATTCCCTCCAGGGTGGGGGAGCTTCAGCGGGTTGGGTCTCGCTTAGCGGGCCAGTCGCGACTTAATTTGGGGAAAAACCCCAAAATCATTATTTTCTGCAAAAGTTCATTCTTAAGAGCTATGAGACGACCCATGGCGATTTCTTAACAATTTTCCATGACTTTTAGTGCAGAAGGTAAGGATTTTACTCCCCTAATCCGTATTTCGATTCCTAGAACTTAGAATCTTGGATAATTATCGTTGAGGGAGGGTTTTGGTCTGAAGTTGATCGTGTGAAAAAGCTCTAGCTGAGCATTAAGATCATGGGTGTAGTCTTGGGTTATTAAGATTGTTATAATCTGAGTAAATTAGACTTTGTTTATTGATCCTTGCATTAAATTACTTGTTTATAGATTAAGAACAAGCGGAAAGAATCCTGAAAGGAAAGGCTCGAGTGTCTTAGGAGGATTCAAGCTTGGTTTCGAGGTTGGTGTGGATTTGTTTTCCTGTTTGTGTGATATATGTCGGTTAATTGGTTTGTGGTACGCATGCATGTATGAGAATAAGGAATGTAAACCGAATCTAATGCAAATGAGTATATATATATGAATAATTACATGCGATGAACCCAGTACTTGATTGAATGACTATGAGCATTGTTCATTATGAGTGTGATTGTGATTGTGGTTGTGCTGACTGGATCGGGTGTCACATTTCGACACATATATTGGATCGGGTGTCACGTTTTGACATATATTGGATCGGTTGTCACGTTCTGACATATATATATTAGATCGGGTGTCACGTTCTGACACACTAACAGTTTGAGTGTGGGTTCCATAAGAGGACCAATGTGATTATACGTTCATGTCTAATTGTCATTGATATTGGGAACTGTTTGTTGCTCGTGAAATGATAATTGATCTATGTGTTCTGTATATGTGTGTTTACTATGTTATGATTGCTTGCCTATGTTTCACTTATTAGAGTAGCCACGTGATCCTACCAGTACAATGTGGTTGTGTACTGATACTGCACTTGCTCGTTCTTTGTTGAGTACACGACATCTTCAGGCAGTTACTGATTGACCTCAGCTAGGAGATAACTGATCGAGATCGGATTCAAATGTGAGCCAGTTCTTCCAGGCTGCCATGAGTTCTCTTTTGTTTAGTCCATTCTCTTCGGACACAGACTAGTGCCTTAGATATTTCTTATGTCTGGTTTGGGTTTACCCCTTTTTCTTAGACTTGTTGAAATTAGAATTTCGGTACAATTACTTTCAGGTTCTAGGAGTTGTTTCTGCAAATGATTTGGTATTTGTTTTTGTTAAACTTTCAGAGTTATGGGAACTCCATATTTCTTTAGACATTTAAATCTGCTTCTGTATCTTTAAATGTTCTAGTTTTTGTTAAGTTGTGTTGTTGGATTGTAGTAATGGTTCTCCCACCAGAGGGTTAGCGTGGGTGCCAATCACGATGGTCTAGGTCGTGACATTGATAGCCCACATACATTTTCAAGTTATTAATTCTTTGTGTATATGGCTTTGCATATGTGGGAGTAAAATTGGATAGAGACTCAGATTTGTCTTCAATAGCCTCTATGATAAAGTCCTTCAATTGATAATGGGAATCAACCTCCAGTGGATAGATGAATCTCTTTGATCTTTGTTTGTTTTATGCAAGACTCTTCTTCGTCTTGAATTCTAGGAAACTTCAAAGATTCTTGACTCGATCTTCTTTCGATCATGTTATCCATCTTATTTGTTAGCTTGGAAAGTTTAACATCTATTTCGTGATCATACTTTATTAAGACTTCAATTGCTTTAGTCAAGCTTGCTAGTCGTTCTTCTATAGTGCAAGTCATTTTGATATTTATTTTCTTTGATGCTTGAAAAGTTGAGGTGAGAGGTAGAGATTGTTCCACTGGGCGTGCTAGAATTTGTAGACAATAAAATTTGCGTCAAGAAAACAATAATCAGGAACGAAAAAGTATTACAACAATCGTATTTATTATTTCAAAGTGCGAGTATTACAATCTCTATGATTTATCTGAATTCACATTTTCAAATATAATTCAAGGGCTCTTGAGCTTGATCTTGAATTTGTCTTGAACTTAAACTTGATCTTGAATTTGTCTTGAACTTAATCTTGGATTCAAGGGCTTTAAAGCTTGTTATTGAATCTTCGATGAACTTGAACTTGAAATTTGTCTTGATCTTGACTTTTACTTGAATTCAAGGGCTTCGAGCTTATTCTTGAATCTGATGGTCTTGATCTTGATCGTTTTTTAACTTGAATGCTTGAATTCTTAAACTTGTAACTTATAAAGAAATTCATGGTGTTTGTACCACGAGCTTTCTCTAGCTTATTGTTTAGAATTTTTGGTTGCTTTTTTGATTTATGGGGACCCCTATTTATAGTTTTAGAATAGAGGAGTTGTGATAGGAATAGGATTCCCTTCGGTCAATCAGATTTAAGTGACATGACATATGAACTTTATGGAGCAGACTTTAATTAAATACATGTCTATTAGATTTAAATAATTTACTCAATTATATTAATTTATTCTATTTATTTGGATTAATATATTCATTAACTTAAATATAATCCGAATCATTTTATAAATTTATATTTAATAAATTTAAATAGATTACAGTATGCACTTTTCCTATTTTTTGCTTCTATTATATCTTATATCTTATATCTTCATCGTGATAATATATTACTCCATTTCATGATGTTAATGCTTAAAACAATTGTCATTTGCTTCACAATTGATTGTGCATTCATTATTGGCTCATACTTCACCATTAAAGATGAAAAGAATCAATTTACACACAGTTCTATTTAAAAAGATCACAATATAGTGTGCATTCTTTTGCCTCTAACTCTTCCTTTGTGTAAATTCTTTAAATACTCTGTGTTCTTAATAAAAAAAAATTAATATTCATTAGCTTTAAGGACTAAAATTAAACATTTTAATTAATTGAAGATCAAATATGCTAAATTAAATACAACAAGGACCAAGATTGCAATAAGCTAATAACTTGAGCACCAAAATCATTATTTCCCCTTTTATAAAACTCAAATACATTTGAAATAATATTGATGTGTTGTAAATAATAATGCCAAGTGGATGCCCATGTGGGGCCACTCCATTGTAGCAATATAACCTTTTCAAGTAACACTTGCCTATAAAAGAGGCATTACATACAACAAAGAAATATACCAATAATTATAAAAATACTATTACTTTCTTCCTTTCTTTGTTCTTATTACTTTTTGTTTTCCTCTTCTTCTTTCTATGTTTTTCCATTTGATCTTAGTATTCTATCATTATTTTATAACACGTTATCAGCACGAGACTCTGCTAGAGCATTTAAACGCTGCCCAATTTCTCTCATCTGCTACTTAAAATTCTTAAGGTATAATTTATTTCATTAATTCCTTATTTTGATTATAAAGTACTGCAGAGGACCATTCTAGCTTTGAAAAAAAAGGATGGAGAGATTACATGGCAAATCATTGGCAATTTGGCACTGACATATACATAGGTCATCATTTTTGGCAATTCGGTGAGTTTCTTCACCTTGAAATTAAAGCCTTTCTTAAACCCCCAAAAACAAATGGCAGGAAATTATTATTATATTGCATGCTTAATAAAGTCATATACCTGTAACCATTAGAATTGGCAATATACTTTTTATAGGTTTATTGTAATTATAAATAAAAATACGTTTGAGAAAAAAATTCAATATTTTATATGTATTCTTCGATTTACTCTTAAAGATTAAATGTGAAGTATATTTATGAAATAGTAAACTTGTTTATTATTTTAAATATACAGGAAAAAAATTACATGTCTTGAGTACTTAATTGTAACACCCCTAAAATACTAGACCAACTATTGCATGTCGATGCATCATTCTTAATTACTACAATATGTTTTACTTTTATTTTGGGAACTTGAAATTTTGTGATTTTTGCAACCTTGCTTAAAATAAATTGTGCTCGTAATTTAAGGTATTGTATGGGGGTATTTACGTAATTTTTCTAATTAAAATTTCATATGAATTGAAAGTGCTGGTATCAGAATGGCGTAGCAGAAGCGTGGTGGGCCCATAACCCACAAGTCCCAGGATCGAAACCTGGCTCTGATACCAACACTTGAAGTGACCCTTTTTAAAGAGACTTAACTTATACTTGAGACACTCAAAAGCGATTAACGAGGGCATACTAATTATAATCTAGTAGAGGGATTAGATGCATAATGACCTCCGAAAAGTAATTTAAGCAAATAAACGATGAGTTTTTCATGTATATATATTATCCTCACACTCAAGGATGAAATAACAAGAATATTACAAGCTTTCGAGTACTGAAATCAGCCTGCTCATGCTTCACACAAACATTCGAAAGTAATAGTAGATTTAGGATATTACAAGACTTGGGTTTACACACCCAAAAAGAACAAAACATATAACCATATTTATATTACAACTCATGGTGACATGATCAAATCAGCCATCAAAATCCCATATAAATATACAACACATAGAATATGTACAAGTCCCAAGGTTTATACAAATTATAGATGCCTATATGCAAATGTGATCTTCCTTAAGGCTCTCAAAACATCCATCTCCAATGGCCAGCTTCAAGCATCATCTCGAACATCCCCTACGATAGAAACAACTATCGCTAAGCATATAGCTTAGTGGTGTAAAAACTAAACGTTTGGAGCCCTCAAATTCAGCAAGTTATCATTCTCAAGTCAAGGGCAGCATAATTGAACATAATAAATAAATCAAGTAAACAATATATAAAGAGTATCAAGTTTTATATTTAAAGATCCAAATGTTAAGAACGCTCATAGCACAGTTTTTCAAGAGATTCAACAACAAGGCTCGCCCAATATATACATCATGTCGTCACACCAAGCACAAGCAGGTATCAAGAAGGGTCAAAACCCAATAATCAAGAGAACTAAGAACCATATTAAAAATGGCTTTCTAGTTCATACTTAAAATGGACAACTTCCATTCTTAAGACGAACTAAAAATCCAGAGTCAAGATGGTAAATGATCCGAATCAAGAGACATGCCAAGAGTGACAAAGTCACAGCCACAAGAAGAACAAGGTCCCAACAAGAGTGCCAAGTGATCAAACAATCCGTACAAGTGGACGAGTTACACAAGCATCTTTAATATATTAAAGAATACCAATATGACAATGCAAAGTAACAAGAGGTAACCAAGGTACCAAAGTAAACTTTCAGATATACCAGCAGGTAAAAAGAGTACAAGTATAAGTTTATACACAAACCTCAGTTCTTTAGCACAAAAATAGTCCAACACAACTTCACGAGTTCAAATCGTAGACCAACCAGCGTATCAAAGTCTTCAACTCGTACACGAGGATATATAACCTTAAAAAATGAATTCAATAACTTATTTACTTTCTAGTAGCTCAATAATGATGGCGTAACACAGGGTTATCATTACAAGTAAGCCTAGCCTGTACAAATACGTCTATACTCCAAAAACAGAAATTCTGCCCAATAAAAGCACTTCATGTCACAGCTTAGATTTGAAACAGAAAATGGCCAAAATGGAATTTATATCCTTCATAAAAGATGTAGGTAAATCTCTTAAGCTTGCAAATAATCAAGAATCACTGCAAAAGACGCTTTGTACAAAAAGATATAATCAAAACACTAACAGTTGAACATACATGATTTCAAATTTCAGAATCTAAACAGAACATGTCATATGTTGCGTCCCTTATTTCGTAGCCATAAAAGCTAAATTAGAGTTTACCATAAACAGAAGAGCTGTAGGTATAGGAATCAACTTTTCAAATCATATTTATTCACCGAAAAAGAAGTTATACAGAACGAGAAATTCTAAAAGTACTAAACACTACTCAGCTAAAAAAAACAAGTTTTGATTACTCACCAAAAGGTAGGATGTCTCGACTTCCAGCTAGAAGGACTAAGGTTTTCTCTTGTGATTTTGATGAACAATAGGTTAGAAATTGTTCTTAAGTTCTTGGACTTCAGTTCCAAACGAAAATCACAAGAGGAGGTGTGATAATATAGTCTTAAGAGTGATGCTTAGTCACATATACAACTGTCACTAAAAGGTGCTGCCCTAAATTATTGTGTGCTGCCCAAAATGTATACATATACACCTATATGTATATAATTGATACCAACACTTTCAATTCATATGAAATTTTAATTAGAAAAATTACGTAAATACCCCCATACAATACCTTAAATTACGAGCACAATTTATTTTAAGCAAGGTTGCAAATATCACAAAATTTTAAGTTCCCAAAATAAGAGTAAAACATATTGTAGTAATTAAGAAATGATGCATCGACATGCAAGAGCCACTAGTATTTTAGGGGTGTTACATTAATGTTAAAGTGCATCTTGATGCGATAGATCTGGAAGATACCATCAACGATAAAAGGCAGGCATCAAAGTAAGACTGTGTTAAAGCAATAATATTTCTCCGCCTCTTGATGGCTTGAAATTGGAATATCTCATTATTAAAAATTCTTTTATATTGTGGAATAATTTGAAATATAGTTATGACCACTTGAAGATAGTCATTTTTTCACAAATACGTTTTAATTGAATTTAATTATGAGCTACTAATGAAAAATCATGAAAATCAACCTACTGATTTCAGTCCATTCTTTAAAGTGAATGAGATAATTTTTCACCAAACTAAGTGTGGAAAAGGACATGGCTCAAATTATAGTCATGGTCATGGTCGAAAAAAAATTCTCTTTGTCACATACATGTCTCAAAACAACGCTGGAGTATTTTTGTGTTGCTGTCCTATTTGGTTTGTATGTTCATTTTCTAACTCATCAGTTAAATTTGGCATATTGCTTGATGACACCATATTTGAATGATTACAGAGTACAAAATATTTTTAGATTACATTTTTAATTAAGGTATAGCAGATTGTTCTTCCCCTTTAAAACTAATTAGCAAGTTAATTTTCTTTTTAAAGAAAAATATTAATAATTTAACTCTTATTGCTACTATAGACTACATAATCATGATTGTGTTTTATATAAATTAAATGATACACTTTAAATGTGTTTTTGTTGTTGGATAAATTTATATTGTCACAAAGGTTTTTGCTAAATTAGGCACCCACTGAACACCAAAAAATAACTTATCATTATTTGGATGTTTTAAAAAAAAAACATATTGAATTTCTTGTCATTGATTATGGGTAAAACGATGTATTTAAGTTGATCAAAATCAAAGAGTAAGAAATCACTTAATATCTCCATGTATCATAATGGTAAAATTTTGGATTCAAGTCTCATCATACATTGTCCTAATACACCTTTATATGGATATGACATTGGGTTAAAGTCTCAACACAATGTATTGATGACTGAGCAAGTTGATATGCTTTTGATAAAAATTGTGAAGCCCGTCTCATTGAATATGCTCCATTTTTTGAAAAGAATGTGATGACAATAGATTAAAAATCTGAAATATGACAATGACTATTGTGGTTGTACAAATGAATATGGTCATGAAAAAGGACAAAATAATTAGTCATCGGTGTAACTAAAATGAAGAAGACTATGGATTTTCCAAATAGTCCTTCAAAATGAATGATAATTTTTGTCATCAAAATGGTATGAAAGGTCATTAGAAACATGTTTGTTATGAGACCTAATAATTTGATAAATTTATAAATCCTCCATAAAAGAAAAGGAAGAAAAAATAGTGATACACTTGACTTTCAAAAGTGATGTCACGGTATGTGTATGGCATATGAATATGATAAATTTCAAAGCATGACAATGAACTTCTAATGAAAAAAATAATAATTACGATGAAGTATGTATATATGATTATAGTCAATTTCTTGAAGAGAATATGACTTGTGATAAGTATCATAAAAGGTGGACCATTCTTGAAAGTGAATATGTCAAGAGATGATGGGAATTATGAATAATGTCGTGCTCATGTATAATTGGATAAATATCACTACTCATCTCTACGGAAGGTTTGAGAGAAATAATGTAATGATTTTGACCATGACAATGATATATATTTCTCCTTGAAGGAAATGTTCACCACACAAACAATGTTATGAAATTTGTTGTAGCATCCAATGTTAGTTGTGAGCTTTCGTGAGCTATTGTGCTACTACCCAAAGAAATAAAATTGCTCATGATATTGAAATTGTAGCAAGTCTCGAAAGAAACTTTTTAAGTTTCAAAGAAATAGTCAAAAATAAATAAATTATATTGAGACTATAAAATATGAAAAATTTAAGATCTTCATATAATCAAAGTGGGTTATAAATATTTATGTGAAAGATTACCCATGTTTTCATGTTGTTTGTGGTAACTACATATGGGCATGATGATGGAATCACGTGCAAAATAAACTAGAAGTTTATTGAAATAAATATCAGTTGGCATGGCCGGTTGTCGACCATCCCGATTCAAATATGATACAAAAATAAATGAGAATTCATATGGTTATATATATTAAAGAAATAATAAATTCTTCAAGAATTATCTTGTGATGTTTGTTCTCATGATAAAATTATCATTGTACCAGCTAAGGTTGATATTATATTTCCCTAAATTTTGAAATGTATAAAAAGGTGAATATGGGCCCGTTCACCCGTCATGTGGGACCATTTACTAATAAATGATTTTAATAGATGCATCTATGTTATGGTCACATGTGCTTTATTATCAACTTGCAATTTGATTTTTGCAAAGGTTGTTTGCTCGAATTGTTAAATCAAGAGCACATTTCAAATTATAAAATTATAGTAGTGACGTTGATTTATATCCAAGTGGTTTAAGCAAAAATTATATGCCTCCAATTATAGCTAAGTCATTGGTTATGAGATCAAAACTCCCAAAAGAAATTTGGTATGAGATGTGTTATTTAAAGTGTAGCAACATTTGTACGTATCAAGCCAACAAGGTTCCCCTATCACAATTGGTTCAGGGTCAGGAACCAAATAATTCTCATCAAGAAATTTAAATGTGCGGTATATTATTCCATTGTTCCACCATTACGCAATGAACAAAGATGAGTCCCAAATAAGGTTGGGTGAATGTTAGATTCTCTAACATTAGGGGGAGATAAGCAACTGAAAAATAAGTTGTACATAATGAATTATTATTGGAATGATCCTCGTTGAAGAGATAACTTAAGTCAATTGTCAGACGCATTCGCTGATCCTATGTTATAATCCAGTTATAAATGCTCTAATGAAAAGTCCTTGAAGGACATAATTTATGGCATGCCTGAAGCGTGATAGATTAATCAATTCTAAATATAAAAATTCTTGAAGAAGAAAAGGAGCAAATGATCAGGATGGTCATAATAATAAGGCAAGTGCTTTAGAAAAAGCATTATGACATAACACTTTATAAAACCTTAGCAAAGGTTCAAGTACCTGAAAATGATGAAAAATAAAGTGAGCTTGATAAGTTATGTCACATTAGAATCGATATCAAATAACCGTCGACGATTTCTTGAATATAATGTAGCACTAAAAAATATAAATGGTGACGAGGATCTTGATATTAATCTGTCGAAAGTTGACAGATAAATGATTGGCCAAAGAAAATACAATTCAAGTATATTTTTATTCACTTGGAAAAGTGATAGTTTGGACTTATTTTGTCCATATACATAGATATAATGTCAGTGGGGTACAAATGAATTATTGTGCGATAAGTAAAATCATAAAATATAAAGTACGACTTGTGCATTGAAAAATAAAGGTTTTTCGTAAAAATTCTGACATTATTGTATGGAGATTTATTCTCCTATGGTGAATGCAATGAGGTTTCTATTAGTGTGACAATACATGAAACACTTGAATATGCATGATGAATGATTATCATGTCTAACTCGACAGTAAATATTATATTAAATTCTTGAAGGATTTAAAAGGTTATAAAGAGATTCCATTGAATAGTACCCCAATGATTGTAATACCGCATAATATAAAGATTAATTTCGATCTCCATTAAAGTGGTTAGAACATATCATGTCATAGTGCAATTGGTGCACTTATATATCCTGCTATTATTATTCATGACAAATAAATTTATTAGTATGCAGAGTGAAGACATAAAGACACAATTAAAGTTGTCCCGTATTTTCATAAAGACACCTTAACTTTTAAAGTGTCCTATCACCCCACAGAACTATTTAATATCGTTGTAAATGGGCCATTTTGACCCATTCCCTCGTCTATGTAGTGGCGCGTGTTGCTCACTCCCTGTGATAGAATTCATTCCGACCCAACCCCGACCCGACCCGACTCGACCCGACCTGACTTGTTCTTTGAAGAAAAGCATTTTCTCCTTTTCCTTTTCTTATTTTTCTCAACTTTTCCTAAAATCTGAAGAAATAGAAACGATTTCTCATCGTGTTGGTGTTGATAATCTCGTTGTTGATGTGTCTTGGTGAAGATTCTTGGAGATTGAAGGTCTAACAGGTTAGGGCTCTACATCATATGATAAAGATCTTCTCTTTTTTCGATTATTATGATTTTAGGGATTATTATAGAGTAAAAGTGTTGGAATCGACCTCCAATAGTTGCCATTGTTTGTATATTATAGTTTTTCGTTGTTACTGTTAGGGTTAGGGTGTTGTGTTATCGACTTAGTGCGACTATTAGTGATTGTGTTTTAGGTTAGGGTTTGATGTTATCCACTTAGTTCGAATCTTATTATTTGTCTCTTATATATTTGTAGACTTCAATTTGTACATTATCGATTGCTAATGTTAGTGCTTTTGTTTTATTAGTGATGGGGCTAAATGTTAGTGCTGTTAGTCTCTTATACATTCGTTGTTATTGTTAGGGCTAAATGTTAGTGTTGGGGCTTATACATTTGTAGACTTTAATTTGTACATTATACATTTGTAAACAGTCTTTTGTTCTGTTAGTGATGGGGCTAAATGTTAGTGCTACTGCTACTATTGCTTGTTTTGTTCTTGAAATGTGTGTTTGAATTGTGTTTGTCTTTGTTACATGCTTTTTCAGGATGGCTTTTACTCTGATAACTCTAAGATGGTATCATGGGGGGGTAATAGAATTTGGTCCCCCACCTAAATATATTGGAGGGCATGTGACAGAATTCCTAGATGTAGATGTTGATAGGATGTCATATTTTGAGTTGAGGGGCTACATAAAGGAACTAGGATATACAGTAGATTGTGATTTTTTCATCAAGTGGGATGGGTTATTAGTCCTTGTTGATAATGATAAGGTTATATTTGACCTTTTCAATATGATAAATGATGAGGATACAGTAGAGGTGTATGTTTTTCATGGGGTTAGTGAAGCCAATCAGGCCCCACTTGAATTGGAGTTTGTCCCCAATGTGAGTGATAGTGGGGTAGGTGAGGAATCTTTTAATGAGGCTTCTAACCCTAATAATCAGCCTCCTACTTCTACTTTTCCTATCCCTACAACTGGTCCTTCTGAAACTTCCAGCACTCCATTTGAAGACCAGTCTACCACTGTGCCTCCACCATCTCCTTCTACTGTGCCTTCTTCTTCCACTGTGCCTCCTCCTTCCACTGTGCCTCCACCTTCTCCTTCTACTGTGCCTCCTCCTTCCTCTGTACCTTCATATGATCCTATAATAGATAATGATCCAATTGATGATGAAGTAGAAGATGAATCAGGATCTGAAGGGGATACTAATGAAGATACTGAGGTTGACAGTGATGTCCATCAAGAGTATGTAGATATAAGGGCATCCAAGAGGCATTTCAAAAGGTCACAAAGGAGAAGTAGAGGTACTAATTCATATCAGATTAATGTTGATGAAAAAGGTCCAGATATAGGGTATGATGAGACAAATATTGGTATTAGGGAAAGCTTAGTTGGTAAGCTAGGAGGTGATGAACCTTACTATCTAAGTGATGAAGCTCTTAGTTTTGAGATAGATGATGAAACAGGTTGGGGAGATGGTGAAGAGGTTGATCAAGTAGTGCATAAACCTGTTAGGAGGAAGAAAACCCCAAATAGAGTTGTGTTTGATGCAACTTCTGAAAAGATTGCTTGGGAATTAGGACTGGTTTTTGGAACTATTGAAGAATTTAGAGTGGCAGTGACAAGATATGCAGTCCAAGAACACATTCAAATTGAAAAATATGTGAATGAGCCTGGCAGAGTTAGAGTGAGATGTTGTAAAGAGACTTGTCCTTGGTTGTTGTGTGCAAGTAAGGATAAAACTAGTGGAGATGTCATTGTTAAAACATACAACCCTGTCCATAAATGTTTGACATCAACTCATAACTATCTTTGCAACTCAAAGTTTTTGGCCACCAAATACAAAGAAAGAATAACTCAACAGCCAAACATCAGCATTGTGTTGTTGAAGGACATTATTAGAAAGGAGTTGGATATTAATGTTGGTAGAACAACAGTGAGAAGAGCTAGGACTAGAGTGTTACAAGAGATCATGGGTGATCACATTGTGGAGTATGGTAAGATTTTTGATTATAAAGATGAAATTTTAAGGAGTAATCCAGGTAGTACTTGTGTAGTGAAGGTTGGAGAAGAAGATGAAACTGGGCAGAAATTTTTTGAAGGATTTTATGTTTGCTTCAACGCTTTAAAGAAAGCATTTTTTGGAGGTGCTAGGAGGTTGATTGGTTTTGATGGGTGTTTTCTCAAAGGTGTGTGTAAAGGCCAGTTGTTAGTGGCAATTTGTAGAGATGGAAACAACCAAATGCTGCCTATTGCTTGGGCAGTTGTTGAAGTTAAGAATCAGTTTACCTGGACATGGTTTCTTGAACTAGTGAAGAATGATCTTGACCTTGGAGAAGGGCATCAACTATCCATCATTACTGATATGCAAAAGGTAATTATCTTACTGATCTTACTGTTTTATTGTTGTTGAGTTTTGCATTTTAATTATTCTTTTTCTATTATGTTGGTTTGTTAGGGACTAGAAATTGCAATTGAAAATGTATTGCCACTGGTTGAACAGAGAAAATGTGCAAGACATGTTCTTGCAAATTGGTGTAAAAACTGGAAAGGAGTTGAAAGAAGAAGAGTGTTTTGGAGGATTGCTAAATCCATATTTGAAGCTGAGATGAAGGATAATATACAGGCAATGAAGAAATTAGGACAAGAATGTTTAGATGATCTTTTATGGTACAACTTGAATACATGGTGCAAGAAATATTTTCAAGACTATAGCAAATGTGATGTTGTGGACAACAATATGGCAGAAAGTTTTAATGCTTGGATACTGCCTGCAAGGTATAAAACAGTAATCACAATGCTTGAGGAGATAAGGGTGAAAATGATGAAAAGAATTGGTGATTTGAGAGAGTTCTCAAACACTTGGATCACTGATATATCTCCTATGTCTTTGAAGATTTTGCAAGAAAATATTGAAAAGTCTATGCAATGTAACTTGACTTGGAATGGAGAAAGAGGTTTTGAGATTAAACATCATGGATTTACACATACTGTGGACATTGTTAGTAGGAGTTGTAGTTGCAGATCCTGGCAGCTCAGGGGTATTCCTTGTCCTCATGGTGTTGCTGCCCTTCATTACAAGGAGTTGGAACCAATCCATTATGTGGCTAGTTGTTATAGCAAGGAAACGTACCTCAGCAATATGCCCATTTTATTCAGCCAATGAATAACATGAAAATGTGGCCAACATCAAATAATCCAATTGTAAAGCCACCAAAGATCAAGAAGTTGCCTGGAAGACCAGGTAAAGTTAGAAGAAAGGAGGCAGATGAAAGAAGAAAAACTGGAAAGCTTAGCAAAAGAGGTGTTGTTATGACTTGTAGCAAATGTGGTACACAAGGACACAATAAAAGAGGATGTCCTACAAGAAACCAAGCTGGTCCAAGTCAATCAACTGAACCATCTTATCAGGCACAGGTACTTTTATTTGTTACTTTCAAATGTAAGTTATATGTACATGTATTGATATATTAATAGACAGGCTACTGAAAGTGGTAGAGGAAGAGGCACAGGAAGAGCAGCAGGAGGCAGAGCAAGGGCTAGTAGTTCAACTCAACCACCTAGAGCCTCTTCACAGGCCACCACAAATAATGAAAGTGGTAGAGGAAGAGGCACAGAAAGAGTTTCAAGTTCTATAGGTGTTCCAACTCAATCACATGGAACTGCTACAAACACAAAGGTAATATATCTAATTATTATATCATTTTTAGACAACATAGATATGGTTTAATATTTTGGTTTCAAAGTACAGACTGTAAATGGTAGAGGGAGAGGTAGAAGTAGAGGTACAGGTACAAGTAGAGGTAGAGGTAGAGGAACAGGTAGAGGAAGAGGAATACCTCAAGAAAGAAATGTGAATGAAGGACTAGGTAGAGGAAAAGGAATGACTCAACATAGTCAAACTAGTTCTGAAGCAACTTGTAGTGGAAGAGGCCTAGAAAGAGGGAAGAGACCAGTAGAATATGAGGACAACAGTGGAGAACAAACAAGACCTTTTAAAAGGCCAAGAATGGTAGGTGTTGGCATATACCAAGCTGGAGATGGATTTACAACTCTCAATGTAAGTTTACAATTCTCAATGTAAGTTTACAATTGTCAATGCAAGCCTAAATGTCTTATATTTGAATGTGTATTTATCTGACTAAGCAGCCTGGATTGCCAAGTAGAAGAGTCATCAATACTGGTACAAGAGTGACAAAAAGGGCTGATGTTGTTACTAGTGATATTGGCTACACACCAGTACGTGGATTCAAATGGAAGGGGAAGACAACTATTACCAGTAGCAACCTAGAAAGAATGAGGGCTGAAAAGGTTATCCAAACTAGGTCTGCAGCTGCTGCTACTGCTAATAGCCAAAGCCAAACAACTTCAAGTAGGAAGACTTCTGTGCCATGGAAGTAGGGCATTTTGATGTTGTCTTGTTCATTTTGACAAACAAAATTTAATTATGTATATTTTGGTGTTGTTTTTGGTTGAAATCAAACTCAATTTTGCGTGTAACCAAACAAAACTTGAATGATTATGTTGAAATGAAGTCCTCTTTTTGATCAGTTTTGTTGTTGCCTTTTTATTTGTAGTTGAACATATTTTTGAAGTTTCTCAAATGGTTGCCACAATAATATAGACAAGAGAACCAAATACATTAACAACTTGTTCAAATCATAACTATTTCAACAACAAAGACCAACAATAACTTGAGCATTCAACAAGTTCTATCCTTCAAGTTACACACACCTACAACTAGCAAGATCAAGACAATTAGCTTAGTTTCTAGTTACACACACCTGCGACTTCAAAAACTTGAAAGTCACTAAAGATGTCTATGGCAATTTTGGTTGCACACACCTACAACTTCCATCCTTCACATTCTTGGTTAGACTTAAAAATAGAAAACACACAATAATAATCAAAACAATTAGCTTCAAGTTACAACATTTGTTCTTCTTTTTCTCCTTCATCACGACTTGGTTACTTTCAACACGACTTTCATAAGATGCCAATACTTCTTCCAACTCCTTAATTCTCTTTGCTAATCTTGGAATTACGTACTTAGATCGTATATCAACATCTTCACGATCCCTCCATCTAAAGAAGTTGCACGCATCCTCCTAAAATACGCAAAAAAATAAATTAAAGAAAAATACATAAACAAAAGATCTCCATAAAAGAATTAGGAAACATACACGATAGCGTGGGCAAGACCAAAATCTTCGAGCTGGATTGTGCTCCGACCATGAAGTTTGCATTGATAGTAAGTCAACATGTTTGCATCGCAATTTCACTCGCAACATCGGATCATTCTCATCATTACAAATACGATTCAACATTGCATTTGACATTTTCAATCAAAACCTAATCACAAAATTCAGAAGAAACTAAACCATAAAAAACTCTAAATTAACGTTTTAAATTAAAAGATAAAACGAATTCCTACCTTATTTTCTTGGGGAAGATGATGAAGTCGTCAAACAAAGAGAACCAACATTGATCTTGCTATGGAGAAAACCATGAAATCGAAAAATTAGGGCTGCCAATAGCTATTTTTGGATTTAAAATTGGGGAAGATGACATAAATTGATTATATAATTAATAATAAAGAAAGAAAATGACACGTGGCACTTTTAAATTGGTCCATGGCAGTAAAATCACTGAATGACGCGCCTCATGTGCGTGGTAACAACCCAGACGAGGGAATGGGTCAAAATGGCCCATTTACAACGATATTAAATAGTTCTGTGGGGTGATAGGACACTTTGAAAGTTAAGGTGTCTTTATGCAAATACGGGACAACTTTAATTGTGTCTTTATGTCTTTTCTCTTAGTATGCATGCAAAATATAACATCACTCTTATCGGTGGAGATATTAAAGTCAATCAAATATTGATATAAATTATTTATTCTAACCAATATTGTCAAGGTTTATTGGTCATGTAACTGCAGGAAATCATTTGATTTATACCAAGTTTGATCTCAAGAGAGATATTTGTTTTCATGTGGAAATATTGTCATAACATATTATCCTACACGACAATCAATTTTATTATCATGAAAGTCTTTGTCACTTGGATATTGCTATAGACAAGTCACATGAGCAATTTGTCTACGCCGACTAGGTCACAAACTAAGTGATTGTCAAAAAATGTATTTGTCTGAACTCAACATATCCAACGGGCAAGAACGATATATCAAGATAAGCTCAAAGATGCAACATATTTATGAATGTGATTTGACCACAAAGACACAATCAATATCAACATTTGAAAAGCTAAGTATATGATTGGGAGACATCCTTTACAAGAATTAAATGATATTTTAATCAGAATATGGGCTGCACTCTTTTTCCCTTAACTAAGCTTTTGTCCCAATGGGTTTTCGATTTTTAATGAGCTAGCTCTCAATGCGTATTACTAGATATGTGTACTCTTTTCCTTCACTAGGACTTTTTCCCACCGGGTTTTTTCCTAGTAAGGTCTTAATGAGGCACATTATCTATTGATAAACTCCAATGAGTAGGAAATACATCATATTGTAGATGTCCATTACACAATTTTCTGGATAGGTTTGAAATCAAGAAGGCAACTTACAAGCAACTACACAAGCAGACACATATAAGCAACTCTACAAGCGGGTTCCTATAAGCAACTTACAACAGCTCCGCAAAAAAAAGGGTTTCTATAAACAACTTACACAAGCAGGTTCTAATAAGCAACTTACAAGTAGGTTCCTACAATCGGTTTACAAGTATCTTCTTTCAAACACTTTGCAATGAGGCAACAAACAATGTGTATTATAAATAACTATGTACATTTTTTTTTATTTTGTACTTTTTTTTATACATGGACATCCAACGGGGAGTGTTGTAAATAATAATGCCAAGTGGATGCCCATGTGGGGCCACTCCATTGTAGCAATATAACCTCTCCAAGTAACACTTGCCTATAAAAGAGGCATTACATACAACAAAGAAATATACCAATAATTATAAAAAATACTACTACTTTCTCCCTTTCTTTGTTCTTATTACTTTTTGTTTTCCTCTTCTTCTTTCTATGTTTTTCCATTTGATCTTAGTATTCTATCATTATTTTATAATATTATGTAATTTATTAAATAAAATTCTATTCACTGATACGAGCAAGGTAAAATGATTTTTTAAATTATTTTCTTAATAATAAGGACTTTAAAATTTCTATCTTCATGGATATAAATATTGTTTCCAATAAATCTACTCCCAAAACATGGGTTATTGGCAAAGCTACTAATCTTAAGTCTCGAAAATGGCCAAAATGTGAATAAAGATCTTGTAAGCCTAAAATCAACTCTAAATCCTTTTTAACAACCAAGAAACTCATAATATATATATAATCTAACTAATCTAAGTCTAAAGAAAAGAAGTTTTAACCTACATCAAAGCTAAACCGCAATCACGAACCATCACTCCAAAGCATTTCCCTTCCGAAGAGCAACAAATCGCTGATGTGCTATCAAAAATAGAATCTACGTGTCAATATGGGACTAACAATACCGATATTGTTGATGCAACATTCAGACTAAAAAATAGGCCAAAAACCAACCCTCAAAGCTTGACAACAAAACATAAAACTAACTTTGTCATTATGTTCCCCTCGAGGTGAGGATCACATGTCCCCAAAATTGGGTGAAGATACGGGTGGAATTCAGACATGAAATGGTCTAAAAGTTTAATTTTAAAGAACAAAAAAATAAAAATTTTGAAGTCAAAGTTAGAAATTTTTAACAATCTAATTCTAGGGCTTTAAAGATTAGGAAGGACAAACTTTTGTTTTTGATTTTTTGGACAAATGATATCCGATCAGGCCTATGACTGAATCCTTTTGGATGAATAAATTAGGAATAAAATCTTAAATATAACATAAAATGCAAAGGAAAAGAAATTTACCTTGAACTCAGCTAAAAGGGGATAGAATTAAAGAAATTCAATACAAGCTAAGATCAACAATGGTGTCTTTAAATCCTTCATTGATTTAGAAAATCAAAGGGACAAGATGCATAAAACACTCAATGATCATCGTTCTTGGGGACTTTTGTCGCAGGTGTGATATTGTAAGAACGAAGGAGACAAATTTACTCTAACTCCGTCGGAGCAATCATGAGCCTTCAACGGCGAGTAAATGTTGTAGGAGTGATCAAGCTCAACTAAGTGGGGGTAGGATTAGATCACCAACCTTTGCTAGTGCGGCGGCTCTCTGCAGGAGCAGAGCTACCAAGCAAGCCAAGCTCCGCAAGAGCAGCTGCATAAGGATTTTTCACATTTTTGTAAGTCCTCGAGTTGTCGTTTGAGATTCATTTAGAATTTCGCGGACACACAGATTATGCTACCAAATCAGAAATGACACTTTAGCCTCAACAGAATCAACAAAACAACCAATTTAGGTTGTCTAGAGGAAATGTTGATCGAAGCCAACACTACAACTAAAACCACTTAAAACAAGCAAACAACTAAGCATCTCAAAACCAAACCAACAATCACAAGACACGAACAAGAGGTCCTACTAGACCAAACTAAAGCTTTGAGAGCTAATGACGCTAATAAAAATCACATCCGGTTTACTAAGAATGTTGATAGAACTCAACCCTTTCAACACAAAAATATCCAAATGGGAAAAAACATACAAAAAACACTCCCTAAAATCTCGAGAGGAGAGCCACCCACCTCAATGAGACATAAATACTTTATATAAGCTACGAGGAGGGGAAAATAGTAAACAAAATAAAAACTAAGCAATGGACCATGAGGGTCATTACAACATCTACTATTAAAAGAACTTAAATCTTAAAAGTTAGAGAAAAAAGGTACCCCCAAGGTTAAAAAAGGTAAGGATATTTGGTTTGTATATTAAGCTTGGCTTACCAAGTATCCTCTCTGATGGGATGATGTCTCCACTGAACCTTAAATGACACAATGTCCTTAGACCTCAACCTTCTAGCCTGCTTGTCCAGAGTGACCATAGGCCTTTCCTCGAAAACCAAGGACCCATCATGCTAAACCAAATTCCACTTAAGCATGTGAGACTTATTTAAATATATTGTCCCAACACAGATACATAAAAGATAAGATCAATAACCCAAAAAGGTGGAGGTAAGGCTAACTCTTAATAAGCCACCTCCATAACAAACTGCAAAGTCTCAAAAGGTCCGATGAACCTAGGGTTAAGCTTGCCCTTTCGATCAAACCTCATCATGCTCTTCATGGTTGACACCAACATAAACACTCGATCTCTTACCTAAACTCTAAGGCGCTCACTCTCTAATCGACATAACTTTTGTGCCTACTCTAAGCAGTAAGATCCTCTCCTGAATCACCCAAACTTTATCCATGGAGTCAAGCAACAAGTTTGTGACCTAATGGCCTAATTTCAAAAGCATTAAACTAGCACATCGAAGACTGGCCTCCTTCTATATAATGCCTCAAATAAATCCATTTGAATACTCAAACAATAGATATTATTATGTGCAAACTGTACCACAGCCAAAACTAGTCCAACAGACCTCCAAAATAAATTACACAAGCCCAAACCATATCTTCCACAACCTAAATAGTCCTTTTTAGACCGACTGACTGTTTGCGGATGAAATGTTATGCTAAGCTCAACCCAGGTACCCAATTCTCTCTGAATCAACCTCTAAAAACATGATGTGAATTAAGTACCATGATTTGATATGATAGACATTGACACCCCTTGCAAATTGATACAATCTTCTGAATGCAACCTCTCAACGAAGAATATAAAGTCTAAACTGGTAGAAAGTTAGAAGACATGGTCATCCTATCAATGATGACCCAAATAACATTAAATCTATGGAAATTTTATGGCAATCCTACCATGAAATCCATATCTATCTACTCCCACCTCACTCGGGAATGGGTAGCCTTTGAGTCAAATGACCTGACCTCTAGTGCTCATACTTCACCTACTAACAATTCAAGTACTTAGACATAAACTCTGCAATATCTCACTTAATCCAACACCACCATTAGACTACTACTTCTTCTCTTTCTCCTTCCCCTTTCCTTTCTCCTTTTCTCCTCCTCCTCCTTATTCTTCTTCTTCTCCTTCTCCTTCCCTTGCTTTTCCTTCTCCTCCTCCTACTTCCTCTCCTTCTACTTTTGCTTCTCTTTCTCCTTCTACTTTTTCTTCTTCTCCTTCTCCTCTTCCTTCTACTTCTGCTACTCTTTTCCTTCTTCTGTTTTTGCCTCTTCTTGTGCTTCTCCTCCTTCTTCTTCTCCTTTTTCTTCCTCCTCCTCCTCCTCCTCCTCCTCCTCCTCCTCCTCCTCCTCCTCCTCCTCCTTCTTCTTCTTCTTCTTCTTCTTCTTCTTCTTCTTCTTCTTCTTCTTCTTCTTCTCCTCTTTCTTCTTTGTCCCTACCACCTACTCCACCTACAACCATGAAAAATCATGATGAAAGAACATTACAAAATATGAAGAAAATAAAACAACTCATCACACCAGCCAACTAAGGTGTGTTATTGTACTTATACTACTCTTCTTTTATGCATTGCCTAGGCCTATCAAACCCCGCGGATTCCATTTATCTGAGGTTATGTATATAAAAAGTTCTTGTGAGATGCCTACCGTTTGGAGGAAATCTATCTTCTTATATCTTGCTTACCTATTTTTTTACGACTTCGAATAGTCTTATATTTTCAAGTATATGTATTTAGTTTGATGCTCTTGAGCTACTAGTAACACTAAATTTTGGGTGTATTTTTTACCTTCACACTTCTATTATATCTATGAAAGCTTTGAGTTTTGAGACTTGATTTTGCTAATGTTATTATTTTTGTATGATAGTTTGATATTAATTTCAGTGGATAGGGCTGGCTTACCTACCAATGGGATAGTGCAACTGCATCATGCCTTTAGAATTTCAGTCATCACACTTCTTATTTGTGAAAAAGGAATCATTCTTATTTAGTAATTATCATTCCATATCTAAAAACTTAGTTCTATCGGTATATTATTGTCAATCTTTAACAAAAAAATATTATAATTAATCAGAAGTAATAAATGCTTAAACAAATAGTCGCATGTCGTTACATCATCTCGTAATTACTAGAATATCTTTTATTCTCATTTTTGGAACTTGAAATGTTGTGATCTGCAAACTTGCTTAGCATAAATTATTATCATAAATTAAGGTATTGTATGGGGGTATTTGCGTAATTATCTAATTATACTTACTTATACATTGGAAGTGTGGGTATAAAGTACATAAATATAGTTATATATGTATGCTTTTTGGGCAGCCCCTTTTGGTGACATCTACCCATGTGACAAGGATAACTTTTGTAGCTATATATCTTTACACCTCGTTTGATTGAATTCATTTTCCCTCAAGTCTAAGAACATTATAACATTAGCTAAACAGTTGTTCTTCAAAATCAAGAGAAAAAATAAGTCCTTTTTGGTTGGAATCCGACACACACACACTTCCTTTTGGTAAGTGACGAAATCTGCTTTTGAGCTGGGTAGTGTTTGGTATTTTATGCATATCTCATTCAAAAGAACTTAGTTTACAGTGAATAAATATGTTTTGGAAAGCTAATTCGTAGACCTACAACTCTTGTGTTTATGTAAAATTCTAATTTAACTGTTATGGATACACAATAAGGGACGCAACATATGACATGTTCTGTCCAGATTGTGGAATTAGAAATCCTGTACGTTCAACTGTTAGTTTTTGATTATATCTTTTTGTACAAAGCGTATTTTGCGGTGCTTCTTGATTATTTGTAAGCTTAAGGGATGTACCTACATCTTTTATGAAGGATATAAATTCCATTTTGGCCGGTTTCAAATCTAAGTTGCGACATGAAGTGCGTTTATTGGGCAGAATATTTGTTTTGGGAGTATAGTCGTATTTGTACATGCTAGGCTTACTTGTGATGATAACCCTGTGTTACGCCATCATTATTGAGCTACTAGAAAGTAAATAAGTTATTGAATTCATTTTTTAAGGTTGTATATCCTCGTGTACGAGTTGAAGATTTTGATACGCTGGTTGGTCTACGATTTGAAGTCGTGAAGTCGTGTTGGACTGTTTTTGTGCTAAAGAACTGAGGTTTGTGTATAAACTTATACTTGTACTCTTTTTACCTACTAGTATATCTGAAAGTTTACTTTGGTACCTTGGTTACCTCTTGTCACTTTGCATTATCGTATTGGTATTCTTTAATACATTAAAGACGCTTGTGTAACTCGCTCACTTGTACGGATTGTTTGATCACTTGGCACTCTTGTTGGGACCTTGTCTTTCTTGTGGCTATAACTTTATCACTCTTGGCATGCCTCTTGATTTGGATCATTTACCATCTTGACTCTGGATGTTTAGTTCGTCTTAAGAATGGAAGTTGTCCATTTTAAGTACGAACTAGAAAGCCATTTTTAATATGGTTCTTGGTTCGCTTGATTATTGGGTTTTGACCCTTCTTGATACCTGATTGTGCTTGGTGTGATGACATGATGTATATATTGGGAGAGCCTTGTTGTTGAATATCTTGGAAAACTGTGCTATGAGCGTTCTTGACATTTGGATCTTTAACTATCGAACTTGATACTCTTTATATATTGTTTACTTGATTTACTTATTATGTTCAATTATGCTGACCTTTACTTGAGAATGATAACTTGGCGAATTTGAGGGCTCCAAACCTATAGTTTTTACACCACTAAGCGATATGCTTAGCGATAGTTGTTTCTATCGTAGGGAATGATCGAGAGGATGCTTGAAGTTGGCCACTGAAGATGGAGATTTTGAAAGCTTTAAGGAAGATCACATTTGCATATAGGCATATATATTTTGTATAAACCTTGGGACTTATACATAATCTATGTTTTGTATATTTACATGAGAATTTGAGGGCTGATTTGGTCATGTCACCATGGGTTGTAATATAAGTATCGCTATACATTTTTATCTTTTTGGGTTGTGTAAACCCAAGTGTTGTAATATACTAAATTTACTATTTATTTCAAATGTTTGTGTGAAGCATGAGCAGGCTGATTTTGGTACTCGGAAGCTTGTAATATTCTTGTTACTTCATCCTTGAGTGCGAGGATAACATATGTACATGAAAAGCTCATCGGTTATTTGCTTAAATTACTTTTCGGAGGTCATTATGAATCTAATCCCTCTACTAGATTATAAACAATATGCCTTCGTTAATCGCTTTTGAATGTCGCAAGTATAAGTTAGGTCTCTCTAAAAAGGGTCTCTACAAGTGTAGTTTATACACAAACCTCAGTTCTTTAGCACAAAAACAGTCCAACACGACTTCATAAGTTCAAATCGTAGACCAACCAGCGTATCAAAATCTTCAACTCGTACACGAGGATATACAACCTTAAAAAATGAATTCAATAGCTTATTTACTTTCTAGTAGCTCAATAATGATGGTGTAACACAGGGTTATCATCACAAGTAAGCCTAACCTGTACAAATACAACTATACTCCCAAAACAGATATTCTGCCCAATAAACGCACTTCATGTCGCAACTTAGATTTGAAACCGGCCAAAATGGAATTTATATCCTTCATAAAAGATGTAGGTACATCTCTTAAGCTTGCAAATAATTAAGAATCCCCGCAAAATACGCTTTGTACAAAAAGATATAATCAAAATACTAACAGTTGAACGTACAGGATTTCTAATTCCAGAATCTGGACAGAACTTGTCATATGTTGCGTTCCTTATTTCGTATCCATAAAAGTTAAATTAGAATTTTACATAAACACAAGAGTTGTAGGTCTACAAATTAGATTTCCAAAACATATTTATTCATTGTAAACTAAGTTCTTTTGAATGAGATATTGAAATACCAAACACTACCCAGCCCAAAAGCAGATTTCGTCACTTACCAAAAGGAAGTGTGTGTGTGTCGGATTCCAGCCAAAAGGACTTAGTTTTCTCTTGATTTTGAAGAACAACTGTTTATATAATGTTATAATTTTCTTAAACTTGAGGGAAAACAAATTCAATCAAAGGAGGTGTAAAGATATATAGCTACAAAAGTTATCCTTGTCACATGGGCAGATGTCACCAAAAGGGGCTGCCCAAACAAATAGATGGCTGCCCAAAAAGCATACATGTATAACTATATTTATGTACTTTATACCCACACTTCCAATGTATAAGTAAGTATAATTAGATAATTATGCAAATACCCCCATACAATACCTTAATTTACGATAACAATTTATGCTAAGCAAGTTTGCAAATCACAACATTTCAAGTTCCAAAAATGAGAATAAAACATATTCTAGTAATTACGAGATGATGTAACGACATGCGACTATTTGTTTAAGCATTTAGGGGTGTTAAAATTCTCTTCTCCTTAAAGAAATTTCCTCTCGAAATTTACCTTAAACTAGTCCCGAAACAAGCGCGGATGTTGGGTTCTCACGTCTTCTTCTCTTTCCCAGGTAGCTTCTTTTCTAGAATGGTTCCTCCAAAGTACCTTTACTAAAGGGATTCTCTTGTTCCTAAGTTGCTTTGCTTCTCGAGCTTGAATTAGGATAGGTTCTTCATTATACGTCAAGTCAGGATTAACCTCAATAGATTCAACTGGAAGAACATGAGATGGATCAGAACGATATCTTCTAAGCATAGAAACATGGAAGACATTGTGGATCTTGTCTAACTCAGGTGGCAAAGCCAATTTATATGCAACTGGTCCAACCCTTTCAAGTATCTCATAAGGTCCGATAAATCGGGGACTAAGTTTTCCTTTTTGGCCAAATCTCATAATCTTTTTCCATGGAGACACCTTTAAGAATACTTTATCTCCAACTTGATATTCAATGTCACACCTTTTAAGATCAGCGTACGACTTTTGTCTATCCGAAGAAATTTTTAGACGATCTTTGATAATTTTTACCTTGTCCTCTGTTTGTTGCACAATTTCAGGACCAACAAGCTTTCTTTCACCAACTCCACAACATTTTCCTACGCCTTGCTTGACGTAAACTTATCATAAACTTTTTTATCTATCGAACTATTGAAATATGATGCAAAAATGTTTTCTAAGGATATACTAACGTCTTTTGTAAAGCATATTTTCTATAAACATTTTCTACCAAATATGCCCGTGTAACAAGTTAATTATTGTGTTTTCTATCTCCAAAAATAATCATTGAATATGACCTATCCAATTTCAATTTGATTATTAGCAATTTTCATCTTTTTAAGGAAAAAAATTAATAATTTCCTCAAAATAAGATTACACCAATCAAATTATTTAAAATTTGGAACCTAAATTATGAAAGTTCTTAATTTGACTACATTGACAATTCTTGTTTGACAGCTATAAAAGCCACACATCTCTTCAAGTTTTATATATTCTGCTCCACAAGAAAATATTTTTTTTGTTTGAGTATCAAATATGGCTACAAAAAGTCTCAGAGATACTAGGAACTATAATGAAAATGTGAGAAACTCCATCTTAGACAGAAGAGAAACAAGTTTGTTCAAGAAAGCATAAGAGCTTTCTATTTTGTGTGATGTAGAAGTCGCCATAATTATTTTTAGGCTAGGAAAAATCCAACCCATTGCTTGGAAATCCACAAGTCTGGCTCAGCATGTCTTGACGAGGTATTTAAGTTGTATTGAGTTCGGAAGGCTTAAAAAGTTGGTCACACATGAAGACTATCTTATGAAGAAAGTTGATAAGAAAAAAGAACAAATTAGCAAATTAGAGAAAATGAATGAGGCAAAGGAAATAGAAATCATCTTCAACCAACTAGTGGAAGAAAAAGGTATTGATGAACTTGATACTAGAGAAATGAAAGGTTTGTTAAAGGTCTTATCTACAAAAATGGCTAAACTTGATGAAAGAAAGAAAGAACTAAATCAGCCTCCAAATCCTCCATCTAGCAAAGAAAATATTACCTTATTAGCAAGTCCAACGGAAGAGACACTCAATGACCCGTGGTTTATTCAGACTATATCTACATCAGGGGATGGAAGCGGTATAGAGCCTGCACCAACAAAAGGCAATGACGTCTATGTTGAAGATGATGGACATTCCAAAGACCTCGATTGAGAATGTAATAATTATAATGTTCTATCATTGTTTCTTCATGTTCTTTTTTCATAGTGTGTGCCTTAATTTGTTGCATTTTTCTTTCCATTTCATGTTATTGTACTTTTTATTTCAATAATTTATGAATGTTATTCTATTTTGTTGGAAAAATGAACTAATATTTTTCGGTTAATAAGTTATTTTTGTCAAAACTTTGGACTAAGTTGAATCTTTATTTTTAGCCGTACACATTTTATTTCTCTAAAGTTTAGCAACCTATGCTATTTGATATAAAAGATACTTCACGTGTGTTAAAATTTAGGAATCTCTACCCTATATAGTGTATCCTATTCAAATCCATCAAAGAAAAGCCTCAAACTTTATAAACTTCCCGAAATCACATATTTTTTCTTTAGTACATAATCAGTGCATACTTGATGAATAATCGATATATAATTATTCTATATTAATTTACAATGTATATGTATTCATCACCCCATAATTGTTATATTTTTCCTGTTTTTCTTAGCTTTTGGAATAAATGAATAAATTGGATTTCACGATCTTTTTGTGGGAGAGGAATGATGGTTGAAAAAAGATAAGGATTGACAGCGATGTGATATGAAGGGACAGGGATTCCCACGGGGGATTTCTCTAATTTTGACTGATATTTTATGTTTAATCATTGGTATAGTGGAGAAAAGACTTAGGGCATTATTTGGGGATCGACTCAGAGGGTATTTTTAGGCTAATGGTATTTTATGGTTATACCTTGTAATCTTGTTGTGCCAACCAACCATTTGTGTTATTAATAGTAATAGACAATAAATTATTATCTAAGAGAACAATATCTAAGATAAAATACATTTATTAGTAATGTGTGGATAAAACTAAATAAAGATAAAAATACAGAGAAAGTAGGTAATCAACTCATATACTTGAGGGATGCGATACCAGTAGAGGAGGGGGGCGGGACCTAGTTGTCATGTGACCCAATATTTGACTCCCTCAGAGTGAAATGTGCATGCGGATGGAGCAAGAACAAGAGAGGTGGGTTTAAAGGGTGAGGGAATCAAGACCTAAACTTGTGTGGGCCAACCAACACTACTAAAAAAACAATGAATACCGATTTAAAAATTTCCGACCTCAAATGGAGGTCGGTAATTTTCGACCTCCGGAGGTTGGTATTTACAAGAAGTCGGTTTTTATGCAAAATAAAGCGGAAAAACAAAATTCCGGCCTCTGGAGGTTGGAATTTTTCCCGAAAAAAATGTATTACAATAAAAACCAACCTCTTGATGTCGGTATTAAACAAATAAATAAATAATAGTATTTTGTTTTTACTCAATTAAATATAAAAAACAAAATTGAGAAATATTTTAGGTTTTGTGTAAAATAAAAAACAAAAAAAATTATAGTACCGACTTCCGTATGTCGGTAAAATTAAATAGTATGTAAAAATAAATTAATAAAAAATACCAACCTCATTTATATTTAATTGAGAAAATAATACCGACATCAAGAGGTCGGTTTTTATTGTATTTGGTTTTCCCTTTATTTTGCATAAAAACCGACTACTTGTTGTCGGTTTTCATATCAATGTAATTTCATACTCTAAATATGGATTATTGATCTAACTTTCTATTTATAAAAGTATACAATTTTTTAAACAATTAATTATAGGTGTAAAATGAAAATTTAAACAAACCGACCTCCGGATGTCGCTTTAATTAAAAGTAATTAGATGAAATAAAAATACCCACCTCCGAATGTCGCTTTATTTATTTTGATTTCATTTTATTTAAATCATCTTCCGGAGGACGATTTTGTGTAAAATAAAAAACAAAAAAATTATAAAATCGACTTCCAGAAGTCGGTAAAATTAAATAGTATGTAATAAATTAATAAATTTAATGTGATACCGACCTCATGAGGTCGGTATTTTTTATTAAATCTAATTACTTTTAATAAAAGAGACATCCGGAGGTTGGTTTGTTTAAAATATTCCTATTAATAATCATAATTTTGCTATTGTGCATAATACTAAAATTTCATTTTACACCTACAATTAATTGTTCAAAAAGTGCAACAATTTTGTATACTTTTATAAGTAGAAAGTTAGAATTCACAGAATAAATAAAAAAAAATCTATAATCCATATTTAGAGTATGAAACTACGTTGATATGAATTAGGAGATAATTATACTTATATTTCTAGAGTAATGAACAAATTCTATCAGTCCGTCGTCTAATGATGAACTTAATATCTCATGTCATGATGTAGAGGTAAAGAGGTAACATATAATTCATTCAATTATGAAATGCGAGATAATACTCGTAGAAATGTCATGATAACAATTAATTATAAATTTTATATTTATATAATTATGATGACATGTAAATGATAATTCATCGGAGTATGAAATACGTTGATTAATTATATACTCCTTGAGTAGTTTAACAAATCAAGTCTTATATATTAGTGGTTCAGATATGAAATACATTATCAATTAAAGAAATACCGATGATCAATTCAAGGAGATTTATATATTAAATTTGATATTGATAAACTTTAATTTGTTGATCGATAAAATTAAATTTATAAAATTTGGAGGTATATAATTTTAAAATATAAAATTAACTTGATCGATAAAATTAAATTTATTAAATTAAACTTGTGTTGATGTGTAGTTAAATTAAATTATATATATATATATATATATATATATATATATATATATATATATATATATATATATATATATATATATATATATATATATATATATATATATATATATATATAATAAAATACTGACCTCATGAGGTCGATATTTTTTATATTTAATTGAGAAAATAATACCGACATCAAGAGGTCGGTTTTTATTGTAGTTCATTTTTCTGGGTTGGAATTTGGTTTTCCCTTTATTTTGCATAAAAATCGACTACTTGTTGTCAATTTTCATATCAACGTAATTTCATACTCTAAATATGGATTATTGATCTAACTTTCTATTTATAAAAGTATACAATTTTTTAAACAATTAATTATCGACCTCATTCGGTGAGTGATGATTTTATGATATTTGTTGACACCCAATTTGATCGACCTACAACCCTTTCGGAAGTGCTATTCGATTAAAACGTATTTTCAAAACATATTTCGGGTTTAAAATTGTAATCGATTTTGACTAAAAATTATATATTTTAGTATGAAATAATTTATAAAAATTATTATTAAATTATTATATTTATCGATAGTTAAAACTCGAAATAATTACTTTACTTATTTATTTAAATGTTTTTAAAATTTATGTGTGTTTAATTATATGAAAATTCTTTAATATGTGTAATATTTTATTAATTGAATAACATTTCCTTAATCTTCTCTTAAATCATTTAACTCGTAGCCTAATATATTCGATTATATTTCAATTCTAGTCCTTTCTTATTCAATCTGTTTCAATTCTAGCCACTTCCATTCAATTTCTTATTTCAATTATAGCCACTTCTTGATTTCAAATTTAGCCTATTCTTGTCTCAATTTTTTTTCAAGACTCTAATTTTCATTTAATCTCAACCATCTATCAAAATTCGAGATCAAATCCTAGTCGTCCATCTTCATCTAATCAATGGTCAGATTAAATCTTCCTCACTTTCCTATTTCAATCTAAAAGACCCAAACCCTTAAAAATTGTTCATTCTTTTCCTCCTCTCAAAGAAGAGCAGCCGCAGTGAGGCCTCTCTCGTCTCCAATAGCTCCGTCCAGCAACCAGTAGCGATGAGGACGACGGCGAGTAGCAGCAGCACCCAGCGATGCGAACTCCGGCAGCCACTAGCGAACGCCAGCGAGCGGCGAACGACAAGCCAGCTGATCCGGCCAGCACAAGCAAGAAACAGCAGCAGAGCGAGGACCAGCGCTGACCGGCAAACCTCTTTCTCGTTTCCCCTCCTTTAATTTCTCCGGCGAAGAATCAGCCACCAGCAGCAGTGTATGGCGAGGACAACAGCTCCGGTGCCTCCTCTCTTCTCTCATTCCGGCGAAACAGCAACTCCGTTCAGCAGCAAGCAACGCCGGGAAAATGATGCAGCTCCAAACGGACAACATCCGCCTACCTCTGCCTCCTCTCTTCTCTGGCCAGCAGTAGCAGCAAATTCCGGGAATTGACATGCGCAGTAAATCAAGGGTACATAATGCTGCTTCTCTAATTAACCAACAAAAGTTTAGGAAACTGAATTTGGATTATCTCATGTATTTTCTCTTGATTGCTTCCTTTTGAATTTTCAGACTATTTCTAAACCAGTCAAGGATGCTTTTGAGCTCTCAAAGTGGAACTACGATGGATCAAGTACTGGACAAGCACCAGGAGAAGACAGTGAAGTCATTCTATAGTAAGATCAGCAACTGCTTTTTTTTTTCTTTTCTTTTTCGAAGAATTTCCTTTCTTTCTTTTACTCCTTATTTTATTTTAAAAAAATTTCTTCCTTTCATTTTTCCCCGTTCTAAAGCTAACCTTGATCATTTAACCTCAGTCCTCAGACAATATTCAAAGACCTTTTCCGTGGTGGTAACAACATCTTGGTGAGTTGTTAAGCATAAGTATCAACACTAGTTGATCCTATTGATGACAAAATTGATTTTCTTGCAAGATAGATTTATGTCCATCTAGTGTTGACACTTAGCTTTAAATTTAGAAATAATATATTTGTTAAGCATAAGTACCCAACACTAGTTGATCCTATTGATGACAAAATTAATTTTCTTAGAAGATTGATTTGTGTCCATCTAGTGTTGACACTTGACTTTAATTTAGGAATAATGTGTTTGTTAAGCATAAGTACCAACACTAGTTGATCCTATTGATGACAAAATTGATTTTCTTGCAAGATCGATTTGTGTCCATCTAGTGTTGACACTTAGCTTGAAATAATAAATTTGTTAAGCATAAGTACCAACACTAGTTGATCCTATTGATGACAAAATTGATTTTCTTAAAAGATCGATTTGTGTCCATCTAGTGTTGACACTTGACTTTAATTTATGAATAATGTGTTTGTTAAGCATAAATACCAACACTAGTTGATTCTATTGATGACAAAATTGATTTTCTTGCAAGATCAATTTGTGTCCATCTAGTGTTGACACTTGACTTTAAATTTAGAAATAATAGATTGGTTAAGCATAAGTACCAACACTAGTTGATCGTATTGATGACAAAATTGATTTTTTTGCAAAATCGATTTGTGTCAATCTAGTGTTGACACTTAGATTTAAATTTAGAAATAATATATTTGTTAAGCATAAGTACCAACACTAGTTGATCCTATTGATGACAAAATTGATTTTCTTGTAAGTTTGATTTATGTCCATCTAGTGTTGACACTTGGCTTTAAATAAGTTTAAATAAATAATGTGGTTTAGTTAGTGAATTTAGTTGTTGGAATAAAGTCAAAACTAATGTAGTTAAGGTTAAAAAAGTTGTTAAGTTATTTAAATAAGTTAAAATAAATAATGTGGTTTAGTTGGTGGATTTAGTTGTTGGAATTAACTCAAAACTAAATTAGTGAAAGTTGTTAAGTTGTTTAAATAAGTTAAGATAAAAAAATGTGGTTTAGTTGGTGGATTTAGTTGTTGGAATTAAGTCAAAACTAATGTAGTTAAAGTTAAAAAGTTGTTTAAATAAGTTAAAATAAATAATGTGGTTTAGTTGGTGGATTTAGTTATTGGAATTAAGTGAAAACTAAACTAGTGAAAGTTGTTAAGTTGTTTTAATAAGTTAAGATAAATAATGTGGTTTTGTTGGTGGATTTAGTTGTTGGAATTAATTCAAAACTAAATTAGTGAAAGTTGTTAAGTTGTTTAAATAAGTTAAGATAAAAAATGTGGTTTAGTTGGTGGATTTAGTTGTTGGAATTAAGTCAAAACTAATGTAGTTAAAGTTTAAAAGTTGTTTAAATAAGTTAAAACAAATAATGTGGTTTAGTTGGTGGATTTAGTTATTGGAATTAAGTGAAAACTAAACTAGTGAAAGTTGTTAAGTTGTTTAAATAAGTTAAGATAAATAATGTGGTTTTGTTGGTGGATTTAATTGTTGGAATTAAGTCAAAACTAAATTAGTTAAAGTTAAAAAGCTATTAAGTTGTTTGGTTAAGTTAAAATAAATAATCTGGTTTAGTTGGTGGATTTCGTTATTGGAATTAAGTCAAAACTAAACTAGTTAAAGTTGTTAAGTTGTTTAAATAAGTTAAAATAAATAATGTCGTTTAGTTAGTGGATTTAGTTGTTGGAATTAAGTCGAAACTAAACTAGTTAAAGTAGTTAAGTTGTTTAAATAAGTTAAAATAAATAATGTCGTTTAGTTGGTGGATTTAGTTGTTGGAATTAAGTCAAAACTAAACTAATTAAAGTTAAAAAGTTGTTTCAATAAGTTAAAATAAATATGTCAAAACTAGTTAGACTTAGAAAGTTGTTAAGTTGTTTAAATAAGTTCAAATGTTATTTAGTTGTTGGAATTAAAATTATCATTATTGTTTGTGTAGATGGATCCTGATTGTAGTTGGATGTATAACAGAAACAATCCTGGTCGAGCGGGTATGATTCCAGAATTCGCAGAAGGTGTCACTAGATTTATAAATCATGTAAAAACAATTGATGATTTTTTAACTTCAAGATTGATTAGGTTACAATTTGGATTAGTCATGGTGAGGTTGAAAGTGACACTATGTTTAACAACTTTGTTGTCGGTGAAAGTAGTAGATCTACCGAGGATAATTATTTTCAAGAGGTATGCAACGCTTCAGGCCCAACTAACTTTTCTTTTTGAATCAGAAAATATTCTTCCTCCATGTCCGGCCAGTAGTGATGGATCTGATCAGTAGGGTGATGAAAATGATAAGTCTGATAAGGAGAGTGAGGGTGATGAGAATGACAAGTCCGATAAGGAGAGTGAGGGTGATGAGAATGACAAGTCTGATAAGGAGAGTGAGGGTGATGAGGAGTAGTTGTATCTATTTGACATTTTAGACTTCTATATTTTTGGAATTATTTGATTGTATTTTTAGTTTATTTTGAAGTTGGATGAAGTTATTTTGAAATAGTTTATTGTATACGTTGAAAATATTGTGCTGTTTTGATTGGATGAAGTTTATTTTCAAGTAGTTTAATGTATATGTTGAAAATATTGTGTTGTTTTGGTTGGATGAAGTTTATTTGGAATTCTTTGGGTTGTTTTGGTATAAATATGCAGGTGGACAACTAAAATTGCAGCAATTTGCTGCTAGTTTTGTAGCAAAAAACCGACCTCCGGAGGTCAGAATTTCAAAAATAAAAAAATAAAAATACTGACCTCCGAAGGTCAGAATTTCAAAAATAAAAAATAAAAATACTGACCTTCAGAGGTCAGAATTCCAGAACTAAAAAATAAAAAATACCGACCTCCGGAGGTCAAAATTTCAAAAATACAAAAATAGAAATACCGACCTCCGGAGGTCAGAATTTCAAAAATACAAAAATAAAAATACCGACCTCTGGAGGTCAGAATTTCAAAAATACAAAAATAAAAATACCGACTTCCGGAGGTCGGAATTTCAAAAATACAAAAATAAAAATACCGACCTCTGGAGGTCAGAATCTCAAAACTAAAAAAATAAGAATACTGACCTCTGGAGGTCAGAATCTCAAAAATGAAAATTAAAAATACCGACCTCCAGAGGTCGGACTTTAAAATTTAGAGGTCGCAAATATTAAATTAAAAATAAAACAAATTAACAAATACCAACATCCGAATGTCGGTATTCCAAAATATGAGAAATAAATATTTTGACCTCAGGAAGTCGGAAATAATAATAAAATAAAAAACAAATATATAAAACTGAGCTCAGGAAGTCGAAAAATAAAATAATGAATTTTCCGACTTAAAATAAAAACTGACCTCGAGAGGTCAGTATTGAATAGAGACCAAGCTTTTTCCGACTTAAGCTGGGATGTCGGTTTTAGGTCGATATTTCAGGGAATACCGACCTCCAGAGGTCGGTATTCACTATTTTTTTAGTAGTGCAACCCTTTGGGAGTTTGGAGTAAGACCTGATTTTTGTAAAGAATATCCTCCTTATTCAGATAGGAACCTAGACACTAGAGCCCACCCCTTCTAGTTTGGTGGGAATGTCGAACCTTTAGAGTGCTTACAACTCCATGGCTCGGGCCCATATAGAACTCCAAAAGAACTTAAAAAAGGAGAAGAAGAAGTGGTACTCCCAAGACCGGTTGATGATCCAAATATAGAAGACCATAAAGAATATGCTTGTCATCTTGGACCTAGAGGAGAACAAGAAGTGTCACCTCCCAAGACCGGTTGTTGATCTGGATCAGGAAGGCCATGAAGACTACACTCACCTGTTTGGTCTCAGATGAGAAGGTGATCCGAGAGAAGACTGTCGATGTTTAGAAGTTTTCAATCCTGAGTGGCTTAGAGGAGAAGGCAATTGAAGCTTATAGCCTCGCGAGGAAGCATAAATTTAGGCCTTGGGCATATTATACCCCGTTCACCCACATCTCGCATTTTTAGCCCTATGATTGGTTAGTTGATTTGTTCTTGCGTGGGATATTTTCGAATATTTTTTTGCTACATTTGGATATATCCTCTTTTTAATCATCCTTTTATACATGTCATTAGTGGCATCTTGAATGACGGCCTTGTTTTGTAGGTTTTTGTTTTTATATATGACACTTTTATTTGTCTATAAATCCTATTTTCTATGTGCCCACATAAGAATTTGACATTAGGGACGATTGACAAACTCACTGCCTGCTGTGGAGAGGCGGATTCCGTTATAGCAGACCCACTACGACAATGAAAATATTCGCTATAGCGATAATTGGCTAGTAAGGGCCCCACTATGGCAGACAAGTGGACTGCTATGACAGTAGGGTGGGCTTCTATGGTGGTACACCTTCCGCCAAGCGGTTTGTTATACCCCGAAACTAGTAAGCTAAACTAGAGAGTTCTAGAGCCTTGTGTTAGGGTTTTAGGATTTGATATGAGGGATAGAATCGTTAAATGATTTCCTATAATTAGAATGAGGGTTTTAGGGTTAGGGCGTCAAGGTACGGCCCCCCAAAGACCAACCAAAGGGTCCTTGAGGAGGACCCTAAAAACAGTCCAAAAGGTGTCAAAAAACAGCTCACCTACGATGGGGACCCATGCCCCGTGGGTCCACCCACACCCCGTAGGGGAGGGTCGTGGGTCAATAGGTTCCATCCATGCTCCAGTACTCCACCCACGAAGGACCAGTACGGTCCATAGACCCACCCCACGGTCCGTGGGTGGGTCTTATGGGTTGGGGCATATTTTAGTTTTTAGTTTTTAAGTTGAATCTAGAGTTAGTTAGTTATTAAGTAGGGACGGTTTATTATTAATTAGGCCACCTATATATACCTAATAGACCCTTAATTAGATGGTTTCCAAATCATTATTTTAGATTCACAAAAGAACCCAAATTCTCTCAAGAAATTCTCTCTCTAGAAGTGAAGAAGAAGAAGAGAAGGAAGCTAGGGTAGATTTCCTCCATAGTTGCAAGATTTTGTGAGGGCTTTGAATCAATGTATGTTAGCTTATTCATCTATGGGTTCTTCCATCCATAGAGCCCCCTAAAATCCCCCAATTGTGATGAAAAAACCAACTTTAGCTTGGGTTTCTTCCTACATTGTGGGTAGTGTTTGAGTATGATTCCAATTGAGTGGATAATACTTGTTTATGATTTTCTTAGTATTGATTCATGATATTATTATGAATTTATATGTTTTCCATGGTTAACCCTAGTCTAATTGATGAATTTAAATTATGTGGGTTTATGCCATGAGAGATGAAATTGAGGATTCATAGGTGATGTTCTATAATTGATGTTATGAGTAGTAATTGTTCAAGATTAGGAACATATAGACATGAATTGAAATATATTTTAGTATATATGATGGATCTTGACTAGTAAACTTTAAGTCGAATCTTTATGATGAATTATGACTATAATCACTTAGAAATGAAGAATGTGATTAGAATGCCTCGAAATCTAGGTATGAATGATGATTGTAAGAAGTAAAGCTTTGAGAGTAAGGCTTGTAGTCATGAATGTTAGGGCTTTTAGAGTAAAGGTAATATGATGTGATCTTGTTGTGTATTGTTGAAAGATTATTATCACTTGCACACTTAGGCATAAATATTCTAGGAGATGCAAGGTTCTCTCACATAGAATGATTCTAGGTCAAAAATCTAATCACCTAAAATGAATCAAAGCATGTTAGATTATAATAGCTTGAAGTTGTGACATATGTTCCCTTCATGTATAGCTTGACTTGGTAAGACAAGACCAAGATTGGTAGCTTGGGATTGAGGATTTATACTCTCCTAAGGGCAGCTTGAGTTAACATTGTAAGATGCATTTCATGGTAGCTTGAATTAGTGGTAGTCATGGTAGTCTAGGATTGAGGAACTATACTCTCCTAAGGGTAGCTTGAACTAGCATTTTTAGGATGCCTTCATGATAGCATGACTTGGTTTTGCCAAGAACATTTCATGGTAGCTTAGGATTGAGGACACATACTCTCCTAAGGGTAGCTTAGGAGTGAGAAATCATACTCTCCTAAGGGTAGCTTAGGATTTAGAAATCATACTCTCCTAAGGGTAGCTTACATTAGCATCATAGTGTGCTCTTAAGGGTAGCTTACATTAGCATCATAGTGTGCTTGTAAGGGTAGCTTGCATTAGCATCATAGTGTGCTTGTGAGGGTAGCATGACTTAGTTGGTCTAAGACTATTTCATGGTAGCTAGGATGGAACACTTGTACCCTTCCTAGAATAGCTTGGGCTTGCATGATAGTATGCCTTCCAAGGTAGTTAGTTTTAGCATATCATAGTTATGTTAGCAAGATGACTAGCTTGGTCTAACTTAATAGGGTGCAATTCTTTGGTAGTCTAGAATGATAAATAGTAATCATTTGAGTATGATAGCCTAACGTGGTACTTAGTATGAATGGTATTATGGGATGCTATTCATGCATTGCACAAGTATGACTTGAAGATACTTATGAAGTGTTCTCTATATGATGTTTGTTTATCTTAGGTTGTTGCTATAGTTGCCTTCCATGATGTGATTAACTAGAGGTGCTAACTTCCTTGCCTATATGAAGAAAGCTAAGAAAGAGACCAAATGAATGGTAAGTGTGAATATGGTGACTTCATGGTTATGCTTAGTGTGAGTGGTATTATGGGATGCCATTCATACATTGCACAAGTATGCTTTGAGGTTACTTAGGAGTATAGTTCTCTTACAATATGAATGCCTAGGTCTTGACTATGCGTATAGACTATGATTAAGATGACCAAAAAGGGATACTTAGCTTGGGTGGTGTTATGGGATGTCATTCATGCATTGCACAAGTATGCTTTGAGGTTACTTGAGAATAGTCCTATGATGATATGAATGACTAGGAGTTGGACAATGCTTATATGATGCTTATGTTGGAGACTTTACTTATGATTATGATATTGTGTCTTATGCTTATAGTTTATGTTCATGAATATTTGATTATGTTTTTGGATTATGTCTTATATTGACTAACCCTTATTTTATGCTCCTATGATGTTATGTTAGCTAACATATTTAGTACATTTTGTACTAACGCATACTTTGCCTACATTCTAATCAAATGTAGGGTTCGGAGATTGAGTTTCATACTTGAGGATAGGTTTCTAAGGAGCAAAGGAGTTGAAGACTTGGTGAGTCCTCATAGCTTCGAGGACAAAACCCACTATTTCCTTTATGTCTTTTATTTTCATGTTGAGACTGTTGTATGGGCTGTGTCTTTCTCAAAAGGCTTTTAATTCAAGTTGAGTTCAGATGGTTTGAGACAAGTATAGAAAGACTTCCACTTACTTTTGAAAAGACTTCGATTGTATGGATACAGTTTTTAAAATTTCTATACTTTTCTATTATATTATGTTATGATATGCTAAGGGCTTGTATGAGACCCCTTCGGGGTCAAGTACGCCATGTTTCTTCTAGGGTGTACCCCTGGGTCGTGACACAGTCATGTACAGTAGCTAGTTTGGAAATTGTCTGATGGTGCCAAGCATGATTTTGTGACAAATACACACATGCTAGAGGAAATAGGGTCCAAATTTACTAGTCTGGGAGAACCACATTAACACTTGAAATAGTCTTAACGTGGCACTCTACATATGATAATTTTGTGACCTACGTGGCGTCCTACGTGTATTAAGCCTTGTAGGACACGTGTGTCTATTTGTTCAATTTTATACAAGTATAAGTGCCTACTTGTACACACTTAAAATTAGAGGACATAGTTATCCGCTAAAACGAAGTTAAGGGTCATGTTTATATATTATGTCTTACAGTAAATATGCACATGATATAGATGAAGAGGAACCCACAGCAACTCAATTGGAAACAAGAAAGTATGGTAAGGAGATTCTTAGATATCAAAGAAGCTGACACTAAATAATCAAAAGAGAATTATGTGCAAATAACATTGTGATGCAAAAGGAGGTAAACAACTCAAAGTCTTAAATCGAGAAATCTTCTACCAAGATACACATATTCCTCACATGTAATCATCTTTGCATCATATGCTCTAAAAACAAGTGCTTGACCATCAATTACACTAATGTCATCTTGAACATGAGGAATATACTCAACCATCCCCTTGAATGGAGAAAGGGACCCAATAATAAGAAAACCCAAAAAGAGTAAGTTTTGAGTACATATAAAGGAAAGAAACCTATTTCTAGAAAAATATGATAATAAGAGCAACAATATTTGAAGAAACTATGTAAAAAAAAGTTTTAAAGGTATTGTAGAGCAATGGAACCTATTTCTCAAAATATGACTCGACTCGGATAAAGAATGAGAGTTGTGAAAAAATAATCTATCCACGATCCACCTATGCCGATGGATATATGTATAAAGGATGGACTTCTTAAGAAACAATTTCTAGAAACTTATTCTCTAAATAAAAATATAAGAAGGCGACATACACAGAGCAAGACGATAAATCATCATGAACCCAATTTTAAAGAAAATAGGACATGTGTGCAAAAACCATAAAAGGCTGACCAAAAACAGTTCTTATTATCCTAGAACGTGGCCTCTTTAGGTCACAATATCTAGAAGAGGAGTTCACAATGCTATCCATCTTCTTGAACCTCTCAAACATTTTTTGCTCCTCAAGTATCATGGCATTCCTAGTAACTAAGGGTGTGGTAGCGCCTATAAAAGGCAGACCCTCGAGTCTAAGAGCTACTTCTGCGACTTGCTAACTTAGTGGGATCTGAAGACATGTAATTGCCTGCTGGTCAGGAGTATGTCCTCATAGCTTAGCCTGAGAACCACCAGATACACTAGGGTAAATATCAACCTGAGTCATTTTTTCCAAGAAGCTGAGCATACATTCCAAAGTATTCTAAAGTAGCGGTGTAACAACAAACCCGGATGGAGACTGACTTGGACTACCTCTTCATTCTAAACTTGATCATCCTCTGGAACATAAACATCATCTTCAAGAGACTCTGCTCTAACAAATACCAGAGTAGTAATCAGTGCTCTAGACTTTACTAGTGTCTACTTGTGCACACCTAAAGTTGGAGGGCATAAATATGAAATAAGTGCATACCCAAAGTTGGAGGGTATAAATGTAAAATAAGGCTAAGTTAAAGGGTAGATTGAGGTATTATGCCTTCCTAGAATTTAGTTATTCAGAAAACCTAGCTACTTTTACAAGCTAGAGGAGGCTGAAGTTGTTGGTGCTCAATGACTTAAGAAGCTTACAAATCTTACTGAGATCGAGGGTGAAACTACTGTAAGCTAACAAGCCTTGTATAGTAAGCCTATTGTATCGATATGAATTTGTAAATGTTGACTAACAAAGGAGTTGATTCTTAAGAAGAAGATTGTTCTATAGAATTTATTATTAGAGGGCAAGATGCACATCAAGAATTTAGTTTGAAGATGTTACAAGAGTGCTTAAGAAGACTTGTGAAGCCGTTATAGGTTTGACTAGGGGTGTTCACGGGTTGGTTTGGATCGGTTATTGGTCTAAACCAAAACCAAACCAATTTAATCGGTTTTAAAATTATCAAAACCAAACCAAACCAAATATAATATACATTTATCGGTTTGGTGATTATCGGTTTCGGTTTGGTTTGGTTCGGTTATTCGGTTATTACAAGAGTGCTTAAGAAGACTTGTGAAGCCGTTATAGGTTTGACATCATAAAAATTGGGGGAATTTGTTGAAGAACAATGATCTATGAATTTATATTCAAGATCTCATAAAATTATGATGATTGACAAATTGTGTACAAGTGACATTTATATGTTGCACAATAGATAGATGTATGAAGAACCAGATCCTCACAAATCTCTAACAAGAAATGAATATACAAGCAACACTGTCAGAGAAATGAAGACCCTCTAATGCTACTGCCAGCTGATCGGAGATAGCACTAACGTAACCGCGGGTCTGATAATGAATGTTGGAACATATATTATCAAATAAAATCGACAGAAAGTATGCGGTTACTCCTTGGAATGTACTGAGTATGAGGAAATACATAATAAACATGATATCTAAACATACTAAATATGTAAAACAAGTGATGCAATGACCAAGTAAAATAACACAAAATAAAGGTATGCTGATCTAAAATATATATATACAAGGTCATGCAACATTTGAAAGACCGAACTGTGGAGATACTAAAACTGACATAAACTAAGTGAGCTACTAGATAGATTTCACTGTAATGCTCTCACACCAAAAAAAAAAAGACCATACTTGTCAAGGAAAGGACATGATATTAGAGCTAAGGTGGATCCGCTGGCTAATGTTTATCTGAAATAAAATCCTACAGTGGCACACAATTTTGGGACTTAGGGATTGCTAATAAAGGTTCACGACGTTAAAAGTAAGCCTTCATCCCAAAAGTCCAATTGGTGCTAAGTATTCTCTCAACGGATACATGCATAAATCTAGAAATAGTAATAATATGATAATACTGAATCATACTGATAACTAATGAAATACTCCCTCTGTTTTATAAAGAATGACCTAGTTTGACTTGGAACGGAGTTTAAGAAAAGAAAGAAGATTTTTTAATCTTGTGGTTCTAAATTAAATTTATATCAAATGTTCCAAAATGCTCTTTAATCTTGTGGCCTTAAACTTGCCACGTGGAAAGCTGAAGTTGAAGTGTTGCCAAAAAAGAAACTGAACTATTCTTTTTGAAACAGACTAAAAAGGAAATTGGGTCATTTCTTTTTGAAACAGAGGGAGTACTAAGTAGCTCATAAAGCATGATAACTGAACATACTATGAAAGATACTTTATTTGAAAGCATCTAAATCATGATATATGTATATTATCACACCCCGAGCCTACACCGTGGGCGAGACTGGCACTCGAGAACAATTGTTGGCCCAAAGTGAACCCTTGGCCTGGCTTACTTACTTAGCGGAAGACTTAAACATAAGAAACATAACTCATGCAATAACTTAAGAGATAACAACTTAGCCAAAATGGCAACTCAGGTCTTAATTAAACGTAGGGGTGTTCACGGTTTGGATAAAAACCGATCTAAACCGAAAAACCAAACCAAACCGATAAAATAAAACCGATTTTATTTGGGTTTGGTTTGGTTTGGTTTTAGATTTTTGAAAACCGATAGTTTTGGTTTGGTTATGGTTTTATTCAAAAAAAACCGAAGAAATAACCGAACCGAACCGATGAATTATATACATATATTTTATTAATATACCTACTTAATATATTGTTTTTATAAACAATTTTAAAGATCTTATACATATTTTCATTAAAATTTCTTTATAATTTACTTATTGAAAGCAAAAATGCCCAAGATGAAACAGTTATCTTATTGATTTCATGTATATGAGTGTCTATGACAATTCTTTGTGGGACTGAAAATGTTATTGTCTCTTCCTTCTAGGCCAATATAGTGAATTTTAAAGCTTTATTGATAGTAAATTTAGTGATCGAAAGTTCAGTAATTTAAGCCATTCTAACTATTTTTCGTTTTGAATGGATTGTTGTCACTTTTTTCACATTTTAAATGAATTGTTTCATTTTTGTGTATGGTTAATAACCGAATAACCGAACCAAACCAAACCGAAACCGATAATCACCAAACCGATAAATGTATATTATATTTGGTTTGGTTTGGTTTTGATAATTTTAAAACCGATTAAATTGGTTTGGTTTTGGTTTAGACCAATAACCGATCCAAACCAACCCGTGAACACCCCTAATTAAACGTATACAACTGAACTGAATAAGACTAAAGAACTATACTATCCGTCTATGAAGCCTCTAAAACAAAGAGAGATGTCGGGACAAGACCCCCGATCATCCTAACAATTGAAATACTAGAAAGCAATGTAAAAAGGAGCCATCAGGAAAGCAATGAGGCTCACCAACAGACTCTGAGTGCTCAACTGGATCAACGAGGCGTGGGAGGCTGATTCTGATTACCTGTGTCTGCATCATAACAACGATGCAGGCCAAATGGCATCAGTACATTGAATGTACGAGTATGCGAGGGGAATACTAAAACATAACATAAGGTTGAAAAGAATATGAAAGAAACACTTACATTGGCTTTACTCAACTCATGAATAACTTAACTCAATATAAAGCAATGAAAAACATGCGCTATATGGAAAACTTTTAAACAGTAGAAAACTACTTAGTTCGTTAAAGAAAATGCAATAACAAACTCAACTTTACTCATATAATAAAATAATAAAGTTTCTGTGAGAGTTTCTCTAACCGACAACCACCACTATGAGCCTAAGTGGTGATACAACGTCTTGCCCACGCTGCCAGAACTGTTCAATAATTTTCCATCATATAGAACGCCTTAACTAAGTGGATCCACTAGTGTATGCTTAAATGCACTTAGGAGTCCTTTAAAAAGTATGATCATTTACTACCCATGATGCCTACATAGTTTATGGAGACTTGAGTTATTAGAAACTCACATCTCCCTATAGGTGCTCAATACTACTCTCAAAATGTACTTAGCTCATATGTTTTAAAAGAAAAACTTCTCTCTTTGGTTTGAGATAATTACTCAAAACTTAGCTTAAAAGCTCTCTTGGAATCGATGTTCCCTTTCTTGCTCAAATGTGAAAACATTTCTAACTTTTGGGAATACTTAGTTCCCGTATAATCTTTGAAGAATGAACTTTATTCGTAACTCTTTAGTCAACTCAAAACTTAAGTCTTAAGACAAAGTTAAAACATTTGCGAAAGACTTTCGAAAACTTTATGAACTTCTCTTGACTTGCTTCTTAACTTCTAGACTTGACTCTTAACTTCCCTTGAATTGAATTATGGATTCAAGGTTCATTATATCATGTTTATGGATGATTTCATGATGTTTAGACGTACTTTAGAGTATTGGAATTAACTAGAAAACGTAGGTACGTTACTAAGGAACTAGTACAGAAAGATGGAGGAGGAATGGGAAGAACCGGCGTCCCTGGCGCTCTGAGAGGCGCAGGGAGCCAGCCCTTGAAATTCAGAGAGTGACTTGGGACGCTCTAGGTGGCGCGGCGCCCCAGAGGTCAAAATTCAGAGACCCCTTCTTGGGGCTCTAAGAGGGGCCGCCCCCCAGGCCCCCTCCCTGGTGCATCCGACTTTTTTCCTTCGTTTTTCAACTCTAAACCCCCTATTTCAACTTAGTTCTTTCCCCCAAACACTTAGTATCGATTATACCCTCAATATATACAAGATTCAACTCGAAATCACACCCAAACATGAATCAAACTCAAGAAAACTTCAACAACACAACCCACAAGAATTCAATCGAATTTCATCAAGAACTCATAGGTTTTACTTTCAAATCAATTATACTTTGCTGAATTGAATCATGATTGGCGCGTGGGTGAACTAACCCAACACTATGTGATCTCACATACCTCGTAGGGATCACCCCTTGACGAAATCCACACACAACCTCCAAGAAATCGACGAATCTTGAACTTTCTTCTCTTTTCTCCTCTTCTCTCTTTCCTCCATCCCCTAGCGTGAATTTCAAATTGACTAAACTGATATAATTCTGATTAGACCCCAAATAAAATCCTAAAAATGAATTAAAATAATAGGGGTAAGGAAATGACTAAAATACCTTTTCAAAATCCGGTTTTAGACTTTCCTTATTTGAACAGCCCAACTTCAAATGGACATATCTCACTCATACCAACTCGGAATCAAGCAAACTTGGCGGCGTTGGAAAGATTATTCCAAGATCTTTCCTATGATATCTGCAAACAGACCTAACTCATCCTAAGCTAGGAGTTATAGTTGTTTGGAGTTGACCGAAAACTCAAACTTAACATGCTTAATAATTTTCCAGATTTTTATTCTTTCTAAAAATGACTATTTCCAATTTTAACTTCTTTCTAGTTCTTTCAATTAGCGAGATGTTACATATATAGTGAGAGTTACTTTTTTTGAAAGCATCATAATTCATAAAAATCTTATAATCGAGACAGACATATCAAAATAACATAATTCTGATCACATTTATTATTAATAATTAAAATTGAGAAGTATTTTTTCATTGAAAAAATCCATACTGAACTGATTAGTTATATATCAAGTTGTATTTTCTTATGTCATTAGGAAACCAAAATTTGGAGATTCAAATGCAAGAATCATTCATGCATTCTAAGGCAATAGTTACTGGGTCCTATTTTCAGAAAGTTGAATTTGTATTTTGCGTTTGAAAATCCACATTTGATTTTTCAATAGAAAGGTAAGAGAAAGTTTTGAACCTTATGAATTTTGAGATAGACTTAATTGAAATTGAAAGGATGAATCAAACCCAGTCAAAAGGGAAGAAGGATTAGGATTTCTTTGTCTTTTAGGAAAAAATAAGGAAAACAAAACTCAAGGTGCAAAGTACAATAGCAGTTTTTCTATTTTTTATGATACTTTGAAATTGTTAATTGAATGAAAGTCTAATGGGTATGAATTGATGTAGATGCTTTTATTTTATTGGACCACTATCCATTCTTTATTCGTCAAAAGAGTAGTTTAAACCTATCTATTTTTTATATCATTTATCTACTTTGAAACCATAACTATTATAATATGTAATATTGAAATCAATTTTGATAATTTAAATTAAGCTAGGAGTCTCATTAAGCATCCACTACTTTGAATTGCCTAAGCAAAAATCTCATTGTTTTAGATCCGAACTAAGCCTTGGTAATTCATAATACTACAAAATGTTCTTGTGAATTATGGTCAATACTGGGTATATAAGCACTGATTTCAAATTCATAGGTTGATCGTACTCTGGCATGAAAAATATTTGCATGCTATAGGTTCATGAAAATATCATTGAAAATATGAAATTATAATCCAAATCATGCAATTAGGATCAATCATGAAGAAGAAATTGAATTTCAATAAGAACCCATGGATATCACATAATCCCTGATTTTGGGGAAATCATAACTTGAAGAAATTGGGGTTTTTTAGGGGACTCAGTTGGTGAAGAGAGACTCATAGATGAAGTTCCCACATACCTAGGACAGAGACCCTAGCTTGAATCCTTCAATGGAGACTTGAAGCTTTGGAACCCTAATTTATTTGGAGAAAAGACTTAAGAGAGAAGAAATTGATTTTAGGAGAGTTATGAGAGAATGAGGGGTTAAGGTTTTTAGGAATAACTTAAGTCCACTTAGAATAGGCCAAAACAAAGTAGTTTAGGAATTAAAAGAGTGAAAAAAAAAATACTAAAAGGACTCTCATTAAAAATTGTCGGATGTCATCCATGAGGGCATTTACGAACCTATCACGATCCAGACCGTCGTGATTGGCACCCACACAGTGGGAGAACCATTACTACAACCCAAACAAATAAATTTTATGAAACTAAGGCATTTAAAGCTACGGAAGCAGGTATAAATAACTATAGAATGGAGTCCGCATAAACTCCAAAGGTTTAAACAAACAACTAACCAAACTAATGCGGAAGAACAACCCCTATAACCTAAAAGTCATTGTTCCAAAACTCTACTAACGACAAGTCTAAGAACAAGAGGTACAACCTCGAAACTAAACAATACCTTAAACGAAAGTCGGAGTCCGAAAAGAATGGACTTAAACTACAGAGATCCATGTCAGCCTGAAAGAACTGGCTCACCCTTGAATTCAGTCACGCTCAATAGTCACTTAGCTGAGGTCGATCAATAGCTGCCTGAAGATACCCTGTACTCAACAAAGAACAAGCAAGTGCAATATCAGTACACAACCCAGTGTACTGGTAGGATCACACGTATATCCCAATAAGTGAAACACATGCAAGTAACCACAACATTATAAAACAAGAATATACCAAACATATACAATATTAGTCATCTTTTCAAGATCAATGTAGCATCCCACGTTCTTAATAATACACATTGGTTATCAATTTAGAGCAATATACAATCTTCCAATATCAATCATCATTAGATATGAACGTAATCATCACAAGAAGATACACAACACAATTCAATGGTCTTCTCATAGAACCCACACCCAAATTGTTAGCATACCGAAACGTGGTACTTGATCCAATGTTTATGCCGGAACGTGGCAACCGATCCCATATTTATGCCGGAACGTGGCAACCAATACAAGTTAGTGTGTTGGAACGCAACACCCGATCCATTAAACAAACCACAATCACAATCACAATGTATATTCTCACAATCATACAACAAGAGGTGATTCATGGCATACAATTATTCAATTATCCTCATTTATGATTAGGGTGATCAATAATGCAACATTCGGGTACATACATGCATTATAATGAGAAATTACAATCATATATCACACTAACATGAAATCAGAACCAGCACCTACCTCGAATCCAAGCTCGAATCCCCCAAGGCACTTGAATCTTCCCTTTCCGGATTCTTTCCACTTGTTCTAGGTCTACAAACAATTAATATACGCAAGTATCAACAATCAAAGGTCTAATTATCAGGATTATGACAAACCCAATAAACCTAGACCAAACCCAAGATGCTAATACCCAAATTAGGGCTTTTTCCACCATTAGTTTCAGATCAAAACCCTCCCACATTTTAATAATTTTAAGATCCCCATTTCACAACATACCTTTAATCGACGACGCTCAGAAAATACCGTTCACGCTAAGATCGATTCCGGGAGTTCTACTCACCTGAATTCAATTTAATTTCGTAAAGTCAAACGGATTCCTTAACGACTTATCTAACTACTCATTTAATAAAAATCATAATTAAATCACCTGATTATTACTAGATTTCCCTACACCTTAATGACTCCGATTTCGTCCAAATCTGGACTAGGTTGGGAAATTCCAAGTTACTACGAAAATGTTTTCTGACCCCAAATTTTCTCCATTGGATTTTCCCTAACTACGGAATCAAGTCGTTACAAGAGATACCAATTTACCCATCACTCGCCCCCGATTGATCAACTAGGGAAGACTGGCTAAAGTAAGGTTAGAGTAGTACTTGAATCGCTGAACAACACGGGATATTTGTATCGCATGTCCTTAGCTTACGGACATCGAGATCAAGAATTTCAACCGGTTCTTCTTCATACAGAAGGTCTGTTCTAACACAAATGAGTCTCACATTATGATATAATCTTCGTCCCCAAACCAACCAATTGAATACCTACACATCCATCCGCGCAATGCCTCAATGAAGTCATCTCAATACTCGAGTAATAAATATTGTTGTATGTAAACTTAACTAACAATCATCTGGATGAATCCTTTAGCACTTAAGCATGATAAAATTCCAAGTCAATACTCGCTACAAATAGAAGTGAACCTGAACCAGCCAACACACACTCATAATACCCAAACAATCATAGTTCTTATCAACATTTCCTTCTCACAACATAAACTTCCATGAGCTTAAGTTATAACAAATTTGATATTTAGAAATCAGATACTCATCGAGGGATATGTCCAAGCATACAACTACTCCAACAACACTATTGAAATGCTAGATTTAGTACTTGTAGATTACCTCTTAAAAACAGTAGAATTAGACCCAATGATCCCCACATTCAACCACACATAAACGATACATGACCTTGACGACTAGAGGAATATTAAGATTGTCGGACAACCACAAATACGCATGGTAGCTCTTCTATAAATTCTCATAAGCAAGGTGGTACATGTAGAACCACTAAAATACTTTAACAACTCCAAGACAACACCAATTATGTCATTCGAAATAGCCAAATCTTCCCAATCTTCCCACTCAACCAAGAGAACATCGCATGATTTGGTACCCCTGATCCACCACTAGGGATCCACCCATAAAAGTGAAAACACACTAGAGCATAGCTAGTGAATCATACTCACAACACTAACAACCATCATAAACACTCCGACCTTTTACCTTATCATAAACCAACACTTTTAAAAATGAAACCTTTCTTAGGTACTTAACAATCAATAGTAGTAAACTTACGACTCACCCCATGTGTAAGTCCTTTCAAATGCTCAATACCGGATACAATTGATCATTCCTCACCTTGCCAATTCATACCTTGACAAAATACATCACCACGAATGTTGACTCACCATGAAAAATCTGAATTGTAATTTCCACCATATAACACAATCCCTTTCTCTATCAACATTAGCTTGTACCTTAAAGATTTTTATGAATTCATGGATCTCCGTTTATCATTGATCGCATCTCCATTGATCTTACCATATATTTCGCTAAAATTTTAATCATACTCATTACTAGACTAAAAAACAAAGCCAAGCACTTGTCATCACACTCAAGCTAATGTCCGCACACTTCTTTCCCAAGTCTTTTTCGATAGTTTTTGACCCATCTGATGGACCCATGACACTATTACCATAGCCACATCAAAATGAATGAAATCGCGTGTCTCTGAACCCAATTATCTACCCTTCTGAAGATATCTCTTTAGCCTTTGCAATCAAATAAAATATTCTTTCTCTTGCCTCTCTCTAAAGGCTATACTACATCCCACTATTTTTCTTCATTATGACTCTAGCTCTTTAATTTCTATTCGAATGGTGTCCCACCATCTATTAAAACTTTCCATACAACCACGTTACTCACCAAATATTAGAAAACCATAACCTTAGATACTCGCAAGTTGTAATTACTATACAAAATATCGCTTAACCAATAATTTTATTATATAATTGCATCCCGTCACAATCCATCACGAACTCTTATTACCATTACGCTCAGTCAGCCTTGACTATCACTACGAAGCCAACCTTTCATCAATACGACGCCTCAAACTCATGCATACTCATCCAATTCAAAGGACTAACCCAATTTATATGCAATTTCTTACTAACATCTACAATTGCCTCCACCCAAGTATACTCAATGGAATTTGCTTTATCCATAAGCTTGTAATTCCGGTATTAATCCACTCCCTTATGGCTCAAAATAAAATCACCAGTCCTCATACTACCCTTCCTCTTCTTAACAAACAAGACATGAGCACCCCACGGGGAAGCACTAGGACACCTTATCAAGAAGTTCTTGGATTTGAGCCCTAAGCTCTCTTAATTCTGCTGGAGCCATACAATACGGAAGGATGGAAATGGGGCAAATGTCAGTTTCCAAGTCAATGCAAAAATCTAAATCTCTATCCGTAGGCATACCAGACGAATCAGTAGGAAACATTTCTCTAAATTTTGACACCATAGGAAATAGACTCAATAGAGGGAGACTCAACCTCAACATCCCGAATATGAGCCAATTACGCCAAACAATCCTGCCCCACCAGTTTCCTAGCCCGAATGGAGGTTATGATCTTAGCTAGCTTAGGCTTGTACACCCCTTCCCACTCTAATCTTTCCCTACCCAGAATCTCTAGAGTTACCGACTTAGTATTACAATCAAGCCCGGTATAATAGGGGGACAACCAAGTCATGCCTAAGCTTATATCAAGTCAGTCATATCCAGCATAACCAAATCAACCCAAATCTGAAAATCCATAACCACAACAAGAGAACACGATACACATGGGTGACTATGACTGACTCTTCAACTGGGGTAGAAACATGGATGGGGGCATAAGTATATCACAAACCACATCAAATCCCAAGGCAATTGAATTGACACATACGAATAAGTAGAACCCAGATCAAACAAAACAATAGCCATCCGGGCACATACAAGAGTAGCTCTTGTGGCCACTGCATCACACCCTCAAACTCGGTCTTACCCGAAAAAACATAAAACTGAGCCTTTTCCTATTGGCGGGCAACCTTTTTTCCTGGCTGCACTACTCATCTACCTATATTACTATTTCCCCGACCTCCATGGCCTCGCTGATTTCCTCTTCATATGCCCAGATTGTCCACAATTTTAACACACCTTATAACTTATATTCGATTGCTGAACACTGAATTAGATCGCGGGGGTTAGTTCGGGTACAATTCGGGGTCCATGATTGTGATTTGGGGAAAAATAGAGGAGACTGGGTTGAGATTCTGTCTCGCCCTGTCCCTCTTTGGTGGGTGAAATCCCGCACTGGCGGTCTCGCCGTGGCGGGGAAATTCCCGCCCCAGCGGCCTTGACGGAAACAAAACCCCTACCAACAATTTCTGGGGTTCCTCTCTTTTCTGTATTTCCCCTAGATTTCCCAGCTATAACTAGGCATTTACGAAAATCCCTTTAGCTAGGACAATCATTGTGTACCCCCCGGTCTACCCAATGAAGTACGCTCTTTAGAATCATTTTACATCGTTTCAACACTACCACACACATATCCCCATGATACACCCAGACTCTCACACGATTATCAGTTGGTCGTAATGCACGTCCAAATTTCTCACTTACGAACCACATCATAATTCATCTAGACCCTTGCACCTAATCTCGTGATGACTTTCTTTTCACAACAAGTTTCATGACACTCAAGCAGTTACAACTTGCAGACAAGTCCAAATTCTTTAATTAGTTCGTTCCATAGACGGCCATTACTGATAATCTATATCTTATAGGAACCCTAAGGCCAGATACCAATTGGAACCTTCTCACTTCTCAGTTCCAATTAACTTGCTTGTGTCCTTTCGGCCGGGACTATGACGTCTAGTTCAATTCATTGAGATACCAATTGGACTCAACTCATACCACAAGCAACAATAGTAGCTAGCGAGCCCCACAAAACTGCTACTTTCAATGATAGAACTTGGTCGAACCCAAATCTTAACCGTCTCAACCTTTAACTGATGGTAACTAGACCTTAAATCAGTCTTAGAGAAAGCTGATGCACCTTGCAATTGGTCAGAAAGGTCATCTATCCGAGGCAATGGATACTTGTTCTGAATGGTGACCCTATTCAACTGTCGGTAGTCTATACACATCCTCTCTTGCTAGTGATGGTGTTACCGTTGTTGTTGCTCTAGCTCGGACCATAGAGTGAAAGAGGAAAGATACCAATTTGTATCACTCAGATACCAATTGGATTCAAGTCATAGCACGAAGGAGTAGAAAAAAGTGAGTTTTTCCTAAAGTCCTATAGCCTCTAGAAGAAACGAACGGCATCATGCCGTTCCAGAAGACTCTACTAGAATCGTTTTGGTAGAATGAGATCAACGAACTTAGGGCTCTGATACCAACTTTGTCACGACCCAGACCGTCGTGATTGGCACCCACACAAACCCTCCGGTGGGAGAATTATTACTACAACCCAAACAAACAAATTTTATGAAAACTAAGGGATTTAAAGATACGAAAGCAGGTATAAATGACTATAAAAATGGAGTCCCCATAAACTCCAAAGGTTTTAAACGAACAACTAACCAAACTAATGCGAAAGAACAACCCCTAGAGCCTAAAAGTCATTGTACCAAAACTCTACTAACGACAAGTCTAAAAACAAGGGGTACAACCCCAAAACTAAACAACACCTTAAACGAAAGTCGTAGTCCGAAAAGAATGGACTTAAACAAGAGAGATCCATGGCAGCTTGAAAGAACTGGCTCACCCTTAAATCCAATCATGCTCAATAGTCACTTAGCTGAGGTCTATCAATAGCCGTCTGAAGATGCCCTATACTCAACAAAGAACAAGAAAGTGTCATATCAGTACACAACCACAGTGTACTGGTAGGATCACACGGCTATCACAATAAGAGAAACACATGCAAGTAACCACAACATTATAAAATATGCATATACCAAACATATACAATATTAGTTTTCTTTTAAGGATCAATGTAGCATCTCACGTTCTCAATAATACATATTGGTTATCAATTTAGAGCAACATACATTCTTCCAATATCAATCATCATTAGATATGAACGTAATTATCACAAGTAAATACACAACACAATTCAATGGTCATCTCATGAAACCCACACCGAAACTGTTAGCATATCGGAACGTGGTACCCGATCCAATGTTTATGCCAGAATGTGGCAAACGATCCCATATTTATGTCGGAACGTGACAACCGATCCCATATTTATGCCGGAACATGGCAACCGATCCAAGTTACTGTGTCAGAACGCAACACTCGATTCATTCAACAAAACACAATCACAATCACAATGTATATTCTCACAATCATACAACAATAGGTGATTCATGGCATACAATTATTCAATTATCCTCATTTACGATTAGGGTGATCAATAATGCAACATTCACGTACATACATGCATTATAATGAGCAATTACAAACATATATCACACCAACATGAAATCACAACCATCACCTACCTCGAATCCAGGCGTGAATCTCCCAAGGCACTTGAATCTTCCCTTTCCGGATTCTTTTGGCTTGTTCTAGGTCTACAATCAATTAATATATTCAAGGAACAACATTCAAAGGTCTAATTATCTGAATTATGACAAACCCAATAAACCTAGACCAAACCCAAGATCCTAATACCCAAATTAGGGCTTTTTCCACCATTAGTTTCAAATCAAAACCCTCCCCATCGATAATTACCCATTAGATTACGATCTACAGATCGAAGACCAGATTCGGGGAGTTAAAACCTTACCTTTAGCTTCAAGAATGGTGAAAAACGGTCAAGAACTCGTCTTTTCCCTAACGACGGAATCAGGTCATTACAGAACCATAGTTCCTTCTATAGACCGTAGGTTCCTACTCTTAGAAGATAAGCTGAGAAACTAAGTTTATGATCTTTCAAACCATGAATCCAAACCACGACCCGTAGTCCATTATATGATCCATACTCTCTAGTCATAGAAGGAATATAATAGAATGCATAGTCTTCGAGGTTTGCTCAGCTACGAGACACTTTCTACCGATCGTAGATCCAACTATATATGATTTGCAAACAAGCCTCATAGAATTCAAAGTTTTTTCGGAGTCTTGCAGTTTCAGGACTTTGGTCCACGAGACCTTCTATGACTCGTAAAACATTCCATGACCTATAATCCTTCTCATCCGGTTCAAGTCAAATTTCCAAGTTTCTGATGTTGTTCCACGAGTTAGGTCTACGACCTGAGAACCAAGTGTGATCTGTAAATTCACTCGTAATAACTAACATAATTTTCCTGATTTCTAAATTCTCATTAATGAACCCTTTCCACGAACCAATCCTCTTTATGTTCCGTAAACCTTGTTCGTAAATCCCAAAAATCTGCATACTTCGGATTTTTAGTGCTACCAATTTCCTAATCTATACTGAGAGACTTCTGAGGTGTTACAAGAAGTGGCTCTGTGGTGCGCCGACCATCGCACCTTTGGAATGAATTTTCATTTTCTGAAGTTTGGTGATAGTCATGGCGTGGGACTCATTTTGGAGTGCCTGCCCCGCCCCACAAAGTGCTTTCTTTCCCTGTCAAATCATGCTTCTTTCGCCCATAATGCTTGATATTTGTTTCTTTTATCAGTTTGGGTTGATTTTTGCTATAATTCGATATAAAATATGTCTAATTACACATTTTAGCTTATCCGCATCAATTATGCTTAAAACACATGAATATACATGAATTGACCCACAAAACTAAGCAAAAACAAAATGCAGATGGCGAGGCAAGAAGCCCCCGTAAATGCAATTCAATAGTGAATGTCCTTTCCACCTAAGCTGGTGAATTTCCTAAGCCATTCATTGCATAATACTTGGATGTATAAATACGCCTAAGATCAACAACAATTAGTGGAAGACCAAGTCAAATTATGATTGAATTTTTGGTAAGCCTTGAACCAAATCTAACTTGGATTAGTGAATTGGAAGGCAACGACTTACTTCTATATATAATATTAACAAGACAACCAATCTTTGGAGTTTGACCACATCCAAAGATAAAGTCCTCAGAGTAGTCTCAGTTCTACAATTTGGATCTCGAAGAAGAAGTTGTTGCTGCAACAGAGACTTGTTCTTATCAAATTTTATCTCTACAAATCTTTAATTTGTAATAGCTAGTCTCTTATATTGTCAACCTCTTTTGGAGTTGGGCTCGAGCTTAGTGAAAGAGATTGAGAAAATTCCTACGTAAGATAGGTCATACTTTTTGAATCCCTTGAACAAGGAATATTTTTCCACGTAAAATTCTTGTGTCGGTTTATTTTCCACAATTTACTTTCTTACAAAGTTATTCAAAGAACCAAATTCTCTGAGTGCTTAGGACACAACCAAACTAACAAAACCTTCTTTGAAGTTATTCTAACAATCTATAATTGATACTTATAATAGCATAATTGAGAATGACTATATGGTAAATTCAGGTGAACTATGTATACCACCATATGGGTGCAAATCGATCGAATCATACATACATAAATACGTGAAGAGTTACCTATTACCAGAATCGTCAATAACAATTTAAAAATCAAACACTTTTAATACAGAAATATGAGCAAAAACCTGTTCTCTTGTGATATAAATATCATAAAAGCAACACCAACATCAAGACCCCCATAAAAGTTGTGGCAGAACTATAACCTACTGCTAATTTACAGTTTATCTGGCTGCTATTAGTATCATCGTGATCGGCTGATTGTGATGGTGCTAATGCAGGACATGGCAAACCTTGCTGTGTACCTTTGCACACATTGCCAAAAAGACCAGTTGGGTAATGTCTGTGGAGATCGATGTAGCGACGCATTACAGAGAGACAATCATTTGATTGATTATTCAGACTTTCGACGAAAGGACAAGCGAACTGTTAAAAAGCATCGCAACATTGTTTGGCTGGGTAGTCTGGTGGCTTGCATTGGCTAGTGATGATACTGTAGTTCTGAAACTCAAAGCTAACAGGACAAGCTGCATTGAGTAGTAAAGGTAAAGGAAAACTCAAATTATCTTTCATGTTAGTTTGTAAAGTGATCAATTACATATTGCATCAAGTCTATGCATCTAAGAATAAGCATTCAATGAATTGCCATGCCTATGTTGCTTGGACTCTTTTAAAAATTGTCATCAGGTGAGTATCGAATTCTTCAAATGTAGTGCATTTTTGGAGGATCCGATACAAATGCGATAATATTTTTGTAGAGTTCGAGCAACTTAGTCTAAGTTGTTAGCTCAAACAAATTAATCCCTCTATTTCATATTATTTGACCCTTGTTGACTAGGCACACCCTTTATGATAAGTTTACTTAGAGGTATATTTAACTAAACTAATCTTATTAATAATATTTTGGAACTTTAAATTTGACTACTACTAATTTGAAAGAAACAGAGGGAGTATGTTTGTTGAAAGGGCATAATATATAAAAAAAAACATTCAAACTTGGCTTCAACTGGTAAGTTAACACTCCAAAAGATATGCTCTGCTGAGGGTAAAATGAGGTAAAATGACATAACTTTATTACTTATAAGTTTCTCTTGTCTAGATGTCATGCAGAAGATTATATCTAAATGACATAACTTTAGTACCTAATATGCTGCATTATCAAATGAAATGTACTTTGAGAAAATTACAATGGTCATGCATTTCCAAGTTTAGATATACGGGTGCTGAATTAAATATCTAAATAATTAAGATTACCATACTTATTAAAAACAAACAAATGAAACCTATCACTTAGAGCCCATTTGAATTAACTTTTAAAAAATAGTTTTCTGGTCAAAAAATTAAAAGTCAAATTTAAATGACTTTTAAATCAAAAAATAAAAAGTATTCGAGTCCTACTTTTGCTTTTTAACTTTTTAAAGTCATTTTAAAACCTATTTAAAATTATTTTTAACCTTGTCAAACACTCTCAAAAGTTAAAAATGATTTAAAAGTAGATTTGATCAATTTTTAAGCCAATCTAAACAGACTTTTAGAGCTCGTTTGGATCGACTTAAAAAAAGTACTTTTTAAGTCAAACTTAAATGACTTTTTTTGAGTCAAAAAACAAAAAATTTAGGGAGAAACCTACTTTTGGTTTTTAACTTATTTTAAATTATTTTTAACGTTGCCAAATATTTCTAACTTATTTTAAGTTATTTTATATTTGTCAAATAATTCTAAAAGTCAAAGACCGAGTTAAAAATAGGTTTGACTAATTTTTAAGTCAATCCAAAAACCCTTTAGTCACAAGAGATTCGGCAGTTGAACACAAAAAGAATGTACAACAAAACTAGACTCAACAAATTAACAAATCTCCACCTTAAATTTCAAAAGGGAAAACCCCTTTTCATTCCCCAAAAAAAGGAAAATTTCACACAAAGAGACACATAAAAATATGAGATACCAAGAATATCTCTACAACACATTATCAAAATTCAATAAAATAATATTTTATTAGAATACACAAAAAGAAGCATGGAGATTACCCTCCTTAGCTTGTAGAAGATTTCTCCCCGTTGAAATTGGGTACAAAAAAATTCTATCTGTGGCAAAAAAAAAAAAAAAAACCATGATTTGGCAACTAACGTTGAATGCACTAAAAGCAAAAGAAACACTAATTACAAAAAACAAAAAAGAGGTGTTAGTGCAAAAAAAAGAAAAAAAGAAACCTGATATAGAAGTTGAAGTCAAAGCTCCCTGCAGAAGAGAGAAAAAGAAAAGTAGAATAAAACAAGAGCAATAATGTCTCCACTCCATTATTGTCTTTAACTTTCACAAGAGGGGCTTCTCCTTATCATTTAAATAATAATGATAAGAAAAAATAAATAGATATAGAGCTCACATTCAATTTTCATCTCATTAATTGTTGGGATAAGATACGAGTATTTTTTAGACTATGATCAAAATTTCAGACACATATCTTAACTAAATTAAGGTACTATTATTCTTCAAAAAATTTTTTTGTAATTTTGTACATCTTTTTGACTTACGTGACATTCAAACATCTCTCATACACCTTAACTATGTGAAATCTCGAAATATGTCACGTAAACCAAAAGGTGTAAATGATTTTCTGTTTTTTCAACCTTCTATGGTAGTTATGTCTGTATTGGATAAAAAATAACTTAGGCATGCAGCTATTTAAAAAAAGATGGACACGTGGCGCTAACAATGAATGTTCAAAGAAGTTGGTTCAAAGGAATATGTTGGTCTTGAGGTATGTTAGGTAAAGGTCAACCTTTACCTTGGTAAGTTAGAAAAATTGTCGATTTTTCTATGTTATTATTTGAGATGTGACTGTTGGATATTTAAGAAGATATTGTTTTACAATTTAAAGAATTATTTGATGTTTGTGCTCAATTATAGTTTTTAGATTGTCCTTTCTTTTTTGATAAAAAATTTCATTTATTCTGTTTCGTCTTTTGTCTTCAACTTCTAATAAAAATAGGAAAAATGGTTTAATATACTCCCTAATCTTACTATTTAGAATTGATATACCTCTTGTTATAAAGTGACTCATATATAATCATATTGTTATGCAAATGGCTCACATATACCCTTTTCCTCTAACAAGTGAAAAATAATTTTAATTCAATTTAACTTTTTAATTATTTTTATTTAAAAATATAATCCATATGGGATATATTTGATCCTCTTCACATGTATTTTTTTTTACTTTTTTTGTTTCAACGATTAATTTAAATTTATTATTTTGATGGCCAAATTTATTTATTTTTCACTAATTTTCTTGCAAAATTTATTATAGATGCCTCAATTTTTTTACAAGTATAAAAATTAAATTACAATTTTGCCGCAAAAATAATTTTAATTTTTTTCCTTAAAGCTAAAGAATAAAAGAAAAAAAAGAATAAGAAACTCAAATAATGATAATCAAATAAGTCAAAAAATAATTTATGTATGAAAAAGATTAAAATATACCTTGAATTTTTCTAGAAGGATCATATATACCCCTACATGAATTTTTTTAAATTTTTTTTAAAAATAATTAGTTTTAAAACTATTTTTTTTACTTTCTTTAGATAAAGGATATATGTGAGCTCCTTTTTTAACGGTGTGGGTATATCATATATGTGAGTCATTTGTATAACGGTAAGAGTGTATATGAATCATTTTCATAATAATGGATGATATATCAGCTCTAAATGAAAAAATTGAGAGATATGTTAGACTCTTTTCCAATAAAAATATAACTTTCATAATTTTAATGTTCATAATTTTTCCGTTTTAAATGTGTAAGGTGTTCTATCATATTTTCCTTTGTAGATCTTTTTATTTTTGTATATTTTCAATAGTATTCATATTTGCTAAACGTTCTTTACCTGTGCCAATTGAAAATTATCGATTCCTCCGAAAATATGCACGTTCATTGCGTACAATTTATTATTTCCATTGAATTGTATGAAATTATCTAAATGGTTTATCATGAATGGTAGAAACTTGTTTGGATGATTTTTGAACTAAGACATTGCGTAATAATACTATTTTTTAAAAGTTTATAATTATTCTTTTTTGACAAACTTTTCAATTTCACCAATCAATTTGTTTGGTTATATTTTTTTAATGTAATTTTTTTTTTATATTGTGATATCATTCCCACTTATTTTTTTCTTATATTCTTTCAATTCTAAATAAATCTATCTATTTCTTATTTCATTTGTATATTATTTGAAAAGAATGAATTTTAGAAAGACAAAAAATCTACTACTCCCTCTGTTCACTTTATTTGTCATTTATTTCTAAAATCGATTTTCATTTTTACTTGTCACTTTTAAAATATCAAGAAATGACAATTATATTTTTCCATGTTTTACCCCCAACATTAAATACTCTTTCTCCAAATCATTTTTCAAGTCATTTAATAGGGATAGTTTGATAAAATACCTATATCAATTATTGTTTTCTTAATGGGTGTTCCAAGTCAAACAGTGACAAGTAAAAGTGAACGGATGAAATATTAATCAAATAAATATATCAAAATTCCTAAATACATAATATTTTTAATGAAATACACTAAGAGAATTCTGTATTACAATTACACATACACATTAACACATATTCTTTTTTATATTATCTATTTAAAGAATTTACTAATGAGTAATGCAATTCATTTAAATTTACATCTAATACAAATATTTATATTCATAACTTAATAAAATGTATAAAATTAGTTAACATATACATGAAAAAAATCCATATATTCCATCATGGATATGTTTTTAATAATATTAATTAAAATATCATTAATATTTTTTTCAACTACGCAAAAATTGGAATTACAAAAATTTCACATTGAAGCTTAGCAGAAAACGTCTTATCAAATACTCTCTCCGTTCCTATTTAGATGTCATTAATTTGGATTTCACGTCTCTTAAGAAACTAGATAAGTTTATCATTATACCCTTATTTTGTGTTTTCTTAAAGTCAAATTTTCAATAAATGAACATGAAATAGTTTTTTCTTATTAATTAATTTGACCAGTGAATATAAATTAATTACTTTGTTTTCCTATGTTGGTCAAATACATAATATCAAGGCTAATAAGTCTCAAGAATAAAAAAAGGAAGAATAGTAGCATTTATGCATTGATTTTATGAAATAACAAGTATTAAGAAACACCAAACATCTATTTTTAGTAAGGACGACATGTAAATAGAAATAGACAATAAAAATAAGATTTCTAAAAAGAAAGTCCCTTTCAGCAATGAAAATTAAAGTCATTTTCTTGGAGGCTTGTCGCTTGCCGTGTTGGGAACTTGTCTCGAGGGAAAAAAAGATGTGTAAAATTATCACCATCACTCATTTAAAGATTAAATTTTGATACTTTACATCAATTTTACCCATGTTTAAAAGTCTTTAGTTATTTCTTAAACTATATTTCCATCAAATATCTTCATATTAAATGGGACCGGAGCAGTACACGAGATAGTATCAATAAAAGTAAGAAAATGCAATTCTATTCCCAAATGAGCCCGTAACAAGGAAAAAATAAAAGCAAGAAAATTCAATTCATATCTCCCATATATAGGTGCTTGCTCAAAATCAGGAGCAATTCAAACATTGAGAGTTTAGGGGAAACACGAGTTGAGAGGGGCAACAGAGGCTGTCTAAACCTGCCAACTTTTAGAGAGATTTTCATGTGGTCCCAGACCCAGGTATTCTACTAAACCACTTAGGCCTCTACCACAACAATACCAAGGTAGCATATATGATTGTCGCGGATAGTCAGGACAAAGGAGAGTTTGTAGATGTCAGGCTTGTAGCAGTACCGCCGTCCAAATCACTATAAATCAGTTGTGATGCATTGTGATATTTGTGGTATAACACAACATGGTTGATGAGATATGAGTGTAAGGTAGTTAAGGAGTTAGTTATTTCACCAAGATGCTCAAGGGTAGTATAGACCTTTTGTATTGTTTGTTACAACTAATTCTTCAAGTTAGTTAGTTAGTTTGATTAGAAGTTAGATTCTATAAATAGTACTTTTCAGCATTGTAAAAGTCAGTCTTTGAACTCAAACAATGAGGGTTTCTCTTCTTCTATCTTAGCTCCTTGTTAATGGAGATTTTGTGTTAACTCTGTTTCAGTTCATTTTAGTTCATGGTATCAGAGCCACACACAGTGATTACTGTGATAGGCAATTTCGATTGAGGATTATAGAATCAAGTTACAGATTCACAGATCCATCAGTTCATCAGTCGATCTATAGGTTTTACACAAAGTTTTAGGTGAAATCTGTAGATAATTGGTGAGTGCTTAGCTTCCGCAAACAATTGTTGATCAACAGTGAATCAGGATGACGAATGGAAGAACATCTGCAGACTCAATTCCAGGCAACAATGGAGAAAACACAGGTGTATCAATGTCGATACCTAATTCTGTAATTGGCCAAGGTATTGACTACAATCATCCTCTTTTTCTTAGTCCTACAGATTTAAGTGGAGTAAATCTTATTTCGTTTCAATTACTTGGAATTGAGAACTACTCTCTATGGAATAGGTCGATTACACTAGCATTGTTAGGACGCAATAAACTGGGGTTAATTGATGGAACCTGTAGTAAAGATATGTTTAGTGAAGAATTGTGGGGACAATGGGAGAGAGTGAATGCTGTAGTACTGTCCTGGTTGATGAACTCAGTGTCGAAGAGTTTACTGAGTGGAATTGCTTTTGCTACAAATGCTTCTCATGTTTGGAGTGATTTAAAAGAAAGATTTGACAGGGTAGATGGTTCAAGAACCTATAGTCTTCATAAAGACATTGTATCACTACAACAGGGGATTGGTTCTGTTTCTGTGTATTACACCAGACTTAAGACCTTGTGGGATGAGTTTGAGGCTGTAGTTCATTCTCCTGGATGTAATTGTGCTAAGTCGAAGGAGTTTGTAAACCACTTGAGCAGACAGAAATTGTATCAGTTTTTAATGGGGCTTAATGAGTCATATCATCAGGCTAGAAGTCAAATTTTAATGATGAATCCCTTACCAACTGTCAATCATGCTTATGCTATGGTAGTAGGGGATGAAAGTCAAAAAGCTGTGATTTCACACATTAGCAATATGGGGCTGAGTTCTGAGAGTATGGATCATATGGCCATGTACTCTAAATCATCTGCTGCTGGTTCTACTTCAGGAGTGAATCAGAGATTTAAAAGGAACTCTCTTCTCATTTGTGATATCTGTAAATGTAAGGGTCATAGTAAAGAATTTTGCTACAAAATTGTGGGGTATCCTCCTGATTTCAAGTCCAAAAGGAAGGTTCAAGGTGGTGTTCCTTCAGGCTCCAACAATCCTGGTTCAGATCAGGGTCATTTTTCTTATGGCTTGAATACTAATGTGCATGAAGCAGGATGGGATCTGAAGTCTGCTACTGCACAAAGTGAGCATGGAAGAGTGGATGGTAATAGCATTTCTAAAGCAGCAAGTCAAGCAGAAATAGATGTGAAACGATTACTGAAAGGTTGTACATTCACAAAGGAACAATATGACCATATTCTTAGAGGTCTCACACAAAACCAAGGCCCTGCAACATCTGAGAGCAATACTACTTTTGCTGCTCACACTGCAGGTAAATCCTTGTTTGTTTATGAGAATAATGCAGTGTGGATTGTAGACTCTGGTGCAACAAACCATATGGTTTCTCAGATGGACATGTTTATAAAAGGTTCTGTGTCAAAATTACAGATTCCTAAAATTGTACATTTGCCTAATGGGGGTACTACTCAGGTTACTCAGGTTGGTTCTTGTGCCTTAACAGACATGAGTGTTATCTCAAATGTATTTTACTTACCTGAATTCAAGTATAACTTGATGTCTGTGAGTAAGTTAACAAAGGAACTTAATTGTTCAGTTACATTCTTCCCTAACTTCTGTGTTCTTCAGGAGCTTTACAATGGAAAGGTGAGAGTGATTGGTAAAGAAGCAGGGTGTCTGTATACACAAAGTTCTGGAGGTGATGAAAAGAATACTGCATTGACAGTAGCACAAGTCCAATCTGATATGGAATTGTGGCATCAAAGGCTTGGACATGTGTCATCTGTAGTACTAGCTAAGATGTTTGATTTGAATATCAATAGTATGTGTAAAGTTTCCAAATGTTTAGTATGTCCCTATGCAAAACAGACTCGACTTCCTTTTCCATCTAGTAGTATCAAAAGTTGTACTAGCTTTGATTTGATTCATGTTGATCTTTGGGGTCCATACAATACAGCTACATTTGATAGCAATAAGTACTTTCTTACCATTATTGATGATTTTTCTAGAATGACTTGGCTCTTCTTACTTAAACACAAGTTTGATGTAAGTGTAGCATTAAAGATTTTTTTGCAGTATGTTAAGAATCAATTTGCTACACAAGTCAAGGTGATCAGATCTGACAATGGTACTGAGTTTGCAAACTCAGTTTGTACTATAATGTTTCAGGAGTTGGGTATTATTCATCAAAGGTCTTGTTCTTATACCCCTCAGCAAAATGGGGTAGCTGAGAGGAAACATAGACACTTACTAGAAGTGACAAGGGCATTGAGGTTTCAGGGTAAAATTCCATTGAAGTATTGGGGGCATTGTGTTCTAGCTGCAGCATATCTCATTAATAGAGTTCCTAGTAGTGTTCTGAATTATCAAAGTCCTTATGAAAGATTATATGGAAGTAAACCTAGATTGACACACTTGAGAACTATTGGATGTCTGTGTCTTTCCAAAGATCTAGTTGAACATGACAAAATGATGCCAAGATCTAAGTCTGCAGTTCATATGGGGTATTCAGAGACACAAAAAGGTTATGGTTTATTTGATCTTATTGCTACATCATTCTTTGTTAGCAGAGATGTTATATTTAGAGAAGATATATTCCCTTTCTCACAGATCAAGATGTCTGAAAAACATTCCTTGTTTCAAAATCCACTGTCAGATTCAGCTGCTCTATTTGATACCTCCACTACTCAATTTTTCCAAACACCTAGTTTTATCAATGATGAACTATCCTGTCTTAAAGGCTCATCTGTGCTACCAGATGTTGAGATTGTTTCTTCAAATGTTTCTGATTCAGTTGGGGAACCAGTTCCAGCAGTCACAGATGCTGTTATACCAGCTGATCCCAGAAGATCTACCAGAACTAAAAATACTCCTACATGGCTCAAAGATTTTGTTTCCTCCAAATTGCATTCCAAAGTGCAGTATCCTGTGTGCAATTATATCAGTTATGGTCATCTTTCTCCTACTTATCAGTCATACATTGCTGCTACATCTTCAGTTAGAGAACCTACCACCTATTCAGAGGCTGTGACAGACACTAGGTGGGTAGATGCTATGCAAACTGAGATTCAAGCCCTTGAAGATAATAAGACTTGGGAGATAACTGAGCTACCACCAGGAAAGAAACCTATTGGTTGTCGGTGGGTTTACAAGATTAAATACAAGTCCACAGGAGAGATAGAAAGGTTTAAAGCAAGGCTAGTTGCTAAGGGATATGGTCAACTGGAAGGTATCGACTATCAAGAAACTTGTTCCCCTGTTGTGAAGATGGTGACTGTGAGGACAGTGGTGTCTTTAGCTGCTTCAAGACACTGGCACATTCATCAAATGGATGTGTTCAATGCCTTCTTGCAGGGTGATCTTGATGATGAGATTTATATGCAGCTCCCTCAAGGCTTTGTTAGTCAAGGGGAGAAAGTATGCAGACTAACAAAGTCATTATATCGGCTCAAACAGGCTCCAAGGCAGTGGAATCATAAGCTGACTGAAGCTCTTACTACTCTTAACTTCAAACAAAGTCAATATGATCATTCCTTATTTGTCAATAAATCAGAAGCAGGCATTGTTGTGGTGTTAGTTAATGTGGATGATATGATGATTACAGGCAGCAGCTTGAAGTTAATAGAGAAGACAAAACTGGAATTGCAGCAGGCTTTTAAAATGAAGGACTTAGGTGAATTGAAATATTTTCTGGGCATTGAGTTCACTAGGTCAGCAGAAGGGATATTGATGCATCAAAGAAAGTATGCTTTAGAACTTATAGCTGAGGTTGGGATGTCAGCAGCTAAGCCTGCAGGTACTCCTATTGATGTTAATGTTAAACTAACCTCAAAACTATATGATGAACATGAGAAAAGTCATGGAGCTCCTGAAGATCCTCTAGTAGATCAGACAATGTATCAAAGATTAATTGGAAAACTGTTGTATCTGAACATGACAAGACCAGACTTGTCTTTCAGCACACAGAACCTAAGTCAGTTCCTACAACAACCAAAGAAATCTCACATGGATGCAGCCTTAAGAGTAGTGAGATATTTGAAAAAACAGCCTGGGCAGGGGTTATTGTTTCCTAGCTCTTCTGATGAAGTAGTCACTGCATTTTGTGATGCAGATTAGGCATCTTGTCCACTTACCAGAAGATCAGTAACAGGATATGTGGTTAAGGTAGGGAACTCTTTGGTGTCATGGAAGGCAAAGAAGCAGACTATAGTTTCCAAGAGCTCAGCTGAAGCTGAATATAGGAGTCTTGCCTACACTGTGTCAGAGTTAATTTGGTTACTTGGATTACTTAGAGAAATAGAAGTTGAAGTGCAGCTACCAGTTCGAGTGTATAGTGATAGTAAAGCTGCCATACAGATTGCTGCAAATCCGGTATATCATGAGAGGACAAAACATATTGAAATCGATTGTCATTTTATAAGGGAAAGATTACAACAAGGTTTGATCAAAGTTAACTACCTTCCTACACAAGAGCAGCCTGCAGATATATTGACAAAAGGGCTATCAAAGTATCAACACGAATATCTCTTATCCAAGTTAGGTGTCTTAAATATTTTTTGCCCCACGTAACTTGAAGGGGAGTGATGAGATATGAGTGTAAGGTAGTTAAGGAGTTAGTTATTTCACCAAGATGCTCAAGGGTAGTATAGACCTTTTGTATTGTTTGTTACAACTAATTCTTCAAGTTAGTTAGTTAGTTTGATTAGAAGTTAGATTCTATAAATAGTACTTTTCAGCATTGTAAAAGTCAGTCTTTGAACTCAAACAATGAGGGTTTCTCTTCTTCTATCTTAGCTCCTTGTTAATGGAGATTTTGTGTTAACTCTGTTTCAGTTCATTTTAGTTCAATGGTAGATGTCGTTAGGACTCCACCATATTCTATTTTTTTGGCCAGGAGGATCATGTATAGAGATATTGCTCATTTAGGGACAAGCAGGGTTCAAGGTAGAGGGATGGATCAGCAATAGGTCATGTACTTCAGTACATTCTACAGAGAGAGGTCCACAATCATCATTAGGTAGGGTTTGAGGTAGAGGGAAAGACCTAGTTATGACAATGACCCGAATTGTACTTATGCATTGACGAGTCGATAAGACTTAGAGTTTTCTCCAGTTGTAGTGATAGGTTTACTAACCATTCATTCTACTTTATTTATGCCTTGATAGATCTAGGCTCCACATTATGGTAAGTTACTCCATTTATTGTTGGGAAGTTTTCCATATTACCAGAGTCATTGTGATGGCCTTTTGTTGTATCTACCTTAGTTGTCGAATCTATTATTGCCAAGAAGGTTTATCAAGGTAGTATAGTATAAATTATTGGTCATCAGACCTGATAGAGCTAGAGGTGTTGGACTTTGACATTATTATTGGTATGAATTTGCTAGCATCCTGTAATGCCAATGTTGACATTCTAGGAAAGGTATTTTAAGAACGGAAGGGTACATTTATTTCATATATTCCAACAACTAAATTCACTAACTAACCCACATTATTTATTTTAACTTATTTAAACAACTTAACAACTTTTTAACTTTAACTAGTTTAATTTTGACTCAATTCCAACAACTAAATTCACTAACTAACCCACATTATTTATTTTAACTTATTTAAACAACTTAACAACTTTTTAACGTTAACTAGTTTAGTTTTGACTTAATTCCAACAACTAAATTCACTAACTAACCCACATTATTTATTTTAACTTATTTAAACAACTTAACAACTTTTTAACGTTAACTAGTTTAGTTTTGACATAATTCCAACAACTAAATTCACTAACTAACCCACATTATTTATTTTAACTTATTTAAACAACTTAACAACTTTTTAACTTTAACTAGTTTAGTTTTGACTCAATTCCAACAACTAAATTCACTAACTAACCCACATTATTTATTTTAACTTATTTAAACAACTTAACAACTTTTTAACGTTAACTAGTTTAGTTTTGACTTAATTCCAACAACTAAATTCACTAACTAACCCACATTATTTATTTTAACTTATTTAAACAACTTAACAACTTTTTAACGTTAACTAGTTTAGTTTTGACTTAATTCCAACAACTAAATTCACTAACTAACCCACATTATTTATTTTAACTTATTTAAACAACTTAACAACTTTTTAACGTTAACTAGTTTAGTTTTGACATAATTCCAACAACTAAATTCACTAACTAACCCACATTATTTATTTTAACTTATTTAAACAACTTAACAACTTTTTAACTTTAACTAGTTTAGTTTTGACTCAATTCCAACAACTAAATTCACTAACTAACCCACATTATTTATTTTAACTTATTTAAACAACTTAACAACTTTTTAACGTTAACTAGTTTAGTTTTGACTTAATTCCAACAACTAAATTCACTAACTAACCCACATTATTTATTTTAACTTATTTAAACAACTTAACAACTTTTTAACGTTAACTAGTTTAGTTTTGACTTAATTCCAACAACTAAATTCACTAACTAACCCACATTATTTATTTTAACTTATTTAAACAACTTAACAACTTTTTAACGTTAACTAGTTTAGTTTTGACTTAATTCCAACAACTAAATTCACTAACTAACCCACATTATTTATTTTAACTTATTTAAACAACTTAACAACTTTTTAACGTTAACTAGTTTAGTTTTGACTTAATTCCAACAACTAAATTCACTAACTAGCCCACATTATTTATTTTAACTTATTTAAACAACTTAACAACTTTTTAACTTTAACTAGTTTAGTTTTGACTCAATTCCAACAACTAAATTCACTAACTAATCCACATTATTTATTTTAACTTATTTAAACAACTTAACAACTTTTTAACGTTAACTAGTTTAGTTTTGACTTAATTCCAACAACTAAATTCACTAACTAATCCACATTATTTATTTTAAGTTATGTAAACAACTTAATAACTTTTTAATGTTAACTAGTTTAGTTTTGACTTAATTCCAACAACTAAATTCACTAACTAAACCACATTATTTATTTTAACTTATTTAAACAACTTAACAACTTTTTAACTTTAACTACAATAGTTTTGACTTAATTCCAACAACTAAATCCACTAACTACACAACATTATTTATTTTAACTTATTTAAACAACTTAACAACTTTTTAACTTTAACTACAATAGTTTTGACTTAATTCCAACAACTAAATTCACTAACTAAACCACATTATTTATTTTAACTTATTTAAACAACATAACAACTTTTTAACTTTACCTAGCTTAGTTTTGACTTAATTCCAACAACTAAATCCACCAACTAAATCAATTTTATCATCTACAGGATCAAATAGTGTTGGTACTTATGCTTAACAAATATATTATTTCTAAATTTAAAGCTAAGTGTCAACACTAGATGGACACAAATCGATCTTGCAAGAAAATCAATTATGTCATCAATAGGATCAACTAGTGTTGGTACTTATGCTTAACAAACACATTATTCCTAAATTAAAGCTTAATATCAACACTAGATGGACACAAATTGATCTTGCAAGAAAATTAATTTTGTCATCAATAGGATCAACTAGTGTTGGTACTTATGCTCAACAAATATATTATTTCTAAATTTAAAGCTAAGTGTCAACACTAGATGGACACAAATCAATCTTGCAAGAAAATCAATTTTGTCAGCAATAGGATCAACTAGTGTTGATACTTATGCTTAACAAATATATTATTTCTAAATTTTAAGCTAAGTGTCAACACTAGATTGACACAAATTGATCTTGCAAGAAATTCAATTTTGTCATCAATAGGATCAACTAGTGTTGGTACTTATGCTTAACAAATATATTATTTCTAAATTTAAAGCTAAGTGCCAACACTAGATGAACAGAAATCGATCTTGCAAAAAAATCAATTTTGTCATCAATAGGATCAACTAGTGTTGGTACTTATGCTTAACAAATATATTATTTCTAAATTTAAAGCTAAGTGTCAACACTAGATGGACAGAAATTGATCTTCCAAGAAAATCAATTTTGTCATTAATAGGATCAACTAGTGTTGGTACTTATGCTTAACAAATATATTATTTCTAAATTTAAAGCTAAGTGCCGACACTAGATGGACACAAATCGATCTTGCAAGAAAATCAATTTTGTCATCAATAGGATCAACTAGTGTTGGTACTTATGCTTAACAAACAATCGATGGACACAAAAAAATTATCACAAAATTGAAGCTAAGTATCAATACTAGATGGACACAAATACATTATTGAAAACAATTGTACTTGAACTTTAGAAATTTAGAAGCACCAACCTTATCTCCTACTTTGATGAAAGAAGCAATATAGTTTTGTGTCAACTTTTTTAGATGCTGAGCTTCTTCAGTTGCCTAGCACGAAAAGTTCTAAAATTAGTTATATATAAACTTCAAATCAAAGAATATTAGTTTTATATATATATATATATATTCGAGTTTTAATAAGTTCAAGTTTTCAATTCAAGTTCATATCTAATTTCTAAAATTAATTAGTTATATATTCAAGCTAATTAGTTCCAAGTTCAAGTTCTACTTACAAGTTCAAGTCTAAGTTCAACTTCAAATTTTAAGTTCATGTTCAAAGTTCAAGTTCTAATTTCAAGTTCAAGTTCTAAGTTCAAGTTCAAATTCTAATTTCAAGTTCAAGTTCTAAGTTCAAGTTCAAATTTTAAGTTCAAGTTCTAATTTCAAGTTCAAATTCTAAGTTCAAGTTCAAGTTCTAAGTTCTAAGTTCTAAGTTCAAGTTCAAGTTCAAGTTCTAAGTTCAAGTTCTAAGTTCAAGTTCAAGTTCAAGTTCTAAATTCAAGTTCAAGTTCTAATTTCAAGTTCAAGTTCAAGTTCTAAGTTTAAGTTCAAGTTCTAAGTTCAAGTTCAAGTTCTAATTTCAAGTTCAAGTTCTAAGTTCAAGTTCAAATTCTAAGTTCAAGTTCAAGTTCTAAGTTCAAGTTCTAATTTCAAGTTCAAGTTCTAAGTTTAACATCAAATTCTAAGTTCAAGTTCAAGTTCTAAGTTCAAGTTCAAGTTCCAAGTTCACGTTCAAGTTCTAAGTTCAAGTCCAAATTCTAAATTCAAGTTCAAGTTCTAAGTTCAAATTCTAATTTCAAGTTCAAATTCTAGGTTTAACTTCAAATTCTAAATTCAAGTTCAAGTTCAAGTTCTAAGTTCAAGTTCAAGACCTAATTTCAAGTTCAAGTTCTAAGCTCAAGTTCAAGTTCTAAGTTCAAGTTCAAGTTCTACATTCATGTTCAAGTTCTAATTTCAAGTTCAAGTTCAAATTCTAAGTTCAAGTTCAAGTTCTAAGTTCAAATTCAAGTTCTAATTTCAAGTTCAAGTTCCAAGTTCACATTCAAATTCTAAGTTCAAGTTCAAATTCTAAGTTCAAGTTCAAGTTCTAAGTTCAAATTCTAATTTCAAATTCAAATTCTAAGTTTAAATTCAAATTCTAAGTTCAAGTTCAAGTTCAAAGTTCTAAGTTCTAAGTTCAAGTTCAAGTTCTAATTTCAAGTTCAAGTTCTAAGTTCAAGTTCATGTTCTAAGTTCAAGTTCAAGTTCTAATTTCAAGTTCAAGTTCTAAGTTAAAGTTCAAGTTCAAGTTCTAAGTTCTAAGTTAAAGTTCAAGTTCAAGTTCAAGTTCTAAATTCAAGTTCAAGTTCTAAGTTCAAGTTCAAGTTCTAATTTCATGTTCAAGTTCTAAATTCAAGTTCAAGTTCTAAGCTCAAGTTCAAGTTCTAATTTCGAGTTCAAGTTCAAATTCTAAGTTCAAGTTCAAGTTCAAGTTCTAAGTTCTAAGTTCTAAGTTCAAGTTCAAGTTTTAATTTCAAGTTCAAGTTCCAAGTTCAAGTTCAAGTTCTAATTTCAAGTTCAAGTTCTAAGTTAAAGTTCAAGTTCAAGTTCTAAGTTCTAAGTTCTAAGTTCAAGTTCAAGTTCAAGTTCAAGTTCTAAGTTCAAGTTCAAGTTCAAGTTCTAAGTTCAAGTTCAAGTTCTAAATTCAAGTTCAAGTTCTAATTTCAAGTTCAAGTTCAAGTTCTTATTTCAAGTTCAAGTTCTAAGTTCAAGTTCTAAATTCAGGTTCAAGTTCTAAGCTCAAGTTCAAGTTCTAATTTCAAGTTCAAGTTCTAAGTTCAAGTTCAAATTCTAAGTTCAAGTTCAAGTTCTAAGTTCAAGTTCTAATTTCATGTTCAAGTTCTAAGTTTAACTTCAAATTCTAAGTTAAAGTTCAAGTTCTAAGTTCAAATTCTAATTTCAAGTTCAAATTCTAAGTTTAACTTCAAATTCTAAGTTCAAGTTCTAATTTCAAGTTGAAGTTCTAAGTTCAAGTTGAAGTTCTAAGTTCAAGTTCAAGTTTTAATTTCAAGTTCAAGTTCAAGTTCTAAGTTCTAATTTCAAGTTCAAGTTCAAGTTCAAATTCTAAGTTCAAGTTCAAAATTTAAGTTCAAGTTCTAATTTCAAGTTCAAGTTCTAAGTTCAAGTTCAAGTTCTAATTTCAAGTTCAAGTTCTAAGTTCAAGTTCAAAATTCAAGTTCAAGTTCTAAGCTCAAATTCAAGTTCTAATTTCAAGTTCAAGTTCTAAGTTCAAGTTCTATTTCTAAGTTCAAGTTCAAGTTCTAAGTTCAAGTTCTAATTTCATGTTCAAGTTCTAAGTTTAACTTCAAATTCTAAGTTCAAGTTCTAGTTCTAAGTTCAAATTCTAATTTCAAGTTCAAATTCTAAGTTTAACTTCAAATTGTAAGTTCAAGTTGAAGTTCATGTTCTAATTTGAAGTTCAAGTTCTAATTTCAAGTTGAAGTTCTAAGTTCAAGTTCAAGTTCTAATTTCAAGTTCAAGTTCTAATTTCAAGTTCAAGTTCTAAGTTCAAGTTCAAATTCTAAGTTCAAGTTCAAGTTCTAAGTTCAAGTTCTAATTTCAAGTTCAAGTTCTAAGTTTAACTTCAAATTCTAAGTTCAAGTTCGAGTTCTAAGTTCAAATTCAAGTTCTAATTTCAAGTTCAAGTTCCAAGTTCATGTTCAAGTTCTAAGTTCAAGTTCAAATTCTAAGTTCAAGTTCAAGTTCTAAGTTCAAATTCTAATTTCAAGTTCAAATTCTAAGTTTAACTTCAAATTCTAAGTTCAAGTTCAAGTTCTAAGTTCAAGTTCAAGTTCTAATTTCAAGTTCAAGTTCTAAGTTCAAGTCCAACTTCTAAGTTCAAGTTCAAGTTCAAGTTCTAAATTCATGTTCAAGTTCTAATTTCAAGTTCAAGTTCAAGTTCAAGTTCTAAGTTCAAGTTCAAGTTCAAGTTCTAATTTCAAGTTCAAGTTCTAAGTTCAAGTTCAAATTCTAAGTTCAAGTTCAAGTTCTAAGTTCAAATTCTAATTTCAAGTTCAAATTCTAAGTTTAACTTCAAATTCTAAGTTCAAGTTCAAGTTCAAGTTCTAAGTTCAAGTTCAAGTTCTAAGTTCAAGTTCAAGTTTTAATTTCAAGTTCAAGTTCCAAGTTCAAGTTCAAGTTCTAAGTTCAAGTTCAAGTTCTAAATTCATGTTCAAGTTCTAAGTTCAAGTTCAAGTTTAAGTTCTAAGTTCAAGTTCAAGTTTTAATTTCAAGTTCAAGTTCAAGTTCCAAGTTCAAGTTCAAGTTCTAAGTTTAAGTTCAAGTTCTAAATTCATGTTCAAGTTCTAATTTCAAGTTCAAGTTCTAAGTACAAGTTCAAATTCTTAGTTCAAGTTCAAGTTTTAAGTTCAAGTTCAAGTTCAAGTTCTAAGTTCAAGTTCAAGTTCAAGGTCTAATTTCAAGTTCAAGTCCTAAGTTCAAGTTCTAAGTTCAGGTTCAAATTCTAAGTTCAAGTTCAAGTTCTAAGTTTAATTTCAAATTCTAAGTTCAAGTTCAAGTTCAAGTTCAAGTTCAAGTTCTAAGTTCACGTTCAAATTCTAAGTTCAACTTCAAATTCTAATTAAGTTCATGACATTCAAACATTCATCATCTAAATTCATGACATTCAAACATTCATCTTCTACTCATAACACTTCAATTACTAATTTCTAACTTCAAATTAACACTTTACTAACTAGTCCTAAAATCAAATCCAAAAAAATCCCAATTCAACCTCAAATTACATATTCTCAAGTTTAAACTAGTTCTAAAATATAAAAATGCTAATTCTTCACGAACTAACAATGCCCAATTTAAGAATGCCTAATTTCTTTTTTAAAAAACCTTAAAATAAAAATCTTCAATTATCTATACCTATCTAACAATAATAAAATCAAATTAACAATTGAATAACACAACCAACAAACAAAAACAATAATATACTAACAAACAATCAATTATAATCACTAGAATTAAAGCTAAGTATTAATACTAGATGGACACAAACACATTATTCAAAACAATTGTACTTGAACTTGAGAAATTTAGAAGCACCAACCTTATCTCCAACTTTGATGAAAGAAGCAATATAGTCCTGTATCAACTTTTTTACATGTTGAGCTTCCTCAGTTGCCTAGCACGAAAAGTTCTTAAATTAGTTAAATATAAACTTCATATCCAAGAATATTAGTTATATATATATATTCAAGTTTTAATAAGTTCAAGTTTCAATTCAAGTTCATATCTAATTAGTTCCAAGTTTAAGTTCTAATTTCAAGTTCATATTCCTAATTAAGTTCAATTTATAGTAAATTCAAGTTATAATTAATTATAAGTTCTAATTAAGTTGTAATTTAAATCCCTAAAATTCTAAATTCAAACTAGCTTGCTAGTGTCCCAACTTCAAACTATTAATTAGTCGTAAAATATCAAATATAATTCAAACTGTTAGTCCTAAATTCCAAATTCAAACTAGCCTTAAAATCACAAATTGAAAGTACTCCTTGAATTCAAAAATCAAACTATAGTGCTAAAATCCTAAATTCAAACTATTAGTAGTCCTAAAATCTCAATAATAATTAAAACTAGTCCTAAATTCAAAATTCAAACTAGTCTTAAGATCACAAATTCAAACTAGCCCTAAATCCCAAAATCTAACTAGTGCTAAAATCCTAAATTAAAATTAGCTAGCTATTCCTAATCCCAAATTCAAACTGTTAGTCCTAAAATCTCTATAATAATTCAAACTAACTCAAATAATACCCAAATTCAAACAACTCCTTAAATACCCTAATTCAATCTAATCTTACAATTCCAAAATCAAACTAATTAACTCAAGAAATACCGAATTTCAAACAAATCCTAAGATACCCTAATTCAAACTAACCCTAACATTAAAATTTTCAATTCACAATCAACAAACACAAACACACAATCAAATAATCCCTAATTCAAACTAACAATCAAAAACCCTAAATCATTCACTTATTAACTAACAATCAATCAAACTAAGTATATTAGTACTCTAATTTTGAGATACTTCAACTAAATAGAAACAAAAGTAATCTTTTATGGAGGTTCTAAAAATTCACCTTGAGTAAGAAGGTAGGGGATGGTGGCGCGAACTGAGAAAACTGATATGGAGGTGGCGCCGGTCAGGATGGAGGCGGCGCGACCTTCCTCTGCAGCTGCGCGCCCTTTGCAGTTGTGCGCGACCTCCTTTGTAGCTGCGCGCGACCTCCTCTGCTGCTGCGACGGTGGCGCCGGTCAGGGATGGTGGGTCGCCGGTCGGGGATGGGTGGGGGTGGGGAGTAAGACTTCACTTAGGTTTTGAGAATTTACTTAGAGTGAGACTTGATATTATCATTCTTTTCTTAAAAGAATTGTATAAATTACCGACCACGGGATGTCGGTATTTTTAAAAATAATTATTTATATTTAAAAATATTTAATAAATACTGACATCCTGAAGTCGATATTATTTAAATAAAATAATAATTTAAATATACCGACCTTTTTAGGTCGGTATTTATTAATTTATTTTAATATAAACTCAGCTCTTGAGGTTGATTTATTAATTAAACATACACACACACACACACATATATAAATATATATATATATATATATGAAATACATTAAATTTAATTTTTTTGATCAACAAAATTTTATCAATATCAAATTTAATATATAAATCTCCATGAATTGATCATCGGTATTTCTTTAATTTATAATGTATTTCATATCTAAACCACTAGTATATAAGACTTGATTTGTTAAACTACTCGAGGAGTATATATATATATATATATATATATAATTTAACTGCACATCAACAGAAGTTTAATTTAATAAATTTAATTTATCGATAAAGTTAATTTTATAAATTTAAATTATATAACTCCTAATTATATAAATTTAATTTTATTGATCAACAAAAGTTTATCAATATCAAATATATATATAAAATTTAACTACACATCAATAGAAGTTTAATTTAATAAATTTAATTTATCGATCAAGTTAATTTTATAAATTTAATTTATATAACTCCTAATTATATAAATTTAATTTTATTGATCAACAAAAGTTTATCAATATCAAATTTAATATATAAATCTCCTTGAATTGATCATCGATATTTCTTTAATTGATAATGTATTTCATATCTAAACCACTAGTATATAAGACTTGATTTGTTAAACTACTCGAGGAGTATATAATTAAATATATATATAATTAAATATATATTTAACTACACATCAACAGAAGTTTAATTTAATAAATTTAATTTATCGATAAAGTTAATTTTATAAATTTAAATTATATAACTCCTAATTATATAAATTTAATTTTATTGATCAACAAAATTTTATCAATATCAAATATATATATATAATTTAACTACACGTCAACAGAAGTTTAATTTAATAAATTTAATTTATCGATCAAGTTAATTTTATAAAATTAAATTATATAACTCCTAATTATATAAATTTAATTTTATTGATCAACAAAAGTTTATCAATATCAAATTTAATATATAAATCTCCTTGAATTGATCATCGATATTTCTTTAATTGATAATGTATTTCATATCTAAACCACTAGTATATAAGACTTGATTTGTTAAACTACTCGAGGAGTATATATATATATATATATATATATATATATATATATATATATATAATTTAACTGCACATCAACAGAAGTTTAATTTAATAAATTTAATTTATCTATAAAGTTAATTTTATAAATTTAAATTTTATAACTCCTAATTATATAAATTTAATTTTATTGATCAACAAAAGTTTATCAATATCATATATATATATATATATATATATATATATATATATATATATATATATATAATTTAATTACATATCAACAGAAGTTTAATTTAATAAATTTAATTTATCGATCAAGTTAATTTTATAAATTTAAAGTATATAACTCCTAATTATATAAATTTAATTTTATTGATCAACAAAAGTTTATCAATATCAAATTTAATATATAAATCTCCTTGAATTGATCATCGATATTTCTTTAATTGATAATGTATTTCATATCTAAACCACTAGTATATAAGACTTGATTTGTTAACTCGAGGATTATATAATTATATATATATATATATATATATATATATATATATATATATATATATATATATAAATATATATTTAACTACACATCAACAGAAGTTTAATTTAATAAATTTAATTTATCGATAAAGTTAATTTTATAAATTTAAATTATATAACTCCTAATTATATAAATTTGATTTTATTGATCAACAAAAGTTTATCAATATCAAATATATATATAATTTAACTACACATCAACAGAAGTTTAATTTAATAAATTTAATTTATCGATCAAGTTAATTTTATAAATTTAAATTATATAACTCATAATTATATAAATTTAATTTTATTGATCAACAAAAGTTTATCAATATCAAATGTAATATATTAATCTCCTTGAATTGACCATCGATATTTCTTTAATTGATAATGTATTTCATATCTAAACCACTAGTATATAAGACTTGATTTGTTAAACTACTCGAAGAGTATATAATTAATCAACGTATTTTATACTCCGATAAAATATCGTTTACATGCCATCATAATTAGAAGGTGATCACTACACTTAACATCCATTCAATTAGATCGAACGTATATAATAATACTAGCTATCTCGCGCGCATTTCATACTCGAATGGATTATATGTTAGCTCTTCACCTCTACATCATGACATCAGATATTAAGTTCATGTTTAGACGAAGGACTGATAGAATTTGTACATTACTCTAGAAATATAAGTATAATTATCTCCTAATTCATATCAACGTAGTTTCATACTCTAAATATGGATTATAGATATTTTTTTTATTTATTCCACGAATTCTAACTTTTTATTTATAGAAGTGTACAAAATTGTTACACTTTTTGAACAATTAATTGTAGGTGTAAAATGAAATTTTAGTATTATGCACAATAGCAAAATTATGATTATTAATAGGAATATTTTAAACAAACCGACCTCCGGAGATTTCTTTTAAAGTAATTAGATTTAATAAAAAAAATACCGACGTCATGAGGTCAGTATCACATTAAAAAGTAATCATGTTAATTAAATAATATTGACATCGGGAGGTCGGTATTTTATATTAAATTATTTTTTAACTTGTATAAATTACCGTCATTCGGAAGACGATTTATTTAAAGTTAATTGAAAATATTAATTTATTACATACTATTTAATTTTACCGACTTTCAGAAGTCGGTATTATAATTTTTTTTTATATTACACAAAATCGTCCTCCGGAAGACGATTTAAATAAAATTAAAACAAAATATTTCTCAATTTTGTTTTTTTTATATTTAATTGAAAAAATAATACCGACATCAAGAGGTCAGTTTTTATTGTAATTCATTTTCTGGGAAAAATTTCGACCTCCTGAGGTCGGAATTTGGTTTTCCCGCTTTATTTTGCATAAAAACCGACTATTTGTTGTCGGTTTTCATATCAACGTAATTTCATAGTATACAAAAATTGTTATAGGTGTAAAATGAACAACAAACCGACCTCTGGATGTCGCTTTTAAAAGTAATAATAAAAATACCGACCTCCGGATGTCGCTTTTAAAAGTAATAGATGAAATAAAAATACCGACCTCCGGATGTCACATTTAAAAGTAATAGATGAAATAAAAATACCGACCTCCAGATGTCGCTTTTAAAAGTAATAGATGAAATAAAAATACCGACCTCCGGATGTCACTTTAATTAATAGTAATTAGAAAAAATACTGACCTCATGAGGTCGATATTTTAATTACATACTATTTAATTTTACCGACATTCGGAAGTCAGTATTATAACCGACATCAAGAAGTCAGTTTTTATGCAAAATAACAAAATTCCGACCTCAGGAGGTCGGAATTTTTCCCAGAAACAAAAACCGACCTCTTGATGTCGATATTATTTTCTCAATTAAATATAAAAAATACCGACCTCATGAGGTCGGTATTTTATATTAATTTATTTTTTACATACTATTTAATTTTACCGACATACGGAAGTCGGTATTATTTGTTATTTGTTTAATACCGACATCAAGAGGTCGGTTTTTATTGTAATTCATTTTTTTCCGGGAAAAATTCCGACCTCCAGAGGTCGGAATTTGATTTTCCCACTTTATTTTGCATAAAAACCGACTACTTGTAAATACCGACCTCCATTTGAGGTCGGAAATTTTTAGGTCGGTATTCACTGTTTTTTTAGTAGTGCTCCCTTCATGCATATCTTGACTTGGTAAGACAAGACCATTTCATGGTAGCTTGAGTAGAAGATCTAATGGTAGCCTTGGATTGAGAAATAATACCCTTCCTAAGGTTATCTTGAACTAGCATCATAGAATGCTTGCATGGTAGCATGACTTGGTTAGGCCAACCCATTTCATGGTAGCTAGGATGGAGCAATAATACCCTTCCTTGAATAGCTTGGACTTGCATAATAGTATGCTTTCCATGGTAGCTTGATTTAGCATAATGTAGTTATGTTAGCTAGATGAGTAGCTTGGTCTAGCTTATTATGGTGCTATTCCTTGATATTCTAGAAATGATAAATTGTAATCATTTATGTATGATGGCCTAAAGTGGTACTTAGTATGGGTGAGATTATGGGGTCTTATCCATGCATTGCACAAGTATGACTTGAAGCTACTTATGAAGTGTTCTCTTATATGTTGGATGCTTAGCTTGGATTGTTGCTATAGTTGCCTTCCTTGATATGTTTGACTAAACACTACTAAAAAACAGTGAATACCGACCTATAAATACCGACCTCCGGAGGTCGGTATTCCCTGAAATACCGACCTAAAACCAACATCCCAGCTTAGGTCGGAAAAAGCTTGGTCGCTATTCAATACCGACCTCGAGAGGTCGGTTTTTATTTTATGTCGGAATATTCATTTTTTTAAATTCCGACCTCTGGAGGTCGGTATTTTTATTTTTGTAATGTTGAAATTTCGACCTCCAGAGGTCGGTATTTTTATTTTTGTAATGTTAAAATTCTGACCTCCGGAGTTCGGTATTTTTATTTTTGTAATTTTGAAATTCCGACCTCCGGAGGTCGGTATTTTTATTTTTGTAATTTTGAAATTCCGACCTCCGGAGGTCGGTATTTTTATTTTTGTAATGTTGAAATTCCGACCTCCGGAGGTCGGTATTTTTATTTTTGTAATGTTGAAATTCCGACCTCTGGAGGTCGGTATTTTTATTTTTGTAATGTTGAAATTCCGACCTCCGGAGGTCGGTATTTTTATTTTTGTAATGTTGAAATTCCGACCTCCGGAGGTCGGTATTTTTATTTTTGTAATGTTGAAATTCCGACCTCCAGAGGTCGGTATTTTTATTTTTTATTTTTGAAATTCTGACTTCCGGAGGTCGGTATTTTTATTTTTTATTTTTGAAATTCCGACCTCCGGAGGTCGGTTTTCTGCTGCAAAACAGGCAGCAAATTGCTGCAATTTTTAGTTGCCCACCTGCATATTTATACCAAAACAACCCAAAGCCAAATAAACTTCATCCAACCAAAACAACACAATATTTTCAACATATACATTAAACTATTTCAAAATAAACTTCATCCAACTTCAAAATAAACTAAAATACGATCAAATTAAACAATTCCAAAAATATAGAAGTCTAAAATGTCAAATAGATACAACTACTCTTCATCACCCTCACTCTCCTTATCAGACTTATCATTCTCATCACCTTCCTGATCAGATCCATCACTGCTAGCCAGACATGGAGGAAGAATATTTCCTGATTCAAAAAGAAAAGTTAGTTGGGCCTGAAGCGTTGCATACCTCTTGTTCTCTACCTCCTTTGCTGCAGCAATCTCCTCCTCTCTCTTCTTCTCTCTTTCTTCTCTCTTCTTCTCTCTTTCGGCTACGGCAACAAGCTCAGCATTGAGATAAGCTATCTTACTCTCCATTGCAGATATTGTCTCTCTATCCCCACCATCAAAGCTTGAGGATGATGAACCACAATACCAAGACTTCTTCTTCTGATACGCCTTTTCTGGATAGCCGTAGACTGAACCTCTAATCGGTTCACCAGCACTCTGTTTCCAAAGATTCTCGTTTTCTTCTTGTGTAAATGGTCTGTCCTGACTCTCAAGAGGTAGAGTACTACGATATTCCTGAGATATTCGTATATACCTATCCTGTAATTTAAACAAAGAACTCTACAAATAAGAATGTAATATACAAGGAAAAGAATTTTTTTTTAGTTTGAATGGAGTTCTTACATATGTCTCTTGAGCACGTGGCTCAATCCATCTTTCTTCTTCTGTGGGGTTCGTACTCTTCTTGACGTGAGTAACCTTGAACATCTCTGGTACAGCTACCGGCCTACCCAACTCTTTTTCCTGCAAATAACATATATAGAATTTGATCTCATTAATCTCCAAAAAGTACTTATCAAAAAAGAAAAAAATTATTTTACTAAATTAAGAAAGTATACCATTCTTTCCTTCCTAGTAACCTGGCTAATAGCTCCACCAGTGTGCAAATAGCCTCCCTTTTCTGATGCACGAGCCATCTTCCCAATCTCACTCCTCTTTTTAAATTTTTCATCAGTACTCCAATGTTTATGTAACAAAGCCCATCGATCCGGAAACATAAACTTAGGCATTCTATTTTCTTTTCGACAATCACAAAATGTGCTAGAAAGCAACTTTGAAGCTTTAAGCTTGAAGTTCACTTGAACGTCATCCTCGTGTTCGGGAGCCCATACATAATATTTCTGTAATAAAAAATTACTAAATATTTATTGTTCAAATGACTAGAGAATTTAAATATATATGATATGAATTTAATTTATATATATTCTTACCTTAAATTCATTGAACATCTGCCCTTGGTTGTTAAGTGGAATCGAACTCCAATTCGGATACACACCATTATAGTGAGTTCCGATGCACTTTAAAATAATTTTTGCCATACCCACATCCGGACGTAAGCTGAAATACGAGTTCATTGACGAAGTAGAGTAAACAAAAAATAATCAATCAATTAAAATATAAATAGATAAATGAAAGATGAAACATAATCAAATCATACTTGTATCCTAATGGCTCGATGACGAGTCTCCGAAAATTGTCTCTATCGCCTGGCTGAGGACCATGTGCATCTGAGTGCTGGGTGGTGGGAGTATTAGGCTCTGAGCCATTGGATTCAATATGAAGATTGGAAAGTCCAATTGATCCACTACTAGTATTCAAACTATTGCACTGACTAGTACTAGCTGATGGTATGTTAGACCCACGACCAAGATGTGAATAGCCCTGCAATGTTTGGTAACCCGAACTAGGTACCACATTGGGTGTAGATATAGTGTAACCAGATTGTGGAGCCACATGAGTAGAGGCATTATGTGACTGGTGTGTCGAGTGAGTAGTTGAAACTGAGGCTCTTTTTGAAATATTAACTCGAGAGGGCTCATCAGATATCACGACCCCAGTGGACCTTCTCATAGCATTGGCCTTAAATTTCTTTTTTGGATTAGCGGATTTTTTTGATTTACCCTTGTCTTTATCTACCATCTATATCAAATAAATATAAAGATTAAAACAAAGTAGTACAAAATAATGTCACAATGTCGAACAAATATATCAAACAAAGTTATCATAACATAAGGCTTAATCCAAATAGTCTTTCACAATGTCGAACAAACGTTAAAACTACTAAAATATAAAGTATACTCAAATATGAATAGCTAAAAATCCACCAACTAAACATACAAATTGTTATTCATCCTCTTCGGAAGTTTCTTCATCATCTATCCATTCACATGTATCATCTTCGGAAGTTTCCTCCTCATCTATCCATTCATCCTCTTCGAAAGTTTCCTCCTCATCCTCCTCCATATTTGTTAGCATATCTAACTCTTCTCTATTAACTTCTTCTAAAATGTGATCAGGATGCTCCAAATTCATTTCTAACTCAGCATCCACTACTTGATGAACACTTGATGTTTCATTTTGATATGCAACATCCAATTCATTCTCAACTTACACTCGCCCCATCGGTTTTGTTTTGATTACAACCCACCAATCAGACTTATCCCTACGCAACGGATAAGGAGCATAGTACACTTGCTTAGCATTTTGTGCAATAATAAAAGGATCATAAGCCTCATACTTCCTAGTGTGCTTGACTTCAATGATATTATGCTGCTTAAGCTCCCTCGTACCTCTTGAAGTTGGATCAAACCACTTGCATTGGAAAAGTACTATTCTTTTGATTGGCCAACCCGAATACTCCAACTCTACAATCTCCTGTAGGACGCCAAAATAATCAACATTCTCATTTTGATTTCCATTATCACCTTTAACCCAAACACCACTATTATTAGTTTTCTTATTCTTTGAGTATTTCTCTGTGGCAAATTTAAAACCATTTACGTTATATTGGGACATTGTGTGAACTGTAATCGGTCCCCAAGAAATATCCTTGAAAAATTGATCAAATGTGGCGGCATTTTCTGAATTGTAGACCTATATATAATTAGTAAATTAAAAGCAATGTTAGTAGAAAGAAGAGTACACTAATCTCTTAATAGGTGTATATATTACAACACTTACCCAATTAGTATACCACGTTATAAATGATGGAAACACTTGATCATCACCATATTGGCTCACAAAATAACTGTAGAATCACATTGAAAATACAGTTAGCTTCCTTAATAAAATCGGAGTTGAATATATGTTGTTTACATATTTAATTTTCTTACTCTAAGAAGGGTTGGACTTCTGGACAATTCAACAAGACATGAAGCTCTGCAGATTTTTTCTCCTTTTCGGTAAGTTTGTGCAATGTACGCTTTTTTGAACCCTTACCCGGTTGGTTGAAGATTGATAATGATGGTACTACAGGATCATTCCCAGTAACATCATGTCGATTAGGTATGTTTCTCAAACAGGACAGATAATCATCAAAGTAGTAAGAACAAAAGTGGGATCTTTCTTTAGCTAGATATACTTGAGCCATACAACCCTCCACCCTATGTTTATTCTTAATACCCCTTTTAGACTTGCCAATGCTCCTATAAAATTTTATATTAGATATATAATTTCAAAAGATATATTAACGATTTATGAAATAAGAATAAATGTGTTATAGTTACTTACCGCTCAAAAGGATACATCCACCTATATTGAACTGGACCTCCCAGTAGAGCTTCATGAACAAGGTGAATAGGAAGATGTTCCATCACATCAAAGAACCCAGGTGGAAGAATCTTCTCCAACTTATTACTAATAACAACTATATTTTTGGCCATCCGAACCAGATTTTCTACTCTCAATGAGCTGGAACACAAGTCTTTGAAGAACAAACTGATTTCTGCCATCGGTTTCCATATGTTTTCAGGCAATCCACAAAAAGCAATCGGAAGTAATTGTTCCATAAAAATATGGCAGTCGTGACTTTTCATCCCATGTAATATTCCACGCTTAATGTCAACCCTCTTTCCCAAATTTGAGGCATATCCATCTGGCATTTTCAAGCTTTCCACCCACTCACAAATTTTTCTCTTCTGTTCCATTGTGAATGAATAACTAGCCTTGGGCTTAAGTAACTTGTTGTTGGCAGACTCCTGTAAATGCAACTTCGGTCGTCTACAATGTTCTGGTAAGTCAAGTCTAGCCTTAACATTATCTTTTGTCTTGCCAGTTACATCCATTACAGTGTTGAACAGATTAACAAAATAATTCTTTTCAATATGCATGACATCGAGATTATGTCTAAGCAAATTATTCTTCCAATAAGGTAACTCCCAGAATATACTTTGTTTAGTCCAATTATGTGCAACACCATACCCATCAAATTTGTACAGTGGTTCCTCAGTTACCTTTGGAAAATTTTGAACCCTTTCCCAAATATCATCACCCGTTAATATTGGGGGTGGACCATCTCATTCAGTTTTATTCTTTTTAAATGCATATTTCTTTCTCCTAAACTCATGATCAGGTGGCAAGAACCGACGATGACAATCAAACCATGAATTCTTTCGGCCATGTTTTAATGTGAATGATTTAGTATCTTCCATACAGTAGGGACATGCTAACTTTCCAGCTGTCATCCATCCAGATAGCATTCCATAGGCAGGAAAATCATTAATAGTCCACATTAAAGTAGCACGTATGTTGAAATTTTGTTTACGAGAAATGTCCCATGTTTCTACCCCCTCAGACCACAACAATTTCAACTCATCAATCAAAGGTTGTAAGTACACATCAATCTTGCTTTTTGGATTACTCGGACCAGGAATGACACAATTCAGAAATATATGGGCTTGTCATACACATCTCAGGTGGAAGATTATACGGTGTAATAAACACAGGCCAACAAGAATATGGTGTAGCCCCAACTGAAAAAGGGGTAAAACCATCCGCACACAAACCCAGCCTAACATTCCTTGGTTCAGCAGCAAAATCTGGATAAGTTCTATCAAAATGTTTCCAAGCCTCTCCGTCAGATGGATGACACATGACACCAGGTGGCCTTCTATTTTCACGATGCCATCTCATATGAGGAGCAGAGCTATTTGATGCATACAACCTTTTCAATCTTGGTATAAGAGGTTAATAATGCATCGCCTTAATAGCAAGTTTCTTTCCGGTAGAACCAATCTTATAGCGAGGGTGACTAAAAAACTTACAAGACTCTAGATTGACATCCTCCTTATAGTATAACATGCAACCTTTTTCACAAAAATCAATTCTTATCGAGGAGAGTCCTAACTTAGACACCAATGCATTTGCTTTATAATAAGAATCAGGAATCTCTATATTGGGATCAACTAATTCCTTCATAAGTTCTATCATAGAGTCCATTGCTCCTTGAGAAATATTATTGTCAGATTTGATACTTAACAATCTAACTGCAACAGACAATTTAGAGTGTTGACTCCCGTTGAACAAAGGACTACTACAATCACGCAATTGTTCATAAAAGATGTTTGCTTCTTCATTAGGAGCTTCTTCTACATTTTCTCCTTGTTCAAAATTAGAATGCATCCCAAAAGCATCATTAATCATATCTGACATTGTAGAACCTTGGAAATAATTATGCTCGGTAGATCTACTACTTTCACCGACAACAAAGTTATTAAACATAGTGTCACTTTCAACCTCACCATGGCTAGTCCAAACTGTATACCCTGGTTTGAATCCATTCATCATAAGATGCATAGCAACAGTCTCTGTTGTATGATATCTCACATTTTCACAATTAACACACAGACACCTAATCAATCTTGAATTTAAAAAATCATCAAGTGTCATTGCATGATTTATAAATCTAGTGACACCTTCTGCAAATTCTGGAATCATACTCGCTCGACCAGGATTGTTTCTATTATACATCCAACTACGATCAGGATTCATCTACACAAACAATAATGATAATTTTAATTCCATTAACTAAATAACATTTGAATTTATTTAAACAACTTAACCACTTTCTAAGTCTAACTAGTTTTGACATATTTATTTTAACTTATTTAAACAACTTAACAACTTTAACTAGTTTAGTTTTGACTTAATTCGAACAACTAAATCCATCAACTAAACCACAATATCTATTTTAACTTATTTAAACAAACTCAACTTTTTAACTTTAACTACATTAGTTTTGACTTAATTCCAACAACTAAATTCACTAACTAAACCGACATTATTTATTTTAACTTATTTAAACAACATAGCAACTTTTGAACTTCAAGTTCAAGTTCAAGTTCAAGTTCTAAATTCATGTTCAAGTTCTAAGTTCAAGTTCAAGTTCTAAATTCATGTTCAAGTTCTAATTTCAAGTTCAAGTTCTAAGTTCAAGTTCAAGTACTAATTTCAAGTTCAAGTTTTAAGTTCAAGTTCAAGTTCTAAGTTCAAGTTCAAGTTCAAATTTCAAGTTCAAGTTCAAATTTCAAGTTCAAGTTCTAAGTTCAACTTCAAGTTCTAAGTTCTAAGTTCTAAGTTCAAGTTCAAGTTCAAGTTCTAAGTTCAAGTTCAAGTTCTAAGTTCAAATTCTAAGTTTAACTTCAAATTCTAAGTTCAAGTTCCAAGTTCTAAGTTCAAGTTCAAGTTTAAGTTTTAATTTCAAGTTTAAGTTCCAAGTTCTAAGTTCAAATTCTAATTACAAATTCAAATTCTAAGTTTAACTTCAAATTCTAAGTTCAAATTCTAATTTCAAATTCAAATTCTAAGTTTAACTTCAAATTCTAAGTTCAAGTTCAAGTTCAAGCTCTAAGTTCAAGTTCAAGTTCAAGTTCTAAGTTCAAGTTCAAGTTCTAAGTTCAAGTTCAAATTCTAAGTTCAAGTTCAAGTTCTAAGTTCAAGTTCAAGTTCAAGTTCTAAGTTCAAGTACAAATTCTAAGTTCAAGTTCAAGTTCTAAGTTTAACTTCAAATTCTAAGTTCAAGTTCAAGTTCTAAGTTCACGTTCAAATTCTAAGTTCAACTTCAAATTCTAATTAAGTTCCTGACATTCAAACATTCATCTTCTACTCATAACACTTCAATTACTAATTTCTAACTTCAAATTAACACTTTACTAACTAGTCCTAAAATAAAATCCAAAAAAATCTCAATTCAACCTCAAATTACATATTCTCAAGTTTAAACTAGTTCTAAAATATAAAAATGCTAATTCTTCACTAACTAACAATGCCCAATTTTAAAATGCCTAATTTATTTTTAAAAAAACCTTAAAATAAAAATCTTCAATTATCTATACCTAACTAACAATAATAAAATCAAATTAACAATTGAATAACACAACCAACAAACAAAAACAATAATATACTAACAAACAATCAATTATAATTACTAGAATTAAAGCCAAGTATTAATACTAGATGGACACAAACACATTATTCAAAACAATTGTACTTGAACTTGAGAAATTTAGAAGCACCAACCTTATCTCCAACTTTGATGAAAGAAGCAATATAGTCATGTATCAACTTTTTTACATGTTGAGCTTCCTCAGTTGCCTAGCACGAAAAGTTCTTAAATTAGTTAAATATAAACTTCATATCCAAGAATATTAGTTTTATATATATATATATATATATGTATATATTCAAGTTTTAATAAGTTCAAGTTTCAATTCAAGTTCATATCTAATTTCTAAACTTAATTAGTTATATATTCAAGCTAATTAGTTCCAAGTTCAAGTTATAATTTCAAGTTCATATTCCTAATTAAGTTCAATTTATAGTAAATTCAAGTTATAATTAATTATAAGTTCTAATTAAGTTGTAATTTAAATCCCTAAAATTCTAAATTCAAACTAGCTAGCTAGTGTCCCAACTTCAAACTATTAAATTAGTCCTAAAATATCAAATATAATTCAAACTATTAGTCCTAAATTCCAAATTCAAACTAGTCTTAAAATCACAAATTGAAAGTACTCCTAGAATTCAAAAATCAAACTATAGTGCTAAAATCCCAAATTCAAACTATTAGTAATCCTAAAATCTCAATAATAATTCAAACTAGTCCTAAATTCAAAATTCAAACTAATCTTAAAATCACAAATTCAAACTAGCCCTAAAATCCCAAAATCTACCTAGTACTAAAATCCTAAATTCAAATTAGCTAGCTATTCCTAATCCCAAATTCAAACTATTAGTCCTAAAATCTCAATAATAATTCAAACTAACTCAAATAATACCCAAGTTCAAACAACTCCTTAAATACCCTAATTCAATCTAATATTACAATTCCAAAATCAAACTAATTAACTTAAGAAATACCGAATTTCAAACAAATCCTAAGATACCCTAATTCAAACTAACCCTAACATTAAAATTTTCAATTCACAATCAACAAACACAAACTAACAATCAAATAATCCCTAATTCAAACTAACAATCAAAAACCCTAAATCATTCACTTACTAACCAACAATCAGTCAAACTAACAATCAATAAAACTAAGCATATTAGTACTCTAATTTTGAGATACTTCAACTAAATAGAAACAAAAGTAATCTATTATGGAGGTTCTAAAAATTCACCTTCACTAAGAAGGTCGGGGATGGAGGTGCTGGTCGAGATGGAGGCGGTGCCGGTTGGGATGGAGGAAGCATCGGTCGGGATGGAGGCACGCGACCTCCTGCTGCTGGCGTGACTTCCTCTGCAGTTGCCGCGACCTTCCTCTGCTGCTGTGAAGGTGGCGTGGCGGCAGTCGGGGATGGCAGCGTGGCGCTGGTCGGGTATGGTGGCGTGGCGCCGGTCGGGGATGGGTGGGGATCGGCGCCGATGGGGGTGGGTCGGGGGTGGGGAGTGAAAGTGGACTTAGGTTTTGAGAGTTAGTGTTTAGGAGTAAGACTTATATTATCATTCTTTTTTTAAAAGAGAATTGTTTAATTTACCGACCACGGGATGTTGGTATTTTTTAAAATAATTATCTATATTTAAAAATATTTAATAAATACTGGCATCATGAAGTCGATATTATTTAAATAAAATAATAATTTAAATATACCGACCTCTTTAGGTTGGTATTTATTAATTTATTTTAATATAAACTCACCTCTTGAGGTTGATTTTATATATATATATCTATAAAAATTAACTACACATCAACAGAAGTTTAATTTAATAAATTTAAATATATATGTACATATATATATATTATTATTTTTAATATAAACTCACCTCTTGAGGTTGATTTTATTAATTAAACATATATATAAATATAATTATTTTAATATAAACTCACCTCTTGAGGTTGATTTTATTAATTAAACATATATATATATATAATTATTTTAATATAAACTCACCTCTTGAAGTTGATTTTATTAATTAAACATATATATATAGAATAAAATAGAAGTAATACAAGATACAGAACGATAAAAAGAAAAAAAAACTATGCTCCCTATTTTAATATAGAATATCCCTATTTTATCATTCTAGAAAATAAAAAAAAATAAAAAAAAATAAAAAAAAAAATATATATAAATATAAACTCACCTCTTGAGGTTGATTTTATTAATTAAACATATATAATTTAACTACACATCAACATATAATATATGTATATGTATACATACATATATATATATATATATATAATTATTTTATTATAAACTCACCTCTTGAGGTTGATTTTATTAACTAAACATATATAATTTAACTACACATCAACATATAATATATGTATATGTATACATCCATACATATACATCTATGTATACATACATACATATACATCTATGTATATATATATATATATATATATATAGATGTATACATATACATCTATATATATACATCTCTCTCTCTCTCTCTCTCTATATATATATACATATATACTTATATATGCATATATATATGTAAATTTATTAAATTAAACATCTGTTGATGTGTAGTTAAATTATATATATACACACACACACATATATATATACATAATTATTTTAATATAAACTCACCTCTTGAGGTTGATTTTATTAATTAAACATATATATATATATATATATATATATATATATGTATACATATACATATATATGTATACATCTATATATATACATCTATATATATATATATACATATATGTATGTAAATTTATTAAATTTAACTTCTGTTGATGTGTAGTTAAATTATATATATACACACACACACACATATATATATATATACATAATTATTTTAATATAAACTCACCTCTTGAGGTTGATTTTATTAATTAAACATATATATATATATATATATATATATATATATATATATAATTATTTAAATATAAACTCACCTCTTGAGGTTGATTTCATTAATTAAACATATATAATTTAACTACACATCAACATATAATATAGGCCAAACACATATGCAGACCCTTAAACTTGTCCCTAAATTTCATTTTGACACTCCAACTCAACATTGTTCCATTTTAACCCTTCAACTCCAATTTTTATGTTCCATTTTAACACTTCTAAGTGATGTGGCAGAGAGTGTGCATCACACATTCTCTAAGAGAGTGAAAGACAAAAAAATAAGTATTTTTAAAAAATAAAATAATAGATTACCCTTCAACTCTATTTCTTTTATGTACCATTTAACACAAAATACTAATTTTATGATTTCTTTATTTCTATTTATGTTATTCAACTGCAATTTGCATTTTAAAAATTGATGATCATCCATTAATTATTGTAAAAAATTAAAACTGACGGATTATCATTGTTTTTTTATATAAAAAAAGTAACAATTTATTTTTAAAAGTTTTCCTATATTTTTGCGTGAAAAATAACCGACGAAAGTGCATCGATTTTCTTTCTTAAAAATATCAATGACAACCCAACGAAGTCTATCGAGTTTCAACATTTTTTTTAGTGTTATTAATTATCAATGAACATGAATTTTTTTTTACTCGTATTTAGTTGAATGAACAATTAGAAAGCTGATATTTGAGTTAGTCCAAATAGACTAGATATGAAAACAAATATATGTGATGTTATTTAAATTAACTAATTGTTTTTTTAAAAAAAACAACACACTTTCGCCGATTATTTTTTCACACAATAATGTACAGAAACTCTAAATTTTTTTTTCTTTCTAAAAACGATGTTCATCCATTATTTTTTATCACAATAATGGCATGTGAAGTACACACATCCCACTTTGTTGATTCTTTGGGAAGAAGTGCCAAAATGGAACACAAAAATTGGAGTTGAAGGGTTAAAATGGAACAAAGTTGAGTTGGAGTGTCAAAATGAAATTTAGGGACAAGTTTAAGGGTCTGCATATGTGTTTGGCCTATAATATATGTATATGTATACATGCATATATATAGATGTATATATATATATATATATATACATATATAGATGTATACATCTATATATATATGTATACATCTATATATATATATATATATATATATATACATATATATATATATATATAGATATATCTATATATGTAAATTTATTAAATTAAAACTCTGTTGATGTGTAGTTAAATTATATATATATATATATATATATATATATATATATATATATATATATATACATAATTATTTTAATATAAACTCACCTCTTGAGGTTGATTTTATTAATTAAACATATATATATGTATCACATTAAATTTTAAGAACACAAAATGGTTCTCCGGAAGACGATTTAAATAAAACTAAATCAAATTAGAAAATAATACCGACATCAAGAGGTCAATTTTTATTGTAATTCATTTTCTGGTAAAAATTCCAACTTCTTGAGGTCGGAATGTGGTTTACCCGCAAACCGCAAACCGACCTCCGGATGTCGCTTTTAAAAGTAATTAAATGAAATAAAAATATCGACCTCCGGATGTCGCTTTAATTAATAGTCGAAATAAAAATACTGACCTCATGAGGTCGGTATTTTAATTACATACTATTTAATTTTTACCGACATTCGGAAGTCGGTATTATGAAATATTTAATTGAGAAAAAATTCTGACCTCCTGAGGTCAGAATTTTTAATGAATTACAATAAAAACCGACCTCTTGATGTCGGTATTATTTTCTATTTTGATTTAATTTTATTTAAATCGTCTTCCGGAGGACCATTTTGTGTAATTAAAATTTAATGTGATACATATATATATATATATATATGTTTAATTAATAAAATCAACCTCAAGAGGTGAGTTTATATTAAAATAATTATTTATATATATATATATATATATATATATATATATATATATGTGTGTGTGTGTGTGTGTGTGTATATATATATATAATTTAACTACACATCAACAGGATTTTAATTTAATAAATTTACATATATATATATATATATATATATATATAGATGTATATATATGTATACATCTATATATATATATACATATATAGATGTATACATATATATACATCTATATATATACATATATATACATATATACTTCTGTATATATATGTAAATTTATTAAATTATATATATATAGATGTATATATATAGATGTATACATATATATATATAGATGTATATATATAAATATAGATGTATATATATGTATGTATACATATACATATATTATATGTTGATGTTTAATTAATAAAATCAACCTCAAGAGGTGAGTTTATATACATCTATATATATATATATATATATATATATATAAATATACATATATATATGTAAATTTATTAAATTATATATATATATATATATATATATATATATATGTAATTTAATAAATTTGCATATATATATAGATGTATATAGGTATATATATAGATGTATATATATAAAAAAAGAGGTTGGTATGTTTAAATTATTATTTTATTTAAATAATATCGACTTCACGATGTCGGTAAAATTAAATAGTATGTAATTAAAATACCGACCTCATGAGGTTGATATTTTTATTTCATCTAATTACTATTAATTAAAGCGACATCCGGAGGTCCGTATTTTTATTTCATCTAATTACTTTTAAAAGAGACATCCGGAGGTCGGTTTGCGGAAAGCGGGAAAACCAAATTCCGACCTCTGGAGGTCGGAAATTTTCCCGGAAAAAATGAATTACAATAAAAACAGACCTCTTGATGTTGGTATTAAAAAAAAAAATAACAATATTTTATTTTTTTTCAATAGATTTTTTGTAAAATAAAAAACAAAAAAAATTATAATACCGACTTCCGTATGTCGGTAAAATTAAATAGTAAAAATAAATTAATAGAAAATACCGACCTCATGAGGTCGGTATTTTTTATATTTAATTGAGAAAATAATACCGACATCAAGAGGTTGGTTTTTATTGTAATTCATTAAAAATTCCGACCTCCTGAGGTCGGAATTTTTTCTCAATTAAATATTTCATAATACAGACTTCCGAATGTCGGTAAAAATTAAATAGTATGTAATTAAAATACCGACCTCATGAGGTCGGTATTTTTATTTTGACTATTAATTAAAGCGACATCCGGAGGTCGATATTTTTATTTCATTTAATTACTTTTAAAAGCGACATCCGGAGATCGGTTTGCGGTTTGTGGGTAAACCAAATTCCGACCTCAAGAAGTCGGAATTTTTCCCAGAAAATGAATTACAATAAAAACCGACATCTTGATGGCGGTATTATTTTCTATTTTGATTTAATTTTATTTAAATCGTCTTCCGGAGGACCATTTTGTGTTCTTAAAATTTAATGTGATACATACATATATGTTTAATTAATAAAATCAACCTCAAGAGGTGAGTTTATATTAAAATAATTATGTATATATATATATATATATATATATATATATATATATAATTTAACTACACATCAACAGAATTTTAATTTAATAAATTTACATATATAGATATATCTATACATATATATATATATATAGATGTATACATATATATATAGATGTATACATATGTATATATATATATGTATAGATATATCTATATATGTAAATTTATTAAATTAAAATTCTGTTGATGTGTAGTTAAATTATATATATATATATATATAATTATTTTAATATAAACTCACTTCTTGAGGTTGATTTTATTAATTAAACATATATGTATGTATCACATTAAATTTTAAGAACACAAAATGGTCCTCCGGAAGACGATTTAAATAAAATTAAATCAAAATAGAAAATAATACCGACATCAAGAGGTCGGTTTTTATTGTAATTCATTTTCTGGGAAAAATTCCGACTTCTTGAGGTCGGAATTTGGTTTACCCGCAAACCGCAAACCGACCTCCGGATGTCGCTTTTAAAAGTAATTAAATGAAGTAAAAATATCGACCTCCGGATGTCGCTTTAATTAATAGTCGAAATAAAAATACAGACCTCATGAGGTCGGTATTTTAATTACATACTATTTAATTTTTACCGACATTCGGAAGTCGGTATTATGAAATATTTAATTGAGAAAAAATTCCGACCTCCTGAGGTCGGAATTTTTAATGAATTACAATAAAAACCGACCTCTTGATGTCGGTATTATTTTCTCAATTAAATATAAAAAATACCGACCTCATGAGGTCGGTATTTTATATTAATTTATTTTTACTATTTAATTTTACCGACATACGGAAGTCGGTATTATAATTTTTTTTGTTTTTTATTTTACACAAAACCTATTGAGAAAAAATAATTTAATACCGACATCAAGAGGTCGGTTTTTATTGTAATTCATTTTTTCCGGGAAAAATTCCGACCTCCAGAGGTCGGAATTTGGTTTTCCCGCTTTCCGCAAACCGACCTCTGGATGTCGCTTTTAAAAGTAATTAGATGAAATAAAAATACCGACCTCCGGATGTCGCTTTAATTAATAGTAATTAGATGAAATAAAAATACCTACCTCACGAGGTCGGTATTTTAATTACATACTACCGACATTCGGACGTCGGAATTATAAAATATTTAATTGAGAAAAAATTCCGACCTCAGGAGGTCGGAATTTTTAATGAATTACAATAAAAACCGACCTCTTGATGTCGGTATTATTTTCTCAATTAAATATAAAAAATACCGACCTCATGAGGTCAGTATTTTTATTGTAATTCATTTTTTTCGGGAAAAATTCTGATCTCCAGAGGTCGGAATTTGGTTTTCCCACTTTATTTTGCATAAAAATCGACTACTTGTAAAAACCGACCTCCATTTAAGGTCGGAAATTTTTAGGTCGGTATTGACTGTTTTTTTAGTAGTGAAAGGTGAAGGTTCCCTTGTCTATGAGAAGTAAGTTAAGGACGAGATCCAAAGATGGTAAGTATGATTATGATGGCCTAAAATTGGTACTTAGCATGGGTGGGATTATGGGGTCTTATCCATGCATTGCACAAGTATGCTTTGAGGTTACTGGAGAATAGTTCTCTTATGTTAGGAAGATCTAAGTAATGTCTATGCTTATGAATATGTTGTATCCTCTATGTTTATGGATTATGCCTTATGTTGACTAATGCTTATATTATGTCAATGTTGGAGATTATGCCTATGACTATGTTGTTACCTATTATGCTTATGTCACACCCCAAAAATCGGAGAGGCGCAACAGGCACCTGGTGCCTCACTTGACCGAGCGAACCAACAGAAACATAAAAGAAATTATACAACAAGGGCCAATAAGGCCACTACAATAACCTGCTGAAACAAAATAATTGAACCGACGAGGTCACCCAATAATTTTAACAACATAATAAAAGGGGCGACAGGGCCAACCTAACTAATAACAACTAGCAAGCCGACAAGGCTGTAAATGGAAGTTGAGAAGACCCCATGTAATGACCCTAAAAAAAAATGAACTAGTGAAACTAGAGCCTCACATGTGAGTCTGGAGTTGAGAACTTGATGAAATGATGAGAAATGACCGTGACGTCCGGAAACTAGTCATTTGAACTAGTGTGTTGTAAGAGTCAACTTTAAATGGTCATATCTTTTAGCTCAAAACGAATTAGGTAGACCATTACCTATCCAATTAAAGGTCTCTGAGTTCTCTTTCCAACGCCACCGAGTTTGCCCTTTTCCGATCTCGGAGTAAAAAGTTATGCTCAAAATAGTGAAGCACTATCAAAAAGGACGAGCTTAGACGGGTTTAGTGAAAACTTTTAAGTTTAACTTTGTGGGTCCTTAATTCTTTTCCTAAGTTGAGTCCCTATTATTCTTTGCCTTTCCTAGTAATTATAAAACCCTTTTTGACCAAAATTCTTCCATTTAAATCACTCCAATTAGAAGAAGAAAAAAACTCTCTCTAAACCCCATGGAAGCTCAAGGTGAAAGATGGAGCTAGGGTGGATGGTGGCTACTGATTTCTTCTTCAATTTCGTTTGGTTCTTGAAGATTAAGGTATGAGGACTCTTCATTTTTGATTCCTTCTTCAATCAAAGAGTCAATCCAAAAGATTTTAAAAGTTGTTCAAAAAAACTCAAAGTCCTAATTTCGGTTATAGCATGGGTTCTTGCATTAAATGATTTTTAATTATGATTTATGTTATTATTGATGTTTATTGATGGTTTTAAGAAAGAAAAGTCCATGAACCCATGTCTTTCCAAGTTTCCTAAATTTGGCTTTTGAAGTGGGTTGAATGATGATGGAAATATGCTTAGGTTGAGTGGAATAGTTGATTTCTATTATTATCTATGTTTATCTATTGAGAATTGTTGAAGAATTGAGGAATGGTGATTGTGGCTTTGGAAAAGGGTAAGTTGACCTAACTTCATTGTTAATGTAGAATTGATATAGAATTGTGATAGATTGATGTGTGATCCACATATGGTGGAGGTGTCTACTTATAGAATGTATTATGATTATGGCCTTGAAGGCATTATATGAGGAATTGAAGTGTTGACATGATATCATATATGTGAATGTGATGTAAAGGATTTGGATGAGAATCTAATGAAGTAAAGGTAATCATGTTGTGAATATAAATGTGTACATGTGATCCCAAGGTGATCTTGAATAAAGTATTATTGTATTGTGATTAAAAGTATGTTCTCTCTTAACACTTATGAATGAAGATGATGGAATGTGAAGTGCCTTATATTGTTGAATGTCATTTCTTGACTTGGTAGACTTAGGTTCTCTTCTTGATAAATGAAAAGCTATGTTGAATATAAATCGATAGGCTATGACATTCCTTTCATATGTAAGTGTTTCTGAGCTGGGTAGTGTTTGGTAATTTATGCATATCTTGTTCTCTAGAACTTTGTTTACAATGAATAAATATGATTTGGAAAGCTAACTTGTATACCTACAACTCTTATGTTTATGTAAAACGCTAATTTAACTGTTATGGATACGAAATGTGGGACGCAACATAGGGCAAGTTCTGCCCAGATTTCGGAAATTGAAATCCGGGATGATCAGGTGTTAGTGTTTTGAATATATCTTTTTGTACAAAATGTAATTTGCGGTGATTCTTGTTTGTTTGCAACCTTAAGAGATGTAGTTACATCTTTCATGAAGGTTATAAAGTCTAGTTTTACCGTTTTCCTGTTCAAATCTAACTTGCGACTTGGGGTACCAGGCTGGACAGATTCACTGTTTTGGGAGCATAGTTGTATTTGTACATGCTAGACTTACTTACGATGATGATCCTGTTTTACGTCGACATTACTGAGCTAATAGAAGTTAAATAAGTTATGTAATTGTATTTTTAAGGTTATATATACTCGTGTACAAGCTGAGAACCTTGATACGTTGGTCGGGCTACGGTTTGAATTCTTGATGTTTTGTCGGACTATTTCTATGCTAAAGCCCGAGGTTTGCGTATAAACTTGTACTTGTACTCTTGTTATTTTCTTGTATATTTGAAGGGTTATCTTGATACCTTGGTTACTTTTGTCACTTGGCATTGTCATGTTGGTATCCTTTCAGGCATTAAAGACGCTTGTGTAACTCGCCCACTTGTACGAATTGTTTGATCACCTGGCACTCTTGTTGGGACCTTGTCCTTCTTGTGGCTGTGACTTTGTCACTCTTGGCATGCCTCTTGATTCGGATCATTTGCCATCTTGACTCTGGATTTTTAGTCCGTCTTATGAATGGAAGTTGTCCATTTTAAGTACGAATTAGAAAGCCATTTTTAATATGGTTCTTGGTTCTCTTGATTATTGGGCTTTGACCCTTCTTGATTCAGGGCGTTAGCCTTCTTGATACTTGCTTGTGCTTGGTGTGACAACATGATGTATATATTGGGCGAGTCTTGTTATTGAATCTCTTGGAAATTGGTGCTATGAGCATTCTTGACACTTGGATCTTTAAGTGTAGAACTTGATGCCCTTAATGTGAACTCTAGTTACTTGATAGGTTCTACACCGTGTAGGTAGTAGTATGGGATGCTATCTACACATGGCACGAGTAGCCTTTAAAGGTGCTAACGTGAGTTCTCTAAGTCTATATGACTAAAGTGGGAAGTCCCCTAAATGCATGAATATGTCCTAAATGACTTTAAAGAAGAATGTTGACTTTTTGTCTAAACGATTTGTTGAATGAATAGCTTATGTTAATGAAGTGAGTTATTTGGTATGTTACCTTGAAGCATGATGGTTCTTGTCTATAGTAGCCTTGAGGAACACTTAGGTGTGTATGAAGAGGTTGTATGGGCGGTCATTTCATGTCTCACTCAAGTGTATCTTAGGGTAACTTTAGATAAGGGTTCTTGGATGATGAAATGAGTTACGTGGTGAAAATGTTGAGTATGTCTATAATGTGGTTAATGTCTTATATGTTGGTTATGTTCTATAATATGTCTAATATGTCAATGTTCATGAAGTTTTACTAAAATGGCATAAGGCATGACTTTCAACCAAATGTCCTTTTTAGCATGTTTTTGCATGGTTTCCATACTTAGTACTTAATTGTGCTAACCCTTTTCTTTCCCTTTTGTCTAAAGTGTAGGAATTTGGAGATGTTGATATTCCATGGTTGATGGATAGGTTTCTAAGATGCTTGAAGATGAAGATGAAGACTTGGTGAGTCCTCATATATTCGAGGACAATAACCAACATGTTCCCTTTTTGTCTTGTAGTTTTGTTATAGTTTTGAGTGGGCTTAGTCCCAATGTTGTATTCAAGTATTAGATGGTTTTGAGACATCTTGGATAAAGTCTAGAAAGTCTTCCGCTTGCTATTTAATGAAAGTATCTTCGTGTGTGAAGAAAACTTTAAATTTTCCTTTTTTTTAAGTATCGTATGCAATGAATGATCCATGAGGCTTGTATTTGACCTCTTCAAGGTCGAATACGCCGGTTACGACTAGGGGGTTCTCTCGGGTCGTGACACCCCACAAAAGTATGTCCACGAGTCTCTACAAATACTACAACTTGACAGGTTGAGACAAGGCCCCAACAATACCAACAACAATATAGAAAACTCAAATATGTAAAACCTAGAGACAACCAACAACTCTAGAAAGAATGGAGCTTAATCCTCAGTTGAGATATTCACCCCTATTGCAGAGCAATCAAGAACTCTATCTTAGCCTGCAGCACAAACATAATGTCCCCAGGAAATGGGACGTCAGTACGAATAAAATGTACTGGTATGTAAGGCAAAAAGTAGAATCATAAATAGTTACTTTCAAAAAAAGTAATAGAGATACCACCTGAAACTGAAACTCCAAATAACCTCCATGAACGACATTTGACTTCATAGTAATAAAATATTCATTGTATGCTCGAGTCATCGTATGTCGTCAGTACATATATATATATATATATAGATGCAAATGCATGACATACCCAACCAAATGCTAGAAATGGTGGTGCTCCCCGGTAGCTAACCGACATCATATTCGCCAACTTGTGGTCATCAGTGTCTCATACGTATAAATATGGGCAATAATCCCCATACCTCCCGATTATAGCTCGGAAGTAGAATGCATAGCATGCCATGTCATGGATTCATAATGCATATGTGTTACCATTGTCAGGTTACCAATGTTGGCCCGTTTGCACTCTTGTTCTCATAACCCCATCACCACTTCCATATAACATGTAAATGTCTCATAGAACCTCGTATCCTTTTAGAATAGACTTGAATACTTACTCGACTTCGAAAAGGTAACTTCAAACTGAGGATGTTCGTAAAGAATTCAAGGTGTTTAAAGAAACTTCTCATGAATTCACTTAACTTCCATATGACCATTAAAGCATATAAAAACTCATAAATGATTTAAAACTCTATACTTAACAAATTAATATTAATTTAGGAACTCAAAAGGAGAGTGACATACTTGAGTTGATTTAAGTGCTCCTTTTTTTTTTTTTTAGAAACAAGACTGTTTGACAAGTAGATAACCAAAATAATAGAGTACAAGATTTAGTATTAAGATTGTTTTCAAATAATACTCTTATAAGATGTTTTGACAAGAAAGAACGATATAACAATTCCCATAGATACAACAATATAATTTTCCAACATTTCAACCTCACTTTAAGACAATAGCTCATTAATTGACATAACAAATACATAATTTGACAGAAAATAACTTTAATCATCAAACATAATTCACAATGTTATAAACAGGACAATGGTACTATATGGTCAAGAAATAAGATCAGTTGACATCCTAATGCCCTTCACAAAGGGTCTTTCTAGCAATGAAATAGTGAAAAGAAAAAGACTTATTCAATAATTTATAATTTTTAGAATTCGTGCGACATGAAAAATAGTAAATTTTTCCTTAACATACCTTGAATACGGAATTAAATAACTTGATGTAGACATCGATTTATTTTTCCAACTCCCCTCGAAACACTGTACTACATCAAAAATAGTTTTTTTCTTCCCTTGGCGTGAGCAATTGTATTCTCCGCTTAAGCATTTTCCTACTATATCTTAAGAAGATATGTTGGCTGAAAGTTTCATATGTATATATATATATAACTAGTGGTAGGAGGTGAAATTTAATTAAATATAGGATATAGGATATTAATCATTTCTTTACTAACCTAAGAATGTAATAGTCAGCAAAATAAAATGCCCATTCACTTGTTGTCCTTTCCCTCCACTTCCACGTGTAAGTGGAGGTGACAATTATAATCCTCTCTACTTTAATTCATTTTGAATATATTCGAGTATTGCATAAATTAGTGATAAATTAAATATAAATTTTTGAATATATAACAATTAATATAAAATTGTTTTGACCAAAGCCTATCTCATATAATAATATTGTTTTAGCATAATTAGACATACTATCTCCGTTTAAAATACTAATAATTTATAAAAATCTTATAAAAATAAATACCTACGCAAATATTTGTAACTAAAGAATTTTCCATCAATATTTCACATATTTTAGAAAGACAGTAAAAAAAATATTTATCAAATTTTAATTAAACTAGGATGATATCAAATCGCGTCCAATGTTATAGTAAAATACTCAAATGTAGACTAGTAAGCTTTTAACACAAGATGATGAATAACCTTCAACACAAGATGATGAAAAACCGTTAACACCCGAGGTGTTACCTCCTCCTCCCCTTAAAAACATTCGTCCTCGAATGAAAATAAATGCATGAGAATGTAAAATTAAGAATTCTTTTGAAATTTCGACAGTTTCATCTATATATGGGACTATCCAAAACCTTAAATTTCTATGGAGATATACACCATATTATTAAAAAGTGTGTATGAGAAAAATATTATCAAATTATTACACGATGCAAAATATTTCTCAATAAGGGAAACCCCCATCCTGTTTGTTTAACTTATCTATTTCAAGTATACTTGACCCTATATTATTATAAAATTACATACAGAAGTTACATATATGGTAATAAAATCATAAGAATTTTTTTTTAACAACAGGGAATTCATTATGTATACTGATGAGCACAAGGAGGAGTAAATAAAATTTCCTTAGTTCTTCAAGCTCTATAGCTACAAGAACATATGTCATGTAAAATCTCAAGTTATGACTTATAAAATGTGATTTAACCATGTAATCATAAAACTCCTTTTCATTTAAATGTTTAGCCCATTAACAAGTGTTACCTAGACATATACACACATACTCTTACCTTCAAATACGCAGGTCATGGAAATTGGAAAATATTGTGAGTGGACAATCAGTCCCTAGAGAATTTAACATCTTCACTAAACGTCTTTGGTACGTGCTACATATAAACGATATGCATCTCATGAATTGATATTTTAGGACACCCGTAGCATATACACAAATAATTCTTAAGGGACTATAACATCTAATCCCTAAACCGTGAAGATGAGCATATCTTCAAACACATATACTTATATCTTACAAGCCATCAATACTATATTGCACGAGAAATTTAAAATAGCTGCTCTAATCTTATAAGTTAAAAGCATATACTATTTCAATGGAAGAATCATGTGATCTGTCTATTATATAAATAAATGTTTTATAAGATGGGTAACATGCAAGAAATTTATTGGTTAGACATCGAGTGTGATATCATCATTTTAAGTGCATAACATGTAACACAAATACATTTATTATGAGGCATATAATATTTTATTCAAGACTCACTTAGCATGATACTTTTAAGTATGGAATTTTTTTTTTTGATACATAAACCTATAACATAAATGAATATTATATGAGACAAATAAGTAAATAAACATTAGGCAATGTAGCATAAGTGTGAACATTTCTTTTGAAGAATATATAATGTAACCAATTTTTGTGTGAAAACATGAAGTATAACCAAATGATTTGAGTAAAATGAATTATATGAATATAGGCTCTATAAATAGCATTTAAGTAGATAATCTTGAAGAAACATCTAACATGCAATTACTATGATTTATACGACAGTCGACAAGCTAAGTAACATATTAGCATATAGATTGTAGTTTTGAAACAAAAACATTTATGTCCTTTAGACAGTAACAAGTACATCGTTCATGTAGTTAAAATTCTACTTGCTAATTATATAAATTTTGAAAAACGTATACTCAAAACAAATGATGTATGAGGTAGATAGACAAGTGGTTTACAACGTCTCTAACATACAAGCTATAAATTATTTACTAGCAGATGTATATCCTATAATGTGTTTGCACGTAACTTGTGATTTAGTATTTTATGAATCATGTAATACGGGAACAATAAGCCTATAGGTCATGTAGCATGTGAGGCATTATCCTACGAAATGTGTATAACATATAAATACATTCTATAAGAAATAGATAACATTTCAATAATGATTCATATCATGTGTAGCCTATAGGAAAATAGTCTAGAACGCAAATATCAAGAAAACAATTACCTTATGAAAATAAATAAATAAAAAATTACACATGCGTCCATATGTTTATGAAAAATATAACATATTAGCACACTATATATAAAAACAAATTATATGTAAACAATGATTCATATAAAGTATAGTCTACATATGTGTCCTATAAATAGACATTTCAATTAATTTACGACATGCAAACAAATAATCATATTTATACATATATGATCTACAATATGTATGCACATAATCACATGATTGAGTACTCCTTAAAATAAGTTATATATATATATATATATATATATATATATATAAGAAAAAAAATATCCAATAAATTACGTAATCAACAAATTCTTATCTTATGAAATATATAATATATAATATATAAATAACTTGTGTGTGTAACACATACAAAGGCCTCGATGTAACAAATAAGTAAGTCTTGATGGATTAGCAATTATGTTTTGATAATCATTTAAATAATATCGTAACAAAATAACAAATTAGCCCTTATGGATAACACAAAGAAACTCGATAGGCAAGCAAATAAAATTACTCTCAATTTACACAATTATATCGTATACTACAAATCACAATGATTTTTGTATACATATACTCATTTAACTTAAAAGAAATTCTTCCACTTATCTTGTTAGTTCTGAAAAATTCATCGGACAATATAATTACTCAACTGATAATTTCATATTACAACAAGGACTCCAAGAAGTTAAAAATACAACAAAATACTTTCTGATAAGATAATCCGTGCATAACATTTACAATACAAATTCTTAGGAAAATAAATTAAAATATTGTTAAATGTCATAAGACACCTCAGGTAGAGGTAGATCTGGGAGTTTCGTACTCCTCTACACATTATAAAACGAAGTAATAAACATACATCAAATACACAACATGAAGCCTATAATTTTTTTACAGAGTGAACTATAATTATATTTGTGCAAGAAGTTACTAGGAATTGAACCCATACAATATACATGGTCCATATAATGATACGAGACAACTAATACTTAACAACTAAATTTTTAAGAACAATATGGTATGAGAATTATATATATGTATATTTTTTTTCCAACACTTTTTAAATGAATCTCTTTCAAATAATTAAGAGCACTAATCATGATTAACAACTCAAATATCGAAGGTGAAGATATATCATTATTTGTGATCAATCGTGTGAATACAATAATTATAACAAGTATTTCTTTAAGCTTTTATGAATAGCATCTATGCAACAAAATTTATGTTGAGGAGAGTACATATGCGTCAACACCTCATGTAACATGAAATATATATAGCATGTAGATGAATTCTTTATAAACTAAGTAGAATATACTTAGTGAATACCTAACAAGTAATTGCATACAAAGGATTGTAGGTACAAATACTATGTAAATCATTAACCCCAAAAACGTACTTAGCATGTAAGCTAGTAAACCTATGGAAATAGTACCATGTATACCCTCAAGTCAAGAAACATGTAATACAGATAATCTTACAAGAAAATGTTCTATACCATATTCATATATAGGTTTTTGATGACATGCTATTATAGAAATTCAATGTCACGATCAACTATAAAACATTCAATGGGGTCATCCTAATCATGCTTTATACTTTATAACATACCTAGCATGTAGGTCGATATATAATATATAAGCATTTCTTGTATGGTACTCGAGATATGAAAAAAAATAGTCTAATCTAATCCCTTCTCATTTATCATGAGCAAATTACTTCAATACAATTATCGTAAAATAACGACCTTAGAAGGACAATGACATAGACCTAGAAATTATGGACTAGAACTACCTCCTTGGAAAACAAACATTTCGCCTTTTGGCATAATATAAGATCACCTTTAATAAACACAAATTATATGACACTAAGAAGAATATGAATTAGAAGTGACTTCTTATGGGCTAGCTTTATCGCACGATCTAAATGATGAAAGAATAGTAACACCATATCTAGATGTCTAGTAGCCTCTCTGTTAAAAGTGTGGTACACAACACACTCATAAGCAAGACTCTACTAGTCACGACTTGTGGACTCCCTGGGACACCACTTACTCTGATACCAAGTTTGTCACACCCCAAAAATCGGAGAGGTGCAACAGGCACCTAGTGCTTCACTTGACCGAGCGAACCAACAGAAACATAAAAGAAATTATACAACAAGGGCCAATAAGGCCACTACAATAACCTGCTGAATCAAAATAACTGAACCGACGAGGTCACACAACAATTTTGACAACATAATAAAAGGGCCGACAAGGCCAACCTAACTAATAACAACTAGAAAGCCGATAAGGCAGTAAATGGAAGTTGAGAAGACCCCACAAAGTATGTCCACAAGTCTCTACAAATATTACAACTTGACCAGTTGAGACAAGGCCCCAACAATACCAACAGCAATATAGAAAACTCAACTATGTAAAACCTAGAGACAACCAACAACTCTAGAAAGAATGGAGCTTAATCCTCAGCTGAGATATTCACCCCTATTGCAGAGCAATCAAGAACTCTATCTTAGCTTGCAGCACGAACACAGTGTCCCCAGGCAATGGGACGTCAGTACGAATAAAATATACTGGTATGTAAGGCAAAAAGTAGAATCATAAATAGTTACTTTCAAAAAAAGTAACAGAGATACCACCTGAAACTGAAACTCCAAATAACCTCCATGAACGACATTTGACTTCATAGTAATAAAATATTCATGGTATGCTCGAGTCATCGTATGTCGTCAGTACATATATATATAGATGCAAATGCATGACATACCCAACCAAATGCTAGCAATAGTGGTGCTCCTCGGTAGCTAACCGACATAATATTCGCCAATTTGTGGCCATCAGTGTCTCATACGTATAAATATAGGCTATAGGCCCCATACCTCTCGATTATAGCTCGAAAGTAGAATGCATAGCATGCCATGTCATGGGTTCATAATGCATATGTGTTACCATTGTAAGGTTACCAATGTTGGCCCGTTTGTACTCTTGTTCTCATAACCGTAATCACTTCCATATAACATGTAAATGTCTCATGGAACCTCGTATCCTTTTAGAATAGACTTGAATACTTACTCGACTTCGAAAAGGTAACTTAAAACTGAGGATGTTCGTAAAGAATTCAAGGTGTTTAAAGAAACTTCTCATGAATTCACTTAACTTCCATATGACCATTAAAGCATATAAAACTCATAAATGATTTAAAACTCTATACATAACTTAACAAATTAATATAAATTTAGGAACTCAAAAGGACAGTGACATACTTGAGTTGATTTAAGTGGTTGTTTTTTTTAGAAACAAGGTTGTTTGACAAGTAAATAACCAAAATAATAGAGTACAAGATTTAATATTAATATCATTTTCAAATAATACTCTTATAAGATGTTTTGACAAGAAAGAACGACATAACAATTCCCATAGATACAACAATATAATTTTCCAACATTACAACCTCACTTTAAGACAATAACTATAACACCCCAGAAATGTTATGACTTAAGTTAGAACCTCACCTTGGGAATAATTACTTAAAATTAGTTAAAATGATGTTTCTAAACCTAAATTAGTGCAATTTACTTGGTTTGGAAGAGTAAAAGTCTAAACACCAAGAAACGACCACGACGTCCGGAAACTAGAGAAGAATGTGTTCTAGTGTGTCCTTAGGTTTTGGGCAGGTTTGGGAGTGTCGTATGATAGTATAATCTTGTAAAAAGGTTTAAATTAGGTAAATATATGTTTATAGGGTCAAAACGTTCGAATATGACTCCCCGGGGCCACCCTAAAGGGCCCCAAGGAGGACCCCAACCTTGGCCAAGCAAGCTGCCAAGGCAGCTTGCAAATTGCACTTGGTGGGAATAGCTCCGCGTCGCGGACTAGCTCCCCCAAGGAGCAAAAAGTTAGTTCATGACGCGGTCATGTCGCAGACTCTACTGTGTCGAAATTTAATTCCAAATATCTTCAGGGAACAACTCTGCGTCGCGGACTTGTTCCGCGACGAAAATGCAGAAATTTAGAAATAAATTTTTTTACTTCATTAAAGAATCCAACTAAGTGAGGGGTATTTAAGGTACTTTAGGGGACGTGTATACAATGATTTTTAAGTCAATTTACCTCAATTTTATCACTCAAACACAAAACCCCAAAGATCTAAACCTAAAGTTCCTCCTTCTCTCTACTCTCTCTCTTCTCAAGAACTCCATTGAAGAATATTGGAGCTTCAAGAAGAAGACCAACTCTCCAAGGTTTCAACTCGAATTTTCGTGGTTAATTCGTCAATAAGGTATGGCTGCTTATCACTCTTGGGATTCCTTTCCCCAAGAGGCCCCTTCAAGATGAATTTCAAAATCTCCAATTTCTAGGTTTCAATCCAAAAACGTGGGTATTCTTTCTAAAGTGAAATTGATGTTATAAACTGACTTTGATTGATGTTATATGAACAATTATGTATGAATTTATGTTGTATTTGTGGTTTTTTGAAGAATTCCCCATGAGACCCATGTTTCTCCTTCTTTTCCTAATTCTAACCCTAGTTTGTGTTGGATATTGATTGAAGGCTATGAATTGAATGTGATGTTATGTAATTCATGTTTGTATGATGATTCTACCCTAGGTTATGTATAATTTCTATGAAATTAGGGTTGAGTCTTTGAATGAAGCCTTGAGGGCTATGAAAGGAATATGTCAATTGCTTATATTGATGTTGATTATTTTATTACTTCATGAATTACCTTGTATTATGTATTGGTTATGAATTGTTTGGTAATTGAAGTATGGGTGTACCATGAAGGGCAAGAAGGTATGAAGATAGTTCTTCTTTGTACTCAAGTATGAAAGGTGAATTACTTAGATTGTAATGATGCTATACCTAATGTGTTGTTGTGGTGTTGATGACCTAGTTTCCTCATCCTTAATCCTCTACACTTGAATTAGCTATGAAGTATGTATGTATGTTATGGTATGATTGCTATATGATTGAAAGGTAGTTGTCATGATTATAATGTAATGTAAAGTGAAAGGTTTACTCACTTGCTAAGTGTTTCTAAAGTGAAAGGATTGTTACTCACTTATGAACACATATGAGCTATTATGGTAAGATGTCTACATAAGAGTCTAGTAAAGGCTAATGTGAACTTATGTGATGACTAAAGATGATTACTAAAGGGAATTAGATGTTTAGCACCGTATGGGCATGTAAATGAGATGGGGGTCTCACATTTAGTAAGTCCGGCTTCCCACATGGGTTTCCTCACGTTTAGCAAGTCCAGATTACCCCGGTATGTGTTGTCTCATGAGATGGAAACCCCCACATTTAGTAAGTTAGGGTTTCTAGAAGTAATCTCCTTGACCCTTAACTATGTGCCCACATAGGACTCTAGCTTAGTGGATCCACCTAGATTGCTATGTACAAATGGTTACACCTTAGGCAAGTGTTAACCCTCTCTTTTCGGTGTGGGAGTAGAAGACCAGATTCCATGTAGCTCTCATGGTCTATGTCGGTTATTGCAATATTTCCCTAATGTAAAAGTAAATGAAGGTATGAAAGGTGTGAACTCTTATTAGGGATTTCTTAAGGGTTTCTACATAGTGTAAGGGAGGGTATGGGACTTCTCTTGCACATTGCACTTGTGGGATCCTAAGAGATGGTTGTAGTAGTCTTCTCTTATGATTATGAAGATTATGTCTTATGTATGTTAAAGCTATGTTATGTATGATCATTATGAATATGGTAAGTTATGATGAAATATGATCTGATGAGTGTATGCATGAAGCTGGTTGCTTAATGTGATACTTGGCTTTGAATAGGGTTATGGGATTCTATTATTTGCATTGCACTAGTATTACTTGGGTTGTCTACATGTTGGGATGATATTATGTTGGTTTGGACTATGATGCTTACTTTGTGTGCATATTGGATTTATTTGGTAAAAAGCATGTTTTCACTAAATGTCCTTTTATGCATGTTTCAATGGTTTTTATGCATAGTAGCCATACTTTGTACGTGTGTTGTACTAACCCATATTTTCTCCCTTTTTCCCAAACTGTTAGGTTCGGGCCATTGAGGATTCAAGCTTACTTCTCATGTCTCTTGGAGTTGCTTCCCCAAGTTGGTGAGTCCTCAAGTCTGAGGACACGACCCTATGATCTAGCTTCTATGTTTAGTTCTTTGCTTATGTTGAAAGACATTGTTGTGCTTTCCTATTTCAAGACTTCTTATTGATATAAGGGTTAAGTCCCATTTTCGATACTTCTATGTCTAGATGGTGCATTGTGACGAAGTTAGATTCTATTTTTCTTATATGAAGTGAAGTGAACTTTCAAAGTAAAAGTTTTAAATTTTCCATGATTTTATTCTATGATACATGTTATGACGAATGCTAAGGGCTTGTATAAGACCTCTTCGAGGTCGAATACGTCGGTAACGACTAGGAGTGCTCTCGGCTATTTACAAACTTGGTATCAGAGCATAAGGTTGAGAATAATGTAGGATTCATGTCACAAGATATCACGTCAAGTACAGTCTTGTTCATGGGTGTGAAGCGCGCCACACTTATGAATGAGAGGCTAAGAGATGCTTAGGAACTTTCACTTTTTTGTTATTCCATAGTCGTGCCTAAGAGTCATAACTCTATTTAGTCCTTTTCTTCTAATCTTTCTCCTGTGCTTATAGGCAATGAATACCAGAAGGAACAATGCAAGGAGGGCCGGTGAGGAGAATGTGAATGAGGCGGTCCCCCCTCAAGAAGTTTCTATTGAAGAAGGGGCTATATCTAATGTCGAGATAAGGTCGGCTATTCATAATTTGACTCAAGTGTTGGCCACTCAAGTTGCTAGGGATGATAGGGTGCAAGTGAACCCCAATGCTAGCACTACCGCTTCTAGGATAAGGGATTTCACAAGGATGAATCCCCCTACTTTCTTTGGCTCCAAAGTGGAAGAAGATCCACAAGGATTCATTGATGAAGTGTTTAAGGTTCTAGAGGCTATGGGTGTGTCTTCCCAAGAACAGGTGGAGTTAGCCGCCTATCAACTCAAAGATGTGGCACAAGTGTGGTATGAACAATGGAAGGAGGGGAGACCTATTAGAGTGTGTATGATAAGTTGGGTTACATTCAAGGCGGCTTTTCTTGATAGGTTTTTCCCCTTGGAACTAAGGGAGAGGAAAATGCAAGAATTCATCAACCTCCGTCAAGGGGGTATGAGTGTGAAGAAGTATGGCCTCAAGTTCACTCAATTGTCCAGGCACGCTCCTACTTTGGTGTAGGACTCTAGAGCTACAATGAACAAATTTGTTATGAGGGTATCCAATCTCGTGGTGAATGAGTGTAGGTTGGCTATGCTAATCCCAAGCATGGACATTTTTCGTCTTATGGTTAATGCCGAACAAGTTAAGGAGCAAAAGCTTAAGCAAGTTGGTAGAGAATTGAAGAAGTCAAGGGCCAATGATGGAAATTCTTCTAAGGTTAGGTTTGAAATCCAAGATAAGACAAAGTTCAAAAAGAGGTTTTCCAACCAAGGACCTCCTAACACTCCAAGGGTCAACAAAGGTAAAATGTCTATTCCCAAGCCTCAAGAAGCAAGAGGTGGTGGTCCTTATGTTGAGAAGCTTATTTGTACAAAGTGTGGTCGAAAACATGAAGGCAAATGCCTAATTGACACGGGTAATTTCTATGGTTGTGGTAAGAGCGGCCACATGAGGAGGGACTGCCCTATGCTAAAGGCTCAAGGAAGGGAAAATGCTCAAGCACAAGCAAGTGGCCCGAATCCCGATACTTCTAAGAAGAATTGCTTCTATGCTCTCCAATCTCGAGGTGATCAAGAGAGCTCTCCGGATGTTGTGACCGATATGCTACAAGTATTTTCAATTAATGTTTATGCATTGTTGGATCCCGGTGCCACTTTGTCTTTTGTAACCCCTTTAGTGGCTATGAAGTTTGATATGTTTCCCGATGTCTTAGATAAACCCTTTTCGGTTTCTACCCCGGTGGGTGATTCCATAGTTGTTAAAAGAGTTTATATGGGTTGTCCCATATCATTGCCCAATAGAGTCACTTTAGTTGATTTGGAGGAACTTGGTATGTTAAACTTTGATGTTATATTGGGGATGGATTGGCTTCATGCTTGTTTTGCGTCCATAGATTGTAGGACCTGAAATGTGAAGTTTCAATTTCCTAATGAACCCATTGTAGAATGAAAGGAAGGAAATTCCATCCCTAGGGGAAGGATCATTTCATGTCTAAAAGTTTGTAAGTTGATTTCTAAGGGTTGTCTCTATCATATTGTGAGGGTCAAGGATCTTGAGTCCGAGATTCATCCTTTGGAGTCGGTCCCCATAGTGAAGGATTTTCCAAAAGTCTTTCCCGCTGACTTACCCGGGATTCCTCCCAAACGGGAAATAGATTTTGGCATAAATTTATTACCGGATACACAACCCATTTCAATCCCTCCTTACCGGATGGCCCTGGCGGAGTTGAAGGAATTAAAAGCTCAACTCAAAGATTTGTTAGATAAGGGTTTCATCCAACCTAGTATATCTCCTTGGGGTGTACCGGTGTTATTTGTGAAGAAGAAGGATGGATCTCTTCGTATGTGTATTGATTACCGATAATTAAATAAGGTGACCATTAAGAACAAGTATCAACTCACTAGGATTGATGACTTATCTGATCAACTTCAAGGAGCGAGTTACTTTTCAAAAATTGATTTGAGGTCGGGTTATCACCAACTTAGGGTGAGAGGTGTTGATATTCCAAAAATAGCCTTCCGAAAAAGATATGGTCATTTTGAGTTCTTAGTGATGTCCTTTGGTTTTACAAATGCCCCGGCGGCGTTCATGGACCTTATGAATCACGTGTTTAGAAATATCTAGACTCAATTGTTATTGTCGTTATTGATGACATCTTGATATACTCTAAAAGTGAGGATGATCACATGAATCATTTGAGGAGAGTATTGCAAGTCCTCAAAGATCAACAACTCTATGCTAAGTTTTGCAAGTGCGAGTTTTGGCTAAGATCGGTTGCTTTCCTTGGTCATATTATTTCTAGTGAGGGTATAAAAGTTGATCCAAAGAAAACCGATGCGGTCAAAAGTTGTCCTATACCTTTGAGTCGTTTCGACATCCGAAGCTTTTTGGGTTTGGCCGGTTACTACCGGAGGTTTGTTGAGGGATTTTCATCCATTGCATCTCCATTAACGGCCTTAACTCAAAAGAAGTCCAAGTTTGAATGGTCGGAATCTTGTAAAAAGAGCTTCCAATTGTTGAAAGATAAGCTCACCTCCGCTCCGGTTTTGACCTTACCGGAGGGCACCGAACGGTTTGTAGTATATTGTGACGCTTCTCGAATGGCTTTGGGTTGTGTCCTCATGTAGCATGGTAAGGTTATAGCTTATGCCTCGAGACAACTCAAGGTGCATGAGAAGAATTATCCAACTCATGACCTTGAGCTAGTGGCCGTAGTCTTTGCTTTAAAAATTTGGAGACGCTATCTCTATGGGGTACATGTGGATGTGATTACTGACCACAAGAGTCTTCAATATGTTTTTAGTCAAAAAGAATTGAATCTTTGACAAAAGAGGTGGTTGGAACTCTTAAAAGACTATGATATGAGTGTCCTTTACCACCCCAATAAGGCAAATGTGGTTGCGGATGCTTTGAGTCGTGTATCTATGGGTAGTGTGTCACATATGGAAGAAGCGAAAAGGGAGTTAGCCTGTGATGTACATAGGCTAGCCCGGTTGGGTGTCCGACTTGAAGATTCCCCAAAAGGAGGTGTCATAATCCGTCATAATTCCAAGTCATCGGTTGTTGTTGACGTGAAGTCTAAATAACATCTTGACCCTATTTTAATGGAACTAAAAGAGTCGGTTCTCAACAAAGCAATAGAAACTTTCTCTCAAGGAGAAGATGGGGTGCTTAGGTACCAAGAGAGATTATGTGTGCCGGATGTGGATGGCCTAAGAGAGACAATCTTAGAGGAGGCCCATGGGTCCCGATACTCCATCCATCCGAGAGCCACCAAAATGTATCGCGACTTACGTGAGATTTATTGGTGGAACGGAATGAAAAGAGACATAGTAAATTTTGTGGCTAGGTTCTCAAATTGCCAACAAGTCAAAGCTGAGCACCAAGGACCGGGAGGTCTAACTCAAGATATTAATACCCCCACTTGGAAGTGGGAAGAGGTCAATATGGACTTCGTGGTAGGTTTGCCTCGAACCCGTAGGCAACATGACTCCATTTGGGTCATTGTGGATAGATTGACTAAATCAGCCCATTTCCTTCCCGTCAAGGTTTCTTATTCGGCGGAAGATTATGCTAAGTTGTACATTAAGGATATTGTGAAATTGCATGGGCCCCGTTGCCGATTATTTCGGATAGAGGTGCCCAATTTACTTCCCATTTTTGGAGGTCTTTCCAAAGTGGGCTTGGTTCTCAAGTGAAACTTAGTACTGCATTTCACCCTCAAACGGATGGTCAAGCGGAACGCACCATCCAAACCCTAGAGGACATGTTGAGAGCGTGTGTCATTGGCTTCAAAGGTAATTGGGATGACCACCTACCTTTGATAGAATTTTCCTACAACAATAACTACCACTCGAGTATTGCTATGGCCCCCTTTGAAGAACTTTATGGTAGAAGGTGTCGATCTCCGGTTGGGTAGTTTGAAGTAGGTGAATTTGCTCTTCTTGGTCCCAAGGTAGTCTATGAGGCTACGGAAAAAGTTCAACTTATAAGGGATAGGTTGAAAATGGCTCATAGTCGGCAAAAGTCTTATGCCGATAATAGAAAGAGGGATCTTGAATTTGAAGTAGGTGATTGGCTCTACTTGACTATCTCACCCATGAAAGGGGTGATGAGGTTTGGTAAGAAGGGGAAGCTTAGCCCCCGGTATGTTGGACCTTATGAGATCTTGAAGCGTGTCGGAAAGGTCACTTATGAGTTGAAATTGCCCATCGAATTGGCCCCGGTTCACTTGGTGTTCCATATTTCTATGTTAAAGAAGTGTATAGGTGACCCGATGTCCATTCTCCCTCTAGAAGGTTTAGGGGTGAATGAGAACCTTTCTTATGAAGAGGTTCTAGTCGAAATCTTAGATCGTCAAGTTAAGAAGTTGAGGAATAAAGAGGCGGCCTCCGTAAAAGTCCTATGGAGAAACCACCTAGTTGAGGGTGCAACATGGGAGGCCGAGGCCGATATGAAGTCCCGCTACCCTCATCTTTTTCCTCCTACTCCTAGCCAAAGTTGAGGTTAGTAGTCTCTCTTAATTAGGTATAAATTGAAAATCATGTGTGTTGATGATTATGACATGATTTCCTTGTATGTGCATATTTTTGTGAAAATTTATGCTTAAGTTGTATTTTGAGTTTTCATGAATTTTGTTTCTCATGGTTGAAATTGCACCCATAGATGTTGTGTGATGTTGTCTTCATGAGAGTTGTAATGAGCATGCTTGATGTTGTCTTGTTAAAGAAATGTCTTGTTGATTGCTTAATATATGTTGATGCTCATTGAATATGGAAAATGTAGTTCCTCCTATACTTATATGAAGTAAAGAGTTTTGAGCATAGTGATGTTGCAGTTAAATTCCTATATGATATGATGATATGATGTTGTGGATGTGCCTGGTTGTTGTGCTGCTAGTTTGAGTCATTGTCTCCCTAGAAAGAAGTCCAAGCGATATTAGGGGACGAATGTTCCTAAGGGGGGGGGGATATTGTAACACTCCGGAAATTCTATGACTTAAGTTAGAGCCTCACCTTGTGAATAATGACTTAAAAGTAGTTAAAATGATGTTTCTAAACCTAAATTAATGCAATTGACTTGGTTTGGTAGAGTAAAAGTCTAAACGCCAAAAAACGACCACGACTTCCGGAAACTAGAGAAGAATGTGTTCTAGTGTGTCCTTAGGTTTTGGGCAGGTTTGGGAGTGTCGTATGATGGTATAATCTTGTAAAAAGGTTTAAATTAGGTAAACATATGTTTAAGGGGTCAAAATGTTCGAATACGACTCCCCGGGGCCACCCTAAGGGGACCCGAGGAGGACCCCAACCTTGGCCAAACAAGCTGCCAAGGCATCTTGCAAATTGCACTAGGTGGGAATAGCTCCGCGTCGCGGATTAGCTCCCCCAAGGAGCAAAAAGTTAGTTCACGACGCAGTCGTGTCGCGGACTCTATTGTGTCAAAATTTAATTCCAAATATCTTCAGGGAACAACTCTGCGTCACGGACTTGTTCCGCGATGAAAATGCAGAAATTTAGAAATCAATTTTTTACTTCATTAAAGAGTCCAACTAAGTGAGGGGTATTTAGGGTACTTTAGGGGACGTGTATACAATGATTTTTAAGTTATTTCACCTCACTTTTATCACTCAAACACAAAACTCCAAAGATCTAAACCTAAAGTTCCTCCTTCTCTCTACTCTCTCTCTCTTCTCAAGAACTCCATTGAAGAAGATTAGAGTTTCAAGAAGAAGACCAACTCTCCAAGGTTTCAACTCGGATTTTCGTGGTTAATTCATCAATAAGGTATGGTTGCTTATCACTCTTGGGATTCCTTTCCCCAAGAGGCCCCTTCAAGATGAATTTCAAAATCTCCAATTTCTAGGTTTCAATCCAAAAACGTGGGTCTTCTTTCTAAAGTGAAATTGATGTTATAACTGACTTTGATTGATGTTATATGAACAATTATGTATGAATTTATGTTGTATTTGTGGTTTTTTGAAGAATTTCCCATGAGACCCATGTTTCTCCTTCTTTTCCTAATTCTAACCCTAGTTTGTGTTGGATATTGATTGAAGGCTATGAATTGAATGTGATATTATGTAATTCATGTTTGTATGATAATTCTACCCTAGGTTATGTATAATTTCTATGAAATTAGGGTTGAGTCTTTGAATGAAGCCTTGAGGGCTATGAAGGGAATATGTCAATTGCTTATATTGATGTTGATTATTTTATTACTTCATGAATTACCTTGTATTATGTATTGGTTATGAATTTTTTGGTAATTGAAGTATGGGTGTACCATGAAGGGCAAGAAGGTATGAAGATGGTTCTTCTTTGTACTCAAGTATGAAAGGTGAATTACTTAGATTGTAATGATGCTATACCTAATGTGTTGTTGTGGTGTTGATGACCTAGTTTCCTCATCCTTAATCCTCTACACTTGAATTAGCTATGAAGTATGTATGTATGTTATGGTATGATTGCTATATGATTGAAAGGTAGTTGTCATGATTATAATGTAATGTAAAGTGAAAGGTTTACTCACTTGCTAAGTGTTTCTAAAGTGAAAGGATTGTTACTCACTTATGAACACATATGAGCTATTATGGTAAGATGTCTACATAAGAGTCTAGTAAAGGCTAATGTGAACTTATGTGATGACTAAAGATGATTACTAAAGGGAATTAGATGCTTAGCACGTTTAGTAAGTCTGGCTCCCCACATGGGTTTCCTCACGTTTAGCAAGTCCGGATTACCCGGGTATGTGTTGTCTCATGAGATGGAAACCCCCACGTTTAGTAAGTTAGGGTTTCTAGAAGCAATCTTCTTGACCCTTAACTATGTGCCCACATAGGACTCTAGCTTAGTGGATCCACCTAGATAGCTATGTACGAATGGTTACGCCTTAGGCAAGTGTTAACCCTCTCTTTTCGGTGTGGGAGTAGAAGACCGGATTCCATGTAGCTCTCATGGTCTATGTCGGTTATTGCAATATTTCCCTAATGTAAAAGTAAATGAAGGTATGAAAGGTGTGAACTCTTACTAGGGATTTCTTAAGGGTTTCTACATAGTATAAGGGAGGGTATGGGACTTCTCTTGCACATTGCACTTGTGGGATCCTAAGAGATGAATGTAGTAGTGTTCTCTTATGATTATGATTATTATGACTTATGTATGTTGAAGCTATGTTATGTATGATCATTATGAATCTGGTAAGTTATGATGAAATATGATCTTATGAATGTATGCATGAAGTAGGTTGCTTAATGTGATACTTGACTTTGAATAGGGTATGGGATTCTATTATTAGCATTGCACTAGTATTACTTGGGTTGTCTACATGTTGGGAAGATATTATGTTGGTTCGGACTATGATGCTTACTTTGTGTGCATATTGAATTTAGTTGGTAAAAAGCATGTTTTGACTAAATGTCGTTTTATGCATGTTTCAATGGTTTTTTTTGCATAGTAGCCATACTTAGTACGTGTGTTGTACTAACCCATATTTTCTCCCTTTTCCCCAAACATTTAGGTTCGGGCCATTGAGGATTCAAGCTTACTTCTCAAGACACTTGGAGTTGCTTTCCCAAGTTGGTGAGTCCTCAAGTCTGAGGACAAGACCCTATGATCTAGCTTCTATGTTTAGTTCTTTCCTTATGTTGAAAGGCATTGTTGTACTTTCCTATTTGAAGACTTTTTATTGATGTAAGGGCTAAGTCCCATTTTCGATACTTCTATGTCTAGATGGTGCATTGTGACGAAGTTAGATTCTATTTTTCATACATGAAGTGAAGTGAACTTCCAAATTAAAAGTTTTAAATTTTTCGTGATTTTATTCTATTATACATGTTATGACGAATGCTAAGGGCTTGTATAAGACCTCTTCGAGGTCAAATACACCGGTAACGACTATGAGGTGCTCTCGGGTCGTTACAATAGCTCATTAATTGACATAACAAATACAAAACTTGACAGAAAATAACTTTAATCATCAAACATAATTCACAAAGTTATAAACAGGACAATGGTACTGTATGGTCAAGAAATAAGATCAACTGACATCCCAATGCCTTTCACAAAGGGTCTTTCTAGCAATGGAAGAGTAAAAAAAAAGACTTATTCAATAATTTATAATTTTTAGAATTCATGCGACATGAAAAAAAGTAAATTTTGCCTTAACATACCTTGAATACGAAATTAAATAACTTGATGTAGATATCGATTTATTTTTCCAACTACCCTTGAAACACTGTACTACATCAAAAAGAGCTTTTTTCTTCCCTTGGCGTGAGCAATTGTATTCTCCGCTTAAGCATTTTCCTACTATATCTTAAGAAGATATGTTGGCTGAAAGTTTCATATGTATAAATATATATATATATATATATAACTAGTGGTAGGCGGGGAAATTTAATTAAATATAGGATATAGGATATTTCCATTAAACTTAATCATTTCTTTACTAACTTAAGAATGTAATAGTTAGCAAAATAAAAGGCCCATTCACTTGTTGTCCTTTCCCTCCACCTCCATGTGTAAGTGGAGGTGACAATTATAATCCTCTCTACTTTAATTCATTTTGGATATATTCGAGTATTGCATGAATTAGTGATAAATTAAATATAACTTTTTGAATATATTACAATTAATATAAAATTATTTTGACCAAAGCCTATCTCATATAATAATATTCTTTTAGCATAATTCGACATACTATCTCCGTTTAAGATACTAATAATTTATAAATATCTTATAAAAATAAATACATACGCAAATATTTGTAACTAAAGAATTTTCCATCAATATTTCACATATTTTAGAAAGTCAATAAAAAAATATTTATCAAATTTTAATTAAACTACGATGATATCAAATCGCGTCCAATGTTATAGTAAAATACTCAAATGTAGACTCGTAAGCTTTTAACACAAGATGATGAATAACCTTCAACACAAGATAATGAAAAACCATTAACACCCGAGGTGTTACAACTTATAGCCTATGTCTTATGTTGACTATGTTATTATGCTATCTATCATATTTAGTACATTTCATACTAACGCATACTATTGCCTACATTATTATCAAATGTAGGGTTTCAGTGATATTGAGTTCCATTCCCATGGCTAGGTTTCTAGTAGAGCAAGGAGTTGAAGACTTGGTGAGTCCTCATAGAATCGAGGATTTGATCACCTTTCTTTTATGCCTATCTTTTATGTTTTAGACTTTTGTATGGGCTGCGTCCCAAAGATTTATTCAAGTTATATTAGATGGTTTGAGACAAAGTGTTATATACTACCTCTTGTTTTTAAAAGACTTCGATTGTATGGAAAAACGTTTTAAAATTTCCACATCATTTCTATTATCTTATGTTATGATATGCTAAGGGCATTGTATGAGACCCCTTCGGGATTAAGTACTCCTTGTTACATCTAGGGGGTACCCTTGGGTTGTGACAGGAGGTCATGCATAAAGGAAAAGCTTTGGAGATGTGATTTAGAGCGTGCGTGGTTAGCCAAATTATAGGCTACGACTTCCCATTTCTTAAATTTATCTCAAATATTCGAAATCATATTGAATTGAGTGAACTGGGGGGGGGGGTACCTAGTTAACCATGCTACTTTGCTTAGAATTCATGTTTTAGGATAATATCATGATTTTTTGGGATTAGATGCATGCTAGTTGTGATATGTGATCCTCCTTACCTTGTGGTTGGCCTTATTTGTTGTCATTGTTGAATGGTTGAGAATTTTTGGTCTTAGTCTAGGCTTAGACTAATGCATTCCATAGCCTTGCAATATTTGGAGCGACTTGGCCTTTATTTTTTACCCTGACATCATTTTGGGTTGTTTAGATCCTTGTAGACTGGTGTAACACACTTGAGTATTATAAAATGAGCCTTAGCTTAGATATTACGGCCTTCTATCAATTGTCCCTCTTTCTACGGCCCCGTGTGTTACATTTGAGATTTCAGGCTTTGCTTGGTGACTTGGGACTGAATTTGGTTTAAGATCGAAGTGTTATTCTGATTACCTAGGAGTGGGGCCTTCATTCAACGATGGTTTTGTGATGATGATTTGACATGATATTCTTCAACAACCCTTTATAGTCACAGATTTAAGGTCTTGTCACACTGTCCATTATCCTCTATGGAGTTTATTCCTACTAATCGCAGGTTTAAGGTCTGGTCATGATGCTCTATATCCTTTACAGAGTTGATGCACTTTGGCTATAACCTATTGCCCCTTAGATGACCATCCGCGGTTCGAGTTCTGGGCTCTACACGCCTTAGCTTTGGGAGGTTCTTATTGGTTACTTGCTTTCTCCGGCTCAAGACCCACAGTGACTTATTCTTAGTAGATTTAGCTATTTTGTGTACATGTCGGGCTAATGGGGTCCATTCGAATTTTTACTTAAATTTGCGCATGAGTGTACTTTCTGGAGTCATGGTTTCCAGTTAGGTTTAATTAGTTGTACTTAGTTCTCTTCTGTCTTAGTACACTCGTATGCATTTCTTTAAATTCCTCTTTGACTTTTATTGTGTCTAGATTCTAACATTTCATATTGCTTTTACTCTTCTTGCTCAGTCAGGTTATGATACCTACTGAGAACTTGTTGTTTTGGTAGTCATGCTACACTCTACATCTATTTCGTGACGTAGGTCCAAGCACTAGCTACCAACATTGATTAATCAAGCCTGTTGTGGCTTATATCAGAGGCGATTGTGAGCACTTGGTGTCCTGGACTTACCTGTCTCTATCTGTATTTTGTTAGCTAGTCGTTTGATTTTTGAGATAAGCTGTTATATTGAGTCCACTTTTGAGACTTGTACTCTTTTGTTTAGATAACTCTGTACTTGTGACTTCCTAGTTCTGGGAGGTATATATATACACACAATTTCCATCTGTTGTTCTATTTCTATTATTAAATTACTGCTTCCGCTTTGTTTCTACCCTTATATCCATTACTTGTTGTTCTGGCTTACAAAATTGGTTTACCTACTGGTGGTTTATAGTATGTTCCATTATGACTCGAGAAATCACGTCATGACTGTCATTCCCAGAGGCTACCCTCTTGACGTAACACGAGACCTAGGATCACGAGTGATCCCAAGCTAACCCCTTTTCTGGTATATCATAATCATACTATAAAAGTTACTGAATAAAACATATACTATGCGGAAGCAAAATCAATGGTGTCACAACCCAGGGGTACCCCTTAGATGTAACAAGGCGTACAAGACCTTGAGAGGCCTCATACAAGCCACTTAGCTTATCATAACATAAACTAATAGAAATGATGCGAAAATTTAAAACATTTTCAATGAAATCAAAGTCCTTATAAAATGAAGCGGAAGTCTAATACACTTTGTCTCAAACCATCTAAAACATGAATATCTTTAAGATACAACCAATACAATAGTTCAAAATATGAAATGAAAGAACATAAGGAAAATGGTGGTGAAATCCTCGAATGCTATGAGGACTCACCAATCTTCAATCCTTGCTTCTACTAAGATCCTAGCCACGAGGATGAGAGTCGATATCGCCGGACCCTACATTTTGATAAGAAATGTAGTCAATAGTATGTGTTAGTACAAACATGTACTAAATATGATAGCTTGCATAAACATCAACATAAGCATAAGAGTTAGACAATATAAGTCATAAGCATAATCAATGCACCTAAATAGTCATAACATAGGAGGAACACTTATCAAAGTAACCTCAATTTATCATAAGTCAAGACTTGGGTCTTTTGCCTCTAGCCATTCATAGCATGGAAAGAAATTCAAGCAAAAATCCAAGCTAATCAAGTCACATAACATAAACTCCTTAACTTAAAATAAACTCACGATACTTCCTTGAAGTAACCTCAAGGCATACTTAGCCCAGGCATGGGTAATCCTCCACTAGTATTACTCAAGATAGTAGCCAACCTTAGGCCATCATCAAATCTCACACTTATCATAAAATGTTTAGTGTATCTTTTATAGACATGGGAAATCACCACTTGCCTTTCTATAAAGGCTCATTGATTAACGTTTCAAGCAAACCCTATCCAATTCTAGGTGTAAACGATCGTTAACTAGTATAAAACACAACGAAAGGTTGGGGTCGAACCCACATGGAGCGGTATATGTTCAAATTCAATTATGAAGTGTGAACGTGGTCTAATAAGTTATAGGAATATAAATATCGAAAAAATACAAATAAATCTAAAGGGGTGACAAGAAATGTCAGATTGGGGGGGGGTTGGATTGTCGATTATCAACTACAATACAATCAAACACGGAGGAAATAATAATATAGAGAGGAATTCTTGGGATGTGATCAATTATAGGTAAATTTCACTATATGGGTAATTGAAACTACTAATAAATAGCTAAATATCAGTGGGTAGGCTAGGCTGTAAGTGAGATAGTTTTCTCTCGAACAACTGTCACGATTCAGGTGATTTCTTTTGAACATCAACAAGCTTAGCGAATAAGAACATCCCACACCTTAATTCATATACTCTTTCAAGCTAGATAGGTAGAATCGAGATTAGGATTTACTCTTTCGAGCTAAACCGATAACACCCCATAACTACAATCATCAATTGAAAGCTTTGATTCTAAAACCTCTTTTTCAAGCAAGCCCAGAATTCTAAGTTCGAATTGCATTTGCAACTACAATTCTTAGATTAAATCACAACTATCAATTAAAACCCACTTCAATTAAGTATTTAAATAAGTAATTAACAATACCCATAAGCTAATTCAGCGCATAATCACATGATCACACCCCAAGAATTAGGGTTTTAGCCACACATCATAAATTTAGAGAAACGATTACCACATACATTTGCCATGATCTGGGTAAAAGTTCCCAAGTCTTTACAATGGTCCAAATAGAAGAAATTCAGAAACCCACTTGCAAATCCTCAAAATTAAGCTTAGAAATCCTCAAAGTCTCCAATAAGAACTACAAACTAAGAGAAAACTCTAACTCTAGAATGGGAACTGCAAATAATGGGTGAGTACTGAGTGAGAACTCCCAAACTTCCTTTTAAAATCCAATTTATAGTTGCCTGCATTTTTCCCTAAAAGTCCACTTGGCGGGATAAGTCGTGCCTCGCTGAGTGTTTCGGCGATCCGCCGTTTGCTCTCTTTCCATCACCATTTTGCATTGGCCTTCAGTACCCTAGGCCCTGTCACTTTCGGCGATCCAACTTGTTATTGCGGAGTCGATTGATGATTTGCCGATTGGCCATTTCTGTCGCCAACTAGGTTTCTTCCCCAAGGCTGACATGCTGGAACTTAAGGCGAGCTAAAGAGCCACTCGGCGGTTAACCGAGTTGTCTTGGCGATCACCAGGATCGCTTTTCTTTACTTCTTCAGTTTTTTAGTTTCTTTTCGTCCGGTAATGTCCTTGTATTGCTCCTTTGACTCCATAGCTGCAAATCAACATTTTAACATCAGTTTAAAGCATAAAATAGACATTTGAAGACACTAAAACTTTCAAAACAAAGCCTTAAATGAGTCAAAATCTTGGAATCATCACTCATGGGTAGTCGCCTCTTGCCTTACATAAAGGCTAATGGGTAGTCGCCTCTTTACTTACATATATTGTCATGGGTATTCGCCTGCATGTCCATCTTATCGGATCATAGGTATTCGCCTCCTTGCCTAACATCATGTGACATGGGTATTCACCTCTACATCATTTCATACATAAGATACGGGTATTAGCCTCTACATCTTTCATTAAGGGATAATTGGTATTCACCTCCATGTCCTTGTTATAAAGGCTAATGAGTAGTCGCCTCTTACCTTGCTACTTTGAAATTATTGAATAAGGGTAGTCGCCTCACATTCATCATCATATTACATGGGTAATCACCTTATTTTTTCTAACTTAGGAATATGGGAGATCACCTCATATCCTTTTCATGTGGAGGTCATGAGAAATCACCTCAAGCCTCATCAATTTCATAGTCTTTTAACTTAGATTCATTTTAGGTGAGCAATCATTTCAACCTAGAATTGTTCAATGTGAGAAAGCCCTTTCAAATTCATACATTCATACCTCAACAATTTCTGTGGGAACTATCCCTTCCACAACAAATTCATCAATTATAAACAATTCATAGTATAAGCTTTACTCTCAAAGCACTACATCTCATAATCATCCTACATGCTTCACTCTCAAGCAATTCAATATAATAATCATCTCATAAGCCTCAATCTCAAGCAATTCTAACCACAATTCATCATATATGCTTCAATCTCAAGCTATCTATAATGTATCTCATCAATTCTAGAAGAATATATCTAAATCCTCAATTTCCCCTTTCATGGCATAAAACCCACTTTACATCCGTTTTATCTTAGAATCATGGGTTAGGCATGGGTACATGTAAATTCATCCTAAAAACATGTAATTCTATAAATTCAATCATAAATAATCATTATCTAATCACTTGGATCATCATTCACCATAACCCACAACATTGGAAGAGACCCTAATTGGGGAATTTCTACTTCACAATTGGGGAAACCTTAAGGGGCTCCATGGACGAAAAGCCATCGCACCTTAATAAAGCCCACAAAATCTTGAAGGTTGGAGACGTGACCTTAATCCTAGCTTGAACTCTTTCTTCTTCTTCCACTTTCTAGAGAGAGAATTATTTTGGAGACGAACCCAATTCTTTTGGTAAGTTTGAGAGAATGAATTGAATTAGTGAATTTAAGGGTTAAAATAACATATATAGGTGTCCTAGGTTTGGGTAAAATGACATCACTTTGATTTAATTAAAATCGACAAAGACCCATGTGCCCCTAAAATAACTGCTAGCCCATGACCGACGGACCCAGGTTGATGGACAGTGGACTGACCTACGGTCCGTTCTAGTGGACCGTCGTTAGATTCAGAGAAATCTGGGATTTAGGTCCCTGAACTACGGACCCCTAAGCATGAACCGTGGTCTGACCGACGGTCCGTTGGTCAGGCCGTGGTTTGTGGCCCTTTGATTCTAGGTTACCAGCCTTGGGTGCCCATCCACGGACCTTACCTACGGGCCGTGGTCCACCTCACGGACCTTGGTTGGCCACTGTGGTTGGCACCTGCAAGTTCTGAAAATTGGCTACTTATCCCTAGCTCGAATCTGGGGTATTACAAATAGTTAACTGAAAGTGGGGGAAAACCGACTAGTCTGAATATATAAAACTTACTAAGAGTTTAACGATAACAGAAACAACCACTTAACAACTCAAGCTGAATCTACTACTATGTCTTAAATGGCTCTAACTGAGTTGAGTTGCTGGGACATGCCCAACTAACTCTAACAAAATTGAAAACTGAAAGTAAAGACATAAATAAAAGCATGTCTTTGGTCCTCGAAATATAAGGACTTACCACTGAAGTTGCTGAATGCGGACAGAGAATTGATATATGCAAAATTTGGATGCTGAGTACCTGAACCTACATCATGAAAGGATGTAGCGCAGAGTATGCATCGGTACTTGGAATGTACTGAGCATGCAGGATATAGATACTAAGCTGAAAAAAACATATGAGCTAAACAATGCATAACTGAGCAATGATGTAATCTGAACAGAGATATAAATACATAAATATATCTAATAAGCTAAGATGAATGCAATGACCAAGTAAACATCATGAAGATAATATGCTGAACTGTAAACTGATATAAATGCTGAAAACCTGGTCAAATGCACTAAGAGTATGACTGTGGGAGCTACTATCAATCGACATAAATCACGTGACCTAAATGTGAAGTCCGATGTATACGCCCCTTCCAGATGAACCAACATACCTTGCCAGGGGTATAAAGGCATGACTGGCGTGATGCCCAACATAAGGGACTTATAATCCTATGCGGGCACGTAGTTCTGGGACTATGAGGTACGGTAAACCCAAGTCCAACTCGGTGCCGAGACTACTCCTAACTGAATATGTATATGACTGAAATTTAACTAAAATACTGAATAGTTCAAATACTGACATGCTAATTGAGAATTCAACATTTACATACTAATAATGTGACATTCAAAATGTGAAGCATGATTATCTATTTAACTGAACTAGCAAGTGTAATTCATGAACTAAGAGAATCTACACAAACTAGGGTTTTGTGTTTTTATACAAGAAATTAAGCACACTCTCTGAGAAACATGCTATTTTGATTAAGGATACTACAACATCTAAGTCACAACAAATCTTCAAGGTTTTAGAAACCGTAGGTCTAAACAAGATATGGAGAATCAAAGGACTGACTGAATTCTTCGGACCTAAAGGGTGAAAGGAACTCACTAGTGAATCCCACATACCTGTTGATGAAAACTACGGAAAATCCTTTGGATTTAGGGGCTGAACTTAAAGAAAACCTCCTACTTGTTCTTGAGAGGGCTGGTCGACTTTCCTCTTATTTTTTCTCTAATTCGGGTGATTTTGTGAGAATGAGGGTTTTGCGTATGTTTGATTGGGTTATTAGACATATTCTTAGTAAAACGACATAGTTTATGCATCAAATAACATAGTTTAAGTGCCCCAACGCATAGGAAAAAGAACAAAACGACCCTGACTTCAAAGTTGATGAAGGCCATCCACGAAGGGATCGACGGACCGTCGTTTGACCTACCAACCATCGTTTAAGGTTGTGGTTCATGGTCTGCCCGACATGGCTTCACTAAACGAGCATAACTTTTTAATCCGAGCTTGGATTTTAGCAAACTCGGTGGCATTGGAAAGAGGTTCAATTAAATTTAATATAATAGGTCATGGGCCACCTAATTCATTATGAGCTAAAATATATGACCGTTTGAAGTTGACCCAACAACCATTTTCCTCCAATTGGCTACTGACCCTCACCTTCGGTCAAACCAATGGTCCATAGGTCCCACCACAGACCATTCTGTTTGAACGTGGGTGGGATCAGAAACCATAAAAATTTGTACCCCAATGACGAACCACACCTACGGTCCGTAAATCCATCGACAGACTATGGACCACGACCGTAGGTCTCATCTTTGATCTTGAATTTCCCCTAAGTCTTGTACTTAATGACGGAACCACACCTATGGTTCGTGGTTCTACCTACGGTCCATGGGTGTTTCTATTGGTACTGGCACCAAGTCTTGGAAAATTGTATTTTTTTTCTATCTTCTCAAATCTGAGGTGTTACAATATCTCCCCCTTGGGAACATTAGTCCTTGAATGAAGTCTAAACAAGTTGAGTATGGAGGGAATGAGTTGCAATCCCAACCACTTAGTACTAGAAACTGATATCTGACTGAACTGAGTTCCATGAACATGCAAATATGCTGAAATGCAAGAATAACTGAGGGAACAAAATACTGAGACTAAATTATACAAGAGTAAACTGAGAGGCAAGAGAGGAACTATTACCTCAAGCTGAAACAGAACCGGAAGGGAAGAGGTGAGGAAAATTGTCCATCATGGCTGCTTCTGCTTCCCAAGTAGCTCCCTCTACGGACTTACACCTCCACAAAACCTTTACTGAAGCGACTTCCTTATTTCTCAACCTACGAACCTGACGATTAAGAATTTCAACTGGAACCTCTTCATAAGTGAGACTATCCTTCACAGCCACGCTCTCTAATGGTATTATTAATGTCGGGTTATCCACACACTTCTTCAACAAGGAAATGTGAAAGACTAGATGAACCACTTCTAGTTTTACTGGAAACTCTAACTCATAAGCCACAATACCAACCATTTTCAAGATTCTGTAAGGACCTAGATATCTGGGACTGAACTTCCCTTTCTTACAAAATCTCATCACTTCCTTCATAGGTGACACCTTCAGGAAAAACCCAATCATTGATTTCGAACTCTAAGTCCCTTCTCCTCACATATGCATAGAACTTCTGACGACTTTGGGTTGTCTATAGTCTATCTCTGATGAGTTGAACTTTCTCCATAGCCTCATGAACCGAATCTAGCGCAATTAAGGCTACTTCACCTACTTTAAACCAACCAATCAGGGACCTATATCTACGCCCATATCATGCCTCATACGGGGCCATCTGAATATTGGAATGTAAGTTATTATTATAGGCAAACTCTGAGAGAGGTAGGTGATCATCCCAACTACCCTTGAAATTGATCACGCAAACTCTCAATATGTCCTCTAAGGTTTTAATGGTACGCTCTCCCTAACCATCTGTCTACAGATAAAATGTTGTACTGAGATTTCCCTGAGTACCAAGACCTTTTTGGAATGATTTCCTGAAATGAGATGTAAATTGAGGACCTCTATCTGATATTATAGGCAAAGGAATCCTATGTAACCTGACTATCTCATTGATGTAGAGTTTGGCGTAGTTCTCCACTGAATCTGTAGTCTTGACAACCAAGAAGTGAGCGGACTTAATGACTCCATCCGCTATCACCCAAATGGAGTCATGCTGTCTGCGAGTACAAGGTAAACCCGTAATGAAGTCCATGTTTATCACTTCCCACTTCCATGAAGGAATGTTAATATCTTGAGTCATACCTCCTAGTTTTTGATATTCTACCATAACCTGTTGACAGTTGACAGTTAGGACACTTAGCCACAAAGTCTACTATATCCCTCTACATGTCGTTCCACTAAAAGACTTCCTGTAAATCACGATACATCTTAGTGGCACATGGATGGATGGAATACCTGGAGTTATGGGATTTTTTAAGGATCTACTTCCTCAACTCACCCACATTAAGACTACATAAGTGAACCTGGTAATGAGGCACACCATCTCCCCCTTGGGAGAAAACCTTTACTTTCTACTGATGAACTACACCTTTCAACTGAAGTAATATAGGATCACTATCCTGTTTTTCCTTAACCTCTGCTACCAATGAAGATTCTGACCCATTCTAAACTATCACACCATCATCTGATGTGTCCGTAAGGCAAACTCCTAAGCGAGCAAGGCGGTGAATATATTTTTCTAACTCTTTATTTTCTCCCTCAACAGGTGCCACACTACCCATAGACAGTCTGCTGAGAGCATTAGCCACCACATTAACCTTACCTAGATAGTAAAATACGTTCATGTCATAGTCTTTGAGAAATTCAAGCCATCTCCTCTGACGAAAATTCAACTATTTCTGGGTGAACACATATTTGAGGCTCTTATGATCTGTGAACACATTAACATGAACACCATACAAGTAGTGTCTCCAAGTCTTTAGGGCAAATACTATGGCTGTAGGCTCGAGGTCATGAGTCGGGTAGTTCTTCTCATGGACCTTAAGCTGTCTAGAAGCATAAGCTATGACCTTACCTCGCTGCATAAACACACAACCTAAGACGACTTTGGATGCATCACAATAAATCACATAACCGTTTAAAACATTTGGTAGATTCAAGATAGAAGTTGTAGTCAACCTAGTCTTCAATTCTAAGAAGTTTTTCTCATACTCATTTGACCACTAAAACTTGACCCTTTTCTGAGTCAACGTTGTCAATGGGGAAGCTATTGATGAAAATCCTTCAACTAATATCCTATAATAATCGGCCAAATCCAAGAAACTTCTGATATCTGTTGGAGAGGTGAGTCTGGGTTAGTGCTGTACTACCTTAATATTATGAGAATCCACTCGGATCCCTTCGCTAGATAACACATGACAAGGGAAAACGACGGACTATAGCAAGAATTCACATTTGCTAAACTTAGCAAATAGTTGGCGATCTTTGAGAGTTCGCAGGACAACACTCAGATGAGTCGCATGCTCCTTCTCACTCCGAGAATAAATGAGGATATCATGAATAAAGACGATAATGAACAAGTACAAATTCTATTTGAACACCTTGTTCATTAGGTTTATGAAAGCTGCAGGAGCATTTGTTAGTCTAAAAGACATAACTACAAATTTATAAGGACCATACCGAGTTCTGAAAGAGGTCTTCGGAATGTCATTATCTGTGACTCTGAGCTGATGATAGCCGTATCTGAGGTCTATCTTGGAAAAGAAACTAGAACCTTGAAGTTAGTCGAACAAGTCATCAATCTTGGGAATGGGATATTTATTCTTAATTGTAACTTTGTTCAACTACCGATAGTGGATGTACATTCTGAGAGAACCGTCATTTATTTTCATGAACAACATTGGAGTACCACATGAAGAGATACTAGGTTTGATGAAGCCCTTATCTAGAAGGTCTTTCAACATTTCTTTCAATTCTTTAAGATTAGCTTGAGACATTCTGTAAGGAGGAATCGAAATAGGCTGGGTATATAGAAGAAGATCTATTCCAAAGTTGATTTCCCTTTCGGGAGGAAATCTGGGATGATCTTCTCGGAACATTTCAAGAAACTCATTTACTATTGGGATTGATTCAAGAGTTGGGGTTTCGAAGTTTGAAGCCTTAACCCAAACAAGATAATAGATATACCCTTTAGAGATCATCTTCCTGTTCTTAAGTTAAGAGATAAATTGACCTATAGGCACTGAAGTACTACCCTTCCACTCTAAGATTGGCTCGTTTGGAAATTGAAGCATAACGATTCTGGTTCTACAATAGACTGAGGCATAACATGAATGTAACTAATTCATTCCTAGAATGATATCAAAGTCTACTGTTTCTAACTCTACAAGATCTGCTGAGGTGACTTTCTGAAAGATTGTAACAAGGCAATTGTTGTATACCCGTGTGGCTATAGCTGGGTCACCAATTGGAGTAGAGACTAAGAAGGGTTCTGAGAGAGTTTCTGGGCTGACATCGAAGTTTACTGCTATATAGGGAGTTACAAAAGATAGTGTAGCCCCTGGATCTAACAATGAATAAACATCTAAATGAAAGACCCATAACGTACTAGTGACCACATCAGGAGAATCTTCCTGGTTCTGTCAAGCCTGGAGAGCATATAACCTGTTGTAACACACCGAATTCGAAAAGGGGTAAAATTGTAGATTTGGAAAAGTTGCAGGTGCCAACCGATGGTGACCACCCACGGACCGTGGTTAGGACCACACACTGTAGGTAGGAACCGTGGTTGGGCACCCCAGACTTGGCTCAAACTTCCGGACCACGGCCTGACCAACGTACCGTAGGTCAGACCACGGTTCATGGTCCAGGGGTTTGTAGGTTGGCCAAAATCTTTGTAGTTAGCGACAATTGACCAAGACGGACTATAGGTCGATTGACAGTCTGTAAGGTCCAGAGTCCAGGGTCCGTAGGTTGAACCCTTTGAACCATCGACGGCTGTGCAGTACGGACTGTTAGTCCATCGATGGTCCGTTGGTCCATTGACGATCCGTTGGTGCATCAACGGTCCGTCAATGGGGTCTCGTGGGTCGCAGCTGGTAGTTAATTTTAGGGGCACATGGGTCTTTTTCGGTTTTAATTAAATCAATGTGGTGTCATGTTGCCTAAGTCTAGAACACCAATATAACCATTTTTTACCCCTAAATTTCCCCATTCAAGTCATTATTTCAAAACCCTAAAGAAAACCCAAAACTCTTCTCTCAAATATTCTCTCTCTAGAAGGTGGAAGAAGAAGGAAGAATTGAAGCTAGGTCAAGTCAAGTTTCCAATCTTCAAGATTTTGTGGGTTTTGTTATTAAGGTATGATGGATTTTCATCCATGTATTCCTTTTATCCATGGAGCCGCTTAAGATTCCCCAATTGTGAAGTATGAATCCCCAATTTGAGTTAGGGTTTCTTCCATTGTTGTGGGTTATGATGAATGCTGATCCAAATGGTTGGATTATGATTGTTTATGATTGAATTGGTAGATTTACATGTTTTTAGGATGAAATTACATGTACCCATGCATATCCTATGTTTCTAGGGTAGAATTGATATGATTGGGTTTGATGCCAAGAAGAGAAACTTTATGGGTTGGATATATACTTATAGGATAGATGATTTATGAGTAGAATTTCTTGAAATTGAAGCATATATGATGAACATGATGTTAAGTTCTTTGAGAGTAAATCCTAGACTATGAATTGTTGATTGTTGATGTTATAATGTGGAAGGGATACTTCCCAGATGACTGGCTAAGCATGATTTTATGAATGTGAAAGCTTTTCTCACATGAATGATTCTAGGTTGAAAGGAATGCTCACCTAAAATGAATCTAGACTAAAATACGAAGTAATTGATGAGGCTAGAGGCGACAACCTTTGACCTCTAATAAGAGTAGCATATGAGGTGATTTCCCATACTCCATAGAATTGAACAAGAGGCGACTCCCCACATTCTTATTATGATGATTGGACATGGAGGCGAGTACCCATGATCCTTATGAAATGATGTGGAGGTAAGTACCCGTGTCATTTCATGTTGGTTGTGAATGGTAGTACCCATGATCTTAAAGTAAGTAAGGCAAGAGGTGAATACCCATTAGCCTTTGTAAGTTAGGGAAAGAGGTGAATATCCGTGTCTTTAAAAGTAAGTATGAATAATGTTATTTATGTTATGAATATTAATATCTTGGATTGTTACTTGAGTTCATTTCAATGATGTAAGCATGACTAGATGTGGATGACCCAAGTATTGACTAAGGATAAGTTGAGGTTACTTAAGTAATTATTCCTCCTTGTTTATGATGTTTTATATGTATTGATTATGCATATGGCTTATGTTTTATGTTGACTAATGCTTATGTTATGCCTATGTTGATGTTTATGTAAGCTATCATATTTAGTACATGTTTGTACTAACACATAATCTTGCGTACATTTCTTATCCAAATATAGGGTCCGGCGATATTGATTCTCACACTCATGGCTAGGATCATAGTAGATCAAGGAGTGAAGATTTGATGAGTCCTCATAGCATTTGAGGATTTGACCATCATTTTGCTTTATGTCTTTCTTTTCATATTCGAACTGTTGTATGGGCTGTGTCCCAAGATTATTCATATGTTAGATGGTTTGAGACAATTGTTTATACTTCCGCTTGTTTTATAAAGACTTTGATTGTATTGAAAATGTTTTAAATTTCTGTACCATTTTCTATTACTTTATGTTGTGCTATGCTAAGTGGATTGTATGAGGCCTCTCGGGGACTTTTACGCCTTGTTACATATAGGGGGTACCCCTAGGTCATGACAAACTTGGTAATCAGAGCACAAGGTTTAGAATGATTCTAGGATGTCTCAAAACCACGTCAAGTAGAGTCTTGTTCATAAGTGTGAAATGTGCCACATTTATGAATGAGAAGCTACTGGATGCTTAGGAAATCTCACTTCTTCATTTCTCTAAGTCGTTCCATAGAGTTTAACTCTATAAGATCTTTCTCTTAATCCTTACCCGATGGTTTTCAGGATATGACAACTAGAAGGGCACTTAGAAGGACTGCAGAAGATAATGTGGGTCAAGAAGTTCCTCCCTAAGCTCCTCCTCAAGCTCCGATTGACCCATTGGCTGAGAATGTAACAAATGCAGAGTTTAGGTCGGCTTTTCAGGTGTTGGCTCAAGCCGTGACGGCACAAGCCAATAGAGAGGTGGTTGTCCTCGTGAACCCAAATGTGGGTACGGAGGTGGTAAGAGTGAGGGACTTTACAAGGATGAACCCTCCATAATTTTATGGTTCCAAGGTTAAGGAAGATCCTCAAGAGTTTATCGATGAGTTCTATAAGGTGCTTGATATCATGGGAGTGACTCCAGTAGATAAGGCGGAATTGGCCGCTTACCAAATCAAAGGCGTTGCACAAATTTGGTTCAACCAACGGAAAGATTCAAGGCCGGTAGAAGCGGGTCCCATAGAATGGGAGAGGTTCAAAAGTGATTTTCTTGATAGATTCTTCCCTCTTGATATGAGAGAGGCCAAGGTGCTTGAGTTCATTAATCTTAGGCAAGGAAATATGAGTGTTATGTAATATGCTTTGAGGTTCACTCAATTGTCCAAATATGCTCTTTCTATTATGGCGGATCGTAGGGCTAAGATGAGTAATTTTGTGTCGGGTGTGTCCGACATGGTAGTCAAAGAGTGCCGTACCGTAACGCTTGTCCATGACATGGACATTTCTCGTCTTAGGGTGCATACCCAACTGATTGAAGAGGAAAATCTTAAGGAAAGATCTAAGGAGACAAAGAGGGAAAGAATGTATAATGGTAACTTTTCATATTATAAGTCCAGTGGATGGGGTCGTTCAAGGTTTTATCAAAAGTTCTCCGGGCAAGGTTCTTTGAATGTTCCTCCTAGGCCTAACAATGAAAGGGTGTCTAACCCTAAACCTCAAGGATATGGTAATAGCTCGCCAAACTGGTTGGCGTGTCACCCATTGGCCTCCTCCAATGGTGCACTTGGCGAGTCTCCTAGTGCACTTGGCGAGCCCAAGTGTCCAAAGGGCGAGCTTAGACGGGCAAGGGGCAGAATTTTAAGTTAAAACGTTTTAGGTCCTTAGTTCTTTACCAAAGTTGACCCTACATTATTCTATTCATTTACTAGAAATTATATAAGGATACTAGACCTAATTTTACCTCATTTAAGTCATTCAACCTAGAACCAAAAGAAAACATAATATTTCTTTTTCTAAAAAGAACCCCCATTGAAGAAGAAGCTAGGGTTGAAGCTAAGGTCAAGAACAAAGTCTCCATTGCTAAAGGATTGTGCTAGGGCTTGGATTAAGGTATGTTTAGATTTTCATCTATGGGTTCTTCCACCCATAAATTCCTCTAGAAACCCCCCAAGATTTGGGAAGAAGAACCCCAATCTAAGCTAGGGTTACTTCCAATGTATGGGTTTTAGGTCGGTATGATTTCAAAGTGTTGGATAACTCATATATGATTAATTTAGTGTTTATTCATGATATTATGAATAATTTCTGTGAATTCCTTGGCTAACCTTAATTTTCAAAGTATGTGGGTTTAGATCTTTTGATGAGAAATTGATGGTTCTTGATAGATTTTCTAGAGTTATCACCATGAATAGAACTTATCTAAGAATGGGAATATGAAATCATGAATTGAACTAGACTTATGCATGTATGATAGAATATGAATTGAATGATTAGAATTGGGACTCTATGATGAATTATGCTTAGAATTGTCTATAATTAAGGCTTCTGATTAAATATGACTTGTGACCTAGACTAGTATGATGGTTGTAGAGTGAAGCTTGAATGTAGGGTTTGAAGTCATTATGTTGATAACTAGGACCTATAGAATAAGTCTATTATGATGGGATAACCTGCATGTATGTAGAATGTGAAAGGTATTCTCACATTGAATGATTCTAGATCGAAAGGATAATTACCTAAAATGAATCATGCTAGTTAGAATAGAATAGATTGAAGTTGACCCTAATGATTCCTTCATGTGTAGTTGAATTATGTAGCTTGGGATGGTAGATCTCATGGTAGCTTGGGATGGTAGATCTCATGGTAGCTTGGGATTATAGATCCCATGGTAGCTTGGGATTGAGGAACTAAGATCTCCTAAGGTCAGCTTGAACTAGCATTGGTCGGATGATTTTCATGGTAGCTTGCATTAGTATAGGCATGGTATCCTAGGATTGAGGATCTGTACACTCCTATGGGTAGTTTGTACTAGCATTGTTAGAATGCCTTCATGGTAGCTTGACTTGGTTAGGCCAAGCCCATTTCATGGTAGCTTAGGATTGAGACACCACACTCTTCTAAGGATAGCTTAGGCTTGAGGATTCATATTCCCCTAAGGGTAGCTTGCATCCTATTAAACGTTTGCATGGTGGCTAGGTTGGTATACTTATATCCTTCCTAGGATAGCTTGGATTGCATGGTAAGGTGTGTTCCATGGTAGTTAGGTCTAACCTAGTATGTGCTATTCTTTGATAGTCTAGAATGATAAATAGTTAGCATTGAGTAAGCTAGCCTAAGGGAGTACTTAGTGTGAGTGGTAGTATGGGATGCCACTCATACATGGCACAACTATGACTTGAAGCTACTTATTAACTGTCCTCTTATGTAGTGTATGCCTAGCTTGGATTGTTACTATAGTTGCCTTCCATGATATGTTTGACTAAAGTTGATAGTTCCTTGTCAATATGAAGTAGGTCTATAGTGACACCAAGAGATGGTAAATATGAATGGGGTGACTTCAAGATATGATTAGTGTGTGTGGTATTATGGGATGCCCCACATGCATTGCACAAGCGTGCCTTGAGGTTACTTAGGAGTATAAGTGCTCTTAGGATATGAAAACCTAGGTCTTGACTATGAAGGTGGACTATAACCCAAATGACCAAAGAGAGGTACTTAGCTTAGATAATATTATGGGATGCTATCTTTGCCTTGCACAAGTATGCTTGGAGGTGGCTTGTGAAGTAGTTCACTTGAATATGAAAGACTAATGGTTGAAGTATGAAATTCTGCTTATGTCTTGTGTTGACTCATTATGGTATGATGCTTATGTTGGAATTTATGTTATGAATATATTATTGTCTCTTATGCTTATGTCTTATGTTGACTAACCATTTGGCATGTTTTATGTTGGTATGTTAGATTTCATACTTGGTACATTTTGTAATAACGCATATTGTCTACATTCTAATCAAATGTAGGGTGTTTGAGATTGAATTTCTTTGGAGGCTAGGTTTCTAAGGTGTTTGAAGACTTGAAGAATTGGCGAGTCCTCATAGCTTCGAGGACAAACCCACTATGTTCCTTTTATGTCATATTCTATGTTTTAGACTTTATATGGGCTGCGTCCCAAGACTTTTATTCATGTTATTCATAGATGGTTTGAGACAAAGGTTTTAGTCAAGACTTCCGCTTTTATGAAATATTTTGATTTAGTGTTTTAAAGAATTTTTTTAATTTTCCCCTACTTTTCTTTGATCGTATGTTATGATAACGCTAAGGGCTTCTATTATACCCCTTCGGGGTCGAGTACACCGTGTTACGTCTAGGGGGTACCCCTGGGTCGTGACACTAAGTATCACATTTAGGCTACCAACAACATACATATCTTACTTTTGCCTCATCCATAACCAACATACATAAGTAAGGAGTCATTCATGTTCATAGCTTGTAACAAGTAAAGTCAACCTTAACATTCAGACATACCTTTAATACATAATTCATAAGTCATCATAACATAAGAGAACCTTACCATAACCCCTCTTAAAGCCTACTTGTGCAATGCATAAGTGAAGTCCCATACCCCCACTCATACAAAGTAGTCCCTCTTAAGAAGTCATAATTAAAGCCCATGTTCTTATCATAGTTCATAGTCATATCATATAGGGAAGTTTAACCTTAACCAACATAGATCATGTGAGCTACAAGGAATCCGGTGTTCTACCCCCACACCGAAAAGAGGTGTCCTACTTGTATGAGGTAGAACTTTCATAATAGCTTTTAGGTGGATCCACTAGCTAAAGACCTATGTGGGAACATAGTTATGGGATATGGGGATTGCTAATACAAACCCGGACTACTAACGTAAAAGGTTTCCATCCCATGAGATAACATACATTGGGAAGCCGGACTTGCTAAACGTAAAAGCCTCCATCTCATTTTCATATCCACTTAGTGTGAAGCATAATTCCCTTTAAAGATCATATTAAGTCTTTAGTTAAGTTCATATTCATAAGATAATGCACTACGCACTCAACCAACATACATCATAATAGCTCATAGATTCATTAGGTAAGAATGTCCTTTCAACCTTAGAATCATCAACATGTGAGTAAACCTTTCACATAACATTCATAGTGTTTCATGAGAATAGCTTTTCAATCAACACAATTAGCTTATCATAACATACGTACATACTTCATGCATAATCAATGTAAGGGTATAGGCAAGAAGGATCTTTGATCAATATTACAATTACACAATAGTTATAGGATCATCACTATCTAAGTGAATCATGAGTTTATGTACAATCTTCATCAACATATACAAACCCTAGTTATTAGCCCTTAAAGGCTAGGAATCAAGATAAACCCTAACTTCTAGAATTACAACACTAGATAGGTGAATTTCATGATTCAACAATTTAATAAACATAAACATAATCAATTGTCAAGCTCCCATGATCAATCAAGCCATACATAGTTCACAATTTAGGATGAAGGGGAAATCATGGGTCCAAGAGAAATTTTCATCATAAAACATCAATACTCCAACATTCCAATCATAAATCATCATAATCAACCAAAATAAACCATAATTAAACAATGGAAAAGGTTTTGGAAGAAGACCCATGTAAGAGATTGAAAACCCTAGGTTTGGGGGATTTGGAATCTTAAATACACAATTTGAAGGGGCTCCTTAGGTGGTAGCTACCCATGTATGAAAATAATCCATACCTCAATTAAGAATCTCCAAGAAATTTGGGGAAGAACCTTTGGAATTCACAACCCTAGTTTCAATGGCTCCTTTCTTCTTTCTTGAGCTTAGAGAGAGAAATATTGAGAGAAAGATGATGTTCTTGGGTTTCTTATTTTATTAAGTGGGAGTAACTAAATTAGAAGGATGACTGTAAAAGATATATATACTTGTTAGGAAAAGAGTGGGAAAGTGTTGGTTCAAGTTTTAGAGGGATTACTTAAAGACCCAAGCTTAAGCTTTAAAAATTACCTAAGGCACGCTGGAGCTCGCACTTTGGCACTCCTTGGCACGCCAAGGGCACTAAGTGATACGCCTAATGGACCCTTGGTGTCACGACCCGAGAGTACCCCCTAGTCGTAACATGGCGTATTCGACCCCGAAGGGGTCTTATACGAGCCACATAGTCATTCATTGCATTCAATAATGAAAATAGTGCGGAATAAAAAAAAACTTATTTACATCCACACATTTAAACTTCATTAAAACAACTTTAAAAACACACAGCGGAAGTCTAAGTCTCACATGGCCATCTTAGACACAGTCACAAAACATAAGTAGGGACACGGCCCTTTACAATCAAAAGAAGTCTATTAAGTCTATTACATGAACAAAAGAACTTAAAAGTCTTATCCTCGAATCCATGAGGACATACCAAGTCTTGGAGGAAAGCAATCCAACACTTCAAACTAGCTAGGAGGGATCACTTGCCAGAACCTACACTTATAGTAAAAATATGAAGAATATGGGTTAGTACACAAAATGTACTAAGTATGATGACCATGCAAAACATGCTTTAAAAGGGACATTTTGGTTAGAAACCATGCATTATGCCACTTTTTGAAGTACCATGAATAGTTGCATAAAAGACATACAATACAAGCATAAACATCAAGTAAGTCATAATATTACCTTTAAACAATTTCAACATGAAAACCTTTACCTTGGACCTTCACCTCAAGAAACCCTTATGCTATACCTCGTGCAATGTATGGATGGCGTCCCATACCACCATCCATACTAAGGCACCACATTAAGGTCACTTAAGGTAACTTATCATTCCTTTCTTTCACCTTTGCACCATATTCATACATAAGAGGTATATCATTAATTAAGACATGACAAGGGAAAATAACTCGTAATATAACCCAAGTATAGCATGCATCTCATATTAAGCATTTGAGAGCCAACATTCTTTAATAACCTCATTTAGGCCACAATTGTGTCACATACATTAGGATTTAGAGAAACTCACTATGACCCTCACCAAGCCTACTCGTGCAATGTATAGGTAGCATCCCATACTACTACCTACACTTTGTAGAACCTATCAAGAAACCATAATGAAATCTCGCATGATGGGAAGTAAGCGTTTAACCGACATAGACCATGAGAGCTTGTCATGGAATCCGGTGTCATAAGTCCCCACACCGTAAAGAGGTGGTCTACTTGCCTAAGGAAGACCGGTATATAGCTTAATGGATCCACTAGCTACCTATGCGGGCACATAGTTTATGGGATAAGGTAGACGATCATTGAAACTCATGCCTAACCATTGGGGGAGTTTCCATCTAACCAAATTCACTCGGTGCTTAGCCTACATTCCCATAGAATAGTTCGTTACCTTGACATTATCACATATGAGAGGTGCCATTGGCCTACCAACTCCAATTACATTCATTAACACGTGAAAGGGTGCTTTAAGCCTACCGTTTCAAGGTTCATTTAGGAAAGCTCATTAACTCCTCTTGAAAGGGTGCCATGGGCCTACCGGTTCAAGTCTCATCATTAACCTTCATGGAAAGGTGCCATAGGCCTACCGACTCCAAGGTTCATTACTATCATTAATGGAAGGGTGCGATAAGCCTACCGATTCCAAGGTTCATTATTATCATGAGTGGAAGGGTGCTACTAGCCTACCGATCCGAGGATTCAACAACCAATAATATAATCATTTAAACAAGAAAATGATGCACAAGCTCTACCAATTCGAGATATGCAATAAATTGGAGAATCCTTCATATTCTATCATCAACATTCATGAGTGTCAAATTGAGAAAAATCCTTTCAATAATAACACATTTACGTTCATAACATGATCACATTAGCTCCATTAAATGTCCATTCATAAAAATGTCATGTAACACTTATATTTCTCATACTATACCTTCAAGGCCATGGTCACAATACATTCTATAATTAAACACCTCCACCATAGGTGGATCAAACCAAGCAAGAACAATTTTTTTTATCCATAATATGAAATTAAGCCAACTTACCATCCTCCAAAGCCATAATCAACAACACTCAAGTCCCAACCATTTTTCTTACCACAAGCGAATTCTTCCATAACTTGTCCATAAGGCCACAATCCTCAATTATTCATATACCAACAATTCATCATAAATAGGTATAGAAAACCATATAAATCAACAATACAATCCAATCTAAACACAATTTCATCAACATTAAATCATAGGCATTAAACCCACTTCATTAGCAAATTCTAGGCTTTTAATGAAAACATGGGTTCTTGAAGAAGTTTCATATAAAAATCATCTTAAAATCATAAATAGAACTTCAATTCACCAATATAATGACTTTGAAAACATTTTACCCATGAACCCATACCTAGAATAGAAAATAGAAGTTTTGTTCTTTGAAGACTTTTGAAACCCTTTTGAATGGACTCCTTGAAGGAAAGATAATCAAGGATCAAGGGTCACCATACCTTTGCTATGATCTCTCACGAAATTTGATGAAGAAAGCCTTGAATCCAAAGCCCTAGCTCCCACTTCTTCTTCTTCTTAATTGAGGATTGTAGAGAGGGAAATGTTTTAGGGATGGGAATTGAACTAATGGTATCTAGGAAATAATATATGTCCTTTGGAAGAATGGTCCAACCCTTAGAAAAAAATGAGGCGGGTGAACAGTAACCACGCCTACTGGAAATTGCCTTTTCCTGCCGAACAGATTTTACGAAAATGGGCATAACTTCTTCGTCCGAACTCTGAATGAGATGAAACGAAGTGCGTTACGTAGCTAACTCAAAGGGCTTTCCATGGATATATTATTGGCCACCCAAATAATTTGTGTGCTAGGAGATATGACCCTCCAAAGTAGACCCTCGAAAAAGGCTTCACTTGGAAATTTCGGATTTTGATACGGTTGCTCTAAAATTTGGGTTAGACCCATTTCCCACTCAATTTGACCCCCTAAACAAGAATATGAAGTTGGATTTTCGAAAAACGAAACGGATCTTTTTATATACAGCTAAACAAGTTTCCGGGTCGTTACACTTGGCTAGCCTAAAGTTACAGAATGCTCCATAATGGAGTAACTCCTTTGGGCGATAGGGCAGCCTCTTAGGCGACTCGACAAGGGGGTTGGTGAGCCCTGACCTAGCTCACCCAATTTTCTAGTGGCTAGGTCAAGGGGAGGCTGCCCACTAGGCGAGGAGAGTCCCCTTGGCTAATCGCCAAAGATCATGGGCGATACTATTGCCCATCTTTGAATGGACCAAAAACATATATTGTTTTCCTTCATTTTTCTTAGGTAGTTTAGGTCCTTACCTTCATCCTAGATGTTTACCTCTTTCATTTTAGCTCTAGTCAAGTCTAAACATCTCCGGAAGGTTACACAATCCTCACATTTAGCTCTAGGTTAACCTACCAATTTTTTGGGGCGTTACATTATCTCCCCCTTGGGAACATTCGTCCTCGAAAGATGATTTAGACACCTTACGAAATTAAAGACTCAAGACTAGCAGCCCTTAATGCATGCAACATAACAAATATGCACAATTTATAGGAGGAAACCTCAACTCCATCTCAAGACGTAATCAATGCAATACAAGGAAGTAGGTACTACATCTACAACCCATGATGCACAAAACTCATCAATTAACACAAACATGGGAGTAACTACCTTCTCCAACTCAAAGCAAGCTCAACACAACAATATGGAGCCAACATGCCAGTTAATGAAAATCATAACTAAGCATGTTCATTAATCACCTTATGAAGTCAAATATGCAATCATCATACTAAAATGCAAATCAACATGGGGAACATATAGATCATGAAAACTCAATTTATGTTAAATTATGAATTCTGACAAGAACATGCATATCATATGGAAATTATAAAGAACACTTATAGCACAAGTGACTTCCAAAACACCAAACTCAAGAAAAACTACTTACCTTAAGTTTGGATAGGAGTAAAAGGGAAAAGATAAGGATAGCGGGACTTCATATCAACCTTGGCCTCCCACGTAGCATCCTCAACTAAGTGATTCCTCCATAAAACCTTAATAGAAGCTACCTCTTTGTTTCTTAACCTCTTAACTTGCCGGTCTAGAATTTCTACCAGAATCTCTTCATAGGAAGACTCTCATAAACTCCCAAGCCTTTTAAAGGAATGATGGATACCGAATCACCAATGCACTTCTTAAGCATAGAAACATGATATACTTGGTGAACCGAAGTAAACTCATTCGGCAAGTCTAACTCATAAGCACCCTTCCCAATATGCTCTAAGCTTTGATATGGGCCCACATACCGGGGACTAAGCTTCCCTTTTTACCAAACCTCATCACACCTTTCATAGGTGATATTTTCAAGTAGACCCAATCACCAATCTCAAATTATAGATCCCTCCATATAACATCGGCATAAGATTTTTGCCATCTTTTGGCCATCTTCAACCTCTCTCTAATGAGCCGAACTTTTTCAATGGCCTCATAAACTAGTTCGGGACCAATTAGAGAAAATTCACCTACTTCAAACCAACCAACCAGAGATCTACACCTCCTACCATAAAGGGCTTCAAACAGAGCCATGTCAATGCTTGAGTGGTAACTATTGTTGTAGGCAAACTCAATCAATGGGAGATGGTCATCCCAACTACACTTGAAATCTATCACACATGCACTCACCATGTCCTCTAAAGTTTGAATGATGCGATCCGCTTGACCATCCATTTGAGGGTGGAAAGCGGTACTAAGTTTAACATTGGTACCAAGTCCTATTTGGAATCCCTTCCAAAAATGTGAAGTAAATTGAGTACCCCGATCCGAAATGATAAAAGAGGGGACCCCATGGAACTTCACTATCTCATTGATGTACAACTTGGCATAGTCTTCCACCGAAAGTGAAGTATTGACGGGAATAAAGTGGGCGGACTTTGTCATTCTATCAAAATTGACCCAAATATAATCATGTTGCCTTCGAGTACAAGGCAACCCCACAATAAAATCCATATTCACATCCTCCCACTTCCAAGTGGGAATATCTATATCTTGGGACAACCCTCCGGGCCTTTGATGCTCGGCTTTAATTTGTTGGAAATTCGGACACTTGGCTACAAAACCCGCTATATCCTTTTTCATACCATTCCTCCAATAGACTTCCCATAGATCACCGTACATCTTGGTGGCTCCCGGATGAATAGAATATAGCCAACCATGAGCCTTTTCAAAAAAATTCTCCCTTAAGCCATCAACATCCGGAACACATAATCTACCTTGGTACCTAAGCACCCTATCTCGCCCTTGGGAGAAAGCCTGAATTGCCTTATTGAGAACCGATTCTTTCAACTCCATTAGTATGCGATCAAGGTGTTATTTAGACTTGACATCAACCACAAAGGACGATTCGGAAGTATGATGGACCATAACTCCACCCTTGGTAGAATCTACTAGTTGGACACCTAACTGGGTCAACCTATACACATCACGAACCAATTCCTTCTTCTCATCTTCTACATGAACCACACGGTATGGACAATCGACTTAGGGCATCCGCAACTACATTAGCTTTGCCGGGGTGGTAAAGGATACTCATGTAATAATCCTTCAAAAGTTCTAACCACCTTCTTTGTCGTAGATTCAAGTCTTTTTGGCTAAACACATATTGAAGACTCTTGTGGTTGGTAAAGACATTTACATGGACCCCATATAAGTAATGTCTCCATATTTTCAAAGCAAACACAACCGCCGCTAATTCGAGATCATAAGTCGGATAATTATTTTCATGTACTTTGAGTTGTCTTGAAGCATAGGCAATCTCTTTACCATGTTGCATAAGGACACATCCCAAACCCACTCGAGAAGTGTCACAATATACTACAAACCCATCGGTATCCTCCGGTAAGGTCAACACCGGAGCAGAGGTAAGTCTATCTTTCAATTCTTAGAAGCTTTTATTACAAGCCTCTGACCATACAAACTTAGCTTTATTTTGAGTTATTGCCGTCAATGGAGAAGCAATGGAGGAAAAATCCTCAACAAACTTCCTATAATAACCGGCCAAACTCAAGAAGCTTCTAATATCGGTAGGAGATAGAGGTCTAGGCCAACTCTTGACCGCATCCATCTTCTTAGGATCTACCTCAATACCCATACCCGACACAATATGACCAAGGAAGGCAACCGATCTTAGCCAAAACTCACACTTGCTAAACTTTGCATACAATTGGTGGTCTTTAAGGACTTGCAATACATTCCTCAAATGATCCATATGTTCACCCTCACTTCTCGAATAGATCAAAATATCGTCAATAAAAATGATCACAAACGAATCAAGATATTGCCTAAATACCCTATTGTTTAGATCGATGAATGCCACCGGGGTATTTGTTAACCCAAAAGATATAACCACAAATTCGTAGTGGCCGTACCGGGTCCTAAAGGCCGTCTTGGGAATGTCACATCCTCTTACCCTTAGTTGATGGTAACCCGAACGAAGATCTATTTCGGAGAAAAAGTTAGCCCCTTGGAGTTGATCAAACAAATCATCAATCCTAGGAAGAGGATACTTATTCTTTATAGTGACCTTGTTCAATTGTCGGTAATCAATACACATCCTAAGGGACCCATCTTTCTTCTTCACAAACAATACTGGAGCACCCCGTGGAGATATCCTTGGTTGAATAAATCCCTTGTCTAACAAGTCCTTGAGTTGCTGCTTCAACTCTATCAATTAGGACGGAACCATTCTATAGAGAGGGATAGATATGAGTTATGTATCTGGCAAAAGATCAATGCCAAAGTCTATTTCCTGTTCGGGAGGAATGCCGGGAAACTCATTGGGAAAGACTTCCGGAAACTCACTCACCACGGGGACCGACTCTAAAGAAGTGACCTTGGACTAAACATACATAACCCTAACAATATGACACATGCACCCCGTGGAGTTCATTTTTCTAGCTTTTAGAGATGAAACAAATTGACCTCTAGGAATAGAATTCCCCCCTTTCCACTCTAAAATTGGCTCTTTTAGAAATTGAAATTTGACCACATGGGTCCTACAATCTATTGAAGCATAACATGCATGCAACCAATCCATGCCCAAAATTACATCAAAATCAAGCATGTCTAATTCTACCAAATCAACCAACGTGACTTTATGAGACAAAGAAATAGGACAACTCCTATAGACTCTTTTTGCCACTGTCGAGTCACCAACCGGGGTAGACACCGAAAAAGGTTCTAGTAACTCTTCGGGGAGCACTTCAAATTTCATAGCCACAAAAGGTGTAACAAATGACAAGGTGGCACCGAGGTCTAATAATGAATAAACATCAATGGAAAACACTTGCAACATACCCAAAAGAACATCCAGGGAGCTCTCTTGATCACCTCGGGATTGAAGAGCATAGAAGCAGTTCTTATAGGGAATATTGGAATTTGAGCCACTACGAGGGATTTGCTCTCCCTCTCCCCCTTGAACCTTTAGCATGGGACAATCTCTCTTCATATGACCGCTCTTCCCACAACTAAAGTAACCATCTGTGCCAACTAAGCACTTGACATCATGCTTCATGCTGCACTTTGCACAACTAGGCCTTTCAACATAAGAGCTACCACTTTTACCTCCTTGTGGCTTAGCTATCTTTGTTGACCCTTGGAGTGCTAGAGGAACCTTGGTTGGAAAACCTCTTCTTGAACCTTGGTTTACATTGAACCTCAAATTTACCGTTGGAAGAATTCCCATCATCGGGCCTTGCCCTCTTCACTTCTCTATTCACTTATTTGAGCTTTTGTTCCTCAATTTGTTCGGCATGAACCGTAAGACATGAAATATTCATACATGGTATGAGCATTGCCAAACGATTTTCATTGACTACCAAGTGGGATATGCCCATAACAAATTTGTTCATCTTGGCCCTAGAGTCCGCCACTATGGTTGGAGCATATTTAGACAATTGGGTGAACTTAAGGCTATACTCCTTCACACTCATACCTCCTTGGCGAAGGTTGATGAATTATTGCATCTTTCTCTCCCTCAACTCTAGGGGGAAAAACCTATCAAGTAAGGCCGACTTGAACACTCCCCAATCTATCGAGCCTGCTCTCACGAGTCTCTCATCCTTCCATTGCTCATACCATACTTGAGCTACATCCTTCAATTGGTAGGCGGCTAGTTCCACCTTCTCTTGAGATGACACCCTTATAGCATCAACCACCTTCAACACTTCTTCTATAAAGCCTTGTGGGTCCTCCTCCACTTTGGAGCCATAGAATGTAGGGGGATTCATTCTAGTGAAATCCCTAATTTTTGAAGCGGTTGTACTTGCATTGGGGTTCACATGATCTCTAGCATCCCTAGTGACTTGAGTCGTTAGAGCATGATTCAATGTTTGGAGAGCCGACCTTATTTTCACATTGGTCATAGCCCCCTCATCATTAGGAGCTTAAGGACCTTGGGGAGGAATTCCCTCATCCACAATCTCCTCTTCCATCCTTCTTGCGGCCGCTCTTCTTGTAGTCATATCCTATATGCATAAGAAAAGGGTTAGGAAAAGGACTTCATAGATTTAAACTCTTAAGGCACGACTAAAGAGTAATGAAATAGGTGAAAGTTCCTAAGCATCTTATAGCCTCTCATTCATAAGTGTGGCACTTCACACTTATGAACAAGACTACTAGACGTGGTTCATGAGACATCATCCTAGAATCATTCTATAACCTTGTGCTCTATTTACCAAGTTTGTCACGACCTGGGGTTACCCCTTAGGAGTAACATGGCGTACTTGACCCCGAAGGGGTCCCATACAAGCCCTTAGCATAATCATAACATAAAGACATAGAATAATTGCGAAAAATTTAAAACTTTTACAATCAAAGTCAACTTCTTTTTCATAAACAAAAATAATAATCTAGACTTGTCTAAATCACCATCTAGTACAATAGAGAGTACAAATAGGGTCAAAATCCCTTTACATCAATAGAGTCTCAAAATAGGAAAGTACAATAAAACTAGAAATGAGTAATCCGTCCTTGACTTTGAGGACTCACCAAACTTAGGGAATAGTCAACCCAAGCTTCACTTGAAGGGAGAAGTGTGTATCAACGACCGAAACCTACACTCATAGAATGTAGAAAATATGGGTTACCACAAATAATGTACTAAGTATGGAAACCATGCACAAAATCCTTAAAACATGCAAAAAGGGACATTTAGTTGAAATCATGCCTTTATCAAATTTAAAAGCCATAATGCACATTTATGAAGAAACACAAGCCAAACCAACATATAAGCAACCTAAAGCCATACTAGTGCAATGCAAGGGTAAGATACCATAACCCTAACAAATTCTAAGTATCACATTTAGGCTACCAACAACATACATATCTTACGTTTGCCTCATCCATAACCAGCATACATAAGTAAGGAGTCATTCATGTTCATAGTTTGTAACAAGTAAAGTCAACCTTAACATTCATACATACCTTTCATCATAATCCATAAGTTATCATAACATAAGAGAACCTCACCATAACCCCTCTTAAAGCCTACTTGTGCAATGTATAAGTGAAGTCCCATACCCCCACTCATACTAAGTAGTACCTCTTCAGAAGTCATAGTTAAAGCCATGTTCTTATCATAGTTCATATTCATATCATATAGGGAAGTTTAGCCTTAACCAACATAGACCATGTGAGTTACATAGAATTCGGTGTTCTACCCCACAGCGAAAAAAGGTGTCCTACTTGCCTAATGTTGAACTTTCATAATAGCTTTTAGGTGGATCTACTAGCTAAAGAACTATGTGGGCACATAGTTATGGGATATGGGGATTGCTACTAAAAACCTAAACTATTAACGTAAAAGGTGTCCATCCCATGAGACAACATACATTGGGAAGCTGGACTTGCTAAATGTAAAACCCTCCATCTCATTTTCATATCCACTCGATGCTAAGCATAATTCCCTTTAAATATAATATTAAGTCTTTACATAAGTTCATATTCATAAGAGAATGCACTAGGCACTCAACATACATACATCATAATAGCTCATAGATTCGGTAGGTGATAATGTCTTTTCAACATTAGAATCATTAACATGTGAGTAAACCTATCATATAACATTCATAGTGTTTTATGAGAATAGCCTTTCAATCAACACACTAAGCTTATCATAACATAGGTATATACTTCATGCATAATCAATGTAAGGGTATATGGAAGAAGGATCTTGCATCAATACGACAATTACACAATAGTCATATGATCATCACTATCTAAGTGAATCATGAGTTCATGTACAATCTTCATCAACATATACAAACCCTACTTATTGCCCCTACAAGGCTAGGAATCAAGATCAACCCTAACTTCTAGAATTACAACACTAGATAGGGGAATTTCATGATTCAACAACTTAATAAACATAAACATAATCTATTGTCAAGCTCCCATGATCAATCAAGCCATACATAGTTCACAATTTAGGAAGAAGGGGAAATCATGGGTCCAAGAGAGATTTTCATCATAAAACATGAATACTCCAACATTCCAATCATAAATCATCATAATCAGCCATAATAAACCATAATTAGACAATGGAGAACGTTTTGGAAGAAGACCCATGTTAGAGATTGAAAACCCTAGGTTTGGGGGATTTGGAATCTTGAAAACATAATTTGAAGAGGCTCATGTGGTGATTGCTACCCAAGGATGAAAATCATCCAAACCTCAATTAAGAATCTCCAAGAAATTTGGGGAAGAACCTTTGGAATTCACAACCCTAGCTTCAATGGTTCCTTTCTTCTTCCTTTAGCTTAGAGAGAGAATTTTTGAGATAAAGATGGTATTCTTGGATTTTTACTTATATTAATTGGGAGTAACAAAACTAGAAGGATTTTGACTTTAAAAGGTAAATATACTTGTTAGGAAAAGAGTGGGAAAGTGTTGGTTCATGTTTTGGAGGGATTACTTAAAGACCCAAGCTTAAGCTTTAAAAATTGCCTAAGGCACGGTGGAGCCTTAATTTTTGCTATTTTTACTACTTGTGACAAAACCCCCAATTGATATTTGACACTTTCGTGTCACCTCCTTTAATTAACCATGTTTTTGTTCGTTAATGTCTTAATCTACGACTTGTTAGAGCTTAATTTTATTTTTCTATCAATTCTCAAAACCATTCCCTTGGGACACGACCCCAGCCTTTAGTTGGGTTACTATACTATCACGATCGTAGACACTCATACCGTATGTTAGTGTTGTTGGTCATGATAAGTATCAAGCGTTGTTACTGGTAAAGGGACCACGGGCACCTTCACGGGCCGTGGTGCCCTTGACGGGTTGTGAACATGGGCGTGATCCTTGGCACCCCACTTTAAAGTGGGGGTTATTTTAAGTAATTCTATTTTAAGTTAGTATTAAGTGGGGTCATTTTGTATAGTTTTAATACACCTATATCAGCTTTTTTAAGTAAAAAACCAATCCATTCAAGTCATTTTATTCCCAACACCAAAATCAAATCCAAAAAGTTCATCTTCTCTCAAAATTTTTCTCTCTAGAACTCAAGGAAGAAGAAGAGGAAAGTGAAACTAGGGCTTGACGAAACAAGGATTTTTTTAACTCAATTTCATGGGGATTCTTCACCAAGGTATGATAGCTCTTCATCCATGGGTAGCATTCACCCATGGAGCCCCTTTAAAACGCCCAATTTCAAAGCTAGAACTCACAAAAGTTAGAGTTTGACTTTAATCTCTTGGATTCCTTTCAAAATCATTTTTAATGATTGAATTATGTTTGTTTATGGATATTCTGATGATTTTATATGATTCTGAGTTGAATTCCTCAAGAATCCATGAATTACCCTATTTTCCCAAATTAGATCTCAAAGTGTGGGTATTGATCGATGCAAGAAGAATGTTATAGAATTATGAATGTAATGAATTGATTACTTCAATTATGTGTTAATTGATAAATTTCTATGCTTTTTATGTTGAATTCCCCCAAGAACCCATGAAACCCCATATTATTCAATTATGATCTTGTGAAGTGGGTTTGTTGATTATAGAGGAATGTTGTGCGATTATGCTTGTAGTAATGGTGCTAATTAAATCATGTTATTATCCATGTGTAAGGTAGTAATTCTAGATGTGTTATTGAGTTATGATCTATGGTCCTTGAAGGGAAATTTATGAGAACTATGCATGATTATGAGAATTATGTATATGCTTTATGAACACTTTGAGAGTAAGTGATTATGATTAAGATAATGTTGTTGTGCTGATTAAAAGGTTATTCTCAATTATACACCTATGAATAATGATGACATGTTGTGAAAGGTTATCTCACAATATGATGATTCTTAGGTTGAAAAGCTATTCTCACCGATTGAATCTATGAGGTATCCTATAAATGATGTTGGATTGAATGTTGATACAACCTTCCATAAAAATGAACTAAAGTAATGTTATGATAAGTAATCCATGGGGAATAATGCTTAGCACCGAGTGGATATTGATATGAGAGGGATGCCCATACGTGAGTTGAGGCGGGGTATCTAGTAGCAATCTCCTTATCCCATAAACTATGTTCCCTCGTAGGTTTTTGGCTAGTGGATCCACCTAAGCTAAGTTAATTGTTCTACCCTAAGCAACTAGAGAAACTCTATTCAGTGTGGAAGACACTAGATTCCATGTTTACCTCACATGATCTATGTCGGTTAAGGATTACCCCCACAATGAATGATTATAAACTACGACTTCTCAAGAATCTCTAATTAGTGTGGGTGGAAGTATGGGATTTCATTCATGCATTGCACATGTAAGCTATGAGAGTAGTTATGGTGTGTACCTTTTATGTCATGATGGCTTATGAAATGAAGTATGCTTAATGTGGACTGTTGCTATGAGTTGCTTTCCTTGATATGACTTATTAAAACTGAATGCTTCTTTATATATGAGTATTAATTAAGGATGAGATCAAAGAATGGTGAGTATGGTCATGGTGGCCTAAAAGTGGTACTTAGTATGAATGGGATTAAGGGATCTTATCCATGCATCGCACAAGTATGACTTAGGGTTACTTATGAGATGGTTCTATTATGCTATGATGATCTATATGTTGAATATGCTTATGACCTATGCTTTTATACTAAAGTTCATGATGATTCTCAAACTTGGTAAAGTGTATGCTTTTCAACTAAAATGTCCTTTTTAGCATGTTTCAAGATTTAATGCATGGCAATCATACTTAGTGCATTTTTGTACTAACCCATATTTTCCTACATTTTCTACAAGTGTAGGGTCCGGTTTTTAAGGCGATCTTCATTTGGTTCAAGCTTGTATTGAGTCCTCATGATTCGAGGATGGATGAGTCATTTGTATTTCCTTTCTAGTTTTCACTTTCGAACTATTTTGCAAGGGTTGAGTCCCTATTTGATACTTCGATTGTAATAGATGGCTAATTGAGACAAGTCTAGACTTCCGATTTTCTTTATGTAAATTTTGGACTTGAAATGCGTTTTACTCTTTATTGTTCTTTACTTATGTTATGATATGCTATGTGGTTTACATAGTTTCATTTCTTGTCCTATGTGCCTTGTTACGTCTAGGTGGTACCCTTGGGTCGTGACAAACTTTGTATTAGAGAAAAATGCTTAGAATGATTCTAGGATGATGTCTCATAAGCCACCTCTAGTAGAGTCTTGTTCATGAGTGTGAAGCGGGCCACATTTATGAATGAATGGCTATAAGATGTTAAGGAAACTACGATTCTTTCATTACTCTTAAGTCGTTCCTTAGAGTTTAACTCTATAAAGTCCCTATCCTAATCCTTCCCATGTGTCTTCAGGATATGAATACACGAAGGGCTAATGTAAGAAGAATGTAGGGTGACAATGTGAATAAAAGAGCTCCTCCTCAAGCTAATCAAGCTCCGTTTGATCCCGTGGTTGAGAATGTGACCCATGCGGAGTTTAGGTTAGCCTTCTAGACGTTGGCTCAAGTCATGATGGCTAAAGCCAATAGAGAAGAGGTAGCGCCGATGAACCCTAATGTGAATTCGGCCGCTTCAAGGGTTAGGGATTTTGCTAGAATGAACCCTCCCAAATTTTTTGGATCCAAAGTGAAGAGGATCCTCAAGAATTTGTGGAAAAGATACTTAATATCATGGGGGTGACTTTGGTAAAGAAAGCGGAGTTAGCCGCTTACCAATTGAAGAGTGTTGCTTAAATATGGTATGATCTATGGAAGAGAAATAGGCCGGTAGGAGCAGATCTAGTGGAGTGGGAGGTGTTCAAAGTGGTATTCCTTGATAGGTTCTTTCCCCGAGAGTTGAGGGAAGCTAAGGTGGAATAATTCATTAACCTTAGGCAAGGTAGCATGAGTATTAAGGAGTATGCCTTGAAATTTACCCAACTATCCAAGTATGCTCCATCTTTGGTGATGGATTTGAGAGATGAGATGAGTAGGTTTTTGACGGGTGTGTCTAGCTTGGTAATAACAGAATGTCATTCGGCAATGGTTCACGATAATATGGATATCTAATGTCTTATGGTGAATGCCCAATAAATTGAGGAATTAAAGCTTAAGGAAAAAAAAAGGGAGGTTAAGAGAGTTAGGACCGGTGAAGGGAACTTCTCCAATACTAGGTCCGATGAACAAGGTCAACCAAGGTCCAAACAAAGATTCTCCAATGAATGTCTTTCAAATTCATCCCCAAGGATCAATAAGGATAGGGTGTCTAACCCTAAACCTCATGGAGGAAATGGAGGCGGTTCTTCTTTTGAAAGATCTACATGTGCTAAGTGTGGGAAGCAACATGTGAGTAAGTGCCTAGCCGGCATGGACGGTTTCTTTGGGTGTGGAAAGATTGGTCACAAGATGAGAGATTTCCCAACGCTTATGGCGAAAGGGAGTGAGGCCAAGCAAGCTTCTCTTAGTAGTCTGGACCCTAATCCTCCAAAGAATGGTCGCTTCTATGGACCAAGAAGGCTCTCCGCATAAAGAAACCGGTATGTTGATAGTTTCCATGTAGATGTAAAAGTTTTATTAGATCCCGATGCTACTTGTTAGACTTTGATGATTATCCTTGGTCGGGTTTGGACGCATTGTTGTCAGACCTCTATTGATTTTAGAACCCAGTATAGTTATTATGAGTTGTGGAGTGTTCTGATATCCTCATATTTTACTTCTACTCCTACTCTAGCATGAGACAGAGTTCCTCTCAGCTTTTATTATGTTTTTGGAGTTATGAGCGTGTTATGTGTTTTCAAGATTTCCTTATGATATGCATGTTCTTGAAGAAATTCATGTTTAGAAAGAAAATTAGTTTTTATGATTTATGTGTTCCTCATGTTGTTGTGCATTTAGCATGAGTTGCCTACATGATTCATGAGAGGAATTGTCAAACATGATTTAGTATGCTTTTGAGAGTAATTGTATAATTCGGTTCATGTTATTCAGTTGAGCATGCTTTGAGTTGGAGAAGGTAGTTCCTCCTACAAATATGAGAGATGTTGAATTCATACATAATTGGTTGTTAGATGTAGTCCCTACTTCCTTGTGTTGCATTGATATGTTTGAGATGGAGTTGAAGTTTCCTCCTTTGAATTGTGCATTAATTTGATGTTTCATCCATGATGGGCTGCTAGTTTTGAGTCTTTAATTCCGTAGGATTACTAGATCGTCATTCAAGGACAAAATTTCTCAAGGGGGAGATAATGTAACACTCCGGAAAATAGTAGACCAAAACTAGAGCTAAACGTGAGGGTTAACGTCAAGAAAAGAGGGCAAGAGCCAAGGAAGATAGGCAACAACCAAGGCAAGGGCCCAAGTCTTGCCAAAAATTAGCCAAACCACTGCCCACCATGACCACGAGGGTCTTTACGACCCGTGGTGGTCTTTACGACCAGGGGTGCCACCCGCGATGGAGAGGCAGTGAGCCCACAAAACTGCCCCAAGGAAGGCTCCCCTTCATAAACCACATCACGGCCCATGGTGAAGACCACGGCCCGTGGGAAGGCTCGTAGGGTTGCCTTCACCTTGTAGTGGCTTATTTCAAGTAGCGTAGATATTGGTCAAGGGACCACGGGCACCTTCACGGGCTGTGGTGCCCTTGATAGGTCGTACATGGGCGTGGTCCCTGGCACCCCACTTTAAAATGGGGGTTATTTTAGGTAATTCTATTTTAAGTTAGTATTAAGTGGGGTCATTTTGTATAGTTTTAATACACCTATACAAGCCTTTTTAAGTCAAAAACCAACCCATTAAAGTCATTTTATTCCCCAAACCCAAATCAAATCCCAAAAGTTCATCTTCTCTCAAAATTGCTCTTTCTAGAACTTAATGAAGAAGAAGAGGAAATTTGAAGCAAGGGCTTGAAGAAACAAGGATTTTTTTCACTCAATTTCGTGGGGATTCTTCACCAAGGTATGGTAGCTCTTCATTCATGGGTAGCCTTCACCCATGGAGCCCCTTCAAAACCCCAAATTTCAAAGATAGAAATCCCAAAAGTTAGGGTTTGACTTCAATCCCATAAATTCCTGTCAAATTCATTTTTAATGATTGAATTATGTTTTTTTATGGATATATTGATGATTTTATATGATTTTAAGTTGAATTCCTCAAGAATCCATGAATTACCCTATTTTCCCAAATTAGATCTCAAAGTGTGGGTATTGATTGATGCAAGAAGAATGTTATTGAATGTAATGAAATGATTACTTGAATTATGTATTAATTGATGAATTACTATGGTTTTTAAATTGAATTCCCCCAAGAACCCATGAAAACCCATATTACTTAATTATGATCTTGTGATGTGGGTTTGTTGATTATAGTGGAATGTTGTGAGATTATGCTTGTAGTAATGGTTCTAATTGAATCATGTTATTTTACATGTCTAAGGTAGTAATTCTAGAGGTGTTGATGAGTTATGATCTATGGTCCTTGAAGGGCCATTTATGAGAATTATGCATGGTTATGAGAATTATGTATATGCTTTATGAACACTTTGAGAGTAAGTGATTATGATTAAGATAATGTTGTTGTTTTAATTGAAAGGTTATTCTTAATTATACACCTATGAATGATGATGACATGTTGTGAAAGGTTTTCCCACAATATGATGATTCTTAGGTTGAAAGGCTATTCTCACCTATTGAATCTATGAACTATCCTATGAATGATGTTGGATTGAGTGTTGATACATTCTTCCATAAAAATGAACTCTAATGTTATGATAAGTAATCCATGGGGAATAATGCTTAGCACCGAGTGGATATTGATATGAGATTGAAGCCCATACATGAGTTAAGGTGGGGTTTCTAGAAAAAATCTCTTGATATGGATGCCTATATGTGAGTTGAGGTGGGGTATCTAGTACCAATCTCCGAGTCCCATAAACTATGTGCCCTCATAGGTTTTTGGCTAGTGGATCCACCTAAGCTAAGTTAATGGTTTTACCGTTGGCAAGTAGAGCAACCCTCTTCGGTGTGGGATACACCAGATTCCATGTTTAGATCACATGGTCTATGTCAGTTAAGGGTTACCCCAAATCAATGATTATGAACTATGGCTTCTCAGAAAGTTCTACTTAGTGTGGATGGGAGTATGGGATCTCATTCATGCATTGCACAAGTAGGCTTTGAGAGTAGTTATAGTGTGCTTCTTTTATATCATGATGGTTTACGAAATGAAGTATGTTTAATGTGGATTATTGCTATGAGTTGCTTTCCTTGATATGACTTATTAAAGGTGAATGATTCCTTATCTAGGAGTATTAATTAAGGAAGAGATCAACGAATGGTGAGTATGGTCATGGTGGCCTGAAAGTGGTACTTAGTATTGATGGGATTATGGGAACTTATCCATGCATTGCACAAGTATGAGTTAGGGTTACTTATGAGTTGGTTCTATTATGCTATGATGATCTCTATGTTGAATATGCTTATGACATATGCTTTTACACTAAAGTTCATGATGATTCTCAAACTTGGTAAAGTGCATGATTTTCAACTAAAATGTCCTTTTTAGCATGTTTCAAGATTTTATGCATGTTTATCATACTTAGTGCATTTTTGTACTAACCCATATTTTCCTACATTTTCTACAAGTGTAGGGTCCGATTCGTAAGGCGATCTTCTTTTGGTTCAAGCTTGGATTGACTATTCTCCTGGCTTGTGGTGAGTCCTCATGATTCGAGGACGATTGAGTCATTTGTAGTTCCTTTCTAGTTTTCACTTTTGAACGATGTTGTAAGGGTTAAGTCCCTATTTGATACTTAAATTGTAACAGATGGCTAATTGTGACAAGTTTAGACTTCCGCTTTCCTTTATGAAAATTTTGGACTTGAAATGCGTTTTACTTTTTATTGTTATTTACTTATGTTATGATATTCTAAGTGGCTTACATAGTTCCATTCAAGGGGTTACCATTTGGGTCGTGACACATGGACCAGGTTCTTTGATAGGTTGGCTGGCAAAGGGTGGTATTATTTCTTAGATGGATACTCGGGGTATAACCAGATATCGATTGCTCCTGAAGTTCAAGAAAAGACTACCTTCACCTGTCCTTATGGTACTTTTGCATTCAAACACATTCCATTTAGATTGTGTAACGCACCAGCAACTTTCCAGAGGTGTATGATGTCTATTTTCTCAGATATGGTAGATGACACTCTGGAGGTATAGATCGATGATTTTTCTGTGGTTGGTGACACTTTTAATGACTATTTGTTAAATTTGAGCAGGGCATTACAGAGATGTGAGGAGGAGAATCTAGTGCTGAACTGGGAGATATGCCATTACATGGTAAAGGAAGGTATAGTCCTCGGTCACAAGGTGTCACAAAAGGGATTAGAGGTTGATAAAGCTAAGATTGAGGTTATTGAAAAGTTACCCCTACTTATCTGTGTGAAAGGTATTCAAAGTTTTCTAGGCCATGCAGGGTTCTATAGGCATTTCGTCAAGGATTTCTCAAAGATTGCACATCCCTTGTGCAAGTTGTTAGAGAAAAAGGTGAAATTTGCCTTTGATGATGCATGCCAGAAAGCCTTTGAGTGCCTGGAAAAGAAGCTGGTGTCTGCTCCTGTAATCATTGACCCATATTGGGCGCAACCATTTGAGGTTATGTGTGATGCTAGTGGTACTTCCTTGGGAGTTGTTTTAGGGCAAAAGCACAACAAGGTTTTCCACCCAATCTCCTATACCAACAAATCACTAAATGGAGCGCAACACAACTACATTATGCTGTGGTATATACTTTTGAGATATTCATGGTATACATGCTGGGTACTAGGGTGATATTCCACACAGATCATGCATCGCTGAGTTACCTCATGGAAAAGAAAGATGCAAAGCCAAGATTAATCAGATGGGTGGTGCTGCTTCAAGAATTTGACTTTGAAGTCAAAAATAGGAGAGGTTGTGAAAATCAAGTGGCTGATCACTTGTCTAGGCTAGAAGCATGAAAGAAGGAGGAGCTTGAGTTAGATATAAATGAATCACTCCCAAATGAGTAGGTATTACCCACCACTCTTGATCTCATTCCTTGGTTTTCTTACTTTGCTAACTTTCTTGTCAGCGATTTGATGCCTAAAGGGCTAACATTCCAGCAAAGGAAGAAATTCCTACATGATGTTGGAAAATACTTTTGGGATGAACCATATCTGTAGAGGGTGTGTGTTGATAATATCATTAGGCGATGAATCCCAGAGTCTGAGATGCTGCATATCTAAGAAGCCTGTCACTCCTCTCCAATCGGTGGTCATCATGGAGGTGTCCGGACAGCTCACAAGGTACTCCAGAGTGGGTACGACTGGGCTACACTCCATTAGGATGCAATTGATGAGGTAAAGAGTTGTGATGTATGCCAGCGTCAATGAGCTATCTCTCATAGCCACGTGCTACCAATGACACCCATTCTGGAGGTGGAGTTATTATCTCTTATGGTTATGGATTATTTCTTATGTTGACTAACCCTTATGTTATGCTCTTATGATGTTATGCTAGCTAACATATCTAGTACATTTTGTACTAACACATACTTTGCCTACATTCTTATCAAATGTAGGGTTTGGCTACATTGAGTTCCATTCTTGAGAATAGGTTTCTAAGGAGCAAGGATTTGAAGATTTGGTTCATAGCTTCGAGGACAAAGACACGATTTTGTTTGTCTTTTATTTCCCTGTTTTGAGACTATTGTATGGGCTATGTCCCAAGAGTTCATTCAAAGTTATATTAGATGGTTTGAGACAAATTGTAGTAAGACTTCCGCTTACTTTTACAAAAGACTTCGATTGTATGGATAAAGTTTTTAGAAATTCCGTACTTTTCTATTATCTTATGTTACAATATGCTAAGGTCTTGTATGAGACCCCTTCGGGGTCAAGTATGCCATGTTACCTCTAGGGTGTACCCTTAGATCATGGCAGGAACATACCAATCCTTCTGCCCCTCACTTTCTTTCCTAATGGCATTACGATCACGCCATTCTTTGTCATGGTCTCTCCAGCCCTCATTTCTATTCCATCCCTGATTACCACCCGACCTTGGGTAGTTTGCACGATAACCTCCTCCTTGGTTGGCTAAGAACTTTACTTCCTCATTGTAAACCGCTTCAAACCTTCCTTCATAGGGTTCACCCGACCAACAGCCACAATATTGACACTTTTGAACCAGCACCCACGACATTTTTAGCCAAAATGTGCAGCTGGGTCATCCTTTTGCCATGTTTTGGTCTCTCTCTTGATACTTTTCGATATGTTCTTTTGTCATTTTATAAGTAAGAGGAGACTCTTGGTCTTCTCGAGTGTACCACGCCCTATTTATCTTGGTCATGCAATCAAGGAGTTGGGATGCTATTGCATAAGACTGTTGCATTAAACCACCCAGAGAAATCTGTTCAGCCACTCCTTTGTTTACCGAATCGAGGCTTCTATAGAAATATTGCAGCAGCACATTATCTGGAAGTCCATGAGTTGGGCACTGAAGCACTAGCTTTTTAAATCGTAGCCATGTCTCATGGATTGGTTCACCTTCTAAGCGCTTGAAACCTTGGATGTTGTCCCTGAGAGTCATCATCTTCGATGGGGGAGAGAAACGAACTACGAATGCATTAGTAAGCTCGTCTAACGAAGTGATAGAATCTCTTGGAAACTCCACCAACAACTTGCTTACCTCGCCCATAAGAAAAAATAGGAACAACCTCAGACGGACCGATTCTTGTGATATGTTCTTAATTGAGAACGGTCCACAGACATCAACAAAATTTGTGATATGCTCATGGGGATCCTCATGAACCCCCCCCCCCCAAACAATCCTTTCAGTTGTAGTAGCTGAAGCATTGTGCTTGTGATATGAAAAACCACATTTCCTTCCGTTGGAGGTAAACAAATGGCACCAACACCACCTAGTTGGTTTGGGTCATTCTCATCTTTGAGATTCCCAATGTCTTCTTGGTGGCCCACTTGGCTACCATTAGTTCCGTTAATGCTCATCTCCTCCTCTATTTAACACAAGCAACACAAAACCAAAACTAAGCTAAGTAGATTCAACTATAACTTAAAAGATCACAATTCAACTTCACGGAAAGAATTTTAAACAACATCACTCCCCGACAGCGGCGCCATTTTCATGAAAATTAACGTTTCAAGCACTCCTCATCTGATTCTAGGTGTAAACGACCGTTAAAAAATATATAACCCAACAATTGAGTTGGGGTCGAATTCCACAGGTAGCGGTGCATGTTCAAATTCAATCAAGACACTATTATATGGGCTATGTTCCAAGAGTTCATATAAATTTGTATTAGATGGTTTGAGATAGTGTAGTAAGACTTCCTCTTGCTTTTACGAAAGACTTCGATTGTATGGGTAAAGTTTTTAAAATTTTCGTATTTTTTTATTATGTTATGTTATGATATGCTAAGGGCTTGTATGAGACCCCTTCGGGGTCAAGTACGCCATGTTATTTATAGGGTGTACCCCTGGGTCGTGACAGGAACATACCTATTCTTCTCCCCCTCTCTTTCCTTCCTAGTGGCATTACGATCACGCCATTCTTTGTCAAAATCTCTCCAGTCCCCATCTCTATTCCATCCTTGATTACCACCCGGTCTTGGGTAGTATGCACGATAACCTCCTGCTTGATTGGCTAGGAAGTTTACTTCCTCATGGTACATTGCTTCAAACCTTGCTTCATCGGGGTTCACTCCACCAACACCCATAACATTGACACTCTTTGAACCAATACCAATGACATTTTTAGCCAAGATGTACAGCTGGGTCATCATTTTAACAATGTTTTGGTCTCTCTCTTGATCCTTTTCAATCTGTTCTTTTGTCAATTTATAAGTAATAGGAGAGACTTGGTCTTCTCGAGTGTACCACACCCTATTTATCTTGGTCATGCAATCAAGGAGTTGGGATGCTATTGCATAGGGCTGTTGCATTATACCAACCGGAGTAAGCTGATTAGCCACTCCTTTGTTTACAGAATCGAGGTTTCTATAGAAATCATACAGCAACACATTATTTGGAAGTCCATGAGTTGGGCGCTGAAGCACTAGCTATTTAAATCTTAGCCATATCTCATGGATTGGTTCACCTTCCAAGCGCTTGAAACCTCTGATGCTGTCCCTGAGAGTCATTATCTTCGATAGGGAAAGAAGCGCACTTGGAATGTAGTAGTAAGCTCGTCCCACGAAGTGATAGAATCTCTTGGAAACTCCCCCAACCACTTGCTTGCCTCCCCCATCACAGAAAATAGGAACAACCTCAGACGGACCAATTCTTGCGATATGTTCTTAAATGAGAACGGTCCACAGACATGAACAAATTTTTTTATGTGCTCATGGGGATCCTTATGAGCCAGCACCTCAAACAATCATTTCAATTGTAGGAGCTGGAGAATTGTCTTGTGATGTGAAAAACTATGTTTCCTTCAGCCGGAGGTAAATGAATGGCATCAACACCACCCACTTGGTTTGGGTCATTTACATCATTGTGATTCTGAATGTCATCTTGGTGGCCCACTTAGCTACCATTACTTCTGTTAACGCTCATCTCCTTCTCTGTTTAACACAAGCAACACAAAACCAAAACTAAAATAAGTAGATTCAACTATAACTAAAAAGATCACAATTCAACTTCACCAAAAGAATTTTAAACAACAGCATTCCCCGGCAGCGACACCATTTTGATGAAAATTAACGTTTCAAGCACACCTCATCCGATTCTAGGTGTAAACGATCTTTAAGCAATATATAACCCAACAATTGAGTTAGGGTCGAATTTCACAGGGAGCAGTACATGTTCAAATTCAATTAAGAAGTACGAATGTGATCTAATTAGCTATAGGAATAGACATTATCGAAAAACGCATATAAACAAGTCAAAAGTGCTGGCACGAATGTCAAAAGAGGGGTGGGTTAGGTTTGAAATTATCAACCACAACGCAGTCACAAACAATATGAAATTACAATAAGGAGAGGAATTCTCGGGATGTGATCGATTATAGGCAAATTTCAATATATGGGTAATTGAGACTACTAGTAAATAGCTAAATATCTGCGGGTAGGCTAGGCTATAATTGAAATAGCTTTCTCACGAACAATTATTCCGCTTCAAGTGATTTCTCTCGAACATCAACAATCATAGAAATTAAGAACAACCCAAAACCTTAATACATCTTCTATCTCAAGCAAGATGGGTAGAATAGGGTTTAGGATTCACTCCCTCGAGTTGAACCCAAATAAACCCATTACCTACAAACCATTAATCAAAAGCTTTTGTTAAAAAACCTCTCTCTCTCGCAAGATAAGAACACAAAATTATAAATGCATTTGCAACTACAATTCATTAATTAAACCTCAGCTAATGATCAAACTCACATCAATATAACTTTTAAAATAGTAATTAATAATACCATAAACTAATTCAACCCATAATCACATGATCACACCGCAAGAATTGGGGATTTAGCCGAACATCATAAAAGATAAGAACAGTTACCAAATCGATCAGCCATCAACTGGGTAAGAGTAATTAATCCATTGCAATGCTTTAGTTTGCAAAAAATTCAAAACCCAATTACAAAATCTCCAAATGAATTCTAAAGAAGTCTTCAAGTCTACTAAGAACTATCCAAACTCAAGAGAAATTTGTTCTAGACTAAAGATCAAGACAAGTTAAATGTTTAAAATCTAATTTATAGTTGCCAAAAATAAGCCGCGAAGGGACATTAGGGGAAGTAAGTCGGGATTACCAAACCACTCGGCGAATCGCCCATTGCTCTCTTCTATCGCCTTTCTTCCTTGGATCTCCGCATCTTCAAGTCCTGTAACTTTGGGTGATCTCTCTTTGCATCGCGAAACTACTCGGTGATTCGCCGACTACCTCTTTCCTAACCTTGACATGCCACCCCATAAAAGAGCACGGGGAATTGTGATGAATGAAGGGGCAGCTAATCCTTCTAAAAAGGGAAGGAAAGAGCCTCCAAAATGGCAAAGGCAAGGGCATGAAGCCCAGATCTGAGGTTCCGGAGCACAACTCTGGCAGCAAGGGAGAGTCCTTTGACTCCCAACCTACATTATCTGAGCTGAAGGATGACCAGCCGCTACAGTCCCGGTAGGCAGATATTCATACTAGGTATCGCCCAGATACATCGAGGGTCCAAGAGGCCACCCCTCCTACAATAGATGCAGTGCCAGCTCTGGCATCGACTGTGGCCCCAATGCCCTCAATACATGTCCCTCCTCCTAGGCTATTCAACATATTAAAAGCTGATGGTTTGCGGACTATTCTTAAGGAGAAGCTGTTTTGCACGGAGGGAATAATGGGTAGATACTCCACTTTTAGGGACACACTCTAGTTTCACCGGTTCAAGCAACTCAGCAGACCCCAAGGCCCCTATATTCCTACATGGGTATGGGAGTTCTACATAGCATATGGTGAGTTGGAACCCAAGGGAAACAAGAAGGCTAGTGCTTTCAGACCGGTGAAGTATGTCATGGTCCAGGGGAAGGAAGTAGGGTGGAACAACGATCACTTTAATACTATACTCGATAGGGCTCTAGGTTCTGCACTTGCATATGACGGCTTGCCTACTACTTCCTCCCTGGATAACTTAAAAGGCTGGCTTGCACCTTTGATTTGTGATACCAACCTGAGGTGGATTGAGGCAGTATCTCCCATCGAGAAGAAGGACCTAAATATTGCTGCTCGGTACTGGTTCGGGTTCATCATCAACTATATTATCCCCTTATAGACCGAGTCCATCCTTCGCCATCCAAAGGCGGCCTGTCATAGCTAGGAAGATGATCAACAGGGACTTATCATTAAGCAGGAGATGGCCATGCGGGCCTAACAGGTCGCTGTAGCCAGGAGGGCATTTAGACCTGTTTGATGGTGGTCCCGTAGCTAAGATGACTCTAGGAAAAGAACTGTTGTAAAACCAAGAGAACCTCCCTTAGAAATTCTATTTGGATCTTTGATATGTATCTTAATACTCCTTATATACTTGCTAGCATGTTATTTATTATTACTATGCTTGTTAAAACAAATTTTGTTCTGTAAGTCCATTAGACAGTATTTTAAATCATATGGAAAATTACCAAAATATTTTAAATAGTATAAACTTATCTTCGCAGTCTACAAAGATTGCTAGATTAGAAAATGATTTAGAAAACTGGAACATACCAGAAGAACCTTTTAAAAAGATTTACCATTTAGGTAATTTTAGTTATCTTACTCGTCGCAATATTAAGACTTGTGAATCTACTATTGCTATTAATAATTCTTTAGAAATTATTCGTATCCTAAAAAATAATGATATAAATCGTTATAAATCTAATTACAATTACTTGCATATTGGTTTAGTGCAAGTTGCTGTTAAGCCTCTCTTTAGAAAAGGCCTTGATATTCCTGTTTGTGTCATCCATGGCAGGTTTTTGAATTTTGATGATTCTATGTTAGGAGTTTTGTAGAGTAATCTTGCTGATGGGCCAGTTTACTTTAATTGTTATCCTAACTTCTCTGTTGACCTTAATGATCCTAATGTCATGGATTCTTTGACCCTCAATGTCAAAACCAAAAACTTGAACAACAAAATCAATACTCGTGAAATAGCTATTATTTGCCGAGTTTAATATCGTCTCATGAAAACTCACCTTGCTCCAAAGGCTCTTCATACAAGTATAAGGGGTGAGACTTTGCTTATGGAAGCCAACCATTAACATAGTTCTATCTTTGTTCCTCGAACTCTAAAATGGAAAGATATACTCTCCAGTAATGATTGGCACTTTGAAAACATAGCTCAACCCTTTGCTTCACACTCTGAACGATCTCAAATCGAAAGAGTCATTCAGTTTCCAGATGGGTCTACAGAACTCAAATTCTTAGACAATCAGGCAAGAAGATCTTCTTCGAATCGAAGGTTGTCCTGGTCCTCTTCTACTTCGTGTCCCTCAAGACCCATTCCCAGGCCACCTTCTTCTTCAAAAACCCCGGAGGAAGTAGATGATGAAATCTCTGTTGCTGACAACAGTAAAGGTAAAGTCACAGGAGTAGACTTTTCAGGTGATATACCTAAAGTATTTTACCAAGATAATCCAGGTAGCCCCACGGCAAGTGAAATGGAGCCTCCCAAGGAAAAGCCATCCTGGCTGATCGGAATGCTTAAGGTAAATAAAACCTTCGAACCCAATCCGAAAATCTTACAGGAACAATGGACTCATCCTGACAATCAAGTAAAGAGAAAATGATATGTTTCCTCTTATACTCTTAAGCAAAGAGAATCCTTTAGGGATTTATGGATGAAGGGTATGAGAAGAATTGGTTGTGAAATCGAATTCTTCAAATGGTTTGAAATGACTGGCAGAATTGAAAATTGTGCTGAGTCATTACAAGTCATTATTAACAAATGGTACACTGCTTCTAACAAGGTTGTTGAATCTATCACCCCTCCTCTAGAAGGAATTAACATCCCTATTGCAGGTACAATAATTAAAGCTTCTCCTTTTAAAGAGAAAAGTGATAAGACAGGTGGAATACTCACATCTGCATGCAGATATTGACCGAGTAGTTGAACTAAACAATTACTCCAACCAAATCCTTCATATTATCTCTAGACAGATAGAAGATACTAAACCCAGCCTCAGTGGAAGACCAACCCCAGTTTCTACTTCTTCTAACCATAATATTGAAACCTACCCAGGATTCAAAATCCCTGAATTTTCCAAAGAAAAATTCCCAAAACTTTTTGATACTTTTGAAGTAACCGGAAACATCATTGAGAAAATCAATGCACAACTCAACAACTTCAATATCTCTGTAAAAGAGGATAAGACATCAAAAAAGCTTTCTACCCTCCAAGGAGAACCCAATTCCACATCACAAGAGAAATCTAATCTCCTCCAAAAGCTAGCCAGTAGTCGTTTTCACAATATGAAAAACTATCATAACAAACCATCCTTCCCAGACTTACAGTATGAGGAAAATGCCTTCTTATCGACTTCCTCTCATGAAGGAACAAGCATCACTGAGTGGAACATTGATGGCCTAGCAGAACATCAGGTTTACAACAAACTCCATGGGATGGGTATTGCCATTACTGCATATAAAATGCGTGGATCTGCAGACAAGGATGCAACTAGTATGATCATTGCAGGATTCACAGGAATGTTGAAACATTGGTGGGATAATTATTGCACCGATGAAATCAAGCAACTTATTATTAACGCCACTGCAACAGAGAGAGTTGTAAATATGGAAGGTAACACAAAAACCACTTCTAATGTCACAAAAGAAGATTCTTGTGCTACCTTACTCTACCACATAGCCAAACATTTTATTGGAGAACCAAAGTTGTTTCAGGACAGGAGTCTCCAAATACTGAGCAATTTAAGTTGTCCAAATTTAGACAACTTTATCCATTATAAACATGCCTTCCTCAGTAAGGTCATGATCCGTCCAGATTGCAATCTGGATTTCTGGAAAGAAAGATTCATTAGTGTCCTACCTCCTCTCTTTGCAGATAAAGTAAGGACAAACATTCAAGATCGCAATAATGGCAATATCCCTTATGGCAATCTTACTTATGGTGATTTGGTAAGCACAATCAATATTGTAGCCCTTGAGCTTTGTACAGATATTAAACTCAAACATCAGCTCAAAAAATAACAATCTTCCTCTAGAAAGGAACTTGGAAGTTTCTGCAAGGATTTTGATTTTATCACTCCACCAGATAAAATCAAGAAAGACAAAAAGGAAAAATCCCATAGGAAGAAATCTCGAAGAAGAGATGATTCTACCAGACCTAAGAAAAAGAAGTCTAGGTCCAAATGACCTAATGATACCAAAGTAGATGTATGTTGGACTTGTGGCAAAACTGGTCATAAAGCCAATGAATGTCGTTCCAAAAACAAGAAGAAGAAAATCAATCTTCTTAATATTGATGAAGAAACCAAAGGTAAGCTTCTTGCTATTCTTGACGAACCATTTTCTGAATCTTCAGGTACATCTGATGAATACAGTGACGATGAAGACATTGATCTTGATTATGATTCAGATGTAAGCCAATCAGGAAAAGATTGCACCTGCACTGAAGCTTTCTGTACGTGCAATAGTACACCTCATATTCGAGTACTTTCTAACTATTCAAAAGACGCTCTCTTTGATGTCATCCAACACATTACTGATAATGAGGCTAGGAATCGTTTTCTCGTAAAACTCAAAAATATTCTTCTTAATACAGACAAACCCAAAGCTTGTCCTATAGTCGAACCTTTTAGCATGAAACAAATCATGAATCGTTCAGAAAGCCATTCTTAACCCTCTATTTCTGATCTTCGTCATGAAGTTTCTAGTCTTAAAGAAGAAATTAAGAATATTAAATCTCGACTTTGTATTGTTGAGACTGACATCCTTACCAGTCAAGTCCCTAAAGGAGTTGCATTCCACGACCTCGAGCCTAACCAAAGTTCTTCCCACGAAGACCTTGATGACAATATTGGTATTGTTCTCCCCAATATCAATAATGACCATCTAGTTGAAACTCTTGTTACCAACACAGGTAATGACACTTCTATTTCTGCAGCACCAGGAGTAACGGTAATTTCTTCCATTAGACCTCAGAGTCATCATATACCTGTAAAAATAGTAGTTAGTAAACATTTTGTTATTAACAAAATTGCTTTGCTTGACAGTGGTGCAGATAGGAATTGCATTGTAAAATGTATTGTTCCAACCAAGTATTTACAAAAAAGTACTTCAAGACTATACTCCGCTACAGGAGAACTTCTGAAAATAAATTATAAGCTTTCTAAAGCCCATATTTGCAATAATGGCATTTTTCTAACAAATGATTTTGTTATTACTGAAGATATCAATGAAAATATCATTCTTGGAATACCTTTTATCACTCATATAAAACATTATCTTACTAACCTTGATGGTATTACCACTACTATACTTGGAAAAGATTTACATTTTCTTTTTGTTAAAAACCTTTCACAAGATGAAAGTAATTTTGTAAGAGAAAACACTGTTTTCAGAATTAATAATCTTTCACAACATATCCCCTTTTTAAAAGATGAAATTCGTGTTAAGAAAATCAAATAGATTTTAAAACCCCCGGAGATAGTTACTAAAATAGCTAATCTTCAGGAGAAATTTGAAAAAGAAATATGTTCTGATTTTCCTAATGCATTTTGGGAACGTAAAAGACATATTGTAGATTTACTATACATTGAAGGATTTAATGAATAGGACATTTCCACTAAGGAAAGACCTATTCAGATGAATCATGAAATGATGGAATTTTGTAAAAAGGAGATTGAAACTCTTTTGAAACATAAAATAATTAGGATTTCTAAATCCCCTTGGAGTTGCTCTGCTTTCTACGTTAACAAAAATGCAGAGAAAGAAAGAGGAGCACCTAGACTTGTAATCAATTACAAACCTTTAAACTCTGTTTTAAAATGGATCAGATATCCCATTCCTAACAAACGAAACCTTTTGAAAAGGACTTTTAAAGCTAATATTTACAGCAAATTTGATATGAAGTCAGGATTCTGGTAAATCCAAATTTCATAGAAAGACAAGTATTAAACTGCTTTCAATGTCCCATTCGGACAATATGAATGGAATGTTATGCCTTTTGGGCTAAAAAATGCCCCTTCTGAATTCCAGAATATCATGAACTCCATATTCAATGATTATTCCTATATGTCAATTGTTTACATTGATGATGTGTTCATTATTTCAGAGAACATTGATTCCCATTTCAAGCATCTCAATACGTTCTTCAAAGTTGTCAAAAATAATGGTTTAGTTGTCAGCGCCAAGGAAATGGTATTATTCCAAACCACCATTAGGTTTCTAGGACATGACCTTTACCAAGGCACTTATAAACTTATTTGCAGAGCCATATAGTTCTCTTCTAAATTTCCGAATGAAATTCCTGACAAAACGCAACTTCAGAGGTTCCTAGGAAGTCTTAATTATGTAGCTGATTTTATTCCAAAAGTAAGACAAACTTGTGAACCATTGTATAAGAGACTAAGGAAAAATTCTGTCCCCTGGAGTTCTGAACAAACTCAAGCAGTCATCCAGGTCAAAGCTCTTGTACAAACTATCCCTTGTCTAGGAATCCCTAATCCTGATGCCTTTATATGATTGTTGAAACTGACGCATCTGATGCAGGTTATGGAGGAATTCTTAAACAAAAAGTAGATCCTGAATCTACAAAGCAATTAGTTCGTTTCACATCTGGAATCTGGAATTCCGCACAAAAAAACTATTCTACTGTCAAAAAAGAAGTTTTATCTATCGTGCTATGTATCACGAAAGTCCAAGATGATCTTATAAATAAAGAATTCTTGTTATAAGTATATTGTAAATATGCCAAAAAAAATTTGCAAAAAAATGTCAAAAATCTTGTTTCAAAACAAATCTTTGCTAGATGGCAAGCTCTACTATCTAGCTTTGATTGTGAAATTGAATTTATTAAAGGAGAAAACAATTCTCTACCTGATTTCCTAACCCGTGAATTTTTGCAGGGTAAACATGAGGCCGTTTAGACCAATCACTCCTTCTAAAGGAGATAACAACTTCCCAAAAGCAAATATGGCTAGACCATTTGTTCCTCTTCCACTCACACCAGCAAAAGCCGAACCTTCATTAAGGCCCGAGCTAGCATTTCAAAACAAATTCTCAGCATTAGCTGATTTCCCAAGGTTACCTTGCCCTCCTCAACCAAAGCTTCCAAAGCTTCTTTCTCCACCCCAACCAAAGTTGATCACTCTCAGGCCAACAAAACCCCAGCTCAGGAAGCATCTTCCAGTTCTTTCCAAACCAAAGCAAGTTATGCTATGAAGACGCCCGAATCCTTTGCTCAAGCTGTTAACCCAGAGTTAACCAAAACCATCCCTATCAAGACTATCCCAAAAGAAGAATCTTTTGAATTCATTGTCTCACAGGCATTGCCTTTAATGGCACTCAACAAAGAATACGAAAGTATTGACATAGGTACCTTAATTAAACCTTGTTACACAAATTTCAATTATGTGGATACTGAAAATCCATTGAAAACCAGGAGATTTTATGAAGCAATTTTTATAGATACAGACTCTATAGAAATTGAGCATTCTAGAGATGCTAATAACTATATTCAATATTCAAGATTCACTATCAAGAAAATCTTGGACCCTTTTGAATGGTTTGCGGATCATCTACATACTCCTATTGCATTGACAATGGTTCACAAACCTCAGACCTATAATTGGTATGATTATAAAGCCGCCTGGATCAACTTTCTTTATTTGAGGCCAAGACACACTTGGTTCGTGAAGTATTGTTCGAATATTACTAAGGCTACCATTCCCCGATGGTTTTATGAATGGTGGAACTTATTCGGAGGAATTGAGAAAATTCTCCCACAGCAATTTCTTAACAAGTTTGAAGAATTCCAAACCAAAGAAGGAATTACCACACTACCAGAGCATATTAAATTATGCAAATTTTATATTCAAAAGCGAATATCCTATATTATTACTTGGAACTTCTCCAAGATTAATGTAGAGCGTATTCAATATTTGTGCAAACAAATTCAAGTCAAAGGCTGGGTTCCCAAACAACCGAATGCCAAAGTTCAGGAGAAGGCGAGATCTTCTTCCAAGAAATTATCCAAAGAAGCTCTCAAATAGAAATTGAAAGATGCAATGGATAACTTTGATGATTATGATAAAGATCAGATCATAAAGATGATCGAAGATGCTGCTTCCACAAAAAGCAGTAGTGAAGATAATGGCGACATGTGTAATCCTAAAGGTTTAGCCTTGGCTTACATGGAGCCTAATTATGAATAGGAAAAGGACCCTTGTGGAAAAATAAAGGCAAAGCCGGAATTATTTTTCCATATAGTGGCATTTCACTATTCTAGATTAGCATCCAATGAGAAGCTACAAGACAAAAGACTTTTGGAAAAGACATTTCTATTATCTCTACTTTATCAAAAGTAGATTCCCACTCAAACATTTCCGACAAAAGAAGTAAAGCATGATGCCTCCACTATCTTTTAGTACGACCATTGGATGCTTCTTTTGTCGGAAATGTTTGAGTGGGAATCTACTTTTGATAAAGTAGAGATAATGGAAATGTCTTTTCCAAAAGTATTTTGTCTTGTAGCTTCTCATTGGATGCTAATCTAGAATAGTGAAATGCCACTATATGGAAAAATAATTTCGGCTTTGCCTCTATTTTTCCATAAGGGTCCTTTTCCTATTCATAATTAGGCTCCATGTAAGCCAAGGCTAAACCTTTAGGATTACACATGTCGCCATTATCTTCACTACTGCTTTCTGTGGAAGCAGCATCTTCGATCATCTGCATGATCTGATCTTCATCATAATCATGTAAGTTATCCATTGCTTCTTTCAATTACTGTTTGATATCTGCTTTGGATAATTTCTTAGAAGAAGATCTCGCCTCCTCCTGAATTTTGGCATTCGGTTGTTTGGGAACCCAACTTTTGACTTGAATTTGTTTGCACAAATATTGAATACGCTCTACATTAATCTTGGAGAAGTTCCAAGTAATAATATAGGATATTCGCTTTTGAATATAAAATTTGCATAATTTAATATGCTCTGGTAGTGTGGTAATTCCTTCTTTGGTTTGGAATTCTTCAAACTTGTTAAGAAATTGCTGTGGGAGAATTTTCTCAATTCCTCCGAATAAGTTCCACCATTCATAAAACCATCGGGGAATGGTAGCCTTAGTAATATTCGAACAATACTTCACGAACCAAGTGTGTCTTGGCCTCAAATAAAGAAAGTTCATCCAGGCGGCCTTATAATCATACCAATTATAGGTCTGAGGTTTGTGAACCATTGTCAATGCAATAGGAGTATGTAGATGATCCGCAAACCATTCAAAAGGGTCCAAGATTTTCTTGATAGTGAATCTTGAATATTGAATATAGTTATTAGCATCTCTAGAATGCTCAATTTCTATAGAGTCTGTATCTATAAGAATTGCTTCATAAAATCTCCTGGTTTTCAATGGATTTTCAGTATCCACATAATTTAAATCTGTGTAACAAGGTTTAATTAAGGTACCTATGTCAATACTTTCGTATTCTTTGTTGAGTGCCATTAAAGGCAATGCCTGTGAGACAATGAATTCAAAAGATTCTTCTTTTGGGATAGTCTTGATAGGGATGGTTTTGGTTAACTATGGGTTAACAGCTTGAGCAAAGGATTCGGGCGTCTTCATAGCATAACTTGCTTTGGTTTGGAAAGAACTGGAAGATGCTTCCTGAGCTGGGGTGGGGGTTTTGTTGGCCTGAGAGTGTTCAACTTTGGTTGGGGTGGATAAAGAAGCTTTGGAAGCTTTGGTTGAGGAGGGCAAGGTAACCTTGCGAAATCAGCTAATGCTGAGAATTTGTTTTGAAATGCTAGCTCGGGCCTTAATGAAGGTTCGAATTTTGCTGGTGTGAGTGGAAGAGGAACAAATGGTCTAGCCATTTTAGCTTTTGGGAGGTTGTTATCTCCTTTAGAAGTAGTGATTGGTCTAAACGGCCTCATGTTTACCCTGCAAAAATTCACGGGTTAGGAAATCAGGTAGAGAATTGTTTTCTCCTTTAATAAATTCAATTTCAAAATCAAAGCTAGATAGTAGAGCTTGTCATCTAGCAAAGATTTGTTTTGAAACAAGATTTTTGACATCTTTTTGCAAAAATTTTTTGGCATATTTACAATATACTTATAACAAGAATTCTTTATTAATAAGATCATCTTGGAATTTCGTGATACATAGCACGATAGATAAAACTTCTTTTTTGACAGTAAAATAGTTTTTTTGTGCGGAATTCCAGATTCCAGATGTGAAATGAACTAATAGCTCTGTAGATTCAGGATCTACTTTTTGTTTAAGAATTCCTCCATAACCTGCATCAGATGCGTCAGTTTCAACAATCATATAAAGGCATCAGGATTAGGGATTCCTAGACAAGGGATAGTTTGTACAAGAGCTTTGACCTGGATGACTGCTTGAGTTTGTTCAGAACTCCAGGGGACAGGATTTTTCCTTAGTCTCTTATACAATGGTTCACAAGTTTGTCTGACTTTTGGAATAAAATCAGCTACATAATTAAGACTTCCTAGGAACCTCTGAAGTTGGGTTTTGTCAGGAATTTTATTTGGAAATTTAGAAGAGAACTATATGGCTCTGCAAATAGGTTTATAAGTGCCTTGGTAAAGGTCATGTCCTAGAAACCTAATGGTGGTTTGGAATAATACCATTTCCTTGGCGCTGACAACTAAACCATTATTTTTGACAACTTTGAAGAACGTATTGAGATGCTTGAAATGGGAATCAATGTTCTCTGAAAAAATGAACACATCATCAATGTAAACAATTGACATATAGGAATAATCATTGAATATGGAGTTCATGATATTCTGGAATTCAGAAGGGGCATTTTTTAGCCCAAAAGGCATAACATTCCATTCATATTGTCCGAATGGGACATTGAAAGCAGTTTAATACTTGTCTTTCTATGAAATTTGGATTTGCCAGAATCCTGACTTCATATCAAATTTGCTGTAAATATTAGCTTTAAAAGTCCTTTTCAAAAGGTTTCGTTTGTTAGGAATGGGATATCTGATCCATTTTAAAACAGAGTTTAAAGGTTTGTAATTGATTACAAGTCTAGGTGCTCCTCTTTCTTTCTCTGCATTTTTGTTAACGTAGAAAGCAGAGCAACTCCAAGGGGATTTAGAAATCCTAATTATTTTATGTTTCAAAAGAGTTTCAATCTCCTTTTTACAAAATTCCATCATTTCATGATTCATCTGAATAGGTCTTTCCTTAGTGGAAATGTCCTATTCATTAAATCCTTCAATGTATAGTAAGTCTACAATATGTCTTTTACGTTCCCAAAATGCATTAGGAAAATCAGAACATATTTCTTTTTCAAATTTCTCCTGAAGATTAGCTATTTTAGTAACTATCTCCGGGGGTTTTAAAATCTGTTTGATTTTCTTAACACGAATTTCATCTTTTAAAAAGGGGATATGTTGTGAAAGATTATTAATTCTGAAAACAGTGTTTTCTCTTACAAAATTACTTTCATCTTGTGAAAGGGTTTTAACAAAAGGAAAATGTAAATCTTTTCCAAGAATATTAGTGGTAATACCATCAAGGTTAGTAAGATAAGGTTTTATCTGAGTGATAAAAGGTATTCCAAGAATGATATCTTCAGTAATAACAAAATCATTTGTTAGAAAAATGCCATTATTGCAAATATGGGCTTTAGAAAGCTTATAATTATCCAACCAATGTTTCAACATTCCTGTGAATCCTGCAATGATCATACTAGCTGCATCCTTGTCTGCAGATCCACACATTTTATATGCAATAATGGAAACACCCATCCCATGGAGTTTGTTGTAAACCTGATGTTCTGCAAGGCCATCAATGTTCCATTCAGTGATGCTTGTTCCTTCATGAGAGGAAGTGGATAAGAAGGCATTTTCCTCATACTGTAAGTCTGGGAAGGATAGTATGTTATGATAGTTTTTCATATTGTGAAAACGACTACTGGCTAGCTTTTGGAGGAGATTAGATTTCTCTTGTGATTTGGAATTGGGTTCTCCTTGGAGGGTAGAAAGCTTTTTTGATGTCTTATCCTCTTTTACAGAGATATTGAAGTTGTTGAGTTGTGCATTGATTTTCTCAATGATGTTTCCGGTTACTTCAAAAGTATCAAAAAGTTTTGGGAATTTTTCTTTGGAAAATTCAGGGATTTTGAATCCTGGGTAGGTTTCAATATTATGGTTAGAAGAAGTAGAAACTGGGGTTGGTCTTCCACTGAGGCTGGGTTTAGTATCTTCTATCTGTCTAGAGATAATATGAAGGATTTGGTTGGAGTAATTGTTTAGTTCAACTACTCGGTCAATATCTGCATGCAGATGTGAGTATTCCACCTGTCTTATCACTTTTCTCTTTAAAAGGAGAAGCTTTAATTATTGTACCTGCAATAGGGATGTTAATTCCTTCTAGAGGAGGGGTGATAGATTCAACAACCTTGTTAGAAGCAGTGTACCATTTGTTAATAATGACTTGTAATGACTCAGCACAATTTTCAATTCTGCCAGTCATTTCAAACCATTTGAAGAATTCGATTTCACAACCAATTCTTCTCATACCCTTCATCCATAAATCCCTAAAGGATTCTCTTTGCTTAAGAGTATAAGAGGAAACATATCATTTTCTCTTTACTTGATTGTCAGGATGAGTCCATTGTTCCTGTAAGATTTTCGGATTGGGTTCGAAGGTTTTATTTACCTTAAGCATTCCGATCAGCCAGGATGGCTTTTCCTTGGGAGGCTCCATTTCACTTGCCGTGGGGCTACCTGGATTATCTTGGTAAAATACTTTAGGTATATCACCTGAAAAGTCTACTCCTGTGACTTTACCTTTACTGTTGTCAGCAACAGAGATTTCATCATCTACTTCCTCCGGGGTTTTTGAAGAAGAAGGTGGCCTGGGAATGGGTCTTGAGGGACACGAAGTAGAAGAGGACCAGGACAACCTTCGATTCGAAGAAGATCTTCTTGCCTGATTGTCTAAGAATTTGAGTTCTATAGACCCATCTGGAAACTGAATGACTCTTTCGATTTGAGATCGTTCAGAGTGTGAAGCAAAGGGTTGAGCTATGTTTTCAAAGTGCCAATCATTACTGGAGAGTATATCTTTCCATTTTAGAGTTCGAGGAACAAAGATAGAACTATGTTAATGGTTGGCTTCCATAAGCAAAGTCTCACCCCTTATACTTGTATGAAGAGCCTTTGGAGCAAGGTGAGTTTTCATGAGACGATATTAAACTCGGTAAATAATAGCTGTTTCACGAGTATTGATTTTGTTGTTCAAGTTTTTGGTTTTGACATTGATGGTCAAAGAATCCATGACATTAGGATCATTAAGGTTAATAGAGAAGTTAGGATAACAATTAAAGTAAACTAGCCCATCCGCAAGATTACTCTGCAAAACTCCTAACATAGAATCATCAAAATTCAAAAATCTGCCATCTCTAAGGATGACACAAACTGGAATATCAAGGCCTTTTCTAAAGAGAGGCGTAACAACAACTTGCACTAAACCAATATGCAAGTAATTGTAATCAGATTTATAACGATTTATATCATTATTTTTTAGGAGACGAATAATTTCTAAAGAATTATTAATAGCAATAGTAGATTCACTAGTCTTAATATTGCGACGAGTAAGATAACTAAAATTACCTAAATGGTAAATCTTTTTAAAAGGTTCTTCTGGTACGCTCCAGTTTTCTAAATCATTTTCTAATCTAGCAATCTTTGTAGACTGCGAAGATAAGTTTATACTATTTAAAATATTTTGGTAATTTTCCATATGATTTAAAATACTGTCTAATGGACTTACAGAACAAAATTTGTTTTAACATGCATAGTAGTAATAAATAACATGCTAGCAAGTATATAAGGAATATTAAGATATATATCAAAGATCCAACTAGAATTTCTAAGGGAGGTTCTCTTGGTTTTACAACAGTTCTTTTCCTAGAGTCATCTTAGCTACGGGACCACCATCAAACAGGTCTGAACGCCCTCCTGGCTACAGCGACCTTACATAATACGGCTGACCAACGTATGCTCCGAAAATTAATCGGATACTTCATACACTTAGGAAAGAACGAATACCTCACACCAATTATAGAAACAATCTATAGGAACATGATAAGTATGATAATAAACAATATATACAAACAGCATGTCGGAATTATTAAAATACTATATTAAAATAATTTTGCCATGCCTTAGATAGTATATATATATTTAGCTGCTCATACTAAATATGTATACTGCCAACATGGCTCTGATACCATATTTTCTGGAATTTCATGAGTTGGGCATTACAACAATAGTGTCGTAAATCTCAGCCATAACTCATGGATTGACTCACCCTCCAATTGCCTAAAAGTTAGGATGTTATCCCTAAGACTCATCAATCTCAAAGGAGGGTGGTCCATTAGGTCACCATTGCTACAAGACATGCTCCTTTCTTCTGTTCTAAACAAGCAACATACAAAACCAAAACTAAAAGTAAGTAGATTCAACTATGACTAAAAAGAACAATATCCAACTTAACCAAAAGAATCTTAAACAACACCACTCCTCGGCAGCAAAGCCATTTTGATTAATAATGTTTCAAAGACACTTCATCCAATTCTAAGCGTCAACGATCATTAATTAGTATATAACCCAACTAAATGAGTTGGGGTCGAATCCCATACGGAGCGTTACGTGTTTAAGATTCAATAGTAAAGTGTGAACATGGTCAAATCAGTCATAGGAATAGACATTATCAAATAAAAACATAATTCAAGTCAAGGGGTGACACGAACGTCAAATAAAGGGGTTTTGGTTGGAAATTATCAATTACAACAGTATCAAACAATACGAAATAACAATAATGAGACGGGTTCTGGGGTACATCTGAAGAATGAGCTACGTGACCCATCTTCAAGAGAATGGCCTGAGTGATCTTGGTTGGCTGGGAAGTAGTAGAAGTACCAAGAGTCTGGAATGAAGTGGATGTACCTGAAGGCGCAAAGGCTGGAGTAGGAAAAGGTGCTTTTGCTGGTATAGAGTCAATATGCACCTCTGGGGATGCATCTACCAGGGCTACTCTCCTCATGTCTGCCTCCTCTCAAGTGTATTCGACCTCTATATGCCGAATGTCAGTAGAGGATGTAGCAGTAACCTCAATATCTCTCATCTCATCACGAAGAACTTCAGCACGCCGACATAACTTTGTAATCAAGACCGAGAAAGGAAGGGACGTTTGGTCCTATTTGGCCCGCATGGCCATCTCCTGCTTAATGATAAGTCCCATGTTGATCATCTTCCTAGCTATGATGGATCCAAGACAGGCCGCCTTTGGATGGCGTAGGATGGACTCGGTCTGTAAGGGGATAATGTAGTTGATGATGAACCCGAACCAGTACCGAGCAGCAATATTTAGGTCCTTCTCGATGGGAGATACTGCCTCAATCCACCGCAGGTTGGTATCACAAATCAAAGGTGCAAGCCATCCTTTTAAGTTATCCAGGGACAAAGTAGTAGGCAAGCCGTCATATGCAAGTGCAAAACCTAGAGCCCTATCGAGTACAGTATTAAAGTGATCGTTGTTGCACCCTACTTCCTTCCCCTGGACCATGACATACTTCACCGGTCTGAAAGCACTGTCCTTCTTGTTTCCCTTGGGTTCCAACTCACCATATGTTATGTAGAACTCCCAGACCCATGTAGGAATATAGGCGCCTCGGGGTCTGGTGAGTTGCTTGAACCGGTGAAACTAGAGTGTGTCCCTAACAGTGGAGTATCTACCCATTAATCCCTCCGTGCAAAACAGCTTCTTCTCAAGAATAGTCCGCAAACCATCAGCTTTTAATATGTTGAATAGCCTAGGAGGAGGGACATGTATTGAGGGCATTGGGGCCACAGTCGATGCCATAGCTGGCACTGCATCTATTGTAGGAGGGGTGGCCTCTGGGACCCTCGATGTATCTGGGCGATACCTAGTATGAATCTCTGCCTACCGGGACTGTAGCGGCTGGTCATCCTTCAGCTCAGATAATGCAGGTTGGGAGTCAAAGGACTCTCCCTCGCTGCCAGAGTTGTGCTCCGGAACCTCAGATCTGGGCTTCATGCCCTTGCCTTTGCCACTTTGGAGGCTCTTTCCTTCCCTTTTTAGAAGAATTAGCTGCCCCTTCATTCATCACAATTCCCCGTGCTCTTTTATGGGGTGGCATGTCAAGGTTAGGAAAGGGGTAGTCGGCGAATCACCGAGTAGTTTCGCGATGCAAAGAGAGATCGCCCAAAGTTACAGGACTTGAAGATGCGGAGATCCAAGGAAGAAAGGCGATAGAAGAGAGCAATGGGCGATTCGCCGAGTGGTTTGGCAAACCCGACTTACTTCCCCTAATGGCCCTTCGCGGCTTATTTTTGGCAACTATAAATTAGATTTTAAACATTTAAATTGTCTTGATCTTTAGTCTAGAACAAATTTCTCTTGAGTTTGGATAGTTCTTAGTAGACTTGAAGACTTCTTTAGAATTCATTTGGAGATTTTGTAATTGGTTTTCAAATTTTTTGCAAACTAAAGCATTGCAATGGATTAATTACTCTTACCCAGTTGATGGCTAATCGATTTGGTAACTGTTCTTATCTTTTATGATGTTCGGCTAAATCCCCAATTCTTGCGGTGTGATCATGTGATTATGGGTTGAATTACTTTATGGTATTATTAATTACTATTTTAAAAGCTATATTGATGTGAGTTTGATCACTAGCTGAGGTTTAATTAATGAATTGTAGTTGCAAATGCATTTATAATTTTGTGTTCTTATCTTGCGAGAGAGAGAGGTTTTTGAACAAAAGCTTTTGATTAATGGTTTGTAGGTAATGGGTTTATTTGGGTTCAAATCGAGGGAGTGAATCCTAAACCCTATCCTACCCATCTTGCTTGAGATAGAAGATGTATTAAGGTTTTGGGTTGTTCTTAATTTCTATGATTGTTGATGTTCGAGAGAAATCACTTGAAGAGGAATAATTGTTCGTGAGAAAGCTATTTCAATTATAGCCTACCCTACCCACTGATATTTAGCTATTTACTAGTAGTCTCAATTACCCATATATTGAAATTTGCCTATAATCGATCACATCCCAAGAATTCCTCTCCTTATTGTAATTTCATATTGTTTGTGACTGCGTTGTGGTTGATAATTGCAAACCTAACCCACCCCCCTTTTGACATTTGTGCCAACACTTTTGACTTGTTTATATGCCTTTTTCGATATTGTCTATTCCTATAGCTAATTAGATCACATTCGTACTTCTTAATTGAATTTGAACATGTATTGCTCCCTGTGAAATTCGACCCCAACTCAATTGTTGGGTTATATATTGCTTAAAGATCGTTTACACCTAGAATCGGATGAGGTGTGCTTGAAACGTTAATTTTCATCAAAATGGTGCCGCTGCCGGGGAATGGTGTTGTTTAAAATTCTTTTGGTGAAGTTGAATTGTGATCTTTGTAGTTATAGTTGAATCTACTTATTTTAGTTTCGGTTTTGTGTTGCTTGTGTTAAACAGAGAAGGAGATGAGCGTTAATAGAAGTAATGGTAGCCAAGTGGTCCACCAAGATGACATTCAGAATCACAATTATGTAAATGACCCAAACCAAGTGGGTGGTGTTGATGCCATTCATTTACCTCCGGCTGAAGGAAACATAGTTTTTCAGATCACAAGACAATTCTCCAGCTCCTACAATTGAAATGATTGTTTGAGGTGCTGGCACATAAGGATCCCCATGACCACATAAAAATTTTTGTTCATGTCTGTGGACCGTTCTCATTTAAGAACATATCGCAAGAATTGGTCCGTCTGAGGTTGTTCCTATTTTCTGTGATGGGGGAGGCAAGCAAGTGGTTGGTGGAGTTTCCAAGAGATTCTATCACTTCGTGGGATGAGCTTACTACTACATTCCAAGTGCGCTTCTTTCCCTATCGAAGATAATGACCCTCAGGGACAGCATCAGAAGTTTCAAGCGCTTGGAAGGTGAACCAATCCATGAGATATGGCTAAGATTTAAATAGCTAGTGCTTCAGTGCCCAATTCATGGACTTCCAAATAATGTGTTGCTGCATGATTTCTATAGAAACCTCGATTATGTAAACAAAGGAGTGGCTAATCAGCTTACTCCGGTTGGTATAATGCAACAGCCCTATGCAATAGCATCCCAACTCCTTGATTGCATGACCAAGATAAATAGGGTGTGGTACACTCGAGAAGACCAAGTCTCTCCTATTACTTATAAATTGACAAAAGAACAGATTGAAAAGGATCAAGAAAGAGACCAAAACATTGTTAAAATGATGACCCAGCTGTACATCTTGGCAAAAAATGTCATTGGTATTGGTTCAAAGAGTGTCAATGTTATGGGTGTTGGTCGAGTGAACCCCGATGAAGCAAGGTTTGAAGCAATGTACCATGAGAAAGTAAACTTCCTAGCCAATCAAGCAGGAGGTTATCGTGCATACTACCCAAGACCGGGTGGTAATCAAGGATGGAATAGAGATGGGGGCTGGAGAGATTCTGACAGATAATGGCGTGATCGTAATGCCACTAGGAAGGAAAGAGAGGGGGAGAAGGATAGGTATGTTCCTGTCACGAACCAGGGGTACACCCTATAAGTAACATGGCGTACTTGACCCCGAAGGGGTCTCATACAAGCCCTTAGCATATCATAACATAACATAATAAAAAAGTACAAAAATTTTAAAAACTTTACCCATACAATCGAAGTCTTTCGTAAAAGAAAGAGGAAGTCTTACTACACTATCTTAAACCATCTAATACAAATTTATATGAACTCTTGGAACATAGCCCATATAATAGTCTCAAAACATGGAAAGAAAAGGCATAAAGGAAATAGTGTCTTTGTCCTCGAAGCTATAAGGACTCACCAAATATTCAACTCCTTGCTCCTTAGAAACCTATCCTCAAGAATGGAACTCAATGTCACCAAACCCTACATTTGATAAGAATGTAGGCAAAGTATGCGTTAGTACAAAATGTACTAAATATGTTAGCTAGCATAACAAATGGGTTAGTCAACATAAGACATAATCCATAATTATAAGAGATAATAACTCCACTTCCATAATGGGTGTCATTGGTAGCTCGTGGCGATGAGAGATGGCTCCTTGACGTTGGCATACATCACAACTCTTACCACATCAATTGCATCCTGATGGATTGTAACCTTGTAGTACCCACTCTGGAGTACCTTGTGAGCTGTCTGGACAACTCCATGATGACCACCAACTGGAGAGGAGTGACAGGCTTCTTAGATATGCAGTATCTCAGCCTCCCGGATACATCGCCTGATGATATTATCAACACACACCCTATACAGATATGGTTCATCCCAATAATATTTTCAAACATCATGTAGGAATCTCTTCCTTTGCTGGAATATTAGCCCTTCAGGCATCAAATCGTTGACAAGAAAGTTAGCAAAGTCATCAAACCAAGGAATGAGATCAAGAGTGGCGACTAATACCTGCTCATATAGGAATGAGTCATTTATATCCAACTCAAGCTCCTCCTTCTTTTCTGCTTCTAGCCCAGACAAGTGATCAGCCGCTTGATTTTCTCAACCTGTCCTATCTTTGACTTTAAAGTCAAATTCTTGAAGCAGCAGCACCCATCTGATTAATCTTGGATTTGCATCTTTCTTTTCCATGATGTAATTCAATACTGCATGATCTGTGTTGACTATCTCCCCATTACCCACCAGGCTCTCTTTTCTTCCTTCTTTCATCTCACTTTGTTCCCTTTTGTAACTTAGTGTCCTTGCTTTGCTCCTTAATCCATAATACAAAAAATCTTGGAATTTACATCAGTTATTGGCACAAAATAAGCATTTGAGGACACTAAATCTATATAAATAAAGCCCTAAATAAGTCCAAATCTCGGACTCATCAATACCTCTGAAGTCTCCCCTTGTCTACCCTCACAAGTCTCAACTCTCGCTGTAAGAGTGTCAATATATGCTCGTAGGGGTGTCAGTACCGCTAGTATAGCACTCTCGATCATCCATGGTACCGCAGCCTCCAATCGAGTAGCCCTAACATCCGCAGAATGAGCTAAGTGTCCCATCTTCAGGAACATGGCTTGAGTGATCTAAGTCAGCTGGGAAGTAGTAGAAGTACCAGGAGTCTGTGAGGAAGTGGAAGTACCTAAAGGCCCGGAGGCCGGAGTAGACAAAGGTGCCTCTGCAGGTATAAAGTCGGGATGCATCTACCGGGATTGCTCTCCTCCTGTCTTCCTTTTCTCGAATGTACTCGGCCTCTATACGCTGGATGTCAAAAGAGGATGTAGAAGTAACCTCAATATATCTCATCTCATCACGAGGAACTCCAGCACGTCGGCACAACTCTGTAATCAAAATCGGGAAGGGAAGGGATGTCTAATGTTGTTTGGCTCGCATGGCCATATCCTGCTCAATGATAAGTCCCATGTTGATTGTCTTCATGGCTATGATGGATCTAAGAGAAGCCTCCTTTGGAAGGTGAAGGATGGACTCATTCTGCGAGGCCATAATAGAGTTACTGATGAACCCGAACCAGTACCAAGCGGCAATATTCAGGTTCTTCTTCTCGATAGGAGCTCCTGCCTCGATCCACTTCGGGGTGGTATCAAAAATCGAGGGTGCAAGCCAGCCCTTTAAGTCATCCAGGGACTGAGTAGTAGGCAAGCCCTCATATGCAAGTGTAGAACCTAGAGCCCTGTCGAGTACAGTATTACAGTGATCGTTGTGGCACCTTACTTCCTTCCCCCGGACCATGACAGACTTCACAGGTCTAAAAGCACTCGCCTTCTTCTTCCCCTTGGGCACAAACTCACCATATGATGTGTAGAACTCCCGAACCCATGTAGGAATATAGGGGCCTCGGTTCATGGTGAACTGTTTGAACCGATGAAACTGGAGTGTGTCCCTCACAGTAAAGTATCTACCCACTAATCCCTCCATGGAAAGCAGCTTCTCATCAAGAATAGTCCGCAACCCATAAGTTTTTAATATAATGAGTAGCCTGGGAGGAGGGACTTGTACTGGGGGGATTGGGGCCATAGTCGGTGCTGAAGCTGGCACTGTATTTATTGTAGAAGGGTGGCCAATAGCACCCTAGATGCATCTAGGTGAGACCTAGCACGAATATCTTCCCGTCGGGACTATAGCGGCTGGTCATCCTCCGACTGGTACATAGTTCTATCTTTGTTCCTCGAACTCTACAATGGAAAGATATACTCTCCAGTAATGATTGGCGCTTTGAAAACATAGCTCAACCCTTTGCTTCACACTCTGAACGATCTCAAATCGAAAGAGTCATTCAGTTTCCAGATGGGTCTATAGAACTCAAATTATTAGACAATCAGGCAAGAAGATCTTCTTCGAATCGAAGGTCGTCCTGGTCCCCTTCTACTTCGTGTCCCTCAAGACCCGTTCCCAGGCCACCTTCTTCTTCAAAAACCCCGGAGAAAGTAGATGATGAAATCTCTGTTGCTGACAACAGTAAAGGTAAAGTCACAGGAGTAGACTTTTCAAGTGATATACCTAAAGTATTTTACCAAGATAATCCAGGTAGCCCCACGGCAAGTGAAATGGAGCCTCCCTAGGAAAAGCCATCCTGGCTGATCGGAATGCTTAAGGTAAATAAAACCTTCGAACCCGATCCGAAAATCCTACAGGAACAATGGACTCATCCTGACAATCAAGTATAGAGAAAATGGTATGTTTCCTCTTATACTCTTAAGCAAAGAGAATCCTTTAGAGATTTATGGATGAAGGATATGAGAAGAATTGGTTGTGAAATCGAATTCTTCAAATGGTTTGAAATGACTGGCAGAATTGAAAATTGTGCTGAGTCATTACAAGTCATTATTAACAAATGGTACACTGCTTCTAACAAGGTTGTTGAATCTATCACCCCTCCTCTAGAAGGAATTAACATCCCTATTGCAGGTATAGTAATTAAAGCTTCTCCTTTTAAAGAGAAAAGTGATAAGACAGGTGGAATACTCACATCTGCAGACATTGACCGAGTAGTTGAACAAAACAATTACTCCAACCAAATCCTTCATATTATCTCTAGACAGATAGAAGATACTAAACCCAGCCTCAGTGGAAGACCAACCCCAGTTTCTACTTCTTCTAACCATAATATTGAAACCTACCCAGGATTCAAAATCCCTGAATTTTCCAAAGAAAAATTCCCAAAACTTTCTGATACTTTTGAAGTAACCGGAAACATCATTGAGAAAATCAATGCACAACTCAACAACTTCAATATCTCTGTAAAAGAGGATAAGACATCAAAAAAGCTTTCTACCCTCCAAGGAGAACCCAATTCCAAATCAAAAGAGAAATCTAATCTCCTCCAAAAGCTAGCCAGTAGTCGTTTTCACAATATGTAAAACTATCATAACAAACCATCCTTCCCAGACTTACAGTATGAGGAAAATGCCTTCTTATCCACTTCCTCTCATGAAGGAAGAAGCATCACTGAATGGAACATTGATGGCCTAGCAGAACATCAAGTTTACAACAAACTCCATGAGATGGGTGTTGCCATTACTGCATATAAAATGCGTGGATCTGTAGACAAGGATGCAGCTAGTATGATCATTGCAGGATTCACAGGAATGTTGAAACACTAGAAGGTAACACACAAACCACTTCTAATGTCACAAGAGAAGATTCTTGTGCTACCTTACTCTACCACATAGCCAAACATTTTATTGGAGAACCAAAGTTGTTTCAGGACAGGAGTCTCCAAATACTGAGCAATTTAAGTTGTCCAAATTTAGACAACTTTATCCATTACACACATGCCTTCCTCAGTAAGGTCATGATCCGTCCATATTTCAATCTGGATTTCTGGAAAGAAAGATTCATTAATGGCCCACCTCCTCTCTTTGCAGATAAAGTAAGGACAAACATTCAAGATCACAATAATGGCAATATCCCTTATGGCAATCTTACTTATGGTGATTTGGTAAGCACAATCAATATTGTAGCCCTTGAGCTTTGTACAGCTATTAAACTCAAATATCAGCTCAAAAAAGAACAATCTTCCTCTAGAAAGGAACTTGGAAGTTTCTGCAAGGCTTTTGATTTTATCACTCCACCAGATAAAATCAAGAAAGACAAAAAGGAAAAATCCCATAGGAAGAAATCTCGAAGAAGAGATGATTCTACCAGACCTAAGAAAAAGAAGTCTAGGTCCAAATGACCTAATGATACCAAAGTAGATGTATGTTGGACTTGTGGCAAAACTGGTCATAAAGCCAATGAATGTCGTTCCAAAACCAAGAAGAAGAAAATCAATCTTCTTAATATTGATGAAGAAACCAAAGGTAAGCTTCTTGCTATTCTTGACGATGAAGACATTGATATTGATTATGATTAAGATGTAAGCCAATCAGGAAAAGATTGCACCTGCACTGTAGCTTTCTGTACGTGCGATAGAACAACTCATATTCGAGTACTTTCTGACCATTCAAAAGAAGCTCTCTTTGATGTCATCCAACACATTACTGATAATGAGGCTAGGAATCGTTTTCTCCTAGAACTCAAAAATATTCTTCTTAATAGAGACAAAGCCAAAGCTCGTCCAATAGTCGAACCTTTCAGCATGAAACAAATCATGAATCGTTCAGAAAGCCATTCTGAACCCTCTATTTCTGATCTTCGTCATGATGTTTCTAGTCTTAAAGAAGAAATTAAGAATATTAAATCTCGACTTTGTATTGTTGAGACTGACATCCTTACCAGTCAAGTCCCTAAAGGAGTTGCATTCCACGACCTCGAGTCTAACCAAATGTTCTTCCCACGAAGACCTTGATGACAATATTGGTATTGATCTCCCCAATATCAATAATGACCATCTAGTTGAAACTCTTGTTACCAACACAGGTAATGACACTTCTACTTCTGCAGCACCAGAAGTAACGGTAATTTCTTCCATTAGACCTCAGAGTCATCATATACCTGTAAAAATAGTAGTTAGTAAACATTTTGTTATTAACAAAATTGCTTTGCTTGACAGTGGTGCAGATAGGAATTGCATTGTAAAAGGTATTGTTCCAACCAAGTATTTACAAAAAAGTACTTCAAAACTATACTCTGCTACAGGAGAACTTTTGAAAATAAATTATAAGCTTTCTAAAGCCCATATTTGCAATAATGGCATTTGTCTAACAAATGATTTTGTTATTACTGAAGATATCAATGAAGATATCATTCTTGGAATACCTTTTATCACTTAGACAAAACCTTATCTTACTAACCTTGATGGTATTACCACTACTATTCTTGGAAAAGATTTACATTTTCCTTTTGTTAAAACCCTTTCACAAGATGAAAGTAATTTTGTAAGAGAAAACACTGTTTTCAGAATTAATAATCTTTCACAACATATAACCTTTTTAAAAGATGAAATTCGTGTTAAGAAAAAAGAACAGATTTTAAAAACCCCGGAGATAGTTACTAAAATAGCTAATCTTCAGGAGAAATTTGAAAAAGAAATATGTTCTGATTTTCCTAATGCATTTTGGGAACGTAAAAGACATATTGTAGATTTACCACACATTGAAGGATTTAATGAACAAGCCATTTCCACTAAGGCAAGACCTATTCAGATGAATCATAAAATGATGGAATTTTGTAAAAAGGAGATTGATACACTTTTGAAAAATAAAATAATTAGGATTTCTAAATCACCTTGGAGTTGCTCTGCTCTCTACGTTAACAAAAATGCAGAGAAAGAAAGAGGAGCACCTAGACTTGTAATCAATTAAAAACCTTTAAACTCTGTTTTAAAATGGATCAGATATCCCATTCCTAACAAACGAGACCTTTTGAAAAGGACTTTTAAAGCTAATATTTACAGCAAATTTGATATGAAGTCAGGATTCTGGCAAATCCAAATTTCAGAGAAAGACAAGTATAAAACTGCTTTCAATGTCCCATTCGGACAATATGAATGGAATGTTATGCCTTTTGGGCTCAAAAATGCCCCTTCTGAATTCCAGAATATCATGAACTCCATATTCAATGATTATTCCTATATGTCAATTGTTTACATTGATGATGTGTTAATTTTTTCAGAGAACATTGATTTCCATTTCAAGCATCACAATACTTTCTTCAAAGTTGTCAAATATAATGGTTTAGTTGTCAGCGCCAAGAAAATGGTATTATTCCAAACCACCATTAGGTTTCTAGGACATGACCTTTACCAAGGCACTTATAAACCTATTTGCAGAGCGATAGAGTTCTCTTCTAAATTTCCGAATGAAATTCCTGACAAAACCCAACTTTAGAGGTTCCTAGGAAATCTTAATTATGTAGCTGATTTTATTCCAAAAGTTAGACAAACTTGTGAACCATTGTATAAGAGACTAAGGAAAAATCATGTCCCCTGGAATTCTGAACAAACTCAAGCAGTCATCCAGGTCAAAGCTCTTGTACAAACTATCCCTTGTCTAGGAATCCCTAATCCTGATGCCTTTATGATTGTTGAAACTGACGCATCTGATGGAGGTTATGGAGGAATTCTTAAACAAAAAGTAGATCCTGAATGTACTGAGCAATTAGTTCGTTTCACATCTAGAATCTGGAATTTCGCACAAAAAAACTATTCTACTGTCAAAAAAGAAGTTTTATCTATCGTGCTATGTATCACGAAATTCCAAGATGATCTTATTAATAAAGAATTCTTGTTAAGAGTAGATTGTAAATCTGCCAAAGAAATTTGGCAAAAAGATGTCAAAAATCTTGTTTCAAAACAAATCTTTGCTAGATGGCAAGCTCTACTATCTAGCTTTGATTTTGAAATTGAATTTATTAAAGGAGAAAACAATTCTCTACCTGATTTCCTAACCCGTGAATTTTTGCAGGGTAAACATGAGGCCGTTTAGACCAATCACTCCTTCTAAAGGAGATAACAACTTCCCAAAAGCAAAAATGGCTAGACCATTTGTTCCTCTTCCACTCACACCAGCAAAAGCCGAACCTTCATTAAGGCCCGAGCTAGCATTTCAAAACAAATTCTCAGCATTAGCTGATTTCCCAAGGTTACCTTGCCCTCCTCAACCAAAGCTTCCTAAGCTTCTTTGTCCACCCCAACCAAAGTTGATCAATCTCAGGCCAACAAAACCCCCAGCTCTAGAAGCATCTTCCAGTTCTGTCCAAACCAAAGCAAGTTATGCTATGAAGACGCCCGAATCCTTTGCTCAAGCTGTTAACCCAGAGTTAACCAAAACTATCCCTATCAAGTCTATCCCAAAAGAAGAATCTTTTGAATTCATTGTCTCACAGGCCAATGCCTTTAATGGCACTCAACAAAGAATACGAAAGTATTGACATAGGTACCTTAATTAAACCTTGTTACACAGATTTCAATTATGTGGATATTGAAAATCCATTGAAAACCAGGAGATTTTATGAAGCAATTCTTATAGATACAGACTCTATAGAAATTGAGCATTCTAGAGATGCTAATAACTATATTCAATATTCAAGATTCACTATCAAGAAAATCTTGGACCCTTTTGAATGGTTTGAGGATCATCTACACACTCCTATTGCATTGGCAATGGTTCACAAACCTCAGACCTATAATTGGTATGATTATAAGCCCGCCTGGATGAACTTTCTTTATTTGAGGCCAAGACACACTTGGTTCGTGAAGTATTGTTCGAATATTACTAAGGCTACCATTCCCCGATGGTTTTATGATTGGTGGAACTTATTCGGAGGAATTGAGAAAATTCTCCCACAACAATTCCTTAACAGGTTTGAAGAATTCCAAACCAAAGAAGGAATTACCACACTACCAGAGCATATTAAATTATGCAAATTTTATATTCAAAAGCGAATATCATATATTATTACTTGGAACTTCTGCAAGATTAATGTAGAGCGTATTCAATATTTGTGCAAACAAATTCAAGTCAAAGGTTGGGTTCCCAAACAACCGAATGCCAAAGTTCAAAAGAAGGCGAGATTTTCTTCCAAGAAATTATCCAAAGCAGCTCTCAAACAGAAATTGAAAGAAGCAATGGATAACTTAGATGATTATGATGAAGATCAGATCATGAAGATGATCGAAGATGTTGCTTCCACAGAAAGCAGTAGTGAAGATAATGGCGACATGTGTAATCCTAAAGGTTTAGCCTTGGCTTACATGGTGCCTAATTATGAATAGGAAAAGGACCCTTGTGAAAAATAGAGGCAAAGCCGGAATTATTTTTCCATATAGTGGCATTTCACTATTCTAGATTAGCATCCAATGAGAAGCTACAAGACAAAATACTTTTGGAAAAGACATTTCCATTATCTCTACTTTATCAAAAGTAGATTCCCACTCAAACATTTTCGACAAAAGAAGTAAAGCATGGTGCCTCCACTAAATTTTAGTAGGACCCCTTTTTTTCGTCGGCAACATCTTAGCCGTCCATTTGTATGCCAAAGATATAAAGGCAATGTCCCATTTCTCCTATATAAGGAGCATTAGTTTTACACTTAGAGGCATCAGAAAATTTCACATTATTCTGAAAACCTCTCTCTCTCTCTCTCTCTCTCTATTGTAATCTTTCCCTTATGTTTTTGCTTGCAATGTTTGAAGTTCATCAATAAACGTCAGTAGTTTGTAAGTAATCAGATGGGTGGTGCTGCTTCAAGAATTTGACTTTGAAGTCAAAAATTGGAGAGGTTGTGAAAATCAAGTGGCTGATCACTTGCCTAGGCTAGAAGCAGGAAAGAAGGAGGAGCTTGAGTTAGATATAAATGAATCACTCCCAGATGATGGGGAAATGTTCTTGGCATGTGACTGCAATACAAGTTGAGATAAATCGCTGGGTACATGCTTTCAATAGGAAATTTGCATGATAATAGTAACTAGGCTAAGCTTTAGATGGAAATAAGTTCCCTCTCGGCAACTTACCCCATTTCAAATGGGTTCCTCTCGGACACCCATTTGCCGCATGAAGACTAGCCTACTCCATACCCCACTCACTCTCTCGAGCTAAATGTTAGGATATGGGACTAGGGCTCAACCTCTCGGGCTCAACCTCATGTCGACCCACTCCTTAAGCCATCAGTATAGTGGTCTTGGTTTCGCGACCTCCCTCTCGGGCCAGCCGAAAACACATGGGTGGTTTTGTATTTGCAATTACAAACCCATTAAATTAAATCACAACCACTAGGTGAAATAACCATTAAAATACATCTACCCTATCAGCAAGCAAGACCCAACAACAATATCAACGCATATTTGCTAAATCACACCCCAAGAATGGGGTTTTTTAGCCACACATCAAGAAATAATAAAATACACCTAAAATGATACTAGAATCAAATGGGTATAAGAAATTAAACCTTGATTTAAGTAAAGGAACAAGAATGGAGAAGACCCACTTCCAACTTGGGGAAGATGAAATCCTTCTCTCTTCAAGTCTCCCACAAAACCCTCTCCAAACTTGAGAGAAAATATATAAAAGCGTATTATTCTATTCTGAAAATAATAATAATAGTTCGGAACTTAAAAAATTAATAACAAGTTTAGTATTTATAGACTTCAAAAAATAGCGTTGGCGGATCTTTCGGCGAAGTTAGTCGATGCCACCAAATGACATCGGCGACTCGCCCTTCTTCTGTTTCATCGCCGTTTCATGCTTGCCTTCAACATCCTCACATTTTGGACCATTGGGGGGTATAGTACTGCTTCGCGGAACTATTCGGCGAAGTGCCGACTACTCATTTGATCGCCTTTTTTATCCTCTTCCTTCAGGGCTTCGCATACTAGAACAAAGGGCGGAGTATGTCCTTACGGCGAATCGCCAAAGGTTCTTGGTGATGCTCACGCTTCAGCTTCTTCGTTCTTTTTAGCCTCTTTGCTCCTTTTTGCGCCTAAGTGTCCATGCTTCCACTAAAACTTCAAATACCTGAAACTTAAGAGTTTTTATCAGATATTGAGACAAATAAGCATTCGAGGACACTATTTCTATCAAAATAAAGCCCTAAATGAGTCCAATTTGTGGACTCATCAACACGCCCAACTTAAAGTTTTGCATGTCCTCAAGCAAACTTGAGTTCAGCCCTTCAAAAAGGGTGTCTCAAATAGTGCTACACAAGACTCAATCATGAGTGCACACAATAAGACTCAATTTACTTATGCAAGGATCAATTGTGAACTCAAAGATTCAAGTAGTGACACACCATTACCAAATATTCTCATGCTCACAATACTTGCTACTTGTGCAAGTTCAAGCTCAACAAAAAGTATCTAAATGCCCTCACATGAAGAATGATTCCATATTCACACACAGAGGTTAATCAATTCAAGATCAGGAATCAGATGCAACGCTCACACTGAAAAAAGAGGAACACATTGCATGTTTTCACCCATAGGTTTGCCCTTATTTTCCAATCGACTTTTGATTTGGCTTACTCAAGATCAAAAAGGTCTTTGTAAGGCTTGTAATGGGGCTGAGTGCAAAGGTATGGTCATTTAGGCTCAGTGACTTTTTCCTCGTGAGTTGTGGCATTCTCAAGGTATTCCCTTCTTTTCCTTTATCAATTCTTTTTCTAGTGCTTCTAAGTCACCCTTTTTTTTTATTCTCCTCCATGGATTGCTTGAAACCTGATTCTTACTTTATTCCACATTTCATTTTATTTTATTTTTTTAATTGAAGGGGTTCCATTTTTATGCAATACCATAGGTTAAGGGGGACTTTTAAGCACTTCTTGACTTCTCGTTTTCCCTTTCACCATACCCCCAGCTTAGGCTTTTGGCCTAAGTTGGTTATTCACTAAACCACAAATCAAGAGAATTGTAGGTAGTGGTTTAAGTAAGGTCTAGGGTTCATCAAGGTTCTTCCAAAGAAAAGTAAGGCTCGAAGGGTGTTCAAAAGAGTTTCACACGCTCACGGGTAGGCCACAAAAGAGGTATATGTCAAATTTAGCCCACACTCTTTAAAGTTGCCTAAGATCATCTCAAGAGGACACCTTTCTAAATCAATCAGACTAACAGGACAAACTCTAGGTTTATTCATGCAAGTTTCAAAGCAAGCTATTCACACAAGGCATTGACACTTAAGTCAAACAAGACTACACACTTTCGCTAGTGTGCAATGGTCATTATAAGAGAATCAATTCGATAAATGGCTAATCACAACGAGATGCAACGAGTTCACATATTGTCTATGCAACTTCACTTGGCCTCATTATAGCCGTACATTCATGTTCGTTCAATTGAGAGCACTATTCAAGTCATCGGTATTGATTGAAACCTAGACTCAAATTTTTGCGAAAGAACAGCCACATTCAACTCACGAAGGGTGGCAAAAATGTTCAAAAAATTCAAAAAAAATTGGAAGGGTCAAAAATCATTTGCAATTAAGAATAAATGGAGCCACAAGCTCAAACAATCGCAAAGAAGCTTTAAAAACACAATTAAAATTAGATAACCCAAATGTACGCCAAAACAAGGTGGGCCTCACCCCACCACAAATAGAAGCGTTTGTCCTCAAATGTGAATAATGACAGTACCAGAGTTTAAGAAAGATAAGATATAGAAAGAGGTCAAGAAGAGTCCTATCTATATAGTCTCTCTATCTGCCGGGGTATTCGATGCATTTCCTGAAGTAAAACCATGGTCCCCGGAGTATTGTTGTTTTAGTCCTCATTGTTTGCCTTTGTCGTGGCCTCTGCAGCAAGATTAGATGCAATCATCTTATCTATCTCCTGAGTTGCTTCGAAGGCCCGTATTGCATTAACAAAACTTCGAGCTCATGAAGGCACATTAGGGTCGATGGGAATTCATCTCTTTGCTCTAGCTTCATTGGTATATTTTCTTTGTCTGGGTGGATCATTTCTCCCTGTGACTTTTGATCTAGCCATTACTGCAAATACTTTGAGGATAAGTTAGATAGCACTTTAACCAAGAGAAAAAGGGTGTTTCTTGGTGTGGAATCGCTTAGCCAAGCTAGTTGGTGAAGTACTTATCCTGTTAGGCCAATCGTTGAAGATGATGTACAACTGATACAAGGGTGCAGACAAAGGACGAGCAAGGGATCCTTCGGCGAGTCGCTGAGTGCATTTTGCGAATTAAACTGACCGTCGAAAATCACAGATCGATCAATACATAAAGTATTTACTTATAGGCGGAATGGGGACGTTAGGCGAACCACCAAGCAGTTCGACAGATTTTGTTCATCTCGCCGATCAGCTCAACGTGTCTAGTTTCAACCCATCATTTCAAATATAACCCCGCAGCCCCAGATAATGCAACTTACACTTATATAACTCAATTTCAACGCAAACCCAAAGAAACTTCTATTCCCACCTCTTAACAGTTCAACTCAAAGCAAACTTAAGTGGTAGTCCTTCAAATCATGCAGAAAATATCAAGTCTTAATTGATAATATATACAATCCCAGTAACTCAGAGACTCAACAAATATTTTCTACTGTCAGTAATTATGCAAATGAGTAAAAATTTCTGATCAAATAACTAAGGAGTTTGATTACCAACCTTTGATGCCGAATTAGATAGTACTGGCTTGCTAGGCAGCAATGTGATCCTAATCTGAGCACAATTCGACACGTAAAATACTTTAAAAGTGTGTGAAATATAACTGCTAAAGTGCGAGTGTGAGTTTGTGAAAAGGAACAAAGTGAAAGAAAGTGAATGAAATGGAACTTTTAAACCTGTGGCTTTTGACTGTCCAGTTTCTGCTCATTTGGTGATGTTAGTCGATCTCGCTCAATCACTCGGCAAAACGCCGAATATCTAAGGTCCTCGCCAAATATAACAGAGTTTTTAGTTCAGGTGAGTAATGAATTGGCAATCTTTATCGAGATCACCAATCGGATTGGCGATGCGCCGACGAAATTCATACTTCACTGAGTTTTACAGACTCAACCTTTAAGATGTATTGCGTCAAATCGTGGGAATGATCGGGTATGCCGAACTTGTCGGTGATCCGCCAAACTGAACTGTTGCTCGCCTCCATACATCTTTTCAAGCACTTTTTTTACTCAATCTGTACAAACAGCACACTATTATTTTATCAAGATAACAAAAGGCGAGTAAATGGTTTTGGGTTGCCTCCCAAACAGCGCCTTAGTTAACGTCGCAGTACGACACAAGTTAACCTTCAAACCTCACTCTTGGGGCTAGCCATAGTATCACTAGGCAAACCCACTTGTTGTCTCGGATTGAGATGAGACGAGATATGACCCATTTGGGTCTCTAACTATTTGATTGAAACTGAATGAGAGGTGACAGTCTGGCGGAGGGTAGACACGTCTTCTTTCATACCCTTTAGCATTTTGTCTGACCCTTCAACTTTGTTTAGGATATGCGAGAGCATATCCTCAGACCAACCACCTTCCGAATCCTTGGGCTTTTGTCGCTCGTGGGGAGGCACATATCTATCTTTCTCCCCATCCTTCCAATTTGGATTCCGATCCCTCCATTCAAGATCTCGATCTTTCCATCCTTTGTCTCTAGCCCAACCTTGGTTACCACCCTGCCTGGGGTAGTTTGAACGATAACCACCGCCTTGGTTTGCTAGAAAATTTACCTCCTCGCTATACACAGCTTCAAATTTCATCTCTTCAGGATTCGTGATCCCAACCCCCACAGCATTGACACCATGGGTACCAACCCTCATGACATTCTTAGATAGAATATCAAGTTGTGTCATGATCTTAGCCATGTTTTGGTCTCTCTCATTGTCCTTTTCAATCTGCTCTTTAGATAGCTGGAAGGTGACAGGGGAGACATGGTCCTCACAAGTGTACCACGCTCTGTTAATGGTTGTCATGCCAACTAGAAGCTGGGCTGCTACTGAGTACGGCTTTTTCATTAAACCTCCGGATGAGAGTTGGTCAGTGACACCCTTGTTTACCGAGTCTAGACTCCGGTAGAAGTATTGAAGGGGCACGTTATCAGGAAGACCATGGGTTGGGCATTGTAGCACCAATTTTTTAAATCGAAGCCATGTTTTGTGCAGAGGCTCTCCATTCAGATGCTTGAAGCTTTGGATGCTATCCCGAATAGTCATCATCTTTGAGGGAGGGAAAAATTACACACTAAATGCGGTGACCAGCTCCTCCCACGAAGTGATCAAGTTTCGTGGTAATTCAACTAACCACTTGCAAGCTTCCCCCATAAGAGAAAATGGGAATAACCGCAATCTGACTGAATCTTGAGAGATGTTCTTCAAAGAGAATGGCCCACATACATCTACGAAGTTTCGAAGATGCTCATGGGGATCCTCATGAGCCAATCCGCTGAAAAGTCCTCTTAGTTACAAGAGTTGCAACACAGTGCTTGTTATATGGAACACTGCATTCCCCTCGGCTGGGTGTAAGTGGATGGCTCCAACACCTCCTATGAGATAGGGGTCATTGACATTTGGTTGTTAGACATCTTTGAGGTTACCGATGTCATCTTGGTGGCCCACCTAGCTACCATTACTACCGTTAACACTCATGCTTTCTGAAATGTTTACACAATCAAAACAAGACTAAAAGTTAAGTTAGTAAAACTACACTAAAAAGAACAAAAATTCTACTAATCTAAAAATTCTCAAGTGACACCACTCCCCAGCAGTGGCGCCATTTTGATGCTTATCGTGACCAACGACACTAACCTACGGTATGAGTGTCTACGATCGTCGATAGTATAGTAACCCAACTAAAGGTTGGGGTCGGGTCCCAAGGGAGTGGTTTTGAGAATTGATAGAAAAAATAAAATTAAGCTCTAACTAGTCGTAGCTAAAGACATTAATGAACAAAAAGATGGTAAATTAAAGGGGGTGATACGAAAGTGTAAAATATCAATTGGGGGTTTTGTCACAAGCAGTAAAAATAGCAAAAATTAACAATAAATCAAGTATGGGTAAATGTTGTTGGGGTGTGACCGCAATACAAGTTGAGATAAATCGCTGGGTACATGTTTTCAATAGGAAATTTGCAAAATAATAGTGACTAGGCTAAGATTTAGATGGAAATAAGTTCCCTCTCGGGCAACTTACTCCGTTTCAAATGGGTTCCTCTCGGACACCCATTTGCTGCATGAAGACCAACCTACGCCTTACCCCACTCACTCTCTCGAGCTGAGTGTTAGGATATGGGACAAGGGCTCACCCTCTCGAGCTGAACCTTATTTCGACCCAATCATTAGGCAATCAGTCTAGTGGACTTGGTTTTGCGACCTCCCTCTCGGGCTAGCCGAAAAAACATGGATGGTTTTGTATTTGCAACTATAAACCCATTAAATTAAACCACAGCCACTAGGTGAAATCACCATTACAATACATCAACCCTATCAGCAAGCAAGACTCAACAACAATATCAACACATATTTGCTAAATCACACCCCAAGAATGGGGTTTTTAGCCACACATCAAGAAATAACAAAATACACCTAAAATGATACTAAAATCAAATGGGTATAAGAAATTAAACCTTGATTTAAGCAAAGGAAGAAGAATGGAGAAGACCCACTTCCAACTTGGGGAAGATGAAATCATTCTCTATTCAAATCTCCCACAAAACCCTCTCCAAACTTGAGAGAAAATATATAAAAACGTACTATTCTATTATGAAAATAATAATAATAGTTCGAAACTAAAAAAATTAATAACAAATTTAGTATTTATAGACTTCAGAAAATAGCGCTGGCCGATATTTCGATGAAGTTAGTCGACGCCGCCGAATGACATCGGCGACTCACCCTTCTTCTATTTCATCTTTGTTTCATGCTTGCCTTAAGCATCTTCATGTTCTGGACCATTGGGCGGTATAGTACTGCTTTGCGGAACTATTCGGTGACGCGTCGACTGCTCCTTTCATCGCCTTTTTGATCCTCTTCCTTTAGGGCTTCGCATACTTGAACAAAGGGCGGAGTATGTCCTTTTTGCGAATCGCCAAAGGTTCTTGGCGATTCTCATGCTTCAGCTTCTTCGTTCTTTTCAGCCTTTTTTCTCCTTTTTGCGCCTAAGTGTCCATGCTTCCACTAAAACTTCAAATACCTGAAACTTAAGAGTTTTCATCAAATATTGAGACAAAATAAGCATTCAAGGACACTATTTCTATCAAAATAAAGCCCTAAATGAGTCCAATTTGTGGACTCAGCAACGCTACTTGAAACAAGCCCCCACAAGGTGAAGGCAACCACACGAGCCTTCCCATAGGTTGTGGTCTTCACCACGGGCCGTGAAGTGGCTCGTGAAGGGGAGCCTTCCTTGGGGCAGTTTTGAGGGCTCACTGCCTCACCACCATGACTGCCACCACGGGCCGTGAAGGCCCTCGTGGTCATGGTGCGCATTTGCTTGGCCAATTTTGGGCGAGCCTTGGCCCCTTGCCTTGGCCCTTGCCCATCTTCCTTGGCTCTTGCCCTCTTTCCTTTACGTTAACCCTCACGTTTGACTCTAGTTTTTGCCTACTAATTTCCGGAATGTTACACTATGAATGGCATCGGAAAGTGATCCTTTAATGTCCACTTATTCAGCTTTCTGTATTCCATGCATACTCGCCATCCTGAGACTGGTCTTTGCGTAATCAACTCATTCTTTGCATTTACCACTACCGTCATACCACCCTTTTTGGGCATACACTATACTGGCTAATCCAATGACTATCAGAAATAGGGTACGCTACCCCAGCATCGAACCACTTTATGATCTATTTTTTGACCACCTCCTGCATTGGTGGGTTTAGCCTCCTCTGGTGCTCTATGCTCGGGCTGCAGTCCTCCTCAAGTTGAATCTTATGAGTGCAGATCCCGGAGGTATTCCAATGGTATCAGCAATGATCCACCCAATTTCCCTTATGTACCTCATCAACACTTTGATCACCGCCTGTACCTTTTCATCATTCAAATCTACAGCCAAAATAACTGGTAAAGTATTGTTAATACCCAAAAATACATACGTAAGGTAACTGGGTAACTGTTTAAGCTCCAACACAGGTGGCTCCTCAATGGATGGCTATGTTGGAGGGTTCAACCTATTTTTCAGATCCATGTCTAATTTCTTTGGAGCATAAGAATGTGCTCCCATGCCCTGTAGAGCATTTACAGTCTCCACATAATCAGTCTGGTAGTCTGCTTCAAAGTTCTTTAACACAGCTATCAATGTTTCCACAGCCAACCTTTTACTAATAGCAGCTCTGAGGTCACCTTCATCACGGACCTCTATAGCAGACACCACATTCATGTCTTGTGATTACTTCATAGACCTGCAAATCTTAAACTTTCCTCCTCATTATTGAGCCTAAATTTCAGCTCTCCACTCTTAACATCAACCAAGGCTCGACCTGTAGCCAGAAATGGCCTCCCCAAAATTATGGGAACCTCAAAGTCCACTTCGCAATCCAGAATCACAAAATCTGCTGGAAAGATGAAACTATCAACTTTTACAAGCACATCACATAAGATACCCACATGTCGCTTCACTGACCTATCTGCCATTATCAACCTCATCGTTGTGGGTTTTTGAACTCCTAATCCTAATTTCTTGTAGATGGCCAGCGACATCAGATTTATATTGTCCCCTAAGTCACACAGAGCCTTTGCAAACTCAAATGATCTTATGGTGCAAGGTATAGTGAATGCACATGGATCCCTTTTTTTCTGCACTAAAGACCTGGTAGCAATAGCGTTGCAATGATGAATATTTTCAGTTAAGTCAAAACCTACAACTCTTTTCTTTCCGACTAAGTCCTTCATGAACTTAGCATATCCTGGCATCTTCTCCAAAGCCTCCACCAATGGGATGTTCATTGATAATTGTCTCAACATGGTTATAAACTTAGCAAATTTTCCATCTTCAGCTTTCTTCTTGAGTCTCTGAGTAAACGAAGAAGGTGGTCTTGGTATCTACTGTATTGGCAAGGTTACCTCAAATTCTTTTTCTTTCACTCCTGCTGGCATTCCTATTGGTTTAGCCTCTACTATATCGTTAACTTGTTCAGATACAACCTCCTCTTAATTATCTCTTCTTATTCCATGTTCCTGCTCAGTTGCTATAGATATTGGTTCATTGAGAATCTTACCGCTTTTGGTGGCGATAGTCATGTAGTGCCCGTCCTTCTTGGGATTCTGAATAGTATCACTTGGTAGTGACCCATTCTTCCTCTGGTTCAGTGATGCTGATAATTGCCGCACCTGTTGCTCTATTTGATTGATGGAGGTGGTGTGAGAATCCACCAGTTGACTCATATGGGAGAAATCTCCATTTATCTCCTTCACACCTGCATCAGTTGACTAAAAATTTTGCAGCACTTTAGCCAACATATCTTCCAGTTTGGACCCGCTGGAACTACCACTTGTATGATCTTTGTTACCTAGGGGAACATACACACTACTGCGGTTATTCCTATAACCATCTCTATTTTGCCAATTTCCATGTTCTCTATTTGTTGGCCTGTCATACTGCCCTTCTCTGGAATAGTTCCGACCTTTATTTCCAGAATTATACCCTTGGTTTCCCGAGTTATAATTCTAGAAACCACCTTAGTTTCCCAAGTATATGGTCTCCTTATCCAAGTAAATATCCTGATCTTCATACATGTTTGGGGTTCCTACGACATTCACCTTCTCAGAACCTGCCATGATATGCTTCATTAGTAGATCCATCTGGGTTCTCATGTGAGTCATATCATGATCCCTTTCTTCCTCTCTTCTCCTTTGTTCAGCTAACAGCTCAAAAGTAACTCTCATATCTTCCACTCAGCATCCCTAGTGTGCCATGCTCTATTATTCTTTGACACTTCATCCATTAGCTACATGATTTCAGGGAATGGCTTCCTCATGAATGATCCACCACAAACTGCATTAACAATAGGCTTAGTAACATAATTTAGCGATCTATAACAATCTTATTTCAAATGTCTCTCAGTGAGACCATAGTTTGGGCATCTCTTCAACTTTTGGCTGAATCTCGACCAAGTATCATGCATTGCTTCCCCTGGTAGTTGTTTGTGTGCACTTATCTCATCTTTTGTTTTTAACTCTTTTGATTTAGGGTAGAATCGTGATACGCTCAAATTACACCTCCCTAAAGAAGCATAAGCGATCATTATCAAGTAAAGAACCCAACTTGTAAGTTGGGGTCAATCCCACGAGGAAAATGGTTTAGACTTAACTTTAACCAACAAATATATTTATTTAGTCAAATTACTTCTAGAAACAAGGAATTAAAGGGGGGGGGGGATTTGTGAAACAAATTGTAAGAATTCAGTAAGTAATTAGTAAACAAAAGTCAATTTCGGTTGTTATCAAGATGAGAGAATTAACTAGGGTATACATGTTCCCCACAAGCTCAAAACGCAGTAATCCTAGTAATAGCAATCATTTCCTAGTGTACTACATGCAAAGTGATAAGTTAGGCATCTCTAAATCCTTTGTCCGGCATCTAGAGAATTTCTCCCTGCACCTTGGTCCAGCTACGTGTGTATAATTTACTAACCCTTACCTTTACCTCATATTAGACATCACATAGATGTTAGGCTTAGTTATTACTTCGCACCAATCGACACTAGCCTATTAGATAGTATCACACTAAATCTATGTTGATAATTCTTTTCTTGTTGAATACCTCCTTGGTCCGGCAAGTACCAACAAGACAAGTTATAACGCGTGCACTCATTAAAAAGACTTCTAAACGAAAGAATTATCAATGCATGCAACAACACTATTCAAGAATTGCTTAGTTACTATTCATACTTTGTTAATCGTTCATGGTTCCCACAACCCTAGTTGTGGAGTTTAGTTACCCATAATCATATGAACACAATTCATTGTTTTAGATGAAAGAATTATGAACTTACGTAAGAAGAATAATAAACCCAGAAATTCAACTTGAATTGCAACACCAAAATCTTCAAAACGAACTTAAGAAATTAATAACTGCTAGGTTTGCAAGAGTAATATCCCAAATCACAAAATAAAACTAAAGTAATAATGTCTAACCCCCAAAAACGAGGTTTACATACCCTATTTATAGAAAACAAGTCCTAAATTAAAAAGGAAACAAAATAAGGAAAGTTTATTCAGGCACGCGTCTTCATTCCACGAGACTGACTCATGGACCGTCAATGAATCTACGGTCCGTGAGTCCCTTCCGTCAGCCAGGACCTAGAAAAAAAATTCAGCTTCCAAAAATTAGATTCTCTGAAGCAAACGACGGAACTGCAATACGGACCGTAGATCGATCTACGGTCCGTTAATCCCTCTCCGTAGCTCCACACTTAGAATCTTCAAACAACAGGTATGGGAACCCTTGCAGTATCATTCTATGGATCAGCATTACGGTCCGTAGATCAATCTACGGATCGTCAATGGCCACCGTGGTTCCACACTTGGTCAGATTTCCCTGATTTGCCTTCCATGCCTTGCCTACTGATCTACAGTCACCATTTACGAAGCATCAATGGACCTACGGTTCGTAGATGCCTTATTCTACATTTCTTTCAGCTGTCTCTTTACGTTCACGCCTAAACATATTTCCTGCAAAACATGATAAAAATACATAAAACCAATACAAAAAGGTCTTAGACACACACAACTCTTAAGTGAAATGTATTAAAAATACCGTAAACTCACGGTATATCAACACCCTCAATTAAATTCAATTTTTTTCCTCAAGCGACGCACTAAGACTCTAAACGACACTTGTATAGACGCAAGCAATTTAAGCACAAGCAATCATATGGCTCTCTATCTCAACTCTCTTTTCTGGTGCACAATTTGTTCTTTTAGACTCGACAAGCTAATTTATGCGGATCAAAATATGACAAAGATCGACCAACCAACACACAACATACATTGTTTTACTATCACCAGGGTACCAAATTTTCAACAATGTAACGAGTGCCCTTACTTCAAACAAAATCCCTTTTTCACACCATGAATATGAATTTGAGTACAGGGATTCATTCAACACTCACACTCAGAAGTAACTTCAAGTACAGTTAGTGCTCAATACTATAGGCTTGCCCTTATTTTCACTGCTTAGGCTCACCAAACTAGATTCTAGGATCATTATAGGACTTTCTTGGCTTGTAGCGTAGGCTCAGGGTCAGGTGTAGTACATTTGGGTCTTCTTAGTGACTTTCTGCCCTCCTTGACATTACACTACGTTTTCTACCTCTTTTTTCCCTATTTTTGACATCCTACCATTTTACCTTCTTTCCCTTGATTTTCATCAACCATGGATGTGACTTTAGACTTTGTCGCTCTTTATTTTTCACTTTCATCTTTTTCTTGCATTTTATTCTTTTCTTTAGCTTTCAACAAGTCACATCCTTTCCTCTCTTTTATTTTTCTCTTTTTCTCTTTTTCAACATCAAACTCTTTGCATACCCATTTTTCTTTCGATTTCTCTCTTTCATAGCCACCCTCAACTTATGGGTTTTCCATTGGTTGAGGTGCACAATACCCGATGTCGGATCAAGGCCAAGATTGAAGTTGCCTTTTACATTAGCCACCCCAACTTAGTCTTTTGGCCTAAGTCGAGGTGAACATGTCCAAGGAGGGACCGGGGCCAACATAGTAGATTATGGGAAGATGAGTTAGAGGTTTAAAAAGAAATGGTCTAATTTAGGCTCAAAGCTTTTGGATCAAAGGGAGCATTAAGTTCATTTGGTTGGATTCTCTTTAAGGAAATTTGTGGACTTATCAGAACAACGGCCAATGATCACTTCCTAGCCTCTAGAGTAGATTGTCTTAGCAGGACTAACCGGGCAAGTTCTAGATTGGCACAAAACTGTTTGAACAATCAACTATTCTCACACACTCTTGGCACATAGTTTCATTATCAGATTACCCAGTTCAAGTTTTAGCTTAAGTCATGCCATCAAGTTGATTCAATATCGTGTCATACTCAGAACCAACACATTCAACCTATCTTAGCCTACAAATTCTAGCACACATCACAAAATTTGGACAGATATCATTTTTCATAAGCCATTATGCTTCATTCTTTTTCATTATTCTACACATACGATCCTAACACATACCGGTTCAACAGAAATTAAATAGTCTCTTGGGCAAAAAAGAACACAGGCAAGAAAACCCCAAGAGAGGATTATGAGTTGGGTTACTCAGACCTCACCCTATCACTCACAATCCAGTTACCCTACCCCCAACAAAGAACGGTGCAATTATCCCCAATGTACAAATAAACAGTAAAAAGTAATGGATGTAGGTGAAGCAAACATGAGGCGCATAGCGCTGATGAACCATCAACAAGCGGGTGGGTCCGGTTTCCCAGAGCCCGCTAAATCAACACTCGGGTCACCCTCAGTAGTGCCCGCATCAACAAGGACAACACCATCAGTAGTGCTATCTGTGACTCTAACTGCACCATCAGCGGTGCTCATATCAATCGCCACAGTACGAAGAACCTCAGACATGGGCATAGAACTTGACGCCTCATCAACCATCTCACGGGCCCTCTGCTGCCTCAGCTGCTCATTTATTATGGAGGCTTTTCGTGCCTTTTTCTCCTACCTGCGCTGCCTTTTGCTAGCCTTATCCTCCTCCGTGAACTCAGTTTTGTGACTACAACGGTGACTCTTACCGCGGGCATGTGCAAGCTCGGGCTGCGCATCCGTCTCATCTCCACTGAATAGTACACCCAGGACTGTATCGTCGCCAAATGCAGAGAGTGCAGCCTGTGGCTCAACAACTGGTGTGGCAAGGATGGCATCAACATCGGCTCGGAGACTAGCTAGCTCAGTCCGGAAAGAGGACATATCAGTAGTAGGAGCTGGCCTCTCTAGAACTCTCAACTCAAAGGCATCAAGCCGCTTATGAACTGCTTGGACCTTTTGGTCCTTTTTTGCCTCTACCCGTGTTTCTACACTCTCTTCAGACTCAACAATCAACTTCTGCATCCAGGGCTTAATATGGTGCATCAAGGTGGCCATTTGGGCCTCTAACTTCTGGACTCAGGCTAATGGTATAACATTGGCTCCCAATGGAGGGGTGTCTCTAGATAAGATGGGGGCCTGACTAGCGACCTGGGAAGAGGAGGCAGGGGCATCATCAGTGTGGGCTGGAGGGATAGGATCATCACCATGCATCTGCTCCACCGCATCTACTAAATCAGTACCCAATGGCACATCAATCTGTGGCCCTCTGCGAGGAGCAGCCACATTTGCCTCATCCCGGATCAAGCCGATATCTAAGGTCCATGTAGGGTATATCAACCTATCACAATGACAGAGTGGCACTCCAGAGTCCCTGCACAATTGAAAAATCAAACATGGAAAGGGGTAAGTAGTGGAGTTCTTGAACGCCCTCTCGTGAATTTCTGTCAGCAGCATGCGGGCAAAGTCGATCTCCAATCCTGCTACTAATGCTGCAACCATGACAACTCTTTCCCATGTGAGTTGGTTGTCAGCTTTTGTAGGCGACGCCCTGTTCCGCACCAACAACCAAAAGAACTTGGCCACCAAAGTCAAGGTGGCCTTTTGAATACCCAAACGTGGTGAACTAACCCATTCCACACGCTCTCCATTTGCAGTTGTGTGCCTTGCCAACCACAGTAAGACAGCCTCCCTATACTCGGCATTACGCGTGAAGGTTCCACTTCTCACAACATCCCATTAGTAATCAAATTCGGCCGTGTTGAGGGCCCAAGTGTGATCAGGACCAGGGCCATAGAGGAATTGGCTGATGGTGGTATGTGAGATGTCTACTGGAAAACCTCAGACTATAGTAGAAGTGATAGGGCCCTGGGTTGTGGGCTTGGACCTCTTGTCAATCGAACCTCAGAGAGTAGCAGCATAGGAGGCATAGAACTCCCGCACAATCTTCTCGCTATAAGTCCCAACGTCTTGAGCCATCTAGTCACACTTGTGAAGTTTAAAAGGCCGGTGGATATTGGGGACAATGTGCAAGCTACCCGTGAGGACTCTGCGCACCTCTGTAATAAGTTGGGCCATCTTCACTTTGTCATTCTTCATCTTGGCATCCCGATAAATTTTCCATTGGCCCTCAACACACCATCTATTTGGCTCACAGGACACTGGAGTAGGGTCATCATTCCGTGGTACTGGTAATGATTCTGAGCTAGTGGCCTCATCAAACGATGCTGCTTGTTCATTATCGCCGAAACCTGTGGTTGATTTAGCAATGGACCCTAAAGCCTGGGCAGACTCGGACCCTAAAGCATGGCAAGACTCAAAGCCGGACGTAGACCTATTCTTTGAACTGGAAGCAGCCCCAGTTGGTGACCCGATCAGTGTGTGCTCCTCATCAAACTGGGAGACAATGACTACGTTGGGAATCACCTTCCGGGGGGTTCCTCTGGTGACTCGGGGTGCAGTGGGTGAGGTCCTTGTGTTGGGAGGAACATATGTCGAATCCGTCTCCACATCATTATCTTCGTCAAATAACCTGAAGTTAGGGGCAACAGATTTTGACTTGCCCATTTTTGTGTAGGTGGCTAGCTTCTTGGGTGCCATCGAACCTGTGGAAGAGTTGTTAGTACCAAGACTAACTAACAACACACTCGAAATAATTTTAGAACTAAAAACGAACACAAACAAAAACTAAAGAAAAATTCAGACAGTGGCTACAGTGGTCATATACGTTCCGTAGACTAATCTACGGTCCGTCGATCCCTTCCGTGGATCAGAGCACCAACAATATTGGTCGCAGAGGGAAACCACGGATGTAAAGTACTGTTTGTAGATTGATCTACGGACCGTAGTCCACATCCATGGTTTGACACTTGGTCAGCTTTTGAAGTGCTTCCATCCACGGACCTTTTCTACGGTCCGTAGATTGATCTACGGTCCGTGGATGGGGACTCATGGATAGGATCTATGCTAGGTTTTAGACATACTGTAGTTTCAATCTCACATGTTTGACCATTTTCAACAGGGTCCTAGTCTAATCATGTATATCAACACTTAATCATGCTAGTTTGTCATTCTCAAGATTCTGTTTAATCATTTTAACAAGTACTTAAGATACACTTTGGAACTCTAAGTCGAAACTTACAATTAGACTTATAATCTCATACAACGAGGTAACACAATCACTATCTATCGTTCCAAGGGTATTGTAACTTCCAATTTTAGCATGCAATTTCATCTAACAATAACCCAAGGTCAAGACCCAATCCCTGAATTTCTATAATCTATCAATGAATCGAAATTCAAAGTGAGGAGAAAGTCTATTACCTTACAACAACGGGAATAGGGTGATTGTGTGAGGACAAATGCTTTCAAGACCAAAAACCACCTCTTCGTTACTAACCCAAACACTAGACCTTTTGTGAAATATGGAATGAATAGTATTCATAATTGAAAGGAATCGTGGGAATTATGGGGGAATGGAAGGGATGATTTTATGGGGGAGTTATGGAGTGATTTAGGGGAGTTGAAGTGTTTGAAACGGTTGGAGAGTGAATGGACGGAACTGGAAATGATTTCAAATTAGGGGAATTTTAAATAGGGGGTCCGGGTCGGGTCAGACAGAATTAGGGTTTGGATCCACGAGACCCCCTCTACGGTCCGTAGATTGTGACCGTAGATGTTATTCTAACTTGGAAAATATCAGAACTTACCTGGGATCTACGGACCCTATTGACGATCCGTGGACTAAACCATGGGCCGTCAATGGGGTCCGTAGACCGCTGCACCAGACCTTTTTCCTGCAGATTCTGTTTTTCGCCCCTAAACATGTAGCAACCATTAGCACGTTCTTTTTACATTTTCTGGACACTTTTTAGACACGGACCCTTGCTATGTCTAGCCAACACTAAAACAAAAGTAAAACAACTATCTAAATAAGTACAGAGAAGCAACTAAACAAAGAAAATTACTAAACGGAAAACAAAAACCTATTGTTGGCTAGATTTTACATCTTGGGTTGCATCCCAAGCAGCGCTTGATTTAACATCACGGCACGACGCAGGCCTCTTAATTACTCAAACTTCATCAAGATGATAGGCTTCAACAACTTCTTACACAGTTTCTGTGTTTCCCAGAAAGATCTTGATCCTTTGCCCGTTAACTATGAACCTTGTTCCTTCATTATTCTCAAGCTCAACCGCTCCATGGGGAAGCACTTTTGTGAGAAAAAATGGCCCGGTCCATTTGGATTTGAGTTTGCCCAAAAGCAAGCGCAGCCTAGAGTTGAATAGAAGCACAAGATCACCCACAACAAATTCTCGCTTTCCAAATCTTTGATCATGATTCCTCTTCATCTTCTCCTTGTACAAGGCTGAACTTTCATAAGCTTTTAGGGGAAATTCATCAAGCATATTCAAGTCATTCATTCTTTGATTAGATGCGGCGACCCAATCCAAATTTAGCTTCTTTAGCACCCACAAAGCCTTATGCTCTAGCTCTACCAGTAAATGGAAGGACTTCCCATATACAAGTTGGTAAGGAGACATACCTATGGGGGTCTTGTATGAAGTGTGATAGGCCCATAGAGCTTCATCAAGCCTCCTTGACCAATCCGTTCTATTAGCATTCACAGTCTTTGCCAAAATCTGTTTGATCTCTCTGTTGGACACTTCAACTTGCCCGCTTGTCTATGAATAATAAGGAGTGGCTACATTGTGGCGGACACCATACTTTTCAAGTAGTGCCTTCAACAACTTATTACAAAAGTGGGAGCCTCCATCACTGATAATCGCCCTCGGTGTACCAAATCTGGAGAAGATATTCTTTTTCAAGAATGCAGTGACACTTTTACCTTCATTATTAGAGAGCGCAACTGCTTCCACCCACTTCGATACATAATCAACCGCAACAAGAATATACTTCATCCCATGTGAACTCACAAATGGACCCATAAAATCAATGCCCCATACATCAAACAACTCTATCACCAATATTGGATTCATAAGAAGCTCTTGCCTCTTCGAAATCCCTCCTCTCTTTGGCAACGATCACATGACTTGGCGAAATGATGAGCATCTTGGCGGATGGTAGGCCAGTAGTACCCACACTGCAAAATCTTATGCGCAGTCCGAATACAACTATGATTCCCACCAACAGGCAATGAATGGCATGCTTCAAGTACACTCAACTTCTCAACCTCGGGAACACAGCGACGAATAATCCCATCAACACAACTACGATACAAGTAAGGCTCATCCCAAAAGAATTTCTTCACATCATGCATAAACTTTTTCCTTTGGTGAAAAGACAAGTCTGGGAGCACCAAATCGCTTGCCAAATAATTAGCAAAATCTGCGAACCAAGGAATCAGGTCATGAAAAGGAGCCAATATCTGTTCATCTGGAAAAGTATCATTAATTTCGGCCCTACCACCAAGCTTAATCATAGCCTCTTTCTCTAATCTGGACAAGTGATCGGTAACTTGATTTTCGGTCCCCTTTCTATCTTTTACCACAAAATCAAACTCTTGCAGCAACAATACCCATCTGATCAGCCTCGGTTTTGCATCCTTCTTCACCATCAAATACCTCAATGCAGAATGGTTAGTATGCACTATGACCTTAGTACCAAGCAGGTAGGATCAAACAATTTCGAATGCGAAAACCACCGCAAGAAGCTTTTGTTCAGTCACAGTATAATTCTTCTGGACCACATTTAGAGCTTTGCTAGCATAGTAAATATGATGGATAATTATCTCCCGCCTCTGTCCCAATACTACATCAAGCGCCACTCCACTTGCATCGCACATTACCTCAAACGGTTGTCCCTAATCCGGTGAAAGAATGATTGGTGCAGTAACCAACTTCTCCTTCAACTCTCCAAATGCTCTCAGATAAGCATCATCAAAATCAAACTTATACTCCTTTCCGAGCAATTTGCACAATGGATGTGCAATTTTAGAGAAATCTTTGATGAACCTCCTATAGAAACCTGTATGCCCAAGAAAACTTCGAACACCTTTTACAGAGATAGGTGGTGGAAACTTTTCAATTACCTCTACCTTTGCACTATCAACCTCAATGCCCTTCTCAGAAATATGATGACCCAGAACTATCCCTTCTTTCACCATAAAGTGGCACTTCTCCCAATTTAGCACCAGATTGCAGTCTTCACACCTTTTAAGCACCTCAGCCAGATGATCCAGACATCGGTCAAAAGAGTCACCTACCACAGAGAAATCATCCATGAACACTTCAATAGTGTCCTCCACCATATCAGAAAATATTGACATCATACAACGCTGGAAGGTTGTTGGAGCATTGCATAACCCAAAGGGCATTCGTTTGAATGTGAAAGTCTAATAAGGGCAAGTGAAGGTGATCTTCTCTTGGTCCTCCGGAGCTATAGAAATCTAATTGTATCCCGAATAACCATCAAGAAAACAATACCAACCCTTACCAGCAAGTCTATCCAACATCTGATCCATGAATGGCATAGGGAAATGGTCCTTTTCTGTCTAAGCATTTAGCTTACGGTAGTCCATGCAGACTCTCCATCTAGTCACGGGCCGCATCAGAACAAGCTCATTTCTCTCATTAGGAACCAGAGTAATCCCACCTTTCTTAGGCACACATTGAACAGGACATACCCAACTACTATCTGCAATAGGATAGATACCTCCAGCATCCAACCACTTGATGATCTCCTTTTTAACTACCTCTACCTCTTGCATAGGCGGATTTAATCTTCTTTGGTGCTCAATACTAGGTTTGTGATCTAGCATAAGTTGGATTTTGTGGGAAGAAATACCGGGAGGAATCCCAATAATATCTGCCGTAGTCCACCCAATATCTCTCTTGAACCTCTTTAACATAGTCACCAAGCACTCTACTTGTCTTGCATTTAAATCTGCCACAATGATGACCGACAAGGTATTATCTCTACCTAAGAATACATACCTCATATGCAGTGGTAGAGCCTTAAGCTCCAATTTTGGTGCCTCCACAATAGATGGTCTCGCAGGTGGAGACTCACGATTCTTCATGTCTAACTCATACTTCTTTGATTTTGACTTATATTTGCACCTATCGAGTGCAGCTACCAACTCATCGTACTATTCAATTCCATCACTGTCAAAATTTATCATAACTGCTGCTAGTGCCTCAACACCGAGTCACTCTTCAATTTACACTTCTGTTCCACTCTCAACTCTGTAGGTGATAGCAGATACCGTTTGGAGCTCATTACTTTGCTTCATGGACCTACAGTTATTGAAAGTTGCTTCTTCATTGTTCAGTCTAAACTTCATTTGCCCCTTCCACATATCAACCAATGCACGCCCTGTGGCAAGGAATGGTCTCCCAAGGATGATGGGAACCTCAAAATTAACCTCACGGTTAAGAATCACAAAATCCGCCGGAAAGATAAACGAATCCAGTTTCACTAGCACATCATGAAGTACACCAATGGGCCTTTTCACGGTTCGATCGGCCATAATTAACTGCATCGTAGTAGGGTTTGGATCTCCTAGACCCAACTTCTTATAAATAGACAATGGTATGAGGTTGATGCTAGCACCAAGACCATACAATGCCTTAGCAAAGTGTAGCAACCCTATAGCACATGGGATCGTGAAAGCACCAAGGTCTTCCTTTTTCTGCACAAGAAATCTTGTAGCAATAGCGCTACAATACTGCAGTCTATTATCATCTTCAAAACTCATAGACCTTTTCTTTGTCACCAGATCTTTCATAAACTTCACATACCTAGGCATTTGCTCCAAAGCTTCTATCAAAGGAATGTTGATGGAAAACTGATTCAACATAGTAATAAACCTGCGATATTTACCATCTTCAGTCTTCTTCACTAACCTCTGTGGAAAAGGTGGTGGAGGTCTAGGTATGGGGACCACTTTCTGAGATATATCTGCTTCTTTCTCTATCGCATTCTCAGACTCTTCTCTAACCTCTACCACATCATCTTCTTTTCTATTCTCAACATCCACCACTGACAGCATAGGTGGATCAATGGTTTGCTTACCCCCTCGAGTAGTAACTGCCATACAATGACCATCATTCTTTGGATTTTGGATGGTGTTGCTAGGAAGAGTGCCAGGTTGACGTGGGTTCACTGTAGTAGATAACTGAGTCATCTGCTACTCTAGATGCTTTATTGATACTGCATGGGCATCAACTTTTTGACCAATTCCAGACAAGTCATTTCTCATCTCCTTCACATTCTCATCAATTGCATCAAACCTTCTCATCATCTTCTGCATCATATCTTCAATACGCGCCATATTGCCTCCAGTTTCCCTAGTACCAGATTCCCAATTTTGAGGGGGGACATAAGGTCCAACCCGATCGTTTCTTTTGCCATAGTTGTTTCGGTTGTAGTTGTTGTCGCGATTAAAGTTCCCATCCCGGACATATTGACCCTCTCAGTTGTAATTGCCGTAGTTCCGACCTTGGTTTCCTTGACCCTGGCACCAATTATCCGTGTTGGATCCTTGGTCATTTGGTCGAAAACCCCCCGTCTGATCATTCACCGCATAAGCATCCTCTTCATAATAACACTCTTCAACTGGTGGTGGCGTTCTAGTCAAGTAATTCACAATATTTACCTTTTCCGCACTTCCGCTCACATGCTTCAATACCAACCGTAACTCGGTTCTCATCTGAGCCATCTCCTCAAGAATCTCATCTGCAGACTGGTTGTTTGTGGTATGAACGACAAATGTGTTTCTTCCAGTATCTGACCTCCTAGTGCTCCATGCTTTATTGTTGCGAGAGATCTTTTCCTATTTTTCTGCAATCTGAGTGTATGTGCACTCACCATATGATCCTCCAGCTATAGTATCAAGCACTGCTTTGTTATTGTCATCCTACCCTCAATAAAAGTATTCCTTCAGTGACTCATTATCAATAAGGTGATTCGGAACACCTCTTACAAAAGCAATGAATCTGCCCAAGAGCTACTCACCGACTCTCCAGGTAATGCCACAAAATCATTGACCTTATCTTTGTGATTGAGCTTCTTGGACACTGGATAATATCTTGCTAAGAACACATCCTTCAGTTGGTCCCATGTATAGATTGAGTTATAAGGGAGCTCAGTGAACCATACAGCAGCATCGCCTGTCAGTGATAGAGGGAACACTCACAACCTGATAACATCCATATCCAAGTCTAGTCGACCTACACAGCTTTTGCAAACCACCCTTAGTTTGTCTATGTGAGCATGTGGGTCTCCGATGGTGATCCCGAGAACAAGCCCCTCGCTGTAAGCATCTGCATCAAGCTACTAGTCACTAGAAATGTGTGCCCCGGAGGCAAAGAGGGTAGGACAAGAGGTCCGTCTGAGTCAGCAATGTTTACGTTGCCCCTATAGTTGTCATGCAGTCGTGGGCTTGGTGGGCCATACACCCTCACTGCATCTCCCGATTGATTTTCAGCTAGAACCTGGTTGTCTCCACCAACTACCCACGGAGGATGCAACTCAAATTCATCACTTAGGTTGCCTCCGATAGGATTAACTTGAACTCCTTGATTGTTCATTCTTCACAAAGTTCGTTTCAACTATGGATCGTAAGGAGTAAGTGGTTCACCTTGGCTCCGTGTACTTGGCATACACTAGAGTCAAAACCTGAGTGAGACAAACACAAAAAGAAAATTAAAATTAGGAAATATTTGACAAAAGTTCAATAATGTAGTTAAAATTAATCTAAAATCCAAATTCCCCGGCAGCGGTGCCAAAATTTAATACGCTCAAATTACACCTCCCTAAAGAAGCATAAGCGATCGTTATCAAGTAAAGAACCCAACTTGTAGGTTGGGGTCGATCCCACGAGGAAAATGGTTTAGACTTAACTTTAACCAACAATTTTATTCATTTAGTCAAATTACTTCCAGAAACAAGGAATTAAAAGGGGGGTGGATTTGTGAAACAAATTGTAAGAATTTGGTAAGTAATTATTAGTAAACAAAAGTCAATTTCGGTTGTTATCAAGATGAGAGAATTAACTAGGGTATACGCGTTCCCCACAAGCTCATAATACAGTAATCCTAGTAATAGCAATCCTTTCCTAGTTTACTACATGCAAAGTGATAAGTTAGGTATCTCTAAATCCTTGTTTTGACATCTAGAGAATTTCACCCCGCACCTTGGTCCGGCTACGTGTGTATAATTTACTAACCTTTACCTCATATTAGACATCACATCGATGTTTGGCTTAGTTATTACTTCGCACCAATCGACACTAGCCTATTAGATAGTATCACACTAAATCTATGTTGATAATTCTTTTCTTGTTGATTACATCCTTGGTCCGACAAGTAGCAACAAGGCGAGTTCTAACGCGTGCACTTGTTAAAAAGACTTCTAAATGAAAGAATTATCAATGCATACAATAATACTATTAAAGAATTGCTTAGTTACTATTCATACTTTGTTAATCAGTCATGGTTCCCACAACCCTAGTTGTGGAGTTTAGTTACCCATAATCATATGAACACAATTAATTGTTTTAGATGAAAGAATTATGAACTTACGTAAGAAGAATAATAAACCCAGAAATTCAACTTGAATTGCAACACCAAAATCTTTAAAACGAACTAAAGAAATTAATAATTGCTAGGTTTGCAAGAATAATATCCCAAATCACAAAATAGAACTAAAGTAATAATGTCTAACCCCCATAAATGAGGTTTACATGCCCTATTTATAGAAAACAAGTCTTAAATAAAAAGGGAAACAAAATAAGTAAAGTTTGTTCAGGCACGCGTCTTCATTCCACGAGACTGACTCACGGACCATCAATGGATCTACGGTCCGTGAGTCCTTTCCGTCAGCCAGGACATAGAAAATTTTTCAGCTTCCAAAAATCAGATTCTCTGAAGCAAACAACGGAACTACAGTACGGACCGTAGATTGATCTACGATCCGTCAATCCCTCTCCGTAGCTCCACACTTAGAATCTTCAAACAACAGGTACGGGAACCCTCGCAGTATCATTCTATGGATCAGCAGTACCGTCTGTAGATCAATCTACGGATCGTCAATGGCCACCGTGGTTCCACACTTGGTCAGATTTCCCTGATTTGCCTTTCATGCCTTGCCTGCTGTGCGTCAATGGACCTACGGTCCGTAGATGCCTTATTCTGCATTTCTTTCATCTGTCTCTTTACGTCCACGCCTAAATATCTTTCCTACAAAACATGATAAAAACACATAAAAACCAATTCAAAAAGGCCTTAGACACACACAACTCTTAAGTGAAATGTATTAAAAATACCATAAACTCACGGTATATCAAATCGTTTCAAGAAAGCCTCCTTCAGTTCATTCCAGGTCCTGACTGAGTCATCTGGCATCTCATTCAACAAATTAGTTGTCTACCTAGTGAGAGATAATGGAAGCAGCCTCAACCTCATAGTTGTCTGACTAACCCCAGGAAATTTTCCTGTGATTTGCATATTACCACGAAGTTCATCAGATGTTGATTCACATTGTCACCAGCTGCACTTCTGAACATACCTTTCAATTTTAGCAATTGAATCATAGCGCTGGTGATAGTAAATTTTACACCTGAAGGTAGTACAGGTAATACTATTGCTCCAGTGGCTCCAGCTCCATCCAAATCTAGGTCATCCTCTTTGAACATCATGTGAGATGGTTTTTGTTCTCGACCCCTTGGAGCTAGTGGTTGGTAGTGTGGAGGAGTTATTTCTTCAACTCCTGGATGTTCTTCCACCACCCTATATGGGTTGTTCACAGCATTTTGTTGAGCACCTCTTGCAGCGGTCTCAGCCTCACGTCCCAATCTTTGCCTCTGAGCCTCGAGTTCCTGGTCATTCACCATCTTGAGGATAGTTCTCCAAAGTTCCGGGTCGTAAGGAATCAATGGAGCTCCCTTACTTCTGGTATTGGGCATACACTGTCGAACTCACTTGTAAGAGACACAGACAAAGAACATGATGTAAAATTAGGAAATATAACTACAATTTGAATAATTGCTAGTAAAACACTTCTGAATTAAAATTCCCCAGTAGCGGCGCCAAAATTTGATACGTCCAAACTTACACTTCAATTAAGAATTATTAACGGTCAAAGTCAATTTATAGAACTCAACGTGAGTTGAGGTCGATCCCAAAGAGAATTTCTTTACATAAATGGTTTCATTGTCGCGTTTACCCAAAGTTCGTTATTATTTCCTAGAGAAAAACAATTACAGAATGTAAATTGGGTTTTGTTATAAGATTCAGGTAACCAATGTTGGTAAAAGATCCAGGTTAACAATTAACAGGATATTGCTCTTAAGTTTGTACTAATAAATGAATGAAACCAGGGCTGTGTTTCTCATGAGGTTACAGTCTAGTATTAATTCATGAACAAGTTTCGAGTAATTTATTCTTTGCAAATTATAGACGAGTTAAATGTATATAACACTTCTCAGTCTAGTTAGATAACTTCCACTCACATCCTCTCGGTCCTCGAGTGTTACAAAATTTTCCCTCACAGACAATGATGTTAATGTTCTCTTCTCTCGAACTCGAACTCCAACTCCATTTCATCAGATTAAATTCAACTTTTTCCCAACCATCCATTTTCTCTCAAACAATTGATAGACACGCGTTGATTCTAATGTGTGCACTCATTAGAACAAATTAATAACGAAAGTTGGGTTATAAATTGCAAATACAAAATCACATTCTACTTGTTTTATGAATCCACACTTAGATTTATGTCATAGTTCCCACAACCCTAGTTGTTGTGTTTAGCCACTCATGATATCAACTGAACAAACAATGATTTTTAATGAAAACATTAAGAGAAATCACTTACTAAAGGTTGCAAATTCAACAAACACTTGATAATCAGAAAATAAAAATCCAACTCCGAAGATCGATTCATTGTTAATCAATAAAAACCAAAGTCAAGAATATTTAAAAATTAGTCACTCGTTCCAGATATGAAGAGATAAAAACAAAATACAACCTAATAAATTCAAATAGTCTGTCTAAAAAAGATTCCTACTCAAAGTAGGAATAAAATGTCGGGTGGCTTCACGAACGGCTTGACAGTCCGTCATGAGCTTCACGGTCCATGAAGCCTATCATGGTCTGTACTTTGCCAAATAAAATGTGATTCTTCAAAGCCTTTTCACTGGAAATCCTTCACGGCCTTCATCACGACTCATTGCGAAGACTACTGCCCATCTGGGTGTCCGTGGTCTTTTCTTAGTACAATGAACTCATAGCTTTTCGAAGTCTATTTACTTGATCCACTTCACGGGCTACTTGATGATTCGTGACAAGGACCGCAGCCCGTCAAGGCGTCGTGGTCTTTACGTGACCTTTGGTATGCAACCTCAAAATCTCCACGCCCACTATTTCATCACCATGAGCATTTTTACGGCTCGTCAGGAGGACTACTGCCCGTCTAGGGCTCTGTGGTCTTCACTTGGAATTTAGTCATCAGAATCCCAATTTCCAACTTCACTGCTTTATCACCACGGGTACTGTGATGGCCTGTCATACAACCACGGCCCGTACTAGGCTGTGTGGTGCTTGTTTCAGCCTGCATTTTCTTCTTTTCGTTTCTCTTTCACGTCCACATATTTTACACATACAAACATCACCAAACACATCATATCCACATAAATACACTCAATTATCGCAATAATCCTTAGTTTTAAGCATCAAATGTGCTAAGATCTCACGGCACAGCAAACATCAAACCTCATAGCCACATATGGCCTAACAGAAGACAAGGTAGCACCGATATAAATTAAAGCATAAACATTAAGTTGGAAAACTTTTAACATATCGGTAAATACTTCGGGAGAACCCTCTTGTTCACCAAAAATTTGGAGTGCATAGAACCTGTTTTGCTTAGGAGCATTCAAACTCGAACCACTTGGACCAGATGATGGATAGGGTTAAGACCTACAACGACTATCTCCCTCATTCTTAGAAACTTAAGGACAATTCCTTATCTTGTGGTCCATCTTACCACAACCAAAGCAAGCATAATAACCCGCTAGACATTTGGCCTCATGCTTCCTTCCACACTTAGCACAAGTAGGCAATAGAGTCCCACTACCATTACCTCCTTGAGGCTTAGGGTTAGACACCCTCTCATTGTTGAATCTAGGAGGAGCATTATAAGAACCTTACCCGTAAAACCTTTGTCGAAACCTTGAACGATCACGTCCACCGAACCTAGAGTATGAAAAATTACCATCATCAGTTCTTGCCCTCTTTGTCTCCCTAGACCTCTCCTTAAGCTTTCCCTCTTCAATTTGTTGGGCATGCAACATAAGACGAGAGATTTCCATGTCATGGACAAGCATAGCGGTATGGCATTCGTTCACCACCAATTCAGACACTCCCAAAACAAACTTGCTAATCTTAGCCCTAGGGCCTACCACTATAGAAGGAGCATACTTTGACAATTGTGTGAATCTCAAAGCATATTCTTTCACACTCATGTTCCCTTGTAGGAGATTAATAAACTCAAGCATCTTGGCCTCTCTCATCTCAAGAGGGAAGAACCTATCAAGAAAAGCAGATTTAAACCTTTCCCATTCTATGGGACCCTCTTCATCCGGTCTTGCTTCCTTCCATTGGTTGAACCAAATTTGAGCAACACCTTTGATTTGATATGCGGCCAATTCCGCCTTCTCTACCGGAGTCACTCCCCTAATAGCCAACACCTTGTAGACTTCATCGATGAACTCTTGAGGATCTTCCTCAACCTTAGAGCCATAGAATACTGAAGGATTCATCGTAGTAAAGTTCCTCACTCTTGATGCCGTTGTACCCACATTTGGGTTCACGGGTACAACAACCTCCCTATTGGCTTGGGCCGTCACGGCTTGATCCAACACTTGGAAAGCAGAACTAAACTCTACATTTGTCACATTTTCGGCCAAAGGGTGAATCGGATCTTGAGAAGCTTGAGGAGGAGCTTCTTGACCCACATTGTCTCCCTCATTTCTTCTAGAAAATGCCATTCTAGTAGTCATATCATGTAAACCATCGAATAAGGATTAGGAGAGAGACTTTATAGAGTTAAACTCTATCGCACGACTTAGAGTGAAGAAAGAAGTGAAGTTTCTTAAACATCTTGTAGCCTCTCATTCAAAAATGTGGCGCGCTTCACACTTATGAATAGACTCTACTATACATGGTTTTGAGACATCCTAGAACCATTCTAAACCTTGTGGTATGATTACCAAGTTTATCACGACCCAAGGGGACCCCCTAGATGTAACATAGTGTACAATACCCCAAGAGGCCTCATACAATCCACTTAGCTTTCATAAACAAGATAATAGAGATTTATGGGAAATTTAAAACATTTTCAACCCAATCAAAGTTTATATCAAAAGCGTGGTCTATTACACTTTATCTCAAAACCATCTAAAACATGAATATCTTGGGAAATATCCCATACAACAATGTTCACTAACTAGAATAAAAGAACATAAGGAAATAGTGGCCAATCCTCGAATGCTATGAGGACTCACCAATCTTCAAGTCTTGCTTCTACTAAGATCCTGGCCACGGGGATGAGAATCGATACCACCGGACCCTACATATGGATAAGAAATGTAGGCAAGAGTATGAGTTAGTACAAAGATGTACTAAATATGATTGCTTGTATAAACAACATAAACATAAGCATTAGACAACATAAATCATAAAGCATAATAGATGCTCATAATAAATCATTAAATCATAGGAGGAATACTTCTTGAAGTAACTTCAATTCATCCTTACTCATCATGGAAGGCAATTCAAGAACTAATCCAACCTAATCTTTCATCATAGCATTTTACATCTTTAGGTTACTTTTAAAGACTTGGGGAATCACCTCTTTGCCTAACTTATAAAGGCTCATGGGTACTCATCTCTTGCCTTACATAAAGGATCATGGGTACTCGCCTCTAGTCCAACTTACATAGGGATCATGGGTACTCGCCTCTAGTCCAATATCATATGACATGGGTATTCGCCTCTTGTCTTTCTATGAGGATTCATGGGTGCTCGCCTCTTGTTCAACTTCATGGAATAAGGGTATTAGCCTCGTATTCAATATGGGTACTCTCCTCATATTCTATTCTAAGGAATATGGGTACTCACCTCATATTCTATCTTAATTTAGAGGTCAAGGGTAATCGCCTCTAGCCTCATCAAATTCATACTTTTTAACTTAGATTCAGTTTAGGTGAGCAATTCTTTCAACCTAGAATCATTCAATGTGAGAAATCATTTCACATTCATACATTCATAAAGGAAATCATGTGGGAATAATCCATTCCAAATCACAACAACAATCAACAATTCATACCTAGGCTTCACTCTCAAAGCCATTCATATCAAAATTCATCATATATGCTTCATTATCAAAACAATTATAATCATAAATCATTATATATACTTCAATCTCAAGCAATTTGTAATGTATCTTATCAATCCTATAAGAATACTTCTAAAGCCATAATTTCTCCTTTCATAGCATAAAACTCATTTATATCAACTTCATTTAAAAAGTATGGATTAGGCATGGGTACGTGGAATTTATCATAATATCATAGAATCCACTCAATTCATGCATAAATACTTATAATTCAGTCAGTTGAATCAACATACACAAAGACCCACAACTTAAAACAAAATCCTAACTCAATTTGGGGAATTTTACTTTTCAATTGGAAGAACTTAGGGGATCCATGGATGCAAGGATTCAATGGATGAAAATTTATCATACCTTAATAACAAATCCCACAAATGCTTGAGGAATGGAGACTTGAACTTGACCCTAACTTCAACTCTTTCTTTTTCTTCAATTTCTAGAGAGAGAAATATTTTAGAGAGGAGAACCCAACTTCTTTTGGTGAGTTTGAGAGAATGACATGAATGGGTGAGTTTATGGGTTAAAATCACTTATATAGAGGTCCTAGACTTGGGTAAAATGACATAGATTTAATACAATCAAATCTGAAAAAGACCCATAAACCTCTGAACTTAAAAGTTGTTGAACCACTCCACGAGGAGCACCACAGCCCGTCAAGGACCACACAGCCCGTAGTGGCAGCCGTAGTCCTTGACCAGTGTCTAGACTTTGCCACCCTTAAACTCGACTCGCTTCACGACCCTCTCCATGTCCCGTTGTGGCCTTCACGAGCCGTTTAGTGGCTCGTGGGAAGGTCTCCATTTAGGGAGATTCTTGGGATCTCACTGCCTCACCTTAACGGGCACGACCACGATCTGTGGTGCCCACCACAAGTCGTCATGGTGCTTGTGGAAGGTGAGCCTCCCTTGGGTATCTACTGTGAGCCACCACGGGCAGCACCATGCCTCATGGTTCCTTACACGGTCCGTATGGGTCCACGTGAAGGTTGCCCAGGATCAAATCTCTAGCTCTTGACCTCTTAGTTAGCCCCTAGCTTAGAATACTAGGTTACGAGGTGTTACATGGGAAGAAAGGTCTTTTTAAAAACTTTGATCATATTTTGACTAGATTGTCATAAACTTCAAATAAAAATTCTGAATGTCTTTATCTTTTTGCTTGTATTCCAAAATAGTATATTGTACTTTTGAATATGGAGTATGATTACATTTAGCATATACCTTTTTGAGATGATTTCATATCTCTGATGCCAAGTTGAATTGATGTAGACTAAATGTAATATTCCTTTTCCTTTAACCAGCAACTCTTTTAGTTCCCAAAATACATATAATCCACTGTGTGTACAAAATTAAGGATCCGTGAAATGACACAAGCATTCTTCGCATGTCAAACTTGTTTTTTCCTTATTTTCATTTGACTCAATTGTTGATTCATTCAAGATTTCAAATAAGCTTTTCTCTTGGACAAAAATTTGAAAATGAAATTCTCACACTATATAGTTTTTCCCTTCATATTTGATATATAAAATATCATGAGAATGTGATTTTATTAAAAAGACAAAAAATAATTCGATGACAGAAATCAAACAGCAATAGAGTGTAAGAAGTAGAGCAACTTCTAAGAAAAAATTTAGGCTCTGATACCCTAATAACTATTGATAAATCAAGAATCAAAAGAGTTGAAGTTATTATGTATATCTTATTTATAATTAATAAAAAGATACAATTTACATATTAAGACTCATAATTATATATATGATTTTAGCACTATGCCTTGCATAATATCAAGTCATTTCGTACACAATATCAATGGCGTGATTCTGCAAAGTTAAAGTAGAATATTCTACCCAATCTTTTAGAATCATATTTGATATTTTAAAATTATATTTGATATAATTAACGCATTCTACATATCTTTAGTTCAAGGCTACAAGATTCAAAAATACGTTTACTTTCTTAAATTTCATAACAAATTAAAAACTAGATAAATAAATTAAAACTGAAGGTGTAGACACTTATATAATTTAGTCTATTACTAAAACTTAGTGGGTGTGTTGCCAAAGAAAAAAAATCAAAAACAAAAAAGAACTTTATCTTACTAATCAATACTTCTTAAATTTAGAAATTATTTCAAGGTATTATTGAAAAAAGAAAATATAAGTGAAAAAAAATTCCCCTTTTTTTAATGAATTGGTGTTTGGTTGCAAAAAATAACTTTTTTTATATATTTTCTTTCACAAAAAATACTCGTTCAATTTAAATTTGAAGTACATCTATAATCACATCTTGGCTCATTCAATTTTAATAATGCATGAGCGAGAATTCACGATACATATCACAAGTTACAATCTCTTCAAGATGGACTACAATCATTTATACGTACTTCACAAAACTATCATTATAAACTCATAGTCATGTCTTGATATTTAACATATTTACATGAACCCCTACAAGAACATCACTTTGGAGGATTTATAAACTCAACAAATTATTAGGTTGCACATAACCGCGTGTCCAGTGACCTTTTCATACCACTTGGATGATAAAAATTACCTTCATTTGTTCGGTAGGACCATTTTAAGAAGACATAATTTTCTTTCTTTTATAATTAACACAGTAGTGATTATTTTTATTTTGTCATTTTTTCACATTCAGATGCATTCATTATATCATTTGTTTTCTTTCAAACATAATATGCATTGTTATCACATCCACTCAAAAGAATAGAAAATATTCGATGGGATGGGATTCGCAAATTTTATCAAGAGCATATTAATTTGTTTAACCATCATTATATTGTCAACATATTACATTAGGACTAGAACTCAACGTCGTCTTATCCATAAGAAGACGTGTTAGGTCATCATTCAATGAGACTTGAACCCAACATCTTATCGCAATGCATTAGGACTTAAGCTTGGTATCTTACCATCTTAATGTAATTTGACTTGAATCCACCAATTTACACTTCACTAATGACATAATAGGCCAGAGTAAAACATGAGTCGCCCTTGAGACTTTAATAATAATACCATTTTGAGATTACATGCATAAGCAAATTAAGTTTCTACAAGACGTAGTGTATTTTTTTTTTTAAATCCTCTAGCATATTGTTAGAAGTGATTATTTCATCTCATAATCTCAAACGAGAAATAATTGTAAAACATGATTTGAGTAATACTCCCTTGTAATGTAAAAATCTTATAAGCATAAATATATCGAGACATGACTAATTTCAATTATACCAAAAGGAACTTTTTGCTCTAGATCTATAACTAGCAAAATGGCCCAAAACAAACTACCAAAGACATTAAATAATTAAGGGAAAAGGCTCAAATATGTCATCGAGCTTTTAGAAAAGACTCATTTATGTCATTTGTTAATAGTTTTGCTTATGTATGTCATTGTTGTTAAAGAAAAGGCTCATCTATGACAATTTTTAACTCCGGTTTCGCAAAATTATTTTTTTACACCCAAACAATGTTTAAAACTTTTCAATTCGAGTTTTGGATCAAATATACTCTTTTTGTTTCTTCAACCTTAAGAACACCAAGAACACATAAAGAACATTAATGATTTTCAAATTTCAAACTTCTTCAATTCTTCACGAAATCACCTCAAATTTCAAGAGTAGTTTCTATCCAAGCCAGTTACCAAAATTCAATATCTTTTGAGCTTGAATTCAACCTAACTCAAAAGACCCACTTGAAATTTCATAAAAGTTTCAAAACTTCAACATTATTTAGTGGTAGAATTTTCTCTACAACTTCAAATCATTTGAAATTTTAAAAATAGACTCAAAAAGCATTAGGGGACAAAGATATAATGTCAAAAACAACTACGAAAACACGAATCAAAACATTTTTTTGAAAATTTGGGACTAATTCTTGTTTTTTGGAAAAAAAAAATTAATACGAGTGAATTTTTTAAACTCTACAAATGATTTTAGAATTTTGATTTTTAAAAATAAATAAATTAATGATGTAGCCTAAATCTGAGATGATTTCGTGAAGAAATAAAGATGTTGAAAATTTTGAAAGTTTAGATGTTCTTCATGCGTTCTTGGTGTTCTTAAGAAAGAAGAAGCAAAAAGAATATATTTGATCCCTGTTTTTTGAGTCTATGTTTAAAATTTTAAATAATTTGAAGTAGTTAAGAAAATTCTACCATTAAAGAATGTTGAAGTATCAAAATTTCAAGTGGGTCCGTTGAGTTAGGTTGAATTCAAGCTCAAAAGATATTAAATTTTAGTATCTAGCTCAAAGTGAAACTACTCTTGAAATTTGAGATGATTTCATGAAGAACTGAAGATGTTGAAAATTTGAGAGTTGTTGATGTTCCTCATGTGTTCTTGGTGTTTTTAAGGAAGAAGAAGAAAAAAGAGTATATCTGATCCAAAAAGCTCTAATTGAGTAGCGTTAAAACTTGTTTGGGGTGTAAAAAATGGCTTTGCAAAATCAGAGTTAAATAAATGGCATGGATAAGTCTTTTCTTACACAGCAATTGCATAGATGAGCCAAACTTTTAACGAGTGACATAAATGAGCCTTTTCTAAAAGTTTATAAAATCTGTATTTTAAAAATTTTAGGATTTTCTCTGTATTTGATAATTTCATTCCTCAATTATTGTGGATTTAGCTTGGTAGTGACACATATTTTGGGTCTAGACCTAATTAGAATGAAGAAACATTTGGCTATAATGTTATAGTTCTTAGTAAAATTTTGATTAGTTTTTTTATATGCTTTGTATTTGTGTTGTTGTGAGTTAAATTAACCCTATGTCAGCTTCATTGCAATTAATTTTTAAGTTAAGGGTACAATGGATAGCATACTCTATCTGCTCTATTTTTACCTGTTAACTAATAATTATTTTTTTGTCCGCTTTTAAAATTAATTGATTTCTCTACACTTTTTATATTTCTACGGCATCCTCATGCCCAAAAGGTAAGCTCTTTCCTTCTATTTACGTGTTTGGGTCTCTTTGTATTTTGAAATTTCAATTTTGACATTTTCCTCTTTTATTCTTATGTGTAAATGAAGAACTATTGTATTTATGCATTTATTTTTTGACCTTTTTGTGTCTTTCAGATTTTACATTGGATAATTGAGCTTCTCCTTCTAAATATTCTCAATATTCGGAGAAGTATAGAAGAAGCAGAGAAGTAGAGAAGAAGCAAGACATTGTCATAGGTGTAGCGTCTAAGGGTTTAAATAGAGATTTGATATTTATCTCAAGACAATTTAATGATGTTAATTTAATAATGTCCTTGTTCATAATCTAAACGACTGAAAAATAATCATCTTATAATAATGTCAAATTAATTTTGAGAGCTGAGTTTAGTTTTTTTCAAATTATGGTATATTGATCTACACAAAGAAAACTTAACTATACTTGTGCTCCTTAGATATGTTTTATTAATATGTGTCTTTGATGTTAAAGGTTGCACCGTTGTGTTTTTACATGAAGTGTAGTCCAAAAATACGAGTTATGATATGCAAGAAATCAAGAGATCACCCTAGAATCTTGCATCATTTTTGTTGTATTATCATACTTGTATATATTAATTTTCTAATTTTGTTTTCCTCTAAATTCAATTTATGTATTGCCAATTTGGAGTCCAATTTGAAATTGGGTAAATGACATTTACCAAAAGAATGAATTGTACTACTTATACATACAATCTCAATCTGTTGGATTCGTGCTTGCACAAACACATAATGTCTAGTTATTAAAATAAACATTGAAACAAAATCAAGCTAAGTAACATTTGCACCGTATGCAACATTCAAAATATTATATATATATATATGAAACTATTGATATAACAAAGAAAAACATGTAAATTGTCTAGAATTTCAGAAACAAACTTCAAAGTCTAAAATAAGAGATTGATATAACCGATTAAGCGTAAAATTATAGTTTGATAATTATTACCGAGTTGTAAATTACTCGTTAAGAAAAATCATAAATCATTATAAAATTGATAATTCACAAAAAATAAATAATCCAAATCATTACCGAATTATAAATTCTTTGAGCCGTAGATCTTTCGGAAACAACCTTTTTATTTGAAATGAGATGTAAGATATGTGCATACTCTACCATTTCCATATTCCACTTATGAAGATTATAGTGAATATATTTTTATTCTCACCGAATCATAAATTTAATAAATCATCTCCGTTAAAATCAATAATAATTTGTCAATTTGAGTTACTGATTTTGACTGTCTTCAATTTTAAACAACGCTACCAAAATATTGGAGATAACACCAATATATATATATATATATATATATATATATATATATATATATAAATCTACTCTAATATTATGGAGATCATATTGTGCACAAATCAATTATTTATATAATTGTATTTGTGCACATTAAAAAACCAATAACTCGATATAAAAAAAATCAAAATCGTTACAAAAAATGCTTAACAAATAACTCATAATCGATAAATCAATAACTTTTTTTTCAGTTCGGATTATTGGTTAGTGATTCGATTTTAAACAACCTACTTTAGATGTTAACATAGACAAAAAGTGCTATATAATTTTGCTTTAGTATTGATGGATAAAATTAGGTATTCAATGAAATAGTTAAAGCACCATAGATGACAATTACTAAAAAAATTGAGATATTATTAGCAAGGACTTAAGAACTATGTGGGGGGTTTATGAATCCTAAGTCAAACAACTTGTGAGAATGACAATGACTTTCATCTTTCTTTCCAAGTGTTAACATTTAACACAATTATTTGCTTAATTAATTACTTAGTAATGTGCAGAGTTGGAGTAGTTAGGAATTTGATTATTGAATCCACCAACTCAGGACCCCACCCCAATTAAAGCAACTATATACCATTTTTTGAGGGTGCGGACTTCATCGTTCTCATATTAATTTTTAATAAAGATTTTATTATAATATTCTTTTGTTAGAGGTTTTAATCTAGTTATTTCTTTAATATTATTTATGATGTACTCTAGATATAACATATCTTGGGTTCTCAGGTACATATATAAATTATTCTCCATTAATTGTTCTAGAAGTTTTATATTTTCCTTAGCTTCCGTCCAATATTGTAAATATTCGTAGTTCATTTTAATCTGAATCTATTTCTAAGTCATATAATTCTATTCTCTCGAGGTCTAGATCATGTAGGTCTATTTCATACCATTGTTGGTGTAATATATCTTCTGATTCGTCATCAATAAATATTTTTTCGCATATGATTCTTCTTAATTCAATTATCTATGTACCTTTAAGTATATATAAGATTAAAGTTTCATAGTTTTTTATCATTTCATCATGCATGTACAGTCATGTTAGTTGTTATGCAGGTTTTTTATTTTCAATTATTCCTTCATATCATATTCATAATTGATTAAGTTCATATTAGATCATTATGAACTAGATTATCTGTTTATCATGTTCTCCTGTCACTACTAGCATCGTACTTTAGTGGATACTTCCTTCTTATCAGCGCCTCAACTTTGTTTACTCCCCTAAACGGCTTTCCTTGCCTACTGGTTTCAACATTAGGATGACATAGTATAGAAGTTTTCTCCCTGTTTCCAGTGTGCTAATAAACTAGAAATCATGATTCAAATAATTCTAATACATAATAACTAACATAAATTTATTCAATCATATATATGATATTCAGGAATATATGAAATTAGTTCTACATATTTGTTGAACAATATACCTTTGCCTCTTGCTTATCCATGATTTCTGAAGGTTGTTCCATTATTTATTAAGTATGAATATCTTAAGTATTTGCATGTACATTCCTTTATATAGACAATTCTAATCCTATATTATTCTCTATAATAATGCGTCTATTGTACTTTTTACGACTTTTTTACATGTCTACTGTACACTTTACTACTTTTTTACATACTATTCTTTACATTAATGTGACTACTGCACACTTTACGACTTTCTTTACATAATAATGCACATGTGTCTATCTTCTTTTTCTCTTTTTGTCTTCTTCTTCTTGTCTTCTTCTTCTTATCTTCTTTTTATCTTATCTCTTTGTCTTCTCCTTTATCTATGACTTTCTTTACATAATAATGCACATTTTACTTCATGTGTCTATCTTCTTTTTATATTTTTGTCTTCTTCTTCTTGTCTTCTTCCATCTTTATCTTATTTGATCATTCCAGCTGGACATCGGGAATCACATTATCTTCTCCATTACATTTTGAACATATATGGTCAGGATATTTATGTCCAATTAGCTTACAATATCTGGTTAACATTTTTGACGAAATAAATCTTACCTTTAATGCTCTTGTTGTAGGTTTTTCTTCTGGTTTTAATAATGATAAAATATATTTCTGGACTTCATCCATAACTGATTTCCTTAGTTCCCTTGAGTTGGCATAAATCATTAATTGGTCTCTGGAATAGTAGCTCCATATCGCATTTCCATTCAAATAATTGTTGGCTAATTCTTGTATTATAGTTGATATACCAATTATTCTTTTATTGGCATAAAAACTGGGTATCTCAAATTTTGATATTTCTGGTTGTTTTCCGCTATCTTCTGATATTATCATATCTTTGGTCAGGCCTATCTTTACAACTTGAATCGGAGGTTTTATCTCCTCGTGTAGTATTTCTGTTGTTGCCGTATAGAATTTTATATAAAATAAATTCCCTTTGGTTACTCTTTTGTATATAATAAATGCTTTGTATAATTCTGGTAGACCGCTTAATTCTTCTCCATCGTAGGTATATGCAGTACTCATTAATACATAATTATAACATTTTTTAACTAGATTAGCATTGGTTTTTGGCTGTGCAATTAGCTTGTTGTATCCTTGTAATTTCTGAGTTGTATAGTCTTGGTTTGGATCTTTTGTAGTGGTAGATCTGGGATTGAGGTTTAGGTAACTCTGTATTTTGTATATATTTTCGATGTATGTCCTTGTGATGTGGTTATATACCTTTTTCTCATGTTGTAGGCTATCTGCATACGTTGAAGTTTGTGGTTCTATGGTTAATGGGTTTTTTGTTTTTTGTGTAAATGGTTTTTCAAATAATTGATTTAAATTTGCATTCTATTGTTTTTCAATAACTTGTTTCTTTGTACCTGCAGCTGTATTTAAACATTCATTATGGGTTTTAAGGTGTTTCCCAACGTCACCTCTTAGCTCTGGATTTTTAAAGTCTTCCGATCGACTTAGCTCCGCATTTTTATAGTCATGTTGTTGATTTGTACTAGCTTTAGACTTCAGATTATCTTCATTAGTCTTTAGCTTTTGTATCTCATTGTCCATACTGTCCACTTTGATACAAAGTGTAGTAATGACTTTGAGTATCTCTTCGATTGTATTTTCTTTCTCAGTTTGAGTAGCTTTGTCTTGATGAGTAATCTGCAATAACATTCTTGTCAGTTTTTATTACTTCAATAGTGAATGTAAAATTTAATATATTTAATACCAATCTTCTCATTTCTTTTGTAGTTACTGAATCATGTATTTTTCTTGTTAGCCACCATTTTACTTGTGTGTTATCTGTCCTTATAATAAATTTGTTATATACAATATATGGTTCAAATGATAGTAAACATTTATACACTGAGTATAATTCTTTCCTATTTATTTCCCATCTTATTTCTGTATTAGTAAATGTTCCTGAATAATATCTACAATGGTGTTTTATTTTTTCTTTATCATACCTGTATTTTAAGACTCCTCCATAACTTTTTTCACTGGCGTCTGATTCTACTATATAAGTAATTTTTTTGTTTTCATCCGAAAAATATAGTTTAGGTAGGTTCTTACATAATAGTTTTATTTTTTGTATTTGTGTTTGGTTTTTTTTATCAAACTAGTATTCTATATCTTTCTTTAATTTTTGTTGTAATGGTTTTAGATTCTCTGCTAATTTTGGTATGTATTCTCTTACTTGATTCACTAATCCTTGAAATGATTGTAATTTCTTTTTTGTATCTAGTTGTTCATTTGACGTAATTATTTTTTGTACTATATGTGCTTGCATTTTTATTCCATTTTTATTCCATTTTTATCTATTTGTATTGCTAAGAATTCCATTTGCTTTTTCATTGTGTTTGCTTTCTTTTTACTTAGGATTATGCCTAAATATTCTATGATATGTATAAATTTTTCTAATAACCTTATATGTTCATCATGTGTTTTGGAATATAGTAATATATCATCAATATATACTATACAATTTTCTAGTTGTTTAAAATAGTTATCCATAAAGTGTTGATATCTACCTGGTGCATTTTTATATCCAAATGGTAATACATTCCATTCAAAAAATCCTTGTGGTACTGTAAATGCTGTAAGATTTTTAGATTCTTCTTCTAACTTTAAGTGGTAAAATCCTGATTTACAGTCAAATTTACTAAAGTAATTATATCCTTGTATTTGTCTTATCTTTAATATTTTATTTGGTATTGGATAATTATATGTTTTAGTTTTTGCATTTAAATTTCTGTAATCAATAACCATTCTACTTTTTCCTCTTTTTTGTTCACTATGTTTATTTACTATAAATGTTGGGCTTGTATGTTTACTATTAGTTTCTTGTATGTATCCTTTTTCTAACAATTCATTTATATGAATCTTAAATTTTGTTAAATCATTAAAATTATATTTTAATGGTTTTTGGGTTATTATGCTATTATTATTAATTAGCTCAATTTTTACTTTTGTTTTATGTTTTTCCCATCCTTGTAATGGATCTTCACTATATAATAATTCTAACTTATCTTGGATTATTTTTACTTTATCTATAGAGAATATAATTAATTCTATTTTAGGGTCTTCTTCTTTTATATTTTCTAATTTTTGTGTAATTTTCTCACTACCTTTTATCCACTCTGTTGTTTTCCGTTTTTTTTTTATTCACTCTTTTTGCTTATATTTTTTGTTTACATGGTGTTGTGAACCACCAGTGTGTTTTTGTTATTATATGTGGGTATAATTTTTCTAAAAATGACATTCCTAATAACATATCTTTTGTTGTAAGTTTGAAGTTATACATTTCTTCTATAGTTAATATCTTATCCCATATTTGTATTTTTATATTTTTTTCCTTATATGTGATCAAGCTTCCTTCATTATTAAATCCTGTTACTACTATCGGTGTTTTTAACTTTTCCCATTTATCTTCTGGTAAACAATTGTATTTACATATATTAGTTTTTGCTCCTGTATCTATCATTGGTATATAATATCTGTTGTAATATCTCTCTATTATTATATTTGCAAGTATATATATTTTCATATTTTTATCATACTAAAGTTCTTTTTATTATTACTCTTTTATTTTCATAATTTATTGTTATCTGTTTGTCTTCTAGATTATATGGTTTTACTTATTCTAACCATTTTATTCTTAAAGTGATATTTTTATCTCCTTGATATATTTTAAACTTTATTACTATTGGTACTCCTCCAATAATTATTTCCTTTTCTATAGTTTCTTCGATGTTTATTAATGCCTTTGGTAGTTCAGGGCATAATTGTTCAGTAGTTATTATTTCATCTTCTGTTACTACTTCTCTTGTAATATAGTTTTCTTCCTGTATTACTATTGGTACTCCTGTATTTATTAATATTAGATATTTTCGTTGTTCCATTACTCCCGTTATGTAGTAATGATATGATTTTATTTCTTCTTCTATTGATTTTTGTGGAGTTTTATCTATTCTTCTTGAGGTACTCATTTTTTATGATATCTGGGGTATTTCATAGTTTATTCTTTTTGATGTGCTTAATCTTTCTTTTACTATTTCTAAATTTTCTTCTATATCAATCTCATTATAACTATAATCATTATTATCTATGATTGTAACTATTCTTTCAAAAGAATTTTCTATTTTTATGTTATTTATTTTATTTTTTGCTATTATTTTATGTTTTGTTGTTAAAACATATAAGTTTTAAATGTAGTTGTAAATATTTTACTTCCTGGGGCTAGTTCTATCCCTGACATTTTCCAATATAATACTAGTGATTTATCTATGTTTCTGTCATTTATTGCTACTGAATAGTTAACACTTATTATAAATTTAAATTTTTGATATATGAGGTTACCTTTTACTGCATTTATTATACTTTTTTCTATGGGTTGTATAATTCTATCATCTGCTAAGTATATTTCTATGGGTGTATCTATTCCTTCTCTAAAACATGCTTTTATTAGTATTTCTGTTCCTCCTAAATGTACATATTTAATTGGATTTTTAGCCTTAATATCTTGTATTTCTTTATTTATTATTCGTTTGTTTATTATTGGTATTTTAGCGTTTCCTTTGATGTATTTGCAGTCTATGATATGTTCTCTTTGACTTACTACATAATATTCTTCTTTTTGTCGTTTAAACCAGTTTCTTATTGTTGGTATTTCGAATATTTTCTCTACGATTAGGTCTAATTCTTTTCCTTTTATTTGTTCAAATATACGATTATCAAATATTATTTTTTGTTCTAAAGATTCTTCATCTTGATGTTTTTCTTTAGTTATTATTTGTATATCCGTTTCAGTCATTTATATAGTATTCATTATCTGATTCTGTTACTGAATTATTTTCCATTTCATTTGTTTCGTTTTCTCATAATTCATATATACTATCATTGCTTTCTAGTTCATAATCTATATACTCTATTGGTATATATTCTTCGTTGTCTACTAGTATTTCTGATATTTGTTTTTTCTTCGGATATTTAGAGAATTTGCAATCTTTAGCCATGTGTCCTAATTTTCCACAATTATAACAAGTGCATTTCGTTAGTTTTTTCTTTGGTCTATATGGTCTTTTGATTTTGTAGTTTTTTACGTAGTAGTTTCTCCTTGGTCTTTTATACTTATATTTTGATCTGTATTTTTTATCGTTTCTTTTTTTATTTTTATAATACCTATCCGTACAACCAAATTGGGGTGCTGTTTTATTTTTGCAACATGCTAGGTTTTTTACTAACATCTTTTCCATTTTTATTTCTTCTTTATGTTTTTCACACAGTTCTATAAACCATTGTTGTAGGAATTTCATTCTAGCTCCTAAAGTATCTGTTAATCCTGCTTCATTCCAACTTTTTATTACTTTTGAATTAAAAGGTTCTGGTAATTTTGTAAAATATAATTTTATTATTTCTTTACTTTCCTTTGTGCTATATGTTTCTTTATAATAGTATTCTCTAAATGCACATGTATATTCATCTATATAACACATATTACATATTGCTAATTTTGTCATTAGATTCCGGTTTATGATTTTTTCTTTATTTTGTTATTCTACTTCTGTTGTCATACTACCAAATTCATTTCTTATAGCTACTTCGTATTTATATAATATTTCCATAGTTGTAGTAGCTAATTCACTATTAGATTTTTTATTACTTCTTAAAGTTTTCAAACTTTCCTCTGATAAATTTTGTAGCCATAATTTTATTGTTCCTATAAGTGTTCTTTCTATATATCCTGGTGTTTCTGTTATTCCTATTTTGTTATCTATTAATTGTTTTGATATATCCCATCCATAATTGAATTGTTTTATTTATATCTGCTACATAGTCTAAATCTAAAAAATTATGTTGTTCAGTTATTGGTTTAGGTGTCCATTTTTTATTCAATCTTTTATCCCATATAGTTTTTTCTTTATCATATTGTTCATAGTTTGCATTATAATATTTTAAATTTTTGGGTTTTTTATTCCTGATGTACTAGGTTTTTCATCCATGTCTACGTCTTCTATATTTACTTCTAAATTCTTTGTATTATCCATGTTTGCTAAAAGTTCCATATATGTTTAGCTTGTTTCTGAATGTTGTTCATCTAGATCATCGTCGTTTATTTCATCAATTCTTATTTCAGGTAGATTATCTTGGTTATTTTATTCTTTTTCTTCTAGTTCTTCTTCTAATTGCACTTTTCTTTAAATTTATTTATCTCATTTGCTAATTTTGTTTTTTGTTCTTTTTCTTTTTGTTTAGTTTCATACATTTCTTTCAATATTGCCAGCTATTTTTCTAGTTCTATTATTTTAGTATTTTTTACTTCTTCTAATTGTTGTACTTCCTTTTTTGCTTGTTTTATTTTTTCAATTTCCGTTTTTCTATCTATTTCTTCATTTTCTTTTGTTATTCTTATCATAGCAGTTAGACTATCTTCTAGTTTTACCGTTTCTTTTTCTAACATTAAACTTAGATTGTCACCTATTTTCTTATATCTTCTTCCTAAATTAGAAAATATTATCTTTATTTTTAATCCGTCATAGTTTTCATATGTTTTTTTATCTATCGCGTATACTTCTTTATTCATTTATAAATTGTGTTGTAGTTTATATTCTAAGTTTTCTATTTGTATTTGTAGATATAAAATAGTTTTTCTTTGTGCTACAATAGATTTTTCACAAATTCCTGCAAATATATTACTGTTAAGTCTATTTTGCCTATGTCTCAATTCTTGTTTTTTTGCTATAATTATTTCAGTAAGGTTTTGTCTATATTCGTTATTCTCGTTATTCATTGTATCTTTAAATATTGAATATATTTATATTCTATTTTAGATATATTATCTATTAATTGATCTAATTTGTCGTTATCAATTTTTGTGATATTGAGTTGTTTATATTGTGAATATAATTTATTTAATTTTCTTCTTATTTTTCTTAACTTTCTACTAGTATGTTTCTTCTTATATTTCTCTTCATCCATAGCTCTGGTGTGTTTTTGTTATTATATGTGGGGTATAATTTTTCTAAAAATGACATTTCTAATAACATATCTTTTGTTGTAAGTTCGAAGTTTTTCTGACAAGTTGAATCTAGTGCTTGATCTTTTCTTTTGCATCTCATTTGGTAACATTCCTAACAACATAATATTTTTGAGTTTGTATTATTTTCATCAGTAGTCTCTCCACTTCCATTTTTAATGTTTTTATATCTCTGTTATATTTACTAGAAAAAAAACTCGTACACAGGAAAAATAAAACACAAATGTGTTGATATAAGTCTAAACTCAAAAATTATTATTTTTCAAAACACTACTACAAAAGTGAACTTTAGCGACAATTATTTTGCAGCAATAAGCTAATTGTCGCTAATATATTTATGCAAGGATAAATATCAACGGCTAATATATAATAGTCAGCAATAAGTATATTTTTAGTTGCAATTAATAACAAAAGCCGCAAAAGAGTCTTTTTTTTCTAAAAATAAAAAATCCCACCTTTCTCTAAATTATTTCCCTCGACCTTTCTCTAAATTTTGAAGTAGCTGAGCTAGCCGCATTCCTAGTTACTACTTAGTAGCCTTATTTCACCAAAATACGAAGTTCTCTTCTCCTTTCTTTCTCTTCTTTCTTTTTGATACTTGGTTGGCAGGGTCAGGGCCTTTCTTGCTGGGCGAGCGCATCCGATTCTAAAGTCCTTTCTTATTCTTAAACCACTTCCCGTTCAGTTGCTGAAAGATAGAGATCAGGCTTTCTAAATGAGATTGAGTTCCACGAATATGCAGGCTAGAAAGAAAAAAGGTTTCCTACGCTTTAAGGTAAACCTGGATAGCCAAAAAATCTCTCCTACACGCATAAGGAAAATAGTTGTACTAAAAAGATCTTCCACGCACATTAGGATTCGTCAACCTAATTCATCAGATTAGCACGTCCATCAACCTATATTTCTCTCACAACAATGACAACCAACAATATATTTTTTTCATAGCAGCGGCGTCCGTCAACAACGAACTTTAGAGAAGTTTTCAGGTATGTAGATCGCTCCTCTCCACTCCCTTGTTTCTATTATGTTCAATTTTCTTTGTTGCTCTGAAGATCTTCATTGAGAATTCAACCCTACAATTTGTTTTCTACCATGTTCATTATTCGATATTTAGTCATTAATTGGGAAGAAAACATAAAATACACCTGACAAAGTAATCAGTTTTTAGGCATTAATAGGGATTTAAAGTGATTTATGATTTGTAAAAGTATATTTTTCTGTGTTTCTGATCTCTTGTTGTTGCTGTTTTGATTGAAATTGATCGAATCGATACCTCTGTTAATATACATTAAGGAGTATGACTGTTATGTTAAAGCGAGTGGTTGTTTATATATTATGGAGCGTGACTCTTGATATATTAAGGCGCATGATTGTTAATAAATTAAGGTGTGTGGCTGTTAATCAATCAGTTTGTTTTACTATATCTCTTTATGTTAATGATACATTGTAGTGTTGAAGCCAATGTTTATATTTCTTGATCTGTTGCATCTTTCGTTTATCCGTTAATGTTTTCTTCGAACTCTTTCAACAATAAACACGTTATAACTGCAGGTTCTTGCTAACAATGTTCACTAGAATTTGCTCAATGTTTGTTATTTAAATTCTCATATAGGATCTGGTTGTATGGTAATGCTACATCATAGATTAAACATATACTATACACACAAACTAGTGAGAAACGATTAGAACAAAAAATATCAGAACAACAAAAACTTATCTCAAAATCTCAAAAACTGTACAGATGTATGTGTGTTCAGATTCAACAACAACAAAATTCTCTTACCCAAAAACTTATCAACAATCAGTTGGTTAGTACAAAAGGAAAAGGACAACCTTAGTTCCTTAAAAGAAAAAGGGAAAAAAATAATCAAAGAACATATCTCATGTATACTATCTATTTTCCTTCTCGCCGAATCAAAAAAAATCCTCTTGAACTCCTAACAATTTGAAGAGTTTCAAGTCATTGAATAAGTTCTGCAACTTATCAAACAGTAATTTCCTATTCCTAGAAGTCTTCCATCCAGTTTTCCCTTGCGCGGAACTTCTACCAAATTCCCCAATTACATTAGAAATCCAAGACGCCTAAGTCATCCAAGCAGAAGTTGAACTCCTCCTGCCGGCTTGATCTCAGAAAATCAAAATTATAATCAATCTTGATAGGTTCTTGCTGCTCCATTTGCTGCAAACCTTCTAACGTATTGTCATCTGCATTGTCCAACTGATATGATGGATTTGACAACTGATCATCTGCATTTTCCAACTGGTATAATGGATTTGAGAACTGATCATTGTCATAGGTAGTATTCTGCAATTAATACGAAGGATCATAGGCATACGACTCTTGTTTAGGATTAACAGAGTCAACATCTTGACTTGGAACCGAGGCATCTAGTGGAGTCGAATCTATAATTTCTGATGGCTCATTTACATCAAACATCTCATCATCCAAACACAAGTTGCCTAAGTCCTCTAGCCCGATGTTCCACGTATCATAACTACAAGCCACATGCTATTCTTTAATTTTAAAGGTCTCACTTTTATCGAACACCTCCTAACATTGTCTCTACCTCTCATCATGTCATCAGCACACCTCAGAGAAACTTGATGTTGTATTTGAGTTCAAATGAGATATAGTAGGCAACGTCGCCTAGTCACGTCTTTGACTTTTACGATTTAATTTTTTTATTAATCTCCCTTTAAGCACTCAATCTTGGCCAGTCACATCTTTGGCTTCCTGCTCTATTTGAAAAAGAAGGTACAATACGAAATAGACGTATATAATTCTCACAAGTAGAGGTAGTAGCAAGAAGAGTGACACTAGGGTAAACAAATAGAGCAGATATAGGACTGGTATGCGCCCTAAATTGTGAAATAACTGCTCAAGAAACAAAATCCTTAATAGTAACCTGCAGTAGAAAAGATGGAAAGAATATTCAGATCTCATCACCACCATACTATAAACAAAGCTGATGCAATCATCAATTTATGAGCTAAAGTAGAGAGAAAAATAGGAGGGCATTTGAAGTGGTTGAACAAGATTTAGTAAAATCACAAAGTAGTCTTTTTTTCTAGTTTCTTTTTGGAGTGCCTATGAGGTCACCCGTCCCCATTTATACAGAAGATTGGGTTCCTTTTCTAGAGACATACTTAGTTGTAGGTTCTCTTTTTTTGTCACATGACTTTTATAGGTTTTACTCCAACTGTTAATAATATTCACCTCATCAAAAAACAATTTAGGAGCTACAACAGTTTCTTAGAGCTTAGTATGTAACATATAGAGAACAAACTACTCTCGTTTAGAGAGAGATATAGAGAATTTTCTTGCTCATATGATGACAGGTAGTATATGCTTCATAGGATTATAGAGCTTAATTTGAATAGTCCAAAATCAAGCAGGTAGTATATGCTTATCTTTAGTATCCTGAGTTTCTAGCTTGTCTTATCTATAGTTTCCTAAGTTGTTCAAGAGGACTTATCCTTAGAAGTCATGAGCTGCTCCGCTCGTTTTATCCTTAATTTTCTGGGCTGCTCAACTACCTAAATAGTAGTTAGTATCTCCTACCCCAAAACCCAACATTTGCACTCTATCTTTAATAAGTAATATACCCCACACAACAAGCTAGTTCATGAATATAAGTTTAGGAACTTTGATTAAGTTTCATAGTAGATTAGCAAATACCAATTTGGATACACTACATTAGACTTTTATATCCCAAAGAGATTTAGTACACTCGATTATTAAGAATGAGTTTTTTACAATTTAAAAAATGAACATATAACATGTTGATATCTATTAATTCAAATTTAATCTACATTTCAACTAATAAAATGATATCTTTGAGAAAAGAAATTACATACTACTAGAATGGATGTGTTTGTCTGAAATACATTTTTGATTAATTTCTTCTCTTTTTTGCTAAGAATTTTCAGCTCCAACAGTAATTGCAGAAAATAAAACAATTTCTTGAACATCATGAGCAATTCTACTGGTATTATGCCATCATATAATAATTAGTTTTGTCATGGAGAGTCTCTAAAGGATCAAACATAAATATTGAAGCAAATCAGAGGTAGGCAACTATAGGAGGCGATGATATGAGAGGAATTATACATGATGGTTTTGGAGGCTTTACATTGTTTCATAGATAGTGAAATTAATAACAGAGATGAGATGGAGCCAAGCCTACAAGAAAATGCTGACCATCCATCTTGAATGCAACCTCATCTAGATATGGATAAGTTTGAACGACTCATGAATAAGGCAAATGAAGAATTATATCCTAGATACAAGAAGTTTAGAAAATTATCCTTTTTATTGCATATCTATCGTAAAAAATGTATGTTCAAATGGTCAAATAAATCCTTTAATTCATTGCTTGGGCTACTGAAGGATGCAATGGGGTAGCAGATCGCCTATAAGAAATAATATTGAAGAGGATTCATCTAATGAGGTTGTACAAAGGTTAGAACAAGAGATAACTGAGTTTAAGGAAAAAAATATGAAGAAATAGATCTGATGAAACAAAATTACGATAAGCTACAATCAGAATTCCCCCAAATGAGACAATTCATGCAAAAGTATGCTCCTAATGAATCTCTTCTTTCAGATATCAAGGGCACCTCAAATGAACAGGTAACTAAATTTTACAAGTCTTAGACATTTTTAATGAAATTTTAATTCTATAAAAGTATTGTTAATTAACGTCGTAATACTTATAGGTTCTCGACCATAATGGTGGTCAAGAATGAGTACAACAATCATCAAGGATATCTATACCATCCTTACTACCTCATCTTTATCATTTGACGCTATTGTTTGAGTTTTCTTGCTACGTAAAATTTTGGGTTGATGAATCAAAATGCTTATGTTGTACTTCTTACTTCCTTAATTTAGTGAATGCTCCACAGTATTTTGATGAATAAATTTCCAAATATAGTAAATATTGTGTTGAGCTGTAGAATTTCAAGAGACGAAAGCTAATTAGGAGAGTATGTGAACTCAATAATTTTGGATGTGAGTATAGTCCACATGTATATATAATCAACAAATCTTAAAGTCTGAATTGTCCACATCTACTTTTAGCAATCAGATGTTATCCATTTACATAAACTAAAGCACGACCACTAACTAGCTTTTTTCGTAAGAAGCAATATTCCTCCTATAAAGTTAGCTTCTAAAGGAAAACTAATACACTTGTGAAAAATTTATTTATCAATTGCTACCAATTTCCTTGGAACATCTCCTTCTGGAAATGCTCTTTCTTTGAACACAAACCAGCAGTATTTTGTCGATAATTTCTCCAAGAAATGAAGATGATGTGTTGCTACTTTGGTTAGTCTTATATTTGTATGACCGCTATGGTGAATAGATATTGCTTGAACAGACTAGATTTTGTGTGCTTGTAACTTGTGATATCAAAGTAGTTTCTTCTAGGAATCAGGAGAAATTCACACTTGATTTTTATTTGGATGCTTCTTGCTTGTAATTTTTCAAATTAGTCACACTACTTGCGATATTTTTATACTTTGCGTTTCAACTATTGACACATTTCTTTTTTATTTCAGGTATACAATCTGAAGTTCACAACTTTCATATGTGGGTGATTTTAATATGAATAAGAGTAACAAAACTTATTCAAAGACATTATTCAATAGGATATATATTACCATGAACAATATAAGTTTAGTTTTATAAGTTGTGATATTCATATTTTGGTCAATACTTCCTTTTTTTTGTCTAGATTAAAAGAGATATATTCTATTTTAAGGATTAATAGTAATATATATTTTTAGTATTAGCCAATTTTTGTTGGTACTATGAGGCTTTCTTTTGCCAACATGTTTATTGGAATTCTATATATACATTTTCTCAGTAAATGTAGTAGTTATTATGAATGGCGGCTAAACAATTGTTGTTAAATGTTATGACATGTAGTGGCAATTTAATTGAATTTATTGGCCATAAAATTGATGCTAACATGGAAAACTACAACATTTTTAGAAGGGATATTGTAGCCATTACTCACCATATTAAAATTGTCGTTAAAACAACTAACTTTTAGCAACTATTTATTTGGATTTATGGACTAAAACAATGGATACTAAAAGACCACAACTAGCCGATATAAATCACCTTAGTAGTCAACTTAATTGTCACAAACAATTGCCATTAACAGTACTACCTTTTAGTGGCTATTGTTTAAATTTATAGACTAAATCAATGGACACTAATAGACCATAGTTAGCCGATATGAATTACCTTTAGCAGCCAATATAATTGCCACAAACAATTACCATAAAAAGTAATACCTTTTAGCGGCTATATATTTAGATTTATTGACTAAAAAATTGGATGCTAAAAGACCATAGTTAGATAATATGAATTACCTTTAGCAGCCAACATAATTGCCGCAAACAATTGCCATAAAAGCTTATGGTTTGTAGCGGCAATTCATGCTACCCTTTACCAGCATTTCCCATAACGGCCGAGAAAGCCTTTGCCGACCCCAGCATTGCTGGCTAAAGACCATTGGCCGGTACAGGTTATCGTGGCAAATGCTATTGCTGCTAAAGGGCCCTTTTGTAGTAGTGAAAGTTAAATAATATCAAGTTGAATAATACAATCGAATTTGTTAATAAATATATCACATTAATGATATTACTCAGAAATAGAGTGTCACTATCCATGGTAGCCCCTAGGTGTAACATGTCTTATAAGACCCCGAGAGACCACATACAAGTCACTTAGCATTCATCATACAAGATAATAGAATATAAGAGATTTAAACGACAGTTTCAATCATAACAAAGTTTTATAGAGGAAAGCGGAAGTCTATACATTGTCTCAAAGTTATATAGTACATAAGATTGATCGGGGAGTAGCCCATACATCAAGTTCAAAAAGTGAAAGTAAAGACAAAAAGAAAATCAAGCTCGGTCCTCGGGTGATGAGGACTCACCAATCTTCAATCTTCTATATGAGATCCCTAATCACGAAAGTGCGATTTGGGAAAATGTAAGCAAGAGTATGTGTTAGTACAAAACATGTACCAAGTATGATAGCCATGCATAAAACATTTGAAAACATTCTTAAAGAGATATCTTCATGAGATGCAATGACCAAGCTAAAACATAATATATGAAAGGGGTTAAGAGGACATTAATCATAAAACATGGTCAATGAAAATAAAAGTCATCTTAAAAACATGTGACATACTTCTTGAAGTAACCTTGATTCATTAATGTGGGAGAATTACCTTTAACCGACATGTAAGACAATGTGAGCTACTAACATGGAATTCGGTGTGTCCCACATTGAAAAGGAGTGTCCTACTTGCCAAGGTAAGACCATGAACTTTCTAGCTTACGTGGATCCACTAACTAATGTCTATCTAGAAAGTCCTATGTTGGCACATAGTTTATGGGACATGGGTAATCGTCACTTGTCAACTCGGTGCTAAGCATAACTCCCACGGAATATCTATTATTCTTATTCATCTTTCTTTAAGGGATTTGGGTAATTGCCCCTTGCCTTACATCATGTGACATGGGCAATCGCCTCTTTTCTTTCATTAGAGGTCATGAGTAATCGCCGCTTGCCTCATTCTTGGAATAGCTCCTTACTTTAATTCATTATAGGTGAAAGACCTTTCAACCTTAGATTTTTTTATGTGAGAAAACATTTCACATTCATGCATGAAGTAGTTATGTGAGCAACAATTTCACAACAATTGACCACAATAACAACATATATTCTTTTATTCTCAAAGAAATCTACATCATATCTCATCAGTTTCATAAGAACATGCATAATTCCATAATTCACCTTTCATAGTTCAAAACTTACTTTCAATCATCAATATCTATAAAAACATGGGTTCATGGGAAATCATCTTAAAATCATGAAATTATATCAATTCATGCATAAGAATCCATAAACCAATCAAATAAATCAATATTTAAAAGAACCCATGACATGGAAGAAAACCCTAACTCAATTGGAGAATTCTAACTTTGTAAATTGGAGAATTTGAGAACTCCATGGAGGAAAGGGCTCCATGGGTTAAAACTATCAGACTTCAATGCCAAAAGCTTGCCTTCAATGGTGAAATTGGAGACTTGACTTGAAACCATAGGTTGATCCCTTCTTCTTCAAGCTTTCTAGAGAGAAATATTTTGGGAGGGGAATACTGGTTTAACTTTAAGGAAATTGAGAGAATGATTTCAATTGGGAAAATTTGGGGTTAATAACACTTATATAGGACTTCTAGGTAAGGATAAAACGACATAGTGTTGGGATAGAATAATTAGTAAAAGACCCAAAAGCCCCTGACTTAAAGCTGACGCAACCCCCAAATAGTGCTCTTCACAAGCCGTCAGGACCTCACGGGTTGTTGTGGCAGCTATGGTCCTTGACCAGTGGCATGGGGAGAGGTACCCTATTTTCTTAGTCCTTCATGACCACCCTGACGAGCCTTTTGTCTCACGACCCTTCTAGGGGCTGATGCTTCTCGTGACCAATGACACTGACCTATGGTATGAGTGTTTACGATCGTCGATAATATAGTAACCCAACCGAGGGCTCGGGTCGTGTCCCAAGGGATCGGTTTTTGAGAATTAATAACCAATTAGAATTTCATTCAAGTTAGTCGTAGTTAAAGACGTTTGTGATAAAAGACAGTAAATTAAAGGGGGTGACACGAAAGTGTCAAATATCAAATGGGGTTTTTGTAACAATTGCTAAAACAACAAAATAAACAAGAAAATCAAGTATGGGGAAAGGTTCTTGGGATGTGACCGCAACACAAGTTGAGATAAATCACTGTGTACATGCTTTCAATAGGAAATTTGCAAGATAATAGTGACTAGGCTAAGTTTTAAATGGAAATAAGTTTCCTCTAGGGCAACTTACCCTGTTTCAAATGCGTTCCTCTCGGACACCCATTTGCTGCATGAAGACCAGCGTACGCCTTACCCCACTCACTCTCTCGAGCTGAGTGTTAGGATATGGGACTAGGGCTCACCCTCTCGGGGTATACCTCATGTCGACCCACTCATTAGGCCATCAGTCTAGTGGTTTTGGTTTCGCGATCTCTCTCTCGGGCAAGCCAAAAACACATGGGTGGCTTTGTATTTGCAACTACAAACCCTTTAGATTAAACCACAACCACTAGATGAAATCACCATTAACATACATCTAACCTATCAGCAAGCAAGACCCAACAAGAATATCAACCCATATTTGCTAAATCACACCCCAAGAATGGGGTTTTTAGCCACACATCAAGAAATAAGAAATTATACCTAACATGATAATGAAATCAACTGGGTATAAGAGATTAAACCTTGAATTAAGCAAAGGAAAGTGAATAGAGAAGACCCACTTCCAACTTGGGGAAAAAGAACTCCTTTCTTCAAGTCTCCACAAAACCCTCTCCAAACTTGAGAGAAAATATTAGCTAGAATATGTTCTAAAGTAAAAATAATAATAATAATTGTTCCATACTCCAATCTCCTTTAAGACTACAACTCTAAATAGTATTTATAGTTTTCACAGATTGTGCTGTGGAGGATTGTTCGGCGACATTAGTCGAGATCATCGAAGAACTTGGCTATTTGCCCTTTGGTCAGCTCATCGCCTTCAGTGTCTTTCCTTTAGCATCCTTGCATTTTGGATCATTGGGCGGAACAGTACTGCTTCGCGGAACTGATCGGCGACCCGCTGACTGCTCCTTTCCTTGCCTTTTTATCCACTTCCTTCAAGGCTTCACGTACTGGAATGAAGGGCGGCTTATGTCGTTTCGGTGACTCGCCATGTTAAACTTGGCGATCTGCAGGATTCCATTTCTTGTTCTTTTTAGCCCTATTTGCTCCGTTTTGCGCCTAAGTGTCCATGTTTCCACTAAAACTTCAAATACCTGAAACTTCAACATTTTAATCAGGTTTTGAGGTAAAACAAGCACTCAAGGACACTATTTCCATTAAGACAAGGCCCTAAATGAGTCCAATTTGTGGACTCATTAACACCCCCAATTTAAGCTTTTGCTTGTCCTCAAGCAAACTCAAGTTCAGTCGTTCAAAAAGGGTGCCTCAAACAGTGCTACACAAGACTAAATCATGAATGCACACAACAAGACTCAATTTACTTATGCAAGGATCAATTGTGTACTCAAAGATTCAAATTGTTACACACCATCACCAAAGATTCTCATGCTCGCATTACTTGTTACGTGTGCAAGTTCAAGCTCAACAAAAGTATCTAAATTTCCTCGTACAAAGAATGATTCCATATTCACACACATATATGAGTCAATTTAAAATCAGGAATCAAATACAATGCTCACACGCAAAAAGAGGAACACAATGCATGTTTTCACCCATAGGCTTGCCCTTATATTCCAATTGACTTTCGATCCAGCTTACTCAAGATCAAAAAGGTCTTTCTAAGGCTTGTAGTGGGGCTGAGTGCAAAGGTATGGTCATTTAGGAGTAGTGACTTTTTCCTCATGAGATGTGATGTTCTCAAGACATCCTCTTCCCTTCCTTCCTTCCTCAATTCTTCTTCTAGTGCTCATAAGTCATCCTATTATTCGTTCTCCATGTATTGCTTGGAAACCCAGTTTGTTTTGCACTTTTATTCTACAACTTTCTTTTTCTTTCTTTTCTTTTCTCTTTCTTTTTCTCTTTTTTTTTTATATATATATGGAGGGTTTCCATTTTGTTTTGCAATAGAATAGGTTCAAGAGGCTTTCTTGCACTTCTTGACTTTTTCTTTTCCTTTTCACCACACCCCAAACTTAGACTTTTGGCCTAAGTTGGCTATTCACTAAACACATCTCAAGAGGATTATAGGTAGTGGATGAAAAAAAATCTAGGGTTTATCAAGGTTCTTCCAAAGAAAGGTAACGCTCAAAGGTGTTCAAAAGAGTTTCACAGGCTCACATGTAGGTAACAAAAAATAGGTATATGTCAAATTGGCTCACACTCTTTAAAATTGCCTAAGATCATCTCAAGAGTACACCTTTCTAAATCAATCAAACTAACGGGGCAAATTCTAGGTTTATTCATGCATGGTTCAAAGTAAGCTAATCACACAAGGCATCGATACTTCAATCAAACAAGACTAGACACGCTCGCTAGTGTGCAACGGTCATCACAAGAGAATCAATTTGATAAATGGCTAATCACAATGAGATGCAAAGAGTTCACATATTGTCTATGCAACTTCATTTGGCCTCATCGTAGTTGTACATTCATGTTTATTCAATTGGGAGCACTATTCAAGTCATCAATATTGATCGAAACCGAGACTCAAATTGTTTTTGCAAAAGAACAACCACTTTCAACACAAAAGGTGGCGAATTTTTTTCGAAAGGATCAAAATTATTTTGCAAGTGAAACAACAGGAGCCATGAGCTCAAACATCTACAAAAAAGCAATAATTTAAAATAATAATTAAGAATAGACAACCCAAATATCCAAATAACACACAAAAGGTGTGGGCCTCATCCCACCACAAATAAAAATGTTTGTCCTCAAATGCAGGTAATAAAATATCCAGAAAGGGCAGATAAAGAAAAACAGAGAGGGAGGTAAAGAGGGGATCCTGCTTAAGCAATCGCTCCATTTGTTTGGGCATCAGTGCCCGGTGTGTTATTATTCTGACCCTTTTCCTCTTTCTCTTTTTGCTCTACTTCAGCCTCTATAGCAATATTAGCCTCCACCATATTATCTATTTCATGAGTTGCTTTAAAGGAATGTATTACGTTGATGAACCCTTGGGTCCACGAAGGGACATTAGGGTCAATTGGCACCCTTCTCCTCGAACTGGCTATCTTGTTCTCTCTCTTTGCATTTCTTCTGAACTTTTAAACTATTATATGTCTCGGTAGCATGTTTCTTCCTGCAACTTTCGATCTGGCCATGTCTGCAAAGTCTTGAGAAAACATTATAATATATTTGACAACCAAAACAAAGACATACTGCTGCAGGAAAATTTGTCAGTCCAGTTGTTGGGTCGCCGAGTACATTCGGCGAACAATGGGTTATCCGCCGAAGGTCACTATGCAGAAGCGAATAAAGGTGCAGACAAAAGGCGACCAAGAAGAATTTCGGCGAGTCGCCGAGTGCTTTTGGCGACCTCGTGCTTCTCGCCGAAAGTTACAGACGCCACAAAAAAATTGAAGCATGATAATAAGGGCGAGATAACGCAGTTTGACGAAGCGCGAAGTGGCTCGGCGAGCTCATCATAGCTCATCGATTTACCCAACGTGCCTACTTTTGACCCAACTTCTCGAAATTACCCCCGCATCCCCCGAAAACAAAGTTTAAGCTCACATAGCACAAATTAGACCAGGACCTATAACATACGAACACCACCCATCACTCATTAACTCAACTAGATGCATCAGAGAACAAGATTTTGGCAGCTTAAGCAAGATTATCGAATAATAATTAATAATTAACCCATTTTTATCCAATAAGGGAGGTTCAGCAGAGTTCAACAATACCAAAGAGTTTGCAAATGAGTACAATGTTGAATTTTTTTTACAGGGAACAGGAAGCTATCCTTTTATACTGATTAAGAAGTTACTGAGGTGCTAGGCGGCAATGCAATCCAAATCCGCGCACAAATTTATGAATCAAAATACTTCAAAAGTGCATGTGTGAGTTTGGTAGGATGAAGAAATGAGAGAAAATGAATGAACCAGAATATTTAAACCTATGACCTGCAGAAACCGTCCAATTTCTGCCCATTCGGTGATGTACATTGGGTACGCTCATTCACTCGGTGAAGCGCCAAATGTCTAGTCTCTTCGCCAAATGTAACAGGACTCGCATGTCACGACCCAAGCCTAGGGCCTAGACGTGACATGGCGAATGAGGAACCCGAAGGAACCCCAAACAAGCCTCTCAAACTTGTCATCACACTTCATCGGTCGCGGAAGTACATTCAACATTAAATAACGGGAAATAGGGACTAAGGGCAAACCATTTCAAAATGACATCATAGAACAAGAGTCAAGCTCGTTTACAAAATACTTATCCAACGCACACCTCTACATACAAAGATAGGACGGGGGCCATGACGTACTACCGGCTCCCCTCATAGTCAAAATACAATTGCAAGCTAAAGTCTCAAAACATAGGAGTAGGAAACATAACATAGCCCTCGAATCATTGAGGACTCACCAACAAACTCGGATAAGCACCGTACTAGCCACGTGAATGGAGAGAAGGATCAAGAGTAGCTCCGGTTCCTACATGGTGACTTCATGTAGGCAAAATATGCGTTAGTACTTGGAATGTACTAAGTATGCGGGGTGCAATACAACAATAGACAAGGACACAATCGAAATGCAAGAAATAGTTTCATAGGCATAATGAATAACAATATGAGGATGCATGATCAAAGTGAAGTCAAAACATGTTTAAGTAAATCTATACTAATAGTAGATATCATATGTGTATGCATGATCCAACCAATCTATAACCCCAACTTAGGATGGGGGATGTCGTTCACACCCGGACACCCTGGTGGCAAGGTATTATCCCCTCACATGGTTGATGTTGGTCACACCATAAGCATCCTAGGTGGTGAGATATAAACCTCTCACATGGTTGATGTTGGTCACACCCCAAGCATCCTAGGTGGTGAGATATAAACCTCTCACATGGTTGTCCGGTTCTTTTCCCCCGGACCGGGCATGGTCATGCAACACTTTATATAGGAAATTCCCATTAGGTTCTAATGCAATCTTATGTATGGAATGAACATATACACAAGCTTAGTTTGTCATCAACACATCTCTGGAATGCCATACATCTCATAACTCAAGCTTTAAAGCATCAATTCACCAATTCTCCATAGTTGGACATTTTGTCAAACACCTTGAAGGCATGTAATGGAATCAAAGAGCATGGAAAATAGGGTAGTAATTATGCAGCCAAACCAGTGAACAACCTATAACAACACCTTTTAACACCCACAAGACCACATGAAAATCTCCACATCCATTCCAAATTTAGATTCAAGTTCTAGAGTCACAACATGCTCAAAACAATCACTTTTCATGTTTAAAATTCAATGTGCAGGAAATTATTACAAAGAACAAGACTAATTTATGAATCTTAACTTAAACCATGAATTAGTGAGTAGAATAGAGTCTAGGCACTATGGGTGGAAGGACCCATGAGTTCAACACCACATACCTTGAGTTTTTATGAAGGTCTTGAGAGTGTCTTCAATGGAAGCTTGGAACTTGGAGCAAGAGTCTCTTCAATCTTGAGGAAGGTTTTGGATTAGGGTTCTTGAGAGAACTTGAGAGAAAATGTGTCTAAGTATGGGGGAGGTGTTTTGGGAAATGTTTTAGAGATGGGAATTGAACTAATGCTATATAGGAAATAACATATGCCCTTTGGAAGAAAATGGTCCAACACTTAGAAAAAAAATGAGGCGGGTGAACAGTAAAAACGCTCACTGGAGATTGCATTTCCTGCCGTACAGATTTTGACGAAAATGGGAATAACTTCTTTGTCCGAACTCCGAATGACGTGAAACGAAGTGCGTTGGGTAGATAACTCAAAGGGATTTCCATGGATATGTTATGTGCCACCCAATTATTTGTGTGCTAGGAGATATGACCCTCTAAAGTAGACCCTCGAAAAAGCTTCACTAGGAAATTTCGGATTTTGATACGGTTGCTCTAAAATTTGGGTTAGGCCCATTTCCCACTCAATTTGACCCCCTAAACAAGAATATGAAGTCTGATTTTCGAAAAACAAAATGGATTTTTAGGTATAGCAAAAACAAGTTTCCGGTAACTTCCGAAGCACATTTTTAGGAACTTTTTTTGGGTCATTTCATCGCAGCTCATGTAAGGATTTCAACGGTGGTCTATATTACAATCGCCGACATGATTGGTGATTCGCCATTAATTTTCTATTGAACGCCAAGTTTTACAGAACCCAGCTGACATTGCCTCGAGTCACCTAGCGGAAAGAGTCGTGCTCACCGATATCATCGGTGATCCGCCAACTGGACTTGTTGTTTGCCTCCATGCATTATTTCACTCTCCTCCCTTGCTTTAACCTGTACAAACTACACACCATTATTTTCTCAAAGTAAAACAAAGCAATAAAGGGTTTTGGGTTGCCTCCCAAAAAGCGCCTTAGTTAACGTCTGGCACGACGTAGAAATACTATCAAGCATCCTCCAGGTACAACTCTTCAACTAAAGCGATTTCTTGGCAATCCCCAAGGTATAACTTCAAACGATGTCCGTTAACTTTAAATGGGGGTCCCTCTTTACCTTCAACTTCTATAGCACCATTGGTGAACACTCATGTCACTCTGAAAGGCCCATTCCATTTGGATTTTAGCTTCCCTAGGAATAGCCTTAGTCATGAGTTGTACAATAACACTCAATCTCCCATATTGAATTCCCTCTGGACTATCCGTGTGTCATGCCATTTCTTCATTTTCTCTTTGTAAATGGCTGAGATGTCGTAAGATCTGAGCCTGAACTCATCTATTTCATTCAACTGGTCCAGCCTCTCCCTTGAAGCCTTTGTCCAATCTAAATTCAGAGTTTTCAATGCCCATAAGGCTTTGTGTTCTAGCTCAACAGGTAAATGGCATGATTTACCAAAAACTAGCTGATAAGGGGACATTCCTATAGGTGTCTTGTAAGCAGTCCGATATGCCTACACGGCATTGTTAAACTTTCTAGACCAGTCGGTTGTGCTGCCGTTTATTGTCTTGGATAGAAAGTTTTTGATCTCATGATTTAACACCTCAACTTGTCCACTTATATGGGGGTGATATGGAGTGGCGACCTTATGTTTTACTCTGTATTTGCTCAATACACCGGAAAACCACTTATTGCAAAAATGCGATCCTCCATCACTTATAATTGCTCTTGGAGTGCCAAACCGTGCAAAGATGCAGCATTTCAAAAATTGGAGAACGCTTCTTCCTTCATTATTCGGGAGTGCGACAGCTTCCACCCATTTGGACACATAGTCCACAGCTACTAAGATATACTTGTTTCCAAACGAGATGACAAATGGACCCATGAAATCAATTCCCCACACATCGAATAGTTCAATTTCTAAAATAGGTGTAAGGGGTAACTCGTGTCTTCTTGACACTCTGCCTTGCTGCTGACATTGAGGGCATCTCTTAGTGAAATCATAGGCATCTTAGTAAAGAGAAGGCCCATAATAACCACTTTGGAGAATCTTTGTTGCGGTCCGGTTTCCACTATGATGACCCCCTACTGGTGATGTGTGGCAGGCATGGAGGATCTTTGTTGATTCTTCTTCTGGAACACACCTTCTTATGACATGATCAGCACATTCCCGAAATAAGTATGGCTCGTCCCAAAAGAATTTTTTAACATCAAATAGGAACCTCTTTCATTGGTAAGAGTTTAACTCATCGGGAATCAACCCACATACAATGTAGTTTGCAAAGTCAGTATACCATGGTACGTGTGTGAGTGACAGTGCGAATATCTGCTCGTCTGGGAATGAGTCATTTATCTCCTTTTCCTGCTTAGTACCTGCTTTATTCTCTAACCGTGATAGGTGATCTGGAACTTGATTCTCGCAACCTTTTCAGTCTTTCACCTCAAAATTGAATTCTTGCAAGAGTAGCACCCATCTTATCAGTCTTGGCTTCGCATCCTTTTTTGCCATAAGGTATCGGAGTACTGCATGGTCTGTATGAACAACTACTTTAGTGCCTAGCAATTATGCTTGGAACTTTTTGAAAGAATAGACCACTGCTAGCAACTCTTGTTCAGTGACTGTGTAATTTCGCTGGGCACTATTTAGAGTCTTGCTTGGGTATTAGATTGGGTGAAACAGTTTGGTACGCTTTTGTCCCAACACTACACCTAATGCCATACCACTCGCATCACACATCACTTCGAATGGTTCTGACCAATTGGGGCTGATGATAACTGGTGTGGATATCAATTTCTCCTTCAAACTTTTAAATGCTGCCATACAAGCGTTATCAAAGTAGAATTTCACTTCCTTCTCTAAGAGTTTGCACAATGGTTGTGGAATATTTGAGAAATCCTTAATGAATCTCTGGTAGAAGCCTGCATGACCCAAGAAACTACGAATCCCCTTTACTGAGATCGGCGGTGGTAGTTTTTCGATAACTTTGATTTTTGCTTTGTCAACTTCCAGCCCTTGCTGCGACATTTTATGCCCAAGAACAATGCCTTCTTTCACCATGAAATGGCATTTCTCCCAATTTAGGACTAGATTAGTTTCCACACACCTTTGAAGCACTCGCTCTAAATGTGTCAAGCATTCTTCGAATGTGTTCCCCACGATCGAGAAATCATCCATGAAAACTTCCAGAGAGTCCTTAACCATATCTGCAAAGATGGACAACATGCATCGTTGAAAAGTTGTCGGTGCATTACAAAGTCTAAATGGCATCCTTTTGATTGCAAAGGTACCATAAGGGCATGTGAAAGTGGTTTTCTCTTGATCTTCTAGTGCGATAGATATCTGGTTGTATCCAGAGTATCCATCCAAAAACAATACTACCCTCTCTCTGATAACCTGTCAAGCATCTAGTCCATGAAGGGCATTGGAAAATGGTCTTTTTCGGTCCATGAATTTAGCTTTCGATAATCCATGCACACCCTCCATCCTGTTACAGGTCTAGTCTGCAGAAGCTCTCCTTTAGCATTTGGGACCACTGTATGCAACCCTTTTTTGGTACGCATTGCACTGAGCTGACCCATTTGTTGTCTGAAATCGGATAGATTACTCCTGCATCAAGTCACTTGACGATCTCCCTTTTTACTACCTCTTGCATCGGGAAGTTCAACCTTCGTTGATGCTCAACACTGGGTCTGCATTCATTGTCCAGCCGAATCTTATGGGTGAAAATACCAGGTGGAATGCCCCACGATATCAGCTATGGTCCATTCGATCACTTTTATGTGCTTCTGCAGTACCTCAACAAGCACTTTTACCTGCCTTTCACTCAGATTTGTTGTGATAATCACTGGCAGAGTGTTGTTAGTTCCCAAGAAAACATACTTGAGATGGGATGGGAGTACTTTCAGCTCTAGAGTTGGTGGCTCTTCAATTGATGGCTTTGCAGGTGGGCTGCATCGGTTTTTTAGGTCGATATCCAACTTAATTGGATTTCGTGCATGCGCTCCTAACCCTGTTAGGGCTGCGATCATTTCATCATATTCTTGAATTTCCAAATCATCATGATTTGCAAGTATTGACTCAAGAGGCTCATTCCTGCGCAACAGATGGCTCACACTTGCCACTGCCTCATCTATAACATCTTCAGTAGACACTACATGGATATCACTTGGTTGCTTCATGGACTTGCAGATGTTAAAAGTTACCTCATCGTCATTCACACGGAATTTCAACTTGCTGCTTTCAACATCCACTAATGCTCTGCCAGTTGCTAAGAATGGCCTTCCCAAAATAATGGGGACCTCAACATCAATGTCACAGTCTAAAATCACAAAGTCAGCTGGAAATATAAATCGATCCACTTTGACCAAGATATCGTAGAGGATCCCAATAGGATGCTTGATCGATCGATCTGCCATGAGAAGTATCATGGTAGTTGCCTTTGGTTCTCCCAATCCAAGTTGCTTGTATATGGCGTATGGCATCAGGTTGATGCTTGCTCCTAGGTCACATAAATCCTTGGCAAATTAGAGCATTCCAATAGTATATGGGATGGTGAAAGCACCTGGGTCGTCCCTTTTAGTTATTAACTCCTTTGTCATGATGGCACTGCAACTATGGGTACTTCAATCGTTTCATAATCCAAGATCCTCTTCGTGGTGACTAACTATTTCATGAATTTAGCATACCCTGGCATCTCCAGCAATGCTTCCACCAAAGGAAGGTTGATGGACAACTTCTTGAACACAGACAAGAATTTTTTAAACCTCTCATCTTCATTCTTCCTTTTCAAACGCTGGGGAAAAGGTGGATGTATTTTGGGTAAGGGTTGTATTATTTTTGAAGTCTCATTGTGTTGAGTCATTTTTTCTTGTGCTTTCTTGCCGATGTTTTGATGATCGGTAACTTCTGCTTCTTCCTCACCCTGATTTTCCTCACGTTCTTCTCCTTCGTTACCTATCGCTACCTTCCCGCTACGGGTAATTACAGCCAGCTCTTCTTCCTTATTTTCCTTTGACATCTTGGTTGTTAGTTGAGTCGATAGGAGATTTAATTGACCTTCTAGCATCTTGATGGCATTAGCATGAGAGTTCACCTTTCTATTTAGTGAAGAAAAATCATCTCTCATTCCCTTTAGCAAATTATCAAAACCTTCAACTTTCTCAAGAATTTGTGTCAGTAGATCATTCACCCTAGGGCTGCTGTCACTCCCCCTTGATGTCGGGCGGTCACTCGGTTGAGTTTGGTATTCTTCACAATCGTCATGCTCAATCCACTCTTGGAAATATCGCCAAGATCCTTCACCTCTAGGGTGGTTCCACCCTTGATTTCCAACCCGTGATTGATAGTGTGGGTGGAAACCCTCTTCATTCCTTCTGTGGTTCCGACCTTGATTCCTCCCGATTTCAAGTTATCGGAAAAAGAACCCCCCTCTACGCAAAACACTTTACAGTTGCCTTTCATGTGCTCTTGTAGATCTTCCATCTGTGACAACATCTTTTTGATGTTTTCATCCCTCTCTTTTTCTTTATCGAGTTACTCTTGCGTCAGACTGAAACACAGAGGGGATACTTGATCTTCTTTGGCATACCAAGCTTGATTTACTCTCGCCATACCATCTAGGAGAAATGAAGCCACCTCAAAGGGCTATAGCATTATGCCGCCTTGGACCAATTGATCAGCTATCCCTTTGTTGACTGAATCAACACTTCGGTAAAAATATTGGAGTAGCAAGTCACTTGGCAGCCCATGTGTTGGGCATTTCCGCAGAGACCTCTTATATCTAATCCACGACTCATGAATTGGTTCACTCGCTTTTTGTTTGAAATTCTGATTGTCGTTCCTCAACTTCATCATTTTTGACGGGGGAAAGAATATATTGTGGAAACCTGATGGCTTCGTGTGACCAATTTTTGAATGACAATGGGGCACATGCATCCAAAAAGCTTTGGATATGTTCTTGTGAATCTTCATGATCCGATCCTCCGTATAGGCCCCTTGAATGTATGAGATGGAGTGTTGTGCTGGTGACTTCAAAATTTCCGTTTCCACCACCCTGTGGCAAGAGAATTGCACCTATCTCACCCAATGGAGCGAGGTCATAAACACTGTTTGCATCGTCACTGTCATCTCGGTGCAAGTCAGTGTTCAATGGGTTGTTTGTGTGGCAACTATCCCCCACGTCCTCACTCATAATTTCTATTTTTTACACAAACAAGCAAAGCAAAGCTAAAAATTAAATCAGTAAAGCTAAAACTAAGAAAAACTAGAATTTTGATTAACTACAAACTCTCAAATAACACCATTCCTCGGCAGCGGCGCCATTTTGATGCTCATCGTGACCAACGACACTGACCTACGGTATGAGTGTCTACGATCATCGATAATATAGTAACTCAATCGAGGGTTGGAGTCGTGTCCCAAGGGAGCGGTTTTTGAGAATTAATAACCAAATAGAATGTCATTCAAGTTAGTCGTAGTTAAAGACGTTTGCGATAAAAGACATAGTAAATTAAAGGGGGTGACATGAAAGTGTCAAATATCAAATGGGGGTTTTTTAACAAGTGCTAAAACAGTAAAATAGACAAGAAAATCAAGTATGGGGAAAGGTTCTTGGGATGTGACCGTAATACAAGTTGAGATAAATCGCTGGGTACATGCTTTCAATAGGAAATTTGCAAGATAATAGTGACTAGGCTAAGCTTTAAATGGAAATAAGTTCCCTCTCGGGCAACTTACCCCGTTTCAAATGCGTTCCTCTCGGACACCCATTTGCCGCATGAAGACCAGCCTACTCCTTACCCCACTCACTATCTCGAGTTGAGTGTTAGGATATGGGACTAGGGCTCACCCTCTCGGGCTGAACCTCATGTCAACCCACTCCTTAGGCCATCAGTCTAGTGGTTTTGGTTTCATGATCTCCCTCTCGAGCAAGCCGAAAACACATGGGTGGCTTTGTATTTGCAACTACAAACCCTTTAGATTAAACCACAACCACTAGGTGAAATCACCATTAACATACATCTAACCTATCAGCAAGCAAGACTCAATAAGAATATCAACCCATATTTGCTAAATCACACCCCAAGAATAGGGGTTTTTAGCCACACATCAAGAAATAGGAAATTATACCTAACATGATAATGAAATCAACTAGGTATAAGAGATTAAACCTTGAATTAAGCAAAGGGAAGTTAATAGAGAAGACCCACTTCCAACTTGGGGAAGAAGAACTCCTTTCTTCAAGTCTCCACAAAACCCTCTCCAAACTTGAGAGAAAATATTAGCTAGAATATGTTCTAAATGAAAATAATAATAATAATTGTTCCACACTCCAATCTCCTTTAAGACTACAACTCTAAATAGTATTTATAGTTTTCACAGATTGTGCTGCGGAGGATTGTTCGGCGACATTAGTCGAGATCACCGATGAACTCGGCGATCCTCCCTTTGGTCAGCTCATCGCCTTCAGTGTCTTGCCTTTAGCATCCTTACATTCTAGATCATTGGGCGGTACAGTACTGCTTCGCGGAACTGATCGATTGCTCCTTTCCTCACCTTTTGATCCACTTCCTTCAAGGCTTCGCGTACTGGAACGAAGGGCGGCTTATGTCATTTCGGCGACTCGCCATGTTAAACTTAGCGATCCGTATGATTCCATTTCTTGTTCTTTTCAGCCCTATTTGCTCCGTTTTGCGCCTAAGTGTCCATGCTTCCACTTAAACTTCAAATACCTGAAACTTCAGCATTTTAATTTGATATTGAGGTAAAACAAGCATTCAAGGACACTATTTCCATTAAAACAAAGCCCTAAATGAGTCCAATTTGTGGACTCATTAGGGGCTCGTGGGAGGAGGACAACTCTTGGGTTGGTTCTGCCTCACCCACACGGGTGTCATAACGACCTGTCCACCTCCACACGAGCTGTTAAGGCCCTCGTAGGAGGGGGATTGCTTATCCTACCTTGGGGGAATTTCCACGGGCCACCACACGAATTGTGGTCCCTTTCCCGACTAGTCTAGGGCTCCATGGAAGGTCCATGGTTCAGGTGTTGACGTGTGAGTTCTTTCCCATTACCCCTTTTTAGCCTTTTCTCTAATTTGAGGTATTACAATTTCTCCCCCTTGGAAATATTCGTCCTCGAATGAGATTTAAAGCATCATAAGGAAGGTAGAAACTCAATATAACAGCCCATCATGAGTGCAATCACATATATGCACATATCTGGTGAGGAAACATCAACAACAAGATAAAAATGTTCAAAACACCATATCATGAAATCCATATGCAACTCATACTCAAAGCACATAAACAAGTAACAGTCAATCAAGTAAACTCATTTTCTCAAATTTTAAGCCTTTCATGAACATTCATAATGAGAAAATCATAAGAATATCTAAGACACAAGACACCAAGAGAGTGGACCATGAGGAGCTAGATACCTCAAGCTAAAGTAGGAACAGAGGGAAAGAGATGAGGATACAGGGATATCATATTGGCCTCGGCTTCCCAAGTAGCACCCTCAACCAACTAATTCCTCCAAAGACCTTTCACGAAAGCAACTTATTTATTTCTTAACTTCTTAACCTGCTGGTCTAAAATCTCAACCAAAACTTCCTCATAAGAAAGATTTTCCTCAACACCCAATCCTCCTAAGGGAACTAAAGATGTTGGATCTCCAACACACTTTTTCAACAATGAAACATGGAAAACTGGATGTTCCAATGCCAATTCATTAGGAACTGCAATTTCATAACCAACCTTGCCAATCTGCCTCAAAATATTATAAGGGCCCACATAACGGGGACTAAGCTTCCCTTTCTTGCCAAACCTCATGACACCCTTCATGGGTGATATTTTCAAGGAGACCCAATCATGAACATCTAACTCAAGATCTCTTCTTCTAACATAGGCATTAGACTTTTGTCAACTTTGGGCCATTTTCAACCTTTCTCATATAAGTTGAACTTTCTCCATAGCCTCATGTATCAACTCAAAGCAACCTCACCACTTCAAACACCTATAGGAGATCTACACCTCCTACCATATAAAGCATCAAATGGAGACATGCCAATACTTGAGTGATAGATACTGCTATATGCAAACTCAATCAAAGACAAATGGTCATCCCAATTACCCTTGAAGTCAATTACATATGCTCTCATCATACCTTCCAAAGTTTGGATAGTATGCTTCGCTTGCTCATCAGTTTGTGGGTGAAATATTGTATGATACTCTCAAATTACACCTCCCTAAAGAAGTATAAGCGATCATTATCAAGTAAAGAACTCAACTTGGAGGTTGGGGTCGATCCCATGAAGAATATGGTTTAGACTTAAACTTAACTTACGATTATATTCGTTTAGTCAACGTACTTCTGAAACAAGTAATTAAAGAGGGGGAGGATTTGTGAAACAAATTCTGGAAATTATGTGAATAATTACTGGGCAAGATTCAAACTTTGTTATTATCAATGAGAGAGAGAAACTAGGGTGTATGTGTTCCCCATAAGCTCATAACGCGGTAATCCTAGTAATAGTAATCATTTCCTAGTGTATTACATGTAAAGTGATAAGTTATGTATCTCTACTTCCTTGGTCTGGCAACTAGAGAATTTCACCCCGCACCTTGGTCGTGTGTATAATTTACTAACCCTCACCTTTACCTCATATTAGACATCACATCAATGTATGACTTAGTTTTCACCCTCGTACCAATTGACATTAGACTATTAGATAGTATCACACTAAATCTATGTTGATAATTCTTTTCTTATTAACTACCTCCTTGGTCCGGCAAGTAGCAACAAGGTGAGTTCTAACGTTGGCCACCGTTAAAAGGACTTTTAAATGAAATAATTATCAATGCATGCAACAACACTATTCAAGAATTACTTAGTTACTATTCATACTTTGTTAATCTCTCATGGTTCCCACAACCCTAGTTGTGGATTTAGGTACCCATAGTAGCAAGAACACAATTCATAGTTTTAGATGAAGAAATCATGAACTTACGTAATAAGTAGAAGAAACCCAAAATCTCAACTTGAATTTCAAAGTAAAACTCTTTCAAACCAACTTAGGAAATCAAGAATTACTAAAGTTGCAAGTTAATCTCCAAAGCCAAAAACTATAACTAAAGTAATAGGGTCTAACCCCAAAAAATGAGGTTTACATGCCCTATATATAGAAAAATATGTCCCAAATAAAAAGGAAATGAAATAAGGGAGAGTGCATTAGTAAATCTAATTCAACATTCTAACTCCACCACCAAAGAGACTTGACTAGCTTTTTACGTCTCTTTTCCAGTAAACTTAAAAGTGCAAATATTTTTAAAACCTAGCAATTGTGGCAACCACCATGGCTGCTACCACCGATGGTGGGAATAGCCCATTGGAGCAATGCCAATCCCTATTGGTCCCCGAAACAGCTACTATGCAGATTTATTGAAGCCCCATCCCATATTGCCACAAGTACCTAAAGTCCCACCAAAGCCACTGACCATGGTACATGGAGAACCCAATATTACCTGGAAAACATCAGAAGTTAAATCACTCATCATTCAAGAAAATTTGCAGTATGCCATTATAGGCGAATTTTCGTATGTAAAACCAGATGTCCAAGAATTGAGGAAAACAATCACTGGACAATGTGGAATAAAAAGTGATTGTACGGTTGGGGTGTTGGACACGAGGCATGTACTGATCAGACTAACGACGATGGAAGATTATGTGCATCTACTGTCAACACCAGCCTTTTATGTAAAAGCAAAGGAAAACTATTGGCAGATGAGAACCCTTAGGTGGGATCTGTGGTTTGAACTGGACATCGAAACAACCATTGGGGTAGCATGGATTTCCTTCCCAGATCTGTCGCCAAATTTCTTTGCTAAGGAGTGAGGTGGGGAAACCATTAACTGTGGATATGGCGACTAGGAAACAAACTAGACGTAGCTGTGCAAGGGTCAAAATTGAAGTGGATCTAACTGTCGAATTGCTGGGGAGAATGAAGATTAATGAAGAGGATGATAATACTAGAAATGTAAAATACAAATGGATCAAGATCCAATATGACTATATGCCCAAATATTACAAGGAGTGTTGTTTGCTAGGACATAATGAAAATGACTGCTAGAAGATTCACCCAGAGTTGTACCACAGTGAAAGTGAGCAAAAGGAGAAGGAGGAATATGCTAAATCACGTATAGGTACAACGGCGGATTAGAAGAGAATCTTGACAAGTGGAAATATTGTGGGGAATAAACAAAACCGACGGGAATGGATGGTGCGGAGAAGAAACAAGTATAAAAGGGATAAATAAGGGTGAATTGAAGGGGAAATTGAGTACAAAGATGAAAACGCTTTTGAGGCACTAAGGGAAGAGGAAGAACGGGATGAAGACGATAGTAATGAAGGAAGGGCTTTAGCAGAAAGTACAAAGGAATGGGTTAACAAAGCATTTGAAAGTAAAAAGAAGGGAGAGGCAGAGAACAAGAAAGCAGCATGCAAGGGCACAAATGAAAATAATGCCAATAGAAAAGTAGAGGTGAACAAGGAAAGCAAACAGATCCAAAGCCCAAACAAAGAGAAGATAGAAAAGTAAGAGAAAGACAACAAAAAAGGGGTAACAGAGTGGTTCAAGTAGAACAGAACGAAGGGACAATTGTAGTATATGGTATGGACAATGAAGAAGTATTACCACTATCTATCCATAAAAGGTATGAAGGCAGCGTGGAGAATCACGAGGGTAGTATGGATAAGGTGGATATGCACCGTAAAATTAGCAAAGTGGTTATAGAAGGACATTTATCACCAACACAGGTTGAGAATATGAAGGACAAGGTGGCCAAAAAGAAGAACCAAGGGGAAAAGGATAATGTTGGGGCACAAGCATCATCAAGGCAATCCAAGAGAACAATTAAAAAAATATATATAAGTATCAATGACAACCCTTATATGGAATATTAGGTCAGTAAAAACTCAGAAGGCGTTTACTAGACTTATACAGTTACATTGAAGTTATCAATATTATTTTGTCGGTTTAATGGAACCTTTTGAAGATGGAAAAAGTATAGAAATTTATAGAAGGAGGTTGGGGATGCAACATGTTGTGGTCAATAATAATGGGAAGATATGGATCTTCATTGATGAAGCCATGGAGTATGAGGTAATTAGGAATGAAGACCAAATGTCAACTGTAAGGGTGAGAAATAGAGAAATGAGCATTGAGGTAATGATCTTAATGGTCTATGCCAAATGCATGCAAGGAGAGAGACTTCAACTATGGGAGTCATTGTATGAATTGGCTATGACAAGTAACACACCTTGGTTGGTAAGAGGAGATTTTAATGTTTTTTGTAATTCCAAAGAGAAATTAGGGGGCAGAGTAGTCACAGAGGCAGAGGTAAGGGACTTTAATTATTTCCTAAATATGTTTAATTTGGAGGATCGAGGATTCAAGGGGAGTAAATACACTTGGTGGAATGGCAGAACTGATGAGGACTACATATTCAAATGATTGGATAGAGTGTTGAGTAATGACTTACTCCAGGAAGTATTTCCAGTTCTAGAAGTAGAACAATTAGTGAGGAGTGGATCTGATCATGCTCCTTTGGCTATTAATTTTGACACGGATGGGGCGTCTAGAGGAAATCCTGGGCAGAGCTCCTATGCTTTTTGCCTAAGGAATGACAAAAGAGACATAATTTATGCAGAAGCGGCAACTATTCAAAGCAATACGAGCACGGAGGCAGAAGCGAAAGCAATTTTAGAAGCGAGTAAACATTGAAAGAGTACACAACATAATCACATCATTTTTCAAACAGATTTGATGTTGTTATGCAAAGTGATAAAGGGTGAATGGAAGATACCATAGTGCATCAGTGATACAGTTGAGGAAATAAAAATTTGCCTAATTGGAAAAGATCACAAATTTGAGCACATATTGAGAGAGCGAAATCAGTTAGCAGACTACTTAGTAAACAAAGCAATAGATCAAGGAAATTGCAATTTTATAGAATTTGGGGGCATGGATATAAAGGCGAGAAAGATCATTAACAGTGATAAACTAAATTTCCCTTATGTAAGAATATCTCTACAAAGGAGATAGGGGGTGGGAAGGCTAAAGCTTAATTTTTCCACATTTATTACAGAGAGCCTTCAAGGCAAAGAGCAAAGGATCTACTTACTATTGACAGCTGAAGAATAAGCTCGATCCAAGCCTAAACCAACATTGTCGATACCGGCGGAGCTAAAGGTTCATCCAAGGCGGAGCATATCAAGAATGGGAAAGTTCAGTGGAGGTGAATTATGATATCTATTGGGAAAGTGTGTAGAGGGAAGGAGCTGAGGGCTTGTCGGTTTGGGCTGGGCTTTTATTCTAGTTGCTTTCTTTTTCTAGAATTTGGACATTGAGTCTAATGATGTAATGAGGTCCTACAGTTATTAAATAAAAGCCTACATTTAACCAAAAAAAAAGGAAACAAAATAAGTAAATAAAGTTTCTGGACGCGGTTGCAGTCGACGACACTGACTTACGGTCCGTAGGTCCCTTCCGTGGTTTGGGACTTAGGCAATTTTTCAGAAGCTTGGAACTCCAACTCTCAGTAACGAATGATGGCTCAATAGCACGGACCGTGACTCGATCTACTATCTGTGGATCCTCTTCCGTAGTTTCATGCATAGACTTTTGAAATCAGGTACTGGAACCCCCTTCTCTGAATCATTTGACGGAGCTGCAGGACGGCCCGTAGGTCGACCTACGGTCCATTGTTTGTAGTAGTGGTTCCACACTTAGTCAAGAATTCCCTAATTTTTCCTTCAAGCCATGATTGGCCATCTACGCCTACTACCTACGGACCATGACTGGACCTATGGTCCGTAGGTCACGTCCGTAGGTGCCCTTTTCTGCAACAATCTTCAGTTGTGTCTTTCTACTTCTACGTTCAAACTTATTTCCTGCAATCATGATAAATATACATTAATACCATTACAAAATGGCTCTAGACACACACAACTCTTAAGTGAAATGTATTAAAATAGTGTAAACTCACGGTATATCAACACCCTCAACTTAAATTCGTTGTTTGTCCTCAAGCGACGCACTAAGACTATAAACGACACTTATGTAGAAGCATACATTCAAGCTCAACCAATCACATGGCTTTCTATCCCAACTCTCTTTCTAGTGCAAATCGTTTCTCTTAGACTCAACAATCTAACTCATGCAGATCAAAACACAACAAAGATCGACCAATAGATACATAACATACATTTTTTCACAATCACAAAGGTACCAACTTTTCGACAATGTAACTAGTGCCCTTACTTCAGACGAAAACCCTTTCACACAATGAATATGATTTTGAGTACAAGGATTCATTCAACACTCACGCTCAGAAGCAACTTCAAGTACAGTTAGTGCTCAATACCATAGGCTTGCCCTTATTTTCACTGCTTAGACTCTCCAAAATAGTTGCTAGGATCACTATAAGACTTTCTTAGCTTATAACATAGGCTCAGGGTCAGGTGTGGTACATTTGGGTACTTTTTAGTGACTTTCTGCCCTCTTTGACATTACATTGGCTTTTTACCTCTTCCTTGACCTACTCTTGGTAACTTTCATCCCTTTTTCTCTCCCTTATCTTTTCAACCAAGGATGCGACTTTTGACATTGTGACACTTGTTTATATATATTTTTTCCCTTTTTCACTTTATTTTTCTTTATTTCTTTTCATGCTTGTACTTATCACATTCTTTTGCCTTTTTCGCACAAAGTCACATCCTCTTTCTTTATTTTTCTCTTTTCAACACTAAACTCTTTTCATAGCCACCCTTAACTTATGTATTTTGCCTTAGTTGAGGTGCACAATTCCCAATGTCAGACCAGGGCCAAGATCAGGGTCACTTTTGACTTAGCCACCCTTAACTTAGGCTTTTGGCCTAAGTCAAGGTGCCCATATCCAAGGAGGGACCGGGGCCAAGACAACATTTTAAGGGAAGGTGAGTTATGTGAATCAAAAGAAATGGTCAATTTTAGGCTCAAATATTTGGATCAAAAGGGAACAATGCTACCATTTGTTTAGATCATTTTAGGCTTAAGTGGACTAATTTGAACATTGGCCTATGATCACTTCCCAACTTCTAGCCTAGTCATGGGGTCACATCGGTTCTTATCATGTCACATTCAGAGCCAACACATTCAACTCATTCTAGCCTACAGATTTTAGGACATATCACATTTTTTTGGATGGGTATCATTTTCTGCTTTCATGCTCATGCCATCATGCTTTATTCTTTATCATGCTCCTACACATACAATCCTAACACATGCCGGTTCAACAGAAATAAAAAAATAGTCTCTTGGGGGAAAAGAACACAGGCAAAAAAACCCCAAGAGAGGACTATAAATTAGGTTACTCAGACTTCACCCTATCACTCATAATCCGTTTGCCCCACCCCCAAAAAAATAAAATGTTATTGTCCTCAAAGCACACAAAAATAAGCAATAAAGAGTAGGGTGAAGGTGAAGCAAACCTGAGGCACAAATGCACCGAAGAACTCAACAAGCGGGTGGGTCCAATTTCCCGGATACCGCTGGATTAACATGGGGAACGCCATCAGTAGCGCTCCCATCTATCATCACAGCACCATCCATAGTTCTCACATCATGGGGAATGCCATCAGGTCCATCATGGGCTCCATCTTCCTCTCCCTCTTGGCCTCGGACTTTGAGATAGATCGGTGCATCCAAGACTTCACATGATGAAGCAGTGTGGCCATATGTGCTTCCAATTTTTTAGCACGGGCAAGGGGCACGACAGCGGATCTTGATGAAGGGGTGGCTCTGGATGAGCTAGGGGCCCGACTGGCTGCCTGAAATGGGGAGGCCGGGCCATCATCAGTGTAGGCTGGAGGGGCAACGTCTTCACCTTGCATCTACTCCACATCAGCTACTAAATCTGCTCCTAATAGCGGCACCTCAATCAGTGGACCACGTCGTGGGGCAGCTACGTTGGCCCAATCCTGAATAAGGTCGATGTCAAGGGTTTTGGTCGCCCGTACCAATTTGTCGCAATGCCAGATAGGCACCCCAGAATCCCTGCACAACTGGAAGATCATACACAGGAATGGTAAATTAGTGGTAGGCCTGAACGCCCTCTCATGGATCTCTTCCAATAGCATACAGACAAAGTCAATCTTGAACACAACTACCAAAGTAGCAACCATCACTGCTCTATCCCAAGTAAGTGCATTATCAGCCTTAGTGAGTGATATCCTGTTCCTTACAAAAATTCAGAAGAACTTGGCAACCAAATTTAGGGTGGCCTTCTGAATACCCAAGCGTGGTGTGCTGACCCATTTCATGCACTCTCCATCCACAGCTATGTACCTGGCTAACCAAAGTAATACAACCACCCTCTACTCTACATTTCGCTGGAATGCTCAACTCCTCACAATGTCCCACTAGTAGTCAAATTCTGTAGAGTTGAGTGCCCAAGTGGTGCCCGAATCGTAGAGGAATCGGCTGATAGTGATCTGCGATATGTCCACCAAAAACCCACGCACTAGTGTAGCCTTGAGTGGTGGCTGGGCTCTGGGCTTGGCATTTTTGTAAATAGAGCCTCGGAGAGTGGCTGCGTAGGAAGCATAGAACTCCCTCACGATCTCCTCACTATATGTCCCTGATTCTCGGGCCATCCACTCACATCTATGTTGCTGAAAGAGACGGTAGATGTTGGGTATGGTGTGCAGGCTCCCTGTGAGAACTCTATGCTCCTCTGTGATAAGTCAGGCCATCTTCTCTTTTTCGTTTAACATCTTGGCATTCATGTAGATTTTCCATTGACCCTCAACATACCATCTATTAGGCTCCTCAGCAACTGAAGTAGGGTCGGTGTTTGGTGGCACTGGAACCAACCCCGAACTAGTAGCCTCATCAGATGAAGAAGCCCTACCATGTGAACTTGAGCCTGTTGCGGAGCCAGAAGCAGACCTGGAAGCAGAGGTGGACTTAGAACTAATTAGTCTATAATTTGGACTCATTTAGGGCTTGTTTTTAATAAAATTAGTGTCCTCAATTGCATATTTTATCTCCATAACTTATGTAAATGCTTGAATTTTAGATATTTGAATGTTAGAAACAACGCATGGACACTATAGAGCAAAAAGGAACAAGGCATCCAAAAGAATGAAGAAAAGAATGTCTGAGGATCGCCTAAACCATTGGGCAATTCGCCAATGGCATCGGGTTCGCCCAATTTGAAATGTGCCAAGTGTTGAAGGAGGTAACCACGTTGGCGATGGGAAAGTTTAGTCGGTGAATCACCAAATTACCTTGATACCGCCTAAAGTTATAGAAGGTGGAGTAAAGTGAAGAATACTTTAGGCGAACAGTAGAACCAGTTGGTGTATCGCCGATACATTCGGTGGAAGAGAAACAGATTGCCAAAGGTTGCCGAAGAATATTTGAACACATTCAGATGGGCGAAACAAAAGAAAAAGGTGATTCACGGAAATGCTCGGGGATGCAGATCTGATTTGCCTAAAGTCACAGTCGTCAAACCAAGAATGAGTAAAAGAAAATTGAAGGCCAAATGATAAACACGCGGCGCAATGCCGACAGGTCGGCAACACCTGACTAACCTCACTGAATGGTCTGTGGTTGCCACACCTCAGACTTGTTTAAATTAATTTTTGGGGATGAAAGAGAGCATTCAGAAAAAAAGGGAAAAATGCAATTAGAGAGAAAAACACCATAAAAGGGTTTCGAGTGTGATTTTCATAGAGATTTTCGAAAAAGATTTTGTAATCAATCAAATTTCTAGTTTATTTTTCCATAAACCCTAAATTTGCTGCATTTATTGATGGGAAGAAGTATGGGTGTTGATTTGCTTTCCATTTTTAATATGAGTGGCTAAAACCCTTTGCTTGGGGTTTTGACCATGAAGCCAATTATTGAATTTTCCTAAGTGGGTAGTGTTGAAATACGAACGGGGAGGTTGATTTGAAGTGGGTCTGGATCGTTATGGTGATTTGAAGTTATGTTGCATTATTTAGTGCAACCATTTCTGCGTTGTGAGCTTGCTCGAGAGAGAAGTTCAGAACCAAAGTAATGATCTCACCATCCTTAGTAGTGGGTTAGCCGGATTTCAGCTCGAGAGAGTGAAACATGGAACCTATCCTTTGTATCTAGCTCGAGAGAGTGGATTTGATGAGGGCAAAATGTTGGTCATCTTCCGATTGGTGATGAAGTTTGAGAGAATTTGTCATAGAAAAGGTAATTGTTTGAGAGAAAATTATCTTATACATAGTCTGACCTACCCAAATAAAAATGACCTACCGTTGGTATCAACATTTACCTTCTAAAGTGAAATTTGACAATTGGTTGGTCAATTCCCCAAGTTTTACTCTGGTCTTTGTTTGCTTCGTAATTATTTGTAAATTTGGGCCTGAAGTTGATAGATACTCCATAATCCTAAAGGTATAAGGGAAATATCGTTGAAGAGACTACGGACCGTTGTCCACTTTCGTGGTTCCACACTTAGCATTTATTGGTTGTGTGCAGACCCACAGACCTGATCTACGGTTCATAGATTGACCTACGGTCCGTAGACAGGGTCTCGTGGGTCAAGTCTTGTAACGACCCTCAAAATGAAGTAGGATGAAGTAGAGCCTCACATGGGTTTTATGCAATAATAACTAGTTAAAATAATGAAAAATAGACTTTTAGGTCAGTTTTAAAGAGTTTGGAAGTCAAACGTCAAGGGATGACCAAGACATTCGGAAACTAGTCTTTTGCGTGCTGGTGTGTTCTAGTCTGTTGTTCAGGTTTTTATGTGTTGCTTGGAGTCTAAAAATCAGTGGAGGTGACCCTAGTGTCTTAATAAATGTTTTTATGGTCAAAACGTTCGATTACGACTCCTCGGGACCACCCTAAGGGTCCCCGAGGAGGACCCCAACCCTTGGCCAAACAAGCTGCCAAGGCAGCTTGAAGTTGTGCATGGAGGGAGTGTCTCCGCGTCGCGGACCTGCTCCACCAATGGTCAAAAAGTGGCTCCGCGTCGCGGATATACCATGGACTCTACTGTCTTGAAATTTAATTTCCAGAAACCTGTGGGAATACCTCTGCGTCGCGGACTTGGTTCCCGATGAAATCTGTGAAAATAAAACTCAAGTTTGACTTGTTTAAAGGGTCCAACAAAGTGAGGGGTAGTTTGGGTACTTTGGGGAATTATTATAAACGGTTATTCTACCTATTTTAGGGTATTTTAAGTTGGTTAAAACCCCAAAACCTAGAATTAGACCCCATTCTTCAAATTGACCCTTCCCTCTCAAAATAGATTCTCTCAAAAACTCCATTGAAGACCTTGATGAAGCTCAAGCTAGAAGATGGGTGCTCAACTGATTTCTTCTTCAATTTCACGGGTCTTCAATAATTAAGGTATGGTGACTCTTGATTCTTGAATAACCTCTCATTCAAGGAGTTCTATCAAAGATTTTTCAAAAGTGATTCAAAGACCAAAATTCCCAATTTTTAATCTAAACATGGGTCTTTTATCAAACAATTTTCTTAATCATTCTATTGATAAATTAATGTGGAATCAAGGTTTTTAAGACAGTTTTCAAAGGAAATCTTGAAGAACCCATGATCCCCAAATTCTCGAAAGTTGGCCTATGATGTGGGTCTTTGTGAATATGATCTCTATTGGTGAAAATATGTTTAGATTAGATTGTATTGATGTTTCCTATGATTATCTATACTTATTCATGTTGAATTGTTGGTATATTGATGAGTAGGGAATTATGACCTTATGGGCAAAGTTATGGGTTGATCCCTTTGTTTATAGAATTGTACTTAGATTATGTTTATGTTATTTAATTACATTGTTGATTCCTATTGCTACCTATGTCAATTGATTATGAATTGTTGAGGATTGATCCATGGTGATCATGGGTTGGAGAATTGGTAAGTTGACCTAACTTCTAGTCTATAGTATGAGAATTGATGTTGTGTGGTTTGGTCCACTTATGGTGGCGGTGTTTACTTCTTGTCTATCTATGCATGTTGAGATCAAGGCCTTGAACGCAATAGATGTGAAGTGAATTGATGATTATGATGCATATGTTTATGAAGTTTTGCTATGAAGGTTATGTATGAAATCCTCAATGCTAGCATGATGTTTAAAGTGTGTTGATGATGAGGAGTATAATGTGAATGATAATGTAAGGGATAAGGTGTGGTCTACATGATTGATTATATTAAGTACTATTGTGGAATGACCCCTACCTTATATGACCCCTATATGAATGTGTGATCATATACATGTTAGGAGTACCTGTTCAATGTTGAATGTGTCCTTGTCTCCTATGATGAAGTGTGGGTGTGTGGTCTAGGATCCCTAAAGGCTTTATATATGAATTGCTCATGATTTGCGGACATTGTGAATGTGTGGTGATCCCTTGAGGGGAAGTGCACTCAATATAAATGTTGTTGCTATTATGTCACTATGAGGACCAATATGCACACACACACTCTACATGTATAGCTATGAATATGATGTGTTATGGTGTCTATTGAAAGGTTAACTATTATATGCACCCTTACATCTTATTATGCATGCAAAATGTATGATTAGCAAGGTATGAATATGTGTTGTATAAAGGTATTTATGTGAAAGGCTTTCTCACAAATGTACACACACACATGAATGAATGAATAAGGTTATGATAATCTAGTGAAAGTGAGTCTCTTGAAAGGTTTCCTCAATTGTACTCTAAACTAGACTATGTTATGCATATGGTATGACTATGTGAAAGGTCATTCTCACATAATGTAGGTTTTATGATGAAAGGTCATTCTCATCTTAGAAACCTTTGAGCTATATGATATGAGGGATTAAGTCCCTAAAGCCTATTTTATGAACTAATGTTAAATAAAGGCTTAAAGATGTTTAAAAAGGGAGTTGGATCTTAGCACCAAGTGAACATGAAAAATGAGAGTGGGGGCTTCACGTTTAGCAAGTCCGGCTTCCCACAAGAGAACCTTCATGTTTAGCGAGTCCGGGTTCCCAACATAGATGTTGTCTCTTGAGATGGAAACCTCCACGCTTAGTAAGTCAAGTTTTTCTAGTAGCAATCTCCTAGTTCCATAACTACGTGCCCCCGTAGGTATTAGCTTAGTGGATCCACTAGATAGCTTTTATGTATGTAGGTCCTACTTTGGCAAGTAGTACCCTCTCTTTTCAGTGTGGGAGTAGAACACCGGATTCCATGTAGCTCACATGGTCTATGTCGGTTATGGCAATATCTCCCGAAAGTTAAGAAATGAACTAAGATAAGAATATGAACTCTAGTCATGATTTCTTGAAGAGTTACTTTGTGTAGGTAGGACTATGGATCCTACTTATGCATTGCACAAGTGGACTCTAAGGGAGGTTATGATTAGGCTCTTTATGTAATGAAGACTATGGTCTATGTATGTTAATATGAAAGCATGTTAAGGTTGACTTTACTTATGTCAAGACATGAAGTATGATTATGAATGTGAATTATACTTATGACTCCTTAATGGGTTTGCTTAGTAAATGTGGGGGTATGGGACTCCATGTGTACATTGCACAAGTGAGCTTGTGAAGGGGTTGTGAGGGTGGTTTACCTATGATATGAACTAAATGAGTTATGACTAATGATGTAGTAAATGAATGAGTCCTTATATGATGTTATGAAGTAAGTTGGCCTTATGTCTACTGTTAAATGAAGATGTTATGACTTGTTGAATATGATGTGCCTAGTCTATGGTGGCTTCTTAGGAACACTTGGTGGGAGTAGTATTATGGGATGCTACTTGCACATTGCACTAGTGTGACTTGGGGATTGTCTTAGGTGATGGTTCCTATGTGAAGACTATGTCTTATGGTGTGCTTATGACTCTATGAATATATGTGGTTGGGTTGATAAAGGCTATATGTAAGTTCACCTTTGGTAACCTTAAGGTGATACATTGCACCAAGTATTCCCTAAGGGTTTCTTTAGGAAAGGAGTTAAGATAAAGAGGAAGGTAATGTATTGTATGCATTGAATGTGCCTAAAATGTTATAGGTGGCTCTATGTGCTATTATGAATGGTTTCCGTGTGTATGATGATGTATGTGGTTTATATGGTACCTATTGTACTAAATGTTCTTGAAGTTTCTTTAAAAAGGGCATGATGCATGTTTCCAACTAAATGTCCCTTTTAAAAGCATGTTTTTGCATAGTAATGATCATACTTAGTGCATTCTTGTACTAACACCATTCTTCTTCATCTTTTTACACCAAGTATAAGTGGTGGTGGCTAAAGGGCCTTTCCTAGAAGTGATGAGCTTGGCATACTATTCCCAAGTTCGGGTGTGTCCTTAAAGATTCAAGGACCTTTATGTTAAAGAGTTTCCTTAAGTTCCTTGTACTAGATAGTAGTTTCTTTTGTATTGTAAGGGTTGTGTCCCTTTTGTGTTGTAGTCGTGTTTAAGATGGCTACCTTGAGATGTAGTACTTCGATTTTGTATTAAAGGTTTAAATGAGGTGACATTTAAGTCTTGTGTTATATTATGAAAAAGTTTTAAATTTTCCGCTATTTTTCTATGATAAATGCTATGAAAAATTCTAAGGGCTTGTATAAGACCTCCGAGAGGTCGAATACACCGGTAACGGCTAGGGGGTGCTCTCGGGTCGTTATAAGTTTGTGCCAGGTATCAAACATTCCTCTTTGGTGACACCCTTTTTTGACAAATTCAACAATCATCCTAAGTCTAATCATGCATTTCAACACAATTTATGATAGTTTGTCATCCCTAGTGTTTCGACTAATCATTCTTTTAAAATGTATAGCATACGAAACTAGGAACCCTAAGTCGAAACTTGCATTTAGACTATTTTTCTCTGATTAAAATTATTACAACAACAACACAATCACATTCTATCATCCCAAGGGTGTTTCTACATACAATTCATGGAGAAAACATACAATATCACACCCACGGTCAAGATCCACCTCCTAACTTTCAATAACACCAATGAATCGAAATTCAAAGTGAAGGGGAAGTCTATTACCTTACAAGCAAAGGAAGTGGGTGATGGTGTGATGACCTTAGACTTCCAACAAGTTCTTACTAACCTTTTCACCGGAAACTCTGGAAAATGGGGAATGAGGGAATTAGGGAGAGAGGAAAGTGAATTGGGAAAATGGGGAAATGTAAGGGGTGTGATTTATGGGATATGGGAGTAATATAGAGGGATTTTAGGAGAGGAGACGTCTAACAATGGTTGGGGGGAGTTTTGGTAATAGGGGGGATGTTTTAAGAAATGAGGAGTTTTATTAAAAGGGTCCGGGTCGGGTCAGGCAAAAACTAGGGTTTGGACCCACGAGACCCCATCTACGGTCTGTGGGTCGACCTACAGACCTTAGATAGGGTCTGTATGTCACTTTCTTACTTAGAAAATATTAGAGATCCTACCTGGGGTCTACAGACACCATTCACGGTCCGTAGATTGACCTACGGACCGTCGATGGGGTCCGTAGACCTCTGCAACAGACATTTTTTTGCAGATTTTACTTTTTGTCCCTGCACATGTAGCAACCATTAGGCCTTTCTTTTTACATTTTCTAGACACTTTTTAGACACGGATCCTATGCTATATCTAGCCAACACTAAAATAAAAATAAAGCACATATCTAAAGGAATACAGAAAAGCAAATAAACAAAGAAAACTACTAAACCGAAAGAAAAACATATAGTTGGCTAGATTGTGCATCTTGGGTTCCCTCCCAAGCAGCGCTTGATTTAACATCGCGGCACGATGCAGGCCTGTTGATTACTCAGATTTCATAAAGATAGTAAGCCTCAACCACTTCTTGCACATTCTCTTTTTTTACCAGATAGACCTTGATCCTTTCCCCGTTTACCTTAAACCTTATTCCCTCGCTATTTTCAAGATCGACCGCTCCATGTGGGAGCACTTGTGTGACTAAGAATGGCCCGGTCCACTTGGACTTGAGCTTGCCCTGAAACAAGCGCAACGTAGAGTTGAATAGAAGCACAAGATCACCCACAACAAATTCTCGCTTTTCAATCCTTTGATCATGATACTTCTTCATCTTCTCCTTGTACAAGGCTGAACTTTCATAATCTCTTCTCTGATTTGATGCGGCACCCCAATCCAAATTTATTTTCTTTAGCACCCGCATAGCCTTATGCTCTAGCTCTACCGAAAAATGGCAAGACTTCCCATATTCTAGTTGGTAGGGGTACATACCTATAGGAGTCTTGAATGCGGTGCGATAGGCCCATAGAGAATCATCAAGCTTCCTTGACCAATCGGTTCTATTAGCATTCACAGTTTTCACCAAAATCTGCTTTTTCTCTCTGTTAGACACTTCAACTTGCCCACTAGACTGCGGATGGTAAGGAGTGGCTACATTATGGCGGACGCCTTATTTCTCAAGTAGCGCCTTGAACAACTTATTACAGAAGTGGGAACCTCCATCACTGATAATCATCCTTGGTGTGCCAAATCTGGAGAAGATATTATTTTTCAGGAATGTGGTGACACTTTTACCTTCATTGTTGGAAAGCGCAATTGCTTCCACCCACTTTGACACATAATCAACCGCAACAAGAATATACTTCATCCCATGTGAGCTCAAAAATGGACCCATAAAATCAATGCCCCATACATCAAACAACTCTATCACCAATATCGGATTCATAGGAAGCTCTTGGCTCTTTGAAATTCCTCCTTCTCTTTGGCAACGGTCCAAGACTTGACGAAATCATGAGCATCTTGGTGGATGGTAGGCCAGTAATACCCACACTGCAAAATTTTATCCGTAGTCCAAATAACACTATGATGCCCACTAACAGGCGATGAGTGACACGTCTCTAGTATACTAAACATCTCAACCTCGAGCACACAACAACGAATAATCCCATCAGCACAACTACGATACAAATAAGGCTCATCCCAAAAGAACTTCTTCACATCCGATGGTGAAAAGACAAATCCGATGGCACTTGATCACTTGCCAAGTAGTTAGCAAAGTCTATGAACCAAGGAATCAGATCATGAGAAGTAGCCAATACCTGTTCATCTGGGAAAGCATCATTATTTTCAGCCATATCACCAAGCTTGAGAATAGCCTCTTCCTCCAATCTGGACAAGTGATCGGCAACCTGATTTTCTGTCCCCTTACTATCTTTCACCAGAAAGTCAAACTCTTACAGCAAAAACACCCAATTAATCAACCTCGGTTTTGCATCCTTCTTAGCCATCAAATACCTCAATGCAGAATGGTCAGTATGCACTATGACCTTAGTACCAAGCAAGTAGGATCAAAATTTCTCGAATGCGAACATCACCGCAAGAAACTTCTGTTCAGTCACTGTATAGTTCTTTTGAGCCACATTTAGAGCTTTACTGGCATAGTAAATAGGATGAAGAATCTTCTCTCGTCTCTGTCCCAATACCACACCAAGCGCCACTTTACTCGCATCACACATTACCTCAAACGGTTGCCCCCAATCCGGTGAAATAATGATAGGTGCGGAAACTAGATTTTCCTTCAACTCCCCAAATGCTCTCAGACAAGCATCATCAAACTCAAACCTACACTCTTTTTCAAGCAATTTGCACAATGGGTGTGCAATTTTGGAGAAGTTCTTGATGAACCTCCTATAGAAACCTGTATGCCCAAGAAAACTTCTAACACCTTTAATAGAGATAGGTGGTGGAAGCTTTTCTATTACCATGACTTTCTCTCTATCAACCTCAATACCCTTCTCAGAAATCCGATGACTCAGAACTATCCCCTCTTTCACCATGAAGTGACACTTTTCCCAATTGAGCACAAGATTGCACTCTTCACACCATTTTAGTACTTCAGCCAAATGGTCTAAACAACGATCAAAGAGTCACCTACCACAGAGAAATCATCCATAAATACCTCAATAGTGTCCTCCACCATATCAAAAAATATTGACATCATACAACGCTGGAAGGTTGCTGGAGCATTACACAACCCAAATGGCATTCGTTTGAAGGCAAAAGTCCAATAAGGGCAAGTGAATGTGGTCTTCTCTTGGTCTTCCGAAACTATAGAAATCTGATTGTAGCCTGAATAACCATCAAGAAAAAAATAACAACCCTTACCCGCAAGTTGGTCCAACATCTGATTCATGAACGACATAGAGAAGTGGTCCTTTTCTGTCCAAGCATTTAATTTTTGGTAGTCAATGCAGACTCTCCATCCAGTCACGGGCCGCATCGGGACAAGCTCATTTTTTGCATTCGGGACCACAGTCATTCCACCTTTCTTGGGCACACACTGAATAGGATAAACCCAACTACTAGCTGCAATGGGATAAATAACTCCAGCATCCAACCACTTGATGATTTCCTTATTCACTACCTCTTGCATAGGCAGATTTAGTCTTCTTTGGTGCTCAATACTAGGCTTGTGATCTGGCATGAGTTGGATTTTATGAGAACAAATGCCAGGAGGGATCCCAATAATGTTCGCAATAGTCCACCCAATAGCCCGCTTGAACCTCTTCAACACGGAAACCAATGCCTCAACTTGTGTCACATTCAAATCTGCCACAATGATGACCGGTAAAGTATCATCTCTCCCTAAGAATACATACCTCAAATGTGATGGTAGAGACTTAAGCTCCAATTTTGGAGCCTCCTCAACAGACGATCTTGCAGGTGGAGATTCGCGATTCTTCATATCTCACTCCAATCTTTTTGGTTTTGAACGGAATTCAAACCTATCAAGTGCGGCGACCAATTCATCATAGTCTTCAATACCATCACTTTCAAAGTTCATCATTACCGCTGCTAGTGCATCAACACCCAATCTCTCTTCAATAGACACCACAGAACCACTCTCTACAATATGATTCACCACTGATACCGACTTGATCTCACTACTCTATTTCATGGATCTGTAAATGTTGAAAATTACCTCTTCATTATTCAATCAGAACTTCAATTGCCCTTTCTCCATATCAACCAAGGCGCGCGCCCAGTGGCAAGGAATGGTCTCCCAAGGATGATGGGAACCTCAAAATCAACCTCACAATCAAGTATCACAAAATCCACCGGAAAGATAAATGACTTCACCTTCACTAGTACATCATGGAGCACACCAATGGTCCTCTTCACAGTTCTATCGGCCATGAGAAATCGCATCGTAGTCTGTTTTGGATCTCCCAAACCTAACTTATTGTAAATAGATAATGGCATCAGATTAATACTAGCACCCAAATCGCACAATGCCTTCGCAAAATGCAGCAACCCAATTGGTACAAGGAATAGTGAAGGCACCAAGATCCTCCTTCTTCTGCACAAGGGACATTGTAGCAATAGCACTACAATGTTGCAACCTATCATCATCTTCAAAACTCACGGCCCTCTTCTTAGTCACCAAATCTTTCATAAACATTGCATACCCAGGCATTTCCCCCAAGGCTTCTATCAACGGAACATTGATAGAAAGTTGTTTCAACATACTAATAAACTTGTAGTATTTCCCTTCTTCAGTCTTCTTCATTAACCTCTGTGGAAAGGGAGGTGGAGATCTAGGCATGGGAATAACTTTCTAGGTAATCTCCACTTACTTCTATGTCGCATTCTCGGACTCTCCAGTAACTTCGATCACATCATCATCTTTACTAACCTCAACTTCAACCTCAGATGGCATGGGTGGATCAATGGCCTTCTTACCCCCCTTGAGTAGTGACTTCCATACAATGCCCATCATTCTTCAAATTTTGGATGGTGTTGCTAGGAAGTGTGCCAGGATGTTGTGGATTGACTATAGTGGACAAATGATTCATCTACTTCTCAAGCTTCTTGATCGACAATACATGGGCATCAACTTTTTGACCGATTCCAGACAAGTCATTTCGCATCTCATTCACATTCTCATCAGTCGAATCAAACCTCTTCATCATCTTCTGCATCATATCCTCAATACGTGATATACTACCCCCAGCTTCCCTATTACTAGATTCCCAATTTTGAGGAAGAACATATGGCCCACCCTTATCGTTTCTGTTTCCATAGTTGTTCTGCTTGTAGTTGTTGTCATGATTGTAGTTCCAATTCCAGACATAATTACCCTCTCGGTTATAGTTGTCATAGTTCTGACCTTGGCACAAATTATCTGAATTGGAACCTTGGGCGTTATCTCGAAAACCCCCCATCTGATCATTCACTGCATAAGTATCCTCTTCATAGTACCACTCCTCAATAAGTGGTGGATTTTTAGTCAAATAATTCACAACATTTATTTTTTCAGTACCTCCACTCACATGCCTCAACACCAACCCAAGTTATGTCCTTATCTGGGCCATCTCCTCACGAATGTCATCGGCAAATTGACTAGGTGCAGATTTAACTGCAAAAGTACTTCTTCCAATGTCTGACTTTTGAGTGCTCTATGTTTTATTGTTCCGGGAAATCTTCTCCAGTTTCTCAACGATCTCCTCAAAAGTGCACTCACCATATGATCCTCCTGCAATAGTATCAAGCACAGCCTTATCATTGTCATCCTGGCCTCTGTAGAAATACTCCTTCAGTGACTCATCATCAATACGGTGGTTTGGAACACTTCTTATGAAAGTAGTGAACTTGTCCCATGAACTACTCACAGACTCTCTAGGCAGCGCTACCAAGTTTTTGAGTTTATCTTTGTGGTTCAGCTTCTTTGACACTGGGAAGTATTTTGCCATGAATATTTAATACAATTGATTCCACGTGGGAATCAAGTTATAAGAAAGCTCAGTAAACCATACAGTAGCATCTCCAGTCAATGATAGAGGAAAGACTCTCAACCCAATGACATCCATGTCTAAATCCGATCGACCCACGCAACTCTTGCAAACACTCCTCAACTTCGCCATGTGCCCATGTGGATCCTCTGATGTCATACCAGAGAACAAACCCCTCGTTGTAAGCATCTGCATCAGATTGCTCGTCACCATGAATATATGCACCAGAGGTATAATAATAGGTCCTTCAAATGCAGTGGCATTGAACTCGACCCTATAGTTATCACGCAGCCTTGGTTCTGGTGTATTCTGTAGCCTCAATGCATCTCCTAATAGATTACCACCTTGATTTTTAGCATTCTCATTATTAACCCTAGGAGGCTGCAACTCAACTCCATCGCTTAGATTTCCTCCAATAGAATTGGTTGGGACCCCTTGATTATTCATCCTACGCAAAGTTCTGTTCAATTCTAGATCGTAAGGAGTCAGTGGTTCACCTTGACTCTGTGTACTTGGCATACACTAAAGTAGGAACCTGGGAGAAACAAAAACTAAAGAAAAAGTAAAATTAGGAAATAATTGACTAAAGTAAAATTAGGAAATAATTGACTAAAGTTCAATAATGTAGTTAAACTTAATCTAAAAGCATTATTCCCCGACAACGGCACCAAAATTTGACACACTCAAATTATACCTCCCTAAAGAAGTATAAGCGATCGTTATCAAGTAAAGAACTGGTTGGGGTCAATCCCATGAGGAATATGGTTTAGACTTAAACTTAACTTACGATTATATTCGTTTAGTCAACGTAATTTCAAAATAAGTAATTAAAGGGGGGGAGGATTTGTGAAACAAATTCTGGAAATTATGTGAATAATCTGTGAGCAAGATTCAAACTTTGTTGTTATCAATGAGATAGAGAAACTAGGGTGTACGTGTTCCCCATAAGCTCATAACGCGGTAATCCTAGTAATAGTAATCATTTCCTAGTATATTACATGCAAAGTGATAAGTTATGTACCTCTAATTCCTTGGTCCAGCAACTAGAGAATTTCACCATACACCTTGGTTCGGCTACGTGTGTATAATTTAATAACCCTTACCTTTTACCTCATATTAGGCATCACATCAATGTATGGCTTAGTTTTCACCCTCGCACCAATTGACATTAGACTATTAGATAGTATCACACTAAATCTATGTTGATAATTCTTTTCTTATTAACTACCTCATTGTTCCGGCAAGTAGCAACAAGGCGAGTTCTAACGTTGGCCACCGTTAAAAAGACTTTTAAACGAAAGAATTATCAATGCATGCAACAACAATATTCAAGAATTACTTAGTTACTATTCATACTTTGTTAATCGCTTATGGTTCCCACAACCCTAGCTGTGGATTTAGTTACCCATAGTAGCAAGAACACAATTCATATTTTTTAGATGAAGAAATCATGAACTTACGTAATAAGTAGAAGAAACCCAGAATCTCAACTTGAATTTCAAAGTAAAACTCTTCAAAACTAACTTAGAAAATCAAGAATTGCTAAAGTTGCAAGTTAATCTCCAAAGCCAAAAACTAGAACTAAAGTAATAAGGTCTAACCCCCAAAAACGAGGTTTACATGCTCTATATATAGAAAAACATGTCCCAAATAAAAAGGAAATGAAATAAGGAAATAAAGTTTCTGGATGCGGTTGCAGTCGACGACATTGACCTACGAACCGTGGACTGACCTACAGTCCGTAGGTCCCTTCCGTGGTTTGGGACTTAGGCATTTTTTTAGAAGCTTCGAACTCCAATTCTCAGTAACGAATGATGGCTCAACAGCATCGACCGTGACTCGATCCATGGTCTGTGGATCCTCCTTCGTAGTTTCATACTTAGACTTTTGAAATCAGGTACTGGAATCCCCTTCTCTGAATCATTTGACAGAGTTGCAGGACGGCCCGTAGGTCGACCTACGGTCCGTCGTTTGTGGTCATGGTTCCACACTTAGTCAAGAATTCCCTGATTTTTCCTTCAAGCTATGACTTCCCATCTACGCCTTCTACCTACGGACCGTGACTGGACTTACGGTCCGTAGGTCACATCCGCAGGTGCCCTTTTCTGCAATAATCTTCAGCTGTGTATTTCTACTTCCACGTCCGAACTTATTTCCTGCAATTATGATAAAAACAAATTAATACCAATACAAAATGTCTCTATACACACAAAACTCTTAAGTGAAATTTATTAAGAATATCTTAAACTCACGGTATATCATTGTACTAAGCTTAACACGAGTTCCAAGACCATTTTGGAAAGATCTCCAAAATTGAGAAGTGAATTGGGTACCACGATCAGAGATAATGGATGAGGGCACTCCATGCAACCTCACCATTTCCTTCAAATAAAACTTAGCATATTCCTCCACCGAATAAGAGACCTTGTCAGGAATTAAATGAGACAATTTCATCATTCGGTCCATAATAATCCAAATTGAGTCATGTTATCGTCGGGTGCGTGGTAAACCAATAATGAAGTCCATGTTCAAATTCTCTCATTTCCAAGTAGGAATGCTAATATATTGAGTTAAACCTCCCATATTTTGATGCTCAACCTTCACTTGTTGACAATTAGGACACCTAGATACAAATTCCGCGATATCCTTCTTCATCTCATTCCACCAATAGATCTTTCGCAAGTCACAGTACATCTTGGTGGCTCCCAATTGAATGGAATATCGAGAACTATAGGCTTCTGACAAGATCTTCTCTCTTAAGTCATCAACATTAGGAACACACAAACGATCTTGATATTGAAGCAAACCATCTCCCCCTTAGGAGAAAGCCTTGATGGACTTTTTAAACACCGCTTCCTTCAATTCAACCAAAGTCGGATCAAGACCTTGCTTAGCCTTCACGTTAGTTACAAAAGACAATGTTGAACCATTGTGAACCATAACACCACCCTTGGTAGAGTCAATTAAACGAACTCCCAATAGGGCCAATCTATGAACATCACAAATTAACTCTTTCTTATTATCCTCAATATGAGAAACACTGCCCATCGACAATCAACTAAGAGTATCTGCCACCACATTCATTTTACCGAGGTGGTAGAGAACACTCATGTCATAATCTCTGAGTAACTCTATCTACCTCCTTTGGTAAAAATATAGATCTTTCTAGTTAAACACAAATTTCAAACTCTTGTGATTGGAAAAGACATCTACATGAACACTATACAAATAATGCCTCTAAATCTTTAAGGCAAAGACAACCGCCTCCAGTTCAAGGTCATGGGTAGGGTAATTTTTCTCATGAATCTTAAGTTGCCTGAAAGCATATGCAATAACCTTCCCATTTTGCATAAGGACACATCCTAGCCAATTTCTTGAGGCATCACAATAAACCACAAACCCATTTTCCCCTTCCGGTAATGTCAACACCGGTGTGGAAGTAAGTGTATCTTTCAACTCTTGGAAACTCTTTTCACACGCTTTGGACCATGTGAACTTAACCTTCTTTTGAGTCAATGTCCTCAATGGAAAAGGAATCAAATTCGAAGGTGATAGAGGTCTAGGCCAATTCTTAACCGCATTTGTCTTCTTAGGATCTACCTCAATACCCTTATCGAAAACAATATGCCCAATAAAAGCCATGGACCTTAGCCAAAACTCACATTTGCTAAACTTTGCAAAGAGTTGTTGGTCCTTGAGGACTCGTAACACAATCCTCAAATGATTGGCATGCTCGTCTTCACTCCTCGAATAGACCAATATATCATCAATGAACACAATCACAAACATGCCAAGGTATTGTCTAAACACCCAGTTCATCAAATCAGTAAATACCGCCAGAGCATTAGTAAACCCAAATGACATCACTAAAAACTCATAATGATCATATCGAGTTCGAAGAGTCATCTTTGGAATGTCATCTTTCTTCAACCTCAATTGGTGATAACTCGGCCGGAGGTCTATCTTAGAGAAGTAGTTGGCTCCTTGAAATTGGTAAAATAAATCATCTATTCTTAGGAGAGGATACTTATTATTAATGGTAACCTTGTTCAATTGCCATTAGTCAATGCACATACGAAGCGAACCATCTTTCTTTCTAACAAAAAAAAACTGGAACACCCAATGGAGAGATACTTGTTCGAATGAAACCCTTATCAAACAAGTCTTTCAACTGCTCCTTTAATTCATTAAGTTCTCTTAGAGCCATTCGGTAAGGAGGAATAGATATAGGTTGCGTATCTGAGAGAAGTTCAATACCAAAGTCTATTTCCCTTTCAGGGGGAATACTGGGTAAATCATCATGAAACACTTTTGGAAACTCATTACAACGGGAACCGACTCAAGAGTAGGGGTCTTGGAATCTATATCCCTCACCCTAACTAGATGGTAAATGCAACCCTTTGAAATCATCTTTCTAGCTTTAACACAAGAAACAAACTTACCCTTAGGCATAGAATTCCCCCCCTTTTCCACTCTAATATGGGTTCATTTGGAAACTGAAACTTGACTACACGGGTTCTACAGTCAATAGAAGCATAACATGCATGCAGCTAATTCATACCATGGATAACATTAAAATCTAACATATCAAACTCTACAAGGTTAACATGATTGACTCTATGGTACAAGGAGATGGGACACTTTTTATAGACCCTATTAACCACAACAGAATCACCAACAGGAGTAGAGATAGAAAAAGGACCTAACATCACATACGAAAGAATATCAAACCGCATAGCCACATATGGCATCACAAAATACAAGGTAGAACCGGGGTCAAGTAAAGCATAAACATCAAGTTGGAAAACTTTCAACATATTGGTAACCACATCGGGAGAACCCTCTTGTTCACCACGAGTCTGAAGTGTGTAAAATTTGTTTTGCTTCTGACTTCCACTAGGACCACATGAAGGATTTGTTTAAGCCTGTCAATGACTATCTCCCTCATTCTTAGAAATTGAGGGACACTACCTTATCCTATGGTCCATATTACCACAACAAAAGCAAGCATTGGAACCCACGAGACATCTACCCTTGTGCTTCTTTCCACACTTAGCACAAGTACGCAACGAAGATCCACTACAATTTCCTCCTTGAGGATTAGGGTTAGACACCCTATCTTTGTTGAACTTAGGAGCAGCATTGTATGAACCTTGGCTAGAAAACCTTCATCGGAACTTAGAACGACCATGCCCATAGGACCGTGAATGAGAGAAGTTACCATCGTCAGTCTTAGCCCTCTTTGCCTCCCTGGAACTTTCCTTAAGTTTCTCATCTTCAATTTGTTGCGCATGAACCATGAGATGAGAAATGGCCATATCATTGACAAGCATAGCAGTACGACATTTTTTAACCACCATCTCTGACACTCATGAAATGAACTTACTCATCCTTGCCCTAGGATCGGCAACCATAGTAGGACCATATCGAGATAATTGTGTGAACTTCAAAGAATATTCCTTCACACTCATATTTTCTTGACGAAGGTTGATAAACTCAATCACCTTTGCCTCATTCATCTTAAGGGGAAAGAACCTATCAAAAAATGCAACTTTAAACTTTTCCCAATCAAGAGGACCTGCATCAATTGTTCTCCCTTCTTTCCATTGGTTGAACCATATTTGATAAACACCCTTAAGTTGGTAAGCGTAAAATTCCATCTTTTCCACCGGCGTCACTCCCATAATCATCAACACCTTGTAAACCTCATCAATGAACTCTTGAGGGTCTTCCTCAATCTTAAAACCATGAAAGTCCATAGGATTCATTCTAGTGAAATCTCTCACTCTAGATGCCACCGTACATGTATTTGGGTTCACCAGAGCCACAACCTCCCTATTGTCTTGGGCCATCATGGCTTGAGAAAACACTGGAAAAGTAGCCCTAAACTCTACATTAATCACTTGCTTGGCGAAAGGGTTGACTGGAACTTGAGGAGCTTGAGGAGGAGCCTCTTGATTCACATTCTCTTCTACATTCCTTCTATTGTATGCCCTTCAAGTGGCCATATTCTTTAGAGCATCGGATAAGGATTATGAGAGAGACAGTATAGAGTTAAACACTATCGCACGACTTTTAAAGTGATGAAAGAAATGGAGTTTCCTAAACATCTTACAGCCTCTCATTCATCAATGTGGAGCGCTTCATACTCATGAACAAGACTCTACTTGTCACAACCCAGGGGTACACCCTAGATGTAACAAGGCATACAAGACTTTGAGAAGTCTCATACAAACCTCTTAGCATATCATAACATAAGATAATAGAAAAGTGCGGAATTTAAAACATTTTTTTCAATACAATCAAAGTCTCAGAAGTGAAAGTCTTTAACATTGTATCAAACCATCTAATACATGAAAGTCTTAGGGATACATCCCATGGAAAAGTCTAAACATAAGAGAAAAACATAAAAGAAAGACATGGTGGTAAAGCCCTCGAATGCTATGAGGACTCACCAAAACTTCTCTTCTTGCTCTACTATAAACCTAGCCACGAGAATGGAAGTCAATATCACCGGACCCTACATTTGATAAGAATGTAGGCAAAAGTATGTGTTAGTACAAACATGTACTAAATATGATAACTAACATAACATCATAAGAGCATAACAACATAGTCATAAGCATAATCTCCAACATAGACATAATATAAGCATTAGTCAACATAAGGCATAATCCATAAACATAAGAGATACAACATATTCATAAGCATAGTCCCTACTTAGATCTTCATAACGTAAGAGAAACACTTCATAAGTAACCTCAAAGCATACTTGTGCAATGCACATATAAGACTCCGTAATCTCACCCATGCTAAGTACCACTTTAGGTCATCATACATATTATCACCTCTTATTCGCCTCCATGTTCATTTTAAGGAATCATAGGTATTCACCTCCATGTTCATTTTAAGGAATCATATGTATTCGCCTCCATGTCCTAATAGGGTGTAATGTAGGTATTCGTCTACACATCACCTAATAAGGATCATAGGTATTCGCCTCCATGTCCATCATAATAACATATATGTATTCGTCTCTATATCACTTTAAAGGCTAATGGGTATTCACCTCTTGCCCTGCTTTAGAAGTCATATATTAAGGGTAGTCACCTCACACTTCTCATATCATGACATGGGTAATCACCTCATGTTTATCTATTTAGGAATAAGGGAAATCACCTCACATACCTCTCATACAAATGTCTTTGGGGAATCACCTCAAGCCTCATCATATTTCATAGTCCTTGGACTTAGATTCATTTTAGGAGAGCAAGCCTTTCAACCTAGAATCATTTTATGAGAGATAACCTTTCATATCATATCATATTCATGCATAAGTGTGTATATGAGAATAACCTTTCACAACACAACAACTACATCATAATCATAAACACTTCACTCTCAAAGCCTCAACGTACTTAATTAGTTATATTAGCTTTACAGTCAAAGCATTAGGAACCAATATTCATAACTACAAGCCTTACTCTCAAAGCTTTACTTCTTACGGTCATCACACATACCTAGATCACAAGGCATTCTAATCACATGCTTCATTCTTAAGTAATTCTAATCATATATCATCATAAAGGCTCAATCTCAAGCATTACTAGTCATGATCCATCATATATACGTTAGTCTAATTCAATTCATGTCTATATGATTTCATCCAAGCAATTACTACACATATCATCAACCCTAGAAGATCATCTCTAAATCCTCAATTTCACTTTTCAAGGAATAAACCCACATTACTTCAATTTCATCAACTAGACTAGGGTTAGGCATAGAAAACATGTAATTTCTTCATAATAACATGATTCACTACTAATTCAATCATAAACAAGCAATATCCACTCAATTAGATCCATAATCAACATAACCCACAATATTGGAAGGAACCCTAACTTGAATTAGGGATTTTATCTTCATAATTGGGGAAAACTAGGGGACTCCATGGATGGAAGATGTCCATGGATGAATAAGCTATCATACCTTGATTAAACTGCCCTCAAAGCTTGAAACAATGGAGACTTGGCTTGACCTAGCTTGATTCTCTTCTTCTTCTTCACTTCCTAGAGAGAGAATATTTGAGAGGGAATTGGATTTCTTTTTGGTAAGTTGAGAGAATGACTTAAGTGACTTAGTTTAGGGGCCTAAAGTCTTTATGTAGGTGGTCTAAACTAGGGTAAAACGACACCACTTAATCCTTAATTAATTTTGGAAAGACTCATTAGTCCCTAACTTAACCGCTTAAACCAACTCACTGCCCCAACCCACAAGATCCCAACCACGGTGCGTGGTTGGATTCACGGCCCGTGCTGGTTGGGCATGGTTTGGCTCTGGGGGTTGGCAAGGCAGGCTTGGGACCTACGACCCCATCCATGAGGTGTGGGTCCTGCCCGTGGACACTGCCTTAGGCAAATTCAAGGAGGACCTCACCCACGCTGCCCACCTACTGGGTGTGGTTCCATCCATGGGGTGTGGGTTGCCTCGTTGGTGGCACTTGGAACTCCCAAATTAGGTTAAACTTCCCACTCAAGGCTACGGGGTGTTACAATATCTCCCCCCTTGGGACCACTCGTCCTCCAATAATGTTCTAGGCACTTCTTAAGGTTACGACTCTAGAGTAGCAACCCCCCATGCATGCAACTCATCTAAATGCACATAACCAAAGGAGTAAACATCGACTCCAAACTCAAACATGATCAATGCATCTCTAGGAAGGTAGGAACTACATCTAACAACCCATTATGCATGAAATTTCAATAATTTTCATATTCAAGAAGGAATTACCTTCTCCATACTAAAACATGCTCAACACAATCTCATGGAGCCTATATGCAATCTATACTCACAGCATGCTACAAGAAGGAATTCTCTCAACTCCAAGTTACAACATGTTCATTAATATATCTCATGAAGTCTATAAGCACTCTTACTCAATGCTCTACAACATGAGGAAAATAATCACATAAGCTCATGTTCTTTCAAAACACAAGTTTTCACGAACATTATAACATAAGGAAATCATGGGAACATCGAAAACACACATGACTCCAAAAAATAATATACCTAAGAGAAACTTATCATCTCAAGCTAAAGGAGGAATAGAAGGAAAAGATAAGGATGTTGAGACATCTCATTGGCCTCGGCCTCCCAAATAGCACCTTCAACTAACCTCCTCAAAATCTCATATGAGCCTACAAGACGCGGACTAAACTTCCCAAATTCATTACACCCTTCTAAGGTGAGAAATTCAAGTAAACTCAAATCAGAAGCATTAGGAATCCTCAATGACCTTACTAACTAAGCACATCATCTCCCCCTTAGGAGCAAGCGTAAAAGGACTTTCTAAGCACCATTTCTTTTAATTCAATCTTTGATCAGCGTAAAAGGACTTTCTAAGCACCATTTCTTTTAATTCAATCTAAGGTAAGATAAAGTTATCACTAAGCTTTCACATCCATCACACAAGAGGATTCTAAACCATGGTGGACTATACTGCTACCCTTCATAGGAGTCTACTCAATTACCACATCTAGGCATTACTTAGATACCCTACTCATCAATTCCTCATCAACATGCCTCAAAACTTATCATGGCCAAGTAGGGTTCTACCATCAATAAACATAACACGAATGCAGACCATTCATACTACAGACAACATCAAAGTCTATCATATCACATCTATCAAGCCACATAAGACAAAGCTACACCGGAATCTAATAAAGCATAAATCACATACCGGGAGCAACATTCGGAGGACACTACTGTCCACCTTAGCTTGGGGAGGATAAGACCTATTCTTCTTTGAATCACTCCTACCCAAACCAATTGGACCGGATGAAGGGTAAGGTTGAGACCTACGACGACTATCCCCTTAATCGTTATCAACTGTAGGGCAATGTGCTGTCTTGTGTCCCAAATTACCAAAACTAAAACAAACATTAGAACCCACTAGGCATTCACCCGCATGTTGTAACACCCCGTAAAAACTAGTAAGACCTAGCTAATGCTTGACGGAATCTAGTAGGTGAAACTAGAGCCTCACATGTGAGTTTGAAGTTCGAAGCTTGCTTAAGTGTTGTTAAATGGTTTCCCGAGTGAAGGTTGAGGAATTTAGGGGTTTAACGTCAAGATACGACTATAACGCCCGGAAATTAGTGAGTTGAACTAGTGTGTTGTAGAGTCTTGTAGTGGAGTTTTGGAGTGTTGTATGAGGTTTCCCCTACTTAGAATGACATGTTTAGGGGTTAAACATTCGGGTACGACTCCCCAAGGACCACCCAAGGGGTCCTTGAGGAGGACCCCAAAACAGTCCAATTTTGACAGTTCACGATTGCAAACCACGCCCAGTAAATCAATCAATGGCTCGTGGGTCATGGGCATGGATCAGTCCTGCACAGGCCTGCAAAATATGAGTCTCTGACCCAAACCACAAGACCAAACCATGGACAGTAGATCAATCTACAGTCCGTGGATGGTGAGGTCGTGAATGCTGCAAATTTTCAGCATTTTAATTTTAAGCTGGGTGTTTGGGATTTGATTAGTTAATTAATTAAGGTCTTAGGGGGGGGGGGTCGGTTAGATAGTTAAATAACCACCTATAAATATTTAATAGACCCCTAAACTAACCACTTTAAGTCATTCATCTAAAGACCCCAAAAATCATCTCTCTAGAATAGAACAAGAAGAAGAAGAAGAATAAGAGAAGAGAAGAGGGCAGCAACCTTAGGCGATTTTCCCCATTGATTCAGGCTTTGTTTAGGGCTTTGATTGAAGGTATGTGAATATTATTCATCCATGGGTTCTTCCACCCATGGAGCCCCCATAGATTCCCCTCAATTATGAACTCAAAAACCCAATTCTAGCTAGGGTTGTGATTGCATTGTGGGTAGGTCTTGGATGTGATTCCAATCTAGTGGATAGCATCCAAATATGATTGAATTCTCTTTATTTAATGATATTATGATGATTTCATGTGTTTCTATGGTAAACCCTAACCTAAGTTGATGAATGTGATATTTGTGGGTTGATGTCATTAGACTCAAGGTTGAAGGTTCTTGAGTGATTTTCCTAAATCAATGTTGTGTGTAGTAATTGATCAAGATTATGAATACCTAGACATGAATTAAACTAGACTCTATACTACACGATTGATCTTGACTTTTAATGATGAAATTGAACCTCTAAGGCAAATTTGGACTAAGATCACCTAGTATCAAAGAATGTGATTGAATGTCTTGTAATTTAGGTTCATAATATGCTTCCATGTTGTAGAGTCTTTGAGAATGAGGAGTCATAGTCATGACTGACGATCATTAGGGCTTAAGCAATAAGCTAATATGTTCAACTTTAGATCCTAAGGCTTTAAGAGTAAAATCCACATATGAATACAAGGCTAATGAATAGAATTATGTTGAGAGAACTTTACCTACCAAGATCACCTTATGAATCATAGATGGTAGGAGGTGATAGAATCACTTAGTTCATATGATATACTTTTCTAATGAAGAATTCTAGACATGATTCTAGGTATGGCTATGAACTTATCATGAAAGACTTCTCACATAGTAATGGTTCTAGGGTTGAAGGACTTCTCCAAACTAATTGAACCTAAGGCTAGAGAGCCTTTATACCTAGGTCATGGATTGTTATAGTTGCTTAAACATGGTCTAAAAGAGGTATTAGCATGGGTTGGTGGTTGTAAGGACCCTACAAATGAACTAGGTGAACTAGATCCTCTCATGTGTTTCGATGGTTGGTTATGTGGTGTTTATGGTCTAAATTAGTATGTGTTGGTGTGAGGCAGTGTGTAACTTGTTTATATGATGAGTCATGACTTTATATGGGTGGTTTAGTGAGTTTTAAAGTCAAACGTCAAGGGACATTCATGACGTTCGAAGACTAAACTTGTATGTGGTGCTAGTATGTTTTGTGTGTTGTGGGTTAATTTGATGTGTTAAACATGTGGGGATGACCCTAGGAGTTTGAACATGGGTTTCGGGGTTTAAACGTGTGGGTACGACTCCCCCAAGGACCCACGAGGGGCCCTTGAGGAGGACCCCATCCTTAGCCTTGAAGTTGCCTGGGTAGTGGCAAACGACGACCCAAGTTGACGGCCAGTCAACTGATTGACGGCCCGTCAACCATGGGTGTCGACCAGGCCTTGAAGCTCTTCATGTTGGTGAGCTGCAGTCACAAATAATGGACCCCATTGGCAGGGCGTCACTCAGTTGACGGTCCGTCGTTTGTGGGCGTCAAACGTGACTGTAATCTGCAAAATTTTCAGCCAACTTAGAGGTGAGTTGGTAAATTCACCCCTAGTTTTTAAGTATATTAAGGATATTTCAACATTTAAAGTCTATTTTAAAGTCATTCTCCTATATTCAAAACCCTCCCTCTCTCAAAATTCTCTCAAAACCCCATGGAAGCTCAAGGTGAAAGATGGAGCTAGGGTTGATGGTAGCTACTGATTTCTTCTTCAATTTCGTTTGATTCTTGATGATTAAGGTATGGGGATCCTTTATCCTTGATTATTCTTTCTTTCAAGGAGCCCAATCAAAAAGGTTTTCAAGGTTTTTCAAATACACAAAACCCTATTTCGAATTCTAAGCATGGGTTCTTGCATTAAATGATTTTAAATGATGTTTTATGTTATTATTAATGATTATTGATGGTTTTAATAAACAAATCTTCATGAACCCATGTCTTCTCAAATTCTTTAAATTTGGCCTAAAGTGGGTCTATTGATTTTGAGTAATTGATGAAGGATTATTGAGTGGTTTGATGTGGGTTGTTCTTACATGATCTTAGATGGTTTAAATTGCTGGAAATTTTTATTGAATTATAAACCATGTGCCTACATGGGTTGCTTACTAGTTCTACCATTGGCAAGTAAAAAACCTTCTACGGTGTGGGGTCTTATGACACCGGATTCCATACCTTGCTAGTATGGTCTATGTCGGTCGATGCCTATATTCCCATTATATGGGATGTGCACTCTAGCTATTGGATAGGTTCTACAAAGTGTAGGTAGTAGTATGGGATGCTACCTATACATAGCACGAGTAGGCCTAGAAGATACTAAAGTGAGTTCCCTAAGTCTAACGACTATTATGTGAAAGTCCCCTTATGTGCTTGAATGTCTCCTAAATGGTTTCTTAAAGAATGTTGGTCTATTGATGTTATGTTTTAAAGGAAATGTTCTTATCTAAGGTAATCTTGAGGAACACTTAAGTGTGCTTGAAGAGGTTGTACGGGCGGTCACTTCTTGTCTCACTCAAGTGTGTCTTAGGTAGAGGTCATATGGTAGTGAAATGGCATGTGTTCTTTTAAAGTTAAGCATGGGTTGTATATGGATATATGTTGAGTATATGTATGGTTGGATATGGCCTTATATGTGAATGTTGATTTGTATTATGTCTCCTATACTTGTGAAGTGAAGGTTTTATCAAAATGATATGAAAGCATGTATTCCTTGTAAATGTCTGTTGAAGCATGTTTTTGCATGGTCTCCATACTTACTACTTAATTGTGCTAACCCCTTTCTTTCCCTTTTTGACAAAAGTGTAGGGATTGGGGGATGGTGACATGTCATGGCTACTTGATAGGTTTCTAAGTGTTGACGATGAAGACTTGGTGAGTCCTCATAGATTTGAGGACAATACCCTACATGTTCCTTTTGATGTATTTCTAGTATTTTGTTTAAGTCTTCTATGGGCTTAGTCCCATTATTGTATTCAAGTATTAGATGGTTTTGAGACATCATGTATAAAGTCTAGAAAGTTTTCCGCTTGATATTTAATGAAAGTATCTTCGTGTGTGAAGAAAATTTTTAATTACTTATGGTTTTTAGTATCTATGCTATGAATGAATGCTAAGAGGCTTGTATTAAACCTCCGAGAGGTCCAGTGCGCCGGTTATGACTAGGGGGTGCTCTCGGGTCGTGACAGTGGTCAAGAACACCTTTCCATTTACTTGAGTCCTAGTAGAGACTTCATGATTATCTTGTGGGATTTATGCCTAGCACCAAGAGGATATTGAAATGAGATGGAGGTTCCCACCTAGATGATTTTAGGCTTTCATAGAGGTTCCCACCTAGCATAGTTTGGGATTCCCATATGGGATCTCTCACCTAGAAGAGCATTAATTTCCCCAAGTGTGTCTCATGAGATGGAAGCCTCACCTAGTGGAATTTGGGTTTCTAGTAGCAATCTCTGTATCCCATAACTACATGCCCCGTAGGAAGTTAGCTAGTGAATTCGACTAAGTTAACAAACCGATTCCACCTTGGCAAGTGGGCCAACCCTTGATGGTGTGGGTAACACCATGAGAGATCATATGTTCTCATGTCGGATAAGGCTATATCCCAATTAAACAAGATTTATAATGAACTAAGAATGTGCTAAATGTAGCATCTCCTAGAGTTCAAACCTCATGGGCCAAGATAATGCCTAAAGTAGCATCTCCTAGGGTCCACTGCAAATAATGGTCTAAGATTATGCTTGAAGGGGTATCTCATAGAGACCAAACTAAATGAACTAAGAGTATGCTTTAAGTAGTGTCTCCTAGAGTTCAAGCTTAATGAACTAACATGTACTTAATGTAGTATATCCTAGGGTTCTAAGTAATGAGGGACTAAGACAAGTTAGTGAAGGACCTCATAATGTTCAAGAGTATAAATGGACTTAGATATGTTTGAGTAGTGGCTCCTAGAGTCCACAATAATAATAATGAACCTAGACATGCTAAAAGAAGTATCTCATAGGGTCCAACTTTATAATGAACTAAGATTATGCTTTAAGTAGCGTCTCCAAGAGTTCAAGTCTAATGAACTTAGATTGTGCTTTAAGTAGCATTTCCTAGAAGTTCCAATATGATGAACTAAGTTGTACCTAGTATAGTATCTCTTAGGGTTCAAACAAGAAGGAACTAAGATAGACTTAGTAAAGTGTCTCCTAGTGTTCCATGCTTTAAAAAGAGGGCTAACCTCTAAGTTAAGGAACATGAGTATGATGACCTAAAGAAGTACTTAGTATGAGTGGTAGTAAGGGATGCTACTCATGCCTTGCACAAGTATGACTAAAGGTTACCTTATAAGTGTTGTCTTACATGAGTGATGCTTGATGGATTGTTGCTATAGATGCCTTCCAAGATAGGATTGACTAGAAGTAATAATTCTTATGTCTACATGAAGTAAGCCAATAGTGATATCAAAGGAGGGTGAATATGACTAGGATGACTTCAAGGTTATGCTTAGTGTGGAAGGTATTATGGGATGCCTTTAATGCATTGCACAAGTGTGCTTTGAAGTTACTTAGTAGTATGGTGCCCTTATGGTAGAAAGGTTTAAGACTTAACTATGTCTATAGACCATGATTAGGATGACCAAAAAGGGATACTTGGCTTGGGTGGTATTATGGGATGCTATTCATGCTTTGCACTTGTGTGCTTTTGAGGTTACTTGAGAATGGTTCTATTATGGTATTTATGACCAAGAGTCCGTTGTGCTTATATTGTTATGACTTATCTCCTATGCTTATTAACTATGTCTTATGTTGACTTGTGTTCATGTGATGCTTATATTGGAGATTTTGGCTATGAATATGATGATTATATTATTATCTCTTATGATTATGTCTTATGTTGACTAACCATTTGAGATGCTCTTATGATGTTGTTATAGCTTTCATACTTGGTACATTTTGTATTAACGTATATTGCCTACATTCTAATCAAATGTAGGGTTGAGCAGATTGAGTTGCTTTGGAGTATAGGTTTCTAAGAGGCAAGAAGACTTGAAGATTTGGTGAGTCCTCGTAGCTTCGAGGACGAACCTATATTTCCCTTATGTCTTTTATTTATATTTTAGACTTTGTATGGGCTGCGTCCCAAGACTTTTATTCATGAGTTTTAAATAGATGGTTTGAGACAAAGATTTAGTAAAGACTTCCGCTTGTTTATGAAAATGTTTTCGATTGTGTGGATCAATTTTTTTTTTAATTTTCCCATATTTTCAATTATCTTATGTTAAGCATGTGCTAAGGGCTTGTATGTGACCCCTTCAGGATCAACTACTCCATGTTACGTCTAGGGGTGCCCCTGTGTCGTGACGAACTTGGTATCAGAGCATAAGGTTTTTGGATAAATCTTAGGATGTCTCAAACCACGTCTAGTAGAGTCTTGTTCATCGGTGTGTGTCGCAACACATCTATGAGTGAGAGGCTATAGGACGTTAGGAAAACTTCATTTCTTCATTCTCTAAGACGTGCTATAGAGTTTAGATCTAGTAGGTCTTTCTCCTAACCTTTACCGTATGTTTTTTCAGGTGATGGCTAATACTAGGACTAATGTTAGGAGAAATAAGGAAGGTGATGAGGAGCAAGAGGTTCCTCTCCAAGTTCCTCCTCAAATTCCTAATGATGAAGGGGTCATGACTTATGTGGAGATATGGGCGGCTTTTCAAACTTTGACCTAACTCGTGACGGTTCAAACTCAAGTCGTCACCACTCAAGCTCAAACCCAAACGGCTCAAGCCAACCGAGAAGTTAGGCCCCGAGTAGAGCCCAATGTGAGTACCATGGCCTCACGGTTGAGAGATTTTACTAGGATGAACACTCGTATCTTCTTGGGTTCCAAAATGAATGAAGACCCACAAGAGTTTTTAGAGGAGGTCTATAAGATAGTGGAGGCAATGGGGGTCACCTCTATTGAGAAAGTCGAGTTTGCCGGGTATCAATTGAAAGATGTGGCCCAAGTGTGGTACACACAATGGAAGGACAATAGGCCCATAAGGGTGGGTCCCATAAATTGGGAAGTATTCAAGAAGGCTTTTCTTGATAGGTTCTTCCCCCATGAGAAGAGGGAAGCCAAAGTTGAGGAGTTCATCAACCTTCGCCAAGGGGGTATGAGTGTCACAGAATACTCCTTGAAATTCACTAAGTTGTCCAAATATGCCCCCTCTTTGGTTTCTAATCCAAGGGATGAGATGAGTCACTTTGTTACCGGTGTGTTTGATGCTATTGAAGAAGAATGCCGAGCGGAAATGCTCCATGACAACATGGATATCTCAAGGTTGATGGTAGATGCTCAACAAGTTGAGGAGTCAGGGCTTAGGAAGAAAAATAGGGAAGTTAAGAGACCTAGAACCGATGATGGGGATTTCTCCAATTCTAGCTCCGAGGGATAAGATCAACCTAGGACCCAACAAAAGTTTTCCAATCAAGAGAGGGTGTTTAAACCTAAGCCTCTAAGAGGGAGTAATAGTGAATCCGTGTTGTTTAAGCCTACTTTCTCCAAGTGTGGGAGAAAGCATTATGGCAAGTGTCTAGCCGGAAAGGAAGGGTGCTATGGTTGTGGTGATGAGGGTCACAAGAAGAGAGATTGTCCAATCCTTAGGGCTAAAGGGAGGGAGGCCAAGTCCAATGCTCCCAAGTAATCATAGGTTTTATGCTCTCCAATCAAGAGTGATCTCCTCATGTCCCTTCCGGTATGTGTTTCATGGATTTGTAAAATTTCCAGATTTCTTGTCTTTTAAGACTTGTTATGTTGGATTTTGAAGTTATTTTTAGTATGCATGATGTTTAGAAAAGTTGTGTAGGCTTACCCCCAAGTGGGGGATAGTGTGCCTATCTAGTAGGATTATTGTGTGCCTTATGTGTTGCCATGATTTCCTTATGTGCATGTTCATGAAATTGCTTAGGTCTTGGTAGAAATGATTTATATGCATTAGTTGTCTCATGTTGTAGTGCATTTGTAGAACTTGCATATAAACTTCATGAGTTGAGTAAGAGCATGCCCTAGATTTGGAGTTGAAAAATGCATCCATGAATGAATGCTTTTTAAGAAATATTTTGCATTTAGGCTCCATGAGTTCATGTTGAGCATGTTTTAGTTAGTGGATGTTAGTTCCTCCTTTAAAAAAAAGAGTAGAAATAGGAACTGATGCATTTTTGGGTTTGTAGGAGTAGTTCCTACTCCCTTGAGTTACATTGAGTGAGTTTGGTTTTGAAGTGGAGTTTTTCCTTTGTTGTGTGCATACTAGATGTAGTGCATACATATTGGGCTGCTAAGTTAGATTGTATACTTTAAGAAGTGTTTAAAGGTCATTCGAGGACGAATGTTCCCAAGTGGGGGATAATGTAACACCCCGTAAAAACTAGTAAGACTTAGCTAATGCTTGACGGAATCCAATAGGTGAAACTAGAGTCTCACATGTGAGTTTAAAGTTGGAAGCTTGATCAAGTGTTGTTAAATGGTTTCCCGAGTGAGGGTTGAGGAATTTAGGGGTTTAACGTCAAGATACGACTATAACACCCGGAAACTAGTGAGTTGAACTAGTGTGTTGTAGAGTCTTGTAGTGGAGTTTTGGAGTGTTGTATGAGGGTTAAAATCAAAATAAATGACTCCCCTACTTAGAATGACATGTTTAGGGGTTAAACGTCTGGGTACGACTCCCCAAGGACCACTCAAGGGGTCCTTGAGGAGGACCCCAAAACAGTCCACTTTTGGCGGTTCACGGTTGCAAACCACGCCCAGTAGATCAATCTACGGCTCGTGGGTCATGGGCGTGGATCAGTCCTGCACAGGCCTGCAAAATATGAGTCTCTGACCCAAACCACGGACAGTAGATCAATCTACGGTCCGTGGATGGTGAGGTCGTGAATGCTGCAAATTTTCAGCATTTTAATTTTAAGTTGGGTGTTTGGGATTTGATTAGTTAATTAATTAAGGGCTTAGCGGGGGGGGTCAGTTAGATATTTAAATAACCACCTATAATGTAATGACCCTCCAGGTCATTTTTTTAAAATTAAAGAATTCATTTCATCGTTTAGAGCGTTCCTGTAGCGACCCGATTTATCAAGTCATGATGGCACCTACTATAACCCGCCAGCAGGTAAGCCAACCCGTAACCCGGAACAACAAGTAACGGGTCTGAGGGTAGAAACTAAACAAGAGTAGGCAAATAACAATATAAACAGACGGACGCAAACCAAAAACTTATATACAAATAAAGATCCCTCCCAGAACCTGGAAGTCACCAGTACAGAGCTACTACAAAATGAGTACATGTCCCAAAACTGGACAACAGAGACTGGACTGTCTCGAAAGGAAAAAGACAAGTCTATATATACAGATGGAGACTGAAGTAGTACAAAACGCCGTGTGCTCACCCCCGTCTCCGGATAAGTCTACTCCAAGCTAGATCAACGCTGGCTACTAGTGCTCGGACCTGCATCACAAAAAAGATGCAGAGCGTAGCATGAGTACCAAAACAACAGGTACCCAGTAGGCATCATCGGCCGACTGAGCAAGATAAGCAAAAGTAAACTGAAATGCGAATAAAGGGTCACAATCAAAGGCAAAAGAGTAGTAAATGGGGGGGTATGTACACGAGCGTACAGGCAACAAAGACAAGCAATCTAACTAACTCCGCCGGGCTCCCATAAACCCGACGGGTACGCTCGTGCACAATAAAAGAAACCACCTGCACGGACCCCCATAAGCCCGGCAGATGGACCGGCAGTTGAAGTAAAATAATGGAACTAGAAGGTCTATCACAATATTACCAATTTCCGGACTTTTAACTGAACCATTCCCAATCATATTCCGAGATCTCATTACGTCCCGGACTTTAACCGGAATCTCTCCAACCTCCAAAACCTCAACCTACAGATGAGAGTAATCAAGACTAAACTGAAGCTTCAGTGAGGAATTGGGAATACACCACGTGCAAGCTGGACCACGGACTCGAACCGGGTACTATAGCTAATGAGTCAACCTATATGGACTGGACCACGGACTCGAACCGGGTGCTGTAGCCAAAGGTCGGGCACGGGTGGGCTGGACCGCGGACTCGAACCGGGTACTGTAGCCAAAACCAGATCACAGGTAAGCTGGACCACGGACTCTAACCGGATACTGTAGCTAAGCCTGGACATAAGTAAGCTGGACCACGGACTCTAACCGGGTACTGTAGCTAAGAATCAATATCCAACCATACGTCGTGGGAAATATCACCAAACCGATTACCATAAATAATCCTTTTAGTCCGACCCTCATATACCCCAAATCGCCGAGGAAGTATCCAATAATGAGTAAGCTAGACCACGGACTTTAACTGGGTATTTGTAGCCGATAGAAAAGCAGGGCATTATGGATACAAGGTCATAAGCTGAGTTACCGACTATCAGACTCAAGTCTGCTATATCAGTCTACAAGGAGCTGACCGTCCGAAACGACGTCGAAAAAAGTTCTACTGCCCAACGACATCCGAAACCTCGCAAGTCTATGGCAACACTAGTCTAAGCCTAGACTAAGGCCAAACATACTTCAAATCAATATTATCATATACACCACAAGATATGGATGTTCAATAATCTCAAGAGACATGCTGTCATAATCCAACACTTTCCCGAAATAAGGTCTAAGGCAGGAATTATAGAAATTTAGCATGCTCGACACCCGAACCCTTCCATACTCAAGCAAATCAATAAACAAATGCCTAAACATGCTCAATCTCACGAGAGAAAACCATAGCCTACCTGAAAGCCGATCACGCGTGCTCCAACTCACGGTACCGGATCTTTTCCTCTCCGAACGGTCTCCAAATGCTTCCCCACTAACAAAAGGTTAATCACCTTGTCATTACGAATATATTGACACTAAAATTATATTTTTCGGAGACGGACCCAAAATCGGGTCTAAAACGGGATTGTGGGGCCCACAATTAGAATCTCAAAATCGAATCCGTGGAAACGTCCCAACTACCTTACTAAACTAATACCCCAAAATTATAGCACAAACAGATGCTTAAAACATCGCAAATCAGCCACAACAATTAAAAGTAGCAGCCCCTAGATCACCAATTTCCGGAAAAACGAGACCCTTTCAACCCAAACAGATTATACCACGACGATCCTTGCGAAAAACTCTACAAGTTAGCCACAAGAATGACTCAAAACGGACTTACGATGATCAAGATCTCACATTTCAAATATTCAACAACAACACATCCGAAAATCACACTGGCAGTGGCTAAAATCGATTTCTTACCTCAAACGAAGCCTCCCCTCGCGTTTTCGAGATCACCGCTAGATTCCCCTCGAAATTCTCTTGAAGTTTGCCTTTTGAATCACTTAATTTGGACTCAAAATGAAGGATTAATCTCAAGTTGAAGTTGAACAAAAAAATTGGACGAATTTCGTTTTTAAATTCTGGAAATTTCCAGATTTCACTCCTCTGCCACGTGTCGTCACGTGGCTCTGCCACGTCACCGCGCGTCAAAACTCTACAACCCTTCAAACTTAAATTTCGATGTTTCGGACTTGTTCGGAGTCGGAAAAATACAAACCTTATATGGAATCTGATTGGAAACGACATTTCGGACTCAACGGTGAAGGCGGAATTTCCATTTGGGGCTCGCTTCGACGAAAAGTGGGTCCCACACCCAGTATCGTTTTGAACCAGATTCCACAATTGCTATCTAAAGTCTCGATAAGTGAACAAAGGGTCGTTCTAGACCAAAATCGATCTTCCGAAGCTAACCTAGCTGTCAGAATTTTCATCTGAGCACGTCTTCCAAGAAGGTTGACCAAAGTCAACTTTTCAAGTTATAAAAATCTCCAAAACAGGGAAACGGGCCTAAAACCCAAACGAACGACCAGGCGACCGAACAGTCAGTGCCAGCAAGTCATAAACGATGAAATGAATTCTTTAATTTAAAAAAAATGACCTGGAGGGTCATTACATATAAATAGTTAATAGACCCCTAAACTAACCACTTTAAGTCATTCATCTAACGACCCCAAAAATCATCTCTCTAGAATAGAAGAAGGAGAAGGAGAAGGGGAAGGGAGGAGGAGGAGGAGGAGAAGAAGGAGGAGAAGAAGAAGAAGAAGAGGGCAGGAGGGTTTCCCCATTGATTCAAGCTTTGTATAGGGCATTGATTGAAGGTATGTGAAGCTTATTCATCCATGGGTTCTTCCACCCATGGAGCCCCCATAGATTTCCCCCAACTGTGAACTCAATAACCCAATTCTAGTTAGGGTTGTGATTGCATTGTGGGTAGGGCTTGGATGTGATTCCAATCTAGTGGATAGCATCCAAATATGATTGAATTGTCTCTTTTTAATGATATTATGATGATTTCATGTGTTTCTATGGTAAACCCTAACCTAAGTTGATGAATGTGATGTTTGTGGGTTGATGCCATTAGAGGAAAGGTTGAAGGTTCTTGAGTGATTTTCCTAAATCAGTGTTGTGTGTAGTAATTGATCAAGATTATGAATACCTAGACATGAATTAAATTAGATACTATACTACATGATTGATCTTGACTTGTAATGATGAAATTGAACCTCTAAGGCAAATTAGGACTAAGATCACCTAGTATCAAAGAATGTGATTGAATGTCTTGTAATTTAGGTTCATAATATGCTTCTATGGTGTAGAGTCTTTGAGATTGAGGAGTCATAGTCATGAATGACGATCATAAGGGCTTAAGCAAGAAGCTAGTATGATCAACTTTAGATCCTAAGACTTTAAGAGTAAAATCCACATATTAATCCAAGGCTAATGAATAGAATTGTGTTGAGAGACCTTTACCTACCTAGATCACCTTATGAATCACAGACGGTAGGAAGTGATAGAATCACTTAGGTCATAATGATATAGTTGTCTAATGAAGAATTCTAGACATGATGCTAGGTATGGATAGGAACTTAACATGACAGACTTCTCACATAGTAATGGTTCTAGGGTTAAAGGACTTCTCCTAACTAATTGAACCTAAGACTAGAGAGCCTTTATACCTAGGTCATGGATTGTGATAGTTGCTCACACATGGTCTAAAAGATGTATTAGCATGGGTTGGTGGTCAAGAGCACCTTTCCATTTACTTGAGTCCTAGTAGAGACTTAATGATTATCTTGTTGGATTTATTCCTAGCACCGAGAGGATATTGAAATGAGATGGAGGTTCCCACCTAGATGTGTTTGGGATTTCATTGAGGTTCCCACCTAGCATAATTTGGGCTTTCCACATGGGATCTCTCACCTAAAATATTATTGATTTCCCCAAGTATGTATCATGAGATGGAAGCCTCACCTAGTGGAGTTTGGGTTTCTAGTAGCAATCTTTGTATCCCATAACTACATGCCCCGTAGGAAGTTAGCTAGTGAATCCGACTAAGTTAACAAACCGGTTCCACCTTGGCAAACGGACCAACCCTTGATGGTGTGGGTAACACCATGAGAGATCATATGTTCTCATGTCGGTTAAGGCTATATCCCAATTAAACAATATTGGTAATGAACTAAGATTGTGCTAAATGTAGCATCTCCTAGAGTTCAAACCTCATGGGCCAAGATTATACCAAAAGTAGCATCTCCCAGAGTCAATGCAAATAATGGTCTAAGATTATGTTTGAAGGGGCATCTCCTAGAGACCAAACTAAATGAACTAAGAGTATGCTTTAAGTAGTGTCTCCTAGAATTCAAGCTTAATGAACTAAGATGTAGTTATTGTAGTATATCCTAGGGTTCTAAGTAATGAGGGACTAAGACAAGTTAGTGAAGGACCTCATAATGTTCAAGAGTATAAATGGACTTAGATATGTTTGAGTAGTGGCTCCTAGAGTCCATAATAATAATAATGAACCTAGATATGCTAAAAGAAGTATCTCATAGGATCCAACTTTATAATGAACTAAGATTATGCTTTAAGTAGCATCTCCAATAGTTCAAGTCTAATGAACTTAGATTGTGCTTTAAGTAGTATTACCTAGAAGTTCCAATATGATGAACTAAGTTGTACCTAGTATAGTATCTCTTAGGGTTCAAGCAAGAAGGAACTAAGATAGACTTAGTAAAGTTAGTGTTCCATGCTTTAAAACGTGGGCAAGCCTCTAAGTTAAGGAACATGAGTATGATGACCTAAAGAAGTACTTAGTATGAGTGGTAGTATGGGATGCTACTCATGCCTTGCACAAGTATGACTAAAGGTTACCTTATGAGTGTTGTCTTACATGAGTGATGCTTGATGGATTGTTGCTATAGATGCCTTCCAAGATAGGATTGACTAGAAGTAATAATTCTTATGTCTACATGAAGTAAGCCAATAGTGATATCAAAGGAGGGTGAATATGACTAGGATGACTTGAAGGTTATGCTTAGTGTGGAGGGTATTATGGGATATCTTTAATACATTGCACAAGTGTGCATTGAAGTTACTTAGTAGTATGGTGCCCTTATGGTAGAAAGGTTTAAGACTTAACTATGCCTATAGACCATGATTAGGATGACCCAAAAGGGTTACTTGGCTTGGGTGGTATTATGGGATGATATTCATGCTTTGCACTTGTATGCTTTTGAGGTTACTTGAGAATGGTTCTATTATGGTATTTATGACCAAGAGTCAGTTGTGCTTATATTGTAATGACTTATCTCCTATTCTTATTAACTATGTCTTATGTTGACTTGTGTTCATGTCATGCTTATATTGGAGATTTTGGCTATGACTATGATGATTCTATTATTATCTCTTGTGCTTATGTCTTATGTTGACTAACCATTTGAGATTCTCTTATGATGTTGTGCTAGCTTTCATACTTGGTACATTTTGTACTAACGCATATTGCCTACATTCTAATCAAATGTAGGGTTGAGGAGATTGAGTTTCTTTGGAGGCTAGGTTTCTAGGAAGCAAGAAGAATTGAAGATTTGGTGAGTCCTCATAGCTTCGAGGACGAACCTATATTTCCCTTATGTCTTTTCTTTATATTTTAGACTTTGTATGGGGTGCGTCCCAAGACTTTTATTCATGAGTTTTAAATAGATGGTTTTAGACAAAGGTTTAGTAAAGACTTCCGCTTGTTTATGAAAATGTTTTTGATTGTGTGAATCGAAAGAAAGTTGTAAATTTTCCCGTATTTTCAATTCTGATCTTATGATAAGCATGTGCTAAGGGCTTGTATGCGACCCCTTCGGGGTCAATACACCATGTTACGTCTAGGGGGTACTCCTGGGTCGTGACACATGTCTCCTATCACACTTACTACATCCCGGCAATAGAACCCCACTACTATCTCATTGAGGCTTAGGGTTAGACACCCTTTCTTGGTTGAACTTAGGAGTACTTGAGGGACCTTGCTCGGGGAACTTTTGTCTATCCCTAGGGCAATCATGTCCATCGGACCTTGCATGGGAGGGGTTATCATCCTCCATTCTAGACCTCTCTTTCTCCCTAGACTCTTCCATGAAGTTTGATTCCTCAATTTTTTGAGCGTACACCATAAGTCGTGAGATATTCATATCATGATGAAGCATTGTTGTACGGCATTCTTTTTCTACCAAGTTGGACACGTCCGTCAAAAACCTACTCATTTTATCCCTCGAATCTATCACCATAGTTGGAGCATACTTGGACAATTGAGTAAACTTTAGGGCATACTCTTTTACACTCATACTTCCTTGACGAAGGTTAATGAACTCTTCCACCTTAGCTTCCCTCAACTCTCGGGGAAAGAACCTATCAAGAAACACCGATTTAAACAATTCCCACTCTATGGGACCCGCTCCTACCGTCTTACTATTCTTCCATTAATCATACCACACTTGAGCAACATCTTTCAATTGGTAAGCAGCTAACTCCACCTTATCTTCCGAAGTCACCCCTATAATAGCAAGTACCTTATAAACCTCATTTATATGGCCTTGAGGATCTTCCTCCACTTTGGAGCCATGAAATTCCGGGGGGTTCATTCTTGCAAAATCTCTCACTCTTAAAGCCAACGAATTAATATTAGGATTCACCAGAGCTACAACCTCTCTATTGGCTTATGTCGTCATGGCTTAAGCCAACTGTTGAAAAGCCGACCTAATCTCCGCATTTGATATATTCTCATCCAAAGGATCAATCGAAGCTTTAGGAGGAACTTCTTGCTCCACATTGTCTTCCTCATTCCTTCTAGCATTGGCCCTTGTAGTAGTCATATACTGAAAACCATTGGGCACGGATTAGGAGAAAGACCTAATAGAGTCAAACTCTATGGAAAGACTTAGAGAATGAAGAAGTGAAGTTTCCTAAACATCCAATAGCCTCTCATTCATAAATGTGGCGCGCTTCACACTTATGAACAAGACTCTACTAGACATGGTTTGAGAAATCCTAGAACCATTCTAAACCTTGTGCTCCGATTACCAAGTTAGTCACGACCCAAGGGTACACCCTAGATGTAACAAGGCGTACAAGACTCCGAGAAGTCTCATACAATCCCCATAGCATATCATAACATAAGGTAAAAGAAAAGTGCGGAAATTTAAAACATTTTTTTCAATACAATTGAAGTCTCAGAAGCGAAAGTCTTTAACATTGTCTCAAACCACCTAATACATGAAAGTCTTAGGGACACAGCCCATACAAAAGTCTAAACATAAGAGAAAAACATAAAAGAAAGACATAGTGGTCAAGCCCTCGAATGCTATGAGGACTCACCAAAACTTTTCTTTTTGCTCTACTATGAACCTAGCCATGAGGATGGAAGTCAATATCACCGGACCCTACATTTGATAAGAATGTAGGCAAAAAGTATGTGTTAGTACAAACATGTAATAAATATGATAAATAACATAACATCATAAGAACATAAAAAGATAGTCATAAGCATAATCTCAAATATAAACATAATATAAGCATTAGTCAACATAAGGCATAATCCATAAACATAAGAGATACAGCATATTCATAAGCAGAGTCCCTACTTAGATCTTCATAACGTAAGAGAAACATTTCATAAGTAACCTCAAAGCATACTTGTGCAATGCACAAATAAGACCCCATAATCTCACCCATGCTAAGTACCACTTTAGGTCATCATACATACTATCACCTCTTATTCTCATATGTAGCTCATCTTTCATGGACAAGGGGAATCACCTCTAGCCATACATATCATGGAAGGCCTTTCAAGCTACAATCCACACAATTCATAGTTCATAACATAATTCATATTAGGGAATCATAGGTATTCGCCTCCATGTTCATTTTAAGGAATCATAGGTATTCACCTCCATGTTCATTTTAAGGAATCATAGGTATTCGCTTCCATGTACATTTTAAGGAATCATAGGTATTCGCTTCCATGTACTAAGAGGGTATAATATAGGTATTTGCCTCCACATCACCTAATAGTATCATAGGTATTTGCCTCCATGTCCATCATAATAAGTTATAGGTATTCTCCTCCATATCACTTTAAAGGCTAATGGGTATTCACCTTTTGCCTTGCTTTAGAAGTCATATATTAAGGGTAGTCACCTCTCACTTCTCATATCATGACATGGGTAATCACCTCATGTTTATCTATTTAGGAATAAGGGAAATCACCACACATCCCTCTCATACAAAGGTCTTTGGGGAATCACCTCAAGCCTCATCACATTTCATAGTCCTTGGACTTAGATTCATTTTAGGTGAGCAAGCCTTTCAGCCTAGAATCCTTCTAGGTGAGGGAACCATTCATATCATATCATATTCATGCATAAGTGTGTATATGAGAATAACCTTTCATAACACAACAACTACATCATTAACACTTCACTCTCAAAGCCTCAACGTACATAATTAGTCATATTAGATTTATCCTCAAAGAATTAGGAACCAATATTCATAACAACAAGACTTACTCTATAAGCTATACTTCTTACAATCATCACACATACCTAGATCACGAGGCATTCTAATCACATGCTTCATTCTTAAGTAATTCTAATCATATATCATCATAAAGGCTCAATCTCAAGCATTACTAGTCATGATCCATCATATATACTTTAGTCTAATTCAATTCATGTCTTTATGATTTCATTCTCAAGCAATTACTACACATATAATCAACCCTAGAAGATCATCTCTAAATCATCAATTTCACTTTTCAAGGCATAAACCCACATTACTTCAATTTCATCAACTAAACTAGGGTAAGGCATAGAAAACATGTAATTTCTTCATAATAACATGATTCACTACTAATTCAATCATAAACAAGCAATATCCACTCAATTAGATCCATAATCAACATAACCCACAATATTGGAAGGAACCCTAACTTGAATTGGGGATTTCATCTTCACAATTGGGGAAAACTATGGGACTCCATGGATGGAAGATGTCCATGGATGAATAAGCTATCATACCTTGATTACAATGCCCTCAAAGCTTGAAACAATGGAGACTTGGCTTGACCTAGCTTGATTCTCTTCTTCTTCTTCTTCACTTCCTTGAGAGAGAATATTTGAGAGGGAATTGGGTTTCTTTTAGGTAAGTTGAGAGAATGACTTAATTGACTTAGTTTAGGGGTCTAAATTATTTATATAGGTGGTCTAAACTAGGTTAAAATGACACCACTTAATCCTTAATTAATTCCAGAAAGACCCCTTAGTCCCCAACTTAACCGCTTAAACCAACTCACTGCCCCAACCCACGAGGCCCCAACCACGGGGAATGGTTGGACCCACGGCCCATGATGGTTGGCCGTGGTTTGGTTCTGGGGTTGGCAAGGTAGGCTTGGGACCTACGACCCCATCCACGAGGCGTGGGTCCTGCCGTGGACACTACCTTAGGCAGATTCAAGGAGGAGCTCACCCACGCTGCCCACTAACGGGAAGTGGTTCCATCCACGGGGTGTGGGTGGCCTCATGGGTGGCACTTGGAACTCCCAACTCATGTTAAACTTCCCACTCAAGGCTACGAGGTATTACACTACTTGACGTGGCTTGTGAGACTTCCTATGACCTTTCTAAATCTTGTGCTCTCATTACCAAGTTTGTCACGACCCAAGGTAGCCCCTAGGCGTAACATGGCATATAAGACCCCGAGAGGCCCCATACAAGCCACTTAGAATTCATCATACAAGATAATAGAATATAAGAGATTTAAACGACAGTCTCAATCATAAAAAAAAATTATTGAGGAAAGCGAAAGTCTAAACATCGTCTCAAAACCATCTACTACATAAGACTGATCGGGGTGTAGCCCGTACATCAATTTTGAAAAGTGAAAGTAAAGAAAAAAAAGTAAATCAAGCTCGGTCCTTAGGTAATGAGGACTCACCAATATTCAATCTTCTATATGAGATCCCTAGCCACGAAAGTGCAAATATGTAAGGTCGGACCCTACATTTGGGGAAATGTAGGCAAGAGTATGTGTTAGTACAAAACATGTACCAATATGATATCCATGCATAAAACATTTGAAAACATGCCTAAAGAGATATTTTCATGTGATGCAAAGACCAATCTAAAACATTATATATGAAAGGGGTTTAGAGGGCATGAGTCATAAAACATGGTAAATGCAAATAAACGTCATCTTAAAGACATGTGACATACTTCTTGAAGTAACCTTGATTCATTAATATGGAAGAATTACATTTAACCGACATGTAAGACTATGTGAGCTGCTAACATGGAATTCGATGTCTCCCACACCGAAAAGGGGTGTCCTATTTGCCAAGGTAAGACCATGAACTTTCTAGCTTACAGGAATCCACTAGGTAATGTCTATCTAGACAGTCCTATGTTGGCACATAGTTTATGGGACATGGATAATCGCCACTTGTCCACTCGATGTTAAGCAAAACTCCCATAGAATATTGATTATTCGTATTCATCTTTCTTTAAGGGACTTGGGTAATCGCCTCTTGTCCTTACATCTTGTGACATGGGTAATCGCCTCTTGTCCTTACATCATGTGACATGGGTAATATCATCTTGTATTTCATTAGAGGTTCATGGGTAATTGCCCCTTGACTCATTCTTGGAATAGCTCCTTACTTTAATTCATTATAGGTGAGAAGACCTTTCAACCTTAGAATTCTTTATGTGAGAAAACTGTCACGACCCGAGAGCACCCCCTAGTCATAACATGGTATACTCGACCCCGAAGGGGTCTAATACAATCCTCTTAGCTCATTCATTGCATAGACAAGAGAAATAGTGCGGAATTAAAACTTTTTATTCAAAACCATACTATTCAAAATATTCAAAAGTCTCATTTATAAAGTAACGGAATACTAAGTCTCACATGGCCATCTTAGACAAACTTTAACAAGATAGAGTCACGGCCCTTTACAATCGAGGAATAGAAAAAAGTCTTAAAACATAAGAACTAGCAACAATAAAAGTCCTTGTCCTCGACATATGAGGACATACCAAAAGAGGACTTGAGAGAACTCTAATCCTAAGCTTCACTAGAGAATGCAATCACTTGCCGGAACCTACACTTGTAGTAAAAATAAGAAAATATGGGTTAGCACACAAAGATGTACTAAGTATGATGACCATGCAAAAACATGTTTTAAAAGGACATTTTGTTGAAATTCATCCTTTATGCCATTTTTGTAAAACTTCATGAACATTGATACAAGAGGCATAATATAAGTCACAACCAACATACAAAGTCACCTAATTCACATTTGAGTAAAATGACATATAACCCTTTACCTTCACCTTGAGCCTCCACCTCAAGTAACCCTCAAGCTATGCCTTGTGCAATGTATAGGTAGCGTCCCATACCACCACCCACACTAAGACACCACCTAAAGGTCACCAAAAGTGAACCTACCATTCACCCTTTCAACCTTTACACAATAAAGCATTTAAGAGACACAAACATTACATGAATCACATCATCACATTAAGACCAACATCTAAGACAACTCTAAGTCATACTTGTGCAATGCGCAAGTAGCATCCCATACTACTACTCACACTAACTACTTCTTTGAAGCCACCCTAGACAAGGCATATTCGTATACACTAAGTCATGACAAGAAAGTAGTCTCATTATACAATCCAAGTAAAGCATGCATCTTCACATCTAAGCATTTAAGTCAACATTCTTCATTAGGTTCATTTAGGACACATTCATGCATTTAGAGGACTTTCACATATTTAGTCATTAAGACTTAGAGAACTCACCATAGCCCTTTCAAAGCCTAGTCATGCAATGTATAGATAGCATCACATACTACTACCTACACTTTGTAGTGCCTATCAAGTAACTAGAGTACACATCTCACATGACGGGAATAAGTGTTTAACCGACATAGACTATGCAAGGTAGATATGGAATCTGATGTACTATCCCATATCGTAAGGGTTGATCTCCTTGCCGAAGGAAGACCGGTTCATGGGTTAGGTGGATCCATTAGCTAGGACCTATGTGGGCACATACTTATGGGATATGAAAGATGTTCATTGGATCCAACCTAACGTTGGGAGAACCTCCATCTAACTATATCCTCTCGGTGCTTTGCCTACATTCCCATAGCATAGTTTTATTAACATTAGTGTACTAGAGAGGGCCACCAACATTAGGCCTACCGACCCAAAGTACTTTTCCCAAGAAGGGCCACCACCAATAGGCCTATCGTTTCAAGGTACTTTAAGGGTAGCTTATTGACTTTCCTAAATAGAGCCACCACCATTAGGTCTACCATCTCTAAGTCCATCATTTCACACAAAAAGGAGGCCACCACCATTAGGTCTACCGCTTCAAGGTTTAACACACACACAAGGAAAGGCCATTAACATTAAGTCTACCAACCTAAGGTATTACATTCACATTAGAACCTAGACTCCTCATGAAAGGCCATTAACATTAAGTCTACCAATCCAAGGTTTAGCCTAGAATACTTCATTAGACATTTATAGAAAGACTACCAACATTAGGTCTACCAATTCTACACATTCATTCATTCACAAAGAGTCTACCAACATTAGGTCTACCAATTCTATATATCACATTCATCATTATAGAACACTTCACATTCCATCATCGTCATCCATGAGTGTTAAGAGAGAATATACTATGAATCAACAACACAACAACACTTTATACAAGATCATCATTCGATCATTGAAATCACATGTAAATACTTCACATTATACATTCACATATACAATATCATGATAATACTTCAATTCATCAAATTATTCCTTCAAGGCCATGATCACAATTTACATAGTAAGTAAATACCTCCACCTTTTCAAGTGGATCAACAATTCAAGCATAATTCTACTTTAACATGAAATTAGGTCAAACTTGCCCTTTCAATGCTATGATCACAAATCCTCAATTAACCAACAATTCACCATAATTAGGCATAGATGATGATACAATTCAATAATCTAAATCAATCTAAGAATAAATCCACCATCATTCATTCATAATCAATAGACCCACTTCATAAGTCATAATTTAGAAATTGAGAGAAATCATGGGTTCATGAAGTAAAATCATCAATTAAACATCAATATAATCATAATTTATTATTTGAAAACTTTTGATGCAAGAACCCATGAGATTGAGTACAACCTAGGGTTTTTCATGACCTTGAAACTTCTTTAAAATTGACTCTAGGGTGAAAACTAACCTTGTATGAAGGATCACCATTCCTTATACTTGAAGAATTCCATGAAATTGAATAAGAAACACCTTGAAATCCCCAACCCTAACTTGAACTTGACCTTGATCTCCAATGGAGTTTCTAAAGAGAACTTTTTCGAAGGGAAGGGTTTTGATTTGAGAGATGAAATCTAAATGAGTGTTTTAATGTTCTAATACTCTTAAAATATGTTAATACACCTAAAATAACCATCCATGAACTTAAAAAGACTTGGGGTGAATTTACCAATTCACCCCCACCAAGGCCGAACTAAAACCAGATTGCAAGTGCCAAACGATGGCTCCCCATCCACGGACCGTGGATGGATTGACGCCCCGTACTGTCACCTCTTTGTTTGGTTCAGAGACATGGCTTTGGGTGCCATGACCCACGAAGGCCATCCACGAGGTGTGGATGGACGTAAGGAGCGTGGTCCTCTTCCGTGGTTCACTATATTTTGGGCAGCTTGGTGGTTTCAAGGGGTCTTGGGGGGTTAGACTTAGGGTCCAAGGGGAGTCGTACCTTGACGTTTAACGCCTAAACCCTTCAACCTTGACTCGGGATAACATCAAACCACTTCAAAACTCAAGACAAACACAAACGCACACACGCTAGGCTTTAGTTTCACTAGTTCATTTTTAGGGTCGTTACATTATCCCCCACTTAGGAACATTCGTCCTCGAATGACACTTTAAACACATCAAGGGGTAACCACTCAAGACTAGCAGCCCACAATCATGCATGCAACATCAACATAAATGCACACAAGTAGGAGGAAACATCAACTCCACATCAATAAGCTCAAAACACAACAAGAAGGTAGGAACTACATCTACAACTCATTATTCATCAAAACTTCACATTCTTCATTTCATTGGAGGAACTTCCTGATAGCATCCAAGGAAGCTCTACTCCATTGAAGGACAAGGATGACGCTTTAGAAACTCCAAGGAGGCCCATAACAAGATCTCAAACCAAGGAGTTCAATGATAAGCTCAATGGGCTTCAATCGCTGATCCAAAGGTTTCTTATTGGGGAAGAAGAGCTCAAGCCCAAGGGAGAGGAATTGTCCAAATGCTACAATTATTTGGTGGCCCAAATTCAAGCCCAAGATGAGGAATTTTAAGGTCCAATTTCGTGCAAAAAAGGTCAAGAAGAGTCCAAGAATCAGCCACAACAAGAGTTGCTTTCTGCCCAAGTTTTGAGAGAAGACTAGTCAAACTTTCCAAGATTGTCAAGATTCTTTTCCTAGTTGGGATTTACCTTATTTATTTATTTATATATAGGTTATTAATATTTTCCTTAGTCTATTTATGGTCTCTTAAGTACCATTTAATGCTTTCCTAGAAGTACTAAATTTGTTCCTAGTTAGGTTACTTTATTTCCTTTCTAGAGTAGGATTCCTTGTAATTGTTTTTTTAGGGTTTGGCTTCTTGGACGTTTTTCCCTTCTCCTATATATAGGAGTCCTTTTCATTCATTAAAGACAATTTAGATTGATATTATTAATATTTGAGAGAGTTCTTTGAACCTTTGTGACTTGTTCTTTGAGAATTTATCTTTAAACCTTTACTAGTTTCATAGTTTAAGGTATAAAGTAATTTCTTCTTGTGATATCTTTGGTTTCTTTTTGGTATTCTTTAGAAGGTGATTAGTTTCTACATACTAATTATTGTCTTTAGTTACTCATAAAGCGGTCAAGATCCGAATCTATCGTTTTGATTCGTTTTCTCAAGTAAAGGCGTTAGATTTCTTCCATAAATCTATACGTTGTTACTTGGATCTTTTCAATGCCTTAGAACATCTAATCCTTGGAAATTCGTGGATCTTTCCTTCGAATTTCCCATATCTTTAGTTAGTCTTTTTGTTTCTTTTCTTTGTGCTTCCGCATTCTAATATTCAATTCTCTATTTGTGATCTCCCTTAACCTTGCTGTTATCAAGTGGTATCAGAGCGGTTCTATCAAGATTCCGTTCTTGATAAATCTTGGGATTTCTTCTTAGAGCCAAAAAAAAAAAAAAAAAAAAAACTGTAGCGTGAACAGTAGCGTCGTGAAAAAAAAAAAAAAAAAAATTTAGTAGCGTGAACAGTAGCGTGAACAAAAAAAAAAAAAAAAAAAAATTCTCTAAGAAATCTGATTACTTGTCCTCCAAGAAATTTGATTACTTGATTCCCAAGAAAGTTTATTACTTGCTATTCAAGAAATCTTATTACTTGCTCTCCAAGTTTTGTATTAATTTGTTTCCAAGCAAGAAGGTAGCAAGAAGAGGGAATTCTAGATCTTTAAGAATTAGAGGAGATTTTTTTTCTTGTTCTTATAATTCTAAAATAAGTTCCTTTTTATTCGTGTTTTGTTTCAACTAAATCCTACTTGTTCTAGGAATAGTTCTTTACTTTCTTTTGTACCCCAAGATTCCATACTTTATTACTACGAACTTGATACACGTTTTGGTTTAATTATAAATCTACAAAGTATTCTCGTTCAAAGGTTATTTTTAGTGGAAAAAGGCAAGTGTGGGTGAGTTTAAAAGAGGGTAAAAGCCATATTAAAAGTGTGATACTTGATCATTTATTCTTTTTTTTTTTAGATGTCTATTTCAGGTGGTGATGAGGAAAGGGCTCGTTTAGAAGCCGAGGTCAAAGGAAGGAACGACTTCACCCTCCAAGCTATGCACCAACAATTTGAGAGATGGACCCTTCAATTTCAAGAGATGAGGGATATGATTATCGAGCAGAATGACATCATAGCTGCAATTAGGAGGGAGAATAATGTTGTACCCCCAAATAATGTTAGACCCCAAGTTAGAAGGAATGTACCCCATATCCCTTTTGTAAATCCTGAATATGATAATGATGATTTTGATGTTGAATTTAATCTAGAAAGAAGAGATAGGAGGGGACAAAGAGGTAGAGTAGAAGATGATAATATAAATAGTATAAAGATGAAGATGCCATCTTTCAAGGGGACAAGGGATCCAGACTTGTACCTTGATTGGGAGAGACGAGTTGAAGCCATCTTTGATTGTCATAACTACTCTGAGGGTAAGAAAGTTAAACTTGCTGTTGTTGAGTTTTCTGATTATGCTGCTTCTTGGTGGAAAAAGCTTGCTAGAGACAGATTGCAAGAGGAGCTACCACCTATTGCTACGTGGGCAGAGATGAAGAGGGTAATGAGGAAGCGATTTATTCCATCATACTTCCAAAGAGATCTACAGTCTCGCCTTCAACACTTGAAGCAAGGCTCCATGTCAGTGGATGAGTACTTCAAAAGCATGGATATGGCTATGATCCAAGCTAACTGCATGGAGGAAGAAGAGGCTACAATAGCTAGATTTTTAAATGGTTTAAATACAGAAATAGCTAATGTAGTAGAGATACAACAATATGTAACTTTAGATGAGTTAGTTGATTTGTCTGTAAAAGTTGAAAAACAAATTGAGAAAAAGCGGCAAAATAACTCATGGAGAAGTCGACCAAACACTATCTCGAAGAAGCCATGGTCAACTCAAGAGGGGAAAGCTCCTTCCAAACCTCAAGATGATAGAGGTAAAGGTAAAGTTGAGGAGGGAGGTAAAACCTTTAATCCTAAATCTTCTAAACCTTCAAGTTCTATTCAATGTCACAAATGTCATGGAAGGGGGCATATGATGCATGAATGTCCAAGTAGAAGAAACATCCTACTTAGAGAGAATGGAGAATATGAGAGTGAAAAAAGTGAGGGGGAAGAAGAAGAGGGAGAAGGTGTAAGTGAGGAAGATGATTTGGAATTGCCTAATGATGGTATAATTGGGGTGGTTAGGAGAATTATGACTATCAATTTGGGTAGTGTTGATGAAGGACAGAGAGAGAATTTGTTTCATACTAGGTGTGGGATAAAAGGGAAGACTTATTCTATGATTATTGATGGGGGAAGTTGTGCAAATGTGGTGAGTTCATACTTGGTGGATAAACTAGGAATTGCATGCATGAAGCGCTCTACCCCATATAGGCTCCAATGGTTGAATGATTGTGGAGAAGTAAAAGTAAACAAACAATGCATGATTTCATTCAATGTTGGTAGGTATGAAGATGAAATTCTTTGTGATGTAGTCCCAATGCAAGCATGTCATGTTTTACTTGGCCGACCTTGGCAGTATGATAGGGATACTACTCATCATGGGAGAAAGAATAGGTATAGTCTTCTGCATAATGGTAAGAAGTATACTCTTGCACCATTATCTCCTTCTCAAGTGTTTGAAGATCAAAAACGATTGAGGGAAACAATGGGAAAACAAAAGGGAGAGGTAAAAAGTGAGCTTGAGGGAAAAGAAAAAGGCCAAGAGATAATAGAAAAAAAGAGAGATGGCCGCGAGAAAGAGAGAGAGGGCAGCGATCTAAGTAAAGAGGTAAAAGAGGGTGTGAGTAACAAAAATAAATATTTTGGTGAGAGGAAAGAGGCTAAGGAAAAGAAAAATGAGAGCCTTTTTATAAAAGCCAAGGAGTGTTTGAATGCTAGGAGAGAGGGGCTGCCCATAATACTACTTACTTACAAAGAAGTATTGATTAATTTTGAACAACTAACTCCTTCTTTGCCAAATAGTGTTTCTTCTCTTTTGCAGAATTTTGAAGATGTTTTTCCTGATGACACTCCAAAGGGATTGCCACCTTTGAGAGGGATTGAGCACCAAATAGACTTTGTGCCTGGGTCTCAACTTCCTAATAGGCCTGCCTATAGGAGCAATCCTGAAGAGACCAAAGAATTACAACGGCAAGTTGAAGAATTGCTTGTAAAGGGATTTGTTCGAGAGAGTATGAGCCCATGCTCTGTTCCAGTCCTATTGGTCCCCAAAAAGGATGGAACATGGAGGATGTGTGTAGATTGTCGAGCCATCAACAAGATAACGGTAAAGTATCGCCATCCTATTCCTCGTCTTGATGACATGTTGGACCAACTGTATGGTTCCAAAATCTTTTCTAAAATTGATCTAAAGAGTGGTTACCATCAGATTCGTATGAATCCTGGAGATGAATGGAAAACTGCTTTTAAGACCAAATATGGACTTTATGAGTGGTTAGTTATGCCCTTTGGCTTGACTAATGCACCAAGCACTTTTATGAGACTAATGAATCATGTTTTTAAAGATTTCCATGGAAAATTTGTTGTGGTGTATTTTGATGACATCTTGATCTTTTCTCAAAATCTGGATGAACACCTAGAGCACTTAAAACAAGTTTTTGAAGTTCTTAGAAATCAACGCTTATTTGCTAATCTCAAAAAGTGTACTTTCTGTGTGGATCGTGTGGTTTTCTTAGGTTTTGTAGTCAGTTCTAAGGGAGTTGAAGTAGATGATGAGAAAATCAAAGCAATAAAAGAATGGCCTAAACCTAATAGTGTAACTGAAGTTAGGAGTTTTCATGGACTTGCTAGTTTTTATAGGAGGTTTGTGCGAGACTTTAGCACCATTGCTGCTCCTTTAACTGAAGTTATTAAAAAAGATAAGGTTTTTACATGGGGAAAGGAACAAGATGATGCATTTAACTTGCTGAAGGATAAATTGTGTTCTGCTCCTCTTTTGCAATTGCCTGATTTTTCTAAGTCTTTCGAAATTGAGTGTGATGCCTCTGGTAAGGGCATAGGTGCAGTTTTGATGCAAGACTCCAAGCCAATTGCCTACTTTAGTGAAAAGCTAAGTGGAGCAACATTGAACTACTCAACTTATGATAAGGAGCTATATGCCTTGGTGAGGGCGTTAGCTACATGGCAGCACTACTTGTGGCCTCGAGAATTTGTGGTCAAGACTGATCATGAGTCATTAAAATACTTGAAGAGCCAAGGTAAACTTAGTCGTAGGCATGCTAAATGGGTAGAGTTTATTGAAACTTTTCCTTATGTAATTGCTTACAAACAAGGAAAGGAGAATGTGGTTGCTGATGCACTCTCAAGAAGGTATGTTTTGATCTCTACTCTTACTTCAAAGTTATTGGGTTTTGACCAAATCAAGTTCCTCTATGCTAATGATTCTGATTTTGGTGAGATTTTTGCTGAATGTAAGTTAGGTCCTTTTGAGAAATTTAATCTTCAAGATGAATTTCTATTCAAGGAAAATAAATTATGTGTTCCTAACTGCTCGTTGCGTGAACTATTTGTTAGGGAAGCACATTGTGGAGGGCTAATGGGACATTTTGGTGTACCCAAAACACTGGAAATACTTTCTGAACATTTTTTATTGGCCTAGCATGAGAAAGGATGTTGAAAAAGTGTGTTCTTATTGTCTTGAATGTAAACAGGCTAAGTCTAGAACATTGCCGCATGGTCTTTATACTCCTTTACCTGTTTCTAATTCCCCTTGGATTGATATTTCTATGGATTTCATATTGGGGCTGCCAAGGACTAAGTATGGTAAGGATAGTATATTTGTGGTAGTAGATAGATTTTCTAAAATGGCTCGTTTTATCCCATGTAAAAAGACTAATGATGCATCTCATGTGGCTGACTTGTTTGTAAAGGAAGTGGTTAAATTGCATGGAATACCTAGAACTATTGTTAGTGATAGGGATGCCAAGTTCTTAAGTCACTTTTGGAGAATTCTTTGGGGAAAGTTGGGAACTAAATTGCTATTTTCTACATCTTGTCACCCACAAACGGATGGGCAAACGGAAGTGGTTAATAGAACTTTAGGGAACATGTTGAGGGCTATTTTGAAAGGAAAGTTGACTTCTTGGGAAGATTACTTACCTATTGTAGAATTTGCTTATAATAGGACCTTCCATTCTTCTACTGGTAAGACTCCTTTTGAAGTTGTATATGGATTCAACCCCCTTACCCCCCTTGATTTATTGTCTTTGCCTACTAATGATTTTGCTAATCTTGATGGTAAGAAGAAGGCTGATATGATGAAGAAAATTCATGAACAAACAAGGCTTGCAATTGAAAAGAAGAACAAGGAAGTTGCATTGCGAAGGAATAAGGGCAGAAAATATGTTGTTTTTAAACCTGGTGACTTGGTTTGGGTGCATATGCGAAAGGAAAGATTTCCTTCCAAAAGAAAGACCAAACTAGATCCTAGAGGAAGTGGGCCATACAAAGTCCTTGAAAGGATTGGAGACAATGCTTATAAACTTGATCTTCCTGGTGAGTTCCAAGTTAGTGCTACTTTTAATGTTTCTGATCTTTCCCATTTTGATGCAGATTTGAATTCGAGGACGAATTCTCTTCAAGAAGAGGGGAATGATAGCATCCAAGGAAGCTCTACTCCATTGAAGGACAAGGATGACGCTTTAGAAACTCCAAGGAGGCCCATAACAAGATCTCAAACCAAGGAGTTCAATGATAAGCTCAATGGGCTTCAATCGCTGATCCAAAGGTTTCTTATTGGGGAAGAAGAGCTCAAGCCCAAGGGAGAGGAATTGTCCAAATGCTACAATTATTTGGTGGCCCAAATTCAAGCCCAAGATGAGGAATTTTAAGGTCCAATTTCGTGCAAAAAAGGTCAAGAAGAGTCCAAGAATCAGCCACAACAAGAGTTGCTTTCTGCCCAAGTTTTGAGAGAAGACTAGTCAAACTTTCCAAGATTGTCAAGATTCTTTTCCTAGTTGGGATTTACCTTATTTATTTATTTATATATAGGTTATTAATATTTTCCTTAGTCTATTTATGGTCTCTTAAGTACCATTTAATGCTTTCCTAGAAGTACTAAATTTGTTCCTAGTTAGGTTACTTTATTTCCTTTCTAGAGTAGGATTCCTTGTAATTGTTTTTTTAGGGTTTGGCTTCTTGGACGTTTTTCCCTTCTCCTATATATAGGAGTCCTTTTCATTCATTAAAGACAATTTAGATTGATATTATTAATATTTGAGAGAGTTCTTTGAACCTTTGTGACTTGTTCTTTGAGAATTTATCTTTAAACCTTTACTAGTTTCATAGTTTAAGGTATAAAGTAATTTCTTCTTGTGATATCTTTGGTTTCTTTTTGGTATTCTTTAGAAGGTGATTAGTTTCTACATACTAATTATTGTCTTTAGTTACTCATAAAGCGGTCAAGATCCGAATCTATCGTTTTGATTCGTTTTCTCAAGTAAAGGCGTTAGATTTCTTCCATAAATCTATACGTTGTTACTTGGATCTTTTCAAGGCCTTAGAACATCTAATCCTTGGAAATTCGTGGATCTTTCCTTCGAATTTCCCATATCTTTAGTTAGTCTTTTTGTTTCTTTTCTTTGTGCTTCCGCATTCTAATATTCAATTCTCTATTTGTGATCTCCCTTAACCTTGCTGTTATCACTTCCTTCTCCAAATCAAATCATGATCATCAACAACATCATTAAGCACATTTAAGCAATTTTCTCATAAAAGCTCATTATGCAACTTCTTCATAACAACACATTTAAGCATGCTCAACAAGTCATCTCATGATATATTTAGGCAACTCATCATAGATGCATATTAACATGAGGAACACAATTTGAAAACTGTTATTTTTCTCATTTAAACAAGAATTCAACTAGAACATGCACAACATCACACATGACTCCAAAACATGAAACAAGCTACAAGGAACTCTTGGTCACAAGCTTTAAATACAAATAGAAGGAAAAGAGATAAAGATATAAACACTCCCAACAACCTTACTACTCAACATACCATCCCCCACTTAGGAGAAAACCCAACTAAGGCTATCATGAAACAACACAAGGATCTCATCACCACAAAATGGAACTATAACTTACCGGTACCTTCATCCAGATTAGCTCATTTGCCCTCTTTGGCTTGAAGTGCATAGAAATTGTTCTTCTTTGGAGCATCAAGATTTGGGCCATTAAGAGAAGCTTGTTTTTCCTCCCTTCCTATAGCCGTAAGAGTAGGACAATATTTCACTTGGTGATCATTCTTTCCACAACCATAGCACCCACTAGTATCGGCTAGGCACTTCCCATGATGATTCTTTCCACAATTGTGACAAGCAGGTTTAGCAAATGGAGGTCCACCACCTCTCTCTTGGTTAGCCTTAGGAGCACTTGAAGAATCTTGATTTGGATCTCTCTTCTTGAACCTAGGTTGACCTTGCTCATTGGATCTACCCCTCTTCAAATCCCTATTCACCCTCTTTAGTTTGGACTCCTCAATAGATTGAGCATACACCACAAGTCTAGAGATATTCATATCATCATGGAGCATCATCGTACTGCACTCTTCCTTAACTAGGTCAAATACACCGGTAATAAACCTACTCATCTCATCTCTAGGGTTAGACACCAAGGTTGGAGCATACTTAGACAATAGGGTAAACTTCAAGGAATACTCATCCACACTCATATTACCTTGCCTAAGGTTTATAAACTCCTCTACCTTTACCTCCCTTTTCTCACGGGGAAAGTACTTACTAAGGAAAGCTCCCTTAAACTCCTCCCATTCTATAGGACCCGCTTCAACCGGCCTATTGTCTTTCCATTGAGTGAACCACACTTGGGTCTCATCTTTCAATTGGTAGGAAGCCAACTCTGCCTTCTCCCTAGAAGATACTCCCATAGCATTGACTATCTTAAAAACTTCATCCAAGAATTCTTGGGGATCTTCTCCCACTCTAGAGCCAAGAAAAATAGGAGGATTCATCCTCACAAAGTCTCTCAATCTTGAGGCTACGGTACTCTCATTAGCATTTACCCTAGGCTCCATATCTCTATTCACTTGAGCCGTCATGGCTCGGGCTAGGGTTAGAAAAGTCATCCTAATCTCTTCATTGGTCATGTCCGGGGGAACCACCGGAACTTCATTCTCTTGATTGCCTAGAGGAACTTGGTCACCTTGAAGACCTTGATCACCTTGGGGAGGAACTCCCTCATTAACAATCTCTTCTTCCACTCTCCTAAGGTTAGCCCTTGTATTCATTTCCTATAAACACAAGAGAAGGATTAGGAAAAGGATATGTATAGAGCTAAACTCTAAGGCACGACTTCAAGAATATGAAAGAAGTGTAACTTTCTAACGTCCTATAGCCTCTCACTCATAGATATGTCGCGACTCACACGATGGACAAGACTCTACTAGATGTGGCTTGTGAGACATTGATCCTAGAAACCATTTCTAAAATTTTATGCTTTGATACCAAGTTTGTCCCGACCTGAGAGCACCCCCTAGTCGTAACACGGCGTACTCGACCCCGAAGGGGTCTAATACAAGCCTCTTAGCTCATTCATTGCATAGACAAGAGAAATAGTGCGGAATTAAAACTTTTAATTCAAAACCATTCTATTAAAAATATTCAAAAGTCTCATTTATAAAGTAGTGGAATTCCTTGTCCTCGACATATGAGGACATACCAAAAGAGGTCTTGAAAGAACTCTAATCCCAAGCTTCACTAGAGAATGCAATCACTTGCCGGAACCTACACCTGTAGTAAAAATAAGAAAATATGGGTTAGCACACAAAGATGTACTAAGTATGATGACCATGCAAAAACATGCTTTAAAAGGGACATTTTGTTGAAAGTCATGCTTTATGCCATTTTTGTAAACCTTCATGAACATTGATACAAGAGGCATAATATAAGTCACAACCAACATACAAAGTCACATAATTCACATTTGATCAAAATCACATATAACCCTTTACCTTCACCTTGTGCCTCCACCTCAAGTAACCCTCAAGCTATGCCTTGTGCAATGTATGGGTAGCGTCCCATACCACCACCCACACTAAGGCACCACCTTAAGGTCACGAAAAGTGAACTTACCATTCATCCTTTCCACCTTTACACAATAAAGCATTTAAGAGACACAAACATTACATGAATCACATCATCACATTAACACCAACATCTAAGACAACTCTAAGACATACTTGTGCAATATGAAAGTAGCATCCCATACTACTACTCACACTAAGTACTTCTTTGAAGCTACCCTAGACAAGGCACATTTGTATACAATAAGTCATGACAAGAAAGTAGTCTCATTATACAATCCAAGTATAGCATGCATATTCATATCTAAGCATTTAAGCCAACATTCTTCATTAGGTTCATTTCGGACACATTCATGCATTTAGAGGACTTTCACATATTTAGTCATTAAGACTTAGAGAACTCACCATAGCCCTTTCAAAGCCTAGTCATGCAATGTATAGATAGCATCACATACTACTACCTACACTTTGTAGTGCCTATCAAGTAACTAGAGTACACATCTCACATGATGGGAATAAGTGTTTAACCGACATAGACCATTCAAGCTAGACATGGAATCTGATGTACTATCCCACATTGTAAGGGTTGATCTCCTTGCCGAAGGAAGACCGGTTCATCTAGCTTAGGTGGATCCATTAGCTAGGAACTATGTGGGCACATAATTATGGGATATGAAAGATGTTCATTGAGATCCGACCTAACATTGGGAGAACCTCCATATAACCATATCCTCTCGGTGCTTAGCCTACATTCCCATAGAGTAGTTTCATTAACATTAGTGTACTAGAGAGGGCCACCAACATTATGCCTACCGACCCAAAGTACTTTTCCCAAGAAGGGCCACCACCAATAGGCCTACCGTTTCAAGGTATTTTAAGGATAGCTCATTGACTTTCCTAGAGAGAGCCACCACCATTAGGTCTACCATCTCTAAGTCCATCATTTCACACAAGAAGGAGGCTACCACCATTAGGTCTACCGCTTCAAGGTTTAACACACACACAAAGAAAGGCCGTTAACATTAAGTCTACCAACCCAAGGTATTACATTCACATTAGCACCTAGACTCCTCATGAAAGGCCCCTAACATTAAGTCTACCAATCCAAGGTTTAGCCTAGAATACTTCATTAGACATTTATAGAAAGGCTACCAATATTAGGTCTACCGATTCTAGACATTCATTCACAAAGAGGTTACCAACATTAGGTCTACCAATTCTATATATCACATTCATCATTATAGAACACTTCACATTCCATCATCTTTATTCATTAGTGTTAAGAGAGAATATACTATCAATCAACAACACAACAACACTCTATACAAGATCATCATTCTATCATTGAAATCACATGTAAATACTTCACATTATACATTCACTTATACAATATCATGATAATACTTCAATTCATCAAATTATTCCTTCAAAGCCATGATCACAATTTACATAGTAAGTAAATACCTCCACCTTTTCAAGTGGATCAACAATTCAAGCATAATTCTACTTTAACATGAAATTAGGTCAAACTTGCCCTTTCAAGGCTATGATCACAAATCCTCAATTAACCAACAATTCACCATAATTAGGCATAGATGATGATACAATTCAATAATCTAAATGAATCTAAGCATAAATCCACCATCATTCATTCATAATCAATAGACCCACTTCATAAGTCACAATTTAGAAATTGAGAGAAATCATGGGTTCATGGAGTAAAATCATCAATTAAACATAAATATAATCATAATTTATTATTTGAAAACGTTTGATGCAAGAACCCATGAGATTGAGTAAAACCTAGGGTTTTTCATGAACTTGAAAACCTTGAAACTTCTTTGAAATTGACTCTAGGGTGAAAACTAACCCTAGATGAAGGATCATCATACCTTATACTTGAAGAATCCCACGAAATTGAATAAGAAACACCATGAAATACCCAACCCTAACTTGAACTTGACCTTGATCTCCAATGGAGTTTCTAGAGAGAACTTTTTTGGAGGGAAGGGTTTTGATTTGAGAGATGAAATCTAAATGAGTGTTTTAATGTTCTAATACTCTTAAAATATGTTAATACACCTAAAATAACCATCCATGCACTTAAAAAGACTTGGGGTGAATTTACCAATTCACCCCCACCAAGGCCGAACTAAAACTAGATTGCAGGTGCCAAACGACGGCTCCCCATCCACGGACCGTGGATGGGTTAGCGCCCTGTACTGTCACCTCGTCATTTGGTTCATAGACATGGCTTTGGGGGCCATGACCCACGGAGGTCATCTACGGGGCGTGGATGGACCTACGGGGCGTGGTCCCCTTCCGTGTTTCACCATTTTTTGGGCAGGTTGGTGGTTTCAAGGGGTCTTGGGGGGTTAGACTTAGGGTCCTCCTCAAGGACCCCTAGGGTGGTCCAAGGGGAGTCATACCGTGACGTTTAACCCCTAAACCGTTCAACCTTGACTCGGGACAATATCAAACCACTTCAAAACTCAAGACAAACACAAACGCACACACGTTAGGCTCTAGTTTCACTAGTTTGTTTTTAGTGTAGTTTCAAAAACCTTTCACATTCATGCATGAAGTATTTATGTGAGAAACCCTTTCACAACAATTGACCACAATTACAACATATATGCTTTTACTCTTAAAGCTATCTACATCATATCTCATATGTTTCATAAGAATGTGCATAATTCCATAATTCACCTTTCACAGTTCAAAACTCACTTTCAATCATCAATATCTATAAAAACATGGTTTAAACATGGGTTAATGGGAAATCATCTTAAAATAATGTAATTATATCAATTCATGCATAATAATTCATAAACCAATCAAATAAATCAATATTTAAAAGAACCCATGATATGGAAGAAAACCCTAACTCAATTGGGGAATTCTAACTTTGTAAATTGGAGAATTTGAGAACTCCATGGCGGAAAGGGCTCTAGGGATGAAAACTATCATACCTTAATGCCAAAAGCTTGACTTCAATGGTGGAATTGGAGACTTGACTTGAAACCCTAGGTTGATCCCTTCTTTTTCCAAGCTTTCTGGAGAGAGAAATATCTTGGGAGAGGAAGACTTGTTCTTCTTTTAGGAAATTGAGAGAATGATTTCAATTGGGGAAATTTGGGGTTAAAAACACTTATATAGGACTTTTAGGTAAGGGTAAAACGACATAGTGTTGGAATAGAATAATTAGGAAAATACTGAAAAGCCCCTAACTTAAAGCTGACTCAACCCCCAAATGTTGCCCTTCACGAGCCGTCAAGGACCTCATGGGCCGTTGTGGTAGTCGTGGTCCTTGAGCAGTGGCCTAGGGAGAGGTCTATTGTTGCCTTGCTCCTTCATGGTGTCACGACCCAAGCCTAGGGCCTAGACGTGACCGGCGAATGGGGAACCCGAAGGAACCCCAAACAAGCCTCATAGCATATCATTACACATCCTTGGTCGCGGAAGCAATTAAAATGACCATAAGCAATAAGCATAATCAAAGGGGAAATCGGGACTAAGGGAGCAAGAAAAAAAAAAGGGAATGATACATAAATACCATAGATGAGTCAAGCTCAAGTATAATACACAACTTGTCCAACACCACCTCTAAACATGGGTACTTAGCGGGGGCCAAGACAAACTACCGGGCTCACCCTCATAGTTAATACATAACAAAAAAAAGGAAAAGTCTTATACATAGTAAAAGTTCATAAGCAACGTCCCCGGAATGGAGGACTCACCAATAACCTCGATAGAAAATCGTATTAGCCACGCGGAGGAGGATGGTTAAGCGGTGCTCCGGTCCCTACATGGTGACATCATGTAGGCATAGAGTATGCATTAGTACGTTTGAATGTACTAAGTATATGGGATGCAATACAATGCAACAATAGATGGACATCATAGGCAAAATGCATAATCATACCCGATAGATAGCATAGTAATGATATCATATGTTTAATGATGCTTACCTAAAAATCATATTTAGTAGGGCATAGTACATGTGTAGTGAGTGACCATCAATATAGTATTTCCAAGGCCTACCACCCCCTTGGAGAGGCGAAAGAGGTACAAACCCCTCAATGTGGTTACCCGGGCCTACCACCCCCCGAGCTAGGGACCAAGGTACAAACCCCTCGATATGGTTATACGGGCCTACTACCCCCCGTACTAGGCAACCAAGGTACCAACCCCTCGATACGGTTATACGGGCCTACTACCCCCCGTACTAGGCAACCAAGGTACCAACCCCTCGATACGGTTATACGGGCCTACTACCCCCCGTACTAGGCTTGGTCGACTCACAACACTATATAGAGAAAATCATATACATGTATCCCCTTCATCATCATTTCAATAATTATATAATCATCCGACTCATAGGATGTACATTGGACCTTCCATTTCCTAAGAATTCTATAAAAGGCATTTTATCAAACACATGGTGGGCTATTGTTCATGTAGATAAAATCATGTCTTTCAAGAGTACTAAGTCCAACCAATTCCAAAATTCATATAAATCAGCCCACCAACAACATACATGTATATATATCAACCTTCATAATTTGATCATGGAAGCATAAAAACCATAAACATCACATAAAAATTCCATTTCATGACAATATGCAAAATATACCATAATAGGGTGTGTAGTAGTAATTCCATACTTCAAGAGTTCATAATAACCATAAGGACCCATAAACTTGAAGTAAAAATAGAGAATAAATGATTGGACTTGTGGAAAGGAAGGTTTCCACAATCAAACCCACATACCTCAACTTTGGAGAATCCTTGATGAAGATTGGAATGGAGAATTGAAGCTTGAGATTGAGTCTTGAATCCGGAATTAGAGCTTGAGATGTTTTGAATTTGGTTGAAGATCTTGGTGGAATTTTGGAGAGGGATTAATGAGTGTTTTTGAGTGTTTTGAAGCTAGAAAGAAATATAACTAAGTATGGGACAATCCTCTTTTTTATAAAAGAAAAACGTCCAGCCCGCTACAGTAACTAAGCTCTCTGGAAATTGCAATTCTGCCCGGACAGGTTTTACGAAAATGGTCATAACTCCTTCATCCTAACTCGGAATGAGGTGAAACCAATTGCATTGGAAAGATAACTCGAAGGGCTTTAATTTAATAGGTAGTGGCCCTTCCAGTTCCTTGTGTGCTAAGAGATATACCTCTTTAAAGTTGACCCTCCAAATCGCATTTTTTTGCGATTTTCGAATTTTGATACGGTTGCTCTAAAATTCGGGTTAGACCCATTTCCCACTCAATTTGACACCCTGAATAAGAATATGAAGTCGAATTTCCGAAATCATGCACGGATTTTGAGATATATGGAAATTACAATTCTAGGTGTTTCCGAAGCACATTTTCGGGCATTTTTGGGGTCGTTTCACATGGCCACCCTGACGAGCCGTTTGTCTCTTCACGAGCTGTTTGGCTCTTCACGACCTGTCTAGGGGCTCGTGAGAGGAGGCCAACTTTTAGGTTGGTTCTGCCTCCCCAACACGGGTGTCATAACGACCTGTCCACCTCCACACTGGCCATTAAGGTCCTCGTGTGAGTGGGCCTTGCTTATCCTGCCTAGAGGAACTTGCCACAGGCCATCACACGGCCTGTCTAGGGCTCCGCGGAGAGTCCATGGTTCAGGTGTTGGCTTGTGAGTTCTTCCCCATTACCCCTTTTTAGCCTTTTATCTAATCCGAGGTGTTACACAGAGGTATACTTAACAAAGAAATATACATGCTAAAATTAAAAAAGAACTCGTTGACACAGTTACAGAAGGATAGAAGGAGAATGTTGTTCTTACTTTTTCTTTTGTATGTGTAATAATGGAGAAATAATATAAAGATGATATAGCGAGAAGTGTTGATGATGTAGTTGTAGAGAGAGATAATGATGTTACTTAGTGGATGATATGCAATGTAAATTAAAGCCACATGTGATGTAATCTTGATTGACTAATTTGCCCTTTTATAGAAATGGAAAAGGCACACATGGTTGCTGCTATGGAGGACCTGTATATGCTTAGATTAAAATGTGAAAATTGTCGTCAATGCAATTTCTAATTACATGTAAGCAACTGTGTTGAAATAGATTTTTTCTACTAAAGTAGTAACGTAAATAAAGTAAAAATAAGTTAACAGTCAATTTGATAATCAATAAATTAATAACCTATATCCTAATTTTTTTTTAATGATGTAGTATATCTAAATGATAAATCAAGTCAATATCTAAGGCGGATATTAATTGCGAAAACAATGAATCCTATGGTAGGATTCCTACCACTTAAATTTATTCATTTGGTGACCTTGATAATTAACGTTCATTGTTGCTTAATGAACAAATAAAAGGAGCTAAACATTGTAAATTAACAGAAAATGTTTGGAAGACTAAAATTGCATCATTTTTACAAAGAAGAAGGATCATTAGTGCTTCATGTGAAAGGATGAGGATCATTTTGAGTGTAAGACAAAGATTAGGAACAATTTTGGTCCTTTTCTTATTTACATGTCTAAAAATTGATAATCGATAAATCAAATCAATAAACTTTAATATCGAATAGGTCGAATCAAACCGACCAATACGGAAGCTTAAATATCCCAATTCTTTTGTGTCATCTATACATTGGAATGAGGGATGGGCATGGTATGCTACGGTACGGTACGGTATTTGAAAATTTTTTATACCATAATTTCGATATTCGATTTTTAAAATATTATACCATTACCATACCAATTTAATTAGGTATGGTTCTATATATTGAAGTTTGGGTTCGATATTCTACGGAATGGAAAATCGGTAACCATAGTTTGTTCAACTTCGACTAATATATACTTGTAAAATAGAGTATTATGACTTCGACAATTAAAAATTGTGTCAATTGTATCATTCTAACACATTACACATATAGAAATATATATTCAAAATAAAGTACAAACAAGTTCTTTTGTTAATCAATTAAATTTCGAGAGAAGTATTGAAAACACCACTAAACTATGTGTGAATTATTAGTTTCATCCTCAAACTATTGACAGCTATAAAAACACATTTTTACTTGACTAACTGAACTTAAATACACCCCCGGTCTTACAACATTAGTGAAATACACCCCTAAATTCTCGCCAAGTTTAGGGTTGTTTTCAACACTTTTCTCGGTTTTTTATTAAGAGTTACATGTCACACAAGAGTTTGAGACCACTTGTTATGTCTAATGGCAAATCGGGGGTGATTGAGGGTGTATCTAAATTTATTTAGTCGAGTAGAGGGATGTTTTAAGGTTGTCAATAGTTCAGGGATAAAACTAATAATTTGCGTCAAGTTTTGGGGTGTTTTCAATACTTCTCTCTTAAGGGTGTGTTTGGTATGAAGGAAAACATGTTTGGTTGGGTTAAATGTTTTGGAAAATATTTTCCAAATCAACTCATTTTCCTCAAATTTAAGGAAAATGACTTCCCTTCAAAACTTAAGGAAAACATTTTCCAAAACTCTCTTCCAACTTCAAATTACAATTATTTATTTTTTGAAAAAATCAATTTATTTTGTCCCTACCCTCAAACCAGCCCCCTCTCCCCAACCACCCCAAAAAAAAAATTAAAGCTTGTTTTTAAATTCAATTTTTTATTTTTTTACCCCCTACCCTCGCCCCCCCCCCCCAATCAGCCCCCTATCACCCCCTCCACCCCCTTCAAAAAGAAAAAAAATTAAGTTTGTTTTTAAAAAATATTTTCAACTTCAAATTTTTATTTTTTCATCCCGATCCTCGACCCCCACCCCCACCCCCCAAAAAAAATTGAGTTTGTTTTAAAAAAATATGTTCAACTTCAAAATTTCATTTTTTCACTCCTACCCTCGACCCCTCTCCACGCACCCCCTACCCAGCCCCACCCACCCCCCTACCAGCCCCCCCCCCAAAAAAAAATTTAAGTTTATTTTTAAAAAGAAAATTCAACTTCAAAATTTCATTTTTCACCCCTACCACCCCCCCCCCCCCCAAAAAAAAATTAAGTTTGTTTTTAAAAAATATTTTCAACTTCAAAATTTCAATTTTTTCACCACTACCCTCGACCCCCCACCCCCTACCAGCCCCCCAAAAAAAAATTAAGTTTGTTTTTAAAAAATATTTTCAATTTCAAAAATTATTTTCTACTCTAGTAAAAATAAAATATATCTTTCAAAAACATTTTTCATTCATAAATCAAACACTAAAAATCTTTTCCGGAAAATATTTTCTAGTCACCAACCAAACATGAGAAAATAAGTCAAAAATCAACTTGTTTTCCAGGAAAACATTTTCTAGGAAAACATTTTCCATGGAAAACATTTTCTTTCATACCAAACACACCCTAAATTTCAAATACATTTCAATCAAAAATAGAGTAGTCAAAGTTTCAACTTGTAAATATTTAGTTTATACTAATACTAAGTTGCATATTTGTTAGTATTTTAATAATATGTGTGTGTGTGTGTTATTTATGTAACTATATACTCCGGTGTGGTATTTCAATTCAAATAGATAGTACATACTTAGAACTAGAATGAGAAAAAAACAGAACAAAAGTCAAAACAATGAGGAAAAAAACAAAGGTAGAAGTGACTTTGAAGAAGAAGAAGGAAAAAGAAACAGAGGAAGAAGAAATCTGAAGAAGAAAAGAAGAAATACGTATTGGTTGGACTTTGGAGTCGCCGAAAAAGTCTAGCTAGTCGTCTGAGGAGTCTAGTCAAAAATCATAAAATTACCTTTGAACTTTTAAAACCCTAAATTGATTGTCTCTTTTAAAGAAAATACAAAATGCGACACCTTTCTCGCCTCTTGCCTCTCGCCTTTGTCACCATGGCGTCGCCTTTTGACGGTCGTCTCGCCACAAAGCTAAAAGGCGATGAAGGGTCGCTTCGCCTCGCCTCTCACGAAGAGGCGATCGCCTTTCACAACACTGGGTATTCCATATGCTATTTCTAAATATCAAATACCGTGCTAAATACCAAAAAAATTAAAACGTATACCAAATACATAATCATGGTATTAAAAAATTTGGTATGGTATAGTAATTCAGTATATACCATACCATGCCCACCCCTAATTTGAAACACAACATAATCACCTTTATAGCGAGAACACATGGATAAATCCTTGTAACTGTACATTCCTTTTTTCTCCTTAATTTTAAAATAAAATAAGGTTAGACTGACATACATAGGTGTTTGGCTTGGAATATTTGCCAAAAAGCTCTTCAAATGCAGCTAATTTTTTAAGCTGACTCCAGCAATTAACAGAGAAGTCCAGAAATTTCAAAGTACGGAGGTCAAATTATTACAACACCTTTTACTAACAATATATAGATAGACTTGTGTACAGATACATCTTTAGCAAGTAGCCAGACTTGCAAACAATTTCTGAAACTTGTGTACAAATACATTTCACTAGCATGAAGTTTTCAACAAAGAACTTTTCTGAGACTTGTGTACAGATAGACAAAAGATAAATATTCACCCTTTTCCCTTTTAGTAATGCAAATTATGCTGCAATATGTTCCTCTTTCAGCTGCCTACACACTGGTATTTCATTGGTATGAAGAGCAACTTTTTCGAGAAGTGAAGGCCTACAAGTTGCAATCTCTTGCTCGTTCAGCTGACGACTACTATTTTGGGCTGTGCTATGGCTTCTGTTTCTAGCAATGGGAATATCATGATTGTGCTTGCCCTCATACGTTGTTATGACAGCTTTTGGATCTGCTGAAGCTCTCTCAATATGTTTGCGAACATTGCATCCAGGGTATGTGCAACGATAATAACTCCTGCAAATCCAACTCTGACTGCATTATAGATGTTCATAACAACTTGAGAGTAGGAATTAAAGGTACTGACCCACAAAGTAAAAACACACAAATTTTAATCACATAGAACAGTTAACATGAAAACCACACTCCAAAAGATTTAAGAACTAGCCGCTGAACAAGACATCATGACAAGGTATAGTACTTATTCTCAAGTCCTAAGGTCTTATGGTACTAGTTTTGATCAGATGCACATGACAACATTTTTGTCATAAACTTTAGTAACAAAACTGAAGCATACAACTACTTCCAGTTTCATCCTGAAATTCTCAATTCAATCAATGTCTCTTGCCGGAGTAAAGCTACATCAACACGTGTAGCTACGGGTCCTCATGGTTCATGGAATAACAAGGAAAACAAAAATATACAATATTTTAGTATTTTTCCCTGTTATTTCCCTAATTCTTTTGTTTTAAAAACTACAAGTGGTATCTAGAGCTATTTTCTTGAGGGGCTTATGAGTGAGAGATGCATTCTCAAAATAGTTTTTTCCAAATAGCTCCTCCTGTCTTTGAGGGTGAGATTATCAACTTTGGGTAGTAAGAATGAAGACTTATATTGAGGGTTGAGATCTTTGGGAGGCCATAGAGAGGATTAAGATATTCTTCCGCTGCCCAATAATCCCACGATGGTCCAGATCAAAAGCCAAAAGGAAAAGAAAATTAGAAAACCAAAGGTGAAAGCAACTTTGTTTGTTGGGTGTCTACAACAATTTCCACGAAATTTATGGCTCTCATATCAGCAAAAGAAATTTGGGATTATGTGGAAAGAGTACACATGAGATGAAAGAAAACGAGGTATGAACATGTTGAATTTAATAAGGGCATTTGAATTGCAAATGATGAAGAAATTTCAAAACCCATCAAAGATTACTCAAACCGACTTGTTGTCATTGTTAACAAGATGAGATTGCTTGACACTAAATTTAAAGATTCAAGAATTGCTGAAAAAATTCTTGTTACGGTGCCTGAATGATATGAAGTGTCGATAACTACCAGGAAAACTCAAAAGATTTGTCCAAGATACCCTTGGCTATATTGCTAGATACATTACAGGCACAAGAGCAAAGGAAGCTTATGAGGCAAGATGGTATGGTTAAAGAAGCCTTGGCAGTCAACCACAAAACTCAAAGCAAAAGTAATAATTCAAGGAAAAATTACCCACCTTGACAACATTGTGGAAAAAAAAGTCATCCTCCATTTAAATGTTGGAAGATGCCAGATGCACAATGCAAGATATGCAATCAGCTTGCTCATGAAGCTGTGATTTGCAAAAGCATATCTCAAAAAAAAAACATGAAGTAGATGCCCAAGTCACCAATGAAAAAGAAGACCACTTACTAGTGACAACATATTTTTCAACTAACAAATCTTTATTTTTGAATGATTGACAGCGGTGGTACAAAGCACATGACAATGTCAAAAATCTTTTTAAAGAATTCGTGTCTTCTGAAAATAAGAAAGTCAGAATCAGGAATGGTGGCTATATCCCTACAAATGGAAAAGGGGTTCTTGCAATCAAAGCACGTTCAGGTACAAAAGCAACTTCAAATGTTCTTTGCCTGATATTGATTAAAATTTGTTGAGTATTGGTCAGCTAATAGATAAAGGATTTGAATTGTCATTTGATGACAAGTATTGTCGAATGTTGATGTCACTTAGCAGAAGCTGAGATGAGAGGTAAAAACTTCTTATTTCGTCTAGCAGAAAATGAATACAAGTCTTGCAACACCAAAGATGAATTGGTAGATTTATTCAGAGGTCAATTCATGCCGAAACCACAATCTACAGTTCCAAATCCAAGGAGTGTTGAAAATATGTCTTAGGACATTGCAGAATTAAATAGATTCAATTTACAGTAGCTAACTTTTAGGATTTTAAATTATATTTATTAGAGTCCTTTGTGGCTTGAATTTTCACCCGGCTTGAATTTAGGAGTTAGTTTACGTTATTTGAATTTGAAGATAAGTTAGCAGCATATTTTTCTATGCTTTAGTTAGAAAACAAAGCTATAAATGTATGTTTCTGAGTTATTAATTCTGGTATTTTTCTCACAATATTTCCCTAATTCTTTTGTTTAAAAAACCAACATGGCCTAAAAGCACTTGGGCGCTCTACGTACGATGTAGACTCCATCAGATACATATCGACCTGCTTTCCTTTCTTTTTGCTTTTTGTCTAATTAAGGTCACAAAGGTTTAGGATGCCTCTCTTGATGCCAACTCGTTTCATTGAGAGGAAAGTTTTCTAGAGCAACTTGGGACAAACAAAATATTAAAAGTGAAATCGGCAAAAGAAAAGAGAAGCTAATGTGGGACGCTCCTCTTATGTCATCTATCATCCAAGCGTCAGACAATGAGCACTGAAGAGTGAAGAACCAGGTAATTTTTAGGAGACGGGGATCCAATGCAAACCTTGTCTTTTTATATCCCTTTTCTTGTTAAGGTCTAAAGCCGAACTTTACAAGGCTGAAAATAGTTTGCTCAAATATAATGAAAGATGACATGTAAATAAGACCAAATTAAAATCCTAGAATTCAATAAAGGTGTTCTTCGACTTCTTTTATCAGTAAAAGCTGTTCCTATGACTTATTAAAATAATACATTCTTTTCCTACTCAATCTATTTTTTTATTGTGATTGAAGAAGAAGAGACTTCTTACGGGTTAAACCTGCAGGAACAGCACAAAACAACATCACTCAATGCAAAATCACAAGGAACTAGCAAGAATTGTAGAGCAAGATGATTTTATGGTACTAATACCATATCATTGAAGAATATGACTTGGAAATAGTAGTCGATTCCTAAATTATTTGTTTTGCCTTTGTCAAATGCCTAGGAAATATGCAAGTGGAATATCCTGGACAAAGGACAAAAAGCAGGATACATTTAAACACCACTGCTTTAGTCAATTAAACAGTAGACCAAGCCAGCTGCAAACAGAAGAGCGACTAACACATTCTAAAGGTCACAGTTAAAATACATAGAATAAGTAGAATTACCTCGGATGATGATTCCCTTTCACCACTTTCTGCCCATATTTACGCCACTTGAACCCGTCATCCAAAATGTCTACTTCACTCCTTGTCTGCACAACAATCTTGGATTCTGATTCTGCTTTATGTGATGATGAAAGAATAGGAATCTCAACTGTTGTCTTCCTGCATCATGGTAACTTGGATCAGATACATATTTGTTACTCTCCCTCAAAACAGAGATTTCTTAACTCAGGGGAAGAATCCTGAAAGAACTTACATTCTCTTCACATTTGGTTCATCATCATGTTCCTTGCCTGCTGCTGTTGCAGCGTCCTCAATTTCCTCACATTCATTCGAAACAGGACGTTCACACGCCATTTCAGTAGACACCTGTTCAGAATGAGCAACAAGAGCCCCATTTAAGCCGTTGATTTCTATCTCAGTATGTGTTCCAATTTCAGGGTTAATGTTGGAGCAGTCAGAACCATCCTGAGCACAACTATCTCTTCTGCGTTTGTTGGGTTGAGGAAGTTCATGGTTGTGATGGCCTTTATACGTTATCTCAGTTATGTAACCATCAATGGATCGCTCAACCTTCTTCTTGACAGGACATTTGACATGTGTGCATTTATAGTAGCTCCGAGGGCATTCACTTGCTTTAACCATCTTCTGGCCATACTTCCTCCAATTGTAACCATCAGAAGCTGGTCTATCGACTGAATTAAAGGATGGCTTGTCCTCAGATTGAGAAAGCTGTGGCAGTTCAAATTTCTTAATCTTCTGGTCTGACGACATAGTATCTAATTGAGGTTGTAAAGAAGATTCCTCTGGGTCAGATGCCCCTAATACTTGTGCTGATGTACTTTGCGAGGAGAAATGGCATTCAGCTTGAGTTTGTAAGTAAGACTGGGATAACGCTGCCTGTGCTGTAACATGTGCTAGGGCCTGCTGGTGTGACATTCCAAAAGGACTCTACAAGGAACGATGTAATGAGTTTATATATAAATAACAAGATGCCGCTAAAATTGATAACATTGTTTAACCATTATTGTTAAAAAGATTGCATCTTGGGTCTAGTTCAATCCAAAAGCTACATCATGAGGTGAGAATTTCCCAAAACCATACAAGGAGATGACGACTCATTTTGTCAACCAATATGGGACAGTTAACCACCCCCCTCTCTGCCCAAGAATAGACATTTGATGTGTGGACAATATAACATGGGGGTCAAAATTAGGCAACCAAGGACAAGGATGAGCCTGACTCTAATACCATCTTAAGAAAATGAATCTTGGACCTAACTCAACGACAAAAACTAGTTCATAAAGTGAGAATTATCCAAGATCATGTAAGGAAACACCAATCCATTTCCTCAAGCAACATGGGAAACTTAACAATCTTAAACGGTCATGAATTCATCATCATTGATAAATACGTGTTATTTAACCTTCTAGTGATGGGTGCGGGCACTATACCGACCAAACTATACATTACTGGAAATGTTTTTAAAAATATATAGTACTAAGTTAGCACCTCATCACCTATTGTCATGAAAGAGTAGTAGCAACAGTGGTACTCCGCACCCATAGACCAAAAAGCTCAATCAGTCCCTTAGACAAATTCTTCCTCATCTATGTAACAGTCATACCCAACAATGAAAAAAACCTGCTAGGAATCCAAATATGTTTTTCCTGTTCGGGTACATACTACAATTAATCCTGCAAAAAGTGGTTCTGTTGTACTAAAGGCTGAGTGAGCGAACCAAAACAGTATAACACTAGAGCTTTGAGTAAGAAGTAGGAGCACTTGTCCAGTAGAAGATAGGTGAATTAAAGAAGTTAGAAAATGAGTAATTTCAAAAACCCCCAAATCATACTTTTTATAGAAACATAACATAAGTCTTTAACTATGATTACCTTATGGAAAATGAACAATTACCTGAAGTGGGGAAAGAAATCCAGGTGAATTAAGCAATCCAGAAGGACTAAAAGCGGTTGGAATCGTGAAGAAAGGAGATTGAGCCACCATTAGATTCATGGGTCGGTTCTGCTTATACCCTAAATTCCCTTGTTTACAATTCTCTTCTTCTCCAGATGAATTTTCAGGCAAAAGGGTAGGCGGTTTTGCTAGTGGAGAAGCCATAGCTCCAGCAAGAAGCTGGGAGAAAGATGGGTACTCAGATTCAGAGAAGAAACTGGAGACAAGGGTCATTGGACCTGGACTAAAATAGGGCATATTTCCAACACCAAAAAATGATTCAAAAGGGGCTTTAGGTGGGATTGTTAGTGTTGAAAGTGAAGATACTGAAACTGATGGAGCTTTGAATTTTTCCCCCATTTTTGATTAAAGGGTTTGCCCAGAAAAAGATACTTGATACTTCTTGCTTATCAGTTGTTAAGAAGATGATGAACTTTTTTGTCTTTTGAAGAGAAAAGACAGAAGATCAAACACTTTGGTGTTCATGAGTTTGAAGAATGAATATTGGTTTCTTCTTGTTTTGCTTTTTGGTGTCTGGGAATGTAGAGTTGGTGGAGCAATGAATGATTTGTTTTATTGAAATTTAATTATTGCTTACAGCTTTTCTTTATCTGGCACTCATGTTTTTGTTGTTTGTTTTTTTTTCCATAGCAGTGATGGTTTTTTTGCTAGCATATCTGGATTAGGACGGTTCATGGTTATGGTTTATGGCTGGCAACGGGACCGGAACCGGGGCTACCGGACCGGGACGGACCGGAATCGGGACTACCGGACCGGGACGGATCGGAACCGGGCACCACGGGCCGGAAACGAAACGGAACCGGGCACCACGGGCCGGAACCGAACCGGAACTGGGACGGACCGGAACCGGTAATTCCGGAAAAAAATCCGTGTACCCGTCCCGGACCGGTACCGGACCGGACCGGAAACCGGGTCCAACTGTTATAAATTATAAATTTTTTATTAAAATTAAAAAATTAGGAACATTACACTTAAAAATTTATACTTTTAAAGTTTTAAATACATACTTTCAAACTTTTTAAAGTATAAAAGTTTAAATTTCACAATTTAAAACTTTGAAAATTTAAATTCAAACTTTAAAAGTTAAAACTATAAAAGTTTAAATTTCACCCTTTAAAAGTTTGAAAATTTAAATTCAAAGTTCAAACTTTAAAACTATAAAAAGTTTAAATTTCACACTTTAAAAGTTTGAAAATTTAAATTTAAATTTCAAACTTTAAAACTATAAAACTATAAAAGTTTAAATTTCACACTTTAAATTTTAAAAGTTTGAAAATTTAAATTCAAACTTTAAAACTATAAAACTATAAAAGTTTAAATTTCACACTTTAAATTTTAAAAGTTTGAAAATTTAAATTCAAACTTTAAAACTATAAAAATTTAAATTTCACACTTTAAAAGTTAAATTTGAACTTTTGAAGAAAAATAAAAATAAAAAATTAAGGCGAATAGCCTATACTTTTATTAATATTAATTAAATAGTACAAGTTGAGTTACAAAATATTAGTAGAGTATTAAAAAATCTAATCTACACAGCCACCTTCTAGGAAGGGTTCTGTTTGAATTAGACCTCGAATTATTATACTCATACTAATAGACATTTAAATTTAATAGTTCATGCTACCAAGAAAATCTTTTTTTAAATCATTTAACATTTCTCTAGTAACATGCTCTGGAATTGGTTGATTAGCTAGTTCTTCTATTGCATCAATGCCGTCATCACTAAAATCTTGCATTATTTCATCAACGTCATTTTCAAATTTGGTCGGTAAAGGTGGACGACCATAACTCCTTCTCTCGCCATTAATCCAATCTCTAAATAGTACGGATATCTCCAAGCTATCTGCTGCTAATGAATATCTATGCTCTCCAATTTGAAATCTTGTTGCACTAAAAGCGTCTTCCAAAGCTACTGAAGATGCTTGAATAGCTAACACATCTCGAGCAACCGATTGTAGTTTTGGAAATCCTTGGCCGCGATTGCTCCACCATTCTAGAAGATCAATAGTAGTAGGTTCTGTATTTTGATTAATATATGCATCAAAATCATTTCTATCATTATGAGAAAGTTCAATAATACAATCTATCATATCATCAATATCATCTTCATTATTATATCTACTCCTAGAACTTTGAGGCTCTTCGTTATGTACTACATTCCTTATATTAGAATTATACAAGTCGTACAATTTTCTAGCTTCAATTTTTATACTCTCTTTAACATCTTGACAACTAGGTGTTTCATCATCTTCACTATCAATACCCAAATTAAAATATATTTTATCAACCATTCGTTATGCACCTTCATCTTTGTAATGTGGATTTAACAAACAAGCAGTTAAATAAATTTGAGGAATAGGAATAAAATATTTTTAAAATTTTTCAATCATTTTCTTAACAGATTCTTCAAATCTTGGTTTATTTTTGAATTTATAAAATTTACTAGAAATAGCACAAATATTAGGTAAAACAGAGCAAATAGTTGGATAATAAAGTGCAAATATATTTTTTTGTAGTTAAATAAAAACTTTTAAGAATTCTATCAGTTCTTTTATGTCATTCCAATCATTATCATCAAGTCTATATGTCATATTTGAATTATGAGCATTCCAAACCATTTGTAAATGTTTCCTATATTCATAAGCAACTTCAAGCATTTCAAATAAAGAATTTCATCTAGTACACACTGATTTTGGAATTTTTCTAGGTGAAAGATTAAATTCACGACAACGATTTTCAAAATCTCTACGTCTAGACTTAACTTGACATTTAAAAATAAAATGACATGCAGTTTCAACTTTTGTGCAACCATCATCATACATTGCTATACCATCTCTAACAATCAAATTATATATGTGTGCAACACACCTAATATGAAAACCATCAATATAAATAGGGCAAAGAGACGGTTTTAGTATTTCAACAACAGTTCTATTATTAGAAGCATTATCTAATGTGACACTACTTATTTTATCACAAATTCCATAGTTTTGCAAAACATCTATAATTGTTTGAGCTATATAACTATCGGTTTTATGCATTTCACAACATTTATAATCTAAAATTCTTTTTTGCAAAGTCCAATTTTCATCAATCCAATGCGCAGTAATAGTGAAATAATCATTACCATTTACACTATGGCCCATATCAGAAGTAATAGCTATTTTACAATTGTTATAATAAAATAAACAACGAAGATATTGAAAATGTTGAGCTTGATAATCAAAGATAGCCTTTTTAATTGTATTCTAGTAAAACTTTTAAAATGTGGATTATACACAATTTAAATATAATGAATAAAACTGGGATTTTCAGCAAAACTAAATGGCAAACCCATAACAACAATCATTTTAGCTAATTCTTCAAGATTTTTTTCTCTATTATATGACCGTTGTATATTAGAACCAGAAACATTAGAAGGATTTAATTGTGTTTGGACCATATTAGAGCCCTCTACTCCTACATTTTCAGGAAGGGCGGTACCATTTTTTTTAGCATCGGCTACAGCTTTAGCATGCAAAAATTCATTTTTACAACATGACATTAAATGATTACTCAAATGTTCCGTCCCACCCTGTTTTCCTACAATTTTATGATTCATTCTATGTTTACATTTATTACAAATAGCTTGTGTTTTATCTTCATTCTGAGTCATAAATTGCCACACAACTGATTTTTTAGCGCGTTCTACCTTAGTCCTAGGATGCACGGGGGGAACGGGAGCAGGACAACGAAAAGGAGCGGGAGCTGGGGAAGAGGGATTGGGAGTGGGACTAGTAGCCGACGGTGGCTCAGTTTCATCATCATCATATTCATCAACATTATTATCAAAACTATCAACATAAGCATTAACATCATCATGTTCATCATCTTCAGGTAATTCCTCTTCAAAATTACCAAATCTTCTTTGTAAATGTTCATGATAAGGATCTAATCCACTATTACTATCAATATTAAAAACAGTTTCATCAACCTGCGTATAATCATCCGTATTTATTCTTAATTGAGAAGTTTTTTTAGTTTTAGATTGAGAAGTACTACCGATTTTTTTATTTTTCTTGGATTTTGAGCTAGATAAATTAGTGAACGAATTAACTATGGTTGTTTTACCCTTTTCAATAATGTTTTTTCCGAAATCCATATTCAAATATAAAAAGTGAGTAAGTTATATATAATACGAAAATGATTAGCAAAGTTTTAAACAAATAAACAACTAAATAAGTAGAGACTAGAGATTAATTACTCACAAAATAAATAATTAAATGCAAACAAATAAATAACTAAATGAAAAGTGAGTTGGAACGAATGTACCAAACGTCTACTTAAAAAAGTAGACGTGTATGACCGGAAGGCGGAAGCCAAAAATTGAAAGTTGAATTTTGAAGCTCCAATTTCCAAAGACCAAATTCGTAATTTTAACTAGAATAAGAGAATTTAGAGAGTAGAGAGTAGAGAGATTAGAAGATATTTTTGTGAGTGAAAAGAATGAAAGATTAGGGGTATTTATAGTTATAAAAAAAGGATGAAAATGTAGTTTTAAGAAGGTTGGGGTATTAAAAAAAGTTTGGGGGGTAGGGAGGTGTAAATGGGAGTTGTAGGTTTTTCACTTTTTCTATCGTTCAAGTAATCTTCACCGCATCAAACTCTTTTACAACATCAAACATAGTCAACCGGTAAGAAATAATTTTTAAAGTATCAAACGATTTTGAAACTTGACAAGCTTCTTCTACTTAGTGGAGAATCATCGATTCTTGTAAATCGTTTTCGAACTTATTAACTTGATAGTTTTGTATTGATTAGTGTAAATACTGTCTTTGTAGAATCAAAATTGTCATATCCAATATATTGTGTGAGTACTATAGATCTATTGAAAATGAAACTATTCTCTCTTCATTAATAATTTAATTTTAGGTATACTTTTGATGTGATTTATGTGTCTCATTTTGCTTGCACAATCGATTTATTCTAATAGGATTTCACTACTTATTAGTCGTTGAATCTTACTATAGACAATGGTATTCTCCATACCATATCATATCAAAAGTATACCTAAAATTAAATTATTAATGAAGAGAGAATAGTTTCATTTTCAATAGATCTATAGTACTCACACAATATATTGGATATGACAATTTTGATTCTACAAAGACAGTATTTACACTAATCAATACAAAACTAACAAGTTAATAAGTGGAAAAACGATTTACAAGAATCGATAATTCTCTACTAAGTATAAGAAGCTTGTAAAGTTTCAAAATCATTTGATACTTGAAAATTATTTTTTACCGGTTGACAATGTTTGATGCTGTGAAAAAGTTTGATGCGGTGAAGATTACTTGAACAATAGAAAAAGTGAAAAACCTACTATAAACATAGTAATTGCAATTAACTTTGGAAAAAACAATTTAATTATGGAAATAATTTTTGTTAGAATTCAAGTATGATTCAACTACTTCGTTAATGTTTTTTTTTAGTAAATTGTTGATTTTCTTTTTTCATTAATTATGGTTATTTTATTAAAGTAAGTTACTATGATTAAATCTCATTAAAAGTAACTGATGGTGTAGAAAATTTTGTACATTGATGGTGCACAAAACGTAAACTCTTAATGTGGTGGACTGTTTGCCTTCAATTTAATCACCAAGATGTTTTTCCTATAGGCTTGAATTTCCACTTAACCATATGAGCAAAAGAATGAGAAACAAATACTGTCAAATTCATATGTAGGTAATGAATATCGCAAATAATATTAACATATCGATTAAAAAAATAAAAAAATCTAAGCTTGTAGTACTCCTTAATTTATCAAGAAATAATATAAGGAAAGAGACTAGCACTGCATCTAGGCCACTTCAACTTTTTCACAACTTCTTGTATTTTTCTTATCAAAATAAACCAATATAATAGTGAGGATGTTTATGAAAATTAGCATAATAAAAAAAAGGTGAAAATCTGCAAATAAATCTAAACGACAATGAAATATCTTTTGCTGCTTTTGGCATGAAAATAGAACTAATTTCTCCCTTGGATGATATAAGTTGATCTATCTTTTAAATCTCTTAAAAAATTAGCAAATGTTTACTATCACTTACGACCGTAAAAACCTTTGCCAAGATAATATGCTACTGAATATAATAGAGAAAATACATAAAAAACCCTCTAAATTTGGTCGAATAACTTACTTTAATACTTAAACTACACGGGCGTTTAAATACCCCTTTAATATTTTTGAAGTGATTTTTTTCCACCCTGAGACTATAACACCACTCTCACCTGCCACATCATAGCCATGTAAGCGCCACATCATAACCATGTAGGCACCATGTCATTAGTTTTTATTTCTTTTTTACTTATTCACTATTTTTTCTTAAACACTTTTGAAAATTAATTATATCAATTGATTAATTTATAAATGCATACCCCACCCCTCTCTTTCTTCTTCCTTATTGTTCACCATTATTCCAACCTTCCATACTTTCTTTTTTTCCTCGAACTATTCAACAATTTTTTAAGTCACTTTAAAGAAGAAAATTCACTATAATATTTACATTATCTTCTTCGAACCCTCCCAACGAATTTACCCACTTGGAGAATGGATTTTTTTGAAAGCCAATATTTTCTTGACAACTCAAATAAGAAATGAAGATTGCATAAGAAAGTTGGTCCAAAAAAAATATAAATTTTATGAGAAATATTTGAATGGATCTAGAAATCAAAATGGGTCACTCAAAATTTAAGAAAGTTTACATTTGCCAAATCGACACAATTAATAAAGAGTGAAATCGACGTCAATAAAATGGCATTGGTAATGAATTTTTCGGATTAGTAAAAGACTAGTGAAATGAAAATAGTGGATAGAGGTGGGGATGAAGATGGAGGAGGAGATGTTTCAATGGAGAAAGATGTGTATTGAGGAAGAAAACAAAATGAAAATAAAAAAAATTAAAGAAATTAAAAAGGAGACCCACTAATTTCATTTACCTCTTATTAAGAAAAATTACATATTTTAAAGATTTAATATATAAAAAACTATTTAAATAATTTGTTATATATAGGCCAATAAAAAAAGGCCATGTGTAGGGCTTTAAAAATTCACCTTTTTTTTCTCTGTTTTCACGCACTTTCAGGAGAGTGCACTCACTCTCTCTGCCACATCATCCCTTAGGGGGTGTTTTAATCACTTCAAATATGTTAAGGGGGGTATTTAAATGCCCGTGTAGTTTAAGTACTAAAGTAAGTTATCCGACCAAGTTCAGGGGGATTTTTATGTATTTTCTTAATATAATATTAAAAACTTAGTTAATTTAGAGTTTTCAGAAGATGAAATCAAGACATCTTGAACTTGTCATGCAACCGGGTAAATGTAAATATTCTTCATAATTCCATCTTCATCCACACCTCCCCTATGAATATAGGCCACCCAAAAGAGTCTTTAATATGGTCATATATATATACATACAACAATCATATGTTCGTAACCCTCAACACAATGACCATATAAACTCAGTAGATTCTTGTCTCGTCCTGTAGTCAAACTTTCAACTTCAGTAATAAATTTCAATGCATCCTCACGCATAAAAGTTGAGATGATCATGCAAAGTCGTAAGAAAAATAGAATGGTCCGATGCCATGAACTTCTTCACCTTCCGCCATTTCTTTGTCATCAATTTCTTAAAATTGTGATTTGGTTAATTTTGATGTTGATTATATAACAAACACCACGTCACGTGAATGCAAGTTTTTTTTTTTTGTAATAATGAATGGAAGTTTCATTATACACTTGTTTGAATATGTGTATTTTAAAGAATTAGTTGTAAGACTGTGGAGTAGTAGTTTTTTTTTTTTTTTAAATACGTGGGTTATGAGATTAGGTGTTTCTAGGGTTAAGGTTAGTTATTTTTTAAATTCATATTTTAAATTAATTATTTTATTATTTTGTCACTTGACTGATTTTGTTTTTTTTTTTGTTTTTTTTTAAAAGAATTCATTTAAACCATATATTGATTTTTTTAAAATTTTATATTTTAAATTGAAATTTACTAACTAATATAGATTTAAATTATTTTAAAATTTTTATTTTAAAAACTAAAAATGGAGAAATTTTGTAGTGCTGACATGTGACGCTTTACTTCTCCTATTATATATAAAGTATACGAGCCCGTGCGTTGCGCGGATAATATAAAGAATTATTAATCATATATATAATAATGACTTATTTCAATATATATCATTTTTTTTTAATCAAAACTTCTTTTGTCATCTATTTCTTAGATACAATATAATTAAATCTTCATGAAATTGAAGAACGAATCACATGATCATTTAATAACTTGTACAATATACTTCGCTTTTGCTTATTACTACATTATTAACTACTTAATATCATAATATTATCGACTAAATTTTGATTATACATATATTCCTCCTAAAATATTGACAATTAATTTTTCTTTAATTAAATCTATTATTTAAAAAATAAAAAGCACAAATCTCCTATAATTTTTGAACTGTCTTTGTTAAATCATGCTATTTCTAAAAATAATTATATACATTTAAAAATAATGAAATAGATGTCAATCAATAAAGTTAAATATTCTAATATGATAAAAATAAGAGTTCAAAATAACATAAATGTTAGCCACATGTATAATCAGCTAGATTTTAAATAATGAAAAAATTATATTAAATGTGGTAACTATATTTAAAAAGATGGTGTTAAATAAAATACTTAGTATTATTTTATATCCTATTAAATTATTTTAAAATAAGTATAAAGAGCCAAAACTATATATATACATACCAAGTTATCAAACAACATTATTTATTGGATTTAAAAATAAAAACGGATGATCAAAATAAAAATTATACTCTTTAGAAGTACTTTTATAGTTATTATTTTAATTCAATTATAGGGAGACACTTTAAATATGTGTAAATAAGAAATTTGGTTGATTTCTTGATGCAAGTATTTTGACTTATTTTTATAGTATGTTGTAATTAAAATAAAATAAAATGCACAATATATAAAGATCAATTTTTTGAGATTTGGCACATAGTTTATGGGACATGGCTAATTGCCACTTGTCCACTCAGTGATAAGTATAAATCTCACGAAATAGTCATAAATCTTAATTGTCTTATAATTAGAGGACATGGGTAATCTTCGCTTGTCTTATCATCCATGGAAGGGCACATCAAGTAGCCAATCCATGCTATATTTCATAGAATAGCTTCTTTAATCTTGATTCAACTTAGGTGATAAAACCTTTCAACCTTATGAATCATTTATGTGAGAAAATCCTTTCACAATTACAACAATAACATCAATGCTTTACTCTCAAAGCAACCTTAAATCATAAATTCACTTTCATAAAGAACATGCACATCTTCACAAATTCATCTTTCATAATTCAAAAGCTTCATCATATGATCAATTCTAGAATTCATGGAGCATGCATGGGTTCATGTAAATTTATCTCAAAAACATGTAATTTTCTCAATTCATTCATAAAAAGACATAAAACAATCAATTAGATCATAATTAAAAAAAATCAATGAGATTGAATAAAACCCTAATTTCAATTAGAGATTCTAACTTGTAAAATTAGAGAATTTAGGAACCCTATGGAGGAAAGGACTCCATAAGTGAATTGTCACGACTCGAGAGCACCCCTAGTGGTAACACGGCGTACTCGACCCGGAAGGGGTCTTGTACAAGCCTCATAACATTCATTCATCACATAGATAATAGAAATAGTACAGAATTAAAACTTTTCATTCAAAACCATACGATTCAAAACATTCATTTAACAATCTTTCAAAAGACACAGCGGAAGTCTAAATCTCACATGGCCATCTTAGACAAAACTTTAAAACAAGATAGGGTCACGGCCCTTTACAATCTAAGTCTTAACAATAGTCTCAAACAAGAAAGATCTAGAAACAATAAAAGTCCTTGTCCTCGATCTATGAGGACATACCAAGTCTTGGAGGAAAACTCTATCCAAGCACTCCAATCCTAGCTAGAATCAATCACTTGCCGGAACCTACACTTGTAGTAAAAATAAGAGAATATGGGTTAGCACACAAAAATGTACTAAGTATGATGACCATGCAAAAACATGCTTTAAAAGGGACATTTTGGTTGGAAACCATGCATTATGCCACTTTTTAGAAATAGCATGTACATTAGCATAAAAGACACACAATACAAGTACAATCATCATGCAAGTCATAATACCACATTTAGACAATATCATCATGTAAACCATTACCTTCACCTCAAGCAACCCTCATACTATACCTCGTGCAATGTATGTATAGCATCCCATACCACCATCCACACTAAGGCATCCCATTAAGGTCGCCAAAAGTGAACTTACCATTCAATCCTTTTCACCTTTACACAATATCAACACATAAGAGACATAACATTTCATAAGACATGACAGGGGAAAATAACTCCTAATATAACCCAAGCATAGCATGCATATCACATTAAACATTTAGGAGTCAACATTCTTCAATTACTTCATTTTAGAGGACTTTCATACATTATTCATTAGGACTTAGAAAACTCACTATGACCCTATCGAAGCCTACTCGTGCAATGTATAGATGGCATCCCATACTACCACCTATACTTCATAGAACCTCTCAAGAAAACCATAATGCACATCTCACATGATGGGAATAAGCGTTTAACCGACATAGACCATGCAAGCTAGACATGGAATCCGGTGTCATATAGCCTCACACCGTAAAGAGGTGTTCCACTTGCCTAAGGTAGAACGATAACATTAGCTCGGATGGAATCCGCTAGCTAATATCCTATGTGGGCACATAGTTATGGGATAGGAAGACGTTCGTTGGAACTCTAACCTAACATTGGGAGAGTTTCCATCTAACCCTATCCACTCGGTGCTTAGCCTACATTCCACAGATTATTTCATTCACATTACATTAGTGTATTAGGGAGGAATGCCATGGGCCTATCGACCCATGATACATCATTACACAAGGAAGGAACGCTATAAGCCTATCGATCCATGGTACATTCAAGGATAACTCTAAGGTCCCCATGAAAAGAATGCCATAGCCTATCGATTCATGGTCCCTCATTACATTCTTATACTCATGAAAGGAATGCCGTAAGCCTATCGATTTATGGCACATTGACCCATTAAGAAAGGAATGCCACTAGCCTATCGATTCTAGAGTCTTCATTACATTAGATCATTTATGAAAAGAATGCCTTAAGCCTATCAATTCATATCCATCAAGTCAAGACACCTTCATTACTCATATATGAAAGGTATGTCATAGCCTATCGATTCATATTCAGCAAGTCAAGACATTCAATACACAAGAAAAATGATGCATGAGCCTACCAATTCTAGATTCAACAGTCACTATAGAAATCCTTCACATCACATTCACATGTACAATATCATTATAATACTTCAATTCATCAAACTATGCCTTCAAGGCCATGATCACAATATACAAAGTAATTAAGCACCTCCACCTTTCAAGTGGATCAACAATTCAAGCACAACTCTAATTCAACAAGTAATTAGGTCAAACTTGCCCTTTCAAGGCTATGATAAAAAAATCCTTAATTCAGCAACCATTCACCATAATTAGGCATAGATGATGATACAATTCAATAACCCAAAGCAATTTAGACATATTCCAATCATAAGCTTTCAGAATCAACAAACCCACATTATAAGACACAATTTAGGAATTTAGAGAAATCATGGGTTCATAGAGTAAAATCATAAATTAAACATCAATATAATAATTATATGACATTAGAAACCATTTGAAATCATTTGAAGAAAGAACCCATGAGATTGAGTAAAACCCTTGGTTTTTCATGAACTTGAAATCCTTGAAAACTTCTTTGAAATTGACACTAGGGTGAAAGCTAACCCTAGATGAAGGATCACCATACCTTTTTACTAAGATTTCCCCAAGAAATTTAATGAAGAAAGCCTTCAATCCAAACCCTAGCTCCCACCTCTTTTTCTTCTTCTTCTTCTTTGGGAACTTCTAGAGAGAATTTTTTAAAGGAAGAACTCTTGTTTTGATTTGGGGAAATAATGAGTAATTGACTTGTTAAAAGACATAAAACTATATATATTTATGATATAAACCATTTAAAATCAACCCCACTTAATAAACAATTAAAAGGAAATTACTAAAAACTCCCTAAATGAGGCAGCCCCATCAGGGACCACGCTTGCTTTGACGGGCTGTGAGGGACACCACGGCTCGTGGTGGTGCCCGTGGTCCCCTAGGCAGTGTGCCTCCCAACCTTTCCAAGCCCTCCAAGGCCAAGGATATACCACGGAAGCTCCCACGATCCGCGGTCAACACCACGAGTCATGGTGATGCTCGTGACATGGAGGCAGTGGCTTGGCCAAAGTGCCTTGCTTGCCTTGAGCCTAAGTGAGATCCACCCCCACTTTGACGGACCGTCTAGTGCACCACGACTCATGGTGGTGCCCGTGGTCTTTGGGGAAGTAGCTCCCTCAACAAGATATAACCCTAAAAAATCTAAGGCAACCCCATGAGCCTTCCCACGGCCCGTGGTCATGACCACGAGTTGTGAAGTGGCTCGTGAAGGGGAGCCTTGGCTTGGCACCTTTCTAGGGATTACTGCCTAGCCACCACGGGTGGCACCACGGGTCGTGAAGACCCTTGTGGTCTAGGGAGGCAGTAGCTAGGCTAAGTTTTAGGTAGCCTAGGTTCCCAAACCATGGCCTACACCCAAAACCCTTAGCCCTTGTCCTTAACTTTAGACGTTAACCCCCACGTTTAGGCTCTGGTTAAACCTATCATTTTCCGAGACGTTACATGAATACTATCATACCTTGATGCTAAAAGCTCACAATTAATTGGTTAACTCCGAGACTTGATCTTGAAACCCTACCTTCTTCTTCAAGCTTTATAGAGAGAAATATTAAGGAAGAACTTGGAGGGATTTGGGGAAATTTGAAAAATGATCTAGAGTAGTTAGATTTTAGGCTTAAAAGACTTATAAAGTGTCTAGGATGACGACTAAAGTGACATAGTATTGGGTTAAGATAATTAGGAAAAGACTCAGAAACCCCTCATAAAATAACTGCTGACTCGACTTACGGTCCATTGGTCCACTTACGGACTGTCCTGGTGATGTAGGTCAAGTACTGGGACCTAAAAATCACCCAATATTTTACGGAACCCTAGGTATGGTTCGTAGGTCTACTTATGGACCGTACCTACCAACCGTAGATCCCAACATTGACCCTCAAAATTTAACTAAGTTAGGGCTCACCTCCAAGACCTACCTACGACTCGTACATAGAATGACAGATCTTCCTGGTGAACTGTAAAAAGGTTATTGGAACTTGACATTTTGAAAAATATTTACCCATCCACCTATGGTTTCCACCTATGGCTCGTAAGAGCACCCACAACTGTAGGTTGGGACCGTAGGCACAAACACCAACTATGAAAGTTTTGAACTTTTCCTTCTTTTCAAATCTGAGGTGTTACAATATCTCCCCCTTTGGAAAAGTTCATCCTCGAATGGGGATCAAGACATCACAAGGAGGGTAGGAACTAGATCTAACAGCCAAACATGAATGCAATTACATAAATGCACATATCCGAAGAGGAGAATCAATTTCAAGCTAAAACATATTCAAAACATCATTTCACGAGGCCTCTATCAACTCATACTCAAATGCACATAAACATGGCGAAACCAATCAAGTCAATTCATTTTCTTAAAAATCAAGTTTTCATGAGTACACATGCATGAGGAAATATGAGAATGACTAAGACATAAGGATGGACCATGAGGAACTAAATATCTCAAGCTAGAGTGTGGTTAGAGGGAAAGAGATGAGGATAACGGGACATCATACCTGCCTCGGCCTCCCACGTAGCACCCTTAACTAATTGATTCCTCCAAAGAACCTTCAGGGAAACAACTTCTTTGTTTTTCAACTTTTTAACTTACCGGTCTAAAATCTCAATTGGAACTTCTTCAGAAGAAAGGTACTCCTTAACTCCCAAACCTTCTAAGGGAACTATGGACGTCGGATCTCGAACATATTTTTTCAAAGAGATACATGGAAAGCCGGATGCACCGATGCCAAATCATTAGGCAAATCAAGTTCATAAGAAACTTTACTAGAATGCCTCAAAATATGATATGAGCCCACATATCGGAGACTAAGCTTACCTTTCTTCCCAAACCTCATCACACCCTTCATGGGTGAAATTTTCAAGTAGACTCAATCATAAACATCAAACTCAAGATTTCTCCTTCTAACATCGGCATAGGACTTCTGTCGACTTTGAGCTATTTTTAACCTTTCTAATAAGCCAAACTTTCTCCATAGCCTCATGTACCAACTCGGGACCTATCAAAGAAACTTCACCCACTTCAAAGCAACCAATATGAGATCTACACCTCCTACCATACAGAGCCTCAAATGGAGTTATACCAATGCTGGAAGGATAGTTATTATTGTAAGCAAACTCAATCAAAGACAAATCATCATCCCAATTATCCTTGAAGTTAATCACACAAGCTCTTAACATATCTTCCAAAGTTTGGATAGTACGCTCTGCTTGCCTATCGGTTTGCAGATGAAAGGTCGTACTAAGCTTAACACGAGTATCAATGCCCTTTTGAAAAGATTTCCAAAACCGAGAGGTAAATTAGGTACCACGATAGAAGATAATGGATAAAGGCGCTCTACAACCTAACCATTTCTCTCAAGTACAACTTAGCATAGTTCCCTGCCGAATAAGAAACCTTGAAGGGAATGAAATGAGCCGATTTTGTCATACGATCCACAATAACCCAAATCGAGTCATGTTGCCGCCGGGTGCGGGGTAAACCAATAATGAAGTCCATAATCAAATCCTCCCAGCTTTTGATGTTCAACTTTCACTTGTTGACAATTCGGATACTTAGCCACAAATTCTGCAACATCCTTCTTCATTCTATTCCACCAGTAGACTTCCTGTAAGTCACATTATATCTTTGTGGCTCCGGGGTGAATGAAATATCGAGCTATAGAATCTGCTCCTTCAAATCAACATTGGGAACACACAAGCAACCTTGATATCGAAGCACACCATCTTCCCCTTGGGAGAAGGCCTCAATGTACTTCTTAAGCACTGCTTTCCTCAATTCAACCAAAGTCAGATCAAGACCTTGTTTGACTTCCACATCTGGCACAAGAGACGATTCTGAACCATTATGTACCATATCACCGCCTTTAATAGAGTCAACCAACCAAACACCCAATCGGGCTAGTTTATGAACATCTCTAATCAGTTTCTCCTTACCATTTTCAATATCAGAAACACTACCCATTGATAACTGACTAAGAGCATCCACCACCACATTTGCCTTGCCGGGGTGATAGAGAACGCTCATGTCATAATCCTTTAGTAACTCAAGGCACCTTCTTTGGCAAAGATTTAGGTCTTTATGCTTAAACACATATTGCAAACTTTTGTGGTAGGTAAGACATCAACATGAACACCATATAAGTAATGCTTCCATATCTTTAAGGAAAAAATAACCGCAGCTAGTTCTAAATCGTTGTAGGATAGTTTTTTTCATGAATTTTAAGTTATCGTGAGGCATAAGCAATGACTTTCCCATTTTTCATAAGGACACACCCTATCCTAACTCTTGAAGAATCACAATAAACCACAAAGCCATCAGGTCCTTTTGGTAAAGTCAACACTAAAGTAGAGGTAAGTCTATCTTTCAATTCTTGAAAACTCTTTTACACGCTCCAGACCATACGAACTTAACCTTCTTTTGGGTCAATGGAGAGAAAATTGAAAAAAAACCCTTCAACAAACCTTCTATAGTAACCAGCCAAACCCAAGAAACTTCTAATATCCGAAGGGGAGAGAGGTCTAGGACAACTCTTAACCACATCCATCTTCTTAGGATCTACCTCAATACCCTTACTGGAAACAATGTGACCAAGGAAAGCCACAGACCTTAACCGAAATTCACATTTGCTATACTGTGCAAAGAGTTGTTGGTCCTTGAGAACTTGAAACACTACCCTAAAATGATCAGTATTCTTTACTCCTTGAGTAAATCAAGATATTATCTATAAACACAATCACAAACATATCACGGTATTGTCTTAACACCTTATTCATCAAATCCATAAATGTGGCATGAGCATTAGTTAGGCCAAAGGACATTACGAAAAACTCATAATGACCATATCGAGTTCGAAGAGCCGTCTTAGGAATGTCATCTTTGTTTTCCTTCAATTGGTGATAGCCTGACCGGAGGTTAATCTTATAGAAGTAACTTTCCCCTTGAAGTTGATCAAACACATCATCTATCCTTGGAAGAGTATACTTGTTCTTAACGGTAACCTTGTTTAATTACCGGTAGTCAATACACATACGGAGTGAACCATCTTTCTTTTGAACAAACGAAATTGGAGCACCCTATGGAGAGATACTCGGTCGGATGAAACCCTTATCTAACAAATCTCTCAATTTCTCTTTTAACTCCTTCAGTTCTATCCAGTCCAGACGATAAGGAGGAATAGAGATAGGGTGTGTATTTGGGAGAAAGTTAATACCGAGGTCTATTTTCCTTTTAGGAGGAACACCAAGTAAATCATCGGGAAACACTTCTGAAAACTTATTAACAACAAAACCAACTCAAGAGTAGGGGTTTCATAATCCATATCCTGAACCCGAACAAGGTGGTATATGCAACGCTTAGAAATCATATTTATAGCTTTAAGACAAGAAACAAATTGACTCTTAGGTACAAAATTTTCCCTTTTCCACTCTAGGATGGGTTCATTTGGAAACTAAAATTTGACTACTCGGGTGTTACAATCAATAGAATCATGACATAAATGCAGCCAAACGAATAATATCGAAATCTAACATATCAAGTTCTACAAGATCAACATGAGTGACTCTATGGGATAAGGAGACGAGACACTTTCTATAGACTCTATTAGCCACAATAGATTCACCAATGGGAGTAGAGACAAAAAAATGATCTAACAACACATCTGGAAGAATATCAAACCACATAGTCACATATGATGTCGCAAAAGACAAGGTAGAACCGGGATCAAGCAAGGCATAAACATCAATATGAAAGACTTTAAACATACCGGTAACCACATCGGGAAAATCCTCTTGCTCAAGTAGAGTCTGGAGTGCATAAAATCATTTATGTTTCTGACTTCCACTAGAATGGGATGAAGCGTAAGATTGAGCCGGTCGACAATTATCTCCTTCATTCTTAGAAACTGAGGGACAATCCCTTATCTTATGATCCTTTTTACCACAACTAAAGCATGCATTAGAACCAGCTATACATTTACCCTCATGCTTCCTCCCACATTAAGCATAAGTTGATAATGAAGATCCACTACCATTTCCTTCTTGAGGCTTAGGGTTAGACACCCTATCTTTGTTGAATGTAGGAGTTGGAGCATTGGAGGAACCTTTACTAGAAAACATTTGTCGGAACTTAGAACAACCATGTCTCTCGAATCTGTAATGTGAAAAGTACCATCCCCGGTCTTGGCCCTCTTTGGCTCCCTAGACCTTTCATTAAGTTTCTTCTCTTCAATTTAATGAGAATGAACCATTATGCGAGAAATGTCCATATCATTGATAAGCATGGCGGCACGACATTCTTTAACCACCATTTGGTACACACCCAAAACACACTTACTCATCATTTCCCTAGGATTGACAACCATAGTAGAAGCATATTGAGAAAATTGTGTGAACTTCAAAGCATATTCCTTCACACTCATGTTTCCTTAACGAAGGTTGATGAATTCAAGTACCTTTGCCTCTCTCATCTAAAGGGGAAAGAACCTGTCACACCCCAATCCTAGGTGAGCCAGACAAGTACCATATGAACACATGCTTTACAAGTGACCTATCTACTATGCAGATAGATTTACTAATGAGAAGCTACATATACAACACATGTCGACTAGCTGAACCAATATATGTGACAAATAAGACTATGAATACATATGATAGCTTTACAATGTCTACAAGGCCTCTACTAGAATCCACGGCTGTACAACTATCAAAATACACATAGTAAAGACTAGGCAAAGCCTCAAATCAACCTAGAGCTTACCAACAACCACTGAGTATCATGTAACTATTAGGGAGATCTACTAGTTGAGTACAAGTAGCTGCATGAAATGCAGTGTCCCCAATAAGGGACGTTAGTACGAAGGAATATACTGAATATGTAAGGCACAATAAAACCATATGTAAAATGAGAGCTCAAGTGAAATCAAATACAAATAGATAAGGATTAGAGACCACCTTTGCTTATACTTATGGAATTGTGTATGTTACATTTTTTTTTAACTTTTCTGTGCGTTACAATCTTTATAAGGCATATGATACAAATGACTAGCTGATAAGTGGTAGAAGAGGATGACCCATGCTAGACATTTTAACCCCTGGGATGCGGTCCTCATAAATATACAAATCGTGATTGACCCATGCTAGGATTTTAGCCCCTGGGCTGCCACCCATAATAATATAAATTGGGATCGGCCCATGCTAGGTATTACCACCCTTGAGCTGCAAGCCTTCAGTACTAGAATTAGGATCGGCCCATGCTAGGTATTTTAACCCCTGAGCTGCCACCCATAATTATATAGATTCATTTTACCTTGTCTCTTTAATATTTGAGATTGTTCTTTTGATGTTCACAACTCTTTTGAGTTTGTTGTTTTAGTGGTCATAGTGTTATTCAGCTTCGTGACAGTAAAACATAGTAGGATACATATGAATATGGACTCAAGATAATAACAATGACATGGGAAGCAATTATGACACTAACGTAATACTTAGGAGCTTATATAACTCAATAAGCATTTTGACATCTCAAATTGAAGCACGTATCAAGTGAAGACATTTAACATTCAGCCAAGAGATATTAACTCTATATGATAGCCAAATACTTACTAACTAATATCAAATATAAGGTATACATGGATGTGGAACCAAGAGAGCACATGGGCAGATTCAACATAAGGACGGATACATATACCAAATAAGTACATATAAAATGTACAATAGAGCAAGTTGGGATCTTGTGAGGTAACATTATAGTCTAACACAATGGGAGTGATAACCAATAAAAGGGAACATATGGACATGTGAAAAGATGACTTATATGATGGAGTAGACAACTGAAGCAAGTTAGCAAGATATGGGCAGATTGTATATCCAACATATAAACATATGTACCATGTGTAATCTAGGATCATTTTGATTTATATAAGAGGAATACCTGCTAAGAGTTAGCACTTTGATGATGAAATAAGTTTATACCTTGCATGATAATACTTGGTAGAGTAAGCACATATATCTAGTAATAAACTCATATTCAAGTACTCACTTTAACACTCTAGAGAGTAGGATTGAGATAATTAACTACATTGGATATCTTATGATGCACTATGGATCAGTCACTACAAGGGCACTTAGAAAGCTTATTTTGTAATAAAAGTGTTGAATTCATGCCAAAGAAATAGGAAGTCAAGTAGCTTTACATACCTTGCTATACAATTCAAAAAGTATGACTTAAGCTCCTTCTCTTCAGATTACTAATCTACAATAAAATAATTTGTGAGACTAGTATTAGTAGCTAATCAATCAATTTGAGCTACTTGATCTCAATAAAATAGTAACCAAGCAGTAAACATGCAATTTATCTAGCCAATGTTTTCTTTCTTTCCCTTTCCCTTTAATCGTGTCTATACACTGTACAACCTTCATATCAGGTCCTCCCCAAAACTCCCTACAATATTTAAGTCCTTTAACGTCTCCATAACTTCTCCGCACATTCAGTCACATCCCTTATCATAACATACATAAAACAATCCTTAAACATAATAATGTAACAAAAGCATTATGAATCATGGTTTTTGATCACCAACACTTGAAGATCTAACATTACTTTTAAAGTGCTCAAACAAGCTCTTAATTTAATTTAAAGAGGACTCCCCTCCATGGCTGTCCCAACATGAACTAATCACCAGAACATCCTCCCCAATATTACACCATGTAAAAGGAACAATTTACAACTCACTAACACATACCAAATGTCCTAATTAACTCAAGCACATGAAGGAGAAAATTGCAGTAGATTACCTTGTTGGACAGAACTACCACTTGCTAAGACTTGGATTCTTCAAGGTAAAGGTTATCCTCCTTAACTTGTCTTATCTTATACCTTCGAATAGCTTGAATTCCCTAATATTCAAGAACCCTAATGGTATTTAATGGTTGTTGTATGAAGCTAAGAGAGAGAAGAGAGAAAGTTCTAGAAATTAGATTTTTGTTAAAGTAAAATCGGTTTGAAAAGGCTGATATCAATCCATTTTAAAGGGACCTACTTTGACCGACTTTCTCACTCATTTTGGGCCATAATATGTCAAGTAGGTGATCCACCCACTTGGAATTTTCACTTGGACCTTTTTGGACTTCAGAATATTGGGCCTTGATTGTCCATTTCCCCCTTATTCTTCTACTCAACTTGGGCCAGATTAATGCAAGTAAGTGGTAGTATACTTGGACCAATAACATGGTCAAAAGAGTTTTAGTAAGTGATGCACCTACTTGGTCCTTTGGGTTGGTCAATAAGACAAAGTAGGTGATGCACCTACTTGGTCATTGGGCTGGTCAATAAGTTAAAGTATGTGATGCACCTACTTATCACCTACTAGCTTAGTTAAGTCAAGCAAGCACCTCAATATTTTATTTTATTTCTAGACCTTAATACCTTTAAATTAACTTAAAGCTTATATACACTATGTCACTTTAAACTTTATACTCAAATACCACCTTATGATCTCAAGTTTAAATACCTTCATCGATTTCAACTTAATCGGGTCGCATTAATATCTACGAACAGTTCACTTTATACCTATTCTATTGTCACTAGTTGCATAGGAACAGAGTCCATAACTATACCACAAGGAAATTTATAAGCGTAATATAAATAGAACTAGTACACGTAGAAGACGGGGTGTTACATCCTCCACCCCTTATGATCATTCGTCCTCGAATAATAGGTGCACCTGGTAGTTCAGTTAATCTTGGAATTTCATAGAGAGATTTGCGAGAGTTCCCATTGTAAATAGGACTGTTCAAAATCCATAGATTAACCTAAAACACATATAGACAAGTCTAGCATGACATCTCAATATATATGGTTCATGAAATAATAATATGAAAAATTAAACCCCTTTCTTGACCATGTAATTCACTGAAGATACACAAGTAGAACTCATACAAATAAGGACTTTAATATACTAAACACAAGACATGGAAATGACATATCAAATGAATAAATGGTAGGAGAATTTATGATCATATAAGGGGTCCAAATGATCTCAGATCCTTATGCTGATGTTTAGAATGAAGAGGGGTATTTAGGATCTCTTCCATCTTCTATTCCCAAGTATCTTATGTTATATTCTATTCCTTCCACAATACTTCAATGGAGGTTACACCTTTTGAGCTTAGCTTCGGGGCCTTAACAATGAAGAATTACTATAGTATCTCCCAAAATTTTTGTATATGGAACGGACACATAAAATGATAGTCCTAACCTATCGGGGCTCTACTTTCCCTTCTCTTTTATCTCATGACGCTTTTCAGAGGTGAGTCTTATAAGAACGCATAACTGTTAATATAAACTCTAAAGTTTTATGCCGCACCTTCGAATAAGGCGTTATGCTAAGTTATTTATCTATGGTTGTGATAAAATTTACTAAAATCATCACTACATCATGATACAAGGAAACGTTTTCCCAAAATATTCAAAACTCAAGTCAATAAGCACAGAGCGGCATAGAATACAAATAAATAAGTCACATTGGGTATGACACATAGGCAGACTAGCACAAAGGGAGCACACAATATACGGACATTAAGCTATAGAAATATGTGGTGTACGCGTGCATATGAACTATAGGGTAGCATGTGAGCGAATAAGCTATAAGGCATGTAGAAAATGGACTAGATGAGCACATGATGCATGAGTACTAAAGCTACGAAAGATGTAATATGTAAGCAAGTAGACTATAAGGCATGTAGACATAAAAGAAAATGAACTACGGAACACAAATCACATTGAGCAAGTGCGTTATATCGCATGGATAGGTGGACTAACATGTCAATGAGTACACATATGAAATATGAGCAAGTGAGCACATGACACATGACCAGAAGAGCTATAAGGCTGTAATGTTTAAGCAAGTACGCTATGAGGCATGTAAAATATATAGAAATAGTCATATGATCAATTAGCCTGCAGTACCCACACAATATGGACAAGTGACATGAGGAAAGTAACCAGTGCAATAAATAACATGTAGGGAAAAGGTCCTACAAAAGTATATAGCAATAAACAAGGGTGCTCCAAAGTGGATAACACTTACATGCAACATTCTATGACATTAGGTAACATGTGAGAAAATAATCCACAAAGGGAAAATGACATACAAATAGATAAGTTATAGAACATGCAACATGTATAATTATATAACAAACCATCATTGGGAATTATGAGATATCCTATAGAACCACTCTACCATATTAAGGTCAAACACACTGTCTTAAGCGTTAAGTCACGGGTGGGATAGTTCTGCTCATATTCCCTACTCACCTCAAAGCACATACAATTGATTTACCCCTCTACTCTGTTCAATCTCCTAAGAATTCTTTTAGGTGTTCTGCTATTGGAACTTGGCTTCCTTCTAGGTCAATATAAATACCACAGTTAAGATAGAAAAAAAATCCTCAATAGTTCATCTTTTGGAGCAGGAGGCCGAGGTCAACTTTACCTTCATTACTAGTTTGTGTTACATCACACTCAATGTATGGTGACTTTTGAAGGTCATAATAGAAAATAAATAGTGAAGCTTGAACGCACCATAAAATATGAACTCTAATAACATGTAAATGTCAGGTACCTATAAAGTTATATCATGATTCATAACGTCTTAGAGTTAGCCGCTTTGGGCTTAACTATATAGGTATGTCCATACTAATAGATTTGCTCTTTTTTTTTTATAACAAGTGAGGGTGCTCCGACTCTTTTCCCATGCAAGATAGCAAATAAGAACAACTAGCATATGATCAATTTTTCCTCTCCCTTAACTGGACTATGATTGACAAATTACTGCAGACATATATTAAACGAATCATGTAGTAGCTCTATTCAATTTGATGGAAGTCTATACATGTGTATAATTCTCTACTTATCTTTTGTACTAATGATGTGGATGAACTAGGTCCATGTATCTTCTATCTAAGTAACCTTTCTATTCACCTCTTTTTTCTTGTTGTTATCAAGACCAAATATCAAGACTTGAATCAATACAAAATTGACTTCTCTGTCTAACAAAGGTTCACAAAGTTATTCCCAGGTGTGCCATTATAACTCATTAGGGTTGAAGAGTTGATACCTTTTTCTTGCCTCATACACTTAGCAATCACTCTTTCATAACCACCTATCTCCCTCCTCTATAGCATCCTCGTATCACCCCTACTCCTATGTTTAGGGAAATTGACATATCCCATCTCTTTCTAACTAGAAGCTCTACGTACATATTTGGCCCGTTTCATTCAAGCTTCATTCTCACATGCTTCCTATCTAACAAGTACCTTCTAATCAAAACTAGTAGCTTCATGTACTCTAATCCCACTATGTACAACCTGACTAATCACAACATAGGTCTAACCAAACAATTTACCTTTTGTTAACCTTACCCTTTGGTCACATACTAATCCTCTATAGCCAACACATAGATCATAATAAGAACTACCATACATATGTCATTTGCAGCAATTGACACACTTATTCCTAAGTTTTATAACCATGAAAAGAATACAAATGTTATTAGTACTTATTCAGGGTTGTTGGCACATACCATATAAAAGTCAAATGTTCACATATTGGGGATGATATATGATGAGAATTTGGACCTTGTCAGCCAATTAGGGGTATCTCTAGTAACACTATTGCACTGATACTTCACCTATCAGATTGTGCCACTGCCTTCTTACAACTAAAAGATACTGGTTCAACAACATCAATTTCGAGAACATGTGTAATGCTGAAAATTCTATGTATATCACAAACTAAGAACAAGTGTCCTCTATAGGAATAGATCCTATAAATATGGAGAAAATATAGAACTTAAGAGTTGGTTACATCCTCCTAAGAAGATGTGCCTGAAAATGCTACAACTCATATACATAACTAGGTAACCAATCATTTTTTAAGCATATACTATATCTTTCTCAATTGAACCAACGTGATACAAATGGTACAAATGCAACTTTAGATGCAAATAACATAAAAGCCTTTGCGTGGAGTGGGACAGTAGAATAAAATGAGTTCAATCTAGTCTAAATTTTGGTAACTTAAGAACCTTTTCTGTATGTTGCATGTTGACACTTTATCTACCGTTAACCTTAACCACAGTAAGCATAGTATGAATAAAATGATCATGTACAAGTGAAAATTGACTTCTTAACTTCGCTCTATTGCACGATCTGGTAATATTTCCTAAATGTCCAAGCAACCCCATAATTATAAATGTGGCACGCAACACATTCATAAGTAAAGCTCTACTAGACACGACTTTGTAGACTCCATAGGACGAACTGCTCTGATACCACTTTTGTCACACCCCAATTCTAGGTGAGGCGGACAAATACCATATGAACACATGCTTTACAAGTGACCTATGATGAGAAAGTGAACTACTATGCATATTGATTTACTAATGAGAAGCTAAATATACAACACATGTCGACTAGTTGAACCAATACATGTGACAAGTAAGACTATGAATACAGATGATAGCTTTACAATGTCTACAAAGCCTCTAATGGAATCCACGACTCTACAACTATCAAAATACACATAGTAAAAACTCGGCAAAGCCCTGAATCAACCTGGAGCTCACCAATAACTGCTGAGTATCATGTGACTGTTGGGGAGATCTACTAGTTGAGTACATGTACATGCAACATGAAATGCAACATTCCCAATAAAGGACGTTAGTACAAAAGAATGTACTCAATATGTAAGGCATAATAAAACCCTATGTAAAATGAGAGCTCAAGTGAAACCCAATACAAATAGATAAGGATTACAGACCACTTTTGCTTATACTTGTGGAATCGTGTATGTTACATTATTTTCTTTACTTTTTTGTGCGTTACAATCTTTATGAGGCATATGATACAAATGACCAATAGATCAGTGGTATAAGAGGATGACTCATTCTAGGCATTTTAACCCCTGGGATGCGGTCCTCATAAATATAAAAATTGGGATCGACCCATGCTACGCTTTCAGCCTCTGAGCTGCCACCCATAATAATATAGATTGAGATCGGCCTATGCTAGGTATTATCACCCCTGAGCTGCAACCCTTAAGTACTAGAATTAGGATTGGCCCATGCTAGGTATTTTAACCCCTAAGCTGCCACCCATAATTATATAGATTCATTTTACCTTGTCTCTTTAATCTTTGAGATTGTTCTTTTGATGTTCACAACTCTTTTGAGATTGTTGTTTTGATGGTCATAAGCTTCGTGACAGTATAACATAGTATGAGACATATGAATATGGACTTAAGATAATAACAATGACATGGAAAGTAATTGTGACACCAACGTAATACTTAGGAGCTTATATGACTCAATAATCATTTTGACATCTGATATTGAACCACATATCAAGTGAAGACATTTAACATTCAGCCAAGAGATATAAACTTTATATGATAACCAAATACTTACTAACTAATAACAAATACAAGGTATACATGGACGTGGAACCAAGGGAGCACATGGACAGATTCACCTTAGGGATGGATACATATACCAAGTAAGTACATATAAAATGTACAATAGAGCAAGTGGGTATCTAGTGAGGTAACATTATAGTCTAACACAATGGGAGTGATAACCAATAAAGGGAACATATGAACATGTGAAAAGATGACTTATATGATGGAGTAGACAATTGAAGCAAGTTAGCAAGATATGGGAAGATTGTATATCCAACATATAAACATATGTACCATGTGTAATCTAGGATCATTTTGATTTATATAAGAGGAATACGTGCCAAGGGTTAGCACTTTGATGATGAAACAAGTTTAAACCTTCCATACTAATACTTGTAGAGTAAAAGCATGTACATCTAGTAATAAACTCATATTAGAGTACTCACTTTAACGCTCTAGCGAGTAGGATTGAGATAATTAACTACATTGGATATCTTATGATGCACTATGGATCAATCACTACCAAGGGCACTTAGAAAGTTTACTTTGTAATAAAAGTGTTGGATTCATGCCAAAGAAATAGGAAATTGAATAGCTTTACATACCTTGCTATACAATTAAAAAAGTATGACTTAAGCTTAATCTACAATAAAATAAGTTGTAAGACTAGTATTAGTAGCTAATCAATCAATTTGAGCTACTTGATCTCACCAAAATAGTTATCAAGCATAAGTATGCAATTTATCTAGCCAATATTTTCTTTCCTTCCCTTTCCTTTTAATCGCATCTATACTGTACAATCTTCGTATTAGGTCCTCCCAAAAACTCCCAGCAATATTTAAGTCCTTTAACGTCTCCATAACTTCTCCGCGCATCCAGTCACATCCCTTATCATAACATACATAAAACAGTCCTTGAACATAATAATGTAACAGGAGCAAATCATGGGTTCTGATCACCAGCACTTGAAGATCTAACATTACTTTTAAAGTGCTCAAACAAGCTCATAATTGAATTTAAAGAGGACTCCCCTCCATGGTTGTCCCAACATGCACTAATCACCAGAACATCCTCCCAAATATTGCACCATGTAAAAGGAATAAATTCTAACTCACTAACAAATACCAAATGTCCTAATTAACTCAAGAACAAGAGGAAAAAAATTGCAGTAGCTTACCTTTTTGGACATAACTACCACTTGCTAAGCCTTGGATTCTTCAAGGTAAAGGTTTTCCTCCTCAACTTGTCTTAACTTATACCTTCCAATAGCTTGAACTCCCTAATATTCAAGAACCCTAATGGTATTTAATGGTTGTTGTATGAAGCTAAGAGAGAAGAGAGAAAGATCTAGAAATTAGATTTTTGCCAAAGTAAAAATGGTTGGAAAATGTTGATATCAATCCCTTTTAAAGGGACCTGCTTTGATCAACTTTCTCACTCATTTGGGCCATAATTTGTCAAGTAGGTGATCCACCTACTTGGACTTTTCACTTGGGCCTTTTTGGACTTCAGAATATTGGGCCTTGATTGTCCATTTTCCCCTTATTCTTCTACTCAACTTGGGCCAGATTAATGCAAGTAAGTGGTAGTATACGTGGACCAATAACATGGTCAAAAGAGTTTTAGTAGGTGATGCACCTACTTGGTCCTTTGGGTTGGTCAATAAGACAAAGTTGGTGATGCACCTACTTGGTCCTTTGGGCTGGTCAATAAGTCAAAGTAGGTGATGCACCTACTTGTCACCTACTAGCTTAGTTAGTCAAGCAAGCACCTCAATATTTTATTCAATTTCTAGACCTTAATACCTTTAACTTAACTTAAAACTTATATACACTATGTCACTTTAAACTTTAGACTCAAATACCACCTTATGATCTCAAGTTTAAATATTTCCATCGATTTCAACTTGATCAGGTCGCATTAAAATCTACAGACAGTTCACTTTAAACCTATTATGTGGTCACTAGCTGCATAGGAAACTGAGTCCATAACTATACCACAAGGAAATTTATAAGCATCATATAAATAGAACTAGTACACGTAGAATACAGGGTGTTACAGAGCCTATCAAGTAAAACAACCTTAAACTTTTCCCAATCAAGAGGACCCGCATTAACTGCCCTCTCTTCCTTCTATTGGTTGAACCACACTTAAGCAACACCCTTAAGTTGATAAGAGACTAATTCTGCATTTTCACCGAGGTCACTCCCATGATCATCAACCCTTTATACACCTCATCAATGAACTCTTGAGGATCTTCCTCAACCGTGGAACCATAAAACTCTGGAGGATTCATTCTAGTGGAGTCTCTAACTCTAGTTGTCGTCGTACCCACATTTGGGTTCACGGAACCACAACCTCATTATTGGCTTGAACCAACACTTGAAAAGCAGAACTAAACTCCAAACATTAGTCACTTGCTCGGTCAAAGGATCGACCGGAACTGAAGGAGCTTCTTATTCCACATTCTCTCTCCCATTCCTTCCGACATATGCCCTTTGAGTGACCATATCCTGAAAAGCATCAGATAGGGATTAGGAGAGAAACATACAGAGTTAAAATTCTATCGTACGATTTTAGAATAATGAAAAACGTGAATTTTACTAAACATCTTATAGCCTCTCATTCATAAATGTGGCGAGCTTCACACTTGTTGACACCCAATTTTGTCCCTCCTTTCTTGTAATTCATTCTATTGAGCTTCTAAAATATTAACAAGTTAAATATTTTGTATTTCACTATTAGTTTTGGTTATAACTATTGTTATCGTACTTATCTATTACTCTAACTAGTGTTTTAAAAAACTCTGTTGGGACTCGCCTCGGGGATCGCCCTGGGGCAGGGCTCTAGCAAAACGCCCTGAGACTCAAGTGTGGGGCTTAGTTCTGTAAGACTTATGCCCCAAGCGCCCGACTATACGCCCTAAGCACACCCAACGCCCAACGTTCGGGGCTCGTCTAACAGATCTTACACAAATTATATGTTAAAATCTTTAGTTAACATTATTGACCCTAATAATTCTTGAATAAGTGAATGATACTTAATAATTTTTTAATCTATAGAGATACGAAGACTAAGAGTAACTCAAATAACAAGTTGTAGAATCACATCTTTACTATTTGGTAATGCTGTGAATATGATTATATTACTTAACATTTCTTGTAAAAATAAATATCTGAATTTTACTTTTCACTTATCATTGGTGTTCATGATTTTATCATATGTCTCAACATTATCACATTTTATTTAGCTATTTGAATTATTTTAATTCATAATGAAGTTCTATTTTTTTATAATACTAGTAAGTTTTATTAATTATTTTCTTTGAGGGGTGTAAATTGTATAGTATGATAAAAAAATATTTTTAGAAATAATTATTTTTTTGTTAATAGAAATTTAAGATATTAGATTATTTATATTTGTATAATCACGGTAGAAGTTTTATTTTCTATGAGTTTCCTTAATCATGTTTGTAATTATTTCAAAATATTTATGTTTTTTTTTTTATAATTTCATGTTATTATATTATTATACTATATTGTAAATTAAAAATTTAAAGATCCATAGGACTTACGCCCCACGTCTCAACGCTTACGCCTCGCCCTATACTAAATAAAATGTCCCGCTTCACGCCCCCACCTTTTAAAACACTGCTCTAACCTTTATTATTTTTATGGTTATCATCCTTTTATTATCATTTTCACTATTTTAAAATTATATATTTTATTATCAAAACTATTACATATTGTCATCTTCTTCAAAATGATTGTTATTACTTTATCTCAAGTTTCTTACTTACTAAACTTTTTACATATATATAAAAGTTTGTCTTCTTTTTCATTTTTTATACAATTCCAACTTTGTCAGCCAAAAGATAAAAAATGCTACACCATTTTCATGCAAGCTTCATATTTCAATATATTCATCAAGATGCATATGAGTCCAACACATAGCAGATATGGCTTCAGAAACGAGCTCACCATTTCGAGCATAAATCTGACCAGATCACGTGAAGGCCATGTCCATCCAAGAACACAACGTTCAAATTTCAATGTACATCTTTTTCAACTCAAAATCCCACCCAAATGAGATCCTAGAGCTTAAACCACTTCTATAAATATTTCCTCTATTTTTTAGTAAAAAAAAGAGTTTTGGTTGTGAAGAAAAATCATCCAACAAGCGTTTACACTCACAAGAACATCACTTTTAAATTTGAATATTACTTACAAAGGATTTTCGAATCTCCTCTCTTTTGCACTTGACTTAATTTGAGAAACGGGTGTAGATTCAAGGCCTATAACTTCCCCGTTCACTGCTCCACAAGAGGTAAAATTTTAATCTTTTCCTCTTTATTGATAGATGATCGTGTTTGAAATATTAGAGTTGCATTTAGATTGTTTTTATAACTGAAATAGATTGTTAATAAATGAGTTATATTCATGTAATGTTTCTATATTTTATTCACATCCAAATATTACTTTAAAGTTATTCTTTGAGAAATCTTGACATATTACAGAAGTTTTTTGTATATATTCATAATGTGATTAGCATGTGAATTAATGTGTCTGCTACGAATGGTTTGGAATGTTGATTCTTGTTAGTATGTGATAAGAAAATATTACTTAATTTTTCTTTGTTTCTAAGTTAGGGATCTTGCCTATATATTAAAGTGATTATATTTATATGTAAGGTTATGCAAATCTGGATTAAAAAAAAACTTTATTTTTGTTATCTTATTACTTGACAGTAGTGGTTGTTATATATTTCTAGCTTAGAGAACTACTTAGTGTTTCTCTTAGTAAAAGTCAGATCCTTTACGTTTTGGCAAATATTTGTTCTAATAAGGGTTGATAAATTATATATTTATTTGTTGTCTTTCATTTATATTATATTTTTCTTGCAGATATATTTTTTTCTAATTAGCTTTCTTATTTCCTATCTTATCTTTGTTTACATGTACACACCGGAGTCAAAGAGTTTCACTTTGAGACTCAACACTTTGCTTCCGGAATCTATATATCATTTACCCACCTATATGCTCAGAATTCACATGTCATCTACTCGTCTCGACTTTCATTGCCTACGCGTGAATGGCAGAATATCACTATTTCTCGTGGAAGCCAAAATGACTTTTATTATTTTATATTGCTTTTGTTTACTCCTTAGTGTGATGAAGATCTCTTGTATGATTAATTGTTTATTTTTATTTATTGCGTGTGATTGACTCTTAAGAAGCATGTTACTATAGCTAAGCTCTTTTTAATGATCTTTTTAGTTAATACTATGTGATTAATTTTTTCACATGGTTATAATTTTGGAGTTTGGTTAAATGTTCTTTTTCATAAAAAATGAACGTGCTTGCAAAGCAACTCTTGTTGTTTTCCTAACAAATCTAATCTTTCTTTGATTATAAATGGGCCTTCATCACATCTACTCCCTTTTTCAACCAACAATAAACTCAAATGTTTTCAAACTCTTTTTAATTGCATTTTGTCTTTAACAAGAAGGAGTTTTTATAAAATATTTTTTTAGTATCTTTAATAAATCTATTTGACATTTAACATTTATATCGTAATTTTTACTTTCTTACACTTAGCCTAATTAATTATTTAAGTTCGGTCGGTTAACCAGTGTTAATGGATCTTAAAGGATGTCTTACCCCTTCCCTTTAGATTAATTGAACCCTTACCTAGAATCTCATGTTTAGTAGACCTTAAAATGGAGTTAACTTTAGACAAAGACTAATCAATTTTAGGTTCCCTAATTCATTGTAATAATTAGGTGGCGACTTCCTAAGTTAGTTTATTAATTAGGAATAACCAAAATTTTGTACACTATTTTTACCCGATTAAAATGGGATATAACAGCTTGACGACTTCACTGGGAACTTTTTAGGTTCTAACCACAATGGATTTAGTTTAATTACATTTTTATGTGTTTAATTTAATTATATTATTTGTCGTAATTTTTTTTTAAATGTTATACATTGTATGTTTGCCTTGAATTATTTTCACAAGATGTAAATTATTCATTAGCTATAAATTATTTTTACATGCTATCAACTGTGTGTTTGCTATAAATATTTATGTGTTACTGCTTTTCTTAACTGTCATTCCATTTATATTTCTCCACTTCTTGGAAATTTACATTATCACACGTACAAGCGAGGTGTGTTATTTGCACCCACAAATTTCTTTCTAAATTCTAAAATTTAAAAGAGTTGACATATGTGCGGGGTGTCCGGATCTTTTTCCATGTGACCGCATAGCCTTCTCACTCAAGTAATCCACTTGGAACTTTGTGTGTAGTAAAACCACTCCTAGTTTACCTAGAGTAGAGCTAAACTAACACATTTTAGAAGGAGCATACATCATTTCATGACCTAAGAGGCTTGATACTCTTGGTGTATTAAGTCCATTAGTTGACTTTACCTTAAATGTCCAAGTGGGTTTCCGACCCCAAGTGACGACATATCATTATTTATATGCATATTTGAGAAAATTTTATGCCTAAATATGTACCATTTTCTCCAATTAATTATACTTTAAGGGGGGCCGGGGTATGACTAACCTTTCCGTGAAAGGTACAAAGACTTGACGTTGGAGTACAAGAAGCGTCGATATTACCAAAAGGAACCAAGAAGGAGGGACATAACAAATTCTATTTCACTTTATTTTGATTTAAAAGCACTTTATGTTGTATTCATTCGACATGTAATAAAATTTATGCTATCTTGTACTTTTTGTTTTGTAGAAATAAAATTTAATTAATCAAGAGAAATAGAATGACATACTATGGCAAATATGTTCCTTAGATTTACATCAGGCCTACCTCCGGCACAAAGAGATCACAAGTATATTAGAACGCGTTTACATGTTATTTTTACAACTTATTTGACTCTACTTGATGACTTGTTTGTATGTTATTTTTATAACTTATTTGACTTGCTAGCTATGTGGCTTATTTGAGTTTATGTGAATATGACTTTACTATTTCATTTAAAACTAACATTATTTTTGTTTTTTTCTTTTATTTTTTCCCTACCAAAGTTGATTCGTGTTGACAACCGAGCCGGCCGACCATACTTACTTCACAAGGTCCAAGTCATCGACATTACCTCGACGTAGTTGGCCTATTCAAGGAAGAAAAATCACTATGACTAATCCAACCACGTCTTATCCAATTGGTATAGGACATATCATGATTCCTAATGACTCTCCCGAGACTTCTATAGATAGAACTACTATTCAACATGATGATCACATCGTCTGCTTGACTCAATAGATTGAGGATCTACGTAGTGAACTAACTTGGGTTAGGGATTTGACTAATTTATCAATCACACTCCAAAGTCCACTTCTTGAACCTAGAAGTACCACACCAAACCCACCTCGTTTTCCATCACTTTATTCACCAGTTCCTGAACACTTTCCTCCACAACAACCTCTGCCTACCAACAATAACCTTCTTCCAACTACTCCAGCAAATCCATCAAATTTGCCACCCATCTAAACTCCTCCAGAAAGTCAACCACCTACCTACACTACCTATGCTACTCCTAATCCACCACCTGTCAACCCATAAAATCAACCTCCAACTCATACTCCTTACGTTTCTCTACCCACTAACACCTATCCATTGCCTACAACTACTTTCGTAAACCCATCGAATCCACCACCTCCAATTTAAAATACACCGATTGTCCAAACTTATCCAGCTCAGCATATACAAGGAGCACATATTGCCACTCCTTATGCACAACATGTTCCTCCAGTATATGCAGTGGAAACTCAAGCCTTTACCAACCCAATATCGGTCAAGTTTCAACCCGAGGTAGATCAATATGAGGAGATGAAGAAAGATGTCAAGGTAAAGGTTGATGATGTGTTAGCTAGAGAGATTCATGATCTTAAGGAAGCAATGAGAAACCTCCAAACTACTAGGAGAAACAAAAGCCTAGAATATGAGGATATGTGTGTGCAGCCTGACATTGACTTGCCTGTAGGGTACAAACTGTCAAAGTTTGGTATATTCAATGGAATTGGTGACCCTCACACACATCTAAGGGCATATTGTGACAAACTGGTAGGAGTGGGGATATATTAGAGGGTCAGAATGAAGTTATTGTTAAGAAGTTTATTTGGTGAAGGTTTTGCTTGGTACACACAACAAGATCCCCATAAATGGCATGGTTGGAGTGATATGGCACAAGACTTTATGGATCGATTTAAGTTCAATACTGATATCACACCAGATAGGTTCTACCTGACTAAGTTAAAGAATAAGTCAAATGAGACATTTCATGAGTATGCTCTACGTTGGAGGTCACAAGTAGCTAGAGTCCAACCGCCGATGAGTGAAAGTGAAATGACTGCTACCTTCATTGAATGCCAAGATAGCAGTCTTTACTATGAGAAAATGATAACCATGATGGGAAAAAAGTTCACAGAAATCATTAGAATAGGAGAAATCTTGGAAGAATGAATCAAATCAGGAAGAATCCAAGACTTTACTGCCTTGCAAGCTGCAAGCAAAATGATTCAATATGGTTATATCAATGTGAACAAAAAGAAGAAAAAAGATGCATATGCTGTCATGATTGACCAAGGATGTGGGCCAGGTCAACTTTCACCCTACCTAAATCAACCTCATCAACCCATTTACCCTTACCAATTTGGTGAAGCCTCAAAAACTCTTTACCATTCTCCATCAACTCCTTTTCATGTCTACAACACCCAAGCAAACTACTATCAACCTCGAGCTCCTACTTACAATAAACCACATTCATACCAACCCAGTCCAAGCTTCAACTTTTCAAAATTGACCATATGTTGCACCTAGAGCTCATCCAGATCATGAAATCAAAACCACTCGCAACTATACCAAAATAGCCGAACCATTGGTTCAGTTGTTTGAGAAATTGAAAACATCAAGTATGATACAACCAATTGAAGGGAAAATTCCTGATCCTATTCCAAATTGGTTTGATAGTTCCAAGCGTTGTGTATATTATTCTGGAGTTGTTGGACACGACACTAAGGATTGCTATGGTCTCAAAAACAAGATTGAAACTTTCATTAAAGAAGGAGAAATCCAACTTACTTGACCTCAGCCCAACGTGAACAATAACACTCTGCCTAAACATGGAAATGCTAACGTGACCATGATAACTGTCGAGGAAGATTTGGATGTGAAAGGAAGTATTCTTCCAATCGAAAAGGTGAAAGAGGAAACTTTATATTCCTTTAATGCTCCTGCTATGACAATCCAGGAACAAACAACGATAGAGGTTACTGCTACAACTATTTACATGCCTCTCTATAACATTGAGACACCGACCATTTGGGGTGCTGAACGAGAGGAGACTTTGAAGAATTAGACTTGTACTTCGTCCTTGGTTCGCTGGGAGTCTTGGTAGATTGAACAAGTAGTAAAACCTTTTGAAGTAGCACGATTTTAAAAATTGAAGCTTAAATCGTGCCGTAAAATTTTATGTTGTTTTGCCTCATTTTTTTTGAAAGCTTAATTGCAAAATCTATGAATGCATTTTCTATTTTCTTAATTGCCTCTTACTTAGTAATTTCAAATATTTTTAATATATCAATTTTTAATGTGCCAACTCTATGATTGTGACATAATGAAACAAATGAACAAAGTTTGATGTTGAGCAATATGGTAAAATATGTGAAGATGACTTAGAGTTGGAAGATCAACCATGGAACGTGACAACATGACAATATACGAGCATGAAAAAGTCAAGACATTATCAAGGGCGACTTTAGATAGGTTTCTTTTGAATGTAACTTCCACTTTTCATGTTTTGTGAACTACGTTCTGATTCCTCCGATAGGATACATAGGCAGCCCGTATAAGGTTCAATTTTACTATAGGACATTTCTAAATTTCCTTATTTGTAACAGGAGAACTACGTCTGACTTGATTTCCTTGGCGGGATACGTAGGCCACCCACATACAGTTCAGTCACATTAGGATAGAAATTCAAAATCGTTTTACTATTTATGTAATTTGAACTACACATGACCCCATTTCCTTGGTGGAATATGTAGGCAATCCAAATCAGATTTAGTCCCATTATTAGAAATATTCTTTCTATGTACTTTGAACTACTTTCTGACCTGATTCACTTGGCGAGATACCTAGGCGTCCTATATAATGTTCGGTCTCACGACAACATAAATTTAGTATACTTCTCTGAAATTAACACTAGGGCAGATTTTGGAAGACATGGTCAAGGAATGACTGAACATTGTCATGATATAAGCTACTATCTGACAAGAAGTAACAAACAAAAGACATTCATTTTGTTTCTAATTGTCACAATCTAAGAGTTGGTAGAAATTACTTTTTTACAACTTATAAACATATACTTGCATATTTTTCTGCACACTGAAAATATCTCTTTCAAATTATAATTTTTTATTTATTTATATAAGATATACTTTCTTTTACTGTTCATCTACCAAGTCTCAAATGGAGATCACAAGAGCTGAACAAACAGGATGGACAAAAATCCAACAAAGTCAAGCTTCAAGTCAATGCGAATCAACACCCCCTCCCAACTAATTTTTTTTCTTTGAGTGCAGGAATAACAAAGATACAAGATGTCAATATATAATTACATTAAAGGCGTTATTTGCTTCCAAGGCCTCATCTGAATAAGCCAAATGACCCCACCTTTTACTTTATCTCTAACTTTATTTCTTTTACTTCATCATGAATTTATATTCTTACTAATGTCTTTAGCCAAAATCTGCAGGTAAAATCCCCTCGATTTATTGAATAAGAATCAAGTCCATTACAGGCGCCACTCGATCTACCAAATTGCACATCAAGGCTTAAATGTCGAAGACCAGAGTTTATGTTCAACTAATTACAATCATCGACATCAACAACAACCGAGTAACTTAACTAATTTTATTTTTTACTTCATTAAATACCTTTATAATTCACTTTGTCCACCTTAACTACTTTATTTTTGAATTTTACAGGAATCAACAATAAGCTTCCAAAGACAACTGAAGACATCGCTCAACCCCACAATCATCAGCAACACAACTTTATTTCTCACTTACCTTTATTTTATTTTATTTTAATTTATCATGACTTCATTTATAATTTTACTCTACATTTTTATAAAAATTGACATCAAGCCTAAAAATAATCGGAGGCATCACTTTATCAAGCCCCAAAGACAATCAGAGGCATCATTAAAACTAGTCCCCAAAGACAATCGGAGGATATTAGGCTTGTCCACCTTCAGTACAATATATTGGGTGTGTCCACCCTAAAATAGGACACATTTGGGTTCGTCCACCCTAAAATAGGACATGGGTTCATCCACTCTAAAATATGATATATCGGGTTAATCCACCCTAAAATAGGACACAGGTTTGTCCACCCTAAAATAGGACAAGTTGGGTTCATCCACCCTAAAATAGGATACACACACATATTAAACCCATTCTTTATGATGTCATGAACAACTTTACCTTTTTTACAAACATCATTTATTATTAAGACCCCGAAGACAATTGGAGGCCTCATTTAATATTCAAGTCCCCGAAGACAATCGGTGGCCTCAGTTATCATTTAAGTCTCTGAAGAAATCATAGACATTATCACATCATCTGCATAAGCCAGACGACTACATTCTTATTTTATTCACTACTTTAACAATTACTTTAATCTATTTTACCTACTTCAACAACTTTATCTTATATTTTACTGACATCATTTATCATCAAGTCTCTGAAAACAACCAGAGGCGTCATTTGCCATTGTATCTTCGAAGACAACCAAAGACACTAATTGGCCATACGACCCTATCATCATATGCCATAACTCTCAACATCAAGTCTCCGTAGACAATCAAAGGTATCTTTATTTACCAAGTCTCTCAAGACAACTAGAGACAACATTTAATCACTCACCTTTGTCATCTCATAAGTCACACGACTTCATTCTTATTCTCACACATATATATTACCATTTTATTAATTTATACATTCTTAAACTTTAGTTTTATCCCAACATGGAACTTTCTCTTTGCAGTGAACTGGGGTAAATTTGCTGAAGAGGAATATCAAACTCACTAGCAGAGGTCAAGGATCTACTCTCGAACTCATTTCTGCCTACATCCCACGAATACGTAATATGTAGGTTATCCAAAATTTCCTTCCATAACCACCTCTACATCTCAATTCAATTAACTCATTTTGTTACTCCTCGAGGCTAAAAATCCTTTAGTGTCACTCTCATCAAATTCTCCCCTACCCATATTTGTTGGCTGAGAAAATTTTGATATTAAGTCAACTTCTTTGCCTGAAAACTTTTTCTTCGTCTCCGATCAAAGAGGGGCAAGTTATTGACACCCAATTTTGTCCCTCCTTTCTTGTAATTCATTCTATTGAGCTTCTAAAATAATAATAAGTTAAATATTTTGTATTTCACTATTAGTTTTGGTTACTACTGTTATCGTAATTATCTATTACTCTAACCTTTATTATTTTTATGGTTATCATCCTTTTATTATCATTTTCTCTATTTTAAAATTGTATATTTCATATCAAAACGATTACATATTGTTGTCTTCTTTAAAATGATTGTCATTACTTTATCTCAAGTTTCTTACTTGCTAAACTTTGTACATATATATATATTATACTAGTTATTAAATTAGAAGTTCAAAGGAATTAAATTAAAAGAGGAGCACGCCATAAATAAAAAGAATTGGACAAAGTGAGTCCAAAATTCGTCCTAATATAAGCCTAAACAAAATGCAATTCTTTTCATTTAATTCATCCCTTTTTAGAATCCAAACAACAGCCCAAATTTGTTCTTTCAAGACAATGTTGAAGACTACCAGATCTAGGGTTTGAGACTCTCTCTCTATCCTAAGCAGCCCCACTTTTGTCTTCTTTCTCATTTTTAATACAATTCCAATTTTGTCAGCCAAAAGATAAAAAATGCTACACTATTTTCGTGAAAGCTTCCTATACCTATTTCAATATATTCATCAAGATGCATTTGAGTCCAACACATAGCAGATATGGCTTCAGAAATGAGCTCACCATTTCGAGCATAAATCTGACCAGATCACGTGAAGGCCATGTCTATCCAAGAACACAACATTCAAATTTCAAAATACATCTTTTTCAACTCAAAATCCTACCCAAATGACCATCTAGAGCTTAAACCTCTTCTATAAATATTTCCTCTGTTTTTAGTACAAAAAAAGAGTTTTGGTTGTGAAGAAAAATCACCCAACAAGCTTTTAAACTCACAAGAACATCACTTTTATATTTGAATATTGCTTACAAAGGATTTTCGAATCTCCTCTCTTTTGCACTTGACTTTATTTGAGAAACGGATGCAGATTCGAGGCCTATAGTTTCCCCGTTCACTGCTCCACAAGAGATAAAATCTTAATCTTTTCCTCTTTATTGGTAGATGATCGTGTTTGAAATATTAGAGTTGCATTTGGAATATATTTGTAACTGAAATAGTTTTTTAATAAATGAGTTATATTCATGTAATGTTTCTATCTTTTATTCACATCCAATTATGACTTTAAGTTATTCTTTTAGAAATCTTGACATATTACAGAGTGGTTTGGAATGTTGATTCTTGTTAGTATGTGATAAGAAAATATGACTTAATTTTTCTTTGTTTCTAAGTTAGGGAGAGCCTATATATTAAAGTAAAATGGTTTGATTATATTTATATGTAAGGTTATGCAAATCTGGATTAAAAAACTTTATTTTTGTTATCTTAGTACTTGAGAGTAGTGGTTGTAATATATATCTTCTAATATGGGTTGATAAATTCTATATTTATTTCTTGTCGTTCATTTATATTATATTTTTCATGTAGATGTTTTTTTCTAATTTACTTTCTTATTTTCTATCTTATCTTTGATTACATGTACACACCGGAGTCAAAGAGTTTCACTTTGAGACTCAACGCTTTGCTTCCGGAGTCTACATATCATTTACCCAGCTATATGCGCATGTTATCTACTCATCTCGACTTTCATTGCCTAAGTGTGAATTGCAGAATATCACTATTTCTCGTGGAAGCCAAAATGGCTTTTATTATTTTATATTGCTTTTGTTTACTCCTTAGTGTGATTACGATCTCTTGTGTGATTAATTGTTTATTTTTATTTATTGTGTGTGATTGATTCTTAAGAAACAGGTTACTTATAGCTAAGCTCTTTTTAATGTTCTTTTTTGTAACACCTCGGATTTGAGAAAATAGAAATAAATGCAGTTTTCCAGACCTGGTGCAAGAACCACGGAAGCCATCGACGGTTCGTGGTCTGACACAAGGTCCGTAGGTGGAGTCTGTCATTAGGCACAAAATATTTATGGTCTCTGACCCCACCCACGATCCATCAGGACGGTTCATGGTTGGACCTACAGACCGTGGGTGAGGGTCAGCAGCCACTTGGAGGGAATTGGTTGTTGGGTAAACTTCAAACGGTTATATCTTTTAGCACAGAATGAATTAGGTGGCCCATGACCTATCAAATGGAAGATAATTGAATCCTCTTTCCAACGCCACCGAGTTTGCTAACATTCAATCTCAGAGTAAAAATTTATGCTCATTTTAGTGAAGCCCTGTCGGCCAGAGCTTGACCGACGACCCTTACTGACGGTTGGTAGGTCAAACAACGGCCGTAGGTCCCTCCGTGGATGTCCTTCGTCAGCTTTTAAGTTAGGGTCATTTAGGTCTTTTTCCTCTGTGTTGGGGCCCTTAAACTACGTCGTTTAATGCCTAGACTACATCGTTTTACTCAGTTTAAGACTAATAACTTAGTCAAACATACCAGAACCTTTATTCTCCAAAATTCATCAACATTAGAGCAAAAAAATAAGCAAAAGGCGCCAACTTTCCCAAGAACAACCAGCATGTTTCCTTCAAGTTCCAACCCCGAAATCGAAGGATTTTTCCGTAGGTTTCGTCACCAGGCATGTGGGATTTCACTAGTGGGTTCCTTTCATCCACTAGGTCCCTAGAATTTAGTCATATTCTTGATTCTCTGTATCTTGTTTAGACCTAGGGTTTCTAAAACCTTGGAGAATTGTTGGGATTTAGCAATTATAGTGTTCTTAATCAGATTATCATGTTTTTGTAGAATTGTTGCTTAGTTCCTTGCATAAAAATCAAAATCCTAGTTGTGTAGATTCTCTTAGATGATGAATTACACTTGCTAGGTCAATTAAACAGATATACATGCTCCAGTTTCAAATGTTTCATTGTCAGTACTTAAATGTTGCATTCTCAGATTTTCATGTCAGAATATTGAGCTATCTAGTATTTCAGTTATGTTTTGTCATACACATTTCATGTTGGGAGTAGGCCTAGCACTGAGTTGGACTAGGGTTCAGCCTACCCTCATAGTCCCAGAACTACGTGTCCACGTAGGTTTATAAGTCCCCTTTGTGGGCATCAAATTTAGTGATCACGCCAGTCATGCCTTTATACCCCTGGCAAGGTATATTGGGTCCTCTTGGTGGGGCGTATACATCGGACTCCGCATTTAGCTCACGTGATTTTATGTCGGTTAATAGTCGTTCCCACAATCAAACTTTGGTGCATTTGACCAGGTTTTCAGTTATACTTCAATATTCAGTCTCAGTATATTATGTTAATAATCAGTACTTGGTCATTGCATTCAGTTCAGTTCTTTTCAGTTATAATTCAGCATTTATATTCTGTTTAGATTATGTCATTGCTCAGTTATGTTTTGTTCAGCTTACATGTTTGCTCAACTATTATCTATATCCAGCATGCTCAGTACATTCCAAGTACTGACACATACTCTGCGTTACATCCTTTCATGATGTAGGTTCATGTATTCAGCATCCAGATCACGTATAGATTGATTCCTGATTTGTATTCAACAGCTTCAGTGGTGAGTCCTCATACTTTAAGGACAATAGACATGTTTTTCATATTCAGTCTTTTATTTCAGTTTCAGTTTTGGTAGAGTTAGCTGGGGGCATATCCCAGCAACTCTAGTCAGTTAAAGGCTTTTCCGACATAGTGTTAGACTCAACTTTAGTTTATGAGTGATTGTTCAGTATCACTTAACTATTAGATATTATTTATACATATTTAGATCAGTATTGGGTATTCCCCACATTTAGTTAACTATTATTTTAGCTTCCGCATTAGTTCTTGTTTTCTTAGATAATGCAAGTATGCTAATGTTATGCCAGATAGGGTTAGCTTGGAGTCACTCGTGATCCTAGGTCCCGTGTTTACCTCGGGGCATTTCATTTTAAGTTAATAATAGGTTATTAGTTTTTCACATGGTTATAATTTTGGAGTTTAGTTAAATGTTCTTTTTCATAAAAAAGTGAACGTGCTTGCAAAGAAACTCTTGTTGTTTTCCTAACAAATCTAATCTATTTTTGATTATAAATGGGTCTTTATCACATCTGCTTCCTTTTTCAACCAACAATAAAATCAAATATTTTCAAAATCTTTTTAATTGCAATTTGGTTCTAACAAGAAGGAATTTTTATAAAATATATTTTTAGTATCTTTGATAAATCTATTTGACATTTAACATTTATATTGTAATTTTTACTTTCTTACACTTAGCCTAATTAATTATTTAAGTTCAATCGGTTAACCATTGTTAATAGATCTTAAAGGATACCTTACCCCTTCCCTTTAGATTAATTGAACCCTTACCTAGAATCTCATGTTTAGTAGACCTTAAAATGGAGTTACCTTTAGACAAAGACTTTTTAATTTTAGCTGCCCTAATTCACCGTAACAATTAGGTGGCGATTTCTTAAGTTAGTTAATTAATTAGGAATCATCAAAATATTGTACACTATTTTGACCCGGTTAAAATGGGGGTATAGCAACACTCATGAACAAGACTACTCGACGTGGCTTGTGAGACTTCCTAAGACCTTTTTAAACCTTGTGCTCTGAATACTAGGTTTGTCATGACCCAAAGTACAACCTAGACTTGACATGGCGTATAAGACCCTGAGAGTCACTACACAATACACTTAAGCATACATCATACAAGATAATAGAAAATAAAAAGAGTCTAAGAGTAGAATTTGTATAACAAAGAGTTTGACAAAAGTAGCGGAAGTTAACATAAGTCTCAAAGCCATCTATTACATCAAAGGAGTGATAACCCACACATTACATAAAATATCCAAAGAGAAAATACATGAAAGCAATAAAAAGATATGGGTCCTCGGAACATGAGGACTCACCAATCTTCAATCTCTATATGGGATCACTAGCCATGAATTTGGGAAGTAGGAACGTTGAACCCTACATTAGTGAAACAATGTAGCCAAAAGTATATATTAGTACATTGAATGTACCAAGTATGATGGAAATGCATAAGAGTTATGAAATTATGCTAAAAAAGACATTACATGACATGCAATACTAAGCTAAATCATAAAATAACATGTTAGAAAACATAAGTCATAACCATGGTCAATGCAAGCTAAACATCTTTAAAACACGTTTGAGATACTTTTCAAAAGTAACTTTAGTTCATTATTGTGGGAGATTTTCCTTTAATCGATATAGACCATGTGAGCTATAACATGTAATCCGGTGTTTATCCCACACCAAAAAGAAATGTCCTTACATGCCAAGGTAAGAACCATGAATTTCTAGCTTAGGTGGATCCACTAGCTAATGTCTATCTAAGATAACCTATGGTGGCACATCATTTATGGGACATGGGTAATTGCCACTTGTCTATTTGGTGCTAAGCATAAATCTCACGAATAGTCATAAATCTTAATTTGTCTTATCATTAGAGGACATGGGTAATCGCCACTTGTCTTATCATCCATGTAAGGGCAAGTAGCCAATCTAAGCTAGATTTCATAGAATAGCTTCTTTAATCTTGATTCAACTTAGGTCAGAAAACCTTTCAATCTTATGAAACCTTTATGTGAGAAAATCCTTTCACAATTAAAATTACAACTACTTTACTCTCAAATGAACCTTAAATCCTAAATTCAATTTCATAAAGAACATGCATATCTTCATAAATTCATCTTTCATAATTCAAAAACTTCTTTATATGATCAATTCTAGAAATCATGGATCATGCAGGGGTCATGTGAATTCCTATCAAAATGTGTAATTTTATCAATTTATGCATAAAAAGACATAAAACAATGAATTATATCATAGTTGAAAAGATTCCATGAGATTGAACAAAACTCTAATTTCAATTAGAGATTCTAACTTTTAAAATTGGAGAATTTAGGAACCCTATGGAGGAAAGGACTCCATAGGTGAATACTATCATACCTTGATGCCAAAAACTCACAATTAATTGGTGAATTTGAAGACCTGATCTTGAAACCTTAGCCTTCATGCTTTAGGGAGAGAAATATTGGGGAAGAACTTGGAGGGATTTGGGGAAATTTGAAGAATGATCTATGGTAGTTAGATTTTAGGCTTAAAATACATATATAGGATCCATGATGAGGACTAAAATGACATAGTATGGGGTTAAGATAATTAGGGAAAGACCCAAAATACCCTCTTATAATAACTGTCATCTCGACCTACGGTTCAAACTACGGGTTGTTGGTCCACTTGTGGACCATCCTAGTGATCTGTAGGTTAAGTACTGGGACCCTAAAAGTCACCCAACTTTTGACGGAACCCTAGGTGCAGACTGTACCTACCAACCGTGGATCCCAACTTTGACCCTCAAAATTTAACTAAGTCTGGGCTCACCTATGAAACCTACCTATGACTCGTACATAGAACATCAAACCATCCTAGTAAATCGTAAAAAAAGTTAATGGAACTTGAATTTTTTTAAAAAAGATTTACCCCTCCATTTACGGCTCATAGGTTGGGACCGTAAACACAAACACCAGCTATGAATGTTTTGTAGTTTTCCTTCTTTTCAAATCCAAGGTGTTACATTGTGACCTATGCATCTCTACATGTTTGGAATCCCTGCCCATGCTTCAGTTAGGCTTGGGCATGAAGGGGGATATTAGAATGGGTAAAAGTTTCACATTAGTTGAGGAATGGAGTGGTGTTCTCTTTATATGGACTTGGTCAATGTCCCCTCATGAGCTAGCATATGGGGTTCAATTACGTCCAAGTGTCATATCTTTACATGGTATCAGAGTTTGGCCCATCCCAATTTGTTGTTCACTAATGTTGGGCCTCCATTTATAAGTGTTCATTCTTCACTTGAGGTATGGGCATGCGAAGAAGTGTTAAGAAGTCTCACATCGGTAGAGGGATAGAAATTTATTCTTCTTATATGAACTTGGACAAACATCTCCTAATAAGCTTACTTTTGGGGTTGAGTTAGACCGATGTGTTCTTTACAGTAACCTGCAAGGCATAATTCGCTATTCATTTAACTACATTATTATCCACATTATTTCTATTCAATAGAAGGAATATTTTTTTGCCTATAAATAATGGTGTTTCTTCCTTTCTGAAGGATGCAAGAAAGATGAGAAGTGTGGGGAAATATTGTAGTGTGTAGTGATAGAGAGAGAGAGAGAGAGAGAGAGAGAGAGAGAGAGAGAGAGAGAGAGAGAGAGAGTTGAGATAAAGAAGAATATTCTAAGTTTTCAACTAATTCATTGTAATGACCCGGAAAACTAGTAGGTGAAACTAGAGCCTAACTAATGTGTGTTTGAGTTTGTTGTGGGGTTTCATGTGTTTAAGGGTTAAACATCAAGGTACGATCCCCCAAAGACCAACCAAGGGTCCTTGAGGGAGAGCCTAAAGCCTAACCCCCAAGACCCCAAAAAACTAAAAACTGCCCAAAATATCATGACCTATGGATGGTGACCTACGCCCCATGGATGGACTCCGTAGGTCAAGGCCCCTTTTAGTGACCCTCAGACCCAAACCACGGACCAGCAGGACGGAGCGTCACCCCACCTACGGTCTGTAGGTCTGGAGTTGTAGGTCACACCTGCATGCTGTCAAAGATTCGGCTTATGTGGGGTTAGTTTGGTAAATTGTTTTTTAAGTTAGTTGAGTTAATGGACGGTTATTATTAGTTTATTAATGTATTTTAAGAGTTTTTAAAGTATTAAAACACCTTTTCTAATCCATTCTTCCAAAACACAAATTAGAACCCACATCTCTTCTCAAAAGTTCTCTCTCTAGAAACCTCCATTGGAGGTGAAGGATTCAAGCTCAAGGCCTCACCATTTTAACTCAAGTTTTGTGGAATTATTCCCTAAAAGGTATGGTAGTCTTCATCCTTGACTTAGTTTCTTTCAAGGAGCTAACTTCAAAGATAATTTCAAGTCTCCAAAGTTCCCCAAAAATCCTAGTTTTCAATCTATGCTTGGGTTCAATTCCAAATCGTTTTCAAAAGGTTTTATATGGTGAATCATGAATGGATTGTTGAAGTATTGATGAATTATGGTCAATTTCTTCTATGAACCCATGTTTCCCCTAAAATCCTAAGTTGTGATTTGTGATTGACAATTGATTGATTATGAAAGTATGTTGAATTGTTTATGTTTATATTGAATTAGTTATTGGATCGTGTTAATTTCCTTATCTATTGTAGTATCTTAGATGTTTGGGTTGTGATTGATGTATAGCCTTGGAAGGCAATTCATGAAGGATGTATGTATGAAAATGATGTGAAGGATATGTATGTTATCTCAATGAAAGAACTATAATCATGTTTAGAATTTAATTGTGTTATGATTGAAAGTATATTCTCAATTAACACTCATGAATGATGATGATAGAATGTGAAGGGTTTCTTCTATGTACGGTATATCTTGAATTGGTAGGCCTATGCATCCTTTTCTTGTATAATGAAAGTACTGTGATTATGGTATCTTGAATTGGTAGGCTTAGGCATCCTCTTCTTGAATGAATGAAAGTATGGTTGAGTGATGTACCTTGACTTGGTAGGCTTAGGCATCCTCTTCTTGGGTTGTTAATGTATAATGTCTTAATGATTTGAATCGGTAGACCTAATGTTGGTAGCCCTTTCCTAAATGAATGATGAAGTATTCTAGGCTATGACATGAACCAGTAGACCTAATGTTGGTAGCCCTTCATAATGAGTCTAGAAACTAATGTGATGATAAACCTTGAAGTGGTAGACCTAATGTTAGTGGCCCTTTCTTGTGTGAAATGATGAACCTTGAAGTGGTAGACCTAATGTTAGTGGTCCTTTCTTGGAAAGTCAATGAGCTATCCTTATAATGTACCTTGAATCGGTAGACCTAATGTTGGTGTCCCTTTCATGTGTAATGTATCTTGGGTTGGTAGGCCTAATGTTGGTGGCCCTCTCAAGTACAATAATGTAATGTAAATGAAACTACTCTATGGGAATGTAAGCTAAGTACCAAGAGGATATGGTAAGATGGAAGTTCTCCCTACGTTAGGCCGGATTTCAATGAACATCTTTCTTATCCATAACTATGTGCCCACATAGGTCCTAGCTAGTGGATCCACCTAAGCTAAATGTTACTGGTCTTACCTTAGGCAAGTAGATCACCTCTTTACAGTGTGGAGCTTCATGACACCGGATTCCATGTCTATCTCACATGTTCTATGTCGGTTAAATGCTTATTCCCATCATGTGAGATGTGCCTTATGGTTTCTTGAGGAGTTCTATGAAGTCTGGGTGGTAGTATGGAATGACATTCATGCATTGCACGAGTAGGCTTTGAGAGGGAAATAATGAGTTCTCTAAGGTCTTAATGACTAATGAATGAAAGTGCTCTTAATGAAGCAAATAAAGAATGTTGACTTATATGCTTAAATGTAATGATGCATGCTATACTTGGATTGTACTATGAGTTACTTCCTTGTTATGACTTATGAAATGTTTATGTCTCTTATGTATGAGTATTGTGTAAAGATGGAAAGGATGAATGGTAAGTTCACTTTTGGTGGCCTTAATGTGGCATCTAGTGTGGATGGTGGTATGGGACGCTATTCATACATTGCACAAGGTATGACTTGGGGTTGCTTGAGGTGAAATCTTAATGTAATGAAATGTCTTATATGGTTGATTATGTTCTAATGTGAAGAAATGACTTGTATGTTGGTTATGTTAGTATATTATGACTCTTGTACTTATGTTCATGAAGTTTTATCAAATTGGCATAAAATCATGACTTTCAAATAAAATGTCCTTTTTTAATCATGGTTTTTGCATGGCTATCATACTTAGTACTTAATTGTGCTAACCCATATTTCTCTTATTTTACTACAAGTGTAGGTTCCGGCAAGTGAGTTACTTTCTCTCTAGTTCAAGGGCTTGGATTGAGATTCTTCCAAGGCTAAGTGGTATGTCCTCACAGATCGAGGACAAGTAATTTTGATGTTCCATTTCTTTCATGTAATAGATATATGTTAGACTTTCGATTGTAAAGGGACGCGACCCTACTTTTATTTCGAGATATTGTTTTATATGGCCATGTGAGACAATAGACTTCCGCTATTTTAAATGAGTATTTTCGATTGTATGGATTTAAGTGAGTTTTAATTATGTACTATTTCTATTATCTATTGTAATGACATGCTATGAGGCTTGTATGAGACTTTTCGGAGTCTTGTACATCGTATCGCATCTAGGGGGTAGCCTCGGGTCGTGACATTCACTATACAAAAGAAAGTGATTATATGTTGAAGGAAGGTGTTCTTTTTGTGGAGCTTTGGACTCTTCAACTGATCCAGAATTGTCTGAGTTGTACAACATTATTGGGTTGTTGTGTCACGCTCGAGCCTACACCCTGGACCTTGCTAGCACTCTAGAACCATTTTTGATTCCAAGGGAACGTTTGGCCTGACTGACTACTTAGCGGAAGACTAACTCAAGCAGATTTAAGCTTTAAAACAAAATTTAAATTCAAAATTCTCAAAACTCAAACTATCTTAAAATAGTATACTCATAACTATCTGAAAATAATAATAGTTTACCAAAATAGTTCAACGGAAATACAGAAAGAAACTCAACAATAACTATCTATGAGGACTCTATATAGTTCAACATAGATTTTGGGAAATGACCCACGACACCTCAAAACTACTAAGCTGAAAGACAAAAATGGAGTCCTCCGGAATGCAAGGAAGGCTCACCAAAGCTAGCAAGAAGTGCAAAATGATCTCAACAGAACTCCTATAAAGGATCCTAAGTACCCGAATCTACATCATAAAAAGATGCAGGTCAAATGACAACAGTACATTGAATATTCGAGTATGTAATATAGTTGAATAAAAAATAACTAAACTTAAATATATGAAGGTAACTCAACTGAAATATAGTATAAATCATGATGAAAAATTATTTAAGCTCTTACTGTAAGGATGCAATAATAGCAAATACTAAACTGAAATATATATATATATATATATATACACACACACACACACACTTTACTTTATTGGGAGTTTCTCTAATTGACAATCATATCTATGAGCCTCGTGATGATACATTGTCTCGAACACATTGTCAAAACTTTTCTACACCTTGTCGGGGGTATAGAACAAACTCAACTCATGGATCCATTTAATATGACTTTTGAGAGACAGTGAGGAGTCGCTCAAATGTCGGTATGATCATATCCCACGCTGGCTACATGGTTTATGGGGTTATGAGTTATCCAAACTCTCACCCGAATCGGTACTCAATACTACTTCCAAAACATATAATAGAATGCTCATGTAAAATACTCACTGAGTTGAGATAATTTTACAAAAAGGACATCTTTAAGAGGTAACTGCTCTATACTCAATCTTTCCGTAAACTCTTTACTTTTTCTCAAAATAATACTCTTTCTCTATGTAAAAGTTATACATTTTAGAATCATATAGTTCCCTTAAATTCTTCTCAAAGTTAGGCTTAAACTTTACTCTTGAACTCACTTTAACTTCTCAAAATTTATTCATGACAAAAAAATAAATGTTCAAAAGACTCTCAATCAAAATTCAAAAATTAGGATTCATATGGAATATAAACACGAACAACAACTCAAGGATCTCAATGTATAATATATATAATATATATATATATATATAACAACTCATGATCAAAGATTTGGAACTCAGACTCAACAACATAACTCATATCAAGAATCCTTGATACGAAGAGTATAACCCTAGATTAACTTATACTAACTGAATTTATATGTAGGGCATGAGGACGAACTAGTCCAACACTATGATTAGTCTTACATACCCGAAGAACAAGTTTCTTGAAGAAGTTTGGAGAAGAACTTGATTGGAAGACTTGAAACCCTAGCTTTTGTCTTCCTTGCTTTTTTTTTGGAGATGAAAAGTGGAGAAGAATATTTGATTGAAAACCTTAGGATCCTTGAAGATAATCTTGAACTTGGAGCCATTAGATCTTGAGAAATTGAAGAAATCCTTTCTTGGAGTTCTTGATCTTTGGAAGAATGAGAATTGGGAATTCTAAGAGTTGCTATACGTATAATGATGTTATTAAGTTGTAAGATGGAATTATAGAATTTTATTGCTAGTAAAATATCAATAATACCCTTTTGAGAACATAAGAAGACCATAGAAATTAAGAAAATAACCTTTTAATGAATCTCGTCGATCAAATCAACGATTTGGAGGTCTCCTCGCTGAAATAGTCAGTGAGTCATCCAATGAAACTTTAGATCACCAAAATATATAGAGACTTAAGATTTTCAGGACATTTTGGCGAGCTAATTAGGTGATTTGCCAATCCATTTGGCGAATCACCGATTGAGTAGGTGACCTCGCCGAATTTCTAGCACGGGTATGAGTAAAATGATCATAACTTCTTACTCCAAACTCAAAAGAAGGAAAACTTTGTGGCAGTGGAAAGAAGACTCATAGACCTTTAATTTTATTGGTCACAGGTCATCTAATTCATTATATGCGGAGAGATATGATCGTTTGAAATTGACTATTATAAGAACTCATGCGAGGACTTAGCGATAGGAATGCTTTGAACTTGGCTTGGTGTTTGAGGTCCCTTATAACCCTATATTACTTAAGATACCCTTGATGTACTTGGTAGATGACCTTAAAACACATGAGAAAATAGGACATCACCTGGTTCAAGCTCATATCCTTACGATAAGCGATTCAGATTAAGTGTAAAGTTGCGAGGTGTTACAAAATTATTCAGGTCTTAGCTTAGAAACTTTCGGGGTGTTATATGTTATATCCTAGAGAGGATAAGTCAAGAGTGATATTATTGGATTGGTGAAGATTATATCGCAAAGGTCTTGAATCACCTTAAAGAAAGCAAGATATATGTGCATCAACCTAAATGATTTATTTATTCATTTTAATCATTTTTTATTCATCTATAATTTTTTGTATTTGTGGTATATTACACCAATTGTTCTTAATATACGTACAATCTATTCAGATGAATTTCATTTAATACTAATAATATTTGATCTTTAAGATAAGAAATAAAAATGTCATGACCCGAGCCTACACCCTGACGTCGCCGACACTCCAGAACCATTGTTGGTCCCCAAGCGAACCCTCATCCTAGCTGACTACAAGTGGAAGACTAACTCAACCATACAAAAGCATAAAACTGAATTAAATTCAATAAACTTGAATACTCAAAATAAAAGTAAATATAGAAACTCCTCAACTCTGTCTATCTATGAAGCCTCTACTATTACAGAAGGATATCGGGACAAAACCCACGACATCTCAAAACTACTAACTGTAAGATAAAGGTGAAGTCCTTTGAAATATAAGATGGCTTACCAAAGCTAACTAGAATGTCACATGACCTCAACGAAACGCCTGTTGATGATCCTGAATACCTATATCTACATCATGAAATGATGTAGGACAAATGGCTCAGTACATAAAGTGTACGAGCATGTAAGGGCATTCTAAAGCATAAACATAAGCTTGAACTGATGGAAAAGAAACATACTTACCTCTTCTCAACTCACTCAACTGAACTGAACTCAACTCAATGAAACATAGTTCAACTCAACTCAACTCAACTCAGATAAAATAGGGCTCAACTCAATAGTAAGATACTCAACTCAGTGAAATATAGTTCAACTAAACTCAGAGAAATAGGGCTCAACTCAACAATAAGGTACTCAATTCTGACTCAAGATACTCAACTCAAACTCAAGATACTTAGCAACAATAAAAGATGCAATATCTGGAAATCTTTTAAAACAATAGGCAATAACTCACTTGTATGCAAAAATACAATAATAGCTCAATTGTATGAAAACACAACAATAACTCTGTTTGTATATAAAAATACAAAGTAACTCTGTGGAAGATTCTCTAACCGACAACCATCACTACGAGCTATGTGATGATACAACGTCTAACCCATGCTTCTAGAACTATCCTACACTTTGCCAGGGTATAGAACCTACTACTAAGTGGATCCACTAGTCTATGCTAAAAAGCAATAAGGAATCATCTAAAAAGTATGACCCTTTCTACCCACGTTGGCTACATAGTTTTTGGGGGCTGTGAGTTGTCTGAAATCTCCTCCATATCGGTGCTCAATACTACTCCCAAAATATACTTAGCTCATATGTTTTAAGGAAAACATGACTCTTTCTTTGTTTTGAGATTATTACTCAAAAATCTTTCTCTTAAAAGAGATGGTACTCAAACTGCTCAAAACTCTTTTGGAAATCTCAGTTTCCTCTCATCTTAAATGTAAAATCATTTTTTCTAGGAAATACTTAGTTCCCATATATCATTTTAAAGAAAATGAAATCAGCTCTACTCTTCCTGAACTCAATGATCAAGTCTTAAAACAAGTTTTAAAACAATTTGTAAAAAGTATTCTTAAAATAGGGTTCATGCAGAATTATGAACGTGAACGACTCAATTCAAGATTTTCAATAACCATGCATAGAACTCAATACTTGGAACTCAAGAAGTCAATGATACTACTCATCTCAAGAATGCTCGACTCGGAGGGTTGATGCAGAATCATGGGCATGAACTACTCAACTCAAGAACTCAATGATACTACTCATCTCAAGACTACTCGACTCATAGGGTTCATGCGGAATTATGGGATGAAATACTCAACTCAAGGGCTTTCATTGGTAACACGTAGTAGTCCCATGAATAGGGATAAATCCCAAAATGATTAGGAACTCAATACTCAAGACTTAGAACTTGAAGATACTACTCATCTCAAAGATAATCAACTGATGGAGTTCATGTGGATTTTTTGGGCATGAAAGACTTGACTCAAGGATCTCAATGATAATGTAGACTCATGAATACATTCTCCTCATTCTCATACTCACTCACTCGAGTCTTGAAACAATTTAAAAGTTATTGTAGAAGACTCTTCGAAAAGACTTGAAGGGACTTTCTCAAAATAACTCGAAAGAACTCTCAAAACTTAACTCTTAACTCTACCTTGAATTTGAATTATGAATTCAAGGTTATGATTCATGTTATGAATAATTTCTTGATGTTTAGAATTGTTGACACCCAATTTTGGCTCTCCACATTTAATAATAATAATAATAATAATAATAATAATAAAATGTATATGTTATGAAATTTTTATAGGAACACGAAAAGATTTTTAATTATTTATTTTTACCTCATAAATTTATTTCATTTTTCTTATAAAAATTAAATATATTACTTTCTCATTTTTTAAATAAGTGTCGTTCTTAAGAATTGAATCTATTTTGTTCAAATATAATTTATTTTGTCGCAATAGTTATTTTTCGTACATTGTTTAAAATTAGAAAGCTTAATTAATTAATGAGTTACTAATTTATATTTTTAGGAGTGACTAATTTTATCAGATAAGCTAGTCTTGCAAAATAATTATTTTTAATTTAATAAATTATGACTATTTAATAAAGAAGTAGTTATAATTTAAATGATTTTAATTTGAGCAATTTTGGCAATCCAAGTCCCCTTAAACCGGCCAATCTGTGTATGCCACGTATGCGAGCACATGGATTGTGCTTCTTTAGCTTAAATCTTGACCCTACGATTAAATCTAATGGTCCTAGTTCCTGATTTATCTTAACCGTCCGATCAAACGATCTGACGACCCAAATTAAACAAGACATTTTTAACATTTTCCAAAAAAGACTCCATCACCGGTACACTTCTTCTTTTCCAGAAGTCACACTTTCAAAATTTATATATATATATATATATATATATATATATATATATATATATATATATATATATATATATATATATATATATATATGCGCGCGCGCGTGTGTGTCATATAAGCAAAAAATTCTACATATATGCTTGGATGGAAAATATGTGGTATGAGGAATCCATTTTAAAGATTTTACCACATTTTTCGGTGCGGAATTCATTTTACTAGTAGATGATAAATTCATGATATACTAAGATATTTTTGGTAGTGTGGTAGGTGAGACATATTTGGTAGGTGTACCATTTTTGGTAGGTGAGGAATCCATTTTAAAGATTTTTTTATAATATTCTTTTGCTAAGTGTTTTAATCTTGATATCTCTTTAATATTATTTATGATATATTCTAGATATAACATATCTTGGGTTCTTAGGTACATATATAAATTATTTTCCATTAATTGTTCTAATAGTTTTATATTTACCATAGCTTTGGTCCAATATTGTAAATATTCGTAGTTCATTTTAATCTGAATTTATATTTAAATCATACCATTCTATTCTTTCGAGGTCTAAATCACGTAGGTCTATTTCATACCATTGTTAGTTTAATATATTTTCTGATTCGTTATCATTAAATATCTTTTCCCACATGATTCTTCTTAATTCAATTATCTCTATACCTTTAAGTATGCATAGGATTAAAGTTTCATAGTTTTTATTATTTCATCATGCATGTATGTAGTCATGTTCTTTATCATGCAGGTTTCTTATTTCCAATTATTCCTTCCTATCATATTCATAATTGATTAAATTCATATTAGATCATTATGAACTAGATTATCTGTTTATCATTTTCTCTTGTCACTACTAGCATCGTACTTTAGCGGATACTTCCTTCTTATCAGCGCCTCAACTTTGTTTACTCCCCTAAATGGCTTTCCTTGCCTACCCGTTTCAACATTAGGATGGCATAGTATAGAAGTTTTCTCTCTGTTTCCAGTGTGCTAATAAACTAGAAACCATGATTCAAATAATTATAATACATAATAACTAACATAAATTTATTCAATTATATATATGATATTCATGAATATATGAAATTAGTTCTGCATATTTTTTGAACAATATACATTTGCCTCTTGCTTATCCATGATATCTGAAGTTTGTTCCATTATCTATTAAATATGAATAGCTTAAGTATTAAATATTTGAGAGAGTGTTTATGAAAGTGCTTCGTTTATTCAAAGTTTGTCCTTTATGTTACATGTTCCTTCCTTTATATAGAAAGGAAATCCTACTGCACTTACAAATTCTAATAATGCACCTATAATGCACAATAATGCACTACCATGACTTTCTTACATAGTACTATTTACGTTATGACTTTTTACATTGCCCACTTTACACTTGTCCCTTTAGTAATGCACACTATCTCTCCACTTTACACTTGTCATCCTTATTAATGCACACCATACCTAATACTTTTAATATGCACATGCATACTACCCTACTTGTTGACTAATTTACACTACACTTTCTAATAATATTTACATGGTACTTTCTTATATTATTTGCTTTTGGCCATATGTATTCTGTGCCTTATCTCTTTACGACTTTCTTTGCACATGTGTCTTTTTATTTTTGTCCTCTTCTTCTTGTCTTCTTCTTCTTATCTTCTTTCGTCTCTATCTCATTTGATCATTCCAGCTGGACATCAGGAATCACATTATCTTCTCCATTACATTTTGAACATATATGATCTGGATATTTGTGTCCAATTAGCTTGCAATATCTGGTTAATAATTCTGGCGAAATAAATCCTGCTTTGAGTGCTCTTGTCGTAGGTTTTTCTTCGGATTTTAATAATGATAAAATCCATCTATGGACTTCATCTATATCTGCTTTCCTTAGTTCTCTTGAATTAGAATATATCATTAACTGGTCTCTAGAGTAGTAACTCCATATATCATTTTCGTTCGTTGTCCAATATCTTCAGGTATAATCATATCTTTGTTAGTCCGATCTTAATAACTTGGATCGGAGGTTTTATCTGTTCGTATAATATCAACGCTGGTGCTGTATAAAACTTTATATAAAATAAGTTTCCTTTGGTAACTCTTTTATATGTGGCGAATGCTTTGTGTAGTTCTGGTATTTCACTTATCTCTTTTCCATCATATGTATATACGGTATTTAATAGTCCATAATTGTAACATGTTCTTACTAAATTGGCGTTAGTTTTTGATTGTGCGATTAACTTGTTATAACCTTGTAATTTTTGGGTTAGGTAGTTTTGACTTGGTTCTTTGGTTGTAGTGGATTTATGATTACAGTTTAAATAGGTTTGGATTTTGTACATATTTTCAATATATGTTCTCGTGACATGGTTATATGATTTTTTCTCATTTTGTAGGCTAACTGCATAGGTAGAGGTTTGTGGTTCCATAGTCAATGTGTTTCTTGGCATTTTTGGAGTAAATGGTTTTTCAAATAGCTGGTTTAAGTTTGTATTCTTATGTTGTTTTTCACTAACTTGTTTACTTGTACCTGCAACTGTATTGAAACAAATATTATGGGTTTTAAGGTGTTTCCCAACATCACCTTTTAGCTCTGGATTTTTAAAGTCTTCCGATTGACTTAGCTCCGCATTTTTACAGTCATGCTGCTGACCTGTATTAGCTTTAGACTTCAGATTATCTTCATTAGTCTTTAGCTTTTGTATCTCATTGTCCATATTGTCCACTTTTATACAAAGTGTAGTAATGACTTTGAGTATATCTTCAATTGTATTTTCTTTCTCAGTCTGAGTAGCTTTGTCTTGATAAGTAATCTGCAATAACATTCTTATCAGTTTTTATTACTTCAATAGTAAATGTAAAATTTAATATATTTAATACCAATCTTCTTATTTATTTTGTAGTTACCGAATCTTGTATTTTTCTTGTTAGCCACCATTTTACTTGTGTGTTATCCGTTCTTATAATAAATTTGTTATATATAATATATGGTTCAAATGTTAATAAACATTTATATACTGAATATAATTCTTTCCTATTTATTTCCCATTTTATTTCCGTATTAGTAAATGTTCCTGAATAATATATGCAATGATGTTCTATTTTTTCTTCATCATACCTATATTTTAAGTCTCCTGCATAACTTTTTTCACTGGCCTTTAATTCTACTATATAAGTAAATTATTTGTTTTCATCCGGAAAATATAGTTTAGATAGGTTCTTACATAATAATTTTATTTTTTATATTTGTGGTTGGTCTTTTTTATCAAACTGGTATTCTACATCTTTCTTTAACTTTTGTTGTAATATTTTTAAATTCCCTGCTAATTTTGGTATGTATTCTCTTACTTGATTTACTAGTCCAAGAAATGATTGTAATTTTGTTTTTTTGTATCTAGTTGTTCATTTGAGTTAATTATTTTTTGTACTATGTGTGTTTGCATTTTTATTCCATTTTTATCTATTTGTATTCCTAAAAATTCTATTTGTTTTTTCATTATGTCTGCTTTCTTTTTGCTTAGACTTATGCCTGAATATTCTATAATATGTATGAATTTTTCTAATAATCTTATATGTTCATCTTGTGTTTTGGAATATAGTAATATATCATCAATATATACTACACAATTTTCTAGTTGTTTAAAATAGTTATCCATAAAGTGTTGATATCTACCTAGTGCATTTTTATATCCAAATAGTAATACGTTCCATTCATAAAATCCTTGTGGTACTGTAAATGCTGTAAGTTTTTTAGATTCTTCTTCTAACTTTAAGTGGTAAAATCTTGATTTGCAGTCAAATTTACTAAAGTAGTTATATCCTTGTATTTGTCTTATCTTTAATATTTTATTTGGTATTGGGTAATTATATGTTTTAGTTTTTGCGTTTAAATTTTTATAGTCAATAATCATTCTACTTTTTCCGCTTTTTTGTTCACTTTGTTTATTTACTATAAATGTTGGGCTTGTATGCTTGCTATTGCTTTCTTGTATATACCCTTTTTCTAGTAATTCACTTATATGTATTTTAAATTCTGTTAAATCATTAAAATTATATTTTAATGGTTTTTGGGTTATTATACTATTATTATCAATTAGCTCAATTTTTACTTTTGTTTTATGTTTTTCCCATCCTTGTAAAGGATCTTCACTATATAATAATTCTAACTTATCTTGGATTATTTTTACTTTATCTATAGAAAATATAATTAATTCTATCTTAGGGTCTTCTTCTTTTATATTTTCTAATTTTTGTGTAATTTTTTCACTTCCTTTTATCCAATCTGTTGTTTTTCATTTTTTGTTATTTACTCTTTTTGCTCCTATTTTTTGTTTACACAGTGTTGTGAACCACCAATGTGTTTTTGTTATTATATGTGATATAATTTTTCTAAAAATGGCATTCCTAATAGCATATCTTTTGTAGTTAATTCAAAGTTATATATTTCCTTTATAGTTAATATCTTATCCATATTTGTATTTTTACATTTTTTGCCTTATATGTGATCATGCTTCCTTCATTATTAAATCCTGTTACTACTATCGGTGTTTTAATTTTTTCCCACTTATCTTCTGGTAAACAATTGTATTTACATATATTAGTTTCTGCTCCCGTATCTATCATTGATGTATAATATCTGTTGTAATATCCCTCTATTATTATCTTTGCAAGTATATATATTTTCATATTTTTATCATACTAAAGTTCTTTTTATTATTATTCTTTTATTTTCATAATTTATGGTCAACTGTTTGTCTTCTAGATTATATGATTTTACTTGTTCTAGCCATTTTATTCCTAAAGTGATATTTTCATTTCATTGATATATTTTAAATTTTATTACTATTGGTACTCCTCCAATGATTATTTCCTTTTCTGTAGTTTCTTCGGTATACATTAATGTTTTTGGTAGTTCGGGGCATAATTGTTCAGTAGTTATTATTTCATCTTCCGTAACTAATTCTCTTGTAATATAGTTTTCTTCTTGTCATGTATTTATTAGTATTAAATATTTCCGTTGTTCCATTACTCCCGTTATGTAGTAGTGATGTGGTTTTATTTCTTCTTCCATTGATTTTTGTGAAGTTTTATCTATTCTTCTTGAGGTACTCATTTTTTATGAAATTTGTGGTATTTCACAGTTTATTCTTTTTGATGTGTTTAATCTTTCTTTTACTATTTCTAAATCTTCTTCTATATCAATCTCATTATAACTATAATCATTATTATCTATGACTGTAACTATACTTTCAAAAGAATCTTCTATTTTTTTTTAATTTTTTTTTTTGCTGTTATTTTATGTTTTGTTGTTAAAACATATAAGTTTTTACATCTAGCTGTAAATATTTTACTTCCCGGGGCTAGTTCTATCCCTGACATTTTTCAATATAATACTAGTGATTTATCTATGTTTATATCATTTATTGCTACTGAGTAGTTAACACTTATTATAAATTAAAATTTTTGGTATATGAGGTTACCTTTTACTGCACTTATTATACTTTTTTCTATAGGTTGTATAATTCTATCATCCGCTAAGTATATTTCTATGGGTGTATCTATTCCTTCTCTAAAGCATGCTTTTATTAGTATTTCTGTTTCTCCTAAATGTACATATTTAGTTGGATTTTTAGCCTTAATATCTTGTATTTCTTTATTTATTATTCGTTTGTTTATTATTGATATTTTAGCCTTTCCTTTGGTGTATTTGCAATCTATGATATGTTCTCTTTGACTCACTACATAATATTCTTCTTTTTGTTGTTTAAACCAGTTTCTTATTGTTGGTATTTCAAATATTTTTGCTACGCTTAGGTCTAATTCTTTTTCTTTTATTTGTTCAAATATACTATTATCAAATATTATTTTTTGTTCCAAAGATTCTTCGTCTTGATGTTCTTCTTTATTTATTATTTGTATATCGGTTTCAGTCATTTGTTATATTATAGAATTCATTGTCTGATTCTATTTCTATATCATTATCTCTTTCATTTTCTGATATTTTATATATGCTATCTTCACTTTCTAATTCATAATCTATGTATTCTATCGGCGTATATTTTTCATCGTTTATTATTATTTCTGATATTTGTTTTTTCTTTGGATTTTTAGGTAATTTACAATCTCTAGCTATGTGTCCTAACTTTCCACAATTATAACAAGTACATTCCGTTAGTTTTGTTTTTGGTCTATATGGTCTTTTGGTTTTGTAGTTTTTTACATAGTATCTTCTTCTTGGTTTTTTATATTTATATTTTGATATGTATTTTTTATTATATTTCCTTTTATAGTATTTGTCTGTACAACCGAATTGGGGTGCTGTTTTATTTTTGCAACATGCTAAGTTTTTTACCAATATTTTTTCCATTTTTATTTCTTCTTTATGTTTTTCACACAGTTCTATAAACCATCGTTGTAAGAATTTTATTCTGGCTCCTAAGGTATCTGTTAGTCCTGCTTCATTCCAACTTTTTATTATTTTTGAATTAAAAGGTTCTGGTAATTTTGTAAAAAATATAATTTTCTTATTTCTTTACTTTCTTCTATGCTATATGTTCCTTTATAATAGTATTCTCTAAATGCACATGTATATTCATCTATATAACACATATTACATATTGCTAATTTTGTCATTAGATTCCGGTTTATGATTTTTTCTTTATTTTGTTCTTCTACTTCTGTTGTCATACTACTAAATTCATTTCTTATAGCTACTTCGTATTTATATAATATTTCCATAGTTGTAGTAGCTAATTCACCATCAAATTTTTTATTGCTTCTTAAAGTTTTTAAACTTTCATCTGATAAATTTTGTAGCCATAATTTTACTGTTCCTATAAGTGTTCTTTCTATATATCCTGGTGTTTCTGTCATTCCTATTTTGTTATCTATTAATTGTTTTGATATATATCCCATCCATAATTGAATTGTTTTATTTATATCTACTACACAGTCTAAATCTAAAAAATTAGGTTGTTCAGTTATTGGTTTAGGTATCCATTTTTTACTTAATCTTTTATCTCATATAGTTTTTTCTCTATCATATTGTTCATAGTTTTCATTATAATATTTTAAATTTTTTGGGTTTTTTATTCCTGATGTACTAGATTTTTCATCCATATCTACGTCTCCTGTATTTACTTCTAACTTCTTTGTATTATCTATGTTTGCTAAAAGTTCCGTATATGTTTTGCTTGTTTCCGAATGTTGTTCATCTGAATGTTGTTCATCTAAATCATTGTCATTTATTTCATCAATTCTTATTTCAGGTAGATTATCTTGGTTATTTTCTTCTTTTTCTTCTAATTCATCTTCTAATTGTAATTTTTCTTTAAATTTATTTATCTCACTTGTTAATTTTGTTTTTTGTTCTTTTTCTTTTTGTTTAATTTCATACAGCTCTTTTAATATTGTCAGTTCTTTTTCTAGTTCTATTATTTTAGTATTTTTTACTTCTTCTAATTGTTATACTTTCTTTTTTGCTTGTTGTTTTATTTTTTCAATTTCCGTTTTTCTATCTATTTCTTCATTTTCTTTTGTTATTCTTATCATAGCAGTTAAACTATCTTCTAGTTTTACCGTTTTTTTTTCTAACATTAAACTTATATTGTCACCAATTTTCTTGTATCTTCTTCCTAGATTAGAACATATTATCTTTATTTTTAATCCGTCATATTTTTCATATGTTTTTTCGTCTATGGCATATTCTTCCTTATTCATTTATAGATTGTGTTGAAGTTTATATTCTAAACTTTCTATTTGTATTTGTAGATATAAAATAGTTTTTCTTTGTGCTATTATAGATTTTTTACAAATTCCTGCAAATATATTATTGTTAAGTCTACTTTGCCTATGTGCTAATTCTTGTCTTTTTGTTATAATTATTTCAGTAAGTTTTTGTCTATATTCATTATTCATTGTATTTTTAGATATTGAATATATTTATATTATATTTTAGATATATTATCTATTAATTGATCTAATTTGTCGTTATCAGTTTTTGTGATATTGAGTTGTTTATATTCCAGATATAATTTGTTTAATTTTCTTCTTAATTTCCTTATCTTTCCACTAGTATGTTTCTTCCTATATTTCTTATTATCCATAGCTCTGATACCATTTTTCGGTGCGGAATTCATTTTACTGGTAGATGATAAATTCATGATATACTAAGATATTTTTGGTAGTGTGGTAGGTGACACATATTTGGTAGGTGTACCATATTTGGTAGGTGAGGAATCCATTTTAAAGATTTTATTATAATATTCTTTTACTAAGTGTTTTAATCTTGATATCTCTTTAATATTATTTATGATATATTCTAGATATAACATATCTTGGGTTCTTAGGTACATATATAAATTATTTTCCATTAATTGTTCTAATAGTTTTATATTTTCCATAGCTTTGGTCCAATATTGTAAATATTCGTAGTTCATTTTAATTTGAATTTATTTTTAAATCATACCATTCTATTCTTTCGAGGTCTAAATCACGTAGGTCTATTTCATACCATTGTTAGTTTAATATATTTTTTGATTCATTATCATTAAATATCTTTTCCCATATGATTCTTCTTAATTCAATTATCTCTATACCTTTAAGTATATATAGGATTAAAGTTTCACAGTTTTTTATTATTTCATCATGCATGTATGTAGTCATGTTCTTTATCATGCATGTTTTTTATTTCCAATTATTCCTTCCTATCATATTCATAATTGATTAAATTCATATTAGATCATTATGAACTAGATTATCTGTTTATCATGTTCTCCTGTCACTACTAGCGTCGTACTTTAGCGGATACTTCCTTCTTATCAGCGCCTCAACTTTGTTTACTCCCTTAAACGGCTTTCCTTGCCTACCGGTTTCAACATTAGGATGACATAGTATATAAGTTTTCTCCCTGTTTTCAGTGTGCTAATAAACTAGAAATCATGATTCAAATAATTATAATACATAATAACTAATATAAATTTATTCAATCATATATATGATATTCAGGAATATATGAAATTATCTCTGCATATTTTTTGAACAATATACCTTTGCCTTTTGCTTATCAATGATATCTGAAGTTTGTTCCATTATCTATTAAATATGAATAGCTTAAGTATTAAATATTTGAGAGAGTGTTTATGAAAGTGCTTCGTTTATTCAAAGTTTGTCCTTTATGTTACATGTTCCTTCCTTTATATAGAAAAAAAATCCTACTGCACTTACAAATTCTAATAATGCACCTATAATGCACAATAATGCACTACCATGACTTTCTTACATAGTACTATTTACGTTATGACTTTTTACATTGCCCACTTTACACTTGTCCCTTTAGTAATGAACACTACCTTTCCACTTTACACTTGTCATCCTTATTAATGCACACCATACCTACTACTTTTAATATGCACATGCATACTACCCTACTTGTTGACTAATTTACACTACACTTTCTAATAATATTTACATGGTACTTTTTTATATTTTTTGCTTTTGGCCATATGTATTCTTTGCCTTATCTCTTTACGACTTTCTTTGCACATGTGTCTTTTTATTTTTGTCTTCTTCTTCTTGTCTTCTTCTTCTTATCTTCTTTCATCTCTATCTCATTTGATCATTCCAGCTGGACACTGGGAATCACATTATCTTCTCCATTACATTTTGAACATATATGATCTGGATATTTGTGTCCAATTAGCTTGCAATATCTGGTTAATAATTCTGGCGAAATAAATCCTGCTTTGAGTGCTTTTGTCGTAGGTCTTTCTTCTGGTTTTAATAATGATAAAATTCATCTCTGGAATTCATCCATATCTGCTTTCCTTAGTTCTCTTGAATTAGAATATATCATTAACTGGTCTCTAGAGTAGTAACTCCATATAGCATTTTCGTTCGTTGTCCAATATCTTCAGGTATAATCATATCTTTGGTTAGTCCGATCTTAATAACTTGGATCGGAGGTTTTATCTCTTCGTATAATATCAACGCTGGTGCTGTATAAAACTTTATATAAAATAAGTTTCCTTTGGTAACTCTTTTATATGTGGCGAATGCTTTGTGTAGTTCTGGTATTTCACTTATCTCTTTTCCATCATATGTATATACGGTATTTAATAGTCCATAATTGTAACATGTTCTTACTAAATTGGCGTTAGTTTTTGATTGTGCGATTAACTTGTTATAACCTTGTAATTTTTGGGTTAGGTAGTCTTGACTTGGTTCTTTGGTTGTAGTGGATCTAGGATTACGATTTAAATAGGTTTGGATTTTGTATATATTTTCAATATATGTTCTCGTGACATGGTTATATAATTTTTTCTCATTTTGTAGGCTATCTTCATAGGTAGAGGTTTGTGGTTCCATAGTCAATGTGTTTCTTGGCATTTTTGGAGTAAATGGTTTTTCAAATAGCTGGTTTAAGTTTGTATTCTTATGTTGTTTTTCACTAACTTGTTTACTTGTACCTGCAACTGTATTGAAACAAATATTATGGGTTTTAAGGTGTTTCCCAACGTCACCTTTTAGCTCTGGATTTTTAAAGTCTTCCGATTGACTTAGCTCCGCATTTTTATAGTCATGCTGCTGACCTATATTAGCTTTAGACTTCAGATTATCTTCATTAGTCTTTAGCTTTTGTATCTCATTGTCCATACTGTCCACTTTTATACAAAGTGTAGTAATGGCTTTGAGTATATCTTCAATTGTATTTTCTTTCTCAGTCTGAGTAGCTTTGTCTTGATAAGTAATCTGCAATAACATTCTTATCAGTTTTTATTACTTCAATAGTAAATGTAAAATTTAATATATTTAATACCAATCTTCTTATTTATTTTGTAGTTACCGAATCTTGTATTTTTCTTGTTAGCCACCATTTTACTTGTGTGTTATCCGTTCTTATAATAAATTTGTTATATACAATATATGGTTCAAATGATAATAAACATTTATATACTGAATATAATTCTTTCCTATTTATTTCCCATTTTATTTCCGTATTAGTAAATGTTCCTGAATAATATCTGCAATGATGTTCCATTTTTTCTTCATCATACCTGTATTTTAAGACTCAATTTTCTCTCCATTTTTATGTATTTTATTAGTTTATAAATATGTAGGCCAATGACCAAATCATATAATAATATTTTGATTTTTAGGCCTGCAATTGTAAGCTGAAGCATGACGCCTTGATTACTCTCAGATCCAACCGTTTTTAAATTAGAAGAGTGTTTTAAGGCTATGTATAATTAGGGTACTAAAGTAATAATTCATGCCCAATTTAAGAGTATTTTCAATACTTAAGACTTTAAATAATTAGGGAACTAAAGTAATAATTTACGCCAAATTTAAAAGTATTTTCAATACTTATCTCTTTTATCTTTTTGAAGATATTATAAATAGCAAAAATTATATTTGGAACAAATCGTTGTAGTTCTATAAGATCTTGGGAAACATTATTTAATTTATTAAATATGCATTATTGAAATCCCCATCTATTCTCAACTTTAGCTAGTAACTAAAAAGTTAAAAAGAGAATTTGATAATTAGATCACTAAAATTCATGAATTCTTTATTTGAGGTGGACAATTATTAAATTGGAACTTGTCTATTCAATAAATTGACTTACATGGTTAGATTAGTCTAACGTTACCTCCTCAAGTTGCCAATCAATATCCAATAATTGAATGAGCGCGTGAGCCTAGTGACATGTTCATGTACAAGGGCGGTTCAATAAAATGTGTTGTTTTAAACTTCCATTTCAGGAAAAATTATCCAAATATACAATTTATTTTATAATATATTTTAAAAAAATTTCTATCATTTAAAAAAATTATAAAAATATATACTCTTTCCTATTCTTAGATACATCACTTTTCGCGATGTATCGATCGAAAACATCACTTTACGTGATGTATCGGGACATACATGATGTATTGTGACATTGAGTAATGTATCCGAAACTGAGATGTGATGTATCGAGATGTTGAGTGATGTATCCGAAATTGGGACACGATGCATCGGAACGTTTTGGGATGTATCCAAATTACATCAAATTTAATGAATTTTTGTAATTTGAAAAAGAATAGGAATATGATGTAATTAGCTCTTAAGACTACGTGATTAATGTAAAATTATCTAAATTTCAACAAAAGGATTTGAATATATTTTATTGGTTTTTTTTGATGTATCATTATTTAATTTATCATAAAGTTTAAAAATCGCTATGGTTTACTTAATTTTTCAGATGGAAGTTTGTTGAACAAGTCTATTAGACATGTTTGTGAAGTGGTAGTCCTTTGCCCTGATACATGCTCTCTTCTCTAGTTATCATTCTACATTTTTCACTTATTCTGGACCATCTATAGATCCAATTTCTGTTTGCAAACTGTTTATTTGCATCAAACAATAGAAATAATGTTGAGATGATAATATTGGTATAAACCCAAACATGATTTGAAACTTAATAAAAGAAAATGGATTTTAGTTTTCTTTTCTTCTTTCTTCCTTCTCTTTATGGATTCAAATGGGTTTCAATTTTATATTTATACTTGTTTATAAGTGCGAATGTTGCATATACAATGCAACGACGGAAACTTTAATAAGCACTAATTACTTATCGACTAGATAATAATAATCAGTGTTTTAAAAGACTCTCTTGGGACTCGCCTCCGGGCTCACCTTAGGGCGGGGGACTAGAAAAATGTCCCTTGCCAGAGGCGTATCCAGGATTTCGGAAGGATGGATGCACTATTACGAAAAAATGCATCTAAGATATAAATTTGATTGATTTGACCTTTTACGTTCTAAACAATGAACCGTTAAAATTTCAAAATTATAGATTTAACATATATAATAGTACTAGTTTTAAATTTTAGTGTATACATTTAATTTGATTATACAAAAATTTTACAATGCTATTTTTTTAGGAATTTCCAATGTAACACACTTGAAAATTCTGAAAGATTAAAGTAAAAATAAAAAATAAAAAATTGATTGAAACGCCAAAAGTGTTACCGATAACCAGTTGGAGGAGTATTACTTAAAAAAAAGATAGATATAATTTTTATCTTTGCTTAGAGAGATGCACTCAATCATCATCGTATTATTATATGCTACTTTTAACGTGAGTTCACACCTCTATATTTAAATATTTTTTCTTAAAATATAAACCTATTATATATGTCTAGAGAGGGGAGCATGAGTTCACGTGAACCCACGGAACCCCCTCTAGAAACGTCTCTGCATTCCGAGACGCAAGTGTGGGGCTTAGTTCTGTAATACTTACGCCCTAAGCGCTTGACTATACGCTCTAAGTACGTCCAACGCTCGAGGCTTTCCTAACATATCTTACACAAATTATGTGTTAAAATCTTTAGTTAACATTGTTAACCTTCATAATTCTTGAATAAATGAATGATACTGAATAATTTTTTAATCATATATAAGAAGATTGATAGTAACTCAAATAACAAGTTGTAGTATCACAATTTTACTATTTGGTAACACTGTGAATGTGATTATATATTATGTAATATTTTCTTAAAAAAATACGTAGTGAAATTTTACTTTTTCACTTATCATTGGTCTTCACGGTTTTGACATATGTCTCAAAATTATTATATTTTATTTAGCTATTTGAAAGTAATTTTATTTTTATTCATGATCAAGTAATGTTTTTATTTTAATACTAGTAAGTTTTATTGATTATTTTCTTTTAAGGGGATAAATTGTATAGTATGATAATTTTTTTATTTTAGAAATAATGAATCTTTTATTAGAAAGTTAAGATGTTAGATTATTTATACTTGTATAATCATGTTAGAAGTTTTATTTTCTATGAGTACTTTAATTATGTTTGTAATTATTTCAAATTATTTATGTATTTTTACAATTATGTTATTATATATATTATTATACTATATTCTAAATTAAAAACATAAAGAACCATAGGGCTTACGTCTCGCCCTATATTAAGTAAAACGTCCACCTCACACCTCCGCCTTTTAAAACACTGATAATAACATAGAAATAATTCGTTCAACCGTTTCTTACATAGAGAGACAATTTAGAGGGTAGCGAGGTGTTCACATGAACTTCTTTAATTAAAAAAAATACACAGTTTATATAAAGTATTTGTTTTAAAAAATTGTGTACATATATAGATTTTGAATCCTTTGAACATTGTAGACACGTAATTTTTGACCGAACTTAACATCATTTTTAGAGCTTAAATATTTTATAAAAATCTAAATTAAATAGTTTGACTTTTACCTTATTTTATTAAATTTATTTTAAAGGATTTGAAACAACAAAAACATAATTATATTTTTTGATAAGTTTTATTTTTATTATTTTATTTTTTCAAAAGATTTGAAAATAACAAAAATATATGTTTATTTTAATTTTAGTTTAATAAATAAACTAGTATTTCTTAATTATAATTTATTATTAGCTATTCATTTTTTTGTTAGTTTAAAATATAATTGATTATATTATATTATATTAATTAAGAAATAATAATAACCTACCACTACCCTCACCCCATTAACCCCACTCCATTTCCCTTTCTACCCCACTTTCCATGTCCCACAACTCCCACAACTCCCACAACTATTCCTATATACATACACATTCACTAAGAATACCCAGATACGGAAAAAAAGAAGAAGAAGAAAAAGCAACCCTCACACTACACCACTACGCACGTCTCTACACACTACTACAAAACAGCACCCACATTTCCCATATATGCACAACACACAAACATACACGGACGAAAAAAAAATCAGAACCCCAAAAAGAACTCACGCCAGAACAAAAAGAAAAAAAGAAACATTTCATATTTATTTTTCTTTCAAATATTGACCAACACATTCACATTTTTTCTTCCTTCTCATTCTTATTTTCGTATAAACACAATACATATACCACCACATACAACATATAAAAGCTTCGTTGACGTTTTAATCGAGCTTCGGTCACTTTACCTTACTCTTAATTTATTTATGGAATTTGATGTAATTATGTGATAAGTTTTTTTTTTTTTTATATAGTTTTGTTTCATTCATAATTTGATTAAAATGAATATTGACATCTTAAGTTTACTTTGAGAGATTAAATAAACTGCTCACATGTTTAGTCATCTTGAGTTATTCTTTATGTTATTTCTTCGTGCACATCTCTAAGAGATGAATAAAATCCTATTATTATGTAAGGATTTTTTTAAAAATTATTGTTATTCAACTATAGTTGTGCCTAAGCCACTATTTTTATGACACTGTTGTAGCTTAATATTGATGTCAATTGGTTATTTTAATTTATGTATTTTTGGATAAATGAGTCATTACCCGATAAACAAACAAATAAGTTATATTATTGAACTTAAATTTAATCCATTTTAGGTTGGTTGAATCCTCAGATATAGGGACTAGTTTAATTAAAAATATCATTGATTAATATAATAATAGAACAAAAAGATTTGTTATCTTGAATTCATAAAAATAGGAGTAAGAGTTTTTATTATCTTGAATTCAATTAAGATTGTGGTTACACATCTTTCTTGAGACATTAAAAAAAACACTAAAGGATGTGGTGACGCACCTTGTTCAAAAATATAAATAACTTTTATTAATTCAAAGTAAGATTTATAGACAATTATTAGGTGCAATGCGAAGAAGACAGTTATGTCTCTAAATGTCAAGACCAAGAATGCGGTTACGTATCTAGGTTGAGACCAAATGAAAGTTCAATAAATAAAAAATGCGAGCAAATCATGGCCTATAAAAATATATCCAAAAAAATAGTTAAGATAAGTATAAGTCAATAAAAGCGACCGTGTTAGAACCACGAGACTCGAAGGATGCCTAATACCTTCCCGTCGGTCAACAAAACTCCTTTCCTGAATTTCTAGTTCGCAGACCAAATAAAGAGTCATTTCCTTTTAATTAAGAATTAAACAAAAACGTGACTTGGAACACCATAACTCAATTCCAAGTGGTGACTCTGAAAAAATTAAAAATAATCCCTATTCAATACCATCACTTAAATTGGAAAAACCCTTTCCGCCGTGCGAAAAAGGGGTGTGACAAACATCAGATTCAAAATTGAGACAGGTTCAAATTCATATCGAGGTTCCAATTTCAAATTTTAAATAATACATTTTTATTTTTCAAACTTCCCTTATGATAATTTTTGATCCTCTACTACCGTCTTACTATAGATAAAGTTAAAACTAAGTAATTTATTCAATATAAAGTACATAAATCAATACATTTGGAAGCAATTACATTCTATAACCATTTCCCCAATTATAAAAATTTCAATTTTTCATTGCTCCATTTGTATAGTAATAACAAGATCATGTTTCTAATTGAATTTTTAAGATCCACAAGAATTCATGGTAAACCCTTTGATTACAAAACAAAAAATACCCTTTGATTACAAAACAAAAAATAGGTCCTACCGGGAGTCGAACCCAGGTCGCTGGATTCAAAGTCCAGAGTGCTAACCACTACACCATAGAACCACATTATGTCATCTACAGTCAATTGTCTCTATAACTCTACAATATGTGCCAATTGACTTTCATCTTAAATATAATTTATATCAATAATAAGATAATACTACTCCTTCTGTTCTAGCTTTATGTCCTATTTGTTCGTTGAAAGTAAAGAATTTATTTTTAAATCTGAAAATAATTTGACTTAGTAGGTGTATGGTCATAAATTTTAAATAATTTTTCATGTATTTGTAATTTATGGAGTTGCCTTGTGTTTGATTATACTTTTGACAAAGAGAATTTGAAATAAAGTTCATAATTGAATGTATTAATTTACAAATTCAAAGTGGAAAGTGATTTAAAACATTTTATAACCTAGTTTACAAATTGAAATATAACTTTAAGTTGGATTTGAATTTTTCATGACCAAAACATAATGAGATAAGATATAAGTACCCTCTAAATTATGATAGAAATCTTAGTGACACAATTTAACGTAACTAGGGTCCTATTACCCCCTTCCCCCAAACTTATTCTTTATGTGTTTTCGTGCACCTTTTGTGCTGAAGTGACATTCAACATGACTGTACTTTGTTGAGACATGTGAATTTTTTTTGGAGGTACCATTGACCATAGAAATGGTCCATGCGTCATTAAAATTCTCAAGACAACTAATATATAAATGGGAAAAAGGACAAATATACCCCAAACTATCGTAAATGGTATACAGATACCCTCCGTCAGACTTTTGGGACATTGGTGCCTCTGCCGTCCAAAAACTAGAGTATATATACCCTTTATACTAATGGACATACACATGTCACAATCTTATCCACCGATCCGACATTTATTAAATATCGAATCAACGGATAAGATTGTGCCACGTGTCCCTATTTAGTCTTCCGTTAGAGTGAAGGGCATATTCACTTTAATTTTTGGATGACAGGGGCACCAATGTCCTAAAAGTATGACGGATGATATCTGCATACCATTTACGATAGTTCAGGGGTATATTTATCCCTTTTCCCTATATAAATTGGTGGACATATGTCCTCTTTTAATTGATCATTTTACGATTAATTAGTACACATAATTATTAATATTAAAACTTATATATACATATATTTATTTTCATTTTTTGTAAAATATTTATTACCCTCCCCACTTTAAACTTTTTATTTTTTATCTTTCATTAATTTCTTATCTTTTCACGTTTAATTATTTAAAAAAAAATCCTGTATTTTTTAAATATATATATATATATATATATATTGTCACGACCTAGGGGTACCCCCTAGACGTAACACGACATACTTGACTCCGAAGGGGTCTCATACCAGCCCTCAGCATATCATGACATAAGAACATAGAGAAAAATGCGGAAAATTTAAAACTTTCTTTACAATTGAAGACTTTTATAAAATGAGAGAGTATCTATAACACTATGTCTCAAACCATCTATAACACTTGCATTTAAACTCTTGAAATACAATCTTAGGGACATAGCCCTTACACAAGTCTAAACATGAAAGAAAGACAATAAAGGACACATGGTCAGGCCCTCAAATACAATGAGGACTCACCAATCTTCTTCTTCTTGATCTACTATGAACCTAGCCACGAGGATGGAATCCAATATCTCCAAAGCCTACACTTACAGAAAATGTAGAAAGATGGGGTTAGCACAAAAAGTACTAAGTATGTAAGCCATGCATAAAAATCCATAAAACATGCATAAAAAGGGACATTTCATTTGAAATCATGCTATATGTCATTTGAGAACATCATCTTTGAAATAGTTGGAGAATGCAACTCATAAGGCAACTCACATACATCATAGCATAAGAGATATCATTATAACAACAAGCATAGTCTCCAACATCAACATAATTCATATCCCAATCTTCACAAGGCATAGTTTATACACATAGACAAATACCAAGATTATCTCATCATAATAGAATCATCACATAATCAACCTTGAGCTTTACTTGTGCAATGCATAGATAAGACCCCATAATCCTATCTACATTAAGTATCACTACTAGGCCACCATGATCATGCATAACATACCTTGACCTTAGCCATAACCAACATTCATAGACAAAGAGACATTCATGTTCATAACTTGTAATAAGTAAAGTCACTCATAGTAAACAATCCATATCATGCATACATAAGTTCACATATCTTCATAGCATAAGGAAACCACACTATAACCCCTTCATGAGTCTACTTGTGCAATGTATAAGTGAAATCCCATAGCCCACTCACACTAAGTAAACCTATCAAGAAGTCATAAGCATAGTCCATGTTCATATTCATGTTCATGTTCATAATTCATAATAAAGGATGCATAACTCATAATCATCATGTCATGAGGGAAACCTACCATACCCACTCTCAAAACCAATTTGTGCAATGCATGAATGAAGTCCCATACCCCAATTCATACTAAGTAGAACCTCTTAAGAGACTATAGTAAATAACCCATGTTCTTGTTAATTGTTCATGATTCATGTTACTTGTTCATGTAAGGAGATATATCCTTAACCGACATAGACCATGTGAGCTACATGAAATCCGGTGTCATGAACCCACACTGAAAAGATGTGTTTTACTTGCCTAAGGTAGAACGAACATGTTTAGCTTATAGGTGGATCTACTAGCTAAGAAACCTATGTGGGCACATAGTTATGGGATAAGGAGATTGCTACTAGAAACCCGGACTAACTGAGGTATAAGATTTCCATCTTATGTTCCTATCCACTCGGTGCTAAGCTTAATTACCTTTAGTAATTATGTTAAATCTTTACTTTTCATTCATGTTCATGGAAGAATGCATAGCACTCAAACCATCATGGTATCATGGTATCTCATGGATTCATTAGGTGAGAATGTCCTTTCAACCTTAGAATCATTAACATGCGAGTAAACCTTTCACATCATGTTCATGGTGTTAACGAGAATAACCTTTCAATCAACACAACAATATTATCATAGTCCTAGACAATTCATGCATAGTCATGTGTAAGGGTAAGGGGAGAATGATCTTGCATCAATACCACAAAACACAATAGTCATAGGATCTTCACTTTATAAGTGAATCATGAGCTCATATACAATTCTTGTCAACATGTATAAACCTTCATAATAACCCCTTCAAAGTCTATAAATCAACTCATCCCAAACATCTAGCATTAACACATTAGATAAAGAGAATATCAAGATTCAACAATACAATTAACACCTTAGTCACATCATAGTCTTGTTCATGCATGGGTGTGTGTGTGTGATTGTCTTTCCAATGACACAACAATAACATTATCATAATAGATACTTTATTCTCAAAGTATTCATAAACATGCTCATAATAACATAATCATGCATACAGCTCATATCTTGCATTCAAGGGTCATATTGAGTCAATACATCTAGCATTCAATACAATAAACATAGATACAACCATGACTCAAATAATCCATTCATTTCATGCATAGACTCATGTGATCATATTATAGGTCATGTGGGTGAAGTCTCTTCACTATATGACCATATGCAACTTAACATACATAATAACTTCTTTCTTATAGCCTTGACATCCCTAGTTTATTCATTTTAGCTTTTTCCTTTTAAAGCCCTAGGAGTCATCTTCATGTTACAAACCTTACTCTCAAGCAATGCCTCACATGATCATCAAGTATGCCTAATTCTCAAGGTAACCTAGTCACATGCCTCATTCTTGATCAATTATAGTCATATAGAATCAAGTAAACTAAATCTCAATACTACTTCAACCATAATTCATCACATGAGACCTAATCAAGTTTGTTCATATCTACAAGCTTTACTTATTAGCAATTCACTTCTAGGTGATCTAATCTAAGGCAATTCATCAAGAAGTTCATTAATCTTAGAAAGTGACATATAAACCCTCAATTAGCCTCTTTCATGGAATAGCCCTAATCATATCAATTCACTTTAGAAATCTTAGGTTAATCAAGTATACATGTTGATTCATTCTTAAATAATATAATTACATCATAATTAACTCACATCCAATCAATTGGACCAACTTGCAACCCATCACATAATGTAAAGAAGAACCATAACTAGGATTGAGGTCTCATGGATTCTTGAAGGATTTAAGTTAAAATCATATAAAATCAGTCTTACATTCATAAACAAACACAATTCAACCTTTAAAAGTAACTTTAAAAGGAATCCATGGAGTTGAGTTGAAACCCTAGCTAATTGGGTTTTCTAGATTTGAGATAAAAGCTTTTGAAAGGGCTCCTTGGGTGATAGCTTCCCAAGGATGAAGAACTCCCATACCTTAGGTGTAGAATCCAACCAAATTCGTATTGAAAATATCCCTTCTTCAAGATCTACCTTGAACTCTTCTTTGTTCTTCAATGGAGGTTCTAGAGAGAAGATTCTTGGAGAGGAGGGTAGTTGGGTTTTGATTTGGGGTCTTGGGTTATAATGAATTAATAAGGTGTTTAACGACATAAAATAGTTTATATATATGTATAATTACTATATTAAATGACCCCTACTCAAAACAACTTAAGAATGAATTACCTAAATTAATCCACCTAAGGCCGAGTCTAAGGCAGTCTACAGGTGCATACCACGAGACCCCCAACCACGGTCCGTGGATGGGGTCACGCCCCGTACTGTGGGGTCGTGGTTTGAGTCTGCAACATGGATCTTGGGACCTTGACCCACGGAGGCCATCCATGGGGCGTGGATGGACCTACGGGGCGTAGGTCCCATCCGTGGTTCACCATTTTCTTGACAATTTTTTGGTTCCAAGGGGTCTTTGGGGTTAGGCTTTAGGGTCCTCCTCAAGGACCCCTAGGGTGGTCCTTGAGGAGTCGTACCTTGATGTTTAACCCCCTAGACACTTCAACCTAAGCTCGGGAAGTCAATATGCAACCTAAAACCAAACATCAAACTCAAAAGCTCACAGATTAGGCTCTAGTTTCACCTATTAGTTTCCGTTAGACTCTAGCTTGGTCTTACTAGATTTCCGGGTTGTTACATTATCTCCCCCTTAGGAACATTCGTCCTCGAATGACACTTTAAACACTTTTATGGAATTAAAGACTCAACACTAGCAGCCCATCATGCATGAAACGTCAAAATGCACATAAACAAAGATGAAACATCACTCCATCACAATATACTCAATGCAACACAAGGAAGTATGAATTACATTTAACATCCCATTTAGGCATGAGATTTTCATAACTTGTCATGTTCAAGGAGGAATTACCATATCCTAGTCATAATATGCTCAACACACTCTCATAAAGCTCATATGCAAGTACTTCTCAAAAAGCATTTCATTCAAGGAGGGATTTTCCAACTCCAAACTAAAACATGCCCATATATTCCTCTCATGAAGTACAATAGGCAACTCTTACTCAAAGCACCACAACATGAGGGAAACAATTCACATAAACTCATTTTCTTTCAAAACCCAAGTTTTCATGAACATGCATTATATAAAGAAGTCATGGGAACATATAAGCACATAACAACAATGTTAGCTAGGCACACCATCTCCCCCTTAGGAGTGAGCCTATACCAATACTTCTAAACATCGTCGATCACATAATCATAAGAGGAATTACATTTTCTCACTAAAAACAAGCTCATCACAACAACATGGAGCCAAAGTACCATTTCCTCAGATCACAACAAAGCATGTTCATCACCATACTAGAATGTACAACAACATGAGGAACATGCAAAGCATGGAAAAATCCATTTTATACAAAATAAGAATCTTTCAAAAACATGCATGACATAAGGAGATCATGGAAATTTCTAAAACACTCACGACTCCTAAACATAAAACAAGTCCAAAAAGGAACTCTTGGTTTCAAGCTAGAATAGGAATAGAAGAAAAGGATGCGGATATCGGGACTCTCAATCAATTTTTTCTAATCAAGCACATGATCTCCCCCTTGGGAGTAAGCCCCCTTTTTCGAAAACCTCAAATACTACTCCTTTCAAACAAACTCAAGCATTACCAAGGCTCATTATAACCTTACCGGGCTCTAAAACCAATATAGGTCTAATAATCATGCATCCAAATCCTACCAAGGTTAGCATAAGTAATTCTATGGGACAAGGAAATCATAGGACACATATAACATCCAAGACTCCAAAATCATGGAGTGAGTCAAGGAGAACTTATCATCTTAAGCTATAGGAGGAATAGGAGGGAACATAAGGATATTGGGACATCTCGTTGGACCTTGGCCTCCCAAATAAGCACCTTTAACTAAAACCCTTACTAAAATACCACTCCTCAACATTTTCATGGAAGCACTTTGTTACTCTTCTATTTCTTAACTTGCCGGTCTAAGATCCCAATTGGTACTTCTAAATTAGAGAGGTTCTCATTTAAGCACTCTTGCTCACTAGCAACCTTACCAACACCACTCAAGGTCTCATGTGCCTACCCAACCGAGATTAAACCTTTCAAACTCATTACACCTCATAAGGTGAGAATTTCAAGTCAATCCAAATCATGAACATCTAGAACACTCAACGACCTTTCCATCTAAGCACATTTCTTGAAATTCTAAGATCGGAGCAAGTTATCACTCAACTTTTACATCTCTCACACAAGGTGATCCTAAACCATGGAGAATTTACACTTCTCGCCTCTTTCAAAGGAGTTTACTCACTCAATATCTCTAGGCATCACTTAAGCACCACTATTCATCAAAATCCAACACACCATAAAACTCATTATGGCTAAGTTGGGTTATACCAACAAACACATATGGACACAATTAAACCCATAAATACTAAGGACAACACAAAAGTTCATCATGTCCAATTTATCAAGTTACAAAAGAAAAGTATTATCGGAATAAAGGTAAGCATAAAACACACACCGGTAGCCACATTAGAAGGACACTCTTTTTCACCTCTAGTTGGAAGAGCATCGGTCCTAATTCATCTCTCTTCCCCTAGCCGTAAGCACCAAGCAATTTCTTATTAGGTGGTCACTTCCACCCCAACCATAACAAACCTTTGTACAGGCTAGATACTTACCATTATGTTTCTTTCCACACCTAACACAAGTAGGCCTAACCATATAAGATCCACTACCACTCACTACTTGAGATTTTGGGGTAGACACCTTCTTTTGGTTAAACTTAGGGGGAATATTGGAAGAGCTTTGACCATAAGACCCTTCTTGGGAGGAACTATCATCTTCAAGACTATACTCTTTGTTCCTCTAGACCTCTCTTCAAGTTTCTCCTTTTCAAACCGTTAAGCATGAATCACAAGACTATCCCTATCCATATCGTTCTCAAGGATAACCATACTATATTCTCTCATCATCAAGTTGGATAAACCTGACACAAACTTACACATCTTCATCTTAGGGTTGGCTACTATGGAGGGAGCATACCGTGACAACTTATTGAACACCCGAGCATACTCTTTGACACCCAACCTACCTTGATGAAGGTTAACAAACTCAAGTATCTTAGCCTCTCTCACCTCTAAAGGGCAAAACCTATCAATGAACCCATCCTTAAATCTTTCCCCTTCCATGGAGCCCACTTCTACCGGACTCACTCCTTCTAGCAAAAACCCTTCTAATAGTCACATCCTAAAGACCATCGGATAAAAGAGAAAGACCATAAAGAGTAAAACTCTATGGCACGATTAGAGAATGAAGAAGTGAAGTTTCTCCTAACATCCGATAGCCTCCTATTCATAAAATGTGGCGCGCTACACATTTATGAACAAGACTCTACTAGATGTAGTTTGAGACATCCTAAAAACCATCCCAAAACCTCATGCTCTGATACCAAGTTTATCACGACCCAGGGGTACCCCCTAGACGTAACACGACGTACTTGACCCCGAAGGGGTCTCATACAAGCCTTGAATATATCATGACATAAGAACATAGGGAAAAATGCCGAAAATTTAAAACTTTCTTTACAATTGAAATCTTTTATAAAATGAGAGAGTATCTATAACACTATGTCTCAAACTATCTATAACACTTGAAATACAATCTTAGGGACATAGCCCTTACACAGGTCTAAACATAAAAGAAAGACAATAAAGGACACATGGTCAGGCCGTCGAATACAATGAGGACTCACCAATTTTCTTCTTCTTGATATACTATGAACCTAGCCACGAGGATGTAATCCAATATCTCCAAAGCCTACACTTATAGAAAATGTAGAAAGATGGGGTTAGCACAAAAAGTACTAAGTATGAAAGCCATGCATAAAAAGGGACATTTCATTTGAAATCATGCTATACGCCCTTTTAGAAAATCATCTATGAAATAGTTGGAAAATGCAACTCATAAGGCAAATCACATACATTACATCATAGCATAAGTTATATCATTATAAAACAAGCATAGTGTCCAACATCAACATAATTCATATCCCAATCTTCACAAGGCATAGTTCATACACATAGACAAATACCAAGATTATCTCATCATAATAGAATCATCACATAAGCAACCTTGAGCTCTACTTGTGCAATGCATAGATAGGACCCCATAATCCTTTCTACACTAAGTATCACTACTAGGCCACCATGATCATGCATAACATACCTTGACCTTAGCCATAACCAACATTCATAGACAAAGAGACATTCATGTTCATACCTTGTAATAAGTAAAGTCACTCATAGTAACAATCCATATCATGCATACATAAGTTCACATATCTTCATAGCATAAGGAAACCACCCTATAACCCCTTCACGAGTCTACTTGTGCAATGTATAAGTGAAAGCCCATACCCCCACTCACACTAAGTAAACCTATCAAAAAGTCATAAGCATAGTCTATGTTCATAATTCATAGTAAATGATGCATAACTCATAATCATCATGTCATGAGGGAAACCTACCATACCCACTCTCAAAGCCTACTTTTGCAATGCATGAATGAGGTCCCATACCCCCATTTATATTAGGTAGAACCTCTTAAGAGACTAGTAAATAACCCATGTTCTTGTTCTTGTTACTTATTCTTGATTCATGTTACTTGTTCATGTAGGGGGATATAGCCTTAACCGACATAGACCATGTGAGCTACACAGAATCCGATGTCATGAACCTATATCGAAAAGAGGTGTTCTACTTGCCTAAGGTAGAACGAACATGTTTAACTTATAGGTGGATCCACTAGCTAAGAGACCTATGCGGGCTCATAGTTATGAGATAGGGAGATTGCTACTAGAAACCCGGACGAACTGAGGTATAAGGTTCCCATCTCATGTTCCTATCCACTCGGTGCTATGCTATTACCTTTAGTAATTATGTTAAATCTTTACTTTACATTCATGTTCATGGAAGAATGCATAGCACTCAAACCATCATGGTATCATAGTAGCTCATAGATTTATTAGGTGAGAATGTTCTTTCAACCTTAGAATCATTAACATGAGGTAAACCTTTCACATCATGTTCATGGTGTTAAAGAGAATAACCTTTCAATCAACACAACAATATTATCATAGTCCTAGACAATTCATGCATAGTCATGTGTAAGGGTAAGGGGAGAATGATCTTGCATCAATACCACAAATACACAATAGTCATAGGATCTTCACTTTATAAGGGAATCATGAGCTCATATACAATTCTTCTCAACATGTACAAACCTTCATCGTAAGCCCTTCAAGGGCTATGAATCAACTCATCCCTAACATCTAGCATTTGCATATTAGATGAATGGAATATCAAGATTCAACAATACAGTTAACACCTTAGTCACATCATGTCATGTTCATGCATGGGTGTGTGATTGTACTTCCAATGACACAACAATAACATTATCATAGTAGACACTTTATTCTCAAAGTATTCATAAACATGCTCATAATAACATAATCATGCATATAGCTCATATCTTGCATTCAAGGGTCATATTGAGTTAATACATCTAGCATTCAATACAAGAAATATAGATACAACCACATGACTCAAATAGTCCATTCATTTCATGCATAGACTCATGTGATCATATTATACGTCATGTGGGTGAAATCTCTTCACTATAGGACTATATGCAACTTAACATACATAGTAGCTTCTTTCTTAAAGCCTCGACATCCCTAGTTTATTCATTTTAGCTTTTTCCCTTTAAAGCCTTAGGAGTCATCTTCATGTTACAAACCTTACTCTCAAGCAATGCCTCACATGATCATCAAGTATACCTAATTCTCAAGGTAACCTAGCCACATGCCTCATTCTTGATCAATTATAGTCATATAGAATCAAGTAAACTAAATCTCAATACTACTTCAACCATAATTCATCACATGAGACCTAATCAAGTTTGTTCATATCTACAACCTTTACTTATTAGCAATTCACTTCTAGGTGATCTAATCTAAGGCAATTTATCAAGAAGTTCATTAATCTTAGAAAGTGACATATAAACCCTCAATTAGCCTCTTTCATGGAATAGCCCTAATCATATCAATTCACTTTAGAAATCTTAGGTTAATCAAGTATACATGTTGATTCATTCTTAAATAATATAATTACATCATAATTAACTCACATCCAATCAATTGGACCAACTTGCAACCCATCACATAATGTAAAGAAGAACCATAACTAGGATTGAGGTCTCATGGATTCTTGAAGGATTTAAGTTAAAATCATATAAAATCAGTCTTACATTCATAAACAAACACAATTCAACCTTTAAAAGTAACTTTAAAAGGAATCCATGGAGTTGAGTTGAAACCCTAGCTAATTGGGTTTTCTAGATTTGAGATAAAAGCTTTTGAAAGGGCTCCTTGGGTGATAGCTTCCCAAGGATGAAGAACTCCCATACCTTAGGTGTAGAATCCAATAAAATTTGTATTGAAAATCTCCTTTCTTCATGCTCTACCTTGAACTCTTCTTTGTTCTTCAATGGAGGTTCTAGAGAGAAGATTCTTGGAGAGGAGGGTAGTTGGGTTTTGATTTGGGGTCTTCGGTTATAATGAATTAATGAGGTGTTTAATGACATAAAATAGTTTATATATATATATATATATTATATATATATATTATGTATAATTACTATATTAAACGACCCCTACTCAAAACAACTTAAGAATGAATTACCTAAATTAATCCACCTAAGGCCGAGTCTAAGGCAGTCTATAGGTGCAAACCACGTAACCCCTAACCACGGTCCGTGGATGGGGTCACACCCCATATTGTGGGGTCATGGTTTGAGTCTGCAACATGGCTCTTGGGACCTTGACACATGGAGGCCATCAACGTGACGTGGATGGACCTACTGGGCGTAGGTCTCATCCGCAATTCACCATTTTCTTGACAACTTTTTGGTTCCAAGGGGTCTTTGGGGTTAGGCTTTAGGGTCCTCCTCAAGGACCCCTAGGTTGGTCCTTGGGGAGTCGTAACTTGACGTTTAACCCCTTAGACACTTCAACCTAAGCTCGGGAAGTCAATATGCAACCTATAACCAAACATCAAACTCAAAAGCTCACACGTTAGGCTCTAGTTTCACCTGTTAGTTTCCGTTAAACTCTAGCTTGGTCTTACTAGATTTCCGGGTTGTTACACACACACACACACATATATATATATATATATATATAATTTTATTTTTTAATTTTTTTAAATCAAAAGGAAAGACAAAGAAAATAAAAAAATCAATAGAAAAAAAAAGAAAAAACAATAAATGAAGGTAAAAAGAAAATGAAAAGAAAAGATTAAAGACAAAGAAAAAAAATTTAAAAATATTTATGAGTATTACTTGGTTTTAATGGGAATAAAGTGTAGCTGACATATAACTACTTGTAACATGTATAGTGTATGATCTCATTGACTCAATGAACCTCATATGACTTGGTAGATAACTCATGAATCTTACTCTTTTAAGTACCTTTGTCGAAATATTACTTGGAGGAATAAACACACCAATATTGGATAATGAACATGTATGGAAGTAGTTTAACATATTTTGGAAACTTGAATAGTATTAGAAAGATCATTAGATACATTATAGATTGTACACCCTTAAATTGTATCTCAATTTGTTGGTACACAGAATATAGGACTCCAGTCCAAAAGATATTGAATCAAATAGCCTTAGATACATCTATTCCCAATTCACAGAGTTTACAAAGTATCAACATATCCTATAACGTGATAATCTTCATCTACAACAAATATAAATTAATAAGGCTAATATTAGTAGTTAACCAACTAACTCTGGATATTTCAACTCATCAAAATAATAGCCGGGCAGCAAGCCCATAATCCTTTTAATTAAGAGTGTTCTTTCACTTATTCTGTCCGCTATAGTTATTTACATGAAAAGACCTTCCCAAGAGAACCCTCAACCTGGCTGGCTACAAGAGGAAGCCTAACTCAAACAAACAAAAACTTAAAACTGAAATAAATTAAATAAACTCAAATACTCAACCTTTTTAAAAGTTTGTACAATACTCAAAATAGAAGTAAATACAGAAACTCCTCAACTCTGTCTATCTATGAAGTCTCTACTATTACAGAAGGATATCAGGACAAGACCCACAACATCTCAAAACTACTAACTATAAGATAAAGGTGAAGTCCTCCAGAATATAAGAAGGATCACCAAAGTTGATTGGAATATCACATGACCCCAACGAAGAGCTTGTTGATGATCCTAAATACCTATATCTGCATCATGAAATAATGCAGGCCAAATGGCTTAGTACATGGAATGTACGAGCATGTAAGGGGAATTCTAAAGCGTAAACATAAGCTTGAACTAATGGAAAAGAAACATACTTACCTCTTCTCAACTCACTCAACTCAACTCAGAGAAAATAGGGCTCAACTCAATAATAAGATACTCAACTCAGTGAAACATAGTTCAACTCAACTTAGAGAAATATTACTCAACTCAACAATAAGATACTCAACTCTGTCAAACATAGTTCAACTCTAGATACTCAAGGATAAAACAACAATAAAAGATGCACTATATGGAAAGCTTTTAAAACAGTAGATAGCAACTCAGTGTATTGAAGAATACAATAATAACTCAATTTGTATATAACAATACAATATAACTTTGTGGGAGATTTTCTATGTGATGATACAATGTCTAGCCCATGCTACTAGGACTTTCCTATACTTTGTCAGGGTATAGAACTTACTACTAAGTGGATCCACTAGTCTATGCTAAAATACAATAAGGAATCATCTAAAAAGTATGACCTTTTCTACCGACGTTGGCTACATGGTTTATGGGGGCTGTGAGTTGTATGAAATCTCCCCCATATCGTGTTCAAGACTACTCCAAAAAATATACTAGCTCATATGTTTTTAAGAAAACATAACTCTTTCTGTGGTTTGAGATTATTACTAAAAAATCTTTCTCTTAAAAGAGATAGTACTCAGAACTGCTCATGAAAACTCTTTTAGAAATCGATGTTTCCTCTCTTCTTAAATGTAAAAATATTTACTCTTGGGAGTACGTAGTTCCCATATATCATTTTAAAGAAAATGAACCCAGCTCTACTATTTCTCAAACTCATATGCTCAAGTCTTAAAACAAGTTTTTTAAAAAGTTTTCAAAATACTTCTCAAAATAGGATCCATGCAAAATTATGGGCATGAACTACTCAACTCAAGGACTCAATGATACTTCTCATCTCAAGACTGCTCGCCTCATAGGGTTCATGTGGAATTATCGGCATGAATGATATACCATGAGTTTATGGTATTTTTGATGCATTTCACTTGAAGTTTATGTGAGTCTTGAGAAATTTGTTATTAGATATGATGGTTTTTGTGTAATTATTGTAGGAAATAGGTTTGAATGCGGTTGATTGAGATAAGGGCTAAAAATTGTAGAAGTGAACAGTGACAGAGCCAACCAAGGATCGTCCAGTGATGGGCCGTAGGTGCTGTAGCGTAGATCAGAGTTTTAAGAAAGTCTGACCAAGTGTGGAACCATGGAGGCCAACGACGCCCAGTTGATTGAATGGCGGACCTTCTTACACGTCCCTCGTTTGTGATCAGAAAGTTGAAGTTCCAGTACTTGAATCACGGAGGCAAGTGACAGACCGTAGCCCAACACACGGAATGTAGGTGACAACCGTCGTCTGAAGGCCCTGAAGTATTGTCCAAATGCTGATCCACGGAGGGAGACCACAGACCATAGGTTGACCTACGGTCCATCGATCGTGTCGTCGATTGAAACCGCGTTTGAGCTGTTATTTCCTTATTTTGTTTCCTACTTGATTTATGATTTGTTTACTATAAATATTAGTTGTTATTTCCATTTTTGGGGGTTAGAGAATATTGGAGACTTTTGTTTTGATATTTTAAAATTATTTTGCAAAACTTTTGGCACTTTAATTTCAAAAGCTAGTTTTATGCAATTTGCACTTTGAATTTCAATTCAAGATTTCGGTTTTCATCTATTCTAATTGTAAGTTCATGATTTATTCTAACCCAATATGAATTGTGAACTCTCAAGTATGAGTAGCTAAGTCCACAACTAGGGTTGTGGGAACCATGAGCAATTAACAACGTATGACTAATAACTAAGTAATTCTTGAGTAGTGTTTATGCATGTATTGTTAATATTTTCGTTTAAAAGTCTTTCTAGCGGTGTTCAACGTTAGAACTCGCCTCGTTCCTACTTGCCTTACCAAGGGGGTAATGAATGAGAAAAAGATTAAACAATAGAGATTTAGTTAAGGATTTGCTGCAATCTAATAGTCTGACTTTAATCAGTTAATGTGAGGGTGAATACCCAACTCAATTGACACGATGAGTAATCTGGGGTAAAGGTAAAGGTTAGTAAAGCACTCACTCGTAGATTTACCAAGTTGCGGCTGAAATTTCCTACTTAGATTACCAATCACTTAGGAATACATAACTTATCGATCTTGCATGTAAAACACTAGGATAGAATTACTGCGTTACGAGCTTGTAAGGAATACATATGCCCTAGTTTTCACCTCCTATTGATATTTCAAAATTTTAAACCTGGTTACTTGTTACTGATACAATCAACAATCTTTAATTTTATTTGGAAAACCCCCCCCCCCCCTTTTTGTTACTTTTCTCGGAAATAGTTGTACTAAACGAATATAATTGTGAGTTAGCTTAAGTCTAAACTATATTCCTCGTGGGATCGGCCCTAGCCTTCAAAGTTAGGTTCTTTACCTGATAACGATCACTTATACTTCTTTCAACAAGTGTAATTTGAGCGTATAAAATTTTGGTGCCTTTGACGGGAATATGCCTTTTTACTTTAATCTAACTTCATTATTGAACTTTAGTCAAGTATTTCCTGATTTTACGATTCTTTTGTTTTTGTTTTCTACAGGTCTTACCTTTTGCGTATGCAAATTACACGGAGTCGAGGCAAACCCTTGATCCCCTACGATCCTGAATTCCGAAGAGCTTTGAGAAGAATTCCAAATTAAGGGGTACACAATAATCCAATCGAAGAGGATTAATGAGATGTAACTGGGTTGCAACCTCATGGAGATATGAATGTGCCCGCTCAGGTTCATGATGGTAATCTAATCGAAAATGTAGAAAGGGTTAAGAATCCTCTAGCCCCGAGGGTTCGTGATAACTACAAGGTCACTACGATGCGGTTGGATCAGATGGACCTATTGTTCTCCCTCCTCTACCTCTAAGACATACATTTGTGGTGACCAACAATCTTATGCAAATGCTTACAACGAGAGGGTTTATTGATGGGTTAGCTTCGGAAGATCCATATGCTCACATGGCTAAATTGACTAGTATCTGTAAGAATTGTATGGGATGACCAAAATTGGATATGAATGTCATAGGTTTGAGAGTATTCCCACTGTCATTGACTGCTGATGCTGCTGTGTGGTTTTCTGAGCTGCCTAATGAGTCTGAAGTTTAGACTCATTTAGGGCTTTATTTACAATGATTTAGTGGCCTCAAATGCTTATTTTGTGCACATAAGAAATGAAGGGAGCTGAAAGAACAAAGAAATGAAAGCTTGGTGATCGCCAAGTCCCTTTGGTGAATCGCCGAATGGCCTCTTGACCTCTTGACCACCTAAAGATCCAGTGTTCCTAGCCCTGAAGGAGAAAACCAAGTTGGCGAGAGAAAGGAGCAGTCGGTGGATCGTTGAATGGTTTCAAATGCAGTGTTGAATCCCCCAAAGTTACAGAACTTGAGGAAGCAGAAAAAGGCGAAGACATTGACCAAAGGGCGGATTGCCGAGATGATCGGCGAGCCCGACTTACTGCGCCGAATGACTTTTCGCGACATATTTTTGGCCACTATAAATACATTTTAAAACATTAAGTTTAGTATCAAATTTTATTCTGAACATTCATTAGAGTAATTTTTGAGTTTGAACTCTGAGTATTGAGACTAAGTTTTCCCTAAGCTTTGGAGAATTGAAGTTTTTCACTTTCGAGAAATTGGAAGTGGGTCTTTGAGATTCTTCAACTTGGTGCATTGTAAGGATGAAATTAATCTTACCCAGTTCATGGAAACACAATTCGATAACAATTTTTATCTTTTTATGATGTCTAGCTAAAACCCCAATTCTTGGGGTGTGATTATGTGATTATGGGCTGATTTAGTTTATGGGTATTGCTAATTGTTAGTTTAAATACTATTTAGAAGTGAGTTTAATTAGTAATTGTGGTTTAATTTAAAAAATTGTAGTTGCAAATGCAGTTCTACCTTCATGTTTTTGGCTTGCTCGAGAGAGAGGTTTTAAAACCAAGATTGTTGATATGGGTTCAGCTCAAGTGAGTAAATCCTAAACTCAGTCCCACATATTCAGCTCGAGAGAGTGAATAGACTAGGGTGTAGGTTGGTATTATTTGCTTGCTTGTTGGTGTTCGAGAGAAACCAACTTGATTCGGGATAAATTGTTCGAGAGAAAATTTATTCCCTCTATGACTTAGCTTACTCACTAACATTAAACTATTTTCTAACAATTGCAATTACCCGTTTGTCTATATTGCCTATAATCGAATCACATCCCAAGAATCCGTCTCATTATTGTAATTTTGTATTGTTTGCTGCTGCTGTAGTTGATAATTAAAATAAAAACCCCCATGTTATTTGACATTCGTGTCACCCCCTGATTTAAATTATGTTTTTATTCGATAATGTTTATTCATATGACTGATTTGAGCATATTTACACTTTTCTATTGAATATTAAACACGTACCACTCCCTGTGGGATTCGGCCCCAACTCATTTAGTTGAATTATATAGTGATTAACAACCATTGACGCTTAGAATTAGATGAAGTGTCTTTGAAGCGTTATTAATCAAAATGGCATCGCTGCCGGGGAATGGTGTTGTCTAATATTTTTTGGTTAAGTTGAATTGTGTTCTTTTTAGTCATAGTCTAATCTACTTACTTTTTAGTTTTGGTTTGTTCTGTTTGTGTTTGAGTAGAAGAAATGAGCAAATCCGGTAGCAATGGTGACCAAATGGACCACCCTCTGTTGAGATTGATAATTCTTAGGTATAACATCCTAACTTTCAAGCAATTGGAGGATGAGACTATCTATGAGTTGTGGCCAAGATTCAAGGCACTATTGCAGCAGTACCCAACTCATAGGATTCCAGATAAGATGCTACTAGAGTGTTTCTACGAAAGTCTTGGTTCTGAGAATAGAAGAGTGGTTGACCAACTTTCTTTGGGTGGCCTAATAAGCCTACCATATGAAGCAGCAGTCCAACTCCGTGATGGCATGATTAAGACCAACATGGAGGCAGAAAAAGACCAAGAATTGGACACATTGTTGACTCAGCTGGATGTCTTGGCCAAGAAAGTCGTGGAATTGGAGGTAATTTCCAAAAAGAAGGACATGTACATTCCCCCTCACAAGTGTACAAAGCCCAAGGAATATGAGGGTAGATAGATTGAGGAGACACTTTTACTCATTTATTACAAAGTCGGGGAACATGACAGAGTGTTAAAAGAGATAAGAGAGAATATCTTAATGTTGAATCAGATGACAACCTCTCATGCCATGTTCATTCAGCTTCTAGAGTCCCAAATGGACCAAGTGTTATCTTGTCTATACCCAAAGCAACGAAAAGGGTTGCCTTGTGATAATGAGGCAAACCCTAAGAATGAAACCCAAGTGGGGACTTGCGTCGCGCCACGATGTTAACTAAGGCGTTTCTTGGGAGGCAACCCAAGTTTTTATCGCTTTATTTTTGTTTTAGAAATAATCGTGTGTTGATTGTTCAGGTAAAAGTGTGGGATGTGTTTGAAAAGTGGTGATTGACGAGCTAAAAGTCCAGTCGGTGACTCGCTGAAGAGGTCGGCGAGCCCGACTTGGACCACTGTTGGACTTAAGAAATTTTGAAATTGGAGTCTATAAAACTCAGCGAGCCTAGGAGCAAATCAGCGGGTCACCGAACAGGTCGACAATCACGACCTTGTCCGCCATTTTGACCCTCACATTAATTGAAGGTCCTATAAGACTCGGTGAGGTAAGTACCCAATCAACGTGTCGCCGAGAAAAAATTATGTCGCCGAATGAGAGAGAACTAGACGGTTTTAAAGGCCAAAAGTTCAAAATCTTTCACATTCCCTCACTTTTCAACTTTCCAAACTCACATCCACACTTTATTTTCCTATTATTCTTATGTTTTTATCGCGTATTAGTCATCAATTGTGTGTTCGGAGTGGATATCATTGAGCTTTACAACTTATATATTCGACATAAATGGTTGGTTTTCCAAACCCCAAACTTATATTTAGTGTTTTTTACTCATTTGCAATTGTTCTTATCTTAGTGATGTGTGATGGGCCTCTTTGATCGTAATTGTATGTTTGGATGCCTGTTTTAATTTGAATATCTTGCCAAAATTGCCTAATCATTGATTTCTCAAAATTTGCATGCCTTAAAATTGATCAAAATTGTTAGGTTGTGCTAATTTGTTGTTGGGTCTAGTCGGGTGAAGTCTAAGTCACCCACATTTGTTGTAAATGACGTATTTTGCCCGATGATGGAGCGTTTGACGTCATTCCTAAGGGCGAAAGTCGTCAAATAGCCAAATTGGAGAAGTCTGAGTATCCCGGGGGCATATGTAGTATGGGTTTAAGTCTAATTGAATGAGTGCATGGTTTGATTTTGTTTTCGAGGGCAGCGAGTTGGGGTTGAAAATAGGCACGTTGGGCAGGTTGGGGAGCTGGGTCGATCTCGCCGAACTACTCAGCGGTTCGCCCAATCCCCCTAGATCACCTTTAATTTCATGTTAAATTAGAAATTGGGTTCTGTAACTTTCGGCAAGAAGCCTGAGTTCGCCGAGAGCACTCGGTGACTCGCCTATTGTCTTTCTTGATCGCCCTTTCTGCTCTCCTGATCCCTAAAATGCACTATAACTTTTGGTGAGCTAGTCCTTGCTCACCGAATGCTGTTGGCGATTCGCCGAAAGGCCCTTCACATCATCGACATGCCATTTTTCTAGAATTTTTTGAAGCCAATCCTTTCGGTGAGCCCGATCTGGCTGGTCAAAGCAATTCGGTGACTGGTTCGACGAGTCTGTTGTAGCTATTTTTTTTGCTATTTTTCTTGAACTATTCCTAACTCTTTTTGATGTTTCTGCAGATATGGCTAGAACCAACCTTGACATGACACCCTATAAGAGAGCACGGGGCATTGTGATAAATGAAGAGGGAGCCAATCCTCCCAAGAAGGGAAGGACAGAGCCTCAAAAGGGAGGCAAGGGTAACGTCAAGAGGCCTATGACTGAGGTTTCGAGGCAGAACTCTGTTAGTGAAGGCTGCTAAAATGCATTCTTTGAACCAGATGATGACCATACACTGTAGTCCATGAGAGCTGAGATTCATGCTAGGTCTCGTCCTGACTCAGCGAGAGTCCCAACTGCCACCCCTTCTACAGAAGAGACAGTGCCAACTCTGGCACCTCCTGTGGCTCCAATGCCACCAGTGGTTCCTCCTCCCCGACTACTTAATAAATTGAAAGCCGATGGGTTGCAGAAAATTTTAGAGGAGAAGGTGCTATCCACATAGGGCCTTGAGGGCAGATACTCCGCAGTGAGGGACACCTTACATTTCCACTGGTTCGAGCAGTTCACTAGATCCCGATGCCCCTACATTCCTACATGGGTCTGAGAGTTTTATACAACATACGGAGAGCAGCTCCGGTGGACACATCCCCGGACATTGACATAGAGACGATTCTTGTAGAGGCATCCTTGCCTACTCTGGCCTTCGGGACTTCAGGTAAATCTGCTCCCACTTCTTTCTCCCAAGATCCTGGTACTTCTATTGCAGTCCAGCCCGCTAGGATTACTCAGGTATGATCCTGAAGATGGGGCACCTAGTCCATTCGACTGATGTGCGGGCTACCCAATTAGAGGCTGCAGTCCCATGGATAATCGAGAGTGCTATACTAGTTACACTGACACCCCTACAGGCATCTATTAACACTCTCACAATGAGAGTCGAGACTTGTGAGAGTAGACATAGAGAGACTTCTGAGGTGACAGCTTTGAGGATTGAGGTGGAATATCTGAGGAAGGATATAGACTATCTAAAGTCTACATACTTCACCTCTTTATTTGAGGTAGCCGAGACAGAGGGTGCTCCAGCTACATATGAGATTCCTTCGACTACCACCAGGAATGCACATATGGATGACATATCAGCTGATGCATCAGAGGCAGAGACTGATGAGGAGCAGCTTGGGGAGCGAGATGATGTTGTGTATGATGATCTCGTAAATCTTGAGGATACGATGTTCGAGACTGCCCACCAGACCTCCTTGAGAGACACCACCATGACTGTGTCTAGTGGAGCTCGTACTGCTGATGTTGCGCCGGGTACTGAGGCCTCGACAGATAGAGCGACTGCTTAGATAGGATTTTCTTTACCTCCCTTTCTATCCCTTTTTATTGACTTTTTGGATGTTTTGACTGCATTTGAGGAAAAATTGTTTTTTTGTTTGTGGTGGGGTGAGGTATTTCCATACCTTCCTCTTGTGATTAGTGTTTTGTTTATACATTGGGTTTTGTGCTATAAATTATGTTTTGGCACTATTTTTGTGGATATTTGAGCTTGTGGCTCCTTGTTTTAATTGTAAATGGTTTTTGACCCTTTTTGAAAATTTTGTGCCACCTCTTGATTGTTTTTGAATGTGGCTGTTCTTTTGCAAATTTGAGTATCGGTCTTGTTCAATACCGATGACTTGAATAGTGCTCATAGTAAAAAAAATGAATGTGCAGCTACGATGAGGCCAAATGAAGTTGCATAGATAATATGTGAACTTTTTGCATCTCGTTGTGACTAGCCGGTTATCGAATGAGTCTTTTGTGATGATCATTGCACACTAGCAAAAGTGTGGAGTCTTGTTTGATATTTGGTGCCAATGTCTTGTGTGATGAGCTTACCGTGAACCTTGTGTGATGACACCTAAATTTTCCCCGTTGGTCCGGTTGACTAAGTGATGCAAGCTCTTGAAATGATCTTAGACAACAATTTTAAAGAGTGAAACAATTTGACATTATACCTTTTTTGTGCCCTACCTTGTGATGTGTGAACTTTGTTTGAGCACCCTTTGAGCCTTACCCTTTTCTTGGAAGAAACTTGATGCAATTGTGACCTTTCTTTATCCATTTACCCTTAATCCTCATCAGATGTGGTTTGTTTGAATAGCCAACTTAGGCCAAAAACCTAAGCTGGGGTGTGGTGAAAGATAAGGTAAATCAAGAAATGTGAAGAAATTCTCCTCTACCCATGGTTTTGAAAATGATGGAACCCTCCATACAAAAAAAAAAAGACAAGAAGAAGAAAAGAAAAGAAGAAGGAAAAAGAAAAAGAATGAAAAAGTTTTGAAATAAAGTTGCAAAAAGAAATGGGCTATCCAAAGTTTCATGGAAAATGAATAATGGGGTGAATTTTGAGCATGAATGAAATTGTTAAAGAAAAGGGAAGAAAGTGTTGTTCATACCACATTTCATGAGGATAGCAACCACTGAACCTAAATGACCATACCTTTACACTGAGTCTCGTTAGAAGCCTTAAAAAGACCTTTTTGATCTTGAGTGAGCTGAAACAAGTGTTGGTTGGAAAATAAAGGCAAACCTATGGGTGGAGTCATGCATGCGTTCATCTTTGTGAGTGTGAGAGTTGTAGGTGATTCCGTAACTATAAAGTGTTGAACCATTGTGTGTGAATATGAAATCATTCTTTGTGTGAGGGCATTTAAGTACCTTTGTTGAGCTTGAACTTCCATTTGAAGCAAATATTGTGAACTTGGGAATCTTTGATAAAGGTGAGTCACAACTTGAATCTTTGAGTGCACAATTGATCTTTGCATGAGTAAGTTGAGTATTTTTGTGTGCATTCATGATTGAGTCTTGTATAGCACTATTTGAGGCATCCTATTTGAATAGCTGAACTTGAGTTTTATTTGAGGACAAACAAAAGTTTAAGTTAGGGGTGTTGATGAGTCCAAAGTTTGGACTCATTTAGAGCTTTATTTACAATGATTTAGTGATAGCATCCAAGGAAGCTCTACTCCATTGAAGGACAAAGATGAAGCTTTAGAAACTCCAAGGAGGCCCATAACAAGATCTCAAACCAAGGAGTTCAATGATAAGCTCAATGGGCTTCAATCGCTGATCCAAAGGTTTCTTATTGGGGAAGAAGAGCTCAAGCCCAAGGGAGAGGAATTTTCCAAATGCTACAATTATTTGGTGGCCCAAATTCAAGCCCAAGATGAGGAATTTTAAGGTCCAATTTCGTGCAAATAAGGTCAAGAAGAGTCCAAGAATCAGCCACAACAAGAGTTGCTTTCTGCCCAAGTTTTGAGAGAAGACTAGTCAAACTTTCCAAGATTGTCAAGATTCTTTTCCTAGTTGGGATTTACCTTATTTATTTATGTATATATAGGTTATTAATATTTTCCTTAGTCTATTTATGGTCTCCTAAGTACCATTGAATGCTTTCCTAGAAGTACTAAATTTGTTCCTAGTTAGTTTACTTTATTTCCTTTCTAGAGTAGGATTCCTTGTAATTGTCTTTCTAGGGTTCCTTGGACGTTTTTTCCCCTTCTCCTATATATAGGAGTCCTTTTCATTCATTAAATAGAAAATTTTAGATTGATATTAATAATATTTGGGAGAGTTGTTTGAACCTTTGTGACTTGTTCTTTGAGAATTTATCTTTAAACCTTTACTAGTTTCATAGTTTAAGGTATAAAGTAACTTCTTCTTGTGATATCTTTGGTTTCTTTTTGGTATTCCTTAGAAGGTGATTAGTTTATACATACTAATTATTGTCTTTAGTTACTCATAAAGCGGTCAAGATCCGAATCTATCGTTTTGATTCTTTTTCTCAAGTAAAGGCGTTAGATTTCTTCCATAAATCTATACGTTGTTACTTGGATCTTTTCAAGGCCTTAGAACATCTAATCCTTGGAAATTCGTGGATCTTTCCTTTGAATTTCCCATATCTTTAGTTAGTTTTTTTGTTTCTTTTCTTTGTGCTTCCGCATTCTAATATTCAATTCTCTATTTGTGATCTCCCTTAACCTTGCTGTTATCAGTTAGTGGCCTCAAATGCTTATTTTGTGCAAATAACTGATGCAAAGCCCTTGATTTCCAGGTACATGGATTGAGGAACAAAGCATGTACACTAATTTGCAAAAACGAACAAAGCGAGCTAAAAGAACAAAGATGTGAAAGCCTGGTGATCGCCAAGTCCCTTTGGCGAATCACCGAATGGCCTCTTGACCGCCTAAAGTTCCAGTGTGCCAAGTCCTGAAGGAGAAAACCAAGTTGGCGAAAGAATGGAGTAGTCGACGGATCACCGAATGGTTCTGCGATGCAGTGTTGGATCGCCCAAAGTTACGGAACTTGAGGAAGTTGAAGGCCAAGATAGAAAGGCGAAGACATTGACCAAAGGGCGAATCGCCGAGCTGATTGGTGAGCCCGACTTACTGCGCCGAATGAACCTTCCCAACATATTTTTGGCGACTATAAATACATTTTAAAACATTAGGTTTAGTATCAAATTTTATTCTGAACATTCATTAGAGTAATTTTTGAGTTTGAACTCTGAGTATTGACACTAAGTTTTCCCTAAGCTTTGGAGAATTGAACTTTTTCACTTTCGAAAAATTGGAAGTGGGTCTTTGAGATTCTTCAACTTGGAGAATTGTAAGGACGGAATTAATCTTACCCAGTTGATGGAAACACAATTTGGTAACGATTTTTATCTTTTATGATGTCTAGAAAACCCCCAATTCTTGGGGTGTGATTATGGGCTGATTTAGTTTATTGGAATTGCTAATTATTAGTTTAAATGCTGTTTAGAAGTGAGTTTAATAAGTAATTGTGGTTTAATTTAAAGAGTTGTAGTTGCAAATGCAGTTCTACCTTCGTGTTTTTTGCTTGCTCGAAAGAGAGGTTTTAAAAGCAAGATTGTTGATTAATGGTCAGTGGTTACTGGGGTTATATGGGTTTAGCTCGAGAGAGTGAATCCTAAACTCAGTCCCACATATTCAGCTCAAAAGAGTGAATAGACTAGGGTGTAGGCTGGTCTTATTTGCTTACTTAATGGTGTTCGAGAGAAACCAATTTGATTCGAGATAAATTGTTCGAGAGAAAATTTATTCCCTCTATGGCTTAACTTACTCACTAACTGTCACGACCCGGGAGCACCCCCTAGTCGTAACCGGCGTACTCGACCTCAAAGAGGTCTAATACAAGCCTCTTAGCATTCATTCATCGCATAGACACTAAAGCCATAAGGAATTTAAAACTTTCTTTACCAAGAAAACATTGCCTAAAAAAAATAATAGCAAGCGGAAGACTTTCTAGACTTTATACATGATGTCTCAAACCATCTAATACTTTAGAGTACAAAATTCGGGACTAATCCCGTACACAACTTAAACAATACTAAAAAGACATAAAAGAACATATTGGGTATTGTCCTTGAATCTATGAGGACTCACCAAGTCTTCATCTTTAACACTTAGAAACCTATCAAATAGCCATGACATGTCATCATCTCCAAATCCGTATTTAGTCCAAAAAGGGAAAGAAAGGGGTTAGCACAATTAAGTACTAAGTATGGAGACCATGCAAGAACATGCCAAAAAGGACATTTTCAAGGAAGTAAATGCTTTCATATCATTTGATAAAACCTTTCATTTACAAGTATAAGAGACATAATGCAAGTCAACATTAACATATAAGACCATAGCCAACCATACATGTACTCAACATATGTCCATATACAACCCATGCTTAACTTTAAAAGAACACATGTCATTTCATTACCATAAGACCTCTACCTAATATAACCTTAAGACACACTTGAGTGAGACAAGAAGTGACCGCCCATACAACCTCTTCAAGCACACTTAAGTGTTCCCCAAGATTACCTTAGATAAGGGCATTTCCTTTACAACATAACACCAATAGACCAACATTCTTTAAGAAACCATTTTGGAGCCATTCATGTATTTAGAGGACTTTCATGCATTAGCCATTAAGGCTTAGGGAACTCACTTTAGCATCTTCAAAGCCTACTCGTGCCATGTGTAGATAGCATCCCATACTACTACCTACACGTTGTAGAACCTATCCAATAACTAGAGTGCACATCCCACATGATGGGAATAGGCATTAACCGACATAGACCATGCGAGCTAGACATGGAATCCGGTGTCATAAAACCCTACACCGTGGAAGGTGTTCTACTTGCCAAGGGTAGAACTAGGACACATCCCATGTAGGCACATGGTTTAGGGGATATCCAAAGATGTTCATTGTACTCTTGCCTCATACTCAGGAGAGCTACCATCTTAACCATATCCACTCGGTGCTTAGCCTTAGTTCCCATAGAGTAATTTCATTTACATGTATGTGCTAGAGAGGGCACCATCATTAGGTCTACCGACCCATAGCACATCTACCAAGAAGGGCACCACAAGGATCTACCGATCAAGGTTCATTAAGGATAGCTCATTAAATCCCCTTGGAAGGGTGCCTTAGGCCTACCGATTTTTCATTAAGGGTGCCTTAAGCCTACCGGTCCAAGGTTCATCATTTCACACATGAGAAGGGCTACCACCATTCGGTCTACCGATTTCATGGTTTTACATTCACATAGGGTTCTAGACTTCATCATGAAGGGGCACCAACTTTAGGTCTACCGGTTCAAGTCATAGTCTAAAATGCCCCATTAGTCATTCATAGAAAGGGCACCATGCTTAGGTCTCACCGATTCTAGACATTCATTCATTTATGAAGAGGCACCAACTCAAGGTCTACCAATTCAATCAAGTCAAGATACATTCATTTCTCAAGAGAAGAATGCCCTAAGCCTACCAAGTCAAGAGATCACATTCCATAGCTTTCATGTATCAAGAAGAGGCACCTAAGTCTACCAATTCAAGACACACATTTTCATTTAAGGATACTTCATAATCCAACATCATTTCATATATACATCATGAGAAATCATACTTTAACTCACAATGCTATCTACTCTACATAGGATCATCACAAGATCACATAAAACTCATTCACATCATTCCTTCACATATAGCTTCACATAAAACTTTACATATAGCCTCATATGTGTATAATAATACAACAATATAATAACATTCATATAATGCCCTTCATGGCCTCAATTCACAATAATACAACAAATAACCACCTCCACCAAAGGTAGATCAAACCAACCAATAACAATTATATCAATACTAATAGATTAAGCCATCTTACCATTCTCCAAAGCCATAACCAACATTACTCAATTCCCTACTAATTCAACATTTTTCATAAAATAGGTCAACTTATCCAAGCCACAATCACCATTCCTCAAATCTCCAATAATTCACAATAGATAAGCATAGATAATAATAGAAATCAACTATTCAACTCCATTTAAGAATAATTCTATCATCATTCAATCATAAACAATAACCCCACTTCATATGCCAACTTTAGGAAACTTGCAAAGACATGGGTTCATGGAATTTCCTTTCTTAAAACCATCAATAATAACATAAATCATCATAAAAAAACATTTAATGCAAGAACCCATGCTAGAATCGAAATTAGAATTTTGAGTTTTTGAACAACTTTTGAAATCTTTTGGATTGACTCTTTGATTGAAGAAGGAATCAAAGATGAAGAGTCCCCATACCTTATTCTTCAAGAACCAAACGAAAATAGAGAAGAAATCAGCAGCCACCATCCACCCTAGCTCCATCTTTCACCTTGAGCTTCCATGGGGTTTTGAGAGAGTTTTTTTTTTAGAGAGGGAGGGTTTCTTTTTTTCTTCCTAATTGGAGTGATTTAAATGGAAGAATTTTGGTCAAAAGAGTTTTATAATTTCTAGGAAATAATATATGTCCTTTGAAAAAAATGGTCCAATACTTAGAAAAAAAAAATGAGGCGGGTGAACAGTAATTTCGGTCACTGGAAATTTGCATTTCCTGCCGGACAGATTTTACGAAAATGGGCATAACTTCTTCGTCCGAACTCCGAATGAGGTGAAACGAAGTGAGTTAGGTAGCTAACTCAAAGGGCTTTCCGTGGATATATTATTGGCCACCGAAATAATTTGTGTGCTAGGAGATATGACCCTCCAAAGTAGACCCTCGATAAATGCTTCACTTGGAAATTTCGGATTTTTATACGGTTGCTCTAAAATTTGGGTTAGACCCATTTCCCACTCAATTTGACCCCCTAAACAAGAATATGAAGTCGGATTTTCAAAAAACGAAACGGATCTTTTTATATACAGCTAAACAAGTTTCCGGTAACTTCCGAAGTACATTTTAAGATCTTTTTGGGTCAAATTCAATTATAACCATTTCATTAAGTTCTCGACTCCAAACTCACATGTGAGGCTCTAGTTTCACTCTATCATTTTCCGGGTCGTTACACTAACGTTCAACTATTTTCTAATAGTTGCAATTACCCGTTTGTCTCTATTAGCCTATAATCAAATCACATCCCATGAATCCGTCTCATTATTGTAATTCTGTATTGTTTCCTGCTGCTGTAGTTGATAATTAAAACCAAAACCCCCCTGTTAATTGACATTCATGTCACCTCCTGATTTTAATTATGTTTTTATTCGATAATGTTTATTCCTATGAATGATTGGAGCATATTTACACTTTTCTATTGAATCTTAAACACGTACTACTCCCTCTGGGATTCAACCCCAACTCATTTAGTTGGGTTATATACTGTAACGACCGTTGACGCTTAGAATTGGATGAAGTGTCTTTGAAACGTTATTAATCACTACTATACAATTCGATCTATACATGGGGCCAATTACATAAGGTGTTCATGGCATGGTATTTTACGGTGTCCAAGAAGTTAAATCACAAGGATAAACTAAATAATTTCACAGCACTGCCTAGAGAGTTGATAAGCAGTTCTTGGGATAGGTTCACTGAGTTCATGAGGAGTATTCCAAATCGCCGCATAGATGATGAGTCACTGAAGGAGTACTTCTACCAAGGACAGGATGACAATGGAAGGGCTGTGTTAGATACTATTGCTGGAGGATCATATGGCGAATGCACTTTTGAGGAGATCTCTGAAATACTTAAGAGGATTTCCCAAAATAATAAGGCATGGAGCACTAGAAAGGAAAATCTTGGTAGGAGCACGTTTGCTGTCCAAACTGCACCAAGTCAATCAAATGAATACATTCGTGAAGAGATGGCTCAAATGAGGACAAAAATTGGCTTGGTATTAAAGCATGTGAGTGGAAGTGCAGAAAAAGTGAATGCAGTAAATTATCTAACTAGACCTCCACCACTTCCAGTTGAGAGGTACTACTATGAGGAGGATGCGAATTTGGTGAATGATTAGATGGGGGGTTTTCGAGCCAAAGCCCAAGGTTCCAGTTTGGATAATTGGCGCCAAGGTTAAGGAAACCAAGGTCAAAACTATGGAAACTACAACCGAGAGGGAAATTATGTCCGGGATGGGAACTTCAATCTTGATAACAACTACAACCGAAAAAACTATGGCAACCAGAATGAGAAGGTTGGGCTCTATGTTCCACCTGGTAATAGGTAGGCTTGTACTAGTATGACTCGCATTGAAGATATGATGCATAAAATGATGAAGAGGTTTGATGCGACAGATGAGAATGTGAAGGAGATGCGTAATGATTTATCTGGGATTGGTTAGAAAGTTGATGCCCATGCAGTGTCAATCAAGCAACTTGAGCAACAGTTTAGTCAGATATCTGCTACTGTGAACCAATACCAGCCAGACACACTTCCTAACAATACCATCTAAAATCATAAAAATGATGGGAATTGTATGACAGTCACTACTCGCGGAGGAAAACAAACTATAGACTTCCCCATGCCGTCTGAGGTCGAAAGAGTGATAGAGAAAGGTGCGGATGAGATTGAGGTTACTGGAGATCCGAAAGATGCTACAGAAAATGAAGTTGAGGTGACCTAAAAAGTTGTTCCCATGCCTAGACCTCCACCTCTCTTTCCACAGAGGTTGGTGAAAAAGACTGAAAAAGGAAAATACCGTAGGTTTATAACAATGTTGAAACAACTTTCCATTAATGACCCGTTAATAGAACCTTTGGAGCAAATGCCTAGGTACACAAAAATCATGAAGGACATGGTGACCAAAAAGAGGGCTATCAGTTTTGAGGATGAATAAAAGTTACAACATTGTAGCGCTATTGCTACTAGGTCACTTGTGCATAAGAAATAAGATCATGGAGCTTTCACTATTCCTTATACCATCGGTATGTTGCTCTTTGCGGAGGCCTTGTGTGATTTGGGTGCCAACATTAATTTGATGCCATTGTCGATTTATAAGAAGTTCAATTTAGGAGCTCCAAATGAGATTGCGATGCGTTTACTTATGATAGAACTGTGAAGAGGCCCATTAGATTGTTGCAAGACATACTTTTGAAAGTAAAATCATTCATCTTTCCGGCGGACTTGCTAATATTAAATTTTGAGGTTTTCATCATTTAAGGGAGACCATTTCTTGCTACTGGGCATGTGTTGGTTGATGTGGAGAGAGGGCAGATGAAGTTTCGATTAAATAATGAGGAGGTAACTTTTAACATTTGTAGGTCTATGAAGCATGGAAGTGATCTTAAGTCTGTATCAGTGGTAAATCATAAGGTTGTAACATTCCAAAACTAGTAGGCTAAACTAGAGCTTAACATGAGGGTTAAAGTCGTAAATAACTCTCGGTACTCAATATATATGTTTTTGGATTAAAAAGTCAAGGCATGACCCACCAAGGACCAACCATGGGAACTCGAAGAGGACCCTTCAAAAGTGACCAAAAAGTGGTTTGGACAGTGACCCACAATAGGGGACCCACACCCCTTAGGTCAAACCACACCCCATGGGTGAGGGGTCATGGGTCAAGACCCCAAAAAGTGAGCTGCATAACCTCCCCTACGGTTCACCAGTACGCCACATGGGTCTATCCACAGCCCGTGGGTGGGTGACCATGGGTGGTGACCTGGGCACCATTTTGGTGAAATAGTTAGGGGCTTTGCATTTTAAGTTAATATTAAGTGACATCGTTTTGTATTAATTTAGACTAACTATATATAGTTTTAAGACCCCTAAATCAAGTCATCTGCTTCATAATTCCAAATTCCCAAATCAAAACTAACTTTCCCTCCAAAACTCTCTCTTTAGAACTCCAAGGAAGAAGAAGAAAAAAGTTGAAGCTAGGGTTTGAAGGATCAAGATTTTCCACTCAATTTCATTGGAGTTCAAAGCTAAGGTACGGAAGCTCTTAATCCATGGATAGAATATATCCATGGAGCCCCTTCAAAACCTCTAATTTCAAAGCTAGAAATCCCAAAAGTTAGGGTTTGACTTCAATCCCATGGATTCCTTTCAAATTCATTTTAATGATTGAATTATGTTTTATTATGGATATATTTATAATTTTATATGGTTTTATGTTTAATCTCCCAAGAATCCATGAATTCCCCCATTTTCCGAATTCGGATTTCAAAGTGTGCATATCGACTGATGCAAGTAGGATATGATAGAATTATGCATGTAGTAATTGAACTACTTGAATTATGTTATCATCCATGTCTAATGTAGTAATTATAGATGTGTTGATGGATTGTGATCTATGGTCCTTGAAGAGCAAAGCATCAGAATTATGCATGATTATGAGGTTTATGTATATGGTTTATGAACACTTTGAGAGTAAAGTGAATATAATTATGATCTAGTTGTTGTGTTGTTGGAAGTTATCCTCATGTACACACTTATGTATTAATATACTATGGGGTGAAAAATATTTACTAACAATATGATGATTCTAAGGTTGAAAGGCTATTCACACCTATTGAATCAATGAGCTATAGTAGGAGTTATGTTGGATTGAGTGTCAAGACATTCTTCCATTAATATGAACTTAAGTCAAGACTTAATATGAACTCCGTGGGTATTACTGCTTAGCACCGAGAGGATAGTGATATGATATGAAGCCTTCACGTTAGTAGATGCCGGGTTTCTAGGAGTAATCTCTTGGGATGGAAGCCCTCACGTTAGTAGAAGCCGGGTTTTCTAGTAGCAATCCCCTTATCCCATAAACTATGTTCCCTCATAGATCTTTAGCTAGTGGATCCACCGAAGATAAGAGTATGATTATACCTTAGGCAAGTAGGACAACCCCTTTTCTGTATGGGGTAGACACCGGATTCTATGTTAAGCTCACATGGTCTATGTCGGTTAAGGATTATCCCACTATGATAGTATGGACAAGAATATGAACTATGAACTATAGCTACTCAATAAGCTTTACCATGCATGGGTAGGATTATGGGATCTTACTCATGCATTGCACAAGTATGCTTTGAGGGTATTTATGGTATGTTTCCATTATGTTGTGATTGTTTATATGTTGAATATGCTTATGATTTATGCTTTTACACTAATATTCATGATGATCCTTAATCTTGGTAAAATGCATGTTTTTCAACTAAAATGTCCTTTTAGCATGTTTTCAAGGTTTTTATGCATGACTATCATACTTAGTGCTTTTTTGTACTAACCCATATTTTCCTATACTTTTCCCAAGTGTAGGGTCTGGTTCTTAAGGCGGTTATCATTTGATAAAAGCTTGGATTCGACTATTCTCCTTGCTTGTTGGTGAGTCCTTATGAGTCGAGGACATACATCTTCATTATAGTTTATTTTCCTTGTATTTGACTTTGGGATTATATTGTTTTGGGCTGTGACCTTGTTTTGACTCAAGGATTGTAATAGATGGCTAATTGAGACAAGTCTAGACTTCCGTTTCCATTATTAAATTTTGGACTCGAAATGCATTTTTACTCTTATTGTTCTAATGCTTTATGTTATGATATGCTAAGTGGCGTACATGGAGCCTTTAGAGGTTCTATGTTCCTTGTTACGTCTAGGGGGTATCCTTGGGTCGTGCCAAACTTTGTAATCAGAGCAAAAGGTTTAGAATAATTGTAGGATGATGTCTCATAAGCCACGTCTATTGGAGTCTTTTTAATGAGTGTGAAGCACACCACATTTATGAACGAGAGGATATAATATGTTTAGGAAATTTCACTTCTTTCATTACTCTGAAGTCGTGCCTTAGAGTTTAACTGCATAAAAGTCTCTCTCCTAATCCTTCTCTAGTGTCTTCAGGATATGAATACATGAAGGGCTAATGCTACAAGAATGGAGGGTGGCAATATGAATGAGAAATCTCTTCAAGGTAATCAAGCTCCTCTAGTTCACCAGGCTCCGATTGATCCCGTGGTTGAGAATGTGACCCATGTGGAGTTTAGGTAGGCTTTCCAAATATTGGCTCAAGTCATGACGGCTCAATCCAATAGAGAAGTTGTAGCTCTGGTCAATCCTAATATGAATTCCGTGGCTTCTAGATTGAGGGATTTTGCAAGAATGAACCCTCCCGAGTTTCTTTGTTCCAAAGTGGGAGAGGATGCACAAGAATTTATGGAAGAGCTTTTTAAAATACTTGACACCATGGGTGTGACTTCGGTAGAGAAAGCGGATTTAGCCACTTACCAATTGAAGATTGTGGCTCAAGTATCGTATACTCAATGGAAGTCCAATAGGTCAGTAGGAGCGGGTCAAATAGAGTGGAAAGTTTTCAAATCGGCATTCCTTGATAGGTTCCTTCCCCGAGAGTTGAGGGAAGCTAAGGTGGAAGAATTCATTAACCTTCGTCAAGGAGGTATGAGTGTTCAAGAGTATTCTCTAAAGTTTACTCAGTTTTTCAAGTATGCTCCGACTTTAGTGGCTGATTCAAGGGATATGATGAGTACCATTTGACGGGTATGTCTAGATTGGTAAGAAAAGAATGCGTTCGGCAATGCTTCATGATAATATGGATATCTCACGTCTTATGGTGTATGCCTAAGAAATTGAGAATCAGAAACTCCAAGACAAGAGTAGGGAGGTGAAAAGAGCTAGAACCAGTGATGGGAATTTCTCTAATGCTAAGTCCGATGGACAAGGTCGACCAAGGTTCAAACAAAGGTTCTCCAACCAAGGCTCCTCTAGTGCTCCAAGGGTCAACAAGGATAGGGTGTCCAACCCTAAACCTCAAGGAGGCAATGGTGGTTGTTCTTATGTTGCTAGGCCTAATTGAGCAAAGTGTGGTAAAAAACATGATGTCAAGTACCTAGTTGGCTCGGATGGGTGCTATGGTTGTGGAAAGAGTGGCCACAAGATGACAGAATGCCCGGTGCTCATGGCCAAGGGGAGAGAAGGCAAGCAAGCTCCTCCAAGAGGTTCAAACTTCAATGCCCAAAAGCGAAACTGCTTTTATGCTCTTTAATCCCAAGGTGACAAAGAGAGCTCCCCGGATGTGGTGACTGATGAGTCCACAAATTGGACTCATTTAGGGCTTTATTTTAATGGAAATACTGACCTTGATTGCTTGTTTTCTATCTCAACACCTGATAAAAAATGCTGAAGTTTCAGGTATTTGAAGTTTTAGTGGAAGCATGGACACTTAGACGTAAAATGGAGCAAATAGGGCTGAAAAGAACAAGAAATAGAATCCCGCGGATCGCCGAGTTCAACTTGACGAGTCGCCGAAATGACATGAACCGCCCTTCGTTCCAGTACATGAAGCCTTGAAGGAATTTGATCAAAAGGCGAGGAAATGAGTAGTTGGCGAGTCGCCGATCAGTTCTGTGAAGCAGTACTGTACCGCCCAATGATCCAGAATGCGAGGATGCTAAAGGCAAGACACTGAAGGTGATGAGCTGACCAAAAGGCGGATCGCCGAGTTCATTGGCAATCTCGACTAATGTCGCCGAACAATTCTCCGCAACATAATCTGTGAAAACTATAAATACTAGTTAGAATTATAGTCTTAGTGAACAATTTGGAGTGGAACATTTTAGAGTAAAAATTATTATTAGTCTATAGTATTTTTCTCTCAAGTTTGGAGAAGGTTTTGTGGAGACTTGAAGAAATGAGTTCAACTTCCCCAAGTTGGAAGTGGGTCTTCTCTAATCATTTTCCTCTGCTTAATTTAAGGTTTAATTTCTTATACCAGTTGATTTCATTATCATGTTAGATATAATTTCTTATTTCTTGATGTGTGGCTAAAATCCCCCATTCTTGGGGTGTGATTTAGCAAATGTGGGTTGATAATTCTTGTTGGGTCTTGCTTACTGATAGGTTAGATATATTTTAATGGTGATTTAACCTAGTGGTTTTGGTTTAATCTAAAGGTTTGTAGTTGCAAATACAAAGCCACCCATGTGTTTACGGCTTGCCCGAGAGGGAGGTCGCGAAACCAAAACCACTATACTGATCGCCTAAGGAGTGGGTTGACATGAGGTTCAGCCTGAGAGGGTGAGCCCTAGTCCCATATCCTAACACTCAACTCGAGAGAGTGAGTGGGGTAAGGTGTAGTTTGGTCTTCATGCGGCAAATGGGTGTCCGAGAGGAACGCATTTGAAATGGGGTAAGTTGCCCGAGAGGGAACTTATTTCCATTTAAAGCTTAGCCTAGTCGTTATTATTTTGCAAATTTCCTATCGAAAGAACATACCCAACAATTTATCCCAACTTATATTTCGGTCACATCCCAAGAACCTTTCCCCATACTTTATTTTCTTGTTTATTTTGCTGTTTTATCACTTGTTACAAAACCCCCATTTGATATTTGACACTTTCGTGTCACCCCTTTTTATTTACTTTGTTTTTTTTCCGTTAATATCTTTCACTACGACTAGTTAGAATGTAATTCTATTTTTCTATCAATTCTCAAAACCGCTCCCTTGGGACACGAACCCAACCCTTGGTTGGGTTACTATATTATCGACGATCATAGATACTCATACCGTAGGATTGTGTTGTTTGTCACGATAAGCATCAAAATGGCGCCGTTGCCGGGGAGTGGTGTTATGTGAGAATTTTTAGTCTAATAGAATTATTGTTCTTGTTTGTTGTAGTTTACTAACTTAAATTTTAGTTGTATTTTAGTGATTGTGGAAATATTACAGAAAGCTGAGTGTCAACGGTAGTAACGGGAGCCAGGTGGACCATCAGGATGACATCGTAAATCTCCATGATGTCCAAGAACCCAATCTCAATGATCCGCATCTCATGGGAGGTGTTGGAGCTATTCGTCTGCCCCCAGCAGAAGGAAACACAATATTCCCCATAACAAGCACCATGTTGCAACTTCTGCAACTAAATGGGCTTTTTAGCGGATTAGCTCATGAGGACCCACACGAGCATCTTCGATACTTCGTAGACGTGTGAGGATCATTCTCATTCAAAAACATTTCTCAGGAATCAGTTTGATTGAGGTTATTTCCTTTCTCATTGATGGGTGAGGCATGCAAGTGGTTAGCTGAGTTGCCACGTAACTCAATCACTTCGTGGGAGGAGTTGGTGAATGCATTCAATGTGCAATTTTTCCATCCCTCAAAGATGATAACTATTCGGGATAACATCCAAAGCTTTAAGCGTCTGAATGGCAAACCTCTGCACGAAACCTGGCTCAGATTTAAAAAACTGGTGCAACAATTCCCAACACATGGTCTTCCTGACAATGTGCTCCTTCAATACTTCTACCGGAGTCTAGACTCGATAAACAAGAGTGTAGCTGACCAACTCTCACCCGGATGCTTAATGCAACAACCATACGTCGTGGCAGTCCAACTCCTTGATGGTATGACAACCATCAACAGGGCGTGGTACACCTGCGAAGATCAAGTCTCACCTGTCACATTTCAGCTATCTAAGGAGCATGTTGAAAAAGACAATGATAGAGATCAAAATATGGCCATGATCATGACACAACTTGATATTCTATCCAAAAATGTCATGGGGACTAGTACTCGTGGTGTCAATGCTGTGGGGGTAGGGTGAATATATCCTGAGGAGGCAAGTTTTGACGCCTTGTATAATGAAGAGGTAAACTTCCTAGCCAACCAAGGTGGTGGTTATCGATCAAACTATCCAAGGTATGGTGGAAATCAAGGTTGGATTAGAGATGAAGGATGGAAGGATCGAGAATGGAGAGAATGAAATCCTAATTGGAAGGATGGGGAGAAAGACAGATACGTGCCTCCCCACGAACGCCAAAAGCCAAAGGACTCAGAGGGTAGTAGGTCTGAGGATATGCTCTCGCGCATCCTCAACAAAGTTGAAGGGTCAGACAAAATGCTGAAAGGCATGAAAGAGGATGTTTCCACCCTCAGCCAGACCGTTACCTCCCATTCAGTTTCAATCAAGCGGTTGGAGAACCAAATGGGTCATATCTCATCTTACCTAAATTCAAGACAGTAAGGGGGCTTGCCTAGTGACACTATGGCTAACCCCAAGAGTGAGAGTTGAAGGTGGACTAGCGTCGTGCCACGACGTTAACTAAGGCGCTGTTTGGGAGGCAACCCAAAACCCTTTATTGCTTTGTTTTACTTTGAGAAAATAATGGTGTGTAGTTTGTACAAGTTGGAGCAAGTGAGGCGAATGAAGTAATATATGGATGCAAATAGCGGGTCCAGTTGGCGGATCACCAATGACATCGGCGAACACGATTATTTCCGCCTAGTGACTCAAGGCAATGTAAGCTGGCATTTTGTAAAAATGCAGCGTTCAGTAGAAAATTAATGGCAAATCGCCATCCCGGTCGATGATTGCAATATAGACCGCCGTTGCGATCCTCACATGAGCTGTGAGTCCTATTACATTTGGTGAAGAGACTAGACACTTGGGGCTTCGCCGAGTGAATGAGCCTACCGAATGTACATCACCGAATGGGCAAAAACTGGATGATTTCTGCAAGACACAGGTTTAAATATTCTGGTTCATCCACTTTATCCCATGTCTTCATCCTACCAAACCCACACCTGCACGCTAGTTTTATATTTCTTGCAAGCCTAAATTATTGTAAGTGTGAAATTGTGCGCGGAGTTGGATCTCATTGCTGCTCTGCACTTCATTAGCATCCGATTCGGCACTTAAGCTTGGTGATTCTAACCCCGTGTTTAATTTAGTAAATTTGTACTCATTTGCATAGTGCTGATATTGCCAAGTCTTGGCTGAATCTCCGCGTTGATGGCATTTCATAAATCATTGAATACCATCCAGTAATCTTTGCATAATTGGTAGAATCCAAATCAACTGTGCTCTAATTTGAGTTAATTTACTGCGGGGATGTGATACTATTATGGGTATTGTGAGTTTGTTCTATATGAACTTGAGTTTCTTTGACCAGGGTTGCAAGGTTGAGGCTGGAAATCGCGTAGAGCATAGGCACATTGAGTCAGTTGGCGAGCCGGACCTAGCTCGCTAAATCACTCGGTGATTCACCAAACTGCCCTTGTCTCCTTTCATTAACAACAAATTTGGGTTATTTAATCTCTAAGAATCGGCGATAATCCTTCTATCGCTGAAAATTTTCGACGACGCGCCGAGAGGCCATATAATTCACCCTTCCTACCTGCACTCTTAGTTCCTTTATGAATGGATTTCAATAACTAACCTAAAAATGGGAAAACCAAAAGTTACAGGAAGAGACATGCCACCCCGACATGTAAGAGCAAGAAATTTCAAAAGAGATGAAAAGATAGCAGAACTGACCAAAGAAAGAAAGAAGAGTAAGAAAGCCAGTACTAGTGGGAGGATTCCCATTGATCCCACCATTCCTTCATGGAGACACAGATTATACACAACCACAAATTCCTTTTTGGCGGCCCATGACGTGGATAGAATGGTTGAAGCTAAAGTCGCTGCAGAAGCTAGAACAAAGAAACACAATGAAACCCAGAATGACAACCTGGGGGCCATTGTCGAATTTTAGACTAATGCAACATGTAACAATGCTTTGACAAATGAAGCAAATGCATAGACAGGACCTTTTCTTACCTCTCTCACATTGTCTTTTCCTATCTTACTTGTCGATATATTTTCGTGTTTACTTGCATTTGAGGACAAACGCTCTTTAATTGGGTGGGGCGAGGCTCTCCCTTTTTGTTTTGTTTGTGTGAATTCTTTGCTGTTTTACACATGAAATTGGGTCGTTTGGTTTGCTCTAAACTGTGTTCTAAATACTGTTTGTTTTTGTTGATGTTTGAGCTTATGGATCCTGTTGTTATAATTGCAAAATAATTTTGATCCTTTCAAAAAAAATTTGCCACCTCTTGTGTTGAAAGTGGCTGTTCTTTTGCAAAAATTTAAGTCTCAGTTTTGATCAATACCAATGACTTGAATAGTGCTCTCAATTGAACAAACATGAATGCACGGCTACAATGAGGCCAAATGAAGTTACATAGACAATATGTGCACTCTTTACATCTCGTTGTGACTAGCCATTTATCGAATTAATTTTCTTGTGAGGACCGTTGCACACTAGCGAACGTGTCTAGTCTTGTTTGATTGAAGTATCGATGCCTTGTGTGATTAGCTTACTGTAAACCATGCATGAATAAACCTAGAATTTGTCCCGTTAGTTTTATTGATTTAGAAAGGTGTCCTCTTGAGATGATCTTAGGCAACTTTTGAAAAGTGTGAACCAATCTAACATATACCTCTTTTTGTGGCCTACCTGTGAGCGTGTGAAACTCTTTTGAACACCCTTTGAGCCTTACCTTTCTTTGGAGGAACCTTGATGAACCCTAGACCTTACTTGAACCACTACCTACAATCCTCTTGAGTTGTGGTTTAGCAAATATTCAACTTAGGCCAAAAGCCTAAGTTGAGGGTGTGATGAAAGGGAAAAGAAGAAGTCAAGAAGTGCAAGAAAAGTCCCCCTTAACCCATGGTATTGCATAAAAATGGAACCCCTTCAATTCACTTCAAAAATAAAAAAAAATAAAAAAATAAAAAAATAAAAAATAAAAAAATAAAAAAATAATATATATATATATATATATATATATGAGATGTGGAATAAAGTACGAAGGGAATCGGGTTTCAAGCAATCTATGAAGGAGAATAAAACAAAAATAGCGGACTTAGAAGCACCAGAAAAAGAATTGATAAAGGAAAAGAAGGAAATGCCTTGAGAATGCCACAACTCACGAGGAAAAAGTCACTGAGCCTAAATGGCCATACCTTTGCATTCAGCTCCATTACAGGCCTTAGAAAGACCTTTTTGATCTTGAGTAAGCCGAATCGAAAGTCAATTGGAAAATAAGGGCAAACCTATGGGTGAAAACATGCATTGTGTTCCTCTTTTGAGTGTGAGCATTCTATCTGATTCCTGATATTAAATTAAATCATATCTGTGTGAATATGGAATCATTCTTTACGTGAGGGAATTTAGATACTTTGGTTGAGCATGAACTAGCACAAGTAGCAAGTATTGCGAGCATGAGAATCTTTGGTGATGGTGTGACACAATTTGTATCTTTGAGTACAAAATTGATCCTTGCATAAGTAAATTGAGTCTTGTTGTGTTCATTCATGATTTAGTCTTGTGTAGCACTGTTTGAGGCACCCTTTTTGAATGGCTGAACTTGAGTTTGCTTGAGGACAAGCAAAGGTTTAAGTTGGGGATGTTGATGAGTCCACAAATTCGACTCATTTAGGGCTTTATTTTAATGGAAATAGTGTCCTTGAATGCTTGTTTTATCTCAATACCGGATTAAAATGCTGAAGTTTCAGGTATTTGAAGTTTTAGTGGAAGCATGGACACTTAGGCGCAAAACAGAGCAAATAGGGCTGAAAAGAACAAGAAATAGAATCCTGCGGATTGCCGAGTTCAACTTGGCGAGTCGCCAAAACGACATGAACCGCCCTTCATTCCAATACGCAAAGCTTTGAAGGAAGTGGATCAAAGGGCGAAGAAAGGAGCAGTCGGCGAGTCGCCGATCAGTTCCGCGAAGCAGCACTTTACCGCCCAATGATCCAGAACGCGAGGATGCTAAAGGCAAGACACTGAAGGCGATGAGCTGACCAAAATGTGGATTGCCGAGTTCATCGGCGATCTTGACTAATGTCGCTGAACAATCCTCCGCAGCATAATCTGTGAAAACTATAAATACTAGTTAGAATTATAGTCTTAGTGAACAATTTGGAGTGGAACATTTTAGAGTAAAAATTATTATTAGTCTATAGTATTTTCCTGTATTTTTCTCTCAAGTTTGGAAAGGGTTTTGTGGAGACTTGAAGAAAGGAGTTCATCTTCCCCAAGTTGGAAGTGGGTCTTCTCTATTCATTTTCCTTTGCTTAATTTAAGATTTAATTTCTTATACCCAGTTGATTTCATTACCATGTAAGGTATAATTTGTTATTTCTTGATGTGTGGCTAAAACCCCCTATTCTTGGGGTGTGATTTAGCAAATATGGGTTGATATTCTTGTTAGGTCTTGCTTGCTGATAGGTTAGATGTATTTTAATGGTGATTTAACCTAGTGGTTTTGGTTTAATCTAAAGGGTTTGTAGTTGCAAATACAAAGCCACTCATGTGTTTTCGGCTTGCCCGAGAGGGAGGTCGCAAAACTAAAACCACTAGACTGATGGCCTAAGGAGTGGGTCGACATGAGGTTCAGCCCGAGAGGGTGAGCCCTAGTCCCATATCCTAACACTCAGGTCGATAGAGTGAGTGGGGTAAGGCGTAGGCTGGTCTTCATGCGACAAATGGGTGTCTGAGAGGAACACATTTGAAACGGGGTAAGTTGCTCGAAAGGGAACTTATTTCCATTTAAAGTTTAGCCTAGTCGTTATTATTTTGCAAATTTCCTATCGAAAGTACGTACCCAGCAATTTATCTCAACTTATATTGCGGTCACATCCCAAGAACCTTTCCCCATACTTGATTTTCTTGTTTATTTTGTTGTTTTATCACTAGTTAGAAATCCCCCATTTGATATTTGACACTTTCGTGTCACCCCCTTTTATTTACTATGTTTTTGTTCGTTAATATCTTTAACTACGACTAGTTAGAATGTAATTCTATTTTTCTATCAATTCTCAAAACTGCTCCCTTGGGACACGACCCCAACCCTTGGTTGGGTTACTATATTATCGATGATCATTGACACTCGTACCGTAGAATATTGTCGTTGGTCACGATAAGCATCAGTGACCGGTATGTTAAAAGTCTTTTCTATTGATATATATGCCTTATTAGATCCCGATGCTACTTTGTCCTTTGCGACACCTTTTGTGGCCATGAAGTTTGAAATACTCCCCAAAGTGTTAGTAGAGCCCTTTTTGGTCTCTACCCCAGTGGGTGACTCGGTGGTGGCTAAGAAATTTTATAGAAGTTTTCCTATTTCCTTGTCTCATAAAGTTACTTTGGTGGATTTAGTGGAGTTAGACATGTTAGACTTTGATGTGATTTTGGGTATGGATTCGTTGCATGCATGTTATGCCTCTGTAGATTGTAGGACTCGAGTGGTTAAATTCCAATTTCCAAATGTAGACTTTGGTATTTACCTTTTACCGGATACGCAACATATCTCCATTCCTCCTTATAGAATGGCTCCGGCCGAGTTGAAAGAAAAATTGAAGGATTTGTTAGACAAGGGTTCTATCCGATCGAGTATCTCTCCACGGGGTGCTCCGGTGTTGTTTGTTAGAAAGAAGGATGGGTCTCTTAGAATGTGCATTGATTATCACCAATTGAATAAAGTGACCATCAAGAATAAATATCCGCTTCCAAGAAATGATGATTTGTTTGACCAAAGACAAAGGGCTAGCTATTTTTGAAGATTGATCTTCGTTCAGGTTATCACCAATCGAGGGTGAGAGGGGTTGACATTCCAAAGATGGCCTTTAGAATCCGGTATGGTCACTATGAGTTTGTGGTAATTTTGTTTGGGTTGACTAATTTTCCGGCGGTATTTATGGATTTGATGAATAGAGTGTTTAGGCAATACCTAGACATGTTTGTGATTGTGTTTATCGATGATATTTTGATCTACTCCAAAAGTGAGAATGAACATATGGACCATTTGAGAATTGTGTTGCAAGTTCTTAAGGACCAACAACTTCTCACAAAGTTTAGGAAGTGTGAATTTTTGTTAAGGTCCGTAGCTTTCCTTGGCCATATTGTCTCAAGAAAGGGTATTGAGGTAGATCCTAAGAAGACGGATGCGGTCAAGAGTTAGCCTAGACCTCTAACTCCTTCCGACATTAGAAGCTTTTTGGGTTTGGCCGGTTACTATAGGAGTTTTGTTGAGGAGTTTGTAACGCCCCGTACAAAACTAGTAAGACCTAGCTAAGGCTTGACTGAATCTATTAGGTTGACCTAGAGCCTCACATGTTAGTTTATGGTTGGAAACATGTTTAAATGATGAAAAATGGCTATTGAAGTTAGTTTGGTGACTTTAGAGGTCAAACGTCAAGAAACGACCATGACGTCCGGAAACTAGTCTTTGGTGCTAGTGTCTTGTCGTGGTGTTTGGTGTGTTGTTTGAGGTCTAAAACCCATATGAGTGACTCTTATTCATAGATGGACATGTTTAGGGTCCAAACGACCGGGTACGACCCCCCAAGGAACACCCAAGGGGTCCTTGAGGAGGACCCATCCTTTGGCCAAAAGCTGTCAAAAAACAGCTTGACCTACGAAGGGCAGTGCCGGGCCGTCACTTGACCTACGCCCCATAGGTAGGTCTCATGGGTTTAGACTTAGTATCCTCACCAAGAACTCCCCAATCCCCCTCTCTGAACCAAATGACGAGAGCACAGCACGGGCCGTAACTCCACTTACGGTCCGTAGGTGGGTGGCCGTAGGTGCTGCCAATTTCCAGCCTTCTAGTCTTAAGTTGGTGATTAGGGATTAAGTTGGTTAATTGACTAAGGGCTTAAGGGGTTGTTTATATAGTTGATTACTCACCTTTATAAGCTAGCAAGACCTTAACTAAGTCATGAATTCATTTAGAACCAAGACCCTCAAAACAGTCCCCTAAAATGAGTTTTTAGTTTTAAGTTAGGAGTGAGGATCAACTTTAAATGGTCATATCTCATAGATCAAAATGAATTAGGTGGGCCACTACCTATCCAATGAAATGTCTCTGAGTGCTATTTCCAATGCCACCGAGTTTACCCAATTCCGATCTCTGAGTAAAATGTTATTCCCGAAATAGTGAAGCACTGTCAGAACTACGAACGCCAAACGACGGTCCTCGACTCCACCTACGGACCGTAGGTGGAGGGCGTAGATGCTGCCAGTTTTATGAAGTTTTTAGTTAAGAAGGGGGTTAATGTTTTAATTAGTTATTAAGTAGGGGTTAAGGGAGGCCGGTTAGGTGGTTAATTAATGGACTATATGAGCTTATAGGACCCTAAACTAATCCATTAATTCACCACAAGTCAAGACCCCAAAACATAACCCAATTCTTTTCCATCCCAAAATTCTCTCTCTCCAAACTCTCTCTCTCCAAACTCTCTCAACTCAAGACTCCATGGAAGAACTTGGAAGGAGCTTATCAAGGGCTTGTAGATGGGAGGTTTCACACGAAATTCATAGGGTTTAACTAAGGTATGGTTGCTCTTCACTCTTGGGATCCCTTTTCCCCAACAGGTCCTTCCAAAAATGGTTTTCAAAGTCCCCCAAATTGTAGATTTCAATCCAATTTCGTGGGTCTCTTTCAAAAGTCGATTCCATTGATCTATAATGGTTATTTATGATTATATATGAATGTTTGTGGATGAATTCATGTAATACTTATTGGTTTTGAACAATTCCCCACAAGACCCATGATTTCCCTTTTCTTTCTCAACTCTAAACCCTAGCTTGTGTTGAATGATGATTGAAGGATGAGAATCTAGTATGTTATTATGAAATTCAATATTGTATTATGAGGTTATCCTATATGATGTATGAATATCAAGAAAATAGGGTTGAATCTTGAAGAAAGCCTTGATGGCTATGAATGAAGGTTTTCAATTGGTAAGTAGCCTTCTATTGAATTGTTGATCCACTTGTGGGGGAGATGTTTACTTATTATATATCCTTTTAATGAATGGTTTGATCCACTTATGGTGGAGGTGCTTACTTGTTAGTATGGATTGTAGTGTTGAGACAAGGTCCCTCTTCCCTACAACCCTAGATATGACTAAGTATGATACATTATGAATATGAATGAGATGTTATGAACATGGTATGGTCTATATGTTGAATTTTATGAGGTTCTCTTGTGGAAGGACCCTACCCACGTAATCCCCAAATGATACATGCCATGAATGAGGTACTTGAATGATGAATATTAGATATGTGACATACATGATCTAAGATCCTTAAGCGCAATATATGTAAATTGTGCATGAGTTGGGATATTATGTATATGTTATGACCCCCCTTGACAAGGGAGGTGTCTATGATGTTAATGTTGTTGTTGTTGTGCCATTGTGAGGACAATTATGCACACACACACTCCATGCATAAATATGAATATGATATGTCTATGGTGTCAATTGAAAGGCTAATTCTCATATGCACCTTTACATACTATTATGCATGAAATGTACATGACCATGAATATATGACTATGTATGCTAGGATGTATGAATGTATGTTATGGTATGATTGCTATATGAATGAAAGGTAGTTCTCATGATTATAGTATAATGTAAAGTGAAAGGTTTACTCACTTGCGAGGTGTTTCTAAGGTGAAAGGATTGTTACTCACTTATGAACACATATGAGCTATTATGGTAAGATGTCTACATAAGAGTCTAGTAAAGGCTAATGTGAACTTATGTGATGACTAAAGATGATTACAAAAGGGAATTAGATGCTTAGCACCGAAAGGGCATGTAAATGAGATGGGGGTCTCACGTTTAGTAAGTCCGGCTCCCCACATGGGTTTCCTCACGTTTAGCAAGTCCGGATTACCCACGGTATGTGTTGTCTCATGAGATGGAAACCCCCACGTTTAGTAAGTTAGGGTTTCTAGAAGCAATCTCCTTGACCCTTAACTATGTGCCCACATAGGACTCTAGCTTAGTGGATCCACCTAGATAGCTATGTACGAATGGTTACACCTTAGGCAAGTGTTAACCCTCTCTTTTCAGTGTGGGAGTAGAACACCGGATTCCATGTAGCTCTCATGGTCTATGTCGGTTATTGCAATATTTCCCTAATGTAAAAGTAAATAAAGGTATGAAAGGTGTGGACGCTTACTAGGGCTTTCTTAAGGGTTTCTACATAGTGTAAGGGAGGGTATGTGACTTCTCTTGCACATTGCACTTGTGGGATCCTAAGGGATGGTTGTAGTAGTGTTCTCTTATGATTATGATGATTATGACTTATGTATATTGAATCTATGTTATGTATGATCATTATGAAGATGGTTTACCTATGATATGGACTATTTGAATTATGACTAAGATGTATGATATGAACATGATTTATGAACTATGACTTAATGGTGTTGTTATGTCTTATTATGAAGATTATGAATAATGCATGCTTTAATTGTATTATATTAATGATTGACTTTTCTTGTTATGAACTACTGTTTGTGAATGTCACCTTACTATGTATATGACCTATGGATAAGACTAATGTATGATAAGTATAGCATGGTGATCCAAAGGTAATACTTAGTGTAAGTAGGACTATGGACCCTACCTATGCATTGCACAAGTAGAACCTAGGGTTACTTATGTGATTACTCTATTATGATGCAATGACCTTGATGTTGACTATGCATGAGTATTATGTCTTGTAATGAGTGATATGTGCACTATGACTATGATTAGAGACTATGCCTATGGTGATGTTTATTACCCTTGTGCTTTGATGAACTATATGTGAGTTGTTTATGACTTATGATTCTTCAACTCTTTCAAGAAGATGTTCAAAAGTGCATAAAGCATGGTTTCAACTAAATGTCCCTTTTATGCATGTTTTAATGGTTTTACTTGCATGGCTTCCATACTTATTACGTGTGTTGTACTAACCCATATTTCTTCTACATTTTTACAAAGTGTAGGGTTTGGTGATGTGATGCCTTATGCTTGGAAGTTAGATTTCTAAGGAGCTTGGGAATGAAGACTTGGGGAGTCCTCATAGTTTCGAGGATGAACCTACCTCGTACTCTTATGTCATTATGTCTCTATGTTTTATGTCTTTAGACTTGTGTAAGGGCTGTGTCCCTAAGTTGTTATGAAAGAGTTGTTATTCTAAATGTTATAGATGATTTTGAGACGTAGTGTCATAGACTCTCTCTTATTTTATGAAGACTTCGATTGTAAATAAAAGTTTTAAATTTTCCGCTATTTTCATAGGTTTTAATGTTCATGATATGCTAGGGGCTTGTATAAGACCTCCGAGAGGTCGAGTACGCTGTGTTACGACTAGGGGTTGCTCTCGGGTCGTTACAGGGGTTTCCTCCATTGCTTCTCCATGGAATAAGGCAACTTAAAGTAGATGAGAAGAATTATCCTACTCATGATCTTGAATTAGCGGCGGTGGTATTTGCATTGAAAATATGGAGACATTACTTGTATGTCACGACCCAGGGGTACCCCCTAGATGTAACACATCGTACAAGACTCCGAAGAGCCTCATAGCATATCATAACATAAGATAATAGAAAATAGTACAGAAATTTAAAACTTTTCTTTTACAATCGAAGTCTTTTATAAAATCTAGTAGGAGTCTACAACACTATGTCTCAAACCATCTATAACATTTGAATACAATATTAGGGACACTACCCTTACAAAAGTCAAAAACATAAAGAAAAGACTCAAAGGACATAATGGCCAAGCCCTCGAATACTATGAGGACTCACCAAGCTTCTTCTTCTTGATCTACTATGATCCTAGCCACGAAGATGGAAGTCGATATCGCCGAACCCTACACTTTGTGAAAAATGTAGAAGAAATATGGGTTAGTACAATAATGCACAAAGTATGATAGCCATGCCAAAAAATCTTTGAAAACATACTAAAAGGGACATTTTAGTTGAATGCATGCACTTTGCTAGTTTAACCCACCTTTAGAAGTTAATGTGGAAACACAAGTCATAAGCATAAAAGACATCATGATAAGACATAGACTATAGCCTGGCAGATAACAATCACATCTAGTGAGTATAAGGAATACCATTGGGAACATATACATAGTCACTGCAATCTAGTTTTAGTATGACATGAGAGAAACACTTCATGAGCCACCTCAAGGCAAGCTTGTGCAATGCATAGGTAAGACCCCATAATCCCAGCCATACTAAGCAAGTCACTTTAGATCCTCATTCATGTTTTACCATATCTTAATCTCATTCTTAGCCTATTTCTAATAGGCAAGTAATCATTCACTTTTAGTCAACTATATCAAGAAAAGCAACCCATGGCAACAATGCAAGTTAGCATACAACATTTCAAGTGGCCTTACTATCTAATGAAATTGCCATCTAGTTACAAGCACATTCACTACATGAATAATCATGACATAAAAGTAATCTACCACAACTAATCTCAAAGCCTACTTGTGCAATGCATGGATGAAGTCCCATACTCCCACCCACACTAAGTAGTACTTCTTGAATAGCCATAGTTCATCCTTAACTTGACCTTGTGGGAATTAGCTTTAAGTGACATAGACCATGAGATCTTAATTATGGAATTCGGTGTCTACCCCATACCGAAAAGGGGTGTCCTACTTGCCTAAGGTAGAACTCAACTATTAGCTTTGAAATGAATCCAATGGCTAAATAACCTATGGGGGCACGTAGTTATGGGATAACGGGATTGCTACTAGAGAACAATTAGATTATAATGCATTCACTTTACTAACAAAGCAATCTAATTGTATAACAAGTCTCATACACATAACTAATACTCAAGTTTTGCCCCTCAAGGACTCTAGATCACTTTCAACCAATCTATCTAGAATTACTACATTTGATGTAGATGGTAACATGATTCACATAACTAAGCTACTACAAGATAATTCTCATAATATTCATCTCACCACAACTCACCCACATCACATAGTGACAAGTTGGGGACATGGGGGTTCATGGGTTCTTGGAGGAAATTAAACATCAAAACTATAGAAATTACTCAATTAATACATAATTCAAGTAATCAATTCATTTTATGCATGATCTCAAGTACTCATAACATAGGTCATGTTGGTGGAGTCTTTCCCCAATAATACCACATACAATTTAACACCCACAATAGCTTCCCTCTTAAAGCCTTAACATCATTAGCTCATTTATATTAGTTTTTACCACTAAAGCCCTAGAAGTCATCTTCATACTACATGCCTTACCCTCAAGATATACCTCACATGATCATCATGTATACCTAATTCTCAAGATAATCTAACAACATGCTTCATTCTTAACCAATTATAGTCATATAACATCATACAAACTCAATCTCAATATCACTAAACCATGAACCATCATATAAGACCTAATCAATTTATGTTTACAAGCTTTACTTTTAAGTGATTCATCTTTAGTTCCTCTATTCTCAAGTAATTCATAAAGTAGTTCATCAATCTTAAAAGGTCACATCTAAGCCCTCAATTCCCTTTTTCATGGCATAACAATAACTATATCAATTTCATCCTAGAATCTTAGGTTAATCAATAATACATGTATAATCATACTAAAATTATGTAATTACACCATAAACAACCATTATCCATTCCATTGTATCAATATATAATAATACCCACACTTTAAGATCCACTTTAAGAAAATAGGGAAATTCATGGACTCTTGAAGAATTCATATTAAAACAGTAAGTAATCATCAATTTAATCATAATTTAATGCAATTAAACCATTGAAAATGTTTTTGAAGTGAATCCATGACTTGGAGTGAAAACCCTAGGTTTTAGAGAATTCCCTACTTTGTAATTGAGAGTTTAAGGACTTCATGGATGAAAAGGTAACCATGAATCAAAACTACCATACCTTAGATGAAGATTCTTCACGAATTTGAGTAGAAAAGATGAGTTCTTGAGCCCTAGACCTTGACTTCGTCTTCTCCAATGGAGGTTCTTATTGAGAGAAATATTTGGATAGGAGTTGGTTATAATTTGGGTTTGGGAATTATGAAGTGTAAAAAGAGGTGGTTAATGACTTAAAATAGTTTATATAGCTGTATAAAGTCCATATTAAACGACCCCTACTAAAAACTAATTGAAAAGGAATTACCTAAAATAACCTACCTTTAGCCGAGACTTGGACAACAACATAGGTGAGAGATACGACCTAGGACTCACGGACCATGAGTGGACCTACTGGCCGTCCGGCAGGTTTGTAGGTCCATGGTCTGCAGGTCCTAATGTTGGACCTTGGCCCACAACCAAGCCCTACGGGGCGTGGATGGACCTACGCCCAGTAGGTCGTAGGTCACTAACTTGGGCCTTTTAGGGCAGTTTTGGGCCTACACTTTAGGGTCCTCCTCAAGGACCCGTTGGTTGGTCTTTGGGGGGGGGGTTTGACCTTGACGTTTAACCCTTAAATACCTCGTCCTAGGTGCGGGAAGCCAGTTTACAACATTTACCCACGCACAAAAATCTAAAACTCACACGCAAGGCTCTAGTTTCACCTACTAATTTTAGGGGGCGTAACAATATCTCCCTCTTGGGGATATTCGTCCTTGAATGACACTTCTAAACACTTTTTGGAATTAAAGACTCAAGACTAGCAGCCCATCATGCTTGCAACATCAAAATAATGCATCATTTAAAGGAGAAAACATCAATCCTATTTCGAAACATCGTCAATGCAATACAAAGGAGTAGGAACTACTTCTAACAACCGAATATGCACGAAACTCAATATTTCTCATTTGCATAGGAGGAACTAACTTCTCCAACTAAAATAATGCTCAACACAACATCATGGAGCCAATATGCGATTACTCTCAAGAGCATACTAAAGCGTGTTCATCAACGCATCTTATGAAGTCAAATAGGCAACTCATACCAAATGCACAACAACACGAGGAACATAGATCATGAAAACTCATTTTCTCATTAAACAGACCTCCAAAAATGGGAAGTAAATTGGGTACCTCTATCCAAAATAATCGACAATGGGGCCCCATGCAACTTCACAATCTCCTTAATGTACAACTTCGCATAATCTTCTGCCGAATAAGAAACCTTGACGAGAAGAAAATGGGCTGATTTAGTCAATCTATCCACAATGACCCAAATGGAGTCATGTTGCCTACGGGTTCGAGGCAAACCTACCATGAAGTCCATATTGACCTCTTCCCACTTCCAAGTGGGGATATAAATATCTTGAGTTAGACTTCCCGGTCCTTGGTGCTCGGCTTTGACTTGTTGGCAATTTGAGCACCTAGCCACAAATTTTGCTATGTCTCTTTTCATTCCGTTCCACCAATAAATCTCACGTAAGTCGCGATACATTTTGGTGGCTCCCGGATGGATGGAGTATCGGGACCCATGGGCCTCCTCTAAGATTGTCTCTCTTAGGCCATCCACATCCGGCACACACAATCTCCCTTGGTGCCTAAGCACCCCATCTTCTCCTTGAGAGAAAGTTTCTATTGCTTTGTTGAGAACTGATTCTTTTAGTTCCATTAAAATAGGGTCAAGGTGTTGCTTATACTTTACATCAACAACAACTGATGACTCGGAATTATGACGGACCATGACACCTCCTCTTAGGGAATCTTCAAGTCGAACACCCAACCGGGTTAGCCTATGTACATCACGGGCTAACTCCCTTTTCTCTTCTTCCACATGTGACACACTACCCATAGATACACGACTCAAAGCATCCGCAATCACATTTTCTTTTCCGGGGTGGTAAAGGACACTCATATCATATTCTTTCAACAGTTCCAACCATCTCCTCTGTCGGAGATTCAATTCTTTTTGGCTAAAAACATATTGGAGACTCTTGTGGTCGGTAAACATATCCACGTGTACCCCATAGAGATAGTGTCTCCAAATCTTTAAAGCAAAGACTACGGCCGCTAGCTTGAGGTCATGAGTTGGATAATTCTTCTCATGCACCTTGAGTTGTCTTGAGGCATAAGCTACAACCTTACCATGCTGCATGAGGACATAACCCAAACCCACTTGGGAAGCATCACAATATACTACAAACCCTTCGGTGCCCTCCTGTAAGGTCAAAATCGGAGCGGAGGTGAGCTTATCTTTCAACAATTGGAAGTTCCTTTCACAAGATTCCGACCATTCGAACTTGGACTTCTTTTGAGTTAAGACCGTTAATGGAGATGCAATAGATGAAAATCCCTCAACAAACCTCCGGTAGTAACCGGCCAAACCCAAAAAGCTTCGGATGTCGAAAGGACTCAAAGGTCTAGGCCAACTTTTGACCGCATCGGTTTTCTTTGGATCAACTTCTATACCCTCACTAAAAACAATGTAACCAAGGCAAGCAACCGATCTTAGCCAAAACTCACACTTGCTAAACTTAGCATAGAGTTGATGATCTTTGAGAACTTGCAAAATTATCCTCAAATGATTCATGTGATCATCCTTACTTTTAGAGAATATCAAGATGTCATCAATAAAGACAATAACAAATGAGTCTAGTTAATTTCTAAACACACGATTCATAAAGTCCATGAAAGCCGCCGGGGCATTTGTAAGACCAAAGGACATCACTAAGAACTCAAAATGGCCATATCTTGTTCGGAAGGCAGTTTTCGGAACATCAACACCTCTCACCCTAAGTTGGTGATAATCGGACCTCAAATCAATTTTTGAAAAGTAACTCGCTCCTTGAAGTTGATCAAATAGGTCATCAATCCTAGGGAGTGGATACTTGTTCTTAATGGTCACCTTATTTAATTGTCGGTAATCAATACACATACGAAGAGATCCATCTTTTTTCTTCACAAATAACACCGGTGCACCCCAAGGAGATATACTAGGTTGGATGAAACCCTTATTTAACAAATCTTTGAGTTGAGCTTTTAATTCCTTCAACTCTGCCGGGGCCATCCGGTAAGGAGGGATTGAGATGGGTTGTGTATCCGGCAATAAATCTATGCCGAAATCTATTTCCCATTCGGGAGGAATCTCAGGTAAGTCATCGGGAAAGACTTCTGGAAAATCTTTCACTATGGGGACCGACTCCAAAGGAGGAATCTCGGACTCAAGATCCTTGACCCTCACAATATCATAGATACAACCTTAGAAATCAACTTACAAGCTTTTAGACATGAAATGATCCTTCCCCTAGGAATGGAATTTCCTCCCTTCCATTCTAAAATGGGTTCATTAGGAAATTGAAACCTCACAATTTGGGTCCTACAATCTATAGACGCAAAACAAGCATGAAGCCAATCCATCCCCAATATAACGTCAAAGTCTAACATATCAAGTTCCACCAAATCAACCTAAGTGACCCTATTGGGCAATGATATGGGACAACCCCTATACACTCTTTTAGCAATTATGGAATCACCCACTGGGGTAGAAACTGAAAAGGGTTCATCTAAGACATCGGGAAACATATCAAACTTCATAGCCACTAAAAGGGTTACAAAAGACAAAGTGGCACCGGGATCCAACAATGCATAAACATTAATTGAAAATACTTGTAACATACCAGTCACAAAATCCGGAGAACTCTCTTGATCACCTCGGGATTGGAGAGCATAGAAGCGATTCTTCTTAGGAGCATCGGGGTTTGGGCCACTTGCTTGTGCTTGAGCATTTTCCCTTCCTTGACCCTTTAGCATAGGTCAGTCCCTCCTCATGTGGCCACTCTTACCACAACCATAGCAATTACCCGTGCCAACTAGGTACTTGCCTTCATGTTTTCGACCACACTTTGTACAAATAGGCTTCTCTACATAAGGACCGCCACCTTTTGCTTCTTGAGGCTTGGGGGTAGACACTTTACCTTTGTTGACCCTTGGAGTGTTAGGAGGACCTTGGTTGGAAAACCGCTTTTTGAATTTTGGCTTATCTTGGATTTCAAACCTAACCTTAGAAGAATTTCCATCATCGGCCCTTTACTTCTTCAGTTCCCTACCAACTTGCTTAAGCTTTTGCTCCTCAATTTGTTCGGCATGAACCATAAGATGAGAAATGTCCATGCTTGGGATTAGCATAGCCGACCTACATTCATTCACCACAAGATCGGATACCCCTATAACAAATTTATTCATTGTAGCTCTAGAGTTCGACACCAAAGTAGGAGCATGCTTGGACAATTGAGTGAACTTGAGGTCATACTCCTTCACACTCATACCCCCTTGATGAAGGTTGATGAATTCTTGCATTTTCTTCTCCCTTAGTTCCAAGGGGAAAAACCTATCAAGAAAAGCCATCTTGAATGTAGCCCAACTTATCGGACCCTCTCTAATAGGTCTCCCCTCCTTCCATTGTTCATACCACACTTGTGCCACATCTTTGAGTTGATAGGCGCTTAACTCCGCCTTTTCTTGAGAAGACACACCCATAGGCTATAGAACCTTAAACACTTCATCAATGAATCCTTGTGGATCTTCTTCCACTTTGAAGCCAAAGAAAGTAGGGGGATTCATACTTGTGAAATCCCTTATCCTGGAAGCAGTAGTGCTAGCATTGGGGTAACACTTGTACCCTAGCATCCCTAAGAACTTGAGTGGCCAACACTTGAGTCAAACTATGAATATCCGACCTTATCTCAACATTAGACATAACCCCTTCTTCAATACGAACTTGAGGGTTTTGGGGAGCTTGAGGGGAGACCGCCTCATTCACATTCTCCTCACCGGCCCTCCTTGCATTGTTCCTTCTTGTATTCATTGCCTATAAGCACAAGAGAAGGATTAGAAGAAAAGGACTAGACATAGTTAAGACTCTTAGGCACGACTATGGAGTAACAAAAGAGTGAAAATTCCTAAGTATCTCGTAGCCTCCCATTCATAAGTGTGGCGCACTTCACACCCATGAACAAGACTCTACTCGACGTGGTATCTTGTAACGTGGATCCTACATTATTGTCAACCTAATGCTCTGATACCAAGTTTGTAACGACCCGAGAGCACTCCTTAGTCGTTACCGGCGTATTCGACCTCGAAGAGGTCTTATACAAACCCTTAGTATTCATCATAGCATGTATCATAGAATAAAAACATGGAAAAATTTTAAACTTTACTTTGGAAGTTCAACTTCACTTCAAATATGCAAAATAGAATCTAACTTCGTCACAATGTACCATCTTGACATAGAAGTATCGAAAATGGGAATTACCCCTTACATCAATATGAAGTCTAGAAATAGGAAAGTACAACAATGTCTTTCCACATAAGAAAAAAACTAAACTTATAAGCTAGATCATAGGGTCTTGCCTCGAACTTGAGGACTCACCAACTTGGGGAAGCAACTCCAAGTGTCTTGAGAAGTAAGCTTGAATCCTCAATGGCCCGAACCTAAATGTTGGGGAAAAAGGGAGAAAATATGGATTAGTACAACACACGTAATAAGTATGGCTACTATGCATAAAAACCATTGAAACATGCCTAAAAGGACATTTTAGTCAAAACATGCTTTTTATCAAGTAAATCCAATATGCACACAACATAAGCATCACAGTACAACCAACATAATATTATCACAACACGTAGACAACCCAAGAAATACTAGTGCAATGCAAGGAATAGAATCCCATAACCCTATTCAAAGCCAAGTATCACATTAAGCAACTTATTTCATGCATACATTCATAAGATCATACTTCATCATAACTTACCATATTCACAATGATCATACATAACATAGCTTCAACATATATAAGTCATAATCATCATAATCATAAGAGAACACTACTACAACCATATCTTAGGATCCCACAAGTACAATGTGCAAAAGAAGTCCCATACCCTTCCTTACACTATGTAGAAGCCCTTAAGAAAGCCCTAGTAATAGTTCACACCTTTCATACCTTCATTTACTTTTACATTAGGGAGATATTGCCATAACCGACATAGACCATGAGAGCTACATGGAATCCGGTGTTCTACTCCCACACCGAAAAGAGAGGGTTAACACTTGCTTAAGGTGTAACCATTCGTACATAGCTATCTAGATGGATCCACTAACCTAGAGTCCTATGTGGGCACATAGTTAAGGGTCAAGGAGATTGTTTCTAGAAACCCTAACTTACTAGACGTGGGGGTTTCCATCTCATGAGACAACACATACCGTGGGTAATCCGAACTTGCTAAACGTGATGAAACCCATGTGGGGAGCCAGACTTAATAAACGTTAGACCCCCATCTCATTTACATGACCTTTCGGTGCTAAGCCTCTAATTCCCTTTTGTAATCACCTTTAGTCATCACATGAGTTCACATTAGCCTTTACTAGACTCTTATGTAAACATCTTACAATAATAGCTCATATGTGTTCATAAGTGAGTAACAATCCTTTCACCTTAGAAATACTTAGCAAGTGAGTAAACCTTTCACTTTACATTATATTGTAATCATGAGAACTACCTTTCAATCATATAACAATCATACCATACCATAACATACATACATACTTCATAGCTAATTCAAGTGTATAGAGTTAAGGATGAGGAAACTAGGTCATCAACACCACAACAAAACATTAGGTATAACATCATTACAATATAAATAATTCACCTTTCATACTTGAGTTCAAAGAAGAACTAACCTTCATACCTTCTTGCCCTTCATGGGACATTCATACTTCAATTACCAATCAGTTCATAACCAATACATAATACCAAGTAATTCATGAAGTAATACATAATCAACATCAATATAAGCAATTGACATATTCCCTTCATAGTCTTCAAGGCTTCATTCAAAGACTCAACCCTAATTTCATAGAATTTACACATAACCTAGGGTAGAATCATCATACAAGCACGAATTATATAACATCACATTCAATTCATAGCCTTCAGTTAATATCCAACACAAACTAGGGTTAGAATTAGGAAAAGAAGGAGAAACATGGGTCTCATGGGGGGATTCTTCAAGAAACTCCAATACAACATAAATTCATCCATAATTGTTTATATAAAATCAATCAAAGTCAGTGGATAACATAAATTTCACTTTAGAAAGAAGACCCACGTTTTTGGATTGAAAACCTAGCAATTGGAGATTTTGAAAATCATCTTGAAGGGGCCTCTTGGGGAAAGGAATCCCAAGAGTGATAATTAACCATACCTTAGTTGATTCCTTGAGATTCAATGGAGAAACTCCAAGCAATTTGAGAAGGAACCTTGAAACCCTAGCTCCAATGTATTCTTCTTCTTCTAAGGTTTTTAGAGAGAGTTTACAGAGAAGTGGGAGAGTTTTGATTTGTATTGGGTGTGGGTATAATGACCCAAAACTAATGAATTTGGACTTAAAAACCAATGCATAATGAACCTCTAAAATACCCAAAAGACCCCTATTTAAATAGGACTTAAAAGGAAAAGTCCCAAAACTCCTCATTTAAATGGTCCCCGTCAGGGACCACGGCCAACATTCACGGACCGTGAAGGTGCACCACGGGTCGTGGTGCTGCCCGTGGTGTTGGAGGCAGTGGCTCCCCTTTTGTGGACAAGCCAACACTTGCTAAGGCAAGACCACAGAGCCTCCCACGATCCGTGGTCATGACCACTGTCCGTGGTGATGGCCTTGATCATGACTTGGCCTTGTGGAGGCAAGACCTTCAAGCCTTGGCGCCAAGTGATGTTCACGAGCCCCCTTCTCCCTCGTCAAGTTTACCACGATCCGTAGTGGTGCCCGTGGTGCCTTGGGCAGTAGCTACCCTAACAACACCCAACTCCCTAAAAACCAAAGGAGCTTCACGCCCACCTTAATGAGCCGTGAAGTGGACCATGACTCGTGGTCCCTCTCGTGAAAGGTGAGGCAGTGTCTAGGACACTTGGAGGTACCTCTCCCTTGACCAAGGAAACTCCATGAATCCTCCCACGATCCGTGGTCATGACCATGAGTCGTGGTGATGGCCGTGGAGTTTGAGGCAGTAGCACCAAGTTTTGGGGCAGCCATGGCCTTAGGCCTAGGCTTGCCCCTTTTGCTTGGCACTCCTCCCTTAGGCCTTTAACTCATAGACCACCATAGCACACCAAGATGGTCTACTAACTTAGGGGAATTCATTTTATACCTCATTGACACTACGTTTAGGCTCTAGTTCAACCTATGAAATTTCTGGGGTGTTACACCTCCAGTCTGAGGAGGGGACTTCATCTGCAGGAGAGTCATAGTCTGGCTCTGAGTTGCATACCGACTCCTGTTCTAGTGACACTTCCGCTTTTTCTTCTGATGCTGATAGCACAAGGGATTCCCAAGACCCATCCATTATGAGAGTTGAGCCGGTTCCCAGCGCCACAGAGCCGAACTTGTAGTGCATTGAGGGTCAGTACCAGATATATGATAACGAAAAGATGCTAAATGAACACCGGAAGATGGCCAGAACCATTTCTGAGGAGTGCTGGGTTCTGACAGGGAGCCTTCATACTGTGGCCGCTATTGAGGAACGTTTCAAGAGGCACATATGTTAGTGGATGGAAAGAACCCTGAGTAATTTTAGCGAGGAGATGACTTATGAGTTCTACGCCTCCTATGCCACCACCATGCGCAATACTATTCCCAAACAGTTTAAGCCACTAGCTCAGCTACCACTACAAGCTACCTTGGTGTGGAATTTCTCCATCGACATCTCTCAGACCACTATTCACCATTTTATTTATGGCCCAACCAACACTCTGCCTATTAACACCGCGGAGTATGACTACAAAATGGGGGTGCTTCAGAGTGGGGCTTTTCAAAGGAACACTGAGCAACGTGAGACTATACTGCGATGGATGGCTCGCCACATAGCTGAGGATGGAGAGAGAACCGAGTGTGTGCAAAATATTACAATGCTTATCAGAAAGGCAACCTCAGCTATGTAGGAAGCCATCCATCGAAAGGCAACCATGAGCTTCGCTGTGAAGTTCTTTTGGTCCATGGTTCATACGAGATTGTACCCTACACAGGCGAACAACATTGTTACTTGGGACAGAGCTGTGCTATTTGAAGCGATTATGGCAGGACTGAAGCTTGAATTCTCTCGCATCTTGTTAGTCGTGATCCATGAGAGAGTTTTCAAGATTACTACGACTCTGCCCTTCTGATGTATGATCTTCCATCTATGCCGGGAGGCTTCAATGTCGAGGTGACGAAGACTGTGAACATCGGCCTTATTAAAGATGATGTTAATCCCGTAACAACACAAAAGGGACCACATGTTGACTTACCTCGTCTAGGTGCTGATTTGATCTAAAATGATCCAACCAAAAGAAATAAATGCTCCCTTTGATCCAAATGTTTGAGCCTAATGAAGACGACTTCTTTTAATACAACTAACTCACCTTCCCTAAAAGACTATTTTAGCCCTAGTCCCTCCTTCAACATGTGCACCTTAACTTAGGACAAAAACCTAAGGTGAGGGTGGCCAATTCAGAGGTTACCTTAATCTCGGCCCTAGTCTGACCTCAGACATTGTGCACCTCAACTCATGTAAAATACATAAGTTGAGGGTGGATATGAAAAAGGAAAACTAAAGAAAAGGGTATGAAAAAAGTTTCATGTAGAAGAAGAAAAAGGATAGAAAAAATTGTGACTAAATTAAAAAGAAACAAAATATGTGATAATAATGATGATGAACAGAAAAAGAAAAAGAAAAGTGAAAAAGTCAAAGTCATATCTGTGCTGAAGAAAGTCAAGGAAAAGAGCAGAAAATAAAAATTTGTCAGAATTGGTTGAGAAAAGAGTAAATAGCCAATGTAATGTCAAGAAGGGCAAAAAAGTCACTAAAAATACCCAAATGTATCCTACCTTATCTTGAGCGTACGTTACATGCTAAGAAAGTCCTTTAGTGATCCTAGTGACTAGTCTGTGCAGTGAAAATAAGTGGAAGCCTATGGTATTGAGCACTAACTGTATTGAATTCACTTCGGAGCATGATTGTTTACTGAATCCTTAAGCTTAAACATCTTATTATTGAGTGAGAAAGGATTTCTTTGAAGTGAGGGCACTAGTTAAATTGTTAGGGAGTTGGTACCTTGGTGATTGTTGAAAGTGTATGTGATGATATCTATTGGTCCGTCTATGTCATTAACACGACCCAGGGGTACCCTTTAGACGTAACATTGCATATAAGACCCCGAAGGACCTCATACAAGCCACTTATCTTTCATAACATAAGATAGTATAAAAGGTGCGGAAATTTAAAACATTTTCAATACAATCAAAGTCTTATAAAATGAAACGGAAGTCTTTAACAGTTGTCTCAAACCATCTAATACATGAATAGTTTGGGGACACATCCCATACAAAAGTTCTCAACATAAAAGAAAGACATAAAGGAAAATTTGTCAAATCCTCGATGCTATGAGGACTCACAAAATCTTCACTTGCTTGCTCTACTAAGATCCTAGCCACAGAAATGGAAGTGAAGATTGCTGGACCCTACATTTGATAATAATGTAGGCAAGAGTATGTGTTAGTAAAAAAATTACTAAATGCAATGGCTTGCATAAATCATTAACATAAGCATATCATAAGCAATAGTCAACACAAAACATATACCATAATCATAAGACATACATCATTAACTTCAGCCATAAGCATAAGGGATAACAACATAGGCATAGGCATAATCAATGCATCTAGATCAACATAACATAAGAGAAACACTTCATATGTAACCTCAAGGCATGCTTGTGCAATGCATGAATAAGACCTCATAAATCTCACCATGCTAAGCAAACTACTTTCGGCCGTCATTCATATTCATCATCTTTTGATCTCATCCTTAGCTTATTTCTCATAGACAAGGGAACATTCACCTTTAATCAAACATATGAAGGAAGGCAACTATAGAAACAATCCAAGCTAAGCTAACATCATACAATCAGTCTTATTTAAAACCATACTTACAATACTTCCTTGAAGTAATCTTGTTTCATCATAAACATGCTACTTTGATTTGGGGCTTGTCCCTCATATTCATACTAATCATGGAAGAGTAACTTTCTACTAGTCCATAGCATAACATCACTCATGAATGGTTCCTATTTACCAATTCAAGGTTATCAAGGAAAATCACCTTACTATGCTAGACCAAGCTATCATGGGAGGCATACTCTCATTCAAGTTCAAGCTACTCAAGGAAGTGTACTATTGCTCAATCCAAGCTATCATGAAATGATGTGGCCTCATCAAGTCATGCTATCATGCAAGCTTTCTATTATGATGATCCAAGCTACATTGGAAGGGTACGATTTCTCAATCCAAGGTTATCTATGAGTTCTACTATCTCAAGATACCATGCATGGTGTTGTCTTACCAAGTCAAGCTATTCATGAAGGGATATCACATCACTACTTCAAGCTAACATAGTTCATACATGCTTGATTCATTTTAGGTAATTCTATGGACATGGAGATTGTTGCTAGAAACCCGGACTCAACTAGTGTAAAGGTCTCCATCTCATGAGATATACTTGGGAACCCGGACTCAACTAGTATAAAAGGATCTCATTTGGAAGATGGACTAAGCATACATAAAAGCTTCCTCCTCATGTTCAATATCATAATCATGGACACTTTACTATCAACGTGTTATTGAAGCATTTACATAGGTTCTATAAGACATGCATAATCCTATACATTCATAATATAGGTCATGTGGGTAAAGTCCTTCCACAACAATACCATATACAAATCATCCTACATATAAGCTACACTCTTAAAGCCTTAACATTCATAGTTCATAATATTAGCCTTACTCTCAAAGCAATACTCTTCATGATCATGATGTAGGCCTAAATCTCAAGACATTCTAATCACATGTTTCATTCTTAAGAAATTCTAATCATATATAAATATAGGCTCAATCTCAAGCACTACTAATCATAAATCATCATATAAGCTTTAATCTAATCAATTCATATCTATATGCTTTACTCTTAAGCAATTCATATCTAGGTTCCCTAATCTCAAGCAATTCATAAAGTAATTCATCAATCTTAGAAGATCACATCTAAGCCCTCCATTTCCCCTTTCATGGCATAACATCCAACTATAAGCAATTCATAAAGTAATTCATCAATCTTAGAAGATCACATCTAATCCCTCCATTTCCCCTTTCATGGAATAACATCCAACTATATCATATTCACTCTAAAATCATAGGTTAAGAATGAATACATCTATAATCATACTATAAACATGCAATTCCATCATAAAAAACCATAAACAGTAACAATCCACTCTATTGGATCATAACCCATAACATTAGAAGAAACCCTATCTTCTTCTTCTTCTTCTTCTTCCTCTTCCTTCTTCCTCTTCCTCTTCCTTCTTCATCTTGAGAGAGAATACTTGAGAGAGAATTGGATTTCTTTCGGGGTCTTGAAATAATGACTTAATATAGGCTTTTAAAGTCTATGTATAGGTGTTCTAGATTAGGGTAAAATGACACCACTTAATCCTAATTAAAACCAGAAAATTCCAACGTACCACTAAAATTAACCACCTAAAACTACCTCACTGCCCCATCAATGAGACCTCAACCACAAGGCATAGGTGGACCTACGGCCCATCCTAGTTGGGCGTGATTTGAGGTCTGAAACTCTGGAAAATTGGTCCTTGACCTATAGAGTCCAACTACATGGCGTTGACCCATCCATGGGGCGTGGGTCCTTACCCGTGGTTACTTCCTTAGAAATATTTCAAGGGGGCACATCAACGAGGCTTCCCATGGAGCGTGGGTCCAACCACGGGGCATGGATGGCCCTCGTGGGTGACACCTTGATGCTCTAACATGCTAAACCCTCTATTTTAGTTCAGGGTGTTACATTCATGTTTTGATCCACATGAGTTAGCTTATTGAGTCTACATTGAAAGATTTGCACTGTGTGAAGGACCTGATTACGAAAGTAATGTGATTGCTTGAGTTTGTATGTTTGCTTCTACAAAAGTGTCGTTTAGAGTGTTAGTGTGTCGCTTGAGGACAAACAATAATTTTAAGTTGAGGGTATTGGTATACGTGAGTTTACGGTATTATTGATGCATTTCACTTGGAGTTTTGTGGGAGTCCTGAGCATTTTGTTATTAGATATGATAGTTTTTGTGTAATTTTTGCAGGAAATAGGTTTGGATGCAGTTGATTTAGATAAGTGCTGAAAATTGCAGAAGTGGCCAGTGACGGAGCCAACCACGGATCGTAGGTCCAGTGACGGGCCGTAGTGCTGCAAGGTAGATGAGGATTCAAGGAAGTCTGACCAAGTGTGGAACCATGGAGGCCAACACCTACCCGTAGATTGAATGACGGACCGTCTTGCACGTCTGTCGTTTGTGATCAGAAAGTTGAAGTTTGAGTACTTGAACCACAGAGGCAGTTGATGGATGGTAACCCAACACACGGACCATAGGTGGCAGACGTCATCTGAAAGCCATGAAATATTGTTCAAGTGCTGATCCACGGAGGGAAACCACAGACCGTAGGTTGACCCACAGTTCGTAGGTCGTGTCGTCGATTGAAACCGCGACTGAGCTGTTATTTCCTTAGTTTGTTTCCTACTTGGTTTAGGATTTGTTCACTATTAATATTAGTTTTTATTTCCATTTTTGGGGTTAGAGAATATTGGAGACTTTTGCTTTGGTCTTTGGAATTATTTTGCAAAACTTTTGGCACTTTAATTCCGGAAGCTAGTTTTATGCAATTTGCACTTTGAATTTCAATTCAAGATTTCGGTTTTCATCTATTCTAATTGTAAGTTCATGAATTCTTCTAAACCTAATATGAATTTTAAACTCTCAAACATGAGTGGCTAAATCCACAACTAGGGTTGTGGGAACTGTGAGCAATTAACAACGTATGACTAATAACTAAGTAATTCTTGAATAGTGTTTATGCATGTATTGTTAACCTTTTCATTTAAAAGTCTTTCTAGCGGTGCGCAATGTTAGAACTCTCCTCGTTCCTACTTGCCTTACCAAGGGGACAATGAATGAGAAAAAGATTAATTAGTTAAGGATTTGCTGCTATCTAATAGTCTTACTTTAATAAGTTGACGTGAGGGTGAATACCCAACTTAATTGACACAAGGACTAATTTGGGGTAAAGGTAAGGGTTAGTAAAGCATACACCCGCAGATATACCAACTCGCGAGTGAAAGTTCCTACTTAGATTACCAATAACTTAGGAATACATAACTTATCGGCCTTGCATGTCAAACACTAGGATAGAATTATTGCGTTAAGATCTTGTGGGAAACACATATGCCCTAGTTTTCATCTCCTATTGATTATTCAAAATTGCAAACCTGGTTACTTGTTACTGATACAATCAACAATCTTTTATTTTATTTGCAAAACCCTCCCTTTTTTGTTACTTTTTTCGAAAATAGTTTGACTAAATGAATATAATTGTGAGTTAGCTTAACTCTTAACCATATTCCTCATGGGATCGACCCTAGCCTTTAAAGTTAGGTTCTTTACTTGATAACGATCGCTTATACTTCTTTCGAGAGGTGTAATTTGAGCGTATAATTGGACTACTCAACTCAAGGACTTTCATGGGTAACATGTAGTAGTCCCACGACTGGGAATATAATCTCAAAAGGATTAGAAACTCAATACTTAAGACTTAGAACTTGAAAATACTACTCCTCTTAAGGATATTCAATTTATGGAGTTCATGTAGAATTTATAGGCATGAACGACTCGACTGAAGGGTCTACATAACAATATGAAACTCATGTATACGACTCTTCTCATTCTCATACTTATTTCCTCAATACTTAGCTCAAATTGATAAATGATCTCAAAGGATTCAAAATTGAACTCAAAGACTTTCTTGAACTCTAATCTTAATTCTTTCTTGAATTCGAATTATGAATTCAAGAGTTATGATTCATGATAAGAAGGATCTGGATTATAGTGTAGAATCATGAATACATTCTCCTCACACTCAGGCTCACTTACTGTAACACTCCGAAAACTAGTAGGCTAAACTAGGGATTGATGTGCGGGTTAGAGTCGTAAATAAATCTCGGTACTCAATGCATATATGCTATTGGGTTAAATCTTCAAGGTACAACCCCCCAAGGACCAACCATGGGTCGTTGAGGAGGACCTTTCAAAAGGTGACGAGAGTGTGCCTGGGCAGTCCACCCACGAGGGGGAACCATGACCAGTAGGTGGACCCACGCCTCGTGGGTGAGGGCCGTTGGTCAAGGCCCCAGGAACCATGCCCCAGAACCCCTACCATGGTTCACCAGTACTGTAACACCCCATATTTTAGTGAGCTGAACTAGTGTCTTGTAGAGTCTTATAGTGGAGTTTTGGAGTGTTGTATGAGGGTTAAACCTCAAATAAAAGACTCTCGTACTTAGAATGACATATTTAGGGTTTAAATGTTCGGGTACGACTCCCCAAGGGGTCCTTGCAAAGGACCCCAACACTGCCCAAAAAACTGTCAAAACAACTTGGTTCACGAGACCAATTGATGCCCAGTAGATCAACCTATGCCCTGTAGGTCATGGGCATAGGTCAGGGCCTGCAATACCCTGCAACTTATGAGCTCTAGTTCCAAACCACGGACCCAAATCATGTCCCATGAACCCATCCATGGTCCGTGGATGGGTGGTCCGTAGGTGCTGCCAGTTTTAGAGTTTTACTTTTTAAGTTAATGTTTAGGGGTTAGTTTAGTAATTAGTTTAGGGGTTATGAGGGACGATTAATTAGTTAATTAACCTCCTATAAATATTTAATAGAACCTAAACTAATAACTTTAATTCATTCATCTAAAGATCCCAAAACTCTCTCCAAAAATCATCTCTCTAGAATAGAAGAAGAAGAAGAAGAAGAAGAAGAAGAAGAAGAGAAGAGAAGAGGGCAGCAACTTAGGGCGATTTTCTCCATTTCTTCAAGCTTTGTTTCGGGATTTTATTGAAGGTATGTTAAGCTTAATCATCCATGTGTTCTTCCCCCATGGAGCCCCCGTAGTTTTCCCCTAATTGGAAGTCAAAAACCCAAATTCTAGCTAGGGTTGTCCTTGCATTGTGGGTAGGGTTTGGGTGTAATTCCAATCTAGTGGATATCACCCAATTATGATTGATTTAGCTTTGTTTAATGATAATATGATAATTTCATGTGATTTATATGGTAAACCCTAGTCTAAATTGATGAATGTGATCTTTGTGGGTTTATGCCATTAGAGGCAAAGTTAAAGGTTCATATGTGATCTTCCTAATTCAATGTTGTGTGTAGTAATTGATCAAAGTTAGGATCATATAATCATGAATTGAACTAGACTCTATTGTATATGATTGATCTTGACTTGTAAAGTTAGACTTGAACCTTTCTGATCAATTAAGACTAGAATCACCTAGTAATGGAAGATGTGATCAAATTACCTTGAAATCTAGGTATAAAGAAGAAATTAAGAAATAAACCTTGAGAGTAGGGTTTGTGATCAAGATATCTAGGGATTTAGGGTGAAGCTAATGTGATTAACTATTGATGTAAAGGCTTTGTGAGTAAAGTTGAAAAGAGAATAGAAATCAAATAGGTTGGATTATGGTGAAAGGCCTATACTCACCTAACCTACCTTATGAATGCTTGATAGATGAAAGTGATAGGATCACTTGAATATGGATTGATTGTCAAGGACATCTTTCCATGAGAGATGCGTGTTAAGCAAGCCTTATCAAGTAAACCTTGAGGTGTATGCTTGGGTTTTCCGAAAGTTAGGTCTCATGAGATGGGAGCCTTCACATAGTTGAGGTAAGGTTCTTAGTAGTAATCTCCATATCCTATGAACTAAGACATTCTTGAGAAGTATCTGATAGTTTTCTAAAGCATAATTGAACTAAGACTTACTTAATAAAGTACCTCATAGTGTTAAAGAGTATAAGTGGACTTAGACATACTTAAGGTAGTATCTCATAGGGTGCATGGGAAGAATGAACTTAGACATGCTAAATGAAGTATACCATAGGGTTCAATCTAATAATGAACTAAGATGTGCTTAAGAGAGTACCTCATAGTGTTCTAAAGTTAAAGAGAGGAACTAGGTTCCAAACCAAGAAGTGTTAGCATGAAGACCGAAAGGTAGTACTTAGCATTTATGGTATTATGGGGTGCTATGTATGCATTGCACAAGTATGACTTAGGCTCACTAAGGAGAAGTCTTGAGATAAGATTGTGCTAGAGTTACCTTTCCTACTTATAATTGACTAAAGGTGAGAGATTCCCTTAGTTAAGAGAGTTAATCTAATAATGAGGCCAAAGTAGGGTGAGTATGACTAGGATGACTTCAAGGCTATGCTTAGGGTGAATGGTAGTATGGGATGCTTTTCATGCATTGCACAAGTGTGTGTTGGGGTTACTTAGAAGTATGGTACCCTTATGGCATAGAGAAGCTTAAGAGTTGACCATGTACATATATTACAATTAAGATAACATGAAGACCTAAATCTTTAATATGAAGGTGGACTATGCCCAAGAATGACCAAAGAGAGGTACTTAGCTTGGATGGTAGTATGGCATGCTATCCTTGAAATGCACAAGTATACTTGGAGGTGGCTTGGGAAGTAGTTCTCTTGTAATATGAAGGACTTAAGGTTGAAGTATGTAACCATGAAAGTCTAAGTAAAGACTATACCATGAACATGATGTATCTCCAATGCTCATTAAATATGTCTTATGTTGACTTGTGTTTATATGATGCTTGTGTTGATGATTATTCTATGGCTATGTTGATTGTGTTATGACCATGTGATTATCTCTTATGTTTATGTCTTATGTTGACTAACCATTTGAGATGTTGTTATGATGTTGTGCTAGCTTTCATACTTGGTACATTTTGTACTAACACATATTGCCTACATTCTAATCAAATGTAGGGTTGAGGAGATTGAGTTGCTTTTGGAGGCTAGGCTTCTTAGGTGCAATAAGAGTTGAAGATCTGGGTGAGTCCTCATAGCTTCGAGGACAAAACCCACCTTACCTTTATGTCTTTTATTTTCATGTTAAGACTATTGTATGGGCTGTGTCCCAAGAGTTTATTCTAAAAGTTGTATTATATGGTTTGAAACAAAGTATATAAAGTCTTTCGCTTGATTTTATGAAAAATGAATGCAATTGTAAAAGTTTTAAATTTTCCCATATTTTCTATTATCCTATGTTAAGAATGTGCTAAGGGATTGTATGCGACCCCTTCGGGGTCAACTACGCCATGTTACGTGTAGGGGGTATGTCTGGGTCGTGACAAACTTGTTATCAGAGCATAAGGTTTTGGGATAAATTTTATTATGTCTCAAACCATGTCTAAGTAGAGTCTTATTCATTAGGTGTGAGTCAAGACATATTTTATGAATAGGAGGCTATTGGATGCTTAGGAAAAAAATCTCACTTCTTCATTTTCCAAGTCGTGCCATAGATCTGTAAGTTCTCTTTCTTATCCCTTATCTGATGGTCTTTAGGGTGTGACTATTAGGAGGGTTTATGCTACAAGGAGTGATGGAGAATGGTTGGTTGAGATGCCAATTATGGCTATGTGACTTGGTAAGATTTGAGATGAAAGACTTTGAAGTTGTTTTTAGTATGCATTATGTTTAGAAAAGTTTGTGTAGGCTTACTCCCAAGTGGGGGTTAGTGTTCCTATCTAGCAAGGTTATTGTGTGGTTATGTTTAGTTGTTCGTAGAACCAGACTTAGCTATGATGAGTTTTGAGGTATGTTGATAGATTGGTTGAATAGGGTGTTTGAGTAATGCCTAGATGGGTTGAGTGAATAGACTCCTCGAAGAAGGATAGAAGTGTAATTCACCATGGTTTAGAATCATTTTGTGTGGTGATGTGAAATCTAAGTGATGTTCATGAATTAGACTTCCTAGAAATGTTCACCTTGAGAGGTGTGGTGTGTATGAGAAGTTTAGTCCCGATTTTTTAGGCTCATGTTAGATCTTGAGTGGGGTTAGTAAGGGTGGTTTTGAGGTTTAGTTGCTTAGTGAGAACCTCTCTAATTTAGAAGTACCGGTACAGGTCTTGGACCGGCAAGTCAAGAAATAAAAGAACAAGGAAGTTGTTCCATAGATTGGTAAGGAGTGTTATTTAGTAAGGAATATGGTTAAGAGTGCTACTTCGGAGGCCAAGGGCTAATGAGGTGTTCCGATGTCCTCATCCTTTCCTTCTACTCTCATTCAAGCTTGAGATGATAAGTTCCTCTTGATTTGCATTTATGTGAAGTCATGTGTGAATAGTATGTTTCCGTGATCCTCTTATGTGATGCATGTTCATGAAATGCTTAGGTCTAGTTAGAAATGACTTAATTGCATTGTTTCCTCATGTTGTAATGCATTTGAACAAGACTTGCATATAGACTTCATGAATTGATTATGAGCATGCCTTAGTGGTTGGAGTTGGAGGGTTTCTCCTCGAATAGATGTTTTTATGATAAGTTGCATTTTAGGCTCCATGAGTGTGTGTTGAGCATGTTTTAGCTAGGAGATGCTAGTTCCTCCTTGAAAATGAGTAGATATAGGATTTGATGCATTTTGGGTTGGTAGAACTAGTTCCTACTCCCTTGTGTTGCATTGTATATCTTTAGCTTGGAATTGAGGTTTTCTTCCTTGATTATGGGCATTAGATGTAGTGCATGCATAATGGGCTGCTAAGTTAGAGTTTATACTTTAAGAAGTATTTAAAGTGTCATTCAAGGACGAATGTTCCCAAGTGGGGGATAATGTAACACCCCATATTTTAGTGAGTTGAACTAGTGTGTTGTAGAGTCTTGTAGTGGAGTTTTGCAGTGTTGTATGAGGGTTAAAACTCAAATAAATGACTCCCGTACTTATAATGACATGTTTAGGGGTTAAACGTCCAGGTACGACTCCCCAAGGACCATCCAAGGGGTCCTTGAGGAGGACCCCAACACTGCCCAAAAAGCTGTCAAAACAGCTTGGTTCACCAGACCAATTGACGCCCAGTAGATCAACCTACGCCTCGTAGATCATGGGTGTAGGTTAAAACCTGTAACACCCTACAACTTATGAGCCCCAGGTCCAAACCACGGACCCAAATCACGCCCCGTGAACCCATCCACGGTCTGTGGATGGGTGGTCCGTAGGTGCTGCCAGTTTTGGGGTTAGTTTAGTAATTAGTTGAGGGGGTTATGAGGGACGATTAGTTATTTAATTAACCTCCTATAAATAGTTAATATACCCTAAACTAATCACTTTAACTCATTCATCTAAAGACCCCAAAACTCTCTCCAAAAATCATCTCTCTAGAATAGAAGAAGAAGAAAAGAAGGGAAGAGGGAAGAAACTTAGGGCGATTTTACCCATTCCTTCAAGATTTGTTTAGGGCTTTGATTGAAGGTATGTGAAGCTTAATCATCCATGGGTTCTTTCCCTGTGGAGCCCCCTTAGTTTCCCCCCAATAGGAAGTCAAAAACCCAAATTCTAGCTAGGGTTGTGCTTGCATTGTGGGTTGGGTTTGGGTGTGATTCCAATCTAGTGGATATCACCCAATTATGATTCATTTAGCTTTGTTTAATGATAATATGATGATTTCATGTGATTCCTATGGTAAACCCTAGTCTAAATTGATGAATGTGATCTTTGTGGGTTTATGCCATTAGAGGCAAAGTTGAAGGTTCATATGTGATCTTCCTAATTCAATGTTGTGTGTAGTAATTGATCAAAGTTAGGATCATATAATTATGAATTACACTAGACTCTATTGTATATGATTGATCTTGACATGTAAAGTTAGAATTGAACCTTTCTGATCAATAAAGATTAGAATCACCTAGTAATGGAAGATGTGATCAAATTACCTTGAAATCTAGGTATAAAGAAGAGATTCAGAAATAAACCTTGAGAGCAGGGTTTGTGATCATGATGTCTAGGGATTTAGGGTGAAGCTAATGTGATTAACTATTGATGTAAAGGCTTTGTGAGTAAAGTCTAAAAGAAAATAGAAGTCTAATAGGTTGGATTATGGTGCAAGGCTTATACTGACCTAACCTACCTTATGAATTCTTGATAGATGAAAGTGATATGATCACTTGAATATGGATTGATTGTCAAAGACATCCTTCCATGAGAGATGAGTGTTAAGGATGACTTAACAAGTAAACCTTGAGGTGTATGCTTGGCCTCAAGTGGATATTGAAGATGAGATGGAGTGTCACACGAGATAGGGTTCGGACTCCAAGAAGAAAAGAGAGCCACACCTAGTTGATGTGAGGACTATCCAAGTAAAAAGGGGGAACTCTTACATAGTAGAGTGTGGGTTTTCCCAAAGTTAGGTCTCATGAGATGGGAGCCTTCACATAGTTTAGTTAAGGTTCTTAGTAGAAATATCCATATCCTATGAACTAAAACATGCTTGAGAAGTATCTCATAGTGTGCTAAAGCATAATTGAACTACGACTTACTTAATGAAGTACCTCCTAGTATTTAAAAGTATAAGTGGACTTAGACATGCTTAAGGTAGTATCTCATAGGGTCCATGTGAAGTCTGAAATTAGACATGCTAAAGGAAGTATCTCATAGGGTTCAACCTAATAATGAACTAAGATGTGCTTAAGAGAGTGCCTCATTGTGTTCTAAAGTTAAAGAGAGGAACTAGGTTCCAAACCAAGAAGTGTTTGCATGAGGACCTAAAGGTAGTACTTAGCATGTATGGTATTATGGGGTTCTATGCATGCATTGTACAAGTATGACATAGGGTCATTAAAGAGAAGTCTTGAGATAAGATTATGCTAGAGTTGCCTTTCCTAGTTATAATTGACTAAAGGTGAGAGATTCCATTTGTTAAGAGAGTTAAACTAATAATGAGGCCAAAGTAGGGTGAATATGACTAGGATGACTTCAAGGTTATGCTTAGTGTGAAGGGTAGTATGGGATGTCTTTCATGCATTGCACAAGTGTATGTTGGGGTTACTTAGAAGTATGATACCCTTATGGCATAGAGAAGCTTAAGAATTGACCATGTACATAGATTATAATTAAGATGACATGAAGACCTAAGTCTTGAATATGAAGGTGGACTATGCCCAAGAATGACCAAAGAGAGGTACTTAGCTTGGATGGTAGTATGGGATGCTATCCTTGCTTTGCACAAGTATACTTGGAAGTGGCTTGGGAAGCAGTTCTATTGTAATATGAAGGACTTAAGGTTGATGTATGTAACTATGAAAGTCTAAGTAAAGACTATGCCATGAACATGATGTATCTCCATTGCTCATTAAATATGTCTTATGTTGACTTGTGTTTATATGATGCTTGTGTTGATTATTATTCTATGGCTATGTTGGTTATGTTATGACCATGTTATTATCTCTTATGCTTATGTCTTATGTTGACTAACCATTTGAGATGCTCTTATGATGTTGTGCTGGCTTTCATACTTGGTACATTTTGTAGTAACGTATATTGCCTACATTCTAATCAAATGTAGGGTTGAGGAGATTGAGTTGCCTTTGGAGGCTAGGTTTCTAAGGTGCAAGAAGAGTTGAAGATCTTAGTGAGTCCTCATAGCTTCGAGGACAAAACTCACCTTACCTTTATGTCTTTTATTTTCATGTTAAGATTATTGTATGTGCTGTGTCCCAAGAGTTTATTCTATAAGTTGTATTAGATGGTTTGAGAAGTATAGAGAGTCTTCCGCTTGCTTTAATGAAAAATGACTTTGATTGTAAGTTTTAATTTTACCCATATTTTCTATTATCTTATGTTACGAATGAGCTAAGGGCATGTATACGACCCCTTCAGAGTCAACTATGCCATATTACCTATAGGGGGTACCCTTGGGCCGTGACAAGCACGGGCCGTGGGTCCTACCACGGTTTGTTAGTGGCGGGGTGGATGGGTATTGGAAATTGCCATTTGGTAGTTATACTTAGGGGTCTTTTCGGGTTTTCCTTTTTAATTAAATATTAAGTGATGTCGTATTATACTTAATTAAACTAACTATATAAGGTTTTTAAGTCCCTAAACTAAGTCATCCAAATCATTATTTCTAAATCCCATATCAAAATCAACTTTTCCCCTAAAACTCTCTCTAGAAATCCAAGGAAGAATAAGATTAAAGGTGCAGCTAGGGATGAAGTAAAAAAAAAATTCACTCAAATTTGTTGGATTTCCTTACCAAGGTATGGTAGCTCTTCATCCATAGAACCTCTTCAAAACCCCAAATTTCAAAGCTAAAATCCCAAAAGTTAGGGTTTGACTTCAATCTCATGGATTCCTTTCAAATTCATTTTTAATGATTGAATTATGTTTTATTATGGATACAATGATGATTTTATATGGTTTTATGTTGAATTCCCCTATTTCCCTAATTTGGATCTCAAAGTGTGGGTATTGATTGATGCAAGTAGAATATGATAGAATTATGCATGTAGTGATTGAACTACTTGAATTATGTTATCATCCATGTATAATGTAGTAATTCTAGATGTGTTGATTGAATATGATCGATGGTCCTTGAAAGGTGTAACAACCCAAGAAACTAGTAAGACCAAGCTAGAATCTATAGGAAACTAATAGGTGAAACTAGAGCCTAACATGTGGGTTCTTGAGGTTGATGTTTTGTTGTAGGTTGTATATTGACTTCCCAAGATTAGGTTGAGGTGTCTAGGGGTTAAACATAAAGGTAAGACCCCCCAAGGACAAACTAAGGGTCCTTGAGGTGGGCCCTAATGTCTAAACCCCCAAGGTTGCCTAAAACCAAAAAGGTGCCAAAATGGGGCCACCTACGGCCAGTAGGTTGATCCACTCCCTGTAGGTAGGGGTTTCGTGGATCTGGCCCAAAATGCAGAGTTGAAGACCATGGGGCGTGGATTGCACCTGCAGGACGGGGCGTCAATGCACCCACGATCCGTAGGTCCATGGGGCGTGGATTGCACCTGCAATCTACCCAACGTCGGCCAATAGGGGGTTAGTTTAGGTAATTCGTTTTTAGTTTGTTTTAAGTAGGAATTGCTTAATATAGTAATTATACATATATATAAAGTATTTTATATCATTAAACACCTCATTAATTTATTATAAGACAAGACCCCAAATCAAAACCCAACTTCCCTTCTCTCTAGGAATCTTCTCTCTATAACCTCCATTGAAGACCAAGAAAGAGATCAACTAGGGCTTGAAGATGGGAGATTATCAATAAGAATTTTGTGGGATTCTACACCTAAGGTATGGGAGTTTTCTTCCTTGTCAAAGTTCCATTCAAGGAGCCCTCTCAAAATATGTTTTCAAGTTTCCAATTTTCCCCAAAAAACCTAGGGTCCTCTCAAAATATGTTTTCAAGTTTCCAATTTTCCCCAAAAAACCTAGGGTTCAATCTATGTCCTGAGTCTTTTTCCAAAATGATTTAAATTGTTTAATTATGATTTATTATGGTTGTTTATGATTAATTAACATTGGATTGATGGATTTTTTATGAGAATTCCCCTTGGACCCATGATTTCCCCCCCTCTTTACTAAATTGACTTCATAATGAGGGAATTGTTGAATATTGACCCAATTATGTGATTAATGGTTGTTCTTGGTGTAATTACATGATTCGAGTATAATCAAACATGTATCATTGACTAACCTAAGATCCTATGATGGAATTGATATAATCTAGGGTTATGTCATGGGAGAGGCTAATTGAGGGTTTAGATGTGACCTTCTAAGAATGATGAACTTCTTAATGAATTACCTTAGATTAGATCACCTAGACATTAATTCCTTAAGGGTAAAGCTTCAAGACATTAATTAACTTGATTATGACTTATATGATGGATCATGGTTGTGTAGTATTGAGATTAAGTTTGTATTTTCCTATATGACTATAATGGATTAAGAATAAGGCATGCAATTAGATTACCTTGAGAATTAGGTAGACTTGATGAGCATGTGATGCATGGCTTGAGAGTAAGGCTTGTAACATGAAGATGGTTCCTAAGGCTTTAAGAGTGAAAACTAATATTAATAAGTTAAGAATGTTAAGGCTTAGATAAGGAAGCCATTATGTATGTTGAGTTGTATATGGCCCTATTGTGAGAAGACTTCATCTACATGACCTCTAATATGAGTATATGAGCTTATGCATGGAATGGATGTTGTACTTGGTTATGACTATATCTATGTTTCATTTATTGAATGTTGTAAGTGTTGACTCAATATGACCCTTGAATGGAAGATATGATGTATAGGTATGATTATGGTATTATATGCATGTTTATGAATACTTTTAGGATAAAATGTCTATTATGATAATGTTGTTGTTGTGTCATTGGAAGGACAATGACACACACACATACATGTATGAATATTATTCTGATGTGACTAAGGTGTTGCTTATGATTAACTTAGGAAGTGAAGATCCTACGAGTATTGTGTACCTGTGGTAATTGTTGAAAGGTCATTCTTCCCATACACTTACACATGTTTATGTATGATATGTTATGACTATTATAGTATTGTTGGGTTGTATGTAAGGCCATTCTCATGAACACACTACAAATACGATGTGAAAGGTTTACTCACATGTTGATGATTCTAAGTGAAAGGACATTCTCACTTAAGGAATCTATGAGCTATAATGATGATATGTTGGTTTGAGTGCCTAGTGCATTCTCTCATAAATATGAACTTAAGTAAAAACTTAATATGACTTTTAAAGGGAATTATGCTTAGCACCGAGTGGATATGAAAATGAGATAAATGCTTTTATGTTAGCAAGTCCGGCTTCCCAATGTATGTTGTCTCATGGGATGGAAACCCTTTACATTTAGCAAGTTCGGGTTTCTAGTAGCAATCCCCATATCCCATAACTATGAGCCCACATAGGTATTTAGCTAGTGGATCCACCTAAAAGCTATTATATAAGTTCTACCTTAGGAAAGTAGGACACCTCTTTTTGGTGTGGGGGTAGAACACAGAATTTCATGTAGGTCACATGGTCTATGTAGGTTAAGGCTAAATCTCCTTAAATGATAAGAATATGAATTATGATAAGAACATGGGAATTTTCTATGGTTCCTCAAGAGAGGTTCTATTTAGCATGAATTGGGGTATGGGACTTCATTCGTGCATTGCACAGGTAAGCTTTGAGAGTGGGCATGGTATGTCTCTTTTACGATATGATGATTATGAGTTGAGTGTATGCTTTGTATGAATTATGAATATGAACATTAAATATGCTTATGACTTCTTAATGAGATTTACTTAGTGTGAATGGGGGTATGGGACTTCACTTATACATTGCACAAGTAGACTTATAAAGGGGTTATGGGGTGGGTTCCTTATGCTATGAAGATATATGAATTATGTATGCTTGATATGGTTTATGTATGAAAGGTATGTATGAATGTTCAGGTTGACTTCACTTGTTACAAGTTATGAACATCAATGACTCTTTACTTATGTATGTTGGCTATGACTATGGTAAAGTAAGATATGTATGTTGTTGGTGGCCTAAATGTGATACTTAGCATTTGGTAGGATTATGGGATCTTACCTTTGCATTGCACTAGTGTGGCTTTGGGTTGCTTATGTGGTAGTTCTATTATGATGAGATGATCTTGGTATTTGACTAGGTGTATCAACTATGTCTTGTGAAGATTGGGATATGTATTATGTTTATGTTGGATACTATGATTGCTATTTTAATGATATGCTTTGGTGCTATAATGAATTTTATGTGAGATGCTTTATGAGTTGCATTCTCCAACTATTTCAAAGATGATGTTCAAAAATGGCATATTGCATGGTTTCAAAGAAAATGTCCCTTCTATGCATGTTTTTACTGATTTTTATGCATGGATTCCATACTTAGTACTTTTTGTGCTAACCCCTTCTTTCTACATTTTCTATAAGTGTAGGGTTTGGAGATATTGGATTCCATCCTCGTAGCTAGGACCATAGGAGATCAAGAAGAAGAAGATTGGTGAGTCCTCATTGTATTCGATGGCTTGACCATGTGTCCTTTATTGTCTTTACTTTATTTTTTAGATTTATGTAAGGGATACATCCCTAAGGTTGTATTCAAGAGTTTTTTTCCAAGTAATTAGATTGTTTGAGACAGTGTATAGACTCTATCACTTTTATAAAAGACTTTGACTGTAAAGAAAAGTTTTAAATTCCGCACTATTTTCCTATGATCTTATGTCTATGACTATGCTAAGGGCTTGTATGAGAACCCTTCGGGGTCAAGTACACCGTGTTACGTCTAGGGGGTATTCTCGGGTCATGACAAACTTGGTGATCCACTTTAGCTTAGATTCATTGTTCTACCTTGGAAAGTAGGACAACCCCTTTCAGTGTGGGAGACACCGAGGTTCAATGTTATAGTTCGCAGTGTCTCTATGTCGGTTAAGGCTACTTCCCACAATAATGAACTAAGGTTATTTCAAGAAGTATCTCACATGTTTTCAAAGATGATTTTACCTAAATTGATCATGATTATGTTTTCTAACCCTCCTATCTTATGTTTTGACTTGGTGTTTGCATATCACGAAAATGTCATTTTTAGCATGATTTCATACTTTTATGCATGACTATCATACTTAGTACATTTTTGTATTAACACATATTCTTGCACTTTCTTTCACCAATGTAGGGTCCGACGCTCATATCCCTCATCTTCGTTACTAAGGATCTATTAACAGAAGATTGAAGATTGGTGAGCCATTATGTTCCCAGGACCAAGCCTTTACTTCAATATGTCTTTATATTTCACTTTTGAATTTGAATATGTCCTGATGTACTAGATGGCTTTGAGACGATGTTTTAGATTTACGCTTTATTTTATAAGACTATTATATGTTAAAAATTGTTTTAAAAACTTTTTAAACTCTATTATCTTGCATGATGTATGCTAAGTGACTTGTATAGGGTTTCTCGGGGTCTTCTATGTCATGTCACATCTAGGGTATACTTTTGCATATGATCAACTATCCTCTCCATTGTCGATCTATGATTGCACCTTTATTTAGTTGGCTCCATGTTTATGCATAATGACCCATATTTATTTTTGTATGAGTGATGTAGCTGCTCCTCTGGGTACAACATTGAATAATGTATCTTCTATCAATGCAATCCTTTGATTTCCATCTTTATTCTTATAGCTATTAATATTGTGTACAAAAATTCATATCAATATTAAAATGATTTCTCTGTCTAAGAAAAGAAAAAAAAATGTTTAGGGAGTTCTTCTTGTGTCCTTGTCTCTCTAGCTCTTTTTTTTTTTTATCACTTCACACGTTTGATAAGTACTCTCTATAATTAGGACACAACCTATGTCACATATTTTTCTAACACTCATATACATCATTTTCTTGTACTATCAGGGAACTTCACTCAGCTCATCCGTCGATTCTATGGATATTCAAATGTTGTTCTCCTTTATTTTATATGTAACCAAATGTTGTTCTGCAAGTGCATAATAAATATTACGGCTTCACTATTGTAAATATTATAATAGACACTTATGTTTAACCTTTCAACATTTTCAACCTTAATATTTAGTTGCATTTTTTTAAATAACCAAAACATAGACCACAAAAAGAAAATACATATAGTTTGATATGAAACAATTGAAGTATTAATCTTGTGTGTTTTCTAACTACAAATGGATCACACATTTTAACCTAACTGGGGTGGTCTTATTCAGCTATCCTATAATTTCAGCTACTAACATACTTGAGATAATGAGTAAGCATTTGGGTCCCATCAGTCAACTAAGGATATCTATAGCAAATACTATTGTGGTACATTCACATACCAGACTATGATTCTCCAGATCCTTTAACTAATACAACACTAAATCAACAACTTCTATTGCTAATACATACATAATATTAAAGATTCTACTTCTATTACAAACAAGGTACTAACTTCCCTCTATAAGATAAGATCCTAAAACAACTGAAGGGGTATGTGAAGGAAATCTCGCACTGAAGAACAAATCACATTCTCCTAAGGAGTTGTAAATGGTTGCAGCCCATCTCTGTGACTATGTAACCATTTATTGTGCAACATATGAATAACTTTGTTGTATCTCGGTTAGACAAACCAAGATGATACAAGTGGTGCAAATTTACTTGTAGGTGCAAGTAACACAGAAACCTTTACAAGCCTTTCTCTGAATTTTGTTAACATGAGACCTTTCTCTGGAAATTTCCTCTTGGATGATGTTGGTGTTGGCCTTTTTGCTACCTTTGACCTTAATTGTGGTAGGCATAATTTGGTTTAAATAGATCATAATATGAGTGGGAATATACTTCTTAACATGGCTCTATTGCAAAATATAGATTATGACAGGTCAAATTTCCTAAATGTCCAAGAAGCCCCTCAATTATAAATGTGGCACGCAACACATTTATATGTCTCTACTTGACATGGCTTTATAAATAACATAGGATCATCTGCTCTTATACCACTTTTTTCACGTCCTATGTCCCATTGAGACGGATATTCACCCGATGCCCTAAAGACCCGAGAAAACCAACTTGTAACTTGTACTTATCTATGTCCCATTCTTCTTCTTCTTCTTCTTCTTCTTCTTCTTCTAGAGAGAGAATATTTGGAGAGGAGTTGGTTTTCTTTTGGGGAATTTGGAAGAATGAAATTAATGAGGTGAATTTGTGGGGTTAAAAGGCCTTGAGTCCAAAAGCTTCCAAAAGCTAGCCTTCATCGGAGGAATTCCAACCTTAGCTTGAAACCCTATGTGAATCCTCCTCCTCCTCCTGCTCCTCTTCCTCCTCCTGCTCCACTAACCCTAGTCGACGGACTGTGGTCCGAACCATGGCCTATCCTGGTGGACCATCTGTAACGACCCAAAAAAAAAACGAACTAGTGAAACTAGAGCCTCACATGTGAGTTGGAGTTGAGAACTTGATGAAATGATGAGAAATGACAGTGACGTCCGGAAACTAGTCGTTTGAACTAGTAAGTTGTAAGGGTCTTGTCGTTGAAGTTTGGAGTGTTGTTTAAGGGCTTAAGGGGTTGATTAGCTAGTTGATTAATCACCTTTATAAGCTAGCAAGACCTTAAGCTAGGTCATGAAATCATTTAGAACCGAGACCCTCAAAACAGTCCCCTAAAAACAGTTTTTAGTTTTAAGTTAGGAGTGAGGGTCAACTTTAAATGGTCATATCTTTTAGCTCAACATTAATTAGGTGGACAATTACCTATCCAATTAAAGGTATCTGAGTCCTCTTTCCAATGCCACCGAGTTTGCCCTTTTCCGATCTCGGAGTAAAAAGTTATGCCCAAAATAGTGAAGCACTGTCAGCAAGGACGAGCTTATGTTTTGTGATTGTGTCTAAGATGGCCATGTGAGACTTAGACTTCCGCTGTATGTTTTTAAAGTTGTTTTAATGAAGCTTGAATGTTTTGATGTAATTAAGTTTTTAATTCCGCACTATTATCATTATTAAATGCAATGAATGACTATGTGGCTTGTATAAGACCCCTTCGGGGTCGAATACGCCTTGTTACGACTTGGGGGTGCTCCCGGGTCGTGACAAACATGGTATCAGAGCATAAGATTTTGGAAATGGTTTTTAGGATCAAAGTCTCACAAGCCACGTCTTGTAGAGTCTTGTTCATCGGTGTGAGTCGCGACACATCTATGAGCCAGAGGCTATAGGATGGTAGAAGTTACAGTTCTTTCATTATCCTTGAAGTCGTGCCTTAGAGTTTGGTTTATAAGTGTCCTTTTTTTTTTTAATCCTTCTCTTGTGTTTATAGGATATGAATACGAGGGCTAACCAAAGGAGAGTGGAAGGGGAGTTAGGTGATGAGGGAGTTCCTCCCCAAGTTGTGCAACATGGTCAAGGTGTGCAATGCAATCAAGTTCCTTTAGGTGAGCAAGAGAATGAGGTTCCGGTGGTTCCCCCGGATATGACCAATGAAGAGATTAGGTCGGCTTTCTTAATCTTGGCCCGAGCCATGGCGGCTCAAGCGACTAGAGATATGGGGCCTAGGGTGAATGCTAATGAGGGTACTATGGCTTCTAAGTTGAGAGACTTTGTGAGGATGAATCCTCCGGTGTTTCTAGGTTCTAAGGTGGAAGAGGATCCCCAAGAATTTTTGGATGAAGTGTATAAGGTAGTGAGTGCTATGGGGGTGACTTCAAAAGAAAAGACGGAGCTTGCCTCCTATCAATTGAAAGATGTTGCCCAAATTTGGTTTACTCAATGGAAGGCTAATAGGCCGGTGGGAGCGGATCCTATAGAATGGGAGGAGTTTAAGGAAGCTTTCCTTGGTAGGTATTTTCCCCGTGAGAAGAGGGAGTGTAAGGTTGAGGAGTTTATCAACCTTAGGCAAGGTAATGCGAGTGTGCAAGAGTAGTCCTTGAGGTTTACCCAATTGTCTAAGTATGCTCCATCTTTGGTGTCAAACCCTAGGGATGAGATGAGTAGGTTTGTGACCGGTGTATCCGACCTAGTCTAGGAAGAGTGCCATACGGCAATGCTCCATAATGACATGAACATTTCTAGGCTCATAGTGTATGCTCAATCCATTGAGGAGTCCAAAATTAAGAGGATGAATAGAGGTGTGAAGAGGGGTAGATCGGATGAGCAAGGTCAATCTAGGTTCAAGAAGGGGAGTCAAGACCAAGATTCTTCAAGTGCTCCTAAGGTTAACCAAGAAAAAAATGGTGGATCTCAATTTTCTAAACCTACTTGCATCACTTGTGGCAAGAGGCACTATAGGAAGTGCCTAGCCGGTACTAATGGGTGTTATGGTTGTGGGAAGAATGATCACAAGGTGAAAGATTGTCCTACTCTTACGGCTAGAGGAAGGGAAGCCAAGCAAGCTTCTAAAGATGGAACGGTTCCTATCCCTCCAAATTATGGTCGTTTCTATGCTCTCCAAGCTAGCAAGGACAAAGAAGCTAATCCGAATAAAGGCGCCGGTAAGTTTTAGTTCCTTATGGTCATGAATATCTTGATGAGGTTTCTATGTTGTTGTTTTTCATGTTTGCCTTAGTTGGGTTTTCTCCTAAGTGAGGTATGGTATGTTGAATAGCAAGGTTGTTGAGAGTGTTGATATCATTATCTCGTTCCTTCTATTCTTACTCAAGCTTGAGACCAAGAGTTCCTAGTAGCTTGTTTTATGTTTTGGAGTCTTGTGTGAAAATAAGTTTCCATGGTCTCCTTATGTTATGCATGTTCTATTTGAATTCTTGTTAAATGATAAAATGAGTTTTCATAAATGTGTTCCGCATGTTGATGTGCATTTAGTTGAGTTGTCTATATGCTTCATGAGGATAAATGTTGAACATGCCTAAATATGCTTTAGTGAAAAATTTGCCTAATTGTGCTTTTGCGAGTAATTGCATAATGAGCTTAATGTTTTGTCGTGAGCATGATGTGATTGGAGGAGGAAGTTTCTCCAATGAAAAAAAAAATGAGAAAGGGGAAGTTTTGATGCACAATAAGTTGTGGATGTAGTTCCCACTTGCTTGATTGGTATGAAGTTTGTTCGAGCCTCTTGATGTGGAGTTGATGTTTCCTCCTATGTTTATGCATTTATGTTTACATGTTACGATTGTTGGGCTGCTAGTCTTGAGTTGTTTTTCCCTTAATGTGTTTAAAGTGTCATTCGAGGACGAATGTTCCTAAGTGGGGGATAATGTAACGACCCAAAAAAAAAAAACGAACAAGTGAAACTAGAGCCTCACATGTGAGTTGGAGTTGAGAACTTGATGAAATGATGAGAAATGACAGTGACGTCCGGAAACTAGTCGTTTGAACTAGTAAGTTGTAAGGGTCTTGTCGTTGAAGTTTGGAGTGTTGTTTAAGGGCTTAAGGGGTTGATTAGCTAGTTGATTAATCACCTTTATAAGCTAGCAAGACCTTAAGCTAGGTCATGAAATCATTTAGAACCGAAACCCTCAAAACAGTCCCCTAAAAACAGTTTTTAGTTTTAAGTTAGGAGTGAGGGTCAACTTTAAATGGTCATATCTTTTAGCTCAAAATGAATTAGGTGGACCATTACCTATCCAATTAAAGGTATCTGAGTCTTCTTTCCAACGCCACCGAGTTTGCCCTTTTCCGATCTCGGAGTAAAAAGTTATGCCCAAAATAGTGAAGCACTGTCAGCAAGGACGAGCTTAGACGGGTTGAGTGGAAACTTTTAAGTGGGTCCTTATTTCTTTTCCTAAGTTGAGCCCCTTTTATTATATGCCTTTCCTAGCAATTATAAAACCCTTCTAGACCAAATTCTTCCATTTTAAGTCACTCCAATTAGAATTAAAAAGAACTCACCTCCTCTCAAATACTTTTCTCTCTACAATCCTTCATTTTAAGAAGGTCAAGAACTTGGAGCTAGGGCTTGGATTGAAGGTGGTTTCTTCATCAATTTTCTTGGGGAATCTTAACAAAGGTATGGTGACCCTTGATCCTTGATTTTCTTTCCTTCAAGGAGTCCATTCAAAAGGGTTTCAAAAGTCTTCAAAGAACAAAACTTCTATTTTCTATTCTAGGTATGGGTTCATGGGTAAAATGTTTTCAAAGTCATTATATTGGTGAATTGAAGTTCTATTTATGATTTAAAGATGATTTTTATATGAAACTTCTTCAAGAACCCATGTTTTCATTAAAAGCCTAGAATTTGCTAATGAAGTGGGTTTAATGCCTATGATTTAATGTTGATGAAATTGTGTTTAGATTGGATTGTATTGTTGATTTATATGGTTTTCTATACCTATTTTATGATGAATTGTTGGTATATGGATGAATTGAGGATTGTGGCCTTGTGGGCAAGTTATGGATGAATTCTCTTGTGGTAAGAAAAATGGTTGGGACTTGAGTGTTGTTGATTATGGCTTTGGAGGATGGCAAGTTGGCTTAATCTCATATTATGGATAAAAAAAAATTGTTCTTGCTTGGTTTGATCCACTTATGGTGGAGGTGTTTAATTATGGAATGTATGGTGACCATGGCCTTGAAGGCATAGTATGAGAAATATAAGTGTTACAGGACATTTTTATGAATGGACATTCAATGGAGCTAATGTGATCATGTTATGAACGTAAATGTGTTATTATTGAAAGGATTTTTCTCAATTTGACACTCATGAATGTTGATGATAGAATATGAAGGATTCTCCAATTTATTGCATATCTCGAATTGGTAGAGCTTGTGCATCATTTTCTTGTTTAAATGATTATATTATTGGTTGTTGAATCCTCGGATCGGTAGGCTAGTAGCACCCTTCCACTCATGATAATAATGAACCTTGGAGTCGGTAGGCCTATGGCACCTTTCCATGAAGGTTAATGATGAGACTTGAACCGGTAGGCCCATGGCACCCTTTTCAAGAGGAGTTAATGAGCTTTCCTAAATCAACCTTGAAACAGTAGGCTTAAAGCACCCTTTCACGTGTCAATGAACGTAATTTGAAGTTGGTAGGCCATTGGCACCTCTCATATGTGATAATGTCAAGGTAGCGAACTATTCTATGGGAATGTAGGCTAAGCACCGAGTGGATTTGGTTAGATGGAAACTCCCCCAATGGTTAGGCATGAGTTTCAATGATCGTCTACCTTATCCCATAAACTATGTGCCCGCATAGGTAGCTAGTGGATCCATTAAGCTATATATACCGGTCTTCCTTAGGCAAGTAGACCACCTCTCTATGGTGTGGGGACTTATGACACCGGATTCCATGACAAGCTCTCATGGTCTATGTCGGTTAAATGCTTACTTCCCATCATGTGAGATTTCATTATGGTTTCTTGATAGGCTCTACAAAGTGTAGGTAGTAGTATGGGATGCTACCTATACATTGCACGAGTAGGCTTGGAGAGGGTCATAGTGAGTTTCTCTATATCCTAATGTATGTGACACAATTGTGGCCTAAATAAGGTTTTTAAAGAATGTTGGCTCTCAAATGCTTAATATGAGATGCGTGCTATACTTGGGTTATATTATGAGTTATTTTTCCCTTGTCATGTCTTAATTAATGATATACCTCTTATGTATGAATATTGTGCAAAGGTGAAAGAAAGGAATGATAAGTTACTTTAAGTGACCTAAATGTGGTTCCTTAGTATGGATGGTGGTATGGGACGCCATCCATACATTGCACGAGGTATAGCATAAGGGTTGCTTGAGGTGAAGGTCCAAGGTAAAGGTTTTCATGTTGATATTGTTTAAAGGTGATATTATGACTTACTTGATGTTTATGCTTGTCTTGTATGTCTTTTATGCAACTGTTCATGATACTTCAAAAAGTGGCATAATGCATGGTTTCTAGCCAAAATGTCCCTTTTAAAGCATGTTTTGCATGGTCATCATACTTAGTACTTAATTGTGCTAATTCCATATTTCTCTATTTTCTACTAGTGTAGGTTCCGGAAAGTGAGCGGGTTCTATAGTAAACTTGGAACTTGAAGTTCTTCCAAGATCTTGTGGTATGTCCTCATATGTCGAGGACAAGACTTTTCTATTCTAATTTTATGATAAGGTTCTTGTAATAGACTTAATAGACTTCTTTTGATTGTAAAGGGCCGTGTCCCTACTTATGTTTTGTGATTGTGTCTAAGATGGCCATGTGAGACTTAGACTTCCGCTGTGTGTTTTTAAAGTTGTTTTAATGAAGCTTGAATGTTTGGATGTAATTAAGTTTTTTAATTCCGCACTATTATCATTATTAAATGCAATGAATGACTATGTGGCTTGTATAAGACCCCTTCGGGGTCGAATACGCCTTGTTACGACTTGGGGGTGCTCCCGGGTCGTGACACCATCGTTTGACATCTTGAGTCGTCGAACCACGGACCTTGATCACTGACCGTGGTCTGAAATATGGTCCATTGGTCAGGCAGTAGACCTAGACCCTCAGACCTCACCTTGGATGGCCAACCACAGACCATCCCTACTGTCTGTGGTCCATTACACGAGTCGTGGCTGGCCAGCGTGGTCTAGCACCTACAACATTTGGAAAAGCTGTTATTTTGGTATTTTGAATACGAGGTGTTACAATATAGCCCACTTGGGATCATTCATCCTCTAATGAGATTCAAACTTGTTCTAAAAGAGTAGGATAGGAACTAACAACCCAATCTACAATGCAATGCATACAACTAAGGAGGAACTATCGACTCCAAGCTAGGACATTCTCAAAACATCATAAGAGGGGGTGAAACACCCCCTATCAACCCATTATGCATGCAATGCACATAAATAGGGAGGAAATGTAAAATACAAGCTCAACATACTCAAATGCATCATAAGGAAGTAGGAACTACATCTATCAACCCAATAGGCATGAAATTTCAACATTACTCATTTTCAAGGAGGAACTACTTTCTCCAAGCTAAAAGAATGCTCAACACAATCTCATGGAGCTCATATGCAATTTACTCTCAAAAAGCATATCTAAAGCATGTTCATCAATTTATCTCATGAAGTTTATAGGCAAGTGATACTCAATCCACAACAACATGATGAAAATTAATCATATAAACTCATTTTCTTTCGAAACACATGTTTTCATGAACACGCATAACATAAGGAATCATGGAAACACATAAAATGACATGACTCCCAAAACAAGAACAACTCAAAAGGAACTCAGTACCTCAACCAGAATAGGAGTAGAAGAAAAATAATAAGGATATCGGGACATCATATCGGCCTCAGCCTCCAAAGTAGCACCTTCAACTAACTGATTCCTCTACAAAACCTTCACGGAAGCTATTTCCTTGTTTCTCAATTTCTTGACTTGCCGGTCCAAAATATCAACCGGAACTTCCTCATACGAAAGACACTTATTAACTCCCAACCCTTCTAGGAAAACTATGGATGTCGCATCGCCAACACACTTCTTAAGCATGGAGACATGGAAAGTAGGATGCACGGTTGCCAACTCATTTGGAAAATCTAACTCATAAGAAACCTTACCCACACGCCTCAAATCTGATAAGGGCCTACATACCGGGGACTAAGCTTCCCCTTTTTACCAAATCTCATTACACCCTTCATGGGTAAGATTTTCAAGTAAACCCAATCATTAACTTCAAACTCTATATCCCTTCTTCTCACCAGGATCAACTATAAGACCCAACAAAGAGTTGGGTTCGAACCCACATGGAAAGGCACGTGTTCAACCTTAAGTATGAAGTACAAACGTGATCTAATTAGTTATAGGAATAAAAATTATAGAAAAAGACATGTAGATAAGTCTATGGGGATGACACAAATGTCAGATAGGAGGTTTTGGTTTACAATTATCAACTACAACACAATCAAACACTAATGAAGTAATAGTATAGAGAGGAGTTCTCGCGATGTGATCTATTATAGGCAAATTTCAATATATGGGCAATTGAAACTACTAATAAATTGCTAAATATTAGTGGGTAGGCTGTACTATGAGTGAAATAGTTTTCTTTCAAACAACTATCACGTTCCAAGTGATTTTTTTGAGCATCGACAAGCTTATCAAATAAGAACAACCCACAACTTTAATACCTCCACTCTCTAGAGCTAGAGAGGTAGGATTGGCTGTAGGATTCACTCTTTCGAGCTGAACCCATATCAACCCAATACCTACAAACCATTAATCAAAAGGTTTGGTTCTAAAACCTCTCTCTCAATAAGCTAAGACTGGAGCGATCATTGCACATACGAAGAGACCCGTCCTCCTTTCTAACAAACAAGACTGGAGCACCCCATGGAGAGATACTCGGTCAGATGAAACCCTTATCTAACAAGTCCTTCTACTGTTCTTTCAATTCCTTATGGTATGACGGAGCCATACGGTAAGGCTGAATATAAATATGTTGTGTATCTGGGAGAAGTTCAATACCAAAGTCTATTTCCCGCTCGGGAGGACTACCTAGTATATTATTTGGGAATACTTCTAGAAACTCATTAACGGGGACCGACTCAAGAGAAGGGGTTTCGAAATATACATCCCTTACCCTTGCTAAATGATAGAAGCAACCCTTAGAAATCATCTTTTTATCTTTAAGATAGGAGACAAACTTACCCTTTCTCCACCTTTCACTCTAAGATAGGTTCAATCAGGAAGTGAAACTTGACTACACGAGTTCTACAATCAATAGAAGCATAGCATGAATGCAGCCAATCCATACCTAAGATAACATCAAAGTCTAACATATCAAGCTTTACGAAGTCAACAAGAGTAATTCTATGGGACAAGGAAATGGGACACTTTTTATAGACCCTCTTAGCCACCACAGAATCACCAACAGAAGTAGAGACAAAAAAAAGCTTCTAACAACACATCGCGAAGCACATCAAACCTCATAGCAACATATGGCGTCACAAAAGACAAGGTATCACCAGGATCAAGTATAAAACCCAACAAAGAGTTTGGTTCGAACCCACATGGAGCGGCACGTGTTCAAACTTAAGTATGAAGTGCATTATAGGAATAGAAATTATCGAAAAAGACATGTAAATAAGTCTAAGGGGATGACATGAATGTCAGATATAAGGTTTTGGTTTGCAATTATCAACTACAACACAATCAAACACTAACGAAATAAGAATATAGAGAGGAGTTCTCGCGATGTGATCTATTATAGGCAAATTTCACTATATGGGCAATTGAAACTACTAATAAATAGCTAAATATCAGTGAGTAGGCTGCACTATGAGTGAAATAGTTTTATCTCAAACAACTATCACGTTGCAAGTGATTTTTTTAAGCATCGACAATATTATCAAAAAAGAACAACCCACAACTTTATTACCTCCACTCTCTCGAGCTAGAGGGATAGGATTGGCTTTAGGATTCACTCTTTTGAGCTAAACTCATATCAATCCAATACCTACAACCTATTAATCAAAAGCTTTGGTTGTAAAACCTCTCTCTCAATCAAGCTAAGATGTTACTACCCAAGGGTACCCCTTAGAGGTAACAAGGCACATAAAACCCCGAAAAGCCCCATGTAAGCTACTTAGCATATCATAACATAAGCATAGAATAATAGAGAGTAAAAATGCATTTCATTTCCAAAATTTTCATACAGGAAAGCGGAAGTCTAGACTAGTCTCAATTAGCCATCTATTACAATACTTGAATCAAATAGGGTCACAACCCATACAATATAATCCGAAAGAAGAAGCACAAGAATGAAAATACAAAGTGAAAACATCGGTCCTCGACTCATGAGGACTCACAAAAAATCTAGGGGAAATGAGCAATTCCAAGCTTTAACCACAATGAGAACCACCTTAAGAACTAGACCCTACACTTGGGGAAAATGTAGGAAAATATGGGTTAGTACAATAATGCACTAAGTATGATAGCCATGCATAAATCATGAAAACATGCTAAAAGGGACATTTTAGTTGAATGCATGCAATTTACTAAGTAAAAGTATCATTTTGAAGATAAGGGTCAAGCATAAGTGATAAGCATTCTTAACTCATAGGTCATCATACCATAAGAGGAACATATCATAAATACCCTCAAAGCATACTAGTGCAATCCATGAATAAGATTCCATAATCTCACCCATACTAAGTAAAGACTATTTAGTAACCATAGTTCATAATTCATACTCTTGTTCATACCATTATCATAATGGGAAATAAACCATAACCAACATAGACCATGTGAGATTACCATGGAATTCGGTGTCTACCCCACACCGAAAAGGGGTTGTCCTACTTGCCTAAGGTAGAACCATACTCTTAACTTAGGTGGATCCACTAGCTAAATATCTATGAGGGCACATAGTTTATCAGATAAGGAGATTGCTACTAGAAATCCGGACTCAACTAAGGTTGAAGGTTTCCATCTCAAGATATACATACTTTGGGAATCCATACTCAACTAAGATAGAAGGAACCCATTTGGAAAGTCGGACTCAACTAATGTAAAAGCTTTCATTGGGAAACCGGACTCAACTAGCGTATAAGCTTCAATCTCATATTCATATCCACTCGGTACTAAGAATTAATTTCCATGGATTACATATTAAGTCTTGACTTAAGTTCATATTCATGGAAGAATGTCTTGACACTCACTCCAACATAATTCATACTACAGATCACAGATTCAATAGGTGAGAATAGCCTTTCAATATTAAAATCATCATATTGTGAGAAAACCTTTCACATCATATCATATTCATACATAGGTGTGTATGAGGATAACCTTCCAACAACACAATAACTAGATCATAATCATAATCACTTTACTCTCAAAGTGTTCTTTAAGCATGTACATAAATATCATAATCATGCATAATTTTGATACTTTGCCCTTTAAGGACCATAGATCATATTCAATCAACACATCTATAATTAATACATTAGACATGGATGATAACATAATTCAAATAGCTCAATTCCTACAAGCATAATCTCATAATATCCTTGTTTCATCAATCACCCACACAAGTTCATAAATTGGGAATATGGGAATTTCATGGATTCTTGGGGGATTTCAACATAAAACCATAATACATCATCAATTCAATAATAGTATAAAGTAATTAAAGCATTAGAATAGTTTTTGAAAGAAATGCATGAATTTGAGTCAAACCCTAGCTTTTGGGGAATTTTTATCTTTGAAATTGAATTTTGAAGGGACTCCATGGATGAAATCTATCCATGGATGAAGGAATACCATACCTTAGCTATGAATCTCCAAAGAATTGAGTAGAAACCTTGCTCTTTCAAACCCGCATAATCTCCAATAAAAACATCACGTAATCATAAGTCAGCATAAGACTTAGTTAATGAGCATAGGAGATGAGTCATAATCATAATAAGAAAAGTCTCCAACATAAGAATCATATAAGCGTAATTTGACCCTTATTCATCCACACCATAATAGGACAATTCTCAAGCAACCTCAAGAGCATACATGTGCAAAGCATGAATAGCATCCCATAATACCACCCAAGCCAAGTATACCTTTTTGGTCATCTTAATCATAGCCTATATACATGGTCAACTCTTAAGATTTTCTACCATAAGGGAACCATACTCCTAAGTAACCTCAAAGCACACTTGCAATCACTTCCATATGAATTTTAATGTGTAATGTAGGTATTTACCTCCACATCATCACATAAGGATCATAAGTAATCTCCTCCATGATCAAACTAAAGGCTAATGGGTATTCACCGCTTGCCTTGGGAGTCACACATATATGAAGGGTAATCACCTCACACTCCCCATAACTAACTAACTAGGAATAAGGAAACTCACCACACATTCCTATCATGTAAAGGTCAATTAGGGGAATCACCACAAGCCTCATCACATATTAGAGTCCTAGGACTTAGAATAAATTTAGGTGAGAAAATCATTCAACCTAGAATCATTCTATGTTAGAGAACTTTTCATGTCATGCTATATTCATGCTTAATACGATATCTACAATTCTACATTAGACATTGGTATCCTCATGATTCAAGTGAATCTGTAACTTCACATATTAATGCTTCTATTAGGTAGATTAGCTAGGCAAAGATCTTCTACCATAACTCTATATATTTAAGCTTCTATTCTCATTTAGACTTTACTATCAAATCCTTAGCACATCTAGATCATCATATTAGCTTTACTCTCAAAACCCTAGTGATCAACATTCTTGATACAAGCCTTATACTCAAAGCTTTACTTCTTATTATCATCATTCATACTTAAATTTAAGGTATTCTAATCATATTCTTTATTACTAGGTGTTTCTAGTCATAATTGATCATAAAGGTTCAATTTCATCTTTACAAGTCAAGATCAATCATATTCAATAAAGTCTAGTTAAATTCATGATTATATGATCCTAACCTTGAACAAATGCTACACATGACATTGATTTAAGAAGAGTACCTATGAACCTTTAATTTCACTTATAATGGCATAAACCCACAAAATATTACATTCATCAAATAGACTAGGGTTTACAATAGAAATCACATGAATTCATCACAATATCGTAATTGAATGTTAATGCAATCATAATTAGGTATTATCCACTAGATTGCAATCATACCTAAGCCCTACCCACAAAGTAGAAGGAAACCCTAGCTAGATTGGGTTTTTGACTTCACAATTGGGGGGAAACCTAGGGGGATCTACGGGGTAAGAACCCATAGATGAATAAGATAAACATACCTCAATTCAAATCCCTAATCAAGCTCTCATCGATGGAGGAAATCTGCCCTCTTCTCTTCTCTTCTTCTTCTTCTCTTCTAGAGAGAGGATATTTGGGTTCTTAGAGGAATGAGTTAATGACTTAGTTTTAGGGGCCTATTAATCTTATGTAGGTTGTTAAATAACTAACTAACCTACCTACCTTAACCCCAAATTAATTACTAACTTAACCACCAAACCCCTAACTAAAAACGTAAACTTAAAAATTGTATTGACCTACGCCCCACCCATCCACAGACCGTGGATGGGCCTACTGCCCGTACTGGCAAGTCGTAGGTGGGTACCGGAGGCTCAACATTGCAGGACTTTGCAGGCGTCTACCCACGACCTCCACCTACGGGGCTTGGGTCCACCTACTAGTCGTAGGTGGACAAACATAGGTGCTGCCATTTTTTTTTGCAGATTTAGGGATGTTTTTAGGGTCCTCCCCAAGGACCCCTTGGGTGGTCCTTGGGGGGGTTGTACCTTTAAGCCCTAAACCTTAAACCCCTATTCTAAGTACGGGAATCATTTTGATGACTTAAATCCTCTCATCAAGCTCTAAAAATCTCTACTTCAACTTACTAGTTTCCGGGGCGTTACAATATCTCCCCCTTGGGATCATTGATCCTCGAATGATGATTCTAAACACTTCTTAAAGTCACAACTCTAGACTAGCAGCCCATTATGTATGCACTACATCTAATGCACACAACCAAGGAAGAAAACTTCAATTCCAAGCTAAACACATTCAATGCAAAACAAGGGAGTAGGAACTACATCTACCAAACCAAAATGCATGAAATTTTAGTTGCATAAGACTTCTATGAACTCTTAGCATCTCATTGTGACTAGCTCATTCGTTGAGGTGAGTTTTTGCAATGGCTGTTGCACGCGAGCTTAACTTCTAAAATCATGATCAATGATTGTGTTAAATGCTTTTTATGGTGAGGTTTACTTGAAGTGTGTGTGTGGTGATATCTAGAACTTGTCCCATTAGTCTAATTGACTATTTTTGGTGAATGATGGAAATAATCTTAGGCATAAATCTTGAGACTGAACCAAATTGCTATACCTTTTCTTTAACCACCTTGTGAATATGTGAACCTAGCTTGGTACCATTTGAGCCTAACCTTTTCTTTGGATTAAACATGAACATAAATGGCCCTGTCCTCCCCACCTAAAACATTCATGAAGTATTGGTCTGTTTGAATAGCCAACTTATGCCAAAAGCCTAAGTTGGGGGTGTGGTAAGAATGTGGAACGAAATTGATAAAGAAGTTCATGAAATCCATCTTTGAAAACTTTTGTTGAAGAAAAATATGGAACCCCTCCATACTTATAAAAAAGAGAGAGAAGATCATAGAAGAGAAAAGTAATGAAAAATTAGTATTAATCATACATAGTGGAAAGTAAATGGGTGTCCGATATTATGTGCTTGAGAATAATGAAAGAAAAGGGAAATAAGTGATATTTGAGTTATGCTTCATTAAGGTAGAAGTAACTAAGACAAAATGATGATACATTTACCCTCAGCCCAGGTAGAAGACTTGAAAGACATTTGTGATCTTGCATAAACATAATGATGTGTTGATCGAAAAATACGGGAAAGCCTATGGGTAAAATCATGCATGTGTTTATCAATGAGCGTATGAGAATTGATTTTGATTCCTGAAATTGTAATCTTTGATTGGCTTTGTGAGAGCATGGAATCGTTCTCGGTGTGAGGGCATTCAAATACTCTTATTGAGCATGAATTTGCATTTGAAGTGAGCATTGTGAGCTTGAACTCTATTTGATGATGGCTAGTCATAGTCTGAAACTTTTAGTGAACAATTAAACATTGCATATGTAGGTTGAACCTCGTGTGCATTTATGTTAAGTCTCAAGTAGCACTACTTATAGACATCCATGTTGGCCTAATTGATCTTGTGTTTTACTTGAGGGCAAGCAAAGCTTTAAGTTGGGGGTGTTGATGAGTTGGGATTTTGACTTATTTAGGGTTTATTATTCAAGGATTTAGTGTCCTCAATGCATGTTTTATGCTCATACCTGATGTTAATATGTTGATATGCTGCAATGAAGGCTTTAAAGTGAGGCAACGACATTATAATGCAAAAATGAACGAAAAAATTGAAAATGTTGAAGAAAAAAGAAGGTGGAGCTCGTAGAATCCACTTGGCAACTCGTCGAGTGGGCCTCCAGCTCTCCTAAAGTTCCAGCGAAATAGCCCATGGACAAAACCAACTTGGCAAGCAAATGGAAAAATAGGTGACATGCCGAAAGGATCGGCGATAGTGATCAAGCTCGCCAAAAGTTTCAGAATAATTTGATGAAGGAGCCAAGCCAAAAAGAGAGAAGAGAAGCAACTCGGCGGATCACCGAAGTGGTCGGCGAGCCCAGCTTAATTCGCCGAGTTGACTTTGTGCTAATATTTTGGGAACATATAATTATAATTTTTAATAGAAGAAAAGGAGTTCACGCTCTGTTTACTTCTGGGTTTTGACAGTTTTTACATTATAGAACATTTTCTTTACATTTTTAGTAGAGTTTGGGATTTAGATACGGAGATTGTAAGGTTTTAACTTCGATTTCAACATTTGTAGATTGCAGATTGTTAGCATATCAGATGGAAAACTTTGTTGGTAATGATATCTTGCTTTTCACTATGCTTAGCTAAAACCCCTTACCTTGGGGGTGTTATTATGTAGTTGAATGTGTTAATTAGCTAATGGGGGTTGCTAGTTAATGATTTAATGTTGTTTTGAAGTGGGTTCTATTAATTGTTCATGTTTTAATTGAAGAATTACAGTTGCTAATGCAATTCTAGCTTAATTCTACATGCTTGCTTGAGAAAGAGGTAATAGAGTGGAATGATTAATCGATAGTTGTATTGATTGTGTCTTTAAAATCTAGCTTGAGAAAGTGAGTTTGCTTGTGTCTTTACAAATCTAGATTGAAAGAGTGGATTAATTAAGGATTTTGGTTATTTGGCTATGTTATGATTGTTGAGGTTTGAAAGAACTCACTTGAAGTGCAATAGTTGATTGAGAAATGGCTATTGTATTCAAAACTAGCCTATCCATTGAGATTCAAAGCCTTTAAGCAACTACTAATCATCCTATCGCGAAATTAGTATTTGACTGATCACATTCCTAAGGTCCAATCTCTACTTGTTTACTTCTCGTGTTAAGTAATCTTTCTCTTAAATTGGTTACCAAATTCCCCCATTTTATATTAATCATTGAAACTTTGTTATTTGTTTTAATGCTGCAAAATCTTTACTTCTACAAACGATTAGGACACATTTTTTACTTCATAACTAAATTCTTTACGTATCACTCCTTGTGGGACCAACCCCAACTCTTAGTTAGGTTTATACTTGTTAGGAACCGCCTACACATAGAATTTGATGAACTGTAGTTGAGCGTTATCAACTGACGTCCCTCATAGGTAAGTTTTGTTTTCTGTTGTAGGTACAGGTACTCAAGATAATAGAATTTGTCGAAGATAAGCACAAGATACTCAACTGCCTTTGGTAAGCTCCATGTTGATTCTGGGCTCGTCGAGTCTCTAATATATATTTGATATTTTCTTACAGTTAAGGATATAACGGGGTCATGTCCCGGCCTTAGCTAAGCGCCTATCTTTTAGAGGCTTTGTCGACCAATGTCAAATCGAAACGTGATTATGCATTGTTTTCTAGTTATTATGGCCTAAACAATCAAGCAAGTATATCTATTTGGGCCTATCTATGTTGGTATTTTATCAGAATATTTTATGTATAATCATCAAAGATTATAACTTCATTATTTCATGTATGATAAGCAAGAGTTATAACTTTGTTCTCTCGGGCCTTTAGACCATCGAGTACCTGTCCATATCAATTCATGCATAAAAAGGCATAAAAATCAATTGGATCATGATTGAAAATAGCCTATGAGATTGAATAAAACCCTGACTTCAATTCGAGATTCTAACTTGTCAAATTGGAGAATTTAGTAACCCTATGGAGAAAAGGACTCCATAGGTATACTATCATACCTTGATGTCAAAAAACCCACAATAAATGGTGAATTTACAGACTTGATCTTGAAACCCTACACTTCTTCTTCAAACTATAGAGAGAATTTTTTGGGAAGAACTTGGAGGGATTAAGGGAAATTTAAAGAATGATTTAGAGTAGTTATATTTTAGTCTTGAAAGACTTATATAGGGTCTAAGATAAGGATTAATTATGGAAAAGACCAAAAAGCCCTTTAAAAATAACTACCGACCACCATCTATTATTTGACTTACAGTCCGTAAGTCTCTCTACAGACCATATAGGTCAACCATAAAAAGTGATCAGAGACTATTAATTTGGCCAACAATTGACAGAACCCATGGAAGACTCATCGGTATTCCTACGATCCGTACATGCCAATCATAGAAACCAACTTAAAGGTTTAAAATTTCACAAAGTCTGGGGGAGACCTACCTACGACTCGTTGAAGGAACAATGGGCCATCATGTTGAACTGTCAAAAGGGTACTTGGACTTGTTCTGAAAATTTTATTTTCCCACTACCTATGTTGTCCATCTACGCCTAATAGAAGCTACTATGGTCCGTAGGTGGGATCAATAGATACAGACACTAGCCCAGAACTGCATTTTTCCTTCTTCTCAAAATCTATGATATTACAATATCTTCCCCTTGGGCACATTGGTCCTCGAATGGAACTCAAAACATCATAGGTAGAGTAGGCAAAATATCTAACAGCCAAAAGTGAATGCAATCACATATATGCACACATCTGAAGAGGAAAAATTGACTCTAAGTTACAACATATTCAAAACATCATTTCATAAGGCTTATATGCAACTTATACTAAAATGCACATAAACATGGAAAATCAATCAATTGTTAACTCATTTTCTCAATAATCTAGTTTTCATGAGCATGCATGCACTACAACAAATATGATATATAGCAACGAAATTATTACCTACGACATGAGATTCGTCATTAATTGTTCACTTTTAGTGACAAAATTTACTTTTCGTGCTTAAATATATGAGATAGATACTTTTAGTGACGAAACATAAAAGTTTGTAGCAAAGTATTGTCCACTAATTTTTCCCACCAAAAAATAAATTGGCACCATTTATTTAGTATTGTTAGTCACGAATTTAAAGTTACCAGTGACACATTATTTCGTCACTAATGATGTATCTAATTCGTGACAAATTACTTTTTGTCTTAAAGTTAATTAATCTTTGGACACTAAATAATTTCGTCCCAAAAACTATGTTGTTATAATAGTGACTAATTAGAGTTTGTAGTTAAAAATTATAAGTTTTTGCTACAAAAATTTAGATTTAATTGTGACATTTATTTTCGTCACTAATAATATAAACAATTGGTGACAATCATTTTATTGTCTCTAATCAACCCGCGATTTAGTGACGACAAAAAATTGTCACAAAATATGTAAGGTGTTAATAGTGACGACTTAAAATTTGTAGTGGAATAATCAACTATTTGCTCAAAAAACGTTTATAGCTAAATACAAAAAAAAAATTGGCAATGATTGTTCATAATTAGAAAAAATGTCATGAATGGTCCCTGAACTATTCGAGTAGGTCTAAATAGACCCTTAACTATACATTTATCAGATTTAGTCCTTTAACTATTCAAAATGTTTTCAAGTTTGGTCTCTTAGGGTGTATTTGGTATGGAGGAAAATGTTTTCTTGGAAAACAATTGGATTTCTAACTTATTTTCTCATGTTTATTTGGTTGGTGAGTAAAAAATATTTTCCAGAAAATATTTTTTAATGCTTGGCTGGTGAATGAAAAACATTTTTCTAGCCAATATCTTGTATTTTTGACTTGAGACTAGAAAATACTCTTTAGGAAAATAATTTCTTTTAAAAAAAATTGACGGGTGGTTGCGGGTAGGGGGGAGGGGGTATGGGGTGGGTGTTGGTGTAAAAATGAAATTTTTTAAAATTTGAAATACTTATCAAAAACAATTTTTCTAAAAAAATTTATTTGATGGGGGTGGGCGGCCTGGGTGGGGAGTGGCGGGGGTGGGGGGGTGTTGGCGTAAAAATATATATTTTTAAAATTTATTTATCAAAAAAAACAAAATTCTAAAAAAAAATTGACGGGGTGGCCTCGGTGGGTGGGTGGGTAGGAGTGGGGTTATGAATTGGGTGTTGGCGTAAAATGATATTTTTTTTTAAAAAATGAAATATTTATAAAAAATAATTTTTCTAAATTTTTTTTTTGACGCAGTGGCCTGGGTGGGGGTGGCGTAGAAATGAAAATTTTTAAATTTGAAGTTAGCGTATTGTATGTGGTAAAAATTGAAATTTTAAAAATTTGAATTATTTTTCAAAACCACTTTTTTTATGGGGGTAGGGGTAGGGGTTGGATGAGGTAAACATAATCTTAAATTTGAAATATATTTTTAAAATAATTTTAAAATTTTTTATTTATTTTTGTTCAGGGGAGGGGGCTGGTTTGGGGGTAGGGGTAAAAAAGTATTTGAAATTTAAAAATAAGAAAAAAAAAATTCGATGGGGAGGGGCGGGTACATGTACGAGTATACGATAGGGTAAGAAAAACAATATTGTAATTTAAGGATGAAGTAAAGTTTCGGTAAAAGTTTTCCTTAATTTTTGAAGGGAAGTCATTTTTCTTAAATTTGAGGGAAACAAGTTGATTTGGAAAACATTTAAGCCAACCAAACATGGGAAAATTGGAAAACATTTTTCAGAAAATGTTTTCCTTCATACCAAACACCCCCTTAATTATATAAATATTTTAGTCTCTTAACTATACACTTACTAGTTGACTATTTTTTAAACAAATAGCTTGAGGAACTAAATACCTCAAGCTAGAGTGGGTCGGAAGGAAAGAGATAATGGTAATGGGACTTCGTATAGGCGTTGGCCTCAAAAGTTGCACTCTCAATTAACCGATTCTCCAAAGAACTTTCACGGAAGCATCATCCTTATTTCTTAACTACTTAACTTGCTAGTCCAAAATCTCAATCGAAACTTCTTCATAAGAAAGATCCTCCTAAACTCTAAATCCTTCCAAGGGAAAATGGATTTTGGATCTCCAACACGTTTCTTAAAAAGGAGTCATATAAAACTGGATTTACCAATGCCAAATCGTTAGGCAAGTAAAGTTCATAAGCAACCTTTCCAAAATGTTTCAAAATCTGATATGGGCCCACATGATAGGAACTAAGCTTTCTTTTTTTATAACCAAACCTCATCACACCCTTCATGGCTGAAATTTTCAAGTAAAACCACTCATGAACATCAAACTCTAGGTCTGTCCTTCTAACATGGGTATAGGAGTTTTGTCAACTTTGACCTTTTTTCAACGTTTCTCTAATAAGCCAAACTTTCTGCATAGCCTCATGTGCCAACTTGTGACCTATCAAAGCAACTTCACCAATTTCTAACCAACAAATAGGAGATTTACATCTCCCATCATCAAGTGCCCCAAATGGAGCCATGACAATGTGGAATAATGCTTATTACTGTAAGTTAACTCAATCGAAGGCAAATGATCATCCCAATTACCCTTAAAGTCAATCACACAATCTCTCAACATATCTTCCAAAGTTTAGATAGTATGCTCTACATTCCCATCGATTTGCAGATGAAATGTCGTACTAAGCTTAACACAAATACCAAGGCCTTTTTGGAAATTTTCAAAATTGAGATGTAAATTGGGTACCACGATCGGAGATAATGGATAAGGGTACTCGATACAACCTAATCATTTCTCTCAAATACAACTTAGAATAGTCATCCACAAAATAAGAAACCTTCACATGAATAAATAAGCCAATTTTGTAATATGATACACAATAACCCAAATCGAGTCATGTTGTCACCGGGTGCGGGGTAACCCAATAATAAAGTTGTAACACTCTGGAAACTAGTAGGCTAAACAAGAGCTTCACATGACGGTTAGAGTCGTAAACGTACCTCCCCGTACATAAAATCATAGGGTTACGTGTCAGAACGTCAAAGTACGAGCCCCAAGGACCAACCAAGGGTCCTTGAAGAGGACCCTTAGAGGCTGCCTGGGCAGTGACCCACGAAGGGCACCCACGCCTTGTGGATCAGGCCACACCTTGTGGGTGAGGGACATATGTATGGTCTAAAAAATCAAGACTCAAAACCTTGAACGACGATTCACCAGCACGCCACATGGGTCCACCCACGGTCTGTAGTCGTGGGGTCGTAGGTGAGGCCTAAAACTGCCTCTTGGCAGTTACACTTGAGGGCATTATGGGGTTTTCTGGTTTTCATTAATATTAAGTGACATAGTTTTATACTAATATAGACTAACTATATATAGTTTTAAGACCCATAAATTAAGTCACCTTCCTCATAAAACAAAATTCCAAAAGAAAGACACAAACTCTCTAAAAAATTCTCTCTATAGAACTCCTAGGAAGAAGAAGAAGGAAGGTGAATCTAGGGTTGAAGGAGCAAGGTTTTATACTAAATTTCATTGGAATTCATAGCTAAGGTATGGTAGCTCTTCATCCGTGGACTCTTTTCATAAAGTCAATTTCAAAGATAGAAATTTCCCAAAATCTAAGGTTTGACTCCAAGTCATCGATTCCTTTCAAAAATGGTTGAATTGATGATTTATTATGGTTTTATGATGAAATATCCCAAGAATCCATGAAATCCCCATATTCCTAATTTATTACCTTGAGATGTGGTTCATTTGTAGAAAGAACTGTATTATTAAATTTTACTTATAGCAATTGAATTATTTGAATCATGTTATTATAATTGTCTAATGTAGTAATTCTAGATGTGTGGATTGAATATGATCTATGGTCCATACTTGAAGGGCAAAGTGTGAGAATTATGCATGATTATGAGATTTATGTATATGTTTGATGAACACTTTAACAGTAAAGTGATCATGATTATGATGTAGTTGTTGTGTTGTAGGAAGGTTATCCTCATTTACATACATGTGTAAGAATCTGATATGATGTGAAAGGTTTTCTCACAATATGATGATTCTAGGGTTGAAAGGATATTCTCACCTATTGAATCTATGAATTATAGTAGGAGTTATGTTAGATTGAGTGTCAAGACATTCTTCAATGAATATGAAATTATGTCTAGACTTAATATGAACTCTATGGGAATTAATTCTAAGCACCGAGTGGATATTGGTATGAGATGGGATCCCTTACGATCGTAGAGGTCGGGTTTCTAGGAGCAATCTCTTGGGATGAAAGCCCTCACGATAGTAGAGGTCAAGTTTCTAGTATCAATCCCCTTAGCCTACAAACTATGTTCCCTCATAGGTCTTTAGCTAGTGGATCCACCAAAGCTAAAATAATGGTTCTACCTTACGCAAGTAGGACAACCCCTTTTCGGTGTGGGGTAGACATCAGATTCCATGTTAAGCTCACATGGTCTGTGTCAGTTAAGACTTATCCTACTATGATAGTATGAACAAGAATATGAATTATAAACTATGCTACTCAAGAAGCTTTACTTAATATGGGTGAGATTATGGGATCGTATTCATGCATTGCACAAGTATGCTTTGAGGGTGTTTCTGGTATGTTCCTTTTATGATATGATGATCTATGAGTTGATTATGCTTTTGACTTATTCCTTTCCTTTAACCTCAAAATGATGCTTTAACTTAGTAAAGTGCATGCATTTAACTAAAATGTTCCTTTTAGCATATTTTCATGATTTTATGCATGGCTATCATACTTACTGCATTTTTGTTGTAACCTCTATTTTCCTATATTTTTTCCAAGTGTAGGGTCTGGTTCTCAAGGTGGTCCTCATTGTGGCTAAAACTTAGATTTACTCATTTCTCCTATCTTATTGGTGAGTCCCCATGATTAGAGGACGAATATTTTTATTTAGTAGTTTCATTCTTGTATTTAACTTTCGGATTATCTTGTATGGGTTGTGACCCTCTTTTAAAGTATTGTAATAGATTGCTAATTGAGACAAGTCTAGACTTTCGCTTTCCTTTATGAAAATTTTGGACTTGAAATGCATTTTTACTCTTTATTGTTCTATGCTTATGTTGTGATATACTAAGTGGCATACATGGGGCCTTTCGCGGCTCTATGTGCCATGCTACGTATAGTGGTACCCTTGGGTCGTGACAAGCTTGGTAATCAGAGCACATGGTTTAGAATGATTCTAGGATGATGTCTCATAAGCCACGTCTAGTAGAGTCTTGTTCATAAGTGTGAAGCGCGCCACATTTATGAATGTGAGTTTATCAGATGATTAGGAAACTAGACTTCTTTCATTATTCTTAAGTTATGCGTTAGAGTTTAACTCTATAAAGTCCCTCTCCTAATCCTTCTCTTGTGTCTTCAGGATATGAATACACTAAAGGCTAACGCTAGAAGAATGGAGGGTGACAATGTTAATGAAGAATCTCATCAAGATAATCAAGCTTTGATTAACCCTTTTGCTATGTCGGATGTGGAGGTTATGATGGTTTTTCAAATGTTGGCCCAAGCTTGAACTACTCAGGCTCAAGTGGTGACGGCTCAGGCCAATAGAGATGTTGTGACTCATGTGAATCCTAATGTGAATTTGACTGCTACAAGGCTTAGGGATTTTACTAGAATGAACCCTACAAAATTTCATGCCTCCAAAGTGGAAGAGGACCCTCAAGAATATTGGAAGGGGTTTTTAAAATACTTTCTATGATGGGGGTGACTTCGGTAGAGAAAGCGGAGTTGGCTGCTTACCAATTGAAGAGTGTTGCCAAACAACAATAGGCCGGTAGGAGCGGGTCACAAAGAATAGGAAGTGTTTAAATTGGTGTTTCTTGATAGATTCTTTCCCCGAGAGTTGAGGGAAGCTAAGGTGGAAGAATTCATTAACTTTAGGCAAGGTAGCATGAGTGTTAAGGAGTATGCCTTGAAAGTTACCCAACTATCCAAGTATGCTCCATCTATGGTGGTGGATTCGAGGGAAGAGATGACTAGGCTTTTGAGGGGTTTGTCCAACTTGGTGGATGAAGAATGTCGTACGGTAATGCTCCTTCATGACATGGATATCTCAAGGCTTATGGTGTACGCTCAACAAATTGAGGAGTCAAAACTCAAGAAAAAGAATAGAGAGGCGAAAACAGCTAGGACCGGTGATGGGAACTCCTCAAATGCTAAGTCCGATGGACAAAGGTTCAAACAAAGGTTTTCCAACCAAGGCTCCTCTGGTGCTCCAAGGGTCGACAAGGATAGGGTTTCCAACTCTAAACCTCAAGGAGGTAATAGTGGTGTTTCTTATGTGTGGCTAGGCCTAATTGTGCAAAATGTGGAAGAAAACATGAAGAGAAGTGCCTAGTTGGCTCGGTCGATTTCTATGGTTGTGGAAAGAGTGGCCATAATATGAGAGATTGACTGGTGCTCATGGCCAAGGGGAGAGAAGGCAATCAAGCTCCTCGAAGCGGTTCAAACTCCAATTCCCAAAAGCAAAACTGCTTTTATGATCTTCAATCCCGAGGTGACCAAGAGAGCTCTCCGGATGTGGTGACCGTTATGTTAGACGTCTTTTTTATTGTTGTATATGCCTTGTTAGATCATGGTGCTACTTTGTCCTCTGTGACAACTTTTGTGGCCATGAAGTTTGAAATACTTCCCGAAGTGTTAGTAGAATCATTTTCGGTCTCTACCCCGGTTGGTGACTCGGTAGTGGCTAAGAGAGTTTATAGAAGTTGTCCTATTTCCCTGTCCTATAGGGTTACATTCGTGGATTTGATTGAGTTAGGAATGCTAGACTTTGATGTGATTTTGGGTATGGATTGGTTGCATACATGTTATGCCTTTATCAATTGTAGGACTCGGGTGATTAGATTCCAATTTCCAAATAGGCCTGTCTTATAGTGGAAGGGGGGAAATTCTATGCCTAGAGGTCAATTTGTATCTTACCTTAAAGATAGGAAGATGATCTCCAAAGGGTGTATTTACCATATTGTTAGGGTGATGAATCTTGAGTTTGAAACCCTTCTCTAGAGTCGGTTCTGGTGGTGAATGAGTTCCCTGATGCTTTCCCCGATGTTTGACCTGATATTCCTCCCAAGCGAGAAATAGATTTTGGTATTGACCTTCTTCCTAATACGCAACCTATCTTCATTCCTCTTTATAGAATGGCTCCGACCGAGTTGAAAGAGTTGAAAGAGCAACTAAAGGATTTGTTAGACAAGGGTTTTATCTAGCTGAGTAACTTTCCATGGGGTGCTCCGGTGTTGTTTGTTAGAAAGCAGAATGGGTCTCTTAGAATGGTCATCGATTATCGTCAATTAAATAAAGTGATCATCAAGAGTTAATATCCTCTCCCAAGGATTGATGATTTGTTTGACCAACTTCAAGGGGCTAGGTATTTTTCTAAGATTGATCTTCATTCGGGTTATCACCCATTAAGGGTGAGAGGGGTTGATATTCCAAAGACGACCTTTAGAACCCGGTATGGTCACTATGAATTTGTGGTTATGCCATTTGGGTTGACTAATGCCCCAGCGGCATTTATGGACCTAATGAATAAAGTGTTTAGGAAATATCTAGACATGTTTTATTGTGTTTATCGATGATATTTTGATCTACTCATATGGACCATTTGTGAATTGTGTTGAAAGTTCTTAAGGACCAAAAACTTTTTGCAAAGTTTAGGAAGTGTGAATTTTTGTTAAGGTTCGTAGCTTTCCTTGGTCATATTGTGTCAAACAAGGGTATATAGGTAGATCCTAAGAAGAAATATGCGGTAAATAGTTGGCCTAGACCTCTAACACCTTCTGACATTAGTAGATTTTTGGGTTAGGCCGATTACTATAAAAGGTTTGTTGAGGGGTTTTCCTCCATTTCTATTCCGTTGAAGGCTTTGACTCAAAAGAAGGCTAAGTTTGAGTGGGCGGAGGCTTGTGAGAAAATTTTCCAAGTGTTGAAGGATAGACTTACATCCGCTCCGATGTTGACCTTACTAGAAGGTACGGATGGTTTCGTGGTATATTGTGACGCCTCTAGAGTAGGGTTGGGATGTATCCTCATGAAAAACAGTTAAGTGATTGCATATTCTTCAAGGCAACTTAAAGTCCATAAGAAGAATTATCCTACCCATGATTTTGAATTAGTGGCGATGGTATTTGCCTCGAAAATATGGAGACATTACTTGTATAGAGTCCATGTGGATGTTTTCACTAATCCCAAGATTCTTCAGTATGTGTTTAGTCAAAAGGGCATGAATCTTCGACAACGGAGGTGGTTAGAACTTTTGAAGGATTGTGACATGATTGTCCTTTATCACTCGGCAAAGGTAATGTTGTAGCGGATGCACTTAGTAGATTGTCTATGGGTAGTGTGGCTCATGTAGAGGATGAAAAGAAAGAATTGGTTTGTGAGGTGCATAGATTGGCCCAACTAGATATCCAACTAGTGGATTCCACCAAGGTTGGTGTTGTCACGACCCAAGCCTAGGGCCTAGACGTGACATGGCGAATGAGGAACCCGAAGGAACCCCAAACAAGCCTCTCAAACTTGTCATCACACTTCATCGGTCGCGGAAGTACATTCAACATTAAATAACGGGAAATAGGGACTAAGGGCAAACCATTTCAAAATGACATCATAGAACAAGAGTCAAGCTCGTTTACAAAATACTTGTCCAACGCACACCTCTACATACATAGATAGGACGGGGGCCATGACATACTACCGGCTCCCCTCATAGTCAAAATACAATTGCAAGCTTAAGTCTCAAAACATAGGAGTAGGAAACATAACATTGCCCTCGAATCATTGAGGACTCACCAACAAATTCGGATAAGCACCGTACTAGCCACGTGAATGGAGAGAAGGAACAAGAGTAGCTCCGGTCCCGACATGGTGACATCATGTAGGCAAAATATGCGTTAGTACTTGGAATGTACTAAGTATGCGGGGTACAATACAACAATAGACAAGGACACAATCGAAATGCAAGAAATAGTTTCATAGGCATAATGAATAACAATATGAGGATGCATGATCAAAGTGAAGTCAAAACATGTTTAAGTAAATCTATACTAATAGTAGATATCATATGTGTATGCATGATCCAACCAATCTATAACCCCAACTTAGGATGGGGGATGCCGTTCACACTCGGACACCCTGGTGGCAAGGTATAAACCCCTCACATGGTTGATGTTGGTCACACCCCAAGCATCCTAGGTGGTGAGATATAAACCTCTCACATGGTTGATGTTGGTCACACCCCAAGCATCCTAGGTGGTGAGATATAAACCTCTCACATGGTTGTCTAGTTCTTTTCCCCCGGACCGGGCATGGTCATGCAACACTTTATATAGGAAATTCTCATTAGGCTTTAATGCAATCTCATGTATGGAATGAACATATACACAAGCTTAGTTTGTCATCAACACATCTCTGGAATGCCATACATCTCATAACTCAAGCTTTAAAGCATAAATTCACCAATTCTCCATAGTTGGACATTTTGTCAAACACCTTGAAGGCATGTAATGGAATCAAAGAGCATGGAAAATAGGGTAGTAATTATGCAGCCAAACCAGTGAACAACCTACAACAACACCTTTTAACACCCACAAGACCACATGAAAATCTCTACATCCATTCCAAATTTAGATTCAAGTTCTAGAGTCACAACATGCTCAAAACATTCACTTTTCATGTTTAAAATTCAATGTGCAGGAAATTATTACAAAGAACAAGACTAATTTATGAATCTTAACTTAAACCATGAATTAGTGAGTAGAATAGAGTCTAGGCACTATGGGTGGAAGGACCCATGAGTTCAACACCACATACCTTGAGTTTTTATGAAGGTCTTGAGAGTGTCTTCAATGGAAGCTTGGAACTTGGAATAAGAGTTTCTTCAATCTTGAGGAAGGTTTTGGATTAGGGTTCTTGAGAGAACTTGAGAGAAAATGTGTCTAAGTATGGGAGAGGTGTTTTGGGAAATGTTTTAGAGATGGGAATTGAACTAATGCTATATAGGAAATAACATATGCCCTATGGAAAAAATGGTCCAACACTTAGAAAAAAAAATGAGGCGGGTGAACAGTAAAAACGCTCACTGGAAATTGCATTTCCTGCCGGACAGATTTTACGAAAATGGGCATAACTTCTTCGTCCGAATGAGGTGAAACGAAGTTCGTTGGGTAGCTAACTCAAAGGTCTTTCCATGGATATGTTATGGGCCACCCAATTATTTGTGTGCTAGGAGATATGACCCTCCAAAGTAGACCCTCGAAAAAGCTTCACTTGGAAATTTCGGATTTTGATACGGTTGCTCTAAAATTTGGGTTAGACCCATTTCCCACTCAATTTGACCCCCTAAACAAGAATATGAAGTCGGATTTTCAAAAAACGAAACGGATTTTTAGGTATAGCTAAAACAAGTTTCCGGTAACTTCCGAAGCACATTTTCAGGAACCTTTGTTTTTTTTTTTTTTTTTTTTTTTGGGTCATTTCAGGTGTCATGGTCAAAAATGGCTCCGAATCGTCCTTTGTGATGGATGTGAAGTCTAAACAAAACCTTGATCGTATATTAGTTGAGTTGAAAGAGAAGGTACTCAAGAAGTCCGTTAAGGCTTTCTCTCAAGTGAGAGATGGAGTGATTAGGTACCATGGTCGATTATGTGTTCCGGATGTTTATGGTTTGAGGGAATTTTTTTTACAAGAGGCTCACAGTTCTCCATATTCTATTCATCTGGGAGCCACCAAGATGTACCATGATTTACGAGAAGTCTATTGGTGGAATGGTATAAAGAGAGATATTGCAGGATTTGTAGCCAAATATCCTAATTGTCAACACGTTAAGGTTGAGCATCAAAGGCCGCGAGGCTTGTCAGAAAATATAAGTATTCCCACTTGGAAGTGCGATGATGTAAATATGGACTTTATTGTGGGTTTGCCTCGCACCCAAAGGCAACATGATTTTACTTGGGTCATTATAGATAGGATGACAAAATCAACCCACTTTGTTCCCGTCAAGGTTTCTCATTCAGCGAAAGACTATGCCAGGTTGTATATAAGAGAGATAGTGAAGTTACATAGGGTCCCTTTATCTATCATCTCGGATCAGGGTACTCAATTTACTTCACACTTTTGGAAGTCATTCCAAAAAGGGCTTGGTACTAAGGTAAAGCTCAGCACGACTTTTCATCCCCAAACCGATGGACCAGCGGAGCGTACCATCCAAACATTAGAAGATATGTTAAGGGCATGTGTAATAAATTTCAAGGGTAATTGGGATGACCACTTGCCATTAATAAAGTTTGCCTACAATAATAGTTATCACTCAAGTATCGGTATGGCTCCCTTTGAAGCCCTGTATGGTAGGAGATGTAGGTCTCCTCTTTGTTGGTTTGAGGTAGGTGATATTGCTCTTATTGGTCCCGAATTGGTTTATGATGCTATTGAGAAAGTTTGGCTCATTATAGAAAGGTTCAAAATGGATCAAAGTAGACAAAAGTTTTATGCCGATGTGAGAAGAAGGGATCTAGAATTTGAAGTTAATGATTGGGTCTATTTGAAAATCTCACCCATGAAGGATGTGATGAGATGTGACAAGAAAGGGCAACTTAATCCACGGTATGTAGGCCCATGTCAAATTTTGAAACGTATTAGGAAGGTTGCCTATGAGTTAGATTTTCCAAATGAGATGGCCCTAGTTCATCTGGTATTTCATGTTTCTATGCTTAAGAAGTGTATTGGAGATTCGGCATCCATTATTCTCCTAGAAGGGTTGGGAGTTGGCGAAAGCCTTTCATATGAAGGGGTTCCGGTAGAGATCCTAGAACGGCAAGTCAAGAGATTAATGGAGAAATCATTAGTTGAGGGGGCTACAAGGAAATAGCTTCCGTTAATGTTTTATGGAGAAATCATTTAGTTGAGGGGGCTACTTGGGAGGGCAAAGCTGATATAATGTCCCGGTAGTTTCATCACTTTTCTTCTACTCCTATTCAAGCTTCAGGTAAGTAGTTCCTCTTGAGTTTTAATGTTTTGGGAGTCATGTGTATTAAATGAGATTTTCCATGATTTCCTTATGTTATGCATGTTCTTGAGAAATTCATGATTAGTAAGAAAATGTGTTTTTATGATTTATTTTCCTCATGTTGTGCATTTAGTATGAGTTGTCTATTTGACTTCATGAGATGAGTTGGTGAACATGCTTTAGTATGCTTTTGAGAGTAATTGCATATTGGCTCCATGATATTGTGTTGATCATGCTTTTAGTTAGAGAAGGTAGTTCCTCCTATGAATATGAGAAATATTGGGTTTCATGCATAATGGGTTGCATTGATTATGTTTTAGATGGAGTTGAAGTTTCCTCCATTGAATTGTGCATTATTTTGATGTTTCATGCATGTTGGGCTACTAGTTTAGAGTTTTTAATTGCGTAAGGTGTCCAGATCGTCATTCGAGGACGAATGTTCCCAAGGAGGAGATATTGTAACACTCCGAAAACAAGTAGGGTAAACAAGAACTTAACATGAGGGTTAGAGTCGTAAGCATACCTCCCGTACCTAAAAACATAGGGTTGTCGTTAAAATGTCAAGGTACGACCCCCAAGGACCAACCAAGCATCCCTGAGGATGACCCTTAGAGGCTGCCTGGGTAGTGACCCACAGAGGGCACCCACGCCTAGTGGGTCAGCCCACGCCTAAAATCTAAGCCTCAAAACCCTGACCTATGGTTCACCAGCATGCCACGTGGGTGCACCTACGTGTGTCGTGGGGTCGTGGGTGAGGCTTGAAATCGCCTCTTGGCAGTTACACTTAAGGACTTTATAGGTTTTTCCTATTTTCATTAATATTAAGTGACAACATTTTATCCTAATTTCGACTAACTATATATCGTTTTGAGACCCCTAAATTAAGTCATCTTCCTTATAGTTCCAAATCCTAAAAGAAAGACCCTAACCGTGTCAAAAATTCTCTCTCTAGAATTCCAAGGAAGAAGAAGAAGGAAGGTGAATCTAGGGTCTAAAGATCAAGTATTTGAACTTAATTTCATTGGAATTCATAGCTAAGGTATGTTAGCTCTTCATCTAAGGATAGAATTCATCCATGGAGTCCCTTCAAAACTCAATTTCAAAGATAAAAATTTCCCAAAAGCTAGGGTTTGACTCCAAGTCATGGATTCCTTTAAAAACGATTCTATTGATTTAATTACTTTATATTATGATTGAATTAATAATTTATTATGGTTTTGTGATGAAATCTCTCAAGAATCCATGAAATCCCCATATTCTCAATTTATGACCTTGTGATGTGGGTCAAATAAAAAGAAGAGTATTATGAGATTATGCTTATAGCAATTGAACTAATTGAATCATGTGATTATCCATGTCTAATGTAGTAATTCTAGAAGTGTTGATTGAATATGATCTATGGTCCTTGACGGGTAAAAAATGAGAATAATGTATGATTATGAGATTTAGGCATATGCTTTATGAACACTTTGAGAGTAAATTAATTATGATTACGATCTAGTTTTTGTGTTGTTGGATGGTTATTCTCATGTACACACCTATGTATGAATATGCTATGATGTGAAAGGTTTTATCACAATATGATGATTCTAGGGTTGAAAGGTTATTCTCACATATTGAATCTATGAACTATAGTAGGAGTTATATTGGATTAAATGTCAAGATATTCTTCCATGAATATGCACTTAAGTCAAGACTTAATATGAACTCCATGGAAATTAATGCTTAGCACCGAGTGGATATTGGTATGAGATGGGAGCCCTCACGATAGTAGAGGCCGTGTTTCTAGGAGCAATCTCTTGGGATGGAAGCCCTCACGATAGTAGAAGTCGGGTTTCTAGTAGCAATCCCCTTATCCCATAAATTATGTGCCCTCATAGATCTTTAGCTAGTAGATCCACCTAAGCTAAGAGTATGGTTCTACCTTAGGCAAGTAGGACAACCCCTTTTCGGTGTGGAGTAGACAGTGGATTCCATGTTAAGCTCACATGGTCTATGTCGGTTAAGGCTTATCCCATTATGATAGTATGAACAATAATATGAATTATGAACTATGGCTACTCAAGAAGTTTTACTTAGTATGGGTGTGATTATGGGATCTTATGCATGCATTGCATAAGTATGCTTTGAGGGTATTTATGGTATGTTCCTCTTATGATATGATGATCTATGAGTTGATTATGCTTATGACTTATGTCTTTCCTTAACCTCAAAATGATGCTTTAACTTAGTAAACTGCATGCATTTAACTAAAATATCCCTTTTAGCATGTTTTCATGATTTTATGAATGGCTATCATACTTAGTGTATTTTTGTACTAACCCATATTTTCCTACATTTGCCCCAAGTGTAGAGTCCAATTCTCAAGGTGGTCCTCATTGTGGGTAGAGCTTGGATTTACTTATTTCTCCTTGCTTGTTGGTGAGTCCTCATGATTGAAGGACGGATATTTTAATTTAGTAGTTTCATTCTTGTATTTTACTTTCAGATTATGCTGTATGGGTTGTGACCCTCTTTGATTCCAAGTATTGTAATAGATAGCTAATTAAGCCAAGTCTAGACATCCGCTTTCCTTTATGAAAATTTTGGACTTCAAATGCGTTTTTACTCGTTATTGTTCTATGCTTATGTTGTGATATGCTATGTAGCTTACATGGGGCCTTTCGGGGTTCTATGTACCTTGTTACGTCTAGGGGGTACCATCTGATCGTGACAAAAGTCCATATTCAAATCTTCCCACTTTCAAGTAGGAATTCTAATATCTTGGGATAAACCTCTTGAATTTTGATGCTCAACTTTCACTTTTTGACAATTAGGACACTTAGCCACAAATTCTGCAATATCCTTCTTCATCTCATTCCACCAATAGACTTCCTGCAAGTCACAGTACATCTTGGTGCCGGGTGAATGAAATATTGACAACTATGGGCTTCTATTATGATTTTCTCTCTCAAGTAATCTACATTGGGAACACACAAAAGATCTTGATATCAAATCACACCAGCTCCCACTTAGGAGAGAGGCCCAACAGACTTCTTAAGTACCGCTTCCTTCAATTCAACCAAATTTGGATCAAGATCTTTCTTGGCTTTCACATCTGACAAAAAAGAAGATTCTGAACAATAATGGACCATAACACCGCCCTAAGTGGAATCAACCAATCGGGCCAATCTATGAAGATCTCAAACCAACTTCTTTTTAGTATCCTCAATATGAGTACACAACCCATTGAAAACCGACTAGGGGCATCCACTACCACATTCACTTTACCGATGTGATAGAGGATATTCATGTCATAATCCTTTAGTAACTAAATTAATCTCCTTTGGTGATGATTTAGATCTTTTTGCTTAAATATATATTGCACACTTTTGTAGTCGTGAAGACATCAACACGAACACCATATAGGTAAAGACATCTTTTATAATTCGTAAGCTTCATCATATGATCAAAATTGAAAAATCATGGATAATGCATGTGTTCAAGTCAATGTTACTTAAAAATATGTAATTATCTCAATTAATTCCTAAAAAGATATAAAACAATCAATTGGATCATGATTCAAAAGAAAGAGATTGAAGGAAACCCTAACTTCAATAAAAAATTCTAACTTATAAAATTGGAGAATTTAGGAACCCTTTGGTGGAACGGCCTCCATAGGTTAATACTATCATACATTGACGTCAAAAGCCCACAATCAATGGTGAATTTGGAGACTTGATCTTGAAACCCTAGATTTCTTCATCAAGCTTTAGAGAGAGAAATATTGGGAACAAACTTGGAGTGATTTGAGGAAATTTGAAGAATGATTTAGAGTAGTTAGATTTTGTAACACCTCGGATTTGAGAAAGTCTAGAAAAGGAGTTAAGTGGGAAACATACTAGCCAAAATTGGACCACGAAACCCTCCATGGAGCCCAAGATGGGCTGTGAAGGGAACAACAGTCTGTTAGAGCGCTTGTGGTTGGTGCCTAGAGACTTGCCCGGGTAGTGTCTCTCCCACGAGCGTCTAGACAGCCCATGGTGAGGTTGACGAGCCGTGCAGGGGCTCGTCCAATGCCACTAAAAAGGGGGCTTCTTCCCTTAGCCACTGGTCAAGGACCACGATGGCCATAACGGACCGTGGTGCCTTAGATAGGTCGTGAAGGTGGTCCGTCAGTTTATAAGTTAGGGGATTTTGAGTCTATTCCTAATTATTGTACTTCAATACCACATCGTTTTACCCTTAAACCAAAGCCAAATTTAAAGTTTTTAAACCCCAAAATCAGCCAAGTCAATTCATTCTTTCAATTTCCCAAAAGAAGAACAAGTTCATCCTCCCCAAATATTTCTCTTTCTAAAAATTTGAAGAAGAAAGCTAGGGTTTCAAATTCAAGTCTCCTAATCCCCTATTGATTTCATGATTTTGGCATCAAGGTATGACAGTCTTCATCTATGGAGCCCTTTCCTCCATAGAGTTCCTAAATTTCTTAATTTTGAAGCTAGAAATCCCCAATTGAAGTTAAGGTTTTCTTCTATATCATTGGTTCCTTTCAAAGTTGATTTATTTGATTTATTTATGAACTATTATACATGAATTGAGATAATTACATGTTTTGAATATGATTCCCCATGAACCCATGCATAACACATATTTTTGAAGATATGATGATATAATGTGGGTTTTGAATCATGAAAGATGAGTCTGTGAAGATATGCATGTTCTTATGAAATTGATAAAAATTATTTAAGTTGATTTGAGAGTAAAGCATGAATGTTATTGAGAAAGAACATGATTTAAATTTCTTTGGGAGTAAAGCGTAAATGTTTTGATTATTCTTGTATTGTGAAAGGATTTCTTATATGCAAATGAAAGCATGATTGTGAAAGGTTTCGCACATAAGGATTTTTAGTGTGGAAAGGTTGTTCTTAACTAAACTTTGAATCAATTATTTAGGAGCTATTATAAAGAAACCTAGCTTGGATTGCCTATTTGATGTGCCTGGCATGCAAGATAAGTAAAGCAAAGAATTATGACAATTCTGTAGAATTTATTTTTAGCATAGAGAGGATATTGAGATGGAACCTCTCCCATAGCTAGAGGTCTGGTTTCTAGTAGAAATCTCATTATCCCATACCTCTGTGCCACCATAGAAATATTGTCTTAATTAGACGATGATTGTCTAAGATAGACATTAGCTAGTGGATCCACGTAAGTTAGAAGTTAAGGTTCTTGCCTTGGCAAGTAAGGACATCCCCTTTTGGTGTGAGGCAGACATTGGATTCCATTTTATAGCTCAAATTGTCTGAAATGTCGATTATGGCTATTGCCTACAGTAATGAAAATCTAAGGTTACTTAAGAAGTACTTCCTAAATGATTGCAAGAGAAGTTTTACTTGCATTTGATCACGACTATTATGATGTTTGCACACCTCTTTCTTATGGTTTTAACTTGGTCTTTGCTTGAACATGAAAAGGTCCTTTCTAGCTTGATTTATATCTCTATGTATTGCTATCATATTTGGTACATATTTGTACAAAGGCAAACTCATTCCTACATTCTTATAAAAATGTGGGGTCCGATGCTCCAGGTTACATTCCCATAGCTAGGAGTCACCTTGACCATACTTAGTAGTGGTGAGTCCTTATGTTTCGAGGTCCGACCCTTTTACCAATTACGGTCTTTAATTTTCAGATATTGTACATGACGCTAGGGTTATGTCCCAATCACTCATGATGTAATAGATGGCTATTGAGACTATGTACACTTCGGCTTTTTTTAACAACTCTTTTATGATATAAAATCTATGTTAAATTCTCTTGATTTTCTATTATCTTGTTTATTTATGCTAAATAGCTTGTGTAGGGACTCTTGTGGTCTTATACACCATGTTATACCTACGGTCTACCTTGCTTTATGACAAAAATGGTATTCAGAGCACTAGGTTTAAAAAGGTCTTAGGAAGTTTCATGAGCCATTTCGCGTAGAGTCTTGTTCATGAGTGTTAAGCGTGCTATATTTATAAATAAGAAGCTATAAGATGATTAGGAAAGGCCATTTCTTTCATTATCATAAGTCGTACGATAGAGTGTAACTCTATATGTCCTTTCTCTTAATCGGTATCATATGCTTTTCATTAAACGACACGTCGAACAGCTTATGTTAAGAGGAATACGAATGAGAATGTGGAACGAGAAACTCCTCCTCAAGCTCCTCAAGTTCCGACGACCCTTTGGCCGAACAAGTGACTAATGTGGAGGTTAGGGCTTCCTTTCAAGAGTTGGCTCAAGCCATGATGGCTCAAGCTAATAGAGAGGTTGTGTTCCCCGTGAACCCAAATGTGGGTAAGGCGGCAACTCAAGTGATAAACTATACTAGAATTAATCCTTTGGAGTTTTATGGTTCTAAGGTTGAAGAAGACCCTGAAGAGTTCATTGATAAGGTTTACAAGGTGTTGATGATCATGAGAGTGACGCCGGTGGAAAAGGTGGAATTGGCGGCTTATCAACTTATGGGTGTTGTTCAAATATGGTTCAACAAATGGAAAGAAGAAAGGATAAAGGATGCGAGTCCTCTTGATTGGGAAAAGTTCAAAGTTGCTTTCCTTGATAGGTTCTTTCCCTTTGAGATGAGGGAAGCAAAGGTGCTTGAATTCATCAACCTTTATCAAGGAACATGAGTGTGAAAGAATATTCTTTGAAGTTCATACAATTGTCTAAGTATGCTCTTACTATGAGTATCGATCCTAGGGCAAGAATGAGTAGATTCATTTCGAGTGTGTCCGAAATGGTGGTTAAGGAATGTCTTACCACCATGCTTATCAATGATATGGACATTTCTCATCTTATGTTTCATGCTTAATAGATAGAAGAAGAGAAACTTTAGGAAAATTCTAGGGAGACTAAGAAGGCAAGAACCGGTGATGGTAACTTCTCACATTCAAGGTTCGATTGACAAGGTCGTTCTAAGTTCCAACAAAGGTTTTCCTGGAAAGGTTCCTCCAATGCTCCTTCTATGTTCAACAAAGATAGGGTGTTTAACCCTATGCCTCAAGTAGGGAATGGTGGTGGATCTTCATTTCCTACTTGTGTTAAGTGTGGGAGGAAGCTTGAAGGCAAATGTTTAGCTGATATGGATGGTTTCTATGGTGGTGGTAAGAGTGGCCATAAGTTAAGTGATTGTCCAATGCTTACGGCTAAGGAAAGATAATGTTATCAAGCTCCTCCTAGTTGTTTGGGTTCAAGTGCTCTCAAGATAAATCGAGTATATGCACTTCAGACTTGTCATGAGCAAGAGGGTTCTTCTGATGTGGTTACTAGTATGTTGAATGTCTTCCAACTTGATATTTATTCTTTACTTGACCCCAGTGCTACCTTGCCTTTTTTGATGCCATATATAGCCATGAAATTTGATATTCTTCTAGATGTGTTGTTAGATCCCTTTTTTGTCTCTACTACAGTTGGTGATTCTATTGTAGCTAAGAATGTCTATAGAACGTGGAACGTCTCCTTGTCCCATAGAATCACTCATGTTGATTTTGTAGAGCTTGATATGCTAGATTTCGATGTTATCCTTGGTATGGATTGGATGCATTTATGTTATGCTTCTATTGATTGTAGAATCCGAGTAGTCAAGTTTCAGTTTCCAGATGGGTCTATCCTAGAGCAGGAAGGGGGAAATTATATATCGAAAGGTCAATTTTTTTCTTATCTCAAAGTGAGAAAGAATATTTTTAAGGGTTGCATTTACCATCTAGGTAGGGTGAGGGATACAGATTCTGAAACCCCTACTCTTGAGTCGGTCCCCATTGTAAATAAGTTTCCGGAAGTGTTTCCAGATGATCTACCCGATATTCTTCCCAAAAGGGAAATATACTTCAGTATTGACCTTCTCCTAGACATGCAACCTATCTATGTTCCTCCTTATCGAATCACTCCAGCAGAACTTAAGGAATTAAATAAGCAATTGAATGATTTATTGGATAAGACTTTCATCCGACCAAGTATCTCTCCATGGAGTGCTCCAGATTTGTTAGTTAGAAAAAAATATGATTCACTCTATATGTGTATTGACTACCGGCAAATAAACAAGGTTATAGTTACGAACAAATATCCTCTTTCAAGGATAGATGATTTGTTTGATCAACTTTAAGGAGCAAATTACTTCTCTAACATTGACCTTCGGTCGGGTTATCACTAATTGAGGGTGAAGGAAGATGACAATCTATAGATGACTTTTTGACCTCGGTAAGGTCATTATGAGTTATTGGTAATGTCGTTTGGTTTGACTAATACTCCGGTGGCATTTATGGTTTTGATGAATAGGGAATTTAGGCTATGCCTTGATATTTTTTTTATTGTGCTTATTGATGACATATTGATCTATTCGAGGAGTGAAGGCAAGCATACTGGTCATTTGAGAATTGTGTTGCAAGTTCTCAAGGACAAACAACTCTTCGCAAAGTTTGGCAAATGCAAGTTTTGGTTGAGGTCCATTGCTTTTCTTTGTCAGATTGTTTCCAGTAAAGGTACTGAGGTAGATACTAAGAAGATGGATGCAGTCAAGAGTTGGCCTAGACCTCTATCCCCTTTGGATATAAGGAGTTTCTTAGGTTTGGCTGGTTACTATAGAAAGTTTGTTGAGGGATTCACTTCGATCGCCTCCCTATTGACGATATTGACTCAAAACAAAATAAAGATCATATGCTCAAAAGCATGTTAGAGGAGTTTTCATGAATTGAAATATAGACTTACTTTCACTCTGGTGTTTACTTTACCAGAAGGAACTGATGGATTTTTCATTTATTGCGATGCCTCGAGAATTGGGTTAGTATGTGTCCTTATTCAAAATGGGAAAGTCAGTGCATATGCCTCAAGGCAACTTAAAGTTCATGAAAATAATTATCCTACCCATGATGTTGAACAAGTGACAGTTATTTTAGCCTTAAAGATTTGGAGGAATTACTTATATGTTGTTCATGTGGATGTTTTTACCAACCACAAGAGCTTACAATATGTATTTAGATAGAAGAATCTGAATCTTCACCAAAAAAGGTGGCTTGAGATACTAAAAGATTATGACATGAGTGTTCTCTACCACCCCGGTAAGACAAATGTGGTGGTGGATGCTCTTATTTGGTTATCGATGGGTAGTGTTGCTCATATTGAGGATGATAAGAAAGAGTTAGTTTGAGATGTTCATAGATTAGCCTGGTTGGGTGTTGAGTTAGTTGACTCTACCAAAGGTGGTTTTATGGTTCACAATGGTTCAGAATCTTGTTTTTTGGCAGATGTGAAAGCCCATCAAGGTCATGATCCGACTTTGGTCGAGTCGAAGGAAGAGTGCTTAAAAAGTCGTAAAGGCTTTCTCCAAAGGGGGAGATGATGTGCTTCGATATCAAAGTCGTTTGTGTCTTCCTAATATAGATGACTTGAGAGAACATATATTATCAGAAGCCCATAGTTCTCGATATTCTATTCACCCAGGAGCCACCCTGATGTACCTTGAGTTCCGTGAGGTCTATTGATGGAATGGGGATGAGGAAGAATATTGCATAATTCGTGGCTAAGTATCCTAATTGTCAACAAGTTAAACTTGAGCATCAAAAGTTGGTAGGTTTGTCTCAAAATATCAGAATTCCTACATGGAAATGTGAAGATTTGAATATGGACATTATAGTCTGTTTACCACGCACGCGATGACAACTTTATTTGATTTGGGTTATTGTGGATCAAATGATGAAATCGGCTTATTTCATTCCCGTCAAAGTTTCTTATTTGGCGGAGCACTATGCATAGTTGTATTTGAGAGAAATGGTTAGGTTGCATGGAGTGCTATTCTCTATTATCTCCGATCGTGGTACCCAATTCACTTGTGAGTTTTGGAGATCTTTCCAAAAGGGTCTTAGTACTCATGTTAAGCTTATTACAATCTTTCATCTGCAAGCCAATGGGCAAGATGAGAGTACAATCCAAATAGTGAAAGATATGTTAAGAGCATGTATAAATGACTTCAAGGATAATTGGGATGATCACTTGCCTTTGATTGAGTTTACATATAATAATAGCTATCACTCAAATATTTGTATGGCTATATTTGAGGCTCTATATGGTAGTAGGTGTAGATCTCCATAGGCTGGTTTGGAGTGGGTGAAGACTCTTTGATAGGCCCCGAGTTGGCACATGAGGCTATGGAGAAAGTTTGGCTTATTAGCGAATGGTTGAAAATGGCTCGAAGTTGGCAAAAGTCATATGCCGATGTTAGAAAGAGAGACCTTGAGTCTGATATTAATGATTGGGTCTATATAAAAATTTCACCCATTAAGTGTGTAATGAGATTTGGGAAGAGAGGGAAGCTTAGTCCGTGCTATGTGGGCCTGTGTAAAATTTTGAGGCGAATTGGCAAAGTTGCTTATGAACTTTATTTACCTAATGATTTTGCATCAATGTATCCAGTTTTCCATGTCTCTTTGTTGAGGAAATGTGTTGGTGATCCGACATATATAGTGCCATTTGACAGTTTTGGCATAAAGGATAGCCCTTCTTATGAAGAGGTTCCGGTTGAGATTTTAAATTGAAAACTTCAAAAGTTAAGGAACAAAGATGTTGCTTCCGTAAAGGTTCTTTGGAGGAATCAGTTAGTTGAGGGTTCTACTTGGGAGGCCGAGGCCGATATGATATCCTGTTATCCTCATCTCTTTCCCTCTATCCCTACTCTAGCTTGAGGTATTTTGCTCCTCATCGTTTACTGCTTTGGTGTCATGTGTCTTAGATATTCCCATGATTTCATCATATATGCATGTTTATGAAAAAGTAATTTTTTGAAAAACTAAGTCAATTTATTCATTTCTTCATGTTTATGTGCATTTGAGTATGAGTTGCATATAAACTTCATGAAATGATGTTTTGAACATGCTTTAGCATGGAGTGGATGTTTCATCCTCAAATATGAGCATTTATGTGATTTTATGCATGATGGGTTGTTAGGTTTGAGTTCATATATTCCTTATGATGTTTAGAATCTCATTCGAGGACAAATGTTCCCAAGGGGGAAATATTGTAACACCTCAAATTCAAGAAAGGGAGTCAAGTGGCAAACTCACGATCCAAAACTGGACCATGGAACCCTTCACGGAGCCCCGAACGGATTGTGAAGGCAACCATGGTCCGTTAGAGGGCTCGTTGTAAGTGCCGAGAGATTTGCCTAGGCAAGGTCCCACGAACGAGCTCTTAGACGGAATATGGTGAGGTTGATGAGTCGTACAAGGGCTCATCGGATTCCACTCAGAAGGGGGCTTCTTCCCCTAGCCGCTTGTCAAGCACCACGGTGGCCATAACGACCCATGGTGACTTAGATGAGTTGTAAAGGTAATAGTGAAGGTGGTCCATTAGTTTCTAAGTCAGGGATTTTGGGTCTTTTCCTAATTATTTTAATTTTATACCAAGTCGTTTTATCCTAAACCTAAAGCCCTATATAAAAGTTTTTAACCCTAAAATCACCCAATTCAATTCATTATTTCAATTTCCCAAAAAAAGAACAAGTTCATCCTACCCAAATATTTCTCTCTCTAGAAGTTTGAAAAAGAAAGCTATGGTATAAAGATGAAGTCTCCTAACCCCCCCCCCCCCCAATTGATTTCAAGATTTTGGCATCAAGGTATGACAGTCTTCATCTATGGATCCCTTTCCTCCATAGAGTTCCTAAATTTCTCAATTTTGAATCTAGAAATCTCCAATTAAAGTTAGGGCTTTCTTATATATCATGAATTCCTTTTAATGTTTATTTATTAGATTAATTTATGAACTATTATGCATGAATTGAGATAATTCCATGTTTTTAAGATGATTCCCAATGAACCCATGCATAACATATATTTTCCAAGCTATGAGAGTAAGGCATGAATGTTATTGGGAAAGAACTTTATTTAAGTTGCTTTGAGAGTAAAGCATAAATGTTGTGATTAGTGTTGTGTTGTGAAAGTATTTCTCATATACACATGAAAGCGTGATTGTGAAAGGTTTTCTCATATAAGGATTCTTATTGTTGAAAGGGTTTTCTCAACTAAACTTTCAGTGAAAGAATTAGGAGCTATTCTAAAGAAACCTAGTTTTGATTGGCTATTTGATGTGCCGTCCATGGAAGATAACTCATGTAATGAATTATGACTGTTCCATGGTATTTATACTTAGCACCGACAGGATTTTGAGATAGAAACTCTCCCGTAACTATAGGTCAGGTTTCTAGTAGCAATATCCTTATCCCCCATACCTATATTCAACCATAGGAAGATTCTCTTAGATAGACGATGATTTTCTCAAACAGACGTTAGCTAGTGGATCCATGTAAGCTAGAAGTTAAGGTTCTTGCCTTGGAAACTAAGGACACCTCCTTTTGGTGTGGGGCAGACACCGGATTCCATGATATAGCTCACATGGTCTTAAATGTCGGTTAAGGCTACTACCCATAATAATGATGATCTAAGGTTACTTAAAGAAGTATTTCCCAAATGTATGAAAGAGAAGTTTTACTTGTATTTGACCATGACTATTATCATATTTTCGCACCTCTTTACTATGGTTTTAACTTGGTCTTTTCATGAGCATGAATAGGTCCTTTTCAGCATGATTTATATCTCTATGCATTTTTATCATACTTGGTACAATTTTGTACGAAGGCATACTCTTTCCTACATTCTTATAAAAATGTAGGGTCCAACACTCCAGGTTCACATCCTCATAGCTAAGAGTCACCTTGACCATACTTAGTAGTGGTAAGTCCTTATGTTTCAAGGACCGGCCCTTTTATCACTTTCAGTCTTTACTTTTCAGATATTATACATGACGCCAGGTTTAGGTCCCGGTCACTCATGATGTAATAGATTTCTATTGAAACTATGTATACTTCCACTTTGTTTTGACAACTCTTTTATGATATAAAAGGTCTTTTAAAATCTCTTGAATTTCTATTATCTTGTTTATGCATGCTAAGTGGCTGGTGTAGGGCCTCTCGGGGTCCTATATGCCATGTTACACCTAGGGTATACCTTGGGTCATGACAAACTAGGTATTTAGAGCACACGGTTTAGAAAGGCCCTAGGAAGTCCCATAATGTCACGACCCAGGGGTACCCCCTAGATGTAACATGCCGTATAGCATCACGAAGGATCCCATACAAGCCACTTAGCTTCCATAACATAAGAAATAGAACCATAAGAGTAAAACAATAGTCCAAGTCTAATAGTTTTTCTTATAAAGAAAAGTAGAAGTCTCAAACACTTGTCTCAATATAACAATCTAGTACAATAGAACGAAATTGGGTCTAGCCCATATATGAAGTCAAAATGTGAAATACAATAAGGAAACTAGAACAATTAAAATATGTCCTCGAAGCATGAGGACCCACCAAGCTCTAGAATCTTGAGATCAACCACTAGCCACGAAACTGAGAAACTTGATTGTCGAACCCTACATTTGGGGAAATGTAGGCAAAAGTATGCGTTAGTAAAAAACAATATACCAACTATGATAGTTATGCATAAAACATTTAAATCATGCTAAAATGGACATTTCATGACATATAATTGACCAAGCTAAAACATGATATAAAAGGGTTAGAAAACATAAGTCATAAATCATGGTCAATGCAAGATAACATCATTAGAACCTTTGAACACATATGAGATACTTCTTGAAGTAACCTTAGTTCATTATTAATGTGGGGAATTAGCCTTAACCAACATAGAGGCCATGTGAGCTATTACATGATCCCCAGTGTCTCCCACACCAAAAATGGGTCGTCTTACTTGCCAATGTAAGGAGCATGAACTTCTAGCTTAAGATGGTCCACTAGCTAATGTCTATCTATACAATCATCCTATGGGGGAACATAGGTAAGGGATAAGCAGATTGCTTCTAAAAACCCGACATCTACTAACGGGAGAGCTTCCATCTGAATATCCTATCGGTGCTAAGCATAAATCCCACGGAATAGTCATTTCTTACTTGTTCTTATTATCCATGGAATGGCACGTCATCTTGCCAATCCAAGCTAAGTCATCATCCATGGAAATGTGTCATTCAATAACCAATCCAAGCTAAGTTTCATTAGGATAGCTCTTAATCATTGATTCAATTAGGTGAGAAAATCTTTCAACCTTAGAATCTTTTATTCTGTGAGAAAACCTTTCACATCATGGTTCCATGTGTATAAGAGAAAATCATTTCAATAACATATCAACATCATCATCATTGATACTTTACTCTTAAAGCATCCTTAAAACATTTGCATAGATTTCATAAGAACAGGCATATTTCCATAAATTACCTTTCAAGGTTCAAAACTCACTTCCAATCATTAACATTTATAAAACATGGGTTAGAGATGTATTTCATCATAAATTCATGTAATTCTCTCAATAAATGCTTAATTTCATAAAGCTCCTCCTTTATAATCAAAATCCCACATTATATAGTTCATCACTTGAAAGCATGGGGATTACATAAGTTCATGGGGAAATCATCATAAAATAATAGTATTTCATCAATTCATGCATAAGAGATCAGAATTCAACCATTTAAATCAATAATCAAAAGAACCCATGGTAATTGAAGAAAACCCTAACTCAATTGGGGATTTCTGTCTTGTAAAATAGTTAAATTTGGGAACTCCGCAAATGGAAGGAATCCATGGATGAAAACTATCATACCTCAAAGAACAATGCTTATCTTCAATGGAGGAATTGATACTTGACTTTAACCCTATGTTGACTCCTTCTTCTCAAGTTTCCAGAGAGAGAAATATTTTGGGGAGGAGAATTGATCTTCTTTTGTGAATTTGGAAGAATGACTTGAATGGGTTGAATTTAGGGGTTAAAATTCTTATATAGGGGGATTAGTGAGAGGTAAAACGATGTAGTATAGGAGTTAATTAATTAGGAAAAGACCAAACTACCCCAGAAACTTAAGTACCAGTCATGACCCATGACCACTGTCGACGGATCGTAGTCAGGACGACGGACCGTCCTGCACGGCCGTCGATGGTGGTCTGAAACTTCGATTGAGTGTCTTGGACAACGGGGCTCAACTACGGACCATGGTTCCACCTACGGTGCGTTGGTACGGTCGTGGTTCTGACCCTTTCTGCACAGTGTCAAGGTGATCAACCACGCACCACACATACGGTCTGTGCTCCCATCTACGGGGCGTGGGTGGCCAGCGTGGGCTGACACCTACAACTTCTGGAAATGGATAATTTACCTTTTTTTGAATATGGGGTTTTAGGCATAAGCCACGTCAAATAGAGTCTTGTTCATGAGTGCGAAGCGCACCACATTTATGTTTTGGCAAAAATTTAACTTTGATCAATATTTTCGGTAAAGGTGATAAGATTAGAATTATGTCAATGCGGTTAACTCCCAAAGGTCATTTTTGGTCTAATAGGATGGTTTGTTCAGGTTTTCTGGCTTTCATTTTAAGTTTATGCCGTGAGGCATTTTAAGTTTATGTGGTGAGGCATTTTAACTTTTAACTTTTGGCCAAATTTTGACTTTGGTCAATATTTTTGGTAAACATGCTCAAATTAGAATTTCGTTAGTGCGGTTATCTTTGAAAGGTCATTTTTTATCTAGTAGGATGGTTGGTTCGGGTTTGGAGGGTTTCATTTTTAGTTAGTGGCGTTAGATGTTTTAAATCTAAGTTTTTACCAAAATTTGACTTTGGTCAATATTTCTAGTAAACATTCTTGGATGAGAATTCTGTCAGTGCAGTTAGATCCCAAAGTTCATTTTTTGTCAAATAGGATGGTTGGTTCGGGTTTTGAGGATTTCATTTTTAATTTGTGCTATTAGGTATTTTAACTTTGTAGTTTTTGCCGAAATTTGACTTTACTTAACATTTTTTGCAATCATGCTCAGATAATAATTCCTTTAGCGCTGTTAGCTTCGGAAGATCATTTTTGATCTAGTAGGATCGTTAATTCGGGTTTTTGACTCTTATGTTTTCAGTTTCTGCGGTTAGGCATTTTAAAACTTATGTTTTGTCCAAAATTTGACTTTGGTCAATAATTTTGGTGAACGTTCTTGGATAAAAATTATGTATGTAGGGTTGCCTCCGAAGGACATTTTTGGTGTGATAGGATGGTTGGTTTGGGTTTTGAGGCTTTTATTTTCTCTTTTGTCGTTAGCATTTTAAGTTTTAACTTTTGGCCAAAAATTGACTTCGGTCAATATTTTTGTTAAATGTTCTCCAATGAAAATTTCGTCAGCGTACTTAGGTTCGGCAGGTTACTTTTGGTCTAATAAGAGGGTTGGTTCGGGTTTTGAGGCTTTTATTTTCAATTTGTGCTATTCTGTGTTTTAACTTTTATGTTTTGGCCAACATTTGACTTTGCTTAACATTTTTTGTAAACGTGCTTAGATGAGAACTACTTCCGCGCCGTTAGCTTTGGAAGGTCATTTTTTATTTAATAGGATGGTTGGTTTGGGTTTTGAGTCTTTCATTTTTAGTTGGTGCCGTTAGGCATTTTAACTTTTATATTTTGGCCAAAATTTAATTTCGGTCAATATATTTGGTAAACATGCTTAGATTAGAAATTTGTCAACTTGATAAGGTCATTTTGTGTGTAATAGGATGGTTGTTTCAGGTTTTGAGGTTTTCGTTGGCAGTTTGTGCCGTTAGACGTTTAAACCTTTTAGTTTACGCCAAAATTTGAATTTGGTCATTATTTTTAAGAAATGTGTCCAAATTGGAATTTTGTCTACATGGTTAGCTTTGGAATGTCATTTTTTCTCTGATAGGATGGTTTGTTCGGGTTTTGAGGTATACATTTTTAGTTTATGTCGTTAAGCATTTTAACTTTTAACTTTTGGCCAAAGTTTGACTTTGCTTAACAATTTATGCAATTGTGCTTTGATGAGAATTCCTTCAGCGCGGTTAACTACGGAAGGTCAATTCTGATCTAATAGGATGGATGGTTCGGCTTTTGTGGCTTTGGTTTTCAGTTTGTGTCATTTGGTGTTTTAACCTTTATGTTTTTGCAAAATTTGGCTTTGGTCAATATTTTTTATTAACGTGCTCAAATTAGAATTTCATCAGCACAGTAAGCTTCAGAATATCATTTTCATTTAATAGGATGGTTGGTTAAAATTTTGAGGCTTTTATTTTTAGTTTGTGCCATTAAGCATTTTAGTTTTATCTTTTGGCCAAAATTTAACTTTGGTCAATATATTTGGTAAATGTGCTCGAATGAGAATTTTGCCAGTGCAACAGATGAGGAAGGTCATTTTTGGTCTAATAGGATGGTTAGATCGGGTTTTGAGGCATTCATTTTTAGTTTGAGCTGTTAGACGTTTTAACTTTCAAGTTTTGCAGAAAATTTGGATTTGGTCAATATTTTTTGTAAACTTGCTAAATTAAAATTTCATCAGTGCAGTTAGCTTCGAAAGGTTATTGTTTTTCTAATTGGATGGTTGATTAAGGTTTCGACTTTCATTTTAAGTTTGTGACGTTAGGAGTTTTAACTTTTAACTTTTGGCCAAAATTTGACTTTGCTTAACATTTTTTGCAAACGTGTTCAAATGAGAATTCCGTCAGTACAGTTAGATTCGGAAGGTCACTTTTTTATTTATTAAGATGGTTGGTTTATGTTTCGAGTTTTGAGGCTTTTATTTTTAATTTGTGTCGTTAGACATTTTAACTTTTAACTTTTGGCCAAAATTTGTCTTTGGTCAATATTTTTGGTAAAAGTTCTCGGATTGATGTTCTGTCACCGCGATTAGCCTTATAAGATAATATCTGGTATAATAGGATGGTTGGTGCTGGTTTTGAAACTTTTATTTTCAGTTTGTGTCGTTATGCGTTTTAATTTTTGGACAAAAATTTTCGTGCTCAAATTTTTTGTCAGTGTGGTTAGCTCTAGAAGGTCATTTTTAGTCTAATAGGATGGTTTTTTCGGGTTTTGAGATTTTCAGTTTTAGTTTGTGCCGTTAGGCATTTTAACTTTTAAGTAATGGCCAAAATTTGACATTTCTTATCATTTTTTGTAAACGTGCTTAGATAAGAATTCTGTTAGTGTGGTTAGCTTCGGAAGGTGATTTTTTTATCTAATAAGTTGATTGGTTCGAGTTTTGAGGCTTTTGTTTTCAATTTGTGCCGTTGGGCGTTTTAAATCTTTTCTTTTTGCCAAAATTTGACTTTGGTCAATATTTTTGGTAATTGTGCTTGAATTGGAATTCTATCAGCGCAGTTAGCTCAATATGGTCATCTTTGTTCTAGTAGGATGGTTAGTTTGGGTTTTGAGACTTTTATTTTCAGTTTGTGCTGTTAGGAATATTCACTTTTAAGTTTTGGCCAAAATTTAACTTCGGTCAATATATTTGGTAAACGTGCTCATATGAAAATTCCGCTAGCGCAGTTGTATTTGGAAAGTCATTTTTGGTCTAATAGGATGGTTAGTTTGGGCTTTGAGGTTTTCGTTTTTAATTTGTACCGGTAGGCGTTTTAACTTTTAAGTTTTGGGCAAAATTTGACTTTGGTCAAAAAAATTGGTAAAGGTTCTCGGATGAAAAATCTTTCAGGGGGTTAGCTTTGCAAGTTCATTTTTTGTTTAAAAGGATGGTGGGTTCGGATGTTGAGGCTTTCTTTTTCAATTTGTGCCGTTAGACGTTTACCTTATACGTTTTGGCCAAAATTTGACTTCGGTCAATATTTTGTAAACCTGAAAATAAAAGACTCAAATTGTGCCGTTAGACGTTTACCTTATAGGTTATGGATAAGGTGTGGTCTACATGATTGATTATGTTAGGTACTATTGAGAAATGACCCCTACCTATATGACCCCTATATGAATATGTGATCATATACATGTTAGGAGTACCTATTCAATGTTGAATGTGTCCTTGTCTCCTATGATGAAGTGTTGGTGTGTGGTTTGGAATCCCTAAGGGCTTTATATTTGAATAGCTCATGAATTGGGGACATTGTGAATGTGTAGTGATCCCTTTAAGGGAAGAACACTTAATATCAATGTTATTCCTAATATATCACCATGAGGACCAATATGAACACACACACACTCTACATGTATAGCTATGAATATGATGTGTTATGGTGACTATTGAAAGGTGAACTCTTATATGCACCCTTACATCTTATTATGCATGCAAAGTGTATGATTAGCAAGGTATGAATATGTGTTGTATAAAGGTCTTTATGTGAAAGACTTTCTCACATATGTACGCAAACACACATGAATGAATGAGAAAGGTTTATGATAATCTAGTGAAAGTGAGTCCCTTGAAAGGTTTTCTCAATTGTACTCTAAACTAGACTATGTTATGAATATGGTATGATTATGTGAAAGGTCATTCTCACATAATGTATGTTCTATGATGAAATGTCATTCTCATCTTAGAAACCTTTGAGCTATATGATATGAGGGATTAAGTCCCTAAAGCCTACTTTATGAACTAATGTTAAATAAAGTCTTAAAGATGTTTAAAAAGGGAGTTAGAGCTTAGCACCGAGTGAACATGAAAAATGAGATTGGGGCTTCATGTTTAGCAAGTCCGGCTTCCCACAAGAGAACATTCACGTTTAGCAAGTCAAGGTTCCCAACATAGATGTTGTCTCATGAGATGGAAACCTCCAAGATTAGTAAGTCAAGGTTTCTAGTAGGAATCTCCTTGTTCCATAACTATATGCCTCCATAGGTATTAGCTTAGTGGATCCACTAGATAGCTATTATGTATGTAGGTCCTACTTTGGCAAGTAGTACCCTCTCTTTTCGGTGTGGGAGTAAAACACCGGATTCCATGTGGATTACATGGTCTATGTCGGTTATGGCAATGTCTCCCGAAAGTTAAGAAATGAACTGAGATAAGATGAACTCTAGTCATGATTTCTTGAAGAGTTACTTAGTGTAGGTAGGAATATGGACCCTACTTATGCATTGCACAAGTGTACTCTAAGGGAGGTTATGATTGGGATCTTTATGTAATGAAGACTATGGTCTATGTATGTTAATATGAAAGCATGTTAAGGTTGACTTTACTTATGTCAAGACATAAAATATGTTTATGCATGTGAATTACACTTATGACTTCTTAATAGGTTTGCTTAGTATATGTGGGGGTATGGGACTCCATGTGTACATTGCACAAGTGAGCTTGTGTAGGGGTTGTGAAGGTGGTTTACCTATGATATGAACTAAATGGGTCATGACTAATGATGTAGTAAATGAATGAGTCCTTATATGATGTTATGATGTATGTTGGTCTTATGTCTAATGTTAAATGAAAATGTTATGACTTGTTGAATATGATGTGCTTAGTCTATGGTGGCTTTCTAGGAACACTTGGTGGGAGTAGTATTATGGGATGCTACTTGCACATTGCACTAGTGTGACTTGGGGGTTGTTTTAGGTGATGGTTCCTATGTGAAGACTATGTGTTATGGTGTGCTTATGACACTATGAATATATGTGGTTGGATTGATGAAGGCTATATGTAAGTTCACCCTTGGTAACCTTAAGGTGATACATTTGCACCAAGTATTCCCTAAGGGTTTCTTGAGGAAAGGAGTTAAGATAAAGAGGAAGGTAATGTATTCTATGCATTGAATGTGCCTAAAATGTTATAATTTGCTCTATGTGCTATTATGATGGTTTCCGTGTGTATGATGATGTATGTGGTTTATATTGTGCCTATGTACTAAATGTTCTTGAAGTTTCTATAAAAAGGCATGATGCATAGTTTCCAACTAAATGTCCTTTTAAAAGCATGTTTTGCATGGTTGTCATACTTAGTGCATTCTTGTACTAACACCATTCTTCTTCATCTTTTACACCAAGTGTAGGTGGTGGTGGCAAAGGGCCTTTCCTAGAAGTGATGAGGTTGGCTTACTATTCCCAAGTTCTGGTGTGTCCTTAAAAATTCAAGGACCTTTATGTTAAAGAGTTTCCTTAAGTTCTATGTACTAGATAGTAGTTTCTTTTGTATTGTAAGGGTTGTGTCCCTCTTGTTTTGTAGTCATGTTTTAAGATGGCTACCTTGAGACGTTGTACTCCAATTTTTGTATTAAAGTTTTAATGAGGTGACTTTTATGTCTTGTGTTATATTATGATAAAGTTTTAAATTTTCTGCTATTTTTCTATGATAAATGCCATGGCGAATGCTAAGGGGTTGTATAAGACCTCCGAGAGGTCGAATACGCCGATAACGACTAGGGGGTGCTCTCGGGTCGTTACAAACTTGGTATCAGAGCATTAGGTTATAAAAACGGTCTTAGGATTCAACGTCTCATGAGCCAGGTCTAGTAGAGTCTTGTTCATCGGTGTGAGTCGCGACACATCTATGAGTGAGAGGCTATAGGACGATAGAAGTTTCACTTTCTTCATTACTCTTGTGTCGTGTCGTAGAGCTTAACTCCATGTGATCTCTCTCTCTCTTATTTTCCCTTGTCCGGTGGTCTTTTAGATGTGATTACTTGGAAGGGGTGATATTGCAAGGATCGAGGGAAGAAAAGGTGAGTTTTAATGCTTATTATGATGTGGTGCTTCTATGAGTATATATGAAGGTAGATTTGTAAATCGTATTGTGATGCCAATCATGGCTATGTGTGACCTAAGAGTTTGTGAGCATTACATTGAAAATGTTGTATGGTGGTGTAATTCTCGTATCATAAGAGTCGTGTGGTAAGAATGAAATATTTTTTAGGATGATGAGTAGCTTTATGGTGATGGGTAATGATAGTAGAAAGTCATGGTGTAGATTTGAGGGGTTTTGAAGGAATGTGGTAACTAGTGTGAGTTGAAAGTTGTTGTTTTTTCTTATGAGTGATGCTTCATGGTTGTCATTGTGTGAATTAGAGTTCTTGGGTAGGCTTGCCCTAAGAGCGGAAAAAAGGGCTTTGTTCCATGAGTTGGGATAGTGTTTTTCTCTAAGGTTAACTTGGAGAGTTGCATGTACCCCTTAGTTCATAGGAAGGACAAGAGAATAGATGTTGACCAACTCTAAAGAGGATAGTTGTCTTGTAAGGCTGATCTTAAGTATGGTCATTCAAAGAGGGTGCTTAGATAATACCTAGGCATAGTTGAGCGGAAAGTTACACCAAAGGTGATGATAAGGGTATGGTGTGATAAAGAGTTGATTAAGCTCACCCCAAGTGGGGGATAATTTGCCTAGATGGTAAGGTTTTGAGTGCCCTTAATATTTCTACATTGATCTTCCTTGAGTTCTCCATGTTGAGAACCACTTTGGGTGATAGATATGAAGTGGAGTGGTATAGATACTTATTTTTTTGGATTCTTGTAATTCTCACCTAAGGGAGTATTGTGAAGACTTAGTGGAGAATGGTTCCTACCTTAGAGAGTATTGTGAAAACTTAGTGGAGAATGGTTCATACCTTAGAGATGAAGGAGGTAATGATTAAAGGAGTTTGCATAACTTGATCCCAAGAGGGGGAAATTATGCCTAATTGGTAAGCGATAGTTCTCTTGGTTACTTTAATGTGCTCTTAGATGGGTTTACCCTAAGTGGGGCATGATGAGTGAGTAGTAAGGTTGTTGATATCCTTATCTTTTCCTTCATTTCTTATTCAAGCTTGAGACCAAAGAGTTCCTAGTAGCTTGTTCATGTTTGGAGTCTTGCATATGATTATGAGTTGCATGATCTCCGTATGTTATGCATGTCCTAGAAGACACTATGTTATGCATGTTTTGAAGGATTCTAACTACATAAAAATGGAATTTTAGTAATAAAATTCATGTTTGTCATGTCAGTATGCATCTTTATATGGTGAATGCACTCTTGACTTCATGAGGAAGAGAGTATGAGCATGCTTAGGTTAGAAGTTGGAATTTCTCCTTAAAAGAATTGACCTTTGTGTAATGCTTGCTTATGAGTTTTATGAAGCCATGTGTGTATGTTGTGACTAGGAGAAGGTAGTCCCTCCTTGAACATAGCTAAACATGGTAATGCCATGTATGTTTTTGATAGTATGATGATTAAATGATAAGACTAGTAGATGATCTATAATCCTCATGTTAGGGTGCAACTAGTATGAATTGCTTAATTGCCTCATGAGTGAAAATGTTGATCATGTCTATGTCTGCACTTGAAAGCCATTGCATAATGGACCCTATGATGATATAAAAGGGGTAAATATCATGTCACGATTAGGAGAAGGTAGTTCCTCCTATGAACAAGAGAAAGGCCTATGTGATTGATGCATTATGAGTCGGTTAATAAAGCTTCTACTTGCTTGTGTTGCATGAGTTGATTGGAAGTGCATGCTTAAATGATTTCTTATGATAAAGTTGCATAACTTGTTTTAATGAGATAGTTGCATGTTGTGATTCTTTGGTGTTTGAAATGAGAATGATGATTATGACATGATTTCCTTGTATGTGAATATTTTGTAAAAATTCATGCTTAAGTTGTATTTTGAGTTTTCACGAACTTTATTTCTCATGGTTGAAATTGCACTCATGGATGTTGTGTGATGTTGACTCAATGAGAGTTGTAATGAGCATGCTTGATGTTGTCTTGTTAAAGAAATGTCTTGTTGAGTTCTTAATATATATGTTGATGCTCATTGAATATGGACAAGGTAGTTCCTCCTATACTTATGAGAAGTAAAGAGTTTTAAGCATAGTGATGATTTGGAGAAGGAAGTTCCTCCAATGAAATGGGAAATAATAAAGTTGATGAATAAGGAGTTGGTAGATGTGTTGCACTTTCTTGAATTGCACAAAGTTATTTTGAGTGTCATTCGAGGACGAATATTCCCAAGTTGGGGATATTATAACAACCCTCAAAATGAAGTAGGATAAAGTAGAGCCTCACATGAGTTTTATGCATTAATAACTTGTTAAAATAATGAAGAATAGCCTTTTAAGTCAGTTTTAAAGAGTTTGGAAGTCAAAAGTCAAGGAACGACCAAGACGTTCGGAAACTAGTCTTTTACGTGTTGGTGTGTTCTAGTATGTTGTTCATGTTTTTATGTGTTGTTTGGAGTCTAAAATCAGTGGAGGTGACCCTAGTGTCATGTCCCGCCACTATCCGAGCCAAATTTTGCAGCCAAGAAGGCGTAGAGGTTTCTAGAGTCAAGTAGAGAACTATAGAATGCCTTAGAAATTTTAAAAAGGCCTTGGAGACTTCTAGGCTATGTAGAATTCTCTAGAAAAGGGGCAAAAGTGTAAATATTTGAGGGACTTCCCATGTAAATATTAATTGCACTTTAGTCCTTAGGAAGTAGTATAAATAGAGGTGCCACTCATTTGCAAAGGCATCACTCAAGTTGTAAGCAATCTTCCAAAGCAATACAAAAACCTTCTTCCAAAAACTCTCTTTGTTCTTTCTAAGTCTTTCCTTAAAGCATTCTCTTAGCGATCTAAGTCTTAAAGGCTTCCTTGAGTTTACAAGATCTTGAAAGAGTAGTGAGTAAATTGTCAAGGGCCGCACGGAACTTTATCCAACACTCTAAGTCCGTGACACTAGTGTCTTAATAAATGTTTTTAGGGTCAAAACGTTTGGATACGACGCCCCGGGGGCCACCCTAAGGGTCTCCGAGAAGGACCCCAACCTTGGCCAAGCAAGCTGCCAAAGCAGCTTGACATTGCTCATGGAGGGAGCATGTCCGTGTCGCGGACTAGCTCCACCAAGGGACAAATGTTTGGTCAGCGTCACGGACATGTCGCGGACTCTACTGCCTCAAAATTTAATTTCCAGAAACGTGTGGGAACACCTCCGCGTCGCGAACTTGTTTCCAGACGAAATCTGCGAAAAATAAAACTCAAGTTTGACTTATTTAAAAAGGTCCAACTAAGTGAGGGATAGTTTGGGTACTTTGGGGAATTATTATAAACGGTTATTCTACCTATTTTAGGGTATTTTAAGTTGGTTAAAACCCCAAAACCTAAAATTAGACCCCATTCTTCAAATTGAACTTTCCCTCTCAAAATAGATTCTCTCAAAAACTCCATTGAATACCTTGATGAAGCTCAAGCTAGAAGATGGGTTTTCAACTGATTTCTTCTTCAATTTCATGGGTCTTCAATAATTAACATATGGTGACTCTTGATTCTTGAATAACCTCTCATTCAAGCAGTTCTATCAAAGATTTTCGAAAGTGATTCAAAGACCAAAATTCCCAATTTTCAATCTAAACATGGGTTCCTTGTCAAACGATTTTCTAAATCATTCTATTGATGAATTGATGTGGAATTAATGTTTTTAAGACATTTTTCAAAGAAATTCTTGAAGAACCCATGTTCCCCAAATTCTCGAAAATTGGCCTATGATGTGGGTCTTTGTGAATATGATTTCTATTGGTGAAATTATGTTTAGATTAGATTGTATTGATGTTTCTTATGATTATATATACTTATTAATGTTGAATTGTTGGTATATTGATGAGTTGAGGATTATGGCCTTATGGGTAAAGTTATGGCTTGATCCCTTTGTTTATGGAATTGTACTTAGACTATGTTTATGATATTGATTTACATTGTTGATTCCTATTGCTAACTATGTCAATTGATTATGAATTGTTGAGGATTGATCCATGGTGAACATGGCTAGGAGAATTGGTAAGTTGACCTAACTTCTAGTCAATAGTATGAGAATTGATGTTGTGAGGTTTGATCCACTTATGGTGGAGGTGTTTACTTCTTGTCTATCTATGCATGTTGAGATCATGGCCTTGAAGGCAATAGATGTGAAGTGAATTGATGATTATTATGCCTATGTTTATAAAGTTGTGCCATGAAGGTTATGTATGAAATCCTCAATGCTAGCATGATGGTTAAAGTGTGTTGACGATGAGGAGTATAATGTGAATGATAATGTTAAGGATAAGTTGTGGTCTACATGATTGATTATGTTAGGTACTATTGTGGAATGACCCCTACTTATTTGACCCTTATATGAATGTTTGATCATATACATGTTAGGAGTACCTATTCAATGTTGAATGTGTCCTTGTCTCCTATGATGAACTGTGGTTGTGTGGTCTAGAATCCCTAAGGGCTTTATATGTGAATTGCTCATAAATTGGGGACATTGTGAATGTGTTGTGATCCCTTTAAGGGAAGAACAATTAATATCAATGTTGTTGCTAATATGTCACTATGAGGACCAATATGCACACACACACACACTCTACATGTATAGCTATGAATATGATGTGTTATGGTGTCTATTGAAAGGGGAACTCTTATATGCACCCTTACATCTTATTATGCATGCAAACTGTATGATTAGCAAGGTATGAATATGTGTTGTATAAAGCTGTTTATGTGAAAGGCTTTCTCACATATGCGCACACACAGATGAATGAATGAGTAAGGTTTATGATAATCTAGTGAAAGTGAGTCTCTTGAAAGGTTTCCTCAATTGTACTCTAAACTAGACTATGTTATGAATATGGTATGATTATGTGAAATGTCATTCTCACATAATGTAGGTTCTATGATGAACGGTCATTCTCATCTTAGAAACCTTTGAGCTATATGATATGAGTGATTACGTCCCTAAAGCCTACTTTATGAACTAATGTTAAATAAAGTCTTAAAGATGTTTAAAAAGGGAGTTGGAGCTTAGCACCGAGTGAACATGAAAAATGAGAGTGGGGGCTTCACGTTTAGCAAATCCGGCTTCCCACAAGAGAACCTTCACGTTTAGCAAGTCCGGCTTCCCAACATAGATGTTGTCTCTTGAGATGGAAACCTCCACGCTTAGTAAGTCAAGGTTTCTAGTAGCAATATCCTTGTTCCATAACTACCTGCCCCCGTAGGTAATAACTTAGTGGATCCACTAGATAGCTATTATGTACGTAGGTCCTACTTTGGCAAGTAGTACCCTCTCCTTTTGGTGTGGGAGTAGGACACCGAATTCCATGTAGCTTACATGGTCTATGTCGGTTATGGCAATGTCTCCCGACAGTTAAGAAATGAACTAAGATAAGAATATGAACTCTATTTATGATTTCTTAAAGAGTTACTTAGTGTAGGTAGGACTATGGACCCTACTTATGCATTGCACAAGTGTACTCTAAGGGAGGTTATGATTAGGCTCTTTATGTAATGAAGACTATGGTCTATGTATGTTAATTTGAAAGCATGTTAAGGTTGACTTTACTTATGTCAAGACATGAAGTTTGCTTATGCATGTGAATTACACTTATGACTTCTTAATAGGTTTGCTTAGTATATGTGGGGGATATGGGACTCCATGTGTACATTGCACAAGTGAGCTTGTGAAGGGGTTGTGAGGGTGGTTTACCTATTATATGAACTAAATGGGTTATGACTAATGATGTAGTAAAGGAATGAGTCCTTATATGATGTTATGAAGTATGTTGGTTTTATGTCTAATGTTAAAAGAAGATGTTATGATTTGTTGAATATGATGTGCCTAGTCTATGGTGGCTTCCTAGGAACACTTGGTGGGAGTAGTATTATGCGATGCTACTTGCACATTGCACTAGTGTGACTTGGGGGTTGTCTTAGGTGGCGGTACCTATGTGAAGACTATGTCTTATGGTGTGCTTATGACTCTATGAATATATGTGGTTGGATTGATGAATGGTATATGTAAGGTCACCCTTGGTAACCCTAAGGTGATACATTGCACCAAGTATTCCCTAAGGGTTGCTTGAGGAAAGGAGTTAAGATAAAGATGAAGGTAATGTATTGTATGCATTGAATGTGCCTAAAATGTTATAAATGGCTCAATGTGCTATTATGAATGGCTTCCGTGTGTATGATGATGTATGTGGTTTATATTGTGCCTATGTATTAAATGTTCTTGAAGTTTCTCTAAAAAGGCATGATGCATATTTTCCAACTAAATGTCCTTTCAAAAGAATGTTTTGCATGGTTATCATACCTAGTGCATTCTTGTACTAACACCATTCTTCTTCATCTTTTACACCAAGTGTAGGTGGTGGTGGCTAAAGGGCCTTTCCTAGAAGTGATGAGCTTGGCTTATTATTCCCAAGTTCGGGTGTGTCCTTAAAGATTCAAGGACCTTTATGTTAAAGAGTTTCCTTAAGTTCTATGTACTAGATAGTAGTTTCTTTTGTATTGTAAGGGTTGTGTCCCTCTTGTGTTGTAGTCATGTTTTAAGATGGCTACCTTGAGACGTAGTACTACAATTTTTGTATTAAAGGTTTAATGAGGTGACTTTTATGTCTTCTGTTATATTATGAAAAAGTTTTAAATTTTCTACTATTTTTCTATGATAAATGTCATGACGAATGCTAAGGGCTTGTATAAGACCTCCGAGAGGTCGAATACACCGGTAACGACTAGGGGGTCCTCTCGGGTCGTTACATTTTTGGTGAATAAAAAAAACTTAAAAGAATTGTACAAATTCTTCATATAAAAATTGAAAGAATTTATTATATTTGAAAGCATAAAAGAAAAAAAGAGAAGTTTAAAAGAAGAGAAAAAAAGTAGAAACTTTTCCTGTTAAACTCCCCACCTCCCTAAATTACAGAGACTCGCGCCACTATTCAGTTTTCTTTTTCTCTAATTACTGCCCACGTTCAGTATCAGGAGTTTTTATAATTCCTTTTCATTTTAATCCCATTTTAAAGATTGTCTCCGACTACACTCACTCGCAATTCATCTGTCTCTCTTGGATTCTCAGTTTCACAATCCTTTCTGCTAAGCGCCAAGTATTCTTTATCAAGTTTAGTTTCTCCTTTTGGTTTGATTCGATTAGTCAATTGTAGAACTACTGATGTGCTCTATTTACACAACTACAATATATAGCTTTCATATAGTTAATATATAGACTTGTGTTATTGAATTCCCTTGATATGGATATTTCTCTACCATATTTGTGAATTGGGTTCACTATTCGGTACATTATTTTTGAGTCCCCTATGAAAGGATGAGTTTATATTTGTATATATTAAGCCACATCATTCAAAACTTAACAAAGTGATTATGGAATATACTAAAAGCACTTACTATTTGAAAGTGCAAACCATTTTTTAACCTTCAAACAACAAACTGACTATATCTTTTAATCTTTAAAGATATATTATATTGAGCTGCAAGAAAGAAAATTCTTAATGCCAAAGTTAGAAACAATTTTGAGCAGAAGGTGTATGTGAAAATATATTTTTGTCGATTTAGTATATCGTAAGATATAAAACTTCTAAATCATCATATCATATCCAAATATTAGTATTTTTAATAAGGCATACTCTATTCAGGAGTTGTCTTGCCAATACTAACAAATAGTGGATTCCTGACTGTTGGGAATTAGAAAAAGAGATGAGAATTCATCTCTCACACTCTTTGTCCCTAACCAGCTTTCTTTCCAGAAAGAGGTATGATCTTCATTCCCCAGCTTAAGTGAAGACTTGGGTTGGAGATTCCCCCATTGCTTTGAAATGTGTTTCCAGAGACTTGAGCCATGGAGATCTTTATTTTGGCTTGTGCACCAGTTGCTTTCCACCCCATATTTTGCCCATATTACAACTTTCTATAGTACAGGATTGTCTATGTTGTATCTCCAATGACATTTCATTAGAAAAATCTTGTTTTGCTAGATCAAATTTTTAACCCCCCTCCCCCATCCCACTATGTCTCTTAGGTATAAAAACCACATGAAATTTTTTATTTTCATAGTTACCTTCCCATAAGAAATCTCTTCTTAACCGATTTAGTCTTTTAGGAATCTCTTTTGGTAATGAAAATAGGGACATGAGGTAGGTAGGGAATGTTGTGCAACACTCTATTGATGAGTGTAAATCTGCCACCAAAAGAGAGATATTACATTTTCTGGGAGGTCAATTTCCTTTCAATTCTTTCAATCACTCTGGTGGAAGCCCCAAGTATGTTATAGGAAAACTACTCACTTTGCATCACATAACTTCTCCAAGCTCCTTTAAGTTCGAAACCGCTAGAGAAAAAAAATTAAAATTACAGAAGATGTAGAAGAAAATGATACTTTTCATTTCCTTCATATTTTGAGTTACATGTTTTATGAAGTTTTGATTATACGAAGCTACTAAAAAATGAAGCTTCAGTGGAAAGATTTGTCTTGCTGCCTTGATTAAAAATTTGCACCCTTTTCAACTATTCAAATATTTTATAAATATAATGTTATTTGTTAAAAATTAGTGCATCTACTTATGTTTTCTATTATTGTTTTAACTTGTGATTTTTTTTAAAGTTAACTGAGTCAAATATTTCAGTTCCCATTATTTAAAAATGATATCATATTACTATTTATTTGAATAGGACTTTGTTGGGGTTATATTAGGAGAAAAAGTTATTATTTAGTTTGTATATATATAACTTGCATACCTGCTGGAAAAAATAGAGAGTTCCAGTTAAGAGTTAAAACAAATAACATTATTCTATATTCCATTTTCTGTTATACTACAAATTTCTTCTTTTCAATTCTTTGTGTGCTTTTATTTCACTATTTACCATTCTCACATGATCAGAATAGAAGGTTTATAAGTAAAATGAGTTCAAATCATCAATGGATATACAAATATTAACCAAAGGTGTATATGATCCTAATTTCGTAATGTGTGTACAACATTTTATTGAGTTTGCTATGAGTCACCCAGAAGGGAGGGATGGCGAGAGACTAACGTGCCCATGTAACCGAAAGAAATGTCAAAATAGAAACTTTGAAAATGTTCATACTATTTATGGGTATTTATTAATAGAAGGTTTTGTACCGGGGTATAATTTATGTTACTTGCATGGATAAAATGAAGTTGCGAGAAACATAGATTAAGATAAAAGGATACATAAGTGGGATCATACTATGAATAACCTATCAGTGAATGTTGGTGCATTTGATGATCCTTGACCTACTACATCATATCATAGAATGGTTCATGAGGCTGTTGGTCCCGCATTTGTTCCAAATGATATGGAAGAATTTCCTAATCCTAATGCACAAAGTTTTTATGATATACTTGATTCTGCAAATCAAGAAGTGTGGCCTGGTTGTGAAACACTCAAAATTATCAGTTGTTTATTGTTTGTTGCACATCAAGACTAAACACCACCTCTCTGATAGATGTTTTGATGCCATTTGTCAATATGTGAATGAGATGATTCCACCCGATAATGAGATGCCAAAAAAATCAATGAAACTAAAAAGTTAAGGAGGGGAATGAACATGCTAGCTGAAAAAATTCATACTTGGGTCAATGCATGCATGATTCACTGGGGGAGAGGATAGTGAACTTGTAAATTGCAAGTTTTGTAGTCATCCCAGGTACATGCCTACAAGTCAAAGATCTGTTCCAAAGAAAAATATTGTACCATATAAACAGATATATTACTTTCCTCTTACTCCACGACTGCAACAATTGTATGCTTCCAAAGTAACTACTTCTCACATGCGATGGCATGCTGAACATTAAGTTGAGGAAATTGTAATGCGTCACTATTCAAATGCACCTGCCTGGAAACACTTTGATAAGAAACATTAATCTTTTTTTAGAAGAAAGTCATAATGTTAGATTGGGGCTATCAACAGATAGGTTTCAACAATTTGGAAAAACTGGAAAACAATATTCATCTTGGCCAATAATTGTGACACCATAAAACTTGCCTCCTTGGATGTGTATGAAAGATCCCTATTAATTTGTGTCAGTTTAGTTCATGGGCCAAAGAATCCTAAGAAGCATCTAGATCTTTTCTCGCATCCTTTGATTGCTCAATTGAAGAATCTATGGAATTTAGGTGTCAACACATACGATATCTCTAAGAAGCAAAATTTCAAAATGTGAGCTGCTTTGATGTTGACTATCAGTGACTTTCCTGCATATTCAATGTTGTTTGGGTGGAGTACTGTCGGCAGGCTAGCATGTCCATATTGTATGAAGAATTTTGCTGTTTTTACTTTGACAAAAGGTGGTAAGAAGTCCCGGTTTGACAACCAATGTAAGTTGCTGCCATTGAATCGTCCATATAGAAAGGATAAGAGCTCATTTAGAAGAAAACAGAGTAGTAACCATGCAGCCTACCCCATTACAGTCAAGTGAAGATGTCCTAAAAGAGATAGAAGAACTGGGACTTAAAAAGGTAACAAAACTTGGGGCTGATATTATTAATCGTTGGATTAGTAAGTTTTCGGGTTGGAAGAAGAGAATCTTATTTTGGGATTTGCCATATTGGAGTACCAATCTCATTAGGCATAATCTTGATGTGATGCACATTGAGAAGAGCTTCTTCGAGAATGTGTTCAACACACTGCTGGATGTAGGTGGTAAAAAAAAAGATAACCCAAAATCTAGAGAAGACTTGAAAGAGTTCTGTCGACGCCCTGAATTACATGTACTTGATGGAAAATAAACAAAAGATATTTACACACTAAAATAACAGTCAAAAAAATTGTTGTGTGAATGGGTGAAAAATCTAATGTTTCCTGATGGATATGTCTCAAATATGGGAAGGTCTGTGGACATGAAAAAACACAAATTATTTGGTATGAAAAGTCACGACTCCCATGTATTCATGCAAAGGTTGGTTCCTAATGCATTCCATGAGTTATTACCAAAATAAAGTGTGGTAAGCACTTACTGGGATGCTCTTTTCTTTAGGGATGTCACTTCTACAGTAATACGTGAAGAGGATATGGTAAGAATTCAAAAAGGAATACCTAAAATAATTTATAAATTAGAGTGTGTATTCCCTCCTAGATTTTTTGATTCAATGGAGCATCTCCATGTGCATCTCCCTTATGAAGCAAGGCTAGCTGGTCCAGTACAATATCGATGGATGTATCGTTTGAGAGGTAAGATTTCATTTATATATTCTAGTACTTCATTTTTTTGGCAATTAAACTAATTTTGTTAATCACTAAGCGACAATATAAAGCTTAGAGAGGAGCCAACCAGCAACCTTCACACCTTAGACAACACTTAAATAACCTTATAATCCTTATGACAATCCCTAATTAGTATCTATAATAGAAAGTCATAACTCTAATTAAAGAGGACTTTAAAACTCAAATAACCTCATGTTACTTCTTAAATAGATGCGCAGGCCAGTCTTTACAATATGCAGTATTAAGACATATGAGATTTTTCTAAGGAACATATGTTGAAACACTTCTTAAAGTTATATAAGTATATGATATTGTGTCTCCCCGTATGTTCTGTTTGTTTATTTAAAATGATAATTTGCAAGAATTTCAACATATGACACATCTTTCTTATAATCCAAAAAGCCTATCGGACACCTCCATGTGATATGCTAGTCTCCATTATCTTATATAGTATGTATGGACCCAATTGATTCATAGTCTTTCCTTTTTCTAACTCAATAACCATTACAGTTTGAAAATGGCAGCATGATTCCAAACCTTCAAGATAATGGTCAAGCCTCCTACACTTTTAGGAAAAGTCACTTTGTGTTACGCAACAAGTGTCCTTTTAGTAATATTTGGTCTGACGTGTCCACAAATATTTTCTACAAGAAGCTTTGATGAGTTTAATAACCTTTTATGGTAGTAAAAACGTATGTGACCTGTCGTCTTGGATACCAAACAGTATTGCTCTAATTAGTGGAAGCCTCCGATATATGATAATTTCTTAGACATCCAATTACTGATCTTTCCTGTAATTTTATCTACTAAAGGCTTGCAATGCAAAATTGGCATCCTTTCATTAGACAAAGGAACTCCTAAGTATTTAAATTGTAAAGCTATTTCATAGTACAATGGACTCAATATGTAATTCCTTTCATCTGTCCTAACCACTAAAAAGTCTTGGTTATTCAAGTACTTCATTTTCAACATAATGAATGACTAACGCCTTGAGATTTTGTACGATTTCCAGAAATCTTCGAAAATATAAATATAATGTTTGAAATAAGGCACACATTGAAGGATGCATGCAATGTGTATCTAGTTGAGGAAGCTTCATCCTTTCGTTCACACTACTTCGAGCCTCATGTTTACACAAGGCATAGAAAAGTGCCACGAAATGACGATGGTGGTATAGGCGAACAAGATGGATATGATGGTAATCTTTCTATATTCACCTATCCAGGTCGAGGATTTAGGGAACTATTATATAACCGAAGAAGAACTTAAAGTAGCTTATATTTATATTTTACTAAATTGCAGAGAACTGCAGGCATACGTGGAGTAAGATTTCAAGCTTTTGTTTTTATTTATACATTATAATTATCAAAACACTTACATATTCTTTCTCTTATATGTCATCTAAAGGAATTTTATTGATTCCCTTCATGAAAATTTTCCACGAATTACGAAACAGAAATTGGACAGGAAACTTGATGAAAATTTTGCATCATGGTTCACTGATTTAACGTTTCAAGCACACCTCATCCAATTCTTGGTGTCAACGATTGTTAGTCAGCATAAAACCCAACAAATGAGTTGGGGTGAAATACCACAGGGAGCGGTACGTGTTCAAATTCAACAAGGAAGTGCAAATGTTGTCTAATCAACCATAGGAAGGGAAATTATCGAAAAGACACGAATCAAATTAAAAGGGGTGACACTAATGTCAAATGAAGGTTTTGGTTTTTCTTATTAACAACTACAAAGCAGTCACAAACACATTGAATTAACAATAAAGAGAGGAATTCTTGGGATGTGATCGATTATAGGTAAATTTCGCTATATGGGTAATTGAAACTACTCGTAAACAACTAAAACTCAGTGAGTAGGCTAGACTATAAGGGAAATAGCTTTCTCTCGAACAAATGCCCCGAATCAGGTAATTTCTTTTGAACATCAACAAGAATAACAATGAAGAACAACCCACACTTTAATTCATCCACTCTTTCAAGCTAGATGGGTAGGATTGGGTTTACGATTCACTCTCTCGAGCTGAACCCAGCTCAGCCCAATACCTACAAATCATTTATCAATAATCTTAGTTCTAAAACCTATCTCTCGAGCAAACCAAGAACACAAAAATAGAACTGCATTTGCAACTATAATTCATATATAGAACCACAATTAATGATTAAACTCACTTCTAAATAACATTTAAACTAGTAATTAACAATACCCATAAGCTAATTCAACCCATAATCACATGATTGCACCACAAGAATTGGGGTTTTAGCCAAACATCATAAAAGAGTAAAAATGATTACTGAATCGATTTGCCATCAACTGGGTAAGAGAGATTTAGTCTTTACAATGCCCAATTTTCAGAATATTCGAAATCCATTTCCAAAATCTCCAAAATAAATCTCTAAAATTCTTCAAAAACTATGTAAAACTACAGAGAAGAGTGTTCTAAGCTAAAATGGTATTGTTTCAACATAAATCAACTCTAACCAATCTCTCTCGAACATGCTAAATAAAAATGTTCAAAATCTAATTTATAGGTGCCAAAATTAAGCCTCAAAGGGTCGTTTGGCAAAGTAAGTCGGGCTTGCCGAACCACTAGGTGAACCGCCCATTGATCTCTTCGATCACCTTTTTGCCTTGGCACTCAGCATCCTCAAGTTCTGTAACTTTGGGCGATCTCTGTTTGCCTCGCGGAACTGCTCGGCAATTCGCCGACTGCTTCTTTTTTACGCCAACTTGGTTTCTTCCCTCAGGGCTAGCTCACTGGAACTTTAGGCGGTCAAACTAGAGACTCGGCGATTCACCAAGTGCTCTTGGCGATCACTAGGCTTGCCTTTCTTCATGTCTTTAGTTTGTTTTGTTCCTTTTTGCCTATTAGTGTCCTTGGTTTACTCCACAATCCATATTCCTGAAAATCAAGGATTAAACATTATTTTATGGAACAAATTAAGCATTTGAGGACACGAAATCTATATAAACATAACCCCAAATGAGTTCAAATCTCGGACTCATCAACACCCCCAACTTAAACTTTTGCTTGTCCTCAAGTAAAACTCAAGATCAGGAATTCAAAAAGGATGTCTCAAATAGTGCTACATAAGACTCAACATGAATGCGCACAACAAAGCTCAATTTACTCATGCAATGATCAATTGTGCACTCAAAGGTTCAAATTGTGACTCACCATTATCAAAGATTCTCAAGTTCACAGTACTTGCTTCAAATGCAAGTTCAAGCTCAACAAAGGTACTTAAATGCCCTCACAACAAAGATGATTCCTTATTCACACACAGTTCATCAACATATTATAGTTTCAGAATCACATACGACTCTCACACTCACAAAGATGAACACATGCATGACTTCACCCATAGGTTTGCCCTTATTTTCCTATCAACATTCGTTTCAGCTCACTCAAGATCACAAAGCTTGTAATGGGGCTGAGTGTAAAGGTATGGTCATTTAGGATCCATGGTTGCTACCCTCATGAAGTGTGTCTGAACATCACTTTCTTTTTTTTTCTTTAACATTTTGATCATGCTCACAAATTACACCATTACTCAACTTCAAATGGACTACCAGATACCCCATTTGTTTTGCAACTTCCACTACTTTATTTCACAACTTTTTCATTCTTTCTTTTTTCTTTGCTTTCTTCTTTTCTGTTTTTTTATATGGAGGGGTTCCATCTTTTTCAAAACGTAAGACCCCGTATACATGTACTAGTTTTATTAACATGATGCTTTTAATTTGCCTTGTGGTATAGTTATGGACTCAGTTTTCTATGCGACTAGTGATAATAGAATAGGTTTAAAGCGAATTGTCCGTAGATTTTGATGCAACCCGATTAAGTTGGCCTTGATGGGAGTAGTTAAACTTGAGATCATAAGGTGGTATTTGAGTCTAAAGTTTAAAGTGACATAGTGTATATAAATTTTAAGTTAAGTTAAAGGTATTAAGGTCTAGAAATGGAATAAAATATTGAGGTGCTTGCTTGACTTAACTAAGCTAGTAGGTGACAAGTAGGTGCATCGCCTACTTTGACTTATTGATCAGCCCAAAGGACCAAGTAGGTGCATCACCTACTAAGACTCTTTTGACCATGTCATTGGGCAAAGTACACTACCACCTACTTGCATTAATCTGGCCCAAGTTGTGTAGAAGAATAAGGGGAAAATAGACAGCCAAGGCCCAATATTCATAAGTCCAAAATGGCCCAAGTGAAAAGTCCAAGTAGGTGGATCACCTACTTGACAAATTATGGCCCAAAATGAGTGAGAATGTCGGCCAAAGCAGGTCCCTTTAAAAGGGATTGGTATCAGCTTTTTCCAACCATTTTTACTTTGTCAAAAAAATCTCATTTCTAGAGCTTTCTCTCTTCTCTCTCTTAGCTTCATACAACAGCCATTAAATACCATTAGGGTTCTTGAATATTAGGGATTTCAAGCTATTGGAAGGTATAATTTAAGACAGGTTAAGGAGGACAACCTTTACCTTGAGGAATCCAAGTCTTAGTAAGTGGTAGTTCAGTCCAGTAAGGTAAGCTACTGCAATTTTCTCCATCTTGTTCTTGAGTTAGTTAGGACATTTGATATGTGTTAGTGAGTTGGAATTTGTTCATGTTACATGGTGTAATATTGGGGAGGATGTTCTGGTGATTAGTGCATGTTAGGACAACCATGGAGGGGAGTCCTCTTTAAATTCAGTTATGAGCTTGTTTGAGCACTTTAAAAGTAATGTTAGCTCTTCAAGTACTGGTGATCAGAAAACATGATTCATATTTCTTTTGTTACATTATTATGTTTAAGGATTGTTTTATGTATGTTATGATAAGGGATGGAAATGGATGTGCGGGGAAGTTATGGAGACGTTAAAGGACTTAAAAATTGCAGGGAGTTTTGGGGAGGACCTGATACGAAGGTTGTATAGTATATAGACGCGATGTAAGGGAAAGGGAAGGAAAGAAAACATTGTCTAGACAAATTGCATGCTTACTGCTTGGTTACAATTTTGATGAGATCAAGTAGCTCAAATTGATTGATTAGCTACTAATACTTGTCTTACGACTTATTTTATTGTAGATTAGTAATCTGAAGAGAAGTAGCTTAAGTCATACTTTTTGAACTGTATAGCAAGGTATGTAAGGCTATTCAATTTCCTATTTCTTTTGCATCAATCCAACAGTTGTATTACAAAATGTAAGCTTTTTAAGTGCCCCTGGTAGTGACTGATCCATAGTTGCAGTTCCTACTCCCTAGAGCATTAAAGTGAGTACTATAATATGAGTTTGTGACTAAATGTACGTGCTCACACTACCAAGTATTAGCATGAAAGATTTCAACTTGATTCATCGTCAGAGTATCCTTGGCACGTATTTCCCTTATATAATCAAAATGATCCTAGATTACACATGGTACATATGTTTATATGTTGGATATACAATCTACCCATATCATGCCTACTTGCTTCAATTGTCTATATATATGTCATCTTGTCACATGTTCATATGTTCCCTTTATTAGTTGTTACTCCCATTGTGTTAGACTATAATGTTACCTCACAAGATCCCTACTTGCTCTATTGTACATTTTATATGTACTTTGGAATATGTATTCGTCCTTAAGTTGAATCTGCCCATGTTCTCCCTTGGTTCCACATTCATGTATACCTTGTATTTGATATTAGTTAGTGAGTATCTGTCTATCATATAGAGATCAAATGTCTTGGTTGAATGTTAAATGTGCTCACTTGATATGTGCTGAATATGAAATGTCAAAATGCTTACTGAGTGTATAAGCTCCTAAGTATTACGTTGGTGTCACATATGCTTCTTATGTCATTGTTATTATCGTAAGTCCATATTCTCATGTCTTCTACTAGTGGTTCATAGTTCCAAATCTCACAATGATTATTACCAGCAATACTGCAATATCAAAAGAGTTATGATCATCAAAAGAACAATCTCAAAAGAGTTATGAACATCAAAACAACAATCTCAAAGATTAAATAATCAAGGTGACGCAATCTGTATAATTATGGGTGGTAGCCCAGGGGCAAATGCCTATCAAGGGTCGATCCCAATTTGTATACAAGGGTGGTAGGTCAAGGGCGAAAGCCTAGCATGAGCCGATCACAATTGGTACGGAAGGGTGGCTGCTCAGGGGGGAAATCCTAGCATGGGCCGATCCCAATTTGTCGAATTATGAGGACAACATCCCAGGGGTTAAAATGCCTAGCATGGGTCATCCTCTTCTATCACTGAGTAGTTGGTCATTTGTATTATGCCTTACATATTCAGTACATTCTTTCGTACTGACATCCCTTATTGGGGACGTTGCATTTCATGCTGCAAGTATAGGTACTCAACTAGTAGATCTCGCCAATAGAAGTACATGATACTCAGCAATTGTTGGTGAGCTCCAGGTTGATTCGGGGCTTTGCGGAGTCATTACTATGCGTATTTTCATAGTGGTACAGTGATGGATTCCAGTAGAGGCTTTGTAGACATTGTAAAGCGATCATCTGTATTCATAGTTTCACTTGTCACATGTATCGGTTCAGCTATCCATCATGTGTTGTATATGAATCTTTTCATCAGTAAATCTATCTGCATAGTAGTTTACTTTATCATCATAGGTTACTTGAAAAGCATGTGTTCATATAGTACTTGTCCGCCTCACCTAGGGTTGGGGTGTGACACAAAACTATTGCTCAAAGGGGGAATTTTTCAAACTTCTTGATTTACCTTCTCTTTTCACCACACCTCAACTTAGGCTTTTAGCCTATAGTGGCTATTCAAACAAACCACACTTTATGAGAGTTATGGGTAAATGGATAAAGAGGGGTCACAATTGTTCAAGTTTGTTCCAAGAAAAGGGTAAGGCTCAAGGGGGTTCAAGCAAGGTTCACACATCTCACAAGGTTGGCCACTAAAGAGGTATATTGTCCAATTGTTTCACTCTTCAAAATTGTTGCCTAAGATCATTTCAAGTTCTTGCATCACTTAGTCAATAGGACCAACGGGGCAAATTCTAGGTGTCATCACACACAAAGTTCAAGGTAATGTCAGCACACAAGGCATTGGCACCAATATCAAACGAGACTCCACACTTTCTAGCTAGTGTGCAATGTTAATCACAAGAGACTGATTCGATAACTGGCTAGTCACAACGAGATGCTAAAATTTCACACATTGTCTATGCAACTTCATTTGGCCCTCATCGTAGTCGCACATTCATTTCGTTCAATTAAGAGCACAATTCAAGTCATCGGTATTGATCATAACCGATACTCAAATTTGCAAATGAACAACCACAATCACAAACAATAGAGGTGGCACAATTTTTTTTTTAATAATAGGTCAAAACCATTTCCTTTCAAAACAAGGAGACACAAGCTCAAACATCCACAAGATTTAGATCCAAACATAATCAAAACACAAATAGAGATCACAAAACCCAATATATACAAATAAAAATGTAAACAAAAGTAATCACAACAGGTAGGTATGGAAATACCTCACTCCACCCACAAAAGAAAATCAGTTGTCCTCAAATGCAACTAAAACAAATATAATCAACAAAAAAAATAGATAGGGACGTAAAAAATATGATCTTATCTACTCAGTCACACCGTCTGTCAGGGCATCAATGCCCGGGGTCACATCAATACTGGCTCCACTAGAGCCTGCCATAGAAGTATCCCTCAACAAAGTCTGAATGGCCGAATGTACCATTACTTCTTCGACCTCAATCAGGCGGCCCTCATAGGTGGTCTCCTCCTGAACATCGAGTTGCTCCTCATTAGTCTCAGTCTAGAACTCTGCAGCCACATCATCAAGTGTAACCTCATCTCTGGTGGTAGCCGGAGCCACATAAGAATAGGCTGGAATAGCTGTGTCCAGGTCGTTAGGAATCTCCATGGTCACAAAACGCATCGACATGTTAGTGGACTTCAGTTGGTCCACGTCTTTCCTCAACTGTACAATTTCGGCCTTTAAGACCATCACCTCATGAGTGGCTCCCTGACCTCTCTCACACACCTCTATCCTTGTCGTGAGGGAATTGATAACATCTCTAAGAGGTGTCAAAGCAGCTGTGAGAGCTCTCTCAATCATCCTAAGAACTCCGGCCTCTAGCCTAGAGGCCCGCACATCAGTAGAATGGGCTAGGTGCCACATATGTAGAAGCATGGCCTGGGTGAGTGGAGGTCGGGAAGAAGTACGAGAAGTAGACCTAGGAGGCACGGCGGAAGTAGAAGAACTCAGAGTCATAGAAGGGGCAGAGCTAGAAATACCTGAAGGCTAGTGGCCGGATTAGGCAATACTACCTCTGCATATAGTGTCTCAATATCAATAGCCGGGGATGTATCCACTAGGGTTGTCCTCTTCTCCTCAACCTCATCCTTCAAGTACTCGGCCTCAATACTCCGATGTCAGTAGAGGAGGTGGGAATCACTTCCACGTCCATCTTATCATCACATGGCACCCGAGCCCGTCCGCACAACTCGGTGATCAACACCGGAAAATAGAGAGAAGTATGTTGGTGCTGAGCTCTCATGGCCATCTACTGTCTGATAATCGCACCTAGATTGATGCGCTTCCTTGCAATGATGGATCTAAGATAGGCCACGTTTGTGTGGCGGATGATAGTCTCGTTCTGGGATGGCATAATTGTGCTACTGATAAAGCCGAAACAATACCTCCCTGCCACATTGAGGTCTCTCTTCTCTATTGGCACTACGGCCTCGATCCACCTAGGAGTACTGTTAGATAAAAGAGGCGCCAACAACCTTTCATGTCCTCCAAAGCCTTTGTCTTGATCATGCTCTGGTAGTCATCTATAATGTTGGCAGTGCATTCCAAAACAACATTTATATCATCACTTTCACACTTTACCTTCCTTCCCATGACAACTACATACTCCACTGGTTGAAAGGTAATAGCCTTCCTCTTCCCCTGTGGAACCAAAGCTCCATAGGCAGTGTAGAATCCCGGACCCAATTAGGAATGTAGGGGCCCTAGGGTCTAGTAAAAAGCTGGAATTTGAGGTATTTCAAGGTGCTCCATATCTGCGGATACCTATCCACTACACCATCTGTGTACAATATTTTCTCCTCGATGATAGTCCTCAGTCCATTGGAGTTTAGTCTGTTGAGAGACCCGGGTGGAGGACCCTGTACAAGTGCTGTTGGGACCACAATCTGATCTGGAACTGGAGAAAGAGTCGTGGTCTGAGGCACCCAGATCCTAGATAAATCATGCATCCTCTTCGAGCGCATTTCAGCTCTCCGGGCCAATAGCAGCTGGTCATCCTTAGGTTCAGAGATGATAGCCTGAGAATCTTGATGTTTACCCTCACATTCAGATGTGGTAAGGTGAGTCGTGTAGACTCCCTCATTGTCGGAGCTGACCTCCGGTGACTCAGTTGCGGGTGTCTTGCCCTTTCCTTTGCCTTTCCCACCCGTGGTAGGAAGTTTGGTTGCGTTTGCTTTGGATGCCGCTGCATCCTAATTTATGATGATTTCTTTTGCCCGTTTGTGGGGCGACATGTCTCGTCCTGGTCCTTTGGGTCTATCCATATCTACAAAACACATAAAATATTGTTAGAAATCACTAAAGATAGATGCAGAAACAAGTTGCAAAAAGACTTGCCGAACCAGTCGCCGAGTCACTTAGGCGAGCCAGATTGGGCTTACCGAAAGGACCAGTTTGAAAATTTTATACAAATAAGGCATGTCGGCTATGCTCAGGTCCTTTCAGTGAATCACCGACACCACTCGGCAATCTCAGACTAGCCAGCCAAATATTAGGGTGTGTTTTAGGGGTTAGGGGCGCAGAAAGGGCGATCAAAGGAACCTTTCGATGAGTCGCCGAGTGAACTCGGTGAGCTTAGGATTCCCACCGAAAGTTATAGACACAGCTAAGCTAAATAAATAAATTAAGGGCGATCAAGGGGGACATTGGTGAACTGCCGAACCGTTCGGCGAGCTCGACCCAGCTTACCAAACTGCCCAACGTGCCAATTTTCAACCCCAGTTCCCAAAATCAAGCATGCAGGCCCCGAAATCAAAATCAAACACAAACACCACTCCATTCAAACCAGACCCATAGGACCCATGCCTTCGGGGTACTCAAACATCCCCTAATTTGGCCAAAATTGGCTATTTGATGACTTTTGTCGTTAAGAATGACGTCAATTGCTCCATCATTGGGAAAATTACGTCATTTAACACAATTCGGGGTTACTCAGACCTCACCCAAATTAAACCTAATATAAATTAACTTCAACCCAATAATTTAGAATCAATTTAATCGCATAAAACATGGGAAATTATCTTTTTAACCAATGAGGCACAAGTTCGAAAACAATACGGGTAATCCGACACATCAAATATGATTTCAACAATTACCCAACACACAATAACACATAGCATTTGAGTTCAACCACAAATCAAAGGTGTGGGGTTTGAAAAACCAACCTGTATGCCGAATTTATAATTTGAAAAGCTAAGTGGCAAAGTAATCTGAATCCGAGCATGAGATCAAACACACAAAGTGAACAAAAAAAAGAAGTACGGAAAATCTAAAGTGTGGGTGAGAGTATACGGGGTTAGAAATGAGAGAATATGAAGGATATAGAAATTTTAAAAATGTTTGTCCTTTTAAAAACTTTCAGTTCGCTGCCCTTTCGACAGTATTAATCGGCCACGCTGAACCACTTGGCAATCCACCGAGTGGTGACTTACATCGCCGAGGTTTACAAGACTTCCAGTCAATTTGGGGGTTTAAACGACAATCCAAATCTGGCTCGGTGACCTGTTCGGTGAGTCACCGATCAAGCAATTGGCCCGCCGAGTTTAACAAACTTCCATTTCATGTTTGTTGGTCCAACGACGGTCAAAGTTGGGCTCGCCGACTTCGTCGGCAAGTCTCTGACAAAACTTTTGGGTTGCCAAACTGCACATTCTCAAACACACTCAACTTTTCAACCTGCACAATCAGCACTCATTATTCATAATCAAACATAAAACATTAAAAACTTGGGTTTCCTCCTAAGATTCGCCTTAGTTAATGTCGTGGCTCGACGCAAGTACCAAATCAAGCTTCATTTTTGGGGTTTGCCATTATATCACTAAGTAACCCCCCTTGTTGTCTTGGATTCAAATGTGACAAAATTTGACCCATTTGGGTCTCCAGCTACTTGATAGAGACTGAGTGAGAGGTCACCGTCTGGTTAAGAGTGGAGACATCCTCTTTCATTTCTTTCAACACTTTATCGGACCCTTCAACCTTGTTGAGAATGCGTGAGATCATGTCTTCCATACGACCACCCTAAGATTCGTTAGGCTTTTGACGCTCGTGGGGAGGCACATACCTATCTTTCTCCCCTCTCTTTCTTTCCAGGAGGTGTTGCGATCACACCAATCTTTGTTACAATCATCTCTATTCCAACCTTGATTTCCACCCGATCTTGGGTAATATGCACGAAATCCTCCTCCTTGGTTGGCTATGAAATTCACTTCCTTATTGTACATCGCTTCAAATTTGGATTCATCGGGGTTTACGCCACCAACACCCACAACATTAACACTTTATGTACCAACACCTATAACATTTTTAGACAAGATATCCAGCTGGGTCATCATCTTTGCCATTTTTGGTCTCTCACTTGATCTTTTTCGATCTGCTCCTTTGTCACTCTAAAGTTGAGAGGAGAGATTGGTCCTCACGAGTGTATCATGCCCGGTTGATCTTGGTCATGCACTCAATGAGTTGGGAAGCTACTTCATAGGGTTGTTCCATTAAACCATAGTGAAAAAGTTTATCAGTAACAACTTTGTTCACCCAGTCGAGTCTCCTATAGAAATATTGCAGCATCACATTATTGGGCAATCCATGAGTTGGACATTGCAGCACCGATTTCTTAAATCTCAGCGATGTCTCAAGGATAGGCTCACCTTCCAAGCTTTTGAAACCTTGGATGCTATCCCTAAGAGTAGTCATCTACGAAGGGGGAAACAATCGCACTTGTAATGCAGTAATAAGTTCATCCCACAAAGTGATGAAATCTCTTGGCAACACAGCCAACCACTTGCTTGCCTAGCCCATCAGAGAAAATGGGAACAACCTCAGATGGACTGATTCTCGCATTATGTTGTTAAATGAGAATGGACCACAGACGTCCACAAAATTCCTGATATGGTCAGGGAGATCCTTATAAGCCGTCCCCCCAAATAAACCCTTCAGTTGTAGGAGCTGAAGCATGGTACTTGTGATGTGAAAAATAATGTTTCCTTAGGTCGGAGGTAAGGGAATTGCCCCAACACCACCCATTTGGATAGAGTTATTGATGTTTGGGTCATTGACATCATTGAGGTTTCAAACATCATCTTGGTGGCCCACTTGGCTACCATTACTTCCGTTAATGCTCATCTCTTCCCATTTTTTAACACAAGCAACACAAAACAAAAAATAAAATAAGTAGATTCAACTATGACTAAAAAGAATACAATTCAACTTCACCAAAAGAATTTCAAACAACACCACTCCCCAGCAGTGACGCCATTTTTGATTTAACGTTTTAAGCACACCTCATCCAATAATAGGTGTCAACGATCATTAGACAGTATAAAACCCAACAAATGAGTTGGGTTTGAATCCCACAGGGAGCGATACGTGTTTAAATTCAATTTGGAAGTGCAAACATGGTCTAATCAACCATTGGAATTGTCATGCCTCAAAATAGAGGGCGTAACTGGCACTCGATACCCTAATACAACGAGTTACCCACTGAAACATACTAGCTAAACCAAATTTCTGAGGCAAAAAGATTGGGCAGCACAACCTCTAAAAAGTGAAGCCTAGACCTAGAGGTCATGACCTGAAAGGAAATAACCATACAAACAATGGTAGACAAACCGAAAAAAAATAAGGATGTACTATCTAGCCGATGAGGCCACAAGCGAAAACCTACCTACTTACACATACATACATACATATATATATATATATATATATATATACATGCCAAGACTATTGGCTGGAGGTTGAAACATACATAAACAAAACCTAGAATATTGTGTCCACAATAGACTCTATGAGTGACAAAAGCACTGTCGGGACAATGCCCCGACTATACCCAAACTGTACAACAAAGTAAACATCCTCTAATAGCCCCGGGATAATATGGAGCTTACCAACTCACATCTTAACCTAAATCCTAGCAGGTGGGTCAATTAGAGTCCCTGCATGTACTTGCTCGCACAAAATAAAAAGCAATGTCCCCAGGCAAAGGGTCGTCAGTACGAATAAAAATGTACTGGTATGTAAAGCAAAAACTAAAATCATAAGAATTTACTGTAAAAGGGTAATAGAGATACCACCTAAAACTGAAATCCAAATAATCTCCATGGCTGACCTTTAGCCCCCTACTACTTAAATATGCATGGTATGCTCGTATAAGGGTATGTCGTGAATACATATATATATATAGATACAAATGCATGACATACCTAACCAAGTGCTAGCAATTGTGGCGCTTCCCGGTAGCGAACCAGCATCATATTCACCAACTTGTGGCCATCTGTGTCTCATATGTATAAATATAGGCAATAGGCCCCATACCTCCCGATTATAGCTTGGGAGTAGAATGCATAGAATGTCATGTCATCGATTTATAACACCTATGAGTTACTATTGTCATGTTGCCAATCTTGGCCCGTTTGTAGTCTTGTTCTCAAAACCTCATAATAACTTTCGTATAACATATAACAATCTCATGGAACTTGATATGTTCTTCCAAATAAGCTTGAAAAGTTAACTCAAATTTTAGAAGGATAACCTAACCTTGTTGATATTCAAAATAAGTTAAGGTGACTTACTTAGTTCCTAACTTGGTTCCTAGATAATTTATAATAGAAATATTTCAAAAACCAAGTGTTCTAATAGTTTACATTTAAATTATATTTGAGAGTTTTGAAGGTCGTGAGCTACTTTAAAGATTTTTTTAATAATAACCTTAGTGGAGAAAGAGGGCTGGTCACAAGTAGTAAGGGTCTCGCGTGACATTTTAATTCACATCACCCAAGGAAATATACAAATTCATACTTGCAGACATATAATCAATGAAATTGATAAAATGACATATAGATGTCGAACACTGTATTTATCCGAACGAGTGAAATATCAAAATAACATAATCATGAAAATAATTCAGCTGAGATCCCAATGCATTTCACTTAAGGTCTTTCTAGCAAGAGAATAGCAAAATATCACATTCGGCGTTTTAGGAATTTCCCAGGAGGTGGTGCTAAACTGAGGGACGTAGCTTCGCCTTAACATACAATTTCAATGAACGCTCGAATGGCCGTAGATTCTTCACGAAAGTTGTTCCTTACATCCTAAAATTCGCAAACACTATATATACACAGCTGGTACACACCTATAAACACTTCGTAAATGTTCTTAAATCGGCAGATTTGCCAAATGGCCTCAACTTGACAAAATGTCCATAGAACTTCATAAAAGAATCCCGAGATGATTACCTTCATTAACCAAGTGTAAAACTTGAAGAAACACAAATAACTACAAATTTATATCTTCAAAAACTTGCTCCAAAGGCAGCTAATAGAAGGAGAAAACGATTTCCACTTGTAGAGATCACGTTTCTAGGTACGGGGGCAATCTTTAATGGTAAAAATCGTCAAAAACTGACCTTCATCATGCAAGTACTCCATAGGAACCCTCTCTTAAGCTTTCTTTATGGTTTGGAAGTAAAATGAAATGTTTTCATGGCTTTAAACGTTGAGTAAGCCAACATACCACATTTTTTACAAATTTCGGATCCGACCTGGATTCTGCCCCAACAGTCCATAGTAAAACCCTCATAACCTTTTACTCCGATGTCGATTGGATACGGGGTTTTGTGCATTGCAAACTAGACTCGTAGTCCTTTGATTTAATGGGTGATAAGCCTTCTAACTCTTTATATATTGGGAGAAAACATCCAAGACATTTGACCCAAAGTTAAGAAAATATTATTAGAGAAACTTCGATAACTTTTGTCGACTTTAGATTCACTAATTTTCTTGACTTCCAAAGTTAACATACGACCCTCTGTGCTATTATAATACCTTATAACACACTATTCTTAGCATGTTTTATACTCATAGGCTTATCCACAAGGTATGGGACAAGTTAAACCTTTCAAACGGGCGAAGTTCTATCCAGGCCATTTCTTTTATCATGAACATTGTTTGAAGGGTCCCTTTGACCTAAAAGTTTTATTTAGTTTCTTGATATTTCCACCTACTTGCAATCTTAATCTCCTATGTATGATACAAAGTCATATACACCTCATATAACAATGCCATACTACACTACATATATTATGCATGATTAGAGAAAAAGTACGGGATCTTACAATCTCCCCCCTTTTGAATATTCTCCCGCGAATGGATCTAGACAATTCCTTGGTTGTATCTTCTTCTTTTTCTCGCTATACTTTATTTGCGAGTCTATATTTGTTACAGTCACAAACCTGAAGTCAAATTCTGAAATTTTTAACTACTATGCTTTGCATAGCTATCTCGTAAGAAGACATATAAATTTCACCTTCAAGCTACTTAAAATCTAACTAAGTCGTTGTGAAGAAATAATTGCCACTAATCGAAATGTAACTCACCTAAAGTCATAAACAGTTGGGGGTACTCCTCCCTTATTTCCTCTTCCATTTCCCAAGTCATTTCCTCGATGTTGTTATTTCTCTTTAAAACCTTCACAGAAGCTACATCTTTATTTCAAAGCTTTCTTACCTAGGACTGAGCTTCCCTTTCTTTCCGAATCGCATGATGCCCTTCATAGGTGATACTTTCAGGAAAACCCAATCTACTACCTCAAACTCTAAGTTTCGTCGGCAAATATCCGCATAAGACTTTTGTCGATACTGTGTTGTATGAAGTCGATCTCTAATAATCCTAACCTTTTGAATCACTTATTGGACTAGATTGGGACCTAGCAAATCTGCTTTCCTGAGGTCAAACCAACTGATTGGGGACCTACACTTCCGCCTGTATAGTGCTTCGTAAGGGGCCATCTGAATACTAGCTTGGAAGTTGTTATTATAAGCGAACTCGATAAGAGGTAGATGTTGATCCCAGCTTCCTTTAAAATCCAACACGCAAGCATGTAACATATCCTCAAACGTCTGAATAGTACATTATGCATGTCCATCAGTTTGTGGATGAAAAACGGTGCTAAGATTTACCTGAGTGCCTAGACCTTTCTGAAATTATCTCCAAAACTATGTTGTAAATTGACCTCCTCGATCTGAGATAATAGATAATGGAACTCCGTGAAGGCAAACAATTTACTGAATGTAAATCCTAGCATAATCTTTAGTTGAATATGTCATCATAACTGGCAAGAAATGAGCAGATTTTGTCAGCCTATCGATACTTACCCAAATGGAATCAAACCTTCATGGAGTGCGAGGCAAACCAGTGATAAAGTCCATATTTATCATATCCCATTTCTATAACGGAAGCTCAATATACTGGGTTAGGCCTCCAGGCCTCTGATGCTCTGCTTTAACTTGTTGACAGTTGGGACATTCTGCTACCATCTCCGCAATATCTTTTTTCATGCCATTCCACCAATAGATCTGTCGAAGGTCCTGATACATCTTCGTCGCTCTAGGGTGAGATGCATATCTAGAATAATGGGCCTCTGAAAAAATAATTGTACGGAGCTTCCCAACTGGTATCTAAGGACTCCATCTCCAGTTAGCTCAAATAAGGGGTGTTGCTGTTGTGGAATCTTTTCCCTCAATTTCCTAAGCTCAGGATCTTCATGTTACCACCTTTTCACTTCAGTCACAAAGGAAGATTCTACCATATTCTTAACGACAACACCTCTGCCTCCTGCATCTACCAAGCGTACTTGCAAATTAACTAGCTGGCATATGTCTTTTGTATTTCCAGCCTTATCAGCTTCAACATGACTTAGAGTACCCATGGACTTCCGGCGGAGCGCATCAGCAACAACATTTGCTTTGCCGTAATGATATAAAATGTCAACATCGTAGTCCTTTAATTATTGTAGCCATCTTCTTTGTCGTAGGTTCAACTCCTTCTGCTTAAGTAAATAATGAAGGCCCTAGTGATCTGTGAACACATCTTTATGAACTCCGTATAGATAATGTCGCCAAATTTTTAGGGCAAAGACAACTGTAGCCAACTCAAGATCGTGTGTAGGATAATTCTGCTCATGCTTCCGCAACTATCTAAAGGCGTATGCAATAAACTTACCATGCTACATAAGAACACAACCTAGGCCAATTCTTGAGGTATCACAATAAACAACATAGCCCTCACTACCATCTCGAAGAGTTAGGACAGCTGCAGTGGTAAGCTTTTTTTTTAGTTCATGAAAGCTCTACTCGCATGCCTCGGTCCACTGAAACTTCGTTGCCTTATGTATCAATTTTTTCAGTGGTACAGAAATAGAAGAGAATCCCTTCACAAACCTTAGGTAATACCCCGCCAAGCCTAAAAAGTTGCAAACCTCCGTAGGATTCAAGGGCCTCAGCCAAGTCATCACTGCTTCAATCGTTTGTCCATCAACCTTAATATCCTCACTTATAATTACATGACCAAGAAAAGCTACTGAGGTAATCCAAAAATCACATTTAGAGAATTTATCATATAACCTGCAATCTTGGAGAGTCTGCAATACAGCTCGCAAGTGGTGTGCATGCTTTGCTTCCGACCATGAATATATAAGAATATCATCAATAAACACAACCACAAATTCATCAAAGAATGGTTCGAAGACCCGATTCATAAGACCCATAAAGGCTATTGGGGCATTTGTAAGCCCGAAAGACATGACAAGGAACTCAAAATGGCCATACCTCGTCCTAAATTCTTTTTTTTGGGATATCAACTTCCCTGACTCACAACTGATGGTAACTAGAACGCAGGTCAATCTTGGAAAAGCATTTGGACCCTTGTAATTGATCGAATAAACCTTCAATCTGTGGAAGAGGATATTTATTATTTATAGTGACTTTATTTAGTTGTCTATAGTCAATACACATCCTCAAGGATCCATTTTTATTTCGAACAAAGAGCACTGGGGCACCCCATGGGGAAGTACTTGGCCTGATAAAGCCTTTATCGAGCAAGTCCTTCAGTTGTTCCTTCAATTCTCTTAGTTCTGTAGGTTCCATTCTATAGGGAGGAATCGATATAGGTTGTGTATCAGGAAGCAAGTCTATAGCGAAATCAATTTCCCTTTCTGGGGGAATTCTTGGAAGATCGTCAAGGAATACCATTGCAAATTCATTCACGTTAGGAATTGACTGAAGAGTCATGGGCTCCTTATCAATATCATGTACATGAACCATATGGTATATACAACCTTTAGCAATCAACTTCTGAGCCCTAATGTATCAAATAAACTTACCCTTAGGTGTGGCTACATTACCCTTCCACTAAAGGACTGGCTCACTTGAAAAGTAAAATCGGACTATCGTTGCATGACAGTCAATATTAGCATAGCAAGCTACCAACCAATCCATACCCATGATAATATCAAAATCTAGAATAATCAACTCAACTAAATCAGTGGAGGTTGGACGATCATTAATTAATACCGTACAAGCCTGATAGACACAATGAGCTAAAATGAATCGCCAACCGGTGTAGACACCTCAACTAGTTGTGGCAATAACTCAGATTTCATGTCAAGCTTACTAGCAATAAATGGAGTAATATATGAAAATGTAGAGCCAGGGTATATGTCACGACCCAAGCCTAGGGCCTAGACGTGACATGGCGAATAAGGAACCCGAAGGAACCCCAAACAAGCCTCTCAAACTTGTCATCACACTTCATCGGTCGCGGAAGTACATTCAACATTAATTAACGGGAAATAGGGACTAAGGGCAAACCATTTCAAAATGACATCATAGAACAAGAGTCAAGCTCATTCACAAAATACTTGTCCAACGCACACCTCTACATACATAGATAGGACGGGGGCCATGACATACTACTGGCTCCCCTCATAGTCAAAATACAATTGCAAGCTAAAGTCTCAAAACATAGGAGTAGGAACATAACATAGCCCTCAAATCATTAAGGACTCACCAACAAACTCGGATAAGCACCGTACTAGCCACGTGAATGGAGAGAAGGATCAAGAGTAGCTCCGGTCCCTACATGGTGACATCATGTAGGAAAAATATGCGTTCGTACTTGGAATGTACTAAATATGCGGGGTGCAATACAACAATAGACAAGGACACAATCGAAATGCAAGAAATAGTTTCATAGGCATAATGAATAACAATATGAGGATGCATGATCAAAGTGAAGTCAAAACATGTTTAAGTAAATCTATACTAATAGTAGATATCATATGTGTATGCATGATCCAACCAATCTATAACCCCAACTTAGGATGGGGGATGCCGTTCACACCCGGACACCCTGGTGGCAAGGTATAAACCCCTCACATGGTTGATGTTGGTCACACCCCAAGCATCCTAGGTGGTGAGATATAAACCTCTCACATGGTTGATGTTGGTCACACCCCAAGCATCCTAGGTGGTGAGATATAAACCTCTCACATGGTTGATGTTGGTCACACCCCAAGCATCCTAGGTGGTGAGATATAAACCTCTCACATGGTTGTCCGGTTCTTTTCCCCCAGACCGGGCATGGTCATGCAACACTTTATATAGGAAATTCCCATTAGGCTCTAATGCAATCTCACGTATGGAATGAACATATACACAAGCTTAGTTTGTCATCAACACATCTCTGGATTGCCATACATCTCATAACTCAAGCTTTAAAGCATCGATACATCAATCCTCCATAGTTGGACATTTTGTCAAACACCTTGAAGGCATGTAATGGAATCAAAGAGCATGGAAAATAGGGTAGTAATTATGCAGCCAAACCAGTGAACAACCTACAACAACACCTTTAACACCCACAAGACCACATGAAAATCTCCACATCCATTCCAAATTTAGATTCAAGTTCTAGAGTCACAACATGCTCAAAACAATCACTTTTCATGTTTAAAATTCAATGTGCAAGGAATTATTACAAAGAACAAGACTAATTTATGAATCTTAACTTAAACCATGAATTAGTGAGTAGAATAGATAAGGACAACGTCTTTGCATGTCCGCTTCGGCCTCCAATGTAGCACTCTCCACTTGTTGATTTCGCCAAAGCACCTTAACGGACGCCACTTCTTTGTTCCTCAACCTTTTAACTTGTCTATCTAAGATCTGAACCGGGACTTCTTCATACGTCAAATTATCTTCTACAACACCCACAACCTCAAGAGGTACAATAGCGTTAGGATCACCAACACATTTCCTCAACATCGATACATGGAATACCGGATGAACTAATTCCGTCTCCTTGGGCAACCCCAACTCATAGGCTACTTTACCAACCCTTCTTATTATCTCATAAGGACCGACATACCTAGGACTTAATTTCCCCTTCTTACCAAAACGAACCACACCTTTCATTGGAGAAACTTTCAAATAAACCCAATCACCCACTTTGAATTCAAGATCCCGTATCCTCACATCGGCATAAGACTTTTGACGACTTTGGGCTGTTTTCAACCTCTCCCTAATCATCCTTACCTTCTCAAGAGCATCCATGACCAGATCCGGACCCAACAAGGCCACCTCTCCAACTTCAAACCACCCAACCGGTGACCTACACCGTCTACCATAAAGTGCCTCAAAAGGAGCCATACCGATACTAGAATGATAACTATTGTTGTATGCAAATTCAATCAAAGGAAGATGATCATCCCAACTACCTTTCAACTCCAAGATACAAGCTCTAAGCATATCCTCCAAGGTTTGAATTGTTCTTTCGGCTTGGCCATCCGTTTGAGGGTGGAAGGCCGTGCTAAGCTTTACCTTTGTACCAAGACCCCTTTGGAATGACTTCCAAAAGTGGGAAGTGAATTGGGCACCACGATCCGAGATGATAGACAAGGAAATCCCATGCAACCTTACCAATTCATGAATGTACAACTTGGCATACTCTTCAGCCCCGTAAGTAGTTTTAACCGGTAGGAAATGAGCCGACTTTGTCATCCAATCAACCACCACCCAAACCGAATCAAAGCCTCTTCTAGTCTTGGGCAAGCCCAGTACAAAATCCATGTTGATTTCTTCCCACTTCCAAGTAGGTATCTCAATGTCGTGAGTTAGGCCACCCGGCCTTTGATGTTCGGCCTTGACTTGTTGACAACTATGGCAACCCGAAACAAATTTTGCAATGTCCTTCTTCATACCGCCCCACCAATACACATCCCTCAAGTCTCTATACATCTTTGTTGACCCCGGATGAATAGAATAAAAAGAATTATGAGCCTCATCAAGGATTCTTTCCCTCACACCATCCACACAAGGAACACATAATCTACCTTGGTACCTAAGGGCACCATCTCCCCCTTGGGAGAAAACCTCCACCTTACCAATACTCACCGAAGCCTTTAATTCTACCAAAGAAGGATCAAGATCTTGCTTGACTATCACCTCATCAACCAAGGAAGACCTTGAACCATCAACAACAACTACTCCTCCACTATCCACCCCTTCTAACCTAACTCCCAATTTGGCCAACCGATGGACCTCCTTAGCCAACTCTTTACTACCTTCTTCCACATGAGCCAAGCTACCCATGGACACTCTACTCAATGCATCCGCCACCACATTAGCTTTCCCTGGATGATAGTGAACACTCATATCATAATCCTTACGGAATTCTAACCACCTCCTTTGTCTCAAGTTAAGATCTTTTTGCGTGAACACATATTGGAAATTCTTATGGTCGGTGAAGATATCAACATGCACCCCATACAAATAATGACGCCAAATCTTTAAAGCAAAAACCACGGCGGCCAATTCAAGATCATGGGTTGGGTAATTTTTTTCATGAACCTTAAGTTGCCTAGAAGCACAGGCTATAACCTTACCACTTTGCATCAACACACAACCCAAACCAATACGGGAAGCATCACAATAAACAACAAAACCTTCTAACCCATCCGGAAGTGACAAAATAGGAGCGGACACAAGCCTTTCTTTCAAAGTTTGGAAGCTTTCCTCACACTCATCCGACCACACAAATTTAGCCTTCTTTTGAGTCAACTTAGTCATAGGAGAAGCAAGAGAAGAAAACCCTTCCATAAATCTCCTATAATAACCCGCTAAACCCAAGAAACTCCTTTTATCCGACGGGGTCAAAGGTCTAGGCCAATTCCTAATAACATCGGTCTTCTTAGGATCCACCTTAATACCATCCCCCGACACCACATGGCCTAGGAAAGCAACTTCCTTCAACCAAAACTCACACTTTTCATATTTAGCGTACAACTTCTCTTCCCTCAATCTTTGGAGTACAACCCTCAAGTGACCCTTGTGCTCTTCCTCACCCCGAGAATAGATCAAGATGTCATCTATAAACACCACCACAAAAGAATCAAGGTAGGGTTTGAAAACCCTATTCATCAAATCCATAAAGATAGCCGGAGCATTAGTCAACCCGAAAGACATCACCATAAACTCATAGTGCCCATACCTAGTACGAAAGGCCGTCTTGAGAATATCACACTCCCTCACCTTCACTTGATGATACCCTGACCGAAGATCAATCTTAGAGAAGTGACTATCCCCATGCAATTGGTCAAATAAATCGTCAATCCTTGGAAGAGGATACCTATTCTTGACGGTGACCCTATTAAGCTGTCGATAATCAATACACATTCTAAGAGACCCATCTTTCTTCTTAACAAACAAAACCGGAGCACCCCAGTGAGAATGACTAGGTCTAATAAACCCCTTCTCTAACAAATCTTTTAATTGCTCTTTCAACTCTTTCAACTCCGCCAGGGCCATACGGTAAGGGGGGATAAAAATAGGTTGAGTATCGGGAAGGAGGTCTATACCAAGATGTATCTCCCTTTCGGGAGGGACACCGGGAAGGTCTTCTGGGAAGACATCTAAAAACTCATTAACAACCGGAATAGACTCAATAGGAGGGACTTTAGACTCCACATCATTGACTCTCACAATATGGTACAAGCACCCTTTGGAAATCAACCTATGGGCTTTAATGCAAGAAATGAATTTCCCCTTCACCACAACATCCCGACTCTCCCACTCAAGAACGGGTTCATTAGGAAATCGGAACTTGACTTTACGAGTCCTACAATCAATAGAAGCATAATATGCATGCAACCAATCCATCCCAAGAATAACATCAAAATCAACCATGTTCAACTCAACAAGATCACAAGGCAACAACTTATTCAATATGCAAACCGGACAATTTCTATACACTTTTCTAGCAACAATAGAGACACCAATGGGAGTAGATACTTCATATGACTCATGCAACAATTCCGACTCGACATGAAATTTCCTAGCAACTAAGGGGGTAACAAAAGAAAGGGTGGCACCCGGATCAATCAAAGTATAAACATCAATATCAAAGATTTGCAACATACCGGTCACCACATCCGGAGTCTCATTAACACCTTGTCTACCATGCAAAGCATAAAATCGATTGTCCCTTGGGGCACCACTTTGAGAAGCACCTCTACCCAAAGGAGTAGTGTTAGCACTTCAGACCTTGTGGCGGATCTTGGGACACTCAAACCTCTTGTGACCCACTTCTCCACATTCAAAGCAAGCACCCGAACCCTTCATGCAAGGACCACCATGCTTCCTCCCACACTTAGGGCATACATCCATAGAACCCAGTTCACCTCCCCCTTGAGGTCTAGGAACATTGATAGCAAATCCCCGGTTGACATGAGGGTTTCCTCGGCCTTGATGAAATCTAGCACCCTTAGGGAACCTATTCTCCAATCGGGCCCTCTTGGCCTCGTGCCCCCTTCTCTTCCTCAATTTCTCCTCCTCCATTTGCTCGGCATAAGTCATCAACCGAGACAAATCCATATCTCAAATGAGCATAGCGGACCGACACTCCTCACTAACCAAGTCGGATACACCCATCACAAATTTGTTCATCCTCGACCTAGAGTCGGCCACCAAGTGAGGTGCATACTTGGAGAGTTGGAAAAATTTGAGGGCATACTCCCTCACACTCATAGCTCCTTGCTTCAAGTTCATGAACTCCACCAACTTTGCCTCCCTAAGCTCAAGAGGGAAGAACCTATTAAGGAAAGCAAGTTTAAACTCCTCCCACAACACCACATAGCCATTACCTTTCTCACCCTTCCATTGATCAAACCAAATTTGAGCAACCCCCTTGAGTTGGTAGGCCGCCAATTCCACCTTCTCACAAGCACCAACATCCATAATGGTCAAGATTTTGCATACCTCATCGATGAACTCTTGCGGGTCCTCATCCACCTTTGAACCATGGAAGACCGGAGGGTTCATCCTCATGAAATCTCTCACCCTTTTCCCCGGGGTGGTAGCTCGAGGAGCTTGGGCTCCTTGTTGCACTTGGTTAGCTACTACTTGTGCAAGCATGGTGAGTGCATCACGGAGCTCACCATTGGTGGGTGGCTCTTCCGGTAATCGGGCCCGTCCTCCCCTCATGTTTGGCATGATGATCTAACAATCCAAAGAACAAGCGTTAGGGAGGAATCACTTTATTGCACTCTAAGCACGACATAGAACATGTAGAAGGGAAACCTTTCCTAAAACGTTTTGTAGCCTCCCATTCATAGTCATGGCGCGCATTCTACTCAACGCGGTGTGTTGGACTCCGAGGATTTAACAACCTAGTGCTCTGATGTTGGTCACACCCCAAGCATCCTAGGTGGTGAGATATAAACCTCTCACATGTTTGATGTTGTTCACACCCCAAGCATCCTAGGTGGTGAGATATAAACCTCTCACATGGTTGTCCGGTTCTTTTCCCCCGGACCGGGCATGGTCATGCAACACTTTATATAGGAAATTCCCATTAGGCTCTAATGCAATCTCACGTATGGAATGAACATATACACAAGCTTAGTTTGTCATCAACACATCTCTGGATTGCCATACATCTCATAACTCAAGCTTTAAAGCATCGATTCATCAATCCTCCATAGTTGGACATTTTGTCAAACACCTTGAAGGCATGTAATGGAATCAAAGAGCATGGAAAATAGGGTAGTAATTATGCAGCCAAACCAGTGAACAACCTACAACAACACCTTTTAACACCCACAAGACCACATGAAAATCTCCACATTCATTCCAAATTTAGATTCAAGTTCTAGAGTCACAACATGCTCAAAACAATCACTTTTCATGTTTAAAATTCAATGTGCAGGGAATTATTACAAAGAACAAGACTAATTTATGAATCTTAACTTAAACCATGAATTAGTGAGTAGAATAGAGTCTAGGCACTATGGGTGGAAGGACCCATGAGTTCAACACCACATACCTTGAGTTTTTATGAAGGTCTTGAGAGTGTCTTCAATGGAAGCTTGGAACTTGGAGCAAGAGTCTCATCAATCTTGAGGAAGGTTTTGGACTAGGGTTCTTGAGAGAACTTGAGAGAAAATGTGTCTAAGTATGGGAGAAGTGTTTTGGGAAATGTTTTAGAGATGAAATTAAACTAATGGTATATAGGAAATAACATATGCCCTTTGGAAAAATGGTCCAACACTTAGAAAAACAAATGAGGCGGGTGAACAGTAAAAACGCTCACTGGAAATTGCATTCCCTGCCGGACAGATTTTACGAAAATGGGCATCACTTGTTCGTCCAAACTCCGAATGAGGTGAAACGAAGTGCGTTAGGTAGCTAACTCAAAGGGCTTTCCATGGATATGTTATGGGCCACCTAATTATTTGTGTGCTAGGAGATATGACCCTCCAAAGTAGACCCTCGAAAAGGCTTCACTTGGAAATTTCGGATTTTGATACGGTTGCTCTAAAATTTGGGTTAGACCCATTTCCCACTCAATTTGACCTCCTAAACATGAATATGAAGTCAGATTTTTGAAGAACAAAACGGATTTTTAGGTATAGCTAAAACAAGTTTCCTGTAACTTCCGAAGCACATTTTTAGGATCTTTTTTTTTTTTTGGGTCATTTCAGTCTATTAACGTGTAAACATCTTGAGAAGATATAGTCAATATACCTGTAACAACATCAGGGGATGCCTCTGAATCTTGTTGTCCTGTCAGTGCATAAAAGCGTTTCTGACCACCGCTCCAACCTGTATCTCCTTCACCTCTCCCTCTACCACGACCCTGAGTAGACTGTGGTCCTGGTCGTGGCGGCACGGACTGAGGATGAAGATGTTGATGTGGATCCTGAAGGCTGAGCTAGATCACCTCTGCTCAACCTCGGGCACCGACTAATAAAATGTTATGTCTGCCCAAAATGATAACATGCACCTGAACCCTGTCTACACTGCCCAGTGTGCATCTTACCACACTGTGTACAATGAGAAGTGGGATGTCTTATCTGTACGGAACGATCCTGTCGACGACCTTCAGGCTGGCCTGAGCTCTGACCTGGTCCTGACTGACTATAACGATCAAACCGTGGTCCCTGCACCTATGGTGAGATACTACCCGCTGGCTGAGGTGGATATCGATGGAAAGGGGGCCTTAAATCACCATGTGTCTCCCTATAAAACCCCATAGTATGATCCCTCTTACTCTGCTCCCTATCCATGTGGGTATCACGAATTCGTTTAAAGGTCCTATGTAGTCTGAGCAAAAACGTGTAGGCAGGAAATATCTACATCATCTGATAGGAATGCTTCCCTACAATCTCTGATCAAATGATCTGCCAAACCATCAACATAACAATGAACTCTGGCTCTCATGGTACGTACAATATCTAGTGCATATCTTGCCAAAGAATTAAACCTGTGGCTATAATCCCTCACACTCATGGTTCCTTGCTTCAAATTGATAAACTGGTCAAGACGGGCCTCTCAAACTTCCCGTGGCTAATATTGGGCAAGGAAGGCCTCAGAGAAGTCCTCCCACTCTGCTGGCGGAGCATCAGGTCCTATAGATTTCTCTCATGCCACATACCAAAGGATGGCTACATCACGTAGCCGAAAAGAAGCCAACTCCACAGCCTCTGTGACGGAGGAATGCATCACCCTTAATACTCTATATATATGGTCTATAAAGTCCTGGGGATCCTCAGTAAGACTAGATCCTGTAAATAACGGAGGGGACAAATGAAGAAACACTTGTACCTTCGAACTTTCCGATCGGTCTCTCTGAATATCTACTCCTAACTCCAGCTGTCGCTCATGAATAGAAACCATCCTAGTCATCAACTGAACTGCCTCTCTCATCCCCTGCTCCCCAGAGATCTCTGGTGGAGGAAGAATAGGTACTGGATGTCCTGTGTCCATAGCTTCCTAAGGTACCAATGGAACTGGTGAGGCTGGGGGTACTGCATCTCCTCGGGCTTCAATAGGTGCCAGGAAGGCTGGTACTAGAGGTACTAAAGAACCACCCTGTGCCTCCGAGGTAAATCTAGGACCTTCCCTTGGATCCATACCTATCTCTCGATCTGCCATATCCGTAGCGAGTGTAGCCTGTTAGATAAAAAACATAAAGCACGATTTAGATTTCAAATGTTCTTATACTTTTGCACTATAGCACGATCTATCAATTAAATGAAATGTAACCATTCCTAAATGCCCTGTAGCCTCTTGATTATAAGTGTGGTGCACAACACACCTATAAACAAGACTCTACTACACACGGCTTGTGGATCCCTCTGGGATATGACCTGCTCTGATACCAACTTTGTCACGCCCCGAAATAGGGAGCGTAACTGGCACTCGATACCCTAATACATCGAGTTATATATATAGATGCAAATGAATGACATACCCAACCTAATGCTAGCAATGGTGGTGCTTCCTGGTAGCGAACCGACATCATATTTGCCAACTTGTGGCCATCTGTGTCTCATGCGTATAAATATAGGCAATAAGCCCCATACCTCCCGATTATAGCTCGGGAGTAGAATGCATAGCATGTCATGTCATGGATTTATAACACCTATGAGTTACTGTTGTCATGTTGCCAATCTTGGCCCTTTGTAGTCTTGTTCTCATAACCCCATAATAAGTTTCGTATAACATATAGGAATCTCATTGAACGTGATATGTTCTTCCAAATAAGCTTGAAAAGTTAACTCGAAATTTAGAAGGATAACCTAACCTTGTTGATATTCATAACAAGTTTAAGGTGACTTGCTTAGTTCCTAACTTGGTTCCTAGATAATTTATAAAAGAAATATTTCAAAAACCAAGTGTTCTAATAGTTTACATTTAAATTATATTCGAGAGTTTTGAAGGTCGTGAGCTACTTTAAAGATTTTTCTAATAATAACCTTAGTGGAAAAAGAGGGTTGGTCACAAGTAGTAAGGGTCTCGTGTGACATTTTAATTCACATCACCTAAGAAAGAATACGAATTCATACTTGCGAACATATAATCAAGGAAACTGATAAAATGACATGTAGATGTCGAACACTCTATTTATCCGAACGAGTGAAATATCAAAATAGTAGAATCATGATAATAATTCAGCTGATATCCCAATACCTTTCACTGAAGGTCTTTCTAGAAAGAGAATAGCAAAATATCACATTCGGCGTTTTAGGAATTTCCCAGGAGTGGTGCTAAAATGAGGGACGTAGCTTTGCCTTAACATACCTTTTCAATGAACGCTCGAATGGCCGTAGATTCTTCACGAAAGTTGTTCCTTACGTCTAAAAATTTGCAAACACTATATATACACAGCTGGTACACACGTATAAACAGTTCATAATTGTTCTTAAATCGGCAGATTTGCCAAATGTCCTCAACTTGATGAAATGTCCGTAGAACTTCATAAAAACAATCATAAAACAGTCCCGAGATAATTACCTTAGTTAACCAAGTGTAAACCTTGAAGAAACACCAATAACTACAAATTTATATCTTCAAAAACTTGCTCCAAATGCAGCTAATAGAAGGGGAAAACGATTGCCACGTGTAGAAATCACGTTTCAAGGCACGGGGGCAATCTTTAATGGTAGAAATCGTCAAAAACTAACCTTCATCATGCAAGTACTCCATAGGAACCCTCTCTTAAGCTTTATTTCTGGTTTGGAAGTAAAATTAAATGTTTTCATGGCTTAAAACGTTGAGTAAGACGACATACCACATTTTTTACCCGACCCGGATCCGACACGGATTCTGCCCCGGCAGTCCGTAGTAAAACCCTCATAACTTTTTACTCTGATGTTGGTTGGATATGGGGTTTTGTGCGTTGCAAAATAGACTTGTAGGCCTTCGATTTAATGGGTGATAGGCCTTCTAAATATTTATATATTGGGAGAAAACATCCAAGACATTTGACCCAAAGTTAAGAAAATATTATTAGAGAAACTTCGATATCTTTTGCCGACTTTAGTTTCACTAACTTTCTTGACTACCAAACTTAACATACGACCCTTGTGCTATTATAATACTTCACAACACACTATTCTTAGCATGTTTTACACTAATAGGCTTATCCACAAGGTATGGGACAAGTTAAACCTTTCAAACGGGTGAAGTTCTACCCGAGCCATTTCTTTTATCATGAACATTGTTTGAGGGGTCCGTTTGACCTAAAACTTTTGTTTAGTTCCTTGATATTTCCACCTACTTCCAATCTTAATCTCCAATGTACATACAAAGTCATATACACCTCATATAACCATGCCATACTACGCCATATATATTATGCACAATTAGAGAAAAAGTACGGGATCTTACAGGAATAGAAATTTTTGAAAAAGACATGAATCAAATTAAAATGGGTGACACGAATGTCAGATGAGGGTTTTGGTTTTTTTATTATCAACTACAAAGAAGTCACAAACACTTTGAATTAACAATAAGGAGAACAATTCTCGGGATGTGATCGATTATAGGTAAATTTTGCTATATAGGTAATTGAAACTACTCGTAAATAGCTAAAAATCAGTGAGTAGGCTAGACTATAAGGGAGATAGTTTACTTTCGAACAACTACCCCGAATTAGGTGATTTCTTTCAAACATCAACAAGCATAACAACGAAGAACATCACACACCTTAATTCATCCACTCTTTCAAGCTAGATGGGTAGGATTGGGTTTAGGATTCACTCTCTTGAGCTGAACCCAGCTCAACCCAATACCTACAAATCATTAATCAATATTCTTAGTTCTTAAACCTCTCTCTCTCGCAAGCCAAGAATACAAAAATATAACTGCATTTGCAACTACAATTCATAAGTAGAACCACAATTAATGATTAAACTCACTACAAAATAGCATTTAAACTAGTAATTAACAATACCCATTAACTAATTTAACCCATTATCACATGATCACACCCTAAGAATTGGGCTTTTAGCCAAATATCATAAAAGATTAAAAATGATTATCGAATCGATTAGCCATCAACTGGGTAAGAGAGATTTTGTCTTTACAATGCTCAATTTTCAGAATATTCGAAACCCACTTCCAAAATCTCCAAATTGAATCTCTAAAATTCATCAAAAACTGTGAAAAACTACAGAGAAGAGTGTTCTAAGCTAAAATCGTATTGTTTCAGTATAAATCAACTCTAACCAATCTCTCTCCAACATGCTAAATAAAAATGTTCAAAATCTAAAGTATAGGTGCCATAAGTGGATTTCGCTGAACCACTCGATGAACCGCCCATTGATCTCTTCCATCGCCTTTTTTCCATGGCACTCAGCATCCTCAAGTTCTGTAACTTTGGGCGATCTCTCTTTTTCTCGCAGAACTGCTCGCTAATTCGCCGAATGCTCTTTTTTATCGCCGACCTGGTTTCTTCCCTTAGTGCTGGCACGCTGGAAATTTAAGCGGTCAAACTAGCCACTCGGCGATTCGCCAAGTGCTCATGGTGATCACAAGGACAAAGGCACAATGAGTCCAAATCTCGGACTCATCATTCACAAGATATGTGAGCACTTGTAGAATATCTTTCCATCTGTACTTAGTTCACTTAGAAGAAACTCTATTTTTTTAATTTAATAGGCTCAATTCCATATAGATAATAAGTTCATCAAGGCGCTCACAGAAGGTCCATGTCGATCAGCGAAGCCATACACTAGTTATAATGTAAACGACTTCAATTTTTACACTTAAGGTCGCAGTTTAATAGAGCATTTAATAAAGTGGCGTTAGCATAAAATGAACCAATTATAGTGCAGATAACAATGACTACTATAGTATGCTTACTGAAATTCTTGAATTGGAGTACAATGGCAGTACACCGATCAAAAAAACTATTTTATTTAAAGGTGAATGGTTTGACCCCATACCAAATGTAGGGATGAAGATTCGCCCACAATATAAACTTGTGGATAACAACCCGCAATAAGTATGAACCATTTGTTTTGTCAATGCAGGCAGCTCAAGTGTATTATGCTTCTTATCCTAGCTTACGACGTGATAAGAGTGGTTGGTGGGCTGTGTGCAAAACTAAAAGATCTGGTTATTGTGGTTATGCCTCTGTCATATTTATCATCTCCTCTAGTAGATGTTACAGAGCCATTCCAATGTGACAAAGATGGTTTAAGATTTGTTGTGGTGTAGAACAATGAAACTCTTCTCTGAAATTATCGAAATGGAGAATTCATGAACTTAAGAGATGAGAATGATGATTTAGATGATGGGAAAGATTTTCATGATAACCAGAATCAGAATCACATGATGAAAATGAGAATGAAGAGGCATATTGTTAAAGTGGCGGTGAATAGAGTCAAAGTTCTTTGCTCTGATCTCTTCAAATATAAGAGTTAGAGTGATTGAAACGTAGTATATAAGCTGACTTTATATTAATTAGATTTTATATTTCTTGTTGAAAAACTTCTGAATTTTAAATCTAACCAATTTATATTTCTCTTTTACCAGTATACTTATTTTGTTTTAATTGTTCTCCAGGTTGTTTTGTTTGAGCAACTATCCCTCACTCTCCTTTCGTAATATGAAGTAGACCATTCTAGATGTATGTTTTGAATAGTGATGGAATAATTTTATTCCTTGAAGTGTTTATGTTTTTATCTATTGTCTAGGTTAACACATTTTTTTAACTTTTCAGAGGCATCTTGTTCTTGAAGTGATATATCAACTAATTACCTATTCTTGTTATAATTAGGCAAAACCGGCAATGATTCAATTATTATGTTATTATTTCATTCACATGTAACTTTGAAATTGCAGATATGGCACCGGGGGGGTGGACGAAGCAGATATTCTAGAAAAAGAACAGTAGATCCAGTGACATCTCCTCTAATATCTAGTTTCACACCTAATCAAGCACCATCATTGCCTTAAGTTCCGACACCAGGTACGTCTGATTCATCAGTTGCAGTCAACATATCGGTACCATATTCATCTTTAGGGATTGAAACACCTAGAAATGACATTGTATCTACATCTTTGTCAAATACAACTGATCATACCCGCATTCGAATTGAAATGAACATGGGACAGTAAGTGTACAACATCGTTTCATTTACATTGTTTGCTTCAGGCAAGAAAATAAGCCATATTGATTTTCGTTCCATACTATTTTTCTATAAATCTTTAAAAAGTTTTGTTGGTTTTCTTAAGTTGCATTGATGGGAATGAATTAAAGAATTGATGTGTTTTAAAATTAATATAAAAAATTTCATTTTTGAAGAAAATAGTGTGTTCATTGATGTCTATATTTCTCTTATATAAGAAGCCATAGTTAAATGTGGCAACATAATGTGGTGAGGAATCTGATTTATAGAATGTGGAAATAGAATGCCCCATGTACAGGTCCACATAACTATTGCCCTTGCACTACATGTTCCGATTGACTGGTTAAGTTATTGCTTAGTTTGCTTTTATTGATGATCAACTTTTAAGCTCTTGCCTTGCTTTAGGACCTATCAATTTATATAGACGTAGGGTTGTTGTTTTGATTAGAAAATTATAATATCTATATACTTGGTACTGTTTGTTCTAGAAAATAGATAGTCAAATGTCCAACCAAATGAATCTATGTATTGAAACAAAGCTCAGTATGGGCTCATCCCAACTAGTCATTTCAAGATATGCTAATAGCAGGATTTTTTAATTTATATCTACTCCTTGTCTCTTTGATTATATGATGAGTCCACTAATTGGACTCATTTAGGGTTTTATTTTGATAGAAATAGTGTCCTCAAATGTTTATTTTGTCTCAATATCTGATAAAAATTCTTAAGTTTCAGGTATTTAAAGTTTTAGTGTAAGCATGGACACTTAGGCACAAAAAGGAACAAAAAGGCTGAAACGAACGAAGAAGCTGAAGACTGAGCAGCGCCAGGTACACATGGCGATTCGCCGAAGGGACGCACTCCGCCCTTTGTTCCAGTACGCAAAGCCCTAAAGAAATAGGATAAAAAATGCAATGACAGTAGTAGTCGGCGCGTCGCCAAATAGTTCCATGAAGCAGTACTATGTCGCCCAATGACACAGAGCACGACGATGTTGAAGGCTAGTGCAAGATGGCGACGACTACATCAAAGGGCGAATAACCGAGTTAATCAGCGATTCCGACAAACCTCGTCGAAGATTAGCCAACACTATTTTCTGAAGTCTATAAGTACTAAAATCTTTATTCTTTTTTAAAGGTGGAACCATTATTATATTTTACATAATAGAATAGTACTTTTTTGGATATTTTCTCTCAAGTTTGGAGAGGGTTTTTTGGGAGACTTTAAGAAAGAAGGATTTCATCTTCCCCAAGTTGGAAGTGGATTTTCTCCATTCTTCTTCCTTTGCTTAAATAAAGGTTTAAGTCATTATACCCATTTGATTTTAGTAACATTTTAGGTGTATTTTGTTACTTCTTGATGTGTGGCTAAAAACCCCCATTCTTGGGGTGTGATTTAGCAAATATGTGTTGATATTGTTGTTGGGTCTTGCTTGCTGATAGGTTAGATGTATTTTAATTGTGATTTCACCTAGTGGTTCTGGTTTAATTTAATGGGTTTGTAGTTGCAAATACAAAATCAACCATGTGTTTTCGGCTTGCCCGGGAGGGATGTCGCGAAATCAAGACTGCTAGACTGATGGCCTAAAGAGTGGGTCGACATGAGGTTCAGCCAGAGAGGGTGAGCCCTAGTCCCATATCCTATCACTCAGCTCGAGAGAGTGAGTGGGGTAAGGCGTAGGATGGCCTTCATGTGACAAATGGGTGTTTGAAAGGAACACATGAGAAACGGGGTAAGTTGCCCGAGAAGGAACTTAGTTCCATCTAAAGCTTAGCCTAGTCACTATTATCTTGTAAATTTTCTATCGAAACCATGTACTCAATGATTTATCTCAACTTGTATTGTGGTCACACCCCAAGAACTTGTCCCCATACTTGATTTTCTTTTTATTTTTGTTATTTTTACTACTTGTGACAAAACCCCAATTGACATTTGACACTTTTGTGTCACCCCCTTTAATTTACTATGTTTTTACTCGTTAATGTCTTTAGCTATGACTAGTTAGAAATAAATTTTATTTTTCTACTAATTTTCAAAACCACTCCCTTGGGACACGACCCCAACCAACCTTTAGTTGGGTTACTATATTATCGACGATCGTAGACACTTGTACCGTAGGTTAGTGTCGTTAGTCACGATAAGCATAAAAATGGCGCCACAGCCGGGGATTGGTGTTATTTGAGAAATTTTAGATTAATAGGATATTTGTTCTTCTTAGTTGTAGTGTCACTAACTTTACTTTTAGTTTTGTTTTTCGTTGGGTTGTCTATTTAGATGAGCATGGCTAAACAGAGTAGTGGCAATTTTGTTGAAATGAGCCAAGGAGTCCAAAAGGACCTCACGCTGACCGCACTGGCATCTCAGCTAAACGACTTGGCCACCAAAATCTCAGAGGTGGAAGTCCAATGCAACAACAAGGGGAGGTATATACCCCCTCATGAGCGAAGGAAGTCTAGAGATGGGGGGAAAATCGTGTCGAGGACACACTTCAAATCATTCTCCAAAAGATCACTGATCAAGATCGGGTGTTGGAAGAAATGAAGGAGAATATTGAAGTGTTAAATCAAATGATTGGATCTCACTCTAGATCAATCCAGCTAATCAGGTCACTCCTGAGTTTTACAGTGCCTCGTCTCCACCCAAATGACATATTGGGGTCACCTAGTGACACTAGGGCTAACCTCAATAACAGAGAATGAGACAGGATTGCGTCGTGCCACGACATAAAATAAGGTGCTTCTTGGATAGCAACCCCATGTTTTACCGCTTTTAATTTTTAGGTTAGAATAATGGTGTGTTGGTTTTGTAGGTTAAAATGAGGAAAGTGTTGAAAAATACAGGTTGATGAGTAGAAGTTCCATTCCGCGAAATGCCAACTAGGTCGGCGTACCTGAATTAATCCGCCATTTATCTAAAAAAAAGTATAATCCAGAGCTTGTAAAACTCGGATATCTTGAGAAATAGTTCGGCCGGTCGCCGACCTGTTCGGCGATATCAACCCAGACCACCTACTTGATCCCCAAGAAATTGAAAATTCTATGGAAAAGGCGAGACAAGTGACCACTTGGCGAATTGCCAAATATGTCGGTGAGTGTGATTAACGTCGCCGAATGGACAAGAACTGAACGGCTATATAAAGGCCAAAGGTCAAATTTTTTGTGGATTCATCAATTTTCCCTCGTTTCAAACTCCTCAAAATCACACCAAAGGTATTACTTCCTAGATTTTTGATTTCCATTAGTATTTTAGTTGGTAATTAGCGCTTGGGGTTGGATCTCTTTGCTACCTAGTTTTCAAAAAGCACTTTGATTGGCATTAAAGGTTAGTCCATAGAACCCTGAATTTATCTTAAAAGTTTTTGCACTCATTTGCTATTGTAGTATCAGGATGACGTGTGCTGGGCCTCTCTAATAGAAATAGGTTTCTATAATGCTATTTTCAATTCCAAACCTTTGCCTGAAATGTTTTAATATCCGAATGACTTAGTGTTTGTGTTTTCATTTGAATGAACTTGAAATGGGTGTTGCGTACTCGTTGTTAGGTTGGTTTTGCAAAAATAACGAAACTGAAGTGGCCCATATTTGTGCTAAATAACAAAAATTGCTCAATGAAGGAATGGGTGACAACATTCCTAAGGGTAATCATAGTTAAATAGCCAAATTTGGCAAAATCGGAAGAAGTCTAAGTATTCTGGGGTGATGGGAAGTATGGGTCTTATGTAAATTTCATGTATGCATGCTTTGATTTCGTTTCCAGTGTTTGAAAGGTCGATTCTAAGAAGTGGGTTGAAATATAGGCATGTTGAATCATTCGGTGAGCTGGGTCGTGCTCGCCAAATGACTCGGTGGTTCGCCTACTGTTCTTAGATCACCCTTCATTCATGTCCATAGTGCTGAGAGATCTGTAACCTTTGGTGAAAAGGTAGTCGGTGACTCGCCAATAGAACTTTAGACCGCCCTTTGCATGCCCCATTTACCCTCTTTCACTGTATCTTTTGGCAGACAACTTCGTCATCGCCGAAAGTAGTTGGTGTCTCGCCAAATAGACGTTTTCATCACTACTTTGCCTAGATTTCAAGCTAATCCCTTTGGTGAGTTCAACCTAGCTCGCCAAAGAGATTTGGCGATTCGCCGACTAGATCGGCGAGTCCTTCTGCAATAAGATTCTCTGTGTTTGTGTTGAGTTCGCCTAATCTCTTGATCTTTTGCATATATGGTACGCACAAACTTAAACGAGCCACCTCAAAAAAAGGCAAAGGGAATTACGAATAATGAAAGAGGATCATGTCCTTCACAGAAAAGAATGCAAGATCTCCCACCGGGTGATCAAGGCAAACGAAAGAAGGATATCTCTAGAAAAAGGTCAACTATTGAGCCAGATTTTTCTGAGTCGGAAGATGAACAGCCCTTGATTTACCGATAGAATAGGCTCAAGGATAGACCTCACTAAACACCTATCAGAGTTACATCAGCTGTAACTCCTCCGACTACCGAATCAGTGCAAGCCTCGGCACCACCTTCAGTGGCCCCTACAATCCCCGTAGCTCCACCTCCACCCAAATTGCTGAATAGATTGAAAGGCGATGGTTTATGAACCATTCTAGAAGAAAACTTACTATTTGTGGAGAATATGGAAGGTAAGCATGTTGAGGTGCTTGACACGCTCAAGTATCTTGAGTTCGAGCAGTTCACTAGGCCACGGGGACCTTACATTCCTTCCTAGGTCCAGGAATTCTACTTAGCCTATGGGGAGTTGGTCCCAAAAAATAAGAAAAAAGCTAGTGAGTTCCTACTTGTGAAGTCGGTTATGGTTAGAGGCAAAGACGTAGAGTGTCACAGCGAGCATATTAATGTTGTACTAGGTCGACCGCTGCACTCGGTACAGCCCTACCAGGGTTTGCCAATCGTTCCGTCCCTGGATGATTTGAAGGGTTGGTTAGCTCCGATGATTTCTGACATCACCCCGAGGTGGTTGTATGCGGGAGCTCCAATTGAGAAGAGGATATGAGCATCGCCTCCCGGTACTGGTTTGGCTTCATCAGCAGCACTATCATGCCATCCCAGAACTAGTCCATTCTGCGTAATCCTAAGGCGGCTTACCTTGGTTCTATCATGGCCAGGAGGCGGATCGACCTGGGACTGCTGGTTTCACAGATGGCTGTAAAAGCCAAACAGACACTGACATCTCTGCAATTTCCTGTTCTGATTACTGAGTTATGCCGGCATGCTGGAGTACCCTGAGATCCTGCTAGCGATATATAGGTCACCTAGTCTTCCTCCACTGATATCCGGCATATAGAGGCCGAATTCACACGAGAGGAGGATGACAGGAGAAGAGCAGCCCCAAAAAATACTTCTCCAGAGGTCAATGTTGACTCATTATCAGCAGAGACACCTTCGTCCACCCCGGCCTCTGAGCCCTCAGGTATACCAGCTCCCTCTTCTTCTTTCTCATAGGTTCCAGGTGCTTCCTCATCTTCCCAGCCTACCAGGATCACTCAGGCGATGATCCTGAAGATGGGGCAGTTGACCTATTCAGCTGATGTGAGAGCTACCCAACTGGAGAGGTCTATTCCAAGGATGATCAACAGGCCCATACTAGCAGCACTTAACCCACTTCAGACCGATGTTGATGCCCTGACAGTGAGAGTCATTTATTACGAGAGCATACAAGGGGAAGCCTCTGAGGTGGCAGATTTAAAAGCTGAGATTGCAAGTTTGATGAAGGATGTAGATTACCTTAAGTCTACTTACTTCACTTGATGCTCCTGAGACCATTGGAGATGTGCAGGGGGATGGCGCAGCACATGCAGAGTCGGATGCAAAGACCGATGAGGAGTTGATATCAATGGATGTTGAGGAGACACATGAGAGCAGAGATGAGGGCATATTCAGAGACTTGCCAGATCTTATAGAGACGGTTGTGCAATCGATGATCCAGAAATTGCCGACTGAGACGTCCACAGCAACTCCTAGCGGATCTGGCACTGTTATTCAGTTTGAGACTACTCCGGGCAGTGATGCCCATGTACAGATTGCTCCATCAGCCACTAAGACCCCGACAGAGAGAGACTGCATAGACAGGACCTTTCTTCACCCCCTCTCTATCTTATTATATTTTTCTTTACTTTTGATACTTTTATTTGCATTTGAGGACAAATACTTTTTTGTGGTGGGGTGAGGCCCACACCTTTTGTGCTGATAGTTGTGTTTTGTGAATATATTTTGGGTGTTCTGTTTTAAATTGTGTTAATACTTCTTTTTGTGAATGTTTGAGCTTGTGGCTCCACATAAATGATTTTGACCCTTCCAAATTTTTTTTGAATTTTTTGCATATTTTTACACCCCTCGTGAGTTGAATGTGGTTGTTCTTTTGCAAAAAATTTGAGTCTCGGTTTCGATCAATATCGATGACTTCAATAGTGCTTTCAATTGAACGAACATGAATGTACGGCTACGATGAGGCCAAATGAAGTTGCATAGACAATATGTAAACTCTTTGCATCTCGTTGTGATTAGCCATTTATAGAATTGATTCTCTTGTCATGACCGTTGCACACTAGCGAAACTGTGTGGTCTTGTTTGACTCAAGTGTCGATGCCTTGTGTGATGAGCTTACTTTGAACCTTGCATGAATAAACCTAGAATTTGCCCTGTTAGTCTAATTGATTTAGTAAGGTGTGCTATTGAAATGATCGTAGGCAACTTTTGAAGAGTGTGAGCCCAATTTGACTTATACCTCTTTTGTGGCCTACCTGTGAGCGTGTGAAACCCTTTTGAACACCCTTTGAGCCTTACCTTTCTTTGGAAGAACCTAGATGAACCCTAGACCTTACTTGACCCACTAACTATAATCCTCTTGATTTGTGGTTTAGTGAATAGCCAACTTAGGCCAAAAGCCTAAGTTGGGGGTGTGGTGAAAAGGAAAAGGAGAAGTCAAGAAGTGCAAGAAAAGTATTCCTTAACCCATGGTATTGCAAGACAAAATGGAAACCCTTCAAAAAAATAAAACAAAAGTTGTGGAATAAAAAAGTGCAAAAGGAATTGGGTTTCCAAGCAATCCATGGAGGTGAATAAAAAGATGACTTAGAAGCACTAGAAAAAGAATTGATAAAGAAAAAGAAGGGAATGCCTTGGGAACACTACATCTCACGAGGATGAAAAGTATTTGAGCCTAAATGACCATACATTTGCACTCAGCCCCATTACAAGCCTTAGAAAGACCTTTTTTATCAAGAGTGAGCCGAACCGAAGTTCAATTGGAAAATAAGGGCAAGCCCATGGGTGAATACTTGCTTTGTATTCCTCTTTTTGAGTGTGAGCATTGCATCTGATTCCCGATCTTGAATTGATTAACCTGTGTTTGTGAATATGGAATTATTCTTTATGTGAGGGCATTTAGATACCGTTTGTTGAGCTTGAACTTGCACAAGTAGCAAGCATTGTGAGCATAAGAATCTTTGGTAATGGTGTGCACAACTTGAATCTTTGAGTACACAATTGATTCCTGCATAAGTAAGTTGAGTCTTGTATAGCACTGTTTGAGACATCCTATTTGAACTGCTGAACTTGAGTTTTACTTGAGGACAAGCAAAAGTTTAAGTTGGGGATGTTGATGAGTCCACAAATTGGACTCATTCAGGTCTTTATTTTGATAAAAATAGTGTCCTCAAATGTTTATTTTGTCTCAATATCTGATGAAAACTCTTAAGTTTCAGGTATTTAAAGTTTTAGTGAAAGCATGGACATTTAGGCGCAAAAAGGAACAAAAAGTTCTAAAAAGAACGAAGAAGCTGAAGCCTGAGCATCACCAGGCAAACTTGGCGATTCGTCGAAGGGATGCACTCCGCCCTGTGTTCCAATACGCGAAGCCCTAAAGGAGTAGGATCAAAAAGCCGATGAAAGGAGCAGTCGGCGCATCGCCGAATATTTCCCGCGAAGCAGTACTATGTCACCCAATGACACAGAGCACGACGATGTTGAAGGCTAGTGCAAGACGGTGACGACTACACCAAAGGGTGAATCGCCTAATTAATCGACGATTCCGACTAACCTCATCGAGTGATCTGCCAACACTATTTTCTGAAGTCTATAAATACTAAACTCTTTATTATTTTTTAAGGGTGGAACCATTATTATATTTTACAGAATAGAATAGTACTTTTGGATAATTTCTCTCAAGTTTGGAGAGGGTTTTTTGGGAGACTTGAAGAAAGAAGGATTTCAACTTCCCCAAGTTGGAAGTGGGTTTTCTCCATTCTTCTTCCTTTGCTTAAATCAAGGTTTAATTCCATATACCTATTTGATTTTAGTATCATTTTAGGTGTATTTTGTTATTTCTTGATGTGTGGCTAAAAAACCCATTCTTAGAGTGTGATTTAGCAAATATCTGTTGATATTGTTATTGGGTCTTGCTTGATGATAGGTTAGATGTATTTTAATGGTGATTTCACGTAGTGATTGTGGTTTAATTTAATGTGCTTGTAGTTGCAAGTAGAAAACCACCCATGTGTTTTCACCTTGCCCGAGAGGGAGGTCGTGAAACCAAGATCGCTAGACTGATGGCCTAAGGAGTGGGTCGACATGAGGTTCAGCCCGAGAGGTTGAGCTCTAGTCCCATATCCTAACACTCAGCTCGAGAGAGTGAGTGGGGTAAGGCGTAGGCTGGCCTTCATGCGGCAAATGGGTATTCAAGGGGAACACATTTGAAACGGTGTAAGTTGCTCTAGAGGGAACTTATTTCCATCTAAAGCTTAGCCTAGGCACTATTATCTTGCAAATTTCCCATCAAAAGCATGTACCCAACGATTTATCTCAACTTGTATTGCGGTCACACCCTAAGAACTTGTCCCCATACTTGATTTTCTTGTTATTTTTGTTGTTTTTACTACTTGTGACAAAAACCCCAATTGACATTTGACACTTTTGTGTAACCCCATTTAATTTACTATGTTTTTACTCGTTAATGTCTTTAGCTATGACTAGTGAGAACTAAATTTTATTTTTCTACTAATTCTCAAAACCACTCCCTTGGGACACGACCCCAACCTTTAGTTAGGTTACTATATTATCGACGATCGTAGACACTCGTACCGTAGGTTAGTGTCGTTGCTCACGATAAGCATCATTATACCTTCATAACTTTCATACAATTCTTCCTTACTTTCTCTACCACTTCTTGCTCTTATGTTGTCGCTAAAGGAAGTGATGATACACTCTATCTATTGCTTGATGTATATAAATAATACTGAGTATTGAAATAATTACTTTTTATATTTATACAAGCTTGGAGTCGAGTAACAATGTATGCCAGGTGATCACAAAAATCATTGAGGAAAAATTGGATCCTCAAGGAAATGATTGGAAGTCAGTTACAACAGAGATTAAGGACTTTTAGTGAGAGGAGTTTAAGGTAAAACTATACTATCTTTCTTGTGGTTACTATCGATTATCTTACCAAAATAACATTGTACAACTTCAAACAAGAACAAAACAAAGACATAGCTGATAGAAACAAAACCACTACAACTATCTAAAAGAAAAACTTAGGTTGCTCATTCTGCTACATTTAGAAAAAGAGAAAATATTTGGGGATACAAATTCATAGTTTCTAACAATGCATCTAATTACCTATGGTTATTACTCTTCTAGAACACCTCTTTGATAACTTGTCTAACTATAACTTTTCATGTCTTTTTTGTGTGCCTTTAAAAACACATTGATTGGGTATCCTTGTTTTATAATATTCAAGTAACCATTTAACACATTAATTTCATTTTACTGTCATTTTATTAATGGATTTTATACGTTTAGATTTGTTATATCAATTTATGTGATACTTCTCTTTGACTTTTTAAATACAAACCATTTCATTGGAATACTGCAATTGAAGGTTCCATAAAGGATCATTTTCTGAACATATGTTCAATACAATGCAAGGGTATGTTATCTGAAGCAAGATCCTCTGAGAAGAAGCGAAAAATAAACCCAAAATCTATTTGGGAGAGCTGGAAGCCTCACTATGATACTGAGGATTTTAAGGCTAAATCCAGACAATGTTCAAAACACCGACCAAGTGGTGAAGGATCTGGTCCCTCACGCCATACTGGAGGCTCCCAGACTCACCGATAGCATGGAAGACAACTAGTACAATTTTTTTCATTTAACCAATTTATAGTTTCTTCAAAATTATTCTTTATGTAATAACTTTGATAGATGTGATTTCATTTTTAGGCGATTATACTTGGACGGTCACCTTATCCGCATGAACTTTTGAAGAAGGCACATACCAAAGGAAACGATGAGTTTGTGGATCTGAAGCCTAAGAGCACATATGTAAGTAACGTCAAACATTGTTGATTATCTTTCTGAATTTTTGTAGAGATTTTGCTTAATCATTCATCATGCTTATCCCAAACATTAAGCACATGGCTATAATATTGAAGGTTAACAATGAGGGGTGTTGTGATTATATCAAATTTAAACTGAGATCTTTGCATCTCTATAAGTAATAGAGAGTTCTTTTTTATTACAGAAAAATGCATAGTTATTGTGAACCATAAAAATATATTAATGATCAATATCATGCACACTTTCTTCCATATTTAAAATTTTCTTTTTGAAAAATGACTCAATTCCTACCCTTTAATGTATGAACATAAACAATAGGTCCCCATGTAGTGATCATTAAATATTGTAGATGTTGTTGATGCTCTTAATTCAATAATTGTGTGCTTGCCCAGAAACTGTGTAAAATCGTATCTGGCTTGTTTAGTGTTCATTGGTAAGATTATCCTACGTATGAAATTTTGTTTACTGATGGAAATTCAGGATCCATGATTTTGTGATTGCTTTGATCTCTACAATTATTCCTATCATTACTACTTGGAAAATTTTGAGAGTAAGATGTGGGATAAAGTATGGTACTGAGAAGATGTATGTCAAGAAGTTCATGACCAACAATTTTTTGGTAACTAATCACCTGTATTAATCACTAAGTAGGGAATTAAAGCACCACAATATAACTACATCCAAGTTTGTTGTCTTGATATATAAAAATTGCTCCTCTAGGTAAAAAAAAATTGAGATATCTAGGTACGATAAATACATTATAACATTTAACTGTTGGAATACAATACTCAGTTTTCCTGAAGCTCTTTTCAACTAAAATCTATTTCTCTTGGTAAACTGGTTGTATCTTTTTGTTTCTACTCAAATACTCTGGTAAAATTTCTCTCAGTCCAGACGACCTGAATGAATTCAGTATAGACCATTTTCATGATCTTTGTTGAAGTAGTTTTTCCTGTTGGACACCCGTGAGGTTCACTGTCTTTAACTTTTATCAACTACAATAGTCTAGTCATCAATCTCCTTGCATATGCTCAATCTATAAATAGATTTTCATTGGTTTCTTGTGCATTTCCATACAAATGACATTCTTGATCCACATCTATTTTGTAGTTTGTCAATCTTTCTAGTATATTCAAATGACCATGAAGTTGCGCCATATTGAATATATAGCTTTTGGTCTAGCTTCATTTGAAAACATCATGTGTTTCCAAGGGACTTTAGAGTGAGTTTCTAGGAGTTGGAGATAGATAAAATTTATCATGCTCTTGACGGAAGGTGGTTTTTCTTTGATTTGTTGCATTGTTCTTCTAGAATCGAGGATCTTCCTTACCATCCAGCTAGCATGTTGTGGTGTAGGAAAATTCTCAAATTTTCTCCCATTCACATAATAAGCATGTATCCCTCTTATCCATAATCTATTATGCTTGTTTGCTAAGTCCCAACACATTTTAGTTACTTTCGCTTTATTCCAGATTCTGAGATCAGATAGATGTAATTCACCTACTGCTTTTGGTAGGCACATTTTGCTCCAAGAGAGTAAGACCCTTTTAGTAATTTCATTTGTACCCAACTAAGTTTAACTTTTACAAAATGCTTCTACAATTTTAAGTACTTTTGCTCGGATGAGGAAAATTTGTGCTTAGTAAAATTTAATCTCATTTAGCACTCTCTTTACTGAGTGTACTCCCTACATAAGACAGTTTTGTGGCTATACAAGAAGTGATTTTGATACTATTTTTTTCTATCAAATCCTGCCACAATAATATACTCAGCTTCTTAGTAGTTAGTGGTATACCTAGATATCTTAATGGAAGTTCTTCAATAGGAATATCAAGTTGTTGGATTATAAACTCTTTTTCCTTTCTTGCAACCCCTCCAAAATAAATGTTCTTCTTGTTTAGGTTGGCTTGAAACCCTGAAGCTTTAGAAAAGATCATAAATGCCACGACTCAGGGGTACCCCCTATATGTAACATGACGTATAGAACCCGAAGGACTCCATACAAGCCACTTAGTCCTCATAACATAAGAAATAGAACAATAAGAGTTAAACACATTTCAAGTCTAAAAACAATTTTATAAAAAAGCAAAAGTCTAGACACTTTGTCTCAGCGTAGCCATCTATTACAAAATGAAATTGGGCCTAGCCCATACATCATGTTCAAAAGGGAAATACATGAAAAAGACGAAACATAGGAAATCTGTCCTTGAACCATGGGGACTCACCAAGCTCAGGAAAACAATCAAATCCAAGCTTTAGACACAAAACTGTCGACCCTGACTGTCGGAACCTACATCTAGGAAAATGTAGGCAAGAGTATGTGTTAGTACAAAAATGCACTAAGTAAGATAACTATGCATAAAAACATTTAAAACATGATAAAAGGGACATTTTATTTCATGACATGCAAATTAGTAAAGCTAAAACATCATATGAGAGAGAGTTGGAGAACATAAGTCATAACATTATATTCAATGCAAGCTAGCATCATCTTTTAAGCCTCTGAACACTTACGGGATACTTCTTTAAGCATGCCTTAGTTCATCATTCATCTTGTTATTGTGGAAATTAGCCTTAACCGACATGAGACCATGTGAGCTACAACATGATCACCAGTGTTACCCACACCGAAAAGGGTTGTCATACTTGCCTAAGGTAGAACCATGGTTTCTTAGCTTAAGTGGATCCACTAACTAGACATCCTATGGGGACACGTATTTTATGGGATAAGGAGATTCTTACTAGAAACCCGACCTTTCTATCGGAGGAGATTCCGTCTCAAGAGATTGCTTCTAGAAACCCGACCTCTCTATCGGGAGAGCTTCCATCTCACTACAATATCCACTCGGTGCTAAGCATAAATCCCACGGAGTATTTATTAAGTCTTAATTTAACTCATGTCTCATGGAAGGAGGTTCTTTGGACCATCAATCCAAATAGTTCATTAGGATAGCTCTTAGATCATGCGTGAGAAAACCTTTCACCTTCCATGTCTACATGTAGATCTTATATTCAATTAGGTGAGAAAGCCTTTCAACCTTAGAATTTTCATTATGGAAGAAAATCTACATCATGTTCATATGTGTTCATGATAATGTCCTTTCATTCAACACAACCATAATATCATAATCATTGACACTTCACTCTCAAGGTGTCCTTAAAGCATTTACTTAGATTTCATAAAAACATGCATTATCTCATACTTTGCTCTTTCAAGGTTCAAAACATACTTTCAACCACCACATCTAGAATTCAAACATTAGATAGGGATTTCATCATAATTTCATGTGATTCTATCACCTCATGCATTGATTCATAAAATTCCTCTTTCATCAACATAGACCCACATCATAAGAACATAATTGATAAATATGGGAATTACATGGGTTCATGGGGGATTTAATAAAACCCATAAGAAACCATCAATTCATGCTTAATATAACTCAAATCAATCAATTAAAGAAAGTTTGAAAGAAACCCATGACATTTGAATAAAACCCTTACAATTGGGGATTTATGTCTTTTTGCAATTGGAGATTTTGAAGGAACTTTATGTATTGAAGGTATCCATGGATGAAAACTACCATACCTTAAGTCCAAATGCTAGTCCTCAATGGAGGAATTGGAATTCTAGCTTGAAACACTAGGTTGAATCTTCTTCTTCTTCTTCTTCTTCTTCTTCTTCTTCAAGGTTCTAGAGAGAGAAATATTTTGAGAGGAAGAACTCTGGGGATTTATTTGGTTTTTGGAAATAATTACCTGAATGGGTTAGTTTTAAAGCTAAAAACACTTATATTGGGGTCCTAGTCTTAGGAAAAACGACTTGGATTTATTCTAATTAAAACCGGAATGATCTAATTAACCCTCACTTGCCAGTGCACTGCCCAAAGACCACTTAAGGTCCCACGTGCCATAGTCTTCACCACGAGCCGAGGTCCCCTCCGTGGACCATGGGGCAGTAGCTAGATAAGTTTCCCCCCTCACCCAAAAATCCTAAGGCAACTCCACGAGTCGTGGTCATCACCATGAGCCGTGAAGTTGCTCGGAAAGAGGGGCTATTTTTGGGCAGCCTTGGGGAGGCTACTGCCTCACCACCACGAGCCGTGGTGTCCACTATGAGCCGTGAAGGCCACATGAGCCTTGAAGGCTCTCGTGGTAAGGTGGGAAATAGCTATACTAGCCCAAAGAAAGATAATATTTAAATTACAACATGAAATACAGAGAATAGAGTATAAATTAAAACACAATTTAAGATGAATAAGGAAGAATTTGCTATAGAAGAAAAAACTTACGAAAATCCGGAAGGATTAAAAATAAAAATAATCTTTTCAAACTTAGGAAGAAGGTATAAGAAAATAGGTGAAACTCTATACTTAATGATAGAAAAAGAAACAGTAAAATTAGAAGATAGTTTGACTGCAATGGTACGAATAACTAAAGAAAATGAAGAAATAGATAGAAAGAAAGAAATAGAAATAATTAAACAACAAGCGAAACAAGAAATACAGCAGATTGAAGAAGTAAAAAATGATAAGATAATTGCATTAGAAAAAGAATTAACTATGCTAAAAGAATTATACGCAGCTAAACAAATGGAAACAGAATTAGAAACAAAATTAAACATGGAAATAGAAAAATTTAAAGAAAAATTAAATCCAGATATAAGAATTGACACTGTTGATATAGATGAAAATTGTTCAGAACAAGGCTCAGATATAAGTGAAACATATACAGAAATATTAGAAAAAATAAAAGAAACCGAACTAACTGACAATACAATAGAAATAAATACGGAAGAAATAAAAAATAAAACAAGTACAAGTACAAGCACAGAAGTAAAAAACCCAAGAACATCAAGTCCTGATTATTACACAGTTAGTTATGAAGAATCTGATAGATATGATAATTTATGGAATAAGCGATTAAATAGAAACAAAAAATGGACACCATCTACAACATCACGAAATAATGGTTTTTTAGATTTAGACTGTGTAGCAGACATAAATAAATCAATACAACTATGGGTAGGATACATATCAAAACAACTAATAGATAACAAAATTGGGATGACAGAAGTACCAGGATATATAGAAAGAACATTTATAGGAACGGTAAAATTATGGTTACAAAATTTAGTAGAAGAAAGTATAAAAACCCTAAGGAATAATAAGAAAATAGATGGAGAAATTGCAACTACACCAATTGATATATTAAATAAATACGAAATAGCTATAAGAAATGAATTCAGTAGTACGACTACGGAAGTAGAAGAACAGAATAAAGAAAAACAGTTAAATAGGAATTTAATGTTAAAATTATCCATATGTAATATGTGTTACATAGATGAATACACATGCGTATTTAGAGAATATTATTACAAAGGAACATATAATACAGAAGAAGCAAAGGAAATAAGGAAATTATATTTTATAAAATTACCAGAACCATTTAGTTCTAAAATAATAAAAGATTGGAATGAAGCAGGATTGCAAGATACACTTGGAGCAAGAATGCGATACTTACAAAAATGGTATTCAGAAATATGTGAAAAATATAGAGAAGAAATGAAAATGGAAAAAACAATAATTAAAAACTTAGCATGTTGTAAAGATAAGATAGCACCCCAATTTGGATGTAATGATAATTATTACAAAAAGAAGTATAGAAAACCAGGAAAATATAAAAAATTTAAATCCCAATATAAGTATAAAAGACTAAGAAGAAGATATTATATAAAAAATACTAAAGCAAAAAGACCTTTTAGACCTAAGAAAAAACTATCAGAATGTACATGTTATAATTGTGGAAAATTAGGACATTTAGCTAAAGATTGCAAATTACCCAAAGATCCAAAAAGAAAACAAATATCTGAAATAATAATCAATGAAGAAATATATACACAAATAGATCATATAGATTATGAACCAGATAGCGATGACAGCATATACGAATTCGAAATTGAGAACAACCTATCTGAAAATGAAATAGAAGAGGATAATAATGACTGAAAGAGAAGTAAAAATAATAAATAAAAACGAATATATAGATGAAGAATCTACAGAACAAAAAATAATATTTGATGTCAACATATTTGAACAAATAAAAGGAAAAGAATTAGATCTTAGCGTAGAAAAAATATTCCAGATACCATTAATAAGAAATATATTTAAGAGACAAAAAGAAGAGTACTATGTAGTAAGTCAAAAAGAACATATAATAGATTGTAAATATACTCAAGGAAAAGCAAGAATACCTATAATAAATAAAGAAATACAAGAAATTAAAGCTAAAGATCCCATAAAATACGTACACTTAGGTGGAACAGAAATATTAATAAAAGCCTGTTTTAGAGAAGGGATAGATACACCGATAGAAATATATTTAGCAGATGATAGAATAATAGAACCAATAGAAAGAAGCATAATAAGTGCAGTAAAAGGAAATTTGATATACCAAAAATTTAAATTCATAATAAGTGCTAATTATTCAGTCGCAATAAATGATAAAAATATAGATAAATCATTAGTACTATATTGGAAAATGTCAGGAATAGAGTTAGCCCCAGGAAGTAAAATATTTACAGCCCGCTGTAAAAACCTATATGTATTAACAACAAAACATAAGATAACAGCAAAAAATAAGATTAATAAAATAAAAATAGAAAATCCTTTTGAAAAAATTGTAACGGTAATAGATAATAATGATTATAGTTATAAGGAAATAGACATAGAAGAGGATTTAGAAATAGTAAGTGATAGAATAAGTACATCAAAAAGAATAAAAAATATAGATAAAGATAATGAAATATCTCAACCCACAAGAAAATCGGTAGAATATCAAAGGATAAAAGCAATTGAGCCATACCATTACTATATAACAGGAATAATAGAACAAAGAAAGCATATTATCATAATAAATACTGGACAAGAAGAAAATTTAATACCTAGAGAATTAATAGCAGAAGAGGAAATAATCTCTAAAGAACAAGTATGCCCTGAATTACCAAAAGAATTATTGCATATAGAAGAAACAGCTCAAAAAGAAATAATCATAGGAGGAATAATGATATTAATAGATTTCAAAATATATCAAGAAGATAATATAATATTAGGAATAAAATGGTTAGAAGAAATGAAACCGTATAATTTAGAAACTACACAATTAACAATAACATATAAAAATAAAAAGATTATAAATAAGAGAACACTATGAAAATTTACATACTTGCAAAGATAATAGTAGAAGGTTATTATAATAGATACTACATCCCAATGTTAGATACAGGAGCAGAGGCAAATATGTGTAAACATAATTGTCTACCAGATGAAAAATGGGAAAAATTAAAAACACCTATAGTAGTAACAGGATTTAATAATGAAGGAAGCATGATAACATATAAAGCAAAAAATATAAAGTTACAAATATGGGATAAAATATTAACTATCGAAGACATATATAGTTATGAGTTCATAAACAAGGATATGCTCTTAGGCATGCCATTTTTAGAAAAATTATATCCACATGTAATAACAAAGACACATTGGTGGTTTACTACACCATGTAAACAAAAAATAGGAGCAAAAAGAGTAACTAATAAAAATAGGAAAACCACACCATGGATTAAAGGAAGTGAAAAAATCACTCAAAAATTAGAAAATATTAAAGAAAACACTCACAATATAGAATTAATAATATTTTCAATAGATAAATTAAAAATGATCCAAGAAAAATTAGATATGTTATACAGTGAAGATCCTCTAAAAGGATGGGAAAAACATAAAACAAAGGTAAAAATTGAGTTAATTGATGAAAATAGCATAATCACTCAAAAACCATTAAAATACAATTTTGAAGATTTAAAAGAATTTAAAATGCACATAACAGAACTATTAGAAAATAAATATATCCAAGAAAGTAACAGTAAACATACAAGTCGAGCATTTATCGTAAACAAACATAGTGAACAAAAAAGAGGAAAAAGTCGTATGGTCATTGATTATAGAAATTTAAATGCAAAAACAAAAACATATAATTACCCCATACCAAACAAAATACTAAAAGTAAGACAAATACAAGGTTATAACTATTTTAGTAAATTTGATTGTAAATCAGGATTTTACCATCTAAAGTTAGAAGAAGAATCTAAGAAACTAACAGCTTTTACGGTACCACAAGGATTTTATGAATGAAATGTACTACCTTTTGGATATAAAAATGCACCAGGTAGATATCAACATTTTATGGATAATTATTTTAACCAACTAGAAAATTGTATAGTATACATAGATGATATATTATTGTACTCACGAACAGAAGAAGAACATATAAGATTGTTAGAAAAATTTATACATATAATAACACACTCAGGAATAAGTTTAAGTAAGAAAAAGGCAGAAATAATGAAAACCCAAATAGAATTCTTAGGAATACAAATAGATAAGAATGGTATAAAAATGCAAAACCATATAGTACAAAAAATAATAAATTCTGAGGAACAACTAGATACTAAAAAGAAATTACAATCATTCTTAGGATTGGTAAACCAAGTAAGAGAATATATACCTAATCTAGCAGAAAATCTTAAGCCTTTACATAAAAAATTAAAGAAAGATGTAGAATATTATTTTGATAAAAAAGGATCAAGACCAGATACAAAAAATAAAATTACTATGTAGGAACTTACCAAAATTATACTTTCCAGACGAAAATAAAAAATTCATATATATAGTAGAATCAGATGCTAGTGAAATAAGCTATGGAGGAGTATTAAAATATAAATATGATAAAGAAAAAATAGAACATCATTGAAGATATTATTCAGGAACATTTACAAATCCCGAAATAAAATGGGAAATAAATAGAAAGGAGTTATATGCATTATATAAATGTTTATTAGCTTTTGAACCATACATCGTATATAATAAGTTTATTGTAAGGACAGATAATACGCAGGTAAAATGGTGGATTACACGGAAGATACAAGATTCGGTAACAACTAAAGAAATACGAAGACTAGTATTAAATATACAGAATTTTACATTTACAATAGAAGTAATAAGTACTAACAAAAATGTTATTGCAGATTACATCTCAAGACAGAGCTACTCAGACAAATCTAGACAAAGAAATTACTCTTGAAAAGATATTTGATGCCATGACATTACTTTGTACAAAAGTAGATAGCATGGACAAAGAAATACAAAAAATGAAAAGTCAGCAGCATGACGGTAAACATGCGGAGCTAAGTCGATCGGAAGACTTGAAAATTCCAAAACTAGAAGGTGACGATGGGAAACACCGAAAAACCCAAACTAACAATTTGTTGCATGCAGCTACAGGTAGCACATCATCTACAAAAGGAGAAAAAAGATATGTTAATACAAATATGAATAAGATATTTGAAAAACCATTTGTACCCAAAAACCAAAACCCCTTATTCATACCACCACAAATAAATACCTACAAAGACAGCTTGGGCTAGGATAAGAAAATCTACAACCATATAACCAGAGCCTATATAGAAAATATCCACAAAATACAAATTTTCTTAAACAAAAATCCCAGATCCAAAACTACCCAAAATCCACACGAAGATTATATTACCCAAACTTTGCAAGGATATAATAAACTAATCGCTTTACCTAAGACAAATGCAAACCTAATAGCAACTTGTTATAACTATGGACTATTGAACACAGTATATACCCAAACCGGAGATGAAATAGCTACGATACCAGAGTTACATAAAGCATTCATGAACTACAAGAGAATAACTAAAGGAACTTTGTTTTATATAAAGTTTTATTCAGCACCAGCAGAAATACTTTACGATGAAATAAAACCGATTATACAAGTCATAAAAATTGGACTAACTAGAGAAATGATTATACCGGAAAAAATAGAGGAGCAAGAGGAGATACAAAAAGTAGAGATACCAGCATTCTATGCAGGAAAAAGGATTATTGGAATAGCTACTATCTTAAATGAGTTAACATCAAACTATTTAAACAACAATTCGATATGGAGCTATTATTCAAGGGAGCAAACAATGATATATTCAAATTGCCGAGAATTTAGAACAACAGATATGGAAGAACTCAGGCAATGGGCACTTAGTCTACTAAAACCTGAGCAACAGCCAACCACAAGAGCTATAAGAAAGAACTTTATCTCATCGGAAATAATGACAAGATATTGCAAAACTATTGGAAACAAATATCCGGATCATCAATGTTCTAAATGCCAAGGAGAAGACAATGTAATCCCAGACGTACAGCTGGAGTAAAGAACAAAAGAAGTTATGACGGACAAGCTAAAGTGGAAGATAGTGGAGCTACTTTATGAAAAGCTAGTAGTAACGTGTTAAAAAATTATGTACAAAGATGTAAAGTAAAGTAAAGTTGTTTGTCCTTTTGTTAACTTTGTAAAGATAGGATTAGTAGTGCAGATGTAAAGAAGCAGTAGTGCAGATGTAAAGAAGCACTAACATATTGGTCTAGGAATATGTACAAAAGTAGGAAGTATAAAGTAACTATAGTTAGGTGTAAAAGTAATCATAGTAGGAATAAAGTAACCATAGTAAGGTTACTTATATGTGTATAAATAGATAGCCATTATGGCATAGATAGGCAAGACTTTCTACACGGAAAGCAAGCCTCTTTGTAAACAAATATTCTCTCAAATAAAAATCTAAAGTTTCAGTTAAGCTATGGATCAAAATATTGCAGATACTACACAGGTACACACATTTATGATTATGCATAGCTAAATCTATTAATTCCTGAATATCATAGCATAATTAAATAAGTTTATATTAGTTATTATATACTAGAATTATTTGAGCATGTTTTTTAGTTTGTTAACATGAGGAAAAAAGGAAAAACTTCCAGACTATGCCATCCTGAGGTTGAAACCATAGGCATGAGAAGCCGTGAGGGGAGTAAACATAGTTGAGGCGCTGTTAGGAAGTAATTACCTTTGAAAGTACGATGTTAACAGTGACAGGGAAACATGTTAAAATAATCTAGTTTATAGTAATCTAATATAGATCATTTGTTATGCATATGGTATGAGGGAATTATGATTAAATAATCATGGATATGTTACACAATGAAATGATATTAAACTACAAAACACTAATCTTGTATGTAATACGAAATATAGAAATTCAGGAGTTAAAACAACTAATATGGCAAAAGATATTTGAAGAAGAAGAAGAATTAATAAACCAAGAATGGTATGATATAAGTGAGCTAGATAGAGTAGAAATTGAAATGTTAAAATTTAATCTAAGCGATTTAGAAATTCAATCAGACTAAAATGAAATATGAATATTTGCAATATTGGATAGAATCTATGGAAGATATAAAATTATTAGAACAATTAATGGAAGAAAATTTATATATATATCAAAGAACCCAAGATACACTATATTTAAAATATATCATAAATAATATTAATGAAATATTCAGACTAAAACAACTATCAGAAGAATATTACGATAAATATTATTATATACTACCGTAAATCCAGTTCCGCACCAAAAGTGGTATCAGAGCTAAGTAATAAAAAACAAATAAATATGGATGATAAAGAAATTCATAAATACGAACTAATTAGAACAGTTATTCTAAACAAACAAGAATTAAAATATAGACAAGAAAGGCTACAATATAACATATATGCAGGAGTATGTGAGAAAAGTTGAGCTGGTCTAGCCCTCTCCCTTGGCTCTTGCCATTCTTCATTGATTCCAACCCTCAAACTTAGCCCTTGTTTAGTGTACTAGTTTCCGGGGTGTTATAATAAACTTGTCATACAACAAATGAATTGATCTTCTGTCTCGTCTTGCAAATAACAAAAAATCATCTACAAAATCTAGGTAAGTTAGCTTCATTCTAGAACATTTTGGATGAAAATTGAACTGATTGTTGCTACCTAAATCATGAAGTTGTCTGCTCAAATACTCCCTTGCTATTGCGAAGAGATAGGGAGACAAAGGATCTCCTTGTCTCAATACTTTTGATGCTTTCGAAGGCTCTATTAGTATTCCATTGATGTTGATTGAGTAGCAAACTAAATTCACACAACTCATTATACACTCTATGAACTTTGTTGGAAACTTCAATTCCACTAACATTTGTTCAATAAAAGTTCATTTGATAGAGTTGTAAGCTTTGTGTAGGTTTACCTTAAGCATACTTCTAGGGGATATTAGCTTCCTAGAATAACTTTGGATAAGATCATGAGCCATTATTATATTATTCGCTCCCTTCTCTCTAGAATAAACCATGCTTGAGATTCACTAATGAAAATGGGCATGATATTCTTCGTTCTAACTGTTAACATCTTTGAGATCTTATTGTATAACACTGTACAATAAGTTATTGGTCTATATTCCTTAAGTGTCATAGGTTGAGTGACCTTAGTCACTAAGGATATAGTAGCGCAATTGATTTGTTTATGAAATTTTGATGTTTTAAAGAACTCATGAACAACTAAACACATGTCTTTTTTGATGATTGGCCAAGTTGTTTTGTAAAAATTTGCATTAAAGCCATCCACTCCTAGGGCTTTATCGTCTCCTCTTGCTTCAAGTCCTTATACTATGTCTTCATTTGTGATATCTCTGCATATATCTAAATAATGTTGATGATCTAGTGTTGGACCTTTACTCATTGTTTCTTTACTAACTATTGGCAGAGAATGTGCTGCAGTGCCCATGAGGAATTCATAAAATTGTAGATTTCTATGTAAGATCCTGTACTTTTTCTCTATTCTTGCATAATATGTGTGGCATCGTTTGGCATGCTTATATGAGGTGTATATGACTTGGTAGCATACGTTGGACACTACGATTGAAAATGGGTGGCAATATCAAAGAACTAAACTAATGTTTTAGGTCAAAGGGACCCCTCAGACAAAGTTTTAGATTAAAGAAATGGCTCGGGTAGAACTTCACCCATTTGAAAAGTTTAAATTATTTCATACCTTGGGGTAATCCTATGAGTGTCTAACATGCTATGAATAGTTTGTTATGAGGTATTATAATAGCACAAGGTTCGTATGTGAAGTTTTGAAGTCAAGAAAAATAGCGAAACTAAGGCCTACAAAAGTTATCGAAGTTTCTCTAATAATATTTTCTTAATTTTTGGTCAAATATCTTGGATGTTTTCTCCCAGCATATAAAGAGTTAGAAGGACTGTGACCTACTAAATCGAAGGCCTACTAGTCTAGATTGCAACACACAAAACCCCGTATCCAACTGACATCTGAGTAAAGAGTTATGAGAATTTTACCGCGGACTGCAGGGGCAGAATCCGAGTCGCGATCTGGGTTGGGTAAAAAATGTGGTATGTCGGCTTACTCAACGTTTTAAGCCATGAAAACATTTATTTTCACTCCCTAACCAGAAAGAAAGCTTAAGAGAGTATTCTGATAGATTTCTTGCATGATGAAGGTTAGTTTTTGACGATTTCTACCATTAAAGGTTGCCCCCGTGCCTAGGAACGTGATATTTATACGTGGCAATTGTTTTCCCCTTCTAGTAGCTGCATAAGGAGCTTGTTTTTGAAGATATAAAATGGTATTTATTGGTGTTTCTTCAATTTTTACACTTGGTTAACTATGGTAATTATCTTGCGACTCTCTTCTGATTGTTTTTACGAAGTTCTACGGATGTTTCATCTAGTTGAGATCATATGGAATATCTGCCAATTTAAGCTCAATTATGAATTGTTTATAGGTGCATATCAGTTGTGTATATATATTGTTTGCGAAGCTTAAGACATAATGAACAACTTTCGTGAAGAAACTATGGTTATTCTAGCGTTCATTGGGAAGGTATGTTAAGGCTAAGCTCTGTCCCTCATTTTAGCACCACTCCTGGGAAATTCCTAAAACGCCGAATGTGATATTTTATTATTTTCTTTCTAGAAAGACCTTCAGTAAAAGGCATTCGCATCTCAGCTGAATTATTTTCATTATTCTATTATTTTGATATTCCACTCGTTCGGATAAATAGAATATTCGACATCTACATGTCATTTTATGGGTTTCCTTGATTATATGTCCGCATGTATGAATTTGGATTCTTCTTTGGGTGATATGACTTAAAATATCACGGGAGACCCTTATTACTTGTCACCAACCCTCTTTCCCCAATAAAATTATTCAGAAAAATCTTTAAAGTAACTCACGATCTTCAAAACTCTCAAATATAACTTAAATGTTTAAATTATTAGAACACTTGGTTTTTGAAATACTTCTTTATAAATTATCTAGGAACCAAGTTAGGGACTAAGTAAATCACCTTATATGTGTTATAAATATCAGTAAGGTTAGGTTATCTTTCTAAAATTCGAGTGAACTTTTCAAGCTTATTTGGAAGAACATATGAGGTTCCATGAGATTGTTACATGTTATACGAAAGTTATTATGGGGTTATGAGAACAAGACTACAAACGGTCCAAGATTGGCAACATGACAATGGTAACATATAGGTGTTATAAATCCATGACATGACATGCTATGCATTCTACTGCCGAGCTATAATCGGGAGGTATGGGGCCTATTGCCTAAATTTATACGTGTGAGACACCGATGGCCACATGTGGGCATATATGATGTCGGTTAGCTACCAGGAAGCACCACCATTGCTAACATTTGTTTGGGTATGTCATTCATTTCCATCTATATATATGTATTCACGACATACAATTCTATGATCATACCATGCATTTTAAATAGTAGGAGGCCAAATGTCAGCCAGGGAGATTATTTGAGTTTCTGTTTCAGGTAGTATCTCTAGTACCCTTTTTCAATAACTATTTATGATTCTACATTCCGCTTTACATACCAGTACATTTTTATTCATATTGACGTCCCATTGCCTGGGACGCTGCTTTTTTTTCATGTGAGCAGATTCAGGTAGGGATTCTGATCGACCCACCTTCCAGGATTCAGGTTTAACTGTTTGTTGGTAAACTCCATCTTATCCTGGGGCTATCAAATGAGGTTTACTTTTGTTGTGAAGTTTGGGTATAATCGGGGCCTTGTCCCGACAGTGTTTATGTCACTCCTAGAGGCTATTGTGGACACAATATTATGGGTTTTATTTGGTATGTTCCGATCTCCAGCCCATAGACTAGGCATGTATATATATGTCTGTAAGTAGGTATGTCACCACTAGGCTTCACTTTTTAGATGTTGTGCTGCCCAATCTTTTTGTCTCACAATTTGGTTAGTTAGTATGTTTTAGTGGGTAACTTGTTCTAATAGGGTATCTAGTGTCAGTTACGCCCCCTACTTCGGGGCATGACACTCTGATTGAATGTATGTTGTATCTGTTAATTTTTTACCAGTTAAAGCAGTCAGCTCTATTATTTATTTTTGTTGCATGTTCTCCTTCATAACTGTAAAGAATTATTTGGTATTTGCATCTCCTTGTTTAATCCAATTTACTATTTATATTTGTTTCATGATGTTTTTTTCAATGAGTGGCCATTTTTTAATTGTTTCGGTGACTTCTTTTCTTCAGATGCAAGAATATCGTTATAATTATGTTTCAATTGGTCTTGCAGTTGTGCCACATGTAGTCTAGTTTTGTCAATATTATGAGTAATCCCTTTGAAGTTCCCATAATCGAGATGTCGACGAAATTTAGATTTGAGCTGCTTCAGTTTCTCCAAAATTTCTTTTATTCTTCCCTTAGCTTCACTGGCCCTCCAGCTAGCATTAACTATAGGCATGAATTGAGAATGATTTACCTATTTATTGTAAAATTTGAATGGTGCTTTGATGATATGTTAAATAATCCGTTCGAAGTGCTCATTATATAGATGTCGACAAAATTGAGATTTGAGCTACTTCAATTTCTCCAACATTACTTTCATTTTTCCCTTTGCTTCTCTAATCCTTCAAATAGCATTTATTATAGGCATGAATTGAGAATGATTTACCCATTTATTGTAAAATATGAATGGTGCTTTGATGATCTTGCTTGCTTGTTTGAATGATGCTTTGATGATCTTGTTTGCTTGTCTGAATTATGCTTTGATGATATTCCTTGCTTGAGATCAAACATTGGGGACCAATATTTTAGGAGTATTGGCCAGTTATTTATAGATTATGGTCCTGCACACATAATTTCTTGCATATCCATCATGTTTTGGAACCTCATTATACAATAGCCGTCATCATGAAGTTATATTATCGGCTTAGCCACCTATGACCAATTTTCAATTATAAAACTATTCATATAGTTGTATCCAGGTATATCCCCAATAACATAAAAAAATAGGGCAGATTTCCATTTCTTTGTCTTTGATTCAACCTTTTTTTTGTACAACGTTTCTTTTTACTCTAAATAATGTAGAGTGTAACATCCCGTATTATGCATATGCTAGTTCTACTCATGTGATACTTGACATAGCCTTAAGTTATAGGTGAGGGACCATATTTCTTAGATAAGTAGTGTTGGTTTAAAATAGATTGGAAAGGTGTTGTTTGCTTTGCACATTTCAACATGTATACTCCAAGTCAACTCCGATGCAAGCATTTAAACTCGCGATAGTAAGGTCGTATTTGAGCTTAAAGTTTAAGGTGAAGTGTTAATTTAAAGCAAAAGGAAGTAAGATTTAGACAATGAAATAAAATAAGTGAATTCCTTGGTTGACTTAACTAAGCTAGTAGGTGACAAGCATATGCATCACCTACTTTGACTTATTGACCAGCCCAAAGGACCAAGTAGGTGCATCACCTACTAAGACTTAACTATGCTAGTAGGTGATAAGTAGGTGCATCACCTACTTTGAGTTATTGACCAGTCCAAAGGACTAAGTAGGTGCATCACCTACTTGAACTAAATGGATCTAGTTAAAAAGGACAAGGTTTATGGATCAGATTTGGGCCTATGCAAATGGACTCACTTGAGGCCCAAACTAAGTTAAATAAAATGAAAATTGAATTAAAGCCCAGCAGCCAAATCTGCTAAGGCCCAATGTAAGTGAATCCCAACTACGGAAAAGGGCAACTAGGTGAATCACCTACTTTTACCTTTTGAGCAGCTTGATGTACATAAGCAAGTGCATGACCTACTTGACCAATTAGTGGCTGAAAATGAATCTAAAAAGAAGAAGGTTTTAGAGTATATTCTAATGGTCAAGAAAGCTCAATATAAGATAAATATTGGTTGCTATTTCAACTCATTTTAACACACAAATTGAGAATTAACTCCAGCTCTCTCTCTCTCTTCTCTTAATAATCAAAACAGTAGCCTTAAATTTCTTCTAGGGTTCTTGAAGAAACCCTCATCTTTTCAAGACAAGGTAAGTGAAAACACTTATGGATTTAGCTTAATTCTCCCATGGATGATTAGGAAAACATGTTAGTCATACTCAAGTATAAGTACACAGGCAGAATATTTCCTCAAGCTATTGCTCACTTTCCTTGATTATTAAGATACTTTTCTCTTCTTCTTTGGTTTAAGTTTGAAGGGAAGTTGAAGTTCTTGAAGATTTCAAGTTAAAAGGGAAAGTTGCATAAATTAAGGTAAGGTGACTGCTCCTTTTTTTTCGGTCCTCCTTATGTATGAGTTTGGATAAAGAAGTACATGTGTGTCGTTATTAAGAACTCAAGGGATAGTGAGTTCAGTATTTGGTTGCTATGATAAAGAACATTTTGGGCCATTTTTTGTGTATATGTGGGGACTGCATGGTTGATGTTGGGGAAAGGTGAGAATATTTTATATGGAAATATAGGAGGGGATGGTGATACACCACCAAATTGAATGTTGTGTAGGCTTACTACTCACTCCACGTTAGTATGTGGATGTAATTCGAGGAGAAGTAATTGAACAACGCCCTTGGTAGGATAATTTAGGGGCCCACGTCGGGTTACCATTTTCGTAAGGTTAAGTCAAATGTGTTGATTAGCTACTAATACTAGTTTTACTTATTTCATTCTAGATTAATAATCTGAAAGGAAGGAGGTTAATTCCTTGTAATATCTGAGTATACATCAAGGTATGTAAGGCTATTCGACACCATATTCTTTGGCATAAAATCTGATACTTGCGGTTAATATCAATGAAGAGAATTTCCTAAGTACTATTCCTAGTAAAGGAAACATAGTGGCAGCGTACGATCTCCAAATAGCTAACAATATTTCCCCACTCTCCTTAGTGTGTAGAATTATTTCGACTACTAAAAAACTGCTAAAAAATGACGGAAGAAAAAGAAATGGACAGCGTCGCTCCAAAAAAGCGACGGACTAAGAGATGCCGTCCGTCGCTTTTTAATTAATATAATTATTTTTAAAATTATTTTACAAAAAGCGACGGACTGCATCTCTTAGTCCGTCGCTTTTTTTATGGATTTTTGTGCTAAATATATATATAATTAATAATAATTTATTTAATATATATAGAGACGTCGTTCATCGTTTTTTATTAAAAATAATTATTTATAACTTAAACAATAACCACGCAGTCCGTCGGTTTAATTTATTTTATTTTATTAATTAGTTTTTAAAAAAAAGCGACGGACATCGTCTCTTAGTCCGTCGCTTTTTAATTAAAATATTCTTTTTTAAAAAATTTTAAAAGCGACGGACGGCAATGCTTAGTCCGTCGCTTTTTTTCACATATTTTTGCAAATTAATTATTTTATATAGATAGTGACGCAGTCCGTCGCTTTTTATAAAAAATAATTATTTATTAATTTAAAAAAAGTCAAGCCGTCCGTCGCTTTTTATTAATTTTAATTGTTTAATTATTTTTTAAATTAGCGACGGACAACATCTTTATGTCCGTCGCTTCTTGGTCAAAATATCTAGTCAAATATTTTAAGAAAGCGACGAACAATGTCTCTTAGTCTGTCGCTTTTTGGTCAAAATGTTGGTCAAACATTTTTTTTAAAAAGCGACGGACATAGAGACGTTCTCCGTCGCTTTTTTAAAAATATTTGCACTAGCAGACGCGATTTCCCCATTTCTCCATATAAAAAACAAAATTGAGAAATATTTTGATTTAATTTTATTTAAATCTTCTTCCGGAGAATGGTTTTGTGTAAAATAAAAAACAAAAAAATTATAATACCGACTTCCAGATGTCGGTAAAATTAAATAGTATATAATAAATTAATATTTCAATTAACTTTAAATAAATCGGCCTCCGAATGACGGTTTTATATAAGTTAAAAAATAATTTAATATAAAATACCGACCTCCCGATGTCAATATTATTTAATTAACATGATTACTTTTTATTTATCTTAAAATTTAATGTGATACCGACGTCATGAGGTCGGTATTTTTTATTATATCTAATTACTTTTAATAAAAGTGACCTCCGGAGGTCGGTATGTTTAAAATATTCCTATTAATCATAATTTTGCTATTGTGCATAATATTAAAATTTCATTTTACACCTACGATTAATTGTTCAAAAAGTGTAACAATTTTGTATACTTTTACAAATAAAATATTAGAATTCGTGAAATAAATAAATAAATATCTATAATCCATATTTAGAGTATGAAACTACGTTGATATGAATTAGGAGATAATTATACTTATATTTATAGAGTAATGTACAAATCCTATCAGTCCGTCGTCTAATCATAAACTTAATATCTCATGTCATGATGTAGTAGAGGTGAAGAGCTAACATATAATCCATTCTAGTATGAAATGCGAGATAGTATTATTATATATGTTCAATCTTGAATGGATGTCAAGTGTAGTGATCACCTCCTAATTATGATGACATGTAAAGGATACTTCATCGGAGTATGAAATACGTTGATTAATTATATATATATACCTCGAGTTTAACAAATCAAGTCTTATATACTAGTGGTTTAGATATGAAATACATTATCAATTAAAGAAATACTGAAGATCAATTCAAGGAGATTTATATATTAAATTTGATATTGATAAACTTTTGTTGATCAATAAAATTAAATTTATATAATTAGAAGGTATATAATTTAAATTTATAAAATTAACTTGATCGATAAATTAAATTTATCAAATTAAACTTTTGTTGATGTGTAGTTAATTTAAGAAGTTGCAATTGAAGAATTTCCTAACTACTATTCCTAGTAAAGGAAACATAGTGGCAGCGTACGATCTCCAAATAGCTAACAATATTTCCCCACTCTCCTTAGTGTGTAGAATTATTTCATCAAATGTTCATTAATCTACATTTGTATAATTATCCTCCTATGTGCGAGTATAGAAATAGTATTCGCAAAAGCAAGCTTGGTGAATTTTCCTCTTAGTCAATTGAAATCAATTGTATCATTTAAGCTCATAAGTAATGCTTTGATGTTACGTAGCTCTTTATGTCGTTGTTACTGCCTTGAAGTATTATTTTCATGTCTTCTACTACTGGTCAATAGTTCCAAATATCAAAAATGATTATGACCACCAAAACAACAATCTCAAAGATTAAAGAATCTAAGTGAACCAATCTGTATAATTATGGGTGGTAGCGCAGGGGTAAATGCGTAGCATGGGTCGATCCAAATTGGTATAGAAGGGTGGCAGCTCAGTGGCGAAAGCCTAGCATGGGCCGATCCCAATTAGTATAGAAGGGTGGCAGCTTAGGGGTGAAAGCCTAGCATGGGCCGATCCCAATTTGTGTAATTATGAGGTCAGAATCCCAGGGGTTAAAATTCCTAGCATGGGTCATCCTCTTCTACCACTGATCAACTGGTCATTCGTGATAGCATCCAAGGAAGCTCTACTCCATTGAAGGACAAGTATGAAGCTTTAGAAACTCCAAGGAGGCCCATAACAAGATCTCAAACCAAGGAGTTCAATGACTTAGCTCAATGGGCTTCAATCGCTGATCCAAAGGTTTCTTATTGGGGAAGAAGAGCTCAAGCCCAAGGGAGAGGAATTGTCCAAATGCTACAATTATTTGGTGGCCCAAATTCAAGCCCAAGATGAGGAATTTTAAGGTCCAATTTCGTGCAAATAAGGTCAAGAAAAGTCCAAGAATCAGCCACAACAAGAGTTGCTTTCTGCCCAAGTTTTGAGAGAAGACTAGTCAAACTTTCCAAGATTGTCAAGATTCTTTTCCTAGTTGGGATTTACCTTATTTATTTATTTATATATAGGTTATTAATATTTTCCTTAGTCTATTTATGGTCTCCTAAGTACCATTTAATGCTTTCCTAGAAGTACTAAATTTGTTCCTAGTTAGGTTACTTTATTTCCTTTCTAGAGTAGGATTCCTTGTATGTCTTTCTAGGGTCCTTGGACGTTTTTTCCCCTTCTCCTATATATAGGAGTCCTTTTCATTCATTAAAGACAATTTAGATTGATATTAATAATATTTGAGAGAGTTCTTTGAACCTTTGTGACTTGTTCTTTGAGAATTTATCTTTAAACCTTTACTAGTTTCATAGTTTAAGGTATAAAGTAATTTCTTCTTGTGATATCTTTGGTTTCTTTTTGGTATTCTTTAGAAGGTGATTAGTTTCTACATACTAATTATTGTCTTTAGTTACTCATAAAGCGGTCAAGATCCGAATCTATCGTTTTGATTCGTTTTCTCAAGTAAAGGCGTTAGATTTCTTCCATAAATCTATACGTTGTTACTTGGATCTTTTCAAGGCCTTAGAACATCTAATCTTTGGAAATTCGTGGATCTTTCCTTCGAATTTCCCATATCTTTAGTTAGTTTTATTGTTTCTTTTCTTTGTGCTTCCGCATTCTAATATTCAATTCTCTATTTGTGATATCCCTTAACCTTGCTGCTATCAAGTGGTATCAGAGCGGTTTTATCAAGATTCCATTCTTGATAAATCTTGGGATTTCTTCTTATATTAGAGCAAAAAAAAAAAAAAAAAAAAAAAACTGTAGCGTGAACAGTAGCGGCGTGATAAAAAAAAAAAAAAAATTTTTTTACAGTAGCGTGAACAGAAAAAAAAAAAAAGTTATTACTTGCTCTCTAAGAAATCTAATTACTTGTCCTCCAAGAAATTTGATTACTTGATACCCAAGAAAGCTTATTATTTGCTATTCAAGAAATCTTACTACTTGCTCTCCAAGTTTTGCATTAATTTATTTCCAAGCAAGAAGGTATCCAGAAGAGGGAATTCTAGATCTTTAAGAATTAGAGGAATTTTTTTTTCTTTCTTGTTCTTATAATTCTAAAATAAGTTCCTTTTTATTCGTGTTTTGTTTCAACTAAATCCTACTTGTTCTAGGAATAGTTCTTTACTTTCTTTTTGTACCCCAAGATTCCATACTTTATTACTACGAACTTGATACACGTTTTGGTTTAATTATAAATCTACAAAGTATTCTTGTTCAAAGGTTATTTTTAGTGGAAAAAGGCAAGTGTGGGTGAGTTTAAAAGAGGGTAAAAGCCATATTAAAAGTGTGATACTTGATCATTTATTCTTTTTTTTCTAGATGTCTATTTCAGGTGGTGATGAGGAAAGGGCTCGTTTAGAAGCCGAGGTCAAAGGAAGGAACGACTTCACCCTTCAAGCTATGCACCAACAATTTGAGAGATGGACCCTTCAATTTCAAGAGATGAGGGATATGATTATCGAGCAGAACGACACCATAGCTACAATTAGGAGGGAGAATAATGTTGTACCCCCAAATAATGTTAGACCCCAAGTTAGAAGGAATGTACCCCATATCCCTTTTGTAAATCCTGAATATGATAATGATGATTTTGATGTTGAATTTAATCTAGAAAGAAGAGATAGGAGGGGACAAAGAGGTAGAGTAGAAGATGATAATATAAATAGTATAAAGATGAAGATGCCATCTTTCAAGGGGACAAGGGATCCAGACTTGTACCTTGATTGGGAGAGACGAGTTGAAGCCATCTTTGATTGTCATAACTACTCTGAGGGTAAGAAAGTTAAACTTGCTGTTGTTGAGTTTTCTGATTATGCTGCTTCTTGGTGGAAAAAGCTTGCTAGAGACAGATTGCAAGAGGAGCTACCACCTATTTCTACGTGGGCAGAGATGAAGAGGGTAATGAGGAAGCGATTTATTCCATCATACTTCCAAAGAGATCTACAGTCTCGCCTTCAACATTTGAAGCAAGGCTCCATGTCAGTGGATGAGTACTTCAAAAGCATGGATATGGCTATGATCCAAGCTAACTGCATGGAGGAAGAAGAGGCTACAATAGCTAGATTTTTAAATGGTTTAAATACAGAAATAGCTAATGTAGTAGAGATACAACAATATGTAACTTTAGATGAGTTAGTTGATTTGTCTGTAAAAGTTGAAAAACAAATTGAGAAAAAGCGGCAAAATAACTCATGGAGAAGTCGACCAAACACTATCTCGAAGAAGCCATGGTCAACTCAAGAGGGGAAAGCTCCTTCCAAACCTCAAGATGATAGAGGTAAAGGTAAAGTTGAGGAGGGAGGTAAAACCTTTAATCCTAAATCTTCTAAACCTTCAAGTTCTATTCAATGTCACAAATGTCATGGAAGGGGGCATATGATGCATGAATGTCCAAGTAGAAGAACCATCCTACTTAGAGATAATGGAGAATATGAGAGTGAAAAAAGTGAGGGGGAAGAAGAAGAGGGAGAAGGTGTAAGTGAGGAAGATGATTTGGAACTGCCTAATGATGGTATAATTGGGGTGGTTAGGAGAATTATGACTATCAATTTGGGTAGTGTTGATGAAGGGCAGAGAGAGAATTTGTTTCATACTAGGTGTGGGATAAAAGGGAAGACTTATTCTATGATTATTGATGGGGGAAGTTGTGCAAATGTGGTGAGTTCATACTTGGTGGATAAACTAGGAATTGCATGCATGAAGCGCTCTACCCCATATAGGCTCCAATGGTTGAATGATTGTGGAGAAGTAAAAGTAAACAAACAATGCATGATTTCATTCAATGTTGGTAGGTATGAAGATGAAATTCTTTGTGATGTAGTCCCAATGCAAGCATGTCATGTTTTACTTGGCCGACCTTGGCAGTATGATAGGGATACTACTCATCATGGGAGAAAGAATAAGTATAGTCTTCTGCATAATGGTAAGAAGTATACTCTTGCACCATTATCTCCTTCTCAAGTGTTTGAAGATCAAAAACGATTGAGGAAAACAATGGGAAAACAAAAGGGAGAGGTAAAAAGTGAGCTTGAGGGAAAAGAAAAAGGCCAAGAGATAGAAAAAAAGAGAGATGGCCGAGAGAAAGAGAGAGAGGGCAGCGATCTAAGTAAAGAGGTAAAAGAGGGTGTGAGTAACAAAATAAAATATTTTGGTGAGAGGAAAGAGGCTAAGGAAAAGAAAAATGAGAGCCTTTTTATAAAAGCCAAGGAGTGTTTGAATGCTAGGAGAGAGGGGCTGCCCATAATACTACTTACTTACAAAGAAGTATTGATTAATTTTGAACAACTAACTCCTTCTTTGCCAAATAGTGTTTCTTCTCTTTTGCAGAATTTTGAAGATGTTTTTCCTGATGACACTCCAAAGGGATTGCCACCTTTGAGAGGGATTGAGCACCAAATAAACTTTGTGCCTGGGTCTCAACTTCCTAATAGGCTTGCCTATAGGAGCAATCCTGAAGAGACCAAAGAATTACAAAGGCAAGTTGAAGAATTGCTTGAAAAGGGATTTGTTCGAGAGAGTATGAGCCCATGCTCTGTTCCAGTCCTATTGGTCCCCAAAAAGGATGGAACATGGAGGATGTGTGTAGATTGTCGAGCTATCAACAAGATAACGGTAAAGTATCGCCATCCTATCCCTCGTCTTGATGACATGTTGGACCAACTGTATGGTTCCAAAATCTTTTCTAAAATTGATCTAAAGAGTGGTTACCATCAGATTCGTATGAATCCTGGAGATGAATGGAAAACTGCTTTTAAGACCAAATATGGACTTTATGAGTGGTTAGTTATGCCCTTTGGCTTGACTAATGCACCAAGTACTTTTATGAGACTAATGAATCATGTTTTTAAAGATTTCCATGAAAAATTTGTTGTGGTGTATTTTGATGACATCTTGATCTTTTCTCAAAATCTGGATGAACACCTAGAGCACTTAAAACAAGTTTTTGAAGTTCTTAGAAATCAACGCTTATTTGCTAATCTCAAAAAGTGTACTTTCTGTGTGGATCGTGTGGTTTTCTTAGGTTTTGTAGTCAGTTCTAAGGGAGTTGAAGTAGATGATGAGAAAATCAAGGCAATGAAAGAATGGCCTAAACCTAATAGTGTAACTGAAGTTAGGAGTTTTCATGGACTTGCTAGTTTTTATAGGAGGTTTGTGCGAGACTTTAGCACCATTGCTGCTCCTTTAACTGAAGTTATTAAAAAAGATAAGGTTTTTACATGGGGAAAGGAACAAGATGATGCATTTAACTTGCTGAAGGATAAATTGTGTTCTGCTCCTCTTTTGCAATTGCCTGATTTTTCTAAGTCTTTTGAAATTGAGTGTGATGCCTCTGGTAAGGGCATAGGTGCAGTTTTGATGCAAGACTCCAAGCCAATTGCCTACTTTAGTGAAAAGCTAAGTGGAGCAACATTGAACTACTCAACTTATGATAAGGAGCTATATGCCTTGGTAAGGGCGTTAGCTACATGGCAGCACTACTTGTGGCCTCGAGAATTTGTGGTCAAGACTGATCATGAGTCATTAAAATACTTGAAGAGTCAAGGTAAACTTAGTCGTAGGCATGCTAAATGGGTAGAGTTTATTGAAACTTTTCCTTATGTAATTGCTTACAAACAAGGAAAGGAGAATGTGGTTGCTGATGCACTCTCAAGAAGGTATGTTTTGATCTCTACTCTTACTTCAAAGTTGTTGGGTTTTGACCAAATCAAGTTCCTCTATGCTAATGATTCTGATTTTGGTGAGATTTTTGCTGAATGTAAGTTAGGTCCTTTTGAGAAATTTAATCTTCAAGATGAATTTCTATTCAAGGAAAATAAATTATGTGTTCCTAACTGCTCATTGCGTGAACTATTTGTTAGGGAAGCACATTGTGGAGGGCTAATGGGACATTTTGGTGTACCCAAAACACTTGAAATACTTTCTGAACATTTTTATTGGCCTAGCATGAGAAAGGATGTTGAAAAAGTGTGTTCTTATTGTCTTGAATGTAAACAGGCTAAGTCTAGAACATTGCCGCATGGTCTTTATACTCCTTTACCTGTTTCTAATTCCCCTTGGATTGATATTTCTATGGATTTCATATTGGGGCTGCCAAAGACTAAGTATGGTAAGGATAGTATATTTGTGGTAGTAGATAGATTTTCTAAAATGGCTCGTTTTATCCCATGTAAAAAGACTAATGATGCATCTCATGTGGCTGACTTGTTTGTAAAGGAAGTGGTTAAATTGCATGGAATACCTAGAACTATTGTTAGTGATAGGGATGCCAAGTTCTTAAGTCACTTTTGGAGAATTCTTTGGGGAAAGTTAGGAACTAAATTGCTATTTTCTACATCTTGTCACCCACAAACGGACGGGCAAACGGAAGTGGTTAATAGAACCTTAGGTAACATGTTGAGGGCTGTTTTGAAAGGAAAGTTGACTTCTTGGGAAGATTACTTACCTATTGTAGAATTTGCTTATAATAGGACCTTCCATTCTTCTACTGGTAAGACTCCTTTTGAAGTTGTATATGGATTCAACCCCCTTACCCCCCTTGATTTATTGCCTTTGCCTACTAATGATTTTGCTAATCTTGATGGTAAGAAGAAGGCTGATCTGATGAAGAAAATCCATGAACAAACAAGGCTTGCAATTGAAAAGAAGAATAAGGAAGTTGCATTGCGAAGGAATAAGGGCAGAAAATATGTTGTTTTTAAACCTGGCGACTTGGTTTGGGTGCATATGAGAAAGGAAAGATTTCCTTCCAAAAGAAAGTCCAAACTAGATCCTAGAGGAAGTGGGCCATACAAAGTCCTTGAAAGGATTGGAGACAATGCTTATAAACTTGATCTTCCTGATGAGTTCCAAGTTAGTGCTACTTTTAATGTTTCTGATCTTTCCCATTTTGATGCAGATTTGAATTCGAGGACGAATTCTCTTCAAGAAGAGGGGAATGATAGCATCCAAGGAAGCTCTACTCCATTGAAGGACAAGTATGAAGCTTTAGAAACTCCAAGGAGGCCCATAACAAGATCTCAAACCAAGGAGTTCAATGACTTAGCTCAATGGGCTTCAATCGCTGATCCAAAGGTTTCTTATTGGGGAAGAAGAGCTCAAGCCCAAGGGAGAGGAATTGTCCAAATGCTACAATTATTTGGTGGCCCAAATTCAAGCCCAAGATGAGGAATTTTAAGGTCCAATTTCGTGCAAATAAGGTCAAGAAAAGTCCAAGAATCAGCCACAACAAGAGTTGCTTTCTGCCCAAGTTTTGAGAGAAGACTAGTCAAACTTTCCAAGATTGTCAAGATTCTTTTCCTAGTTGGGATTTACCTTATTTATTTATTTATATATAGGTTATTAATATTTTCCTTAGTCTATTTATGGTCTCCTAAGTACCATTTAATGCTTTCCTAGAAGTACTAAATTTGTTCCTAGTTAGGTTACTTTATTTCCTTTCTAGAGTAGGATTCCTTGTATGTCTTTCTAGGGTCCTTGGACGTTTTTTCCCCTTCTCCTATATATAGGAGTCCTTTTCATTCATTAAAGACAATTTAGATTGATATTAATAATATTTGAGAGAGTTCTTTGAACCTTTGTGACTTGTTCTTTGAGAATTTATCTTTAAACCTTTACTAGTTTCATAGTTTAAGGTATAAAGTAATTTCTTCTTGTGATATCTTTGGTTTCTTTTTGGTATTCTTTAGAAGGTGATTAGTTTCTACATACTAATTATTGTCTTTAGTTACTCATAAAGCGGTCAAGATCCGAATCTATCGTTTTGATTCGTTTTCTCAAGTAAAGGCGTTAGATTTCTTCCATAAATCTATACGTTGTTACTTGGATCTTTTCAAGGCCTTAGAACATCTAATCTTTGGAAATTCGTGGATCTTTCCTTCGAATTTCCCATATCTTTAGTTAGTTTTATTGTTTCTTTTCTTTGTGCTTCCGCATTCTAATATTCAATTCTCTATTTGTGATATCCCTTAACCTTGCTGCTATCAATTCGTATCACATGCCTTATAAAGATCATAACACATAGAAAAGTAAAGAAATAAATGTAACATACATGATCCCATAAGAGTAACAAAGGTGGTCATATTCAGATCTATGCTTACATACGGATACTTGATGTCATTTAAGCCTTCTTTTACATATGTTATTGCCTTACATATTCAGTACATTTTTTTGTACTGATGTCCCTTACGAGGACGCTACATTTCATGCTGAAGGCACGTGTACTCCAGCCAGTAGACCTCGTTAGTAAGAGCACAGGTACTCAATTGCTATTGGTGAAGCTCCAGGTTGATTTGGGGCATACCGAGTCGTTGTCACCTATTTTTTTGTTGTATGAAATTTAAGGGTAAGGAGGGGACTTGTCCCGCCCTAAACTAAGGTTTTCTACATTTTGGAGGCTTTGTATACTAATGTATATAGTTCAGTCACGTCTTGTTTCTTAACCATTTATGGCCTAAACGGCCAAGTCTTGTATATAAGTTTTGGGTCTACTTATGTTGGTTCGTATCGTTGCATCCTATGTGAACTTGTCACATCCTTAAAATTGCCATAGTTTTATGCATAGTAAGCACATGTTACATGTTGGTTCTCTCGGGCCTTTAGGGCATCTGGTGCATGTCCATCTTAATGGGATTTTGAGCCATGACAAAAGTGGTATCAGAGCAGGTCATCCTAGGGAGTCTTCAAAGTTGTGTCTCTGTAGAGTCTTGCTTATGGATGTGTTGTGCACCAAATTTATAAACAGGAAACTACGGGACATATAGGAGTCCTCTCTTTTCTTTCATTTCTTAGATCGTGCGATAGAACCAGTGTTGTGGGTGAATCATAACTAACTTCTAAATTGTTTTATTATAGCAAAGATAACGGTTATGAGAAGGAGTAATAGTGCAGGTAAACGAGTAGATGTGGCTGCCCAAGAAGGGACCATCCAACCACCACCTAGTCACGCTGTTCAAAGTGAGGCTCAAGATGAGTCTCTATCAGAGACTTCCCCGACCCCTCCATCTCCAGAAGATCTAAGGAGGAAGCTACACCTCAAGAACCCCTTGTTAATGCTACCAAGAAAGATTTAAAAAATGCAGTCCAATTATTAACTAGTATAGTTGTTGGCCACGGCCAAAGGCAAGAAGGTCCAGTTGTAGGTACTAGCGGTGTAGATAGAGCAGCTGGCACACGGATATGTTATTTTCTTAAATTGGACCCTCCATCATTCACTAGGTCAGATTTGAATGAAGATCCACAAGACTTTATAGATCAGATCCAACGCACTTTGGATGTTATGCATGTAAGTGGTAAAGAAGCACTTGAGCTAGTAGCATATAGATTAAAGGGTGTGGCTATATTGTGGTATGAAGCTTGGAAGCAATCTAGGGGAACAAATGCACCTTTAACTATGTGAAAAGAGTTTAAAAACGCATTTCTTGACCATTATCTGCCATTGGAGATCCGAGAGGCCCGTGTGAATCAGTTCTTAAATCTCCACCAAGGAAGTATGAGCGTGAGAGAGTACAGTCTCAAATTTAATTCCTTGGCCAGGTATGCTCCTAATGTAGTAGCTACTATGGAGGATAGAGTTCATCGATATGTGGATAGATTAGATTCATATATTGCTAGAGATTGTACCATTGCTTCGTTGAATAAAGATATGGATATAGTAAGGATACAAGCTTTTGTGTAAAAGTTAGAGGATCAAAGGCAAAGAAGAAGGACACAAGAGTCGGAAATAGGGCATTCTAAGAGGGCCAAATCCATGGGGTATTTTATACCATCCCAAGGTGAGTTTAGGCCTCGGTTATTTAACATACCGCCTAGGCCATCATCTTTCAACTCGACCTCTAGTGCTCCACCACGGTTTCAAGGGTTTATGGGCAATCAGTTTGGGCTAAGAAGTGAAAGCCAAGGTTCACAAATAGCGGGTCATCAAGAGCAGGGAAGTACGAGCCAATCAAGGCCTCCTCGACAGCCTTGTAAACAATGTGGAAGAAATCATCTAGGTGTATGTAAATTTGGGACAAATGTTTGTTTTTGGTGTGGTACACTGGGGCAATTGATGAGAAACTACCCTCATAGGGACATGGGTGGTGTTGCACAGCCTACTAGATCAATTGTTGCATTGTCCTCATCAACACCTTCTTTAGGTAGGGGACTACATATGCCTACAGGTTGTGGTAGAGGAGCTTGGGGAGCAGCTAGTTCTAGTGTAGTTCAGAATCGCACCTATGGTCTGGGGGATCGACAAAATTTGGAAGCTTCACCGGATGTGGTTACAGGTACATTGTCCATCTTTTCACATATTGTATATGCACTAATTGATCTGGGGTCTACATTGTCATATGTTACTCCATTGATTGCTAGGAAGTTCAAAAGAACACCATAATTATTAGTGAAGCCATTTGAAGTGTCTACACCGATTGGTGAGTCTATTGTAGCTAGAAGGGTTTATCGTAATTGCATTGTAACTGTTTGTGATCATGATACATTGGATGACCTTGTTGCGCTAGAAATGTTAGATTTTCATGTTATAATGGGTATGGATTTGTTAGCTTGTTGTTATTCCATGATAGATTGCCGAACTAAGATGGTGCATTTCCATTTTCCAAAAGAGGCAGTCCTTGAATGGAAAGGTAATATTGGGGCACCAAGAGGTAAGTTTATTTCGTACCTTAAGGCAAAGAAGATGATGTCCAAAGGATACATATGTCATCTAGTGAGAGTGAAATATATAGATGCGGAGTCACCAACTCTTCCATCCATTCCAGTGGTAAATGAATTTCCCAATGTATTTCCTGAAGATCTTCAAGGTTTGCCTCCAGAAAGAGAAGTAGAGTTTGGTATTGATGTGATTCCAAATACTCAACATATCTCCATTCCTCCATATAGAATGGCCCTGGCAGAATCACGAGATTTGAATGAGCAATTAAAAGACTTATTAGAAAAAGGACTCATAAGGCCTAGTATGTCCCCATGGGGAGCGCCAATTTTATTTGTACGTAAGAAAGATGGCTCGTTGAGAATGTGCATTGACAATCGACAGTTGAATAAGGTAACAATTAAGAACAAATATCACCTCCCTAGAATTGATGATTTGTTTGATCAGTTACAAGGTGCTAAGTGTTTATCAAAAATCGACTTGAGGTCGGGGTATCACCAAGTGATAGTAAAAGACAAAGATATTCCCAAGACAACTTTCCGAACACGGTATGGTCATTTTGAGTTTCTAGTCATGTCATTCGGGCTAACAAATGCACCAGAAGATTTTATGGATTTGATGAATAGGGTGTTCAAGCCATTTTTAGATGTGTTCGTGATAGTATTCATAGACAACATTTTAGTGTATTCCAGATCAGAAGGAGACCATGTTAATCACTTGCGGCAGGTTTTACAAATTTTTCGTGATCGTAAGTTGTATGGGAAATTCTCTAAATGTGATTTTTGGTTGAAATCTGTGGCATTCTTAGGTCATATTGTATCTGACGAAGGAATAAATGTTGATGCTCAAAAGATAGAAGTCGTGAACAACTGGCCAAGACCTATAACGCCAACGGAGATCCGTAGTTTTCTTGGATTAACAAGTTATTACAGAAGGTTCGTTGAAGGATTCTCTTTCATTGTTGCACCTTTAACAAAATCTAACACGCAAAGAAACCAAGTTTCAATGGAGTGATGAATGTGAAAGAAGTTTCCAAGAGCTCAAGAATAAATTAACTTCTGCACTTGTATTGGTGCTTCCAGAAGGAACGAAAAGGTATGCATTGTATTGTGATGCTTCAGGAGTGAGCCTAGGATGTATATTGCTCCAGCATGGTAAAGTAATAGGTTATGACTCAAGGCAGCTACGACCACATGAGAAAAATTATCCAACTCATGATCTAGACCTAGCAGTAGTTGTATTTGCTTTGAAGATATGGCGCCACTACTTGTACGAAGTTCATGTTGACCTATACATTGATCACAAGAGTTTGCAATATATCTAAGCAAAAGGACCTAAATTTGAGGCATCGAAGATGGCTGGATCTATTAAAAGATTATGACATTGATATCTTGTATCATCCTAGGAAAGAAAATGTAGTAGCTGATGCATTTAGTCGTAAAATAATGTTAAGCACATATGGGCACTCTGTGGAAAGACAAGGAATAACTAAGGATCTATCTCAACTAGCTAGCTTGGGGGTTCACCTTCTTAAATCTCCAGATAAAAGGGGTTATTATGCAAAATGCGGCAGAATCTTCTTTAGTAGTGGAAAAGAGAAGCAGTACATTGATCATATTCTATTACAGCTTAAGGAGAATGTATAGCAGGGTATGACAAAGGCATTTGAGCTTACGCAAGAGGGAGTACTTCGGTGTCAAAATAGATTATGTGTACCTAATGTAGATGAATTAAGAAAGAGGATTATGATGGAAGCACATCATTCAAGATATTTTGTCCATCCAGGGTCAACTAAAATGTATCATGACTTGAAAGAAATGTATTGGTGGGGTGATATGAAGAAGAACATTGCGGAATTTGTGGCTCAATGTCCAAATTGTCAACAAGTAAAAAGTAGAGCACCAAAAGCCCAGAGGTTATATGCAGCGTATAGAACTTCCAATTTGGAATTGGGACATGATCCACAAGGATTTTGTCACTGGCTTGCCTAGCTCATTTCGGAAGTTTGATTCCATATGGGTAATAGTTGACAGACTCACCAAATCAGCACATTTCTTGCCAGTGAAGACTACTTATACAGCCGAAGAGTATGAAAGGTTGTATATTAAAGAGATAGTTCATCTACATGGAGTGACAATCTTTATAATATTTGATAGAGGATCTCAATTCACTACAAATTTTTGGAAGTCGTTTCAGAAGAGTTTGGGAACACAAGTGAATTTAAGTACAACCTTTCACCCTCAAATGGATGGTCAGGCAAAACGTACAATCCAAACACTTGTAGATTTGTTGCGATCTTGTACATTAGACTTCAAGGATAGTTGGGCTGATCATCTACCACTTGTTGAATTCCCTTATAACAATAGCTACCATTCTAGTATCCAAATGGCACCTTATGAAGGATTGGGTGTTCTTGAAGGTGTCTCCAATGAATGGGGTGATGAGGTTTGGTAAAAAAGGAAAGTTGAGCGCCCACTATATAGGGCCATATAGGATTATTCGAAGAGTTGGCCATGTATCCTATGAGTTAGAGCTACCACAAAAGCTTTCATCAGTTCATCCGATGTTTCACGTCTCGATGCTTCAGAAGGGTATAGGTGACCCATCTCGTATTACTCCAACTGAAGATGTACAAGTCACGAGAGATCTCACTTATGAAGAAGTACCCATTGCTATTCTAGATCGACAAGTTAAGAGGTTAAGAAATAAAGAGGTAGCTTCTGTAAAAGTACTATGGAGAAACCAACAAATAGAAGAAGTTACATGGGAAGCGGAAGAAGAAATGAAACTGAAGTATCCTCATCTCTTTCAGATTGATGAGAAAGAAGAAAATGCTTAGTTGAGGCGTTATCAAGTAAGTATATGTCTATATGTATTATGTGATTAATAGTAGTACTAACTTAAGCTTAAACTTGTTTGGGCTGGATAACCATGCTAACATTCGAGGATGAATGTTTTAAGAAGGGAAGGATGTAACAGCCTGTATTAGGCATATGCTAGTTCTTCTCATGTGATATTTGACATAGCCTTATGGTATAGGTGAGGGACCATATTTCTTATATGAGTAGAGTTGGTTTAAAATAAATTGGGAAGGTGTTGTTTGCTTTGCACGTTTCAGCATGTATACTCCAAGTCAACTCCGATGAAAGCATTTAAACTCGAGATAGTAAGGTCGTATTTGAGCTTAAAGTTTAAGGTGAAGTGTTAATTTAAAGCAAAAGGAAGTAAGATTAAGAAAATAAAATTAAATAAGTGAGCTGCTTGGTTGACTTAACTAAGCTAGTAGGTGACAAGCAAGTGCATCACCTACTTTGACTTATTGACCAGCCCAAAGGACAAAGTAGGTGCATCACCTACTAAGACTTAACTAAGCTAGTAGGTGACAAGTAGACTCATCACCTACTAAGACTTAACTAAGCTAGTAGGTGACAAGTAGGTGCCTCACCTACTAAGACTTAACTAAGCTAGTAGGTAACAAGTAGGTGCATAACCTACTTTCACTAATTGACCACTCCAAAGGACTAAGTAGGTGCATCACCTACTTGAGCTATATGGATCTAGTTAAAAAGGCTAAGGTTTATGGATCAGATTTGGGCTTATGCGAATGGACTCTCTTGAGGCCCAAACTAAGTTAAATAAAATGAAAATGGAATTAAAGCCTAACAACCAAATCTACTAATGCCCAATGTAAGTGAATCCCAACTACGGAAAAGGACAACTAGGTGAATCACCTACTTTGACCTTTTGAGCAGCTTGATGTACATAAACAGGTGCATCACCTACTTGACCAATTAGTGGTTGAAAATGAATCTAAAAAGAAGAAGGTTTTAGAGTATATTCTTATGGTCAAGAAAGCTCAATATAAGATAAATATTGGCTGCTATTCCAACTCCTTTAAACACACAAATTGAGAATTAACTCCAGCTCTCTCTCTCTCTCTCTCTCTCTCTCTCTCTCTTTTCTCTTAAGAATCAAAACAGTAGCCTTAAATTTCTTCTAGGGTTCTTGAAGGAACCCTCCATCTTTGCAAGACAAGGTAAGTGAAAACACTTATGGATTTAGCTTAATTCTCCCATGGATGATTAGGAAAACATGTTAGTCATACTCAAGTATAAGTACAAAGGAAGAATATTTCCTCAAGCTACTGCTCACTTTCCTTGATTATTAAGATACTTTTCTCTTCTTCTTTGGTTTAAGTGTGAAGGGAAGTTGAAGTTCTTGAAGATTTCAACTTAAAAGGGGAAGTTGCACAAATTAAATTAAGGTGACTGCTCCTTTTTTTGTCCTCTTTATGCATGAGTTTGGATAAAGAATTACATGTGTGTCGTTATTAAGAACTAAAGGAATGGTGAGTTCAGTATTTGGTTGCTATGATAAAGAACATTTTGTGTTGTTTTGTGCATATATCTGGGGACTGCATGGTTGATGTTGGGGAAGGGTGTGAATATTTTATATGGAATTATAGGATGGGATTGTGATACACCACCAAACTAAATGTTGTGTAGGCTTACTGCTCACTCTACGTTGGTATGTGGATGTAATTCGAGAAGAAGTAATTGAATAATGCCCTTGGTAGGATAATTTATGGGCCCGCTGCTAGGCTACAATTTTTGTAAGGTTAAGTCAAATGTGTTGATCAGCTACTAATACTAGTTTTACTTATTTCATTGTAGATTAATAATCAGAAAGGAAGGAGGTTAATTCTTTGTAATATTTGAGTATGCAGCAGGGTATGTAAGGCTATTCGACTCCATATTATTTGTCATGAAATCTAATACTTGCGGTTAATATCAATGAAGTGAATTACCTAAGTACTATTCCTAGTAAAGAAAACATAGTGGCAGCGTACGATCTCTAAATAGCTAACAATATTTCCCCACTCTCCTTGGTGTGTAGAATTACTTCATTAAATGTTCATTACTCTATATTTATATAATTATCCTCCTATGTGCTAGTATAGAAATAGTATTTGCAAAAGCAAGCTTGGCGAATTCTCCTCTTAGTCAATTGAAATCAAAAGCACATAAGTAATGCATTGATGTTACATAGCTCTTTATGTCATTGTTACTGCCTTGAAGTATTATTTTCATGTCTTCTACTACTGGTCCGTAGTTCCAAATATCAAAAATGATTATGACCACCAAAACAATAATTTCAAAGATTAAAGAATCTAAGTGAAGCAATCTGTATAATTATGGGTGGCACCCCATGGCCAAATGCTTAGCGTGGGTCGATCCCAATTGTTATAAAAAGGGGGCAGCTGAGGGGAGAAATCCTAGCATGGTCCGATCCCAATAGGTATAGAAGGGTGGCATCTCAAGGGTGAAGGTCTAGTATGGGCCGATCCCAATTTGTGTAATTATGAGGACAGCATCCCAGGGGTTAAAATGCCTAGCATGAGTCATCCTCTTCTACCATTGATCAGCTAGTCATTCGTATCACATGCCTTATAAAGATCATAACACACAGAAAAGTAAAGAAATTAATGCAATATACATGATCCCACAAGAGTAACAAAGGTGGTCGTATTCCGATCTATGCACTTACATATGGATACTTTATGTCATTTGAGCCTTATTTTACTTATGTTATTGCCTTACATATTCATTACATTTTTCCATACTGACGTCCCTTACGGGGAGACTGCATTTCATGCTGCAAGCACAGGTACTCTAGCCAGTAGACCTCATTAGTAAGAGCACAAGTTCTCAGCTGCTATTGGTGAAGCTCCAGGTTGATTTGGGGCCTACCGAGTCGTTGTCACCTATTTTGTTATTGATAGTTAAGGGTAAGGCGGGGCCTTGTCCCGCCCTAAACTAAGGTTTTCTACCTTTTAGAGGCTTTGTAGACTAATGTATATAGTTCAGTCGCGTCTTGTTTCTTAACAAGTTGTGGCCTCAACGGTCAAAGTCTTGTATATAAGTTTTGGGTCTACTTATGTTGGTTCGTATCGCTGCATCCTATGTGAACTTGTCACATCTTTAAGATTGTCATAGTTATATGCATAGTAAGCATAGGTTACATGTTGGTTCTCTTGGGCCTTTAGGGCATCGGGTGCATGTCCGTCTTAATGGGATTTGAGGTGTGACATAGATAAATGCAAGTTTCAGATGATCAACTTGAGACACAATTGGGAGGAGATAATTTGTAATTTGGACATAAACAATAGGTCCGAGAAGGATATTTTTATATACTGAAATCGATCTACATGTACTTGTGTTAAAATAAATACTAATTGTAGATGTAGAAATGATTAGTGTGGTGGAGGAGGTACTGTCAGGGACAAAAATTATCGACTAATATCAATTTGTGTTGTATTTATATAATTGCTAGTCATTTTTTCTTAACGTAATATCATATTTTTTATTTTTCTAGTATACTGTAATGTCTAAGATCATGTCTTCATCTCAGCTTGTAGATGAATCTGGCAAGTCTCTGACAATTAATTTTCAAAGGTTTACATGGATGAAGTGGGTGGGGTTAAGAAGGCATGTATATATGGTCTTGGTTCTCAAGTTGTTTTCTATGAGAACATTGGTTCGTCATCTGCTTCAACTACTCAATCTCAAGATTGTGATTTTGATGCTCGAGTGAAAAAGTACATTCAATAAATGAAGGAGGAGATAAAGCATGAGATGAGAGAAGAGATGAGAGAAGAATTGTGTGAAGAAATGAAAAACGAAATTCAACAAGAAATGCAAGAGCAAGTTGATAAGATTCTCTAAGAACGTTTGCCCATCCTCATAGCTGGCCTACCTAAACCACCCCATGGTACACTGCCTCCTGGTACACCACATTACCTTAGACATGACTCATCATCAAATAAAAATATGGGTAATTTAAAATTCCCAAACGATCTTAGGCAGATTTTTTATTGTTTGTTTCCATAGTTGGATTAATTTTGAACTCTTTATGTTAGGATTTGCATTGCTTTATTCAAGTTATAACTTATCAAAGAATCACAGTTTATATTATGTTTCTGGGCTCTTTAATATTCGTAAAAGCTATTTAATTATGTAAATATATAAAGTGAAATTTTATTATCAAATTATCATTAGTCAGTAATATGGAAATATATATTGCCAATCAATCATTGACCGAATATAGAATATAAATGATATATATTACCAAAAGAAAAACAATCAGTTAGTAAACTTCCTAACGAATTACTAATTTGTTTTTTTTTGTGTTTTCAAAATACTAACCAATTAATAACGTAAGTTACAAAAGTAGATAGTCATACTTACTAACGGATTTAAATCTATTGGTAATTTACCAACAAAATACCAACACGTTTTTTTATCTTAATTAAAATTACTAAATGATTACCAATGTATTTTGGTGAATTTACTATCGAACTTACCAACCAAGTTGTTATTTGTTAGATAATTGCTAACGAAAAGCTAACAACATTTTATATTTTTTACTATATTTGCCAACATATCACTAACCAAATTAAATAATGAAGAACCAAATTTATTAAATTTTTTTCTATTCGTTAGTAAACTTACCAACAATATGCCAACTGAAAATTGGTTGATGAATTTACCAACAAAAATTCTAAGGCCCTGTTTCAACAATTACCATCAAACTTTTTATGTGTTTTCCAACTGATTTTAGTCAGTAATATTGCCAACTATTTTTAATGGGTTGGTAAAATTTCTCGACTAGATTTTTAGCAACGAATTAACATTAGTTGGTATTCGATTGGAAAAATCATTTGCAAACCAATTTAATCAATTTACCAACGAGTAATTTTGTTGGCAATTCAAGGGTTTTTTTGAAGCGTTAGCTAGTGGATCCACGTAAGCTAGAAGTTAAGGTTCTTTCCTTGGCAAGTATGGACACCCCCTTTCGGTGTGGGGAAAACACCGGATCCCATCTTATAGCTCACGTGGTCTTAAATGTCGGTTAACTCTACTTCCCACAATAATGATGAACTAAGGTTACTTAAAGAAGTATTTCTCAAATGTTCAAAAGAGAAGTTTTACTTGAATTAGACCATGACTATTATGATTTTTTGTCACCTCTTTCTTATGGTTTTAACTTGGTCTTTGCATGAGCATGAAAAGGTCATTTTTAGAATGAATTATATCTCTATGAATTTCTATCATACTTAATACATTTTTGTACTAACGTATACTCTTTCCTATATTCTTATAAAAATGTAGGGTTCGATGCTCCAGGTTCGCATCCCCATGGCTACGAGTCACCTTGATCATACTTAGTAGTGGTGAGTCCTCATGTTTCACGGACCGACCCTTTTATCACTTTCAGTCTTTACTTTTCCGACATTGTACGTGATGTCAGGTTACGTCTCGGTCACTCATGATGTAATAGATGGCTATTGAGACTATGTAGACTTCCACTTCATTTTGACAACTCTTTTATGATATAAGCTATCTTTTAAATTCTCTTGAATTTTTATTATCTTGTTTATGTATGCTAAGTTGCTTGTGAATGGTCTCTCAGGTCATATTTGTTATACCTAGGGTCTACCTTGGGTCGTGACAGATTGTAAGCTTGAAAGACTTATATAGGGTTTAGGATTAGGATTATAACGACATAGTTTAGGCACTAATCAATTATGGAAAAAAATTAAAAGCTCTTTAAAATATATGTCAGCCACCATCTACAGTTGGAATTACGATATGTATGTCCCTTTACGGACTGTACTGGTCGACTATAGAAAGTGATCAGAGACTCTAAATTTGGCCAACAATCGACGGAACCCATGTATAGCTCATAGGTCTTCCTATGATCCGTACATGCCAACCGTAGAAACCAACTTCAAGCTTTAAAATTTCACTTAGTCTAGGGCAGACCTACCTACGACTCGTTGAAGAAACGATGGATCCTCCTGTTGAATCGTCAAAAGGGTATTGAGACTTGTTTTGAAAAATTTATTTTCATACTCTCTACGGTTACCATCTACGGCCTGTATGTGGGATCCGTATATACAGACACCAGCCTAAAACTGCTTTTTTCCTTCTTTTCTAAATTTTATGTGTTACACCACGCGTGGGAGGAAGGAAATGTTAGAACCTACATTATTAGAGAATCTAGACACAAGTATACATTATTATATAGAATTTACTAAGTATGATTGGTACGCATAAAAACATGAAACATAATCATAAGAGGAACTAATATAAAACAGGATATGCATGACTAAGCTAAATAAAGTGAAATTATTTAAAGAAGAATTGCAAATCATGAACATGGTCAATGCATCTTAAATCTTAAGTAAAGCTTCATAAAACCTTTGAAAGTTCTTTAGTTTCTTTTGTGGGATATTAGCTTTAACTGACAATAGACCATGTGAGCTATAACATGTATTCTGATGTAACTCCTACATAGAGAAGGGAGAGTCTACTTTCCAAGGTAGAACTTTGTATTATTATTCATATCCTATTTGTGGATCCTCTAGCTAGGTCATTTAAGACAATCCTATGGGGGCACGTAGTTTGGGACTAGAGGTTGCTACTAGAGACTACCCTATTTCAGCCTCCACCTCAAAGTTCTCTTGGTGCTAAGTGAAATCCTAATGGAATAGTAAATTTTATAATCATCATATCATACATGAAAGAGAATAATTAAAATTACTAATCCAAGCTTAAAATTTCAAAGAGTAGCTCATTAAATCTTGAATCAAGCATGTACGAGAAAATTCTTTCACAATTTCATAGAGTCTTATCTTAAAGTAACCTAGATCATAAAACCTTTCTTTTCATAAATTACACATAACCTTCATGAAAACATATTCATAGATTCATAGCTTCTTCATAAATCATAATCAATACATAGGTTCATCTGAAATCAATTAAAAAGCATGTAATTTAGTTAAAACAATTATAATAAGAGAAGAATCAAACAATTGAATCAACACAACTAGAACCCATGCAGAATTGAATGAAACCCTAATAAATTGATGAAATTGAACTTGGAGAATCGAGAAAGTCTTGGGGCTCAATGGGTGAATGGAGTTAACTCATTGATGAAATCCTACATATCTTGAGGATCAAATTCCAAAAGGAATGGATGAATAGGATATTTGAAGCTTGGAAACCCTACCCTTCTTCTTGAACTTGAATGAGAATTAGGGGAGATGAAAGAGGATGGGTTTTGGGAAATTGAGTGAATGAGAGAGTTGGGCTAATTTTAGGAGTAGAAGGGTAGTTATTGGACTTAGAATTAGAGTTAAACAACACAGTATAGATTTTAAATGCATAGTAAAAAAATCAAATACCCTTAAGAAATAATTGTCGGACACTCTTACGGTTTGGAACTACGATTCATAAAACTTTCTAAGGTTCATACTAGTCACCCATAGAACCTACTTCAGAAACTCAAATTCACCTTACATTCCACAAGACCTTTCTACGGTCTATAGACCCCATCCATAGAACCCAAGTTTTAAGTCCAAACAATTCACTAAGTATGGAACACCCCTACGGAACCCATCTACGGCTAGTTCAAATTTCTAGAGCTCATCATGTTCATTCGTAGGTGAAACATCAAAAACTTGAATTTCCCAAATCTCAACGTCATTCCTACGAGTTCCACCTATGACTCATAGAAATTTCTACGAACCGTAGACTGGGCTCGTAGGACACAACCAATAGCTTTAATGAGACCTTTCCTTTCCAAATTTTGCTTTCCAATATTCGAGGTGTTACATGACCTAGGGCACTGTTCATTTGTTTTCGATCATTCTCTTAGATAAAGGTAAGTTAATTACTCTACTAACTTGTAATTCGATTCTTAAGCCCTAGAATGTATGGTGGTCAACCCTAGGGAAGGGTTTTAACTTGAAACTATATTGTGGAAAGCCCTAGTTGGGTAAAATAATCATCAAACTATTGTAGGATGAGGATTTGAGTATAATATGTGTATTGCTAGGACATTAATCATTTATTGTTGTGTTTTATTATTGTTTTAGACCATGAACAAGACAAGGCATTGCAAAAAGGGGAAAGCTCGGGTTCTCTAGAGTTTCCAAGGCTTGATTCGAGGTAGATGATGATTGTTTGTTTTCCAAGTTATGTAATATGTACATGTTAATTTATCTATAGTATTACTTGTACAATGCATGTGAAGAAAGTAAAAAGGCTAATGTAAAATGACATCATATTGATAATCACATGCAACAAACATGCTAATTATTGTGGTTTCAAGTGTGGTTGTTCTTTGGGATTGTTATTGTGCATGTTGGTTGGGATTGATGTTTGCTCGGGTACCATTATGGTACATAATACTAATGCTTGACTTGGATACCATGTCTGGTATAAAATACTAACGGTTAGCTCGGGTACCACATTGGTACACTATCGATTTATGTGTGGGTTCCATGAGAGGACCAAACATATGTTGTTGTGATCATGTGGGACATGTTTCATGCATTGGTTAAGTAAAGAGTTATGACCAGGAGTTTATATTTGTTTTGATTTATTGATATATGTGTTGGCCTATATTATTGTATTGTGACTATTGTTGACATTCATGTCTTGTAACTGGTCATATGATCCTACCAGTACAATGTATTTGTGCATTCATACTGCACTTTCTCTTTCTTTGTTGAGTATAGGGCATATTCAGGCAGCTGATACGAGACCTCAGTTATGAAACCTGTGACATTCGAATCCAAGGGTGAGCTACTCTTGGGCTGACATGGGTTCTTCTTTATTTCTATGTCCATTCTCTTCGGACACGAATACATTGTACTGGTAGGATCATATGACCACTTACAAGTCAAAACACAATGTTTAGCAATGCCACAATAAACTTGCGTAAATAATATGGCAAACACACATATTGATAGTTCATAAAAGTGGGACTAGAAATCTAAAATGTAATGCAGGTTACTTGCTACAAGTCAAAACACAGTGTAAAATTCTTCACACTTATGAGTGCATGTAATCAACTCCAATCTTTAAGTTGGTTAATTATTTTAAGGATCATCAAACAGAGAATACAATTTGGCCCTCCAATTCTAACACTAAATGCAACCAAAAAGCCTAGATATATAATTTTCATATTCTAAGAATTTTTTTTTCCCATTAGATTCTAGGATATGCATGCAAGCTAAGTTTCAAGATAAAATTACATTACTTCTTAAAACTGCTTGCTCGAGTTCTATGTATAAAACTATTGAAATTTCCTAGTCTTCCTTCCCTGGAAAATAGATGGTAAGACAATTGAAACTATGAATTGTTATATATATATATATATTATAAAGGATGATTGATAAAACCGGGCCACCTTCTTATAAGTGAAATTAATAATCACTAAGATCATCGTCGTGCAAAGGAGCTGTTGGCAAACAATTTCCATTCGCTGGACCAAAAACCAACTCCAAGCAGAAGGAAGAACCAGTAATGGACCTACCCTTTTTTCCAACTTTATCAAGCTCCCGTATCGAAAACTGCAAAGTTTCCAGAATTAGTTTCACATCAATATGACACCGCAATAATAAATAGTAACAATTCAGTTAGTTGGTTCTGATTCTTTTTTGGTGTACACATCTAGCATGCCAAATTTGTAGTTAAGTATACGATATGAAAATTCTCAGTACCCCTCATCTAGAATGCTAAATTTATTGCTAAGTAAATGATAAGGGACCATTCGATGTGAAAATCTGCAGTACTCTCTGAGGGACTATTAATGCTACATGTTAATCATAAACGAAGACAACCAGTTAGATGTTTAAAATCCACATAAAATAAGTGGCACAATAAATATTGACACAATATCTTATCCTGGAGAAAAAGATCAATGTGCGTACTTGCAGTAGATCATTCCGAATAAAAGCAGTATTGAAGCAAGCATAGAAAAGACGTCCTCCTATGAGCTTTTCATAGAATATGATACGCACATCTCCGCATATCTGTTCAGATTAGAATGATTACATAATAGACGCAAGAAAGGAAGAAACATGTACTTCCTACTTCCTATTTTATGTGATAATGTTTGACCGGAATATGGAGCCTAAAATATTAATTTGATATATATATATATATCATACTAGTGATGGGTGGAAGAAATTATTAATGTAATTTATTCAAATAAGAATAAACAATACATAAAAATTTAAAGTTTGAATTGTTTAATGAATTTTGTGAAAGTTGTATGTGCAAAATATTTTGAGAGTGAGAGTGTGCACTTTAAACTAGCAAGAATTTTAATAATTTCGCGAGAAAAAAGGATTACTGAATAATGTATGACCATCAGTACTGATGAAAAAGTGATCTAGCTAGTTACATTTTTCAACTCTCAGGAAACAAATCAAAATATTTATTCCTAACTATATTAGCTAGATTGTGTAATGGCTTACAACATAAAAATAGAAATAGAGTAACGATACGTACTTGCACTGGTATGTCATAGAAATGATCAAGACATGTTTTTTGATAGAGCATAGAACTTTCTGTGTCCATTTGGACTACAAGACGAGGTTCCTTCTTTTCTTGTTTCATCTCATCTTCATTTTCCTCAACAAATGAATAAACATATTGAGGGCTATAAGTTCTCTGAATACCGCTCTTAATTCGCCTGCAGCTACTCTTTGAGACTTCAACAGATGGACGATATTTCTCTCCTGGAACCTGATTGAATAAACTATAAACATTGCAATGAAAAGCAAAACACTGAAACAAACACAAGTGGAATAGATATAAATCAAACACCCTTGATCTATAAATTAATCATTGATGCTCCCAAATATAATCCTATATGAGTTAGAGTGCTTACTCTTTGCAATTCAGATAGAACGAAGAAGATGGACTCAATGTTTATAGTGTCATATAATCTAATGCGACGCAGCTCTCTCTTGCATGACTGAGGCAATTTGACAGTTGGAGGAACACCCTTTGTATAGGAAAGTGCATTCTCCCAATATTTGACATACCTACGTTGACTTGGAATGGATACCTGTAAAATACCAACAATCTCAAGGTTCTTAACATATAATGGAAATCAATCATATGTATATTTCAGGATTGTCAACAATTTCAATTAAAGGATTGATATAACGTACTCCTTCATTGTTAATTGTTCGTTTCTCTGCATACACTCGCAGAGCATCCTCAGCTGACATGCCAGTGTAAACTAGGTACGAACAAACCATTAATCCTGTTCGGCCTTTTCCTGCCTAGAGATGTCAAAAAAGAAAAAAAGTTAATTACATTATCGTTTGGTATACATAGGATCAATTGATATCTATCTTCTCATCTTCTAAATGAAAGATAGAAACGAACAGATGTACTCAAAATTTAGAGTTGATCTAAAAGTCACAACACCCATGGTCCATAGCCACAACATATAATCAGAGGCGGAATGAAGTTCTGAATTCTAATCTTTTAAAGTTACTAGGTTTTAAATGAATAATTTGTACAGATTCAATGAATTTTTTTAAAGTGAAATACAGGATTTGAACCAAAATTACAGTTCAAAAGGGCTAGATAGTTGGTCAAGAATATAATGTTAGGTGACGGAGAAGAAATATTGTGCAAATTAAGGATACTAGGGTACGAACCATGCAGTGTATCACAACAATATTCTTGGAGTCACTTGAGAGCCATGAGTAGACATTTTCACAGAAATCCTTGATCATATCTAGAGAAGGGACATGGTTGTCATCAATTGGATACCTCTCCACACGACCATGAAAATGTGATGCATCATAAGCTTGCTCTATGCATAAGTTATACACCTACAAGCAAAATGATCAAGACGACACACTAATGTAAGGCTTCTTCAAAAATCATCATTTGCACCAAGGATCATATCTGTAAAGCTAGTGCATCATTAAAGCTAGATATTATTGTAAATATGAGATTCACATACATTTAGGGCTTTTTGTTCATCCAAGCTTTAGTGTACCAATCTTATAGATATTTTCACTTTGATGCAGTTATTTGAATAAAACCTGCTTGAGTGATTAGATCTTAAATAAAAATTACGATACACATGAAAGCTAATATTGGAGTTTTTAAATGTGAAAAGCGCAAAAAGACATGGGGTTCATGATCTTGAAGCGTTGAGTGTGACCTGTAATGCATGCTTCATTAAAGTGAAGTGAAAAGCTATGGAGAATTAATAAGAAAAGTATGAATTTAGTATTATAGTAATCATATGGAAATTAATATAACTAATTTCAGCATCCAATATTGTTGTTATTAATATATCGAAATCCTCTAAGTGAAATAAAAAGAGTCGATCACTGTATGTGTGTTATCATTTGGAGTGCTTATCACTTCTGTAAAGTGCATTGCTTCACCCAATCGCGGATCCAGGAATTAAGCTCAGGGGGTTCGAAATTTAAAGAAGAAGCTCATGCGGTAATGTAAGTGCACGGTGAGCGTAGTAACCCCGACATGCTTTTTGTACAAGGTATCTCATTGGTTGATAAAAGTTAACACCAAACTAATCAAAGATATTGAGAACAAAGTTACGTTGATAAAAAAAATTAATGGATCAGTTGTATTACATAAGTTAATTCCTAAAACACGTGAAAATTAAAGGATGAAAAAGGAAGTGAGACGGAGAAGAAAAATATTTACCTTAACCCGCTAAATTTATATTACCTTATAGTACCGCATTAAGCATTTCTTCCTACTTTTACCCTGCTCCATTGAACATCCTTAAAATTTCTTGTACTTTTTATACTTTTATTTTGTAATGTTTTACTTTATTTTGCATTTTAAAATTTTTTAAAGTAATATCCATTCAAACACATATTACTAGGAAAATTATCAAGATTCTCTATAAGTGTATAAGTATAGATTTACTAATATTATAATGCATAATTAGCAGATAAATAAATGGCATCGTCAATTTTTTAGTTCATGTAATTTAATTTACTAGGTTAGTCATCACTTGTTGAAAAAAAAAAATGACGAATAAATCAAAAAAGTTTAGTTTCCATCTCACTAAAATAGAATTGAAAAAATAGAATAGAAATTCCATGAATTCTATTAAATATATATTATTAAAAGGATATTGACGAGTTTTAGTTTCTTCATTCAACTACATCTAATTTATCTTTATATATATAATTCATCATTTTTAAAGAGTTGTACATAAAAATTATGATGAAATAAAATGACAAATAGATATACGAAGAATAAAAAAAATGTTTCTAATAAATTTAAACAAAAACAAATTAGAAAAAAAATGACATAAAGAAAAAAAATAATGAAGAAGAGAAGATGATCCAAGCCCAATTCCATGCATTAAAAAGGGTAAAAAATAAGAGAAGAGGAATTGCTGCGCTTGGGATTTGAACCCACAACGTAAAAGTCACTGCTTACTTGTTTTCAAGGGGTTCATTTTTATATATGTACACATAAAATCAGAATTTGGCCCTATATATATAACGTAATTTTTCGACCGAGGACGTTCGTGTGAACCCCCAAGACACAACCTAGGTCCGCCCCTGGCTTCACCAATGAGACAATAATCCTTAAGCGCCGGTGAAACACTATCTTTTAATAGAGAGAGAAATTAAAGTAAACTGAATTAATATTATGTACGTACTAACCTTGTAATGTCCAGCATGTCTCATATCCAATACAGACTTAACCTGCCACAAAGGGTTGCGAAACACTGCTCGCACGTGTTCTGCAGGAAATGACATTGCTAAAATTCGGTCTGATATATAAGTCATGTCAAGATCATAACCGCCAACAAGCATTCGCCTTCTTTGTTTCGACACCAAGTTACGTATGCAAAAACTTCTTGACACATAATTTATCAGACCAAGGTGGAGATCACTTATACTCGGATTATCAGGTCTCTTAAACCCCTGTTTTGACAATCGTACTCCCATTTTTTGTTTTAATCTTATGCACTACCTGTATAAGAGTTATAATAAGCTAAAAATTAATATACGGCCTTACATTGATTCAGATAGGGAACTCAATGTCATGAAAAAATTACCAAACACATTTGAATCAAATTTCATCTAAGTATATATATCATTTCAACATCTTAAACACAAACATTAAAGAAAATAAAAATACAAATCCCCTCCGCACTTGTGCATACATATATGTTTTTATATGCATGTCATTATGTTAGATCTTCCAAAATACACTATGTTCAGAGGATTGATCTGACATGAGTCCAACGTTATTTTTGAAGAATCTGAACAACATAGCCCGCATTAACATGCACATATATACTTCACAATTTTCACGTCCAAGCAATTACATGTCACAAATACATAAATCCCAGCACCATATCCAACTTTAGAGCAAAATACCATACAATCTTTTTTTCTTTAATTTTTCTCATCAAATCCCATATAATCTTGGATTATTATTTTAAAAATAACAGAGACCTTTACATTGAAACAATGAGTTGGAAAAACCAAACTTAAAAAGGAAGTACCATTCAATTGAACATAAAGATCCAAATCAACTTGCTTATGATTGATTACAGACCAATATTTTTGCAGCTAGTAATTAATCAAAGTGGTCCAAGAAACTTGTAAATAAAAAACATTAGGTTCTTGGACCAATACAAGACAATTTGGAATGTGTGTTTTTATTTTATGGGGGCCAAGAAGAGAAGTTGATAAAGTCCATTTCTGGTTCAGGAAGAGAGAGATATAGAGAGAGTGAATTCCTAGTATAACTATGATGATGAATTGGGAATGTTCTTTGGACAACCCCAAAATTCGAGGAAAAATAGCCGCAATACATGCTTACCATAATTCATAATTCATAATTCATAATTCATAATTCATGTTCAATATATATATAGTATTTACTTTTTCCTACAATAATTATTTTTCAATTTGTAAGTGTTTTATCCTATGGTGTAAATTGCCCTACTAGCGTGCATGTTTAGTCATATATCACATGATGTTGTACATAATATTATTATTAAAAAACAAATTTTTTTGAATATATAATTACACAAGAAAATACGGATAAGGTACAAGTACCACCTAGACTATGATCGAGATTCAAGACACCCTTTAACTAAATTAAGTTCTTATTACCACTCTGAACTCATTTTTTTTTTTGTAAATTTGTACACCTTCTTAGCTTACGTGAAATCCAAACATCTCTCACACGCCTCAACTATGTGGAGTCACAATGTGTGTCAGGTAAGCCAAAAGGTGTACAAAATTACAAAAAAAAAATTGGAGACGTAATAGGACCTTGGTTTAGTTAAGGTGTGTTTATGTGATTTCGGTCATAGTCTAGGGGGTACTTGTGCCTTATATAACACAAATACATTTTTTTCAATCACAAATTTGAAGCCTTAAACAATATCTATGACATTATACATAAAAAAATAATTAATAACTTCACTTCTTCTGTCAAAATAGAAAAAGCAATTTTTAATGCATCTCATTTCCTTTCGTAATTAGCATTCTCTATGTCACAATTGAAACACATAGCACCATTATCTATAGTGTTCATCTTTTGTAATTAATTTGCAAGAAGAATATCATATATGGGTATTAAACTTCACATTTGTTATAAAATGACAGCAAACAACAATTTAAACAAAGAATATAAAGAGAGACAAGAGAAGAGAGTATAAAAATTCTTATTTCTTCCAAGTGTTTCTAAAGTCTTTAATGGTGTATACAACATAATTATCAAGGAATACCAAAGATTGTCATAAATATGACGACATTAACCTTTGAGAATCCGAGAGAAAATATGGAGTTGTGGAAAATCAATGATGAGGTAGTGAAGGTGTGAATATTACTATCATAAAGATGGTAATTACACCTTATTGGACATCACGAGTTATTTCAGTTATTAGTTTAGTTCTCAATTTAGTCGTATTAATGTTTCAATGGTCCCTATTTATTTAGGATATTGTATTAGTTATTTCAGCAGTCATTATCGATTTAGATTACTTTAGTTCTATTCGTTTAGAATTTTTTCATCTATAACCCTATGTAATACCTTTCTAATTTCATTAATAAGATATCATTTTCTAGCCATATTCATTCTGATGGTGTTCGTGTGCCCAATCTTGAAATCATTGTCAAAATAATCAGTGGTCTGGATCCTGAGGTATGTGAGATCTCTTATGTCATTCGTGCACGCGGTACGACTATCTCCTATGAGAAATTATTAGAAAAACTACTAGACTATGAATTCTTCCTTCGCCACGAGGATGTTAAGAAACTGTTTAGTCCTATGACTACTGTAGTCGGTACTCCCACCAAATCCAACAATAATAATTGTAACAATCACAGGCAGACCAACAATTCTCAACAATGGTGCCAGAACTCACATCCAAATACCACCACAATGATAGTCCTACTCAAATTCAAGTTGTATTACTATTAGTCAAATAAGTAATAGGGTTGGCCAAACCGCCAATGTTTGTCGCTCGAAGTATCACAATAACTTTGAAGACAAAGCCAATTATGAAACTAGGTTTACTACTGCCACCAATCCCTGGATACTTAACTCAGGAGCCACCCATCACATCACAATAAAGCCACACAATTTATAATCGTACTATGATAACGAGGATGTATCCATGAGGGATGGTAAAAAAATCATATTTCTCACTCTAGTTCGATTCAATTAAATACTTCAAATAATTTTTTAAAACTAACCCTTACTCTGTGCACTCCTTTCATTAAATGCAAACTTCTCTATTTCTAAATTTTGTCGACACAATCTAAAGTGGATTGATATTTTTTTTCCTTTTGACTTTGTTGTGAAGGATTTAATAAAGAAGAAAATGTTGGTGTACCACCAAACATATAATGGACTGTATAAGTGGTCTATCCCACCTCCCCAAGATCACATGAACACCACATTTGTTCCTCTCACTACTTGGCATCAACGTCTTGATCAACCTCACTCTAAAGTTCTTAGGTTCATTTTAAATATATTCTCGCTATTGTTTCATGCATGTGACAAAATTTTCATTCTAATTCTTTCTTATTTAATAAATTCTATCAATATCCTTTTTTCCAATTATCACTCTGTAGATCTATATCTCTTTAAATTAATTTTAGTGATTAGGGTACATAACCCACAACTGCAAACAAGCATAAAAATATCATGAGTGGTGTAATAAACAAGAGCTTGTTGTTTTAATTAAAAATCAAACTTGGGAACTTGTTCCTCCTTACCTGACAAAAAATATTGTATCTTGCCACAACTTTAATGGATCAAGAGGAATGTAGATGAAACCATTAGCAAATACAAAGTGCGCTTAGTTCCAAAAGTCTTCACTCAGAGGTCGGACATTGATTTTCATGCAACATTCAACCTACTCATCAAGCCAACCACATTTTGTATTGTCCTTTCCGTTGTACTTCCTTATAATTTGCACCTACATCAACTTGATGTTAATTAGGCCTACAAGGTAATTTGGATAAGGAAGTGTACATGGCACAACCTTATGGGTTTACTAGTGATGAAATACCAATGCATATATGTCATTTTCATAAGACGATCTATGGCTTGAGGAAGTGTCAGTGTTCTCATATGTTAAATTTTTCAATGGTCTTTGTTAAGACAAAATCAAATCTCTCGCTTCTTGTCAGATATGGTCTAGGTGAAATGTTATTCGTTCTTATCTATGCTGACGATATTATAATTGTCACTGGAGCAACATTTACGGTGTCTATCAGGTTATCACTTCCCATGCTTCTCAATTCTCTATTAAATATTTAGGTAATCTTTACTATTTTTTTTATGTTGAAGTGATACGCAACTCTGACGATTTAATTCTCACACAAGAAAACTATGTGAATGAGATTTTAAATGATAAGCTAATGACAGACTGTAAGAATGTCAACACGCCAATTAGTGCCTCTGAGTTACTCAACTTATCTGATGGAACTCATCTGACTAATGCTACACGTTATCGCCGAGTCTTGGAAAAACTTCAACACTTATGTTTTACCAGAACGGGCATAGCCTATGTGGTCAACAAGTTATCTCAATCCATACAAGTACCATCAGACCTTCACTGGAAAGTGGTGATGTGCATCCTTTGTTACATGTATGGTACCATTAAACTCAGCCTACGTGTTACAATCATTGATGACTTTAATCTACATGTGTACTCATATGTGGAATGGCGTGGGGACATCACTGATAGAGTTTCTACATCTAGTTACATCATGTTTCTTCATCACGATTTGATTAGATGGTCTTTAAAGAAGCAAAATAATGTTTCACGCTCCTTCATCGAGTCTGAGTATGGGGCGGTGGCTAATATATTTTTAAAACCTTATGGACCATCCTCCTAAATGAGTTGTGATTTTCTAGTATATCAGTTACCCACAATATATTATGACGATCGTAAAGCCACATTCCTGAGCAAGAATCATATATATCATCCATAATCGTGTAAAGCATGTTGCGGTGGACTTTCACTTTGTTTGCCACAATCTCAACATCAAAAGGATTAGTGTTGTTCATGTTCATAGTGCCGATTAAATAGCCAACAATCTCACCAAGGCACTGCCCAAACCTACATTTGATATATAATATGTTCAAGTTAGGATTAATGACTCATCACCTAACATGAGCAGGCTTATTGGATCATCACAAGTTATTGAAGTTATTAGTTTAGTTCTGATATTAGTCATAATAATGTTTCGGCAGTCCTATTACTCATTTCAACAATCATTGTCTATTTAGATTAAATTTGTTTAGTTTTGTCTAGGAGTCTTTACTCTATAACTCTATTTAACAACTTTCTAACTTTATTAATAAGATATCATTTTTCAGCACATATTCAGTCTTTACACTCCTTCGAGTTATGAGCATCCACAATACCAATATTAATAACACTCCTCGTTGGATGATGATTGATAGATAATATGTCTTGTTAAAACCTTACTAGGAAAAATTATGTGGCCAAAATCCCAGTGAATTAACAAGAGTACACAAATCTTGTAATATGGGTTATTTGTTGCCCCGTTGAAATTCTTGTAAAGAAAATCTATTGAGACAAAATGTAGGCTAAAGGAAAAAAAGTGCAGTGTCAATTACTCCCCCTACTGCAACATTATTTAATTTCTAAGAGACGTCATGTCTTAGTAGCTTCTCAAATATTGATGTTGGTAATGCTTTAGTCAACATATCTGCCAAATTATAAATCGAGCAAATTTGTTCAACATCTATTTAACCATTCTATGAAGATTGTGTTTGAAAAAGAACTTCGATGAAATGTGGTTTATTTTATTTTTCTTTGATATATTCTTCTTTCAATTAAGCTACGTAAGTAGCATTGTCTTGAACATTATTAAGGTTTCTTTTCAATGAAAAATTACACCTCCTATTTATTAAGTCACTTTCTTTAGAAGTTGTTAGTATCTTTATATTACTTGTATAAGAAATAACAATTGACTACCTTGTAGAATATGATGAAAGTACCCTCATATACAAATAGATTGTTTGAACAAAGAACTTTAGGTAATACCCCGCATTTGCATAACCAACAAAACCTTGACAATATCTATTAGAAATAACAAATTCATATCATTATTATTTGATATCACTCGGTATTTTCATATTAAAGTAACAGTATATCATATCCGAATATTAATAAAAAGAAATTTAACATGACAATAGACATGAAGTGTATTTCTTTTAGTTAAGGTTTATCTATAATTTGAAAAAATAACTTTGTTATACTAATTGATTAAAAAATCTAGCGGTATAAATACTAAATAAAAATATTGTAATAGGCCCTATGCGGCATAAATTTATATTAGCTGGGCTTCAATGCAGGTATTGAACACCGAACAATAAATCAAAAAAAAAAAAAACTAACTGCATGCCCCGTATTAGTAAAGTAATTACACACTCCTGCCCTTTTAGTTTGATGTCTCTTTAATAATTACCAAAAAATGACTATTTTTTCATTCCTCAGTCGGACGTCAGCATGACATTAACACTCTTTTGTATTATATCTTTTTCTTTGTTTTATTTTTTAATGACCTTCCAGGTTATTTTTTTTGTTTTTCGATCTTTTTAGCATTAGAGCTTCGTTGTAGCTACCCCAAGTTGTTTATGACTTGATGGGACTGATAGTTCGGCAGTCAAGTCGTTTGTTTGAATTTTGTGCAAGCATGGTGTAGTGATCAGATTGTGTCAGTGAACCCCTGTTTGAGGTGCATTTGAGCTTGAAGGTGCTGCCCCTCGTATTTTGTGCTTAATTTGTGAACTCTTTGCATGTGTTATGTCTTCTGTTTCTGAGCCTCAGATAGTGTCCAATTTTGGAACACAAGCTCAGAAAGATGTTTAGGACCTTTTGATGGAGTCAATTTTGGGATTCCCGGCGTGGGTCTCACATTTTTGTTTTGACTCAAATTTGGGTCCATTTCCAATTGTTGCGACTTTAATGTCAAAATTTCTGTCATGACATTGTGGTTGATAATTTGATTTTTCATAAGTGGATAACTCGTGTGTGGTGGATTTAGAGCACTCGCGTTCGGCTTTGGAGTAGGTTCCGTTCTACTTTCTTGATTGAGCTTCTTAGATGAAGCGTAGTACAAATTTCATGTAAATTTGGATTGTATTTGATGTGTATTTAGCTTTCGTCTTGTTAGTTCATCCTTTCATGATTTCGAAGGAGCCTTGCGATTATTGTGGGTGATGGGATCCTTAGTTTAGGTTATGGCTTTGCTTGTGGTGTAGGTGATCTTCCTTATCCTTTTTTGGATTTATTCGTGATGGACTTAGACTAAGCTAGACATTAGTTGTTTTAGGTTGTATTTTATCGCCTCATAGTTATTATTTTCTCCCTTTAGTGCTTTTTTTGGGTTGTTCTCCTTGCAGTGATGCTTGTGACCTTGGTGTTTTGTCGTAGCCGTGGGTTGGCCCTAGTTGTGGTAAGTTTGGCACTTGAGTGGTCTGATTGGGGTAGGGCATCGTCCCTTGAGTTTTCTCCCCCTTTTATTAATTTGGAATCTCCTCTTGACCCCTTGGCTTGTTAATTAGCGTTGGGCATGTTGTACCCTTATTAAGCTTATGATTATGTTGTTGGCCTGAGGTTGTGTGCAAGGACCTATTGGATCCCAGGTTAGTACTCTCCGCCTTGTAGCATGGTTTGGTTGGCTACCTGTTTATTTGAATTGGAGTGCCTTGTTTGGATGTTGGTGATGGCATGCATTACATTGTTTGTTCGTTCTCACAAATTTGTGGTACCAGTTCATGTATTGGCATATTTATTTTTTATTTTGAAACACTATTTTACTCGGCTCTATTCTAAATTAGTTGTAATGGGAGTTATACCCTTGAATCACTTGATTTATAGTTTTTGATATTATGAGCCGTAAAAAACATGCTTCTTTCCTACTTGACATATTAGAGGAATCTGGGATGTGCTCAGTTTTCACTTGGCTACCCATCGTGTCGATGCCCTTTCTTACAGGCTTTTGATCCTACTTACTCCCTCAGGTTATTCTTACTAGCTGGGCTGGGAGTTTATTATCTACTAGGGTGGCCCTGATTTACATGAGATCCACTTTGAAGTCGACACGTCCCAAGGTCACTCTTGCTAGCTGGGCGGTATACGCCCCTGGGAGTTGACTGGCTGGCTGAGTGGCCTAGATTGATTTGTCACTCTTGCTAGTGAAGCTGGGAGTTGGCTGGGAGTGCTATGGTTATGGTTTCAGATGGTCACTTATGGTTTTACTGCTCACCATGCATTCATATGCTTTGTTTATCACCATTATACTTGTTTGTTGTTGTACCCAGCGGTTTATGGGGCCTAGTTGGGTTATGTTTTGTTGTTTGTACCTTCCAGGCTTATGGAGGTCCGGTTAGGTTATTGTTTTATTATATTTTGTTCTATATTATTATTTTATTGTTACCTAGTAGGTTTTCAGTTTAGAATTATGGTTGTGGTTCCTCCTAACCCTAGGTAGTTTGCTGTCATGACCCAAGGGTACCCCTTAGACGTAAAAAAGCACATGTAACCCCGAAATGTAACGTGTAAGCCACTTAGCATATCATAGCATAACTAAAGAACAATCAAGAGTAAAACCCATTTCAAGTCTTAAGAATCTTTCATAAAAGCAAAGAGGAAGTCTAGACTTGTCTCAATTAGCCATCTATTACAATAATTCAAATGAAAGGGGCATAGCCCATACAACATAGTTTGAAAATTGAATTACTAGAAATGAAACTCCCATCCTTGAATCATGAGGACTCACCACAAGCAAGGAGAATAGTCGAAACCAAGCTTGAACCAAATGATGACCGCCTGAAGAACCGGACCCTACACTTGGGAAAAATGTAGAGAAATATGGGTTAGTACAAAAATGCACTAAGTATGATAACCATGCATGAAAACCTTGAAAGCATGCTAAAAAGAACATTTTTGTTGAATGCATGCAATTTGCTAAGTGAAAGCATCATTTTGATGATAGTGGAAAAAACATAAGTCATACGCATAATCAACTCATAGACCATCACATCATAAATTGAACATACCATAGATACCCTCAAAGGCTACTGATATTTGCGTAATCAAGACACAACTTCCAATGCAAGTATCTACGATCGTACAATAATTTAGTAACCCAACCAAAGGTTGGGATCGTTCCCAAGAGAGTGGTTTTGAGAATTAATAGAAAAATAATCTTAGTTCTAACTAGTCATAGCTAAAGACATTAACGATTAAAAACATTGTAAATTAAAGGGGGACACAAGAGTGTCAATTAACAATGGGGGGTTTTGTCACTAGTAAGTAAAAACAACAAAATAAACGAGGGTTTCTAAGTAATGAGAGGGGATCCTTGGGATGTAACAGGAATACGGGTTAAGCTAGATTATTGAGTACATGCTTTCGATAGAAGATTCATAGAATAATTGTGACTAGGCTAGACTTCAAGGGGGATAAGCTCTCTCTCGAGCAACTTACCCCGTTTCAAATACATATCTCTCGGATACCCACTTGTCGCATGAAGACCCAGCCTACGCCTTAACCCACTCACTCTCTGGAGCTGAGTGTATGGACATAGGACTAGGGTTCACTCTCTCGAGTTGAACCTCATGTCGACCCACTCGTACTGGCCATCAATTTAGTAGTGTTAGTTTTACGACCTCTCTCTCGAGCAAGCCAAAAATACATAAATAAACTTGTATTTGCAATTAAAAATTCATTAATTTCATCCACAACTACTAAAAAATATCACAATTAAACTTCGATTAAACTATCAGCAAGCAAGACCTAACAATTATCTTAATCCATATTCGCTAAATCACACCCCGAGAATTAGGGTTTTTAGCCACACATGTATAAGAGATAGAAATTTATACCAAATTGAGCTTGCATTCAACTGGGTATGAAGATTTAAGTCGTGATTTAGGCTAAGAGTGAAGAATCTAAGAGATCCAAACCAAAATCTTGAAGATGAAACCCTTTGGATCTTCAAGTCTTCAAAACCCTCTCAAGCTTAGAGCAAAAATATCAAAAAGTGTTATTCTATATGAAAATTATAATAATTGTTCGTCTCTTAAAACTACAACTCTAACTAGTATTTATAGTTTTCACAAATTTGTGCTGCAGCGGATCATTCGGCATCGTTAGTCGGAATTGCCGATCAACTCGGCGATTCGCCTTTTGGTGTACTTCACCGCCGTCTTTCACCAACCTTCAGCATCATTGTGCTCTAGGTCATTGGGCGACATGGTACTACTTCACAGAACTTCTCGACGATGCGTCGACTGCTCCCTTTTTCCGCTGACTTGATCCTTTCCTTCAGGGCTCAGCACACTGGAACAAAAGGTGAAGTAATACCCTTCGGTGACTCACCAAGTGGACTCGGCGATCTTCAGGCCTTCATTTCTTCGTTCTTTTCAGCCTTTTTGTTCCTTTTCGCGATGTAGTGTCCATGCTATCCTTCATACATCAAATACCTTAAACTTAAGGGTTTTCATCTGATATTGAGATAAAATAAGCATTTGAGGATACAATTTTTATTAAAATATAGCCCTAAATGAGTCCAATTTCTAAACCGAGGAGGATCCAAACCTTGGCCAAGCAAGCTACCAAGGCAGCTTGCAAATTGCACTTTGTGGGAATAGCTCCGCGTCGCGGACTAGCTCCCTCAAGGAGCAAAAAGTCTGTTCGCGATGCGGTCGTGTCTCAGACTCTACTGTCTTGAAATTTAATTCCAAATATCTTCAGGGAATAGCTCCGCGTCGCGGACTTGTTCCGCGACGAAAATGCAGAAATTCAGAAATTGATTTTTACTTCATTAAAGAGTCCAACTAAGTGAGGGGTATCTAGGGTACTTTAGGGGACGTGTATATAATTATTTTTAAGTCAATTTATCTCACTTTTATCACTTAAACACAAAAACCCAAAGATCTAAACCTAAAGTTCCTCTTCTTTCTACTCTCTCTCTCCTAAAGAACTCCATTGAAGAAAATTGGAGCTTCAAGAAGAAGACCAACTATCCAAGATTTCAACTCGGATTTTCGTGGTTAATTCATCAATAAGGTATGGTTTCTTATCACTCTTGGGATTCCTTTCCCCAAGAGGCCCCTTCAAGATGAATTTCAAAATCTCCAACTTCTAGGTTTCAATCCAAAAACGTGGGTCTTCTTTCTAAAGTGAAATTGATGTTATAAACTGACTTTGATTGAGTTTATATGAACAATTATGGATGAATTTGTGTTGTATTGGTGGTTTATTGAAGAATTCCCCATGAGACTCATGTTTCTCCTTCTTTTCCTAATTCTAACGCTAGTTTGTGTTGGATATTGATTGAAGGCTATGAATTGAATGTGATGTTATGTAATTCATGCTTGTATGATGATTCTACCCTAGGTTATGTATAATTTCTACGAAATTAGGGTTGAGTCTTTAAATGAAGCCTTGAGACTATGAAGGGAATATGTCAATTTCTTATGTTGATGTTGATTATGTTATTACTTCATGAATTACCTAGTATTATGTATTGGTTATGATTTAATTGGTAATTGAAGTATGGATGTCCCAAGAAGGGCAAGAAGGAATGAAGGTTGGTTCTTCTTTGAACTCAAGTATGAAAGGTGAATTACTTAGATTGTAATGATGCTATACCTAATGTTTTGTTGTGGTGTTGATGCCCTAGTTTCCTCATCCTTAACCCTCTACACTTGAATTAGCTATGAAGTATGTATGTATTTTATGATATGATTGCTATATAATTGAAAGGTAGTTCTCACGATTATAGTGTAATGTAAAGTGAAAGGTTTACTCACTTGCTAAGTGTTTCTAAAGTGAAAGGATTGTTACTCACTTATGAACATATATGAGCTATTATGGTAAGATGTTTGCATAAGAGTCTAGTAAAGGCTAATGTGAACTTATGTGATGACTAAAGATGATTATAAAAGGGAATTAGATGCTTAGCACTGAAAAGGCATGTAAATGAGATGGGGGTCTCACATTTAGTAAGTCCGGCTCCCCACATGGGTTTCCTCACGTTTAGCAAGTTCGGATTACCCACGGTATGTGTTGTGTCATGAGATGGAAACCCTCACGTTTAGTAAGTTAGGGTTTTTAGAAGAAATCTCGTTGACCCTTAACTATGTGCCCACATAGGACTCTAGCTTAGTGGATCCACCTAGATAGCTATTTACGAATGGTTACACCTTAGGCAAGTTTTAACCCTCTCTTTTCGGTGTGGGAGTAGAACACCGGATTTCATGTAGCTCTCATGGTCTATGTCGGTTATTGCAATATTTCCCTAATGTAAAAGTAAATGAAGGTATGAAAGGTGTGAACTCTTACTAGGGCTTTCTTAAGGGTTTCTACGTAGTGTAATGGAGGATATAGGACTTCTCTTACACATTGCACTTGTGGGATCCTAAGAGATGATTGTAGTAATGTTCTCTTATGATTATGATGATTATGACTTATGTATGTTGAAGCAATGTTATGTATGATCATTATGAATATGGTAAGTTATGATGAAATATGATCTTATGAATGTATGCATGAAGTAGGTTGCTCAATGTGATACTTGGCTTTGAATAGGGTTATGGGGTTCTATTCTTTGCATTGCACTAGTATTGCTTGGGTTGTCTACATGTTGGGATGATATTATGTTGGGTTGTACTATGATGCATACTTTGTGTGCATATTGGATTTACTTGGTAAAAAACATGTTTTGACTAAATGTTCTTTTATGCATGTTTCAATGGTTTTTATGCATAGTAGCCATACTTAGTATATGTGTTGTACTAACCTATATTTTTCCCCATTTTCCCCAAACATTTAGGTTCGGGCCGTTGAGGATTCAAGCTTACTTCTCAAGACACTTGGAGTTGCTTCCCCAATTTGGTGAGTCCTCAAGTCCGAGGACAAGACCCTATGATCTTGCTTCTATGTTTAGTTCTTTGCTTATGTTGAAAGGCATTGTTGTACTTTCCTATTTCAAGACTTCTTATTGATGTAAGGGCTAAGTCCCATTTTTAATACTTCTATGTCTAGATGGTACATTGTGACGAAGTTAGATTTTGTTTTTCATATATGAAGTGAAGTTGAACTTCCGAAGTAAAAGTTTTAAATTTTTTCGTGATTTTATTCTATGATACATGTTATGATGAATGCTAAGGGCTTGTATAAGACCTCTTCGAGGTTGAATACGTCAGTAACGACTAGGGGGTACTCTCGGGTCGTTACAATAGTCGTACAGTCATGTTCGTTTAATTGTAAGCACTATTCAAGTCATTGATATTGATCAAAATCGAGACTCAAATTTGCCAAGGAACAGCCACATTCAACAGCATATAAAGGGTGGTGAAAATGTGCGAAAAATTCAAAAAATTTCGAAAAGTTCAAAATCATTTTGCAATTTATAAATAAAAGGAGCCATAAGCTCAAATATCCTCTGAAAGCAGTGTAAACACAATTTAAACAGAACAACCCAAATATATAAACGAAACACAATTCACGAATATCACACAAAAGTGTGCCTCACCCCACCACAAATAAAAGCAATTTGTCCTCAAATGTAATTAACATAATATCCAGAATTTAGAATAAAGAAAGACAAAGAGGGAGGTATTGAGGAATCCTGTCTACATAGTCGCTCCATCTGTCTGGGCATCAGTACCCGATGTATCAGTCTGCTTCTGGTTCTCTTTTTCTTTTTGCTCTGTTTCATCTTCTGCAATGATATTAGCCTCGATCATATTTTCCAACTCGTGAGCTTCCATAAATGTGTGTATCGCATTGCTGAACCCTCAAGCCCACGAAGGGATATTAGGGTTGATGGGCATCCTCCTCCTCGAGCTGGCTGTCTTGTTCTCGCTCCTTGCAGTTCTTTTGAACTTTTGTGCTCTTATGTGTCTGGGTGACATGTTTCTTCTTGCAACGTTTGGTCTGGCCATATCTGCAAAGTCTTGGGATAATGTTAGAACATATTTGTCATCCAAACCAAAGATATTCAGCTGCAGAAAGACTAGATAGTCCACTCGGCGTGCCGCCTTCGGTGAACCATAAATAATCCGCCGAAGGTCACAGTGCAGAAGGAGTTAGTGGTGCAGACAAAGGACGAACAAGAAGACTTTCAGCGAGTCGCCGAGTTCTCTTAGCGACCTCATTCTTTTCGCCAAAAGTTACAGACACAACAACAAATAAAGCATGATAATAAGGGCGAGATAGGGTAATCAGGCGAATCGTGGAGTAGCTCGGCGAGCTCGTCACAGCTCGCCGAATGACCCAAAGTGCGTACTTCTAACCCAACTTCTCAAAATCAGTGCAACAACCCCCGAAAAGGAAATTTAAGCACACAAAGCACAAATTCGACCAGGACCCAGAACATACGAATACCACTCATCACACCTTAACTCCACTCGATGCATTGGAGAACAAGATTTCATAGCTCAGGCAATAAAGGAGGGGTTATCGAAGAAAAATCGATACATAAACAATTAAACCCAATTAGGGAGGTGCAACAGATTTCAACAAGCTCACAATATTTGCAAAAGAGCACAATTTTGACAAGATAATCACAGGGTTAAGGAAGCTAACCTTTTGTGCTGATTAAATGGATAATAAGGGGCTAGGAAGCACTGTAATATGACTCCAAGCACAAACCAATCAACCAAAATACTCCGAGAATGCAAGTAATATAAAACTAGAGTGCAAGTGTGAGTTTGGGCAGGTGAGAAAGTGAGGGAAGGAAATGAAGTTGAAAACTTTTAAACCTTTGGATGAAAGACCGTCCAGTTTTCACCCATTCGGCAACATTAGTCAAGCTCGCCTACTCACTCAGCAGAACGCCAACTGTTTAGTTTCTTCGCTGAAATTTATAGGACCTCTGGTTTATGGGGGGTCCAAACAACGGTTTCTATCGCGATCGTCGACATGGTCGGCGATTCGCCAATAATTTCCAAAGTTCACCGAGTTTTAAGATTCCAATGTTGAAGATGTCTTGAGTCAAACGGCGAATAAGGTTGGACTCGCCGACCCCTTCGGTGACTCGCCGACTGGATCTATTGCTCGCCATCATTCACCTTTTCGAACACTTCTCATACTTTAACCTGTGCAATCAACAAACCATTATTTTTCCAAGAAATAAATAAATAAAAATAAATAATAAAAAACAATTAAAGGGGTTTTGGGTTGCCTCCCAAATAACGCCTTAGTTAATGTCGCGGCACGACGCGAGTCCACCTTCAAACCTCACTCTTGGGGCTAGCCATAGTATCACTAGGCAAATCCCCTTGCTGTCTCGGATTGAGGTGGGACGAGATATGACCCATTTGGGTCTCCAATTGCTTGATTGAAACAGAATGGGAGGTGACGGTCTGGGTAAGGGTAGAGACATCTTCTTTCATGCCTTTTAGCATTTTGTCTGACCCTTCAACTTTGTTGAGGATACGTGAGAGCATATCCTCATACCTACCACCTTCCGAATCCTTGGGCTTTTGGCGCTCATGGGGAGGCACATATCTATCATTCTCCCCATCTTTCGAGTTCGTATTTCGGTCCCTCCATTCACGATCTCTATCCTTCCAGCCTTCGTCTCTAGCCCAGCCTTGGCTACCACCATGCCTTGGGTAGTTTGAACGATAACCCCAGCCTTGATTTTCTAGAAAATTTACCTCCTCATTATATAGGGCTTCAAATTTCATCTCTTCAGGGTTTGCACACCCGACCCCCACAGTGTTGACATTACGGGCACCAGCCCCCATGACATTTTTGGATAAAATGTCAAGCTGTGTCATGATTTTTACCATGTTTTGGTCTCTCTCATTGTCTTTTCAATCTGCTCCTTAGATAGCTTGAATGTGAGATGGGATACTTGGTCCTCGCGAGTGTACCACACTCTGTTGATGGTTGTCATGCCATCTAAAAGTTGGGCTAGTACTGCATATGGCTGTTGCATTAAGCCTCTAGGCGAGAGTTGGTTAGCGACACCTTTGTTTACCGATTCCAAACTCCGGTAAAAGTATTGAAGTAACACATTGTCCGGCAACCCGTGGGTTGGGTAATGTAGCACCAACTTTTTGAACTTTAGCCATGATTCGTACAAAGGTTCTCCTTCTAGACGCTTAAAACTCTGGATGCTATCCCTCAGTGACTTCATCTTCGAAGGAGGGAAAATCGTACTTGAAATGCGGTTACCAACTCCTCCCAAGAAGTGATGGATTCACGTGGTAGCTCAGCTTGCCACTTGCACGCCTCTCCCATCAACGAGAATGGTAATAGCCTCAACCAGACTGACTCCTGAGAGATGTTTTTGAACAAGAATGCTCCGCACACATCTACAAAGTTTTGAAGATGCTCGTGAGGATCCTTATGAGCCAGTCCGCTGAAAAGTCCCTTTAGTTGCAAGAGTTGCAACATGGTGCTTGTTATGTGGAACACTGCATTTCCCTCTGTTGGGGTAAACGGATGGCTCCAACACCCCCCCATGAGATGGGGGCCATTTATGTTGGGGTCTTGGACATCTTTGAGATTTCTGATGTCGTCTTGGTGGCCTTTCTGGCTACCGTTTGTATAATTAACACTCATGCTTTATGACGTATTCACACAGCAAACAAAACAAAACAAAAAATTAGGTAAGTAGACTACAACTAAGAAGAACAAAAATTATACTAATCTAAGAATTCTCAAATAACATCACTCCCCAACAGTGACACCATTTTGATGTTTGCGTAATCAAGACACAACTTCTGATGCAACTGTCTACGATCGTACAATAGTTTAGTAGCCCAACCAAGGGTTGGGATCGTTCCTAAGAGAGTGGTTTTTCAGAATTAATAGAAAAATAAAACTTAGTTCTAACTAGTCGTAGCTAAAGACATTAACGATTAAAAACATTGTAAATTAAAGGGGGACACAAGAGTGTCAATTAACAATGGGGAATTTTGTCACTAGTAAGTAATAACAACAAAATAAACAAGGGTTTCTAAGTAATGAGAAGGGATCCTTGGGATGTGACGGGAATACGAGTTAAGCTAGATTATTGGGTACACGCTTTCCATAGAAGATTCATAAAATAATTGTGACTAGGCTAGACTTTAAGGGGGATAAGCTCTCTCTCGAGCAACTTAGCCCGTTTCGAATGCGTTTCTCTAGGATAGCCACTTGCCGCATAAAGACCAGCCTACGCCTTAACCCACGCACTCTCTCGAGCTGAGTGTGTGGACATGGGACTAGGGTTCACTCTCTCGAGCTGAACCGCATGACGACCCACTCGCACTGGCCAGCAATTTAGTAGTTTTAGTTTTACGACCTCTCTCTCGAGCAAGCCGAAAACACATAAATAAAATTTTATTTGCAACTACAAATTCATTAATTTCATCCACAATAAATAAATGAAATCACAATTAAACTACGATTAAACTATCAGCAAGCAAGACCCAACCATTATCTTAACCCATATTCGCTAAATCACACCCCGAGAATTGGGGTGTTTAGCCACACATGTATAAGAGATAGAAATTTATACCAAATTGAGCTTGCATTCAACTGGGTATGAAGATTTAAGTCTTGATACAAGCCAAAAGTGAAGAATCCAAGAGACCCAAACCCAAATCTTGAAGATGAAACCCTTTGGATCTTCAAGTCTTCAAAACCCTCTCAAGCTTAGAGCAAAAATAACAAAAAGTACTCTTCTATATGAAAATTATAATAATTGTTCAACTCTTAAAACTATAATTCTAACTAGTATTTATAGTTTTCATATATTTGTGCTGCAGCAGATCATTCGGTGTCGTTAGTCAGAATTGTTGATCAATTCGGCGATTTGCCTTTTGGTGTACTTCACCGCCGTCTTGCACCAACCTTCAACATCGTCGTGCTCTGGGTCATTGGGCGACATGGTACTGCTTCGCGAAAATTCTCGACGATGCGCCGACTGCTCCCTTTTTCTGCCGACTTGATCCTTTCCTTCAGGGCTCAGCACATTGGAACAAAAAGGCGAAGTAAGACCCTTCGGCGACTCGCTAAGTGGACTCGACGATCCTCAGGCCTTCATTTCTTCGTTCTTTTCAGCCTTTCCGTTCCCTTTTGCGACGTACTGTCCATTCTCTCTTTCAAACATCAAATACCTGAAACTTAAGGGTTTTCATCAGATATTGAGATAAAATAAACATTTGAGGACACAATTTCTATTAAAATATAGCTTTAAATGAGTCCAATTTGTGGACTCATCAGCTAATTGTTCAATACATGAGTGACATCCCATAATCTTATCCATACTAAGTAAAGTTTATTAAGTAACCGTAGTTCGTATTTCATATTCTTGTTCATATTATTGTACTAGTGGGAATAAGCCTTAACTGACATAGACCATGTGAGCTAACATGGAATCCGGTGTCTACCCCACACCGAAAAGGGGTTGTTCTACTTGCCTAAAGTAGAACCATACTCTTAGCTTAGGTGGATCCACTAGCTAAAGACCTTGTCAGAACATAGTTATGGGATAAGGAGATTGCTACTAGAAACTCAGACTCAACTACGGTATAAGGTTTCCATCTCATGAGATACATACTTTGGGAACCCGGACTCAAATAAGGTAGAAGGAACCCATTTTGAAGGCCGGACTCAACTATCGTATAAGATTCCATCTCATATTCATATCCACTCAGTGCTAGGCATTAATTCCCATAGATTAAATATTAAGTCTTGACTTAAGTTCATATTCATTGAAGAATGTCTTGACACTCCATCCTACATAATTCATACTATAACTCATAGATTTAATAGGTGAGAATATCCTTTCAACCTTAGAATCATCATATTGTGAGAAAACTACTCACATCATATCATACTCATACACAAGTGTATACATGAGGATAACCTCCAACAACACAACCACTAGATCATTTTCATAATCACTTTACTCTCAAAGTGTTCATAAAGCATGTACATAAGTATCATAATCATCCATAATTCTCATACTTTGTCCTTCAAGGACCATAAATCATATTTCCATCAACACATCTAGAATTACTACATTAGACATGGATAATAATATAATTCCAGTAACCCAACTATAACAAGCATAATCTCATATCATCCTTCTTTAATCATCAAACCCACATCATAAGTTCATAATTGGGGAATATGGGGTTTCATGGGTACTTCGGGGAATTCAACATAAAAACTATAGGAAATCATCAATTCATACATAATATATCATCAATCAATCATTAGAAACATTTTTGAAGAAAACCCATGAGATTGAAGTCAAACCCTAACTTTTGGGAAATTTCTAATTTTTGAAATTGAATTTGAAAGGGTTCCATGGACAAGGCAATCCATGGATGAAGGACTACCATACCTTGGTGATGAATCCCCATGAAATTTGAGAAGAAAACCTTGCTCTTTGAAACCCTAGACTCTAACTTCCCTCCTGTTCTTCCTTGAGTTCTAGTGCGAGAAATTTGGTGATGATGAACTTTTGGGATTTGATTTGGGGTTTTAGAAATAATGGGGTGAATTGGTGTATTTTTTACTTGAAAAGACTTATATAGGTCTATAAAAGTAAGGCAAAACTAATTCCTTTGATAGTACTTAAAAAGGAAGTTTCCAAAATAACCCTCACTTCAAGTGAGCTGCCAGGTGCCACGACCCACCTTCACGAGCCGTCAAGGTCACCACGGCCCATGGTGGTGCCCGTGGTCCCTTGACCAGTGGCTATGCTACTTGACACAAGCCCCCACGAGGTGAAGGAAACCCCACAAGCCTTCCCATGGGCCATGAAGTGTCTCATGAAGGAGAGTCGTCTTTGGGACAGTTTTGTGGGCTCACTGCCTTACCACCATGGGTGGCACCACGGGTCGTGGTGGCCACCATGGGTCGTGGTGGCCAACATAGGTCGTGGTGGCCACCATGGGTCGTGAAGACCCGTGTGGTCATGGCGGGCAGTGACTAGTGATTAATGCTTCAAGCACACCTCATCCAATTCTAGGTGCAAACGACCATTAAGCAGTATAAAACCCAACAAATGACTTGGAGTCGAACCCACAGGGAGTGGTACGTGTTCAAAGTTCAGTCATGAGGTATAAATGTGATCTAACTAGCTATAGGAATAGATATTATCGATAAAGACATATAAACAAGTCAAAAGGGTGAGACGAATGTCAAATGGGGGTTTAGGTTTGCAATTATCAACTATAACGCAGCCAAACAATAATGAGATAACAGTAAGGAGAGGAATTCTCGCGATGTGATCGATTATAGGAAAATTTCAATATATTAGTAATTGAAACTACTAGTAAATAGCTAAATATAAGTGGGTAGGCAAGACTATAATTGAAATAGCTTCCTCTCGAAGAACTATTTCGCTTCAAGTGATTTCTCTCGAACATCAACAAGCATAGCAATTAAGAACAACCCATAACCTTAATACATCTTCTCTCTCGAGCAAGATGGGTAGGATTGAGTTTAGGATTCACTCTCTCGAGCTGAACCCAAATCAATCCAATACCTACAAATCTGTCACGACCCAAGCCTAGGGCCTAGACGTGACATGGCGAATAAGGAACCCGAAGGAACCCCAAACAAGCCTCTCAAACTTGTCATCACACTTCATCGGTCGCGGAAGTACATTCAACATTAATTAACGGGAAATAGGGACTAAGGGCAAACTATTTCAAAATAACATCATAGAACAAGAGTCAAGCTCATTTACAAAATACTTGTCCAACGCACACCTCTACATACATAGATAGGACGGGGGCCACGACATACTACCGGCTCCCCTCATAGTCAAAATACAATTGCAAGCTAAAGTCTCAAAACATAGGAGTAGGAAACATAGCATAGCCCTCGAATCATTGAAGACTCACCAACAAACTCGGATAAGCACCGTACTAGCCACGTGAATGGAGAGAAGGATCAAGAGTAGCTCCGGTCCCTACATGGTGACATCATGTAGGCAAAATATGCATTAGTACTTGGAATGTACTAAGTATGCGGGGTGCAACACAACAATAGACAAGGACACAATCGAAATACAAGAAGTAGTTTCATAGGCTAATATAACAATATGAGGATGCATGATCAAAGTGAAGTCAAAACATGTTTAAGTAAATCTATACTAATAGTAGATATCATATGTGTATGCATGATCCAACCAATCTATAACCCCAACTTAGGATGGGGGATGCCGTTCACACCCGGCCACCCTGGTGGCAAGGTATAAACCCCTCACATGGTTGATGTTGGTCACACCCCAAGCATCCTAGGTGGTGAGATATAAACCTCTCACATGGTTGATGTTGGTCACACCCCAAGCATCCTAGGTGGTGAGATATAAACCTCTCACATGGTTGATGTTGGTCACACCCCAAGCATCCTAGGTGGTGAGATATAAACCTCTCACATGGTTTTCCGGTTCTTTTCCCCCGGACCGGGCATGGTCATGCAACACTTTATATAGGAAATTCCCATTAGGCTCTAATGCAATCTCACGTATGGAATGAACATATACACAAGCTTAGTTTGTCATCAACACATCTCTGGATTGCCATACATCTCATAACTCAAGCTTTAAAGCATCAATTCACCAATTCTCCATAGTTGGACATTTTGTCAAACACCTTGAAGGCATGTAACGGAATCAAAGAGCATGAAAAATAGGGTAGTAATTATGCAGCCAAACCAGTGAACAACCTACAACAACACCTTTTAACACCCACAAGACCACATGAAAATGTCACAACATGCTCAAAACATTCACTTTTCATGTTTAAAATTCAATGTGCAGGAAATTATTACAAAAAGCAAGACTAATTGATGAATCTTAACTTAAACCATGAATTAGTGAGTAGAATAGAGTCTAGGTACTATGGGTGGAAGGACCCATGAGTTCAACACCACATACCTTGAGTTTTTATGAAGGTCTTGAGAGTGTCTTCAATGGAAGCTTGGAACTTGGAGCAAGAGTCTCTTCAATCTTGAGGAAGGTTTTGGATTAGGGTTCTTGAGAGAACTTGAGATAAAATGTGTCTAAGTATGGGAGAGGTGTTTTGGGAAATGTTTTAGAGATAGGAATTGAACTAATGGTATATAGGAAATAACATATGCCCTTTGGAAAAATGGTCCAACACTTGGGAAAAAAAATGATGCGGGTGAACAGTAAAAACGCTCACTGGAAATTGCATTTCCTGTCGGACAGATTTTATGAAAATAGGCATAACTTCTTCGTCCGAACTCCGAATGAGGTGAAACGAAGTGCGTTAGGTAGATAACTCAAAGGGCTTTCCATGGATATTTTATGGGCCACCCAATTATTTGTGTGCTAGGAGATATGAGCCTCCAAAGTAGACCCTCGAAAAAGGCTTCACTTGGAAATTTCGAATTTTGATACGGTTGCTCTAAAATTTGGGTTAGACCCATTTCCCACTCAATTTGACCCCCTAAACAAGAATATGAACTCGGATTTTCAAAAAACGAAATGGATTTTTAGATATAGCTAAAACAAGTTTCCGGTAACTTCCGAAGCACATTTTTAGGAACTTTTTGGGTCATTTCAATATCTCCCCCTTGGGAACATTCATCTCCGAATGTGGAAGAGACGTACAAGGCAAGACTTAGGAAGAACATATCAGCCCCAACATGAATGCAAATTTTTTATTTAAACATCACTTCAAGATTTCAAAACATCCATAACTCATCAATTTAAACATATATGCACATGAATGATTCAGGGGCTGAAATGTAAGACTCAATGGAGTACAAAAGACTTGATTTAATACCTTAGGCTTGAGTGGAGTTGAATAGATAAGGATAACGCCTTTGCATGTCCGCTTCGGCCTCCCAAGTAGCACTCTCCACTTGTTGATTTTTCCAAAGCACCTTAACGGACGCCACTTCTTTGTTCCTCAACCTCTTAACTTGTCTATCTAAGATCTGAACCGGGACTTCTTCATACGTCAAATTATCTTCTACAACACCCACAACCTCAAGAGGTACAACAGCGTTAGGATCACCAACACATTTCCTCAACATCGATACATGGAATACCAGATGAACTAATTCCATCTCCTTGGGCTACCCCAAGTCATAGGCTACTTTACCAACCCTTCTTATTATATCATAAGGACCGACATACCTAGGACTTAATTTCCCCTTCTTACCAAAACGAACCACACCTTTCATTGGAGAAACTTTCAAATAAACCCAATCACCCACTTTGAATTCAAGATCCCGTCTCCTCACATCGGCATAAGACTTTTGACGACTTTGGGCTGTTTTCAACCTCTCCCTAATCATCCTTACCTTCTCAAGAGCATCCATGACCAGATCCGGACCCAACAAGGCCACCTCTCCAACTTCAAACCACCCAACCGGTGACCTACACCGTCTACCATAAAGTGCCTCAAAAGGAGCCATACCGATACTAGAATGATAACTATTGTTGTATGCAAATTCAATCAAAGGAAGATGATCATCCCAACTACCTTTCGGCTTGGCCATCCGTTTGAGGGTGGAAGGCTGTGCTAAGCTTTACCTTTGTACCAAGACCCCTTTGGAATGACTTCCAAAAGTGAGAAGTGAATTGGGCACCACGATCCGAGATGATAGACAAGGGAATCCCATGCAACCTTACCAATTCATGAATGTACAACTTGGCATACTCTTCAGCCCCGTAAGTAGTTTTAACCGGTAGGAAATGAGCCGATTTTGTCATCCGATCAACCACCACCCAAACCGAATCAAAGCCTCTTCTAGTCTTGGGCAAGCCCACTACAAAATCCATGTTGATTTCTTCCCACTTCCAAGTAGGTATCTCAATGTCTTGAGTTAGGCCACCCGGCCTTTGATGTTCGACCTTGACTTGTTGACAACTATGGCAACCCGAAACAAATTTTGCAATGTCCTTCTTCATACCACCCCACCAATACACATCCCTCAAGTCTCTATACATCTTTGTTGACTCCGGATGAATAGAATAAAAAGAATTATGAGCCTCATCAAGGATTCTTTCCCTCACACCATCCACACAAGGAACACATAATCTACCTTGGGACCTAAGGGCACCATCTCCCCCTTGGGAGAAAACCTCCACCTTACCAATACTCACCGAAGCCTTTAATTCTACCAAAGAAGGATCAAGATCTTGCTTGACTATCACCTCATCAACCAAGGAAGACCTTGAACCATCAACAACAACTACTCCTCCACTATCCACCCCTTCTAACCTAACTCCCAATTTGGCCAACCGATGGACCTCCTTAGCCAACTCTTTACTACCTTCCTCCACATGAGCCAAGCTACCCATGGACACTCTACTCAATGCATCCGCCACCACATTAGCTTTCCCCGGATGATAGTGAACACTCATATCATAATCCTTAAGGAATTCTAACCACCTCTTTTGTCTCAAGTTAAGATCTTTTTGCGTGAACACATATTGGAGATTCTTATGGTCGGTGAAGATATCAACATGCACCCCATACAAATAATGACTCCAAATCTTTAAAGCAAAAACCACGGCGGCCAATTCAAGATCATGGGTTGGGTAATTTTTTTCATGAACCTTAAGTTGCCTAGAAGCATAGGATAACCTTACCACTTTGCATCAACACACAACCCAAACCAATACGGGAAGCATCACAATAAACAACAAAACCTTCTAACCCATCCGGAAGTGACAAAATAGGAGCGGACACAAGCCTTTCTTTCAAAGTTTGGAAGCTTTCCTCACACTCATCCGACCACACAAATTTATCCTTCTTTTGAGTCAACTTAGTCATAGGAGAAGCAAGAGAAGAAAACCCTTCCATAAATCTCCTATAATAACCCGCTAAACCCAAGAAACTCCTTATATCCGACGGGGTCAAAGGTCTAAGCCAATTCCTATTAACATCGGTCTTCTTAGGATCCACCTTAATACCATCCCCCGACACCACATGGCCTAAGAAAGCAACTTCCTTCCACCAAAACTCACACTTTTCATATTTAGCGTACAACTTCTCTTCCCTCAATCTTTGGAGTACAACCCTCAAGTGACCCTTGTGCTCTTCCTCACCCCGAGAATAGATCAAGATGTCATCTATAAACACCACCACAAAAGAATCAAGGTAGGGTTTGAAAACCCTATTCATCAAATCCATAAAGAGAGCCGGAGCATTAGTCAACCCGAAAGACATCACCACAAACTCATAGTGCCCATACCTAGTACGAAAGGCCGTCTTAAGAATATCACACTCCCTCACCTTCACTTGATGATACCCTGACCGAAGATCAATCTTAGAGAAGTGACTAGCCCTATGCAATTGGTCAAATAAATCGTCAATCCTTGGAAGAGGATACCTATTCTTGACGGTGACCCTATTAAGTTGTCGATAATCAATACACATTCTAAGAGACCCATCTTTCTTCTTCACAAACAAAACCGGAGCACCCCAGGGAGAATGACTAGGTCTAATAAACCCCTTCTCTAACAAATCTTTTAATTGCTCTTTCAACTCCGCCGGGGCCATACGGTAAGGGGGGATAGAAATAGGTTGAGTATTGGGAAGGAGGTCTATACCAAGATCTATCTCCCTTTCGGGAGGGACACCGGGAAGGTCTTCTGGGAAGACATCTAGAAACTCATTAACAACCGGAATAGACTCAATAGGAGGGACTTTAGACTCCACATCATTGACTCTCACAATATGGTACAAGCACCCTTTGGAAATCAACCTATGGGCTTTAATGCAAGAAATGAATTTCCCCTTCACCACAACATCGCGGCTCTCCCACTCAAGGACGGGTTCATTAGGAAATCGGAACTTGACTTTACGAGTCCTACAATCAATAGAAGCATAGTATGCATGCAACCAATCCATCCCAAGAATAACATCAAAATCCACCATGTTCAACTCAACAAGATCACAAGGCAACAACTTATTCAATATGCAAACCGGACAATTTCTATACACTTTTCTAGCAATAATAGAGACACCAATGAGAGTAGATACTTCATATGACTCATGCAACAATTCCGACTCGACATGAAATTTTCTAGCAACTAAGGGGGTAACAAAGGAAAGGGTGGCACCCGGATCAATCAAAGTATAAACATCAAGATCAAAGATTTGCAACATACCGGTCACCACATCCGGAGTCTCATTAACATCTTGTCTACCATGCAAAGCATAAAATCGATTGTCCCTTGGGGCACCACTTTGAGAAGCACCTCTACCCAAAGGAGTAGTGTTAGCACTTCGGACCTTGTTGCGGATCTTGGGACACTCAAACCTCTTGTGACCCACTTCCCCACATTCAAAGCAAGCACCCGAACCTTTCATGCAAGGACCACCATGCTTCCTCCCACACTTAGGGCATACATCCATAGAACCCACTTCACCTCCCCCTTGAGGTCTAGGAACATTGATAGCAAATACCCGGTTGACATGAGGGTTTCCTCGGCCTTGATGAAATCTAGCACCCTTAGGGAACCTATTCTCCAATCGGGCCCTCTTGGCCTCGTGCCCCCTTCTCTTCCTCAATTTCTCCTCCTCCATTTGCTCGGCATAAGTCATCAACCGAGACAAATCCATATCTCCAATGAGCATAGCGGACCGACACTCCTCACTAACCAATTCGGATACACCCATCACAAATTTGTTCATCCTCGACCTAGAGTCGGCCACCAAGTGAGGTGCATACTTGGAGAGTTGGACAAATTTGAGGAAATACTCCCTCACACTCATAGCTCCTTGCTTCAAGTTCATGAACTCCACCAACTTTGCCTCCCGAAGCTCAAGAGGGAAGAACCTATTAAGGAAAGCAAGTTTAAACTCCTCCCACAACACCACATAGCCATTACCTTTCTCACCCTTCCATTGATCAAACCAAATTTGAGCAACCCCCTTGAGTTGGTAGGCCGCCAATTCCGCCTTCTCACAAGCACCAACATCCATAATGGTCAAGATTTTGCATACCTCATCGATGAACTCTTGCGGGTCCTCATCCACCTTTGAACCATGGAAGACCGGAGGGTTCATCCTCATGAAATCTCTCACCCTTTCCCCTGGGGTGGTAGTTCGAGGAGCTTGGGCTCCTTGTTGCACTTGGTTAGCTACCACTTGTGCAAGCATGGTGAGTGCATCACGGAGCTCACCATTGGTGGGTGGCTTTTCCGGTGATCGGGGTGCAACACAACAATAGATAAGGACACAATCGAAATACAAGAAGTAGTTTCATAGGCATTATAAATAACAATATGAGGATGCATGATCAAAGTGAAGTCAAAACATGTTTAAGTAAATCTATACTAATAGTAGATATCATATGTGTATGTATGATCCAACCAATCTATAACCCCAACTTAGGATGGGGGATGCCGTTCACACCCGGACACCCTAGTGGCAAGGTATAAACCCCTCACATGGTTGATGTTGGTCACACCCCAAGCATCCTAGGTGGTGAGATATAAACCTCTCACATGGTTGATGTTGGTCACACTCCAAGCATCCTAGGTGGTGAGATATAAACCTCTCACATAGTTGTCCGGTTCTTTTCCCCCGGACCGGGCATGGTCATGCAACACTTTATATAGGAAATTCCCATTAGGCTCTAATGCAATCTCATGTATGGAATGAACATATACACAAGCTTAGTTTGTCATCAACACATCTCTGGAATGCCATACATCTCATAACTCAAGCTTTAAAACATCAATTCACCAATTCTCCATAGTTGGACATTTTGTCAAACACCTTGAAGGCATGTAACAGAATCAAAGAGCATGAAAAATAGGGTAGTAATTATGCAGCCAAACCAGTGAACAACCTACAACAACACCTTTTAACACCCACAAGACCACATGAAAATCTCCACATCCATTCCAAATTTAGATTCAAGTTCTAGAGTCACAACATGCTCAAAACATTCACTTTTCATGTTTAAAATTCAATGTGCAGGAAATTATTACAAAGAACAAGACTAATTTATGAATCTTAACTTAAACCATGAATTAGTGAGTAGAATAGAGTCTAGCACTATGGGTGGAAGGACCCATGAGTTCAATACCACATACCTTGAGTTTTTATGAAGGTCTTGAGAGTGTCTTCAATGGAAGCTTGGAACTTGGAGCAAGAGTCTCTTCAATCTTGAGGAAGGTTTTGGATTAGGGTTCTTGAGAGAACTTGAGAGAAAATGTATCTAAGTATGGGAGAGGTGTTTTGGGAAATGTTTTAGAGATGGGAATTGAACTAATGGTATATAGGAAATAACATATGCCCTTTGGAAAAATAGTCCAACACTTGGAAAAAAAAATGATGCGGGTGAACAGTAAAAACGCTCACTGGAAATTGCATTTCCTGCCGGACAGATTTTACGAAAATGGACATAACTTCTTCGTCCGAACTCCGAATGAAGTGAAAAGAAGTGCGTTAGGTAGCTAACTCAAAGGGCTTTCCATGGATTTGTTATGACCCACCCAATTATTTGTGTTCTAGGAGATATGACCCTCCAAAGTAGACCCTCGAAAAAGGCTTCACTTGGAAATTTCGGATTTTGATACGGTGCTCTAAAATTTGGGTTAGACCCATTTCCTACTCAATTTGACCCCCTAAACAAGAATATGAAGTCGGATTTTCGAAAAACGAAACGGATTTTTAGATATAGCTAAAACAAGTTTTCGGTAACTTCCGAAGCACATTTTTAGGAACTTTTTGGGTCATTTCAAAATCATTAACCCAAAGCTTTGGTGCAAAAACCTCTCTCTCGAGCAAGCTAAGAACACAAGATTAGAACTACATTTGCAACAACAATTCATAAATTAAACCTCAGCTAATGATTAAACCCACTTCAATATAGCATTTAGACTAGTAATTAAAAATACTCATAAACTAATTCAACCCATAATCACATGATCACACCCAAGAATTGGAGTTTTAGCCAAACATCATAAAAGAGTAAAAACAGTTACCAAATTGATTAACCATCAACTAGGTAAGAGTAATTAAGCCTTTACAATGCTCTAATTTGCAGAAAATTCGAAACCCACTTGCAAAATCTCCAAATTGAGTCTCAAAAACCTTCAAGTCTGCTAAGAAACTTAAAAAAAGTTGTTCTAGACTAAGTTGATTAAATATTCAATACTAAGTTAACTGTTTAAAATCCAATTTATAGTCGCCAAAATTAAGCCACGAAGGGTCATTAGACGAAGTAAGTCGGGCTCCCCAAGTGGTTTGGCGAGCCGCCCTTTGCCTTCTTTTATTGCCTTTTTGCATGAGTTCTCAGCATCCTTAAGTCCTGTAACTTTGGGAGATCACCCTTTGCATCGCGGAACTACTCAGCGATTCACCGACTGCCCCTTTTCTATCGCCTACTTGGTTTCTTCCCTCAGGGTTGGCACACTGGAACTTTAGGCGGTCAAAATAGCCACTTGGTGACACGCCAAGTGCTGTTGGCGATCATTAATCTTGCCTTTCTTCACTTCTGCTGTTTGTTTTGTTCCTTTTTACCTGCTAGTGTCCTTGCTTTTCTCCTCAATCCATATACCTGAAAATCAAGGCATTAACATCAGTTTATAGCATAAATTAGGCATTTGAGGACACTATATCTATCAAAACAAATCCCTAAATGAGTCCAAATCTCGGACTCATCAACACCCCCAACTTTTGCTTGTCCTCAAGTAAATCTCAAGATCAACGGTTCAAAAGCATGTCTCAAACAGTGCTTCATAAGACTCAATCATGAATGTACACAACAAATTCCAACTACTCATGCAAAGATCAGTTGTGCACTCAAAGATTCAAATTGTGACTCACCATTATCAAAGATGCTTAAGTTCACAATACTTCCTTCAAATGTAAGTTCAAGCTCAACAAAGTTACTCAAATGCCCTCACAGTAAAGATGATTCCATGTTCACACACAATTTCTCAACCATTTTAAAGTTTCGAAATCACATAAAACTTTCACTCACAAAGATGAACATATGCATGACTTCACCCATATGTTTGCCCTTATTTTCCAATCAACTTTTGTTTCAGCTCACTCAAGAACACAAAGGTATTTTCATGGCTTGTAATGGGGCTGAGTGTTAAGGTATGGTCATTTAGGCTTAGTCGCTGCTACCTTCACGAAGTATGGTTTGAACATTACTTTCTCTTTTTCTTTAACAATTCAAACATGCTCATAATCCACCCCATTATTCAACTTCATATGAACTATCAGATACCCCATTTCCTTTGCAACTTCCACCATTTTTTTTCACAATTTTTTCATTCTTTTTATTTGCTTCTTTTCTCTTTTCTTTTTTTTTTTACATGGAGGGGTTCCATATTTTTCAAAATCAATACTTAAAGGGGGATTTCTCACACTTCTTGACTTTTTTTCTCTTTTCACCACACCCCCAACTGAGGCTTTTGGCCTAAGTTGTCTATTCAAACAAACCACACTTCATGAAAGTTATGGGTGAATGGAATAAAGAGAGGTCACAATTGTTCAAGTTTCTTCCAAGAAAAATGGTAAGGCGCAAAATGTGCCAAGCAAGGTTCACTCATCTCAAAAGGTTGGCCACAAAAGAGGTATATTGTAAAATTGTTTATACTCTTTAAAATTATTGCCTAAGATCATTTCAAATGCTTGCATCACTTAATCAACCAGACCAACAAGGCAAATTCTAGGTATCATCACACACAATGTTCTAAGTAATATCAACGCACAAGGCATTGGTACCAATATCAAGCAAGACTCCACACTTTCTAGCTTGTATGCAATGTTCATCACAAGAGACTCAATCGGTAACCGGCTAGTCACACAGAGATGCTAAAAGTTAACACATTGTCTATGCAACTTCATTGGCCTCATCATAGCCTCACATTCATTTCATTCAATTAAAAGCACTAATCAAGTCATTGGTATTGATCACAAATGATACTCGAATTAGCACAAGAACGACCACAATCAAACACAATATAGGTGGCAATTTTTTTGAAATGTGGGTCAAAACCATTTCCATTCAAACATGGGACGACAAGCTAAAATATCCACAAGATGATTAAGATCATAGTACGATCAAAACACATATATAGATCGCAAAACCCAATATTCACACACAAAACATAATCACAAGAGGTAGGTATGGAAATACCTCACCCAACCCATAAAATAAAAGCAGTTGTCCTCAAATGCAACTAAAACAAAGATAAACAACAAAAACAACAGAGAGGGAGGTAAAAATGATCTTGTTTACTCAGTCGCTCCATTTGTCGAGGCCTCAATGCCCAGTGCAACATCAACACTAGTTCCATTAGAGCCTGCCATAGAAGTATCCCTCAAAGAGGCTTGTAATGCAGTCTCAATCATGGCACCCTCTAGGTCTGTCAGATCATCAAAAACAATTGTATCTCGCTCCTCAAGCAGCTCCTCATCGGTCTCAGCCTCAGACTGAGCAGCAATATCCTCCATAATATAATTTTCGATGGTAGCCTGAGGTACCTCAACATAAGCTGGAATCTCAGTACTCAGATTATCGGGGATCTCAACTAAACCAAATAGCGAAAAGTCTGTGGACTTCAGATGGTCCACATCCTTCCTAAGTTTAGAAACCTCAGCTTTCAAAGCTGTAACCTTAGTAGTCACCCCCTGTCAACTCTCACAAATTAATACTCTCGTTGTGAGAGCATCAATGGAATCCTGGAGAGGTGTCAGTGTAGCTGTGATGGCTCTCTCATGCATCCACGGTACCTCAACCTTTAGCCGGGAAGCCCGCACATCTGCAGAATTGGCTAGGTGCCCCATCTTGAAGAGCATGGACTGAGTGATCAGAGACATGAAGGTGGTGGTACTAGCAGTAGCTCTATGGGGTTGGGAAAGAGCAGAAGAAATCGGGGCATAGGTTGGAGTGGAAGTGGATGTACCTAAAAGCTCGGAGGTCGGAGTAGGCAAAGATGCCTCTGCAGGTATAGAATCAACATCAACCTCCTGGGATTTATCCACCGGAGTTGCTCTCCTCATATCCTCCTCATCCTGTGTGTACTCGGCCTCTATGAGCCGGATGTTGGTGGAGGATGTGGGTGTAACCTCAACATCCCTCTTCTCGTCAAGGGGAACTCTAGCCCTCCTATATAACTTTCTAATGAGCAGTGGGAATGGCAGGGATGTATGTCTATGCTTGGCCCTCATCACCATCTCTTGCTCTATTATCAACCCCTGATTCATCCACTTCTTGGCAATGATAGATCCGACAGAGGCCACCTTTGAGTGGCAGAGAATGGACTCATTCTAAGATAATATGATAGAGTTGTTGATGAACCCAAGCCAATACCAAGTTGCTATGTTGAAGTCCTTCTTCTCAATAGGGGTTCCGGCCTCAATCCACCTCGGAGTGGTGTCAGAAATAAGGGGAGCTAGCCATCCCTTGAGGTCATCTAGAGTTTGTGAAGTGACCATACCATGCGTGCTTGATGTCTATGGCCCTCTGAAATACAGTGTTGATTTTATTATTGTCGCATCTCACTGTCCTCCCCTGGACCACCACAGACTCTACTGGTCTGAAGGCACCGGCCTTCTTCTTTCCCTTGGGCACTGGGTCACTATAAGACGTATAAAACTCACGGACGCATGTAGGAATGTTTGGTCAACGGAGCCTGGTGAAGACCTCAAACCTGTGGAAACGGAGGGTGCCCACACCTTAGGGTACCTATCCACTACACCATCTATGGACAACCTCCTTTCTTCTAGAATGGTCCTCAACCCCTCGGCCTTTAACCGGTTGAGTGACTGGGAGGAGGACCCTTGTAATACCCTATATTAAAATAAGGGCATATATGTCATTTAGCTCTCATTTTAAAAAAAGATCAGAAATTTTAAAAAGAGGGGCTGAAAGCCCTAACAAAAGCAGCAGCAACAACAACGTTGCAACTTCAGCGATCAAAAGAAAAAAAGGACTCTTCTTGTTCTACAGTGAGCAAACGAACGAAGGAGAAAAAAAATTAAATTGAAAGCCTTAGTTCTCAAACTAAAGAGAGCGGTGGAAGAAGAAGAAGAACGAGAAGAAGGTAAGTTTCTTAAGTTAGTTTAAAGGTTGAATTTGTATTTTCAATGACTGTAAGATTGGGAATTGGGAAGTTGATAAACATAGGTTTAGAAGAAAAAGAGGAAATTTATTTCGTTCTTATGAACCAAGTGAATATAGTCAATGATTTGAACTATAAACTTTGGTATTGGGCATATATGCAATAAGATTAATTGGGCAGTAAGGTTAGGTTGATCTTTTTACAGTGCGAATTTACCAAGAAGAGACTATTTTATGTGATTAAATCACTAATAAAGTGATTGGGAAGATTTCGAATTAGTCATGAAACTTCTAGGGCTGAGTTTTTTTAATGTAGTATAAATTACCTAAATGAAGTAGTTAACGCGAAATTGTTATGAATGTTATTATAGATTGACCAAAGGAATTCATACGGAGTAATCGAGTGGCAAGCTTTGATACGATTCTCACAACAGAAACGACGATAATATGCGGAAATCAAAAGACAATAAAGTAAATATAGATAGATAGACACACAAGAGGAAACAAAAGGAAATCAAAGGGTATATTAAACCCAATGACCACGATTTGTTGATCATACTATAGCACCTAACTCTTACGATGACCTCAAGGGAATCGATATCCCAAGAAACCAACGTTTCTAATAAACTTCAACAAAAGTTTAACCGTGCTCTCAACACTCAAACATGAGTTTTCTTTTTGCAACATTCAAAATAATCTAACTCTAAAATGAACCCAAACTAGCTATTTATAGTTTTAGGTTAAAATGGCCCAAAATTGACCGAATTGGCAAAAGGGCAAGCTTGGTCGGGTCGCCTAGTGGATTGGGCGATGCGCTAACCTGGTTGGTGAGTATTCCTGCGTAGTCTTCAGCCCTGGCCACGTTCTGGAGCTTTAGGCGAGCTGGGACCGTCGCCTAAGCCCTTGGGTGATGCGCCAAGTGGGCCCTGCTCGCTAAAATTGCCTTCTTCTGCAATCTTCAAGGCATGAAAGTCCTTACTTGTCATCAACACCATCTTGAGCACCTCCAACTTCATGAATAACCCTTGCGTCCTTTGAAGGTTTTGAGCTTGGCTCCTAGTAAATGGACTTGATGAAATCCTTATTGCATCATTCTCTCCTTCTTGAAAAGAATTTGTCCTCAAATTCGACGGATCTTCAGCTTCAACAATTGGGAAAAGGGACAGGTCGCACACATTGAAAGTGTTGTGCACTTGATATTTCGGAGAAAGGGCAACCTCGTTGTCGTTGAGCCGCTCAATCACTGGAAATGGTCCATCACCTCTCGGCATGAGCTTCGTCTTGCGATGGGTGGTGAATCGCTCCTTGCAAAAGTGTACCCACACCCAATCACCCGGTTCAAACACGTTTCTCCTGCGGCCCTTGTTAGCCCCTTTGGCTACATCTTGGTTCTTCTTCTCTAATTGCAGCCTCACCTTCTCATGAAGGTTTTTCATGGCTTCAGCTCGCTTGCTCCCATTTAATCTTAATACAACATCTTGAGAAAGAGGAGTGAGATCTAAAGGGGTTAGGGGGTTAAAACCATAAACCATTTCAAATGGAGTCATGCCAATAGTACTATGAATAACACGATTCTATGCAAACTCACCTAAAGACAATGGTTCCTCCCATGAGGCCAAATTTCCATGCACGACAGCACGAAGCATAGAACCCAAGGTCCTATTCACAACTTCAGTTTGGCCATTAGTTTGGGGGTGGCAAGAAGTTGAGAACAACAACTTATTACCAAGTTTACCCCCACAATTCCTTCCAAAAGTGACTAAGGAATTTTGGATCCTATCACTAACAATGGTTTGAGAAATTCCATGCAATTTAACAACATGCTCAACAAACAAAGATGCTATATTGGAAGCATCATCACATTTATGACATGGAATAAAATGAGCCATCTTTGAAAATCTATCAACAACAACAAAGATGCTATCTCTACTTCTTTTGGTACTTGGCAAACCCAAAACAAAGTCCATAGAAATATCAAGCCAAGGTCTTTGAGGGGTGGGGAGTGGAGTGTATAAACCATGGGGAAGGAGGTATGACTTAGCATGTCGACATTCAAAAAAGTGACCACAAATTTGAAAAACATCTTTATGCATTTTAGGCCAATAGAATTGCTCCTCAAGAATTCCCCTAGTTTTCTCAATACCAAAATGACCCATTAAACCCCCATTGTGTGCCTCCCTCACAAATAGTTCTCTCCAACAGCTCATAGGCACACAAAGTCTCTTGCTTTTGAACAAGAAACCATCAAACTTGTAATATAAGGAGTAGAAGACCTATCCCTCATCCACCTTTCCCTTTCTTATTCCTCACAATCTTTGAAGATTTGAGCAAACACGGGATCCTTGGGATACAATGCCTTCAAACATTCAAAGCCAATAAATTTGGAAGACAAAGTATTTATCAACACATGTTTTCTAGACAAGGCATTGGCCACCACATTTTCCTTTCCCTTTTTGTATTGGATTACAGAAGGGAAAGTTTCAAGCAATTCAATCCATTTGGTGTGCCTCTTGTTCAACTTTCCTTGGGCCCGAATATACTTTAGGGACTCATGATCAATCCTAATAAAAAAATCCTTGGGCCACAAGTAATGTTTCCAACTACCCAAAGCCCTAATCAAGGCATACAATTCAAGGTCATAAGTGGAATAATTCAAAGTAGCACCTTTTAGCTTTTCACTAAAGTAAGCAATGGGTTTTTGGTCTTACATTAAGACGGCTCCAATGCCTACTTTACTAGCATCACATTCCACTTCAAATATTTTATCAAAATCAGGTATTTGCAACAAAGGAGCGGAACTAAGCATAGATTTTAACGCCTCAATATCTTTGGCTTGTTCCTCTCCCCACTTAAAAGGTTTATCCGTACGAATTACCTCTGTCAAGGGGACTGCTATGGTACTAAAACCTTTGACAAATTGCCTATAAAAACTAGCCAATCCATGAAAACTTCTAACATCGCTTATGGATTTCAGAATTGGCCAATTATTAATAGCATCAATTTTAGACTCATCAACTTCAACCCCTCTTGAACTCACAACAAAACCCAAGAAGACAACTTCATCAACATAAAATGAACACTTATAAAGATTAGTGTAAAGTTGTTTCTTCCTAAGCACATCAAACACACACCTCAAATGCTCAACATCATCATGCATGGTCTTGCTATAAATCAAAATATCATCAAAATAGACAGCCACAAATTTCCCTATAAAGGGTTTCATCACATGATTCATGAGACACATAAAGGTACTAGGAGCATTAGTGAGACCAAATGGTATCACCAACCATTCATATAGACCAAACTTGGTCTTGAATGCGGTTTTCCATTAATCACCGGGATTCATCCTGATTTGATGATAACCACTCCTAAGATCAATCTTTGAAAACACACAAGACCCATTCAATTCATCAAGCATATCATCTAACCTAGGAATAGGATGACGATACTTTACCATAATCTTATTGATGGCTTGACAATCAACACACATGTGCCATGTTCCATCTTTCTTTGGAACCAATAGAACCGGCACGACACATGTAATCATGCTCTCCTTTACATAACCTTTGTTGAGGAGCTTCTCAACTTGCCTTTATAGCTCCTTGGTGTCCTCCAAATTGCTTCGATAAGCCGGCTTGTTTGGAAATTGTGATCCCGGCACAAAATCAATCTGGTGCTCAATTCCCCTAAGAGAGGGCATTCACCTTGGAAGCTATTTCGGGAAGACATCCTCGTAATCTTTCAAAATAAAGGAAATAGAATTAAGAAGGGAAGAATAAGATAGGTTAGTTTGTAGTACAAGATCCCTATGTGTGATAAGGATCAAAGAACTTTCGGACTCAATTCCCCCCCTTATCTCTTTGTAATTAGCCAACAACACTTGGGTCTTTGCTTTTAACTTGCTCCTCTCCTCCTCTTCTTGGCTCTCGGCCTCCACATGGTCTTCTTCACATTTCTTCTTTTCCCTCGGCTCACTCATCCTTTGATATATATCATTGACTTGAGATGGGGACATAGGATAAAGAACATGTTTATGATCATTCAACACAAGTGAATACTTGTTGGTTCTCCGATCATATTTGGTTGAATGATCGTGTTGCCAAGGTCCCCCCGAGTAGCACGTGACAAGCTTGCATTGGGACCACATCACATAGAACCTCATCTTTGTACTTCCCAATCCTAAACTTGATCATTACTTGTCGATGCACCCTCAATTCTCCACACTCACTCAACCATTAAAGTTTGTAAGGTGTAACATGCTTAGTGGTAGGAAGTTTTAAGAATTCCACTAATGCAGTACTAGTAACATTTGCACAACTCCCGCTATCAATGATTAAGAAACACACATTATCCTTGATGAAGAATTTGGAGTGAAATAGATTCTCTTTTTGGCTCGGATCATCCAAGTTCTTACTAATCATTGCTCACCTCACCACATATAGAGGAGTGACACTCTCTCCTTCTTTGAGACAAAGGTCTGGTTCCTCATCTTCAAACTCATCCTCTTCTTGAGGTTCTTCTTCACAATCACCTGCTGACTCTTCCTCAACACTAAGATAGATCTCCTCTCCTTGCATTAGAGTGATCAATAGATTGGGACACTCACACATTATATGAGCCCATCCTCTACAATTGTGACATTGAATTCCTTTAGGAAATTTGGTTGGGTCAGTGGTACCCTTTTCTCTTGGTGGGTACTTAGGAGTGTTCCCTTAGACGGGCTTCTTTTCATACGTCTTCTTGAGATCCGCACCTTTGCACCAACACAATGATGTTTGAAGGCTCACCTTGTTCTTGCTCCAAGAATTGGAAGACAAAGTCATATAATTAGCCACCTTCTCCTCTTTATATTCAATCTCTATCTCATGGGCAGCCTCAAAGACATCATTCCAGGTAGCAAACCTATGAAGGGTCATCTTAGAAGAAATCTCCTTGTTCAACCCTACCTTGAAGCGAATTACAACATGCTCTTCGATCTCTCGATATTCTAGCTTCATGAGCATACATTGGAACTCACATGATAGGCTTCAAGACTTCTACTTCCTTGCCTCAGGTTGTACAATTTGGTAGGTAACCCTTAGCGGTATTTTTTTGGTACATACTTAGCTCTCATCAATCTTTTTAATTCGGGCCATGGTGGAGGATGACCTTCTTGGACAACTAAGTGATACCTCTTCATGTATTCCCACCATGTGACAACATACCCTTCAAATTGGGCGATAGCATATCAACTACTTTTGACCTTTGCCAGTTCATTGACGTTGAAAATTCGGTCACATTGCTACTCCTATTATAAGTAAGCATCAGGATTGCATTCCCCTTTGAATGTTGGAAGAGTCGTTTTGATAGAGTTGATGCCAACATCTCAACCACCTTGGTCATTGTAATGATAACCCCTTTGATGCCCTTCTTGATAGCGGTTACCATGTTCTTCTCTAGCTTCTTGACCAACTTCATGATTGCCATTGACATCCCATTGATTTCCACCTTGAGGGTGGTTCCCATGTTGTCTTTTATCAAATGGTATTGGACCCAATCTACCTCTTGGTCCTCCTTGCAACACTTGACCTCTTGGTCGATTCCTTGGTGTCTCATTCCATGGTGCTTCTTCACCTTCACCTTCATAACCTCTTTGATCTTCATCATTCCTCACCTCATTTATGGGATTTGGTTGTGGTTGTGGTCTTTGGTAGGGAATATGTTGGTTAAGTGGTGTTTGGTAAGGATGGCGTTGATTTGGTGGAGCTTCTTGACTAAGCGGAAAATGGAACGGTCAGTTGGAACTTTGGTTATTTGAACCCAATTGATTGGAAGTTGGGTGCAAAGCTTGGTGGACGGTTCCCGGTGTGAGAGTAGGAGAATTAGTGTGATCTTGCCCACTTGTAGAAGCACAAAAAGTAGCTTGTGGTGTGGAGTCATTGGAGTTGACTCTACCTTCCACAGTAGCAAGCCTTCCATCCATCCATGCTATATCACCTCTCACGTTGTTCAACACTTCCAACAAACTTGCAAAAGTAATTTGTCCAATTGGTGCTTGAGTTTCCCCTCCTGCCTTCATTGTACCTGCAATAAGACAACTCACAAAAAGCAAACAACATTAGGTTAGTAAAGAACTCACAAACACTCTTGTTTACACACCTTTAATTGCCTCTCAATTGGCGCGGCTAATGTTGACAATTGTTTATACTACGTCGATGACAAGGTACCAATTTAAACTCTAGGTCAGAATGGATTCTTGTTTGAAGAAGGACGGATGACTCCATTAAACAAATGAACTTGAATCAAGAATTAACTACGAAGCAAAAATGAGAAAAACACGAAAATAAAAAGACACAAACAAAGAAGTGAATTCAAGAACCAATAGCCAATAAGTAGAGTAATTACGAGTTGAAAATCAGTTTAGGATTCCTGAGAACGTTTGAGAATCAAAAGAACGAAACTAAGAATTTAGAACCTGAGAAATGGAGTGTAACTTGAGCTTCCGATTGCCGAATGACCTGTTTTCTTCGCCTAAGTTGAAGTTCAGCTCACCAACTTGAAGATGGACTTGCCTAACTCTGCAAATGGACAAGGCAACTCGGCGATAGAGGTGGTAGTTCGGCGATGCACCGAATGGACTCGAAGACCAAAGCTTGATCTCGCAGAAAATTCCAGTAGCTCACTCAAATTGGCAGCCAATTTGGTGACCAGCCTGCCCAAAGGGCGAGGCACCGAATGGACTAGGCGAGGTAAGTCGTGGCTCGCCCAATGGTCCAAAAGCTGCACCAGCAAAATTTGAAAATGGAACTCTTGTGGTCCTGCCGCACTTGTCCTTTAGTATTTACCCTCTTAGGTAAATTCCCTCTTTAATAAATACTTTTACTCTTTCTCTTTCGTCCCTTTTTGAATCAAACACCTTCTTTTCAAAGATTCCCTTCCTTAAAGGTTTGAATGTTTTTCAAGAACAAGATGAACACCCAAAATAAAACCGTTAAAAATTTTGTCTCGGAATTTCATGAAAATTTAGGTGAACGCTCTCCTTGATATGGGGAACAACACCCAATACTTTTTAACCTTCAATTCATAACCAAACCTTCAAATTTCAAAACCCACTTTGTCTTCTTCAAGCTTCTTCAACTCTTCAATGGCGGATTCTTCAATAAGGCTCCAAAATCCTTCCAATCTCAGCCTAAGACTCGATTATAGTTGGAGAGAACTATTCCAACCTTAGAAACTCAAACAAGACTCAGATCTAAGGAACCCATTTCAACAAATTCTCAAAAACGAAATTGACAAATTTTTTTTGTAACAAAATCACAAGACTAGAATCGTAGGAACGAATCTAGACTCAACTCTGATACCAAATGATACAATTCTCATAAGAGAAATGATGATAATATGTGGAAATTGAAAGATAATAAAGTACTGATAGATAGATAGACACACAAGAGGAAACAAAAGGCAACCAAAGGGTATATTGAACCCAATGACCTCAATTCGTTGATCCAACTACAGCACTTAACTCTTACGATGAGCTCAAGGGAATCGATATCCCAAGCAACCAACATTCTAACAAAGTTCAACAAAAACTTAACTAGCTCTCAACACTCAAACATGAGTTTTCAGTTTTCAACATTCAAAATAATCTACCTCTAAAACGAACCCAAACTAGCTATTTATAGTTTTAGGTTAAAATGGCCCAAAAGTGATCGAAATGGCAAAAGGGCGAGCTTGGTCGGGTCGCCTAGTGGATTGGGAGATGCGCCTACCTAGTTGGCGAGTATTCCTGCGTGGTATTCAGCCCTGGACACGTTCTGGAGCTTTAGGCGAGCTGGGACCATCACCTAAGCCATTGGGCGATGCGCCAAGTGGGCCCTGCTCACTGAAATTGCCTTCTTCTGCAATCTTCAAGGCATGAAAGTCCTTGCTTGCCATCAACACCAACTCGAGCACCTCCATCTTCATGAATGACCCTTGCATCCTTTGAAGTTCTTGAGCTTGGCTCCTAATAAATGGCCTTGATGAAATTCGTATTGCATCAAGCTTGGTAACTCAACACAAAACTTTCAGAGATGGGATGAAAGTCTTTCATGAGAAGAGATGGTAGGCTTGATACGAATACAACTGCTTATCACCCACCTTAGAATCAAGCAGTTCAGTTCAACTATACCCACCTTAATTCCCTCATTCAGGACAGATGGAAGTAGGTTATGGATATGTTCAAGTTGGTCAAAAGTACTGTGAGTAGTAATCTTACCACAATTTGTATTTCACAAACTTCATGATTTTTACATGGTTTATAAAGTGAATGTGTTACGGACTGTTTTGAACTTGCATGTGGGACAAGTCTTTTACTGAATATGATACTGAAAAGATTATTTAAGATGATCTCATTCTTACAAGATATGATTACTATTATTGAAAAAGTTTTACACTTATTTGAGAAATAGTATTTGGACATGTGATTGTTGAACTTTGAAATGATATGATTTGATAAGATTAAAATGCTCTATTCCATTTTGAAATGCTTCTACTGATTACAAGAAAAATATAAATGGGAGTTGACTTTGATGAATCCCGTAGCTAACGGCAGGTTCGTTAGACCTGGTGCACCTCGTAGTTCTGATTACTGATAAAGCCCTTGCTAGTGGGAAGGTAGAACTAGTATACTGTTACCGATATCCCTCGAGTAGGGATCTACTGATAATAATAATTAACTCATTTATGAGGAGTTCACTGTTATTGGTACTTCTTAAAGAGAAGGCCACACTGATTACATGATTCATCATTGGAAACCTCCTAGCTATACGATTTGATATGGAAATGTTCTTTTTTTGAGTTTGCTATTAAGTATTTACATTGATATTGCTTATATGAGGCACATAAGATTGAATATTGTTATTGTTTCTGAAAGAGCATTGTTTCATCATTGTGACTATTACACTAGCATGTTTTCTGACTGGTCCCTCATTAAAATTGTTGTGGTTAAGTATTATTACTCACTGAGCTAGTGTCTCACTCCTTGCTAATTGTTTTTATAGAGAATTGAGGTGGTATTGAAGAGGATTTCATTAACTAGCATGTGATTTGGTAGCATCTGGTGAGCCCCGCATTGCTTCGCGTGGCAAGAGAACTATTGATTTGCTATGTTTATTTAGTTTCTTTTAAAAACTCTTAGAGTCGCTCCATTTGTCATTCCTTTGATTTGAGTCAAGATTAGTCCTTTGAATTGTAGTCAAGTGACTAGTTTGGAGCTTTTTCCGTAATTTGGAGATGAATTGGTTTTATTTCGTGACAATTTAATCATTGATGGATATTATATTGTGGTTTATAGTTGCTATTAGTTGTGTTGTGAATTTCTGAGACAGGAAAAATTCAGGATAGGCCTAAAAACAAATGAAACTCTGCCCGATTTTCTGTAGAATTCTGGTGAGGCTTGCTTTGGGATTCTCCTCCTTAGCATTGGTCATGATCCTTAATTGGGTCGTGACAAAGTTGGTAGCAGAGCTAGGTTGTTGTTGTGACTTTTGGAGCACATGTTAGTAGTAGAATCTCAATTATGGTTATGTTGCCGGCCATTTCTGTAATCGTGATTCTGCGAGGACGTGATAGGATGTGTCTTGTCTTTCTTTCTCATTCATGCTTATGTGTGTGACGGTTAGGGTCAACTAGATTAATCTAACATTATTCGTTTCTGTTAACTAGATTTCTCGAACCCGATTATCTAATGACAGAGGTACAACAGGTGTTCCTGAGGCACCTAATGTCACTTCGGCCAGGCAACCAATTTCCTCAACTTGGGGAAGGGACAGAGCTCCAGAACTAGTCGAGGAGAGGGCCGTAATTCCACCACAGGGAACCGTAGCACCACTGCTAGGACTTCAAGAGAGGTCACTCCGGAAAGGAGCGCTAGTCCACATCCAACATTGCAGAAGAATGGTACTACTAGGGTACTTGTCTCCATGCCAAAACCCATAGAGAGTTTGGTCAATAGAATGGATTGACAGGAGAGGGATGGCCGACGTAATGTTGCTGCTACTCAGACACCTACACAAATTTAGACAACTGTACGGACTTATACTTTTGGGAATAAAGAGTTATCCTTGCAGGAATTCTTGAAATTGAAATCACCAAAAATTACAGGTTCTGATAGTTCAGCAGATCCTCAAAGCTTCTTGGATGGGACGTTCAAGGCCCTCCGGGCTCTATGATGTTCCAGTGAGAGATCAGTGGAGATGGCACATACAAACTAGAGGACATGGCTAACACTTGGTATGCGATTGTATTGCGAGGTCAACCTACTGGGGAGGCACCACGAAAGTGGGATGAATTCACTAAGTTGTTCATGGATAATTTCTTTCCTAACAGTCAGAGGCAGAAGTATGCAACGCAGTTTGAGAGGTTGGTACAAACTCCGGATATGGATGTGGCAACTTATATCGCCAAATTGTGTAAGCTCGCTAGATATGCTCCTTTGTTGGTACCTATTGAAGAAGATAGAGTTTAGAGGTTCGTGCATGTGTTGGTTAGTCGTCTATTCAATGCCCTAGCCCCAAATATGAGTACCATGACTTATTCAGAAGCAGTTGATCTAGCTATGAAGATTGAAACAAAGGTCGAGACGAGCGTTCAACCTATGATGTATGTAAGAAGGCCAATATAGGGGGATCCTACAACAGCGATTTGGGTGCAAATCCCAAAACAGGGAATTAGGGAAGACAACAACAGGGCTCTCAGACATGGATGGATACAGTTTCACAGTCCACATTCAAGCCACATAACAGACAGGGTATTCAAGGACAATCATCATCACAAAGATATCATAATTTTGGGGAAATGTATGCCACTACCCTATCCTGCTAAACTTGTGGTAAATCACATGTAGGAAAGTGTCGCATTTTGACCGAAGCGTGTTTTCGGTGTGGTCAGTTTGGGCATCGCATTAGGGATTGCCCTCAACCTCCGAGAAACCCCACTCAAACCTCTGCTCAGATAGCTGCACCTACTCAGACCACTCATAACGGTTTACAGGAAACAGAGGTAGAGGTGCTGGAGATCGTTTCACTGGAAATCAAGGACAAGGGACTGCTGGTAGAGGTCAATCACGAGTTTTTTCACTTACTAGACAGGATGTTCAGGCCTCAAATGCAGTGGTTACATGTATTCTTTTAGTTTATTCCCTTGATGCACATGCTTTGATTGATCCAGGATCTACCCACTCCTATGTGTCCTCATACTTTGCTTTGAGATTTGATAGACAACCAGAGATGTTGAATCATCATTTTCTTGTTTCTACTCCTGTGAGGGATTCTTTGTTTGTTGAATATGAGTATCGTGATTGTCATATTAGAGTTGAGGGTAGGGATACCCTAACTAACATAATTGTACTTGATATGATTGACTTTGATGTGTTAATGGGCATGTATTAGCTATCTCATTGCTATGCTACTGTTGATTGTCATGCAAAGATAGTCAAATTCGAAATACCCGATGAGCCTACATTTGTATTAAAAGGGGGTAAAGTCCCCGATGTTGGAAAAATCATATCTCTTATGAAGGTTCGAAGGTTACTACAGAAAGGTTGTATGGGTCTCTTAGCTATGGTAAGGGATACAACAGAAGGAACACTTAGCTTGTAGAAGATACCAGTGGTGAATGACTTTTCTGTTGTATTTCCTAAGGATTTGCCAGGATTACCTCCTGTACGAGAGATAGACTTCGGTATTGATTTGGCTCCTGATACATTACCAATATCCATACCTCCATACCATATGGCACCAACAGAACTGAAGGAGCTAAAACAATAGTTGCAAGACTTACTCGATAAGAGTTTTGTCCGACCAAGTATATCTTCATAGGGCGCACCAGTATTATTCGTAAAGAAGAAAGATGGGTGTCTAAGAATGTGCATCGACTACACACAGTTGAACAAGTTACCGATACGCAATAAGTATCATTTACCTCGTATAGAGGACCTATTTGATCAATTACATGAAGTTGTCCATTTTTCAAAGATTGATCTTCGATCTGCTTATCATCAACATAGAATTAGGGAGGAAGATATTTCCAAGATAGCATTTAGTACTCGATACGGGCACTATGAGTTCCTAGTGATGCCTTTTGGATTAACTAATGCTCCAGCTGCATTTATGGATTTAATGAATAGAGTGTTCAGGCCGTTTCTAGACAGGTTTATGATAGTGTTTATTGATGATATTTTGGTATATTCTCGTAGCTAGGAAGAACATGAGAATCATCTAAAGACAGTGTTATAGACCTTGCGAGAACATAAGCTTTATGCTAAGTTCTCAAAGTGTGAAATTTGGCTAGACTCAATAGCATTTTTGGGGCATGTGGTATCCAAAGATGGGATCAAGGTGGATTCCAAAAAGATAGAAGCTGTGTAGAAATGGCCCATACCTACTTCACCTATAGAAATTCAAAGCTTTTTAGGATTGGCAAATTACTACAGGCATTTTGTGCAGGATTTCTCAAAAATAGCATCTCCATTGACTAAGTTGACACAAAAATATGCCAAATTTCAGTGGACGGAAGAATGTGTTCTGGAGGTTTTACGGTATTTTGTGATGCTTTGAGAGTTGATTTAGGATGTATTCTTATGCAAAATGGTCGTGTTATTGCCTATGCTTCAAGGCAGCTGAAGAGGCATGAGCAAAACTATCCTACTCATGATTTGGAGATGGTTGTAGTGATATTTTCTCTTAAAATTTTGAGGCATTATCTATACGGTGATAATTGTGAAATATATACTGATCATAAGAGCTTAAAGTATATTTTTCAGCAGAGTGATATGAATCTTCAACAACGACGATGGATGGAGCTACTCATGGATTATGATTGTGTTATTTTGTATCATCCTGGAAAAGCTAATGTTGTGGCTGATGCATTGAGTAGAAAATCTATAGGCAGTTTAGCACATATAGTTCCTGAGAAGAGACAGTTGGCAAAAGATGTGCAGAAACTTGAAGGCACAAGTGTCAGATTTAGTGTTGGAAAATTAGAGATACTGCTAGCGTGTGTGCAAGTCAAATCTTCATTAGTAGAGCGCATTAAGACTACTCAATCTGAGGATGAACAACTTTGCAGATATCGAGATGAGGTCAAAACTGGTAAAAGTAAGCAAATGATAGTTGACTGTGCTTGTATGCTTTGACTAGGTAATCGGTTGTGTGTATCAGATATAGGTGGGTTAAGACGAGTTATTCCTTAAGAAGCTCACAACTCTAGATATACTATGCACCCTGGTTCAACTAAGATGTGTCATAATTTGAAGCAGTTGTATTGGTGGGAAGGTATGAAGAAAGATATTGCTAATTTTGTTTCTAGTTGTTTGACTTGTCAACAGGTTAAACCAGAGCATCTACGACCCACAGGGTTACTACAAGAGATCCAAATTCCAGAGTGGAAATAGGAAAGAGTCACTATGGATTTTGTAGTTGGTTTACCCCAAACTCTCAGTGGTTATGACCCTGTATGGGTAATTGTAGACCGATTAACAAAATCAACATACTTCTTACCGGTAAAGGCTACATATGGTGGAGTGAAATATTCCCAGATATTTATGAATGAAATTGTTCGACTTCATGAAGTGCCAATATTTATCATATTTGATAGAGGGTCACAATTCACGTCACACTTTTGTAGATCCTTTCAAGAAGCCTTGGGTACTCGAGTAGACCTTAGTACTGCATTCCATCCACATATAGATGGACAGTCTGAGCGTACTATTGAAATCTTAGAGGATATGTTGAGAGCTTGCATTATTGATTTTTGAGGTAGTTGGGATGCTTACTTGCCTTTAGCAGAATCTGCCTACAACAATAGCTTTTAGTCTAGCATTCAGATGGCTCCATATGATGCTTTGTATGGAAGGAGATGTTGTTCTCCTATAGGGTGGTTTGAAAATGGAGAGGCCAATGTGTTGGGACTAGAGTTAGTACAAGAAGCCATGGATAAGGTCCAGTTGATTAGGCAGAGATTGTTCACAACTCAAAGCAGACAGAAGTCTTATGCAGATAAGAGAAGAAGAGATCTAGTGTTCACAGTTACGGGCAAAGTTTTTCTATGAGTTTCTCCTATTAAAGGTGTGATGCGGTACGGCAAAAAAGGTAAATTGAGTCTGCGATATATAGGACCATATGAGATACTTGACCGGGTAGGAGGAGAGGCGTATCATTTGGCACTGCCTCCCGATATGTCTTTCATCCATCCAGTGTTCCATGTTTCTATTTTGAGGAAGTAGATCTCAGACTCCTCTCATGTACTTGTGTAACGACCCGTATAATGAAAAAGTGAAACTAGAGCCTACGATTATGTGTTTGAGTTGTAATGGGGTTTTATGTGATAGAATGTTTTCCCGAGTTTAGGTTGATGGGTTTAGGGGTTAACCGTCAAGGTACGACTCCCCAAGGACAACCGTAGGGGTCCTTGAGGAAGACCCTAAAGCCTAACCCCCAAGACCCTAAGAAACCAAAAAGCTGACAAATTGGGATGACCTATAAATTGGGACCTATACCCCGTAGGTCCATCCACACCCCGTGGATTGCCTTCGTAAGTCAGGGCCCCAAAGAGCAAGCCACAACCCCAAACCACGGACCAGCAGGACGGGGCGTAACAAAGTGGTATCAGAGCATAAGGTTTTGGTGTGAGTTGCGACACATCTATGAGTATGAGGCTAGAGGATGTTAGGAAGTTACACTTATTTCATTATTTTATAAGTCGTGCCATAGAGTTAGATCTATAAGTGTCCTTTTCCTAATCCTTCTCTTTTGTTTATAGGATATGAATACAAGAAGGATGCCCGCAAGAAGAGTGGAAGAGGAGATTGTGAATGAGGGAGTTCCTCCCCAAGGTCCTCAAGGTGACCAAGTTCCTCAAGTAAATCAAGGCAATCAAGTTCTGTTTGATGCTCCGGCCATGACCAATGAAGAAATTAGGTCGGCTTTTCTAACCTTATCCCAAGCCATGACGGCCCAAGTTAATAAGGATGTTGGACCTCTAGTGAATACTAATGAGAGTACTATGGCTTCGAGATTGATGGATTTTTCTAGGATGAACCCCCCCCCCCCCCCAAGTTTCTAGGTTCCAAAGTGGAAGAAGACCCCTAAAGGTTTGTTGATGAGATTTGCAAAATACTTAGTGCCATGGGGGTGTCTTTGGAGGAGAAGGCGGAGCTAGCCGCCTATCAAATAAAAGATGTAGCTCAAATTTAGTATGAACAATGGAAGGGTGAGAGGCCAAGATGAATGGGTCCCATAGATTAGGAGGTGTTCAAAGAGGCATTCCTTGATAGGTTTTTCCCCTTAGAGTTGAGGGAACAAAAATTGGTAGAATTCATGAACCTTCGTCAAGGGGGTATGAGTGTGAAGGAGTATTCTCTTAAGTTCACCCAACTATCCAAATATGCTCCAACCTTAGTGGAATTTTGAGGGCTAGAATGAATAAATTTGTAATGGGAGTTTCCGGTTAGGTTGAAGAAGAATGTCTTACGACAATGCTCCATCATGACATTGATATTTTAAGGCTCATGGTATATGCTCAACAAATTGAGGAGACGAAACTTAAGAAAATGAATAAGGAGGCAAAAAGAGCTAGGCCCGATGAACAAGGTCAACCAAGGTCCAAAAAGAGGTTATACAACCAAGATTTCCCAATGGTCAACAAGGATAGGGTATCTATCCCTAATTATCAAAGAGGAAATGGAGGTGGTTCTTCTTTTGAAAGGTCTATATGTGCCAAGTGTGGGAAGAACCATTTGGGTAACTGCCTTGCTGGCATGGATGGTTGCTTTGGGTGTGGAAAGAAAGGTCATAAAATGAGAAATTTTCCAACACTCATGGCTAAAGGAAGAGAGGCCAAGCAATCTTTTAATGATGGTACGGTTCCTATCCCTCCAAATTATGGTCGTTGCTATAAACTTCGTGTAACGACCCTAAAAACGAACTAGTGAAACTAGAGCCTCACATGTGAGTTTGGAGTTGAGAACTTGATGAAATGATGAGAAATGACCGTGACGTCCGGAAACTAGTCATTTGAACTAGTGAGTTGTAAGGGTCAACTTTAAATGGTCATATCTTTTAGCTCAAAATGAATTAGGTGGACCTTTACCTATCCAATTAAAGGTCTTTGAGTCCTCTTTCCAACGCCACCGAGTTTGCCCAATTCCGACCTTGGAGTAAAAAGTTATCCCCGAAATATTGAAGCACTGTCAGGCTGAAGGAAAGGGCGAACTAAGACGGGAAGGGGCAGAATTTTTAAGTTAAGACTTTATGGGTCCTTAGTCCTTTTCCAAAATTGACCCTATGCAATTTTATTCTTTTCCTAGCAACTATAAGACCTTTTTATGACTTAATTCCTTTCATTTAAGTCACTCCTCTTAGAATTAAAAAGAAACCCATCTCCTTTCATATATTTCTTTCAAGTTCAAGGAAGAAGAAGGGTGAAGAACTAGGGTTTCAATTGGAGGCTTCTTTCATCGATTTTCGTGGGCTTTCTCAATATTAAGGTATGGGGACTCTTTATCTTTGATTCTTTTTTCAATCAAAGAGCTAATTCAAAGTATTTTCAAAGTTCTTCAAAAATCCTAAAGTCCTAATTTCGATTCTAGCATGGGTTCTTGCATAAAAAGGGTTTTAAATGATCATTTATATTGTTATTAATGATTATTAATGGTTTTTAGAAAGATATCCCCATGAACCCATGTTTTCTCAAATTCTCTAAATTTCACCATAAAGTGGGTGTATTGATTTTGAGTAGATGATTATAAAAAAAATGTGTTTAGTATGGTATGGGTTGTTCATATATGGTATTATATATGTGAATTGTTAAGAATCTTTATTGAATTGAAGGATGTGGGATGTTGGCCTTGAATGGGCAAAAATTGTGAATTTGTCTTCATGTTGATTATGGGCTTATGCTTACCTTAAATGGTATAGTTCAATACCATGATTACCTATGCTTTCTATTGTGAATTGTTTGATCATGAGAATGGTGAAGGTGGCTTGGAAAGGATGGTAGGTTGACCTACTTTATAAATAATGTTGAATTAGTAGGGAATTGAGTAATGTTGGTTATGGCTTTGGAGAATGGTAAGATGGCTTAATCTCTTAGTATTGATATAATTGTTATTTATTGGTTTGATCCACCTTTGGTGGAGGTGGTTATTAGTTGTATTATTGTGAATTGAGGCCATGAAGGGCATTATATAAATGTTATTATATCGTTGTATTATTATACACATATGAGGCTATATGTAAAGTCCTATATGAAGCTATATGTAGAGTTTTATGTGAAGCTATATGTGAAGGTATGATGTGAATGAGTTTTATGTGAAGCTATATGTGAAGGTATGGTGTGAATGAGTTTTATGTGAAGCTATATGTGAAGGTATGATGAGAATGAGTTTTATGTGAAGCTGTATGTGAAGGTATGATGTGAATGAGTTTTATGTGAAGCTATATGTGAAGGTATGATGTGAATGAGTTTTATGTGATCTTGTGATGATCCTATGTAAAGTGGATAGCATTGTGAGTTAAAGTATGACTTCTCATGATGTATATATGAAATGATGTTGGATTATGAAGTATCCTTAAATGAAAATGTTGTGACTTGGTTGGTAGACTAAAGCGTCCCTCCTTGTTACTTAAAGTCTTGAATGCATAAATGTGTGAAGTGGGCAGAACTAAGAAATGGTCCCCTTTCTATAAATGCTAAAAGAGGAATTCTAGGCCAAGACTTGAATCGGCAAAACTAAGAAATGGTGCCCTTTCATAAGTCTAGCTTTCTTAAGTAAATGTAAAACCATGAAATCGGTAGACCTAATGGTGGTAGCCCTTCTCATGTGTGAAATGATGAACCTTGGACTGGTAGGCTTAAGGCACCCTTAATGAAAAAAATCGGTAGGCCTAAGGCACCCTTCCAGGGGGATTTAATGAGCTATCCTTAATGAATCTTGATCGGTAGATCCTTGTGGTGCCCTTCTTGGTAGATGTGCTATGGGTCGGTAGACCTAATGATGGTGCCCTCTCTAGTACATACATGTGAATGAAATTACTTTATGGGAACTAAGGCTAAGCACCGAGTGGATATGGTTAAGATGGTAGCTCTCCCAAGTATGAGGCAAGAGTACAATGAACATCTTTGGATATCCCCTAAACCATGTGCCTACATGGGATGTGTCCTAGTTCTACCCTTGGCAAGTAGAACACCTTCCACGGTGTAGGGTTTTATGACACCGGATTCCATGTCTAGCTCGCATGGTCTATGTCGGTTAATGCCTATTCCCATCATGTGGGATGTGCACTCTAGTTATTGGATAGGTTCTACACATGTAGGTAGTAGTATGGGATGCTATCTACACATGGCATGAGTAGGCTTTGAAGATGCTAAAGTGAGTTCCCTAAGCCTTAATGGCTAATGTATGAAAGTCCTCTAAATACATGAATGTCTCCAAAACGGTTTCTTAAAGAATGTTGGTCTATTGATGTTAGGTTGTGAAGGAAATGTCCTTATCTATGAGTAGTAATCTTACCACAATTTGTATTTCACAAACTTCATGATTTTTACATGGTTTATAAAGTAAATGTGTTACAGACTTTTTTGAACTTGCATGTTGCATAAGTCTTTTACTGAATATGATACTGAAAAGATTATTTGAGATGATCTCATTCTTACAAGATATGATTACTGTTATTAAAAAGGTTTTTACACTTATTTAAGAAATGGTATTTGGATAGGTCATTGTTGAACTTTGAAATGATATGATTTGATAAGATTAAAATGCTCTGTTCGGTTTTGAAATGCATCTACAGATTACAAGAAAAATATAAATGGGAATGGACCTTGATGAATCCCGTAGCTAACAACGGGTTCGTTAGACCTGGTGCACCTTGTAGTTTTGATTACTGATGAAGCCCTTGCTAGTGGGAAGGTAGAACTAGTTACCAAATCGATTAGCCATCAACTGGGTAAGAGTAATTAAGCCTTTACAATGCTCTAATTTGCAGAAAATTTGAAACCCACTTGCAAAATCTCCAAATTGAGTCTAAAAAACCATCAAGTCTACTAAGAAACTTAAGAAAAGTTGTTCTAGCCTAAATTGATTAAAAATTTGATACTAAGTTAACTGATTAAAATCTAATTTATTGTCACCAAAATTAAGCCACAAAGGGCCATTGGGCGAAGTAAGTTGGGCTCGTCGAGCCGCCCTTTGCTCTCTTCTATCGCATTTTTGCATGAGTTCTCAGCATCCTCAAGTCCTGTAACTTTGGGCAATCACCCTTTGCATCGCAGAACTGTTCGACGATTCGCCGATTGCCTCTTTTCTATTGCTTACTTGGTTTCTTCCCTTAGGGTTGACACACTGGAACTTTAGGCGGTCAAAATAGCCACTCAGCGACACGCCAAGTGCTCTTGGCAATCATCAATCTCGCCTTTCTTCACTTCTTCAGTTTGTTTTGTTCCTTTTTGCTTGCTATTGTCCTTGCTTTGCTCCTTAATCCATATACCTGGAAATCAAGGCATTTACATTAATTTATAGCATAAATTAGGCATTTGAGGACACTAAATCTATCAAAACAGAGTCCTAAGTGAGTCCAAATCTCAGACTCATCAGCTAGGTACATTTTGGGCAGCCTTGGCCCCCTTGCCTTGGCCCTCACCCAATTCCCTTGGCCCTTGCCCTTTCCTCTTGACGTTAACCTCACGTTTAGCTCTAGTTTAGCCTACTAGTTTCCGAAGTGTTACATTATCTCCCCCTTGGGAACATTCGTCCTTGAATGTCGATCTAGACAGCTTACAGAATTAAAGACTCAAGCCTAGTAGCCCATCATACATGAAACATAAAAAATAATGCACAATTCAAACCTCATCACACCCTTCATGGGTGAGATTTTCAAAATAGACCCAATCATTAAATTTAAATTCTAGATCCCTTCACACATCGGCATAAGACTTTTTTCTACTTTGAGCCGTTCTCAACCTCTCCTAATGAGCAGAACTTTCCTAATAGATTCATAAACTTATTTGGGACCAATAAGAGCAATTTCACCTACCTCAAACCAACCAACCGGAGACCTACACCTCCTACCATATAAGACTTCAAAGGTGGCCATACCGATAGTTGAGTGATAACTATTATTGTAGGCAAAATCTATTAATGGAAAATGGTCATCCCAATTACCCTTGAAATCTATAACACATGCCCTCAACATATCTTTTAGTGTTTGGATGGTATGCTCTGCTTGCCTATCGGTTTAGGGATGAAAAGTCGTGCTAATCTTAACCTTAGTACCAAGCCCTTTTTGGAAGCCTCATGTCACTTCACTATCTAACTTATATACAACTTGGCATAATCTTCCACCGAATGAGAAACTTTGACGGGAATAAAGTGGGCTGATTTTGTCATGTGATCTATAATGACCAAAGTAGAATCATGTTTCCTTTGGGTACGAGGCAAACCCACAATAAAATCCATATTAACCTCTTCCCACTTCCAAGTAGGAATTAGTATATCTTGTAATAAGCCTCCCGGCCTTTAATGCTCGACCTTAACTTGTTGACAATTAGGACATTTGGCTACATATCATGTGATATCTTTCTTCATACAATTCCACCAATAGATTTTCCGTAGATCACAGTTCATCTTGGTGGCTCCCAGATGAATAGCATACCGAGAGCGATGAGCTTCCTCTAAATTTTTCTCCCTCAAACAATCAACATCCGGAACACATAATCGACCTTGGTACCTAAGTACCACATCTCCCCCTTGGGAGAAAGCCACTACGGACCTTTTCAGTACCGAGTCTTTCAACTCAACTAATAAAGGATTAAGATCTTGCTTAGACTTCACATCCATCACAAAGGACGATTCAGAGCCATTATGGACCATGACACCACCCTCGGTGGAATCCACTAGCTGGACACCGAGTCGGGCCAATCTATGCACCTCACGAACCAATTCTTTCTTTTCATCGTCTACACGAGCCACACTACCCATGGACAATCTACTAAGTGCATTTTCTACCACATTAGGTTTGTCGTGGTGGTAAAGGACATTCATATTATAATATTTCAAGAGTTCTAACCACTTTGTTTGTCAGAGATTCAAGTCCTTTTGACTAAACACATATTGAAGACTCTTGTGCTCGGTGAAAACATCCACATGGACCTTATATAAATAATGTCTCCATATTTTCAAGGAAAATACCAACGCCGCTAATTCAAGATCATGGGTCAGATAATTCTTCTCATGGACTTTAAGTTGCCTTGAAGCATAGGTAATCACTTTACCATTTTGCAAGAGCATACATACCAACCCCACTCTAGAGGCGTCAGAATATACGACAAAACCATTCGTACCCTCCGGTAAGGTCAACACCAGAGCAGAAGTAAGTCTATCCTTCAACTATTGGACAATTTTCTCACAAGCCTCCGACCACTCAAATTTAGCTTTATTTTGAGTCAAAGCCATCAACGGAGAAGCAATGGAGGAAAATCCCTCAACAAACCTCCTATAGTAACCAGCCAAACCTAAAAAGCTTTTAATGTCAGAAGGAGTTAGAGTTCTAGGACAACTCTTGACCGCATCCGTATTCTTAGGATCTACCTCAATACCCTTGCTTGACACAATATGACCAAAGATATCTACGAACCTCCACAAAAATTCACCCTTACTAAACTTTGCAAAAAAATTGTTGGTCCTTAAGAACTTGCAATACAATTCTCAAATGGTCCACCTGTTTATTCTCACTCCTTGAATAGATCAAGATATCATCAATAAACACTATCACAAACATGTTAAGATACTGTCGAAACACTCTATTCATTAAGTCTATGAACACCACCGAAATGTTAGTCAAACCAAAAGACATTACTAGGAACTCATAATGACCATACCTTGTTCGGAAAGCTGTCTTGGGAATATCAACCCCTCTCACCCTCAATTGGTGATAACCCGAACAAAGATCGATCTTAGAGAAAAAACTAGCCCTTTGAAGTTGGTCAAACAAGTCATCAATTCTTGGAAGAGGATGTTTATTCTTGATGGTCACTTTATTCAATTGATGATATTCAATGCACATTCTAAGGGACCCATCCTTCTTTCTAACAAACAACACCGGAGTACCCCATGGAGAGATACTACTCTGGAACTAGTCGTAGCTACACATATAGAAAGAAGTATTCTCTATTTTTAAACTTGATCTATTGAATTTTAACACAAATATTCCCATTAATGAAGCCTAAGACTACAAATATGATTTCAGACTTTTCCGGGATAATTACTTCACAACTCAAATGAAGCACCTTAGCTTATAATTGACAACCTTATACTTTTTAATGAATTGGAAAAGATTAATCTATATATCTTTGGTAAGAAAGCTCCATGCAAACCATACAAGTTCCGATGTTAAGAAGTTACATGTACGTTCCGTTGCAGAGAAGCAAGAATGTGATCAACTAACTGAAGTTCCTTGAAGTCAATGACATCTGTTTGGTGAGCTTAGTTTCAGATGTTGGACTATCATTTTCACAATCCAATGCAAAAGGAATTTATAGAATAGAATCAACATAATGAAATAATACTAAATATGAAAGAATCTGACATTGCAAGCTAAAAGTTAGATTGTTGACTTAAACAATATGAGTAAGATTTTGTGTCATGAGAGGGATACAAGTCGAACTTAAAAGAATTCTTTTGAGAACAAATTCATGTATGTATACACACTGCACACATGTCCAACTTATCGAAAAGACATACACACACCCAAGTCATATAGTAGACTTCAAATTTATTTTATTTCATTCAAGCACTTGAAAGGAACTAAAGAATAAAATAAACATGTTGTCTATTACCTTATCTTCCCTTTTTCTTGCCTTCCTCCTTTACCACTTAACTCAATGTAGGAATATGATGATTTGTAGTTCACTTGGGTAGCTAACCTATTAAAAGATACGGTTGTCCATCTATATCAACGAATTCACAACCATCGACACAGTTTAATTTCCTAACTTTTCTTTCATCATTTCACACAAATTATACTAATTATTCCAAAATTTTGAAAAAGGAAGAAGAAGTCAAACCACTGAAAGACAAAGCCACATAGCTCTTATATCAGTGGTCATAGGAAGCAAAATACAAACTCAACTAGACATGGAAATGGGTAGAACTAGAATTGACTCTTTTGGTTGAATTTCAGCTTCAGTTCTACAAAGTTGAAAATAAATATAAATATAGATTATTGAACAATTCATACCTAAATCTATCAAAACATGTTAAAATTTTGGTAGAAATCTTACTTGATGTTCAAATTCTCCAAATAAAATTTGAGAAATACTGAAACCCTACTTGAGTCGGAGTTGACGAAACAAGATGGCTACTGCTATTCAATCTCCTCCAAAGAAAACTCGTTAAGGATGACCGAACTCTTCGCCCTGACCTCCCCGACGATAACCCTAAAAATTTCTTCTACCAAACCACCTATAATCAAACAATATGGAACCACCTCTTCCTTAGCACTGTGTACTTATTTTCTCTCCATTTCCAAAAAAACAAAAACCCAACAATTTCTTCTACCAAACCACTTATAATCAGATTGTACTCTTGTTTAACTGAAGGGATGAAGTAGAAACCCTTGGGAATGAAATTTAGGTCTTAGTACTTGTTTTTTTAGGTATATATATGTAGGGAATATTATTGTAGTAAAACTTATTGGAAAATTGGGGGAAAGAGAGACATGTGGAGGAAAATCATTATTTTTGCCAAATTTTTTATGAGATTTAATAGGGCACACTTGTAAAATGTTGTTTTTTAGATTATAAATATATTACACTTAAGTGTGCCTATATTTGTAAATAAGTGTTGCCAATTATTTTATGTTTTGGCAACACTTATGACGTGTAGCCTAAAATTTTAAGGAGTACATTTTAAAAGTGTTGCCAATGTTTTCGTGGCCAAAAGCGCAGTATAAAGGCCACACCTTGAAAGTGTGTCCTTTGGTACTTTTGGCAATATTTTTTAAGTGTTGTCTCGCATCGGTGTGGTCTTAGGCCAAATTTGTTGTAGTCTAAGTTATGTGCTATGGTTACTTAGGTGTTCTTCTTAGATACAAGCTTGGATCAACTATTCTCCTATCTTGTGGTTAGTCCTCAAGATTCGAGGATGTATGAGTGATTAACGTTTCAAGGACACTTCATCCAATTCTAAGTTTCAACAATCGCTAGTCAGTATAAAACCCAACTAAATGAGTTGGGGTCGAATCCCACAGGGAGTGGTACGTGTTTGAGAATTAATTAAGAGGTATGAGTATGTTCACATTAACCATAGGAATAGACATTATCGAATAAAAACATAATTCAAATCAAGGGGTGACACGAATGTCAAATAAGGGGGTTTTGGTTTTAATTATTAACTACAAACAGTGGCAAACAATATGAAATAACAATAATGAGTCGGGTTCTTGGGATGTGATTTGATTATAGGCTAATATAAACAAATGTGTAATTGCAACTATTAGAAAATAATCAATTATTAGTGAGTAAGCTAGACTATAGAGGAGGTAAACTTTCTTTCGAACAATTACCCCGAATCAAGTCAATTTCTCTCGAACATCAACAAGCATGCAAAATAAAAATAGCCCACACCTTAGTCCATTCACTCTCTCAAGCTGAATGTATGGGATTGAGTTTAGGGTTCATTCTCTCAAGTTAAACCCAGGTCAACTAAATACCCACTGACCATCAATCAATAATCTTAGTTTTAAAACCTCTCTCTCGTGCAGGCCAAAAACACAAGGGTAGAACTGCATTTGTAACTACAATTCTCAAATTAAACCACAATTAATGATTGAACTCACTTCTAAATGGCATTTAAACTAACAATTAACAATACCCATAAACTAAATCAGCCCATAATCACATAATCACACCCCAAGAATTGGGATTTTAGCTAAACATCATAAAAAAGATTTAAAAAAATCATTAGCAAATTGAGTTTCCATCAACTGGGTAAGATTGATTTCGCTCTTACAATGTTCCAAGTTGAAGAATCTCAAAGACCCACTTTCAATTTCTTGCAAGTGAAAAACTTCAATTCTTCAAAGCTTAGGAAGAACTAGGGAAAAACTTGTCTCAATACTTAGAATAATAATCACAATTCAATATAATGAAAATTTGATGCTAAACTATATGTTCAAAAATGTATTTATAGTCGCCAACAATATGCTGCGAAGGGCCACTCGGCACAGTAAATCGAGCTCGCCGAACCACTCGGCGATCCACCTTTTCCATCGCCCTTCTGCCTTGACCTTCAGCGTCCTCAAGTTCTGTATCTTTGGGCGATCCAACACTGCATCACGGAACCACTTGGTGATCCACCGACTACTCTTTTCTCTCATCAACTTGGTTCTTTCCTTCAGGGCTTGGCACACTAGTACTTTAGGCGGCCAAGCAGCCATTCGGCGACTCACCAAGTGGACTTGGCGATCACCGGGCTTGCTTTTCTTCATTTTTTCAGCTCGCTTTGTTGCTTTTTTGCAAATTAGTGTCCTTGCTTTGTTCCTCAATCGATATACCTGGAAATCAAGGATTTTACATCAGTTATTGGCACAAAATAAGAATTTGAGGATACTAAATTTATACAAATAAAGCCCTAAATGAGTCCAAATCTCAGGCTCATCAACACCCCCAACTTAACATTTTGCTTTAAGACTCAAGTTCAACAGTTCAAAAAGGATGTCTCAAAAGTGCTACGCAAGACTCAGTCATGAATGCACACAAAAAGACTCAACTTATTTATGCAAGGATCAATTTTGCACTCAAAGATTCAAGTTGTGACTAACATTTATCAAAGATTCTCAAGTTCACAATACTTGCTTCAAATGCAAGTTCAAGCTCAACAAAGGTACTCAATTCCCTCACACAAAGAATGATTCCATTTTCACACACTATTCTTCAACAATTTATATCTCCGGAATCACATGCAACTCTCACACTCACAAGGATGAACACATGCATGATTTCACCCATAGGTTTGCCCTTATTTTCCAATCAACACTCGCTTCAGCTCACTAAAGATCAAAAAGGTCTTTTCAAGGCTTGTAACGGGGTTGAGTGTAAATGTATGTTCATTTAGGTTCAGTGGCTTCTATCCTCATGAAATGTGGTATGAACATCACTTTCTTTCCTTTTTTTCAACAATTACACCCATGCACAAAATTCACCCCATCACATTTCCCATGGACTATTGGACACCCCATTTCTTTTGCAACTTTTACAACTTTATTTCTCAACTTTTTTTTCCGCTCTTTTTCATTTTCATTCTTCCTTTCTCTTTCTCTTTTTTTTTTGTATGGAGGGGTTCCATTTTTTTTTCAAAATCATGGATCAAAGGGGGACTTCTTTGCACTTCTTAATTTACCTTCTCTTTTCACCACACCCTCAATTTAGTCTTTTGGCCTAAATTGACTATTCAAACAAACCACAATTCATGAGGATTATGGGTGAATAAGTCAAGAAGGGTTACAATTTCATCAAGTTCCTTCCAAGAGAAGGGTAAGGCTCAAAGGGTGTTCAAGCAAAGTTCACACACTCACAAGGTTGGCTACAAAAGAGGTATAATGTCAAATTGTTTCACTCTTTAAAATTGTTGCCTAAGATCATTTCAAGAGCTTGCATCACTTTGTCAACCGGACCAACGGGGAAAATTCTAGGTGGCATCACACATGGTTCACGGTAAGCTCATCACACAAGGCATTGGCACCAATATCAAACAAGATTCCACACTTTCGCTAGTGTGCACTATGATATACCGTGAGTTAACATTAATTTTAATACATTTCACTTAAGAGTTGTGTGTGTCTAGGGCCATTTTGTAGTGGTATTAATGTATTTTTATCATTTTTGCAAGAAATAAGTTCGGACGTGGAAGTATGTGACACAACTGAAGAATTGTGCAGAAAAGGGCATTTACAAAAGTGATTGACAAACCGTAGGTCTATTCACCTTCCGTAGGTTGAGATCGTAGATGGGCAAGCAATGCATGAAAAAAAATCAGGGAATTCTTGACTAAGTGTAGAACCACAAACTCAAACAACGGATCGTACGTCAACCTACGGGCCGTCCTACAAGTCCGTCAAATGCTTCAAAGAGGGGGTTCTAGTACCTGATTTTGAAGATTCTAAGAATGGAGCTATGAAGGAGGACCCACAGACCATGGATTGATCCACGATCCGTACTGTTGGTCCATCGATTGAAGTTGAGAAGTGGAGATTTTGAAGTTGAAAAAAATGCCTAAGTCCTGAGTCACAGAAGGGACCTACAGATCGTAGGTCAGTCCACGGTCCGTAGGTCAGTGTCGTAGATCAAAACAATGTCTGAAACTTTATTTACTTATTTCATTTCCTTTTTAGGTGGTACTTGTTTTTCTATATATAGGGTATGTACACCTCATTTTTGGGGGTTAGACTTTATTATTTTAGTTCTAGATTTTGGATTTGGAGATTAACTTGCAATTTTAGCAATTCTTGATTTCCTAAGTTCCTTTTGAAGATTTTGACTTTGAAATTCAAGTTGAGATTCTGGGTTTCTTCTATTCATTACGTAGGTTCATGATTTCTTCATCTAAAAATATGAATTGTGCTCTTGCTACTATGGATAACTAAATTCACAACTAGGGTTGTGGGAACCATGAGCGATTAACAAAGTATGAATAGTAACTAAGTAATTCTTGAATAGTGTTATTGCATGCATTGATAATTCTTTCATTTAGAAGTCTTTTTAACGAGTGCACACGTTAGAACTCATATTGTTGCTACTTGCCCGACCAAGGAGGTAGTAAATAAGAAAAGAATTATCAACATAGATTTAGTGTGATACTATCTAATAGTCTAATGTCGATTGGTTCGAGGGTGAAAACTAAGCTATACATGGATGTGATGTCTAATATGAGGTAACTGTAAGGGTTATTAAATTATACAGACGTAGCCAGACCAAGGTGCGGGGTGAAATTCTCTAGTTGTCGACCAAGGAATTAGAGATGCATAACTTATCACTTTGCATGTAATACTCTAGGAAAGGATTACTATTACTAGGATTACCGCGTTATGAGCTTATGGGGAACACGTACACCCTAGTTTCTCTCTCATCTTGATAACAACAAAAGTTTGAATCTTGCTTACTAATTGTTCACATAACTTTCAGAATTTGTTTCACAACCCCCCCCCCCCTTTAATTACTTGTTTCGGAAGTACATTGACTAAAAGAATATAGTCGTAAGCTGAACTTAATTCTAAACCATATTTCTCGTGGGATCAACCCCAACCTACCAATTGGGTTCCTTAATTGATAACGATCGCTTACGCTTTTTAAAGGAGGTGTAATTTGAGCATATCAAATTTTGGCGTCGCTGCCGTGGAATAAGGCTTTTAGATTAAGTTTAACTACGTTATTGAACTTTAGTCAAATATTTCCTAATTTTACTTTTCTTTTGTTTTTGTTTCTCACAGGTTCCTACTCTAATGTATGCCAACTACACGGAGCCAAGGTGACCCACTTACTCCTTACTACCCAGAATTGAATAGAACTTTGCGAAGAATGAATAACCAAGGAGTTCCCATCAATCCTATCGTAGGAAACTTAGGTGATGGATTTGGGTTGCAGCCTCCGAGGGTTGGTGATGAGAATAATCAGGTTTAAGCTGAGAATCCACTGGGAGATACATTGAGAGTACAGGATCCACCAGGACCAAGACTGCGTGATAACTATAAGGTCAACTTTAATGCCATTGAATCTGAAAGACCTCTTGTCCTACCTTCTCTACCTCCGGGGCATATATTTGTGGTGACTAGAAGTTTGATGCAGATGCTTACAGCGAGTGGTTTGTTCACCAATTTGGAATCGGGGGATCCACGTGCACACGTAACTAAGTTGAGGAGTGTTTGCAAAAGTTGTGTGGGTCTACCGGACTTAGATATGGATGTCATTGGATTGCGACTGTTCCATCTATCATTGAACGACGATGTTGTTGTGTGGTCTAATGAGCTTTCTTATAACTCAATCTACACATGGGAACAATTAACTGCAGTGTTCCTGGCAAGATACTTTCTCGTGTCAAAGAAGCTGAATCACAAAGATAAACTCAACAACTTCGTAGAACTACCTGGAGAGTCTGTGAGTAGTTCTTGGAATAGGTTCACTGCTTTTATTAGAGGTGTCCCGAATCACCGCATTGATGATGAATCGTTGAAGGAATACTTCTATCGAAGTCAAGATGAAAATATTAAGGCGGTGCTTGATACTATCATTGGAGGTTCATATGGTGAGTGCACTTTTGAGCAGACTGTGGAGAAACTGAAGAAGATTTCTCAGAACAATAAAGCATGGAGCACTAGAAAGTCGGATACAAGGAGAAATACGTTTGCAGTCCAAGCAACAACTAACCAATTTGTCGATGATATTCGTGAGGAGATGGCTCAGATGAGGATCGAACTGGGGTTGGTGTTGAAGCATGTAATTGGAGGTACTGAAAAGGTAAATGTTGTCAATTATTTGACTAGAAATTCACCTCTAGGTTGTTCCAATACAAATAATTGGCGCCAAGGTCAAGGAAACCAAGGTCAGAACTATGGCAACAACAACCTAGAGGGTCAATATGTACGGGATGGGAACTACAATCGAGACAACAACTACAACCGGAACAACTATGGCAACAGAAATGATCGGGTTGAGCCTTATATCCCTCCTCAAAATTGGGACTATAGTAATAGGGAAGCTGGAGGTAATATGTCACGTATTGAGGATATGATGCAAAAGATGATAAAGAGGTTTGATGCGATTGATGAGAATGTGAAGGAGATGCGAAATGACTTGTCTAGTATTGGTCAAAAAGTTGATGCCCATGCAGTGTCGATCAAGCATCTTAAGCTACAAATGACTCAGTTGTCTACTAAAGTGAACCCATGTCAACCTGGCACACTTCCTAATAACACCATCCAAAATTCAAAGAATGATGGGCATTGTATGTCAGTCACTACTCAAGGGTGTAAGCAGACTATTGATTCACCGATGTTGTCTGGTGTTGAAGTTAAGGTTAGTAAAGATGACGATGTGATAGAGGTAAATGAGGAGCTCGAGAATGCAACAAAGAAGGAAACAGAGATAACTCAAAAAGTTGTTCCCATGCCTAGACCTCCACCTCCTTTCCCACAGAGGTTAGTGAAGAAAATTGAAGAAGGTAAATACCGCAGGTTTATTAGTATGTTGAAGCAACTTTCCATCAATTTGCTATTGATAGAAACTTTGGAGCAAATGCCTGGGTATGCGATGTTTATGAAGGACTTGGTAACTAAAAAGTGGGCTGTAAGTTTTGAAGATGATGATAAGTTGCAACATTGTAGTGTTATTGCTACAAGGTTCCTCGTGTAGAAGAAGGAGGATCCTGGTGCTTTCACTATTCCTTTTACTATTGGGTTGCTACATTTTGCAAAGGCCTTGTGCGATTTGGTGCTAGAATAAATTTGATGCCATTGTCTATTTACAAAAAGTTGGGTTTAGGGGATCCAAAACCAACTGCGATGCGACTGCTTATGGCCAATAGAACTGTGAAGAAGCCAATTGGTGTGCTCCAAGATGTACTAGTGAAAGTGGAGTCTTTAATCTTTCTGGCGGATTTGTGATACTTGATTGTGATGTTGATTTTGAGGTTCCCATTATCCTTGGGAGACATTTCCTAGCCACTTGGAGCGCCTTGGTTGATATGGAGAAAGGGCAGATGAAGTTTCGATTGAACAATGAAGAGGCAACTTTCAATATCTCTAGGTCCATAAAGTAGAGTAGTGAGCTCAAATCGGTATCCATGGTGACACATATTGTAAAGGGTGGTTTTGAGGTGCCTATTGAAGAGAGGTTGGTTGTTGATACACTAGCAGCGGTAATGATAAACTTTGATGGTTTTGGTATTGAAGACTATGATGAATTGGTTGCTGCACTTGATAGGTTTGAATTCCGTTCAAAACCGAAGAGATTGGAATTAGACATGAAGAATCGCGACTCTCCACCTGCTAGACCGTCTGTTGAGGAGGCACCGAAATTGGAGCTTAAGGCTCTACCATCACATTTGAGGTATGTATTCTTGGGGAGAGATGGTACTTTACCGGTCATCATTGCGGTACATTTGAATGTGGCTCAAGTTGAGGCATTGGTTTCCATGTTGAAGAGGATTCCTCCTGGTATTTGTTCTCATAAAATTCAACTCATGCCAGATCACAAGCTTAGTATTGAACACCAGAGAAGACTAAATTCGCCTATGCAACAGGTAGTTAAGAAGGAAATCATCAAGTGGCTGGATGCTGGAGTTATTTATCCCATATCAGATAGTAGTTGGGTGTGTCCTATTCAGTGTGTTCCCAAGAAAGGTGGGATTACTGTGGTACCTAATGAGAGAAACAAGTTTTTTCTGATGCAGCCCGTGACTGGATGTAGAGTCTACATTGACTACCAAAAATTGAATGCTTGGACAGAAAAGGACCACTTCCCTATGTCGTTCATGGATCAAATGTAGGGTCGACCTGTTGGTAAGGGTTGGTATTGTTCCCTTGATGATTATTCGGGCTACAATCAGATTTTTGTAGCTCCGGAAGACCAAGAGAAGACCATTTTCACTTGCCCTTATATGACTTTTGCATTCAAACGGATGCCATTTAGGTTGTGCAATGCTCCAGCAACCTTCCACCGTTGTATGATGTCATTATTTTTTGATAGTGTTGAGGACACTATTGAGGTATTTATGGATGATTTCTCTGTGGTAGGTGGCTTGATCTTAGGCATATTTATATGCCTAAGTTGTCAATATTGCCCATGAATTGATTAAATTGAAGAATAATCTTTAATTATTAGATTGAATTTTGGTGTAACTTGTGATGATTGTGTACTCACACATATGATTAGATGTTTCAGGAACTCTCGATGAAATTGGAGTTGGAGCGAAGAAAGAAGAAGAAAAAATGAACAAGAAAACGACTAAGGCAAAAATCAACAGTGTTGGGTGCAGTGAGAGGTGCACTGCGCCAGAGGATGCCGAACTGAGGCATGTTTGGGGCGCACTGCTGGGTTCGACGCACCAGAGGATGCCGGACTGGGGCATGATTGGGGCGCGCTGCTGGGCGCGATACGCCAGGACGTCAAGAATGCAGGCGCCTCAGTGGCGCAATGGAAGGCGCGACATGCCAAGGAAATGCCGACTTTTCTAGCTAAAAAAATCATTAAATAGGATTCCTAATTGTAGTGGGATTTAACTCCAACTTTTCTAACTCTTATAAATAGATTCTTATGGCTCCATTGTGAGGGGGGGCCGTTTGATTTAGTGTGCAAGAGCAATAATTCAAGTTTGTAATAGGTTTTAATCCTTCAACTCTTCTATTTTCCGGAAATTGAATGAACTATTGTATTTTCTTGTTTTATAATAACATGAGTAGCTAAACGCCCTAATTCTGGGGCTGTAGCTACGAATTGATTGTTGAATGAACTATTGTATATTCTTGTTTTAGTATTTTATGCTTGCGCACCATAAGATAAATCTATTGTCTAATCTTAAAATTGGGAGAAGAGAGGTTAGATAGACCACAGAATATAGAGAGATCGGTCCACCTATTAAATTGAGGTGATTGGTGTTCAGGAGTGATGCCTAGACGAACACCTTTCTTGGTTACGAAATAGGATGAAATATAAATGCTCGCCAGTTAGAATATTTATCCCCGCTCAATGATGTAGTTAGATAGCTAACTGGGGTAGGCGACGAGTGGCGTATAACCCGAATCATATCATCAACCCTATAAACCAGTAACTTGACAACTGAAATTAGTTCTATGCCAATAATATGATGCATGATATTTTTTATATGTTGCACCTCTGGAATTGCTTTTAACTTGCTTGAAACATTATATCAAAGTCGTTCACAATTAGTTACTTTCAATTAGTGTATAATTATTAGTAGATAAACAATAAATCATCAACTATTGAAAAGGTTACATTTTACTTTTAGTTGTAGAATTAAGTGGGAACGATAACTCATTTCTTTAAGAATCTATATTACTTGCGCGACCACGTACACTTGTGTAACAACCCTCAAAATAAAGTAGGACAATTAGAGCCTTATATGGATTTTATGCATTAATAACTAAACAAAATAATGAAGAATAGCCTTTTAACTCAGTTTTAAAGAGTTTGGAAGTCAAACTTCAAGGGACGACCAAGACGTTCGGAAACTAGTCTTTTACGTGTTGGTGTGTTCTAGTATGTTGTTCATGTTTTTATTGTTTTTTGGCATCTAAAATCAGTGGAGGTGGCCCTAGTGTCTTAATAAATGTTTTTAGGATCAATATATTCGGATACGACGCCCCAGGGGCCACCCTAAGGGTCCCTGAGGAGGACCCCCACCTTGGCCAAGCAAGCTGCCAAGGCATCTTGAAGTTGTGCTTGGAAGGAGCATGTCCGCGTTGCAGACTAGCTCTACTAAGGGACAAAAGTTTGGTCCGCATCGCGGACTCTACTGTCTCGTAATTTAATTTATGAAAACTTGTGGAAACAACTCCGCGTCGCGGATTGGTTCCCCAACGAAATCTGCGAAAATAAAACTCAAGTTTGACTTGTTTAAAAGGTCCAACTAAGTGAGGGGTAGTTTGGGTACTTTGGGGAATTATTATAAATGGTTATTCTACCTATTTTAGGGTATTTTAAGTTGGTTAAAACCCCATAACCTAGAATTAGACCCCATTCTTCAAATTGACCCTTCCCTCTCAAAATAGATCCTCTCAAAAACTCCATTGAAGACCTTGATGAAGCTCAAGCTTGAAGATGGGTTTTCAACTGATTTCTTCTTCAATTTCATGGTTCTTCAATAATTAAGGTATGGTGACTCTTGATTCTTGAATAACCTCTCATTCAAGGAGTTCTATGAAAGATTTTCAAAAGTGATTCAAAGACCAAAATTACCAATTTTCAATCTAAACATGGGTTCCTTGTCAAACAATTTTCTAAATCATTCTATTGATGAATTAATGATCTGGAATTAATGTTTTTAAGACAATTTTCAAAGGAATTCTTGAAGAACCGACATGATCCCCAAATTCTTGAAAATTGGCCTATGATGTGGGTCTTTGTGAATATGATCTCTATTGGTGAAATTATGTTTAGATTAGATTGTATTGATGTTTCTTATGATTATATATACTTATTCATGTTGAATTGTTGGTATATTGATGAGTTGAGGATTATGGCCTTATGGGCAAAGTTATGGGTTGATTCATTTGTTTATGGAATTGTACTTAGATGATGTTTATGATATTGAATTATATTGTTGATTCCTATTGCTACCTATGTCAATTGATTATGAATTGTTAGGATTGATCCATGGTGATCATGGCTTGGAGAATTGGTAAGTTGACCTAACTTCTAGTCTATAGTATGAGAATTGATGTTGTGTGGTTTGATCCACTTATGGTGGAGGTGTTCACATCTTGTCTATCTATGCATGTTGAGATCATCGCCTTGAAGGTAATAGATGTGAAGTGAATTGATGATTATGATGCATATGTTTATGAAGTTATGTATGAAATCCTCAATGCTAGCATGATGTTTAAAGTGTGTTGATGATGAGGAGTATAATGTGAATGATAATGTTAGAGATAAGGTGTGGTCTACATGATTGATTATGTTAGGTACTATTGTGGAATGACCCCTACCTATATGACCCCTATATGAATGTTTGATCATATACATGTTAAGAGTACCTATTCAATGTTGAATGTGTCCTTGTCTCCTATGATGAAGTGTGGGTGTGTGGTCTAGAATCCCTAAGGGCTTTATATGTGAATTGCTCATGAATTGGGGACATTGTGAATGTGTTGTGATCCCTTAAACGGAAGAGAACTTAATATCAATGTTGTTGCTAATATGTCACTATGAGGACCAATATGCACACACACACACACACTCTACATGTATAGCTATGAATATGATGTGTTATGGTGTCTATTGAAAGGTGAACTCTTATATGCACCCTTATAGCTTATTATGCATGCAAAGTGTATGATTAGCAAGGTATGAATATGTGTTGTATAAAGGTGTTTATGTGAAAGGCTTTCTCACATATGTACACACACATGAATGAATGAATAAGGTTTATGATAATCTAGTGAAAGTGAGTCTCTTGAAAGGTTTCCTCAATTGTACTCTAAACTAGACTATGTTATGAATATGGTATGATTATGTGAAAGGTCATTCTCACATAATGTAGGTTCTATGATGAAAGGTCATTCTCATCTTAAAAACCTTTGAGCTATATGATATGATGGATTAAGTCCCTAAAGCCTACTTTATGAACTAATGTTAAATAAAGGCTTAAGGATGTTTAAAAAGGGAGTTGGAGCTTAGCACTGAGTGAACATGAAAAATGAGAGTGGGGGCTTCACGTTTAGCAAGTTCGACTTCCCACAAGAGAACCTTCACCTTTAGCAAGTTCGGGTTCCCAACATAGATGTTGTCTCATGAGATGGAAACCTCCACGCCTAGTAAGTCAAGGTTTCTAGTAGCAATCTCCTTGTTCCATAACTACGTGCCCCCGTAGGTCTTAGCTTAGTGGATCCACTAGATAGCTATTATGTATGTAGGTCCTACTTTGGCAAGTAGTACCCTCTCTTTTTGGTGTGAGAGTAGAACACCAGATTCCATGTAGCTCACATGGTCTATGTCTGTTATAGCAATGTCTCCCGAAAGTTGAGAAATGAACTAAGATAAGAATATGAACTCTAATCATGATTTCTTGAAGAGTTACTTAGTGTAGGTAGGACTATGGACCCTACTTATGCATTGCACAAGTGGACTCTAGGGGAGGTTATGATTAGGCTCTTTATGTAATGAAGACTATGGTCTATGTATGTTAATATGAAAGCATGTTAAGGTTTACTTTACTTATGTCAAGACATGAAGTATGTTTATGCATGTGAATTACACTTATGACTTCTTAATGGGTTTGCTTAGTATATGTGGGGGTATGGGACTCCATGTGTAAATTGCACAAGTGAGCTTGTGAAGGGGTTGTGAGGGTGGTTTACCTATGATATGAACTAAATGGGTTATGACTAATGATTTAGTAAAGGAATGAGTCCTTATATGATGTTATGAAGTATGTTGGTCTTATGTCTAATGTTAAAAGAAGATGTTATGATTTGTTGAATATGATGTGCCTAGTCTATGGTGGCTTCCTAGGAACACTTGGTGTGAGTAGTATTATGGGATGCTACTTGCACATTGCACTAGTGTGACTTGGGGGTTGTCTTAGGTGATGGTTCCTATGTGAAGACTATGTCTTATGGTGTGCTTATGACTCTATGAATATATGTGGTTGGATTGATGAAGGTTATATGTAAGCTAACCCTTGGTAACCTTAAGGTGATACATTGCACCAAGTATTCCCTAAGGGTTGCTTAAGGAAAGGAGTTAAGATAAAGAGGAAGGTAATGTATTGTATGCATTGAATGTGCCTAAAATGTTATAAGTGGCTCTATGTGCAATTATGAATGGGTTCCATGTGTATGATGATGTATGTGGTTTATATTAGTGCATTCTTGTACTAACATCATTCTTCTTCATCTTTTTACACCAAGTGTAGGTGATGGTGCATAAAGGATCTTTCCTAGAAGTGATGAGCTAGGCTTACTATTCCCAAGTTCAGGTGTGTCCTTAAAGATTCAAGGACCTTTATGTTAAAGAGTTTCTTTAAGTTCTATGTACTAGATAGTAGTTTCTTTTGTATTGTAAGGGTTGTGTTCCTCTTGTGTTGTAGGCATGTTTTAAGATGGCTACCTTGAGACGTAGTACTCCAATTTTTGTATTAAAGGTTTAATGAGGTGACTTTTATGTCTTGTGTTATATTATGAAAACGTTTTAAATTTTCCGCTATCTTTCTATGATAAATGCTATGACAAATGCTAAGGGATTGTATAAGACCTCCGAGAGGTCGAATACACCGGTAACGACTAGGGGGTGCTCTCGGGTCGTTACAACTTGTGTGTATATTGGGGAGCATCAAGTTTTTGGCGCCGCTGCCGTGGACTTAGAAATTGATTTATATTCAATCTTCTTAAGTCTACAATTAAAATATTCAGGTATTAATTACTTGATCTTAGCTTGTTACTGCAGGCACTTGATTTTCAGGTCTGGGTCAAAAAGGAGAACTTGTCGAACCTTACAACGAACCTGAAAGAGTTTTACGCCAGTGCAGGAAAATGGCTAATCAAGGACAACAGGGAGAATTGGGGTTAGGTCTTCCGGGAAACTTTGATGATGATAATCAAGACAACTTGAATAACCCAAAACACGTGAATAACCAAAGGAACCTGACTAACCAAGGAGGACCGCCTGTCGTACCCACAAGACCAGTCCGTGATGTGGCAGTCCCACTCACAGCCAACTTGGCATCTAGTATTAGGAAACCTCCACCAGGGGGTAGATTTGAACTAAAGCAGAGCATGGTACAAACCCTCCATTGTAATGGGCAATTCACTGGTCTCCCCCATGGGGATCCTCAAATCCATCTTAGGACCTTCATAGATATTACCAATACATACATCCTAATTGGAGTCTCATCGGACTTTGTGAGGCTGACTTTGTTCCCGTACTCATTGTTAGGAGCTGCAAAGTATTGGTTAGATTCCGAGCCACCAAACTCCATCACTACTTGGGACGATCTAGCAAAGAAGTTCCTGAGTTGATTTTTCCCATCCAAGAAAACTGCTAAGCTGAGGGGTGAGATAATAAACTGTGTTCAAAAGCAAGGGGAGGGCATGTACCAAGCATGGACGCGTTTCAAACAAATGTTGAATGTTTGCCCACACCATATGTAAACCAATGAGGTACTTGCTCACACTTTGTTTTAGGGTTTAGACAATAATGCTCGTGCTCTTCTTAATAGTGCAGCAGGTGGATAGGCCCTATTCATAACAAGTGAAGAGTTTTTTGCCTTACTCGATAAACTTTATGAAGGGAACCAAGGGTATGAGGGGGAAATGTCTAGAACCCCAACCCAAAAGGCTGCAGGGATCTTAGATGTAGACCAAGCTACTGCCATAAATGCCAAATTAGATGCAATGCAACATAACATGACCTTACATTTTAAACAAATGGCTCTAAATCGGCATCGGTAAACGTGGTACAACAGGCAGCAAATTGGTGTGAGGTATGTGGTAGTGGAACTGATGAAACCGAGCAATGTGAGGCAAACCCGGATTCCGTAAACTATGTGGGTAATGCACAAAGGGGTGGAGTGCAACAAAATTATGGTAACACTTACAACCATAGTTGGAAGAACCATCCTAACTTACCATGGGGTGGTAACCAAAACCAAAATCAAGCGCAAGGGGTTAACCAATACCATTCTCAAGGGGATGGGCAACAATAGTTCAATCGTAACCAAGGCCCAAATCCTAGTGCACCAAAAGGGGGGATGACCAATGAAGAGCTACTCCAAAAGATCATGACTGAAATAGGGACCAAATTAAATGCTAGAGTAGATAAGCAGGATGAGAATATTAGAAATATACAGATGTCCCAAATGAGTTTAGAGAAACAAGTTGCGCAAGTTACTAATTCTTTGAACTTGTGTCCCCAAGGTGGCCTGCCCGGTGATACTGAGCCCAACCCAAAGCAATTGCATGCGGTAAGTACTAGAAGTGGGCTGCAATTAGAGGAACTAGCTCCAAAGAAGAGAGACACTGAGGTAAGCAACAAAGAAAAAAAGGTGGAAGAGGTAGTAAAAAGATCCAATGGTTAGGTACCTTTCCTCAAAAGAAATTACCACCTCCATTTCCACAAAGGCTGAAAAAGCAGAATGAAGATGAATGCTTCGGTAAGTTTCTCTCTCTCCTTAAACATATTCACATTAATCTACCTTTGGTTGACATTTTTTGCAGGGTATCCCGAAGTATGCTAAATACGTGAAGGACATTGTGTCTAGCAAGAGGAGGCTCACGGAATATGAAACTGTAGTACTTACTGAGGAGTGCAACTCAAGGATCCAAAACAGACTGCCCAAAAAGTTAAAAGATCTCGGTAGTTTTACTGTGCAGAATACAATTGGGAAAAGTGTTCATTCCCGGGGGTTGTGTGATTTGGGGGCAAGTATAAATTTGATGCCCTTATCTTTGTATCAAAAGCTTGGATTGGGTAGTCCAATACGAACAAATGTTATTCTCCAACTTGCTAATAGATCCATTGCTAGGCCAGAGGGGGTGGTAGAAGATGTGTTAATGCAAGTAGGTTCATTGATTTTTCCGGTAGATTTTGTGGTCTTAGACTTTGAACCCGATTCTGAAGTTCCATTCATTTTAGGATGACCTTTCTTGGCCACGGGTAAGGCATTGATTGATGTAGCAACTGGTCAACTAACTATGAGGGCACATGATAAGGTTGAGGTATTTGATGTTTACCGCGCTTTAAAATTAACTTCTATTTATGAAGAGTTGTCAGCTATTAATGTGGTTGATCACATAGTAGAATCACAAGTAGTTGTGCCCGAAGATCCTTTAGAAAGAGTGTTAGTAGGTCATGAAATAGAGGGAGACACTGAAGCTCAAGAGATTGAATCATGCTTAATTCTAGCACTAGTAGACACTCGTAGAAATCAAATGGAGTCACTAGATCGTGATTTGCCCCCCCCCCACAAAAGCCATCAATAGAAGAAGCCCCTACGTTGGAACTAAAAACTCTGTCGGCTAACCTAAGGTATGCTTATTTGGGTACTAATGAAACTTTGCATGTTATACTTTCTGCAGAATTGTCTGACTTACAGGTTGATGTGGCATTAAGGATCTTAAATTGGAGGCGGAAAGCAATTGGATGGTAGATGGTTGATATTCATGGAATTAGTCCGGCGTTATGCATGCACAAAATTTACATGGAAGAGGATCACAAACCCAAAGCACAACATCAACGTCGACTGAATCATGTGATGAAAGAAGTGGTAAGAAAGGAAGTCATAAAGTGCCTAGATGTTGGAATTGTGTACCCAATCTCTAATAGTAAGTGGGTAAGTCTGGTACAATATGTTCCCAAGAAGGGAGGTATGACAGTAGTAAGAAATGAAAAGAATGAGTTGATTCCTACTAGAACAGTGACCGGGTGGAGAATTTGCATGGATTACCGGAAACTAAATGATGCTACCGAAAAGATCACTACCACGTTCCCTTCATTGATCAAATGCTTGACCGACTAGTAGGGCAGGAGTATTATTGTTTCTTGATGGATATCCCGGTTACAACCAGATCTTGATTACACTCGAGGATCAGGAAAAGATCACGTTCACTTGTCCTTATGGCACATATTCTTTCAAGCCCATGCCATGCGGACTTTGCAATGCACCAGCGACTTTTTAAAGGTGTATGATGGCCATTTTTCATGATATGGTGGAAGTGTTTGTTGAGGTGTTCATGGATGATTTTTCTGTCTTTGGGAAATATTTTGAGGTATGTCTCCGAAATCTTTAGAAAGTACTTGCTAGATGTGAAGACACTAACTTAGTTCTAAACTAGGAAAAGTGTCATTTTTTGGTAAGAGAGGGGATAGTGTTGGGACACAAGGTGTCTAAATCTAGTTTAGAGGTTGATAACTAAGGTAGAAGTTATTGAAAAATTGCCCTCTCCCATTTCTGCAAAAGGTGTGCGTAGTTTTCTTGGTCATACAGGTTTTTACAGGCGATTCACCAAGGATTTTTCCAAGATTACCAGACCTATGTGCAATCTTTTGGAGAAGGAGGTGAAGTTTGACTTTGATGAGATGTGTATGAAAGCTTTTGAGATGTTGAAGAGGAACTTAATTGAGGTTCCTATCTTAATTGCTCTTGATTAGGGATTACTATTTGAACTCATGTGTGATGCAAGCGACGTAGCAGTGGGTGCTGTGTTGGGAGAAAGAAAGAATAAAGTGTTCCACTCGATCTATTATGCAAGCAAGACCCTGGACTCTACACAAGCTAATTACACAGTGACTGAAAATGAGATGTTGGCTCTAGTGTTCGCCTTTGACAAGTTCAGATCGTATTTGGTAGGTACTAAAGTGATTGTTTTTACTGACCATGTAGCTATTAGGTACCTATTTAACAAGAAGAATGCTAAACATAGGCTTATTCGATGGATATTTCTTCTCCAAGACTTTGACCTTAAGATCAAAGATAGGAAAGGTACTAAGAATCAAATAGCAGATCACTTATCTAGGTTGGAGGATTTTTCACATGTGAATGAAGGTGAGCAAATCCGGGAAGAGTTTCCGGATGAACAATTGATGGCATTAGATATCTCTCAAGTGACATAGTATGCAAACATTGTGAATTTGATAGTAACTGGCGATTATCCTCCGGGTGCAACCACCCAACAAAAGAAAAAGCTCAATAATGATGCCAAGTTCTATATCTGGGATGTTTATTCTTGTTCAAGCAAGGTGTAGACTGGGTAGTGAGAAGGTGCATTCTGGAGTCTGAGGTTCACAAAGTGTTCGAAAGTTGTCATGCTAGCCCATATGGAGGTCACCATGGAGAACAGCGCACTGCTCATAAGGTATTACAATCTGGTTTCTTTTGGCCCTCACTATTTAAAGATTCTATTGCTTTTGTGAAGGGTTGTGATAAATGCCAAAGATTGGGTACTATTTCAAGAAGACATGAGATGTTGCTAAGTAACATTTTGGAGTTGGAAATCTTTAATGTGTGGGGTATTGACTTCATGGGTCCATTCCCGCCATCTAGTGGAAACCAATACATTCTTGTGGCTTTGGATTATGTTAGTAAATGGGTTGAGGCGATCGCACTTCCTTCCAACGATTCAAGGTGGTGATAAAACTCATAAAAAAGCACATATTCACTCGCTTTGGCACTCCAAGGGAAATTATAAGTGATAGAAGTAAGAAATTCATTAACCATCTTGTTAAGAATCTTCATGCTAAGTATGGTATTCGTCATAAGATTGCTACAGCTTACCATCCTCATACGAGTGGCCAAGTGGAGGTTTCAAATAGAGGTGAAGCAAATTTTGCAGAAAACGATGAATGCGCAGAGGAAAGATTGGTCTGAGAAATTAGATGATGCGTTGTGGGCATATAGGACTGCATATAACACACCAATAGGGACTTCTCCCTATCACATAGTATTTGGGAAGGCATGTCACCTTCCGGTAGAAATAGAACATCAAGCATATTGGGCAATCAAGAAACTGAACTTAGACCCCGAGCTAGCCGGTAAAAATAGAGTGAATCAGCTGCATGAACTTGAGGAGTTTAGGCTCCACGCATATGAGAATGCCAAGCTATACAAAGAAAAGACAAAGAGGTGGCATGGCAAGCACATAGTAGCTCGTACCTTCAATTCGGGAGATAAGGTACTACTCTTTAAATCTAGACTAACGCTATTCCCTAGAAAACTAAGGTCGAATTGGAGTGGTCCTTTTGAAGTAGTCAAAATGACACAACATGGGGTTGTTTTGGTCAATGGGCAAAGGGTGAAACACTATTTAGGTGAGGATTCAGATCGTGATCGGGAAGCTCTTGAGATAAATGATGAATGATCCAAGTTGCGTCATGCCGTGACATTAAATCAAGCGCTACATGGAAGGCAACCCATGAACAATATGTAATAGATAGGTAGTTCATGTTTGAAATTTTGATTCTTAGCATAGTTTAAATTCGTAGTATCTAGGAAGTTCTTTTAGTTCTTAGTGTTAGTTAAAGCGGAATTTTCATTATTTGTAACTTAGCTTGTAATAGTGAAAAATGAAAAAAAAATTGGAGCCAGGTGCACTGTTTGGCGCGCCGTGCCTGGCATCGAACTTTAGAGAAGACTTTCAGGAGCGCTGAGGGGCTTGTCGCGCCATGCCTCACACGTCAGAGAATCATCTCAAGTGCGCTGAGAGGCGTGTCTCCCCTCCCATCACCTCTATTCCTAGAAAAAAAATTCCGAGTTTCGACCCGAATTTCACTCGACCCACCCCTTAAAACCCCCAAATCCCAAATTCATCCCCTATTATCTCTTTCTCCCAACCGATCGAAATTCCCCAAACTCTTTCTTCTTCTTCTTCTTCCCTCTCCAAATTCCTCTATTAACCCACCTCCAACTCCTCCTTTCCCACACACCTCACCCTTCTTCATCTTTTCTTTCTCCCACAATTCCATTATAAGTACTTCCACCTCTCCAAATTTTCAACTCTTCTTCCCTCACCTCTCACTGCCCAAACCCGACCAGCCCCCAAAATTTTCTAATTTTTTTCTTTTTTCCTTTTCTCTAGTTTTCTTCTCTTTATAGGTGGTGATGGCTTCTAAGGCAAAGAACGTGGCGGGTTTCAAGCGAAGTAGAAAAAAAGAAGTTTCTGGGTACTTTAGTGGCCGAGAACCGGTGCAAAAATTTGGTAAAAAGGTTGTGGAAAGGTATGGGTGGCAATGGTTCAAATGCCAAAGATAGGCAAAGTATATGGGCGATGAATTTGTGAATGAGGTACGGTTACAGTCGCAATTTCCTGATATATATCGGACTGTTAATGAGTTGGGTTTGAGGTTTATATTTGAAATTTGGGGGATTGCAATTTGACATTAGTGAGAGAATTTAATGCCAATTGGCTAACTGAAACAAAATATAAAACTGTGCCTGCTAGGGGGAAAGAAGTCAAGTTTTCTACCCAAATTCTAAATGAGTTGTTAGGAACCTTGAATTCTTACCCTGATGTGTTTAATGACTTGAAGGATAAACCTCATTATAGGGATATCCGACATACCTTGTGTGGGGTTGATTCGAATGCTAGGTGGGAGCAGAGTAAGGACACTAGGAGGCATAATACCCTCCATTTTGCTAGCTTTAATCAAGTGGCTAGGGTGTGGCTAAAGATAGTGTGTAGTGTGTTGCTTTTTGCCAAACATCAGACTGAGGTGACAAGAGATAGGGTGGTATTAGTATATATGCTGATGAAGGGCATGCCCATTAATGTGGGGGCTATCCTGAGGCAGAGTATGATGAAATTTAGGAATTATATGAGGTGGAGGTTCTATTACGGGGGATTAATCACCCGTTTTTTGAGGAATGAGGGTATTGAAGGGGAAACGATAGATATGATTGTTGCTTATCACCCGGATCTGATGGGTAAGTCGATTGATGTGACTCGAACGAATGCATTAGATACATCCCATGGATTGGTTCTGTCTGCCCAGGAGAGACAAGCATGTGACGATAGCGTCATGGCAAGGCTATTTAGTATGGCTGAGTTGCAGTTGCGGATTGGAGGTCATCCGGTCACTGACGATGAGATGGAGACCTTGGTTGATCGTTATCCTTTGATCGACAGTGCAACCTTTCTGTGCAAGTCTGGCCCACTTTTTTGGAGCCTTTGGATGATTATGAGGAGGGTGTTGTTGTAGATGGTGAGGCGAATGCCTTAATGGTGTTCAACGGTGGTGACGACGAGGGCTAGAGGCCCCAGGGAGTATTCCTAACCTTATACTTTGTTTTAATTGTGCACTGAGAACAGTGCTTATCTTTAAAGTGTGGGGTGGGGTAATATTCTCTGTTGTATATAGTTGTTTACTGCTTTATCGAGTCTATTTGTTAGTTTCTAGTTTAATTTTTCTTTTGGGTTCCTTAGAGTTTGTTTTCAATACTTTTACTGAGGATTATCCCTTTGAACAGTATAGGATTATTTTATTGCTTTATTGAGTCTTAGAGTCGTCTTAGGAGTGACAGTTCCCAATGATAGATGGATGACGACCATCTTAAGGGAAAATTAGTCACATAGAGAAGTAGGATTCAAACACCAACCTTGGTCTTTTGAAGGTATTTCCAAATAAGTTAGCCCAACGTCATGGGTAGTTATACTTGGAAAAATACAATAGATGGTTGACCTTGTAATTAGCATGTGTTCTTAAGTTTGACTAGAAATAAAATGAAAATGGGCTTAATTGTGTAGTAATATTGTAATGCAACTTGTATGAGAATGTTAGTTGATATATCCTTATATGTGTCATAATGCCATGTGTGGTGAGAATTGATTGGTTCTTTCTTAACTTGATATCTAAAACTTGCCTTGTGTGTGTTGAATTAGTAGCTTGTATGACTTAGGGAATGTGATTGAGGCATTTCTTTGAAATAGCCAATTCTTAACTCTAATTGTATGCCTACCATTGAATTTATCCCTAGTGAGCCCCATTGAGCCTTTAGCCTTGTTTATTGATAAACCACATGAGAAGCCAAAACCCGTTGACCCGTTGTTTGATACCAAGTCTTTTGATCCTATGAAAATCCTTAATGCACTATGTTAAGAAGAAGGGTTGGAAAATATTGGTTGATATAGCTAAGGGTGAATTGCTACATTGTGTGGGAAAGAAAATTCTATTTTGGCACTGGTCCTTAGTAACAATGTGCACCTTGACTAAAATTGAGGGTGGCTAATTTAAAACTATGCTCGAGACATTGGCTCTGATCCTATCAAGGATAATGTGTACCTTACAAGGATGTTAAAATCTGGAGTTTGAATGGCTAGTGCAAAGGCATAATTAAAAAAAATTATATGATGAAAAAGAAATAAAGGGCAAATATGGAGCAACAAAGGGGGTATGTAGTCATGAAGTGTATACTAGGAGGAAGGAAAATCTATGAAGGAGATTGTTGGCAAAATAATAACATGTGCATTAGGGAGGTGTAGTCACTAAAATGATTCTCAATTATTCTATCCCTACATTAAGCCGACATTACAACCAAATGAAAGTCCTCTTGATTCCTTGAGAAGTATAATGCGAAAGTAAGAACACACTATGGGCAAGCTTATGGTATGTTGAGGAAAGTAATTTTTTTTTTTGTGAGAGTGAGTTGATTGTTTGAAAAAAATAGGCCTTGTTGAGTTTGAAATTGTTTGAGTGAAAGGCTTACTAAACATAAACAAGTGAGGGCATTCATGGCATGTGTAGGATTATCTAATTGATGTGTGGTATGAGTTTGCATTAGCCCGGAAAAATAACAAAAGAGTCATTCTTTGAGCATGTGTTGTACTTGGTGTAAATGTTATGAATTGTTGCATCCAATGTGAACTACAAGATCATGATTAAAATATGTTAGGTTGATTTTAAGTGGTTTGATAGGTCCAAGGGTTATGAAAAAGAATTGATAAGTTTGAAGATTGTTTGAGGACAAACAAAAGTCTAAGTGTGGGGTGGTGATCTTAGGCATATTTATATGCCTAAGTTGTCAATATTGCCCATGAATTGATTAAATTGAAGAATGATCTTTAATTGTTAGCTTGATTTTTGGTGTAACTTGTGATGATTGTGTACTAACACATATGATTAGATGTTTCAGGAACTCTCGATGAAATTAGAGTTGGAGCGAAGAAAGAAGGAGAAAAAATGAGCAAGAAAATGACTAAGGCAAAAATCAGTAGTGTTGGGCGCGCTAAGAGGAGCGTCGCGCCAGAGGATGCCGGATTGGGGCATGTTTGGGGCGCGACGCGCCAGAGGATGTCGTACTGGGGCATGTTTGGGGAGTGCTACTGAGCGTGACGCGCCAGGACTTCAAGAATGCAGGCGCCTCTGTGGCGCGATGGCAGGCGCGACAAGCCAAGGAAATGCCGAATTTTCCAGCTAAAAAAAATATTAAATAGGATTCCTAATTGTAGTGGGATATAACTCCAACTTTTCTAACTCTTATAAATAGACTCCTAGGGCTCCATTGTGAGGGGAGACGTTTGATTTAGTGTGCAAGAGCAAGAATTCAAGTTTGTAATAGGTTTTAATCATTCAACTCTTCTATTTTCCGGAAATTGAATGAACTATTGTATTTTTTTGTTTTCTAATAGCATGAGTAGCTAAACGCCCTAGTTCTTGGCTGTAGCTACGAATTGATTATTGATTATTTGAGGTTGTTGAATTAATTTTCGGTTGTCAATACAAGTTACTATTACATTCTTGTTTTAGTATTTTATGCTTGCGCACAATAAGATAAATCTATTATCTAATCTAAAAATCGGGAGAGGAGAGGTTAGATAGACCAGAGAATATAGAGATCTCGGTCCACCCATTAAATTGAGGTGATTAGTGTTCAAGAGTGACGCCCAGACGAACACCTTGCTTGGTTACGAAATAGGATGAAATATAAATACTCACCTTTTAGCTATGGATTTTTAAAGTCTTCCGATTGACTTAGCTCCGCATTTTTACAGTCATGCTGCTGACCTGTATTTGCGTTAGACTTCAGATTATCTTCATTAGTCTTTAGCTTTTGTATCTCATTGTCCATATTGTCCACTTTTATACAAAGTGTAGTAATGGCTTTGAGTATATCTTCAATTGTATTTTCTTTCTCAGTCTGAGTAGCTTTGTCTTGATAAGTAATCTGCAATAACATTCTTCTCAGTTTTTATTACTTCAATAGTAAATGTAAAATTTAATACCAATCTTCTCATTTCTTTTGTAGTTACTGAATCCTGTATTTTTCTTGTTAGCCACCATTTTACTTGTGTGTTATCTGTCCTTATAATAAATTTGTTATATACAATATATGGTTCAAATGATAGTAAACATTTATACACTGCATATAATTCTTTCCTATTTATTTCCCAATTTATTTCCGTATTAGTAAATGTTCCTGAATAATATCTGCAATGATGTTCTATTTTTTCTTCATCATACCTGTATTTTAAGACTCCTCCATAACTTTTTCACTGGCGTCTGATTCTACTATATAAGTAAATTTTTTGTTTTCATCCGGAAAATATAGTTTAGGTGGTTTTTACATAATAGTTTTATTTTTTGCATTTGTGTTTGGTCTTTTTTATCAAATTGATATTCTACATCTTTCTTTAATTTTTGTTGTAATAGTTTTAAATTCCCTGCTAATTTTGGTATGTATTCTCTTACTTGATTTACTAGTCCTAGAAATGATTGTAATTTCTTTTTTGTATCTAGTTGTTCATTTGAGTTAATTATTTTTTGTACTATGTGTGTTTGCATTTTTATTCCATTTTTATATATTTGTATTCCTAAAAATTCTATTTGCTTTTTCATTATGTCTGCTTTCTTTTTGCTTAGACTTATACCTGAATATTCTGTAATATGTATAAATTTTTCTAATAATCTTATATATTCATCTAGTGTTTTGGAATATAGTAATATATCATCAATATATACTACACAATTTTCTAGCTGTTTAAAATAGTTATCCATAAAGTGTTGATATCTACCTGGTGCATTTTTATATCTAAATGGTAATACATTTCATTCATAAAATCCTTGTGGTACTGTAAATGCTGTAAGTTTTTTAGATTCTTCTTCTAAATTTAAGTGGTAAAATCCTGATTTGTAGTGAAATTTTCTAAAGTAATTATATCCTTGTATTTGTCTTATTTTTAATATTTTATTTGGTATTGGGTAATTATATGTTTTAGTTTTTGCATTTAAATTTCTATAATTATCACGACCCAAATTGAGTCATGAGTGGCACCCACACTTAACCTCCTAAGTGGGCGGACCAAGGAATCTAAACCCCAACACATACCAATAATTCAACTACGAATAACAACAATAACGCGAAAGCTCCAAAACTTATTTAAGTAACCAATCAAATAAACATCTAAAGTCTATTACACATTATCCCCAAAATCTGAAAATCATCACATCAAGGACATCTAATCTCTAAATACTAAGTCTAAGTGTATCAAAGACACCGAAATAAATGAAATAAAATAATTTGTGTCCGAAAACTATGGACATCAAGTCATGACCGAGGGAATCCAACACAAGCTCGAATAAATAGCTCAACCTTAAACCTGATATGCTGAGACTGACTGGAGTTGAGGGCGAGTCAAATTCGCTGGTACACTCGCTGCACTCCATAAAAGAAAAACAAAAAAAAATACAAGTAGGGCTCAGTACGGGGCAACATGTACTAAGTAGGTATCATCAGTCAACCCAAAATAGAAACTAATATACAATGAATAATAGTATAAAGTCAACTACAACACTTAGCAGGTGATAAGAAACAACAACATGAACAAGTGACAGTTGAAGCAAGTACGTAATCAATCACAATATCAAGGACACACACGAGGACGCATGCCTCCACTTCACACTCGTTTGGGAAATGCGTTCATTGAGATTGAGTACATTAAGTTAATTCAATATTTTTTTCCTTTAATGTTACCGTGTCGAAACGTGACACTCCGATCCAATTATACCATGTCGGAACGTGACACTCCGATCCAATAATACCGTGTCGGAACGTGACACTCCAATCCAAAAATACCATGTCGGAATGTGACACTCTGATCCAAAAATACTGTGTCGGAACGTGACACTCCGATCCAAAAATACCGTGTCGGAACGTGACACTCTGATCCAATAATATTATTAATTTATCATTTATTATCACCACATTTCAATTCATTAATAATATTACATCAGGCCTTCTTTATTCAAGGCATCACTTCGATAGAGAGGTTTTCAGATTATAAATCTCACAGTCTCAGGATTTTAGACCAATCACAAACCACACGACCAAGCCACACAATCAAGTACATAGAGAACTTCACAGTATCATTCAATTCATATCAATCGCTATTAAGAGTTTATCTATCAAATAGAATAAACCATAACCTACCTCCACCGAAGAACCGAAGTCAAGCAAGCTACTTTTCCAAAGCTTTTCCTTTCCTCAATGCCTCCAAACGTTTACAATCTATTAAACATGCATAATCCATAAGTAAATGAGTCCATAGACACCCATATTACTATATGTCTAGCCTAGACCCAATCCAATTTTAACATATAAATATTAACGTGTGCTACCGATCACTACTCTGTTTGGCCTAACTTTTCTCTCAACCTTCATCTGACAACAATTACTATACATATGCCAATTAATACTCCCACTTTAGAATATAATAATAATAATAATAATAGAAAATTAAGGTTGAGGCCACTGGTTACGAAACCAGTGGCGCTACTTCTGAACCCAACGAACTATTCCTACTTATGAAAATTGCCACTCACATATATATATAAAATTACAGCATCTAAGACCATCCTACATTATTATCCAATCACCTTCTCAACTCAAACTTCCTAATGTTCAAGCCTAAGGATAAACCTTAATTTCTCCCAATAACATAACCTTAATGATATTCAAATAATATAATACACTCGATATTTAATTATCTATCTCAATAAGTTACCACTTAGATTATAATGTGATAACATATAAACAGAATCGCGAACATCAAAGGTCACTGCGTTAATATCAGTAACTAGGATACATAATTTATTTGCTGAATTGAATTTGGCATATTCTATAATAATCAAATCTTTAGGTTATCATTATCTCATCATTGCCAAACACCATGGCAATTATTACCCACCACTATTTGTCTCCCCCAAATCTTACGACTAACATTCTTACCAAAGGAAATTCAGTAGTTTCACTTCAATTCCAGCGGCCCAGCTACAACAATATGAACCCTCATCACGTTAGTTTATCATCTGTTAATAAATATTCACGTGTTCGCCTCTTTCTTTTTAACAATTAACCTTATAATAATAAATTAACTGCTCGACCCATCATTAAGTTGATTACCTCGCTGACACCAACCCTAACTCCATTCAATTTCAACACTATAATATAATAATTCCTACACTAACATGTTATTATAACTTTCCTACATTATCATCTATTCATCTTTTTGCAAAGTAAGGGAAAATTCATGAAATACCTTTAGCCGTCGTTTCAATCTTGTTCTCCGACTGCGTCTCTTCAAAAAAAAATTCTTCTACTGATTGTTTATAACCCTAATTGTTATACAAGATCAATTATAAAAATAGTAAAAGTGACCCACTATTAATTTTATGTTATTTTATTTAACCACCAACTAAGTAATTTATTAAAACTACCCCACTAATTTCATATTGTAGTTATGAATAGTCCAAAATACCCATTTAGAATCTATCGGAAAAGTCTTTTATGAAATAAAACGCTCTAGTACTCAAAACAAGCAAATGGATCGTTACAATAATCAATAACCATTATACTTTTTCCTCTTTTTTGTTCGCTATGTTTATTTACTATAAATGTTGGGCTTGTATGCTTGCTATTGGTTTCTTGTATATACCCTTTTTCTAGTAATTCGCTTATATGTATCTTAAATTCTGTTAAATCATTAAAATTATATTTTAATGGTTTTTGGGTTATTATGCTAATATTATCAATTAGCTCAATTTTTACTTTTGTTTTATGTTTTTCCCATCCTTGTAAAGGATCTTCACTATATAACAATTCGAACTTATCTTGGATTATTTTTACTTTATCTATAGAGAATATAATTAATTATACTTTAGGGTCTTCTTCTTTTATATTTTCTAATTTTTGTGCAATTTTTTCACTTCCTTTTATCCATTCTGTTGTTTTCCGTTTTTTATTATTCACTCTTTTTGCTCCTATTTTTTGTTTACATGGTGTTGTGAACCTCCAGTGTGTTTTTGTTATTATATGTGGGTATAATTTTTCTAAAAATGGCATTCCTAATAGCATATCTTTTGTTGTAAGCTCGAAGTTATACATTTATTCTATAGTTAATATTTTATCTCATATTTGTATTTTTATATTTTTTGCCTTATATGTGATCATACTTCCTTCATTATTAAATCATGTTACTACTATCGGTGTTTTTAATTTTTCCCATTTATCTTCTGGTAAGCAATTGTATTTACATATATTAGTTTCTGCTCCTGTATCTATCATTGGTGTATAATATATGTTATAATATCCTTCTATTATTATCTTTGCAAGTATATATATTTTCATTTTATCAAATTAAAGTTCTTTTTATTATTATTCTTTTATTTTCATAATTTATTGTCAACTGTTTGTCTTCTAGATTATATGGTTTTACTTGTTCTAGCCATTTTATTCCTAAAGTGATATTTTTATATCCTTGATATATTTTAAACTTTATTACTATTGGTACTCCTCCAATGATTATTTCCTTTTCTGTAGTTTCTTCGGTATATATTAATGTCTTTGGTAGTTTAGGGCATAATTGTTCAGTAGTAATTATCTCATCTTCTGTTACTAATTCTCTTGTAATATAGTTTTCTTCTTGTCCTGTATTTATTAATATTAGATATTTTCGTTGTTCCATTACTCATGTTGTGTAGTAATGATATGGTTTTATTTCTTCTTCCATGATTTTTATGGAGTTTTATCTATTCTTCTTGAGGTACTCATTTTTTATGATATTTGGGGTATTTCATAGTTTATTCTTTTTTATGTGCTTAATCTTTCTTTTACTATTTCTAAATCTTCTTCTATATCAATCTCATTATAACTATAATCATTATTATCTATGACTGTAACTATCCTTTCAAAAGGATCTTCTATTTTTATTTTATTTATATTATTTTTTGCTGTTATTTTATGTTTTGTCGTTAAAACATATAAGTTTTTACATCTAGCTGTAAATATATTACTTCTTGTGGCTAGTTCTATTCCTCACATTTTACTTCCTGGGCTAGTTATATTTCTTTTCATCCATAGCTCTGATACCATTTTTCGTAGCGGGTATCAGAGCTATGGATGAAAAGAAATATAAGAAAAAACATACTAGTAGAAAGATAAGGAAATTAAGAAGAAAATTAAACAAATTATATCCAGAATATAAATAACTCAATATCACAAAAATTGATAACGACAAATTAGATAAATTAATAGATAATATATCTAAAATAGAATATAAATATATCCAATATTTAAAGATACAATGAAGAACGAGAATAACGAATATAGACAAAAACTTACTAAAATAATTATAGCAAAAAGACAATAATTAAGACATAGACAAAATTGACTTAACAGTAATATATTTGCAAGAATTTGTAAAAAATCTATAGTAGCACAGAGAAAAACTGTTTTATATCTACAAATACATATAGAAAGTTTAGAATATAAACTTCAACACAATCTATAAATGAATAAGGAATAATATGCCATAGACGAAAAAACATATGAAAATTATGACGGATTAAAAATAAAGATAATATTTTCTAATCAAGGAAGAAGATATAAGAAAATAGGTGATAATCTAAGTTTAATGTTAGAAAAAAAAATGGTAAAACTAGAAAATAATTTAACTGCTATGATAAGAATAACAAAAGAAAATGAAGAAATAGATAGAAAAACGGAAATTGAAAAAATAAAACAACAAGCAAAAAAGAAAGTAAAACAATTAGAAGAAGTGAAAAGTACTAAAATAATAGAATTAGAAAAAGAACTGGCAATATTAAAAGAAATGTATGAAATTAAACAAAAAGAAAGAGAACAAAAAACAAAATTAGCAAGTGAGATAAATAAATTCAAATAAAAATTGCAATTAGAAGATGAATTAGAAGAAAAAGAAGAAAATAACCAAGATATTCTACCTGAAATAAGAATTGATGAAATAAATGACAATGATCTAGATGAACAACATTCGAAAACAAGCGAAACATATACAGAACTTTTAGCAAATATAGATAATACAAAGAATTTAGCAGTAAATACAGGAGACGTAGACATGGATGAAAAACCTAGTACATCAGGAATAAGAAACCCAAAAAATTTAAAATATTATAATGAAAACTATGGACAATATGATAAAGAAAAGACTATATGGGATAGAAGATTAAATAAAAAATGGACACCTAAACCAATAACTGAACAACATGATTTTTCAGATTTTGACTGTGTAGCAGATATAAATAAAACAATCCAATTATGGATGAGATATATATGAAAACAATTAATAGATAACAAAATAGGAATGACAGAAACACCAGGATATATAGAAAGAACACTTATAGGAACAATAAAATTATGGCTACAAAATTTATCAGAAGAAAGTTTAAAAACTCTAAGAAGTAATAAAAAATCTAATGGTGAATAAGCTACTACAACTATGGAAATATTATATAAGTACGAAGTAGCTATAAGAAATGAATTTAGTAGTATGACAACAGAAGTAGAAGAACAAAATAAAGAAAAAATCATAAATCGGAATCTAATGACAAAATTAGCAATATGCAATATGTGTTATATAGATGAATATACATGTGCATTTAGAAAATATTATTATAAAGGAACATATAACACAGAAGAAAGTAAGGAAATAAGAAAATTATATTTTACAAAATTACCAGAACCTTTTAATTCAAAAGTAGTAAAAAGTTGGAATGAAGCAGGATTAACAGATACCATAAGAGCTAGAATAAAATTCTTACAACGATGGTTTATAGAACTATGTGAAAAGCATAAAGAAGAAATAAAAATGGAAAAAATATTGGTAAAAAACTTAGCATGTTTCAAAAATAAAACAGCACCCCAATTCGGTTTTACAGACAGATACTATAAAAAGAAATATAATAAAAAATGTAGATCAAAATATAAATATAAAAAACCAAGAAGAAGATACTATGTAAAAAACTATAAAACCAAAAGACCATATAGACCAAAGAGAAAACGAACAGAATGTACTTGTTATTATTGTGGAAAATTAGGACACATAGCTAAAGATTGTAAATTACCTACAAATCCAAAGAAAAAACAAATATCAGAAATAATAATAGACGATGAAAAATATATGCAGATAGAATACATAGATTATGAATTAGAAAGTGAAGATAGCATATACGAAATATCAGAAAATGAAATAGATAACGATATAGAAGTGGGATCAGACAATGAATTCTATAATATAACGAATGACTGAAAAAGATATAAAAATAATAACTAAAGAAGAATACCAAAATGAAGAATCTTCAGAACAAAAAATAATATTTGATAATAATATATTTGAACAAATAAAAGGAAAAGAATTAGACCTAACCGTAGAAAAATTATTCGAAATACCAACAATAAGAAACTGGTTTAAACGACAAAAAGAAGAATATGATGTAGTAAGTCAAAGAGAACATATCATAGATTGCAAATACACCAAAGGAAAGGCTAAAATACCAATAATAAACAAACGAATAATCAATAAAGAAATACAAGATATTAAGGCTAAAAATCCAATTAAATATGTACATTTAGGAGGAACGGAAATATTAATAAAAGCATGTTTTAGAGAAGGAATAGATACACCCATAGAAATATAGTTAGCGGATGATAGAATTATACAACCCATAGAAAAAAATATAATAAGTGCAGTAAAAGGTAACCTCATATACCAAAAATTTAAATTTATAATAAGTGCTAACTACTCAGTAGCAATAAATGACAGAAACATATATAAATCACTAGTATTATATTGGAAAATGTCAGGGATAGAACTAGCCCCAGGAAGTAAAATATTTACAGCTAGATGTAAAAACTTATATGTTTTAACAACAAAACATAAAATAACAACAAAAAATAAAGCTTATTTCCGGGCAAGCTCAAGTCCAAGTGGACCGGGCCATTCTTAGTCACGCAAGTGCTCCCACATGGAGCGGTCGAGCTCAATTACAGTGAGGGAACAAGGTTTAAGGTAAATGGGCAAAGGATCAAGATCTATCTGGGTAACATGGAAAGTGTGCAAGAAGTTATTGAGGCCTATTATCTTGATGAAGTCTGAGTAATCAAGATGTCTGAGTCGTGCCACGACGTTAAATCAAGCGCTGCTTGGGAGGCAACCCAAGTTGTACAATCTAGACAACTATATGATTTTCTTTTCGGTTTGGTATTTTTCTTTGTTTAGTTGATTTTCTGTATTCCTTTAGATAGGTGCTTCATTTTTGCTTTAGTGTTGGCTAGATATAACATATGGTCCGTGTCTATGAAGTGTCGAGAAAATGTAAAAGGAAAGACCTAACGGTTGCTACATGTTCAGGATTGGAAAGTAAAATCTACAGAAAAAGTCTATTCTAAAGGTCTACGGATCCCATCGACGGTCCGTGGTTCATCCCACGGACCGTGAATGGCATCCGTAAATCCCAGGTAAGTTCTCTGAAATTTCTAAGTATGAGAGTGACCTACAGACCCTATCTATGGACCGTAGGTCGACCCACAGACCATAGATGGAGTCTCATGGGTCCAAACCCTAGTTCTACCTGACCCGACCCGGACCCCTCTTAAATAAATCCCCCACGTTGCAAATCTTTCCCATCTCCCACATTTTACTCCCAACTGTTTCTAAACCCCTCTAACTACTAAAATCCCTTCATATTACTCCCATTTCCCTATTGATTACTCCACATTTCATCAACCCATAATCTCCAATTTCCTCTTCTCTCCCAAAATCCCTTTATTTTCAATTCCCAAAGAGATTTTGGTGTTCGGGTTCGGTGCGAAAGGCGAGTTAGAAGTGTTGTAAGTCTAGAGTCGTCACACAATCACCCCATTTCCTTTGCTTATAAGGTAATCGACTATCCCTTCACATTGAATTTCCGATTCATTGTTGTTATAGAAAGTCAGGAATTAGGTCTTGACCTTGTGTAGTTGTTGTATGAAAATACATGCTAAACTAAAAGTATAAACACCCTTGGGACGATAGATTGTGATTGTGTTATCTTTATAATGTGTAAAATCAGCTAAATACGAGTCTAAGTGCAATTTTCGACTTAGGGTTCCTAGCCTCGTATGCAATACCTGTAAAAAATTTAGTAATTGGAACCCTTGGAATGACAAACTAGCATAAATTATGTTGAAATGCATAATTAGGCTATGGTCAATAGGTTTGAAGTGATAAAATTTGGTTTCGAAAATAAAAGTGTCTGATACCTGGCATAGACTGGATCCACGAGACCCCGTCTACGGAGCGTAGATCGGCTCCGTGGACTGTGGCACAAAGCAATTCCACTAAGTGTGGAACCACGGAGGTGGACTACGGTCCGTACGTCAATCTACAGACCGTTCTGCACATCTGTGGTTCCCATCAGAGCCCAACTCTTTGGGGACTTTTGACCTACGGAGGGGATCCACAGACCGTAGGTCAGCATATAAACGGTAGATACCCACCGTAGGTGGCCGCTGAACCAACTATCTGAATTTTTTTTAGTTTTTAGTTTTTGTTCGTTCTTTGTTCTAAAAGAATTTTGAGTGTGTTTTTAGGTTGTATTAGTACTAAATCCCCCTCCACAAGTACCATGGCCTCGAAAAGAGCTATAGCCATCAAGGGTAGATCCAAATCCATGGCACCAACTTTTTGGCTAATCAACGAAGACACTGATGTGGAGAAGGACCCCGAATATGTCCCCCCCCACTGGAAGGACATCACCCACAACACCCCGGGATACTCGAAATCAGTCCAAGAAGGTGGTCTCCGACGAAGTCACTGCCTCCCGGTCTGATGAAGAGCATTCACTGATCGGGTTACCGACTGGGTCTGCCTCCGGTTCTGAGTCTGTATCTGTTGCAGGGTCTGCTTCTGAGTCCGCCACAGGATCGAGTTCACATGGTGGGGCTGCCTCGTCTGATGAGGCTACTAGTTCGGGGGTGGTTCCAGTGCCACCAAACACACACCCTCATTCGGTTGCGGAGGAGCCTAATAAGTGGTGTGTGTAGAGGGTCAATGGCAGATATACAGAGACGCCTGGATGTTGAATGAGAAGAGGTTGAAGGCCCAGGAAATCAATGAGGAGCGTAGAGTTCTCACGGGGAGCCTACACACCATACCCGACATCCACCGGCTATTCCAGAAACAAAAGTTTGATTGGATGGCTCGAAATCCCGGGACTTAATGCGAGGTGATTGTGACGGAGTTCTATGCTTCCTATGCTACCACACTTCGGGGCTCTATCGATAGATGGGCCAAGCCCATAGCCGAGGACCCACTCACTTCCACTTTAGTCCGGGGTATTTCGGTGGACATATCGCTGGTCACTATCATTCGATTCCTCTATAGTTCGGGCACCTCTTGGGGACTTAACACTCGAGAATTTGACTATCGGTGGGATATAGTGAGGGGTGGTGAGTTCCAGTGGCATGCAGAGAAGATGGAAGTTGTTCTACTTTGGTTAGTCAGGCATATAGCAGTGGATGGATACCCCACAGAATGGGTAAGTACACCGAGTTTGGGTATTCGTAAGTCCACCCTAAACTTGATGGTCGAGTTCTTCTGGCTTCTGGTACACAATAGGATATCGCCCACTAAGGTTGATAATGCATTTACTTGGGATAGAGCGGTGATGGATGCGGCTCTAGTTGTTGGGTTTGAGATAGACTGTGCCCACATGTTGTTGGCAGAGATCCATGAGAGGGCATTCAAGACTACCACTACTCTACCCTTTTCGTGTATGAATTTTCAGTTGTGCAGGGATGCTGGGGTGCCTAAATGTCATTGTGACAACTTGGTACAGGCGATCAGGACAGTTGATATCGGCCTTATTTAAGATGCGGCCAATGTAGCTGCCCCACGACGTGGCCCTGATGAGTCCACAAATTTGACTAATTTAGGGCTTTAATTTGATAAGAATAGTGTCCTCGAATGCTTATTTTGTCTAAATATCTAATGAAAACTCTTAAGTTTCAGGTATTTGAAGTTTCAGTGAAAGATGGACACTTAGGTGCAAAAATAAACAAAAAGGCTGAAAAGAACGACGAAGCTGAAGCCCGAGCATCACCAAGCACACTTGGCGATTCGCCAAAGGGATTTACTCCACCCTTTGTTCCAGTACGCGAAGCCCTGAAGGAGAAGGATCCAAAAGGTGATGAAAGGAGCAATCGGCGCTTCGCCGAATAGTTTCATGAAGCAGTACTATACCGCCCAATGGTCCAGAACGTGAAGGTGCTAAAGGCAAGCACTAAACAACGATGAGACACACGAAGGAGAGTCGCCTAAGTCATTCGGCGACATCGACTAACTTTGCCGAAAGATCAGTCAGCGCTATTTTCTAAAGTTTATAAATACTAAAATTATTATTATTTTTAATAGTCAAACTTTTATTTTAATTTCCAGAATAAACTAGTACTTTTTGGATATTTTCTCTCAAGTTTGGGGAGTGTTTTTGGGACCTTGAAGAAAGGAGTTCATCTTCCCCAAGTTGGTAGTGGGTCTTCTTTATTCTTCTTCCTTTGCTAAAATTAAGGTTTAATTTCCTATACCCATTTGATTTTACTATCATTTTAGGTGTATTTTGTTATTTCTTGATGTGTGGCTAAAACCCCCCATTCTTGGGATGTGATTTAGCAAATATATGTTGATATTATCGTTGGGTCTTGCTTGCTGATAGGTTAGATGTAGTTTAATGGTAATTTCACCTAGTGGTTGTGATTTAATCTTAAGGGTTTGTAGTTGCAAATACAAAGCAACTCAAGTGTTTTCGGCTTGCCCGAGAGGGAGGTCGCGAAACCAAGACCACTAGACTGATGGCCTAAGGAGTGGGTCGACATGAGGTTCTACCCGAGAGGGTGAACCCTAGTCCCATATCCTAACACTCAGCTCGAGAGAGTGAGTGGGGTAAGGCGTAGGCTCGTCTTCATGCGGCAAATGGGTGTCCGAGAGGAACGCATTTGAAACGGGGTAAGTTGCTCGAGAGGGAACTTATTTCCATTTAAAGCTTAGCCTAGTCACTATTATCTTACAAATTTCTTATCAAAGAACCCAACTATTTATCTCAACTTGTATTGTGGTCACACCCCAAGAACATTTCCATATACTTGATTTTCTTGTTAATTTTTGCCATTTTTACTACTTGTGACAAAAACCCCAAATCGTTAGTTGACACTTTTGTGTCACCCCCTTTATTTACTATGTTTTTACTCGTTAATATCTTTAGATACAACTAGTTAGAGCTTAATTTTACTTTTCTGCTAATTCTCAAAACCACTCCCATGGGACACGACCCCAACCTTTAGTTGGATTACTATACAATCGATGATCGTAGACACTCATACTGTAGGTTAGTGTCGTTGGTCACGATAAGCATCAAAATGGCGCCGCTGCCGGGGAGTGGTGTTATTTGAGAATTTTTAGATTAGTAGAGTTTTTGTTCTTCTTAGTTGAAGTTCACTAGTTTAATTTTTAGTTTTGTTATGTTGACTGTGTAAACATTTCAGAAAGCATGCGTGTTAACGGTAGTAACATGAGCAAAGTAGGCCATCAGGATGACATTGGTAACCTCAACGATGTCTAAGAGCCAAACATCAATAATCCACATCTCATGGGAGGTGTCAGAGCTATCAGTCTACCTCCAGCAGAGGGAAATGCGGTGTTCCACATAACAAGCACCATGTTGCAACTAAAAGGACTTTTCAGTGGATTGGATCATGAGGACCCACATGAACATCTTCGAAACTTCGTGGATGTGTGTCGACCTTTCTCGTTCAAAAACATCTCTCAGGAATCAGTTCGATTAAGACTATTCCCTTTCTCATTGATTGGGAAAGCTTGCAAGTGGCTAGCCGAATTACCACAAAATTCAATCATTTCATGGGTGGAACTGGTCACCGCATTTAATGTGCAATTTTTCCCTCCATCGAAGATGAGGACTATTCGGGATAACATCCAAAGCTTCAAGCGTCTCAATAGAGAGCCTATTCACGAAACTTGGCTCCGATTTAAGGAATTGGTGGTACAATGCCCGACCCATGGTCTACCTGATAATGTGCTCCTTCAATACTTTTACCAGAGTCTAGACCCAGTGAACAAAGGTGTAGCTGACCAACTCTCGCTCGGAGACTTAATGCAGCAACCATACGCGGTGGCAGCTCAACTTCTCGATGGGATGACAACCATCAATAGGGTGTGGTACACTCGCAAAGACTAGGTCTCACCGGTCACATTTCAGCTATCCAAGGAGCAGGTTGAAAAAGATAATGAGAGAGACCAAAACATGGCCAAGACCATGACGCAGCTTTCTATTTTATCAAAAAATATCATGGGGGTTAGTACCCCTGGTGCCAATGCTGTAGGAGTCGGGGGTGCGAATCCTGAGGAGAGGAAGTTTGAAGTCATGTATGACGAGGAAGTAAATTTCTTAACTAACCAAGGTGGGTGCTACCGTTCAAACTACCCAAGGTAGGGTGGAAATCAAGAATGGGTTAGAGACGAAGGCTGGAAGGATCGATATCGTGAATGGAGGGACCGTAATCCAAATTGGAAGGATGGAGAGAAGGATATATATGTGCCTCTCCACGAGCGTCAGGGATTCGGAAGGTGGTAGGTCTGAGGATATGCTCTCGCGTATCCTAAACAAAGTTGAAGGGTCAGACAAAATGTTAAAAAGTATGAAAGAAGATGTGTCTACCCTGAGCCAAACTGTCACCTCTCATTCAGTTTCAATCAAATGTTAGACCCAAATGGGTCATATCTCATCTCATCTCAATCCGAGACAACAAGGGGGTTTGCCTAGTGACATTATGGCTAACCCAAAGAGTGAGGTCTAAAGATAAACTTGCGTCGTGCCGCGACGTTAACTAAGACGCTGTTTGGGAGGCAACCCAAAACCATTACTCATTTTTTTATTTATCTTGATAAAATAATAGTGTGTTGTTTGTACAAATTGAGTAAGGAAACTGCTTGAAAAGATGTATGGAGGCGAGCAACAGTTCAGTTTGGCGGATCGTCGACGAGTTCGGCGCACCCAACCATTCCCACCATTTGACGCAATACATCTTAAAGATTGAGTCTGTAAAACTTGGTGGAGTATGAATTTTGTTGGCGCATCGCCAATCCAATTGGCGATCTTAATCAAGACCACCAATGCATTGCTCACCTGAACTTAAAATTCTGTGATATTCGGCGAGGACATTAGATATTCAGCGTTTCACCGAGTGATTGAGTAAGATCAACTGACATCGCTGAATGAGCAGAAACTGGACGGTCACAAGCCACAGGTTTAAAAGTTCCATTTCATTCACTTTCTTTCACTTTGTCCCTTTTCACAAACTCACGCTCACACTTTAGTAGTATATTTCTCGCACTTTTAGAGTATTTTACGTGTGAAATTGTGCTCAGATTAGGATCACATTGCTGCCTAGCAAACCAATACTATCTAATTCGGCATCAAAGGTTGGTAATCAAACTCCTCAGTTATTTGATAAGACTTTTAACTCATTTGGATAATCACTGACAGTAGAAAATCTCTGTCGAGTCTCTAAGTCACTAGAATTGTATGTATTATCAATTAAGACTTGATATTCTCTACATGATTTGAGGGACCACTACTTAGGTTTGCTTTGAAGTGAACTGTTAAGCAGTGAGAATAGAAGTTTCTTTGTGTTTTCATTGAAATCGAGTTATATAAGCATAAGTTGCACTATCTGGGGTTGCGGGGTGAAATTTGAAAGGATGGGTTGAAACTAGACACGTTGAGAAGATCGACGAGATGAACATAACCCACCGAACTGCTCTCCGGTTTGCTTAACATCCCCATTCCGCCTTTAACTGAATACTTTTTGTATTAATCAATCTGTGACTTTCAGCGGTCAATTTAAATCATAAAATATATTCGGCGACTCGCCGAAAGATCCCTTGCTCGCCCTTTCTCTGCGCCCTTGTATTAGTTGTACATCACTTTCAACAATTGACCTAACAGGATAAGTACCCCACCAACTAGCTTGGCAAAGCGATTCCACACCCATAAATACCCTTTCTCTCCGGTTTGAAGTGATATCTAACTTATCCTCGAAGATTTTGCAGTAATGGCTAGCTCAAAAGTCGTAGGGAGAAATGATCCACCCAGGCACATAAGAGCACGAAAGTTCACGAAAGAAGTAAAGAAAGTAGTGCTAGCTAGACAAAGGAAATATACCAATGAAGCTAGAGCAAAGAGATGAATTACCATCGACCCTAATGTGCCTTCATGTGATCAAGGTTTTGTTGATGCAATACAGGCCTTCGGAGCAGCTCAGGAGATAGATCAGATGATTGCAACTAATCTTGCTGCAGAGGCCAAGGCAGAGGCAAACAATACTCCAGGTATTGATGCCCAGACAGATGAAGCGACCTATTATCCAGGATCATCTCTTTACCTCCCACTCTGTTTTATTATATTTTCTAATTTTGGATTCCTATTACTTGCATTTGAGGACAAATGATCTTATTTGTGGTGGGGGTGAGGCTCACCTTTTTGTGTGTTTGTTTCAGATACTTGTGCTTTGTATATATTTGGGTTGTCTGTTTATAATTGTGTTAAATACTACTTTTTCTGTTGATGTTTGAGCTTGTGGCTCCGTTTACTTTTAATTGCAAAATGACTTTGACCCTTCCAAAAATTTTTAAATTTTTCACATATTTTTGCCACCCCTAGTGAGTTGAATGTGGTTGTTCTTTTAAAAAAATTAAAGTCTCGGTTTCGATCAATACCGATGACTTGAATAGTACTCTCAATTGAACGAACATGAATACATGGCTATGACGAGGCCAAATGAAGTTGCATAGACAATATGTGAACTCTTTGCATCTCGTTGTGATTAGCCATTTATAGAATTGATTCTCTTGTAATTACCATTGCACACTAGCAAAAGTGTGTAGTCTTGTTTGACTTAAGTGTCGATGCCGTGTGTGATTAGCTTGCTTTGAACCATGCAAGAATAAACCTAGAATTTGCCCTGTTAGTCTGATTGATTTAGAAAGGTGTCCTCTTGATATGATCTTAGGCAACTTTAAAGAGTGTGAGCCAAATTTGACATATACCTCTTTTGTGGACTACCCATGAGTGTGTGAAACTCTTTTCAACACTCTTTGAGCCTTACGTTTCTTTAGAAGAACCTTGATGAACCCTAGACCTCACTTGACCCACTACCTATAATCCCTTAATTTGTTGTTTAGTGAATAACCAACTTAGACCAAAAGCCTAAGTTAGGGGTGTGGTGAAAAGGAAAAGGAGAAGTCAAGAAGTGCAGGAAAAGTCCCCCTTAACCCATGGTGTTGCAGAACAACGGAAACCTCTTCCATCTAAAAAAAAAAAGGAAACCTGTGGAATAAATACAAAAGAAATCGGGTTTCCAAGCAATCCATGAAGGTGAATAAACAGGTGACTTAGTAGCACTAGAAAAAGAATCGATAAAGGAAATGAAGGGAATGCCCTGACTTAGTAGCACGAGGAAGGAGCCACTGAGCCTAAATGACCATACCTTTGCACTCACCCCCATTACAAGCCTTAGAAAGACCTTTTTGATCTTGAGTAAGCCGAATCAAAGTCGATTAGAAAATAAGGGCAAACCTATGGGTAAAAAAACATGCATTGTGTTCCTCTTTTTGAGTGTGAACGTTGCATCTGATTGATCACCTTGAATTGATTAACCTCTGTGTGTGAATATGGAATCATTCTTCATGTGAGGGCATTTAGATACTTTTTGTCGAGCTTGAACTTGCACAAGTAGCAAGTATTGCGAGCACAAGAATCTCCGGTAATGGTGTGTCACAACTTGAATCTTTGAGTACACAGTTGATCTGCGCATAAGTAATTTGAATAGTATTGTGTATGTTCATGATATAGTCTTGTGTAGCACTATTTGAGACACCCTTTTTGAACGACTGAACTTGAGTTTGCTTGAGGACAAGCAAAAGTTTAAGTTGTGGGTGTTGATGAGTTCACAAATTGGACTCATTTAGGGATTTATTTTAATAAGAATAGTGTCCTCGAATGCTTATTTTGTCTAAATATCTAACGAAAACTCTTAAGTTTCAGGTATTTGAGGTTTTAGTGAAAGCATGGACACTTAGGCACAAAAAGGAACAAAAAGGCTGAAAAGAACGACGAAGCTAAAGCCCGAGCATCGCCAAGCGCACTTGGCGATTCACCGATGGGATTTACTCCGCCCTTTGTTCCAGTACGCGAAGCCCTCAAGGAGAAGGATAAAAAAGGCGATGAAAGGAGCAGTCGGCGCTTCACCGAATGGTTATGCAAAGAAGCACTATACCTGTCACGACTCGAGAGCACCCCCAAGTCGTACCAAGGCGTACCAAGGCGTACTCGACCCCTAAGGGGTCTTATACAAACCACCTAGTCATTCATTGCATTCAATAATGATAATAGTGCGGAATGAAAAACTTATTTACATCCACACATTCAAACTTCATTAAAACAACTTTAAAAACACATAGAGGAAGTCTAAGTCTCACATGGCCATCTTAGACACAATCACAAAACATAAGTAGGGACACAACCTTTTTCAATCGAAACAATAACTAAAAGTGTCTATTACATGAACAAAAGAACTTAAAAGTCTTGTCCTCGAATCCATGAGGACGTACCAAGTCTTGGAGGAAAGCAATACAACACTTCAAACTAGCTAGGAGGGATCACTTGCCGGAACCTACCCTTATAGTAAAAACATGAAGAATAAGGGTTAGTACACAAAATGTACTAAGTATGATGACCATGCAAAAGATGCTTTAAAAGGGACATTTTGGCTAGAAACCATGCATTTTGCCACTTTTAGAAATATCATGAACAATTGAATAGGAGACATACAAGACAAGCATAAACATCAAGTAAGTCATAATATCACACTTTAACGATATCAACATGAAAACCTTTACCTTTACTTTGGACCGTCACCTCAAACAACCCTTATGCTATACCTTGTGCAATGTATGGATAGCATCCCATACCACCATCCATACTAGGGCACCACATTTAGGTCACCTAAAGTAAACTCATCCTTCCTTTCCTTCACCTTTGCACAATATTCATACGTAAGAGGTATATCATTAATTAAGACATGACAAGGGAAAATAACTCATAATATAACCCAAGTATAGCATGCACCTCATATTAAACATTTGAGAGCCAACATTTTTTAATAACCTCATTTAGGGCATATTTATGTCACAGACATAAGGATTTTAGAGAAACTCACTATGATCCTCTCCAAGCCTACTCGTGCAATGTGTAGGTAGCATCCCATACTACTACCTACACTTTGTAGAACCTATCAAGAAACCATAATGAAATCTCACATGATGGGAAGTAAGCGTTTAAACGACATAGACCATGAGAGCTTGTCATGGAATCCGGTGTCATAAGTCCCCACACCATAAAGAGGTGGTCTACTTGCCTAAGGAAGACCGGCACATATAGCTTAAGGGATCCACTAGCTACCTATGCGGGCACATAATTTATAGGATAAGGTAGACGATCATTGAAACTCATGCCTAACTATTGGGGGAGTTTCCATCTAACCAAATCCACTCGGTGCTTAGCCTACATTCCCATAGAATAATTCGTTACCTTGACATTATCACATATGAGAGGTGCCATTTGCCTACCAACTCCAAATTACATTCACTAACACGTGAAAGGGTGCTTTAAGCCTACCGTTTCAAGGTTCATTTAGGAAAGCTCATTAACTCCTCTTGAAAGGGTGCCATGGGCCTACCGGTTCAAGTCTCATCATTAACCTTCATGGAAAGGTGCCATAGGCCTACCGATTCCAAGGTTCATTACTATCATTAATGGAAGGGTGCGATAAGCCTACCGATTCGAAGGTTCATTATTATCATGAGTGGAAGGGTGCTACTAGCCTACCGATCCGAGGATTCAACAACCAACAATTTTGGCCATTGAGAGGGCACCCAACGGTAAACGGCGAGAGAGCCCCGTGTAAGGGAGAACAGGAAAGCCATTTACAATAACGTTTTCCTTTTCTTTCTTCTTTTTTGACATTATTCTCAATACGCACGCTCCCTCTTTTTCCAAGAATTCATCCACTTCTATAATCATTTAAACAAGAAAAGGATGCACAAGCTCTACCAATTCGAGATATGCAATACATTGGAGAATCCTTCATATTCTATCATCAACATTCATGAGTGCCAAATTGAGAAAAAGCCTTTCAATAATAACACATTTACGTTCATAACATGATCACATTAGCTCCATTGAATGTCCATTCATAAAATGTCATGTAACACTTAAATTTCTCATACTATGCCTTTAAGGCCATGGTCACAATGTACAAAATAAGTAAACACCTCCACCTGTCACATGGATCATCGTTAAGAACAATTCTATTAATAATATGAGATTAAGTCCACTTACCATCCTCCAAAGCCATAATCACCATTACTCAATTCCCAACAATTCTATCACCACAAGGTGATTCACCCATAACTTGCCCATAAGGCCACAATCCTCAATTCATCCATATACCAACAATTCATCATAAATAGATATAGAAAACCATATAAATCAACAATACAATCCGATCTAAACACAATTTCATCAACATTAAATCATAGGCATTAAACCCACTTCATAAGCAAATTCTAGGCTTTTAATGAAAACATTGGTTCTTGAAGAAGTTTCATATAAAATCATCTTAAAATCATAAATAGAACTTCAATTCACCAATATAATGACTTTGAAAACATTTTACCCATGAACCCATACCTAGAATGGAGAATAGAAGTTTTGTTCTTTGAAGACTTTTGAAACCCTTTTTAATGGACTCCTTGAAGGAAAGATGTCACGACCCGGGAGCACCCCCTAGTCGTAACCGGCGTACTCGAACTCGAAGAGGTCTAATACAAGCCTCTTAGCATTCATTCATCGCATAGACACCAAAACCATAAGGAATTAAAAACTTTCTTCACACACGAAGATACTTTCAATAAATAGCAAGCGGAAGACTTTCTAGACTTTATACAATATGTCTCAAAACCATCTAATACCTGAATATAACATTGGGACTAAGCCCACTCAAAACTTAAGCAAATACTAGAGAGACATAAAAAAGGAACATGTTGGTTATTGCCCTCGAATCTATGAGGACTCACCAAGTCTTCATCTTCAACTCTAAAAAACCTATCAAGTAGCCATGACATATCACCATCTCCAAATCCCTACACTTTAGTCAAAAAGCGAAAGAAAGGGGTTAGCACAATTAAGTACTAAGTATGGAGACCATGCAAGAAAATATGCACAACGGACATTTACAAGAAATGTATGCTTTCATGTCCTTTGATAAAACCTTTCCTTTACAAGTATAAGAGACATAATACAAGTCAACATTAACATATAAGACCATAGCCAACCATACATATACTTAACATAAATCCATATACAACCCATGCTTAACTTTAGAAGGACACATGTCATTTCATTACCATAGGACCTCTACCTAATATAACCTTAAGACACACTTGAGTGAGACAAGAAGTGACCGCCCACACAATCCTCTTCAAGCACACTTAAGTGTTCCGCAAGATTACCTTAGATAAGGACTTTATAGGCAAAGTGCATAATCATACCCGATAGATAGCATATTAATGAGATGATATGTATAATGATGCTTACATAAAATAAATCATATTTAGTGGGGCATAGTACATGTGTGGTGAGTGACCATCAATATAGTATTTCCAAGGCCTACCACCCCCTTGGAGAGGCGAAAGAGGTACAAACCCCTCAATGTGGTTACCCGGGCCTACCACCCCCTCGAGCTAGGGACCAAGGTACAAACCCCTCGATATGGTTATACGGGTCTACTACCCCCCGTACTAGGCAACCAAGGTACCAACCCCTCGATATGGTTATACGGGCCTACTACCCCCCGTACTAGGCTTGGTCGACTCACAACACTTATATAGAGAAAACAATATACATGTGTCCATTTCATCATCATTTCAGTAATTATATAACCATCCGATTCATAGGACGTACATTGGACCTTCCATTTCCTAAGAATTCTATAAATGGGCATTTTATCAAACACAAGGTGGGCTATTGTTCATGTAAATGAAATCTTGTATTTCAAGAATACTAAGTCCAACCAATTCCAAAATCCATATAAATCAGCCCACCAACAACATACATATATATCAACCTTCATAATTTGATCATGGAAGCATGAAAACCATAAACATCACATAATAATTCCATTTCATGATAATATGCAAAATAGACCATAATAGGATGTGTAGTAGTAATTCCATAATTCAAGAGTTCATAAATAATCATAAGGACCCATAAACTTGAAGTAGAAATAGAGGATAAATGGTTGGACTTGTGGAAAGGAAGGTTTCCACAATCAAACCCACATACCTCAACTTGTTCACGAGTATATCAACCTTAGAAATACAATTACATAACTTATATAACTTCTATTAGCTCAGTAATGTTGACGTAAAATAGGATCATCATCATAAGTAAGTCTAGCATGTACAATTACAACTATGCTCTCAAAACAGTGAATCTGGCCAGCCTAGTACCTCATGTTGCATCTTAGATTTGAAAAGGAAAATGGCAGAACTAGACTTTATAACCTTCATGAAATATGTATATACATCTCTTAGGGTTGCAAACAAACAAGGATCACCACAAAATATATTTTGTACAAAAAGATATAGTCAAGACACTAACCGCTGGTCATGCAGGATTTCAATTCTCGGAATCTGGGCAGAACTTGCCCTATGTTGCGTCCCATATTTCGTATCCATAACAGTTAAATTAAAATTTTACATAAACATAAAAGTTGTAGGTATATGAGTTAGCTTTCCAAATTATATTTATTCACTGCAAACTAAGTTCTAGAGCAAGAGATATGCCTAAAATACCAAACACTATCCAGCTCAAAAACAGGTTTCGTCACTTACATCCGAAAGGAATGCCATATCCTATCGATTCATATTCAACAAAGCTTCTAATGTATCAAGAAGAGGCACCTAAGTCTACCAAGTCAAGACACACATCACATTATAAAGATCCTTCACATTCCATCATCATCACATATGAACAATAATAGAGGACACACTTTCAATCACAATACAATAACACTTTAACAAGATCACCTTGAGATCACATGAACACCTTTTATATTCACAACATGATTGCCTTTACTTCATTTGATTCTCATTCAAGTCCTTCACATCACATTCACATATATGATATCATGTCAACACTTCAATTCCTCATATAATGCCTCCAAGGCCATAAACACAATACATTCAATAAGTAAACACCTCCACCATAAGTGGATCACACATCAATCTATCACAATACTATATCAATTCTACCTTAACAATGAAGTTAGATCCACTTACCCTTTTTCCCAAGCCACAATCACCATTCCTCAACTCTCCAACAATTCACAATAGATAAGCATAGATAATAATAGAAGTCAACTATTCAACTCAATCCAAGCATACTTCCATCATCATTCAATCATAAATAATAAACCCACTTCATAAGCCAACTTTAGGAAACTTGCTAAAACATGGGTTCATGGAAATTTCTTTCTTAAAACAATCAATAGACACCATTAATAACGTAAATCATCAAAAAAAATCATTTAATGCAAGAACCCATGCTTAGAATCGAAATTAGGATTTTTGTGTTTTTGGAAGAACTTTGAATCATTTGAATTGAGCTCCTTGAAAGGAAAAATAATCAAGGATAAAGGATCCACATACCTCTAAGTTGAAAACCCACGAGAATTGAAGAAGAAAGAACTCAAAATCTTCAATCCTAGCTCCAACTTCTTCTTCTTCTTCTTCCCCTCTTCTTCTCTTCTTCACTCAAGAACCCTAACTCTTACTCTTTTAAAATGGAACAAAAATGATCCACAATCAGCCTAACACAATAATGTAACCTCAAAACAAAAGATTTGTGAAAAGACCAAAATGCCCTTAAATTTCCGGACGGACTCCTTGCTAACTGCCCAACTTTCAGAGGGCATAACTCGCTCATACGAACTCGGAATCGAGCAAACTTGGTGGCGTTGGAAAGATCGTTCCAAGGGCTTTCCAAAATTAACTGGAACTACTCCTGGATCATCCTCAGCTAGGAGTTATGACTGCTCAAAGTTGGCCAAAAACTCACTGATTTCCCACACTTAACCAAATTTCCAGGTTCTGAACTTTTTCCAAAAGTGACTACTTCCAATTTCAAGCTACTTCATATTCATTTTAAATTGTCGGATGTAACACAATTAAAATGAAATTACATAAAAACCCCTCAAAGAACCTCATTATAAAGTAAACACAAAGTCATAGGCTCTTGCTTAACCTATCATTTTCCGAGTCGTTACAAAAGATAATCAAGGATAAAGGGTCACCATACCTTTGTTAAGATTCCCCAAGAAATTTGATGAATAAACCACCTTTAATCCAAGCCCTAGCTCCAAGTTCTTGACCTTCTTAAATGGAGGATTGTAGAGAGAGAAATATTTCAGAGGAGGTGGGTTTCTTTTTAATTCTAATTGGAGTGACTTAAATGGAAGAATTTTGGTCTAAAAGGGTTTTATAATTGCTAGGAAAGGTAAATAATAATAGTGACTCAACTTAGGAAAAGAATTAAGGACCCACAAAGTTAAACATAAAAGTTTACACTAAACCCATCTAATCTCGTCCTTTTTGACAGTGCTTCACTATTTTGGGCATAACTGTTTACTCCGAGATCGGAAAAGGGAAAACTCGGTGGTGTTGGAAAGAGGACTCATATACCTTTAATTGGATAGGTAATGGTCCACCAATTCGTTTTGAGCTAAAAGATATCATCATTTGAAGTTGACCCTAAAAGTTGTAACTTTAAAAATCTGCCCTTTGCCTGTCTATTCCAGTGGGTTCACTCAAAGGCTGGTCAAATGGGCAGTCCACTAGGCGACCATAGGGCATAAGGGCGACTCGCCAACCCCTTAGGTGATCTAGCATCCCTATTGCCAAACAGTCCTTCCAAGGACAAGGTTTCTTTCACCCTAACTCGCTAGCCTAGGCCCTTGCATGCACCCTAGGATGCTACATTGCTCCATTTAAGTTCTAAAACAGCATAAACATCAACCTAAGCTCCCACTAACCCAAACGTCAAGGCTCTAGTTCATTCTATCATTTTCTGAGTCGTTACATTGTCCCCCACTTAGGAACATTCGTCCTCGAATGACACTTTAAACACATTAAGGGAAAAACAACTCAAGACTAGCAGCCCAACAATCGTAACATGTCAACATAAATGCATAAACATAGGAGGAAACATCAACTCCACATCAAGATGCTCAAACAAACTTCATACCAATCAAGCAAGTAGGAACTACATCCACAAACTTATTGTGCATCAAAACTTCCCCTTTCTCATTTTTTTTTCATTGGAGAAACTTCCTTCTCCAATCACATCATGCTCACTACAAAACATTAAGCTCATTATGCAATTACTCGCAAAAGCACAATTAGGCAAATTTTCACTAAAGCATAAAACCCAACAGGGCAAACATGAAAAACAACAACATAGAAACCTCATCAAGACATTCATGACCATAAGGAACTAAAACTTACCGGCACCTTTATTCGGATTAGCTTCTTTGTCCTTGCTAGCTTGGAGAGCATAGAAACGACCATAATTTGGAGGGATAGGAACCGTTCCATCTTTAGAAGCTTGCTTGGCTTCCCTTCCTCTAGCCGTAAGAGTAGGACAATCTTTCACCTTGTGATCATTCTTCCCACAACCATAACACCCATTAGTACCGGCTAGGCACTTCCAATAGTGCCTCTTGCCGCAAGTGATATAAGTAGGTTTAGAAAATTGAGATCCACCATTTTTTTTCTTGGTTAACCTTAGGAGCACTTGAAGAATCTTGGTCTTGAGCCCTCTTCTTGAACCTAGGTTGACCTTGCTCATTGGATCTACCCCTCTTCACATCCCTATTCATCCTCTTAAGTTTGGACTCCTCAATGGATTGAGCATACACTATGAGCCTAGAAATGTTCATGTCATTATGAAGCATTGCCGTATGGCACTCTTGCTTGACTAGGTCGAATACAACGGTCACAAACCTACTCATCTCATCCCTAGGGTTTGACACCAAAGATGGAGCATACTTAGACAATTGGGTAAACCTCAAGAAGTACTCTTGCATACTCGTATTACCTTGCCTAAGGTTGATAAACTCCTCAACCTTACACTCCCTCTTCTCACGGGGAAAATACCTACCAAGGAAAGCTTCCTTAAATTCCTCCCATTCTATAGGATCCGCTCCCACCGGCCTATTAGTCTTCCATTGAGTGAACCAAATTTGGAAAACATCTTTCAATTGATAGGAGGCAAGCTCCGCCTTTTCTTTTGAAGTCACCCCCAGAGCACTCAGTACCTTATACACTTCATCCAAAAATTCTTGGGGATCCTCTCCCACCTTAGAACCTAGAAACACCGGAGGATTCATCCTCACAAAGTCTCTCAATTTAGAAGCCATAGTACCCTCATTAGCATTCACCCTAGGCCCCATATCTCTAGTCGTTTGAGCCTCCATGGCTCGGGCCAAGATTAAGAAAGCCAACCTAATCTCTTCATTGGTCATATCCGGAACTCCTATCAGAACTTGGACGTCTTAAGGACCTTGGGGAGGAACTTCCTCATTCACATCCTCTTCTCCTACTCTCATTTTGGGTCTCCCTCTTGTATTCATATCCTATAAACACAAGAGAAGGATTAGGATAAGGACACTTATAAAACCATACTCTAAGGTACGACTTTAAGAATACGAAAGAAGTGTAACTTCTAACGTCCTATAGCCTCTCGTTCATAGATGTGTCACGATCCACACCGATGGAAAAAACTCTACTAGACGTGGCTTATGAGACTTTGATCCTAAAAACCATTTCCAAAATCTTATGCTCTGATACCATGTTTGTCACGACCTGGGAGCACCCCCAAGTCGTAACAAGGCGTACTCGACCCATAAGGGGTCTTATACAAACCACATAGTCATTCATTGCATTTAATAATGATAATAGTGCGGAATGAAAAACTTATTTACATCCACACATTCAAACTTCATTAAAACAACTTTAAAAACACACAGCAGAAGTCTAAGTCTCACATGGCTATCTTAGACACAATCACAAAACATAAATAGGGACACAACCTTTTCAATCGAAACAATAACTAAAAGTGTCTATTACATGAACAAAAGAACTTAAAAGTCTTGTCCTCGAATCCATGAGGACGTACCAAGTCTTGGAGGAAAGCAATACAACACTTCAAACTAGCTAGGAGGGATCACTTGCGGAACCTACACTTATAGTAAAAACATGAAGAATAAGGGTTAGTATACAAAATGTACCAAGTATGATGACCATGCAAAACATGCTTTAAAAGGGACATTTTGGCTAGAAACCATGCATTTTGCCACTTTTAGAAATATCATGAACAGTTGAATAGGAGACATACAAGACAAGCATAAACATCAAGTAAGTCAAAATATCACACTTTAACGATATCAACATGAAAATCTTTACCTTTACTTTGGACCTTCACCTCAAGCAACCCTTATGCTATACCTTGTGCAATGTATGAATAACGTCCCATACCACCATCCATACTAGGACACCACATTTAGGTCACCTAAAGTAAACTCATCCTTCATTTCCTTCACCTTTACACAATATTCATACATAAGAGGTATATCATTAATTAAGACATGACAAGGGAAAATAACTCATAATACAACCCAAGTATAGCATGCACCTCATATTAAGCATTTGAGAGCCAACAATCTTTAATAACCTCATTTAGGGCATATTTATGTCACAGACATAAGGATTTTAGAGAAAATCACTATGATCCTCTCCAAGCCTACTCGTGCAATGTATAAGTAGCATCCCATACTACTACCTACACTTTTTAGAACCTATCAAGAAACCATAATGAAATCACACATGATGGGAAGTAAGCATTTAACCGACATAGACCATGAGAGCTTGTCATGGAATCCGGTGTCATAAGTCCCCACACCATAAAGAGGTGGTCTACTTACCTAAGGAAAACCGGTACATATAGCTTAATGGATCCACTAGCTACCTATGCGGGCACATAGTTTATAGGATAAGGTAGACGATCATTGAAACTCATGCCTAACTATTGGGGGAGTTTCCATCTAACCAAATCCACTCGGTGCTTAGCCTACATTCCCATAGAATAATCTATTACCTTGACATTATCACATATGAGAGGTGCCATTGGCCTACCAACTCCAAATTACATTCATTAACACGTGAAAGGGTGCTTTAAGCCTACCGTTTCAAGGTTCATTTAGGAAAGCTCATTAAATCCTCTATAAAGGATGCCATGGGCCTACCGGTTCAAATCTCATCATTAACCTTTATGGAAAGGTGCCATAGGCCTACCGATTCCAAGGTTCATTACTATCATTAATGGAAGGGTGCGATAAGCCCACCGATTCGAAGGTTCATTATTATCATGAGTGGAAGGGTGCTACTAGCCCACCGATCCGAGGATTAAACAACCAACAATATAATCATTTAAACAAGAAAAGGATGCACAAGCTCTACCAATTCGAGATATGCAATACATTGGAGAATCCTTCATATTCTATCATCAACATTCATGAGTGCCAAATTGAGAAAAAGCCTTTCAATAATAACACATTTACGTTCATAACATGATCACATTAGCTCCATTGAATGTCCATTCATAAAATGTCATGTAACACTTAAATTTCTCATACTATGCCTTTAAGGCCATGGTCACAATGTACAAAATAAGTAAACACCTCCACCTGTCACATGGATCATCGTTAAGAACAATTCTATTAATAATATGAGATTAAGTCCACTTACCATCCTCCAAAGCCATAATCACCATTACTCAATTCCCAACAATTCTATCACCACAAGGTGATTCACCCATAACTTGCCCATAAGGCCACAATCCTCAATTCATCCATATACCAACAATTCATCATAAATAGATATAGAAAACCATATAAATCAACAATACAATCCGATCTAAACACAATTTCATCAACATTAAATCATAGGCATTAAACCCACTTCATAAGCAAATTCTAGGCTTTTAATGAAAACATTGGTTCTTGAAGAAGTTTCATATAAAATCATCTTAAAATCATAAATAGAACTTCAATTCACCAATATAATGACTTTGAAAACATTTTACCCATGAACCCATACCTAGAATGGAGAATAGAAGTTTTGTTCTTTGAAGACTTTTGAAACCCTTTTTAATGGACTCCTTGAAGGAAAGGTAATCAAGGATAAAGGGTCACCATACCTTTATTAAGATTCCCCAAGAAATTTGATGAAGAAACCACCTTCAATCCAAGCCCTAGCTCCAAGTTCTTGACCTTCTTAAATGGAGGATTGTAGAGAGAAATATTTCAGAGGAGGTGGGTTTCTTTTTAATTCTAATTGGAGTGACTTAAGTGGAAGAATTTTGGTCTAAAAGGGTTTTATAATTTCTAGGAAAGGTAAAGAACAATAGGGACTCAACTTAGGAAAAGAATTAAGGACCCACAAAATTAAACATAAAAGTTTTCACTAAACCCGTCTAAGCTCGTCCTTTTTTACAGTGCTTCACTATTTTGGGCATAACTTTTTACTCCAAGATCGGAAAAGGGAAAACTCAGTGGCGTTGGAAAGAGGACTCAGATACCTTTAGTAGGATAGTTAATGGTCCACCTAATTCATTTTGAGCTAAAAGATATTATCATTTGAAGTTTACCCTAAAATTTGTAACTTTTAAAATCTGCCCTTTGCCTGTCTATTCCAATGGGATCACTCAAAAGCTGGTCAAATGGGCAGTCCACTAGGCGACCATAGGGCAAAAGGGCGACTCGTCAACCCCTTCGGTGATCTAGCAGCCCTATCGCCAAACAGTCCTTCTAAGGACAAGGCTTCTTTCACCCTAACTCGCTAGCCTAGGCCATTGCTTGCTCCCTAGGATGCTACCTAGCTCCATTTAAGTTCTAAAACAATATAAACATCAACCTAAGCTCCCACTAACCCAAACGTCAAGGCTCTAGTTCATTCTATCATTTTCTGAGTCGTTACAATACCGCCCGATGATCCAGAACGTGAAGGTGTTGAAGGCAAGTACGAAACGATGATGACATAGACCAAGGGTGAGTCGCCGAAGTAATTCGGCGACATCGACTAACTTCGCCGAATGATCTGCCAACGCTATTTTTTGAAGTTTATAATACTGAACTTATTATTATTTTTAATAGTTGAACTTTTATTTTAATTTCCAAAATAGAATAGTACTTTTTAGATATTTTCTCTCAGGTTTGGAGAGGGTTTTTGGGACCTTCAAGAAAGGAGTTCATCTTCCCCAAGTTGGAAGTGGGTCTTCTCTATTCTTCTTCCTTTGCTTAAATTAATGTTTAATTTACCCATTTGATTTTACTATCATTTTAGGTGTATTTTGTTATTTCTTGATGTGTGGCTAAAAACCCCATTCTTGGGGTGTGATTTAGCAAATATGTGTTGATATTATTGTTGGGTCTTGCTTGCTGATAGGTTAGATGTAGGTTAATGGTGATTTCACCTAGTGGATGTGGTTTAATCTTAAGGGCTTTTAGTTGCAAATACAAAGTCAATCATGTGTTTTCGGCTTGCCCGAGAGGTAGGTCACGAAATCAAGATCACTAGAATGATGGCCTAAGGAGTGGGTCGACATGAGGTTCAGCCCGAGAGGGTGAACCCTAGTCCCATATCCTAACAGTCAGCTTAAGAGAGTGAGTGGGGTAAGGCGTAGGTTGATCTTCATGCGGCTAATGGATGTCCGAGAGGAACGCATTTAAAACGGGATAAGTTACCCGAGAGAGAACTTATTTCCATTTAAAGCTTATCCTCGTCACTATTATCTTACAAATTTCTTATCAAAAGCATGTACCCAACTATTTATCTCAACTTGTATTATGGTCACAACCCAAGAAGATTTCCCATACTTGATTTTCTTGTTATTTTTTGCTATTTTTACTACTTGTGAGAAAACCCCCAAATTGTTAATTGACACTTATGTGTCACCCCCTTTATTTACCATGTTTTTACTCGTTAATATCTTTAGCTACGACTAGTTAGAGCTTAATTTTACTTTTTTGCTAATTCTCAAAACCACTCCCTTGGGACACGACCCCAACCTTTAGTTGGGTTACTATACTATCGACGATCGTAGACACTCATATCGTAGGTTAGTGTCATTGGTCACGATAAGTATCAAGCCCATAGATTGAGGTGCTACCATTAGGAGTTGATTTAATAGTTGATGTGGAGCAGATGTAGGGTTATGACCCTGCCCCTCCAGCCCACACTGATGATGCTCCGAGCTTTGCATCTCAGGTTGCCAGTCGGCCTCCTAGCTCATCCAGAGCCACCCCACCTTCTAAAGTTGTTGTTGTGCCCTTGGCTCGAGTTTAGAAATTGAAGGCACAGATGGCTATATTGCTTAATCATGTGAAGCCATGGATGCAGAAGTCAATTGCCGAGTTCGAGGCAAGGATGGAGCGGATGATGGAGACCATGATGGACCAGAAGGTTCAGGTCGTTCATAAGCGCCTGGATGCTTTTGAGTTGAGAGTCCTCGAGCGATTAACCCCAGCTACAGATATGTCCTCTTTTCAAACCGAGTTAGATAGTCTCCGGGCTGACCTTGATGCCAACATTGCCCCACCCACAGATGAGCCAGAGTTTGCACATAATGTACTAGATGATGATACAGTGCTTTGTGCTTTATTCAGCGAAGACATAGCACAACCCAAGCTGACTCGTGCTTGAGGGAAGAGGCACCGTTCTAGGCATATTTCTGATACTACTGAGGATGCTCTAGCTAAGAAGCGGGAATGCCAACAGAATGCGCAGTCTAGGAGATCCTTCATTATGGATGAGAACTTGCGGCAGCAGAGGGTTCGAGAGAGTGCGCTTGGGGCCTCGAGTTCTATGCCCGTATCTGAGGTTGTATATGTTGGGAGAGATGATGTGAGCACCAGTGATGGTGCGGTAAGAGTAATTGATAGCACTACTGAGGATGTTGCGATAGATGATGTGGACACTACTAAGGGTGACCCAAGTGTTGTTCCAGCGGGCTCTGGGAAACCGGACCCACCCTCTTGTTGATGAGTTTTCGGCGCTATGCGCCACAGGTTTGCTTCACCTAATCCTTTATTCTTTACTTTTGTGCATTGGGGACAATTGCACTCTATTTTGTTGGGGGTGGTGTAAATGGATTGTGAGGGATAGGATGAATTCTGAGTAACCCAACTTATAATCCTCTCTTGGGGTTTTCTTGCCTGCGTTCTTTTTCCCCAAGAGACTGTGTTACTTTCTGTTGAACTAGCATGTGTTAGGACTGTACGTGTAGAAGCATGAGAAAGAATGAAAGCATGATGGCATAATAAAGGATGAAAAATGATATCCGTCCAAATTTTGTGATATGTCCTAAAATATGTAGGCTCGAATGAGTTGAATGTTTTGGCTCTGAGTATGACATGATAAAGAACCAACTTGATTTCATGACTTAAGCTAAAACTTGAACTAGGTAATCTGATAATGAAACTATGTGCCAAGAGTGTGTGAGAATGGTTGTTTGTTCAGACAGTTTTTTGCCAATCTAGAACTTGCCCCGTTGGTCCTGCTAGGATAATCTAGGCTAGAAGTTGGGAAGTGATGATAGGCCATTGTTCAAATTAGTCCACTTAAGCCTAAAACGATCTAATCAAATGATAGCATTATTCCCTTTTGATCCAAATTTTTGAGCCTAAAATTGACAAATTCTTTTGATTCACCTAACTCACATTCCCATAAAAACATTATCTTAGCCCCGGTCCCTCCTTGGACATGTGCAGCTTGACTTAGGCCAAAAGACTAAGTTGATGGTGGCTAAGCCCAAAAGTTACCTTAATCTTGGCCCTGGTCCGACATCGAACATTGTGCACCTCAACTAATGAAAAATGCATAAGTTGATGGTGGCTATGAAAAAGGAAACCAAATGAAAAAAAAGGTATGGAAAGAGTTTAATTTTGAAAAGAGAAAAACTATGAAAGAGGATGTGACTTTGTGCAAAAGAAGTAAAAGAAAAGTGTTGAAAGAAATAGAAGAAAAAGAAAAAGAAAAAGTGAAAAATAAGAGTAAAAAAAAAAAAAAAGTCAAAAGTCACATCTATGTTGCAAAGAAATAAGGGAAAGAGGTTAAAATGAAAGGATGCCAAAATAGGTCAAGGTAGAGGTTAAAAGCCAAATGTAATGTCAAGGAGGACAGAAAGTCACTAAAAAGTACCCAAATGTACCACACCTGACCCCGAGCCTACGTTACAAGCTAAGAAAGTCCTATAGTAATCCTAGCAACTAGTTTGGAGAGTCTAAGCAGTGAAAATAAAGGCAAGCCTATGGTATTGAGCACTAACTATACTTGAAATTACTTTTGAGCGTGAGTGTTGAATGAATCCTTGTACTCAAAATTATATTCATTGTGTGAAAAAGGGATTTCGTTTGAAGTAAGGGCACTAGTTACATTGTCGGAAAGTTGGTACCTTCGTGATAGCAAAATAGTGTATGTTGAGTGTTGATTGGTCGATCTTTGTCATATTTTGATCCGCATGAGTTAGCTTGTTCAATTTAAGAGAAAAGATTTTCACTCAAAAAGAGAGTTGGGATAGAGAACATGTGATTGCTTGTACTTGGATGTTTGCTTCTATACAAGTGTCGTTTAGAGTCTTAGTGTGTCGCTTGAGAACAAACAACGAATTTAAGTTGAGGGTGTTGATATACCGTAAGTTTACGGTATTTTTAATACATTTCAATTAAGAGTTCTGTGTGTCTAGGGCCATTTTGTAGTGGTATTAATGTATTTTTATCATGTTTGCAGGAAATAAGTTTGGGCGTGGAAGTATGCGACACAGCTGAAGAGTAGTGTAGAAAAGGGCATCTACGAAAGTATTGATGGACCGTAGGTCCATTCACGTTCCGTAGGTTGTGATTGTAGATGGGTAGGCAATGCATGAAGAAGAAATCAGGGAATTCTTGACTAAGTGTAGAACCACGAACTCAAACGATGGACCGTAGGTTAACCTACGAGCCATCCTTCAAGTCTGTCAAATGTTTCAGAGAGGGGTTCCAGTACCTGATTTTGAAGATTCTAAGTATGGAGCTACGAAGGAGGACCCACGGACCGTGGATCGATCCACGGTCCATATTGTTGGTCCGTCGATTGAAGCTGAGAAGTGGAGATTTTGCAATTGAAAAAAATGCCTAAGTCCTGAGTCACGGAATGGACCTACGGACCGTAGGTCAGTCCGCAGTCCGTAGGTCAGTGTCGTAGATCGAAACCGCTTCTGAAACTTTATTTCCTTATTTCGTTTCCTTTTTAGTTGGGACTTATTTTTCTATATATAAGGTATGTACACCTCATTTTTGGGGGTTAAACTCTATTATTTTAGTTCTAGTTTTTGGTTTTGGAGATTAACTTGCAATTTTAGCAATTCTTGATTTTCTAAGTTCATTTTGAAGAATTTGACTTTGAAATTCAAGTTGAGATTGTGAGTTTCTTCTATTCATTACGTAAGTTCGTGATTTCTTCATCTAAAAATATGAATTGTGTTCTTGCTACTATGGGTAACTAAATCCACAACTAGGGTTGTGGGAACCATGAACGATTAACAAAGTATGAATAGCAACTAAGTAATTCTTGAATAGTGTTATTGCATTCATTGATAATTCTTTCGTTTAGAAGTCTTTTTAACGGTGCACACGTTAGAACTCGCCTTGTTGCTACATGCCGGACCAAGGAGGTAGTTAATAAGAAAAGAATTATCAACACAGATTTAGTGTGATACTATCTAATAGTCTAATGTCGATTGGTGCGAGGGTGAAAACTAAGCCATACATCGATGTGATGTCTAATATGAGGTAACGGTAAGGGTTAGTAAATTATACACACGTAGTCGGACCAAGGTGCGGGGTGAAATTCTCTAGTTGCTGGACCAAAGAATTAGAGATACCTAACTTATCACTTTGCATGTAATACACTAGGAAAGGATTACTATTACTAGTATTACTGCGTTATGAGCTTATGGGGAACACGTACACCCTAGTTTCTCTCTCATCTTGATAACAACAAAAGTTTGAATCTTGCTTACTAATTGTTCACATAACTTTAATAATTTATTTCACAAAACACCCCCTTCCCTCTTTAATTACTTGTTTCGGAAGTACGTTGACTAAAATAATATAATCATAAGCTAAACTTAAGTCTAATCCATATTCCTCGTGGGATCGATCCCAACCTACAAGTTGGGTTCCTTACTTGATAACGATCACTTACGCTTCTTTAGGGAGGTGTAATTTGAGCCTATCACACTGTTCACCACAAGAGACTCAATTTGATAATCGGCTAGTCACAACGAGATGCAAAAAGTTCACATACTGTCTATGCAACTTCATTTGGCCTCATCCTAGCCGCACATTCATTTTTGTTTGATTAAGAGCACTATTCAAGTCATCGGCATTGATCATGACCGACAATCAAATTTGCACAAGAACAGCCACATTCAAACACAATCAAGAGGTAGCAAAATATTTTAGAAGTGTCAAAAACCATTTGCATTCAAAATACGGAGCCACAAGCTCAAACATCCACAAAATAGTGTCAAAACACAATTTACAGCATAAAAACCCAATATATACAAAAAATGATAAACACAAGAGGTAGGTATGGAAATACCTCAACTCACCCAACCACAAACAATAAACAATTTGTCCTCAGATGCAATAAAAATCACTAACAATCAATGAAAGTGACAGAGAGGGAGGTAAAGAAAATCTTGTCTACACATTCGCTCCATCTGTCTAGGCATCAGTGCCCGGTGTTACATCAGCACTGCTAACACCACGAGGGTCAGCTATGTGTGTGTCTTCCAAAGAGATTTGCACAACTGAATCTACCACGGCCTCCTCAATCTCTGTAAGACCCTCTAAGAAACCTCCTCATCAACACCGAGTTTTTCCTCATCAGTCTCAGCATCAGACTTGGCAACAACTACCTCCTCAGTTCGAACCTCATCTATGGTGGTAGCCGGAAGCACATCTGGATCAATTGGCATATCGAGGATCTCCACAATCTTGAAAATCATAGACATATCAGTGCACTTCAGCTGATCCACATCTTTCCTCAGCTCAGCAATAGCGGCCTGTAGAGCCGTCACCTCTTCGGTGGTCCCTTGGTCGCGCTCGCACACCGCTATTCTTTCCTCAAGGGCATCAATAGTCAAACTTAGAGGTGTCACAGCATTATCAAGGGCCCTTTTGATCATGCCAGGAATGGTGTCCTCAAGCCTGGAGGCGCGCCTATCTGCCAAATAGGATAGCTACCCCATCCGTATCAATGCAGCCTGGGTGAGCGGGGGTCGGCCAACAGTAAAAGCAGTAGGCATAGGAGGTCTTCAAGTATTCAGCCTCAATCTGTCGAATGTCGGTACAAGATGTGGGAGTCACTTCCACATCCTTTTCCTTATCTCGAGGCACCCGAGCCCATCTGCACAACTAAGTGATCAACACCGGAAAAGGAAGGGAGGTTTAGTGCTTCTTAGCCCTCATGACCATCTCGTGTGCAATGATCATCCCCAAGTTCTTCCTTGTCCCATCAATGATGCAACCAAGATAGGATGTTTTTGCATGGCAGAGAATCGACTCGTTCTGGGATGGCATGATAGCATTGCTGATGAAGCCAAACCAGAACCTTGTTGATATATTGAGGTCCTTCTTTTCAATGGATGCTCCAACCTCGATCCACTTAGGAGTACCGTCATATATTAGAGGAGCCAACCACTTTTTCATATTTTGTAATGTTTTTGTCCTTATCATGTACTGATATTCATTCTCAATTTCCTTTAAACACTCCAGGACTGCTATAACAACATCACTATCACACTTCACTTTTCTGCCCTTGATAACGACATAGTCTACCGGCTTGAATTTGGAGGCCTACTTCTTCCCTTGTGCCACTAGGGCTTCGTAAGCGGTGTAGAATTCCCGGACCCAATTTGAAACATAAGGACCACGGGTCGAGTGAGTAGCTGGAACTTGTGAGTCCTCAAGCAGCTCATGATCTCCGGGTATCTGTCTATTACTCCATCAGTAGAGAGCCTCTTCTCTTTGATGGTGGTGTTCAATCCCTCAGTCTTTAGTCTATTCATAGACCGGGGAGGAGGACCCTGTGCAGGTGGTGCTGGGACCATGGCCTGTGTTAGAGGAGGAGTATGACTCTCTGGCATCCTGATCCTAGAGGGATCATGCATCCTCTTGGAGCGCAGTTAAGAACTCCGGGCCATCAATATCCTATCATCATCAGGCTTAGAAGTTGCAGCCTGATGGTCCTGGTGCTCACTCTCACTCTAAGAAGTGGTGAGGTGAGTGGCATAGACTCCGTCACTGTCGGAGCTGACCTATGGTGATGCAGGCGTAGGTGTCTTGCCCTTCCCACATGTGGTGGGAAGTTTGGTAGCCTTTGCCCTGGATGCAACTGCATCCTCGTTAATTGTGATTCACTTTGCCCTCTTGGGGGGCGGCATGTCTCTATCTGCCACTTTTGGTTTAACCATATCAGCAAAAACATCATAGAAAATTAGAAACATTTCAATAAAAATCACAGAAATTATATTGCAGACAGACTCGCCAAACCGATCGACGAGTCGCTGAATCACTTTGGCGAGCCAGATCGGGCTCGCCGAAAGGATCTGCTCAAAAATTCCTTAAAAAATTGGCATGTCGGCGATGGGAGAGGTTTTTTTGTGAATCGATGACAACATTCAGCGAGCACAGACAAGCCTGCCGGAAGTTATAATGTATTTTAAGGGTTAGGGGCCCAGAAGATCAAAGAAAACTTTCAGCGAGTTGCCGAGTGCACTCGGCAAACTCAGGCTTCTCTCCGAAAGTAACAGAACCAAAACTTAACATTTGCATGAAATTAAAGGCGATCAAGGGGGATTCGATGAATTGCCAAGTGGTTCGGCGAGCTCGACTCAGCTCACCATACTGCCCAACGTGCCTACTTTCTACCCCGACTTCCAAAATCTATCCCGAAGCACCCGAAAACAAAATCAAACCAAACACTTATTCAATTAGACTTAGACCCATGCAACCAGGGTACTCAGACTTTCCTCGATTTTGCCAAATTCGGCCATTTGATGACTTAAGTCCTTAAGAATGTTGTCAAACGCAGCATCATTTAGCACAAATAAGGGTTACTCAGACTTCACCTGACTAGACCCAACAACAAATATGCACAACCCAACAACTTAGATCAATTTTAAAGCACTCAATTTCGGGAAATCAATAACTTAGGTATTCAAGGCATGATATCGAATTAAAAATCAGCAAACAATCACACAAACATGGATTCAGAGAGGCCCAACACACATCATTAATAACAAAATGATTGCAAATGAGTTTAAATGCTAATTATGAGTTTCGAGGTTCGGAAGAACAACCTTTAATGCCGAATATATGATTTGAAATGCTTGGCGGTAAAGAATTCCAAATCCAAACACAAGATCGACGACTGAGAAGCGGTAGCAATATGAAAATGTAGAAAATATAGTGTGGGTGTGATTTTGGGAAGTTAAAAAGTGAGGGAATGTGAAAGATTTTGAAATTTTAAACCTTTGGCCTTTTAAAAATTGTCCAGTTCTTTCCCTTTCGGCGACATTAATTTTTGTCGCCTAACCACTCGGCGACATGCCGAGTGGTCACTTACCTATCCGATTTTTATAGGACCTTCAGTTAATATAGGGATCCAAACGGCGGTCCAAGTCAGGCTCGCCAACTGTTTCGATGAGTTGCCGACTGGCCCTTTTGCTCGCCAACCTGCACTTTTCAAACACATTTTACACTTCAACCTACAAAATCAACCCACGATTATTTCAAAAACAAAAGAAAACAATATAAACTTAGGTTGCCTCCCAAGAAGCGCCTTATTTAACGTCGTGGCACGACGCAAGTCCCTACTCAAACTTCATCCCTAGGGTTTGCCATAGTTTTACTAGGTACTCCCCCTCTTTGTCTAGGGTAGAGACAAGACAGTCCATGACCCATTTGGGTTTCCAGTAGCGGAATAAATATGGAATGGGAAGCAATCATCTGATTTAGCATTGAGACATCCTCGTTTATTTGTTTTAATACGTTGTCATGTTCTTCGACTTTCTGGAGAATGAGTGATAGTATCTCTTCTACTTTTCCACCCTCATAGTCCTTGAACTTTTCAAGCTCATGAGGGGGGATGTACTTGTCTTCCTTTTTGTACGGTACTTCCAGTTCCATGATCTTTTTAGCCAAGAGATCCAGCTGAGTCAACAATGTGGCCAAGACTTAGTCTTTCTCTGTCTCCTTGTTTGTCTTAATTATGCGATCAAGGAGTTGGGCTGCTGTTTCATATGGTTATCGTATTAGACCACCCGGAGAAAGTTGGTCAACCACTCTTCTATGTTCAGGACCAAGACCTCTGTAGAAACATTCCAGTAGCATCTTATCTGGAAGTCCATGAGTTGGGCACTGCTGCAATAGTTCCTTAAATCTTGGCCACAACTCATTGATAGTCTCACCCTCCAATTGCTTGAAAGTTGGGATGTTATCCCTGCAAATCATCAATCTCAAAGGAGGGTGATCCATTAGGTCACCGTTGCCACACGATATGCTCATTTCCTCTGTTTAACAACCAACACGAAAACTTAAACTAAAAGTAAGTAGATTCAACTATGACTAAAAAGAACAAAATTCAACTTCACCAAAAAAATCTCAAACAACACCACTCCCCGGCAGCGGTGCCATTTTGATTAACGTTTCAAGGACACTTCATCCAATTCTAAGTATCAACGATCGCTAGTCAGTATAAAAACTACCTAAATGTGTTGGGGTCGAATCCCACAGGGAGCGGTAGGTGTTTGAGAATTAATTAGGAAGTATGAATATGGTCAAATAAGCCATAAGAATAGACATTATCGAATATAAATATAATTCAAATCAAGGGGTGACATGAATGTCAAATAAGGGGTTCTGGTTTTAATTATTAACTACAAATAGTGGCAAACAATACGAAATAATAATAGTGAGATGGGTTCTTGGGATGTGATTCGTTTTTAGGCTAATATAGACAAATGGGTAATTGCAACTATTAGAAAATAGCCAAATATTAGTGAGTAAGCTAGACTATAGTGGAGGTAAACTTTCCTTCAAACAATTTACCCCGAATCAAGTCGATTTATCTCGACCATCAACAAGAATGCAAAATAAGAACAACCCACACCTTAGTTCATTCACTCTCTCGAGCTGAATGTGTGGGATTGATTTTAGGGTTTACTCTCTCGAGTTGAACCCAGGTCAACCCAACACCCACTAACCATCAATCAATAATCTTAGTTTTAAAATCTCTCTCTCGATCAAGCAATAAACACAAGGGTAGAACTGCATTTGGAACTACAATTCTTAAATGAAACCACAATTAATGATTGAACTCACTTCTAAATGGCATTTAAACTAACAATTAGCAATACCCATAAACTAAATCAACCCATAATCACATAATCACACCCCAAGAATTGGGGTTTTAGATAGACATCATAAAAAGATAAAAATCGTTACCAAATTGAGTTTCCATCAACAAGGTAAGATTGATTTTGCTCTTACAATGTTCCAAGTCGAAGAATCTCAAAGATCCACTTCCAATTTCTTGCAAGTGAAAAACTTCAATTCTTCAAAGCTTAGGAAGAACTAGGGAAAAAATTGTCTCAATACATAGAATAATAATCACAATTCGATATAATGAAAATTCAATGCTAAACTAAATGTTCAAAAATGTATTTATAGTCGCCAACAATATGCTGTGAAGGAACACTCGGTGCAGTAAGTCGGGCACGCCGAACCACTCGGTGATCCCCCCTTTGGTCAAACCCATTGCTCTTCTACCTTGGCCTTCAGCGTCCTCAAGGTCTGTAACTTTAGGCGATCCAACACTGCATCACAGAACCACTCGGCGATCCGCTGACTGCTCCTTTCTCTTGACAACTTGGTTCTTCCATCAAGGCTTGGCAGACTAGAACTTTAGGCGATCAAGCAGCCATTCAGCGACTCGCCAACTCGACTTTGTGATCACCAGGCTTGCTTTTCTTCATTGTTTCAGCTCGCTTTGTTTCTTTTTGCAAATTAGTGTCCTTTCTTTGTTCATCAATCTATATACCTAGAAATCAAGGATTTTACATAAGTTATTGGCATAAAATAAGCATTTGAGGACACTAAATCTATACAATAAATCCCTAAATGAGTCCAAATCTCGGGTTCATCAATGAGTCATTAGTAGTTTCTTTCATGTCATTTTATGTTTCGAACTGTGTAAAAAGGTTGTGACCGTATTATTGATTCAAAGTTGTATTAGATGACCATGTGAAACAAAGTTAGAATTTTGTTGTTTTTAAATAAAGACTTCGATTGTATGGAAAATATTTTTTAAATTTCGTACCATTTTATTATGTCTTATGCCATGAATGCTATGAGGCTTGTATGAGGCTCTAAGGAGTCTTGTACGTCGTGTTACGTCCAGTGTGTAGGCTCGGATCGTGACAAATATGGTGTCGTGACAAATTGGGGTCATGTGGTAGTTCATAGGTTCATGGGGAGTTTTACTAGAGAAACTACCATTAAACGTCAAATCATCCATCATATAAGATAAATAACATAATGAAATCATTTTTAAGAAGACCCCTTGGCTAGAATGAAAACCCTAGTTTTGAACAATATCCCAAATTTTGAAATTAGAGTTGAAGGCCTTCATGGAGAAAAGTATTCCATGAATCAAGGTTCCCATACCTTAATTGAGGTTTTACCCATGAATTGGAGTTGAGAAGATTGATTCTTGAGCCCTAACTTTCAAGTTCTTGGTGTTCTTCAATGGAGGAATTTCTAGAGAGAGAAATATTGAAAGGAGATGATTTTGGGGAAATATTTGGGTGTTATGAATTAATGAGTAAGTCTTGTGAATTTTGACTTAAAAGCAATATATATTTTACCCCAAAAATACCCAAAACACCCCCACTTTAATTGGACTTAAAAAGGAAAGGATTCAATTGACCCTCACTTAAAGACCCCGTCCAGGTGTCACGCCCATCTTCATGAGTCGTGGTGAGAACCACGACTCGTGGTTCCTCTCATGAAAATTGGGGCAGTGGCTAGATTTTGGTGGCATTTGGCTCATGAGCCCAACTCATCTCCACGAGCCCCTTCACGGCTCAGAAGTGGACCACGACATGTTGTCATGACCGTGGAGGGTTGAGGTAGTAGCCTCCAACTTGAGGCCTCTTGCTAACTTGCCTAAGGCAACTCCACTAGCACCTCCCATGGTCGTGGTCATAACCACGGACCGTGGTGATGGACGTGAAGTTTGAGGCAGTAGCTAGGAAAAGTGGTGGCCAAACTCTCATGGCCAAGGCAAGACCACACCCACCATCACGAGCCGTGGTGAGGACAACGACTCGTGGTCCTTCTTGTGAAGGTTGAGGTAGTAGCTAAAGGCTAGGGGGAGCCTTGGCCCCTTGGCCATGGCACTTGCCTCTTGGCCTTGACTCCTATAACTCTTATTCAAGACATTTATCCTCACGTTTAGGCTCTAGTTTAACTTATCATTTTCCGAAGTGTTACAGTGTCCCCTTGGCCACGCTCGCACACCATTATCCTAGCCGCAAGGGCATCAGTGGTAGCACTCAAGGGTGTCACAGCATCAATGAGGGTTGTCTGAATCATCCCCGGAATGGAGGCCTCAAGTCTGGCAGCACGACGATTAGCAGAATGGTCTAGCTGCCCCATCCATAGCAATGCAGCCTGAGTAAGCGGGCGTTGGGAAGCAGCAGCAACACTACCAGATTTGGGAGGCACATGAGCAGTAGAGGAACTTGGAGTATCAGAAGGAGAAGCGCTAGATGTACCTGAAAGCCCAGGGGCCGAAGTAGGCAATACTTCATCTACAGGTAATGTCTGAGGATCACCAATCGGGGATGAGTCCACCAGGGCTACCTTCTTTTTCTCTTCCTCATCTTTTAGGTACTTCGCCTCAATCCTCCGGAAGTCGGTCCCACATCCTCCTTCTCATCTCTAGGAACCTGACCCGTTTGCACAGCGCGGTGATCAACACCAGAAAGGGGAGTGAAGTTTGGAGCTGCTTGGCCCTCATCAACATCTCCTTCTCAACGATCATACCAAAATTTATGCGCTATCGCGCAATGATTGAGCCAAGACAAGCCACCTTTGTGTGGCGTAGCATGGAATCAATCTGGGATGGCATGGTAATTCTGCTCATAAAGCTAAACCAATACCTCGCAGCTACATGTAGGTCGTTCTTTTCTATTGGAGCCCCTGCCTCCAACCAACTCGGTGTACCATCACATATGAGAGGCGCTAGCCAGCTTTTCATGCTCTCCAAAGACTTAGTCTTGACCCTGTACTGCTGGGCGTCTGCAATGTTGTCGGTGCACTCCAACACCGCATTTATATTAGTACTATCACACAACACTTTCTTGCCCCAAACAACCACATAATCAACCGGCCTGGATTTGGCAACCAGCTTCTTCCGTTGCGGCACCAAGGCTCCGTAAGTGGTGTAGAACTCCCGGACTCAATTTGGAATATACGGTCCATGGGGCTTGGTGAAGCTGGAACTTGTGGAATCTCAGGTAGCTCATGAACTTCGGGTACCTGTCTATCACCCCATCAGTAGAGAGCCTCTTCTCCTCTATGATGGTCCTCAGCCCCTCAGTGTTCAGTCTGTTCATAAAATATGGGAGAGGACCCTGTACCTGTGGTGCTAGGACCACAGCCTGTGCTGGAGCTAGAGTAGGAGAAGTAGTCTGAGGGATCCTGATCCTAGATGGATCATTCAGCCTCTTTGAACGCAGCTCTGCTCTCTGAGCTGCTAGTAGCTCATCCTCAGGCTCAGAAATTTTTGGTTGATGCTCCTGGTACACACCCTCACTCTCAAAAGTGGTGAGGTGAGTGTCGTAGATACCGCCACTGTCGAAGCTGGCCTCTGGTGACGCGGGTGCCTTCTCTCTTCCTTTTCCCTTCCCACCTGTTGTTGGAAGTTTAGTAACCTTCGTCTTGGATGCAGCTGCATTCTCATTGATTTTTATTCCCTTGACCTGCTTGCGGGGCGTCATGTCTCTTCCGGTCTCTTTTGGTATAGCCATGTCTGTAAAAACATCGAAAAGAAATAGGAACAATTCAAGTGAAATTGCAAAAACAATAGTTGAAGACAGACTCGCTGATCTGTTCGGCGAGTCGCTGAATCTCTTTGGCGAACCAGATCAGGCTCGCCGAAATGATTGGCTAAAAAATTCCCAGAAAAAATGACATGTCAGCGATGGGATGGGCCTTTTAGCGAATCACTGACATCATTCGGTGACCAAGGGTTAGCCAGCCGAAATTTACAGTGCTTTTAGGGATTAGGGGAGCAGAAAAAGGCGATCAAGAAGGACTTTCGGTGAGTCACCGAGTGCAGTCGGCGAACTCAGGCTTCTCACCGAAAGTTATAGAACCCAACTCAATATTATGCATGAAATTAAAGGAGATAAGGGGTGATTCAGCGAAAAGCCGAGTGGTTCAGCGAGCTCGACCCAGCTTATCAAACGACCCAACGTGCCTACTTTCAACCCAGCATCCCAAATTCAACCCCGCAGCCCTTGAAAACAAAATCAAAACAAGCATCCAATCAATTAGACCTGGACCCATACTACCCATAACCCCGGGATACTCAGACTTCTCCCGGTTTAGCCAAAATTTGGCCATTTGATGACTTTTACCCTTAAGAATGAAATCAACCGCTCTATCACTGGGAAAATTACATCATTTGGCACAAATGTGGGTTAGTTAGACTTCACCCGACTAGACCCAACAACATTTGGACAACACCCCACATTTTAAATCAATTTTAAGGCACAAAATACTTGGGAATTCAACAATATAGGCATTATATGCACGATATTCAAATTAAAATAGGCACACAAGCATACATATATGATCAGAGAGGCCCAGCACACATCACTAAGATAAAAATCATTGCATATGAGTAAAAATCACTTAATAAGAATTTGGGGTTCGAAAGAGCAACCTTAGAAGCTGAATAATTAAGTTGAAAAGCTAGGTGGCAAAGAAATCCAACTTCGAGCATACAATCGATGACTAAAATGTGGGAAAAACACAAAAATAATAGAAAATGCAGAGCAGGTCTGAGTTGGAAAGTTGAAAAGTGAGGGAATGTGAAAGATTTTAAACATTTGAACGTTTGGCCTTTAAAACCGTCCAGTTCTCTCCCATTCAGCGACATTAGTTTTGCTCGCTAACCCACTCGGCGACACACCGAGTGGGCACTGATGTTTGCTTAATCAAGACACAACTTTCGATGCAAGTGCCTACGATCGTACAATAGTTTAGTCCCAACCAAGGGTTGGGATCGTTTCCAAGATAGTGGTTTTGAGAATTAATAGAAAAATAAAACTTAGTTCTAACTAGTCGTAGCTAAAGATATTAACGATTAAAAACATTGTAAATTAAAGGGGGACACAAGAGTGTCGATTAACAATGGGGGGTTTTGTCACTAGTAACTAAAAACAACAAAATAAACAAGGATTTCTAAGCAATGATGATAGCATCCAAGGAAGCTCTACTCCATTGAAGGACAAGGATGAAGCTTTAGAAACTCTAAGGAGGCCCATAACAAGATCTCAAACCAAGGAGTTCAATGATAAGCTCAATGGGCTTCAATCGCTGATCCAAAGGTGTCTTATTGGGGAAGAAGAGCTCACGCCCAAGGGAGAGGAATTGTCCAAATGCTACAATTATTTGGTGGCCCAAATTCAAGCCCAAGATGAGGAATTTTAAGGGCCATTTTCGTGCAAATAAGGTCAAGAAGAGTCCAAGAATCAGCCACAACAAGAGTTGCTTTCTGCCCAACTTTTGAGAGAAGACTAGTCAAACTTTCCAAGATTGTCAAGATTCTTTTCCTAGTTGGGATATACCTTATTTATTTATTTATTTATATATAGGTTATTAATATTTTCCTTAGTCTATTTATGGTCTCCTAAGTACCATTTAATGCTTTCCTAGAAGTACTAAATTTGTTCCTAGTTAGGTTACTTAATTTCCTTTCTAGGGTAGGATTCCTTGTAATTGTCTTTCTAGGGTCCTTGGACGTTTTTTTTCCCTTCTCCTATATATAGGAGTCCTTTTCATTCATTAAAGACAATTTACATGGATATTAATAATATTTGAGAGAGTTCTTTGAACCTTTGTGACTTGTTCTTTGAGAATTTATCTTTAAACCTTTACTAGTTTCATAGTTTAAGGTATAAAGTAATTTCTTCTTGTGATATCTTTGGTTTCTTTTTGGTATTCTTTAGAAGGTGATTAGTTTCTACATACTAATTATTGTCTTTAGTTACTCATAAAGCGGTCAAGATCCGAATCTATCGTTTTGATTCGTTTTCTCAAGTAAAGGCGTTAGATTTCTTCCATAAATCTATACGTTGTTACTTGGATCTTTTCAAGGCCTTAGAACATCTAATCCTTGGAAATTCATGGATCTTTCCTTCGAATTTCCCATATCTTTAGTTAGTTTTTTTTATTTCTTTTCTTTGTGCTTCCGCATTCTAATATTCAATTCTCTATTTGTGATCTCCCTTAACCTTGCTGTTATCAAGTGGTATCAGAGCGGTTCTATCAAGATTCCGTTCTTGATAAATCTTGGGATTTCTTCTTAGAGCAAAAAAAAAAAAAAAAAGTGTAGCGTGAACAGTAGCGTCGTAAAAAAAAAAAATTACAATAGCGTGAACAAAAAAATAAAATAAAATTATAACTTGCTCTCTAAGAAATCTAATTACTTGTCCTCCAAGAAATTTGATTACTTGATACCAACAAATTTTATTACTTGCTATTCAAGAAATCTTATTACTTGCTCTCCAAGTTTTGCATTAATTTGTTTCCAAGAAAGAAGGTTGCAAGAAGAGAGGATTCTAGACCTTTAAGAATAAGAGGAATTTTTTTTTTCTTGTTCTTATAATTCTAAAATAAGTTCCTTTTATTCGTGTTTTGTTTCAACTAAATCCTAATTGTTCTAGGACTAGTTCATTACTTTCTTTTTGTACCCCAAGATTCCATACTTTATTACTACGAACTTGATACACGTTTTGGTTTAATTATAAATCTACAAAGTAGTCTCGTTCAAAGGTTATTTTGAGTGGAAAAAGGCAAGTGTGGGTGAGTTTAAAAGAGGGTAAAAGCCATATTAAAAGTGTGATACTTAATCATTTATTCTTTTTTTTTAGATGTCTAATTCAGGTGGTGATGAGGAAAGGGCTCATTTAGAAGCCGAGGTCAAAGGAAGGAATGATTTCACCCTTCAAGCTATGCACCAACAATTTGAGAGATGGACCCTTCAATTTCAAGAGATGAGGGATATGATTATCGAGCAGAATGACACCATAGCTGAAATTAGGAGGGAGAATAATGTTGTACCCCCAAATAATGTTAGACCCCAAGTTAGAAGGAATGTACCCCATATCCCTTTTGTAAATCCTGAATATGATAATGATGATTTTGATGTTGAATTTAATCTAGAAAGAAGAGATAGGAGGGGACAAAGAGGTAGAGTAGAAGATGATAATATAAATAGTATAAAGATGAAGATGCCATCTTTCAAGGGGACAAGGGATCCAGACTTGTACCTTGATTGGGAGAGACGAGTTGAAGCCATCTTTGATTGCCATAACTACTCTGAGGGTAAGAAAGTTAAACTTGCTGTTGTTGAGTTTTCTGATTATGCTGCTTCTTAGTGGAAAAAGCTTGCTAGGGACAGATTGCAAGAGGAGCTACCACCTATTGCTACGTGGGCAGAGATGAAGAGGGTAATGAGGAAGCGATTTATTCCATCATACTTCCAAAGAGATCTACAATCTCGCCTTCAACGCTTGAAGCAAGGCTCCATGTCGGTGGATGAGTACTTCAAAAGCATGGATATGGCTATGATCCAAGCTAACTGCATGGAGGAAGAAGAGGCTACAATAGCTAGATTTTTAAATGGTTTAAATACAGAAATAGCTAATGTAGTAGAGATACAACAATATGTAACTTTAGATGAGTTAGTTGATTTGTCTGTAAAAGTTGAAAAACAAATTGAGAAAAAGCAGCAAAATAACTCATGGAGAAGTCGACCAAACACTACCTCTAAGAAGCCATGGTCAACTCAAGAGGGGAAAGCTCCTTCCAAACCTCAAGATGATTTGGAATTGCCTAATGATGGTATAATTGGGGTGGTTAGGAGAATTATGACTATCAATTTGGGTAGTGTTGATGAAGGGCAGAGAGAGAATTTGTTTCATACTAGGTGTGGGATAAAAGGGAAGACTTATTCTATGATTATTGATGGGGGAAGTTGTGCAAATGTGGTGAGTTCATACTTGGTGGATAAACTAGGAATTGCATGCATGAAGCACTCTACCCCATATAGGCTCCAATGGTTGAATGATTGTGGAGAAGTAAAAGTAAACAAACAATGCATGATTTCATTCAATGTTGGTAGGTATGAAGATGAGATTCTTTGTGATGTAGTTCCAATGCAAGCATGTCATGTTTTACTTGGCCGACCTTGGCAGTATGATAGGGATACTACTCATCATGGGAGAAAGAATAGGTATAGTCTTCTGCATAATGGTAAGAAGTATACTCTTGCACCACTATCTCCTTCTCAAGTGTTTGAAGATCAAAAACGATTGAGGGAAACAATGGGAAAACAAAAGGGAGAGGTAAAAAGTGAGCTTGAGGGAAAAGAAAAAGGCCAAGAGAGAGAAAAAAAGAGAGATGGCCGAGAGAAAGAGAGAGAGGGCAGCGATTTAAGTAAAGAGGTAAAAGAGGGTGTGAGTAAAAAAATAAAATGTTTTGGTGAGAGGAAAGAGGCTAAGGAAAAGAAAAATGAGAGCCTTTATATAAAAGCCAAAGAGTGTTTGAATACTAGGAGAGAGGGACTGCCCATAATACTACTTACTTACAAAGAAGTATTGATTAATTTTGAACAACTAACTCCTTCTTTGCCAAATAGTGTTTCTTCTCTTTTGCAGAATTTTGAAGATGTTTTTCCTGATGACACTCCAAAGGGATTGCCACCTTTGAGAGGGATTGAGCACCAAATAGACTTTGTGCCTGGGTCTCAACTTCCTAATAGGCCTGCCTATAGGAGCAATCCTAAAGAGACCAAAGAATTACAAAGGCAAGTTGAAGAATTGCTTGAAAAGGGATTTGTTCGAGAGAGTATGAGCCCATGCTCTGTTCCAGTCCTATTGGTCCCCAAAAAGGATGGAATATGGAGGATGTGTGTAGATTGTCGAGCCATCAACAAGATAACGGTAAAGTATCGCCATCCTATCCCTCGTCTTGATGACATGTTGGACCAACTGTATGGTTCCAAAATCTTTTCTAAAATTGATCTAAAGAGTGGTTACCATCAAATTCGTATGAATCCTGGAGATGAATGGAAAACTGCTTTTAAGACCAAATATGAACTTTATGAGTGGTTAGTTATGCCCTTTGGCTTGACTAATGCACCAAGCACTTTTATGAGACTAATGAATCATGTTTTTAAAGATTTCCATGGAAAATTTATTGTGGTGTATTTTGATGACATCTTGATCTTTTCTCACAATCTGGATGAACACCTAGAACACTTAAAACAAGTTTTTGAAGTTCTTAGAAATCAGCGTTTATTTGCTAATCTCAAAAAGTGTACTTTCTGTGTGGATCGTGTGGTTTTCTTAGGTTTTGTGGTCAGTTCTAAGGGAGTTGAAGTAGATGATGAGAAAATCAAGGCAATAAAAGAATGGCCTAAACCTAATAGTGTAACTGAAGTTAGGAGTTTTCATGGACTTGCTAGTTTTTATAGGAGGTTTGTGCGAGACTTTAGCACCATTGCTGCTCCTTTAACTGAAGTTATTAAAAAAGATAAGGTTTTTACATGGGGAAAGGAACAAGATGATGCATTTAACTTGCTGAAGGATAAATTGTGTTCTGCTCCTCTTTTGCAATTGCCTGATTTTTCTAAGTCTTTTGAAGTTGAGTGTGATGCCTCTGGTAAGGGCATAGGTGCAGTTTTGATGCAAGACTCCAAGCCAATTGCCTACTTTAGTGAAAAGCTAAGTGGAGCAACATTGAACTACTCAACTTATGATAAGGAGCTATATGCTTTGGTGAGGGCGTTAGCTACATGGCAGCACTACTTGTGGCCTCGAGAATTTGTTGTCAAGACTGATCATGAGTCATTAAAATACTTGAAGAGCCAAGGTAAACTTAGTCGTAGGCATGCTAAATGGGTAGAGTTTATTGAAACTTTTCCTTATGTAATTGCTTACAAACAAGGAAAGGAGAATGTGGTTGCTGATGCACTCTCAAGAAGGTATGTTTTGATCTCTACTCTTACTTCAAAGTTATTGGGTTTTGACCAAATCAAGTTCCTCTATGCTAATGATTCTGATTTTGGTGAGATTTTTGCTGAATGTAAGTTAGGTCCTTTTGAGAAATTTAATCTTCAAGATGAATTTCTATTCAAGGAAAATAAATTATGTGTTCCTAACTGCTCGTTGCGTGAACTATTTGTTAGGGAAGCACATTGTGGAGGGCTAATGGGACATTTTGGTGTACCCAAAACACTGGAAATACTTTCTGAACATATTTATTGGCCTAGCATGCGAAAGGATGTTGAAAAAGTGTGTTCTTATTGTCTTGAATGTAAACAGGCTAAGTCTAGAACATTGCCGCATGGTCTTTATACTCCTTTACCTGTTTCTAATTGCCCTTGGATTGATATTTCTATGGATTTCATATTGGGGCTGCCAAGGACTAAGTATGGTAAGGATAGTATATTTGTGGTAGTAGATAGATTTTCTAAAATGGCTCGTTTTATCCCATGTAAAAAGACTAATGATGCATCTCATGTGGCTGACTTGTTTGTAAAGGAAGTGGTTAAATTGCATGGAATACCTAGAACTATTGTTAGTGATAGGGATGCCAAGTTCTTAAGTAACTTTTGGAGAATTCTTTGGGGAAAGTTGGGAACTAAATTGCTATTTTCTACATCTTGTCACCCATAAACGGACGGGCAAACGGAAGTGGTTAATAGAACTTTAGGGAGCATGTTGAGGGCTGTTTTGAAAGGAAAGTTAACTTCTTGGAAAGATTACTTACTACTCCATTGAAGGACAAGGATGAAGCTTTAGAAACTCTAAGGAGGCCCATAACAAGATCTCAAACCAAGGAGTTCAATGATAAGCTCAATGGGCTTCAATCGCTGATCCAAAGGTGTCTTATTGGGGAAGAAGAGCTCACGCCCAAGGGAGAGGAATTGTCCAAATGCTACAATTATTTGGTGGCCCAAATTCAAGCCCAAGATGAGGAATTTTAAGGGTCATTTTCGTGCAAATAAGGTCAAGAAGAGTCCAAGAATCAGCCACAACAAGAGTTACTTTCTGCCCAACTTTTGAGAGAAGACTAGTCAAACTTTCCAAGATTGTCAAGATTCTTTTCCTAGTTGGGATATACCTTATTTATTTATTTATTTATATATAGGTTATTAATATTTTCCTTAGTCTATTTATGGTCTCCTAAGTACCATTTAATGCTTTCCTAGAAGTACTAAATTTGTTCCTAGTTAGGTTACTTAATTTCCTTTCAAGGGTAGGATTCCTTGTAATTGTCTTTCTAGGGTCCTTGGACGTTTTTTTTCCCTTCTCCTATATATAGGAGTCCTTTTCATTCATTAAAGACAATTTACATGGATATTAATAATATTTGAGAGAGTTCTTTGAACCTTTGTGACTTGTTCTTTGAGAATTTATCTTTAAACCTTTACTAGTTTCATAGTTTAAGGTATAAAGTAATTTCTTCTTGTGATATCTTTGGTTTCTTTTTGGTATTCTTTAGAAGGTGATTAGTTTCTACATACTAATTATTGTCTTTAGTTACTCATAAAGCGGTCAAGATCCGAATCTATCGTTTTGATTCGTTTTCTCAAGTAAAGGCGTTAGATTTCTTCCATAAATCTATACGTTGTTACTTGGATCTTTTCAAGGCCTTAGAACATCTAATCCTTGGAAATTCGTGGATCTTTCCTTCGAATTTCCCATATCTTTAGTTAGTTTTTTTTATTTCTTTTCTTTGTGCTTCCGCATTCTAATATTCAATTCTCTATTTGTGATCTCCCTTAACCTTGCTGTTATCAAATGAGAGGGGATCCTTGGGATGTGACGGGAATATGAGTTAAACTAGATTATTGGGTACGTGTTTTTGATTGAAGATTCATAGAATAATTATGACTAGGTGATGAGTCCACAAATTAGACTCATTTAGGGCTTTATTTTAACAGAAATAGTGTCCTTGAATGCTTGTTTTATCTCAATACCTGATTAAAATGCTGAAGTTTCAGGTATTTGAAGTTTTAGTTGAAGAATGGACACTTAGGCGCAAAACGGAGCAAATAGGGCTGAAAAGAACAAGAAATGGAATCCTGCGGATCGCCGAGTTCAACTTGGCAAGTCGCCGACACGAAATGAACCGCCCTTCGTTCCAGTACGCGAAGCCTTGAAGGAAGTGGATCAAAAGGCGAGAAAAGGAGCAGTCACTGATCAGTTCCGCGTAGCAGTACTGCACCGCCCAATGATCCAGAATGCGAGGATCCTAAAGGCAAGACATTGAAGGCGATGAGCTGACCAAAAGGCGGATCGCTGAGTTTATCGGTGATCTCGACTAATGTCATCGAACAATCCTCCGCATCACAATATGTGAAAACTATAAATACTAGTTAGAATTGTAGTCTTAGTGTGGAACAATTATTATTATTATTTTCACTTTAGAACATACTTTAGCTGATTTTTTTTTCTCTCAAGTTTGGAGAGGGTTTCGTGGAGACTTGAAGAAAGGAGTTCTTCTTCCCTAAGTTGGAAGTGGGTCTTCTCTATTCATTTTCCTTTGCTTAATTTAAGATTTAATTTCTTATACCTAGTTGATTTCATTATCATGTTAGATATAATTTCTTATTTCTTGATGTGTGGCTAAAAACCCCATTCTTGGGGTGTGATTTAGCAAGTACGGTTTCATATTCTTATTGGGTCTTACTTGTTGATAGGTTAGATGTATTTTAATGGTGATTTTACCAAGTAGTTGTGGTTTAATCTAGAGGGTTTGTAGTTGCAAATACAAAGCCACCAATGTGTTTTCGACTTGTTTGAGAGGGAGGTCGCGAAACTAAAACCATTGGACTGATGGCCTAAGGAGTGGGTCGACATGAGGTTCAGCCCAAGAGGGTGAGCCCTAGTCCCATATCCTAACACTCAGCTCGGAAGAGTGGGTGGGGTAAGGCGTAGGCTGGTCTTCATGCGGCAAATGGGTGTCCGAGAGGAACGCATTTGAAACGGGTAAGTTGCCCGAGAGGGAACTTATTTCCATTTAAAGCTTTGTCTAGTCACTATTATTTTGCTAATTTCCTATCAAAAGCATGTACCCAACAATTTATCTCAACTTATATTGCAGTCACATCCCAAGAACCCTTCCCCATACTTGATTTTCTTGTTTATTTTGCCGTTTTAGCACTTGTTACAAAAGCCCCTTTGATATTTGACACTTTTGTGTCGCCCCCTTTAAGTTACAATGTATTATATCGCAAATGTCTTTAGCTACGACTAGTTAGAATGTAAATTCTATTTTTCTATCAATTCTCAAAATTGCTCCCTTGGGACACGACCCCAACCCTTGGTTGGGTTACTATATTATCGACGATCGTAGACACTCATACCGTAGGATAGTGGTGTTGGTCACGATAAGAATCACTAGGCTAGACTTTAAGGGGGATAAACTCTCTCTCGAGAAACTTACCCCGTTTCAAGCGGGTTCCTCTCAGACACCCACTTGCCGTATGAAGAACAGCCTCCGTCTTAACCCACTCACTCTCCCGAGCTGAGTGTGTGGACATGGGACTAGGGTTCACTCTCTCGAGCTAAACCTCATCTCGACCCACTCGCACTGACCATCAATTTAGTGGTCTTAGCTTTACGACCTCTCTCTCGAGCAAGCAGAAAATACATAAATGAGATTATATTTGCAACTACAACCTCATTAATTTCATCCACAACCACTAAACGAAATCACAATTAAACTACGATTAAACTATTAGTAAGCAAGAACCAAAAATTATCTTATCCCATATTCAATAAATCACACCCCAAGAATTGGGGTTTTTAGCACACATGTATAAGAGATAGAAATTTATACCAAATTGAGATTGCATTCAACTGGGTATGAAGATTTAAGTCTTGATACAGGCCAAAATCAAAGAATCCAAGAGACCCAAATCAAAATCTTGAAGATGAAACCCTTTGGATCTTCAAGTTTTCAAAACCCTCTCAAGCTTAGAGCAAAAATATCAAAAAGTACTATTTTATATGAAAATTATAATATTTTTTTGACATTTAAAACTACAACTCTAACTAGTATTTATAGTTTTCACAGATTTGTGATGCAGCGGATCATTCAGCGTCGTTAGTCAGAATTGCCGATCAACTCGGCGATTCGCCCTTTGGTGTAGTTCATCGCCGTCTTGCACCAGCCTTCAGCATCGTCGCGCTCTGGTTCATTGGGTGACATGGTACTGCTTCGTGGAACTTCTCGGCGATTCGTCGACTGCTCCCTTTTTCCGCCGACTGAATCCTTTCCTTCAAGGCTTAGCACACTAGAACAAAAGGCAAAGTAGGACCCTTCGACGACTCGCCAAGTGGACTCGGCGATCCTCAGGCCTTTTTTTCTTCATTCTTTTCAGTCTTTTCATTCCTTTTTGCGACGTAGTGTCCAAAGCCATGCTTTTCTTCAAACTCCAAATACCTGAAACTTACAGGTTTTCATCAGATATTGAGATAAAATAAGCATTTGAGGACACAATTTCTATTAAAATATAGCCCTAAATGAATCCAATTTGTGGACTCATCAACACCCCCAACTTAAACTTTTGCTTGTCCTCAAGTAAAACTCAAGTTCAACAATTCAACAAGGATGTCTCAAACATTGCAACACAAGACTCAATTATGAATGTACACAACAAGACTCAATTTACTTATGCAAGGATCAATTGTGTACTCAAAGATTCAAGTTTTGACACACCATTACCAAAGATTCTAAAGCTCGCAATACTTGCTTCAAATGAAAGTTCAAGCTCAACAAAAGCCTTTGAATGCCCTCACACAAATGATGATTCCATTTTCACACGCAAAGGTATAATCAATTTAATGTTTAGAAATCAGATACAACGCTCACACTCACAAAGATGAACACAATGCATGCTTTCACCCATAGGTTTGCCCGTATTTTCTAATCAACATTTGTTTCGACTTTCTAAAGATCACAAAGGTCTTAACAAGGCTTGTAACGGAGCAGAGTGCAAAGGTATGGCCATTTAGGCTCAGTGACTTTTAACCTTAGGAAATATGGTGCTCTCAATACTTCCTTTCTTTTTCCTTCATCATTTTCATTAGTGCATCATAGGTCATCCTATTATTCGCTTCCCATGGATTGTTCGGAACCCTATTTCCTTGGTACTTTATTCCACAACCTTCTTTTTCATTCTTTTCTTTTCTTTTTATCTTTCTCTTTTTTTATATGTGGAGGGGTTCCATTTTTCTCAACACCATGGGTTAAAGGAGACTTTCCTTGCACTTCTTGACTTTCCCTTTTCTTTTCACCATACCCCCAACTTAGGCTTCTGGCCTAAGTGGGCTATTCATTAAACCACAAATCAAGAGGATTAAAGGTAATGGATTAAGAAAGGTCTAGTTTTCATCAAGTTTCTTCCGAAGAAAGTTTAGGTTCAAGGGGTGTTCAAGAGAGATTCACACACTCACAAGGTAGACCACAAAATAGGTATATGTCAAATTGGCTCACACTCTTCAAAATTTCCTAAGATCATGTCAAGAGAAAGCTTTACTTAGTCGCCTGGACCAACGGGGTAAATTCTAGGTTCTATCATGCATGTTTCAAAGTAAGCTCAGCACACTAGGCATCGACACTAAAGTCAAACAAGACTCCACACTTTTGCTAGTGTGCAACGATCATAACAGGAGAATTGATTTGATAAATGGCTAATCACAACGAGATGCAAAGAGGTCACATATCGTCTATGCAACTTCATTGGTCTCATCTTAGCCGCACATTCATGTTTGTTCTATTGCAAGCACTATTTAAGTCATCGATATTGATCAAAACCGAGACTTAAATTTGCCAAGGAACAGCCACATTCAACAGTATAAAAGGTGACGAAAATATCAAAAAATTTCAGAAGGGTCAAAATCATTTTTCAGATAAAAATAAAATGAGCTACAAGCTCAAACATCCACATAAAGCAGTAATCTCACAACATAAGCGCAAAACCCGAATATAAACAAAACACTAACATGGGTAGCACACAAAGGTGGGCCTCACCCCACCATAATTAAAAGCATTTGTCCTCAGATGCACATGACAAAATATCCAAAATGACAATTAAAGAAAGACAAAGAAGGAGGTAAAGAAGGGATCCTGTCTAAGCAGTCGCTCCATCTGTCTGGGCATCAGTGCCCGGAGTGTTGTCGTTCTGCTTCTGGTTCTCTTTTTCTTTTCTCTCTACTTTAGCTTCTGCAGCGATATTAGCCTCGATCATATTGTCCAACTCGTGAGCTGCCACAAAGGCGTGTATCGTATTGTTGAACCCTCGAGCCCATGAAGGGACATTAGAGTCGATGGGCATCCTCCTCCATGAACTGGTTGTCTTGTTCTCGTTACTTGCAGTTCTTCTAAACTTTTGTGCTCATATATGTCTGGGTGGCTTTTTTCTTCTTGCAACGTTTGGTCTGGCCATGTCTGCAAAGTCTTGAGATAATGTTAGAATATATTTGTCAACCAAAACAAAAACATTCAGCTGCAGAAAGACTAGATAGTCAGTTCGGCGTGTCGCCGAAGGTCACAGTGTAGAAGGAGTTAGAGGTGCAGACAAAGGGCGAATAAGAAGATTTTCGGCGAGTCACCAAGTTCTCTTGGCGACCTCATTCTTCTCGCCAAAAGTTACAGACGCCACAACAAATAAAACATGATAATAAGAGCGAGATAGGGTAATTAGGTGAACCGCGGAGTAGTTCGGCGAGCACATCACAACTCGCCGAATGACCTAACATGCCTACTTCCAACCCAACTTCTCAAAATCAGCCCTGCAACCCCCGAAAAGGAAATTTAAGCACGAAAGGCACAAATTCAACCAGGACCCATAAAATACAACTCACTGCACCTTAACTCCACTTGATGCATTGGAGCACAAGATTTCACAGTTTAGGCAATAAATGCAGGGTTATCGAAGAAAATTCGACACAAACAATTAAACCCAATCAGGGAGGTTTAGCAGATTTCAACAAGCTCATAATATTTGCAAATGAGCACAATTTTGACAAGATAATCACGGGGTTAAGGAAGATAACCTTCTGTGCTGATTAAATGGATAATGAGATGCTAAGAAGCACTGTAATCCGACTCTAAGCACCAACCAATAAAAAAAAATACTTTGAGAATGCAAGTAATATAAAACTAGAGTGCATGTGTGAGTTTGGATAGGTGAGAAAGTGAGGGAAGGAAATGAAGTTGAAAACTTTTAAACCTTTGGCTAAAAGACCGTCCAGTTTTTGCCTATTCGGTGACATTAGTCAAGCTCACCAACTCACTCGGCGTTCCACCGACTGTTTAGTTTCTTTGCCAAAATTTACAGGACCTCTAGTTTATGGGGGGTCCAAACAGCGGTTTCCATCGTGATCGTCGACATAGTTGGCATTCACCAATAATTTCCAAAGCTCACCGAGTTTTACAGACTCCAATCTTGAAGATGTCTTGAGTCAAACGGCGGATAAGGTCAGATTCGTCGACCCCTTTAGTGACTCGCCGATTGGATCTATTGCTCGCCATCCTTCACCTTTTCGAACACTTCTCCTACTTTAACCTGTGCAAACAATACACCATTATTTTACCAAGAAATAAAAAAAATTAAAGGGGTTTTGGGTTGCTTCCCAAATAACGCCTTAGTTAACATCGCGGCACGATGCGAGTCCACCTTCAAACCTCACTCTTGGGGTTAGCCATAGTATCACTAGGCAAACCCCCTTGTTGTCTCAGATTGAGGTGAGACGAGATATGACCCAATTGGGTGTCCAACTGCTTGATTGAAATAGAATGGGAGGTGGCGGTCTGGCTAAGGGTAGAAACATCTTCCTTCATGCCTTTCAACATTTTGTCTGACCCTTCAACTTTGTTGAGGATACGCGAGAGCATATCATCAGACCTACCACCTTCTGAATCCTTGGGCTTCTGGCGCTCATAGGGAGGCACATATATATCCATATCCCCATCTTTCCAGTTCAGATTTCGGTCCCTCTATTCACGATCTCTATCCTTTCAGCCTTTGTCGCTAGCCTAGCCTTGGTTACCACTCTGCCTTGGGTAGTTTGAACGATAGCCCCCGCCTTGATTTACTAGAAAATTTACCTCCTCGCTATATAGGGATTCAAATTTCATCTATTCAGGATTTACATACCTGACCCTCACAACGTTGACACTACGGGCACCAGCCCCCATGACATTTTTGGATAGAATGTCAAGTTGTGTCATGATTTTGGCCATGTTGTGGTCTCTCTCATTGTCTTTTCAATCTGCTCCTTAGATAGCTTGAATGTGAGAGGGGATAATTGGTCCTCGCGAGTGTACCACACTCTGTTGATGTTTGTCATGCCATCTAAAAGTTGGACTGCCACTGCATATGGCTGTTGCATTAAGCCTCCAGGCTAGAGTTGGTCAGCGAAACCTTTGTTTACCAAATCCAAACTCTGTTTAAAGTATTGAAGTAGCACGTTGTCCGGCAAACTATGGGTTGGGCATTGCAGCACCAACTTTTTGAACCTTAGCCAAGTTTCATGCAGAGGCTCTCCTTCTAGACGTTTAAGGCTCTGGATGCTATCCCGCAGTGACATCATATTCGAGGGAGGGAAAAATCACACTCAAAATGCGGTTACCAACTCGACCCAAGAAGTGATGGATTCACGTGGTAGCTAGGCTAGCCACTTGCACGCCTCCTCCATCAACGAGCAAGGGAATAGACTCAATCGGACCGACTCTTGAGAGATGTTTTTGAACGAGAATGGTTCGCACACATCTACAAAGTTTTGAAGATGCTCGTGAGGATCCTCATGAGCCAGTCCGCTGAAAAGTCTCTTTAGTTGCAAGAGTTGCAACATGGTGCTGGTTATGTGGAACACTGCATTTCCCTCGGCTGGGGGTAAACGGATGGCTCCAACACCTCCCATGAGATGGGGGCCATTGATGTTGTGCTCTTGGACATCGTTGAGATTTCCGATGTCGTCTAGGTGGCCTAATGTGCTACTGTTGCTACCATTAACACTCATGCTTTCTGAAAAATTCACACAGCGAACAAAACAAAACTAAAAATTAAGTATGTAGACTACAACTAAGAAGAACAAAAATTCTACTAATCTAAGAATTCTCAAATAACACCACTCCCCGGTAGCGGCGCCATTTTTATGTTTGCGTAATCAAGACATAACTTCTGATGCAAGTGTCTACGATCGTACAAAAGTTTAGTAACCCAATCAAGGGTTGGGATTGTTCCAAAGAGAGTGATTTTGAAAATTAATAGAAAAATAAAACTTAGTTATAACTAGTCGTAGCTAAAAACATTAACGATTAAAAACATTGTAAATTAAAGGGGGACACAAGAGTGTCAATTAACTGTGGGGGGTTTTGTCACTAGTAAGCAAAAACAGCAAAATAAACAAGGATTTCTAAGCAATGAGAGGGGATCCATGGGATGTGACAGGAATAGGAGTTAAGCTAGATTATTGGGTACATACTTTTGATAGAAGATCCATAGAATAATTATGACTAGGCTAGACTTTAAGGGGGATAAGCTCTCTCTCGATCAACTTACCCAGTTTCAAGCGTGTTCCTCTCGGACACCCACTTGCCGCATGAAGAACAACCTCTGCCTTAACCCACTAAATCTCTCGAGCTAAGTATGTGTACATGGGACTAGGGTTCACTCTCTCGAGCTGAACCTCTTGTCGACCCACTCGCACTGGCCATCAATTTAGTGGTCTTAGTTTTACGACCTCTCTCTCGAGCAAGCCGAAAACACATATTTGTGATTATATTTGCAACTACAACCTTATTATGTTCATCCACAACCACTAAATGAAATCATAATTTCATAATTAAACTCTGATTAAAATATCAGCAAGCAAGACCCAACAATTATCTTAACCCATATTCGCTAAATCACACCCCAAGAATTGGGGTTTTTAGCACACATGTATAAGAGATAGACATTTATACCAAATGGAGATTGCATTCAACTGGGTATGAAGATTTAAGTCTTGATAAAGGCCAAAATCAAAGAATCTCAAAGACCCAAATCCAAATCTTGAAGATGAAACCCCTTGGATCTTCAAGTATTCAAAACCCTCTCAAGGTTAGAGAAAAAATATCAAAAAGTACTATTTTATATGAAAATTATATTAATTGTTCGACACTTAAAACTACAACTCTAACTAGTATTTATAGTTTTCACAGATTTGTGTTGCAGCGGATCATTCGGGATCGTTAGTCGGAATCACCGATCAACTCGGTGATTCGCCCTTTGGTGTAGTTCATCGCCGTCTTGCACCAGCCTTCAGCATTGTCGTTCCCTTGGTCATTAGGCGACATGGTACTACTTCGCGGAACTTCTCGGTGATTCGCCAATTGCTCCCTTTTTCCGCCGACTTAATCCTTTCCTTCAGGGCTCAGCACACTGGAACAAAAGGCGAAGTAGGACCCTTCAACGACTCGCTAAGTGGACTTGGCGATCCTCAGGCCTTCATTTCTTCGTTCTTTTCAGCCTCTTCATTCCTTTTTGCGACGTAGTGTCCATGTTTTCCTTAAAATCCAAGTACCTGAAACTTAAAGGTTTTCATCAGATATTGAGATAAAATAAACATTTGAGGACATAATTTCTATTAAAATATAGCCCTAAATGATTCTAATTTGTGGACTCATTAGGCACTTACCTCACCGAGTTTTACAGGACCTCCAGTTAATGTGGGGGTCCAAACGGCGGACTAAGTCATGATCACCGACTTGGTCAGCGATTCGCCAATATACTCCTGGGCTCACAGAGTTTTGCAAACTCCAATTTAAAATGTCTTGAGTCCAATGGCGGTCCAAGTCGGGCTCACCGACTCCTTCGATGAGTCACCGACTGGACTTTGAGCTCGCCAACCTGGACTTTTCAAACACATTCAACACTTCAACCTACAAAATCAACACACGATTATTTCTAAAACAAAAATAAAGCGATAAAATTTGGGTTGCTTCCCAAGAAGCGCCTTAGTTAACGTTGTGGCATGAGGCAAGTCCCTACTTAGGTTTGCCTCTGTGTCACAAGGCAACCCCTTTATTGGTTGTGGGTAGAGACAAGACGGCGCTTGGTCCATTTGGGACTCTAGTAGTTGAATGAGCATGGAATGAGAGGTTATCATCTGATTCGGCATTAAGGCATTCTCTTTTTTCTCCAACAACACTTTGTGGTGCTCTTTGACTTTGTGTAGAATGAGTGAGAGGACCTTATCAATTTTCCCACCCTCTTGGTTCTTCTTCCTTTGACGCTCATGAGAGGGGATGTACCTGTCTTTCTTTTTGGATATTACCTCCAATTCCATGACTTTCTTGGCGAAGACATCCAGGTGAGTCATCAATGCAGCCAATTCTTGGTCTTTTTTTGTCTCCTTGTTGGTTTTAATTATGCCATCAAGAATTTGGGCTACTGCTTCATAGGGTTGTTGTATCAAACAACCCGAAAAGAGTTGACTAGCTGCGCTTCTATTTTGGGGACCAAGACCTCTATAGAAGCATTGCAGAAGCACCTTTTCTGGAATTCCATGAGTTGGGCACTGCTGCAATAAGGCCTTAAAACTATTCCACAACCCATAAATAGTCTCACCCTCCAATTGCTTGAAAGTTAGGATGTCATCCCTAAGAATCATTAATCTCGAAGGAGGGTGAGCCATTGGGTCACCATTGCCACTAGATATGTTCAATTTCTCTGCTCAACAAGCAACACGGAAACCAAAACTAAAACTAAGTGATTCAACTATAACTAAGAACAACAAAATTCAACTTAACTAAAGAATCTTAACCAACACCACTCCCCAGCAACGGCGCCATTTTGAGTTAATGTTTCAAGGACACTTCATCCAATTCTAAGTGTCAACGATCGTTAGTCAGTATAATAACCCAACTAAATGAGTTGGGGTCGAATCCCACAGGGAGCGATACGTGTTTAAGATTCAAGAGTAAAGTACAGCTATGTTCTAATCAACCATAGGAATAAACATTTACGAATAAAAACATAATTCAAATTAGGGGTGACACGAATATCAAATAACAAGGGGGGTTTTGGTTTAAACTATCAACTACAACAACAACAAAATAATACGAATAAGACAATAATGAGACAGATTCTTGGGATGTGATCGAATTATAGACTAAGGTATACAAGTGGATAATTGCAACTGTTAGTAAATAGTTGTAACTCAGTGAATAAGCTCGACTTTAGTGGGGATAAACTTTCTCTCGAACAATTTACCCCGAATCAAGTCGGTTTCTCTCGAACACCAACAAGCATGCAAATAAGAACAGCCTACACTTTAGTCCATTCTCTCTCTCGAGCTGAATGTGTTGAAAAGGGTTTAGGATTCACATTCTCGAGCTGAACCCATGACAACCCAATACCTAAGACCATCAATTCAGTAATCTTGGTTTTAAAACCTCTCTCTCGAACAAGTCAAAAACACAAAGGTAGAACTGTATTTGCAACTACAATTCTTTAAATTAAACCACAATTACTGATTTAAATTACTTTTAAATAGCATTTAAACTAACAATTAGCAATACCCATAAGCTAAATCAACCCATAATCACACCCCAAGAATTGGGGTTTTAGCTAGACATCATAAAAAGATAGAAATCGTTTCCAAATTGTGTTTCCATCAACTGGGTAAGATTAATTTCGTCTTTACAAAGGTCTAAATTTAAGAGTCTCAAAGACCCGCTTCCAATTTCTAAAAAATGGAAAACTTCAATTCTTCAAAGCTAAGGAAAAGTTGTCTCAAAAACAGAGAGTTCAAACTCAAAAATTACTCTAATGAATGTTCAAAATAAAATTTGATACTAAACATAATGTTTGAAAATGTATTTATAGGCGCCAAAAATATGCTGCGAAGGGCCATTCAGCGCAGTAAGTCGGGCTCGCCGATCAGCTCGGTGATCTGCCCTTTGGTCAGTTCCATTGCCTTTTTGCTTTGGCCTTCATCATCCTCAAGTTCTATAACTTTGGGCGATCCAACACTGCATCGCGGAACTATTCGGCAACACGCCGACTGCTCCTTTCTCTCGCCAAATTGATCTCCTTCGGAGTTTGGCACAACTGAACTTTATGCGGTCAGGAGGCCATTAGGTGACTCGCCGAAGGGACTTGGATATCACCAGGACTTCATACCTTCTCTCTTTTAGCTAGCCTTATTCATTTTTGCAAATTAGTGTCCATGCTTTGTTCCTCAATCCAAATACCTAGAAATAAAAGGTTTTACATGAGTTATTGGCACAAAACAAGCATTTGAGGACACAAAACATATCCAAATAAATCCCTAAATGATTCCAAATCATGGAATCATCATCCAACGCATAGGGGAAAAGACCAAAATGACCCTAACTTAAAAGTTATCGGGGCCACTGATGGACCACGGACTGACCGACGGTCCATCCTATCAGTCCGTCGTTTGGCATCAGAAGCTGAGAGTTGCGGGCCACGATCCACAGTCCAGGACCACAGACTGTGGTCCAACCTACAATCTGTAGGTCCTGTTGTGGGCCATGACTTTTCTAGAAAATTTCTGGAAGAGTTGAGATAACAAACCACGAACCCCACCTACGGTCCGTAGGTGGCCTCCATACCTGCAACTTCTGAATATTGAGGGAACATTCGTCCTTGAATAGAGTCTAAACTAGCTGAATATGAAGGGAAGGAGCTACAATCCCTATCACTAAGTACTAGCAACTGAAATCTAACTGAACTAAATTCTAAGAACATGCAAATATGCTGAAATGCAAGTATAACTGAAGGAACAAGGTATTGAGACTGAATTTACGTAAGAGTAAACTGAGAGACTGGAGAGGACCTATTACATAAAGCTGAAATGGAATCGGAAGGAAAGAGGTGAGGATACTTGGTCTTCATGGTTGCTTCTACTTCCCAAGTAGCTCCCTCTATGGACTAACTCATTCACAAAACCTTCAATTAAGCTACTTCTTTGTTCCTCAACTTTCGAACCTGACGATCAAGAATTTTAACTGGCTCATCTTCGTAAGTGAGATTATCCTTCATAGTAATACTCTCTAATGGTACAATAGATGTCGGATCACCCACACACTTCTTCAACAAGGAAATCTGAAAGACTGGATGAACCATGCTAGTTTTGCTAGCAACTTTAACTCATAAGCCATATTTCCAACCTTCTTCAGGATTTTGTAAGAACCTATAATTCTCGAACAAAGCCTCCTTCTTGTCAAATCTTGCCACCCCCTTCATAGGTGACACTTTAAGGAAAACCCAATCATCGATCTCAAACTCTAAGTCCCTCCTCCTTACATTTGCATAAGACTTCTGACGACTCTGAGTTATCTTAAGTCTTTCTCTGATGAGCTGAACGTTTTCTATAGCATCATGAACCGAATCTTGCCCAATCAAGGCTGCTTCACCTACTTCAAACCACCCAACTGGAGATCTATATCTAGGCCCATATAATTCCTCATAAGGGGCCATCTGAATACTAGAAAGGTAGCTATTATTCTAGGCGAACTCTAGAAGGAAAGGTGATCATCCCAACTGCCCTTGGAGTCGATCACGCAAGATCTCAACATGTCCTATAAGGTCTGAATGGTACGTTCTGCATGTCCATCCATCTGTGGATGAAATGGTACTGTGCTGAGATTCACTTGGGTACCAAGACCTTTCTGAAATGACTTTTAGAAATGAGAGGTGAACTGAGGACCTCTATCTGAGATGGTAGTCAAAGGAACCCCGTGCAACCTAACTATATCATGGATGTAGAGTTTAGTGTATTCCTCCATTGAATATACAGTCTTGACGGCCAAGAAGTGAGTGGACTTAGTAACTTTGTCTTCTATTACCCAAATTGAGTCATGATGTCTGCGAGTACGAGGTAAACTTGTAATGAAGTCCATGTTGATCACTTCCCACTTCCATGTAGGAATGTTAATATCTTGAGTCATACCTCCTGGTTTCTGAGGTTCTACCTTCACTTGTTGATAATTAAGGCACTTAGCCAGAAAATCTGTTATATGCCTCTTCATGCCATTCCACCAAAAGACTTCACGTTGATCACAGTAGATCTTGGTAGCACCCGGATGAATAGAATACCTTGTGTTATAGGCTCCTGTAAGGATCAATCATCTCAACTCACCCATATTAGGAACACATAAATGACCCTGGTGGCGAAGCACACCATCTCCCCCTTGGGAGAAAACCCCTACTTTCTGCTGATGAACTGCACCCTTCAATTGAAGCAATATAGGATCACTGTCTTGTTTTTCTTTAACCTCCGTTGCTAATGAAGATTTTGATCCATTCTAAACTATCACACCATCATCTGATAGGTTCATAATGCAAACTCTTAAGAAAGCAAGCCGGTGATTATCTTTTTCTAATTCCTTCCTTTCTCCCTCAACATGTTCTACACTTCCCATAGGTAATCTACTAAGACCGTCGGATACTATATTGGTCTTACCAGGATGGTAAAGCACATTCATTTCATAGTCCTTAAGGAATTCAAGCCATCTCCTCCGGCAAAAATTTTAACTCCTTCTGGGTGAACACATACTGAAAGATTTACCTGGGTACTAAGACCTTTCCGAAATGACTTCCCAAAATGAGAGGTGAACTGAGGAACTCTATCTTAGATGATAAACAAAGGAACCCCATTCAACCAAACTATCTAATGGATGTAGAGTTTAGGGTATTCCTCCGTTGAAAATATCTTGATGACCAAGAAGTGGGCGGACTTAGTAATTATGTCTACTATTATCCAAATGAAGTCATGTTGTTTGTGAGTACGAGGTAAACCTATAATGAAGTCTATGTTGATCACTTCCCACTTCCATGTAGGAATGTTAATCTCTTGAGTCATACCTCCTGGTTTCTGATGTTCTACCTTAACCTGTTGATAATTAGGGCACTTAGCCAAATCTACTATATCCCTTTTCATGTCATTCCACCAAAAGACTTCCCGCAGATCACGGTACATCTTGGTTGCACCTTTATGGATAGAATTTTGGAGTTATGGCCTTATGTAAGGATCTGTTGTCTCAACTTACCCACCTTAGGAACACATAAACGACACTGGTAGTGAAGCACACCTGCTCCACCTTCAATTAAAGAAATGTAGGATCAGTATCTTATTTTTCCTTAACCTCCGCTGCCAATGAAGATTCTAACCCATTCTGAACTATCACACCATCACCTGATAGGTTCATAAGGCGAACTCCTAATCGAGCAAGCCGGTAAACATATTTTGCTAATTCCTTCCTTTCTCCCTCAACATGTGCTACACTACCCATAGATAGTCTGCTAAGAGCTTCCGCTACTACATTGGCCTTACCAAGATGGTAAAGCACATTCATGTCATAGTCCTTGAGGAATACATGCCATTTCCTCTGGCAAAGATTTAACTCCTTGTGGGTGAACACATACTGAAGCCTCTTATGGACTGTGAACACATCTACGTGAACACCATACAAGTAATGTCCCCAAATCTTTAGGGAAAATACTATGGCTACAAGCTCGAGATCATGAGTCGGATAGTTCTTCTCATGCACCTTAATTTTTCTAGAAGAATAAGTTATAACCTTACCTCGATGCATCAACACACAACCTAGGCCAACTCTGGATGCATCACAATAGATCACATAACCGTCTGAACCTTCTGGTAGAGTCAAAACAAGAGATGTAGTCAACCTAGTTTTTAGTTTTGAGAAGTTCTTCTCACACTCATCTGACCACTGAAACCTAACCTTTTTCTGAGTCAGCTTAGTCAGTGGAGAAGCTATGGATGAAAATCCTTCCACGAACCTTCTATAATAACCGGCTAAACCCAAGAAACTACTGAAATCTGTAGGAGAGGTGGGTCTGGGCCATTGCTTCATTGTCTCTATTTTCTGAGAATCCACTTGGATCCCTTCGCTAGAAACTATATGCCCAAGGAAAGAAACTAATTGTAACCAAAACTCACATTTGCTAAACTTAGCAAACAGCTGGCGATCTTTGAAAGTTTGCAGAACAACCCTCAGATTGGTTGCATGTTCTTCCTCATTCCTAGAGTAAATGAGGATATCACCAATAAAGACGATGGCGAACAAGTCCAAATACTACTTCAACTCCCTAATCATCAAATCTATGAAAGCTGCAGGGGCATTGGCTAGTCCAAAAGACATAAGTAAAATTCATAATGACTATACTGAGTTCTGAAAGGTTTTTTGGTATGTCACTATCTTTGACTCTGAGCTGATGATAACCGGATCTGAGGTCTATTTTCAAAAAAATGACTAGCACCCTAAAGTTGGTCGAACAAGTCATCAATCCTAGTGATAGGGTACTTATTCTTGACTGTGACTTTGTTCAACTGCCGATAGTCAATGCACATTTTGAGAGAACCATCTTTCTTTTTCACAAATAACACTGGAGAACCCCATGGAGAGATACTAGGTCTGATGAAGCCCTTCTCTAGAAGGTCTTTCAACTATCCCTTCAATTACTTAAGCTCAGTTGGATCCATTATTTAAGGAGGAATCAAAATAGGCTAGGTATCTGGAAGGAGCTCAATTCTGAAGTCGATTTCCCTTTCGAGAGGAATTCCAGGAAGATCTTCTGGAAACTCATTTACAACTAGGACTGACTCAAGATTTAGGGTTTCGGAGTTTGAATCCTTAACCCGAGAAAGATGATAGATGTACCCTTTAAAGATCATCTTCTTGGCCTTAAGGTACGAGATAAATCAACCCATAGGCACTAAGCTACTACATTTTCATTCTAAGATTGGTTCGCTTGGAAACTGAAAACGAACGATCCTAGTTCTACAATCGACTGAGGCATAACAGGAATGTAACCAATCCATGCTTAGAATGATATCAAAGTCTACTATTTCTAACTTTACAAGATCTGTAGAGGTGACTTTCTGAGAGACTGTGACAGGGCAATTTTTGTATACCCGTCTAGCTATAACTGGCTCACCAACAGGAGTAGAGGCTGAGAAGGGTTCTGAGAGAGTTTCTGGACTAACACCAAAGTTCATTGCTACATACGGAGTTACAAAGGACAGAGTGGCCCCTAGATCTAACAAAGCATAACATATAAATAAAAGACTTGTAACATACCAGTAACCATATCAGGATAATCTTCCTGATCCTAGAGACCTTAGAGAACATACAACCAGTTCTGGCGCTGACTACCACCTGTACAAGATGAAGCACTTTACTAAGTTAGGTGAATTACTGGGGTTGATGAGACTGCAGACTGAGCCCTACTATTGTTACCTCATTTTCCCTATTTAGAAGAAATGCAATCTCTCAACCTATGGACAGACTGACCACACCCAAAACATCCTTCATTTCCTACAAGACACTCTCCCGGATTGTTCTTACCACACTTTGGACAAGTTAAGTAGGTCCTGAAACACACCCTTGAGACTTAAAGCGTCAAGCCCTATCTTTTTTATCCTGTCGAAACCTGGGGGATTAAGGTGTTGGGGCTGAAGATTTCTGTTGAAATTGTGAGCGATTTCCACCACTCGATTTCTGCAGAGAGTACTCATAGTTGCATGTTCTATCCTTCTTGTTGTCTTTAGCAAGTTCTCTAAGTTTACCTTCCTTAACCTGCTGAGCATGAGTCATGACCCTAGAGATATTCATATCCTCCAACAACATAGAATTTCTGCACTCTGTCTTCACCAAGTCAGATACCCCAAATAGGAACTTACTCATTTACGCCCTAGGATCGGGAACCATATGTGGAGCATACCTCGAGAGCTGGGTGAACTTAAGTCCATACTCTTGGACTGACATTAAACCTTGTCTCAAATTCATAAATTCCTGAGCCTTAGCCTCCCTCAACTCTCTTGGGAAGAACCAGTCGAGAAAAGATCCGGTAAAACACTCCCAAGTCACAAGAACTGCATTCTCACCCCTATTTTTCTTCCACTGTGTGAACCATATGTGAGCAATATCCTTAAGCTAGTAGGATGCTAGCTCTACCCTATCATTTCCAATCACTTACATCGCTCCAAAGATTGTCTTGACCTCATCAATGAAGTTCTGGGGGTCTTCACCAACCAGCGACCCTAGAAACTCTGGCGGATTCATCCTAACAAAATCTCGGACCCTAGCTACCACTGATCCACCAATAGTATTCGTAGGAACTGTACCTGCTGATTGTTCTGATTGGATACACTTTGAGCCAAAAGCTAGATAGGGTTACGGAACTTTGCATTCGAAACCTCAAGGTCTGGGACTAGAGGAACTGTGTTAGTTTTGCGGGCATTAACATTCCTTGAATAAGCTCTACGAGGAAGCATGCTCTGAAATGTATAACGTCGAATTAGAAATAAGAGGTTGGATCATACCTTACACACAATAAGAGTAACAAAGAAAGTGAAGTTTTTTCTAAAACTCTTCGTAGCCTCTCTCTCATTAGATGTGGTCCAGTTCACACCCATGAAAAGGACTCTACTTAGTGCGGCTTTCAAACATCCTAGGACTCTTAAACCTAATGTTCTAATACAAAGTTTGTCACACCCCGAGGTTACTCCCCTTGACCTAAACACAGGACCTAGGATTACGAGTGACCCCAAGCTAGCCCTGAGTTGGCATATAAAAAGCATACTTAAAAAACTGAACAGAAGATACTATGCGGAAACTTAAAACATGAGATAAATTGAATGATGGGGAATACCCAATACTGTTCTGAATATATAAAATATACTAAGAGTTTAGTGATACTGAACAATCACTCAAAACTAAAGTTGAATCTAATACTATGTCTGAAAATGCCTCTAACTAACTAGAGTTGTTGGGACATGTCCCCAGCTAACCCTAGCAAAACTAAAATTGAAATAAAAGACTCAATACGAAAACATTTCTATTGTCCTCAAAGTATGAGGACTCACCACTAAAGCTGTTGAAGGTGGATCGAGAATCGATCTACACGTGATCTAAATACTGAGGACCTGAACCTACATCACGAAAAGATGTAGCGGAGAGTATGCGTCAGTACTTAGAAGGTACTGAGCATGCAAGATAGGATAAAGTTGAACAAATATATAAGTTGAATAAAGCATAACTGAGCAATAACACAATCTTAACATAATGGAAATACTGATATATAGTGAATAGAACTAAACTGAATGTTATGACCAAGTACATAACATGCTGAGATTGAATACTGAAGTATAACTGAAAACGTGATCAAATGCACTATAGTAGGACTGTGGGAGCTACTATTAACCGACATAAAACCACGTGAGCTAAACATGGAGTTCGATGTATACGCCTCATCGAGAGGACCCAATATACCTTGCCAGGGTATAAAGGCATGACTGGTGTGAGCACTAAATCAGATGCCCAACAGAAGGGACTTATAAACCTACGGGGGCGCGTAGTTATTGGACTATATGGGTATGTTGAATCCGATTCCAACTCGGTGTTAAGCCTACTCCCAACTGGAAATGTGTACAATAGAACATGATTGAAATATACTAAATAACTCAATATTCTGACATTCTAACTGAGAATGCAACATATAAATACTGATAATGAAACATTCAAAATCTGATGCATGTATAACTTTTTAATTGACCTAGCATGTGAAATTCATGAACTAAACGAATCTACAAAACTAGGGTTCTGAGTTTCATGCAAAGAACTAAGCAGCAATGTTACAAAAATTTGATAATCTGATTAACAATACTATTACAGCTAAATCACAACAATTCTCTGAAGTTTTAGAAGCCTTGGGTCTAAACAAGAGACAATAGAGAATCAAGAATCTAACTGTATTCTAGGGACCTAGTGGATGAAAGGAATCCACCAGTGAAATCCCAAATACCTGGGGATGAATTTCATGGAGATATCTTTCGATTTTGGGGCTAGAATTAAAGAAAACTTGTTTCTTTCTTGGAGGGTTTTAGGTCGACTGCTTCTTCTCCTTTTGCTCTGGTTTGATCGATTTTTGTATGAATGAATCGCTTAGGGAAAGATCTGATTAAGTTACCAGTCTAAAACTTACCAAAACTACATAGTTTAGGAGTTAAATGACGTAGTTTAGGTGTCCAATGCATAGGGGAAAAGACCAAATGACCCTAACTTACAAGCTGTAGGAGCCACCGATGGACCGTGGAATGACCGACGGTTTGTCCTGTCAGTCCGCCCTTTGGCATCAGAAGCTGAGAGTTGTGAGCCATGATCCACAAACTAGGACAACAGGTCGTGGTCCCACCTACGGTCCGTAGGTTCCGTCTTAGATCATGCCTTTTCTAGAAAATTTCTAGAAGAGTTGAGGTGACCAACCACGGACCCCACCTACGGTACGTGGGTCAACCTACGATCCTTAGGTGGCCTCCATTGGTGGCACCTGCAATTTCTGAAAAATTTGTAATTTATCCTTTTTCGAATCTGGGGTGTTACATTATCTCCCCTTTTGGAACATTCGTCCTCGAATGGAGTCTAAACTAGCTGAATATGGACGGAAGAAACTGCGATCCCTACCACTAATTACTAGAAACTGTAATGTGACTGAACTGAGTTCCAAGAACATGCAAATATGCTGAAATGCATGTATAACAGAAGGAAGAAGATATTGAGACTAAATATATGCAAGAGTAAACTCAGAGACAGGAGAAGAACTATTACCTGAAGCTAAAACAGAATCAGAAGGAAAGAGATAAGGATACTTGGCTTTCATGGCTTCTTCTGCTTCTGCTTCCCAAGTACCTCCCTCTACGGACTAACTCCTCCACAAAACCTTCACTGAAGTTTATGATCAAGAATTTCAACTTGCTCCTCTTCGTAACTGAGACTATCCTTCACAGCCACACTCTCTAATGGTACAATAGATGTCGGATCACCCACACACTTCTTCAACAAGGAAATGTGAAAGACTGGATGAACCACTGCTAGTTCTGCTGGCAACTCTAACTCATAAGCCACATTTCCAACCCTCTTCAGGATTCTGTAAGTACCTATAAAGCTTAGACTAAGCTTACCTTTCTTGTCAAATCTCATCACCTCATTCATAGGTGACACTTAAGGGAAAACCCAATCATCGATTTCAAACTCTAAGACCCTCCTCCTCACATTTGCATAGGACTTCTGACGACTCTAAGTTGTCTTAAGTCTATCTCTGATGAGTTGAACCTTTTCCATAGTATCATGAACCGAATCTGGCCAAATCAAGGATGCTTCACCTACTTCAAACCACCAAACTGGAGATATGCATCTACGCCCATATAATGCCTCATAAGGGGCAATCTGAACATTGGAATGTTAGTTATTATTGTAGGAAAACTCTATAAGAGGAAGGTGATCATCCCAACTGCCCTTGAAGTTGATTATGCAAGCTCTCAACATGTCCTCTAAGGTCTGAATGGTACGCTTTGCCTGACCATCCATCTGTAGATGAAATGTTGTGCTGAGATTTACCTAGTACCAAGACCTTTGTGAAATGACTTCCAGAAATAAGAGGTGAACTAAGGACCTCTATTTGAGTTTATAGACAAAGCAACCCCATGAAACCTAACTATCTCATGGATGTAGAATTTAGCGTAGTCCTCCATTGAAACTATAGTCTTAACGGCCAAGAAGTGAGCGGACTTAGTAACCCTGTCTATTATTACCCAAATGGAGTCATGTTGTCTACGAGTACGAGGGTAAACCTGTAATGAATTCTATGTTGATCACTTCCCACTTCTATGTAGCAATGTTAATCTCTTGAGTCATACCTCCTGGTTTCTGATCTTCTACCTTCACCTATTGACAATTAGGGCACTTAGCAACAAAATCTTCTATATCCCTCTTCATGTCATTCCACCAAAAGACTTCCCGCAAATCATGGTACATCTTGGTGGCACCTGGATAAATAAAATGCCTAGAATTATAGATGAAAGGAATCCACCAGTGAAATCCCACATACCTGGCGATGAATTTTACGGAGAAATCTTTCGATTTCGAGGCTGGAACTGAAGAAAACTTGTTGCGTTCTTAGAGGGTTTTAGGTCAACTGCTTCTTCTCCTTGTGATCGGGTTTGATCTATTTTTTTATGAATGAATCGCTTAAGGAAAGATCTGATTAATTTACTTGGCTTAAACTGACCAAAACTACGTAGTTTAGGGGTTAAACAACGTAGTTTAGGTGTCTAAGGCATAGGGTAAAAGACCAAAACGACCCTAACTTAAAAGTTGTCGAGGCCACTGGCGAGCTTGACCGATGGACTGACCAACGGTCCGCCCTGTTAGTCAGTCATTTGGCATCAGAAGCAGAGAGCTGCGGGCCACAATCCACGGACCAGGACCACAGACTATGGTCCCACCTACGGTTTGTAGATCCCGTCATGGTTTATGCCTTTTCTGGAAAATTTCTAGATGAGTTGAGGTGACCAACCACGGACCCCACCTACGGTCCATGGGTCAACCTACAGTCTGTAGGTGGCCTCCGTTTGTGGCACCGCAACTTCTGAAAATCTGCAATTTATCCTTTTTCGAATCATGGGTGTTACACTAACAACTTACAATACATAGCTTACAAGGCTTAACAATCACAGTCCAATAGTCACAGTTCAACAATCGACAAGTATAGAGTCAATCAATCATAAGTATCAAGCATGTCAATCCATAATAGGCAAACACTTGCCGGAACCATTTTCCATCTACCCAATACCACTCATCGGAACTATTTCTCATCGGCACAATATTACTCGCCAGAACTATTTCCCATTAGCTCTGTATGATGTAACTTGTCGAAATCATTTCTCATTGGCATAATCACCATGTGTCTCATCATAGTGTGTTCTATCAATGCAATTAAGTAATTTGCACCATAAGGAAGAAACAATGAGCTCAAGCAATTCAAGTCCACAATAATGTCATTAAAGCAGTTCATCAATCAAAAAATTGAGATCAACATCAAGGTAATTCACAAAACATGATTATCAACACGTTGCCTTTTTCATTTAATCTCATTTTCAATCATTAAGATCAATTAATTAGAGTACTTGAATCAATCACCTCATTTTCATTACTCCCCCCACACACAAGGAGGGGAAATACAAGATTCTACAAGTTTTACAAGTTTTAGAAATTCATCTTCCTTAATTCAATCAAAAGTCAATTCGAGACTTGAGTTTTTCCTTTCCGAACAATGTTCAAAGCCACACAATCTAAAGTAAGCATAATAAGATTCCAAAAATAAAAACTTTCATATCATACACTTTGAAAAATATGTCAACTTCCAAAAAATGAGGTTTGAATACAAAAAAATTTACTTGAAAATGTTACCTGGCATTGGAGTTCATTGATGAAAACCATTTCGATAAAGGAGTTAAAATTAGGTATTATCATCATTTTACCTTATAACTCAAGTTCTAGAAAACCTTTAACTTTGTCAATCTAAAATTCCATTTTTTTATGTTAAAAAACACAATTGATCAAATGGAAATTGAACTTTTAAGGTTACAAAGTCTTAGCCAGAAGATTTAGCATAAGAAATCTTTTTAAAATCACCAATGATTTTCAAAAACTCAAAATGGGAAAATGTGGTAAAACTCCAAAATTACAAGCCAAAACCCTCTCAATTATCACTTTTGAGAACCTAGGGTCCCTTACGCGATCATCGCGATCACAACCCATGGTTTGCTTACTCGAACCTGTAGAACTAGGTAGTTTCGCTCGCGAAATTGATAAGGCTCTCTGAAAGCAAAGATCAGCCCTTCTAACCCCTTGCTAACTGATGTTCGACACAATCAACTGACACTATTTTGGATCTAGTGCCAAACGATCGCGTGTAGTGATATAACACAACCAAGGGTTGGGATCGTTCCCACGGGGAGTGGTTTTGAGAATTAATAGAAAAATAAAATCAAGTTCTAATTAGTCATAGCTATAAACATTATCGAATATAAACATACTAAATCTAAGGGGTGACGCAAGCGTCAATTATCAATAGGGGTTTGTAATAATTAACAACTAAAAAGAGCAAAAATATAAGGAAACTAGCTATGGAGACGAGATTCTTGGGATGTGATAGGAATATAGGATAAACTAGACTATCGGGTACATGCTTTTGATAGTAAATTGTTAAACATTTGTGACTAGGCTAAACTATAGTGGGGTAAATTCTCTCTTGAGCAACGAGTTACTGCATTAAGCACAGCCTCCGCCTTAGCCCATTCACTCTCTCTAGCTAAATGTGTGGGAGAAGGACTAGGGTTCACTCTCTCGAGCTGAACCCATGTCGACCCAATACCACTGCCTATCAATATAGTAGTCTTAGTTTTATGACCTCTCTCTCGAACAAGCCAATAACACTAAGATGAAATCGTATTTGCAAATACAATCCCATTAAGTTCATACAGAACTACTAAACGAAATCACATTTAAACAATAAATAAACCATTAACAAGCAAGACCCAACAGATAATTTAACCCATATTCACAAAATCACACCCCAAGAATTGAAGTTCTAGCTAGACATGTAAAAGAGATAAAAATTTATACCAATATCAGTTTCCGTCAACTGGGTATGAAGAATTAACTCTTAAAGCATGTCAAGAGTGAAGAATCTTCGAGACCCACATCCAATTTCTTGGAGTTGAAACCCTCTTTAATCTTCAAGGTCTTAGAACAAAGTCTCTGAAACCCTCTAAAACTTAAATCTCTCTAAAAACTATAAAAAGTTTGAATAATAGAAGTGATACTAAGCTAGAAATTTAAAACAAGTATTGATAGTGTTTGAAAATTTGTGTTGCGGAGGACAATTCGGTGGAGTTAGTCGGGATCGCCAATATGCTCGGCGATCAGCCTTCTGGTTGATTTCATCGCCTTCCTGCTTTTCCCTTCAGAATTATCGCATTTTGAGGCATTAGGCGATAGAAGTACTACTTCACGAAACTGCCCAGCGACGCGTCGACTGCTTTTTTTCATCGCAGAATTAACCTTCTCCTTTAAGGCTTAGCACACTAGAACAAAAGGCAATCTCCAGGCTGATTGGCGACTCTCCAATAGGGCTCGGGGACCTTCAGGCCTTCATTTCTTCATTCTTTTCAGCCGCCTTGTTCCTTTTTGCCAAGTAGTGTCCATGCTTTGCCTCAAACTCCAAATACCTGAAACTTAAGAGTTTACATCAGTTATTGAGACTAAATATGCATTTGAGGACACAAATTCTATTAAAATATAGCCCTAAATGAGTCCAATTTGTGGACTCATCAATATCCCCAACTTAAACTTTTGCTTGTCCTCAAGTAAAACTCAAGTTCAGCAGTTCAAAAAGGATGTCTCAAACAGTACTACACAAGACTCAATCATAAATGGACACAACAAGACTCAACTTACTTATGCAAGGATCAATTGTATACTCAAAGACTCAAGTTGTGACACACCATTATCAAAAATTCTCAAGCTCACTATACTTGCTTCAAATGCAAGTTCGAGCTCAACAAAGGAATTCAAATTCCCTCACACCAAGAAGAATTCCATATTCACACATAATAGTTTAATCATTTAAAGTTCTGGAATCAAATGCAACGCTCACTCTCATAAAGAAGAACACAATGCATGCTTTCACCCATAGGTTTGCCTGTATTTTCCATTCAACAACTGTTTTGGCTCACTCAAGATCAAAAAGGTCTTTTCAAGGCTTGTAATGGGACTAAGTGCAAAGGTATAGTCATTTAGGCTCCGTGACTTTCATCCTCGTGAAATGTGGTGCTTTCAACACTCTCTTTTCTCTTCTTTCATCATTTTCTTTATTGCTCATAAGTCTTCCCATTATTCACTTCCATGGATTGTTCGAAACATCATTTCATTTGTACTTTATTCCACAACTTTTTCATTCTTTTTCTTTCGTTTCTTTCTCTCTCTTTTTTGTATGGAGGGGTTCCATTTTTTTTAACACCATGGGTTAAAGGGGACTTTTCTTGCATTTCTTGACTTGCCTTCTCTTTTCACCACACCCCCAACTTAAGCTTTTGGCCTAAGTTGGCTATTCAATCAACCACGAATCACGAGGATTATGGGTAGTGGATTAAGAAAGGTCATGTTTTCATCAAGTTTCTTCCAAAGAAAGGTAAGGCTCAATGGGGTGTTCAAAAGGGGTTCACACACTCACAAGGTAGGCCACAAAAGAGGTTTATGTCAAATTGTCTCACACTCTTTAAAGTTGCCTAAGATCATATCAACAGATAGGCTTACTTAGTCGATCGGACCAACGGGGCAAATTCTAGGTGTTATTATGCATGGTTGACAGTAAGCTCATCACACAAGGCATTGACACCAAAGTCAAACAAGACTCAACACTTTCGCTAGTGTGCAACACATATCACAAGAGAATCAATCTAATAGTTGGCTAGTCACAACGAGATGTAAAGAGTTCACATATTGACTATGTAACTTCACTTGGTCTCAGCGTAGCCGCATATTCATGTTCGTTCGATTATGAGCACTATTTGAGTCATCGATATTGATCGAAACCGAGACTCAAATTTGCTGAAGAACAGCCACATTCAAGTACATACAAGAGTGGGCAAACAATCTGGAGGGGTCAAAATCATTTACAATTTAAAATAAAAGGAGCCAAACATCCACAAAAAGTAGTGTAAAACACAATTTTAAGCACAACGACCCAAATATAAACAAAACACAAACATCAATATTCATATAAAATGTGGGCCTCACCCCACCATAAATAAAAACCATTTGTCCTCAAATGCAAATGAAGTAAAGTATCCAAAAGTGAAAGAAAATAAGATAGAGAGGGAGGTAAAGAAAGGATCCTGTCTATGCAGTCGCTCCATCTGTCCGGGACTCAGTGCCCAGTGCAGCAGTATGTACTTGGGTATCAGTGCCCGGAATCATCTCAGAAGAGCCAGCTTCACCAGAAACAGCAAAAGGTGTACCTACTAGGGAAGCCTGCACAGCCGCATCTATCATGACTGCTTCAGTCCTAGTCAGGTCCTCATCTGCAGCTCCCACAGTTTCCTCAAGCATCTTTTCATCAATCTCTACCTCTGACTTAGGCTCGATTGTCTGCTCCATTCTATCTTCATGTCTGGCGATATTTGGAGGCATTTCAGGAACATCTGGAATCTCCACTATTCCAAAGACCATGGACATATCAGTGGATTTCAGGTAGTCCACATCTTTTCTCAGCTCAGTAATGGCAGCTTTTAACGTCGTCACTTCCTCGGTGGCTCCTTGATCACGCTCACACACCACTATCCTTGCTGCAAGGATATCAATGTCGGCGCTCAATGGTGTCACAACAGCAATCAAAGCAGCCTGAATCCTATCAGGAATGGATGTCTCGAGCTTGGTTGCCTGACGATCCGCAGAATAGGCAAGATGTCCCATTCGAAGTAATGATGCTTGGGTGATTGGAGTCCGGGAGACAGTATGATAACAGCAAGGTTAAGGGATATCACAAATAGAGAATTGAATATTAGAATGCGGAAGCACAAAGAAAAGAAACAAAAAAAACTAACTAAAGATATGGGAAATTCGAAGGAAAGATCCACGAATTTCCAAGGATTAGATGTTCTAAGGCCTTGAAAAGATCCAAGTAACAACGTATAGATTTATGGAAGAAATCTAACGCCTTTACTTGAGAAAACGAATCAAAACGATAGATTCGGATCTTGACCGCTTTATGAGTAACTAAAGACAATAATTAGTATGTAGAAACTAATCACCTTCTAAAGAATACCAAAAAGAAACCAAAGATATCACAAGAAGAAATTACTTTATACCTTAAACTATGAAACTAGTAAAGGTTTAAAGATAAATTCTCAAAGAACAAGTCACAAAGGTTCAAAGAACTCTCTCAAATATTATTAATATCAATCTAAATTGTCTTTAATGAATAAAAAGGACTCCTATATATAGGAGAAGGGGGGAAAACGTCCAAGACCCCTTATGCCAAACCCTAAAAGACAATTACAAGGAATCCTACTCTAGAAAGGAAATAAAGTAACCTAACTAGGAACAAATTTGGTACTTCTAGGAAAGCATTAAATGGTACTTAGGAGACCATAAATAGACTAAGGAAAATATTAATAACCTATATATAAATAAAGAAATAAGGTAAATCCCAACTAGCAAAAGAATCTTGACAATCTTGGAAAGTTTGACTAGTCTTCTCTCAAAACTTGGGCAGAAAGCAACTCTTGTTGTGGCTGATTCTTGGACTTTTCTTGACCTTATTTGCACGAAATTGGACCTTAAAATTCCTCATCTTGGGCTTGAATTTGGGCCACCAAATAATTGTAGCATTTGGACAATTCCTCTCCCTTGGGCGTGAGCTCTTCTTCCCCAATAAGACACCTTTGGATCAGCGATTGAAGCCCATTGAGCTTATCATTGAACTCCTTGGTTTGAGATCTTGTTATGGGCCTCCTTGGAGTTTCTAAAGCTTCATACTTGTCCTTCAATGGAGTAGAGCTTCCTTGGATGCTATCATTCCCCTCTTCTTGAAGAAAATTCGTCCTCGAATTCAAATCTGCATCAAAATGGGAAAGATCAGAAACATTAAAAGTAGCACTAACTTGGAACTCACCAGGAAGATCAAGTTTATAAGCATTGTCTCCAATCCTTTCAAGGACTTTGTATGGCCCACTTCCTCTAGGATCTAGTTTGGACTTTCTTTTGGAAGGAAATCTTTCCTTTCTCATATGCACCCAAACCAAGTCGCCAGGTTTAAAAACAACATATTTTCTGCCCTTATTCCTTCGCAATGCAACTTCCTTATTCTTCTTTTCAATTGCAAGTCTTGTTTGTTCATGGATTTTCTTCATCAGATCATCCTTCTTCTTACCATCAAGATTAGCAAAATCATTAGTAGGCGAAGGCAATAAATCAAGGGGGGTAAGGGGGTTGAATCCATATACAACTTCAAAAGGAGTCTTACCAGTAGAAGAATGGAAGTTCCTATTATAAGCAAATTCTACAATAGGTAAGTAATCTTCCCAAGAAGTCAACTTTCCTTTCAAAACAGCCCTCAATATGTTACCTAAGGTTCTATTAACCACTTCCGTTTGCCCGTCCGTTTGTGGGTGACAAGATGTAGAAAATAGCAATTTAGTTCCTAACTTTCCCCAAAGAATTCTCCAAAAGTGACTTAAGAACTTGGCATCCCTATCACTAACAATAGTTCTAGGTATTCCATGCAATTTAACCACTTCCTTTACAAACAAGTCAGCCACATGAGATGCATCATTAGTCTTTTTACATGGGATAAAACGAGCCATTTTAGAAAATCTATCTACTACCACAAATATACTATCCTTACCATACTTAGTCTTTGGCAGCCCCAATATGAAATCCATAGAAATATCAATCCAAGGGGAATTAGAAACAGGTAAAGAAGTATAAAGACCATGCGGCAATGTTCTAGACTTAGCCTGTTTCCATTCAAGAAAATAAGAACACACTTTTTCAACATCCTTTCTCATGCTAGGCCAATAAAAATGTTCAGAAAGTATTTCAAGTGTTTTGGGTACACCAAAATGTCCCATTAGCCCTCCACAATGTGCTTCCCTAACAAATAGTTCACGCAATGAGCAGTTAGGAACACATAATTTATTTTCCTTGAATAGAAATTCATCTTGAAGATTAAATTTCTCAAAAGGACCTAACTTACATTCAGCAAAAATCTCACCAAAATTAGATTCATTAGCATAGAGGAACTTGATTTGGTCAAAACCCAACAACTTTGAAGTAAGAGTAGAGATCAAAACATACCTTCTTGAGAGTGCATCAGCAACCACATTCTCCTTTCCTTGTTTGTAAGCAATTACATAAGGAAAAGTTTCAATAAACTCTACCCATTTAGCATGCCTACGACTAAGTTTACCTTGACTCTTCAAGTATTTTAATGACTCATGATCAGTCTTGACCACAAATTCTCGAGGCCACAAGTAGTGCTGCCATGTAGCTAACGCCCTTACCAAGGCATATAGCTCCTTATCATAAGTTGAGTAGTTCAATGTTGCTCCACTTAGCTTTTCACTAAAGTAGGCAATTGGCTTGGAGTCTTGCATCAAAACTGCACCTATGCCCTTACCAGAGGCATCACACTCAATTTCAAAAGACTTAGAAAAATCAGGCAATTGCAAAAGAGGAGCAGAACACAATTTATCCTTCAGCAAGTTAAATGCATCATTTTGTTCCTTTCCCCATGTAAAAACCTTATCTTTTTTAATAACTTCAGTTAAAGGAGCAGTAATGATGCTAAAGTCTCGCACAAACCTCCTATAAAAACTAGCAAGTCCATGAAAACTCCTAACTTCAGTTACACTATTAGGTTTAGGCCATTCTTTTATTGCCTTGATTTTCTCATCATCTACTTCAACTCCCTTAGAACTGACTACAAAACCTAAGAAAACCACACGATCCACACAGAAAGTACACTTTTTGAGATTAGCAAATAAGCGTTGATTTCTAAGAACTTCAAAAACTTGTTTTAAGTGCTCTAGGTGTTCATCCAGATTTTGAGAAAAGATCAAGATGTCATCAAAATACACCACAACAAATTTTCCATAGAAATCTTTAAAAACATGATTCATTAGTCTCATAAAAGTGCTTGGTGCATTAGTCAAGCCAAAGGGCATAACTAACCACTCATAAAGTCCATATTTGGTCTTAAAAGCAGTTTTCCATTCATCTCCAGGATTCATACGAATCTGATGGTAACCACTCTTTAGATCAATTTTAGAAAAGATTTTGGAACCATACAGTTGGTCCAACATGTCATCAAGACGAGGGATAGGATGGCGATACTTTACCATTATCTTGTTGATAGCTCGACAATCTACACACATCCTCCATGTTCCATCCTTTTTGGGGACCAATAGGACTGGAACAGAGCATGGGCTCATACTCTCTCGAACAAATCCCTTTTCAAGCAATTCTTCAACTTGCCTTTGTAATTCTTTGGTCTCTTCAGGATTGCTCCTATAGGCAGGCCTATTAGGAAGTTGAGACCGAGGCACAAAGTCTATTTGGTGCTCAATCCCTCTCAAAGGTGGCAATCCCTTTGGAGTGTCATCAGGAAAAACATCTTCAAAATTCTGCAAAAGAGAAGAAACACTGTTTGGCAAAGAAGGAGTTAGTTGTTCAAAATTAATCAATACTTCTTTGTAAGTAAGTAGTATTATGGGCAGCCCCTCTCTCCTAGCATTCAAACACTCCTTGGCTTTTATAAAAAGGCTCTCATTTTTCTTTTCCTTAGCCTCTTTCCTCTCACCAAAATATTTTATTTTGTTACTCACACCCTCTTTTACCTCTTTACTTAGATCGCTGCCCTCTCTCTCTTTCTCTCGGCCATATCTCTTTTTTTCTATCTCTTGGCCTTTTTCTTTTACCTCAAGCTCACTTTTTACCTCTCCCTTTTGTTTTCCCATTGTTTCCCTCAATCGTTTTTTATCTTCAAACACTTGAGAAGGAGATAATGGTGCAAGAGTATACTTCTTACCATTATGCAGAAGACTATACCTATTCTTTCTCCCATGATGAGTAGTATCCCTATCATACTGCCAAGGTCGGCCAAGTAAAACATGACATGCTTGCATTGGGACTACATCACAAAGAATTTCATCTTCATACCTACCAACATTGAATGAAATCATGCATTGTTTGTTTACTTTTACTTCTCCACAATCATTCAACCATTGGAGCCTATATGGGTAGAGCGCTTCATGCATGCAATTCCTAGTTTATCCACCAAGTATGAACTCACCACATTTGCACAACTTCCCCATCAATGATCATAGAATAAGTCTTTCCTTTTATCCCACACCTAGTATGAAACAAATTCTCTCTCTGCCCTTCATCAACACTACCCAAATTGATAGTCTTAATTCTCCTAACCACCCCAATTATACCATCATTAGGCAGTTCCAAATCATCTTCCTCACTTAGACCTTCTCCCTCTTCTTCTTCCCCCTCACTTTTTTCACTCTCATATTCTCCATTCTCTCTAAGTAGGATGGTTCTTCTACTTGGACATTCATGCATCATATGCCCCCTTCCATAACATTTGTGACATTGAATAGAACTTGAAGGTTTAGAAGATTTAGGATTAAAGGTTTTACCTCCCTCCTCAACTTTACCTTTACCTCTATCATCTTGAGGTTTGGAAGGAGCTTTCCCCTCTTGAGTTGACCATGGCTTCTTCGAGATAGTGTTTGGTTGACTTCTCCATGAGTTATTTTGCCGCTTTTTCTCAATTTGTTTTTCAACTTTTATAGACAAATCAACTAACTCATCTAAAGTTACATATTGTTGTATCTCTACTACATTAGTTATTTCTGTATTTAAACCATTTAAAAATCTAGCTATTGTAGCCTCTTCTTCCTCCATGCAGTTAGCTTGGATCATAGCCATATCCATGCTTTTGAAGTACTCATCCACTGACATGGAGCCTTGCTTCAAGTGTTGAAGGCGAGACTGTAGATCTCTTTGGAAGTATGATGGGATAAATCGCTTCCTCATTACCCTCTTCATCTCTGCCCACGTAGCAATAGGTGGTAGCTCCTCTTGCAATCTGTCTCTAGCAAGCTTTTTCCACCAAGAAGCAGCATAATCAGAAAACTCAACAACAGCAAGTTTAACTTTCTTACCCTCAGAGTAGTTATGACAATCAAAGATGGCTTCAACTCGTCTCTCCCAATCAAGGTACAAGTCTGGATCCCTTGTCCCCTTGAAAGATGGCATCTTCATCTTTATACTATTTATATTATCATCCTCTACTCTACCTCTTTGTCCCCTCCTATCTCTTCTTTCTAGATTAAATTCAACATCAAAATCATCATTATCATATTCAGGATTTACAAAAGGGATATGGGGTACATTCCTTCTAACTTGGGGTCTAACATTATTTGGGGGTATAACATTATTCTCCCTCCTAATTGCAGCTATGGTGTCGTTCTGCTCGATAATCATATCCCTCATCTCTTGAAATTGAAGGGTCCATCTCTCAAATTGTTGGTGCATAGCTTGAAGGGTGAAGTCGTTCCTTCCTTTGACCTCGGCTTCTAAACGAGCCCTTTCCTCATCACCACCTGAAATAGACATCTAAAAAAAAGAATAAATGATCAAGTATCACACTTTTAATATGGCTTTTACCCTGTTTTAAACTCACCCACACTTGCCTTTTTCCACTAAAAATAACCTTTGAACGAGAATACTTTGTAGATTTATAATTAAACCAAAACATGTATCAAGTTCGTAGTAATAAAGTATGGAATCTTGGGGTACAAAAAGAAAGTAAAGAACTATTCCTAGAACAAGTAGGATTTAGTTGAAACAAAACACGAATAAAAAGGAACTTATTTTAGAATTATAAGAACAAGAAAGAAAAAAAATTCCTCTAATTCTTAAAGATCTAGAATTCCCTCTTCTTGATACCTTCTTGCTTGGAAATAAATTAATGCAAAACTTGGAGAGCAAGTAGTAAGATTTCTTGAATAGCAAGTAATAAGCTTTATTGGGTATCAAGTAATCAAATTTCTTGGAGGACAAGTAATTAGATTTCTTAGAGAGCAAGTTATAACTTTTTTTTTTCCTGTTCACGCTACTGTAAAAAAAAAATTATTTTATTTTATTTTTTCACGCCGCTACTGTTCACGCTACAGTTTTTTTTTTTTTTTTTTTTTTTTTTTTTTGCTCTAATATAAGAAGAAATCCCAAGATTTATCAAGAACGGAATCTTGATAAAACCGCTCTGATACCACTTGATAACAGCAAGGTTAAGGGATATCACAAATAGAGAATTGAATATTAGAATGCGGAAGCACAAAGAAAAGAAACAAAAAAAACTAACTAAAGATATGGGAAATTCGAAGGAAAGATCCACGAATTTCCAAGGATTAGATGTTCTAAGGCCTTGAAAAGATCCAAGTAACAACGTATAGATTTATGGAAGAAATCTAACGCCTTTACTTGAGAAAACAAATCAAAACGATAGATTCGGATCTTGACCGTTTTATGAGTAACTAAAGACAATAATTAGTATGTAGAAACTAATCACCTTCTAAAGAATACCAAAAAGAAACCAAAGATATCACAAGAAGAAATTACTTTATACCTTAAACTATGAAACTAGTAAAGGTTTAAAGATAAATTCTCAAAGAACAAGTCACAAAGGTTCAAAGAACTCTCTCAAATATTATTAATATCAATCTAAATTGTCTTTAATGAATAAAACGGACTCCTATATATAGGAGAAGGGGGGAAAAACGTCCAAGACCCCTTATGCCAAACCCTAAAAGACAATTACAAGGAATCCTACTCTAGAAAGGAAATAAAGTAACCTAACTAGGAACAAATTTGGTACTTCTAGGAAAGCATTAAATGGTACTTAGGAGACCATAAATAGACTAAGGAAAATATTAATAACCTATATATAAATAAAGAAATAAGGTAAATCCCAACTAGCAAAAGAATCTTGACAATCTTGGAAAGTTTGACTAGTCTTCTCTCAAAACTTGGGCAGAAAGCAACTCTTGTTGTGGCTGATTCTTGGACTTTTCTTGACCTTATTTGCACGAAATTGGACCTTAAAATTCCTCATCTTGGGCTTGAATTTGGGCCACCAAATAATTGTAGCATTTGGACAATTCCTCTCCCTTGGGCTTGAGCTCTTCTTCCCCAATAAGAAACCTTTCGATCAGCGATTGAAGCCCATTGAGCTTATCATTGAACTCCTTGGTTTGAGATCTTGTTATGGGCCTCCTTGGAGTTTCTAAAGCTTCATACTTGTCCTTCAATGGAGTAGAGCTTCCTTGGATGCTATCACAGTAGCAACAGTAGGTCTAGGAAGCAGCACAACAACAGAACAATTAGGGCCTCAGAAGATACAACACAAGGAGTACATGAAGTCCTAGGGGCCGGACTAGGCAAAGATGCCTCTGCAGGTGATAAGTTTGTGTCTACAAGCGGGGTTGTCTTCTTCTTCTGCTTCGCTTGGTCTTTCAAATATTCTGCCTCGATCCTCCGGATATCGGTAAAGGATGTGGGAAACACTTCCACATCTTTCTTGACATCTCTAGGGACCCGAGCCCGTCTGTACAGCTCGGTGATCAATACTGGGAAGGAGAGAGAGGTATGGTGCTGCTTGGCACGCATGAGAATCTCTGAAGTAATAATCATCCCCAGATTAATTCGCTCATGTGTAATGATTGGGCCAAGACAAGCTGCCTTAGAGTGGCGCAAAATGGACTCATTCTGGGATGGCATTACAGTACTGCTGATAAAACCAAACCAATACCTAGCAGCTACATTCAGGTCCTTTTTCATTATCGGGACCCCTACCTCGAACCACTTTTGAGTGCCATCACAGATAACAGGAGGCAACCAGTTTGTTATTTTCTCGAACGACTTAGTCTTCATCCTGTACTGGTGAGGGTCGGCAATATTATTCGTGTATTCCAAGACTGCATTTATCGTAGTGCTGTTACACAACACTTTCTTGCCCCGGACTACCACGTGATCAACTAGTTTAAATTCATTGCTTGCTTCTTTCTTTGTGGAATCAGGGTTCCATAAGAGGCATAGAACTCCCGGACCCAATTTGGAATGTAAGGGCCACGGGGTTTGGTGAAGATTTGGAACTTATGAGACTTCAAGCAATCCATTATTTCTCGGTACCTGTCAATAACCCCATCCGTAGACATACATTTTTCCTCAAGAATTATCCTCAATCCCTCAGTCTTTAATCTGTTCAACTACTTGGGCGGAGGACCCTGTACTGGAGGTGCCAGCACCATTGCTTGTTCTTGGACTGGAGGAGTAGAAGTGGCAAGCTGAGGGGTTTTGATCCTGGACGGATCATTTAACTTTTTAGATTGTAGCTCTGTCTTTTGTGCTGCTACCAGCTCATCATCATCTGATGCCACAGTTTGAGGTTCTTGGTGCTCACTCTCACACTCAGAAGCAGTGAGGTAAGTGTCATATATGCTTTCGCTGTCGGAGCTGACCTCTAGTGATATCGGTGACTTGCCTTTTCCTTTGCCCTTTCCACCAGTTGTGTGGAGTTTTATGGTCTTGCCCTTGGATGAAGCTGAATTCTCATTCAGTGTAATCCCCTTTGCTTTCCCTCAGGGTGGCATGTTTCGCCCTGCAACTTTAGGTCTGGCCATGTCTACAAATCATTGGGAAAAAGTTAGTAAATATTCATACCAAAGGATAGGCTGCAGATAGACTCGCCAATCAACTCGGCGAATCGCCTAATCTCTTTGGCGAGCTAAGTCGAGCTCGTCGAAGGGATTGGCTCAAAAACTATAGCAAGTCAGCGATGGGAAGGTCCTTTCGGCGAATCGCCGCAAGCTATCAGCGAGCAAGGGTTTGTCCGCCGAAAGGTACAGTGAAACAAGATTTCAATGGTGTAGACAAAGGGCGAACAAGAAGACTTTTGGCGAGTTGCCGAGTGCTTTTGGCGAATTCAGGCTTCTCACCAAAAGTTGAAGAAACCAACAGCACATATAGCATGAAATTAAAGGTGAGATGGGGTCATTAGGTGAACCGCCGGGTGGTTCGGTGAGCTCGACCCAGCTCGCCAAACGGCCCAACGTGCCCATATTCAACCCATCTTCTTGAATTCAACCCCGCAACCCCCGAAAACAAAATCAAAGCATGCACTAGTACAATTAAGCTCAGACCCATAACACCCATTGCCGCGAGATATTTGGATTTTTCCCAGTTTTGCCAAATTTCACTATTTGACGACTTTTGCCCTTAAGAATGGTGTCACCCACTGTATCATTATGCAATTTATGCCATTTAGCACAAATACGGGCTACTCAAACTTCACCCTACCAATCTAACCAGCATGCAAGCATACCCCCCACAAAATTTAACTCAATTTAAGGCATAAAAATACGGGCATTCGACGATCAAAACAATAAGGGCAAGATTAGCAAATTAAAAATGGCATTTAAGCATTTTAATCCTATCAGAGAGGCCCAACACACGACAATACGATATGATCATTTGCAAATGAGTACAAAATGCGATAAAAATGAACACTAGATTCAGAAAACCCACCTTTTATGCCGAACAATATAAATTTGTGATGCTAGGCGGCAAAGTTTTCCAACTCTGAGCACAAATCAACAACCAAAATGCTTATGGAGTGCAAAAATATTCAAGATACTAAATAGATGCTAGATTTGGAAGGTTAAAATGAGGGAAAATGAAAGAGTAGGAAGTTTAAACCATTCTTTCTTTTTAAAGACCGTCCAGTTCGCACCCATTCGGCGATCTTAGTCATGATCACCGATCCTATCGGCGACTCGCGGATTGGTCATTTACCTCGCTAAGTTTTTACAAGACCTCTATTAGTTTGGAGGTCCAAACGAAGGACTATGTCGTGTTCGTCGACCTGTTCGTCGACCTGTTCGGCGACTCGCCGATAGTTTCAAGTGTTCGCCGAGTTTTACAGACTCTCATTTTGAATTTGTCTTAAGTCTAACAACGGTCTCGGTCAGGGTAGCAGACTTCGTTGGCGATTCACCCACTGGATCTTTAACTTGCCAAGTTGTACTTTTCAACATTTTCCTCACGTTATCCTACACAATCAACACACCATTATTCTAAACTTAAAAGAAAGTAATTAAGACCTTGGGTTGCCTCCCAAGAAGGGCCTTACTTAACGTCGTGGCCCGACGCAAGTCCTTACTCACTCTCCATTATTGGGGTTGGCCCTAGTGTTCTAGGTAACCTCAATAGTTCATCTGAGTGATTGTATAACTCATGAGTGTCCTGATCAGCTGGATAGATCTAAAATGAGTGTCAATCATCTTATTCAACACTTCAATATTCTCCTTCATCTATTCCAACACTTGATCTTGTTCGGTGATCTTTTGGAGAATGATTTGTAGTGTGTTCTCGACACAATTATTCTCCCTGTCTCTAGACTTATTTCGCTCATGAGGTGGTATGTACCTGCCCTGACTTTTGCACTGATTTTCCACCTCTGATATTTTGGTGGTAATATTGTTCAACTGAGTTACTAGTGCGGTTAACTTGAATTCCCTCTCGACTTCTTGATTCGTCTCAGCCAATTTGCCACCACGTCCCTCAGCCATGCTCAGGGTATCTGCCTATAACAACAACTCAAAGAAAAACAAAACTAAAAATAAAGTTAATAAAATACAACTAAGAAGACAAATTTTTTTACTAAACTACCAATTCTCAAATAACACCACTCCTCGGCAGGTGACGCCATTTTGAGGTTCGACGTAATCAACTGACACTATTTTGGATCTAGTGCCAAACAATCGCGTGTAGTGATATAACCCAACCAAGGGTTGGGATTGTTCCCACAGGGAGTGGTTTTAAAAATTAATAAAAAATAAAATCAAGTTCTAATTAGTCATAGCTATAAACATCATCGATTGGGTAATTAGGTCTTGTTTATTGATCCTCGTGTTATATTGATTGTTTGTATACCAAGAATATGCAAAAAGAATCCGGAAAGAGAAGAATCAAGTTTCTTAGGGGATTCAAGCTTTGTTCGAGGTAGGTGATGGTTGTGATTTCATGTTGGTGCGATATGTATCTGTAATTGCTTTATTATAATGCATGCATTTATGCAAATGTTGAATTATTGATCACACTAATCGTAAATGAGGATGATTGAATAATTTTATGCCGTGAATCATAACTTGATTGTATGATTATGAGAATGTACATTGTGATTGTGATTGTGGCTTGTTGAAATGGAACGAGTGTTACGTTTCGACACACTAACTTAGATCGGATGCCACGTTTCGGCGTATTTATGAGATTGGGTGTCACTTCCGACACACTAACTTGGATCGGGTACCACGTACCGGTACACTAACAGTTTCGGTATGGGTTCCGTGATAGGACTAATGACTTGGCATATTTGTATATCTTGAGATTGTGAAATTGTACGTTGTTCGTAAGTGATAAATGATATTGTATATGTTCGGTGTATACATGTTTATTATGTTCTAATGACTTATATATTTTTCACTATTGGGATAGTCGTGTGATCCTACCAGTACAATGTGGTTGTGTACTGATACTGCACTTGCTCTTTCTTTGTTGAGTATAGGGCATCTTTAGGCGGCTACTGACAGACCTCGTCTAGAAGATCAGTGATCAATCGAATTCAAGGGTGAGTCAGTTCTTCCAAGCTACCATGAGTTCTCCTTTTGCTCCGTCCATCTTATTCGGACTTAGATTAATACTTTAGTTTTCTCTTGTTTAATTTGGGTTGTACCCATTCCTTAGACTTATGATCCTTGTTAGAGTTTTGGTACATTGACTTTCAGGTTCTAGGCATTATATTTGCATTTGGTTGTTAGACTTTTGTTGGAGGTTATGGGAACTCCCTATTTTCCTTTTCTTAGACATTTAAACCTGCTTTCGTATTTTTAAATGTCTTAGTTTTTGAATTGGTTGAGTTGTTTAGTTTGGGTTGTATTAACGGTTCTCCCATCGGAGGGTTAGCGTGGGTGTCAATCACGACGGTCTGGATCGTGACACAACTATTATAAAAAAAAAATTACTTGGATGAGTACCTTTTAATAAATGGGAAACTACATAAATGAGCCATAAAATTTAAAATAATTACAATTTTATACCCAAACCATTGGTATTTCCTGAAATACTCATGCTCTCATAAATAATTACAGCTCATACCCCCCATTTTAAGGTTGATAATTTTTGTTTAACTGATACTAAATCAGTATTATATATTGTATTGGTATCATTAAGACTGAAATTTTTTGTTTAACTGATATTAAATCAGTATCATATATTGTATTGGTATCATTAAAGCTGATAATTTCGTTTAACTTGATACTAAATTAGTATATGTATATTGTATTGGTATCATTAAGGTTTCTTGTTCAGAAATTACTCATTAGTCAATGATACTATAAGAGTATATATATATACTCTTATAGTGTCATTGACTAATAAGTAATTTCTTAAAAATAAACCTTAATGATACCAATGCAGTATATATATAATATCAATTAACTGAAATTATCAGTCTTAATAATACCAATACAGTATATGATTTAGTATCAGTTAAGCGAAATTATCAAGCTTAATTATATCAATACAATATATGATACTGATTTAGAATCAACTAAGCGAAATTAGTTGGTGCGTATATAGTGTAATTATTTAGTGGAGTTCTGAATGTAAAGGAATATATGTTTGTAATTATTTTGCTTTTATGGAGTATTTGCTTAGTTTCCCCTTTAATAAATAATTACTGATTTTAGCAATACTTTTTTTTATCTATTACCAGTTATACTAATACATAGGGGTGTTCACGGTTTGGATAAAACCGATCCAAACCGAAAAACCGAACCAAACCGATAAAATAAAACCTATTTTATTTGGGTTTGGTTTGGTTTGGTTTTAGATTTTTGAAAACCGATAGTATTTGGTTTGGTTATGATTTTATTCAAAAAAACCGAAGAAATAACCGAACCGAACCGATGAATTATATACATATATTTTTATTAATATACATACTTAATATATTATTTTTATAAATAATTTTAAAGATCTTATATATATTTTCATTAAAATTTATTTATAATTTACTTATTGATAGCAAAAATGCCCAAGATGAAAACATTTATCTAATTTATTTCATGTATATGAGTGTCTATGACAATTCTTTGTGGGATTGAAAATGTTATTGTCTCTTCCTTTAAGGTCAATATAGTGAATTTTAAAGATTTATTGATAGTAAATTTAGTGAACGAAAGTTCAGTAACTTAAGTCATTCAAACTATTTTTCGTTTTGAATGGATTGTTGTCACTTTTTCACATTTTGAATGAATTGTTTCTTTTATTTTAGTGTATGGTTAATAACCGAATAACCGATAAATGTATATTATATTTGGTTTGGTTTGATTTTGATAATTTTAAAACCGATTAAGTTGATTTGATTTTGGTTTTGTCAATAACCGATCCGTGAACACCCCTACAGTAATACATTCAATACTATGATAAATATGCAATATGTATTAAAAGTGAATTATATATGCAATATATATGTATTATAACTATTTTAAAATGTATTATGCCTGTTTGGTAAAAAATTGAATTATATTAAAATGTATAATATTATCCATCAATAAAATTTGTATTATAATTTATAAATTGTTTAATGTAATATGCATTAAAAAAAATTATAAATATATTAAAAGTGATACCCGTAAATTGTAAATGGTAATATTTAGGTAAGTTTGGCACTGTTATATGGTCCCCTTTATCTGCAGGCCCACCAAAGCCTTAGTTTCCACCTCTCCGGCTACCCGCACTTGTCGCCATCTCTCACAGTCGCGGTCACCATAGCATCAGCAGTAATGGGTAAGATGTTTCTTTGTATATGCAGATGTCATTGTATATGTAATAACAACTTTTTGATTACGCCGCAGCTGAAGAAGAAATGGAAGGGGTTGCTTCAATAGCACTAATAGATAACGGGTCTATTTCCGGTCACTTTATTCACCTTCCTCATTCTATCTGCTATGGCATACATGGAACTGGTAAAAAGTTACTCAATTTTTCGCAACAGTATGCATTTTTTCCGTATTTGGAATTAACTTGCTACTCTATTTGTCGTTGTTGGAAGAGATGGTTTGTGAAAGGGAATGCAGTAGGGGTGAGGATTACCGCTTGGTGAAACTCATAATTATTGACTACAATGTAAGAGGTTCTATTTTCACTCAACATTTCCAATTTTCTGAGAAATTAACTCTTGTCATAACTTGTTAGCTTAGAGAGTTTGATCTTTCCTTTTTCTTGTAATTTATTGTGGCATGGCATATCACAGAGAAAAAGAGAAAGGGATGTTATAGTGGAGTGCAGAGGACATGATGCTGCTAGGATTCAGAATGTTCAACATGCTCATGGGTGAGTGAGGAGTAGTCGTAAAATTACTTTCAAGAGTGTTTAGAAAATGGAAGTTCTTAATTTAATCTGAACGGTTTCGCTGTAGCATAACAGATACTTATATGAAAAATTATGAGGTTTTCCTGACTATCTATTGCGTCCAACCTTATAAAGTTCTTCTAGGGTTTCTCTGTAGCAAAACAGATTGTATATCTTTCTTGCTTTAATCTGGAGAAGCATATTTACGTACTTGAAAATGATGGTCAAACATATGGCAAAAAGACCGGTTATACGAGTTTAAGGATTCTCTCTCTCTAACACGTTCCTAATTGGTTTTGCCACAAGATGGGAGGATGATGTTGTCAATATGCTTGACGAGAAGGAACAGAAGCACAAGATTCTTGTTTCTTTCGAGTGTGAGACACTGAAAGCAGGTAAAGAAGCTGAGGACCATATCAACAAATTCATGCCCAAATTAGCCGGGACAGATGCTGTTGGTATGTTACCCTATTGCCATCATTTTACACTTTACGAAGATTTGTCTTTCCGATAGTAATATGTCTCTGATAATGGTGTTAGCTTTCTCTAATAATCTTATATGGATATCAAACAAATTTTGGACTAGTGGATTCATGACTTCGGTATGTTTCTGTGTTGTTGCTCCTTGCGGCTGTTTAAATTGTAGCAACTGCACTTTTTATTTCCGGATAAGCCGAACATAAAGAAGGGAAAGAGTCTTTTCAAATGTTAACCTCAATTAAACATCCAACCAGGAAATTTCACCATTATTTGCACCAATTCGTAGTATTATGATCTGAAAGTTTGGGTCTTCTTATGAGATATCTATGTTGCTTGGATTCTCCAAAATTGCTACTGCACTCTTGCCGGATCCTTCAAAAATACATAACCTTTAGAGGATCAGACACATACCTGACAATATTTTTGAAAAGTCAGAGCAACATAATGAGATATGCAGCATGTAAGAATGGAAGACGTATTCAACTGCCATTCCACGGATAAACATCTCTTAAAGTCACAGTTATTCTTTTCTTGATATCATAAAAATAGAACTGTCCTCGACTTGTATGTCCAAAACTTATATCCATCTTTCCTTCAGCTCTTCCTGATCTTTTGGCATCTTTTGACACATTTATTTATTGCTGCCTCCTAAATACTGGCTAAATCAAGACCTTCAGCATAAAGTCCCATGGACTGCTTAAGTAGATATGAAGGTTTTGCAGTGTTGGTTTTGATTAAGAATCCGGAAATTTCATCCAGGGAACTTTCTTTGTACTCAGGAAGTTAGTTTGACCAGATTACATCCAGACGCTACTTACGCCATCTTTCCTCAATCGAAAGGGGCACAGACAATCAACCATGTCCTGATATTATTTTATTTGCGAAATTGGATGTTAAACTTGTTTTACTGACACATGGAAGTAATTTCTTTCTAGCCTCCTGATCTTATCTGCCACATTCTTGCAGTTAACATTGGCAAGATGAGGATTGTAGGCTTGGACTTCGAAGATGCAACTGGTGATGAAGATAATAACCAGCAGAATATTTGAGCTGCAGCTCAGCTGCACTACCTTGGGTCTCTTGGGCAGTTGACTGTAACAATTGTTTCAGAATATAAATTGGGATGTATTATATAGTTACTCATGCAGTTTTAAGCTTATTATCTTGGCGTTATGTTATCTCAAAAACTGCTATGGGTTTTGCTAATTTTCATTTTAGATTAAGATGTATTACTAGTTAACCGCGTTATACTGGGGCTTCAAGCTCAATATATATATAAATATGGTGCACAGAATCAAGCCACACTCTTTTGATTACTATTAAGCTATTTTTACAATTTCTGTCAGTTTAGAATCCGTTGCTTTCTTCTTGCTAAAGGATTTAATTTCCAGTACTAGTAATAAGTATACATGTGTAAATCTGTCATCTTTTGCGACCTGAGACAGTTTTCTTCACTGCTCCAACAGACACTAAGAACTGATCCAGGGATGATAGGGTCCTCATGTCATCTGGAGGAAAATAGCTAGCAGCCTTTCCTAAGAGTAAAGTGAAGAGAAGCGAGAGAGAAGGCCGAGACACATAGCGCTCACCCAAGAGATCGTCAAGAAACCCAAAGGCTGCTAACAAATCCGAGCTGCTTGTGTTTATTGGAGCAGCAAAATGAGCAGGGATAATTCTCTTGAATTTCCAATCTCGAACAATACTGTCAATCCAGTCTCTAACCTGAAGTTTTGAAGGAATAGACAAGATTTTTTAGAAAAAGACATTTTTTTTCCAACAAGAAAAGGATCTTCCCATAAAATACTGTGTATGGGATAAAACAGTTGCATTGAGAAATGCAGCCATCGTTATAATTTGATCCTCGATTTCTGTTAATATGTTTTACAAGTATGTGCATAATTAATAGAGACAATGCGAGCTTTGTGTATCTCGCTGCCCTTTTCCTTTAATTCTTTGGGCGTTGGTCCACTTGGAAGGAAGTTATACGAGGTTAAACTAAACATCTGATCTCATTTTTTCTTAAATGTTTCCATCCATCTATCTCATCAGCAGTGAAACTGATCAATCCGCTACGTTACTATTCTGATTAGTGATTACACCTAGTAAACTGAAGGGTAGTTTTGAGATAGCAAAAAAGAGAGTGGTTGGTTTGGTTCTTCCAGATATTAGCACATTGTTGCTTGATAAACCAACATATACTGTAATACTCCCTCTATTCTATTACTCACATGATATTAACCTGTTCAAAAACCTTCCTATATTTGAAAATTCTTTAATCTTAAAATATCCATTTTATGTTTTTATAACCATTGACATGCCAACACATTCTTTAATCTTCCGTTCTTTCTTAAACTTCATGACTAGCCAAACACCAACATATAATATGAAGCGTATAAAGTAGTTATGCAAAATGGAAGAAGGTAAAAGGTGACTTACCTTTTCAGGAACTTTGCTAAAAACCAATGTTTTTACAATTGGTGAAACAATTAGCTTTTGTGACATCTGAGCAAAGCTAGCATTTGGCTCCAAAAGGTTTGATGGACCTAAAAACAGAATCTGAAGAACCATCCTCTCCCATCCTGAAAAACAAATGCAGAGAAATTAAGATTTTGGATCTGTTTTTTGTTTTGAGAAGCAACGGTTCATCAGCTTCTTGGTTATCAGTAGAGGACTAACCTTTCTGTCGATTGATTTTGTTGTCAACGACAGCTTCTTCTGGAACTTCTTTTCCTTTACTAAGTAATTTAACAGCCAAACCATTTTTTGCAGATGCTAATAAGGACTCCTTACTAATGCACTCAGGTGGTGTACTTGGGACAAATATTACAGCATCTGTCACCAGCAGCGTCCTCGACTTCTTATGATAGAATGCCACCTCAACATATGGTCCAATTCCTAATTAAACCAATAGGAAAAAGTTACCAGATTTGAAACACAAACTAAAACAACTTCACAGTTAGAGTGAAAAAATTCAGTGATCATACGTGAAATTAACCTTACTTCAGACTAAAACTAGAGCAGAATCTATTATTACGTACCAACTTCGGGAGAGCTCAAAACCTTTTGCTCAATATCATCAGCCCATGATGTTGACATATCTGCATCTTTCAGTGTTTTTGCACGGAAAATCCCGAAAAACTCAAGAGGCAGGTTTAAAGGCCAACTCCATTGCCTTGGTGCTACCCATACTTGAGCCTTTGGGAACTTTCTCGAAAATGGGCCAACAAATATTTTGTGCTCATATGCAAATGTAGGTAGGACAATATATTTCACAGGATATCCTAACTCTTTCACGAGCTGCAAAAGTCGAAACACACTTGTAAACATCAATATTCAAACAATAAGCACATGAGTACAGCCAAGTGTTACTAATAGTAGGCACTACTTAAACAAAACAACTTCATAATCATTTTAATCCTTGAAATACAGCAATAACTAAGCCTCGATCCCGAGAAAATTGGGGTTGGGTATATGAATTGATCTTACTTGTCTTTGTTGCTCCATTTAAGCTCATTTATATACTAAGAAAATACGTAGGAAATCCAAATGGATCCAATATTATATAATGAAAACATGATAACTATGAATGATGTCTTCTGAGTTACCTGAATACACTCTTTGGTTGGAGCAATTGGAGCATGAACCCACAATTCACCAGATTTAAGTTTGATGACGGTCATTCTGATGTTTGTTGAAACACTGCTGAATCCGAGTGCTTGCTCTTGCTCAAATAACCATATGGTGTCTTTCACAGCCTGAGATACTAATGATATAATACTGTTAGTAGCAAAAAACAGGAGCTGAATTCTAGTTACATATAACATTGAGCTATATCTAACAATTACCCAAATTACAAGCTAACAATTCAAAAAGCAAGAAAATGTTTCTTGCTAAAATGGTTCTAGACTTCTAGATAGTAAGATTCCAAAGTCCAAGATAGTGGTAAGGTAAGCATATATTTTACCCCTCCCTAGACTCCACTTTTTGGGATTACACTGGGTATATATTATTGTTGTTGTTGTTCAGGATATTAAAGTTTCTTACTCATAAATAATGTTTAAATAAATTTAACACTTAATTACCATCTTCATTGTTGCAGATTTAACATAACATAAACACACCAATACGGATTGTGGTGGAGTGGTAAGTACTATTTCATCCTTAACTAAGAGATATCGAATTCGAGTCTCCTTGGGTACGGAGTCGCCTTTGTTAGGGAGCGCTTTTCCTCCCAATGTGGGACTTCCCAGCATGAATTCGGATTTAGTCGGGCCCCAACGTGGGTACTAGACACCATGTGGAAAACAAAAAAAAAAAACATAACATAAACACAACAGCTTAAGCTTTTTAATATGGTGGTCATATAATTCACAACATGATCCTGAGTTCAAGCCTCATCTCCACGTGATTGGTCAAGCACGAGGAAAATATGTTTGATAATAATGGTGGTTAGATTCAATCCTAGAACCTTCACCTACTTTATTAAGTGTGTAACCATTTCATCTGGAATTTGAGTTGTACACTTTTATTTGCCCAATTATATTCTCAACAAAGATATCTAAAATGCATAATACATAAATCTGATTTTTCACTTGACCTTAAACCAACAACAATGCCCTTCAACTTTGGATAGATACACACACTTAAACATGTACAAAGTTGAACAAGTGGACAAATGCCTTCACATGCTACATACATATATGTGTACTTGTTCAATTTTACATAAGTTTAAATGTCACTTAATTAAAGTTGAAGGCATAGACACCAAGTTAAAAGACATGTTTATGTATTACAGCTATCTAAAATGATACCAAAGGAAACAGTGAAAACGAATATAATTTTACCTCAGTTCTAATGGTTTGTCTATTGAGGAAAGGGCCAAGAGGGAAAGGAAATCCAGTGAAATTGAGGTAAAATCTGCTCCCATTAACAACACCAGACTCATTGCTCTGTCCAGAATTTTTACTAGTAGCAGATACAACCAAACAAACACCATTTCCAGCTTTGATTCTTCTACTTTTTAACTGAAAATTAAGACCCTTTATAGGTAGCCCACTACTGAAATTGGATCCAAATTCCCATGTACAGTGTAAAACTGGTGATTTTGCTGCCATTTTCTTTCTTTCTTACAAATTAACAGAGGTCATGTATATGGAGTTGATGGTAGGTTCACATTTGCGACACGTGGACGATTGTCCTACTTGGCATTTGTGTGGACAATAATAATGTCAGAAATCTCACCTCCCACGTCAGAATTTGAACCACATATATGAGTATTTTAAAATGAGGTGTATTGCCTAAAGCCCAGTGTAACACGTAAGTTTAGACGTATTTTCGATTGGGATAAAAATTGATCCAAATAGAAAAATCAAATCAAATAGATTAAATAAATTGATTTTATTTGGGTCTGATTTGTTTAAAAAATCGTTAGTATGGATTGATTTTTGTTTTATTAATTTTTTTTTGAAGAAAATAACTGAGCCGATCGATAAATTATATACATATATTTGATTATTATAATGTATTATTTTAAAACAATTTTAAGGACCTTCTATCTGTTTTCAACAAATTTTATGTATAATTTATTTATGAAAGCAAAAACGTTCCAGACGAAAATATTTATCTTATTTATTTCATGTATGTGAGTCTCAATCACAATTTTTGGTATGACTAGGAATTTCATTGTCTCTTGCTTCTAGGATAAAATGGTGAATTTTGAAGCTTTATTCACAATAAATTCAGTGAATGGAAGTTCTGTAATGTTAGTCGTTCTAATTATTTTTCCGTTTTGAATGAAATATTTTTCTTTTTCTTCCTCTTTTGAAAAATCATTTTTTCAGATTTTGTGTATGGTTAATAACTGAACCAAATCAAATTGAAATCGATAACAACCAAGCCAATAAATGTATTGTGTATTTGGTTTAATATGAATTTGATAATTTAAAAACCAATTAAATTGGTTTGATTTTAGTTTTGACCAATAACCGACCTAAAACTAACCGATGAACACCCCTATTTAGAGGCTTGAAAAGCTTTAAAATTTTAATTTATAATATAATAGAATAATATAATAACATAAATTGCAAAAATATATTAATAGTTTAAAATAATTACAAATATAATTAAAGAAATTCATTGAAATAGAAATCCTAGCATGATTTTATAAGTATAAATAATGTTATGATATAAAAGCTATTATGAGATGCAAATCAATTGTATCATCTTTAACTTTTAAATAATAAGAGAATCATAATTTTTTTTAAAAATATATTACTATTAATTTATGAAGTTTACCTTTTTAAAAGAAAAGATCAATAATAAGTGAAGTATTGTAAGCAAAATATGTAGTGTATGTCCATTGCCCACATGCAGTATGGTAGACTTGACTTTCGAAGTTAATTGAGGTTTATAAAAGGCTTATATTGTATATGATTTAATATACCCATAATATTGAGAGAAAAAGTAACTATTTTTTTTTGGTTAACTTTATGGAGCTGGCTGCTCCTTTATTTCAACCAACACAAATATATACAAACAAAGGCCCGAAAATTCCGGCCCAAAGCAAAAACATAAAACGCTAAAAAGGGTTTCATCCTTGTCATTTCCATATTTCATTCCCAGCTTCCTGATTTGGTGTTCCTTTGCAGTGGAATACTCCAATGGCTCAATCTTTTCTTCCTCTTCATTCACCAATATGATCTTTTTCTTTCCAGCTGAAGCGGACATAGAAATTTCAAGATGCTCACAGTCTGGTTCATATATGATTTCCTCCTCAGTCTTAGCGTCTACTCTCCTTACCTGAGTTGAAGGTATCATTTTTTGCAATTGGAACTTTCTGTAAGTTGACATAGCCAGGCTATGTAGCTTAGTTTTATTCACAGTAATGTATGTTTGTTCATGGTGTTCTGTACATAACATAACTATGTGTTTCTCTGTTAATCCTCTTGACCCCTTTACTGATTGCCTTACTGTAATTTTCCTTGTTTTAATTCGTAGAGAGGTTATTTCTGCTTTATCCGTGTTCACAATCCCCCTGCATTCCCCTGCTATCTCTTGTTCACATGCTTCATTTGCTAATTTATCTGCTAGTCTGTTAGCCTCTCAGAACACATGTTGAATCTGTGCTTGTGTTGAATTAATTATCTCCTGTATTTCCTCTGTTTGCCATGGGACCTTCCATTCACTGCGTACTACGTTTTTAATACTTAGAGATTCTATTTCTAGGACAAAATTTCTATAGTTGTTACCTTTGCAATGCCTGACTGCTTTAAGAATTGCTATATTTTCTGCTTCCATGTTAGTTCTATGCCCTAATCCCCTTGCCTCCGCATATATAATGTCTCCTTGATTATCCCTCAAACAAAATCCATATGCTCTCTCTCTAGGATTCCCTCTACTCACTCCATCCGTATTGCATTTAATTGTTCCTTGATGAGGTCTCTTCCAGCTCACTGCATAGTAGTGCAACTTAGGTTTGTATTCCCGCAGTATCTTGACTAATTCTGTCCACTCTTTAGGTACTCTTATCCATGGGTATTTCAATTTTATCATCTAATTAATAGAGTGAATACACTGATGCTTCAACTTCTCTAGAGTTATATCTCTTCCATGTCTTTTTGTATTTCTTCTTTTCCATAGTTCCCATAGTATAATGATTGGGATTGCCTGAAATATGATTTCAGTTTGATAAGAGTAGTAACTTCCCACCATGCTGTTATTATTTGTCGCATTCCTCCTTGTTGTGGAATACCTGCACAGAAAGCAAAATGTTTCCATAGCTTTTGGGCTATGGGAGCTGTTAGAAAAAGATGTTGTGTGGTCTCCTCCTCAAAAGAGTCGCAACAGTAGCACCTTGATGCCATACTAATCCTCATTTTTTAAAGATTGTCCTCTGTTGCAAATTTACCCTTCCATATCCTCCATAGTAAAAAACTCATCTTAAAAGGAATGTGCTTGCCCCAGATATTATCCCTCCACGCCTCCTTCTTCTTTCTGTGTCTCAGCATTTCAAAAGCCGATTTGCCTGTAAAATTCCCATTCGTATTACCCATCCACCAAGGTTTATTCTCCTTCTCCAATAAGCGTGGCCTTATTTCTTCAGTGATATACTCCACCATTTCTTCGGACAACACTTGGCTCAGCTTCTGAATATCTCATACATCATTTGTGATGAATCTATTCATTTCTATTTCTTCCTCTTTGCCCCTTTGATTATCCGTGTAGAATAAAGCTCCTTGCTTCATCCAGTTATCAAACCAAAAACTCACCTCACTGATGTTTGACGTAATCAAAGACACAACTTCCAATTCAAGTGACAATGATCGCGTGTAGTAATATAATCCAACCGAGGGTTGGGATCGTTCCCATAGGAAGTAGTACTTCTTTCAAATTCAATAATAAAAATACAATGACAATCTCTTCAATCAAACAATTCTTGCATAATTAATGTTCAAATCTCAAATTTCGGGTTTTAACTACCAATCCAAATTTACACTACAACACGAGAAATCAAATATTAGAGTAAAACTTGGGGAATTGATCAGCCAATTATTGAATCTCAACAAAATGGGTAAACACTACTGCTCATAATGGGATAATTTGTTGTGGGTAGGTCGAATCATATATAAAGTAACTTTCTCTCGAACAATTACCTTTTCTATGTTGAATTCTCTTGAACTTCAACACCAATTGAAATATGCCCAGCTCTTTACCCTCATCAAATCCACTCTCTCGAGCTGGATACAAAGGAAGGGTCACTTGTTTCACTATATTGAGCTAAAACCAAGGAAACCCACTACTAAGGATGCTAAGATTGCCACCTTGGTTCCACACCTCTCTCTCGAGGAAGTGTACAACACTGAATTTGATACACGAAGTAGTGTGATGTTTGCATAATCAAGTCACAACTTCCAATTTGAGTGTCTACGATCGTACAATAGTAAAGTAACAAAACCAAGGGTTGGGGTCGAGTCCCAAGGGAGTGGTTTTAAGAATTAATAGAAAAAATAAAATTTAGTTCTAATTAGTCATAGCTATAGACATTATTGAATATAAACATACGAAATCTAAAGGGGGTGACGCAAGCGTCAATTATCAATGGGGGGTTTTGTATTAATTAACAACTACAAACAACAAAAATATATGAAAACTAGATAGAGAGACGAGATTCTTGGGATGTGATAGGAATACGGGATAAACTAAACTGTCGGGTACATGCCTTTGATAGTAAATTGTTGAGTATTTGTGACTAGGCTAGACTAAAGTGGGGGTAAATTCTCTCTCGAGCAACTTACCCCGAATCGACTCGATTTCTCTAGAACACCGAGTTGCCGCTTTAAGCACAGCCTCTGCCTTAGCCCATTCACTCTCTCGAGCTGAATATATGGGAGAAGGACTAGGATTCACTCTCTCGAGCTGAACCCATGTTGACCCAATACCACCGGCTATCAATTTAGTAGTCTTAGTTTTACGACCTCTCTCTCGAGCAAGCTGAAAACACTAAGATGAAATTGTATTTCCAAATACAACTCCATTAAGTTCATACACAACTACTAAACGAAATCACATTTAAACAACAAATAAACCATCAACAAGCAAGACCCAACAGATAATCTAACCCATATTCACAAAATCATACCCCAAGAATTGGGGTTTTAGCTAGACATGTAAAAGAGAAAACAATTTATACCAATATCAGTTTCCATCAACTGGGTATGAAGGATTAAGTCTTAAAACACGCCAAGAGTGAAGAATCTTCAAGACCCAAGTCCAATTTCTTGGAGTTGAAACCCTTTGAATCTTCAAGGTCTTAGAGCAAAGTCTCCAAAACCCTCTAAAACTTAAACTCTCTAAAAAACTATAAAAAATTCTAAGAATAAAAATGATATGATACTAAGCTAGAAATAAACAATTATTTATAGTGTTTGAAAATATGTTGCGAAGGACCCTTCAGCGAAGTTAGTCGGGATCGCCGATACATTCGGCTATCCCCCGTTTGGTCAATTTCATCGCCTTCATGCTTTAGCCTTTATCCTCTTCGTCTTTTGAGTCGTTGGGCAATATGGTACTGCTTCGCAGAACTGTTCGGCGACACGCCGACTGCTCCATTTCATCGCCAACTTGATTTTTTCCTTTAGGGCTCATCGCACTGGAACAAAAGGCGATCTCCAGGCCGATCCGTGACTCGCCAACTGGGCTCAGCGATATTCAGGCCTTTATTTCTTCGTTTTTTTCAGCTGTCTTGTTCCTTCTTGCCAAGTAGTTTCCATGCTTTGTCTCAAACTCCAAATACCTAAAACTTAAGGATTTTCATCAGATATTGAGACAAAATATGCATTTGAGGACACTAATTTTATCAAAATATAGCCCTAAATGAGTCCAAATTATGGACATCAACACCCCCAACTTAAAATTTTTCTTGTCCTCAAGAAACTCGAGTTCAGCTGTTCAAAAAGGGTGTCTCAAATAGTGTTACGCAAGAATCAATCATGAATGCACACAACAAGACTCACTTTACTCATGCAAAGATCAATTGTGCACTCAAAGATTCAAGTTGTGGCTCACCAATATCGAAGAATCTCATGCTCACAATACTTGCTTCAAATGCATGTTCAAGCTCAACCAAAGTGTTCAAATGCCCTCACACAAAGAATGATTCCATATTTACACAATGCTTCACAGTTTAAAGCTTCAGAATCAAATGCAACACTCACATTCACAAAGATGAACACAATGCATAATTTCACCCATAGGTTTGCTCGTATTTTCCAATCAACACTTGCTTCAGCTCACTCAAGATTACAAAGGTCTTTCAAGGCTTGTAATGGGGCTGAGTGCAAAAGTATGGTCATTTAGGCTCAGTGGCTATAATCCTTATGAAACAAAGGTTAAACTTTCATCATTCTTATTTAGGCTCACAAGTAGTCCTATTATTCACTTCCCACGGATAGTTGGAAACCCCAATTTTCTTTATACTTTCATAACTTTATTCCACAACTTTTTCAATTTTTTTTGAAAGGGTTCCATTTTTCACAAAATCATGGGTAGAAGGGACTCTCTTTTATTTCTTGATTTGCCTTCTCTTTTCACCACACCCCCAAAATAGGCTTTTGGCCTAAGTTGACTATTCAAACAAACCACAACTTCATGAGGATTATGGGTGATAAATAAAGAAAGGTCATTGTTTTCATCATGTTTCTTCCAAAGAAATGTAAGGCTCAAGGGGTGTTCAAAAGAAGTTCACACAAACTCACAAGGTAGGTCACAAAGAGGTATATGTCAAATTGGCTCACACTCTTCGAAGTTGCCTAAGATCATATCAAAAGATAGTCTTACTTAGTCGACTGGACCAACGGGGAAAATTATAGGTGTTGTCATGCATGATTCATAGTAGGCTCATCACACAAGGCATCAACACTAAAGTCAAACAAGACTTCACACTTTCACTAGTGTGCAACGATCATCACAAGAGACTTTATTTAATAATTGGTTAGTCACAACGAGATGCAAAGAGTTCACATATTGTCAATGCAACTTCATTTGGCCTCATCGTAGCCGCACATTCATGTTAGTTCGATTATGAGAACTATTTAATTCATTAGTATTGATCAAAATCGATACTCAAATTTGCGAAAGAACAACCACATTGTAACGACCCGGAAAATGATAGAGTGAAACTAGAGCCTCACATGTGAGTTTGGAGTCGGGAACTTAATGAAATGATTATATTTGAATTTGACCCAAAAAGTTCTTAAAAATGTGCTTCGAAAGTTACCGGAAACTTGTTTAGCTGTATATAAAAAGATCCATTTCGTTTTTCGAAAATCCGACTTCATATTCTTGTTTAGGGGGTCAAATTGAGTTGGAAATGGGTCTAATCCAAATTTTAGAGCAACCGTATCAAAATCCGAAATTTCCAAGTGAAGCCTTTTTCGAGGGTCTACTTTGGAGGGTCATATCTCCTAGCACAAAAATAATTGTGTGTCCCATAACACATCCATGGAAATCCCTTTGAGTTAGCTACCCAACACACTTCGTTTCACCTCATTCGGAGTTCGGACGAAGAAGTTATGCCCATTTTCGTAAAATCTGTTCGGCAGGAAAAGGCAATTTCCAGTAGGCGTGGTTACTGTTCACCCGCCTCATTGTTTTTTCTAAGTGTTGGACCATTCTTCCAAAGGACATATATTATTTCCTAGATACCATTAGTTCAATTCCCATCCCTAAAACATTTCCCTCTCTACAATCCTCCATTAAGAAGAAGAAGAAGTGGGAGCTAGGGCTTTGGATTCAAGGCTTTCTTCATCAAATTTCGTGGGAGATCATAGCAAGGTATGGTGGTCTTGATCCTTGTCTAAATTTCCATTCAAGGAGCCAAATCCAAAGTTATTTCAAAGTATGAAAAATCTAGGTTTTCACTCAATCTTATGGGTTCTTCCACCAAATGGTTTTAAAAGGTTTCTAATGGCACTTTATGGTTATATTGTTGTTGTATTGACGATTTAAGATGAAAATACTCCATGAACCCATGATTTCTCTTTATTCCTAGTTTATGCCTTTATGAAGTGGGTTGCTAGATAATGAATGTATATGAATCAAACTTGTTTAAAGGTCTTTAGATTGTTGAAGTATGTCATTACCCATGCTTATTTTATGGTGTATTGTTGGTGTATTGGTATGTGAGGCTTAGGGCCTTAAAGGCATAGTATGAGAAATTGGAGTGTTATCATGACATTATATGAATGAGAATTCAATGAAGATAATGTGATCATGTTATGAACGTAAAGGTGTTGCTATTGAAAGATTATTTCTCAATTTGGCACTCATGAATGTTGATGATAGAATATGAAGGATTCTTCAATATAAAGTATACCTTGAATTGGTAGGGCTTATGCATCAGTATCTTGTTTAAATGATTATATTATTGGTTGTTGAATCCTCGGATCGGTAGGCTAGTAGCACCCTTCCACTCATGATAATAATGAACCTTGGAATCGGTAGGCTTATCGCACCCTTCCATTAATGATAGTAATGAACCTTGGGATCGGTAGGCCTATGGCACCTTTCCATGAAGGTTAATGATGAGACTTGAACCGGTAGGCCCATGACACCCTTTCAAGAGGAGTTAATGAGCTTTCCTAAATGAACCTTGAAACGGTAGGCTTAAAGCACCCTTTCACGTGTTAATAAATGTAATTTTGGAGTTGGTAGGTCAATGACACCTCTCATATGTGATAATGTCAAGATAACGAACTATTCTATGGGAATGTTGGCTAAGCACCGAGTGGATTTGGTTAGATGGAAACTCCCCCAATAGTTAGGCATGAGTTTCAATGATCGTCTACCTTATCCCATAAACTATGTGCCCGCATAGGTAGCTAGTGGATCCATTAAGCTATATACCGGTCTTCCTTAGGCAAGTAGACCACCTCTTTACGGTGTGGGGACTTATGACATCAGATTCCATGACAAGCTCTAATGGTCTATGTCGGTTAAACGCTTACTTCCCATCATGCGAGATTTCATTATGGTCTCTTGATAGGTTCTACAAAGTGTAGGTAGTAGTATGGGATGCTACCTATACATTGCACGAGTAGGCTTGGAGAGGGTCATAGTGAGTTTCTCTAAATCCTAATGTATGTGATACAATTGTGGCCTAAATGAGGTTATTAAAGAATGTTGGCTCTCAAATGCTTAATATGAGATGCATGCTATACTTGGGTTATATTACGAGTCATTTTCCCTTGTCATGTCTTAATTAATGATATACCTCTTATGTATGAATATTGTGCAAAGGTGAAAGAAAGGAATGATAAGTTACCTTAAGTGACCTTAATATGGTGCCTTAGTATGGATGGTGGTATGGGACGCCATCCATACATTGCACGAGGTATAGCATAAGGGTTTCTTGAGGTGAAGGTCCAAGGTAAAGGTTTTCATGTTGAAATTGTTTAAAGGTAATATTATGACTTACTTGATGTTTATGCTTGTATTGTATGTCTTTTATGCAACTATTCATGGTACTTCAAAAAGTGGCATAATGCATGGTTTCTAACCAAAATGTCCATTTTAAAGCATGTTTTGCATGGTCATCATACTTAGTACATTTTGTGTACTAACCCATATTCTTCATATTTTTACTATAAGTGTAGGTTCCGGCAAGTGATCCCTCCTAGCTAGTTTGAAGTGTGGGATTGCTTTCTTCCAAGACTTGGTATGTCCTCATGGATTCGAGGATAAGACTTTTAAGTTCTTTGTTCATGTAATAGACTTAATAGACTTCTTTTGATTGTAAAGGGCCGTGTCCCTACTTATGTTTTGTGACTGTGTCTAAGATGACCATGTGAGACTTAGACTTCCGCTGTGTGTTTTTAAAGTTGTTTTAATGAAGTTTATATGTGTGGATGTAAATAAGTTTTTTTTTTCCGCACTATTTTCATTATTGAATGCAATGAATGACTATGTGGCTCGTATAAGACCCCTTCGGGTTGAATACGCCATGTTACGACTAGGGGGTACTCTCGGGTCGTGACACACATTCAACACATACAAGAGGTGGCAATTTTTTTTCCGGAAGGGTCAAAATTATTTGCAAAAATCATTTGCAATTTAAAGCAAAAGAAGCCACAAGCTCAAAGGTGGGCCACACCCCACCATTATAGCTTACAACGCAAATACATAAACAAAAAATGATTCACAAATAGCACACAAAGGTGGGCCACACCCCACCATAATTAAAAACAAATTATCCTCAAATGCAAATAATAAAATATCCAGAATGTAAATTAAAGAAAGACAGAGAGGGAGGTAAAGATGGGATCCTATCTAAGTGATTGCTCCGTCTGTCTGAGCATCAGTGCCCGATGTGTCAGCCTGGACTTGGATAATAGTCCCCGGAGCTACTTCAGAAGGTTTAGCAGCAACTGACTTGCTAAAATTGTCCAAGTCATGAGCCGCCAAAAAGGAATGTATAGCTGTGTAGAATCCACGAGTCCACAAAGGGACAATGGGATCTCGAGGGACAGATCTCTTGCTGGAACTAGGCTTTTTGCCCTCACTTCCCATCTTGGGAGGATTCGCTTCATTTGTATCTTTCCTGAAATTTTTCGCTCTTATCTGTCGTGGTGGCATGATTCTCCCTGCAACTTTAGGTCTAGCCATGTCTGCAAAGCTTCGAGGCAAAGTTAGAAAATATTCAACAAACAAAACAAGGACAATCAGCTGCAGGTAGACTTGCTAATCCTTTTGGCGAGCAAGGGGTTGCCCGCCGAATGTTTCAGTGTAGTGGGGGTTCAAGGGGTGCAGACAAAGGGGGAACAAGAAAACTTTCGGCGATTCGCCGAGTGCTTTTGGCGAACTCATGCTTCTCGCCGAAAGGTTTAGAAACTAATCAAAACATATAACATGAAATTAAAGGCGAGATGGGGTCATTAGGCGAGCCGCAGAGTGGTTGGTGAGCTCGACCTAGCTCGCCAAATGGCCCAATGTGCCTTCATGCAACACACCTTCTCGAATTCAACCCCGCAACGCCCGAAAACAAAATCAAGGCATGCACAACTAAAATTAGGCTTAGACTCAATGATACTCATGCACAACACACGATTTTTCATCTCCTTCAAGGTACAATTTTCAAGAATTAACTATTTAACGCCGTACGGGCAAAATTAGTGAATCTAACACGCAAACAATTATTTTTAATCCTACCAGAGAGGCTCAGCACACATCAACAAGGTAATATCATTGCATTGAGTACAACATAGATAAAAAGAACTCAGAGTTTGGGACCGAACCTTTCGTGCTGACTAAAATGGAATTGAATCGCTAGGTAGCAATGTAAGCCAAGTTCCGAGCACAAATCAACAACTAAAAATACCCCAAAAATGCAAGAAATATAAAAACTAGAGTGCAGGTGTGAGTTTGGGAAGATGGAAAGGTGAGGGAAAGGGAATGAATTTGAAAATTTTAAACCTTTGGCCTGAAAAACCGTCCAGTTTTCGCCTATTCGACGACATTAGTCAGGATCGCCAAACCACTCGGCGTTTCGCCAAGTAGACACTTGCCTCGCCGAATTTTACAGAACTTCCAGTTATTTTGGGAGTCCAAACGACGGTGTCCGTCGGGATCGCCGATATGGTCGGCGATTCGCCAATAATTTCATGTGCTCGCCGAGTTTTACAGACTCCAATGTAAGTTGATCTTGAGTCTAACGACTGTCTAGTTTGGGGTCGCCAAACCGTTTGGCGATTCGCTGATTGAACCTGTTGCTTGTCAATCTGCAGTTTTCGTTCACTCTCCACACTTTCATCTGCACAATCAACACACCATTATTTTATCAAAGCAACATAAAGCAATAAAGGGTTTTGGGTTGCCTCAAACAGCGTCTTAGTTAATGTCGTGGCACGATGCAAGTCCACCTTTAAACCTCATTTTTGGGGTTGACCATAGTGTCACTAGGCAAACCTCCTTTTTGTCTCAGATTTAGCTGAGACGACATCTGACCCATTTGGGTCTCCAGCTGCTTGATTGATACTGAATAGGAGGTGATGGTTTGGCTCAGGATCGACACATCTTCCTTCATTTCTTTTAAGATCTTATCCGACCTCTCAACTTTGTTGAGAATACGAGAAACAATATCCTCAGACCGACCACCTTCCAAATCCTTCGGCTTTTAGCGCTCATGGGGAGGCATATACCTGTCCTTCTCTTCATCCTTCCAGTTAGGATTTTGGTCCCTCCATTCTCTATCGCGATCCTTCCAACCCTCTTCTCTAGCCCAACCCTGGTTACCACCCTGCCTCGGGTAGTTTGAATGATAACCACCACCTTGGTTGGCTAGAAAATTTACCTCCTCATTATACAAGGCTTCAAACTTCATCTCCTTAGGATTTACACACCCGACCCCAACGGCATTGACACTATGGGCACCAGCCCCCATGAAATTTTTGGATAAAATATCAAGCTGTGTCATAATCTTGGCCATGTTTTGGTCTCTCTCATGATATTTTTACATTTGCTCCTTGGATAGCTTGAATGTGACAGGGGAGACCTGATACTCGCGGGTGTACCACGCTCTGTTGATGTCATGCCGTCTAGAAGTTGGGCTGCTATTGCATACGGTTGCTGCATCAAGCCTCCAGGTGAAAGTTGGTCAACAACATCTTTGTTTACCGAGTTCAAACTCCGGTAAAAGTACTGTAGCATTACATTATCCGGCAAACCATGGGTTGGGCATTGAAGCACTAACTTTTTGAATCGCAGCCAAGGTTTCGTGCAAAGGCTCTCCTTCTAAACACTTAAAGCTTTGGATACTGTCCCGAAGAGTCATCATCTTCGAGGGAGGGAAAAATCGCACATTAAATGTGGTGACCAACTCCTCCCAAGAAGTGATGGATTCGCGTGGCAACTCCGCCAGCCAGTTGCACGCTTTTCCCATCAACGAGAAAGGGAATAACCTTAACCGGGCTGACTCCTGAGAGATATTTTTGAAAGAGAATGGTCTGCACACATCTATGAAGTTTCAAAGATGCTCGTGAGGATCCTCATGCGCCAATCCACTGAAAAGTCCTTTTAATTGCAACAGTTGCAACATAGTGCTTGTTATATGGAACAATGCATTTCCGTCGGCTGGAGGTAAATGGATGGCCCCAAAATAGTGCTTGTTATATGGAACGATGCATTTATTCTCATTTTTGGAACTGGAAATGTTGTGATTTGCAAACTTGCTTTGCATAAATTGTTCTCGTAAATTAAGGTATTGCATGGGGGTATTTGCGTAATTTTCTAATTATACTTACTTATACATTGGAAGTGTGGGTATAAAGTACATAAATATAGTTATACATGTATGCTTTTTGGGAAGCCATCTATTTGTTTGGGCAGCCCCTTTTGGTGACATCTGCCCATGTGACAAGGATAGCTTTTGTAGCTATATATCTTTACACCTCCTTTGATTTAATTCATTTTCCCTCATGTCTAAGAACATTATAACATTAGAAAAACATTTGTTATTCAAAATCAAGAGAAAAACTAAGTCCTTTTGGCTGGAATCCGACACACACACACTTCCTTTTGGTAAGTGAAGAAATCTTCTTTTGAGTTGGGTAGTGTTTGGTATTTTATGCATATCTCATTCAAAAAACTTAGTTTACAGTGAATACATATGTTTTGGAAAGCTAATTCGTAGACCTACAACTCTTGTGGTTATGTAAAATTCTAATTTAGCTGTTATAGATACGAAATAAGGGACGTAACATATGACAAGTGCTAGCCAGATTCTGGAATTAGAAATCTTGTACGTTCAATTGTTGGTGTTTTGATTATATCTTTTTGTACAAAGCGTATTTTGCGGTGATTCTGGATTATTTCCATTTCGGCCATTTTCTATTTCAAATCTAAGTTGTGACATGAAGTGCGTTTATTGGCCAGAATATCTGTTTTGGGAGTATAGTCGTATTTGTACAGGCTAGGCTTACTTGTGATGATAACCCTGTGTTACGCCATCATTATTGAGCTACTAGAAAGTAAATAAGTTATTGAATTCTTTTTTTAAGGTTGTATATCCTCGTGTACGAGTTGAAGATTTTGATACGCTGGTTGGTCTACGATTTGAACTCGTGAAGTCGTGTTGGACTGTTTTTGTGCTAAAGAACTGAGGTTTGTGTATAAACTTATACTTGTACTCTTTTTACCTACTGGTACATCTGAAAGTTTACTTTGGTACGTTGGTTACCTCTTGTCACTTTGCATTGTCGTATTGGTATTCTTTAATACATTAAAGACGCTTGTGTAACTAGCCCACTTGTACAAATTGTTTGATCACTTGGCACTCTTGTTGGGACCTTGTCCTTCTTGTGGCTGTGACTTTTTCACTCTTGGCATGCCTCTTGATTCAGATCATTTACCATCTTGATTTTGGATTTTTAGTCCGTCTTAAGAATGGAAGTTGTCCATTTTAAGTACGAACTAGAAAGACATTTTTAATATGGTTCTTGGTTCTTTTGATTATTGGGTTTTGACCCTTCTTGCTACGTGCTTGTGCTTGGTGTGACGACATGATGTATATATTGGGCGAGCCTTCTTGTTGAATCTCTTGGAAAACTGTGCTATAAGCGTTCTTGACATTTGGATCTTTAAATATCGAACTTGATACTCTTTATATATTGTTTACTTGATTTATTTATTATGTTCAATTATGCTGCCCTTTACTTGAGAATGATAACTTGGCGAATTTGAGGGCTCCGAACCTATAGTTTTTACACCACTAAGCTATATGCTTAGAGATAGTTGTTTCTATTGTAGGGAATGATCAAGAGGATGCTTGAAGTTGGCCATTGAAGATGGAGATTTTGAGAGCTCCAAGGAGGATCACATTTGCATATAGGCATAATATATTTTGTATAAACCTTGGGACTTGTACATAATCTATGTTTTGTATTACATGAGAATTTGAGGGCTTATTTGGTCATGTCACCATGGACTGTAATATAAGTATCGCCATACGTTTTTATCTTTTTGGGGTGTGTAAAAACCTAAGTTTGGTAATATACTAAATTTACTATTTGTTTCAAATGTTTGTGTGAAGCATGAGCAGGCTGATTTCGGTACTCGGAAGCTTGTAATATTCTGGTTACTTCATTCTTGAGTGTGAGGATAATATATGTCTATGAAAAGGCCATTGGTTATTTGCTTAAATTACTTTTCGGATGTCATTATGAATCTAATCCCTCTACTAGATTATAATCAGTATGCCCTCGTTAATCGCTTTTGAATGTCGCAAGTATAAGTTAGGTCTCTTTAAAAAGGGTCGCTACAAGTGTTGGTATCAGATCCTAGGTTTGTGGTTCTAGGAAGTTTGATTTGAATTACTTGTATACTTGTTCACTTTCGATAAAAGGTTCTATTTGTATTATTTGGTCAATACATGGTTTATAATGTTTTTTATCGCATGTAGAGTGCATATGCATCAAGTATATATTCCTAATGCCATGTGATCTTTCCTTTTGAAGGAATTAAGTCATGGCCACTTCTTATGACCGACCTATGGAAGCTGCTCGTGAAGGTTCGGGTGCCTCTGTTTCCCAACCTCATGCACTGGAAGGGGTTGGAGAACATATCTCGAATCAATATGTTCCCCACACTAGTCGTTCTGAAGTGGGAAACCATCATGGTGTAAGAGCTGGTCCATATCCTCACATGAGTCATGGTACTCAAACCATGAACACTCATTTTCAACAAATGGCTGAATTCTTCCACCACATGGCTGAATGGATGCATGATCCCCACGGGATTAACTTTGAGAAAATGAGGGAAATGGGTGGAGTGGAGTTTGAAGGCACTGTTGATCCCACTGATGCTGAACAATGGCTTGATCGCATGGAGAGGGTATTTGAGCAGTTAGAGTGTTCAGATGATGTCAAATTTAAGTATGTTATTTCACTATTACAAAATGATGCTTACGATTGGTGGGTAAGTGTTTCGAATGCCACGGTAAAACCTCTTGTTCTTACTTAGGATGATTTTCTTAAGGAATTTCGTATGAAGTATATCACACCTGCTTATTGTGATGCAAAGAAAAATGAGTTTTTGAATCTGAGGCAACGAGGCATGCCTATTGCTGAATACGAACAAGGGTTTCTAAGGCTCTCTCGCTATGCTGGTGGTATTATTAAAGAGGAAAAAGACAAGTGTAGGAAGTTTGAAGACAGTTTAAATGATTCCATTAGGAAGAATGTGGCGATCCTGCAACATGAGAAATTTTATAGGTTAGTGTCTGCTGCTTTTACTTGGGAACGACTTGATAAAGAAGAAGCTAGTAGAAATGAAAACAAATTTTGAAAGCCTAGACCAGATTTTGGGGGTCCATCCAAAAGGGGAAGGTTTGATAATTCTAAGGCTGGTAGTGATAACAGGCCACCTCAACAAAGGCAAAACAGATCAGAATTTTCTACAGCTAGCACTCCAAATTATGGCCAAGGCAAGCCGTGAGTTCCTACTTGTCCACAATGTGGAAAGAATCATTATGGTACTTGCAGGAGAGCTTCTGGTGCATGTTTCAATTGTGGGAGCTTTGATCATAAAGTGAAGGATTGTCCTAATCCTAATAATGCTCCATCGTTGAGAACTGAAGGCTCAGTTCATAAGCCTTCTGTCAATCCTCCTCAAACTAATAGAGGTGCAAGACCTAAAAAAACCTAGGCAGCAGTTATAAGTGGAGCTAATCAAGCTAGTGGGCAAAGGGCTACTGCACGCGCTTATGCTATGAGGCAGAGGGATGATCAATATGGACAAGACGTGGTTGTCGGTAAATATCACTTATTTGGCTTAATGTGTTTACATTATTTGATCCTGGTTCTACACATTTTCCTATATTTGTTCATCACTTGTTCTTCCTGAAAATGTGAAATCTGTGAGACTTAATTACGATGTGCTGGTTGAAAGTCCTTTGGGTTATCAAGTTGTGTGTAATCAAGTTTACCAAGATTGTCCCTTCGTGATTCAAAACCTAGTCTTTCCTGTTGATTTAATTGAAATGCCCTTCAAGGATTTTGATGTTATTATCTTGATGGATTGGCTTTATAAATATCATACGGTGGTAGATCTACGTCTAAGCATGTGACTTTTAAAGATCCTACATTTTTACACATCATTGTAAAAGGTGAAAGATCAGTGAGATCTAGTTTTATTTCTGCGGCCTTGGCAAGAAAGTTGATGCGTCAAGGTTGTGGGGCATACCTTGCTCACATAGTTGATACACAGTTGAAGAGTCCTTGTATCAAGGACATACCTTTTATATGTGATTTTCCAGAAGTATTTCCAGAAAACCTTCCGGGATTGCCCCCGGAAAGAGAGGTTGAATTTCCAATAGAGCTTATTCCTGGATCTACACATATTTCCATCACCCCTTATAGAATGGCTCCAGTAGAGTTAAGAGAATTGAAAGCTCAATTGCAAGAACTACTTGTGAAAGATTTTATTCGACCTAGTGTTTCTCCTTGGGGAGCCCCTGCTTATTCGTAAAGAAGAAAGCTGGCACTCTTAGGCTTTGTATTGACTATAGACAATTGAACAGAATAACAATCAAGAATATATATCCACTACCAAGAATTGATGATTTGTTTGATCAACTTAAAGGTGCTAAAGTATTCTCAAAAATTGATTTAAGGTCTGGATATCACCAACTGCGTGTTAGAGAGAAAGATATTCCTAAAACTGCTTTTATAACTCGATATGGTCATTAGGAATTTTTGGTGATGCCATTCGGATTGACAAATGCTCCTATGGTATTCATGGATCTAATGAATCGGGTATTCAAGCCTTATCTTGATCAGTTTGTGGTTGTCTTCATAGATGATATTTTAATATTTTCCAGAAGTAGTGAAGACCATGATAAACACCTCTGGATTATTCTGAAAATTTTGAAGGTGAAAGAACTTTATACTAAACTTTCCAAGTGTGAATTTTGGCTTGATGAAGTAGCTTTTCTGGGACATGTTGTATCAACTGAAGGTGTGAAGGTGGATCCTAGTAAAATACAAGCAGTTGTTGAATGGAGACCTCCCAAAAGTCAAACTGAGGTAAGAAGTTTCTTGGGCTTAGCAGGATACTACAGAAGATTTGTGAAAGGCTTTTCCATTATCGCCTCTCGTTTGACTAAGCTCTTGTAGAAGGAAGTAAAGTTTATTTGGGATGACAAATGTCAAGAGAGCTTTAAAACTCTCAAATCCTTGTTAACTCAAGCGCCTATACTTACTCTACCAATTGAAGGGAAAAAGTATGTAGTTGATACGTCCAAACTTACACTCCAAATAAGGAGTGTAAACGATCGTTGTCAATTTATAGAACTCAACTAGAGTTGAGGTCGATCCCATAGAGAATTTCTTTACAGGTAAAGTTTCACTATCGCATTTACTCAATTGTCGTTGCTATTTACTAAACAATTAACAAAAAAAGTAAAATTGGGTTTAATTGAAAAGTATTCTATCAGCAAGTACTTCTAGTCAAAACTTAGTTGCACGGTTCACAAAAGATCTCGTTGTAAGTTGATTCAATCAATTTAAAGAAACAAGGTTTTGTGTTCACTATGATATCGATTATAACTCTCTTCCGTAAATTGAGTGTCAAGTAAATCAATGTTTACAGACTCTTTGCGATTTAAATAAATCTAACGCTTCTCAGCCTAATTAGATAATACCCACTCTAATTCTCTCGAACTTAAAGTGTTATCGATATTGGACTTCGCTTAATTTAATACGGTGTTAAAGATCCCTTTTCTCGAAATCCGACTTTAACTCCAATTCGTAAACTTAGTTTAGCTTTTTCCTAACTGATGCTTTTCTCTCGAACAAACACCAGATACAGGCCTGTCTAAAGCGTGTACTCAATAGCCTAAAATGATAATGAAAGTTGTAAACTACAAGTTGTAAACAAAGATTGCCTTTTTACTCATTTTACAGAATTGCAACTAGAATAGCATCATAGATCCCACACACCCAGTCATGACGTTTAGCCACTCATGTTCTTATGCAAAGAATCAATAATAGATAATGAAAACATATTAAGAATTACTTACAAAAATAATCTGTAAATCAACAACCACTTGATAATCTCAAGATCGAAATGAACAATGTCCCATCGATGATAATAATCTGAATCCAAAATCTAAAACTCAAGTTTTTCTTCTGTTCCTCGTTGTGTAACATCAGATGATCAATAATGATTCACAAAACGACCTAAAGTAATTCAAAATAGAATGTTTAAAATGAGTCCTAATCAAGTTAGGACTGAGTTGTCGGGCCTTGTCACGACCACTACCACGATCCGTCAAGGGATTCACGGACCGTGAAGCCCTCCGTGGTCTTGCCTTGGATCTTCCCCAGAGTGTGTCTTCAAACTTGGTCACTAGAAAATGTACCACGAGAGACACCACGATCCGTAGTGAGTACCACGGCCCGTGAAGTCACCTGTGGTCTTCACTTTGTTTTCAAACCTTCTTTCAACTCTTTCTTGCTTTTATACTGGTTCAGCTTCACGGTAGGTACCACGGTTCGTGATAATAACAACGGCCCGTATAAACCTCTGTGATCTTCACTTGAATTCTTGCTCTTCATCTTCACAAGGCCCAGTTCTGGCTCACTTTTACGAGCTCAACCACGAACTGTAACAAAGTTAGTAGTTCGTGAAGTTGGCCGTGAACTTCACTCGGGTCAACATCAGTTCTGCTTCTTTTTCTGTACAACCCAGATTCTGCCTACACATTTAACAAAACCATCAAATAATCCCAAAATATCACTTAATTCCAATATTAGTTCATAGTTATTAAGCATCAAATGTGCCACAATTTCGCACATCAACACCCTCAACTTAGAACCATTACTTGTCCTCAAGTGATGAGAAAACAAACAAATACAATCAACCCTCAATTCATTTCCAGATTTATGACACTACGCAGCAACTATTTCAAGTATAATTTGTATCCCAAACCTTTGAATCTAACATGTAAGGATCAATACATGACATCTCATTACTCATAGTCAAGCATGCTTATACCTGCGAATTATCAGCTTACACAATCTACTTTCAAATGCAACCACTGTGTCCTCACACCAAAGAAGTCCCTCGCTCATATTGGTAGGGACTGAGTACTACTCTCACGCTCTCAATGAACTTCTAACACTAACAACAAACTACCATAGGCTTGCCCTTGCTTTCTTCACTTTCTCTTTCACGTTCGGTTCAGAGAGCACTTTTTTCGTTGAGAATTCCTCGTTCCCTTTCGTGTGAATTCCCCAACGGCGAATTTCAAACTTGTGGGGCCCTATCTATTCCATCTCTCGAGCCCCGAAGAAAACCCCCTACCCTTCGGACTCCATATATCTTTTGACTCTATATATGTGGGCACCTGATATCTATAAGGGTTCACCCACCCCGGTTACAACATTCCTTTCTATTGCACCTAAAATCTCTATTTCTACTAATATTTCACGTGTTTTGATTTATGGTTCTTATGGAGCTACATTGCAACAAATCTTCTTTTTCTGCAGCATTGCTTCTATGATGTTATGAGCATTGGCGGCCATGGCCCAAACAAAAGTAAAAAGACTTCTAGCTCATAGTTCAATTGGGCATGTAGGTTATATCTGTACTGGTTTCTCATGTGGAACCATAGAAGGAATTCAATCACTACTAATTGGTATCTTTATTTATGCATCAATGACGATAGATGCATTCGCAATAGTTTTAGCATTACGACAAACCCGTGTCAAATATATAGCTGATTTGGGCGGTCTAGCCAAAACGAATCCTATTTTGGCTATTACCTTCTCCATTCCTATGTTCTCATACGCAGGAATACCTCCGTTAGCCGACTTTTGTAGCAAATTCTATTTGTTCTTCGCCGCTTTGGGTTGTGGGGCTTACTTCCTAGCCCCAGTGGGAGTAGTGACTAGCGTTATAGGTCGTTGGGCGGCCGGAAAGTTGCCACGAGTAAGTAAGTTTAGGGGACTGAAGGCTGTTCTCCGTGCACCGGACACGTAGCTTACCGAATAAGTTGCGACACGGATGGGAATGCATGCAACGAAAGATAAGGTCGAGTCTGATACATCAACCGTCTACTCAATATCCTTGTACGAGTCCACAATGACTACACGAGATGAACCTTGGTTTGGTGAATTGAAGTTGGCCTTAGGTGTAATAGGACTCCCAGTTACTCTGGGCAATCGTATACTGAGGTGCTCTCCGCCGGTTGTTGAAACGACGCAAACCAGGTCGGGTCTCAATTCAGAAAGATGAAGGGCCCAAAAGTCTAAATAGGTGGTGAAAAATTCCCCATCTCATTGGGGGCGAAAAATGAATCGATGGAAAACCACAATGCTAGCAGATGGCGGGCCTCCGCTTTTCTTTTCATTAATGAAACCCGCCAGTTATTATTATTATGAACTCAAATAAAATGACAAAAAAATTGGATTTAGAAGGCTTGTTCAAAAGAACAAAATTCTTGTGCTTATGTGGATGCGTCGCTCAATTTCCCAAGACTAGAGAAGGGGATTTTCCTACAAAAGATGAAAAGTGGTTAGCTTCAAAGGATAACTTGTTTACTTCCTTTGAGCCCCGTCACTTTTTTTACGACTGCTAAAGATATTTGGTTTGACGAATGTAATCCCAAGATTTTTCTGGATACTATCTCTGTATCCGTCCATTAGGTGGAGTCCACTTGAGTGTACTACTTTGCGACGATATGCCGGACTTGTTCAATTGGTGAACTTGAGAATGTCAAGTTATTGTTTTTCATATTATCTGAGATCCATTTTCAACCCTCGTGAATTGCGAATATGGGAGCTGCTACTGAGTACTGAGTGAACAAGCGAAAGGAGATTGGAGAGAAATCCGTTCCACCTTCATCGCATATAAATGGCTAAGCGAACTCAAGAGCACCTTTGTCAGAGACTAGCTACTTTTCAACCGATATAGTTAGGTCATAGTTAGGTCGCAGTCCTATCAGGGGGACGTATACACGTTTGCAACCTTTTCGTCGGCGATAACAATGTCATCATCGAGAATGGCTTTTTGAAAACGTTTTCCCTCTATATACTTTATATACTTTCTCAGTCGCACACTAGCATACTAGCATATGGTGAGTTAGTTTAAATGCAGGCGTCAAACCATTTAGCCGGGTTGGGGGTTGGTGAAGTCGGTATTCGCGAAGGAAGAATGCTTTTCATCTCCCCTCGCAGTAATTATCTCTGGAAGTCGCCCCTACAACCCCTTGACTCATGCGGGCTACGTTCGAACGGAACGAGAGTAAGGCTTTCTCCACGAGACAACAGACTGACTACTTGGAGAGGGGCGCCTAGTTAACGGAGTTCACAAGGAAGCGACTTTTGTTAGTGAAGCGAGGCCTCACACATCAAACCATATCTTTATCTTACTGAACCGAGTGAGGTATAGACAGATTATACCACAGCTTGTGTTGTGGCGAGATGAACGGACGAAGCCAGAGGCTCCCTTGCTTGGTTTTGCTTACTGGACAAGAAGGATTATTAGACCTATTAATTATTAATGGACTATAGCGAACCATAAGGAAGACCCTCGTGGTCTCCCTTTGACTTGCTAGGAAACTGAGATCACACTCTTTCCTACTCCAGACAAGTAGTACGGGATACGGACTATAACTCAATCCTACTGCTCCGTACAGAGTCAGGATTCAGGGATTTCAAACACTCTAATGGACTATAACAACTGAGTAGTACAAGTACAATAGCCCTGAGTGACTCTTGGCTGCCTTCAGTGATAAACGCAATTACTTGGACGATTCTATTCCTACAAATAGAGACCGCAGAGGAAGGCGTTGTCACAAGACCCGCCCTCCAGGATAGAAAAATAAAAAAATCCTAAGTGGCTTCTTGTTTGGGGTATCTGAACCGTATTCTTGTTCAGATGCTTGAATCGAACTCATTTGTTTATTTACGGCAAACCTTAACCATCGTTTCCAAGGGAAATTGATTGAATGCACGATCACGAGCCATTTTCACCGACCCATCATGAGGTCACATCTCATGAGTCTATCGTGCCAAAACTACTAATGCTTAGAATGCGTCGCCCTGACTAGCTAGTCTGGGAAGGTAGGTAAATAAGAGGCGGATCTAGGGCTTCTTCGATTTCTTATTCAAAGTTGAGATACTCCCAACCTCCACCAGCAAGAAGCACCTGAGTTAATCGTAACGTTTCGATTTGGGGGTCAGGAGCAGAGGTTGTAGTATCGTAGCCAATGCTCTTTGATCACCGTCACGAGATTTGACTATAGCTAATCAATATCCTACTTTCATGGAGTTTGGAATCTTAATGCTATACTTAGAGCGGATCTAGAAATCCCCAGGTAGTGGTAGTTGGCTTGGTGAAATCCGATAATCGATTGGCTTTAGAAAGGCGAAAGGCGGCTTGCCCAACCTAGACATTGTAAATGAAAGTCCTGCCTACTTCTCTTCTAAGCTTAGGGTAGTCCTAGACTACCTTCTTCTTTGCTGGCTTGGGAAAGACCCGCGGGCTATGGATCCCACTAATAGAATGGGACTTTAACCAACCTTCCATGGTCTAGGTTCAAGGACAATACAGATTGTGGCTTGGAGTATCTAAGGAATGGTAGTCGTTTAGTGCGACAACACTCTGGCTTCATGGACCTAAATTTTAGGGACGGACTCGCTAGTGTCCCAGGGGTGACACTACACAATGAATTGTCCACAACACTATTTTTCCACATGGCTGAATCCATAGAAACCTTGGCCATTACTTTAAGCGGCGGATGATTGGTATGCAGGATCGGTTGCAACGGATTCACATAAATGTGAATCAAGAGATTGGCTTGAAAGGATTTCCAACTAGCCATAGTACCATTGCGAGTTGTACTTCTTCTTGAATCGGTCGCACCAACTTGTTCCCGCTTTGGGAAGGGAACTTGGTTGGAATTCCAATTTCAAAGAAAACACATGCGAAAGGCAAGACATTGAGAAGGGCTTGTTCTTGAATTAGATGAAACATTAGCTGTCTTAGGTGATTTATCATTGCCCCCAGGAGAGGTTCGAAAGTAGGGCTATTCAAAGCACAGTGAGGCAAAGCGAGTGACAGGTATGCAATCCCCAGTAAAGTAAGCCAAGTAACGACTATCTACAACCTCTTCTTTCATTTGTCCTGAAAATAAGCTATTTGTTCTGAAAGAAAAGCAAGCTAAGACACTTTTTTTCGCTGCAAGAGCGGTGTTGTAGCATCAACAGGAAAGTTATTTGGCAGTTGCTTTAGCAGCTCCTTCTCTAAGATCGTCTTCAATAGCAGTGCTTATTCCAACAACACCAGCAAGAACGGATACTCACCTAAGAGCAGATATGTCGACATCTTTCCACGTTCAAGTAGCTAATCAGTAAACGACTTCTCCGTCACTTGTTCTTATTCTTAAACCCTTTGTGCCCCATAGCTGTCGTAGTTAGATATCAAAGTTCTCCTTTTTAATGATAATTACTTTCCTGGGGCGGTTGTGCAAGACGAATGCAAGTTGTAGGATATTAATTGATAAAGTCAAAATCTTTCTCTAGCTCTAGACTAGCTATTCCGCATTGCCCCTTCGTGTCTTATTCCAGATCTTTATTAAATCTGAAGTTAAGTACTTTCACAATATGAATTACCAAATCTATAGGCTATGTCAATAGTCATCGCCTTGTCTGACTTCCGTCTTCCATTAGCATTGCCTACTCGAAAGACATATTATACAAATTAACCAGATCCCCTCACTCGAGTTCTTTGCATTGAGCTCGCTTGGTTCGTCTGTTCATCGTTCATTGAAGGAAAGCATTTATGGCTAGCGTAATGTCTTTTGCCTATCTGTATTCTAAGAATGTTCTCTTGCCCCAAGGTGTTCGTCATGGTCGCGGTAAAGGTTTGTTGGAGCGTGGTCGAGAAGTTCAGATGTTCATCCTGCGTGATGAGGGACAAGCGGTGGAAGAGGAAAGTTTCGTCATGGATATAGGTTTCCTAATCCTAAGGGAACAAGGGATCTAAAATTACCATTTTCCTAATGTGTTTTCATTAGACTAAGGATAGAATTCTCCGAGGGTTAGGAAATTGGAGATAGGGTAAAAATCCCAAAGGATATTTACAAAGACTACTAAAAAAGAGCACGGACTTGGCTTGGAGTCGGGAATGGAAGAACAGCAAGAGACAGGGCTAATAGTTGGTTTTTTCTACTATATTAATTAGAATTATGATTGATATCCTTGAGGCGCTTTTCCTTAAGAGACGGGATAAGAAGAGAGAGAGCTCGTGGCTGTATATTTTTTATCAAATTGATTCCTAACAAAAATAGGATTGGCAAATGTCACTGTGCATAACACATTTAATTGGAAGTGGAATGAAGATAATGCGCTTTACTCTTTCATTTGTAGCTGGATTAGTCCTTTGGTTGGGCTAACTTGAATCAGTTTAGTTTCTCACTAATCCTCATCTGAGTGCTATATACTATTAGCTCCTTGATTACTTATCAAATAAAATGAACATTTTTTAATCACCGCCTACGGCCCCTCGATCTTATTAGCTTAGTAGCAGCCGTGGAAGTTATAGTAGTTCTAGCAGAGTAAGCTAGAAGATGACCAATCTCCCCATCATGATTCATGATTGGTGGCGACTCGGATGGCATCTAATTAACTAGCGCAGGAGAGTGAGTTCCCGCATGTCATTTTTTTCTCTTATGAGGCAAGTTTTTTAGAGCACAAGAACGACTTAGAATTGGTACCGCCATCCATGTTCAAAGAACAAATGCAGCTAACCAACAGGCAAGCAGGTTCCGCGGGTTAGGAGGCTGCCTTTAAGTGATAGGGGGGCCCTCATTTCGTACAAAGGAAAGCAGAATGATGGGAGTGTCGTGTCGATCACATTCGATTGAGAGTTCTCACCTCTTTGAGCTTAGGTCAATAAGAAGTCATCCCCGAGGAAAGAATGAGTCTTCGGCGAGCCGGTACCTACTATCTGTTCCAGAAACCTTTTTTCTCATAGCTCATAGGTAAGTGTGAAATTAGCCAGTTGTTCCTCTCTCGTTGGTCGAGCTACTTTGTTCCTCAAATAAGTCGGATTCGGGAGCCCCTATTACTGAACAGGGGAACGGAACCATAAACTAAGGCGATCAACATTCCTCTTCCGATTCATTGACTATTCTTACCTTATACTGGTCAAGTTAGTCCGCCCCTCTCCTTTACTGGTGAGCTAGTCCTCGTTCTTTATTGATCGAATACGAGATCTCGATATATGATTATTTAAGGTGTGGGGAGGGAAAGTTTCACATAAGTTTCCCCATTCCTGAGTGACATAAGGGAAAATGGGTCTTTCACAATTTGGTTTGGACCCTGTACTTTTAGTGAGTAACCAAACCTCTCTCTATACCCGGAGAGTTACGTTAGCGCTTAAGAATCTTTCTTTCATAGGTGAATCTTGATGTCTATTCCTAGCTAATCAAGAAAGGATTGTCCTCCCTCTCAATCAATGATGTTCTCCCTCTATTTCCTTTTTCCGGTGGTTGAGTGAGTCCGTTCTTCGTCCTTTTCAGATGTTAGCGCATGGTTGTTGCCAAACAAACCCAGTTCCGGTGGACGGGGGAAGAAAATGAATCAAAATTAGAATCGGAATCTTGTTCTGAGAAAGGGTATGTTGCAGGGGGATCTGGTCCAGTTAATTAATCGGGTTTTAGAGAACACGGCACAAGCCGAAGTCGATTTCAGACTACTATCTGGCCCTAGCTGAATGGTTTGATTTATCAACGAAAGATGGGTTTGAAAATAGGTACCAAATTGTCTTGATAAGGTGAGGATGGTTCTGCCCGTTTCCCCAGGAAAATACTCTGAGTGACCGAGATCTCGTGTTCTTTCAAGAGTGATATGACACCATGCTAGTCGGACGGAAAGTACGGCTTAGGTAGGGCGCCTATTCGGAAAAGCCGTAATCAGTTTACCCAAGATAGAATAGGGCTCAGTGCAATAGTAAATCTAGTAAATATAATAAGAGAAGAATCAGCGTAAGAAAAGCCTAGCCTTTCCCTTACCAACGAGTGAGTACCTTTTTTTCTCTTTTTAGTTGAGTTGGTGTTCAATGTGCCCCATGGGTACAAACAAAATTGAAAGGGTCAATAATCCCTTACTTTAGTAAGCAACCTTAGTTCCCCTACTTGTTAAAGTAAGCAAGTCAACTCTCTTACTTGTTCTTGTAAGCTATTTCTTTCGTAAGTAAGCATGTAAACGACCATCTCTCCGCAGATAAAAGACTAGAATAGGCCCCATAGAGATGTTGACATCTGGGTTCACTGATCTTGAAAAACTAACGGAGATAAGGTAGATAGCTTGCTTTCTCGTGAAAGTACGGAAGAAGGTCGCTGAGGTAGAGTCCATAGGCAAACTTCTTAGGATGTCTTTGCCCCGTTCCCGGTTCCTTTTGAAGACCCATAGTAGCCGCAAAGCACCATTCTGCGCACTCAGAATAAAAGAGTGAATTTCCACAATGAGTTTCAAAGTGTCTATGAACAGGAAAAATCTCCTTTCTACAACTTACAACTTTCATCGCCCTTATATTTAGCTCTCCAAAGAGCAATTCTTCTCAAAAGGTGCTGACCATTCTAAACGTGGCTTCAAAGTTATTTTTTCTAAGCGCAGATTCAGTTGATTAATTGTGCCACCTTCCTTCTACTAGTTGATTTAACTGTATCAACCGTAAAGAAAGTGACGACCTATTCTCTAGCAGCAGCAGGGGCAAGCCTAAACATCTACACCTTCCATGGGAATTTTGGAAGAATTCCATTTCCTTAAGGAATCAGTCCCAAGAGTGGCTACGACTATGAGAGCAGTTACCCTTATAACCTTAACACCGGTTACGTCCTTCTTCTGTCATCGGGGATGGGAACCTTGGTAGGAATGTTGAGGGTTCTCGGCAGGTAGGTTTGATGCTAGCCTTGTTGTCTTGGCATTGGCTGATTCAAGACATCCTCGCAAAGGCGCCATCTTTCTTAAGTGACTTTTATAGACCCCTTTTTCTTAAATACGATAATTGGGTTTTTGAGACCACTGCGATAAATGAGCTTTTGAGACTCCATTTTGTTAACAACATGTACTCTTTCTGCCTTACTTTAACAAGTAAGCAAGTAAACTACCTTCACGGGTAAGGATCATCTGCCCTATGAAAAATCATAGCCTCGATAGTGGTCTAAGGCAAGAAAGTATGATCCGTCACGTGTGCCAAGGAGATGGCGATTAACATTGAATTCTCTCCTCTTGTTTTAATATGAATTCACTCTGCTTCGGTCACTTTCTTCGTATGTCCTTAAGCAACTCCTCTTGTCACTAGTCACTATGGTCGAAGGTTAGCAAGCATGTCTCTTGATATAAATAGTCATTCCTTTCTTTCCTTTGTTAGAGAATAACCTCTCTCTGGTCTGGTAGGAATTCCATCTCTTCTGTAGTCATGCCTGTAGTCAGCCAGGGAGTGAGGAAAGCCGCTTTCAAGCCAGTACAGTACCACTCTCTCCTCAAAACGGATATTGGACCCTGTTATCGAATAGGTTCTTTCAACTAGGAATGGTGTATAGGTACAAAACCGGTTGAAAGCTCTCCAACGGTAGCTGTCGAATGATCAAATCGGCTTGTCTTCGGTCTGTCAATGAACTTCCTTCTCGCCCTTGATTACAAACCACCACAATCTAAAACTGTCAAAAGAAATTGAACATGATTGTTGCAATCGTTCATTCCTTAATTTCACAATCATAGATGTCGTCACACGAGAATAGGTAGAGGACTTATTAAAGGCATATCTGGGGGAGAGAGAAAAAGAACTAGCATAGGGTATGAAATCCTTGTTGATCCTTCTCTCCTCTTGCTCGACGAACTAACCTCAGACCTTGATTCGTGCTCCGCAAGGAAGGAACGAGTCGGTTCCCCTTTCCATCTTTCGGTATCATAAAGAAAATAGATTCAAATTGACAAACCACCAAAAGAGTGAGAAAAAGGGGGCAAGTGTACATTAGGCCATGTGCAACAAACAAAGTACAAGGATAACACCGTACCCTCATAGTCCTCAATCTTTGGCACATCTGGATCGGCAGAAACTCACTCGGTCTGCGCGTCTATCGGGGCACCATACTGACTTTTATATTTATGATATAAGGAGTGCACTCCACTTCATATACCCATATTCCTGGAACAACTGTAAAATAAACTCTATCTTAGTCTACCCGACTTTGACTTTAACTTGGACTTGAAAGAGTTAGTTTTCGCCTCTGTTGTTGAAAAGTCAGGACCCGTTGGGGAATCTATTCTAGACCCGCCTGCCGGCCCTAAATCTATCGTACTCTTCCTTGGTCTCTTACACTGATCAATGGATATGAAATAGAAGGAATTCAAGGACAAAGTCGCCGGTATATTGTGATCCAGACCCAAGAAGGGCCAGACATGAATCGGAAAGAGTAACTTTCCTCATAGGAGAAAGGGTACGCGCTAAAGCTAGAGTAGCTCATTTTCGTAATATAGGTGTAATTTCATTAATTCAGTACTTAAGGTCTTCCCTCGTCAAACAAATAAAAAAAAAAAAGGTTGGCTTTTCGCCGTGCTCCTTGTTTTCAGTTATATGGCGGAGAGAGGGAGGCAACTGAAACTTTTAGAGTCGAGTTTACGCTCTTTCCTCCTCTTTCGATAAGCTTTTCATAGCCGTAGTCGTACTCAAGTACCCTTGCAGGGGAATCCACTTCTGAGATGGAGAGAATCTCGGGATGCATATGCTCTTTTCAGGGTTGAAGGAAGAAGTAAGCGCAGCTATTGGACTTCTTTGTGGTGTGGCAGCAGTAGCAAAGAAAGAAGCTGCTCACTCTGCTTTACCGAGAAAGGGAGCAGTGAGAAAGGGGTGACTATCATACGGAAATGAAACTAGTAAAGTAAGATGCCGGAACTCTTGCTTTCGTCTTGTCTTAACTCTTCCCCCCATCCTCCCATCGTCTGTCCGCTCAACTCTGATACCCGAATCTCCTTTTGTTTGAAGTTTATTGGACATGAATAAACCCGAACAGACGTACCCGCCGCTTCTGCTTTCTGCCATATGGGTTCAGTTTCATAATGCTATTACCGGACTCCATTTATTGAATTTGGTCTAGCTATATTACAAGCTTCTGTTTTTACGATCTTAATCTAATTATAGTAGACAACTTACTTTCTTAATAAAGAGAAGTTGGGGACATAGTAAACCTCCTACTATAAGAGCGATTCCCTAGGACCGGAAGGGGAAAGATTGAATCTTGAAAGACTGAGCCCCCGGCTAGAAAGATCGGGAGGGTTAGTGTCCTCTTAAGTAGGAATACCCAACTTCTGGGGTCAGCTTCGATCATGAGGAGAGAAGAGAGGAACATTGAAAGTCTCAATTCCTATCCACCCAAGGTAGAGAGTTCGATTTCAAATCCAATGATTTATTGACCTACGAATCTGCTATTATGCAACTCAACCCTTCTCCACAAGCTCTTTCAGTTATTGGATGCGCAAAACAACCTATTCCCCTTTACGACGACTCGGTGACCTTTGACACGTTACACCTGGTTGCAAGTAATCTTGACTTTCGCCCTTCACTCATGCAGTTGGACTGACTAGTGACTTTAAATTCAACCTTGAGATTGAGCCCTGCCTCTCACCTTTCGGTTCATTGCAAGGAAAGACTTAAAAGAAAAAAAGAAGCTTTCGGCGGACACAAGCCCTCGGGACTTGACACTTGGACATCGGGAAACTTGCCCCGGGGTCCTTCATTTGGAACTGCCCTTTTCCTTTCCAAAGTGGAATTCCTCATTGCTTTCCCCTTTGACCTGTGCCAAACTCCACTTTTGTTGTTGCCAAGTGGAATGATTCATTCAACCTCGGTATCGGCAACCAAGACACCATTTTTTGTCGAATGAATCTTCAAATCATCATCTTCAAACCACAACTCTGATCACGGTTTCCAGTTGACTTTATCTCAGGTGACAGGGGCAGGAGAACACTTCACAAAATGCGCTTTGACAGCGAGCGAGATCGTTGAAATTCAATCAGAACAGCACTGGGTGGGTAAGATATAGGATTCTTGTCTGAGTCGCGTGGATCACAAAATGGATCTATGATTTCAAGTTCACTCGTTGATTTCGAGAAAACCAAATCAATTGGATTTTTTCCCAGCGATGCCTCCAACTCGAAATTTTGATTCATAGAACTGGCCATCAAATGTATATTCATCCATCTATCAGCTGCGTCTTCTTTAGTGAATGAAAGAGGGACTCATTTCATAGCCAGCAAGGATAGGAAGAAGGGGTTCAATAAAGGCTGCTGTTGAGGTTTTTATTCCAACTAGCGAGAAAAGGCCTCGTTGTGGTTCTGTAGAATGAATGTGAAAAGCAGAATCCTTAGAATCGTATGATTCAGATACCTGACGAAATGAACAGATAAAAGATCAGGATAGCCGGGATGACCTATTTTAAGATCAGATGATCCACCTCTTTGTCCGCTTGGGAGGGCTAACTCGGATAGGTCAGATACGAGGGAAAGAGCCCATAAAAGAGAGATCGGCTGCCCTTTCCGATGCAGTTCACGATGCGGAGCTGCCAACTAGCTAAGCTAGGTAGTTTGTTGTTAGAATATCTATCCTAGTAGGAAGATGGAAAGAATATACTATACACTATAGGAGAGTCAAAGAATAGGCCTGTTGGAACTATATCAAGATTAGAATGACAAGGAATATCCGTATCCGTATATAATAAGTTGGGCTCTATCCTTCCCGCCCACCTCATTAATATCTGGAGTGAAGAGTCCGAGAGTAGCCTGATGATTAAGGGACAGAGACACTATCAACAGGGTATGGTTCTTTTTTATCACCCCGGATGACGCACACTGCTTTAAATAAAGCGCAGTGAATAATGCGCCAGACCGCCTAACCAGTTGAACCGTTCTCTTATAGAATGGTAAGCCACAAAAGAAAGTTCCTTGCTTCCAGCTATCCTCATGTGTCATTTTTGCTGTAATCTGTCCCTCGATAAGAAGCTTTCTTTTGATCCGGGGTAATCTCGTCTTCTGGAAGAATTACAGATTCCTAAACCTAGTAAGGGAAAGCGATTCTACTCCAATTGCATTCATCAGTTGGATGAGAGTGAGAGTAGAAAGGAAGCCGAGAGGAAGAATGGAGTTTAGCATTTCCTCTAGAGTACAACCCTACTCCTGCGCCCCTCAATCCCATATCTACTACTTAGTCAAGCCCTTAACTAATTATATATCTTAGAAAAACCCTGGTCTCTGATCGACATTTTATAGTCTTCATATCTATGGAAAGAGGAAGCTAGGAGAGGATTCTAAACAATTCTATCGAGCCGAACAACAAAAAGAGAAAGATAGAATACCTTTCTTAGCTAGCCTAGCGTGCTATAAACCTACAGGGAACAAGAGCTAGATCGAAGACATTCCTTTCCTTCTTTTATACCCCTCTCTTCTTAGTTTCTCCTCTTTCTAGGGATCTAATGGTCGTAGACCACCTTCTTGTGACTATGTTGAAGAATTCTTTCCCCCCTTTGAGTTCTCGAGTGAAAGGGTCCCAGCCATAGGACAATATCCAGTTTCTCTCGCAACATATCTAGTTTATCCTGAAGCAGCATTTCTCAAAGTAGCATTCCCATAAGTAGAGGATGAAACCCTTGCTTGTTTATCCAGACGAGGGTTTATGAATCACTCAACCGAGCCTTTCTAGCCGCAACTGAATTGGCATCCCTATCCATATGTTTATGCGCAGGGGCATCCAAATCCGAATCTATAGAATATATTGGGGAATCCCCATCCGCACCCGAATTGGCTAAATCTAGTATAGGGGGTCTTGTTCTGATGCGGGAAAAAATCTTTTTAAAAGGCATCTCGGTGAAAGAGGACGGAGACCCATAAGGCGAGCGCCAAAACGCTAGCACAAACTGCTCCCACAAACACGCATGATAAGGGGGTATGGGGACAACTAGGGCACCACTTTTCTAGATATGTGTCCGGACGACCCAAGAGCCCCCACTAGAACCCAACCCTTAAGAGGCTAAGGTCCAAGGGACTACAGCAGGAAATAAGCTTCACCTGTAACCTTAAGGAATACAGAAAGTTACCCGGAATTCCTAGTAAGGACTTTGCCTGCTATTCATTCCTAAATCCCTTTCACCCTTAACTAGCTAACTTGATGGGACGTCAACAGCGGGAATGCCAAAAGCAAGACCTGAACCTGGTTCACGCAGTCAAGCAGCAAAGACCTCTTTCTCTTCGGGAGCTTTCGTAACGGCTATAAAGTATGCTACTCACCTCATGAAAGGCTATTGGGATCGATCCCTTCAACCCTCCTTGGCATGGAAGGTCGCAAGAGAAAACAAAACTATTCTTCTTAGCAGCTTTTTCAACCTACCCGAGGTAAGGAAGTAAAGCAACCAATAGCCTTTTTACCTACTATGCCTTTCACCGGGTGAGCAAAAAGTAGTTACCTTTAGCCCGGTCTTCCTTATTAATTATTGATAAGGCACAGGGGAAGCATCATCCTTATAAGACTGTTGCTAAACAAAAGAAATTCGTTTTCACATTCAACCATGAGAGGGCAACCTGAGCAATCAAAGCGATGCCCTCTTCCACTGCTGACTATGAACAGTTGACAGCTAATGATTTCTACTTTACTAAGCCAGTTTGGTAAGTTAAGGTCCATGCTTGAAACAGAAAAAAGAGGAAGGGGAGGGGGTCGCCCAAAGCTGTGGAGATAGGGTGGAAGATAAAAAAAGCTATATTTATAATAATAAAGAGAATCTATTCAAATTCATATTCGGAAATGGGATTATCAACTATACTTGACTGGAAAAACCAACCAATCTACTCTCTTGATCTCCCCCCTGTAATTTGAGAAATCATAAGAGAAGAAGAAATTGTTGCGTAGAAAGTCGTGCTTACTATCTCCTCCATCGTTGTTACGTAAGAGGAAAAGAGCGAAAAACGTACTTTTAGGTAGTGGCCTAAGCGCTAAGAAGTGAACATCATGCTACTCAGACTATATGCTTAACACATGCAAGTCAAACCTTGGTTTTCGGAGTTCAAAAGAGAAGGGGAAGAAGCGGGGTAAAGGAATTGGTCAACTCATCAGGCTCATGACCTGAAAATTACAGGTTCGAATCTTGTCCCCACCTAATCAGTGGAACATTGTTCACCGGGATAGAAGGCCGGTCCCAAACCGTCTACAAAATGGGGCTAGTGTTCAGTCTTAGTTGGTTCCAGCTCTTTACAGGGTGATGACATCAGTAGCTGTGGAGCACAGATGACCATTTCTGTCACTATTGAATTCCAACTTAGAGCTCATTTCCTTACAGTCAAGTGGCTTTCACTCCTTCTACTCTAAACTACTGTGTGCCTATTTGGAGTTTTTCACAGCCAAAGTCAAAGGTTTGTTGGTGGCAAGATCGACCTGCCTTCTAGTTGTAGTTGACTTTAAGCGCACCTGAGCTACCCATAGTTGTCTATTTACGGGCTTGCACTCAATAGTCAATCAATTCATTTTTCCTCTTTCTATCGCATGCTTTAACTATTTGTTTATATAGTGTGTGAAGTCTAACTAATGTAAAGTGCCCATGAATGAGTTCCAAGAAAGCGGCCGTTCACATCAGGAATAGAGGCCGTTAATGATGTACTTGCTTTTCCTTTTTTTCGTCGAGATTGGGTTGGTGTGAAGTGTACCATTTGTCTAGCCTATGCTTTGCAAGCCTACATAGGGTACAAGACCGAAAAGAATGCATTGGATGGATGCCCGGGCATTGAGAAGGAAGGAGTCTTTCAGAGGCGAAAGGCCATGGGCAGATACCGTCTGTAATCCATGGATCTCCGATCGGGAAACCGTATCCAAGCTCCGTGGCTGGTCTGCGCTCTTTGGACTTTTCAAACTTAGCGAACTGAAACATCTTAGTAGCTAAAGGAAGGGAAATCAACCGAGACCCCGTTAGTAGCGGCGAGCGAGAGCGGATTGGGGTTTGAAGAAAAACAAACACGAAGCTTTGTTCCCCTCCTTTAGGTGAGCTACTTCGTTCCTCAGCAAAGTGTTCACTTCTTTTTCACTAGGTTTCATTCGATTTATTGTGGATTGGATGATGGAAAAACCAGCAAGCTACGAGTTCAAAGCTTACCTTATTTAGAAAAGTAGAAAGGGCTTTTTTTATAGATGTTGAGGTTGAGTAAGGGGGGCGGAGCATAAAGAGCGAAGCGAGCCGCGCTAGCCTAGCAACGTTTTTCAGCAGCAAGCTACAGTCTAACGACCCCCTAACCTAGGTTGGGGCGAAAACTCCAAAATCCAAAACGTTTGTTTTTCTTTCTCTCCTTTCAGTCGAGTGACTTCGTACCTCTCCTTTTAGGCGAGCTACTTCGTTCCAAACCTTTCTCTAATAATAACGTAAGCTTGAAAGCCGCCGCCCTTTTAATTTAAAGGAGCGGGCGCAGTGAACTGTAATTGTGAAAAAATTGGAAGATCTGGCCAAAGAAGGTGATAGCCCTGTAGATTCGTTCCCATGGTTCGATCCTTCCTAATAAAATGTGGCGTGTTCAAATTCTGATCGCTTTTACGCGAGAAAGGGGGACCACCCTCTAAGCCTAAGTATTCCTCAATGACCGATGGCGTACAAGTACCGTGAGGGAAAGGTGAAAAGAACCCTATTTAGGGAGTGCAATAGAGAACCTGAGATCCGATACGAACAATCAGTCGAAGGAGCGGAGCTTAGAGCCTTTACTTTATGTAAAGCGCACTCACTCTAACGGCGTACCTTTTGCATGATGGGTCAGTGAGGAAATTCGAACAGCGGCTTAACCCATTAGGTGTAGGCGCTTTCTAGAGGTGGAATCTTCTAGTTCTTCCTATTTGACCCGAAACCGATCGATCTAGCCATGAGCAGGTTGAAGAGAGCTCTAACAGGCCTTGGAGGACCGAACCCACGTATGTGGCAAAATACGAGGATGACTTGTGGCTAGGGGTGAAAGGCCAACCAAGATCGAATATAGCTGGTTTTCCATGAAATCTATTTCAGTAGAGCGTATGATGTCGATGGCCCGAGGTAGAACACTCAATGGGCTAAGGTGGCCTCATTTCGCCTTACCAACCCCAGGGAAACTCCGAATACAGGCCTAGATTGTTTGTACAGATAGACTTTTTGGGTGCTAAGATCTAAAGTCGAGAGGGAAACAACCCAGATCGTACGCTAAGGTCCCTAAGCAATCACTTAGTGGAAAAGGAAGTGATCGAGCGATGA